>CM060389.1:12469393-15261072 GCA_030545235.1 Helianthus tuberosus
AAAACAATCTCTAAGTCCAATTCCCATTTTTCTTTGTTCCATGTTTCCGGTTGATCTAAATCACCTCCTGATGTTCCGTTAAGCTCCCGAAATGCACCTCAACCTCGCCGAAGAGTTTAGGCGAGTTGTGATGAGTGCAAAACTTGTATTTGAGTACGTATGGAAAGGAAATAAATATATAAGCTCGTAAACTTGGATGTAAAAGGTATGATAGCGGATGGATAGTATAGAAGGGCATGAATAGGGAACGTATGTAAGAGTTAGATAAAAGATAAGTATGTATATAGAAAAATGTGTTGGAATGTAATATGTACTAATGAATATGCCATGTACATTCGGGGGCATGGACTCCATACGTATAAGTATCAATGGTACTAGTTATGTTGTTATTGAGGATGAAATGATTTGCAGGTACATTATTGTTGGACCATTGAAGGATTGACACGGAATTCATAAAGTATGAAGTTAAAAAGCTAAACGAAAAAAATATATTTAAGAATGGAACGCGATGTGGTCATTTAATTATGCACCTTTAGATTATGTTTAAAGTCACCAAGTACTAATAATACGAATGTATCTGGTGGTTGCAGGCATACTATATCACAAAACATTTCCATAGAATGCAAGGCGATGAAGATCGAGTCGCATAATAGATTGTACGGGAGGGTGTAGTCATGTAACTTGATAAATGTATGTCATGTTCTTATTATTTAAATGAAAATGGAGAATGTATTTATTGTAAAGAGCCTTTTAAAAGTATATTCAACATGTTGGAATAAATAAATCAAAAGAAATTTTATAATTCGTATTTCCGTTGCGACTTTTCGGATAAAATATGTTTGGGTCTTACAACATCGCATACAAAAGCCCTGTCTATTTTACTCAAACTTGATCTGTCTTCTGCCATGAACATGAATATAAATCTCTCCCCCCCCCCCCATTTGGTATTCCACTAGGCCGACATACGCGATGAAGTTATTGAAAATCATTGCTCCTAGGTTGTCGAACCATGATTACAACCTTTCTTCTCCTATTCTGACTTTGTTGAATTCCCCACGATAAACCATAAGCCTGCCAGTTGATATCTAATTGCTACTAAATCCACACATACATTCCTTTTTCTCTTTGTGTCGTTAAGCACACACACATTTGCAATATTTACCAATGTGTCTCTTCCAATAATGGTACTCAGAATTATCAAAAAAGATTCATGTTTCGTTATCCCCACCCTATTACAACCAGTGGGTTCTATACTGAGATTAGACCGCCTGACCTTCCTCTCGCGTCCAATACTTTTGCCTCCATCTACATTCCCCCCCCCCCCCCCCCCCCCCCCCCCCCCCCAATTTCCTGATGAAATCAATTTCCATTCCTGACATATGATTCTTACATACATAAGAAAAAACTAATTTTGTTTTCCATGATTAACCTTCTTACCTACCCTGGTTTGTCCTCCCCCATTCCCCACGAATATTAAGTGACATAAAATTCATGGTGCTTCACTCTCCCCGATTCGCATTGTATGATAGCGCTAAGTTCCTTCTAAAATTCTTTTTAATCTTATGCCTGTCGATTTCCCTTGTAATACTTCTTTCTTCTTGTAGTTCCTTATCCGCATACTCATCTTCTCTTTTTCTGGATACTTCCCTGTTTACAATCTGAATATTATTATTATTATTATTATTATTATTATTATTATTATCCGTAGCTAGGTTTATTTTCTCTAGTAGCGTCGTACCATCCAAATCGTCCTCTTCTGAAACTAGAAGCCTAACATAGAAACTAATTCATTAAAAAAAGTTATCAAATAACTAAATAAGCAATTAAGCATCAAGCTAGAAGCCTAGAACAATGATAAATTGTTAGAGCTACAACATTGTTATGAAAATCCATTCAAACTTTAGATGAGTAATTCTTAACCAAGTTAATAAGAGCTCAAATTTAGCTAGACTCGTAAGAATATGACATGCCTAACATTTTTTTGCTCTATACAAATTTCGTTTAGAACTGATGCAATATCACTCTAAAAATGTTAAAAAGAGTATAAATTGCTATTATAAGTTTATATACGATTATATACTCTATTTAAATTTAAATTACCCTATATATTACCCTATATATTAAAAATTACCCTATATATTAAAAATCAAAATGAATGAATAGTAAAATCATTAAGTGCATGCAAATGGTATCGGGTATCGGTATCAAATTTACTAAATCAGGTGTATTTTCGGTACCGGTTCGGCACCGGTATTCACCGGTTTTCTGCCCTCAAATATCGGTGTCGTACCAGTACCGACCGGTACCGAACCGTACCAAACCATACCATACCAGGTATATTCGGTACCTGTACCCACTTTTAGGGATTTCGGTAACGGTATTTTAGGTACCGGTTGGTACCGAGCTCATCAAATCCTGTAGCAATGTAAGTAATTGCACCGTTTAGATTACTTTTCATACACACAGTAAGTAAACTGTATTTCGTTTGAATGAGGTTTTATATACACAACAACTTATTTTGTTTTTTTTTTTTGTCTTTTTTTTGTAATGAATGAATTGTAGCATTTAAAATTAACTTGGATATTTAGATTATTGATGAGCAAATCGTATCAAATCCTGTAATCAAACCGGTATCGTATCGGTGCCAAATTTAATATACCAAATCATTTTCGGTACCAATTTGGTACCCACCTTTTGGCGTTTTCAGAATCGTTACTTTCGGTTCGACATCGGTCTAGCACCATACCTGTATTTATTGATTTTTACCTTCAAATACCATACCGTATTGTACCGAGTATTTTCGGTGCCGGTACCTAATTTCAAGATTCTCCTGATCGGTACTTTCGGTGTCGTTACCGGTACCGAGCTCATCCATATTTTAACGTGTTAGCACCGTAATAACTGAACAAAAACAACCGAATTTCCAACGTGTAAGACGTGTGGATCCTATTATTATATATTAGTTATTTAAAATCGTTTTTTTAGGACGGAGTGACTATCCTTACCACGTTATTTTTATTTATGTTTTGATATTCGGTATTTGCTTGCCGTTGGTGACACGCGCTTTGCAGTCATTGGGTCCCCGCCGCAACGCGTGGACGGAAAATGGTGCTACTTTCTACACCCCCCTTATTTACTTTTTTCACCCCCCTCCTCTCACATACTTACAGATAGGGCCTGCGTGAGACCGACAGTTTTCCTCTCACAAGGGGGGTGTAATCAGGAAGGGGGGTGTGTATAGAATGAGCCACGGAAAATCATCTAGTTTAAATTTAAATTTGAAGAAGACGACATCAATTTTGAGACATAAGGCCGACAACCAATCATAAAAAGAGGCGAAGAAACATGATAAATTTGATTCCCAATCATATCTGCTTTTACTTTTCCAACATCCACAAATATTATTTATTTATTCGTGCTTTTCGCCGAAAGAAAACCATTTAATTTTACAATACTTTTCAAATCGCTCGCCGCTCGACGCTTGTTCAGAAATTACTCAGAAAATGCTCGTTCGATTTGACGTTCGGTTGTAAACGAGTCGCTCTGCTCGGTTCGGTTTGTAAACGAGCCAAGCATGAGCAAAGGTTAGCTCAGCTCGGTTCGGCTCGAATTACTATTTTTAATTAGTATATATATACATATACATACATAGGGGATCGTTCAAATGAAAACCACTTTTATTGTGAAAACTCGAAAACTAACTAAAAAAGCCTAAAAAAACACACCAAATTTTTTTTTCAATTTTTTTATAAAAAATCGCAGCTTTTTGTATATAAAAAAAAAAAATTTCGAAAAAAAAAAAAATTTGTATTACACATGTGTAGTATTACACATGCGCACTACAAAAAAAGATTTTTTTTTTTGAATAATTTTTATATTCTAAAAGTAGCGAAAATTATTATGCAAAAAAAAAAAAATTGGCAGGATTTTTTGGCTTTTTTAATTTGTTTTCGAGTTTTCACAATAACTAGTGGTTTTCATTTGAACCTTCCCTTACATATATAAACATTCATACACACACATATATATACACACATATATATACACAAATATAAATTATACATATATACAACACATTACACATACATATATACTTAAATATAAATTAAATTTATAGTTTTATATATACCACTCTATTAGATTTTGATTCACTATATACAAATTTACAACTATATCTATACGTACTAGCCAATCACGCCAATAAAAAATTAATGTCAAATCTAAAAGTTAAACCTAAACAAATAAACGACAGTCTACTCATCGCCTCAATGTTTCATGTCGTTACCCTAAGTCGATCTTCTCCTTCTCTCAACGTCATTATTCGTGCAATATGATCATCGTCGGCCACAACAATGTTTTTTCTAAGAAAAATATTATGCCATGAAATGTGCATGTTTTTAAAGACATAAAAACTTGAGACCCAACATTGTCACTTTCTCTCTTAAAAAATTTAAATCAGGCGACATGATAGACCAAATCGCTCGAACTTCGCTCGACACTCGCTCGAAATATTTAGTGCTCGGAAAATGCTCGCTTCATTTGAGGCTCGGTTTTAAACGAGCCGCTCGGTTCGGTTTGTAAACGAGCCAAGCACGAGCAAAGGTCTGCTCGGTTCGGCTCGGTTCGTGAACAGCCCTAGGCATATGCAAATAGGGGTATTAATAATCCCACATGGTAAAATCTTATTAACACATGATGTATACGGGCCGTATAAGATTATACGATCCGTATAAAATAAAGTGAACTGACAAAGACTGTGCTAGCAATAACTGCTTATTATTCCATATATAACTTAGCAAGTTTTTTATGCATCATGAGTTGTACCACATGCTTTGGGACTTTTTCAAAAAAAAAACTTGATTTTTCATTTTCAACCTTAAAGTTTTTTCTTTTACATTTTGACCCACTTGAAATTTTTACTTTTAACTCAAACTTTTTCATCTTTTGTAATTTAACACAACACTTTATTATTTACAACTTTGGTCCCTCATACTTTTTATCTATCGCAAGTTTTTCGTTTTACGTTTCGTTATAAATTTTGCGAGTTAACATGTCGTAGCGTGCATGTGAGGTTCAACGTTTTTTGCTCTATTTTTTCATATTTGACAGACCCGTCGCAACGCGTCCAGTTTTTCCCTTTTGAAAACTTCCCCGCAATGGGCGGGTCCTAATTATTTTGTACGTTTTACGTTTCTGGTTAATTTCTTCGCATTAGACACTGTAACGGGTGTGCGTGGTTCAACGATTTTAGTCTCCTTTTTATTCAGTGTAATTTTTACCATTTTATCTATTTTATTTTTACGATGTTGAGAGTCGATGTCGCTGTGGCATTGGTGCTACTTGGCACGGTTTTACGAACGTTTTTAACCTATTAATTTTTTTTACTAATATTTTGTTTCGGTTTACCCCTATACTTCATTTACTTAAAAACTATTTTTACGTGCATATTTATGTACAGGTATGTATAAATATTATTTGTTCTACATTCCGACGTAAACTTTTTTTTATAGACGAGTAAGGTCAAATATAATACGTTTTCGTTTAAAGAAACTATTTTTACATGCATATTTTTATGTACGTTTTGGTATAAATTCAAGTTGTTTTACGTTTTGGCGTAAACTTTTTTTGTTAAATGATTCAGGTCAAACATAATATGTTTTCGTGTTTATTTTATGTATGTTTCGTAAAGTTTTTTCGAACCGAGTGAAGTCAAATTATTGTTTCCTTTTCTCCCTTTTATTTCTGAAAGCTCTAATTTATCCCTTTCGATTACATGTGCATATTTTCCTTCATACCCGTTACGTTTTCTATGTATGAGTTGGGTCACATATAATACGTTATGATTGTTCGATATAAATTCCATTTACTTTACGTTTGATCCAATCACAATGCTTATACAGGTTACACTGAGTTCAACTGGATACGTCGAAATGTGTGTTTTCATATGGTTAATGCATCATATAACGTTTGGACTAATTCATTCAATGTTTACGATGTACCCGCGCCGCAACGCGGGCGGGTCTTAACCCTAGTTATCTATTAATTTACTACACAGGTTAAATCTGACCAATTAACCAAGAATAGAAGATGAAATTTGTTGCTTTGAATGTAATGGGAGGAAGTAAATGAAGTGTGGCAGCTTGCTTACATTTGGAGATTAAAATAAACTTAGGAGTGGTAAGGGAGAGATCTGGTGTTCTAAGACTATGGGGTACGGGGCGGAGGTTGGGGCGTGGGTTGGGTACAAACGCCCAAGTCACCACCCCGGGTGGGCTTGGGTTTCGGCGTGACCCCTTGGGCGGGGGATTCAGCCCGGGCGTTGGGCGGGGCTACCCACATGACATGGCGGAACCTCATTGGTCAAGAGCACTAGCCCTTTGATATTGGCTTTTTTTCCACGCCACGCCCCACCATACCCCTTTGAAATTGACTTTTGGTCTTAGTGCCCCATACTCCACGTGTCGCACCATGCCCCCAACCCACGCTCCACCATACCCCACGGTCTAAGCGACCCAAGTTCGATTCCTACCCTCCCCATTAATTTATCTGGCACATAGTGATAATGGGAGACTAGGCGGAGATCGCTAGTTCGATCCTTGAACTGAGCGGGTTTGACCTCACCGCAGTGTCGCATTTTCGGGCGAGTGTTCACCAGCTTCGGCCCTAGATGAAGATTTTCCCCGGTTCAGAGTTAAGGGTATCTCGATGTGGTGAATTTCGTCAGTAGCCCATTTAGAGGATTCGTTAGCGGTTAAAAAAATATATTGAGGAGTATAATTAAACATTAATATAGACAATTACTAATCAATAGATGTGATTAAAAAATATATACATTCGGTTTGATACGAGTCCCGCTAAAATTGAACAACGGATCAAACTAGACCGCTCTTAAGACACTTTAAAGTTTAAACTAAAAAAAATGGTTTAAACTGACTAGCGCAGTAAGCAACACCACAACCATTGTTTGTTTCCATCACCAAACGTTGGCCACCACCACCCTTGCCACAACTGAATGTGCAGCTGCTGACAACCAAACTCTGCCATTGCCACCATAACCCATCGTCCGATTCGTCCCCTTCTCCGACACCACTACCACCACATTACCGCAGCCTCCATGCAATCATTTCCGCCTCCTCCCTTGGGGTCTTGTCGCCACAGTCAATACATTTCGCCAGTAGCCACCATAAAAATAAATATGGTTGGTTAAACTATTTTATTACTTTTTTTATAAAACGACATATTTTAGCCCGGGCTAATTTTAATCCAACCAATATAACCTAAACTGTTTTTTAAGATTCTCAAAGGAACCTCTCTATATACACATACTCACATAGTATATGATTAAATGTCCTTGTGATATATGTGGATTTAGGCTTAAACTAACACAAATTAAATATATAAGGTAACATATTATGAAACAACCGGTTTGTCTGTTTAGTATAGTTTCATGAACCTGCAAGCACAAACACAAGATCAGATCTTAATGTATAATCACAGTAACACAATGGAAAAAAAAAAAACACTTGCAAATTAACAAAATCTTTCTACTAATTTAATTACGCCTCATCATCGCGTGTAAATACATCTAAAAACCGCTCACATGAGTCAAATCTTTGTTCATTATTAAACTAACACGACTCAAAATCACTGGACTTCCCTACATCCTCAAACAATCAATCTATCTTGACTGATGAAAAAAGACGATGAACAAAGAACAACGATGTCAAGAACCCAACGGCTCCAGTCGCCAGCATAACCGCGATAACCATAAACAGCGAATAACCCAAGTAGATTATCGCGGACACAGGTCCACTCAAGCTTTTAAGATCAAAAACAAGATAGTTAATCGAGTACAAGAAGATATAAAGAGCAACTGATCCAGAAGCATAGAAAGATTTCCACCACCATTGCCAATCCTCAACACAAAGATGCATGTAAGTGAGGACAAGTGACACTTCAGCACAAACAGTCACGAGTAAAACAAGGACGACGAAGAGAAACCCGAATACGTAGTAAACACGTCCAAGCCATATGCTAGACATGATGAAGAATAGCTCGATGAATAAGGTTCCGAATGGGAGTGTCCCGGCTCCAAGAACTAAGAGCCATGAAGGGAATTTATGAGCCGGGATTTCTCTAGGGATTTGGTTTGTTCGGACCGGGTATTTGAGGTATCGGGCTCGTGAGGCCACGAGTCCGCCGAGTAGGGTTAAGGGGACCGAGATGCAAAACCAAAGTAGAATTAGTATGATGAAGGTTGTGAAGGGGATCGCCCCGGTGCTTTGACTTGCCCATAAGAAAAAGTTTAGGATTGTTAGTATGAGGAATGAGATGCCTGGGAAGAAACATGCGACTCGTGATGACACAAAAAACCATCTTCGAGAGCTTCCGGCTTCGAGTGTCCTTTGTAGCCAAACAGCAACAAATCCGGCTACAACTCCCAACAACAAGTAGAACATAAGCATACCTGCAAAACAAACATGCGTGTCACTTTGTGACAACTTATAGCCATGGCAGAATCAAAACTTTTTAGTCAGGGTCACTATAAAAATTCTCTTGTTAAAAAACTCATGTTTTATATAAAATAAATATGATGAATTCCTGTTGTAAGGGGTAAGGGGTCAACAGACCCCTTGACCCCCCTTGGTTCCGCCCTTGACTAGATATATCAAAATGAAAGGTTCTTGACATATGAGTATACCTGAGATGAGGGCCCCACGTGAAGCTGGGGACATAAACCCAAGAGCAGCAAAGAATATCGTAGCGATCGCCATTCCAAGAATCCGACAACCATCGGCCACCATAACACACAAAAGCTGAGGACGTTCTGGAGCTCGAAAAACGTCAGAAACGACAAGTTTCCACCCCGATAACTCTTCATTCATGTGAGTTTGAGCATCATCCAACTCCTCATAACGAGCCAAATCTCTCCGAATCGTCCTCAACAATATAACAAGAACAACACCCGCGAGAAAAGTGATCACCATCAACGAATTCAATATCGAAAACCAATGAACCTTTGCACCTTCCATTTTCAAATAAGCATCCCATCTAGAAGGCCACTTTATATCACTTGTGATAAACGAAACCTCATAAGTATAAGTAACCGATCGACCTTCGGTCACAGCCATTGTGACCGAAGAAGGGTCACACTTAATCGGTTTAGAGTACTTCCCATATGGTTTAATATCCTTTAGCAAACTAACATCATGGTTCACACTACATGGTTGAACCTCAAACCCAACAACCATATAACCATCAACATTTGTTTCATTCCTTTGAGTGATCAATTCGGCCCCATCCCCGGTCCCAATCACACCAACAACATTGTTATGCTCATACTTATGAACCAAAACCGTAAAATTCAAATGATTAAACACATAATAACCATCATTAACCTTAATTCCCACAGGGTAACCAGTCCACCTAAGATAGTATCCATCTTTCTTAGTGTACCTAATTGCAGGAAGATTATCAAGATTCAAATTAACCTGATACATTTCATCAATTCTATCCCTCAAAGTCTTGAACTCATCACTCGACAACGGATTCGATTTGCACAAAACCATCTCACTTTCATTGTTGAACATCCTAAACCGATAGGGTGAGTTTTCGATTCGATCTCCCATTAGAAGCTCACCTATGTTCTCAGCTTTGTCTTTAATGCCTTCAAGAGGCTTACAAAAGGGTAAAGTGTAATACCCATATGGGATTTCTGTATCTATAGATGTTAATGAATTAACTTTCACATTTAATCTATCACCCACATTGTATTTGTGAGGGAAACTACCAGGAAGATAATACCCATTAACAATTTCAATGAATAAAGATGATGATATCAATAGCAAAACCAAAAGCAAATTATTGAATCTATGAAAAATACCCATCAAGAATCACTAAATGGATCGAACCCAGATGCAGTATGGATCTGAATTGTGAAAAGATTGAAACTTTACCTTATGATTTGATTTGGGTATGTTGTAAACAGATCTATAAAGCATAAAAAGAAGAAAAAGAGTGATCTTTATTGGAGTTCTTGAGGCGTTAAAGCGTTGTAGAATGCGGAAATGTGAAGGGGAAGATGTATTTATATCTTTGCATTTTGGGGTTGGTGGGGAACCACTTTCTAGTTTCTTCACGTGTGGTTGCCTTTTATAAACCACCTTCTATTTTTTATTTTTATTTTAACATCTTTTATATTTTTGAGTAAATTGCCATTTTGGTTCTTATGGTTTGGGCATTTTTGTCATTTTATTCCAAATCTCAAACTTTTTAAATTTAGGTCCCTGTGGTTTCACTTTTATTGTCATTTTAGTCCAAAATTCAAAAACTCCCTTTTTTTACTGTTGCAACCTGCCTATTTTGTCCTTTTGTGCAGGGGTATTTTTGTCAAACTGTTTTTCATTTAACATTTTCTTAATTAAAAAACTAAATTAAATACATTATTAATTCCTTTAATTACCCTTATTTATATTCATCTTCCCCATTTACACCTGTTCCCCAACCTTCACCACCACCGTCAACATCGGCGCCCATCACCACTATGAACCACATTCGCACACAACCTCCGACAAAACCAACCACAACACATTCTGTTACCCAACATCCTCCCACCACTTTGTATCACCACCTTCCACCTCTGCCGCAAACACCTTCTAAACCTCCGCCCACCACCGCCGTTCTCCCCACCATTCCCTGATCTGCTATGACAGATAGATCCACATATACTTCTCCGCCATTGATTCATCCATTACTTGCTCACTAATCCACCCCCATCAAATCCCCATTTCATCTTCCTCGCAAACCCCATTTCATCTCTCAGTGTTCCCCTTCTGCCTCTTCCTGTTGGCCGACATCTACTGGAAGTATGAGACCAGACCCAGTTGCGAATCGGTTAACTGTTCACCGTCTGAACACCTTCGTCATCAGAAGTCAATCATGAAGAGTCAACGCAACGCTTTGCTTATTGCTACTGCTCTTGTCTTTTACTGGATCTTGTATTCTGTTACGAAGCTTGTTGTTCGTGTTAACCAGCTTAATCAGTGGGTTGATCATAACGGGTGGAGGTGGTGGCTGATTACGGTGATGGAGGTGGTTGATTAGGGTTTGGATTGGGGTTTTTGAACAGGTGAAGAGGGAGATGGGTACTTTAAATAGGGTCAAAGATTTTTGGATTGGGGTTTTTGAACTGCTGATTTTTCACATACTGTTGAGATCAACAAATGGAAGAAAAGAAATGATGAACTAGAGAGAGAGAAGAGAGAGAAAGGGGGTGTTTAGAGAGAGGGGAAGTGCAGAGATTTAGGGGTGTTTGGGATTTTGTATATGTTATAATAAAATTAAAATGACCAAAATACCCTTGAACAAAAGGACAAAACAATAAGCTTTCAACAGTCAAAATAGCGGGTTTTTGGATTTTGGACTAAAATGACAATAAAAGTGAAACCACAGGGACCCAGATTTAAAAAAGTTTGAGATTTGGACTAAAATGGCAAAAGTGACCAAACCACAGGGACCAAAATGGCAGTTTACTCTATATTTTTTAAACAAGTATACTTTTATTAAAAAAAGCACTTTATAAAACATGTCAAATACAAACTAAAGAATCATTTTAAATAAACTAAACAAATGAAATAAGACACGTGGAAAACTTCAGGGGTGGAACTAATTAAGAATGAGCCGTAGCACGGGCTACGGCTCAACCCCGTATTTGTATTCGCAGTGTAATTTTTTTTTCCGATTTTATATATAGTCTATCCAAAAACATATACGAGGATACCTTCAAGAGAAAATTATGAAACTTGATATTATTCATTAAGCCCAAAACATGTTTAGTAACAAAACCTAAATAATTAGTTTTATGACAATTAAGCCTAAATTGTAATAACTAATAAAGCTCATATAATAGAATAAGTGATCTTGTGCATCTTATGGACATATGGTTGAAATGGAAACACATAGTTCTTGTCCTTTTGTTTATTGGGTAGTGTGACTAGTTTCGGTTTTACCGGTTGTAACCGCAACCGTTGAAAGATGTTTTCTGAAAATTGAAGATTATCAAGACGGATTTACGCAATCGAATGGGCCCGTAATTTTTGAACAATGCCATGTTTGTGCGGTCGAAAAAGATTTTTTTTCATAAAGTAAAAGACGACGATGTGATGACGATTTCAATCTATGAAAAAAAAGAAGAGGCCAAATCTATTAGTTATTTGTTTACTTTATTTATTTATTGTCTTTTTTTTTAATATTGTATGATTGCACGATTAAAAAAAATTAGGATACCCCTGATTTAATAGGCTAGTTTCATCACTAGAAAACTTAGTCGAATATTAGAGATTAACTCGCTATAATCAGATACAAACTGCATGTCAAATAAACTCAAACACACTATTGGTCATTATATCAAGTAAAAGTTAAAATTTGTTATGCACCTCACTTTTTTTCCTACGGAGAGTAGGTGAATAACTAACACTATGTGTAGTCATAAAGTCTTTTAGGGGGCGTTATGCACAAGTGGCGAAACACGTAAAAGAAGGGTTTTATGGGGCTTTATATAATAAGAGGGTGTAGTGGGGTTCTATATGTATGAGGCTTTATATATGTATGTATATATGTGTGTGTGAGTTGGTAACGGTTGGATTTTTGAAATACTCCCCCTCACGCCGCTATCCATTTCGCGAGAAGACAAAATATTCATTCCATAGCGCTGGCAGTATTGGTGTTGCCGGGCGCTATGGGGCGCCATCGATGTTGTCGGCGTGATATAAAGCCCCACTACGGGTGGCCTAACAAAGGTTGTCCTAACACAAACATCATATAGTTGGTGCGACTAAATGTCAGTTGATATTAGCTGACACAATAAGTGACTAGACGATACGACTCTCCTAATAACTCACCAACCACACTAATGTCACACCTCAACCGATGGCGGAAACATCGGGGTGCGAGCACTAAGCGTTCAGATTGCTCATGAGATTCCACAACACTACATATTTCAATAGTAATTAAGTAGATTTCATGATATAGATTTTCAAATGTCAAAAAAGCATCATCAAAATTACATCACATAATAAAATTGTTCAAGAGTCTAAATTATTTAAGTGACGTTTCTAGGCATCTCCTAGCTTGATTTCCATGTGTTCCATAGCAACCTATCAGCCTCCAACATGTATTAAAATATCAATACAAAGTATTGGCGAGTATACAAGTTTGAATAATAGCATAGTAGATTAAAACAACTCATATCCACAATGTAAGTATCAAAATAGTTTCAGCCGTGCTAGTGTCGCAGTCCACGCAGTGATAGCCCAAGTATCCTGATGCTTTAGTGTTTACCCAAGACTCAAGGTAAACTAGAATCCTCCTAACAATACCCCTCGAGAATAATGGGAGAGGTGCACCTCCTATAGCGCTACTATTGTTAAGGCGGAACTACACACCCTGGATTAAACGTCACATAGCACAAATAGAATACTAGAATGCACAAGTTTTCACATACACGTACGATAGAGTTTAGCTTGCAAAAGTATCAAGTTTCGTAGTTTATAGAATACATGTTACATCCCAAAGTTTAAAGTAAAAAGGGATCGAATATACTCACAGTGATTGCTTAACAGTTAAGACGGTTATTGGATCAAAGGGAGCTCTTTAGGTTTAGCCTGATTAGATTACAACAGGTAAGTGTCGGATGAAACAACGAGATTGCTCAAGTGTCGGATTAGTCACTGGATCGGATGGTTGTCCGATCAGATGGCTATCCGATCGGATCTCCAGTCAATCGAGTGCCAAGTGTGTAAGGGACGGATGGCTATCCGATCAGGTTGCCACTTGATTCAAATTCCATAAAGCGAGGAGGGATCGGATGGCTATCCGATCGGGTTGCCACTCGATTGAGATTCCCAAGTTCCAAGTTTTCTGGTAAAGTTCTAAGTGTTGAAAGGTTTCAAGGCTAGAGGACAAGTGTCTCCTGATCGAGTGGTTGTCCGATCGGGTGGCTACCCGATCGGGTTGCCGTTCGATCGGGCGGTCCTTGTCCCATTCACCCTTTTTTTTGTAAAATTTCTAAGTTTCTAGACTGATTACGACGATACGGAACGCATTGAGACAACGGTAAACTCATCGTCTCTCAGTCATTCTGATCAGGTGGGAGTCACCCCTGTCCGGTCAGTCGTCTGTTTTCAATCAGTTCATGTCAGAATCCGTTCCATGGTCGTCTCTTCCGGCATCAATCCGTTTCCAAACCTACTCTAGACTATCCATCAAGTCTATAGTTTGTTTGTGCCCGAATTTCACCGATTAAAGTGAAAGGTTGAAGAAAAGATGAAGAAAACTTTAAGTTTTATATGAAAAGTCTAGATTTAGCTTGGATTTAGTGTAAAAACGTAGGAAATTCCTTGGATCTGAGCTAGATCTTGGCATAAATGACATCATTCAACAGTTTGTACAAACCACCATGATGACATCACCTTCAAGAGCTCAAATCTCGAGGATTTCACGGTAAAAGTGTGATTTCAAAGGTGAATCACGTAGAGAATGAGGTGTAGATCAAGAAAGTACAAGGATCTAGTGTAACACGTACCGAAATCGTCAAGAAAATGAAGAAATGAGATGTCCGTGCGTTTGAGTCGAGCAGGGCTGTCACATCAGTGAAGGACTGATGTGACAACTCCTATTTATAGTGTGAAGGAGGGTGAGAAGGGAGTTGTGCGCATGGTTCGGGTGGCAACTCGATCGAGTGGCCACTCGATCGGGTGGTCATCCGATCGGGTGGTCATCCGATTGAGTGGTCATTTCGGCCAATCCATCCTTTCCGTGTTCCTGTTTTCATGTGTAAGATCAAGCGTTGCATATTATTTGGTAATAGAACAACTAGATTACATTATAAACCCAAAAGTTTCCAAGATTGATAGATTCTGCCAGTGACAAGACTCCCGTCTCTCGTTTCACCAAGAATCAAGTTTCACGAGTCTCAAGAGTCAGGCACCAAATATAGATTTAGACATCCCAAGCATATGGATTTAGGCATTCCAAACATAGATTTAGACATTCCAAGCATATAGATTTAGGCATTCCAAACATAGATTTAGACATTCCAAGCATATAGATTTACCAAGGTATCAAAGTATCACACATCAAATGATTCAGGGGCTAGACTTGCCAATAGCTAAAGTTCAGGGACTAGATCTGACAAAAGTCTAAAGTTTAGGGACGCTGGCGTTACAGTCTCCCCTCCTTTATGAGATTTCGTCCCCGAAATCTTAGAAGAAAACTGCTCGAAGAGCTGTGGGTACTTGGCCTTCATATCACTTTTCAACTCCCAAGTGAATTCGGCGCCACGCTTTCCTTCCCATCGAACCTTAACAATGGGAATTTTGCTACGCCTCAGATGCTTGACAGCTTGATCCATGATTTCGACCAGTTTCTCCATAAATTGTACAGCTTCATTTATTTTCAAGTCCTCGAGGGGAACCTGGAGTTCCTCGTCGGCTAGGCATTTACGTAGATTAGATACGTGGAACACTGGGTGCACGTTGTTTAGTTCTTGTGGTAAGTCAATTTTGTACGCCACCTTGCCAATCCTTTCGAGTATCTTGAAAGGACCCACATAGCGAGGATCGAGCTTTCCCTTCTTTCCAAAACGAACTACTCCCTTCCAGGGAGATACCTTGAGGAGAACTCGGTCACCAGCATCAAATTCCAGAGGCTTACGCCTATTATCAGCATAACTCTTTTGTCTGCTCCTAGGCTTGATCAAGTTATCACGGATCTGAAGAATCTTATCCGTTGTCTCTTGAATTATTTCAGGGCAAGTAAACTACTTGTCGCCAATCTCATGCCAGCTGAGAGGAGACCGGCACTTGCGGCCACACAAAGCTTCGAAAGGAGCCATCTGAATACTGGAGTGATAGCTGTTGTTGTACGAGAACTCAATCAATGGTAAATGTACATCCCAGTTACCACCAAAGTCGATGACACAAGAACGGAGCATATCCTCTAGGGTCTGAATAGTACGCTCGGTCTGTCCATCCGTTTGAGGATGAAAGGCCATGCTAAGATTCAAATGAGTACCCATAGCGGATTGGAAGTTTTTCCAAAGACGTGAAGTAAAACGACCATCACGGTCCGAGATTATGTCAAGAGGTATGTCATGACGGCATATAACCTCATCAGTATAGATTCGAGCAAGTTTCTCCACCCTGTAATCTTCACGAATAGGAAGAAAGTGGGCGGATTTGGTCAAACGATCGATTATCACCCAGATACTATCGTGACCAGAAGGTGTTCGAGGTAACTTAGTAATAAAGTCCATAGCGATACCATCCCATTTCCAGACTGGGATTTTAGGTTGTTCTAAGAGTCCTGAACGGCGTTGATGTTCAGCCTTTACTTTCGTACAAGTAAGGCATTTAGAAACATATACAACAATGTCTCTTTTCATGCCAGGCCACCAATAAGTTGTACGCTGATCATGGTACATCTTATCGGCGCCCGGATGAATGGAGTAATGGGATTTGTGAGCCTCCTTCATAATGAGCTCACAGAGATTATCGCGATCCGGCACCCAGATGCGATTGAAGTAATACTGCAGTCCATTAGGTTTAGTTTCAAGCTGATCAATCCTAGCGCCGTGGATTTCTCCTTCTAGACTTCTTTCATTTGCTGATGAATACTGGGCGTTACGAATACATGCATGGAGATCATTAGAGATATGAATAGCATTTACATGAGTTTTACGACTAAGAGCATCGGCCACTACATTCGCCTTGCAAGGATGGTAGCGGATTTCACAGTCGTAGTCGTTGAGCAATTCCACCCAACGTCACTGTCGCATATTCAGCTATTTTTGGTTGAAGATATGTTGAAGACTTCTATGGTCAGTGAACACCACGCACTTAGTACCATACAAGTAGTGTCGCCATATCTTTAACGCAAACACAACTGCACCAAGCTCCAGATCGTGAGTAGTATAGTTTTTCTCATGCACCTTGAGTTGACGAGAAGCATAAGCAATAACCTTGTCCCGCTGCATGAGCACACAGCCCAATCCACGGTTCGAGGCATCGCAATATACCACGAAATCGTCATTCCCATCAGGGAGAGTAAGAACAGGGGCATTACACAAAAGAGACTTAAGAGTTTGGAAAGATTTTTCCTGTTCAGGACCCCAAGCAAAAGGTCTCTCTTTCTGAGTTAGCGAAGTAAGAGGAACAGCGATCTTCGAGAAATCCGAAATAAACCGGCGGTAATAACCCGCCAATCCTAGAAAGGAACGAATCTCGGATGCCGATTTTGGCGTACTCCAATTCTTCACAACTTCGATTTTAGACGGGTCAACATGGATACCTTGCTTACTAACGACGTGACCAAGAAATTGAACTTCATTAATTCAAAACTCACACTTAGAAAATTTAGCATACAGACGTTCACCACGTAAAAGTTCAAGCATCAAGCGTAAGTGTCGAGCATGATCAGCTTTAGTCTTAGAATAAATCAAGATATCATCAATAAAGACTATAACAAAACGATCCAAATAGGGTTTACACACATGATTCATGAGGTCCATGAACACAGCGGGTGCGTTGGTCAATCCAAAAGGCATGACCACGAACTCGTAGTGTCCATAACGAGTACGAAATGCGGTTTTTGGTACATCATCTTCGAGAACTCGAAGCTGATGATAACCAGAACGAACATCGATTTTTGAGAAACATGACGAGCCTTGTAGTTGGTCAAATAGATCATCGATGCGGGGAAGAGGATAACGATTCTTAATGTTAAGCTTATTAAGTTCATGGTAGTCAATACACATGCGGAATGAACCATCTTTCTTCTTGACGAACAGCACGGGAGCACCCCATGGCGAGGTACTTGGACGAATAAATCCCTTGTCGAGTAATTCTTGAAGCTGACTAGATAACTCTTGCATCTCGGAAGGTGCAAGTCGTTACGGGGCCTTGGAGACAGGAGTCGCACCAGGGATGAGATCAATACGAAAATCGACGGCTCTAGGAGGTAGAAGACCAGGTAGATCCTCAAGAAAGACATCGGGGAAATCGCACACTACTGGAACATCGCTTATATTCTTCCCTTTGCTCTTTTGTTCCACCACGTGGGCCAAGAAAGCAAGGTTCTTTTTACGTAAGCACCTGCTCGCTTGTGTGCATGACATCAGCCTCAGTCCTTTCGAAGGTCGGTCTCCATAAACATGCAAGATATCACCAGACGGTAAAGGTAAACGAACAAACTTCTCGTGACAAGTGATCTCGGCATGGTTCTTACGCAACCAATCCATGCCGATAATGACATCGAAACTACCCAATTGCATGGGTATAAGATCTATAGTAAACACGTGGTCGTTAAGAATCAAGGAACAACCACGGAGAATAGAATCAACTAGAATATACTTTCCATTGGCAATATCTACCGAGAACGACTTAGGTAACGTAGAGCGTGCACAGTTTAGCAGAGATTCAAATTCCACGGACACAAAACTTCTATCGGCACCAGTATCAAATAGGATCAAAGCATAAAGGTTATTCACAAGAAACGTACCATTCATGACATCATTGTCATTACGAGCCTGATTAGCGTTGAGATTGAACGCTCGTCCACGAGCGGCTGGCTGCTGGTCCTGGTTCAGTTGAGGACACTGGTTGCGGAGGTGATTAGTATCCCTACACTTGTTGCATGCACAAACAGCATTGACTGACTTTGGATTCTGCAGAGGAGCTGGTAGAGCTGCCTGAGCTAGGGCTTGTTGAACTGGTTGAGCTGGGTTAGCTTGACGACAGTAGGGAGTCGTGTGACCATAGTGGTTGCAGTTGGTGCACAATCGACATGCAGAAGCAACAGGATGATGAAAATTACAAGTGGCACACTTGGGATAAGACCCAGTGTACTGCTTCTTAACTTCTGGAACAGCAGGGTTAGCAGCAGCAGTAGCAGGAGCAGGTTTAGCAGCAGGAACAATAGCATTGCATCTTGAACCCTGAGATTTCCTTTTCTTGTTCTTGCTGCCACTTGACTACTGGGTGACTTGATTTGCAGACTTGGAGGTAGCAGGAGTAGCAAACCGCTTATCACGTACGCGGTTGTTGTTGAGACTGGCGGCCAGACGATAGACTTCTTCAATATTCCTGAGTTGAGCTGCTTTAATAGAATCACGCATAGCAGGAGGTAGACCATTGAGATACTTGGTTATCATTCGCTTAGGAGTAGAAACCAGGTGAGGAACAATCAAGCTGAGCTGCTTGAAGCGGGTAGTGTAAGCCAGATTATCATCACCAATCTGCTTTAAGTGCCAGAACTCTTCTTCAAGCTTCAGTTGTTCATGAGGAGGGCAGAATTCAAGCATCATTAATTCTCGCACCTCAGCCCATGGAAGAGCATAGGCTTCTTCATTTGATCGGATGTTTCTCTCATTTGTCCACCACTCCAACTCTCGAGCTTGAAACATTCCAATCGCACTCCTATTCTTTAGATGATATGGGCATTCGCTGTTGATGAAGGTAACCTCGATGTTGTCGAACCACTCGAGCATAGCAGTCACCCCATCACTGCCTGTGAAAGACTTAGGGTTGCAAGAGATAAAATGCTTATAGGTGAACTTGGTAGATTTTTCTTTCTCCGTTTTGGAATCAACAGATGAGGGCGGAGTGTTCGATCCTTGGATCTCAGAGACAATCTTTGGCACGACTCGAGCGATCTGGTCGGCCATGAAGGACATCATCTTTTTCTGAGACTTTTCCCTGGATCTCTTGAGAGTGTCGGAGAGCTTTCGAGAAGACATCCTAAAGATCCAATAAGAGGATCATTAAGTCTAGATTAATATAGATTCGCACACGATAGACTAAGAATCAAGTTCCACATAGATACCGCAATTCAAGACCTTCGCATGGCACGTTGTACGAAAGTTTGGCGACGTGTCAGAAACGCTTATATATAGGAAGTACCAGTGGCGTATCCACCACGCTTCGGGCACTATCGCTTCAACCCCTTACTCGGTGTCATGTTACGTGTCGCAAAACACACTCATCATCGTAGATTCACATGGACTACTCCAATAGTTTCACATAGATTCCAATAGTTTCTATTGATTCAATAGATTCAATAGACTCACAGACTCCAATAGATTCAATAGTTTCCAATATATTCATTCATAGGTTCCAATAGATCCAATGGTTACCAATAGTTTCACATAGATTACCAAATACAATCCACAAATAACGAAATCCCGCATGGCACATGCTACGAAAGTTTGGCAACATGACGGAAGCACTTATATATGGGAAGTACCAGCGGCGTATCCACCATGCTTCAATCATGCCACGTCCCCCTCGTCATTGGTGTCACGCTTCGTTAATCACAGCATTAGGTTCCACCACTTTTCACAACATAGATTACCTAAATAGATTCAACATAGACTAACCAAATACATTCAATCATAGATTAACCAAATAGATTCCACAACTTCAACCCGAGCCTACAAAATTACGAACTTCACTTAGCGCGTGGTACGAAGACTCGGTAACATGCCAGAAACACTTATATATAGGAAGTACCAGCGGCGTATCCACCATGCTTCGGACATGTCACGTCATCCTCGTCTTCGGCGCTAGGATACGTTTCGCATTCTGTTTCTCAAAACAACACATACTTAGGTTACACGTAGATTACGCTAGAGTACACATAGATTACACATAGATTCCTCATAGATTACTCAAGTAGTCTTCATAGATTGGATTCCAACAACTCATCATTGGGCTGTAAACACTAAGTTTCGCATGGCACTTAACACGAAAGTTGGTAACACGTCTGAAACACTTATATATAGGAAGTACCAGCGGAATATCCACCATGCTTCAGACACATCACTTCTCCCTCGTGTTTCCATGCCATGTTACATTTAGTGTCTTACAACCACAACCACACATAGAATCATCAGATAGATTTACATAGCATCATAGTCAATCAAGATTCACACATAGGCTATCATGATAGAATAAAACTTCATAAATTTAGTTGATCCTGAGAATAGAGTTAACGTTTTAGATTGCGGGCATACGTGCGATTCGTGAGAACGTCTCAAAATAAACAAAGAATCAAGATAAACGAAGAATTAAGTCTAAAACCATATGTAATAGTCGAGATAACATAAAAGATAGGCTCATAAAACATAGAGTGTTCCGGGTAGAGGAACGATGACTAACCAAAGTGATTCAAAACCCCCTTTCGAACTGAGGCACGTGTCTTGACTTACTCAGACAAATACGTCATCGATGTTAGGCCTACGATATTCATCCTTTTGGTCATTTCACGTATCCAATTGAATGGAAGTTTCGAGACCTTGGCGAGACATGAAAACATCAAAGAGTGGGACTAGGTATCAAGGTTTAAGTTTCATCTCTAACTTGATAATGTCGTACCCTAATATCGTCGGTACATATCCGCAGACAAGACCTACTAGAATAATATGGAGATTTTCCATCAAGGTTCGGATGTCACTCCTGTCTTGAGGTGTAACACCCCGTGTTTCGAAAGTCAAAGTCAAAGTCAAGATTGAAGTCAAAGGAAGAAAAGATCGCTAATTGCGATCTGTCACTCCTTGCTCAATCCCAATTTTGACCTCTTTGACTTGTAACTAGTCTAATTTTATTATCGATTTAGTTGTATTATGTGGAGTATCTATTAATAATCGCATAGTAATCGCTATTTATCAATGTTTAACGCATGTTCGATCAATTTATCGCTTATAGCAATCGCACTCGCAACTCGAATTACACATTTTGGTTATTGTTATACGTGTGTGTGTGCCTTATGTGTTACTTGTGCATGTTTATTTATGTTATGTGTGGTAATCAATCGAAACGCAATCGAAACTCAAGCACAATCGAATCACAAACGATAAACGATAAACGAATATGAAATAAGGATGCTTGTATGTCGATATAGTAGTTGGGATTAAAAGTAATTTGAATAGGAGACTCTATCGCATCGCAACGCTCGCATTCATAATCGAAACGGCAAAAATCGTCGCACCGAACACTCGAACCAAGTGACTGATCGACCAGGTGACCAGCCGATCGACCAGCCGTTCGATCGAGCTACCGCTCGATCAGCCAGCTGTTCGACCGGGCTGCCACCCGATCGGCCAGCCCCTTTCCACTTTTGGAAACCCTATAAATACCCCCTGTCACCATCAAACTTACTACTTTTGGCACTCTCTGTCCGACCAGAGCTCCAATCCCACTTTTCCTTCGATTTCTCGCGATTCTGGTAAGATTTCAACCTAAATCTTGTACTTCCTTAATCTACACGCACTCCTACACCTTTCTATCTTTTGAATCTTAACTTTTAACCGTGAAATCATCAAGATTCAAGGTGTTCTAGGATGATGTCATCATGTGTTCTTGAGAACTTCATGTTTTGGCCTCAATCCACCAAGAACAACTTAGATCTAAACAATTTCCACATGCATTAACAAAGATCTCTCACAGATCTAAACATATTCGCGGTGAAAAGGATTGAAAGATGGTTTTTCAACTTTCTTTCAACTCTTTTACACTCAATACACTCAAAACCGATAGAATCAGAGCTTGTACCGACTTCCTACTCATTCTTGTGGTTGTGTTGGTTCAAGATCTGGATTCTATCCACGAGATTACCGATTTCGGGTTAAACATGGAACACCGTCTCGAACAGTTGACTAATCGGATTTGGGTGATTCCTGTCCAATCAGGAGTACCAAGTATTGACAAGTTTTCTGTTGCTTAATACGTTATCAAAACGTCTCGATAAAACGACAGACAATCAAGACAACCAAGTGTAAGACGAACGGAATGACCAGAACAGAATGCCGTCTGGTCGGACTACCGTCCGATCGGGCTGTCAACCGATCGGGTTGCCACCCGATCGACTTGCACTTTGGCCCCACACTTAACCTTCATTTCAAACTCCAAGAGTTTTTGACATCGAACGGACTGCCGTCCGATCGGGTTGCCACCCGAACGACCGGCCATCTGACTATGTGATATTTGGGAACTCAACACTTAAACAATTTTCAACATGTTCAATGCACATGTGTTGCCACCCGACCGAACAACCGTCCGATCGAGTGACAACCTGCTGAGAACTTGTTTTTGCTGAAGTGCCCAACCTACCGGACTGTCACCCGATCGAACGGTCGTTCGATCGACCGACCTGAAAGGTAGAGGTACTTCAATATTTTCAAAATGCTACAATGAAAACTTCAAAGACAAGCCATCATACACAAACACATCCTTCCCAAAGGAAGAAACAATCCACTCGAAAGGTCACCCGATCGGATGACCATCCGAGCGAACTGTCACCAGAACGACCGGCTGTCCGATCGGACTACCATCTGATCGAACTGCAGTTTGACCCACTGTCACTTGTTCCGTTTTACGCATCGCTTATCGTTATGCTATCAATCTGATCAGGCTAACCCTACTCTCTAGCGCTCCCTTCAATCCACCAATCGCTGTGAGTATACTCGATCCCTTTTTGCTTTACACACTTTTGGGTGTTACATACGTTACTTATTCTAAATCACATACTACGCAATACTTTAACGCTAACCGTTACCGCATGTTATACGTGACTTAATGAATGCTTGTTTGTTATGTTTACACATGGAATGCTGTCTACCTGCCTTAGCAACGGTAGTACTATTTGTTTGGACTCAGCACCTGTTCACTCAGGGTTGTTAAGGACAATTAATTACATGGGCCACGGTGGTGATCATGCAATACGAACTGTCTTGGCCAGTCAACTCGCAGTCATTGGTATTGCTAGGTTCATGTCGATAACTAACATGCCTCATTTTACACTGTGCACGTGCTGGTTATGCGTAAGGATTTCGAACTCTATATGCTATTATCAAACTTGTATGCTCACCTTTACACTATGTATATTGACTTTTACTTTAACGTATGTGACAGGTGCTTAGGATGCTTATTTGCTTGCTTTGCTGTGAAATCGAGGCTAGGGAAGACCTAAGTCAACAATAAACAATTGTCTGTAATAAAAATCTGAGTTGTCGGAACAAAACAATTTGACTAGATCTTTCTATAATAATTGTATTATCTTTTATGACATGGTATGGGATGTGTTGCTTTAAATAATTGATAATTATAGTTGTTATGAAAACTTCTGGACAATCTGTTTCGCTCAGTGCCACGCCCCGATGTTTCCATCATCGGTTGGGCAGAGCCATAACTATAGGGAATTAGGCAAGACTCGACCTAGTCCGGGTCGATGTCTTAGAGACCTAGTCTATAGTTAGGAACCAACAAACCGACTCGTGCATGTCCAGTAGAGATTATGTATGAGCTTACTTGCTATTTCTCGCTGATCTCGCCTACGCTACACTATCACTACACTCGCATTTTCAAATATGCATGAGCGATTAAGTTGAGATTAGGTGTGAAAACCGCAAAATCTCGACTAAATTGCTTGTTCGACCCGCATTTTATCTACAAACAGGGGAATTGTGCCGAATCAAGAGTGAAATCCATACTTTGACACAATAAATCCCCCTTTATTTTATCAAAAGCCTGAACAAAGTTGTTAAGTTAGGGGTGAAACCCGAACCTTGATGACTCATTCTGCCCTATTTTGTTTTACAAAACTCTAACCAAAGTTTCGACGGACTCCAACGACTGAAGATCACGCAAAGACTGAAAGGATACGTGTCATTCGCCCAGATTCGAGGCGGAAGCACAATCCCCAAAGGTCAGAAGTGTGCTCAGACGGTCCTTGTGAATAGTTGAACCACTTTGGGTTGTCGATGTCTAAACAGCCGCAGACAATCTATCCTCAATTTTATGTGTTTCGATTCTGAGCCCGCAACTGCTGACTCTAATATTCGTCGGTTTTATGTGTTTATGTGTGTATTTATCTGTTTATATGTTTTGATTTCTGGTGATTTATTCGATTTTCGACATTCGGTTCTCAATCGACACACACAACTCGTACTGCACATCTATCTCAACACGCTAACAAATCGACAATCTTGGGGATTATACGCATGCTATACTACTCGCCATGATTAATCGCGATCGCTATTTTCGAATGCTCATCGACTTTAAATAATAGGTTTATGTATTCTGACTGCTCCCGTGTGCTTCTAGGTGAATTACGTGTTTATATGCTTCTGTGCTTCTGTGCCTTACGTGCTTATGTGCTTCTGTGCTTATGTGAATCTGTGAATATGTGCCTATGTGATTATGTGATACATGGTCGTATTCCTGAGCTTTAGTAGTATCAGACGTGTGAGGTAAGATTCGATTATGTTATGTTGAGTCCTGTGGCGATGTCTGTTGCAGACAATGTCAATTGGACCATCATCTGGACCCCGTCACCCACGAATCACTCGCCAAGAACAGAGAGACAAACGCCTTGCTGCTCTCGTCGCTAAACAAGTAGCAAAGGTAGTTCCTCAGATCGTGAGTGAAATCTATGAGAATGTGAGCAAATCATCCGAGAAGTCTAGAACCGAAGCTCCTAAAGCTGTTCCCAAGACTGCTTTCAGCTTCAAGCAGTTCAAAGCCTGTGGTCCAAAGGAATTTACTGGCGAAGATGGCCCAACGGCTATGTTTCAATGGTTTGATTACGTCGAAGTCACTCTGCGCCAGAGTGGATGTCCTGAAAATCTCCGTACTCTAAACGTTACCGGCGTCTTCCAGTCCCGCGCACTAGACTGGTGGACGGCCAAGAGGAACAAATGCGGAAATGACGCAGCCTATGAGCTGACGTGGGAAGAGCTGAAGGCCATTATGATGGATGAATTCTGCCCTCCCCATGAACGCCAAAAGCGGGAGGGCGAATTCTGGCACATCAAGCAGAAGGATGGAGAGAATGCAGCTCTGACTGCTCGCTTTAAGCAGCTTAGTATCATCTGTCCCGATCAAGTGAAGACGCCCGACATGACAATCAAGAAGTATATCCGAGCTCTACCAGACTGTGTTGCAGATTTTGTGCATGCCGTGAAGCCAGCAACGATCAAAGAAACTTACTTGCTTGCCGCTGAAATCAACGACAAGCGAGTAAAAGCTGGTTTTTGGGATAAAACTTCAAAGAACCTGCATCAAGTCACCGCCGCACCAACCGCTGAAACCGCCGCCGCCCAATCATCAAAGTCCTCACGCCACAAGAAGAAGAACAACAACAGCAGCTCCAGCAACAAGAACTGTGCTGTCACTACCACTGCTGCTCCACTTCAAGTCGTACTGGCCCAACAACAATCTCAGCACCGATCAGCACCAGTCATCTATGCACCAGCAGCAAAGTGAGCATACACTGGACCCCACCCTGCCTGCCCAACATGTTCTTATCATCACCCGGTAGGTATCGCCTGCCGTTTTTGTGTGCACTGCAATATGTACGGCCACTTTACTGCCAACTGCCGTACTGGTCCCCATCAAGCACCAACTCAAGCCACTGCTCATCAAGCTCTGCTTCCAGCTCCGGAAGGCCAACAACCAGCTCAGGCACCTGCGATCAACGCCAGAGTCTGCTTCGCGTGTGGTGATCCCAACCACTTCGCGAACATTTGCCCGAACAGGGTTGTGAAACAAGAGCCCCAGCAGCAGAAGCCTCAACAGCAGCAACAGCCTCAGCTGCAACAACAAGCCGCACGTGCCAGAACATTCAACATCAATGTGCTCCAAGCCCAGGCTGACAACAACGTGGTCAATGGTACGTTCCTTGTGAATGGTATTTATGCATCGTGTTTGTTTGATACTGGAGCCGATAATTGCTTTGTGTCATTTGAATTCGAGAAGCTCCTTAGTCGTAAGCGCTCCTATCTCCCCTCGCCGTTCGATGTTGAAGTCGCTACCGGAAGAACTGTCGCCGTTAATTCTGCTCTTCGTGATTGTACTCTTGAACTCAACAATCACATCTTCCCAATCGACCTTATCCCGATGCAACTCGGAAGTTTTGACGACATAGTAGGCATGGACTTTCTTCGCGAAAACTATGCAGAAGTTGTGTGCTTCGATAAGATGATCCGATTCTCGCTCGCGAATGGTGATCTATTATGTGTTTATGGTGAAACTGCTTCGAAAGGTCTCAAGCTCATGTCGTGTGTCCAAGCTAGCAAGTATCTCCGCAAGGAATACAGAGCTTTCTTGGCTAACATTGTAGTAGCGGAGAAGGAAAAGAAAGGTAAGCCGGAAGTGAACGATGTTCCTGTGGTTCGAGAATTTCCTAATGTTTTTCCTGAGGATCTTCTCGGATTACCGCCAAGTCGTGATATCGACTTCGTATCGACCTCATTCCTAGAGCAAACCCTGTTGCTAAAGCTCCTTACCGACTCGCTCCATCCGAAATGCGTGAACTCTCGAGTCAGCTCCAGGAACTACTTGATAAAGGCTTTATTCGCCCGAGAACCTCTCCATGGGGCGCACCGGTCCTTTTTGTCAAAAAGAAGGACGGGTCATTTCGGATGTGCATCGACTATCGGGAATTGTATAAGTTGACAATCAAGAATCGCTATCCCCTGCCTCGCATTGATGATTTGTTTGATCAGCTACAAGGTGCTACGTGTTTCTCGAAGATCGATCTACGCTCAGGCTGTCACCAGCTACGCATTCAAGAGGAGGATATACCTAAAACCGATTTTCGCACTCGATACGGTCACAATGAGTTCGTTGTTATGCCTTTTGGTTTAACCAACGCACCCACGGTATTCATGGACCTGATGAATCACGTGTGTAAACCTTACCTCGACCGTTTCGTCATCGTGTTCATCGACGATGTCTTGATCTATTCCAAGTCGAAAGCCGAACACACGCAATATCTACGTTTGGTTCTCGAGCTACTCCAGGGGAATCGACTCTATGCCAAATTCTCCAAGTGCGAATTTTGGCTGGAGGAGGTTCAATTCCTCGGTCACATTGTCAATAGTCAAGGTATTCACGTCGATCCCGCGAAGATTAAAGCCGTCAAGAGTTGGATTACACCTAAGAACTCGTCTGAAGTTAGTTCTTTTCTCGGACTAGCGGGCTATTATCGACGATTTATCGAAGGATTCTCAAAAATCGTTGTGCCGCTGACCGCTCTCAAGCATAAAGACAAGACTTTTGTTTGGGGAACTGAACAAGAGTCTGCTTTCCAAACCCTTAAGCACATGCTTTGCAATGCTCCCGTTCTCACTTCACCCGACGGAAACGACGACTTTATTGTCTACTGTGATGCCTCAAACCTTGGTCTTGGCTGTGTCCTCATGCAACGGAACAAGGTCATTGCTTACGCATCTCGACAGCTCAAGATCCACGAGAAGAACTATACAAACCATGATCTCGAGCTAGGCGCAGTTGTTTTTACGTTAAAGATTTGGCGACACTAACTGTATGGTACCAAGTGTACGATCTTCACCGATCATAGGAGCCTACAACACATCTTTGACCAGAAGGAACTTAATATGCGTCAACGCCTATGGGTAGAACTACTCAACGATTATGACTGTGAGATTCGTTATCATCCTGGCAAAGCAAATGTCGTTGCCGACGCTCTCAGCAGACGGAGTTATCAGCTCAGCATTCGTAATACCCAAGCCCAATATGACCTCGAAACCCTCATCCGCGAAGCTCAACATGCATGTTTTAATGAACGCACTTTGAAGAAGGAAAGGATCTATCACGACGGAGCCCAGCTTGTGAATAAATCGAATGGGATATATTCCACTTTTTGGACCGAATTTGGATCCCCAAACGGACCAATTTGCGACAGATTCTGATGGACGAAGCCCACAAATCCCGGTATTCTATTCATCCCGGTGCTAATAAAATGTACTAGGACCTTCGCTACAAGTACTGGTGGCCGGGCATAAAGAGGGATATTGCTCTCTACATTAGGAAGTGCCTGACTTGCTCGAAGGTCAAGGCTGAACACCAAAGACCCTCTGGCTTACTCAAACAACCCCCGATACCTATGTGTAAGTGGGAGAGTATAGCTATGGACTTCATAACAAAACTCCCGCGCACGCCATCAGGTCAAGACAGCAGATGGGTTGTTGTTGACCGTTTGACCAAATCAGCTCACTTTTTGCCAATACGGGAAGACTACAAGGTAGAACGATTAGCCCGAATCTACACCAATGAGATCATTTGTCGACATGGGACGCCTCGCGACATCATCTCTGACCGTAACGCTCTGTTTACCTCGAGACTGTGGGAAACGTTTCAAGTTGCTCTCGGTACTACACTTAATCTGAGTACCGCATTCCACCCTCAAACCGATGGTCAGACTGAGAGAACGGTCCGTACTCTTGAAGGCATGCTCCGTTCGTGTGTCATAGACTTCGGTGGTAATTGGGATGCTTATCTGCCGTTAGTCGAATTCTCGTATAACAATAGTTATCATTCCAGCATTCAAATGGCACCATTCGAAGCTTTATATGGAAGAAAATGTCGATCGCCTATTGTATGGCACGAGATCGGGCACTCGCAATTAACCGGTCCTGAACTGTTGCAAGAAACGACTGACAAAGTCCTCCAAATTCGAGACAATCTGCTGAAAGCTCGGAGTCGACAGAAAAGTTACGCTGATAGACGATGCAAGCCCCTTGAATTTGACATTGGCGACTACGTACTCCTAAAGGTATCACCTTGGAAGGGTGTGGTCAGATTTGGAAAGAAAGGGAAACTAGCGCCTCGATATGTTGGACCTTTTAAGATCGGAAAAGTCGCATACAGACTCGAACTACCGGAGGAGCTTAGTAACGTTCACCCGACTTTCCATGTTTCGAACCTCCGAAAGTGCCTGGCTGAGCATGATTTAATTGTACCCATCGATGACCTCCAAGTAAACGAAACACTACACTTCGTGGAGAAGCCTGTCGAAATCATGGACCGCCAAACCAAGCAGCTCAGACGCTCGCGCATTCCTATTGTGAAAGTCCGATGGGAAGGCAAACGAGGCGCAGAGTTCACTTGGGAACTCGAAAGCGACATGAAGGCGAAGTACCCACAGTTGTTTGTTACGGCTTCGGCCTAATTTCGGGACGAAATTCCCTCAACTAGGGGAGGCTGTAACACCCCGTGTTTCGAAAGTCAAAGTCAAGATTGATGCCAAACGAAGAAAAGATCGCTAATTACGATCTGTCACTCCTTGCTCAATCCCTGTTTTGACTTCTTTGACTTATAATTAATCTAATTTTATTATCGCCTTAGTTGTATTATGTGGAGTATCTATTATTAATCGCATTGTAATCGCTATTTATCGATGTTTATCGCATGTTCGATCGATTTATCGCTTATCGCAATCGCGCTCGCAAATCGAATTACGCATTTTGGTTATTGTTATACGTGTGTGTGTGCCTTATGTGTTACTTGTGCATGTTTATTTATGTTATGTGTGGTAATCAATCGAAACTCAATCGCAATCGAATCGCAAACGATAAACGAATATGAAATAAGGATGCTTGTATGTCGATATAGTAGTTGGGATTAAAAGTAATTTGAATAGGAGACTCTATCGCATCACAACGCTCGCATTCGTAATCGAAACGGCAAAAATCGTCGCACCGAACACTCGAACCAAGTGACTGATCGACCAGGTGACCAGCCGATCGACTAGCCGTTCGATCGAGCTGCCGCTCGATCGGCCAGCTGTTCGACCGGGCTGCCACCCGATCGGCCAGCCCCTTTCCACTTTGGGAAACCCTATAAATACCCCCTGTCACCATCAAACTTACTACTTTTGGCACTCTCTGTCCAACCAGCGCTCCAATCCCACTTTTCCTTCAATTTCTCGCGATTCCGGTAAGATTTCAACCTAAATCTTGTACTTCCTTAATCTACACGCACTCCTACACCTTTCTATCTTTTGAATCTTAACTTTTAACCGTGAAATCATCAAGATTCAAGGTGTTCTAGGATGATGTCATCATGTGTTCTTGAGAACTTCATGTTTTGGCCTCAATCCACTAAGAACAACTTAGATCTAAATGATTTCCACATAAATAAACAAAGATCTTTCACAGATCTAAACATATTCGCGGTGAAAAGGATTGAAAGATGGTTTTCCAACTTTCTTTCAACTCTTTTACACTCAATACACTCAAAACCGATAGAATCGGAGCTTGTACCGACTTCCTACTCATTCTTGTGGTTGTGTTGGTTCAAGATATGGATTCTATCCACGAGATTACCGATTTCGGGTTAAACATGGAACACCGTCTAGAACAGTTGACTGGTCGGATTTGGGTGATTCCTGTCCAATCAGGAGTACCAAGTATTGACAAGGTTTCTGTTGCTTAATACGTTATCAAAACGTCTTGATAAAATGACAGACAATCAAGACAACCAAGTGTAAGACGAACGAAATGACCAGGACGGAATGTCGTCCTATCGGACTACCATCCGATCGGGCTGTCAACCCGATCTATTAGCACTTTGGCCCCACACTTAACCTTCATTTCAAACTCCAAGAGTTTTGGACACCGAACGGATTGTCGTCCGATCGGGTTGCCACCCGAATGACCGGCCATCCGACCATGTGATGTTTGGGAACTCAACACTTAAACAATTTTCAACATGTTCAATGCACATGTGTTGCCACCCGATCGAAAAACCGTCCGATCGAGTGACAACCTGCTGAGAACTTGTTTTCGTTGAAGTGCCCAACCTACCGGACTGTCACCCGATTGAACGGTCGTTCGATCGACCGACCTGAAAGGTAGATGTACTTCAATTTTTTTTCAAAATGCTACAACGAAAACTTTAAAGACAAGCCATCATACACAAACACATCCTTCCCAAAGGAAGAAACAATCCACTCGAAAGGTCACCCGATCGGATGACCAACCGAGCGGACTGTCACCCGAACAATCGGTTGTCCGATCGGACTACCATCCGATCGAACTGCTGTTTGACCCACTGTCACTTGTTCCATTTTACGCGTCGCTTATCGTTATGCTATCAATCTGATCAGGCTAACCCTACTCTCTAGCGCTCCCTTCAATCCACCAATCGCTGTGAGTATACTCAATCCCTTTTTGCTATAAACACTTTTGGGTGTTACATACGTTATTTATTCTAAATCACATCGAACACACTACGCAATACTTTAACGCTAACCGTTACCGCATGTTATACGTGACTTAATGAATGCTTGTTTGTTATGTTTACACATGGAATGTTGTCTACCTGCCTTAGCAACGGTAGTACTATTTGTTTGGACTCAGCACCTGTTCACTCAGGGTTGTTAAGGACAATTAATCACATGAGTCACGGTGGTAATCATGCAATACGAACTGCGCAGTCATTGGTATTGATAGGTTCATGTCGATAACTAACATGCCTCATTTTACACTGTGTACGTGCTGGTTATGCGTAACGATTTCGAACTCTATATGCTATTATCAAACTTGTATGCTCACCTTTACACTATGTGTATTAACTTTTACTTTAACATATGTGACAGGTGCTTAGGATGCTTATTTGTTTACTTTGCTGTGAAATCGAGGCTAGGAAAGACCTTAGTCAACAATAAACAATTGTCTGTAATAAAAATCTGAGTTGTCGGAACAGAACAATTTGACTAGATCTTTCTGTAATAATTGTATTATCTTTTATGACATGGTATGGGACGTGTTGCTTTAAATAATTGATAATTATAGTTGTTATGGAAACTTCTGGACAATCTGTTTCGCTCAGTGCCACGCCCCGATGTTTCCGCCATCGGTTGGGGTGTGACAAATTGGTATCAGAGCCATAACTATAGGGAATTAGGCAAGACTCGACCTAGTCTGGGTTGATGTCTTAGAGACCTAGTCTATAGTTAGGAACCTACAGACTGACTCGTGCATGTCCAGTAGGGATTATCTATGAGCTTACTTGCTATTTCTCGCTGATCTCGCTTACGCTACACTATCACTGCACTCGAATTTTCAAATATGCATGAGCGATTAAGTTGAGATTAGGTGTGAAAACCGCAAACTCTCGACTGAATTGCTTGTTCGACCCGCATTTTATCTACAAACAGGGGAATTGTGCCAAATCAGGAGTGAAATCCATATTTTGACACAATAAATCCCCCTTTATTTTATCAAAAGCCGGAACAAAGTTGTTAAGTTAGGGGTGAAACCCGAACCTTGATGACTCATTCTACCCTATTTTGTCTTACAAAACTCTCACCAAAGTTTCGACGGACTCCAACGACTGAAGATCACGCGGAGACTGAAAGGATACGTGTCATTCGCCCAGATTCGAGGCGGAAGCACAAGCCCGAAAGGTCAGAAGTATGCTCAGACGGTCCTTGTGAATAGTTGAACCACTTTGGGTTGTCGATGTCTTAACAACTGCAGACAATCTATCCTCGATTTTATGTGTTTCGGTTCTAAGCCCGCAACTGCTGACTCTGATATTCGTCGGTTTTATGTGTTTATGTGTGTATTTATCTGTTTATATGTTTTGATTTCTGGTGATTTATTCGATTTTCGACCTTCGCTTCTCAATCGACACACACAACTCGTACTGCACATCTATCTCAACACGCTAACAAATCGACAATCTTGGGGATTATACGCATGCTATACTACTCGCCATGATTAATCGCGATCGCTATTTTCGAACGCTCGTCGACTTTGAATAATAGGTTTCTGTATTCTGACTGCTCCCGTGTGCTTCTAGGTGAATTACGTGTTTATATGCTTCTGTGCTTATGTGCTTATGTGCCTTATGTGCTTATGTGCTTCTGTGCTTATGTGAATCTGTGATTATGTGCCTATGTGATTATGTGATACATGGTCGTATTCCTGAGCTTTAGTAGTATCAGACGTGTGAGGTAAGATTCGATTATGTTATGTTGAGTCCTGTGGCAATGTCTGTTGCAGACAATGTCAACTGGACCATCATCTGGACCCCGTCACCCACGAATCACTCGCCAAGAACAGAGAGACAAACGCCTTGCTGCTCTCGTCGCTAAACAAGTAGCAAAGGTAGTTCCTCAGGTTGTGAGTGAAATCTATGAGAATGTGAGCAAATCATCAGAGGAGTCTAGAACCGAAGCTCCTAAAGCTGCTCCCAAGACTGCTTTCAGCTTCAAGCAGTTCAAAGCCTGTGGTCCAAAGGAATTTACTGGCGAAGATGGCCCAACGGCTATGTTTCAATGGTTTGATTTCGTCGAAGTCACTCTGCGCCAGAGTGGATGTCCTGAAAATCTCCGTACTCTAAATGCTACCAGCGTCTTCCAGTCCCGCGCACTAGACTGGTGGACGGCCGAGAGGAACAAACGCGAAAATGACGCAGCCTATGAGCTGACATGGGAAGAGTTGAAGGCCATTATGATGGATGAATTATGCCTTCCCCATGAACGCCAAAAGCTGGAGGACGAATTCTGGCACATCAAGAAGTAGGATGGAGAGAACGCAGCTCTGACTGCTCGCTTTAAGCAGGTCAGTATCATCTGTCCCGATCAAGTGAAGACGCCCGACATGACAATCAAGAAGTATATCCGAGCTCTAGCAGACTGTGTTGCAGATTTTGTGCATGCCGCAAAGCCAGCAACGATCGAAGAAACTTACTTGCTTGCCGCTGAAATCAACGACAAGTGTACATGATGTTAGCCTTAGGAAAGTATCAAGTGTACATTATGTTAGCCTTAGGAAAGGCATATAAGTTTTACAGGAGTATATGTGCTGCTAGGAAGCAATTACGGTAGAATGCATAAGTCTTAAACAACAGATAAGAATCAAGATTCCTAGAACTATAGACTAGGGCAAGTATTCCTACTTATCCTAATTCCCTATAGTTATGGCTCTGATACCAATCTATCACACCCCAACCGATGGCGGAAACATCGGGGTGCGAGCACTAAGCGTTCAGATTGCTCATGAGATTCCACAACACTAGATATTTCAATAGTAATTAAGTAGATTTCATGACATAGATTTTCAAATGTCAAACAAGCATCATCAAAATTACATCACAAAATAAAATTGTTCAAGAGTCAAAAGTATTTAAGTGACATTTCTAGGCATCCCCTAGCTTGATTTCCATGTGTTCCATAGCAACCTATCCGCCTCCAACATGTATTAAAATATCAATACAAAGTATTGGCGAGTATACAAGTTTGAATAATAGCATAGTAGATTAAAACAACTCATATCCACAATGTAAGTATCAAAATAGTTTCAGCCGTGCTAGTGTCGCAGTCCACGCAGTGATAGCCCAAGTATCCTGATGCTTTAGTGTTTACCCAAGACTCAAGGTAAATTAGAATCCTCCTAATAATACCCCCCGAGAATAATGGGAGAGGTGCACCTCCTATAGCGCTACTATTGTTAAGGCGGAACTACACACGCTGGATTAAACATCACATAGCACAAATAGAATACTAGAATGCACAAGTTTTCACATACACGTAGGATAGAGTTTAGCTTGCAAAGTATCAAGTTTCGTAGTTTATAGAATACATGTTACATCCCAAAGTTTAAAGCAAAAAGGGATCGAGTATACTCACAGTGATTGCTTAACAGTTAAGACTGTTATTGGATTAAAGGGAGCTCTTTAGGTTTAGCCTGATTAGATTACAACAGGTAAGTGTCAGATGAAACAACGAGATTGCTCAGGTGTCGGATTAATCACTGGATAGGATGGTTGTCCGATCGGATGGCTATCTGATCGGATCGCCAGTCAATCGAGTGCCAAATGTGTGAGGGACGGATGGCTGCCCGATCGGATGGCTATCCGATCGGGTTGCCACTTGATTCAAATTCCATAAAGCGAGGAAGGATCGAATGGCTATCCGATCGGATCACCACTCGATCCAAGTATTGAGTTTAGTGTTGGTTACCTCTATCGGATGGCTGCCCGATCGGATGGCTATCCGATCGGGTTGCCACTCGATTGAGATTCCCAAGTTCCAAGTTTTAAGGTAAAGTTCTAAGTGTTGAAAGGTTTCAAGGCTAGAGGACAAGTGTCTCCTAATCGAGTGGTTGTCCGATCGGGTGGCTACCCGATCGGGTTGCCGTTCGATCGGGCGGTCCTTGTCCCATTCACCTTTTTTTTGTAAAATTTCTAAGTTTCTAGACTGATGACGACGATACGAAACGCATTGAGACAACGGTAAATTCATCGTCTCTCAGTCGTTCTGATCGGGTGGGAATCACCCCTATCCGGTCAGTCGTCTGTTTTCAATCAGTTCATGTCGGAATCCGTTCCATGGTCGGCTCTTCCGGCATCAATCTGTTTCCAAACCTACTCTAGACTATCCATCAAGTCTACAGTCCGTTTATGCCCGGATTTCACCGATTAAAGTGAAAGGTTGAAGAAAAGATGAAGAAAACTTTAAGTTTTATATGAAAAGTCTAGATTTAGCTTGGATTTAGTGTAAAAACGTAGGAAATTCCTTTGATCTGAGCTAGAACTTGGCAGAAATGACATCATTCAACAATTTGTACAAACCACCATGATGACATCACCTTCAAGAGCTCAAATCTCGGGGATTTCATGGTAAAAGTGTGATTTCAAAGGTGAATCACGTAGAGAATGAGGTGTAGATTAAGAAAGTACAAGGATCTAGTGTAACACGTACCGAAATCGTCAAGAAAATGAAGAAATGAGATGTTCGTGCATCTGAGTCGAGCAGGGCTGTCACATCAGTGAAGGACTGATGTGACAGCTCCTATTTATAGTGTGAAGGAGGGTGAGAAGGGAGTTGCACGCATGGTTCGGGTGGCAACTCGAACGAGTGGCCACTCGATCGGGTGGTCATCCGATCGGGAGGTCATCCGATCGAGTGGTCATTTCGGCCAATCCATCATTTCCGTGTTCCTATTTTCTCGTGTAAGATCAAGCGTTGCGTATTATTTGGTAATAGAACAACTAGATTACATTATAAAACCTAAAAGTTTCCAAGATTGATAGATTCCGCCAGTGACAAGACTCGCGTCTCTCGATTCACCAAGAATCAAGTTTCACGAGTCTCAAGAGTCAGGCACCAAATATAGATTTAGACATCCCAAGCATATGGATTTAGGCATTCCAAACATAGATTTAGACATTCCAAGCATATAGATTTAGGCATTCCAAACATAGATTTAGACATTCCAAGCATATAGATTTACCAAGGTATCAAAGTATCACACATCAAATGATTCAGGGGCTATACTTGCCAATAGCTAAAGTTCAGGGACTAGATCTGACAAAAGTCTAAAGTTTAGGGACGCTGGGCGTTACAACTAAGGGGCTGTTTGACAACATCTGAATGGTTAAGTGTTGAACCGGTAAGAGGTCTGAACCATTAGGTGCTGAACCAGTAAGAGGTCTGAATCATTAAGAGCATGTATAATACTCAACCGTTCAAAAGCAAATGTCTGACCAATTCAGATTAGAGGTCTTAACCATTCAGACTCTGTATAAATCTTAACTATTCAGAGGCAAATGTCTGAACCATTCAGACATCTGCTCGTGAAACAAACAGTTTGAACCATTAAGTGCTGAATCAGTAAGAGGTTTGAACCATTGAAAGCCTCATTAAGAAGTAAACAAACGGCCCCTAAAGTGTGAACAAGTACCGCTTTATGTAGTAAGCAAGGGCGGACCCAAGGCATTCCTTGGGTGGGCAGGCGCCCCCTTAAAATTTGATTTTTGTGTATTTTATAGGCAAAAATCTCGACCGCACCCCTTGAAAGTTTAGTTGAACCCTTCATTCGCACCCCCCAGAAAATAATTTTTGGGTCCGCCATTGGTAGTAAGTAGTGTTCATACATCTTCAACCAATATGCTTACATATATTGTAAATACTAGAATTTTGACCATGCCACGCGTTGCAGCGGCAACATCGTGTTTGTGACGTGGTTACACGCGTAAAGATGATGACATTAACGTATGGTGTCCACACATGGCGTGACGTTTTGGACTGTGTTACACAAGTTACGTTCGTGTCATGAACGTCATTAGACATAGATAATAAAAGAGTATAATGTTTCGGCTGTTGCGGTGTAAAGTTGTAAAAGTAATTTATACCATAATGTGTTGTCGTAAAAGTAATTTAGACATTAATGTGGTTAGGCATAGATAAAAAAAAAACATAACAATGTATCACACGTTACAATTACAATGTAAAGTCGTAAAAGTAATTTAAAAAGAAAATGAGGTGTCATGTTATTGAGTGGAAAAGTTTGGCGGTCAAGTTTGTCAATCACCAAAAGTTAAAAGTGAATGTGTAACTTATTAAAGATGAGAGTTAATACTGTTTCATTTCAAAAGTTTGAGGGTGTGACTCGCACGTTGCGGCGGATGTGAACTCGATCGTTTTCGATGTGCGGTGTTTATTTGATTTTCGTAAGATCGTTAAAGGAGAAAAACGTTTTAAAATTTATTACAAAATGTATAGTTGATTTTTAACTAAAGTTAAATAGTTTTTTTTTTAAAAGAGAAAATAAAAGAAAAAGTGAGAATATATATTACTGGAACAGAAATGTTTGTAAAAAGAAAATTAAAAAGTTTTTGTTTTACAGGAAAAAGAAACGTTTGCACAAATAGAAAATTAGGAAGTTTTTGTTTATGGATATGAAAGAAAGCAGAAGAAATGCAATTGAAGGGAAAACATTTGAAAAGTCATTAGATTCGAACTTGGGTGGAACACTAACAGACCACATGCTTTAGCCACTTGATCCAATTATTTATTTGTTCACATTTTTGCTTTCAAAAACTAATATTAACAAACAATGTCGGTGGCTTGTGATTTGACTGCCACCGACCATTGTTTTTAAGATAGAAGTAATTGGGATTTATATAGATCAAAACATATGTCAAACACAAGTATAAAAGTGCAACATGTCTATCTAAGGGGCGATAACTCATAATATGAGACCTAGTACATAGGTAGTTGATTCATACACACAAACATTACGAACCAACCACAAACAACAACTGATCTAGTGATATTGAAAATCTTTTATATTACTTAAGCCTCTACTATGTTTTATTTCATATAAAATATCATATTAAGGGACTATATAGCAAACCACCTAACATGCATCAAGACCAATCTCTCTATATATGAGTTATCGAAAAAATATTGGATCGAATGATACTCACATATTTATAGCAAATAGATGTTTGACCATTAGCCTACACAATTAGAAGGATGATATACGAGAAACCGAAGAGTCAGTTGCATAAAAGATGCATTAACAAATGCATTAAACCAACTCAACTGATGATACATGAAAGAGACGTTATACACGAAAGAAGAGTCGGTCGTGTAGAAAATAGACAAACGTTTCGTTGAACATATAGTGTTATGCAAGGAAAAACGAATATACGACCAAGGGCGTAGCTTTGTGGGGGTGGCCGACCCCCCAAACTTTTTCACACAGTAACGGAGAGTATTTAGTTTTCGTTATAGAAATTTTTTGGTATATACGGTTTTTGACCCCCCGGTTTTATTGAAATATTTTGTACATACATCTTCGACCCCCGGTCGGAAATCTCAAGATTCGCCACTGTACACGACCATGTTGTCGCGTAACATCTAACTTTGTGGTAAATGTATAAAACATCTTAAAAAAATAACTAATTAACTAGTTTCACAATTTTTCTCTATAAAAAGGTTGTCTTTTTAGTAACAAGACAAAAACCGGTTCAATGGAAACAAGTATGTTTTATCTTCCTATTCTTAAGGACTGCTTCAGGAGAAACACGTAGAAGTTTTGAGTCAAATATAGAGTTATTTATTTTTGAAGTCTTATGTTGGTTGTGTGAAATAATACAAAAAATGTCTCTATATTATATTGTGTTAAGAAATGAGACAAAAAATGATGTCTGTAACATCAACATCAGATCTTGAAGGCACCAGTTATGATAATAAGGACATATATTAAAAAAGAACAGCCTTTTATTTTTATTTTAAATATACGTTAAATTAGAGTAAGTGATTTGTGTTAAATAGATATTTAAAATCCTATAACAAAAACACAAAAGGGAGTGTTAATGATAATGGTTTAGGTTTGAATAGTGGTTAAGAAAATCAAAATTTATTAGTAATTCAGTATCATGGTATATTTTAGGTTTGAAAGTCACGTCTAAGTTTTATAAATAAATCATCAGGTGCTAAGATGTTCAAAAAAATCTAGACGTAAGACGATACAAAGTATAATATTGGCTATTGTTTAGTTCCCATGGAAGGCTAGAAATGACTGAATCTTTAATAACATCCGGATGGCTACTTTAAAGGTTAAGAAGACAATCAAGACTAATACATTCGCTAGGGTTAAAACAGGGTGAACTGTGAAGATCCCGTCTTCGAAAATTACAAAAAAAAATTTTTTTGACCCTGTGCGAGATTACTTATTCAAAAATCTTCATTTTTTTTTTTTGAAAGATCAACAAAATTATTTATTCCATTTATCTGGACAACCAAACTTGTCCAGATAATTCACCAATGACATACAACTATTACATCACCTTTACACACCAAAACTAAGTAAATCAAAATTACACCAATCTCCCTATAAGATATTACCATTCTTAACCCTGCTTTTCAACCACATATACCCGAACATCTTGATTTCTTCCTTCATTCTGTTTACATGAGGTTGTTTACCTTCGAAGACCGCCTCATTTCGAATCCTCCAAATAACCCATATGGCTGCTTGGGTCACCAAACTCACCACCTTTTGCCACCTTTTTGATCCACTGTTACACTTGTGGATGTTTGCCAAATCCTTTAACTCAAGTGCATAAATCTTCATTTAATATAAACTTATCAATCACTAAAATTTACGTGGATGTAATTTTAGTTATTTTTAACTAAGTTTATGAAGTAATTTATTAACTAAAGGGAAAGATACAGTTGATAAATTATGCAGTAAATGCCACTAACAAAAAAAATAAAAAATAATAAACTTGAATAAACAATTTGGAGACTCCAAGATTAGAACCCGCATCTCCATGTTATTTAATCAACACAACAACCACTAGTACAAAGGTTCATTTATGTTATTTCTCGATTCAGCGCATATATATTCTATCTTATATAATGTAAATTCTATACAAAATTAAAAAGATTTGGGCACTCGAAAGGTTTGGGCCTTGTGCCGTCGCCCACCACGCACCCCTACGGGCCGGCCCTGTCTCCAAAAAAAACATCGAAGCTCGGTCTGTTTGTATCTTGTGTTCTTCACGACTAGTATAGGATTTTGTGGCCGGTTGATTTAAATCCAGGCTTTTTATGTTTTGGGGTAAAAAACTTGGTGAATATGCATAACCATGTCCGGGGTCCTAAGGCCGGAGGGTGTGGGGGCGTCACCCCCGCCAACTCATCATCTATAGCGCCCGGGGCGCTACACATCCACACCCTCGGATTTAAAGGGGGGCGCTATAGGAGGGCCTCCATCATGGTAACGAGGGAGAAGAACTTTATCAGGTGGGGCTCACTTGATTTAAACCAATGAAATCTTTTTTTTTTATTTTGTTTAATAGGGGGCTCCAACCACACCCTCCAGCCACACCTGATAAAGCCCCTAGTTGGCTCCAACCACACTCTCCAGCCTAAAAGTTGGAAGAAAGCAATTTAGGCGGTGGTTCAAACAACAATATGGTGTATTTGAAAAAGTCGCAATGATATGGAGTTCAACAGAATACAAGTGAATTTAGCAGGTATTAAGGAGGAGATAAAAGTTTTTTGGTTACCTTTGGTGTAGAAGCTGATTAAAAGCTTGGAGCTCACATGAGATGAGAGCTGTGATTTTGTCCGTGTAGCATGGATGTATAAGGCTATGGGGTGTGGTCATGACCCTCATGGTCACCATGACCCTCCACATCAGCGCCATGTCACTCACTTTTAATCCATCATTCAAAACCACTACCCTAAGGGTGTGGTCATGACCCAAACCACTATTCTCTTATTTTAATTTATTTTTGTTAAAAAGGAAAAGGAAATATTGAAAAGGAAAGGAAGCCCATGGTTGCCATGGTTTAATCCATGCCAACCATGGTGGATGAGACAAGGGGGTGGTGTAGCAATTCATTAATGGTCCTACGTGGCGATTGATGACTCAACCATGCCCCCCACACCCTTTAGCCTAATGTTTTTTTTTTATTGAACGGCTATATATAATTATTTGGGGTTAACACATTGGCAGCCTAAATCTTTCAACTCATGCGTAATGGGGCATTATAGAGACGTGAAGAGGCTTGATACCCCCCCCCCCCCTCCACACACACACACGTCCCCTCTAGGTGTCATAAAGGCATGAAGAAGTGTAAAAATGGTATGAACAGTTGACAATCAAGACAAACAATCAATAACACCAGAAATAGTGGCAAAATCGTGACGTAAAACTTTATTTCTTAACCAACCCAGAAAAACGCCTAACCACCCTTGATCTTACAAAGTGTAAGATCTGTAAGAACTGTACAATCAACACACAATCAACTGATGATAAATCAGTTGATTAAAAAGAAAGATACAAACAATCAACTGATGATAAATCAGTTGATTAAAAGGAAAGATACAACCAATACACGAAGATCCACAGGATCCTTCAACAATACAGTAAATCACAAATATGAGATCTGCTCCAAAACTTCCATGAAACTTCAGCAGATCAATCACCAACACAGAGAGAAGACGGAAGAGATGAAGCGAGACAAAAATGAAAGTTCTCGAACCCTAGCTGCACAAATGAACGGTTTTATAGGCTGTAACACTGAAGTTACACTTCAGTCCAAAAGTATACTCATAGACGATCGGAACCCCTTGAAAGTTCCATATAGAACCTTGAACAAATAAACTGAGTACAATAACGGAACGAAATCAGTTATAACAATAAAGTCCAATAACAACCCGGATATTACCAGTTCAGTAATGTAACGAGCCCAGGCCCAATAAATAAGAGACTGTATGAATTAATAAGAACGACAAAATGTAACACTTTACATTTTTAACATCCCCCCATAATTCATACAGCAAACATGTCCAACATTCCTAGTTTTTCACACAAAACATCATGCTTCAGACTGTTTAAACCTTTGGTAAAAAGATCAGCCAATTGATCCTCAGATGAAACCTTTTCAGGAACAATAACACCATTTGCAATTTTTTCTCTCAAAAAATGCAAATCAATCTCAAAATGTTTCGTCCGCTCATGAAACACAGGATTAAACGCAATAGAAATAGCTGACTGACTATCGTATAATAATTTGACAGGCAACTTATATTCGACATTCAACTCTTTTAACACATTTAAGACCCACATAACTTCACAAGATGCAGAACACATAGCCCTATATTTTGTTTTTGCAGTAGATCTAGCAACAACACTTTGTTTCTTTGATTTCCAAGAAATAAGAGAACTTCCTAAGAAGATACCATATCCAGTAACAGACTTTCTGGACGCCAAACATTTGGCCCAGTCAGAATCAACAAACCCCTTTAAAACAAAGTCATTTTCCTTTTTAAACAAGATCCCTTTACCTGGGGATAATTTTAAGTATTTTAGTAATCTCAAGGCTATTTGCAAATGACATTCCTGTGGGGAATGCATAAACTGACTCAAAAATTGAACGGCATAACATATATCTGGTCTAGTTATAGACAGATACATTAGTTTGCCAATCAATCTTTGAAAATTAGTGACATCTTTTATCACATTCTGATTTAGATTCAACTTGTTTACAACAATGTGACTTTGTTCTATAGGTGTGTTAACTGGTTTAACACCTAGATACCCAAACTCACTAAGTAATAGATACCCAAACTCACTAAGTAACTCAAGACAATATTTTTGTTGATTCAAACATATACCATCATCAACGTATAAAACCTCAATACCTAAAAAATACTTTAAAACACCTAAATCTTTGATTTGAAAATTGTCACTTAAACATTTTTTAACTTTAACAATTTCAACTTCAGAATTACCAGTGACAACTATATCATCAACATAGACCAAAAGTACAACAAACAGAGACTTATCAGACAGAATATACATCGAATGATCACACAAACTCTGCACAAAACCCATTTTGAATAAGACTTCATTTAATGTTTCATTCCACTTCCTAGGGGCCTGTTTTAGCTCATATAACGACTTAACTAATTTGCACACTCTAGTTTCATTTTCAGGAAAGTATCCAGGTGGTAACTTCATATATACATCTTCCGAAATGGAACCATAAAGAAACACATTATTAACATCTAATTGGTATATTTTCCAATTATTCTTAACAGCCATACTAAGCACACATCGAACAGTGACCATTTTAACCACAGGAGAAAAAGTTTCTCCAAAGTCAAGGCCTTCACGTTGACTATAACCTTTTGCAACTAATCTAGCCTTAAACCTCTCAACCTCACCATTAGATTTATATTTAATTTTGTAAATCCATTTACATCCTATGGCTTTTCTATCTTTCGGCAAATCTACCAAATTCCAAGTACCATTTCTATATAACGCCTCCATTTCCTTATTCTTGGCATCTACCCACCTAGGATCTTTAACAGCATCACTAAAACATCTAGGTTCACAAGTTTTATTCAAATTAGATACAAAACACAAATTATCACAAGACATGTTAGAATAATTCACAGATTTCTCTATTCCATACTTAACTTTGCCCTCAACAACATACTCATCAAACCTTTTAGGCATAGAAATATTTCTAGAAGAACGTCTAACACATTGTGTGCCCTCAGATAGGTGAGTGACAACATTTGACCCGGAAGTGTCCTCTGCCCTACCACTGCTACCTAAACTACTGCTCACCTGTTCTGTTTGTTGATCGGGTTCAACTACAGAATCAGGGGCTGATGTAGAGGATGATAGTGGTTGCTGATCATCACTTACAGGATCATGAGAACCACTTATACCCTCTTCATCATTGGGCATGTTAGGAACTTCAGATGTAATGTTATCAAAAAAGTTTATATGATTCAGACTTGTTTCACAAACATTTTCTTGATTATTAAAAACCTTAACTTTAAAAGGGTACACATTTTCATAAAACTTTACGTCTCTAGAAAAAACACCTTTTTATTGTCCAAACTCCACAACTTATACCCTTTCTTTACGCTAGAATAACCAAGGAAAACACATTTTTCTGCATGATATGCAAACTTATCATGTTCATTTAAAACTGTACCGAAACATAAGCACCCAAAGTTCCTTAAATGCAACAAAGAGGGTCTAAATCCAAACATCATTTCATATGGACTTTTACTATTCAGCACATAAGAGGGTAACCTGTTAATTAAGTACACGACAGTTAGAATACAATCAGACCAAAACCTTAAAGGTAAACCACCCTGAAACATCAAGGCCTTAGCTGTGTTTAAAAGATGTCTATGTTTCCTCTCCACCACACCATTTTGTTGTGGTGTATAGGAACACGTTGTTTGATGTATGATCCCTTTAGACTTACAAAACATATTTAGATTATTATTCACAAATTCAGTCCCGTTGTCACTTCTAAACACTTTAATCTTCCTTTTAAATTGAGTTAAAACCAACTCATAAATTTTTTTTAAATTTTCAACCACTTCAGATTTATTCGACAAGAAATAACACCATACTGATCTGGAAAAATCATCAACAGTTGTCAAAAAATATTTGAAACCTTCATAACTTGTGACTTTATAAGGACCCCACAAGTCTAAATGTACTAAATCTCCAACAGACTTGGTTTTATGTTCACTCAAAGGAAACGGGACTCTAACTTGTTTAGCTCTATGACATATTTCACACGGACCATGATCACTTGAAGTTAAGTTAAGGTTATGTTTTAACACAGCTAAGACCTGATCCGAAGGGTGACCTAACCTACTATGCCAAGTAAAAGATTTCACAGAACAATTAAAACAAGCATTAGCAGAATTACCATGATTTCCTACAACATACAATCCACTATCCTGTCTACCACTCATCAAGATTTTCTTTGACTTGGAATCCTGTAATAAACAACTATCCTCTTTAAACACAACTGAAACATGATTATTCTTAGCTAACTTATACACAGACAACAGGTTAACACAATAGTCCGGAACATAAAAGACATCTTGTAAAATTATATCTTCGGTTAGTTTTAAACTACCAATTTTTAAGACCTTAACATTTGTTCCATTAGGATGACTCACAGTAATACCAAACTCAGATACATCAACAACATTTATTAAGTGTTTATCAGACTTAACCATGTGTTGACTAGCCCCCTAGTCAACAATCCACCCATAGTTACTACTAAACACACCAGAACTAGAACAACTAACAAAGTTAAAAACATTAAAGCACTCACCTCCCATACTAGGATTCTGAGATTCTGGCCCGGTATTCTCACCAACTAAACTTAACAACTTGGTAATCTGCTCAGAAGTAAAAGGTAACCCAGACATAGTAGAAACAACAGATTTACCAACCGCAGAATTAGACTTATTATTATTATTAGTAGAACTACCTTTATTAGACATGTTATTATTATTAACTCTCTTTTTAAAACCTGGAGGATAACCAACAATTTCAAAACATCTGTCTATGGTATGACTTAACATATTGCATGTGTACATTTCAAATTAGGGTTAGGTCCTCTTGTTGACCTCCTTTTATTATCAAAACCTTGGCTAGCCTTAGAGATAAATGAAACATTCTAATTTTTAGACCCATTACTAGATAACCTATGTGACTCTTCTCTAGATATAATAGAGAATGCCACTTTAACAGAGGGAAATGGTTCTCTTGTCAAAATATTGGTTCTCACTGGCTGATACACGTCATCAAGACCCATGAGAAACTGCATTAGTTTTATTAGTGTTGAAAAATCATTGAAATCTTTAGCAGCTTGACAAGAACATGAAGGCAGATGAAGCATAGCATCAAACTGCTTCCACATTGTTGTCAATATGTTATAATACTTAGCAACAGTGCTACCATTTTGTGAAATACAATTGATTTTTTTTATACAAGTCATAGACAACAGAACCATCAACCTTGTAAAAAGACTCTTTTAAATCAGTCCAGACTTCAGATGCTAGTTTAGAAAACACTTGACCAAGAAAAAGTTCTTCAGAAATAGAATTTAATAACCAAGTTAACACGACAGAGTTGCATCTACCCCATTGGGCTGCCAAAACCTCATCATCTTTAGAATTTTCTACTTTGCCATCTATAAAGCCATATTTATTTTTAGCTTCTAAAGCCAACTTCATAGCACTAGACCACACATCATAGTTTTCAGTTCCTTTTAGTTTAATGCTAACAATGGTTAAACTACTAGAGTCACTTGGATGTAAGTACAACGGGTCTCCTATATCAAGCTTACTAATCAAGGTATGTGAAGTACCTACAACATCACCCATAATGATGACCACAAAAAAAAAACAAGCAAACAAACAAACAGTTATCAACAGATAACTCACAAAGAAACAGGCAGAATAGACAAAGAAACCTAGGGCGAAGCTGAGTCAGGGACCAGATTCCAGGTTCGTCACTCACAGGTGCCTGGACAAGCCTTTACTCAGGAGCCACAACTAAACCCTAGCAGATCTAAAACACAACAGCGGACAAGATAATACAAATTAACCACAGAAAAACAAAACAGATAAACAACAAGATATCAACAAAAAAACAACCAGAAAGGACTATGCACAATTAGCACGTAGACTCGATCAAGTGCCGGCCCGACTAATCCGGTAAACAAAGGATGCCTAGACTCAAATCAATATGATGCAAAAAAAAAAAAAAAAAACAAAAAAACAAGAGTAAAAAACAGGAATGATCTTACAGAGGGTGCACAAGCCACAACAAATATCAGATTCGTAGTTTTCAAGAACTACAAAATCTGATATATAGAAAACCAAAGATCACTTCTGGTTAGTTTGCCCTAAAACCTTCAAGGGTTTTAGAGACCAACGCAGAGAGAGAAGATCCACCAGAAGACAAGAGAAACCTCACAAGAACTCGGAAAACCCAAGTTAGAGTTTCAGCCGCACAGATCTGAACAATACACCCAAGATCAAGATGATCTAACCACCACCAGTACAAATCACAAACCCTAGATCTCCAGGAGCGATCCTAAACACACAGACAACAAACAAATCAGAAAACAACAGCGGAAATAGAAGATCAGGAGCGATTTTTCTCTAATATCATGTAAAAATGGTATGAACAGTTGACAATCAAGACAAACAATTAATAACACCAGAAATAGTGGCAAAATTGTGACGTAAAACTTTATTTCTTAACCAACCCAGAAAAACGCCCAACCACCCTTGATCTTACAAAGTGTAAGATCTGTAAGAACTGTACAATCAACACACAATCAACTGATGATAAATCGGTTGATTAAAAAGAAAGATACAAACAATCAACTGATGATAAATCAGTTGATTAAAAGGAAAGATACAACCAATACACGAAGATCCACAGGATCCTTCAACAATACAGTAAATCACTAATATGAGATCTGCTCCAAAACTTCCATGAAACTTTAGCAGATCAATCACCAACACAGAGAGAAGACGGAAGAGATGAAGCGAGACAAAAATGAAAGTTCTCGAACGCTAGCTGTACAAATGAACGGTTTTATAGGCTGTAACACTGAAGTTACACTTCAGTCCAAAAGTATACTCATAGACGATCGGAACCCCTTGAAAGTTCCATATAGAACCCTGAACAAATAAACTAAATACAATAATGGAACGAAATCAGTTATAACAATTGTTTTGGTAAAAAATCGAGCTAAGATAATGTAACCAAACTTTCTATTGTGAGGTGTGATGCTTGAATCAATGAACAATGCTAAGGATCACTCAGAAATGTAATGAACAAGTGACACAAAGATTTATACGAGGAAAAAGCCCTTGATCAAGAGTTGATCTCCGGCATAAAAAACCTCGGGTGATGGAAACTACTGATCACCAACTCAGATTAAACAAACAAGGTATTACAACTTTGGATGATAGCGAGCTAGTTACAAGGATCACTAGAGTGTAATGTGCAAAAAAGTGTGTAATCGCCAAGTAAACTGTCGAGAGCTGATGAGAGCAGTTACGAGTGTGTGTGTTAAGCTAAAAATAGCCAAGTGTTCTAATCTTGCTCATTGTCCCCTTATAAATTTAGAAAATATCTAAGCTAACTAACTATCCGCATTTTGTGCAAGTCTTCCACGACCTCCATAACGTCCATTTCAGCTATGCACGTGCGGAATAAATAGAGAATATGCTCCAGGAATATCGCCAAGACCAAGTCCAAGCTCGTACTCCTGCAAAACAACATCATATTCAAAGCAGACAATCGTTAGTGTAAGGATCACTATGATGATCCATCATCCTGATCCTATAATACCCTCTGAGGATCACTAATTCAAACAGAATTGAGGATCCCTAAGCTTGACAGTAATTGAGGATCACTGATCTTTGGAAAATCCTCCCCTAACAATTGCCCCCAAAATATAAGGAGTGAAGTGTAAATAAACGAGTTGTATTTTCTCGTTCTTATCCGTAACAAACCAACGGATAAATAGCCGTTACTTTCTGACTAGCCGTTGCCATCCTGACGTCACTGAAGTGACTATCCTGCAAGATCATGATTATAAATTTAAATTAGAGATAAGGGTAGGAAGCATTTAAATTCGTGCGTTTCATCCTTTAAATCTTCATTCAAAGATCTGATCAGGTACTTCTCTTTCCTTTCTCTCTTCATATTCTCCTTATGTTTCTTCTTCTCCACCATCATTATGCCCAAGATGATGTTAAGATCCTCACCGGCTAAGGATCACAAAAAGGACAGTCCCTTGAAGAGCCAAAAGATAGGATTCGCCATTGCTTTCCGGCGAACACCGTTTTCAAAACTTTTGATCCCACCGTCCTGAGCGACTTTGTTTCCGAACCCTGGGTAGCTTTTCCGGTCACCCCATTTATAATAGGATACTCGTATCCTTTTCCTGATTTCACCCAATCCTTCTTCTCTCTCACCGGCATCTCCTAATTCCAAGCAATGCCAATGATCTGGAGGGTCTTTTATACCCTTGAAAGAATCATTGAGCGTGAAGGAATTAATCTGGGAATGTCGGAGTTAGCAGAGATGTATGATCTTGTGAGCCATGGATCTCATCGATATCTACTCAAACATAAACCTGGTGAAGAACACCCCATCTTCAAAGCCACTAAGAATGACACCAACTGGAAACGGCGATTCTTCTTTGTCAGAAGGGATTCTATCCCTGATGGAAAGGATCTGCCTAGAAAATGGACCACCCATGGTAGGATAGAGGATCCTGAGAAGGATCACAGGATAACCTTGTTTTTGTTGAGGATCACTAACATCCTTTTGTCTCCATTTTGCAGCTATTACTGTTTCACACCTTATTACAACACCTACAACGAAGGAAAGGCTTGCTGCTTTTCGGAGGCTCGATCCTGCAATAAGAACATTTCAAGCAAATACCCAGGATTCTCAGGAAGTATCCTCAGGCTCTGTTACAATGTCAAGTAAGTATCCCATTTTGTGCATAACTAGATGTTTAAATTAAAAATGAAATAAGGATACTTATCTGTTTTGGGTGTGTAGGTGCTGGAAAATCATCGAAGTCTGCTACTCGCTTCAGTGTCACCGATCTCACCACTGTTGGTCCCAGGTCTGGAAGGAAGAAGGCTGCTGCTAGCCCAAGTACTGCGATCCCCAAGCCTACTGCTTCCAAGGGAAAGAAAAGGAAAGCCTCTGAGGCTGACAATCTAGAAGGTCTGCCTCTAATCCGCCACCAGTTCCTTGAGTACTTTGCTGATGTAAGGATCACTGACTTAGCTTAGTTATCCTGCCCACTTGAGGATCATGTGATCCTAAACTTCACATTGTCTTTTTGCAGAAATTTTCTAAAATCGAGGACTACGTAGGCAATGTTGAAGAGGTTGAGCAAAAGTGTTTGGACCTCCAAAAGATCATGTTGGCCAAGGATCAGAAGATTGCCTCCCTTGAAAACGATGTCAATCTGGTGAAGAGGGAACTTGTCCTGGCTCATATCACTGCTGATCAGGAGAAGAATGAGATCACAAATGATGCTAAAGTCTCCGCTGCCATTGCTATGTACAAAACCCAGTTACAGATGTCCAAAGAAGCTCTGGATCCTGATTTTGACAAGAGGAACTGGGACATAGAGGGCTGGAAGGCTAGATTGGCTGAGCTGGATGACGAAGAAAAGGCTGGTGAGGTCTTAGCAATTGAGGCGAGTGGAAGTGGAAAGGATCATGCTGATGCTGATGATGCTGGTGGTGATGCAGCCAAGGTTTGAGCTGCTGAAATGGGCGATGATGGACATTTCTAGACGCGGCCGGAGCCCATTTTTTAGGACTTGTTAGTTTTATTTTGGTTATGGTGTTTTGAAACAATCTTGGGTTGTATTTGAACAATAGTTTCTAGGGTTATGGATCATGGATCCTCAGACAATAGGTAGGATAATGGGTGGTGGATGGATCCTCTGTTTGGGGGATGAAGCCACTCGTTATCCTGCCATCTTTTATTTCCTGCACTCTTAAGACCCGTTAACAATGGACACCCTTTGCCAACCCATGTGGACGGGCCACGTTTTGCTGGTAGAAACGTGGGTTGGCAATTTTGACAACCTTAAAGGGTTTAATGTTTTGTGAATAAAATAACTTTAACTTTTTGGCTTTTTCCTGTGTTGTTATCCTTGTGAGTACTTTACTTTTCAATTGTTGTGATATATATTTTGTCTGAATTTATTAAGTAAAGAAGAAAAAATTTAATAAATATTCTCAAAAAGTTTAGGATATGATCAAGGATCACATATCCTATAGTCAACAAGTTCTGAAAAGCAGTGTGATTTAAGGATCATAAGTTCAGTTGTCAAAGGATAAGGGTCACTTAGATAAATAATGAATAAAATCAAAATAGTTAAGGATCATACCTAAGAATCCAAGTTAGGATCCTAACCTTTAACACTTATATTCAGGTTAACCAAAAGACAAACCTCAGTAGAAGGTAAGGATCAAGGATCCTTGGTCGTTTAGCTTCAAAAACCTGAAATAGGATACAACTTGGGACTAAGCCAATATAAGATAAGAGTTAGTAACTGGGGACAAGCCCAACAATTCTGGGGACAAGCCCAATATACTAGGGACAAGCCCAAAGGATAACTGGGGACAAGCCCAAAGGATAACTAGGGACAAGCCCAAAGGATAACTGGGGACAAGCCCAAAGGATCGTGTGTAAACTGGAGTATGGCCCTCACTGGCGACTATCCAAACTTAGTGACATGAAAATGCCAAAACCTTAGCTAACGTGAAAACGTTAGAAACCTTAGGAACGGATGTATGGTACGTCTACCATTATACGTAGGATCCCGGATACAGCCAGTACAATGAAATTGTCAGCCCCTAAAGCGAGTACTGGTCCCATTGCCATGAACTGTACCAGGATCATCGTGCGCTACTGGCGAAACTGGGGACAGGCCCAAACTGGGGTCAAGCCCAAATAACTGGGGTCAAGCCCAAATAACTGGATACTTATGTGGATACTCAATCCTTTGTTAAGGATACCTGAACCTTCAAAACTCAGAATCAAGTGAAAGGAGGATAAAGGATGCAGGATCCTTATCCTTATATAAGATAATTAAAGAATGAAATAGTTTGAGATCAGAATATTACCAGAATGAGGATCATCTGTCCTGTAAGGATCCTTTAAGGATACTTGTCAGGTAAGGATCATGGATCCTTATCACATGAAGTATTTTTTCAAGTGGACAGCATTCCAAGCTCTTGGTAGCAAATCACCTTCCATTTTTAGAAATCGATATGCCCCATTTCCTGCCTCAGCTTCAATCAAATAAGGGCCTTCCCATTTTGGTGCCAACTTTCCATCAGCAGGATTGGTGGTATTCTGAAATGCTTTCCTTAACACCATATCTCCAACTTGGAATTTCCTGATCCTGACATTTTTGTTGTAAGCTCCAGCCATCCTTTGTTGATAACTGACCATCCTTATCCTTGCCAAATCCCTGAGTTCTTCTATAGTATCCAAATCTTGAACCAAGTTTTCAGCATTTTCCTCAGGATCACGAATGCTTGTTCTTGCAGTAGGGACCACCATCTCTGTAGGGATCACTGATTCTACCCCAAATACCAAAGAAAATGGAGTTTGGCCAGTGGCATTCTTGGGAGTTGTCCTATCAGCCCAAAGTACATAAGGTAGTTCTTCTGCCCATTTTCCTTTCTTGGATCCAAGCTTCTTCTTCAAATTGTTGATGATGATCTTTTTGGATGATTCTGCCTGACCATTAGCTTGTGGGTGGACTGGTGTTGATGTTATCATCTTAATCCCCCAGCTGTCACAAAAGTTAGTAGTTCTATTCCCAATAAATTGGGATCCATTATCACAAACAATTTCAGAAGGGATACCAAATCTAGTAATAATGTTTCTTTTAATAAAGGATATAACTTCCTTTTATCTGACTTGAGCAAAGGCTTCAGCCTCTATCCACTTGGAGAAGTAGTCAGTCATAGCAAGCATGAATACTTTTCCACCAGGTGCCTTAGGAAGCTTACCAACTATATCCATTCCCCATCTCATAAATGGCCAAGAGGAAGATATAGGATGTAAAAGCTCTGCTGGTTGGTGAAGGATATTACTATGTCTCTGACAAGGATCACACTTCTTAGCATAATCCACAGCATCCTTCTTCATTGTGGGCCAATAGTATCCTGTCCTCAGGATCCTTGAGAATAACACCCTGCCCCCAGTGTGGTTTCCACAATCTCCCTCATGGAAATCCTTTAGGACTTCTTGGATTTCAGGATCCTCAATGCATCTTGATTATGGACCTGCAAGAGATCGTTTATACAACATATTATTCAATATTGTAAATTGAGATACCTTGATTTTAAAAGCCCTAGGGTTTTCTCCTGTAGGAATCTCTCCATGTTGTATGTATCTCATGATTGGGAGGATCCATGATCCTGAATGAGATTGAGTATCATCACTAGGGATGATTGCAGAATCCTCTCCTATCTCCATAGCTACATGATCCTCGATAGCAGGGGTCAGGATATGGATAATAGGGATCTTGATATCCTCCGGAATCTTCAAGGATGATCCTAGATTGGCTAATGCATCAGCCTCTGCATTCTCTTCCCTTGGTACCTGTGTCAAACTAAAGGAAACAAAAGAGAGTGCCAATTCTTTGACTATCTCTAAATATTTGATTAGCTTTTCACCTTTAACAGAATAGGATCCATTAAAGTGATTAGTGATCAATAATGAATCTACATGTACCTCAAGATACCTGATCCTCATATGATTGGCAATTTGCAAACCAGCTATCAAGGCTTCATATTCAGCCTCATTGTTGGTAGTTTGAAATTCACAAGCTATGGAGTGGGGTATTATGTCCCCCTGTGGTGATTTTAGTAGTATTCCAAGCCCTGTTCCTCTAACATTAGAAGCACCATCAGTGAAGAGTATCCAAGGATCCTTAGTTTTTTCTAGCTGTTGGACCTCTAACTCAGCTTCCTTTTGCAAGTCTGTACTAAAATCTGCCACAAAGTCAGCTAAGGCCTGGGATTTAATGGCAGTCCTTGGTTCATATCTTATATCATATGCACTAAGCTTCACTGCCCACTTAGCCATCCTTCCTGACATTTCAGGTTTCCTGAGAACATTCTTAATTGGAAAATTAGTCTTAACAATAATGGCACGAGTCTCAAAATAATGTCTTAATTTAGTAGATGCCATAATTAATGCAAGGATAAGTTTCTCTAAGTGTGAATACCTGGATTCAGCATCAAGTAAACTCTTACTTACATAATAAACAGGATGTTGTGTACCTTGGTGATCCTTAACAAGGACCGCACTTACTGCTTTTGAGGATACTGCTAGGTATAAGGATAATATATCCCCCTTTTCTGGTTTCATCAAGGCGGGGGCTGAGGATAGGTAATCCTTGAGAGCTTTGAGGGCACTTTCATGCTTCTCAGTCCATTCAAATTTCTTGTTCTTCCTCAGGATGTCATAGAATTCCTTGCACTTCTCTGAGGATTTGGATATGAACCTATTCAAGGCTGCGATCCTGCCTGTCAATCTTTGCACATCCTTGGCATTGGCAGGAGATTTGATGTTCACAATAGCCTTAATTTGCTCTGGACTTGCTTTAATGCCCCTCTTTGTCACCATATAGCCTAAGAATTTACCTGCTTTAACACCAAAATGACACTTGGAAGGATTTAGTTTCATATTAAATTTATCAAGGATATTGAATGCTTCCTCCAAGTCTCTAAGGTGATCCTCAGCTTTCTTGGACTTAACCACCATGTCATCTATATAGACTTCCATAGTGTGTCCAATTTTTTCCTTGAACATCATATTAACTAGCCTTTGATAAGTAGCACCTGCATTCCTTAGTCCAAATGGCATAGCAATATAACAATATATACCAGTTGGGGTCATAAAGCTGTATCCTCTTGATCAGATGGTTCCATCTGAATTTGTTGAAATCCAGATGAAGCATCCATAAAAGTCAACAACTCATGACCCGCGGTAGCATCCACCATGGAGTCAATGTGGGGTAATGGGAAAGGATCCTTGGGACATGCCTTGTTTAAATCAGTAAAATCGACACATACCCTCCACTTTCCTTTTTTCTTTTGAACAACAACCACATTGGCTAACCACCTTGGATACTTAACCTCTCTTATCATACCTGCCCGAAGTAGTTTATCTACCTCTTCCTGGATAATAGCATTCCTTTCAGGTGCAAACTTCCTCCTCTTCTGATGTATAGGCTTGAATGACCTGTCAATGCCAAGCTTATGAGTAATTATATCCTTAGATATACCTGTCATGTCTTCATGCTTCCAGGCAAAGGTAGTTTTCCTTCTTTTAAGGAAGGATACTAGATCCTGTTCAATGTCGCTAAAGATCCCTGATCCTATGAAGATCTTGGATTCAGGATCATGAGGATCCATGAGGATTTCTTTTACATCCTGCTCTCTTGCCTCCAAGACATCTCTTGAAGGATACTTTAATTGCTATTGCTCCCTTGGTCTTGAGGCTGGCTTCATTGATGAGGTATAGCAGTTCTTAGCTTCTTGTTGATCACTCTCAATTTTCACCACTCCCCATGGACTAGGAAGCTTCACGCACTGATGATAAGTAGATGGGACTGCCTTCATATCATGTATCCATGGCCTGCCAAGGATAACATTACAACAAGATAATCAATCTATAACACAAAACTTCTAATAAGAATGGAGTCCTTCAATATAGATAGGGAGTTTGATGTCCCCCAGTGTGTTCTTGGTTTCCCCACTGAATCCCATAAGGACTGAGGATCTTGGGACAATATCAGACTCTGGGATATTCATCTTCTTGAGGACAATAAGCTGAATGATGTTCACAGAGCTTCCTCCATCTATAAGGATCATGCGAACAAAATGATTAGAAATAAACTGGGTAATAACAAGACCATCATGATGAGGATCCTGAACATCAAGACGATCATCCTCATCAAAAGTTATGATCTTATCCTCGGTGACAGTGGACGTCCGGATGGGTCTGTCTCCATTATCCATCTTGGTTTCCTTGGCATATCTTTTGGCTGCTGAAAAGGAAGTACCACAAATGTCTGATCCGCCGGATATGAAGTTTATAACTTGTGCATCTGCTGGAGGAGCAGGAGCCTTTTCCGGGATCCTTTCAGTATCCTGGATCCTTGACTTCTTTCGTCCCAAAAGCTCTTTCAAATGCCCCTTGCTTAACAAGTAACCAATTTCCTTTCTAAGTGCAATACACTCTTCAGTGAGATGCCCGAAATCCTCATGATATGCACACCACTTGGACTTATCCTTTGTAGCTGCTGGTTTATCACTTTTCCTTGGCCACCTAGCTTTCTCACCTAGACTCTGCATTGCAAGAATTAGCTCATTGTTATCAACAGAAAAACAGTATTCAGAAATTGGAGGATAATCCTCATCATCCTCTTCTTGCTCTACTGCATGCACATTCTGGTTGTCAGACTTGTTGTAGGACTTGAACTTGTTATTCTTAAAGTAGGATCCTTGCTTTTCCTGTTTTGAGGATCATGTCAATCTCTCCTGGATCCTTTTGTCATCCTCTAAGCGGATGAACCTAAGGGCCCTGGTTCTTACTTCATCAAGATTCCTGCAAGGGGTCATGACAAGATCATTATAGAATATGGAATCCCTAAGCAATCCCATTTTAAAGGCTTCTACAGCCGTAGCTATATCCAGGTTAGGGATATCTAAGGATTCTTTACTAAATTTAGTGATGTAATCTCTAAGTGATTCATTTTGACCTTGTGTTACCCTATATAGATCACTAGTTAATCGTCCAAACTTTCTACTACAAGAGAATTGACTATTAAACAAATTAACTAGATTAGCAAATGAAGTAATAGAGTAAGGGGGAAGACTTAGCAGCCATTTAAGAGCAGATCCTGTAAGTGTGGATCCAAAACCCTTGCATAGACATGCTTCTTTTAACCTCTCAGGAATTGGATTGATTTCCATCCTCTCCCTGTATTGAGCTACATGCTCCTCTGGATCCGTTGAACCATCATACAGCTTCATAGTTGGTATTTGGAACCTCTTGGGTATCTCAGCATCACAAATAGGGGGTGCAAAGCGAGATATCCTATGGCTACCATCTGCAATTTCAGGAATGGGTTTGACCACTCCTGGTACGCTGGATATCATATCCTTAAGCTTCTGTAGCTCCCTAGCCATAGCCTGATTGATACCTGTATCCTACATAGAGCCATGGTTAGTATTATATGAATTATTAAAAGTGTTACCTCCCAGAGAATTCATGTTTGGAATTCCAAATGTGAATCCATATTGACGGGACTCTGGTATGATTGAAGGACCAGAGGAAGCAATGGTCTGCATTGGTATGAAGTCTCCTTGATGAACATCCGAGCTTGGAGGCTGCATACTCCTTAAGAATCCTTGATCCTGAAAGATGTTGGATCCTTGAACCTGAGAGGATCCTTGAAGCTGAAAGGATCCTTGGGGCTGAGAGGATCCTTGAACCTGAAAGGATCCTGGAACAATAGAGAATCCTTGGACCTGAGAGGATCCTTGAACCTGGGAGGATCCTTGGACCTGGGAGGATCCTTGAACCGCGTGCATTCCCAAATATCCTCCTGAGCTGAAGGATCCTTGATGCTGAAAAGAGGATCCCAATGGCTGAGAACAGGATCCTTGAGGCTGGAAGTGGGAGCCAAATGCCTGACTCATAGTTGCTGTTCCATAACGCCTTTCTGATGGACCACTTTGATACTGGATGCCCGGAACTGCCGATTGTAGGGTAGTTACAACCGGAGTGTCAAAATTCAAGGACCTTGGCATCAGAGGAGAGTGATCCTCCACTGATTTCTTCTGTTTTTTGATATCGCCAATCTCTTGGAGGATCCGTTCATTGGTTTTGTCCTGCTCTTGCATGCGATCCCTCATCTGCAAAATCAGATTAAAAAGATCATTAGTAGTAAGATTAGAAGAAACAGAAGAAGTTGGTGGTTTTGGAAAAATGGGGGTTTATCTCTTCGCAGCATTTTCAGCATTCTTCTGGGATCCAGAAGGTGGTAGAGGCAAAGGAGGAACGCCTTGTGAAGAACTGATTGCCGACATAGATGTAACATCTGTGCCTGTAATCATTATGAACAGTTTGGTTATCAATAAAACAAAGTTATTTGATCCCAATGTTTGTTTATTTATGTTTAACATTTTACATGTTTTGACTTTTGTGTAATTTCAAACTCTATATCACTTTCTGGAGAGTTATAAGCAAACTGATGCGTAAACGTACTCATTTTAACGCGACAAATACTCCGGAACATCAACATAAGCTTAACATACCTTAAATAACCCTTACATAACTTAGAAATAAGTTTTGAAGGCTTTGGTATGGCAAAAACAAGTTAATTCGCTTACAGGGACTAAACTTGACAAACTGCGAAAGTATGCCAATTTGAACTGTAACGAACATTCCGGAACATGACCATAAGTTAAACACACCTTAAATATCCTTTATATAGCTTAGAAATAGGCTTTGAGGGGTTCGGTGTGCTAAAATAAACTTTTGGGTCATTCAGGGACTAAAAGCGTCAAAAAGTGCACAAGTTTGCATTTTCGAGCATAACTTACGTTCTGAATACCTCCGGACATCCAAAAATTTATGTAAGCACTAAAATATTTTATTTTAGTGTTTGGCATAAGAAAAATCCATTCGTCACGCATTTTGGATCGTTTTTCGCGCTTATGCGCATTCCGTCGTAATTAAGCGAACATCGCGATCGTACGACCAAACGAACCAACATCCGGAAAATTTTTGAGCATTTTTCATGTTCACAATGTTTAGGCATCATTTTAGGGCCTTAACGTTGGCTTAACGGGCCTTAAACGTGTCGGAAATGGCTTAAACACATAACAGGGACTGAAACTGTCATTTGGTAAACATGTTTCTGATCTGTGCAGGCCAGGCGGCCCGCGTAAGTCCTGTGTGTATCTTTACGAAGCCCGCGTCAGGCTCCCAGACCAGATTCAATGTATTAACAGCCTGTTAACAGCCCTTCAAACCCCCAAAGGCCAATGCCATGTGTCAAACTCTTGTGGTGGGGGCAAAATGAGCTACCACAACTTTCCGACAAGTGTACGGGTGAGATCAAGGCACGATATTCAAGAAACGATCCTAACGGTTCGAAGAATTCTATAAATACCCACCTCAACTTCACTCATTCCTCACAAGAATCTGATTTGAGAAGCTCTAAGTTGAAACCATTGTTTCATACCTGAGCTACTTGAATCAAGATTAGCATTCGGGAACCCTTCGTAAGTATTCCTTCGTTCTTTTATTGCTTTTCGAGTCCGAAAGTCAAACTTTGTTTGACTTTCTGCATTGACCAGTTTATGGTCAATGCGAAGTTCGTTTGAACTTCGCAACGTGAGCGTAATCACGATGGTTATAGTCCCTTGTGACTATGCCTACTGATTACCACGTTGTCTAGGGTCGTTAGGGTAAGCGATCTAATAAATCGCTTATACCTTCGAACCCGACCCATTTGGTCGATCATTAGGATTCGACCAAACACATTAGGTGACCATAGTATATAGGGAATAACCTTCCGAGGTTATACCTTATGGTCACGACGTTTAGTTAGTTGTATGATAGGTAGTTTATATGCCTTAGGTAAATTACTAAAATACCCCTTTGACGCCAAAATTCATTTTAAGCATATGTAACATAACTTTTGGTATCTAAACCGATTTGGCAACAATATTAGACATGTTAAGGCATATATTACTTGTCATAGGACTAGTTAAGCGGTCCGAACGCGTTTCACGCGAACGACGCGTTAAAGTAGCATAAGCTACCTAAACGAGTCGTAATGGGTCGTAAGCACTTAGGTTAGGTTTCATTTAGTATGTAGGCTTTGTTAAACCATATTACATGAGTTCTCATACTCATTTGGTTTACAAGCCCTCATTCTATCCGATCTTCCGAAATAGGTCCGGTTTATTAACATAGTTACCTATATTAGGTGTCGTTTGATTCCGTGATCTCTAGCATTGCTTGGTGGTTATCTTAGGACTTCTGAGCAATCTCAAGTGAGTACATAGACCCCTCTTTTACTGTTTTCCAAACATTTTGGGGTGAAACACATGTGCCTACTTGTTACTTTCATGCTTTTCCATGTTTTCATATCATATGCTTGTTATGTTCAATAGTACACTTATAGTACATGATTTCATTATGTTTATGCTATGTATGCCCATTGTGTGCATATTTAGTGCATTGTTTTACATTACATTTCATGCTATGTATGCCCATTGTGTGCATATTTAGTACATTGTTTTACATTACATTTCATGCTATGTATGCCCATTGTGTGCATATTTAGTACATTGTTTTACATTACATTTCATACTATGTATGTCCATTGTGTGCATACTTAGTACATTGTTTTACATTACATTTCACGCTATGTATGTTCATTTGATTACATACTTAGTGCATTGTTTTCATATGCTTACATTTTGGTATGACATTTGGTTTGTTCAAATGGGACAATATACATTCATTAACATTAGCTACGCCGTTCGTTAGTAGGTAGTGGTACCATAGGAATTGACAACTCCCGTTCCTGACATCCTAGGTATGTTTGGATGGAAGGAATGACCGAATTCGATACACATAACTTAGATAAACCTTTAATTTGTTTAAGGGTTTATCGCCACAGTCACAAGGCTTGGATGTATGCATTATAACAATCCCGCATAGATGTTTGTATCAGTATAGCATGCATTTGTTCCGCAAAACATAACTTTGACTTAAACTATGTTTAATTCAATACCCTGTTTTTGTGCATTTTACCTATGGTTTAGTTGATATGTTTCACATGCCATACAGGATATTTTTGGATGCACATTATATGATTTACATTAAAATAAACATTTTGACATTCATATACACATTTGGTGATTTACATTAGACATGGACATTTTGATATGGTTTACATAATAACACTTGACAATTGATTTATACATGAAAAATTTACATTGGTGGTTGGTTTGGGTAAATGGCTTGAGTAACGAGGCGTGTGTAATATGATACAAACATGGTGGATACGCCGCTGGTACTTCCTATATATAAGTCTTTGTATAACATTACATATCGTAGCGTTATTTAAATCATTTCAGTATAGACATGTTACATTTTATACAAATAACATATTTTTCACAAGACATTGTTTTACAAAATGGTTTATTTTATATAAACTCATTTTACTTGGTTATTTCATTAACCATACACCTTTCTTTTATATAATCCGATTTTTTATCAAGTTTCATATGATTTATAAAAGAAAACACTTAACAAGATTCATGACTAATTTTTATTAAAACCATTCTTTTAAAACCCAAGTCATGAATCCTATTTTCACAAAACCTATGTATCTCACAGGCATTTTTATGCTGACGTACCTATTTTCACATGTGTTTCAGGAGCAGGTGCATAGGTTTGATCGGGATACACTAGGGTGGACTCGGGCCTTAGTGACAATAAAAGAAGCAAGATTTGTTTAATTATGTTTTGTACTCTTTATTTCCTGTTTAAGACAATGTAACTCTTATGTTGATAAATAAAATACAACTTTGAATGCCGTGGTTATGAAACAATTAATTCTGTTACAACACTCCCCGACGTTTTCCGCCACGTTTTGTATGTTATACGTGGTCGGGGTGTGACAGAAAAGTTGGTATCAGAGCCAATGGTTATAGGGAATTAGGTTATTAGTAATTCTTTGACCTAGACTATAACCTTTCTAGGACCCTAACACAAGTAATCTTGTGTTTAGATCTTAAAACATGCACATCACCTATCCTTAGGTGATTATCAAATCAAAAACCAAATTTTCCGAAACGATTTTTGAAAAACAATCTTCTGTTTTTAAATGATTTATTACAAGGTTTTGAACCCTCTATTGTAAGGTTTTGAACCCTCTGTTATAAGGTTTTGAACCCCTTTGAGTTTTCAAAATCTCGTCAAGGTTTTGGGTTTTAAATAATGTGAACACGTGCAAACTGGAAGGGTGAATGCCTGTACCCTGGGTTTTCTGTCTAAGGCTAGAGTGTTCGTACAAATCCACATAATCGGACCAGTCACTCTTACCTGGGAACTCTTGGGGTGAGTGTTCACTTATAGGCGAGCATGTCTTCGCGATCCATTATTTTTCACCCATTTACTTTGATTAGTCACAATGTGTCGTTTGTTTACCTTGTGGTAACAAACAAATGACCACCATCTTTGCCATTATCAATTTTTGCATCATCTCATTCTTTTCACCCAAACATCTCACTCGTTTCCTTTCATGTTTCCTCTTTTAGAATGCCTCCTCGACGCGAAAATCAGATAGCGACTGCCGAACTGGCAGAAATCATTGCGCAGCAAATGGCTACTCAATTCCCGAACCTCTTTGCTCAATGGAACCAAGCCAACAACAACAACAATGCTCCTTGCAATTTCAAGAGTTTTAACTCGGCTAAACCACTCAAGTTTAGTGGTACGGAAGGAGCAACTGGGCTCCTTCAGTGGTTCGAGAGCACGGAGAGCACATTTCGTCATGTTCAGTGTCCGGATAATCGCAAGGTCGAGTTTTCTTCGAGTGTGTTTCAGAAGAGGGCTCTCACATGGTGGAACGGGGTTATGAGAGACCGTGGTGCAGAAGTTTCTCTAGCACAAACTTGGGCCGAACTTAGGGCCCTTATGATGAGGGAGTTTTGTCCTCGTCATGAACAGCGAGCTTTGGAGAGAGAGTTCGATGACTTGAAATAAGATAGTGGTGAGCATCGGGCGTATACTGATAGGTTTGAGGAGTTGAGTCTGCTATGCCCAACAATGGTTACCCCACTCGACAAGGCTATCGAAAGGTACAGATGGTCTACCTGACTCAGTACAAGACATCATTACTGGTAGTAACCCTACCACACTCCGTCAGGCGATCGAGTTAGCAGCGACATTAACTGAGTCGCAGATTCGGAAGAATAAGTTACACAGGAAGGGTGACAAGGGCAAGAAACAGTCGTCTGACAAGGAAGATAGCAAGAAAGGTCAAAACAAGAAGGGTAAGGATTCTGGTTCTTCGAAAAGGTCAAGGAAGCGTAAGGCTTCCCAAAATTTTGCTGTCACTACCCAAGCAAACCAGGCAGCTCCCAACCAACCCGCACAGCCTCCAGCGAAGAAGCCCTATACAGGGAATGCACCTTTGTGCAATAGATGCAACAGTCACCATCAGCTGCATCATCCGTGCCGTTTCTGTACTAACTGTGGGAAGTCAGGTCATCTTGCCGATGTTTGTTGGTTTGCTCAGAATCGGGCAGTTCAGAACCCGGCTCAACGAGTTGCTCAGCCTCCTGCTCAGCAACAAGGTCAAGCTGCACGACCACACTACCCGTCAGGTTCTTGTTACAACTGTGGGGATCTGACCCACTACCGTAACCAGTGCCCAAGATTGGTGAATGCGAACCAGAATCAGGCTCAGGCTCGAGGGCGAGTCTTCAACATGAATGCACAAGAGGCACAGGCAGACAATGAAGTGGTGAACGGTACGTTCTTTATTAATAATCAGCCTGCATCTGTTCTTTTTTATTCGGGTGCCGATAAGAGTTTTGTGTCATTATCTTTTGAACCATTACTTCGCGTGTCTAGAACAAAACTAGGTAAACCTTTGACAGTAGAGGTTGCTAGTGGTGAACCCATTGTTCTTGATTCTGTTCTTCGCAACTTCCAGTTAAACCTTAACGACCATCTTTTTCCTATTAACCTCACGCCTATGCAACTTGGAAGCTTCGACGTTATTGTGGGTATGGATTGGTTAGCCAAGCATCGCGCAGAGGTAGTCTGTTTTGAGAAGATTGTTCGTGTGCCGCTTTCGACAGGCGAGATCCTACAGGTTCATGGTGAGAAACCTGCTGGTGGTCTCAAACTCATGTCTTGTTTTAAAGCTCGGAAGTATCTGCGAAAGAATTATGTAGCCTTCTTGGCACATGTCACAGCAGATAAAGGCAAAGGTAAGTCTATCCAAGATATTCCGATTGTTCGGGATTATTCTGAAGTATTCCCTGAAGATTTACCTGGTCTACCTCCTGCACGCCAAGTCGAGTTCCGTATTGATCTCGTACCTGGTGCAAATCCCATTGCCAGAGCTCCATACCGTCTTGCACCGTCTGAGATGCAAGAGTTGTCTAAGCAGCTTCAGGAACTCTCTGACAAAGGTTTTATCCGTCCTAGCTCTTCACCTTGGGGTGCTCCCGTTCTTTTTGTCAAGAAAAAGGATGGATCTTTTAGGATGTGTATCGATTATCGTGAGCTTAACAAGCTTACCATCAAGAATCGATAACCCCTACCTCGCATCGATGATCTCTTTGATCAGTTACAGGGCGCTTCTTATTTTTCAAAGATTGATCTGCGATCTGGATATCAATAGCTTCGCGTGCATGAGGATGATATTCCCAAGACAGCGTTCCGCACTCGTTATGGGCATTATGAGTTCACAGTCATGCCATTCGGTTTGACTAATGCTCCTGCTGTTTTTATGGACTTAATGAATAGGGTCTGCAAGCCTTATTTGGATCAGTTCGTCATTGTTTTTATTGATGACATCTTGATATACTCTAAGACGCGAGCTGATCACGAGCAACATCTTCGTCTTACTCTTGAACTCCTAAAGAAAGAGCAACTTTTCGCCAAATTCTCCAAGTGTGAATTCTGGCTTAAAGAAGTTCAATTTTTAGGACATATTGTCAACGAACAAGGTATTCATGTAGATCCCTCCAAGATCAGTGCGATTAAGGATTGGGATACGCCTACTACTCCTACTGAGGTTCGTTCTTTTCTTGGTCTTGCGGGTTATTACCGCCGCTTCATTGAGAACTTCTCAAAGATTGCAGTTCCTCTAACTGCTCTAACTCAGAAGAACAAACCCTTTAATTGGGGATTCAAACAAGAGGAAGCGTTTCTAACTTTGAAACAAAAACTTTGCGACGCACCTGTTCTGACTTTGCCTGAGGGCAATGATGATTTCGTCGTTTATTGTGATGCATCTAAATTGGGTCTTGGCTGTGTTCTGATGCAAAGGAACAAAGTCATAGCATATGCATCGTGGCAGTTGAAGATACATGAGAAAAACTACACCACTCATGATCTTGAGTTAGGTGCAGTTGTCTTCGCTCCTAAGATCTGGAGACACTATTTGTACGGAACCAAATGTGTGGTATTCACGGACCACAAAAGTCTTCAGCATATCTTCAATCAGAAAGAACTCAACATGAGGCAACGACGTTGGGTTGAGCTTCTAAACGACTATGACTGCGAAATTCGCTACCATCCTGGTAAGGCGAATGTCGTAGCTGATGCATTGATTCGAAAGGAACGTACTAAGCTTCATTGTATTCGTGTTCAATCTGTTATTCAAGCTCGATCCGATATCCAAGCCCGCATTTCTCAGGCTCAATAATCTTGTGTTTCACAAGGTTTAATGGATAAGGAATTTCCCTATCACATAACACCTGATCTGGAACTGAAGGACAATGGATCGTATTACTTCATGGACCGTTTGTAGGTCCCAAGCCAAGATAACCTTCGCACCTTGCTTATGGATAAAGCCCATAAGTCTCGTTATTCTGTTCATCCTGGCTCAGATAAGATGTATAAGGATCTTCGTATTCAGTATTGGTGGCCTGGTATGAAGAAAGACATTGCCTTATACGTATCAAAATGCCTTACTTGTCTTAAGGTTAAGGCTGAACATCAACGTCCTTCGGGTTTATTGGTGGAACCAGAGATCCCAGTTTGGAAATGGGAAAACATTACTATGGATCTCATTACTAAACTTCCGCGCACAAAGAAAGGTCATGATGCCATCTGGGTAGTTGTTGATCGTCTTACTAAGTCAGCGCATTTCTTGCCAATCCGTGAGGATTTTCCTGCTGACAAACTTGCTAAAATCTATGTGGATGAAATTGTAGCTCGACATGGTGTTCCTTTGAACATCATTTCTGACAGAGATGCTCGTTTCACTTCTCATTTTTGGAGAACCATGCAATCTGCTATGGGGACCCAACTTAATCTGAGCTCAGCTTATCATCCGCAAACGGATGGTCAATCTGAAAGAACAATCCAGACTCTGGAGGATATGCTTAGAGCTTGTGTGATCGATTTTGGTGGTAGTTGGGATTCACATCTTCCTTTAATTGAATTCTCCTACAACAACAGTTATCACACCAGCATCAAAATGGCTCCTTTCGAAGCTCTCTATGGTCGAAAATGTCGTTCACCAGTCTGCTGGAATGAGATCGGCGAGGCTCAGCTTACTGGACCTGCCCTCATTTTAGAGACAACTGACAAGATAAAGAAAGTTCGTGATAACCTTCAGACAGCTAGAAGCCGTCAAAAGAGTTATGCGGACCCAAAACGCAAACCCTTGGAATTTCAGGAATTTCAAGTCGGTGATTGAGTATTACTTAAGGTCTCACCTTGGAAAGGTGTGATCAGATTTGGAAAGAAAGGAAAACTTGCACCTAGATACGTTGGACCATTCAAGATCGTCGAAAGAATCGGTAAGGTAGCCTACAGACTTGAGTTGCCTCCTGAACTTGGAAATGTTCATCCAACCTTTCATGTATCCAATCTCAAGAGGTGTTTAGCTGATGAGAACCTCCACATACCACTTGACGAAATTCGTGTTGATAAAACACTAAAATTTGTTGAGAAGCCAGTGGAAATCATGGAACGTGAAGTCAAGTGGCTCAAACGCAAGCGCATTCCTTTGGTCAAAGTTTGCTGGGAAGCTAAACGTGGACCTGAGTTTACTTGGGAACGCGAAGATCAAATGAAGGCGAAATATCCGCATCTTTTCCCACGAGTTTCCTCTAAATAAATTTCGGGACGAAATTTCCACAAGTATGGGAGACTGTAACATCTGTGCATGTAATCATTATGAATAGTTCGGTTATCAATAAAACAAAGTTATTTGATCCCAATGTTTGTTTATTTATGTTTGACATTTTTCATGTTTTGACTTTTGTGTAATTTCAAACTCTATATCACTTTCTGGAGAGTTATAAGCAAACTGATGCGTAAACGTAGTCATTTTAACGCGAAAAATACTCCGTAACATCAACATATGCTTAACATACCTTAAATAACCCTTACATAACTTAGAAATAAGTTTTGAAGGCTTTGGTATGGCAAAAACAAGTTAATTCGCTTACAGGGACTAAACTTGACAAACTGCGAAAGTATGCCAATTTGAACTGTAACGAACATTCCGGAACATGACCATAAGTTAAACACACCTTAAATATCCTTTATATAGCTTAGAAATAGGCTTTGAGGGGTTCGGTGTGCTAAAATAAACTTTTGGGTCATTCAGGGACTAAAAGCGTCAAAAAGTGCACAAGTTTGCATTTTCGCGCATAACTTACGTTCTGAATACCTCCGGACATCCAAAAATTTATGTAAGCACTAAAATATTTTATTTTAGTGTTTGGCATAAGAAAAATCCATTCGTCACGCATTTTGGATCGTTTTTCGCGCTTATGCGCATTCCGTCGTAATTAAGCGAACATCGCGATCGTACGACCAAACGAACCAACATCCGGAATATTTTTGAGCATGTTTCATGTTCACAATGTTTAGGCATCATTTTAGGGCCTTAACGTTGGCTTAACGGGCCTTAAACGTGTTGGAAATGGCTTAAACACATAACAGGGACTGAAACTGTCATTTGGTAAACATGTTTCTGATCTGTGCAGGCCAGGCGGCCCGCGTAAGTCCTGTGTGTATCTTTACGCGGCCCGCGTCAGGCTCCCAGACCAGATTCAATGTATTAACAGCCTGTTAACAGCCCTTCAAACCCCCAAAGGCCAATGCCATGTGTCAAACTCTTGTGGTGGGGGCAAAATGAGCTACCACAACTTTCCGACAAGTGTACGGGTGAGATCAAGGCACGATATTCAAGAAACGATCCTAACGGTTTGAAGAATTCTATAAATACCCACCTCAACTTCACTCATTCCTCACAAGAATCTGATTTGAGAAGCTCTAAGTTGAAACCGTTGTTTCATACCTGAGCTACTTGAATCAAGATTAGCATTCGGGGACCCTTCGTAAGTATTCCTTCGTTCTTTTATTGCTTTTCGAGTCCGAAAGTCAAACTTTGTTTGACTTTCTGCATTGACCAGTTTATGGTCAATGCGAAGTTCGTTTGAACTTCGCAACGTGAGCGTAATCACGATGGTTATAGTCCCTTGTGACTATGCCTACTGATTACCACGTTGTCTAGGGTCGTAAGGGTAAGCGATCTAATAAATCGCTTATACCTTCGAACCCGACCCATTTGGTCGATCATTAGGATTCGACCAAACACTTTAGGTGACCATAGTATATAGGGAATAACCTTCCGAGGTTATACCTTATGGTCACGACGTTTAGTTAGTTGTATGATAGGTAGTTTATATGCCTTAGGTAAATTACTAAAATACCCCTTTGACGCCAAAATTCATTTTAAGCATATGTAACATAACTTTTGGTATCTAAACTGATTTGGCAACAATATTAGACATGTTAAGACATATATTACTTGTCATAGGACTAGTTAAGCGGTCCGAACGCGTTTCACGCGAACGACGCGTTAAAGTAGCATAAGCTACCTAAACGAGTCGTAATGGGTCGTAAGCACTTAGGTTAGGTTTCATTTAGTATGTAGGCTTTGTTAAACTATATTACATGAGTTCTCATACTCATTTGGTTTACAAGCCCTCATTCTATCCGATCTTCCGAAATAGGTCCGGTTTATTAACATAGTTACCTATATTAGGTGCCGTTTGATTCCGTGATCTCTAGCATTGCTTGGTGGTTATCTTAGGACTTCTGAGCAATCTCAAGTGAGTACATAGACCCCTCTTTTACTGTTTTCCAAACATTTTGGGGTGAAACACATGTGCCTACTTGTTACTTTCATGCTTTTCCATGTTTTCGTATCATATGCTTGTTATGTTCAATAGTACACTTATAGTACATGATTTCATTATGTTTATGCTATGTATGCCCATTGTGTGCATATTTAGTACATTGTTTTACATTACATTTCATGCTATGTATGCCCATTGTGTGCATATTTAGTACATTGTTTTACATTACATTTCATGCTATGTATGCCCATTGTGTGCATATTTAGTACATTGTTTTACATTACATTTCATACTATGTATGTCCATTGTGTGCATACTTAGTACATTGTTTTACATTACATTTCACGCTATGTATGTTCATTTGATTACATACTTAGTGCATTGTTTTCATATGCTTACATTTTGGTATGACATTTGATTTGTTCAAATGGGACAATATACATTCATTAACATTAGCTACGCCGTTCGTTAGTAGGTAGTGGTACCATAGGAATTGACAACTCCCGTTCCTGACATCCTAGGTATGTTTGGATGGAAGGAATGACCGAATTCGATACACATAACTTAGATAAACCTTTAATTTGTTTAAGGGTTTATCGCCACAGTCACAAGGCTTGGATGTATGCATTATAACAATCCCGCATAGATGTTTGTATCAGTATAGCATGCATTTGTTCCGCAAAACATAACTTTGACTTAAACTATGTTTAATTCAATACCCTGTTTTTGTGCATTTTACCTATGGTTTAGTTGATATGTTTCACATGCCATACAGGATATTTTTGGATGCACATTATATGATTTACATTAAACATAAACATTTTGACATTCATATACACATTTGGTGATTTACATTAGACATGGACATTTTGATATGGTTTACATAATAACACTTGACAATTGATTTATACATGAAAAATTTACATTGGTGGTTGGTTTGGGTAAATGGCTTGAGTAACGAGGCGTGTGTAATATGATACAAACATGGTGGATACGCCGCTGGTACTTCCTATATATAAGCTCGTACTCCTGCAAAACAACATCATATTCAAAGTAGAGAATCGTTAGTGTAAGGATCACTATGATGATCCATGATCCTGATCCTATAATACCCTCTGAGGACCACTAATTCAAACAGAATTGAGGATCCCTAAGCTTGACAGTAATTGAGGATCACTGATCTTTGGAAAATCCTCCCCTAACAACAATAAAGTCCAATAACAACCCGGATATTACCAGTTCAGTAATGTAACGAGCCCAGGCCCAATAAATAAGAGACTGTATGAATTAATAAGAACGACAAAATGTAACACTTTACATTTTTAACAAGAAGGAGTGACATTTCTAGTATAATGCCCAATGAACAGAAAACAAAACAAAACAAAACAAAAGGGAAAGGAAATGAATTATGATTGAAAGGGCATTAAGAGCCTTTAACTATTACATATTTTTTAAAGAAGCGTTATGATACTAATCTAATAGAAAATATAATATCAGTTAAGGGACGTTAATTATTAGGGTTGGTCTAATAAAATTGGTCTTTTTTGCCTGTTAAGAAAAAACATGGTCTTTTTTTGCCCATGGTTTTATAGCCTAGTGACATCTTTGTGGTGAAATAAGGTTTTAAGACCAATAAGTTACGGGTTTGATTCCTACAAGGGGGTTGTTCCTATATTTATCGGGTTTCCTCCTGAATTGGTGCATAGACATTATGACTAGTGAAGATGGATATGATCGGGTAGTTCCGTTTATAGCACGATGATACTCCAAGTCCGTCAGTGATCCAAATTTGCCGTTAAAAAAACAATAAATAAAAAAAATAAACATTACTTAATTTGTTAACCTTTTTAGTCTTTGGGACTTCACGTGGCAATCTCATCTCATATTACCTGATCTTATCTTCACACATACCAAATCCAAAATCAACGGCTACGATCAAATATCGGTATAAATACCTCCATACCCAGTCTCTTAAATCACTCAGATCTTCTCGAGTGTGTTTACAAACTTTAATCAAAATACTGTATTGAGCTATGAGCTTACTTCATCACCTCTGGGACGACACATTTGCCGGACCTCCACCTGAGAAAGGCCAGACAACTTCTACTTTCCGGTCATCGGAATCCGGCAAGGGTACACTGCTATTTACCGTTGTTGAAATGCAAATTATGTACAATCATAGCTCAGTTGGTAACTGTGATTATTAAATTTCTACTTGGTGACAATTTTCCAAAAATCTAATCATAAGTGATCAAATTTCTGTTTTTTTCCTTTTAAATGAACCAATAAAAACTTGATCACGGTGTATTTTATTCTAAAGGTTTTTTTTAGTAAATTTTTCTTTAATTCACACTATTTTTTTTTTTCTAAATTGTATAAGGTTCTCACTAATTTTTTTCATTTTTTTCCAAACGCAATGGGTTTCTGGGAACCCACAAATACAGGCCGGATCCGCCCCTGCCTAATCATCCGGGTAAACCCAATGATAAAAATCATCTGTGCATGCAAATGCAGAAGGTGCCGGAGACCCGGCCCCGAAGGCCCATGGTTGTAAAACTCTGGGCCATAGTTGTAAAATTCCCCACTAGGCGCCGATTTATCACCGATTAATCGCTAGTCCTTTAATCAACGCCCGACCAGTGACTAGTTATTACTACAACACTGCCCATGGCTCAACTCAGAGCAATCAAACCCATGACCTCCACTTTAGAAAGGCGTAGGGGTGGCAATCCACTAGCAATTCATCGTGTGATCAAAATTTCTTAATTATTTCAAGTTAAATAATCGAGACGATCAGAATAATGAATCGAAACTTTGCAAGTGATTGAAAATTTCAACACTATTTTGAAGCAGAATTGCATCCGGTGAAGAATTTGGCAGCAGGGGATCCTAATATGAGAGTAACGCCGGTAACTTCTTTACTCTTGTCGTCTTGTCGTCTGTGGGACTTGAACCCAAAACCCCCAGGTGTTTAAAGGCATTGCCTTTGCGACCACACCCAATTGGCTCATAGCTTCATCTACCACCATGAAAAGGACATTGTTTATAATAATGGCAACCTACTTTTAAGTTTATATTTAACATGATTAATTGGGTTTATTTATTGGAGTTGAATTTGGTGTTGATTAATTGGTTTTATTCTTCAGATAAAGAATTATAGAAATGAACTTGTGTGTATATGCAACGTCCCTAAAGCAAAAAATGAAGATTGAATGTTACTTTAAAGTCTTCATATTGAAGTATGTGTTAATCTTGTTTTGGTGATTGGTTAGGAGGAGGATCAGAGGCGTTTAGGTTTCGTAGGAAATGTACGTCGGACGTTTTCGAGAAGGCAAGCGAGATTGGAAGCTGGAGACCTGGTGCTCCTTACAACCTGTGAAATGTGATCGAATATGTGGTTGCAAGTTTGGTTTTGGTTATGGTTAGAGCCCCTGCCATAAGCATGTGTTCGGGCCTTGGGGAGGGTAGATTGGGTGTGTGTTATATATATAATCAACGTAGATAGCGGTGTCTGTAACGTCCCAAAACTCGAATTTATAATTTGATAGTATACTTTTATGTGGGGTGTGAAATGTACTAAGTTGTTTAACATGGTTATATATATAAGGATTAAGTATAAAGGAAATGGTGGTGTTGGGTTGTAAATAACCACAGGCTCAAGATTAGAAGGACCTAAAGTGAAAAGTGAGAAAACTTAATAAAATTCAGTATTTTATATGGATGTATGTATATGTGTCGACATAAACACACAGACATAGGAGGAAAAAGGGGTTCTTCCCCAAACCTCATAAATTGATGAAATTGAAGATGGAATTGAAGCTAAAACACTTGCATGAATGAAGATTCTTCACCATCTAGCTTTAATAAACATGAGGTAAGTTGTAAATCTTGATTTGGTGATTTTGCAAGAAGTGGGTTATTGATTAATTCACGAATTAGTATGAAATTATGCATGATTATGTGTTAGAATCGCTATATAGAACATGTGCTATAAATGATTTTGATTAATTAGATGTTTGAAGGTGAAACCCATTTGGGATGATGAAGACGGCGACATCGGTAATCCTTGTGTAAATATGATGAATTAACTAGTGTGTGATCCATAATTGTTGGTTAGATTGAAGGATGGTATGAAATTTATGTGATTCTTAGTGATGATGATGATGAATGAATGTAAGAAATAGGAATGAGGGCATGAATTAGTTGTGTCACACCCCGATAAATCGATTTCATCAGAGTTGGGTGTGATCCGAATGATATCTTCATTACACATCGGAAGTGTTTGTTTGCTAAGACTTCTAGAAAGTGAACGCCGCTAAGTACTCGAATCCCCATGGGTTCTCCTATTCCAACCGTTCTATAGTTTGAAATTGTGACCTGAGAAAGAACATGCGAGAAAAATCAACATAAAGTTGAGCGAGTTCATAGTTTGTTTTGAAGAGATTTAAAATAAATCTTTTTGATAACCAGTTTAAGTAATGTTGAGAGAATTGTGTTTGTAAAAATTGTATAACCGTCAATGTCCGCGTACGACAAAGATAACATGCCCGCATGAGCCTATAACCCACCCCGTGCTAGCAAGTGCCTCGCCAAACCGCTTACTCAAGGCGGTAGACTAGCAGGCGGTTATAGTTCCAATGAGTAGCGAGGACTTCACTGTACAGTTTTAAGCGACCCTACGACCCTTAGTTGAGTAGTGGACAATCCAGTCCTTGAGTCTTCGTGCATCGCACGAGCAAGCGTGAGCCTAGCCCATGAGAGTCCTTGTGCCTCGCACAAGTGAGAGCGGGCCTAGCCCGTTTGTGTATGTAAGCAGAACCAACCAGTCCCCTTATTTGTATGTAGGACAACCCAGTCCCTGAGTCTGTAACCAGGACCAACCGGTCCTCTTACTTGTATGTAGGATAAATGATGTGTGTAAAATGCAACATATAAATTACATCAAATGAGGCATAAAACTAACCATTTTTTAGTACTAATGTTGGAAAAAGTGTGCTTTTGTCTTCCTTTTGTATTTTCAGGATTAAATGAGCGTAAATGAACAAAAGAAGCAAAAATGCAGCTAAATCTAACATGAATACAAGAAAAGGAATAAACGTGGCATGCATGACCCCTCGACAGCATCTCCCAAAGCAAAAACAAGAGATCAGAAGGCTGAACACGCCCCGTGCCCAGCGAACACAGGGGCGTGCTCAAGTGTCTGCAGAAAAGACAAAGTTGTAGAAGCTTCTATTTCCCAACACGGGGGCGTGCCCAGCTCAACACGGTCGTGGTCAACGCTAAGATTCGCAGAATCCAAGCAAATCTTGATAGTACAGATACGCTTCTGCACATGGGGTCGTGCTCAGCGGACACGGGGGCGTGGTCAACTAATGCAGACAAACTGCAATTAATGAAGAAAGAGAAAGTGGATGGGCACGGGGCCGTGCCCAGTGGACACAGGGCCGTGTCCGGGCTTCTGTGCAGGCTATAAATAGAGGTGCTTGGTTCACTTCAAAAGCATCCCTTGGCAAACCACCTCTCTCACACTTCACCCACACTCCACCACCATCACAACACCCTCATCCACCACCATCATCCATCATAGAGTGTGTGTAGTAGTCTCAGGATCCAAGATTGATAGTAAGAGTTCTTGACAATCAAAGGCCATGTTTGCTTAAGTCTCTTACATCATTTGGTGAAGACAAGAATTTAGTGTAATACTTTTGTTTTTTAATCTTTTCGCACTTTTTATTTGGTTTTGTATTAATGACTTTAATAACTAGTTTCTTATGTTGAAGGTGAAACTTCCTTATCATTTGTCTGTGGTGTCTTGGCGTTATTTTACTGTCTATATAAAATAAAAGATTTACACCATTCATATCTCTACGGTCTATATAGAGATGTGTTGGCTACCTAGTCGGGGGTTAAGGGAATGGTTTTGTAAGGTTCTTGCTTTGTTTAGTGTATAGATCCTGCAAGGACCTGGGTCAAGCTTACTAGGACCTCCTTCAATACCCAATGGTATTGGATGGCGAGGGTGCGAATGGCTTGATCCCCTCATATGTAAACTACTATTAATACATTAACCCGGCTACTTGGGATTGTATCCCTGCTGACTCAAACCACTTAACCGAGGGTAACGTCACCTTCAAAAGAGGGGCCTATCACATTATGCATTAATAAATTAATTAATTATCTTTCAATAATCCAACCCTTTAAGATTGTATCATTGCTGACTCAAACTACTGGGTTGAGGGTAACGTCACCTTCAAAAGAGAGGCATACTACTATAACTAAGATAATCTCTTAAAAAGTGCAAAAGTGCGGAAAACATCAAAGGTTACACTAAGACGAGTCGGATCCAAGTGATTCATCTTGTCTATCTGTTTTATTTTATTTTTATTTTCATCATTTTTTATTTTCATGTTCAAAAACCTTTTTCCAAAATTTTGATTTGATTAGACGTTGAGGATAAACTGGTACTAAAAGCTCTTATGTCCTTGGACGACCTCGGTATCTTACCAACGCTATACTACGCTCACGATGGGTGCACTTGCCCATATGTGTGTTTAGTGTTAGTTATGAACTCACCTTGATGTAAAAATGTAAAACCGTAAAAAGTGAGGGTTATGAACTCACCTTGATGTTCTTGTGCAAAGCTAGCTAAATGTGTTTCTGCGGTGTCGTTCCAAGAACGTGACTCGCTAGCGTGCAACTATAGCACTTCTAACAAGGAATCACTTATAAGTTTCTAATTAAAACAACGTAGCTAAACTATGTGTCTGAGCTCTACCGAGTCATTAACAAAACGACTGTATGAAGGTGTTATCTTGACTTAGAATCACCAATCTATGGTTATTTGATCCCGGTTATAATCAAGATAAAACTAAGTCTCAAAATGACTTAGTTTTCGAAGGATTTAGGATATATATGTTTATATATATTTATATATAAAAACATAACTATGTTTACGAAGTCGTGTTAGTTGTCGCGAGTTAGAAATACGTATATTGATAATGGTACGTATTCGAAATGTCATATGTGGTGCGCTAATATACCGTTGTAATTTTCGTAGGATGGAAATGAATAAACATTTATGCATATAATGATATGAGCTCGTTGTTTTCGATTAATAACATTGTTCAAATCTTACGGAAATGTGTCGTACTTCGTTCAGAAGTTTGAAATAAATATAAATTATCATATTTATTTTTATAAAACTATACGAATCAACGACATTTGAAATAAGTGTAACAATTATATTTGTTTTATAAAAGTTATACGAATAACGACGTTTGAAATAAATATACACAACTATATTTATTTTATAAAATAATTCCGAGTTTTTGGCATTCAAAATAAATATAGATAATTATATTTATTTTATTAAAGTTACCGAGTTTTGAAACGACGTTTAGAATAAATATATAAGATTATGTTTGTTATAAATCCGCCGTATATGTTAGAAAACGCCGCTAAAATAAATATACTTCTATATTTAGTTTTATAAGAAAACAAGAGTTTCGATTGGTGCCGTTTTTAAGATATAATCTCGTTTTGTAATTCGGGTTTTTATGAAAATCGGGTAGAGTTTCCTCTGTTTTTTGACGATCCCGACAATCGAGTGTCGATACATTTTTCAAGATTCAACAATAACTCAAGCAATTTATATAAAATTTTCATTAAAAATGAAAAGAACGTAACAAGTCGCTAATGTATAAGCGTAAATTAATCAGGTCGAGCTCGGTTTCACGTAATCTAAAATCTGTAACTAATTAACGAAATTTCGCGTTGTTTAAAGGTTACCGGGTCGCGTGTTGACTGCTAACTTTGACTTCCATTGACCGCCTGTTGACCCGAGTTGACTCGGGTGTTGACCGAGTCAACCGGTTTTGACCCGAACGCAGCTGAGTTGACTCTTACCAAGCCTTGAGACCGATGCCAAATCTGACCCGAAGAACCGTCTCATCCCGAACCACCACTGAGCTATCCGCACCCAAACCGTAGCTGAGCTAAAAACCCGAATATAACTTTGACTTGGTGAGGAACCCGATTCAAATACGACCACCACCATTACCGTCCCCGGCCGGCCTAGAGCCGCCAGCTACGGCACCACCACCATCGTCATCATCGATCATTATCCATCCTCAGAAAAAGAAAGATAAACAAGTTTCCATTGGTTAACATTTGGAACCTACAAAAATTTTAAAGAAATGAGAAGTGGGAGGAGTGTACCGGAAAACTTGTCGGAGAACACACCATCATTGTCATCGTCATCGTCAACAGCGGCAGTCGCCGCCGTCACCACCATAATCAGCGTCGTCTTCATCATCATCCTCCCAGCACCCATCACCGCCTGAGAAACAGGGATGAGAGGGAGGGGGTTAGTCGGAGAACAACGACGACCAGAGGGTCCCCGGAGAAGCTCGACGGCCGTCGCTACTTGCCGACTCCTCCTGTGTTTTGCCGGACTTGAAAACGAGAGAGAGAAGAGAACGTGGGGGTATGAGTGTGGCTGGGTGTGACAACCCGTATTATAAATCCTGTCATGTATTTTGATGTAACCTGTATGAATAGTTGGTGTAATTGAATTTAACTGAATGACTATGAGTTTGGAAATGTGCTATGTGAATGTTATACGTTTGTGTGTGTAATTTAAGACCTAGTCGCACAAGTTGTTAGTATCTTGTTTACTTGTACTCGGCCCAAACCCATTCGAAGGCAGCCCAAGGTTAGGCCCGGCCCTATTATTCTCGCATAACACCATGTGGGTGAGGAGTAACTCTCATTCTTTCCTAAACACAAAATAAGCATCAAACCCTAATCCTCCTAGTTCTCTCTTTCCCAACTCGACGACAATATCTTCCTCTCTCGAAGCTTTTCCTGATTCCATCACTCGATCCGGTTAGTGTTATATCATTGTTTGATTTTTCTAAATGATCGATACTTGATGTATGATTGGCAACATGCTTACTTGATGTTTGATGCTTAGGGTATTATGTTAGTAAAAATTCTTGAGAAACAACTTGTGACATCCAACTGTTAGAATTGATTAAGATGAATGCATGATGTGGTCGATGATGATCTAGGACTGATTACCATTGGAATCTTTTATATGATCATGAACATAAAACTAATTTAAACAATGATGAATTGTCGATAGGCATGATAACCGAATAATGAATTAAGGTTTTTACACACTAGGGTTTTGATCAAGATTGAATGATGTTTATGAATGATGATTATTGTCCGATTATGTAATTAGAATTGGATGAACGTAGGGTTTTGATCGAGTCTTCGACGAAACAGTTTTGTGATTTGGTTCGTGATGAATGTGTGTGGTATGATCATTACTTGTGAAACAAGTTAGAATGTTGATTGAATGTTAACTGCTAATTTCGGTAATCAAGGTTCATGCAAATCAATGAGGATGATTAATTAGTTTGATTGAAAATGGTATGGTGTAACTGTTTGCATGATTTAAGGAAAACAATAACCAATCGCACAAGTCCTGATCACACACCTAGAATTGCACAATAGATCTGGAATCGCATAAGGGAGTGCAATCGCACAAATCAGTTCCAGTCGCACAAGTGCAGCCCAGTCGCACAAGGCTCACTATTGGCAGATCGCACAATTGGGCCAAACCTGTCTGGGCCGAGTTGTTATGTTGGGTCGCACAAGAAAAATAAACTGTTAATTTTATTTGAATCGCACAAGTTTTTGGGTTGGGTTATGGATTGGATCGTACAACATGTTGTGGATCGCACAAGGTTGTGCTGATTGCACAACACGTTGGGCCGGTCACTATTTCGGCTGCATATGGGGAAATCGCACAACACTGTTGGGCTCGTATAACCTCAACGGCCCAACACTTAAATCGCACAATAGGACTTGTATGTGAACTTGTATGCTATCGTTTAACTTGTCAAGTGTTGGTTGTTTAATTGCCATGATAATACGTGTCGGCCATGATTAATTTTATGTATGTGAACCTTTAATTCGTATGTGAAACGTATGTATGTTATTTGAACCTAGACCTGACTCGTATGGTAACCATGTTAGGACGTGGTTGACCCAATTAGCTCAAGTGACCTTTCTATTTATCTGCCGAGCTAACCTGGGGTGAGTTCACACTTTCTACAAGGCATGGGATTCCCGGTGGTTGGGAATAGGTAATTGATTGAAAGGAAACCTGCGTATTCTCCTTGGTTAGAATACGTACCTCCACCATCTTAATTGAAGGGTGACAACATTGGAACCTGCGAGATCTCCTTGTATGGGACACGTACATCCACCCTCTTAACTGAAGGGTGACAACATTGACACTAGACAAAAACTCTATCAATAAGTTCCTCATTTTTATATCGACTTAATCGACGGGCCAATGGCGAACGGGTCATTAGTTAAATAGCGCTATTAGGTTTGACAAGCCTCACACCGTGCCGCAGAGGACGGGAGTGGACTAATGGATCTGGGCACGTCAATGATGATAGAAATTGACTTAGGGCACCCAACTTTCTCAGTCAGTAGTCGATATGGTAACGGGTCTAGTGGGATATTCATGGGGTATCCCCCACGGCAAGTAAGCCAGCTAAAAGAAAACTTATGTTTTTGAAACAACTTAAACCGAACACGCAACTGTGAACTCGCTCAACTTTGTTGTTGATTCGTTACTATATGCCTTGCAGGTCGTTAGGTGTTTAGATGAAGCTTGCACAGGAGGACGAGGTCGTTGTGGGACATGGACTATTGAGTTCCATGTTGAACTTATGAACTTTTAAACTTATGTTTTGGTTTTAAAAACTTATGCTTCCGCTAATAACTTGAACTTTGTTGAATTGTTTGACACCAGTTATATTGTTTGAATTGGACTTTTGTTTACTTAATCATTTATGGTTCAATATGATTGATGGTTGGGTCCTGGTCATGTCACGCCTCCTACGGTGATACTCCGCTTGTGGAATTTGGGGGTGTGATAGATTGGTATCAGAGCCATTGGTTATAGTGAACTTGGTTTTAAAAAAGGAAAAGCTTTTTGATAAAAACCAGACTATAACCTTTTTAGCACTCAACAATCCACAACGAGGCTTCGTTCCACGTGCAAGGCTCAACACACTAAGTGATATGATTTAAGTTTATATTACCTACTTGCTAGATTACTTTTGCATGGTGTGATGTTATGGTATGTTTAATTAGGATAGTAGCATGTTGTCTATTAGCCCTACTGCGTTCCTTATGACACATAATTGTTTAGTGATCTGACAAGTGGAGGTCAAACTCCTTTCTGATTACCCGTCACCCTGCTACGACAATCGTCTATGCGCTCTATCTATTCATACGCTATCTCGACATGACGTCACCATTTGACCCTCCGTACATTCGGTTTGTACGTCAATATTCACGAAGACCAGACCTGGCTCAAACGAACTCGGTTTTAGGAGAACTATACCCACGCATCCCTGTTGACAAACCTTATCATCTCCACCAGTCGTCGTCACTCAAAAGCGAAGCAGTCACAGTTATGCGCATTTGTTGCTTTGCAACTCGAAACCCTACCAACCAAATTTTGTTTTGGACAGGTGATATACTTCCGTGACCATGATGCAACGAACTTCCTTTTTTGTGTCGTGCCGCCATACATCACTACTAGAATTGCTTCTAAGCAACAGATCACTTGGTTGAATTCTTCGGTTATGGTTGGAGCCCTGTTTTCACTCGATTCTTCGTATGAACCTCATTAATTCCCTGTTTCTTTGATTGACAACCCATTTAACAAAACGCCAACAACCATACCACAATTTTTCACCGATCACGAGACTACCTCATTACCCGGTTGGATGGTTTATTCTTATTCTACTTGATTTACTCCTTCGTATACCCCACTTAGCGAATGGATGCCATTACTGGTGAAATAGTCTTCAGGACATTTGGGGGCGGAGATATGGATCACGCAACCTACCGGCGGACACGATAATTTATACGTTTACCTGACCCACCTTACGCTACAAGAGACGTACTTTAATTTCATGATAGTTTTTCTTAAATATGCGGAATCTTTGCCCTAGCTCTTGCACCGACACATGATTATTGATTAATGGTATGTCCAATTTCTACCATTGGCTTAGACCAAACCATCACTCTCTTACCACAGTGACATTACGTTCTCGCTACTCCATGCTGAGATACTGAAACGAACACGCTTTAGCTTAGAAAATTTGGATGGCTCGACTTTCGATCATTGGTGATCACTCCTTGAAACCTTGAGGGTGGTGATGTATTGTTGATACGATCATACTCTCTTGAACACGTTTTCACGTCTTTCCTTTGGAACCTCATGACTACGCAGACGTATTTTGGATTCATTCGCACGACCCAAGGAACTCCCCCTAACTTGGTTGCTTACTTGATAAATCACAAACACACCTAAGTTCATGGATTCAGGTGAATTGTTCCTCCTTCGCATGTGGGCGAGTCCAACGACTTTTGATGGGAGTCTCAGTGAATCTTAACACTATACACTTGTACAACAATCATGCTGCTATGTTGAATTCTTGTTCTGATTGATTTAACCTCGTGACAGCTACAACGACATACTATATCTTAACTATACCCAACTTGCGTACACCCAGCTGTACCTTCAACATCAGGCAAACCCCTGCTGTGGATTCTTAAATGCTTACTCATCAATTGCGACTACTCTTTCTTATGTTTCCACATCCATACACGATATACTTTTGGGATTCTGTGATCCTAACAACAATCCCCGCGGACACTCGCTTGGACAAGTTACACTCTACGAACATTACTCGATGAGCATTGGGCCATAAATATGACGATACCATAGGTACTGTACTTTGATCTTGATATGACCGATATGGATTCTCAGACGCGACATTCGAATCTAGTCTAACCTGACGAATATGTCACTTGTTTTCAACGACGACATCCTGACCTGTTCCAAGAGTTAGGAGGAACACGAGCGTCATCTGGGACTCATTTTGGGACTTCTTCGAGCAGAACAGCTTTATGCTAAATTTTCAAAATGTGACTTTTAGCTTCGCGAAGTCCATTTCCTAGGCCACGTGGTTAGTGAGGATGGGACTCACGTCGATCCATCCAAGGTTGACTCAATCAGGAATCGGCCTGCACCTCGAACTCCAACTGAAATCCGTCAATTCTTGGGCTTGGCGGGATACTACAGAAGGTTTATCAAAGATTTTTCAAAGATTGCGCGGCCTCTTACTGTTCTTACTCAGAAGGGTGTCACCAACAGTTGGGGTGATGCTCAGGAATCTGCATTTCAGCAGCTGAAATTGAAGCTTTGTAGCGTACCTATCCTCTCGTTACCTGAAGGCACAGACGACTTTGTGGTTTATTGTGACGCGTCAATCCAAGGACTTGGTTGTATGTTGATGCAACGTGAGAAAGTCATTGCTTACGCATCGCGCCAACTTAAAGTTCATGAAAAGAACTACACTACTCACGACTTGAAGTTGGGAGCAGTGGTGTTTGCTCTTAAGATATGGAGACATTACTTGTACGGTACCAAGTGCACCATTTACACCGATCACAAGAGTCTCCAGCATATCTTCGATCAGAAGGAGTTGAACATGCGACAGCGTCGATGGTTCGAACACCTTAATGACTACGAATGCGCAATCAAGTACCATCCAGGCAAAGCCAATGCTGTGGCTGACGCCCTCAATCAAGTTAGAAAAAGGTTTTTAAACAAGAAAAATAAAACTAACTAAAATGCTGAAAAATAAAATAAAATAAAAAAGATAGACAAGATGAATCACTTGGATCCGACTCGTGTTTAGTGTAACCTTTGATTATTTCCGCACTTTTGCACTTTTTAAGAGATTATCTTAGTTATTGTAGTAGGCCCCTCTTTTGAAGGTGACGTTACCCTCAACCCAGTAGTTTGAGTCAGCAAGGATACAATCCTAAAGGGTCGGATTATTGAAACATAATTAATTAAGTTATTAATGCATAATATGGTAGGCCCCTCTTTTGAAGGTGACCTTACCCTCGGCTAAGTAGTCTGAGTCAGCAGGGATACAGTCCTAAGTAGCCGGGTTCAAATATTAATAGTAGCTTACATATGAGGGGATCAAAGAGTTTGGACCCCCGCCATCCAATACCGATGGGTATTGAAGGAGGTCCTACTAAATTTGACCCAGGTCCTTGCAGGATCTATACACTGAACAAGGCAAGACTCTTACCAAACCGTTCCCTTAACCCCTGACCAGGTAGCCAACATATCTCCATATAGACCGTGGAGATATGAATGGTGAAAATCTTTTATTTTATATAGACAGTAAATAATGCCAAGACACCACGGACAAACGATAAGGAAGAATCACCTTCAACATAAGAAACTAGTTATTAAAGTCATTAATACATAACCAAATAAAAAGTGTGAAAAGATTAAAAATAAAAAGTATTACACTAGACACTTGTCTTCACCAAGTGATGTAAGAGACTTAGGCAAACATTGCCTTTGATTGTCAAGAACTCTTACGATCAATCTTGGATCCCGAGACGACTCACACACTCTATGATGGATGATGGTGGTGGATGATGGTGTTGTGATGGTGGTGGGTGGTGGGTGAAGTGTGAGAGAGGTGGTGTGCCAAGGGATGGTTTGCAAATGAGCCAACCACCCCTATTTATAGCCTGAACAACAGCTCGGGCATGGCCTCGTGTCCATCCTCATTCTCTTTCTTCATTAATTACAATTTGTTTGCATTAGTTGACCACGCCCCCGTGTCCGCTGGGCACGACCCCGTGTGAAGAAGCGTATCTGTACTATCAAGATTTCCCCAGATTCTGCGAATCTTAGAGTTGACCACGGCCCCGTGTCCGCTGGGCATGCCCCCGTGGTGGGTGATAGATGCTTCTACAGCTTTGTCTTTTCTGCAGACACTTGGGCACGCCCCCGTACTCACTGAGCACGGGGCGTGTTCAGCCTTCTGTTCTCTTGTTTTTGCTTGGGAAGATGTTGTCGGGGGGTCGGGCATACCACGTTTGTTCCTTTTCTTGTATTTATGTTAGATTTAGCTGCCTTTTTGCTTCTTTTGTTCATTTGAGCTCATTTAATCCTGAAATACAAAAGGAAGACAAAAACATACTTTTTACAACATTAGTACTAAAAAAGGGTTAGTTTTATGTCATATTTGATGTAATTTATATGTTGCATTTTGCACACATCAGCGATGCACAAATCATTTGGCTCGCGTCTAGACATGAGCACAGCATATCATCCACAGACGGATGGGCAGACCGAACGCACCATCCAAACTCTTGAAGACATGCTTCGAGCATGTGTAATCGACTTTGGTAACGGCTGGGAAAGGCACCTACCTTTGGTGGAGTTCTCATATAACAATAGTTACCACACTAGCATCCAGGCTTCTCTGTTCGAGGCGTTGTATGGACGGAAATGCCGATCACCCTTATGCTGGGCAGGAGTTGGTGACAGCCAAATCACTGGCCCAGAACTCGTCGTCGACGCAACGGAAAAGATTGCCCAAACACGACAACGGATGGCGGCAGCTCGTGACCGTCAGAAAAGCTACGCTGATAGGCGCAGGAAACCGCTCGAGTTCCAGGTTGGGGATTGAGTGCTATTAAAAGTCTCACCTTGGAAAGGTGTGGTTCGCTTTGGCAAGCGAGGCAAGCTAAATCCATGTTATGTCGGACCTTTCGAAATCACTGAGAAAATTAGCAAAGTGGCGTATAGATTGAATCGACCCGAAGAAATCAGTGGAGTTCACAAACGTGTTCCATGTGTCAAATCTGAAGAAGTGTCTGTCAGATGAGACCCTCATAGTTCCTTTCAAGGAACTCACTATCGACGATCAATAGCGATTCGTCGAGGAACCAGTAGAAATTACGGACCGGGAAATTAAGGTTACCAAACGTACTAGGATACCCATTGTTCGAGTTCATTGGAACTCCCGCCGTGGCCCAGAGTTTACCTGGGAACGAGAAGACCAAATGAAACACAAGTATCCCTAGTTGTTCGAGAAAGGTGAGACCAATACTGAGGCTGAAGCTACTGTAGAATTTCAGGACGAAATTCCAAACCAACGGGGGGATGATGTAACACCCCAGGAAAACCAGAAAAACCACGCAACCTAACTAGCTTCCTCAGCAACTACGTTCTAAATTTTGGGACAAAATTTCTTTCAACTTGGGGATGACGTGACAACACGTATTTTAAAACCTGTCTTGTGTTTTGATGTAACCTGTATGAATAGTTGGTGTAATTGAATTTAACTGAATGACTATGAGCTTGGAAATGTGTTATGTGAATGTTGTACGTTTGTGTGTGTAATTTAAGACCTAGTCGCACAAGTTGTTAGTATCTTGTTTACTTGTACTCAGCCCAAACCCATTCGAAGGCAGCCCAAGGTTAGGCCTGACCCTATTATTCTCGCATAACACCATGTGGGTGAGGAGTAACTCTCATTCTTTCCTAAACACAAAATAAACATCAAACCCTAATCCTCCTAGTTCTCTCTCTCCCAACTCGACGGCAATAACTTCCTCTCTCGAAGCTTTTCCTGGTTCCATCACTCGATCCGGTTAGTGTTATATCATTGTTTGATTTTCTAAATGATCGATACTTGATGTATGATTGGCAACATCCTTACTTGATGTTTGATGCTTAGGGTATTATGTTAGTAAAAATTCTTGATAAACAACTTGTGACATCCAACTGTTAGAATTGATTAAAATGAATGAATGATGTGGTCGATGATGATCTAGGACTGATTAACGTTGGAATCTTTGATATGATCATGAACATAAAACTGATTTAAATAATGATGAATTGTTGATAGGCATGATAACCGAATAATGAATTAAGGTTTTTACACACTAGGGTTTTGATCAAGATTGAATGATGTTTATGAATGATGATTGTTGTCCGATTATGTAATTAGAATTGGATGAACGTAGGGTTTTGATCGAGTCTTTGACGAAACAGTTTTGTGATTGGGTTCATGATGAATGTGTGCGGTATGATCATTACTTGTGAAACAAGTTAGAATGTTGATTTAATGTTAACTGTTAATTTCGGTAATCAAGATTCATGCAAATCAATGAGGATGATTAATTAGTTTGATTGAAAATGGTATGGCGTAACTGTTTGCATGATTTAAGGAAAACAATAACCAATCGCACAAGTCTTGATCACACACCTAGAATCTCACAATAGAACTGGAATCGCACAAGGGAGTGCAATTGCACAAATCAATTCCAGTCACACAAGTGCAGCCCAGTCGCACAAGGCTCACTATTGGCGGATCGCACAATTGGGTCAAACCTGTCTGGGCCGAGTTGTTATGTTGGGCCGCACAAGAAAAATAAACTGTTTATTTGAATCGCACAAGTTTTTGGCTGGGTTATGGATTGGATCGCATAACATGTTGTGGATCGCACAAGGTTGTGCTGATCGCACAACACGTTGGGCCGGTCACTATTTCGGCTGCATATGGGGAAATCGCACAACACTGTTGGGCTCGTACAACCTCAACGGCCCAACACTTAAATCGCACAATAGGACTTGTATGTGAACTTGTATGCTATCGTTTAACCTGTCAAGTGTTGGTTGTTTAATTGCCATGATAAAACGTGTCGGCCATGATTGATTTTATGTATGTGAACCGTTAATTCGTATGTGAAACGTATGTGTGTTATTTGAACCTAGACCTGACTCGTATGGTAACCATGTTAGGACGTGGTTGACCCAATTAGCTCAAGTGACCTTTCTATTTATCTGCCGAGCTAACCTAAGGTGATTGAAAGGAATGGGATTCTCGGTGGTTGGGAATGGGTAATTGATTGAAAGGAAACCTGCGTGTTCTCCTTGGTTAGAATATGTACCTCCACCCTCTTAATTGAAGGGTGACAACATTGGAACCTGCGTGATCTCCTTGTATAGGACACGTACCTCCACCCACTTAACTGAAGGGTGAAAACATTGACACTAGACAAAAACTCTATCAATAAGTCCCTCATTTTTATATCGACTTAATCGCCGGGCCAATGTTTTTGAAACAACTTAAAACGAACATGCAACTGTGAACTCGCTCAACTTTGTTGTTGATTCGTTACTATATGCCTTGCAGGTCGTTAGGTGTTTAGATGAAGCTTGCACAGGAGGACGAGGTCGTTGTGGAACATGGACTATTGAGTTCCATGTTGAACTTATGAACTTTTAAACTTATGTTTTGGTTTTAAAAACTTATGCTTCCTCTAATAACTTGAACTTTGTTGAATTGTTTGACACCAGTTATATTGTTTGAATTAGACTTTTGTTTACTTAATCATTTATGGTTCAATATGATTGGTGGTTGGGTCCTGGTCATGTCACGCCTCCTGCGGTGATACTCCGCTTGTGTAATTTGGGGGTTGTGACACTGGGTGTTTGTGTGTGGTGGTAGCTTGTGGCCAGAGCTCGACCGGAGCTTTTCCGGTGGCTGGTTCGAAGAAGAGAAGGAGCAAAGAAGGTCTATGGTGTGTGCAGAAATGAAAAAGGGGTATTAGGGTTTGCCATTTTTGTAAGGTATTTATAATAGGTTTTATGAAGTGGGCTTGGCCCCAGGGCCTGTTAGCGTGTTCTGAGCGGCTCAATCACCTTCCCGAAGCCCGTTTTTGAACTCGATCATCGTAAAATGTCATATAGTAGAGTTTTAGAGCCAAAACGCTAAAAATCACATCGGAAATTGATGTTTAACGCGTTCGTTCGTCGGTTGCGTTAAAATCGCGTAAAATGCGTAGTTCTTTGTTTTAATCCATTTTCGATCCGATCTCGATTACGGTCATTAAAAATCAAAAACGAAATTAAATATGTCATAATATATCAGTTTTGAAGGAAATTCACGCGTCCGATGCTTCCGTTTCGTTGTCGATGCGTTCCTGCAGTCGCGTTTTTCGTCCACGTTTACGTCTTGTGACGTTCGAGAGCACAATACTTCCGTAAAACCAAGTTCATATGTATATAAAATGCGTATAAAATTCATATTCGTCGGCGTTGCCAGTATTTCGTACGGTGTCCGTTCGTTACCGTTTATTGTGCCGCAGTTTTTCCGTAAATCATCATACGCGCATTGTAAAGTCAGATAGGCGTTCCTAGGCATTCCAATAGCCTAATTAAGTTAATAAGTGTCTTAAACACTATTTATTATCGTCTTAAACGTTGGTTAATCGCGTAATTACAGGTTATTAATTACAGGTTGTCACAAGTTGTACATTGTGCATTAAATGGTGTACGCACACCAAGTGTTTGATGAAATGCCTAAACAACAATTTTGGATGAAATTTGTATGTTAGCAATAAATGAACATGTGTAGAATGTAACAATTACATGAATGATGATAAGTAAACATGAGGATTGTATTTTAAATGGAATACATGAAGGATTTTTGGTTGGTTACATGATTTGACCAATATTGTGCATTATTAGCTTGTACCATGTGCTTGAATGGTGTAATGCTCACCATGTGTTGAATTGATTGTGGTAAGGATCAATAAATGAATGAGTACTATGTCTATAGCATATGGACTTACTAGTAACGAATGATGTTATGATTACGTTGAATTGACTGACTTTGTATGTGGTTGTCAAATGTGGATTTATGAAAGCATTAACATGTGGAAATAATTGATTATGTGTATATTGTATTTGTGACTAAGTGATCATGTAGTTATAAGGGCTTACAACATTAGTATGAAATGCATATGGTGTTATTACTATGGTTCGCCATATCATTATGAGTGTGTGTTCATAGATTGAAAGTATGAAAATAGGACAATTGACTTTCATAGGGTCAAAAATGCATGAGAAGCATGGTTAGGCTTTCGGGCACAATTAAGAGTAGATAAGTCATATGTTATGCACTAGATGATGTATTGGATGTGTATGATGAAAATTGAGTTACGTGAATGTGAAACAAGGCGACCATTAGTGTATGTCATATGTATGTGGTAGTTGACTAATGCAAGACAAATAATGTATGTATGGAAAGAAATGAGAGTTTGTATGTATGATTATATATATATATATATATATATATATACTAACCATGATATGAATGTGGTGATATGAAAAGGATATGAACAATATTAGCATGGACTCAAGCATGGAGAGCTAACGAGTCAAAAGGAGGCAAGGAAACGAATACGAATACGGACGCATAAGGTAAGTGAATCCCAAATTCACTTCGTATATTATATTTGATGTTTGGTATGATTTAATATAGGGAATCATGTAAGAAAGTACAGGTAATGGTAAGCACCAAGGTAAGAGTTATTGTTGTGCGTCAAATGTAGATGACTACGTCTGAAATCGTATGTTAGAAGCAAACGGGTCAAAAACCGAAAGTAGTATAATAAGATATTGATTTTGGACGTTAGATTATGGGGATTAATGTGAAATTTTGTTTGTATTGTCACACCCCAACCAATGGCGGAAACATCGGGGCGCGGCACTAGGCGAACCAGATTGCTCAAGAGAATCCATAACAACTATTAAATGGCAATATTTAAAAGGTTCATTGTCCCATACCAATAAACAAACATTCCACAAACAGTTATCACAGAGTCACATCTCTTAAATAAAACAAGTCCGACAACCTAGATTTCTATTAGATGAGTTTCTAGACTGCCTATCTTGATTTCAGCATAACATTCCATCAACCTGCCACATACGTTAAAATAAAAGTCAATACATAAAGTAAATGTGAGTACACAAGTTTGCATAATAATAGTATAAAAAGCGTTTATGCATAACCATCATCTATCACGTAACGGGTGAAGCATGTAACTATCAACAATGATACAACCTAACCACGAGACTGCGTTGTAGAGTATGCGCGGCACATGTTCACCGAAGCAAACACGTGAAATAAAGTAATGTGATCCCTAGCAACCCCTATCACACAGGTGTTGAGTCCAAACTATAGTACTATCGTTGCTAGAGGCGGTCTAGTGTAACACTGTATAAGCATAGTACAAGCATTCATTAAATCACGTATAGCATGCAAGAGCGGTTAGTGTTTGTAAAGTGTTTACATTGTGTGTTGTGTTTTGATATAGAACGTATGTAACACCCAAAAGTGCGTTAAACAAAAATGGGTTCGAGTATACTCACAGTGTGTGTTTAGCAAGTAAGCTCAATCTGGATTGGATTGAAGGGGGCGGGTTGAGTTAGCCTGTACACGGGAACAGAAACATAAGTCCTCAAGTGTTAGCACGGTTGAAATCATAAAATCGAATAGGATAAGTGTTTGACAGACTATCCGAACGGATGGTCATCCGGACGGATGGCCATTCGAATAGTGTGTGGGTGTTTGTGAATCGTTAAAATTTGAAGTTTAGTTAAAAGCGTCTAAACAATGGGAAAAGTCAGTGTTAGGTCATTCGGACGGATGGTCATCCGGACAGATGGCCATTCGGTCGAATGGTCTGTAGCTGAAGTTTTTGTAAAATTTTTCTAAGTAAAAGTTTTTCGAGTTAAAGGAGACGGCGTGACGACGTGTCAAACAACGGAAAGTATCAATTCCAGTCCATTCGGTCGGATGGGCCCAGCCCATTCGGAAAGATGTGATGTTCTTGATGAAGCTTCATGTTTGACTCGTTAATCGGTCCATCTCTCCGGTGGAGATCCGTTTTCAAGCCGGCTCTCGACTAAGGAACGAGTCGAGAGTCTGATTGAGTCCAAATTCCATCAAAATTGTGTAAAAACCGAAGAAGAGTTCAAAACAGGTTGAAATGTGTAGAAATCTTTCATAACTTAGTTTAAAAGTAAGAAAATCCTTTAGATTTGGAGTCAATCCTGATTAAATGGTGCTCCACAACAGTTTGCATAAGCAAACGAGTGGAAACCACCTTCAAGAGGTCCAAATCAGATGATTTTCGAGAAAAAGTTGATGTGTGTGTGTGTGATTTTGATGAAGAAGATGGAGTAAAAGTGATTAGAGATGAAGATTGACGAAGATTTGAGGGAAAAAGCTTACAAATTGGCCTTGAATCGCGACAGAGTCTTGAGAGCGGATGAGAGTGTCAAAGTTTTGAAATGAGGCGTACGACTAGTATTTATAGGGGAATGAGCGAGGTTTAAATCGGTGTGGGTGGCAGTGTCTGGGCGGATGGTCATCCGGGCGGAAGTCCATTTGGACGGCCGAGTTGTGTTTGTTAATTTTCCAACTTTTGGTTCGTTTGTTAAGTGTTGCGTTGCATTTAATCAAGTTGTGAGTGAGCGTTTGAGCGTATAAGCATTGCGTTGATAACCACATAAAATTCTAAACAAGTAATCACACAAATAACACATATAATATAATGAAATCCGTGTTTTTAGTCTTCGTTGAGTTTGCGTTGCGACAGCGTGTAGTCTAAATAAGCGATGTAAAATGTGATAAAATGCGTTTAAGTGATAAGCGTTATAAATAGCGTTTGAATGTGATGACTACGATTTGAATAAGCGTTGTAATATGCGTTTAAAAATATAGTTTAACCCATTGCGTTAATCGAATCTCAAGAGTACAAGCGATTACAAAAGAAATGACGGTGATAGATAACGATCCGAAAAGTCGGGTTGTTACATGTATGTATGTTGGGAGTCATGTAGGAATGTTCTAAAATGTTACGGACATTTTGGGTCAGTTCGGGTTGGAACGGGACTCGAAAACGGGTCGCACGAGCTGAATATAAGCAAATCAGTGTTTGGGAGATGGGGGAGGTGTCGCCGACGCCCCCTGGTGCGTCGCCGACGCGGCATCTTACTCCTGACGCCCAAATCTTCTGTCTACGCTGAAAATCCCCATCGACCGATTGAAACATACCCTTGTTCTATCAGAAATTTGAAATTGAATGAATCGATTGAAGCAAAACCCTGGCAAGTTGGCGTCTTGGTGAGTGGCGATGGAGAAATCGAATAACGATGGCCAATGGAGGGTTTTGATTAGGGTCTTCCACCTCTAAATCAAATGGCGGGTTGAGACTTGAGTATTGATCGATGTTTCACATTTTAGTATTTGAAATTTTGACTCAATTACTCAAATGGACATTTAAGTATTGGATAATGGACTATTGGTATTGGATTTCAGTTCTAATTACTTAAATGAGCTCTATTTGGATCTTGGACCAAACATTGTTAATGTTGGTCTCTAGTCATTTCATTAAAAATGATACACACACAAACACAAATATATATGTATATATATACATATATTAAAAAATAAATCGAGCCAACCGAGCCGAGCCGAACCGAACTGAGCGGATTTTTGCTCGTGCTCGGTTCGTTTACAACCGAGCATTTTTTAAATCGAGCTGAATCGAATGAGCAAATAGATAACAACTATGGATGCATACTAGTATTGTACTCTAGATTTCAGTTACAGTTTGTACTAGACGCATATATATAAAATAGAGTAAAGGTCGCAATGTTCGACGATTTTGATCAAAATGCTTGTTGTGTGATTGGTTGCATTGGATATTGTCTTGTGATATTAATATGTGGTAAATGTTTATAATTCAGATGGACAACGAAGTGAATCAAGAAAATCCGAATAATGATAATAACGAAAACCAAATATATAATAGTGCCATCCAACATATAGTAGCACAAGGGATTATAGACGCAATGCCATACATTATAAAAACGGTTAAGGAAGCGGAAAATAAAAGTAATAGTGGAAGTAAACGACCACCTACTAAACCTGATCACAGCGTAAACAATGGACCCTTACTTCAATTGCCAATTCCAAAAAGAAGAAGAACCATGTCTTATGGTTGTTCTTACAAAGAATTCTGGTCCTGCAAACCAATAGAATTCTCTGGCAATGAGGGAGCCATTACAGCCCTACGCTGGATAGAAAAGACTGAGGCAATCTTAAAAATAAGCAAATGTGCGGAAGAGGATAAGATAATGTTTGCGTCCAATCTGTTTAAGAACTCCGCTTTAGAATGGTGGAACACTATCCTCCGGTCTAGGGGAAGTGACAGGGTTTATAATATGGAATGGAATGAGTTTAAGAACATGGTGGAAAGGAAATTCTGTCTTCCTAACGAAAAGGAACAGATAGCAAATAAGTTCTTAAACCTTAAAATGACTGGAGTAGACAGTAAGGGTTACACTACTACATTCTTTGAATATGCTAGAATAGTGTCAACCCTAGCATCACCAAAACCAGTATTAATCTCCCGTTACATCTGGGGATTAATCAGTGAAATTAGACATGTAGTCAAGGCAGCTAGACCACAAACTATAGAAGAAGCTGTAGGACTAGCTAACACCTTGACAGATGAACTGGTACGTACACAAGAAGAAAACCAAAGAAAGAACCTAGCTCAAAGGCATACCCAGGAATTTCACTACGGTAATTCCAAACGTGGGAAAAACATAGGTTCTACCTCGACATCTTACTGTAAAGCCTGTAAGAAGAAGCATTCAGGAAGATGCTCCACTTACTGCAATTTCTGTAAGATACCAGGACACAAGGAAGAAGACTGTAGGAAGAAACGCAGTAATGTAGTATGCTTCAATTGTGGAGAAAAAGGTCATATCAAGCCAAAAGTGTCCAAAACTAGCTCCAGCCATGAACAACAAGACTACTAAGAATGCTAGAGCATTTGTTCTGACTGCAGAAGAAGCCAAAATGATTCCGGATGTGATTGCCGGTGCGTATTTAGTTAATGATGTTTTTGCTAAAGTATTATTTGACTCTGGTGCGAACCAAAGTTTTATTAATACTTCATTGTGAAAACTTCTCAATCAACCATTAACTAAACTTCAATAAAAATATCTAGTAGAAACTGCAAATGAAGAATCCATTAAGATTTCTGAAATCTTGCAGGGAGCAAGAATAAAATTTTTAAAACAAAAGTTTATTGCAAACCTTTACCCAATGAACCTGGCAGGATTTGATGCTGTATTAGGAATGGATTGGTTAGTAGCCAATAACGCCAGTATTTTATGTGATCAAAAGGAAATCCAGGTAAATTCACCAAAAGGTGAAAAGATCACAATTAAAGGAGATAAGCCATCTAGATCCACAAAATTCATCTCTGTGATGAAAACAACAAGTTGTGCAAGAAAAGGATCATTAGTGTATATGATTTCCATAATCATTAACACTAAAGGAAAAGAATTAAAAGATATCCCCGTAGTATCTCAATTCTCAGGTGTATTCCCAGAAGAATTACCAGGATTACCGCCAGATAGAGAAGTTGAATTCAGAATTCAGCTGTTACCAGGAACAACACCAATTGCCAAAGTACCTTATCGTTTGGCACCCGCAGAAATGCAAGAATTGAAGAAACAGTTAGACGAACTGTTGAAGAAAAGATTCACACAGCCAAGTTCATCGCCATGGGGAACACCAATCTTATTTGTCAAGAAGAAAGACGGGTCGATGCGTATGTGCATTGATTACCGTGAATTGAATAAAGTCACGATTAAAAATCGGTACCCATTACTGAGAATCGATGATCTACTCGATCAACTGTAAGGAGCTCGATTTTTCTCTAAGATCGATTTACGCTCGGGATATCATCAATTAAAGGTACAGGAAGAGGACATTCCTACGACCGCTTTCAGAACAAGGTATGACCATTATGAATTTACTGTCATGCCATTTGGTTTAACCAATTCCCCAGCCGCATTTACGGACATGATGAACCGAATATGTAAGCCATATTTGGATAAATTTATAATTATCTTCATAGATGATATTCTCATCTATTCCGAGAGTAAAGAGGAACATGCAGCCCACCTGCACGCACTCCTAAGTTTATTGAGAAAAGAAAAACTTTATGCCAAGTTTTCAAAGTGTGAGTTTTGGTTAGAAGAAGTACAGTTTCTTGGACATTTAGTCAATCATGAAGGAATTCATGTGGATCCCACAAAGATTGAGGCAATTACTAAATGAAAAACCCCTGAATCACCAACAGAGGTTAGAAGTTTTCTAGGACTGGCCGGATATTATAGACGATTTATTAGAGATTTTTCTAGAATAGTCATTCCCTTAACTAAGCTAACCTGTAAATCTATTAAGTTTGAATGGGGACCAAAACAAGAAGGAGCCTTTAGAATTCTCAAGCATAGATTAACTAATGCGCCCGTATTAGCATTACCAGAAGGAACAGAAGACTTTGTAGTCTATTGTGACGCTTCTAAGTTAGGTTATGGATGTGTGTTGATGCAACGTCAAAAGGTTATAGCATATGCATCTAGACAACTTAAGAATCATGAAAAGAATTATACAACGCATGATCTAGAATTAGGAGCCATAATTTTTGCCCTTAAGATCTGGAGACATTACCTTTACGGTAGTAAGTTTACCATTTTTACCGATCATCAGAGTTTAAGGTATGTTTTCGGGCAAAAGGAGTTAAATATGAGACAAAGACGATGGATGGAGATTCTTAGTGATTATGATTGTAATATCTAGTATCACGCAGGAAAGGCTAATGTAGTTGCGGATGCTTTAAGTCGAAAGTATCATGAAAAGCCAAAAAGGGTACGTTCTCTTAAATTAAATCTACAAGTAGATTTAAATGACCAGATTAGAAAAGCACAAGAATCAGTAATCAAGGATGATACTGAAAAATTAAAAGGAATGATTAAGGAATTAGAACAAGGAACAGATGGAATTTGGAGATTCCATAAGAAAAGAATTTGGATACCTAAACAAGGAAACCTACGCCACCGAATATTAGAGGAAGCCCATAAGTCTAAGTATACAATGCACCTTGGAAGTAATAAAATGTATCAAGATTTAAGAAAGAATTTCTGGTGGATAGGAATGAAAAAAGATGTAGCAACTTATGTTGCCAAATGTCTAACTTGTTCACAAGTTAAAGCTGAACAATAGAAACCCTCAGACTTATTGCAACAGTTAGAAATGCCAGTATGGAAGTGGGAATTGATAACAATGGATTTTGTTACCAAATTACCCAAGACAAGAAAAGGTAATAATACAATCTGGGTGATTTTAGATAGGTTAACCAAGCCGGCTCATTTCTTACCAATGAAGGAAACTTTCAGTATGGAACAGTTAGCCAAGTTGTATGTAAATGAAATAGTTTCATTACATGGAATTCCTTTATCAATTGTTTCTGACAGAGATAGCCGTTTTACTTCTCATTTTTGGACAAGTTTCCAAAAAGCAATGGGAACCAAGCTGAATCTAAGCACAGCTTATCATCCTCAAACGGAAGGACAAAGCGAAAGGAGAATTCAGACAATGGAAGATATGCTTAGAGCTTGTGTAATTGATTTCGGAGGAAGTTGGGACGATCATCTACCATTAATAGAATTTTCTTACAACAACAGCTATCATACCAGTATTAATGTTGCACCATTCGAAGCACTTTATGGACGAAAGTGCCGAACTCCAGTCTGTTGGGCCGAAATTGGAGAAAAACAGCTATCTAGACCCGAGATAGTACAAGAAACAACAGACAAAATTTTTCAAGTCAAGGAAAGACTGAAAGCAGCACATGATCGACAAAAGAGTTATGCCAACAACAGGCGAAAGCCGTTGGAATTTCAAATAGGAGACAAGGTATTATTAAAGGTTTCTCCTTGGAAAGGAGTGGTAAGATTCATCAAAAGAGGAAAGTTAAGCCCCAGATATGTTGGACCTTTTGAGATTATTAGAAGAATAGGACCTGTAGCCTATCAGCTACAACTGCCAGAGGAGATGGCAGGAATACATGACGTATTTCATGTATGCAATCTCAAAAAGTGTTTAGCCGATGAATCATTAATAGTGCCTCTTAAGGATATAGAGGTAAATGAGAAACTTAAGTTTGTAGAAAGACCACTACATATTGAAGATAAAAAAAGTCAAGAACCTCAAACACAAGAGATTAGTTCTAGTCAAAGTGAAATGAGATTCAAAGAGAGGACCAGAATACACATGGGAGCTTGAATCAGAGATGCAAAGGAAATACCCATACCTGTTCCAGTAGACCTCGAGGACGAGTTCTAAAACAAGGTGGGGAGGATATAACAACCCTCCTAAAATATTTCCGACACTCCTACAATATTTAGAACACGCCTATACGACCTAAAATACACCCCGTATGCGAAAAACGACCCCCAAATACCTTAATTTTATCAAAAATCAAATAAAACAAATAAATAAAGGGCCTCGCGGCCCGCGACGGTGAATGCTCATGCTATCGCGGGGCGCGGCGGCATGACATTAGGCGACCTCTCAGACTGCCACGTGTCCTATATCGTGTTTGGTCTACTTGCTGATTCGCCAAACCTAGGCTAGCTTGGGAGGGGGTGGCGGCCCGCGAAGGCTAAGCCCTGGGGAGCCGCGGGGTGCGACGCCATGTCTGAGCAGCCCTATAAAACGGGTCGAGAGGCTCAGTTTACAATCGTTCATTTCCCTCGACCTCTCTCTCAATATTTCTACATACCAATTATAATTTCGGACATTATACCCACTAAATTAGCGAAGCCCTGCCTCGTTGTAAGTATTTTAACCCCCGGTTACGTATTAGATACGCTGCCTGATTGATCTAGTGCTCCGTAACGGCTGTCGAGGCTCTGCCCGACGTAGTCGTTGGAGTTCTGTCTCGGGAGGGTATAACTAATGTAAATATTGGGTTAATATACTAACGCGTGTTCATTGTTTTATTAATAGATAATAACCAGGAAATCACAAAGGAAAACCCTAAAGTTGCAATGTGAGTAATCTCCTTTTTGTAAACCTTTTTGCAAACTGTTTTTACAAAACCTCAATTATTTTAATTTATATTTAACAGTGAATGAGTATTTGTATTCTACAATTATCGTCGGTATGTTGGGGTTTTGTATACAAAAATTTGTTACTACACTGTGAGTAGTAACATGACCACAAGTCGGGTTGACAGTACCGTGGGTGGTAATTAAAGTAGAAAAATAAACAAATGTAATTGCACGACCGCCCTCAATGCTGTAAACTGATAAAATCTGTCTTGATTAAATTGAGATTCACTCACCAGTATTTCCCACTGACAAAATGTTTTTAAACGCGTTTCAGGTAACGAAATGTGAAAGCCAATTAGAAGCCAGCTGGACAGCACTGAAGGCTTGGAAAAGTGGCTATAAAAGTTACCTAAATAAAGAAGATGTTTTATTTCAATAAAATAGGGTTTACCCCTATAAACCTGTTTGTAACGAAAACTTGGGTTCTATCCCAATATGTTTAATATTATAAAAATGTGGTATTTTACTCTGATAAATATTTCCTAACTACGGTCCTGATGTAATTTCCGCTGCTAAATAATGATAAACACCGATACCACCATCTCTGAGTAGGCCGCGGCCGCCCGCCTACCGAGGCAGGGGTCGGGGGTTGCGACAGCTTGAAAGGATTTTTTAAGCCGTTTCAGCTGCTTGAAACGGCTCGTTGAGACGTTTCTAATGACTATTTTTGAAAAGTTGACCATTCTTTGACTATTCTCGTGATTTTCCCTTATGTAAATGCAAGATTGGTCATTTTTTTATTTTAAAACTTGATATATTTAATTAATTATTCTGTATAAGTAATTTAAAATTTCTTTATTCAAAATCCTCTTTGAGTCTGTTCAAGTCGAATTGTATGCTACCTACTATCAAAGTTTGAAAGTTTAAGTGATGCATGTATCAAACTAGAACATGCAGAAAAAGTCAGATAGTCCAAAACGTTTGACGCCTATGAGTAAGACAAGGGTCTCATTCATGTTCTAAAGCAATCTACACTCACTTCCAAACAAAAATTACAACTAATCAAGGATAGGATTCCATATCTTACGTTGCAATCTAAAATATGAAGAAACAAGCTAATTTCTTTCGTTTTTTTAGAAATTATGAAAACTTAAAACTGTGTGTTGTTGCTTAAAGCCGCCCTTCACATTATCCTTTAACGCCCTAAACGTTGCGTCGCAGTAGTTAAAGGGGGGGGGGGGGGGGGGGAAGTCCGTTAACGCCCATGAGAAGTTTTTTTTTTCCAGGGGTCTCCCCAAAATCAACCAATAATATTTATGTTTTTGTTTTATTTAAATTTTAGTTAAACCACAACATGATAGTTAAGGGATGAGTTAGTTAAAATCTATTATATTAAATCACAACATACTATCTATTTTGATACCAGACTTGTTCTCAGTATATCTAGTTTATAATTATAAATAACAAATATAGTATGCATAAATGTTAGAGATGATTAATCGATTTCTTTAAAGTAGGGAAAACCATTTATAGATTTTTAAAGATTTTATCTACTTAAATGATTAACTTTCATTAATTAAGTTCTCAAGTTATACAAAGGTTATAACTTTTTTAATCTTGCAATACACAATCCTAAATTTATTAATTTAATTTAAAAATTCCAGATTTTCTAAAATTATTTAAATCATTATTCATTAATAAGTTCATTCACACAATTGCTCAATCAATTAAATTTTATACTCATCAACATAGCATATCGTATTTTGTAATATGTTTATCTCATATAATTTATATTCATTAAAAATTTCTTCAATTAATATGATATTTTTCGCCTTTAAAAAAATTAATATGATTTTAAATGTATTATCTAACAAGCCATTTATACAAATCCTAAATTTATTAATTTATACAAAAGGTTATAACTTTTTTAATCTTGCAATACACAATCCTAAATTTATTAATTTAATTTAAAAATTCCAGATTTTCTAAAATTATTTAAATCATTATTCATTAATAAGTTCATTCACACAATTGCTCAATCAATTAAATTTTATACTCATCAACATAGCATATCGTATTTTGTAATATGTTTATCTCATATAATTTATATTCATTAAAAATTTCTTCAATTAATATGATATTTTTCGCCTTTAAAAAAATTAATATGATTTTAAATGTATTATCTAACAAGCCATTTATACAAATTCTTAAATTATATTATTTAATAAAAGGTCATTTTATCTAGTTTTTAACCAAAAATACACACCCATATATGTATACACACATAGGGAGATGATCATTCGAGAAGAAAAAAGTATTCATGAACAAAAAGAATAAATGACACAATTGTAAAATATTGAATAGTTTTTCTCTCGTCTCATTTATTATTATGTTTGACTAATCAATTAGTTATAAAGACTATCATTCTCAACGTTAGAAACTTTTTGTCTACACACAACAAAATTGATTCTACACATTTTGAAATTTATTCTACATAACTCGTAATTTATCCGACACTCTAAATTAATTTTTTTTAAATATATACTTTGAAAATAAGTTACAAATTTAATGTAGCCAACTATTAAAAAGAAAGACTACATGAATAATCTATGTTAGTTTACCAATATATAATTACAATAATATTAAATACAAATATTAAATGAAATAAAATGAAAAGTTCTTATTGGTTGAAATTACTTTTGTCTTCTTACAAAATAATTATTCTCGTCTAAACCTTACTCTCTCTTTCTCTCTCTATCTCTCTTTCTCTCTCTCTCTCTCTCTCTATATATATATATATATATATGGTGAAGGGGAATGTTTAAATGAGAACGCTAAATATTGTGAGAATAAATGAAAAAATCGCGAGAACTTGGTCAAAAACAATTCAAATTCAAAAACAATTTCTACACTTATCATTATTATTCGAATACAATGTTAGAAATTTAATTTACACGTTTAAATTTACGTGAATTCGTAAATAAAGAAAATTTACACATGTGTAAGTTTGCCATTTACACATATGTAAATCTGTTATGTTTACACATGTGTAAAAATCTAAAAAGAGTGATTTTGAAAGAAGAAATGAATTATTTGATGTTGTAAATTCTTTTTTTTTATGTTGTATCTTAATTACTATGAGGTTTTTATTAAAAAAAAATTGGTTTTGATTGGTTTTTTCATTCGTTCTTACGGTTCTCGCAATATTTAGCGTTCTCAAAGTAACCCTCCCCATATGGTGAAATATTAATCATGCCTGAGTAAAGCTTAGTCTAATCATAAAATAGCATAAAACATCATAAAAGAAAGAAATGGCCAGGAATCAGATCGAGCTCTCAACATAGGATTCGTGCATGTGTTAATAACCACTGATTGAGCCATGATGGAGTCGGTGTTAGAACTTGTTTGCATAATATGAATCATGTGTGTTCTTGTTCATCTTATTGAATTACAGTTAAAGTGGTTGAGGAATCAATAAGATTCAACTGAATTAGCTATGACGCGTTCAGTTGCATCGAATAACTTTAGAGACTATCACGGCTACCTCATGTTTATAAAGAGAGGAAACCATCATTGGAATTGTTAAGTATGATTAAGTTTCTACTGGAAGTTTGACTCTAATTAACTTCAGATATTTAGGTGTTGTTTGCTTTTTTCAAAAAGGTCTGCGCAGCCTCTTATGTCTGTGCCGCGCAGACCACGCGCAGACAATGACCCCTACAGATGTTTTCAGGAAGATGTTTCATTAAAAAAGGTATGTCCGCCCTCTTCTTGGGGCAGACATGGACCAATCTCTTTTTACCTCTTCTCTCCTCTTCTCCTCTTCTCTCTGAACTTCTGCTCTCAAACAACAAAACCCTAGGACCAAACGCATTAATGGCCACACACAACCTCCTTTATCTAACGCCGCTACCGTCATCGTCCTCCTCCTCAATCTCCACCGGCTGTTCCCTTTCCCCTTTCTTCTTAAAAACCTCTGACTCCTCAAAACCTCGCCGTCACCGTCGTTCCGCCGTATGTTGTTCTTTCTCCTCATTGGAGTCCGCAAAAATTAAGGTTGTCGGTGTCGTCGGCGACGGCGGCAACAATGCTGTTAACCGCATGATTGGTAGCGGCTTACAGGTTCTTTCACTTTTTTTTATTTATCTTAAAACCCACAATTCTTTATCTTTAGTTCTTTACCATTTTATATGTTTAATTAATTAGTTTTCATAATTTCATATCAATTGTTCACGAAATGTTACTTAATTTTATGTATTTATTTGTTTTGAATTATCTTGATTGTAACAGGGTGTTAATTGTGTATGTTTAGGTTTATAGTTATTGTTTCAGATTCATGTTTATACAATGTTGATTTTTTATGTTAAGATTTAGGTTTATGTTAATTGTTTACGTTTACGTTTAGGTTTATGTTAATTGTTTATTTCAGCAGCTTGCATAAGTTAAAAAACAAACAGTCTTCTTCTTACAGACTGCAGAGATTTGGTCCACCTCTTCTGCTATAAATGTCTGCAGATGTGGTCCGTAGACTGCAGACTTTTACCTCTGAAAAAACAAACAACACCTTAGACTCTAACTGAGTTCAGATGTTTATCTTCGCATTATTTGAATTTTAAGAAGTCTAACTTACAACAAAGATGACTTACACCCTTCCTTTGTCAAGAAGTGGTGAAGAATAGACCTAGTTGGTGAATAACTTTAATAAAAAAATATATAAAATCATTATTTTCTAAACCTAACCAAAACTTTATGTAATTAATGGAGTATTATGATTTGTCAACATAAATAATTTTTATAATCTTCAATAGTTAGATATACTTTTTACTTTTCTTGATGTCACAATAAGATTTTATCCAATATCCATTGCTCAAAAAACGTTGCCAAACATAAGTTTTCTAAATTTATTTTAGGCAATAAATATTTAAATCAAAATCTAAATAGGCTAGGGTCCAAAAGGTTGTCCACAGCAGTTGCTCATCAACAGGGGGTAGGTGTTTGTCTTTAATAGGTTAGGGTTTGCTATTCAGAAAGGGGTAGCGGCACAACTTATTGCTCGCTTACCTGCGATATTGATGTAACTCGGCCAGTATTTTATATAATAGATTTTGAGGAAAATGATACTCTTTTCTTAAAACTCTAAATCTCATTGTCATTGTCATTGTATTTAGAGTTAAATGCCTGGTTGGTCCCTATGGTTTGCAAATATTGCAGACTTGGTCCCGTGGTTCAATTATTACATACTTGATCTCGGTGGTTGTAATTTTTGCATTCGGGTGATCCTTATCACTAACCTGTGTTAAATGTCTCAGTTAAGTATGTGTTAAATGACTATAATACTCTTACTTGTTAAGAAAATAAAAAAAAGTATGTGTTAAATGACTATAATACTCTTACTTGTTAAGAAAATAAAAAATAAAACAATATATCTTCTACCCTACCACCAATTCTTCTTCTACCCTAAACCACCACCACCATCTCTCCTCCACCACCACTACACCCTGAACAAATTAAACAAAATGCAGTACAATAAACAATAATTCACTTGATCATTAAGAAACCTTTTTAAATTATCATTACTCCACTTCATCGGAAGATTCACAAAACACTTATCAAGTGCAAATTCAGAACATTCTTCATCTGATACTGATTCTGTCATCATAACTCTGGCATCTCTTTCTCTAGAAGCTTCTATTCTACCTTATATCTCCAACTTCATCTTCTTTGGTTTTCGTTCGCTTTCGTTTCTCTCCTTGTTCGTCATCAGTCGGTGGCTTGGTATTAGTTACGGAGTTTTCCGGCGAATTCGGTTCATCGGCGCCGGTGCCTTTCGAAGTTTCGACGTTGATTCAGGCGCCAGAGTGTTTAGGGTTTCGATAATTTTTTTCGTTTCTCTCTGTGTTCGTGGGTCGGCTGATGGTTTTGTATCGGGGGACGGATGAGTGTCGGTTGCGGTGTTTTCCAACAGATTTGATTCGCTGGCGCCAGGGCTGTTGGATTCTGATTCAATCGCCGAAATGTTTAGGGTTTCGGTTGCCATTATCGTAACGATTTGGGTTCTATGTTCAGAAGTTTAGAGAGAGATAAGAGGGAGAAAATGATGTCTTTATATTTTTTTATTTTATTTTTTAAATTATCTAGGGTTAAATAAGTAATTTCACACGTATTTAACTAAGAAATATAACACAGATTAGTGATAAGGATCACCCGAATGCAAAAAATACAACTACTCGAGACCAACACTACAATTATTAAATCACTAGGACCAACTCGGTAATATCTGGAAACCAAAGGACCAACCAGGCATATAACTGTTGTATTTAACTCATTTAACTCCATCCTTTTCACTTTAAAACTAAAAAAAAAAAAAAACATATCGACACCTCCTATAAAATCTTTCAACATCTTGCGCCACCCCTACCCCAACCCCCCACTTCCCATCTCATCTTCCTCCTCCTTTTCTCTTTGCAAATCACCTCTCCGTTAACAAACACCAATAAAAAATCCACCAGATTCAGATGACGGACCACTGGTTGAAATCGGCGTTAACAAACGACGTTCTGGTGGCGGAGCTTCTATTACGAGCAAAACATTCATCCGATTCAGATTCATCACGCCGTCATCCACCATCACCAACCACATCTACTGCAATCACAACGATTCTTCCACCTCTCTGGGGCCATCGGAAAAACCGATCGAAATCTATTTCTCCAACCACCGCCGGGAAAGAACACCGTCGTAGTCCCACCACACATCTTTCCTGGAGCGGCGGAAGCGGCGGCGCCGGTGGTTCTAGCAGCGACGGATATGACCAATCTTGTCGGCCGTCAGATCTCTCATCCGGTGGAAGATCCATCAAGGTTTGTTTGTTTCTTTTCTACCGGTTTTTTCGTCGGTTACCGGAAATCTGTTTTTTTATCGATCTGGTTTGTGACACGGCAGATTTTTCCGGCGGGCTATCGGCCTATGTATGACTTTGTTATAAACAAGTTTTATAAAGATCTAATTACTATTTTACCCTTTTTTTTTCTTTCTATTTTACTACTACTGAAGTTTGACTTTTGCGTTGATATTTTTGCCGACGGTGAAAGGCGTCGGAAGATAATTAATTACGGAAATGTGTTACATGTCGTTCTAAAAGTTTTTCACCTGTTTCTCGTGACGTGGTTTTCAAGGGTATTTGTGTAAATATACCGGGTTTAAGATCCAAAGACGAGTTGAAACTTGAAACTTCTCCAAGACGAGTTTATTATTCTTTTAGACGGATTTACCCTTTCCGTTATTTTTTAAGCAAAAAGGGATTCGGATGGTGGTCAGCCCCGTACGCGGAGGGCACTTTTGTCTTTTTCTACATTATCTTTCAACTGTTTCTTTTGAGTTAATTGTTATTTTTGTTTTTGTGATTTGTTTAGTTTAGCCCAAATTTTAAATTGGTATCGTTTTCGTCCTTAACATTCTTGAAACATACCAGTTTAATTCAAAAAGTAGACGGTTGTTAACCTTGACTTTTAAATGAGAGGTAATTTTTTTTTTTTTTTTTTTACAGCTTTTTGAAACGACACATGATACAGGTCAAACAAAGGATAAAAATTGAAATTACCTTTTTACTCTTCATTTATGTCAAAGTTAACGACCGTTAGCTTTTTAGATTAAACTGACATGTTTCAAGAATGTCTTCGACGAAAATGAAAAAAAATTTGAAGCCAACATGGGCGAAAATGGCATTCAACTCATTTCCTTTGTTTTTATTTTTTTTGTTGAAAAAGAGATTACTTATGTTTAAACAAATAAAACTGAACTGTTAAACCGGTAGAGTTGGCATTTTTGTTCTTTCTAGCCGGTTTGATTTGTTGCTTTCCCATTTAACCATGGTTAATTTCGGCGATAAATTTTTTCAAAACCTGCCGACCCAAGTCGTGAACACCGGTTTAAGTAATTATTATTTCCTTTTACCAATATTGGAATATTATGATCATAAAATTGATATATGTTTTGGTGCGTGAAAGTTTGTCGGCTACGTCTTTATGACTTTTTGATATTCCACTTGAAAGGATAGCGATTTTATCTTTTATTTATTTTGTACATAATATAATAAAATAATATTATTTATTATTATTTGTTGCAGGTAAATGAAATTGCATCTACCTCCAGCCAACATAAATCAGAAAAACGAAAACTTTTTCAACATGAACAGGAATTGACATCGATACGAGTACCATTATATCAACAAATATCTACAAGCGAAAATTTGAAACGAATTAAGGTATAAGTCTTTAATCACACATATTGTTAATGAGGATCACAATATGCATATTATGATTAGGTAAATTGCATTTTACGTCTTTTAAGTTTTAGCAAAATTTCAGGCGCTGACTTTTAACTAACGAAATTACAGCGGATGTCCTTTATGTTTTAATTTCTTTACAGTCCGTTTAATTTCGTTAGTTAAAGGACAACGCCTAAAATTTTGCTGAAACTTAAAGGAAATAAAATACGATTTACCCTTTAGATTAATTTGATGTAATTTATGAGTATGAGTAGAGTAACATTCGCTGTTAAAAAAAACTAATACGATTCATTTTTGTTATTTATTTTCAGATTGATTTGGATCAAAACCAGAGAAACATGACGAGAGTGATAGAAGAACATAAACGACTAATAAAATCGCCATCAAGGGTTACTCAATCGTGTAGAGTAGAAGCAGAAACGGTAGCTCCACAAAAGGGGTTTGTGTTACCCGATTTAAATATGATACCGAGTGAAGAAGATCTCGCGATGATGAGCTGAGAATGGATAAGGGTAAGGAATGCCGGCTTGAAGCAGGTTTTCTAGTGGTTTTAGTATAGGAATAGGATTCCTAGATGAAGAATATAAAGGAATTTGGTAATTTTGCAGGGTTTTCATTTTTATTCATCAATGTAATTTTTTTGTTTTTTTGGTGATTACCTGTGTGAGTGACAATTTGTGGTTGTTGATGTTGACTGGTATGATGGTGAAGATCCTATTGATAGCGGCCATTGAATTGCTATCGTTAATTAAAAACACGTAAACAGTGTTTAATTAATAAATTAAAGAGTAAATTACAAGTTTTGTCATTTATGTATGTCCCAAATTGCAGGCGCTGTCCTTTGTCTTTAAAATTGATGAGTTTTGTCCTTAATGTTTGCAAATCTTGCATGTTATGTCCTTTAGGCCAAACCCAGTTAGATTTTTTGGTTAAAACTGGGTCATCCAAGGGTATTTTAGTCTTTTTACCCCATTTATTTAATGGTATTTAAAAAATAAAACAAAATAACTTAAAATATTATTATTATTTTAACTATATATATAACCTCCATCACTACCACCCTTCACCGCCACCAGCACCCTCCACCGCCACCTGCACTGCTACTTGCATCAAAAACCCCCAAAAATCAAAAACCTAAATTCCAAATCAAAAACCCCCAAAACCAAAAATATAAAAAATCCCGAACAAGCATGCAATGAGCGTAGTTGAAATCCATAGCTGGTCTGTTCGGTATGAACCGATCTAACTGCAAGTAATCAATCAAACATGAACAAAAGGGTAGTGCCGTCTGCATCAAATTAACCGATTCATCAAATTAACCATAGCTGATCTGTTCGGTAACCGATTCATCAAATTAACCACTGCAAGTAATCCATAGCTATCTGTTCGGTAACCGATTCATCAAATTAACCAAGAATCACGGCGGGAGATCAGAGGGAACAGAGAGAGAGAGAAGACGGAGAAGGGTAGTGCCGTCTGCAGCGGCGGAGGAGCACGACGGCGGCGGTGATTGTGGCGGTGATGGTGGTGGTGTGTCTCCGACGAGCTCCGTTAGATTTGGTGGTGATGATTGTGGCAGTGATGTTGGTGGAGGTGGAGTTGAAGGGGATGGCGGCGGTTGTGGTGGGGAGTGGTGATAGTGGCTGTGAAGGTGGAGGTGAAGGGTATGGCAGTGATGACGGAGATGTCGCCCAAATCAGCAGACAGAGATGTCGCCGGAGAAGACGGAAATGTCGCCGGAGAAGACGGAGGAGCAGATCGCCGGGATGGTGGTGGTGTGGGAGGTGGCGGCAGGCGTGAGAGAGGGGGAGAGAAGAGAGAGAGTGACGGTGTGGAGGTTGGTTAGAGAGAGAAGGCAGGTGGTTTTTATATATATATATTTTTAGAGTAAATATCTTTTCTGTAGTTACACAATAGTCCCTGAAGACAAGTTCTTTTACACAATGGTCCCTGATGAGATGAAATGACAACAATGCCCTCATGTGCAAGGCACATGATCAGATTTAACGAAAAAATCTAACTGGGTTTGGCCTAAAGGACATACCGTGCAAGATTTGCAAACATTAAGGACAAAAATCATCAATTTTAAAGACAAAGGACAACGCCTGCAATTTGGGACATATATAAAGGACAAAACTTGTAATTTACTCTAAATTAAAGATCACTTTATTTTATTTCGAAACATAAAGCATAACCAATAAAGCATATTTGAGATGTGTTTTATAGTGATGTGGTAATTTTTTGGTATTTTTATTATTGGGTGAAGTTGTTTTTAAGGAGAGATAGTGTGGTTTAGTTTGTGGTCAAAAACTAGAAAATATGAGTTATGTGAGTGTACGGAGGAGAGAGGAAAGAGAGTGGTGTTTTTAAAGAGAGAGAATTTGTTGTGAGTGGGTGAAGGGGTAAGGTCCCCAAAAGCCTCACTTCGAGCACATGGGACCATACCACATCCTCATATTCTAACTCTCTTTAGACGACCTTGCGCGGCCGCACATTGATCCTACAAAGAGCTTAGAAGAAACACTACAAGCAACAAAAAGGCAATGCGCGCCAAAGGAAAACTAATGAAACCTTGCGCCTCTCTCCATAATGAGACAGGGATAAAAATCCCAGCAAGCACTTCCGCTTAAATAATACCCAGACTTGGATATTATTTACTTTTCTGATACCACACGATAAGGAGTCACACTGGATTACGGCAGTAATCTTCTAAAAGACTCAATCGTGCACCACTAGACGGTTATAACCGTCTGGCCACGTGTCATCATCCCGGGCTCCCTTAAGGTCACAGAGATGGCATGGAATTAAGGAGAAATCTCCACTTGCCCACTTTCCACGTGGCAATACCCCAGCCGTTGATCTAGATTGCGATCCGTATGCTTTCACATCCGATTAAGAGAATTAACGGAGGGAAAAGTAACCGCTTACGGAGTTAGCATCTTCCGTCGACATTTCAATAACAGGTTTTCCCGCCCAAAACTTCAGCTATAAATAGAAGAGTAATTCAGGTATAATCCTCAGGTTATATTCACTTCACTTATACTTCTTCTTCTTCAAATACCGATACTTATTCTCACGCCGGATGGTGGACACGGAGAGAACCCCCATTCTCCCCGTGGCGAGTCTAACGGTGTCTGTTTTGCAGCTATCGAGTAGAGAAGAAGACCTGTCACCTTGAACCGAACGAGAAGAAACCAACCCCTTTATGCAGAACCTAACCCCCTGGTTTATCTGATTCCGGTCATTTAACCAGTGTTACTTCATTGGCGCCCACCGTTTTTCTCTGTTTCATCCGTTTTTTCTCGTTTCAATTCACCTCGTCATTTCCATTTTCTAAATGGAGGAAACTTCGACTATCGACAAACCGGCCCTCGGCCAAATTTCATTAACAATACCCAAGTTGAGGGTATTGTAGAAGAAGCTTCGGATGACAATGAAGTACAATACACCGATAATCATCCAAACGAACCTATCACCCCAGGGATGTAGCCAGAAATCCCTGTAAGCTCAATTTTACCTCTAGGAGAAACCCCTATCTCCTGGTATGTCAGATCTCAGGGAGCGTTAAATGTTGTGTATGCACAACTCTGTGCGCAAACTGCTCCCCCAACCCAATCATGAAGGCCTATATCCCGTGCTAGGGAACCATCGGTACCTCATGTTTCTCAACATGATGGACCATCTCGAGTCCAGATCGAAGACACCGCGGTTTACTCTAGATCTCCATCGAGATACGAGTATACCCAGTCAGAAAATCGCCGAAGAGAATATCGGGATGAGTCTCATTCTCATCGCCGTCAGTTAGTTCACACCAGGTTGGGCCCGTCACGAGACACCCACACCAGGGAGTATGATAGAACGTACCGTGAAGGAGAAAGTGCAAGTGTGTTTAGTCGGCTACAACCAAATTACAACAAATGTAAACCCCGCGCGATTTACAATCCCGAGGCTGAACACGACTATAGTCTGATATATCGCCCGGTAGAAGCCGCAGAAAACTCTAAATTCATCAGCAAAATTGCTCTAGCTCCACTAGAAAAGGCGAAGCTCCCATCTAACGTAGGCAAGTTTAACGGTATGACGGACCCAGATGATCATCTTCGGGTCTTCACAAGCGCATGACTGGTAGGAGGCTGGACTCTACCGATGTGGTGTCACCTCTTTATTCAAACCCTCACAGGCGCCGCAAGGCTTTGGTTCGACAACCTGCCTGTAGGGAAAATCACATCATGGGTAGACTTGCGCGAGAAGTTTCTGGTACACTTCAGCCAGCAAAGGCGGTCCTTCCGTGATACGGTGGACGTAATGAAAATCTGGCGTCGCGATGATGAAAGTTTAGAAGACTTCATTACTCGTTACAACAAGGAAGTGCTCAAAATAGGAGACGTTCACGAACACCTGATCCGAGCTCAATTTAAATATGCCGTCAGATGTGACGACATGATAAAAGTCTTGTCCGGAACAGAAGGACTCCCAAAAAGCTGGGAAAAATTAATGGCGGCGGCTAAGGTCTATGCCCAGACGGAGAAAAATCTCAGCACCAATAGACCGCCACCACCACACAGTCGCCCAGCAGACTTAGGCCCGAGCAGCGGGAAAAAGTTTAAGAAAAGTTGGCGCGATTCAAGTTCAGGAAATTATTCATCTGAGGATGCAAGAGCTACAATCAACAAGCTCGCTGCACAAAGAGAAGCTAAACAAGAGAACAGGGAGAGGCAGTGGACTCCTTTAACTAAAACTCCAGCGGAGGTGTTAAGCACAGAGGACTACCAGTTCAAAGCACCTCCGTCTATGAAGAACAAGCGCGGCAAAGACCCAAGTCAATATTGTGATTATCACAAAGACAACGGGCATACTACCTATAACTGTATCTCCTTGCGCACTGAAATCGAGAAAGCGCTTAAGAGCGGTGAGCTCACTCACCTCTTACAAAATGTGCGCAAAGAGATAAAACAAATCACTCGTGGCGACGAAGGCCCGAATAAAAAAGCGAAGAATTAAGTAGCAGTTCTATAGTCTCCTTGCAGATTAAATAAACTCTACAGTTTATCAATTCTCAGCAAGGACTATAGTAAGTTAAGTCCCATGTAATTATTTTAATAGACTTTGTACGGCCTCTGCGCCTTATCCATGAATAAACAACAAAGTTTCTATTATTCGTGTTTTTCTTACAAAGTGCATGCAATTCCTTTTGGTAAGCGCAAAAACATTATGGTAAATATAATACAAGTCTCATGAGCGGTGAGCGATTACACACATCGCGCAAGACCTTACGTTCACACATGAGCTTTATACCGCATTTATTCGCCTTACCTAACCAAAGTAATTGTACCCATGCAAAATATTGTAGATCAAAACACATATCATACTGCTTCTGGCGCACCAATACGCCTTAAAAATTGTCAAACACGGCAGTGTTTCAATAAAAGTTAATTGCGCGGCAACGCATTAACAAAAAGGGATACACATACCAAAAAACTACAAAATAATTGTTCATAACAACCACAAGAGGAAACCTACGCTAAATATTCATCTTCTCCATCTGGGAAGATTTCCTTCAGTTGCGCCACATGATCTTCAGACTGCAATGCAACGTTTATAATATCCATGACAGGAAGCTGCAAATTGTTGAATTATGTCTTCATAGCTGCAAGGGCGGCATCAGTATTAACACCATGAGTAACAGATCTACTAGTATCCCAATCAACCTTCAAGGCACTAGCTACATGGTGCGAGCATTCCGCATATCCTTGAGCATATCCGTCATTTCGCACAGCAACCACCAAGCGCGCAACCGTTTTATCTAGCTCTTCAGAATTCAGCACCGACTCAGCAACCTATGAAATCAGGAGCATAAGGAAAAAAGCGCAAAACATATCCAGAAGAATTACAAACAATAATCAACTTACACTGGTGATTCCGCGTTCTTTCAGCCATATCATATCACTTTTCAAAGGTTCAAGCTCGCTCTCCGCCGTTGCCCGCACCGTTTCAGAATTTTCTAGCTTTTCTTCAGTTGCAGCTAGGCGGCGAGAGGTTTCAGCTTTCTCAGTATGCGCAAGCTCCAGATCTTTCTTAAGTTGTTCCTGATCAGATAGCAAAGCAATAAGTTCTTCTATCTCTTTATCCCTAAGGGCAACGGTGGCGCAGGTATGTACCTCTCGTTGTTCACTTCGTTCCCTATGAGAACGCGCTTCATCTCGCGCAGCTTCAGCGTCAGCTTTTTCATTCTTCAATTTTTCAATCTCCGCATCTTGTTTCTTTAATTTCTCAACCTCAGCCTTGAGATTGTTGATAACATTATGGAGACCCATCTTCTCGGCATTATCTTTCTCGTAGATCTTTTTCCAGTTCTTGCGCTCCTCGGAAAGGAGGGCAGCTTCGGCTTCCGCCTTTCTCTTCCAGCCCGCAACGGACCACTCTTCAGTTTTCCGATCAGTTTCAAACTTGGCCTGATCAGCTTCTAGTTTAGCCCTCAACTGGGCAACACGATCTTCATCCTCAACAGCTTTCTTCTTGGACGCCTTAAAAGCGGCCCACTCCTTATGCATACTATGCCACTCACGCACTATACGTTGCGTAGTAAATGCATAAGAAGCAACCTACTCAAGGTAAGCATGATAAGTTTGATCGTGAAGGCGTCCCTCTTGAAATTTAATTTCCCCAGGAGGAAAGGTTCCCTGCAACCAATCTCGGCACACGCGCCAATCTGAGAAAGTATCGCCTTTCTTCAGATTCCAGACAGGGACATAAATTTCAGAAGCATTTTTCTCTGAATAAGTTCGATAATAGTAGTCCCCCAGCGTCTCATCTGGTCGGATTGTAGAGCTTCTATAAACATCAGAAAATGACCCTTGGTCCTCAACAAAGACCTTCTCAATATTTTCAGGCATAGAACCAGCAGCCATGGAAGGAGAAGTTGTTACAGGGATCTCCTCAGCAGTCTTCCCTTTCTCCGAATCATGAGCAACAAGTTCAGGAGTTTGTGCATTACCAGCACCACCCACAGCCTCTGGGCTAGTGACTTTTTCTGCATCCACAGCAACATCAACAGGCTTATCAGCCTCAAGATTCTCAACCCCAACAGTCTCCCCGGCCTCATTTTCAGGAATCTCAGTATTCTTTAACTGGTCAGCAGCAGAAGCGGTTGGAGGAGAGGGTGGAAGTTCTTCATTAACCACAGATGATGGTTCTGTGGGGACAGGAGAGTTCGGTTTTTCTGTAAAAACAATCGTATGAATCACAAATATTCAAAGCAAGGAAGGACGAGCAAAGATAACACTTACCAGGAACAGATTCTGAAATGAAGGCATCCATGTTGCCCCTTCTGGTAATTTTCTTCCTCTGAATCTTCTTCGCAGGCTAACCTTCAGCCCCAGCGTCGGTCTGTTTCCTTTTTCCTGCTTTCTTCCTCACTAAGCGCTCAGGACTTGATTCCAAATCAATGGGATCATCAAGGTTCGATGGAGGGATATCAGCAGTATCTTTTGGTTCTAGTTTTGGTTTTCTTGTAACTGCAGGCGCAAGACCCTCCAATGAATCAGAAACCACCACATATTCACACCAGGAGTCAGAGGAATGGAGCGTACCTTTCTTCTCCCCTCCCACATTTTTTACCTTAGAAGGTTGAACTTTCTCAGCATCACTCTTCTTTGGAGCAGCAGTAGTTGTGGGCGCGCGTCTTTTCTTCTCCGGGCCTAGGCCCAAATTAGACAGCTCACCTACCATAAAGCGCAAAGCATAACTTAATTCAAAAGCGCAAGAAGCTGCAAGCAAATAAACATCACAAAAGAAGACGTACCAGCACCAGCAACAAGTTGCGCATTCAATTCGTCATCCCGAGGAAGAGCAAAGTTCCTAACAATACGATGGTACCAAAGCTCCTCGTCAGGCTTTTTGGCAACTATAGCCATCTTCCCACCTTCTCTCTCAAAAGCAACAACATACAATGAGACGACTGAAAGGAAAAAGAAGGAAAAACAAATCCAAAAAAAAAGAGAGAGAAAAAGAAGAAAAGAAGGGGTAAATCCCAAATCTTACTTTTATCGCCTTCCATATACACCGGCTTATCTTCCCGGTTCATCCTCCAATTCAGACTCATGCCAGCACCAACAAAGGCTTTCTCCGGAAAAGCAATAGACGGGACGTCCTTTAAATCCTTGTACCAATTTTCATCAACAGGAGTTTGAATAGTCTCAGTAGGGACATCCTCTTTTCCCCTGAACGACATATTCATCGGGATAACCCCTACCTTGATAAAAAAGAATTTTTGTTTCCAATCATGAAATGATTTTGGGGGATGAAGCAAAACCTTCTTCGCCGAAGCCCTCTATACAAAGGAATAGAACCCTTGAGAGCAATGCATTTGATGAAAGACTCGAAATCAAGAAACCGTCGGTTCAATATGCATCGCACGACACACGAATTCAAAATGGCGAACCCTAACCATACCGATAGGGTGCATCTGGGAGATATGGAACTGGTAATAATTGAGAATATCAAGAAAGAATTTCGTTACAGGCAATCGAAAATTGCATGCAGAAAAGAAATCCCAAAACAGAGTTATATACCCAGCCGGAGCGTCCGCCACCGTCTGACCCTCGGAAGGATATCGAGCACCCCAATTTTTCGGAAACCTAAGATTCCGAATCAAACCATCAAACGTCGTTCTGGACCACTTCAACGGTGGAAGTTCGACAGCCATTTCTTCAGTAGAATCTTCGTGTTGATCTCCGGTTGACATAAGAAAGGGAAATTGCAAAATCTTTCTAAATAACTGACAGAAGACGAAGAAGAAAGGGATTTTCAAGGAAGTAATGATTAACAAAAATAGGCGATTGAAAACACTTATATACTCATCGCCATAAATAGCATAGATAACTGCAAAAGCACCCTTTCCGGGATGGCACAATTATCCAAACGTCAGTGGCAAATGAGAAAGAAGCACAAACGCGAGTTCACGCGCGCGTGCAAAGCAAGGTCAGTAATGTACACCTGACAGTGACAGTCTGTCACACGTCAACAGTCATTACTGTACCTTTCCACATACCCAAAGTCAAAGATTTTCAGAAATCAAAATAATAAGAAAGAGTGTCTTCTTTCAGAAGATTCTCTATTTTCGCGACAAAAACTCTACAGCAAAAAAGCGTCCCTCTCTCATAGTCTAGTGCTCCACTTATTTGCATAAGAACAACACTAGACTGGGGGGACTTGAAGGGGTAAGGTCCCAAAAAGCCTCACTTCGAGCACATGGGACCATACCACATCCTCATATTCTAACCCTCTTTAGACCTTGCGCGGCCGCACATTGATCCTACAAAGAGCTTAGAAGAAACACTATAAGCAACACATGCGCGCCAAAGGGAAACTAATGAAACCTTGCGCCTCTCTCCATAATGAGACAGGGATAAAAATCCCAGCAAGCACTTCCGCTTAAATAATACCCAGACTTGGATATTATTTACTTTTCTGATACCACACGATAAGGAGTCACACTGGATTACGGCAGTAATCTTCTAGAAGACTCAATCGTGCACCACTAGACGGTTATAACCGTCTGGCCATGTGTCATCATCCCGGGCTCCCTTAAGGTCACGGAGATGGCATGGAATTAAGGAGAAATCTCCACTTTCCCACTTTCCATGTGGCAATACCCCAGCCGTTGATCTAGATTGCGATACGTGTGCTTTCACATCCGATTAAGAGAATTAACGGAAGGAAAAGTAACCGCTTACGGAGTTAGCATCTTCCGTCGACATTTCAATAACAGGTTTTCCAGCCCAAAACTTCGGCTATAAATAGAAGAGTAATTCAGGTATAATCCCCAGGTTACATTCACTTCACTTATACTTCTTCTTCAAATACCGATACTTATTCTCACGCTGGAGGGTGGTCACGGAGAGAACCCCCATTCTCCCCGTGGCGAGTCTAACGGTGTTTGTTTTGCAGCTATCGAGAAGAGAAGAATATCTGTCACCTTGAACCGAACGAGAAGAAACCAACCACTTTATGCAGAACCTAACCACCTGGTTTATCTGATTCCGGTCATTTAACCAGTGTTTCTTCAGTGGGCATGAGAGAGAAATGAGTTGGGCAGGTGCCATGTCACTCATTTGTTCTCCCCCTTAGACTGTGGGGTATGGGGCGTGGGTTGGCTGAAAACGCCCAAGCCACCACCCCGGGTGGGCTTGGGTTTGGGTGTTGCCCCTTGGGCGGGAGTTTAAGACCGGACGTTGGGCATGCCTAACGGTCCTACGTGGCCGGCTCCTATTCGCTTGTTGGCTAGGTCATAGCGGGCTACATTTAAATTTCAAAATATAACTGTTTGGCCAAGCCAAGCAGTTCACCCACCCAACTGTCCACATTGCTATATAACCCCCAACCCCACCGGCTGTCCACCGCTACCCCAACCCAAACACACCTGATCGAACCCGCTACCCATACACACTTGATCGATGGCCTCTTAGACACACGAGTAAGAGCTAGCTCTTGGCACGAGCGTCGTTGACGCAATGAAGGGCCGCCAACCCGGTGAGACCCGTTACTGGCCGAAAGCTTTTGCTAGGTACCGGCATAACGTGGGAAACGACCGGCACAATTTAAACGCGTGCCAACACAAATGGCGCGAGCTACGACCGAAACTCGATCGTTTTAAAGCCTACTACGACAGCGTCCCGGACGGTGAGATAAGTCACGAAGACCGGGTGGCGGTGGCCAACATCGAGTTCCGGGGCAAGGAGTGGAAGCCGTTCGACAAGCTCGCCCTTTTCGAAATCTACCTAACACTCTAGGTTTTTTTTTTTTTTTTTGTAATCCTTTTTTTTTGTAGAATTTTGTAATTTTTAGGAATTTAATAAAATTTTAGGCTTTTTTTTTTTAATGTTGTGTGTATTTTTTATTTTTTTATTTTTTTTTTAATTTTTATTTTGTAATCCTTTTTTTTTGTAGAATTTTGTAATTTTTAGGAATTTAATAAAATTTTAGGCTTTTTTTTTTTAAATGTTGTGTGTATTTTTTAATTTTTGTTTTTTTTTTAATTTTTATTTTAATAAACCTACCAAGCCACGCGGGCTAGCCACGCCCCGCCATACCCCACGGACACGTCATTCACCAGCGGGGGGGCTTAAACTCCACGTGTCAACCCATGCCCCAAACCCCTGCCCCGCCATACCCCATGGTCTTATTGTGGATGCTCTAAGATAGTAGGAGTTTATGAACTTTGCCTATAAGGGGGTAGGGGTGGTTATCACTCATAACTCATTTATCACTCACAACATCCAATCAAGTTTCGCTATATCATCAACCATTATTTCATCACTCACAACCTTTTTTAGTGGAAATGGTCATCACTCACCACCACACCCAACAATTTCCCTCCAACCAACAATTTCCCTCACAACATAAAAACCATAACGCATCAAAAGTTTAACGCAAATTAAAATCCACGCGTGATGGATATGGGGAGGCGGTGGTCATTTGCTATTGTTCACGCGTGAAATTAGTTTATCACGGACAAAACTTAAGCCACCCCGGGTTGCCTAAGACCATGTGTAGTGGTAATGCTCCTACTCTTGGGCGTTTTGCTCCATGTGGCAGCCCAGTCAGCAATGGGGCATTATGAGGTGTTTTCTAAAATGAGTGTAGTGAGGATGTGGGCATTTTGGTGTAATAGAATTAAATAAAAAAAACCATAAAAAATGTTATTGGAAAAGTGAAGCTTGGAAACAGGTGATTGGCCAAAAGAATTGAAGCAGGACGTTGAAAATAAAACGCCAAAACCATTTTTTGAAAGAAAAACGCCCCGAGGGGCGGGTGTCTCGGCGTGAAGGGGCGTGCTTTATTAAAAAAACGCCAAACATTAAACCACTACGAATGGTCTAAGATTGGACATTTCAATTACTTTTCTTGAAATTATTAAATTTTATTATAACTAGCAATAAGACCCGCGCGCGTTGCAGCGCGGGTACATCGCAAACATCGAATGAATTAGTCCAAACATTATGTGATGTATTAACCACATGAAAACGTACATTTCGACATATCATAGAAAACATAACAGGTATAACAGAAAAACTGACATGTATAATCGAAAGAGATTATCTAGAACTTTTGAAAATAAAGGGAAAAAAAAAGAAACCATAATTTGACTCCACTCGTTTCGAAATAAAATTTGCGAAATATTCATATAATAAGCAAGGAAGCATATTATATTTGACCTCACTAATTTTCCAAAAAAAAGTTTACGTTGAAACATACATCAACTCAAATTTATACCAAAACGTACATATAAGTATTGACGTAAAAATGTTTTTTTTAAACAAAAGCATATTATATTTGATCTGACTTATTTCCAGAAAAAAGTTTATGTCGAATAGAAAAAATCGAATTCATACCGACATGTACATAAAATATGCATGTAAAAATAGTTTTTTTTAAGTAAAGGAAGTATAGGAGTAAACTTGAAACAAGTTATTTTTAGTAAAAAATTTAATAGGTTAAACACGTGTGTAAAATCGTGTCAGGTAACCCAATGCCACACCACCAACAACAGAAGAGCTCGTAGAATAAAATAAATAAAAATAACTCTGAACGAAAAACATACGTAAAATCATTGAATCATGCACACCCGTTGCGGTATGTTAATGCGAAGAAATTAGACCGAAGCGTAAAATGTAGAAAGAAAAAACTAACTCAATCTAGGACCTGCACATTAGAACGAACTTGTCAAACGAAGAATAATAGACACGTTGCGACGGGCCTGTCAAATAGGAAAAGCAGATAAAAAACATTGAACCATACACACACGTTGCAGCGTGTTGACTCGCCAAATTTTGAACAAAACGCAGAACAAAAAACTTGCAAGAGGACTAAAGTTGAAAATAAAAAAGCGTTGAGGTTAAATTGTAAAACACGAAAGTCTTTGGGTTAAAAGTAAATGAATAAAAAAAGTTAAAATGATAAGATAAAAACTTTAGATGAAAAATGAAAATGGAAAATGAATTTTTTTTTTTTTGAAAGTCACCCCATGCACATGGTACAACTAATAATGCAACAAAATGTTGCTTATTTATAGTATAAAAATAGTTTGTAATAGCTGAAATTGAATGACACATGTTTAATAGATGATCGCTAGCTAACATCTTCCTCGCGTAATAACCTTGTCCCTCCCTTGTATATAACTAGTAGATGTCCCGTCCGCGTTGCGGGGCGATGGCCGAATAATGAGCGAGTGTTAGTCAGCTTATTGACACGAAAAACAATTAAATCGAGTCAACCAATTAAAACAAAACACTTTTATAGTTTTGATAAAAAAAACTAAAACAATGGCAATATTGTAATTTTTAACTGATGGAAAGTTGTATCTTTTGACTTGGGTAAAATCGTAATTTGGAAAAGCTAAAGTAATGGCAGTACTGTAAATTTGAACCTGGGCAAAATTGTAAATTTTCACAGGGGCAAATTCGTAATTTTTAACTTGGGGTAACAACGTAATATAAATTTGAACTAAAGGCACAATCATAATTTTAAGTTTGAGGCAAAAGCACAATTTTATTTTGAACCGAGTGTAAAATCGTAATTTTGAGTTGGGGGCAAAAACATATTTTTATTTTGAACTGGGGAAAAAACGTAATTTTGAATTGAGGGCGAAATCACAATTTTTAAACGAGGAAAAATCACATTTTTGAACAGAGGGCAAAATCGTAACTTTTAAGTGGGGGCAAAATCGTAATTTTTAATTTTTAACTGGGGCGAAAAGGTAATTCTGAGCTGAGGGCAAAACCACAATTTTATTTAGAATGGAGGGAAAAATCGTAATTTTGAGCTGGGGACAAAAGCGTAAGTGTATTTTGAGCTAGGGACAAAACCGTAATTTTAAAGAGGGGAAAACGTGATTTTAGAATAAATATAAAATAATAAACTGGTTGGTCCAATGGGAGAGTGTCAGGAAAAGTTGTAATTTTGAATTGAGGGCAAGATCGTGATTTTGAGATGGGGACAAAAAACGTAATTTTATTTTGAGCTGGGGGCAAAAACGTAATATTAAAATGGTTATAAAACAATAAACGTGTTGGTCCAATGGGATAGTGCCAGGCAGCTGCCTGGCACTATTCCCCATTTGGTTTTTGTATATGTAGGAAATAGTGCAGGATTGACGTGACATGTTATACAATTTTTTGTTAGTTTGCGTTTAGTGTGATAAGTTTTTTTGACTAGTCTCGTAACATGAGTTACATTTGGAATAGTACCTTTGCTTATGATGTATAGATAAAGAGGTCGTATTTAGGTTAGTGTTAAGGTTTACCTGTTTATTTTATAACTTGTTTTTTTCTATATGAAAATCATACTTTATATCACAAAATAACTTGTTTTTGTATTTCTTTTAACAAACACTGAATTGATCCCTTTAAACCTAGGTACCACAACCGAAGCCTACATTGTTCATTGCGCTCACCACACTCAATGATCGTCATGAAAATGTCACACCCTGACTTTTGCGGAAGCGTGATTATGGTGTGACTTGCTTAATATCATTGCATTCAATCATAACAACAACTATATGATAAAACCATAGGTGGTCATCCATTAATTAAGATTAAAAACATCACGAACAACATTGTTTGAAACATAGACTTCAAATTCAAATTTTACAAACCATACGAATTGTTTAAGAGTTCACAAGGACTCATCAAAAGACTCTAAATAAATCCAAGATTTGGAAGTGGTGTCTTGTCCAGGATAGGACACCCAAACCAAACCTCAAGACCATGGATGACATCTTTTGTTCTTAACGCAAACATCCAACGCCCGCCGGATCCACTTTTAATTCCCTGAAATACATGTATTTTGAAAACATCAACAAAAGTTGAGCGAGTTCATGAGTTTGTTTGTGTGAATGAATAAAGCCTTGTAATCATTGTGTGTATGTATACTTGTAAATCCTGGTATGTAAGCAAAACAAGGAAACAGATCGATTAATGGTTTGCAAGGCCATTAACATGCGTGCAACGACGTAGGAAGGCTCAAACCTAGCAGATTTGTACCGGGCCTCCGGCTGTAAGACATAGTCACCTCATGGGCCACCCTGGTCCACATGGGTGTGGGCTCGCTACACCCAAATAGATCTATCACTCATGTCCCTCAGTCCTAACACGAGGATTAATGGTCTTAGGAGTGTGCCTACCCATTCACATGATCTACTGTACTTTCCAAAGCTAACCATACCAATTGTAATTGTATGTAAACATTTTGTAACATGTACTTCACCCCCGAAGTTATAAAACAAAACAGTTTAAAGAAAAGGGGGACATGAACTCACAGTTTTGCGTCTTCAGTCACCATAACTCAAGCTTCTTCGGCCAACACGACTACCTACAACGTGCTAATATCTATTAGACGAACGGGTCGTGCCTTGACTTAGTGTTAATGTTTTTGAGTTACGTTTCTTCGTATATTCGATATTATTCCAAGTTATATGATTATTTGTCAAGATAATTAATATTTTAACTTCAATTATATTTATTAAATTTTGGAATAATTGCTAAAACAATACATATTAACTTAATACTCCCCAAGTATTTATACTTGTAATTCCTTCCCAAAGATGGGTGTATTTGTGTACTCTTATACTTGTATATTTTTGCCATGTATCGGGGTCGTATTCCGGTGTGTATTTATACGTACGAGAATACGTATTTTTATGGTATTAAGTATCCTTTATACTTAATATCATATTAATTATTCCAGAATATTATCTTTAATAAAGATTCAATATATATATTTCCAAAAATATATATTTTAAGGAATATCACTTAGAAAAATTATTTATAATTTTTCTTTGGCAAAAATATTTGTAGTCTCCTATAAATTTTCAAAAGTAATATATTTTCAAGTATTAACTTAGAAAATATATTTGAACTCATTTTCTTCCAAAAATGATATATTCCGTTTTTGTTTGAGAAAATATATATTTCTTTCAAAAGTATATATCTTCTAATACTTCCAAGAAAATACATATTTTTATTCACCCAAAAATAATATATTTTCTTTTTGTTAAAAATATGATATAAGTTTGAAATACTTTGTAAAAATCATATTTTTGTCTCTTGGTGTCCAAACTATTATTTACCAAAATATGCTTGTGAATATTATTCCCGGAATATTTTGTAAGTTATATTCCTTAGTTCGGTTTCACCAATATTTTTGTGTAAATGTGTATATTTATTCCTTGGAATTTTGTTAATATTTTGGATTGTAATTCTTGGTATTTTGATGTGTTATATTATTTCATGTCCTAACATAATATAACTAGTACACAAAATATACAAATAATCACACACATGGTTTCTTCTAAATATATATTTCCTAAATACATACTTAGTCACTTTTATTTATAAAAACAACCTCCAATATTTATATTTTTGTAACAAAAAATTATGGCAAAGTTTTTGTAACAATTTATGGTTTGAAATACACTTGTAAATACTTGTTTAGAAATATTTTTCTAAATGTTTGAATTTTTAGAAAATTTTGCCATAGTTTCCCCTAAAAATGGAGGTTTCCATGCTTTCAAGCATATCATTTTCTTTTGTAGAAATCAACACAATCAATCATCATTCAACAATAAACAACTTACACTTACCAATTTTGCCAAAATCATGCATAATCTACTACTTCATGAACTTGAATATTTGTAAAATTTTGTAGTAACTTACTAGTGTCATTAGTAAGCCTTGTTATCCTTTAAAGTTTGTTTAGTTCTTTAAAAACTTCATTTTTAAAGAAGTTTGATGTTTACAACTTTTTGTCACATTTTCTAAAAATGTTTCTTTATGAGATTTTCTTGTTTCACAAGTGTTTCTACACTTGTTTAACCAATAAAAATAGAGTTTGTTTTTGTAAGAATCAAGATTTAATAAAACTTATACTTTTAACTTGGTTCCTTTGAAAAAACATCCATGAATCTTTAGATCTACATGATTAACAACTTACTTTGATCTTTATTTTTCAAGAAAACCATTTATTCACTCAAGTTCATGATTCATGTGTGGATGATCCATCATCCTACAACATTCCTATTTTCTCATCTTGCTAGATTATGTTTTTAATCATGATCTAGCAAGATCTTATGATGATCAACATCATTTCTACAAACAATCAATGATCAACAAGCATAACAACTCATATTCATCAAGATTACTTCATTAAACATGCTTATGTTCAAGTTTCATTCTTATGATCTTTAGTGTTCTTCAAGTTTATGGTTATGATTCTTCTTTAACCACTTAAAATAGAAGTAATATAGTAAGATCAAGACTCTTACCACTAGCACAAGGCTAGGGATGATCAAGAGAGGTTATGAGATAGATAAAAGCAAATGAGATGAAGATGATGGTGATGGTGGGTGGTGCTCTCGGCCGTGAGGGGAGGAGAAGGAGAGAGGAGTTTGAGTTGGTGATATTGTGAAATGAAAGAGAATGTAGGACTCTTGGTTTATATAAACTTGCTTCCAACATATTGTTATCTCATATGTATTATGTTGCAAAAGATTAGACATAATCTAATTAAATAAACAAATAAAATCAAGGGTGGGGGCCACCCTTGAAACCATGTACATGAGGGGGAGGGGGTATGGTTATGTTGTGATGGATAGTTAAGATATCTAGTTAGAATCTAATGCTTAAGTTAGTGTTTAAGTTGTCATATTGTTATAAGAGGTGTTATGATGTTCGGTGACCATAACTAGCTTGGAAATGATAAAACAATGCTTCTAGTGAAAATTTGGTGTTTCGGGTATTGTCCGGTTGTTTGGTTGGTTACTGGTTCGTTAAGATGCTAAACCTTGCAGTTTAGTGTGCTTTATATTACCTTTTGTGACACTTTTGATTCCCGACACTTAGGAAAGGATTCAGGACCATTTTACTATATTTCTGCATTATATTAGGTTGTTAAAATGCTTATTTTTGCTGAATTCAGCACTTTGGGTGAGTTTCAGGCACTTTCCGGCACTTTAATTATCACTAGAAAGACAGTTTTGTGATCCTTACTTTCCTACACACTACACTAGTGTAATACTTGGTTTCTGGCTCATTCTGTGTCTCAATGCACTGTCTGTCTATGTGCTGAGTTCTGTCACATTATCCTGATTTATCAGATAACTGTGCTAACTGTACTTAATGTATCATTTGAGGCAATATAGTTTTCATGCAATATTGGTATGACATTAAACAATGTATGATGCATATGTATGTATATGGCAGTAATCAGAAAGCGGTTAATTGTAATTTAACACAGTCATTAAGCACTAATCATGGTTAATTAATTGTACGGATACCTGGATTTTTGACAGTTGTCACATTCTCCCCCTGTTAAGAAAATTTCGTCCTGAAATTTTAAGCTTTACCACTAGCAGCAGGGGAGTTAGGGAACAAATGCCGATATTTGTCTTTCATGCGGTCTTCACGCTCCCAAGTAAACTTTGGGCCGTGGCGTGCGTTCCATCGAACCTTGACAAGTTTAACACTGCTCCTCCGCGTTTTGTTAACATTCCAATCAGTAACCTCAACAGGTTCTTCGGTAAAGTGGAGTGTGTCGTCAATGTGAACCTCATCAGCAGGTATGATCACTGTTTCTTGAGTTGGACTCTTCTTCAGATTAGATACATGGAATGTATCATGAACACCATTAAGTTCTGCAGGTAGTTCAAACTTATAAGCTACAAGGCCAATCCTTTCCAGGATTTTGAACGGTCCAATGAATCGTGGGTTTAACTTTCCACGCTTCCCAAAGCGTGCCACAACTTTCCAAGGTGAGACTTTCAACAAGACCATATCTCCCACTTCGAATTCCAAAGGTTTCCTTCTTTGGTCCGCATAGCTCTTTTGTCGATCACGAGCTGCCTTAATGCGCTCTCGGATCTGCATGATCTTATCTGTCATTTCTTGGACCAATTCGGGACCAACCAGATGTATATCGCCTGCATCTGCCCAGCATAACGGCGATCGACACTTTCGTCCGTATAGAGCTTCAAACGGTGCAGCTTGAATGCTTGTATGGTAGCTATTATTATAGGAGAACTCAACCAAAGGCAGGTGAGTGTCCCAACTGCCTCCCAAGTCCATTACACAAGCTCGTTACATGTCTTCAAGCGTCTGAATCGTTCTCCCACTTTGACCGTCTGTCTGTGGATGAAAAGCCGTACTCAGATTCAACTGAGAACCAAACGCTTCTTGAAAAGATTGCCAAATTCTCGACACAAATCGTCCGTCTCTATCTGAAATGATTGAGATAGGCACTCCATGACGTGCGACTATCTCCCTTAGGTACAGCTCAGCTAGCTTACCTATGTTATCCTTTTCCCTGATTGGCAAGAAGTGCGCAGATTTTGTCAGGCGGTCTACGATTACCCAAATCGTATCATGACCTCTGGGTGTCTTTGGCAACTTTGTTATGAAGTCCATTGAGATCTGCTCCCACTTCCACATGGGTATCTCGGGTTGCTACAGAAGACCTGAAGGCTTCTGATACTCAGCCTTTACTTTGGCACAAGTTAAACACTTTCCAACGTAAGTTGCAACATCACCTTTCAATCTCGGCCACCAATAGAAATCCTTCAAATCTTGGTACATCTTGTCCGATCTTGGGTGGATCGAGTACCTCGATTTATGAGCTTCATCGAAAATCACATTTCTAAGACCACCAAAGAGGGGAACCCAAATTCGTCCCATGAAACACAAGGTTCCTTCCTCATTGGGTACTAGCTTTTTCTCCATCCCACGGAGATATTCATCCTTAAGGTTCCCTTTCTTAAGAGCTTCTCTCTGCGCAGCACGAATGCGCAACGAGAGGTCCGTTTGTATAATCATCTCCAAAGCCCTAACCCTTATGGGCTTATTCCTCTCTTTTCGACTTAAGGCGTCTGCCACTACATTCACCTTTCCTGGGTGATATTTGATTTCACAATCATAATTGTTTAACAGCTCAACCCATCGTCGCTGTCTCATATTAAGCTCTTTCTGGTCGAATATGTGTTGGAGGCTCTTGTGATCCGTAAAGATCATGCATCGGGTGCCATACAAATAATGTCACCAAATCTTTAATGCAAACACCACTGTGCCTAATTCTAAATCATGCGTGGTGTAGTTCTTCTCATGAACCTTCAACTGGCGCGAAGCATAAGCGATAACCTTCTGTCGCTGCATCAACACACAACCTAATCCCTGACGCGAGGCGTGACAGTATACCACGAAGTCATCGGTGCCTTCGGGTAGGGATAAAATAGGTGCATCGCAAAGCTTGTTCTTTAGCAACTGAAAAGCTATTTCCTGTTTATCTCCCAATTCATACTTTTTATCCTTTTGAGTAAGGGAGGTCAGCGGTTGAGCGATTTTAGAAAAAAATCCTCAATGAATCGGAGATAATACCCAACTAAACCTAGAAACTGACGGATCTCGGTTGGCGTCTTCGGAGTTTCCCAATTCTTAATCGCCTCGATCTTGGTGGGATCCACATGGATTCCATCTCCATTCACTACATGACCAAGGAATTGTACCTCTCGCAACCAGAACTCGCACTTCGAGAACTTAGCATACAGTTTCTCCTTCTTGAGCAGCTCAAAAATGGCTCTAAGGTGTTACTCGTGCTCTTCCTTCATCCTTGAATAGATCAAAATATCATTGATGAATACACTCACAAATTTATCAAGGTATGGCTTGCAAACTCGATTCATTAAGTCCATAAATACTGCTGGCGCATTTGTCAACCCAAACGGCATCACTAGAAACTCATAATGTCCATAATGAGTTCTAAAAGCAGTCTTTGGTATACTATCTTCTTGAATCCGCAGCTGGTGATAACCTGATCGAAGATCGATCCTGGAGTAATAACTCGAACCTTGAAGTTGATCGAAGAGATCATCAATCCTCGGCAAAGGATACTGATCCTTGATGGTTAACTTGTTTAGCTCTCGGTAGTCAATGCACATACGAAAACTACCGTCCTTCTTCTTGACAAATGGTACTGGAGCTCCCCAAGGCGAGAAGCTTGGTCTAATAAATCCTTTGTCCAATAGCTCTTGAAGTTGCGTCGACAACTCTTGAATTTCGGAAGGCGTGAGTCGATAAAGTGCCTAAGCTACAGGCGCGGCGCCTGGAACTAAATCAATGTGAAATTCGACTTGTCATTGCGGTAGCAATACTAGCAAGTCTTCGGGGAAGACTTCAGGATATTCCCTTACCACAGGGATATCTTCTAACTTTGGTTCTACCACTTCCTTATCAACAACGTGAGTCAGGAAGGCAACACATCCTTTCTGCAAAAACTTCCGGGCCTTCAAACAACTGATAATCCTTAGAGGCGTATTGTGCTTTTCTCCATGCACTACAATCGTCTCTCCATTTGCCATCGGGATGCGAATGATCTTCTCGTGGGATACGATCTTAGCTCGGTTGCTCGACAACCAATCCATTCCAACTACCACGTCAAAGCTTCCCAGCTCGACTGACAGAAGATCAAGCGTAAACTCTTGCTCTCCAAGTTCTATTACACAACCTCTAATCACTTCGTTTGCCTCTACTAGCTTTCCATTAGCTAGTTCTATCGAGTACGGAATATCTAATTTACTGGCCACTAGCCTAAGTATATTCTTAAATTCTAGGGACACGAAGCTATAATCGGCACCGGTATCAAACAGTACAGATGCAAAGTGTTGGTTGATAGAGAACGTACCAGTAACTACGTTCAGATCATGGCGAGCTTCCCTAGCTCCAATGTTGAAAACTCTTCCTTGGGCTTGATTGTTCTTTGGGCAATCTCGCTTGAAATGCCCGACATCTCCACAACTAAAGCATCCTTGCTTGTTTCCAGTACCACCCTGGTTGTTGTTTTGGTTGCGGTTTCCATTACCAGCCTGGTTTCCAGAACCACCACGATTACCATTACCTCCTTGATTATTGTTTCCACCTTGGTTTCTATTGCCATAACCATTGCCACCACGGTTTCCGTTGCCATTACCATTTTCTCTCTGACCATTATTCCCACGACCGACACCATACCAGCATGTCTCCTTGGCATGGTTAACTTTTCCGCACGTCTCACACTTTCTAGCTCGGCATCGTCCAGTGTGATGAAACTGACACACATCACATTTGGGCAGGGTGCCCATATATCCTTTTCCTCTAACCTCAGCACCAGAAGTAGTACCAGTCTTAACCTCGGCTGGCGGATTCGTATCCCTCTTCTTGTTACCACTGTTGCTTCCTTGGGTACCCTTCTTGAAATTGGAGAACTTCCTTTTGTTCTCTCCTGATGACTCGACATGAGGCTCCTTCTTCTTCCCATCAGAGATCGAAAACTTGTTCAGCCTAATCGCTTCTTCAGTCAATGCCACACTCAAATCAATGGCTTCAGTGATCGTTGGGGGCTTGGATGTCGTCACCATGCTCATGATTTGGGGTGCCAATCCCCAAATGAAACGTTCAATGCGCTTGAATTCTGGTTCTATCATGTAGGGGACAACGCGAGACAGGTCATGGAATCTCTGCACATACTCAGCAATCTTCGGACCATCCATCTTTAAATTCCAGAACTCGATTTCCAACTTCTGAATCTCGGCCCTTGAACAGTGCTTCTTGCGCATTAATTCTTTCATCTCGTCCTAAGTCATAGCATACGCTACTTCTTCACCTAGGGTCTGAACCTGAAGGTTCCACCATGATAGAGCTCCGTCTAGGAAGTGTCCAGAAATGTAAGTGACCTGGTGTTCTGGCGCACACTTGCTCATTCGCAGCACATAATCTGTTTTCTCAGCCCATCTTTCGAAAGCTACAGCACCTCCAGTGCCGTCAAAATTCAGAGGCTTGCAGTCTAGGAACTGCTTGTAAGTACAGCCTGTACAAGCAACATCATTCACAGAAAGCATTAGCAAACGCACATTGAATGTCCAAACGTATCGTAATGTGCCTTTAAATGACTTAAACATTACCGTGAGGTGGGTTGTTTCCTAAGGTACCTCCGCTGTGTTCAGAGCGCAAGGCCTCATGCTGTGCGATTGCCTGTGAAATCCGTTCTTGCAGTTCTGCCTCTGTTGTGGGCAACTGAGTGTTCCTTCGAGGAGGCATCTTCTAAAAGAAGATTGTATAGGCCAGGTCTTATGTATATAATAAGTAGCATGTATCTAGTAGCGTTTGTCATAACAAGTAAGCATGTAATCATCATAATCATGGCATAAACAAGTAATTTAACATCGTATTTAATGAGAACATTACGATTGAGCTTTCATTAATCATCGACCACAAATACAGTTACATGTTTTACAAAGTATCATATCAAAAGGGATCACAGGGTCTGAAGGGGTAAGGTCCCGAAAACCTCATAATAAGTGCTTGGGACCATACCACAACCTTGCTTTTTCAGCTTCGTACCCTGCGCGGCCGCGCACGGGTCTCACAAAGTAAAGTTAAAGAACAATCAACACTTACGCGCCGAAGGGAAATCATAAGTCCTTGCGCTTTCTCCCACAATGCAAAGGGTGAAAATCCTACATTGGACACTTCCGCCCAATATCCAGACTTGGATATTATTTACCCAGGTTTAGGATTTATTTATTTAGCTGATTCCACACGATAAGGAGTCACACCAGATTATAGCAGTAATCTTCTAGAAGAAATACAATCGTGCACCACCAAGACGGTTATAACCGTCCGGACATGTGTCACTGTCTCAGGCATCCCTGAAACCACAACGAAAGCATGTAATTGGAGAGTAATCTCCACTCGATCACTTTACACGTGGCAAATCCCCAGCCTTCGATCTGAGCCACGATCCGTGTGCTCTCACGTTGGATCCAGAAGCTTGACGGAAGGAAATGTAACCGCTTACGGGGTTAGCATCTTCCGTTAACTTTTCACTAACGGGTTTTCCCGCCCAAGAGACTCTCGGTTATAAATATGAGAACTATTCAGGTATGAAATTCAAGTTAGACACACTTTTCAAATACATCTTCTTCTTCATAACCCATACTTATTCTCACACCGGAGTCGGGTCAAGGTGAGAACCCTTTTCTCCCCTTGGCGAGGCTAACGGTGCTTTTTTTTTGCAGAGTTATCGGAGAAGGAGATCAGTTGTAACCAAATCAAACGAGAGGAAACCCATCTTTTATGCGGATTCAAACCCCCTAGATATCTCGGTTCCGACCATTTATCTAGTGTTTCTTCAGGGTCACACTACCCTTGTCCAAAATGTCTACCAATCTACCATAAGTCATACAGTCAAAAGATGGTCTCCAAAAGGCTTCACTAGCTCAGCTCAATAGCGGTGCTCTCATCAAAAGCAAGCTACCTACATAAAACCAAAAGCCGTCTATGCTGATGGCGGTGGAGGAGGAGGTGGAGGAACAAAAAGCAAGTTGCGCACATGCGCTAGCTCCTCCTCAAGATCATAAACATGACGCAACAGATAGCTGATCTGCTGCTCAACAGTAAGAAATCGAGTATCAAACTCGGGAAATGGAGTGAGCGGTGCAGGAGGATGCGAAAACGGGGACGGTGATGAACGAGGGGGAACAAAAGATGGCTGACACGAACATGGCAAAGGTCACGGTGTCATCTCAAGCTCTAGAATCCTGCGACTCATGATCTCCTACTGAAGCTGCAATAATAGTAGTAACTCATCCCGGGTATAACCAGTAAAGTGCGAGGGATGGTCGGGATCAGATATCGGCATGGTGTAAGGTGGGAACCATCTAAGTGGCTCATCTAGTGGTGAAGGAGTAAAATGAGCAGTAGGTATATACTGAGGCATGTGAGGGAAACTGCTGACACATATGGGTCATGGCTATGCTGCCGGCTAGAAGGGCCTTCCCCTGGACGGGGTGGAGGGATGTCCTGCAAGAAAGTGATAGGTAAGTCAGTGCGGTGAACATCGAACTCGATCGGGTGAAAAGGGGCAACATCAATAGGTGCAGGTGCATGTGGGGGAGTAACTGACTCAATAACAGGAGGGTCAACGGGTGCAGGAACTGGATCTGGTATAAGTGGTGCAATGTCAGGTATGCCAAAGGGGATAGGATCAAGATCAGGCAAAGGCTCAGGAGCAGGTATCGGCTCATGATCAGACTCAAAGGAATCTGGTGCAGAGTGTAAACTCAAGTCCAAGTCCAGGCTCAATGTCATGTGGAGGAATCGATGCAGCTGACATAGCTGTATCATCGTCAGAATCTGTGGTGTAACGTCGCAACCCAGCTGCCTGTAAGGCGGATGAGGACACAAACTCAAAGGAATCTGGTGCAGAGTGTAAACTGGAGTTAGAAGAAATATCAATAACAGGAAACCCCAGAAGTGGAATAGCAACAACGTCCTCATCGAGCTCTCCGTCACCATGAGCATCATCGGGAGGACCATCGACAAACATGTCAAAATAATCGTCAAAAAGATCATCAAAGGGCCAATCCTCAGGAGGAATGACCATGAGAGGAACAGGAGCGAGGATTGGTGCCACAGCATGCTCACCATCGGGGTGACCGATGATAAGATGATCGTGAACTGGAATAAGAATAACAAAAGGATCCTCGTTTGGGATACCATCAGCAATCGGTAAATCATCTCCGAGATCGGGCAGCGCAAAGGGCTGAAAGTCGTCGTCATCGCCGGACATCATCTCTGGGTCGCTCTCATTGTCAGAAGTAAAGATCTCTGGCTCAGGGACGATCTCATCATCAGAAACCACAGCCATAGGGTCATCGGTATCGGACAAACCACTCTCGGATGATGACATGGTGTCTGTAACAAAACAATCACAACATATACACATATATCAACTACTAACATTATGCAATCAAAGATAATGAAATCATGTAATCAAGTATCCTTCCTAGCCTCCCAGACTAAACCACCTAGTCTCTCAGACTAAACTACCCAGCCTCTCAGACTGAACCTCCCAGTCTCTCAAACTGAACTACCCAGTCTCTCAGACTGAACCACCCAGTCTCTCAGACTGAACCACCCAGTCTCTCAGACTGAACCACCCAGTAATTGTACATTGTGTTTCTTGTCTTTTTATTTTTGTAAAAATGTTTATTTCCCTGGATCTGGGCGTTTCGTGTTTGCAATGAAAACAAGTTGTAAAATCATTTTTGTGAGAGCCCTAATGATTGTAGTTTAGACTCGAGAAAGAATCCTAGTTCGCTACAATCGAAGCTCTGATACTAAACTGTCACACCCTGACTTTTGCGGAAGCGTGATTATGGTGTGACTTGCTTAATATCATTGCATTCAATCATAACAACAACTATATGATAAAACCATAGGTGGTCATCCATTAATTAAGATTAAAAACATCACGAACAACATTGTTTGAAACATAGACTTAAAATTCAAATTTTACAAACCATACGAATTGTTTAAGAGTTCACAAGGACTCATCAAAAGACTCTAAATAAATCCAAGATTTAGAAGTGGTGTCTTGTCCAGGATAGGACACCCAAACCAAACCTCAAGACCATGGATGACATCTTTTGTTCTTAACGCAACTTGAAACATCCAACGCCCGTCGGATCCACTTTTAATTCCCTGAAATACATGTATTTTGAAAACATCAACAAAAGTTGAGCGAGTTCATGAGTTTGTTTGTGTGAATGTATAAAGCCTTGTAATCATTGTATGTATGTATGTTTGTAAATCCTGGTATGTAAGCAAAACAAGGAAACAGATCGATTAATGGTTTGCAAGGCCATTAACATGCGTGCAACGGCGTAGGAAGGCTCAAACCTAGCATATTTGTACCGGGCCTCCGGCTGTAAGACATAGTCACCTCATGGGCCACCCTGGTCCACATGGGTGTGGGCTCGCTACACCCAAATAGATCTATCACTCATGCCCCTCGATCCTAACACGAGGATTAATGGTCTTAGGAGTGCGCCTACCCATTCACATGATCTAGTATACTTTCCAAAGCTAACCATACCAATTGTAATTGTATGTAAACATTTTGTAACATGTACTTCACCCCCGAAGTTATAAAACAAAACAGTTTAAAGAAAAAGGGGACATGAACTCACAGTCTTGCGTCTTCAGTCACCGTAACTCAAGCTTCTTCGGTCAACACGACTACCTACAACGTGCTAATATCTATTAGACGAACGGGTCGTGCCTTGACTTAGTGTTAATGTTTTTGAGTTACGTTTCTTCGTATCTTCAATATTATTCCAAGTTATATGATTATTTGTCAAAATAATTAATATTTTAACTTCAATTATATTTATTAAATTTTGGAATAATTGCTAAAACAATACATATTAACCTACTACTCACCAAGTATTTATACTTGTAATTCCTTCCCAAAGATGGGTGTATTTGTATGTGTACTCTTGTACTTGTATATTTTTGCCATGTATCGGGGTCGTATTCCGGTGTGTATTTATACGTACGAGAATACGTATTTTTACGGTATTAAGTATCCTTTATACTTAATTTCATATTAATTATTACAGAATATTATCTTTAATAAAGATTCAATATATATATTTCCAAAATATATATTCTAAGGAATATCACTTAGAAAAATTATTTATAATTTTTCTTTGGCAAAAATATTTGTAGTCTCCTATAAATTTTCAAAAATAATATATTTTCAAGTCTTAACTTAGAAAATATATTTGAACTCATTTTCTTCCAAAAATGATATATTCCGTTTTTGTTTGAGAAATATATATTTCTTTCAAAAATAATATATCTTCTAATACTTCCAAGAAAATACATATTTTTATTCACCCAAAAATAATATATTTTCTTTTTGTTAAAAATATGATATAAGTTTGTAATACTTTGTAAAAATCATATTTTTGTCTCTTGGTGTCCAAACTATTATTTACCAAAATATGCTTGTGAATATTATTCCCGGAATATTTTGTAAGTTATATTCCTTAGTTCGGTTTCACCAATATTTTTGTGTAAATGTGCATATTTATTCCTTGGAATTTTGTTAATATTTTGGATTGTAATTCTTGGTATTTTGATGTGTTATATTATTTCATGTCCTAAAGTAATATAACTAGTACACAAAATATACAAATAATCACACACATGGTTTCTTCTAAATATATATTTCCTAAATACATACTTAGTCACTTTTATTTATAAAAACAACCTCCAATATTTATATTTTTGTAACAAAAAATTATGGCAAAGTTTTTGTAACAATTTATGGTTTGAAATACACTTGTAAATACTTGTTTAGAAATATTTTTCTAAATGTTTGAATTTTTAGAAAATTTTGCCATAGTTTCCCCTAAAAATGGAGGTTTCCATGCTTTCAAGCATATCATTTTCTTTTGTAGAAATCAACACAATCAATCATCATTCAACAATAAACAACTTATACTTACCAATTTTTCCAAAATCATGCATAATCTACTACTTCATGAACTTGAATATTTGTAAAATTTTGTAGTAACTTACTAGTGTCATTAGTAAGCCTTGTTATCCTTTAAAGTTTGTTTAGTTCTTTAAAAACTTCATTTTTAAAGAAGTTTGATGTTTACAACTTTTTGTCACATTTTCTAAAAATGTTTCTTTATGAGATTTTCTTGTTTCACAAGTGTTTCTACACTTGTTTAACCAATAAAAATAGAGTTTGTTTTTGTAAGAACCAAGATTTAATAAAACTTATACTTTTAACTTGGTTCCTTTGAAAAACCATCCATGAATCTTTAGATCTACATGATTAACAACTTACTTTGATCTTTATTTTTCAAGAAAACCATTTATTCACTCAAGTTCATGATTCATGTGTGGATGATCCATCATCCTACAACATTCCTATTTTCTCATCTTGCTAGATTATGTTTTTAATCATGATCTAGCAAGATCTTATGATGATCAACATCATTTCTATAAACAATCAATGACCAACAAGCATAACAACTCATATTCATCAAGATTACTTCATTAAACATGCTTATGTTCAAGTTTCATTCTTATGATCTTTAGTGTTCTTCAAGTTTATGGTTTTGATTCTTCTTTAACCGCTTAAAATAGAAGTAATATAGCAAGATCAAGACTCTTACCACTAGCACAAGGCTAGGGATGATCAAGAGAGGTTATGAGATGGATAAAAGCAAATGATCAAGGTCCTTGAACTTCCAATGGCTCCAAGTTCCTTAGTTTAGCTCCTAGCACCTTGGTATCACTTGAAAATGGAAGAACAAGAGATGAAGATGATGGTGATGGTGGGTGGTGCTCTCGGCCATAAGGGGAGGAGAAGGAGAGGGGAGTTTGAGTTGGTGATATTGTGAAATGAAAGAGAATGTAGGACTCTTGGTTTATATAAACTTGCTTCCAACATATTGTTATCTCATGTGTATTATGTTGCAAAAGATTAGACATAATCTAACAAAATAAACAAATAAAATCAAGGGTGGGGGCCACCCTTGAAACCGTGTACATGAGGGGATGGGGGTATGGTTATGTTGTGATGGATAGTTATGGTATCTAGTTAGAATCTAATGCTTAAGTTAGTGTTTTAGTTGTCATATTGTTATAAGAGGTGTTATGATGTTCGGGGACCATAACTAGCTTGGAAATGATAAAACAATGCTTCTAGTGAAAATTTGGTGTTTCGGGTAGTGTCAGGTTGTCTGGTTGGTTACTGGTTCGTTAAGATGCTAAACCTTGCAGTTTAGTGTGCTTTATGTTACCTTTTGTGATACTTTTGATTCCCGACACTTAGGAAAGCACTGAGGACCATTTTACTATATTTCTGCATTATATTAGGTTGTTAAAATGCTGATTTTTGCTGAATTTTGCTGAATTCAACACTTTGGGTGAGTTTCAGGCACTTTCCGGCACTTTAATTATCACTAGAAAGGCAGTTTTGTGATCCTTACTTTCCTACACACTACACTAGTGTAATACTTGGTTTCTGGCTCATTCTATGTGTCAATGCACTGTCTGTCTATGTGCTGAGTTCTGTTACATTATCCTGATTTATCAGATAACTGTGCTTACTATACTTAATGCATCATTTGAGGCAATATAGCTTTCATGCAATATTGGTATGACATTAAACAATGTATGATGCATATGTATGTATAAGGTATTAATCAGAAAGCGGTTAATTGCAATTCAGCACAGTCATTAAGCACTAATCATGGTTAATTAATTGTACGGATATCTGGATTTTTGACAGTTGTCACAGAAAATCACTCCACCCGTCAACCACGGCCACCTGTCAACAACCATTGCTCGACCCCCCCCCCCCCCCCTCCGGTCAAAAACAAGGCTTTTGAGTTTAGGATTATTTAATTTTTTTTAGAATATTTTAAGTTACAATGCACACCTTATGATCATGACGTTCATAGTCATGGTCAACTCATCGTGCCAAACCATTACGTCATAGAAATCATATTGTTGGTGTGGCAAAAATTTTCTAACTTAAAGAACTTTCTTTAATAACTTATTCGTATGTAATATTTTGAAGAATGTCACAATTACAAATATGGTTCGGAAAGCGTTACCAAGAGTACTTGTTACATATCTTATTTGTGTAAAGATTGATGCTGGCTTTGGGGGTGGGCTGGGTGGACGACGGCCCTGAGCCCGGCCTCCTCGAGGTCCCAATATTTAAAAAGAAATTATATATATATATATATATATATAGGATGAGGATCATTACAGAACACTAACTGTTGCGAGAACAAAAAGAACAACTTTAAAATACTAAAATTTCAGATTTAAAGTACATATTTTTTTTAATTTTATGTTTCTTACATTCATATTTGTATTATATATACATAAAAAAACCAACGATTTTAACCTACACATAGACTACATACATGTTGGTAATTTAACCTATACATAACCTACATATGTGTAGGTTATACAAAAAATGAAAATTTTCCATATTTTGTTTTGAATTCTAGTGTAAGAAATAATAAATCTTATATTTGTAACATTTTCATTTACTTTTTAGTTTTTTAGGATAGAAAAAATGGGTGATTCATTGTGATCTGCGTGTTCTCGCAATATTTGTGTTCTGCATAGAAACTTCCCCTATATATATATATATATGAACAAGATCAGGAGAAAACGCCTCAAAGTGTGAGAACGGTGAGAACGATTCTTAGCCACAAGATCTTAGTAGTTTGTAGCTGAGATTGATGCGGTGACATTTTTGTAAATAATAGGGGCCTTACAACTGCCAAGAGGGGTAAAATAGGAAGATCCAAACAAAGGTGCACATGCTAATCACATGTCATTTTCCCCCAGCATACTTAAACGACAATAACTTTTTTATACGTGATTATTTTTCAAAAAAAATTACACCATAAAACTCGGCGTTTTTTTATCTTTCCAACGAGTATACTATTGATATACTTTTCGAACAAAAAAATAAACTGGGTTTTTATGGCGTTTTTCTGAACTGGGTGTTTTATGGCGTTTTTCTGAACTAGGTGTTTTTATGGCGTTTTAGACTAAGTATTTTCATGGCATTTTAACTAGGTATTTCATGGCGTTTTTCTGAACTGAGTGTTTTATGGCGTTTTTAACTGGGTGTTTTCATGGCGTTTTTCTGAATTGGGTGTTTTTATGGCGTTTTATTTGAACACCCAGTTCATGTGAGTGAGTTTTTTTTGACTATATTACCCCTTAGTTTAATTTAGCATCAATGCCACATGTCAACACCAAAATCGTTCTCACCGTTCTCACACTTTTCATCGTTTTCCTAAATCCTGACCCTATATATGGCTTTACAAAAAACAGATGATCAAACTTACATACAAACACAAGGATCAACAAACATGATAAATATACAATGTCGTTTATGGTTAGATAATAATAAATACCTAGACTTAACAGCATTAGTAGATACAGGAGCTACAAAAAGTTTAATTTCACATAGTTTAGCACCTATAGAATACCATAAAAAGCTAACATATGAATTAAGTACAAGAACAATAGAAGATAGATTAATACCTATTACACATTGTTTAGAACCAATAGGAATACAATTCTTAGACTTTGCAAATAATTACAGTATAAAATATGAAATGCCACAAATAAATATCAATCCACCAAATATAAAATCAAAAGATTTTGTAATAGGATTAAATTTTATATTAGGATTAAATAGGGCAGTAACAATTACAAGGAATTTTATAACACTAAGTAAACAATTATATACAATACCAACCCTTAGATATATGAATACAACACAAATTGTTCAAAAAAGAGGGGATAAAGGGAATTTAGACTTCTTAAAAACACAGAACAGAAAAAAGTTTATAGAAAATGAGTCCTTAAAACTTCTAATGGATTTTTTAAGCCATGAAATAGAAAAAGGGCAAGATATTACAAAAAAAGTATAAATCATCCTATGATATTACATTTAGAAAAAATATGATACATTGGAGAAGATATAACAAAATCAAAGGTAAGATATGCTTGTAAATTCAAATTAAAAAATCCTGACATAGTAATTAGAACAGCTAATATAGAATATAGCCCATTAGATAAAGAAGAATTCAAAAAACAAATCCCTGAAATGGTAAATCAAGGATTAATTAGAAAATCAGAAAGTCCTCATAGATCTACAGCTTTCTTAGTAAGAAATCACAGTGAGATAAAAAGAGGGAAAACTAGGATAGTTTATAATTATAAAAGATTAAATGATAATACAATAGATGATGGGTATAATATTCCTAATAAAGATAGTTTGCTAAACCTTATACAAAACAAAAAAAGTATTTTCAAAATTTGATCTAAAATCAGGATATAATCAGTTAAAATTAGAAGAAAGTTTTAAACCTTGGACAGCTTTTACATGTTCTGAAGGACAATATGAATGGAATGTCCTTAGTTTTGGACTAAAAAAATCACCTTCAATTTTTCAAAGATTTATGGACAGTATATTTTTAAAATTTGATTTTTGCTTAGTATACATTGATGACATTTTAGTTGCAAGTAATACAGTGCAGGAACATGAGAAACATCTACAACAGGTTTTTGAAGAAATAAAGAAAAATGGTATAGTTGTTTCAAAAAGAAAAATGGAACTTTTTAAAAGAAAATTTTCTTTTTAGGATTAGAAATTGGAAATGGAAAAATAGAATTACAACCACATATTTCTACAAAAATTCTAAATTTTCCTGAAAAAATTGAAAATTTAAAACAAATACAAGCCTTTTTAGGTCTAGTAAATTATGCTAGAAAATTTATTCCAAACTTGTCAAAATTGGTTGGACCTTTGTATGGTAAAACTACTAAAAATGGTCAAATGTATTTTAATCAAGAAGACATTAAATTAGTTAAAGAAATTAAAAAGCAGTTAAAAACATTAAACCATTAGAGTTACTATTAGTTACAGATTATATAATTATTGAAACAGATTGATGCAAAGAAGGATGGGGAGCAGTCCTTCTATGTAAACCAAACAAATACAGTCTCAAGGAAGAAGAGAAAATTTGCGCTTATGCAAGTGGTAATTTTCAAAACAAAACAAACTGGACTACAATTGATTTTGAAATAAAAGCATTAATTTATTTATTAGAAAATTTTAAAATTTTTCTTAATAAAGAGTTTACAGTAAGAACTGACTGTGAAGCAATAGTTAAATTTGTAAAGAATGACCAGAGTAAAAAAGTAAATAGAACCAGATGGGTTAATCTACAAAATATTATACAAGGAAATGGGTATTTTATAAATTTTGAACATATTAAAGGAAAAAATAATGGGATAGCTGATATGTTGTCTCGAAATATAAACAAATGGTTTGTTTTAGATGGACAGGAAAAAAGATAAGGAGAAATTAAAGCTTATACATCCAAAGCAAAAGCAGGAGAATTCTTCCTCAGACGAAGAAAAAATTCAACAGTCATATTTACAGTCAACAGAAAGGATATACAGTTCTCCTCACACCTCATTACCACAGATAATGATGGGACAGTTCTATACACAACAGCAATCAAAGGCAGCTGGCAAGCGACCTTTGTATACATATTTCTCACCCAAGCCGGTGATTGAATTTGGAACATATGCTTTACAGATATGTAATGAAGTTGATAAAAAATTTCGTCCTATCATGGGAATGAAACTCACAGATAAACAGCAATGTTTATTAGACAACTTATGGCATATTCAAACCATGCCACAAGCTTCAACATTTAAAGTACAGGTTTTAAATGCTTTAAGCATTTACTTTCAGGAACAAAGTTCAAAAACACCTGAAAGACAGTTTAAGATAAAACCAAATTATACACATTATGTTATATTTAGGGGTACAAAGATAGGTATTTTTAACAAATGGGAAACAGTTACACAACACATAACTTGTACAGAAGGATCATTTTGGAAGGGTTATACAAGTTTTGCTGAAGCCCTTAAAGCAGCAAGAGATAATTTTGGTCTAAAATTTTTTTACATAGAACCTGAAGAGGTTAAAAGTTTTTCTGACATGGCTAAAACAAATCCAGAGCATTATATAAAGGCTCAACAAGAAATTATTTCTACATTAAAAACACAGCTCGAAGAAAAAACAAAAAATGCACAAGACATACAATTGAAAATTGAAAATAGCCTGTTAAAACAAAAAATGTGTTTGCTCGAAGCAAAAAATACACAGTTATTACAGAGGCTCGAGAAAAAAGAAAATAAAGAAAAAACAGATGTACACAGGACTTTTGAGTGTTTCAGGACAAGAATTCTTGATACACCTTGGTGGCATTGTTTGAGACCAGTTACAGAAAGGTCCCAGAATTCGAGAATCTTGTTTCACAAAAAAGTATGTGCAGAATTCCCTCTAATTCTGTACAATTTGCAACAACAGCTGGTAGACATGGCATTTAGATTTGACAGTGAACAACAAGGATTCACAGTGGTGGAAAGAACAAATGAAGCAGGAGATGGAATTGGTCTTCTGTTGCTTCAAGTACACCATCCTACAAAATTGACAGATGAACAAATAATTCAATTTTATCACCATGGTATGATTGATTATTTGGAAATTAAGTTAAACAGAAAAACAGAAGATCTCCTCAACCAGTTTGGAGAGAAGATTATTCTAGTAGCTGGAAATATTGCAATAAGACCGACAACCTCGATTATTGGTTGCAAAATATTTTCCTCATTTCCTTACACAGATGCATACACATACAGACCAGCTAGAAAGAGAATTTTCATTGAACATGATAGACACACGAATTCAAGCCATCATCTGCAAACAGCAATGACCAAAACCAACATAGAATTCTCAACTCTACCTTGGTTAAGTCAAACAGATCAAATAACTGAAAAGATGACAGACAGCTTTGCACAGTTTATTAAAAAACATCAGGAAACTCTAGAAATTCCTGATTATTTCCCATGGAGGAATTATCAGTTATTAGGTGAAGGGCATTACATACAAGTGTACACAAAAACAAATTGGAGAATGCTTATACCCTTTGCAGGAGAAGGAGACACTCTACAGTTGCAGCACATCATAAACCTAGAAGACGAAGATTGTGAACACGAAGACTGTTCGAGTCCACAGTCGATAGACAGCACACACAGAGATTTCTAGAAGATGACGTAAGAAATGACGACAGAAGATAGAAGACACAAAGTATGCCGTAAGCCATGACGTTTTACAGGTTCAATTATATATAGAAAGTGGTCGACAGAGGGCAATAATTTTCAACACTAATTTTGGAATTTAGCTTTGTAATTATTCGTCTACTTTTCTTTTTAGATTAGGCTTTATGACTTTTGTGTTTTTATTCTTTCCTTATATGCCTATATAAGAGGCATTTGTAAATAGTTGTAAGTACGAAGAACCATTACCAGCAATAATATTATTACTTCAATGGCACACTAGACTCTCTCCACATCTCTTTAGCTCTACTCCCTTAACATCCCAATTTTCTCCAGTTCTTCATATTATATTCCAACACACACATAAAAAAAACTCCTTTCTTCTGTAACTTTCTACTCCGCTGTGCATACTCTCATCCATCATCATCTGCTGTGCATATCTCCCATCATAGTAAGTTTTATTTTTTCTATTTTTATTTTCAGTATTACCACCCTCTCTGATAGTTGATACCAATATATCAGAGAGGGTGGTGATACTAAAAGTAAAACTGCAAATAAAAAGGAGACTTAAAACTTACAGAGAATGATGATATGCACAGCGGATGATGATGGATGAGAGTATGCACAGCGGAGTAGAAAGTTGCAGAAGAAAGGAGTTTTTTTTTGTGTGTGTGGGAATATAATATGAAGAACTGGAGAAAATTTGGGATGTTAAGGGAGTTGAGCTAAAGAGATATGGAGAGAGTTTAGTGTGCCATTGAAGTAATAATATTATTGCTGGTAATGGTTGTTCGTACTTACAACGATTTACAAATGCCTCTATATATAGGCATATAAGGAAAGAATCAAAACACAAAAGTCAAAAAGCCTAATCTAAAAAGAAAAGTAGACGAATAATTACAAAGCTAAATTCCAAAATAAGTGTTGAAAATTATTGCCCTCTGTCGACCACTTTCTGTATATAATTGAACTTGTAAAGCGTCATGGCTTAAGTCATGATTTTTGTCTTCTTTCTTATGTCGTCATTTCTTACGTCATCTTCTAGAAATCTCTGTGTGTGCTGTCTATAGACTGTGGACTCGAACAGTCTTCGTGTTCACAATCTTCGTCTTCTAGGTTTATGATGTGCTGCAACTGTAGAGTGTCTCCTTCTCCTGCAAAGGGTAGAAGCATTCTCCAATTTGTTTTTGTGTACACTTGTATGTAATGCCCTTCACCTAATAACTGATAATTCCTCCATGGGAAATAATCAGGAATTTCTGGAGTTTCCTGATTTTTTTAATAAACTGTGCAAAGCTGTCTGTCATCTTTTCAGTTATTTGATCTGTATGACTTAACCAAGGTAGAGTTGAGAATTCTATGTTGGTTTTGGTCATTGCTGTTTGCAGATGATGGCTTGAATTCTTGTGTCTATCATGTTCAATGAAAATTCTCTTTCTAGCTGGTCTATATGTGTATGCATCTGTGTAAGGAAATGAGGAAAATATTTTGCAACCAATAATCGAGGTTGTCGGTCTTATTGCAATATTTCCAGCTACTAGAATAATCTTCTCTCCAAGCTGATTGAGGAGATCTTCTGTTTTTCTGTTTAACTTAATTTCCAAATAATCAATCATACCATGGTGATAAAATTGAATTATTTGTTCATCTGTCAATTTTGTAGGATGGTGTACTTGAAGTAACAGAAGACCAATTCCATCTCCTGCTTCATTTGTTCTTTCCACCACTGTGAATCCTTGTTGTTCACTGTCAAATCTAAATGCCATGTCTACCAGCTGTTGTTGCAAATTGTACAGAATTAGAGGGAATTCTGCACATACTTTTTGTGAAACAAGATTCTCGAATTCTGGGAACCTTTCTGTAACTGGTCTCAAACAATGCCACCAAGGTGTATCTAGAATTCTTGTCCTGAAACACTCAAAAGTCCTGTGTACATCTGTTTTTTCTTTATTTTCTTTTTTCTCGAGCCTCTGTAATAACTGTGTATTTTTTGCTTCGAGCAAACTCATTTTTTGTTTTAACAGGCTATTTTCAATTGTATATATTGTGCATTTTTTGTTTTTTCTTCGAGCTGTGTTTTTAATGTAGAAATAATTTCTTGTTGAGCTTTTATATAATGTTCTGGCTTTGTTTTAGCCATGTCAGAAAAGCTTTTAACCTCTTCAGGTTCTATGTAAAAATTTTATAGACCAAAATTGTCTCTTGCTGCTTTAAGGGCTTCAGCAAAGCTTGTATAACCCTTCCAAAATGATCCTCCTGTACAAGTTATGTGTTGTGTAACTGTTTCCCATTTGTTAAAAATACCAATCTTTGTGCCCCTAAATATTACATAATGTGTAAAATTTGGTTTTATTTTAAATTGTCTTTCAGGTGTTTTTGAACTTTGTTCCTGAAAGTAAATGCTTAAAGCATTTAAAACCTGTACTTTAAACGTTGAAGCTTGTGGCATGGTTTGAATATGCCATAAGTTGTCTAATAAACATTGTTGTTTATCTGTGAGTTTCATTCCCATAATAGGACGAAACTTTTTATCAACTTCATTGCATATCTGTAAAGCATATGTTCCAAATTCAATCACCAGTTTGGGTGAGAAATTTGTATACAAAGGTCGCTTGCCAGCTGCCTTTGATTGCTGTTGTGTATAGAACTGTCCCATCATTATCTGTGGTAATGAGGTGTGAGGAGAACTATATATCCTTTCTGTTGACTGTAAATATGACTGTTGAATTTTTTCTTCATCTGAGGAAGAATTCTCCTGCTTTTGCTTTGGATGTATAAGCTTTAATTTCTCCTTATCTTTTTTTTTCTGTCCATCTGAAACAAACCATTTATTTATATTTCGAGACAACATATCAGCTATCCCATTATTTTTTCCTTTAATATGTTCAAAATTTATAAAATATCCATTTCCTTGTATAATATTTTGTAAGTTAACCCATCTAGTTCTATTTACTTTTTTACTTTGGTCATTTTTTACGAACTTAACTATTGCTTCACAGTCAGTTCTTACTGTAAACTCTTTATTAAGAAAGATTTTAAAATTTTCTAATGCATAAATTAATGCCTGTATTTCAAAATCAATTGTAGTCCAGTTTGTTTTGTTTTGAAAATTACCGCTTGCATAAGCGCAAATTTTATCTTCTTCCTTGAGACTGTATTTGTTTGGTTTACATAGAAGGACTGCTCCCCATCCTTCTTTGGATCCATCTGTTTCAATAATTATATAATCTGTAACTAATGGTAACTCTAATGGTTTAATATTTTTTACTGCTTTTTTAATTTCTTTAACCAGTTTAATGTCTTCTTGATTAAAGTATCTTTGACCATTTTTAGTAGTTTTACCATACAAAGGTCCAACCACATATTTCTACAAAAATTCTAAATTTTCCAGAAAAATTTGATATATATATTGAGCCGCTAAAATGAAAACCACTCCCAGTTGTAAGAACCGTGAGAACCAAAATCAACCAATCAAAAATGGACATTTCATTAAACATGTGTGTATAAAGGAGGGGTATTTTTGTAATTGAAGAAAACTGACAATATTAATTACCTCTTTCTATTTCTCTCTCTTATTTCACATTTATTAAAATTCAGAATCTCTCTCCCTCTCTATTTATTAAAATCCAGACTCTCTCTCTCTTTTTTCTTTTCTCCAGACCCTATCTTTCTTTCTTTCTAGATCTTGCAACATCCGACAGTGGTTCGACGGTGGGTGGTGTGATGGTGTTCGGGGAAGGCGGTGGGGGAGTGTGATGGTGTTCTCGTGGAGCTCGCAATAACACCATTTCTTCCGGAATTTTGTGTAACACCCCAACCCGGAAGGGCTGACGTGTCACAATAACAGTAGTATCATAAACAAAAGTCATAATTCCATTTATTTAGTTGACAAGGATATAACCATATAACAACGAAACTTAAGGTTTAATTATACAAGCGGAAACATTCGACTTAATTAACTAACATCTTCAATTTTATTCCTAAGCTTTATTCTTCTCTCTCTTTCCCGCCCAAAGTAACCTGCTGACCTGTAAACACAAAAATTTTACGGAATGAGCCGAATGCTCAGTACGGAATAATAGGCTCAAATAATAAATAACGCTTTATAGAATTTTTATTCGGATGAAACTTATTGCGAAAAAGAACATAATTTCATAATCATATCTTACGGATGTACCCATGAGCAAACTGAAAACGTGACAATACACAGGTAGCTACTCCTGCATACTTATCACACGAGATGGCGAGTTGGCATACCTCCTATCCACCTCATTAACTTAAATTCTAGGATCGATCCATACGCCTCCTAATAGCTTATATGTACCACACTTGTACTTAAGAGACGCCGTGAACTGATCTCTCCGTCACGGATGGAGCACATGATGTCGATGCCGCAACAACATGCTCGTGGGACACTCCACGAGAAGCGATACTCAGGGTATCAGAGTACAAATGATCTTATTCACATAACTTATAAAACTTATTTTCATAACAAAACGGAACATATATTGGAACATGCGATAATGAGTATAACAACATAATACTATCGCATGACATGAAAGCTTAAATCAAATGATTAGAATAGAATTCGAACGGACTGTCAAATGAATCGATACTCAAAGACGTGAGGAGTTTTTTTTTATATATAGTAATTTAGTGGTTTATAACAATTTGAATATGAAGCAATAAGGAGTGGGGTAAGGATCCGTACCTTAATAATTTCAAAGTGAAGCTACCTTGTGATAATATTTCAGATTTATACGGCAGAGTTTAGACTACTGATTAGTCTTTTAACCTAATTTAAATAACATGCACACAACTAGGTTAGTAACTTAATACAGCCTTTACGATAACTCACGAGATCAAATTCTCACAACGAACGACAAAGTGCGATACTTAAACTCATCCATCGAATTAACGACGAACGACAAAGTACGATACTTAAACTCATCCATCGAATTAACGACGAACGACAAAGTATAACCCTAATGTGGGCAGCACTTAAACATCCATTGGATATATTGATCGATCGGACAATGAATCGTAATAGCGATCGAGTTATTACCCTGTTCTGCAGCACCCTGCTATACTTAATTAGTGTTTCGTGTGTGTTTTGAGAGTAATCGGACGATAACTCAGCGAAATTTTGGAGTTTGATCGTCGTTTTTGTGCCCAGAATCAAGTCCCAACATCCTCTATTTATAGTCGAATTTTGACCCTTAGGCGGCCCGCGTGAGTTTTAAGCTAACTTGAGGCGGCCCGCGAGAGAACTTATTTTATGTATAGGGTTGCCACGTGTGGGACTAGGCTAGCTGAGTCGACGAAATCATTAAATTCAACTTCGTCCGCAAGTTATAAAGATAATCGTTAAGTAGGGAATACCCCCCCTGAGTTTTAGGGGCCCTAATCCTGATTCTGAAAATTCTGAAAATTTTAGGGTTTGTACAGAATTACTTGGGTGTCTTAATTAGGGTTTTCTAGTGGGTAATTTATAAATACTAATAATAGTTTTGGTTGATATATAGAAAGATGGATTATAAGATAATTGTTAATTTATTATTATTCTTTTATTTCTAGAATAATGATTTTTAAATTTATGGTTATTACATTTTGAATCCAGGTTTTAAGACAAGACATTCATTTTTAGTGAAATGTACGCTAAAAGAATTATCACAAATTTGTGAAATACTGAGTAAATTGTTTTCCAATTCAATTATGTAGTTAACTTTCTCGAATGAAATTACTCCATTTGTTAATGTTCCTTGACCGACAATCCTTCCTCCTTGGTTTCCTGCAAAACCCACGTAACCTCCGTTGATTGATTTAACGTCGTAAAGCAGTGCCAACATTCCTGTCATATGTCTAGAGGCTCCACTGTCCATGATCCATTTTGAAATGATCGACCTGGGCAGCCCCTGCAAACATCATAGCGAATTCATTCAAACAATGAACTCCATGACTTCTTAACTGCTGAAACACTCCCAAACACTACATCACACTTCTCATCAATCTTAGGAAAGTTAAACGTGACATTCGGAACATCAGTTTTAGCTTTTGGTTTTACTTCATTTTTGATCGGGAGAAACTCTGCAAGAAACTTATCAAGTTCAAACTCAAACTTTGTAACCTCATCTTTCAAAACCTTTGTTTCCTTTTTCAAAATGTTTTCCATCTTTTTCTCCTCGACTGATGGTTTCGATTTTGCAACCCATGATTGATTTTCAAAAATTTTTGTTTTCGGATAAATCTTTGAAGGCTTTTGAGACTTTGAAGATTCACCAATCTCGAATGTCGATTTCGGCTTATCCTCCGTCTTCAAAGATTCACCCCTCTTCAAGATGCGGATTGGTGAAACCATTGGTTTTTTACCCTTTTTGTCAACTGGTGACTTAGGTCGAGGTTTTTGAACAACAGGTTTTACGACAGGTTTTTCAAAAATTTTCTTGCATTGTTTTGCCATATGTCCAATCTCATTGCAGCGATAGCAAATTCTTTTGTCATACTCTACAAAAGTTGATTTGAACGACTCTTCTTTCAATTTCTTCGCCGCATTGAAATCGTCAATGGCCTTTTGACTAAAAATGTACTCTTTTTCATCATCCACACTTGGTCCAACAATAAATATATCATTCATTTTATCCTTTGGCTTGACAACCTTCTTAGCCATCTTTTTCTCAAAACCAATTCCTTTGTTTTTAAAGTTGTTACCATTTTTCTTGTTACCATTTCCTTCCCACTCCTTTTTCCCCGAGTTGTTGAAACGTGTTGTAACAAATGACTTTTTAGGTTTCGAAAAGAATTCTTTGTTGTTTACCACATCAATGTCAATTTCAACCAATGTGTAAACTTTCTCGACATTTTCAATCTTAACGTTCTGAAGCGGATACTCGAAATCAGAATAAAGTTTGTCAGTTCCAATCATAGTATAAACTACCATGATCGGATCATCATTCTTACTCTTGTCTGATTTCGGTATGAAACGATCTAAAAAATTACCCTCGTCTTCAAAATCAGTAACAGACTTCTCAGAGTGAGATTTCATGACTTCAACCTCAGAGTTATCACTCTCTTCATCTAACACCTGATCGACAACAGTCTTGATGACCTGAGACTCGTTGTCTGTGTCGGATGCAGAGAATGTAACATCAATGCTCTCTGGTAATTCATCCTCAATTGTCCTTAACTTGAGGTTCAATGCAGCTTCCACCCCATCTGGATACTTTTGAGTATAATGATTCCACATTGGGGGTGGAACACTGTTAAAGACCGGTGTAGCATTTGGCTGTTGTGGTACAATTTGTTCAAGAACATAGGACGATGCCACATAGCTCATTAATTTCTTATCGATTCGCTCATTTTCAATTTTAGTCAATTCCAACTCTTTCTTTAATGATGCGATTGTGTCAATATGAAAATTAACTTCCACTTGTTTATCAAAAAGTGTTGCTTTTGCTAGTTTTATGGCTTTATCATTTTCGACACTTTCCTTTTTAATCATTTTAACTGATCTGGCTAGTGTATCATATGCTTCTTTGACTTGTCCTAGATCAAATTTTAACATGTCAGCATGTTGTTTCAATTCCTGAAACTTAGTGTCTTTTTCAAGACACTCCATGCACGGTTGTAAACACTTTTGGCATGGAGTTTCAGACATTGAATCCACTATCTCAACCACTTCTGCCTCATGAGCAGTTTTCACTTCCTGTTTACCGACATCTTTGGACTCTGACTCAGACACTTTCTCAGATTTGATCTCCTCAATTTCTGACTTCTTATCCGACTTCTTTTGACCTGACTCGGTACCGACAGACTCTTTCTTCTCTTCATATCTTGGACATCGATTATTTCCTCGACAGACTCTTTCTTCTCTTCATATCTTGGACACAATCCAGTGGTCGGTTCTTCAAAGAAACCTGCAAAAGATTCAAAAATTTTAGGAGGCATGATAGATCTCAAAGAACTGGCTAATACCTCCTGCTCAGATTGAGAGTAATGAACTTCTGCATCTAACTTCTCGATGTCAGCCACATTATCCACAGAAACATCTTCAACAACCACTTCAGATTCAACAACACTTTCGGTCACTTCAACTATCTCAGCCATCATAGCCTGTCCATCACTTCCAGGGATATATTTATCCCAACTGAATCCCTCAGCAACTTTCTCGTCATCCTGGTTCACAATGAGAGCTTTCTCTGGTTTGTTCTCGATTTGTGGTCTTTGAACTACAGGTTGCTGATTTGGTCGGTGATAAATTGCCTGTCTGTAATAATCATTCGTGAACGGGTTCTGATGATTATTCACTTCTCTATTTGGGCATTCCCTTTTGAAGTGGCCTCTCTCTTTGCATTTGAAGCAGGTTACTTTAGACTTGTCAAAACCTAGCTTCTGATCAGGTCCAGAAAGGCTGTTTCTGCCAGTGATTTCCATAAAGCGTTGTGCTCTCCTCACAAGACTAGCCATCCCCCACTTAATATCTATTAACTCAAGCTCCTCCGGGTCAATCTGATCGTAATCTTCTTTGGTCATGTCCGGATTCCCGATATTACCCGCTACCAGAGACTCATACGACTCTAACACGGAAGCCTACAATGCAATATGCTGTTTCGCAGCTGATTCAGTGAATTCATTCCCATTCCTGATATTTACTGCGATGTTGCATTGGATCCCAGAAACATACGTCTGATTGTTTGAACTGGTCGAGCTTTGAGGTGATGTCTGTTCAGAAGCTTTGAAATTTGGCTCATAACTGGCAAATGGTGAAGGCTTGTTTGTTTGTGGAGTATTTGATGAAGCACTTTATGATGTGTCAGCACTGAAACCAGTTTATATTTTTGGACTCTGGTTTGTTGTAACTGGAGTACCGCCTCTGTAGTACAAAGATACATCTTGTTGAACATTCATTGAGTTCATCTTTCTAATTTTTAGCAACTCCAACTCTTGAGCTTCAATCTTTTCTATAAATCCACTAAGATTCAGATTCCCAAAGTCTGAATTGTTTTTCAACATCATCAGATAAGTGCCCCACTCTTCATATGGTAATGCATCAGACAACTTATCAATCAATTCTTCATTGTTCATTTCAATTCCTAATCTCTTCATCTCAAGTACTAAATGGCAATATCTATCGATCAGTTGCTTTGTTGTTTCACCCTTCATGCCGGTAAAAATATCAAACTCCTTCTTTAATAAAGCCTTCTTATTCTTGATCATTGACACACTACCTTGAAACTTCACTTTCAATGCATTCCACATAGATTGAGCATTGTCTTCATGTTGTAATAATACTAAAATTTCCAATTCATTCTCCAAGTTGACGTTTTGCATAAGACTACCCGAGGTTTGTCCTGCTACCATACCACTGCCGGCGAAGAAGTTGTAGAAATCTTGGTTTTCCATTTTTAGAAATTTGATTACTGAAAACTGTTTAACTTTTGAAAAACATATGACTTTATTGAAAACACGTTCTACACAAACTGAACTTTGGACGAAAAATCACGAACAAAATGGATTTTAACCCTCAAACCATGATTTTTAATGCTGAAAATTGTTTTCGAGCGAAATCAGAAATTTCAAGTATGAGCGAAATCACAATTTTACACTATGAGCGAAATCAGTATAGAACTTTGGAGCGGAATCACCTGTGAAGTGATTACGAGCGGAATCACCACATTAGTGATTCTTAGGAGCGGAATCAGAATGTTAGTGATCTTAGGAGCGGAATCAGAAGATTCAAACTAAAATTTTGATTTCGCTCCAAATGCTTGAGCGGAATTAACTTTTTCAGGTGAAAGACCTGATTTCGCTCAGAATTACGAGCGGAATCAACCGAATGTCGTTTCGAGCGAAATCAGGTTTCGAGCCATTTTTTTATCAATTTTAAGCCGAATTTTAAGCTGAAACTCTCAAGGGTTTGTTAAAAGTCAGTTTTACACAGTATGACAAAAACTCAGTCCATTTTGTCCGTGGCAATGTCCAGAAATCCAAAAAATGTAGTAAAAATGATTTGATTCAGGTATTTTAGCTCATAACTGGCTCTGATACCAATTGTAGGATCGATTTGACCGATCTAGTGAGTCAATCAGAACCAAACTACCACTGTTTATGTGGCGGAAACACGTAAACAGCTCGAATCAAAGAGAATGGAGTAGAAAATAGAAGAATGTCACTTTAAACACTGTTTCTCATTAATTTTCTTCAGAAAAATCCGGCAGCGTAACAGTATACAACTTCACGAATCGATGCCAAATGAGAAACACAAACCACTATATATAGGGAGGCTGATTCCGCTCCTAATGACATGTTGTCATTTCGGGCGGAATCAAATCCTTCTGATTTCGCTCCAAATGACAACATGTCATTAGGAGCGGAATCACCACTATAAACCATAACATTTACATAACAACCCCTACACTATACATGATTGACATTTCTGATCCCTAGACCCTATACAAGCTTGACTAAGACTAAGACTAAGACGTAGGCTTTAGACATTCGTGCATCAACACTTATCTTAGGACGCCCATTCCTAGCCACTACGAGAGCCTTGATAGATGTCTGCACGGGTAGACTTACTCTTAGGGTTGATGATGAGGAGGTTACCTTTGATATTGGGAAATCCATGCAACACTCACAGGTCAGGATGATACACTCTACTTCATTGAGACGTCGATACATATGTGAGTGATCATCTCCATGCTACATTCGAGGAGGATGTTGTGGACACACAGCTGCTAGGAGGGGAGACTTTTAGTTCGTCCAGTGTGGACCGAGTAGTTGAGGAGGTGACCTATCTGAGGTAGCCATCCACCAAGCCAACATCTCATTGAGCCAATACTGCACACTTAGCAAACATAATCAAATTCACAAGAATTTTACCCAACCCATTTTACCCTTTGCCTTTATTTATTCATTTAACCCACTACTAAAGCAATAAAAACTAACACCTACGACGGAGGGGTGTACGTATAACGGAAAATGACACACCCCTCAAACACGAAATAATGATAAAAAGACGAGATGGGTAGCGGGACTAAAACCTGTCACTGGATCCCGAAGGATCGGCGTCGTCCCGGCGATCAAATCTAGATCTGCGTGAAAAGCGCGGCGGCGGATACGTGTATGGATTGTTGAGTGAGCCCGGGATATGCTGCTGCGAACCAAACAACCAGTCGAAGCGGCGACGGGTCTTCTCATACATGTCTTCCATGAAGTTCCCCTGCCTATGTTGTTCTGTGCGTATCAAACCCACATCTCGCCTCACCTCCTCCTGGTCTAAGGCAAGTCCTTCCATACGCCTACAAAGATCCATCGATGACGGCTCGTAAGGATCGTAAGCACCATGCTCATAACCACCACCACCATATCCACCATACACGTGCTCCCAGTTTGGGCTATCGAAACCGTGGCCCATCTGTCCAATCTGCATGTGGGGGTCCGCTCCCCCAGCCGCCCCCTCCTGCCCATGAACTGGAATATCGTGCATGTGTACGTCATGATCGCCACCATCACCCCCATCACCACCATCATCATCACCCTCATCAGCTATAGGTAGCGGGTCCCAAATCCTTCCCAATTTTCCACAAGCTTCGGGATACCGTCCACCTTCCGGGTCAAATGCATAGAGTTCAACTGTTGCAGATCGAGAAGGCCATAGTCACAAGCTTCGGTCAAATTGTCTAACCGAACTCTATAGAATTTGGCGAGTTTTGTGGCAAAGGCCCCTCCGCAGATTCGTGACATGGAAGTCGAGCCAGCACCTCGAATAAGTGACTCTGCAACGCTGACTGCCAAGTTGCAATTTGAGCCGGAAATAATGCAATAAAGGTGAAAAATGTCGCGGGTGGTGATATTGCCCGTGCTGTCACCCCGACCTCCCATGACGTGGAAGATAGCGCGCTCAATGACTCGGTGAAGTGGGTCAAGGATCCTTGTGGCACGATCGTGCGTATCAGTTAATCGCTCAAATCGCTTGAATTTGTTTCCGGAGATCGGTCAGGCACAAGGGTGCCGTAGGGTGGCACGACCGTGATTCTCAGAAAACGTTCAAATCAGAGCCGGAATCCGGCCAAGCACGAGAGTGCCGTGGGGTGGCACGACCGTGCGACTGGGGTATAAAAACGCTGAACTTTATAATTTCCCTAGAAATCTTCATAAACTTGCTGATTACAGGTCAAGCATGGTAGTGCCGTCAGGTGGCACGACCGTGCCATTTCGTCCAGTTCCATATTTTTTGTTTGTTTTTGGCTGCTGATTAATCTTGTTTCAATCTTGCAGATGGACCACCCGTACTTGCAGTTTCGCAACAATGCCAGCGAAGGGTATTGTATCGCGAAGGCGGAAAGGTTGTGGGCTAGACGACACTTGATTGAGCCCATGAGGAGATTACAGATGGTTGACTTGGACTTGCTCTGACAATCCGAGCGGTTTGATGATCTTATGACGCCTCCTTGGTCCCGCCTTTTCAAGATAGCGGAGCCCCAGTATGTGGAGCTGGTGATCGAGTTTTTTGCATCTTTCCGATTCACTTTCCCTTGCCCGGACATATACGACAAGAATGTTGGCGTAAAACTCCGCTTGGGCAAGAATTGGCATCATCAATCGATCAGTCGATTCGGTGTAGTGTTAGGGTTGTATGAGGATGATCAGATAGACTCGGACTTGTTTCATGGTAGTTTGCAGGATTAGAAGCCAAACGCAGACAAAGCAGCCTTCTGGAATGAATTCACTGTACCGGGTCGGGTATGGGACCTTCGGACAGCCAAGGCAACATGGATCCTTGACCCACTTCACCGAGTCATTGAGCGCGCTATCTTCCACGTCATGGGAGGTCGGGGTGACAGCACGGGCAATATCACCACCTGCGACCTTTTTCACCTTTATTGCATTATTTCCGGCTCAAATTGCAACTTAGCGGTCAACGTTGCAGAGTCACTTATTCGAGGTGTTGGCTCGACTCCCACGTCACGAATATGCGGAGGGGCCTTTGCCACCAAACTTGCCAAATTCTATAGAGTTCGGTTAGACAATTTGACCGAAGCTTGTGACTATGGCCTTCTCGATCTGCAACTTTTGAACTCTATGCATTTGACCCGGAAGGTGGACGGTATCCCGAAGCTTGTGGACAAATTGGGAAGGATTTGGGACCCGCTACCTGTAGCTGATGAGGGTAATGATGATAGTGGTGATGGAGGTGATGGTGGCGATCATAACGTACACATGCACGATATTCCAGTTCATGGGCAGGAGGGGGCCGCTGGGGGAGATGAGCCACGGTTTCGATAGCCCAAACTGGGAGCACGTGTATGGTGGATATGGTGGTGGTGGTTATGAGCATGGTGCTTACGGTCCTTACGAGCCGTCATCGATGGATCTTTGGAGGCGTATGGACGAACTTGCCTTAGACCAGGAGGAGGTGAGGCGAGATGTAGATTTGATAAGCGCGGAACAACATAGGCAGAGGAACTTCATGGAAGACATGTATGAGCAGACCCGTCGCAGCTTTGACTGGTTGTTTGGTTCGCAGCAGCATATCGCGGGCTCACTCAACAATCCATACACGCAGCCGCCGCCGCGTTTTTCACGCAGATCTAGATTTGATCGCCGGGACGACGCCGGTCCTTCGGGATCCGGTGACAGGTTTTAGTCCCGCTACCCATCTCGTCTTTTTATCATTATTTCGTGTTTGAGTGGTGTGCCATTTTCCGTTGTACGTACACCCCTCCGTCGTAGGTATTAGTTTTTATTGCTTTAGTAGTGGGTTAAATGAATAAATAAAGGCAAAGGGTAAAATTCTTGTGAATTTAATCATGTTTGCTAAGTGTGCAATGTTGGCTCAATGAGCATGTTGATTTCATTGGAAATCAATACCGTCCTCAGAATAATCCCTACAGCAACACCTATAATCCGGGGTGGAAGAATCACCTAAATTTCAGTTGGAAGCCTGACGCTTCTAACCAGCATCCACCCGGATTTGCTCCACGTCCCACAACTCCAGCTCATGGAGCATATGGTCCACCTCGACCTTAGCAGACACCTCCCTCTAGCGAACCTAGTGTGCATGATATGCTTAGTCAGATCTTAGCCGGTCAAAACACTCAAAAGGTCGAGAATGAAAAGCGTTTTAGGGAGTATGACGGTTGTTTTACGAGGCACGAGAGTGAGTTGAGAAGCCAAAAGGCTTCCATGCAGGCCATTGAGAACCAAGTTGGCCAGATTGCCAAGATGTTGTCTGAGAGACAACAGGGGGGCCTTCCGAGCAACACAGAGCCTAACCCAAATGCTACTGCGAAGGTCATCACGTTGAGAAGCGGCAAGACCGCTCAGCCCATCCCTCCGGCTGTTCCAGCAAAGCCGGTTGATGATGAGATTTATGAATAGCACGACCGTGCCGTACAGTGGCACCCTCGTGCATGACGGAAAATCGCTCAAATCACCCCCCAAACCCCGATTTTTTCACATTTTTCTTAGGGGTTTTGTAAATCGGTCCATTGTGGTTCAAAGCAACACAAAAAACACGAAAACCGGGCTTGAATCGGGTGATCTAGACCAAGCCCTAAAAACTTAAAGAAAACTAGCATGAAGGACATAACAACTAAATCATTAAAAACTAACAAGGAAAAGGTTGAATTCGTTCCTGGAATACTTGTTGGGATGAAAAAAAATTCTTGGAGGAAGCTAGGAGATGCAGAGGATTCGTGAGTGCTTTGAATGGGTTCAATGGAGAAGATGAAGTTATGAAGAAGAGGAGTTGGGTGGTTGAGTTTATTAATTTGGTTCTATTATTAGTCTACAAAGGGCTGACACTCCCATGTCTGGTAGTGCCAGATTTTTTTTAAGGATGTAGATAAAGGAAATTTACAAAGAAAACTCCTTGAACCCGGGGCACTCACGAAGCATCTCCTACCAAGAAAAAGAATCAAACTAACATACCTAAGAGCCGGCAACAAGCTCTAACATCCCTCGCGACCAGAACGAACCGCAACCTGAAAAAGAAGTAGACAACCATACAAAACTAATAACAATAATAATAAATACACAAACATGCTAAGTTTATTTACGAGTCTTCAGCTAGACTCACCACCCCGAATTCATTTGTTCCTGAAGTGGAGGGTAACAACCTCCTCACTCTGGTCAACGGGCCCTCCAACATAAGCCTTTAGCCTATGCCCGTTGACTTTAAACAACCGGGCATCCTCATGGCCTATCTCCACGGTCCCGTAAGGAAACACTGACGTTATAGTGTAGGGACCCGACCACCGAGATTTGAGCTTACCAGGAAATAACTTGAGACGTGAGTTGTATAACAAACAACACACGATCACCCACTCGGAATTCTTTCTTGTCCTTCAAGAGGGCATCATGAAGTGTCTTAGTATGTTCCTTGTACAGCTTGGAGCTTTCATACGCCTCGTGCCTAAGCTCCTCCATCTCATGAATTTGCACAAACCTGTTCTCACCCGCAGCAGGCATATCGAGATTAACTGTCTTCAAAGCCCAGTATGCTCTGTGCTCGAGTTCAACAGGAAAATGACAAGACTTCCATAGAGCAATTTAAACGGCGTGGTGCCTATAGGAGTCTTGTAGGCTGTCCGGAAAGCCACAGTGCATCATCCAATTTCTCGGACCAATCCTTACGGCTAGAATTAACCGTTTTCTCCAAAATCCGCTTGATACCCAGATTAGTGACCTCAATCTGTCCGCCGTCTGCGGATGATATGGTGTAGAGAATCGGTGTTGCACACCATATCGGGACAATGCTTTCTTAAGTTGTGCATTACCAAAATGCATCCCACGATCACTAATCAATGCCTTTGGGGCACCAAAGCGAGCAAACAACTTCTTCAAAAACCTCACCACCACCCTAGCGTCATTAGTGGGTAAAGCTTGTGCTTCAGCCCACTTTGAAACGTAATCAACGGCGACTAGGATGTAGCGGTTACCAAAAGAGGTCGGAAAAGGGCCCATGAAGTCTAGCCCCCATACGTCAAAAACCTCACAAACTTGGATGCCGTTTTGTGGCATCTCATTGCGTGCAGAAATGTTGCTCGCCCTCTGGCAAGCATCACAGGACCTCACCCACTCATGGGCATCACGGAAAATAGTCGGCCAAAAGAATCCGACGTCGAACACTTTCCTCGCCGTGTTGTTCGCTCCGTGGTGACCTCCCATGGGTCCTTCGTGACAGTGGCGTAAAATATCACTCGCCTCGTCACCGTACACGCATCGCCGGATCATCCGATCCGCTCCGACCCTAAACAAGTAAGGGTCATCCCAAAAGTAATGCTTGAAATCCGCAAAGAACTTTAGCTTCTGCTGATGGGTCATCCCCTTGATCAGGATGCCACTAGCTAGATAGTTTGCAAAGTCAGCAAACCATGGGGAATCATCACTAGTCAAGATCCTCATGAGGAACTAGTAGGGGAAATTGTCATTGATGTTAGGCCCACGAGTTTCCTTTCCCTCAGAATGCTTAAGACGAGACAAATGATCGGCTGCCAAATTTTCAGCCCTTTTTTTATCACGGATTTCAATATCAAACTCTTGCAGCAACAAAATACAACGTATCAATCTCGGTTTAGCATCCTGCTTGCTGAAAAGATACCGAAGGGCTGCATGATCCGTGTACACAATGGTCTTGGAAAGGACAAGATAAGACCGAAACTTATCGAAGGCAAAGACAACAGCTAGGAGCTCTTTCTCTGTCGTGGTATAATGCTCCTGAGCGTCATTCAAGGTCTTGCTCGCCTAGTAAATCGGGTGAAAGTGCTTATCTTTCCTTTGACCCAAGACAGCCCCGACTGCGAAGTCACTCGCATCACACATCAACTCAAATGGTAGCTCCCAGTCGGGAGCGACCATGATCGGGGCATTCACCAACTTCTCCTTCAACAACTCAAATGCTCGAAAGCATTCATCGGAGAAAACGAACTGGGCATCCTTCTCGAGGAGTTGAGTCTTGGGACATGCGATTTTGGAAAAGTCCTTTATGAATCGCCGGTAGAAACCTGCATGACCTAGAAAACTCCTAATAGATTTCCTTGATGTGGGAGGCAGGAGCTTTGAAATAGTCTCGACTTTGGCTCAGTCAACCTCGAGCCCCGCCTGTGAAATCTTGTGCCCAAGCACAATGCCCTCCTTCACCATGAAGTGGCATTTTTCCCAGTTCAACACAAGGTTGGCTTCTTCACATCTAGCCAACATCTTTTTCAGATTCCCGAGACATTGATCAAAAGAACTTCCAAACACAGAAAAATCATCCATGAAAACCTCCATGGAGTCCTCGATCATGTCATGAAAAATGGCCACCATACACCTTTGAAATGTGGCCGGGGCATTACACAGTACAAAGGGCATCCGCCGGTAAGCGAATGTGCCATAGAGACATGTGAATGTCGTCTTCTCCTGATCCTCAGGAGAGATGGGAATCTGAAAATAGCCTGAAAAACCATCAAGGAAGCAGTAGTACATGCTGCCCGACAACCTCTCCAACATCTGATCAATGAAAGGAAGTGGGAAATGATCCTTACTCGTGGCATCATTAAGTTTGCGGTAGTCAATGCAAATTCTCCATCCGGTGACAATACGAGTAGGAATTAACTCGTTTTTCTCATTAGTCACCACTGTCATGCCTCCTTTCTTCGGGACTACCTGCACAAGGCTAACCCATGGTGAATCAGAGATCAGATATATCAAACCTGCATCAAGTAGCTTGATGACCTCTTTCTTCACAACCTCCTGCATGTTGGGGTTCAAAAGCCTCTGATGCTGTACCACAGGTTTAAAGTCCTCCTCCATCAAGATCTTATGGGTACAAAAGGATGGATTAATCCCTTTTATATCCATAATCTTCCAAGCGATTACCTTTTTACGCTGCTTCAAGACTTCAAGCAATCGATCCTTCTCTTCTCCCGACAATCCAGCAGAAATGATGATGGGCAAATGAGTCTCGCCCTCCAAGAAAGCATACTCCAAATGATCTGGAAGCTCCTTAAGCTCAACCGAAGGTGGATCCTCAATAGAAGGGCGTGCTTTTGGCTCAGCAACGCGATCCACGACCTCAAAAACCTCGAGACACGGGGGAGACGCATGACCTATCAGACAGGTCACCTCCTCAAATTCTCGGTCCACACTAGGCAAACCAAAAGTCTCCCCTCCTAGCAGCTGTGTGTCCACAACATCCTCCTCGAATGTAGCATGGAGATGATCACTCACATATGTATCGATAGTCTCAATGAAGTAGAGTGTATCATTGTAAGACCCTATTCATGATTTGACCCAAAACGACGCAGCGGAAAATGAACCGTAAAATTTCTTTCTTTTAACTACTCTAAGATACTTAAATACCGTTTAGGCCAACCCTTCTAACATAAATACATCATTCATCATTTATTTAATGTAACTATGTTAACAAATGATTACAAACAACGTGACCGCTTTCCCGTACAATCCATGATCTTCAACTTGATCCTCGTTCACTTGTCCATCATGAATATCTGACTAACCTGCGGTCACCATATATAACCAACACGTTAGTACATGGTAACATCATATATAATTTAATACATATACTTAAAAGGCTATATCACATTCTAACTACGTAAGGTATTCCATTGAAACATTCTCTCTATTTTATTTACTCGAGTCCGACATCAATTCCTCGAGGGTCCGGCGTTCCCATACCTGCCTCCATTTATTTCATTCTCAATAGTAACATGGTTAGGAGTACGTAATCTCAAACATATTGAAAACCCACATCTTCACGTATACGTATACCAGTGATCTACAATCATTAGATTATAACACGTGTATACACTTTCATATATCTAAGTACATTCATACGTATCTCATTCATTTGCACGTACATACAAGTTCACACGACTTACACACGCTACAGTTCCATATCTACATACATACATACATACAAGTCACATTCACTTATTTGTAAGTTGAGCCTTATCTACAAACATATCAACACAAATCAATGCAATTACAAACAAACATAACCGACTAACTTCCAACAAACATGATGAACATTCAGCAACATAATGAACATTTCATTAACACGATGAACATTCAGCAACATAATGAACATTCCATTAACACGATGAACATTCGGCAACATACTGAACATTGCATTAACACGATGAACATTCAGCAACATAATGCACATTCCATTAACACGATGAACATTCAACAACATAATGAACATTCCATTAACACGATGAACATTCAGCAACATAATGAACATTCCATTAACACGATGAACATTCAGCAACATAATGAACATTCCATAATGAACATTCCATTAACACGATGAATCTTCAGCAACATAATGAACATTCCACTAACACGATGAAACTATCATCTTAATTTACATTAAGGATAGACGAAGTTCATATGAACTTACCTTGGTACTTACCCTTACCCGTAAATTCTTACTTGGTTCCCTATATACAACATAACAAACTTCATTTATAAATAAGAAGTGATTCCGGAAATCACTTACCTTAAGTGTCCGTATTCGCATCCGTTTCCTCGCCTCCTTTTGACCCGTTAGCATTCCATACTTCCATCCATCTTGACATGATCCCTATACTTTCATGTCATCGCATTCACATTCTTGTTAGCATACATGATTGTACATATTAACGATCATATCAAATTCATGTTTCACATTTGACTTTCATTAGTAAATTCTAACAAACATAAGGCATATTTCCACAAGTCAATCTTTTAAAACTCATATAATTCATCACGTCATCACATATAACACATATAGATATAACACGCATCATATGACTTTCTATAACATTACATTTGTGACAGAAAGTCTTACATTGCTACTTATGCACAGTTGACTTTCAGAAAGTCAACGATTTATCATATGAACTTTCGATTTAACCTCATACATCCATGTCATTATAGTAGACTATACTAATGACACTATATGCATTTCATACTCACGATGCAATAAGCATACAACCACATGATCATCTAGTTCTATTAACATAATTCTACAACTAACTCCATGACCTATGCTTAACAACCCAACATCATTCTAACTTCATCCCGTTCTAATGATCTCATATGCTTCACATTTAGTGTACTTTTACTTATCAATTTTGATTAAGAAATTATTCAAAAATGTAGTAAACATCATACCACTCCAACATAGAGTACAATATTCTAATGCATACTTTTATCAAATAACATGGCCAACCAAATCCTACATGAATTCCATCTAAAAATACATTTCTCATGTTTATTTATCATCAAATACATCATATCCCCATGTTATACGATTTCATTCATTACTTGCATACCATTTCATCTATTAATCTTACCTAGGCATTTCATCAAACACTTGGTGTGCATACCATGATTTATGCATAATGTACAAGTGTTTCATGCTTTACTTCCTACTTCATGCCTTCATTTATCAATTAACACAAAAACATCAACAAATTCATATCACATTCATATATATCAAGCCATTTCATACAATCTCCTCATCCTAACTTCACTTAGACATTTCATCATACACTTGGCGTGCGTACTAATATCTAAGCATAATGTACAAGTATTTTCATTCTGTTTCTTCCTAATTCTTTACTTTCAATCATTATCAATACAAAATACCAAACTAATTTCATACCAAGTTCAACCTAACTAGCAAGATGGTCACATACAACATAACATATCAAGAATCGAACGAAGATTGGACATGGGTGAAATACCCATGTCGTCATTTCCATCATCTATGGTGGGTTTCACCTCCAAACACCTAATTGATCAAAATCATGCATAACACATACTCCATACGAGGATTATAACACTTATTCATGTTCAATTTTTGCATCAACTCCTGGATTAACCATAACCCATAACATCAAACATCACCAAAACATAAAATTAAACTTACTTAATGTGAAGAACACATGGATGATCAAGAATCCTTGTACATGCATTAGAATTTTCTGAATTCCCCTTTCTAATTTGATGATTCTTGTGAATTAGGGTTTCACCCTTCTTCTTCTGCTTAGTTCGATCCCCAGACAAACACACATAGTGTGTATGTGTTTTAGATTTTCTTTTTATTCTTTTAATTAATTCAAGTTCCCACTTCGGCAACCTTAGTCCCTCATGTTCTTTCTTATTTATTTGACCCCCCATAGTTTTCCACACTTAATTAATAGCCAACTTTATCTAACCAAGTTAGATTACTTGGTTATTAGTAAAATATGCCACTTAGCCAATAAATCCTACTTGCTTATTCCAACCTAACAAAATGTCCAAATAAAATACTTGGACCCGAGTTTTGGGGCGTTCAATCATACTGACTCTGTGAGTGATGCATGGATTTCCCAATATCACAGGTAACCTCCTCATCATCAACCCTAAGAGTAAGTCTACCCGTGCAGACATCTATCAAGGCTCTCGCTGTGGCTAGTAATGGGCGTCCTAAGATAAGTGGAACATTTTTGTCCTCATACATGTCTAAAATCACAAAATCGACAGGAAAGACAAACTTGTCGATTTTCACCAGCATATTCTCAACTATGCCTCGAGGGTACTTCACTGAACGGCCGGCCAGCTGAATGCTCATACGAGTTGGCTTAGGCTCTCCCAAGTCTAGCTTAGCAAAAACCGCATATGGCATGAGGTTTATGCTAGCTCCAAGATCTGCTAATGTATTGCTGACCGACAAACTACCAATCAAACACAGGATAGTGAAACTCCTTGGATCATTCATCTTCTTAGGTAGTTTGTTCTGAAGAACCGCTGAACACTCCTCATTCAAGGTAACCTGTGAAAGCTCCTCAAGTTTCTTTTTGTTGGATAAGATATCCTTCATAAACTTGGCATACTTAGGCATTTGAGCAAGTGCCTCGACAAATGGTAAATTTATATGAAGTTGCTTAAAAAGCTCGAGGAATTTACCATAGTGTTCTTCCATCTTCTGCTTCTTCAACATCCCCGGGTATGGAATGGGAGGGACATACTCTCTCACTGGCTCCTTTGGTCGTGTTGTACTTGCTGGGACTCACCTTTGTTGCACCTCACCCGGAGACTCGGTCTCAATCTCCTCAACACTCTCATCATCAACCGGATTTGCTGGAACAGCCGGAGGGATGGGCTGAGCGGTCTTGCCGCTTCTCAACGTGGTGGCCTTCGTAGTAGCATTTGAGTTAGGCTATGTGTTGCTCGGAAGGCCCCTCTGTTGTCTCTCAGACAACATCTTGGCAATCTGGCCAACTTGGTTCTCAATGGCCTGCATGGAAGCCTTTTGGCTTCTCAACTCACTCTCGTGCCTCATAAAACGACCGTCATACTCCCTAAAACGCTTTTCATTCTCGACCTTTTGAGTGTTTTGACCGGCTAAGATCTGACTAAGCATATCATGCACACTAGGTTCGCTAGAGGGAGGTGCCTGCTGAGGTCGAGGTGGACCATATGCTCCATGAGCTGGAGTTGTGGGATGTGGTGCAAATCCGGGTGGATGCAGGTTAGAAGCGTCATTCTTCCAACTGAAATTTGGGTGATTCTTCCACCCCGGATTATAGGTGTTGCTGTAGGGATTATTCTGAGGACGGTATTGGTTTCCCATGAAATCAACATGCTCGTGTGACATCTCTCCCGTCGGAAAATCGCCTACCTGATATGCTCCCCCACTCGAAGAACCATTCGAGTGTATCTCCATCACTCGATCAAATTTCGAAGATAAGGCATCCATACATGCTGCCATGGCTGTGTAGTCGTCCACGTGATGAACTCCCTGTCGAGAACTCTTCCCCCTCGGTGGCTATTGTGTCCGATTTTTCACGGCACATTTCTACAGAATCTCAAATGCCTCGGCGGCATTTTTCGTGCCGATGTCTCCAACCGAGTATGTATCAACCAGCATCTGTCCCTGACTATCTAAACCATGGTAGAAGATCTGACATTGCTGCCACTTGGGCAACCCGTGATGTGGGACCTTTCTCATATGCTATTTAAAACGCTCCCATGCCTCGTAAAGGGACTCGTACTTGTACTGACGAAAGTTCAGAATTTTGGTTCTCAACCGAACAGTTTTCTCTGGAGGGAAATATTTCTGAAGGAACTTCTCAGCTAATTGATTCCATGTAGTGATAGATCCAGCTAGAAGTGAAAGAAGCCACTCTTTGGCTCCATCCCGTAAGGAAAACGGAAAGATATGAAGGCGTACAACATCCGGTGATGCATCACGAACCCTAAACGTGGCACAAACCTCCCGAAAACCCGCGATATGGACACTATGATCCTCGTGATCCTTGCCATAAAACTGCACCGCATTCTGCAACATCGATATGGTGCCAGATTTGATCTCGAAATTATTACTATTGATTGCTGGTGCATTGATACTCGCAGGTAAACCATCAAGTGACGGTTTTCCTATTTCATTCAAGATCCTCGTCTCCTCTTCATCCGCCATTTCTACCCTAAACTCGTAGAATGTGTCGCCTCCCGCTGCGTCTGCCTCAATTGTCTCGGCTACCACGCGGGACCGTTCCCGCAGTCTTCGACGAACTTCGCGCTCCGGCTCTGATGAAGGCTCAACGATATCAACAACAGGGGTTGAGGACATGCACGACCTGTAGGGAATAAGGAGGAGCACAATGCACTATATATACACAAAAACAAAAACAACTAGCAAATAATCATTTTTTTTTCAAATAATCAAGCAAAGGCAAATAAAACAACTAGACAAAAACTTTATACAATTTTCACAAATGGCTAAATAAGTAACTCGAATCGTTTTCAAGAAGACTGCATTCCCGGCAACGGCGCCAAAAACTTGATGTGAGTGAATTTTATATTTTTTTTTTGTGAAGATATTTTTTCACACAAATTTAGTTTTAAAATGATTTTCCCCTAAGACTAGACTACACACACAAAAGGGGCAAGTGTACCCGTCGAGTGGTAATATAGCTGATCGGCAAGAACCGGATATCAATCCGTGGATGCGGTGTCTCAATACTAAACTTTTGTTACTTTAAAGCCTTTTCAATTGATGGGTTTGATTTTTCTAAGTTTGCATGCAAATAAACAAACTACTAAATATTCTAGAAAATAACAATATCTAAGAAAGGTTGGCTAAACTAAGTTTCCACTAACAAACATGTGACAACAAAGGGGAAGGATTAGTGATGATGCAAACTTTAATTTCAACTAAGTCCCCAATCAAGGCTTCCTAGTCTTATAATTCTTAGGAAAACTTAAAATGAATTAACATTCTCATCACCTAAAAATTATTTCTTTCAAGTTCACTTGCTAAGTTATGTTAATCTTTAATCATGAGTTATTTGTTTGTCAAAACTCCTAACTCTACAACTTAGGGAAAACTAATATGAAAAACACACTAATCACCCTAACTTGGTTTCAAGTAAGTGGCACTATCATCATGTTCTTGATATGAACCACAAGCATGGTCATGCTAGCTAACAACTTTGGCCTAAATCATCAAACTAACATGAACACAAACTATAGAATTCATATAAACAAACTTTTGATCTTTCCAAATCTAGATGCAAGAATCCATACACATGTTCAAATCATCATTCACATCATATTAGCAATTACCATTCCTAGTTTCATGCTATGAATCATACTAACAAGTTAACAAGATTCAATAATCATAATCTTTACATGGGCTTTCCAACACAACATGTAAATATTTATGAGCAAATATTCAAGAACAAGGACTTTAAACATGCACATGAACTCCAAGAACAAGATTAAGTGTCACTATGAAGATTAACAAAAACAATTATCACATCTTCTTCCACATTATCACATGTTCATAAGCTTCAACATAGTTTAGACAACACAAATGTTTAGCCCATAAGGCTCATGACTACTACAAGAAAGATTAAATTGTTCATGATGTAGAAAGTAGGCTAACCAAGTTTAAAGACAAGATTAAAGTGGTAAATTGAGTGAATCTTCAATGGTTTAGTCTTCTCCAAGCTCCTCCTTGGCTTCAACAACCTTCCAAGTCCAGAATTTTAAGAGAAAACTTCACCAAGATGCTCCAACTCCCTTGCAAATGAGCTAGAAACTCGTATTTAAACTGTTGGGCGTTTGGCACTACCATGCCACCTTTTGGCACGGTCGTGCTTGGCAAGTGTCAGAGTCACTTTCTCGTATGTTGACCATGTTTGCTACCATTTTAGGAAAAACCCCGCTCAAACGTTTCCGAGGTGGCACGACCGTGCCGGGCTATGGCATGGTCGTGCGTGTCGATGAGTGCTCGGGAATGACTGGTGCGATCTCGGAGATGAGTTGATCATAGGGTGATTTTGGCCTGGCACGGTCGTGCGTGAGTCCGGCACGGTCATGCGTTCTCTGATCTTCGATGAAAGTGATGCTGGGTGATAGTGCTGGTCGAGAGCGCTGATGTTGGGAGGCCTCGTACGGTCGTGCGTGTGTATGGCACAGTAGTGCCATATCTGGCAGTTTGCTGGAATGCATCATTTTCGATCCATTTTGCTCCAAAAGCCTCCGTTTCAACACCGGGCCGAAGCCCGGACCTATATTTTCACAAACAACTCAAATGAGTACCAAAATCAATGAAAATACAAAGAGTTTTCGCATAAAAGGGGCATATTTGACGTTTAAAAGATGTATAAATTCTTATACATCAACAGTGTTTTCCATCAGTTGATGATTCTAAGTGTTGATCTCCACAACAACTTTTAATCAAAGAACTGCTGAGGTATAAAGACTAAAGTCCTAACAACTGATGTTTCTCAAGTACCGATGAAGACTAAAGCACTGCTGACTCAAGGTCTGATCACCCTTTGAAGAAAGCATTGATCTCCAACATTAGTGCTTAGGCAACAACAGTGGGAAGCTGCATCAGTGTTTATGTATCAGTTGTTTATTGTATCAGTGTTTTGCATGTATCAGTGGTTAGAGTTTGTTAGTCTGTTAGATGTCACTGTCTAGGTGATGTCAGCATTAGATGCTCAATGGTTAGGATTGTACTATAAATAGAACAGTACATGTACTGTTTTATTAGCTCTTTTGCACCAATCATCTTGTACGAACAAACTAGTGAGCTCAGGCTGAGGGGGAGTTTAGTGTTCATGTATGCATAGTTAAACTTTTGTAATTCATACAATCTTTTGACTAATGAAATCATGTATGATGAAAACTATTCTTCTTTGATTGTGTTATAAAGTTTATTTCCATTTCCGTTGCACATAATTCTCTATTTCATCTTCCATTTCTGTTAAACAATACAATCAAAAGAAACTCAGATCCTAACATTTGTGTAAAGAGAAATCATTCCACAAAGGATTATTTTCACTTAAAAGCTTATGATATTAACAAAACAAGCATAATTGAGCCTGCACAAAGCCGCACCATCTGTGGAAAAACCAACCATCTCACTCATGAGTGTGTGTACCTCAAAACTTTTGAGGTTAAAAGAAAAGAGTACACCTCAAAAACACTTGTGAGTTCTTCAAATTCATCCATCAAGAAATAACAACCATTTGTGTCTGTCCAAACAGCTGTTACAAAACAGTTGAACGAAAACTCTGCTCCCAGAGATGTTCAAGTGACAGATGCACCACTTGCTAACCAATTCCAAAGAAGAAAAGGTCAACCTCCATACCAAAGGGTCCCACATGTTTATGAGGCTTACAAAAGGTCTTCTAAACCAAAAGTGAACAGGCATCCTTTTGGATTTCAACACCTGACAGGAAATTGTCCACAACAGTGGTTAGAGAAAAATGGTTCAAAAACTGTTCAAACCCCTGAGCTAACCACTGTCCAGGTTCCTGGACTTGATACTGACTCTGTTGTGACCCCATCCAAAGCCTTATTGGCTTTGGAGACCCTCCTGAACTAATTGTTTACTTGATGTGCAGGAGCTTCTGCATGCTTAGATAGTCTTTGGTATGTAGATAGTGGAGGCTCTATGCACATGACTGGATGTAAAGCCCTACTCAAAGAATTCAAAAATCATGGAAGGAGTGATATATCCTTTGGTAACAATTCTAAGAGAAAGGTGTTGGGGTCTGGAACAGTTCAGTCAGGAAAAATCAAGTTTGAAAATGTCAATCTTATTGACAATCTAAAGTTCAACCTCCTTAGTGTCTCACAAATGAGTGACAAAGGCTATGGGGTCATTCTTTACTAAGGAGAGTTGCAAGATTGTTGGGCCAGAAATGGTGAAAAAACTTGAAGAAATAATAGCCAAAGGAAAAACACAACTTGTTGCTCAAAGGAGTTGCAATATATATTAACTTGATTTGTCAAAAGAGAGCCCAATGACTGATGCCTGTCTGTTCTCAGCTGCCTCTAACAAAGAGACAGAATTGTGGCACAGAAGACTTGGGTACACAAATCTCAAGACAATCACTACTTTATCAAAACAAGGCCTTGTAAGAGGTCTTCCACAAAAATTGTTTACTTGTTCTCTGCATTGTGTTTCCTATTTAAAAGGTAAACAACATAAAAGCTCATACAAGTCCATTGAAGAGTCCAAAACAACCAAATGTTTGCAAATGCTGCACATGAATTTGTTTGGCCCAGTAAAAATCATGAGTTTGAAAAAGAACAGATACTGTTTGGTTATTGTAGATGATTTTTCTAGGTTTACATGAACTTACTTTTTACATTCTAAAGATGAGACTGCAGACATTTTGCAAGACTTTGTTAAACAGGTTGAAAAACAATTTGATCTGCCAGTAAAAATCTTTAGAAGTGACAATGGAACAGAGTTCAGAAATAAGGAGTTGGTTGATTTCTGTGTGTCAAAAGGGATTGTAAGGCAGTACAGCATCCCAAGAACACCAGAACAAAATGGGGTGGTTGAAAGGAAAAACATAACTTTGATTGAAGCTGCCAGAACAATGCTTCCAGACTCAGGTTTACCCTTAACCTTTTGGGCAGAGACTGTAAACACTGCTTGTTATGTGCAGAACAGAGTTTTGATCAACCCCAGGCATCAAAAGACTGCCTATGAAAATATGTTCAAAATCAAACCATTGATATCATGCTTTAAAGTATTTGGCTGCCCATGCTTCATTTTAAACTTAAAAGATTCAATTTCAAAATTTGCAGCCAAAGTAGATTATGGTTATCATTTGGGATACTCAACCACTGCCAAGGCCTATAAAGTGTTTACCACAAGGACTATGTGTGTGGAAGAGACTTTGAATGTAAAGTTCAATGAACTTTCTTCACTGAAAATCCCTGCAAACCCTGCTGAATTGTTTGATCTTGATAAATTTACATTTGAAAATGTGTCTGTCAAGACTAACCCTGCAGGTATTCAACAACCTCCTTCACAAGATTATGGATATGATGTTGTGATCCCACAATATAAAATCACATCCACCACCAGAGCAGCAGATGTTCAATACAGCTGTCAAAGCTCATCCATTGCTGCATCAACAGTTGTAAACCAAAGTAGCCCTTCAACCTCTGTCACCAAATCATTCCCAACCACTGTTGATAAAAATCCATCAACAGTGGATAAAAATCAACTTTGTGCCACACCCATTCCTCCTATTACACCTTCATTTCAAACAGATGTTGGATCATCAAAGTCACCAACAGATGTAAGCTCAGATGATTCACATCTGCAGCCCTTACCATTAAATGCCATTGTTCCATATAAGGGAGATCTGGTCTTTCTTAAATCTCATCCACCAGACCAAGTGATTGGCAACATCAATGAAGGGGTTCTCACCAGAAGTCAATCCCAAAACATTTGTCTTTTTGATGGCTTTCTATCACTCCATCAACCAGTCAAGTACCAAGGGGCACTGAAATACAACAGTTGGGTAGAAGCTATGCAAGAAGAGCTCCAACAGTTTAAGAGACAACAAGTATGTGAACTTGTACCACTACCAGAGGGTGTAAGTCCTATTGGCACAAAGTGGGTCTTCAAAAACAAAACTGATGAAAGGGGCATTGTTGTCAAGAACAAAGCTAGGCTTGTGGTTCAAGGCTTTAGACAGGAAGAGGGCATTGACTATGATGAAACCTTTGCCCCTATAGCAAGATTGGAAGCTATCAGAGGGTTCCTATCCTTTGCTGTCAACCACAACATCAAGGTGTTTCAAATGGATATCAAATGTTCATTCCTCTACGGTAAGATTCAAGAAGAGGTATATATTTATCAACCTCCTGGTTTTGATGATCAATTTAATCCAAATCATGTCTACAAGCTAAACAAAGCTTTGTATGGCTTGAAACAAGCACCTAGAGCCTGGTATGAAACTCTTTCCACTTTTCTAATCTCTATTGGTTTCACAAGAGGTAAAATTGATAAAACCTTGTTTTTAAAATGGAAAGGAAAAGATTTGATGATTGTCCAAATTTATGTGGATGACATCATTTTCGGAAGCACATGTAATAAAATGTGTGAAGAGTTCAGACAACTCATGACAGCTGAGTTTGAGGTGAGTGCAATGGGTGAACTACAGTGCTTTCTTGGTCTCCAAGTTAAGCAACTGCAAAATGGCACTTTCATTCATCAAAGCAAATATGTAAAAGATCTTTTAAACAAATTTGAGATGAATGATTGTAAACCATGTAGTACCACATGATTGGCAACCACAAAGCTGGTCATGTCTGATGAAAAGGATGATTTGGTTGATCAAACATTATATAGAAGCATGATTGGGTCTTTATTGTACCTAATTGCATCTAGGCCAGACATCATGTTTGCAACATGTGTTTGTGCAAGATCCCAATCAGCACCTAGGAAGTCTAACCTCATTGCTGTGAAAAGGATTTTCAGATACATAAAAAGTGCTCCCACACTTGGTATCTGGTACCCTGCTGATGGGAATGTTAAGCTTTCAGGTTTCTCAGATAGTGACTTTGCTGGATGCAACACAACAAGGAAGTCTACATCAGGTGGGTGTCAATTCCTAGGCAATTGCTTAGTGTCTTGGCAAAGCAAAAAACAAGCAGCTGTTTCTACATCCACTGCTGAAGCAGAATACATTGCTGCTGCAAGCTGTACAGCCCAACTGTTGTGGCTTCAAAATCAACTGCTGGATTTTGGTATAACTGCTTTAAAGACACCTCTCATGTTGGATAGTCAAGCAGCTGAAAATATCATCAAAAATCCAGTATCTCATTCAACCACCAAGCACATTGACATCAGACATCACTTTGTGAGGGATTGCTATGAAAAAGGTTTAATTTCTCTGCATCATGTTCCAACTAAGGATCAGCTGGCAGATGTGCTAACAAAAGCATTAGACACATCCACCTTTGAAAGCTTGATCTCTAGAATTGGCGTGCTTAACATGGACTAACAAATAAAATCTTGTTTGAACATGAATAAAAAGCATTAAAATGTTTTCAGAAAATAAAAAATCCATCCTTAAAAATAGTTAAAATGAAAATTTTTCATAAATCCTTAAAAGTCTGTCCATATCCACTGTTTGGTTCAAACATCCGATTGTTGATTTTCACCCACTGCTGAAAGACAACCTCTGTTTCCTCATTTTTCTTGTTGACCACTGTTGACTAAACATCAGTGCTTCAACCACTGATGTCTATCCACTGATAGTTAAAATCAGACACTATTCTCATTTTTCACTGTTGTCAAGCACTGATCTTGTCCATCAGTGGTTCTCAAACAACTGTCTTTCACTTTTTCATCAGAGGTTGCCATGTGGGCAGATGTTAACCGTCTGATCTTTGAAACCGCTGCCCCGTCATCATCCACTTTTTCACTCAAATAAAACCCTGATAAACCCCCCCCAATAGAGTTTTCACTGCCGTATCGAATTCAAAAATTCTTCAAAAGTGGTTTCCATCTCACATTCATCCTTTCTCTTTCAATCACGATTTTCACAATCACCATGGCTCTCATCATCAAACACCCACACAACTACCTCTGTACTCTTGAAAAATCAAGCAAAAATACAGATTTCCATTCCATCATCGACGCCCTTTCATCATCAAAGTACAAAACTTTGTTGACTTCCAATGCTCCCATTTATCAAGATACCCTACGAGATTTCTGGGCAAATGCCAAACTTGAAATTCAAGACAAAAAGGCTTGTGCAATATCTTCACAAGTAGGTGGAATCTTGGTCCCAATAACACCACAGACCATATCAGAAGTGTTTCAGATGAACGACCAAGTAGGTAAAACCTCTTTTCCTAAGGATGAGTATCAAATTGATTTGATCGAAAGAGGGTATGCATGACAACTGTCAAAAACAACTTCGCAAAAGGGAGAATTTTCACCTCCCATGAAATTCTTGTTCCATACCCTGCTCACCTGTGTTTCTAATAAAACAACTGCTTTTAATGAAATTCCTCTAAAAATCCAATACTTGGGGTATGCTATCATGTCTAAAACTGATTTCAATTACTCCCAAATGATTTGGTCAAAAATGTAAAAAATATTAAAGATAAGAAGCCACAGGCTTTCTTGCTGTTTCCTAGATTTTTGAGTTATTATTTGCAACAGAAAATCCCAAAAGAAAATGCACAAGTACTTGTACAAGGTGCACCTTTTCAAATAAACAGCTTGTCAGCTAAAACTTTTACTCGCCTCATGGCTAAAGAGTCAAAAGGTTCAAAACACAAGCAGGGGAGTCTGAGCAAATTTTGGATGAGTCAACATCTGCTCCTCAGACTTCAGCTGCTGAGCCCACTGCCCTTGGTGAACACAACAGCACAACCACTACTGTGCAACCCCCACCAAAAACCACCAAAAAGAAATCCACCAAGCCCACCAAACCCAGTAAAAAGGGCCTTCTGGAAGATGAGATCCCAGAAGTTAACCTAGTGACAACACAAAAGTCACCTGAAACCACTGTTGCTACTTCCTCACAACAGTTGGAAAGATCTCCACCTAAAGCCTCAACTCCTCATGCTTCCTCACAAAAGGAACATGTTGTAAGCACAGGGACACCACCATATGAAGCATTACCCTCATTTGAGAGTATGCTTAACAGTCCTCCTCCCGTGGAAAATTCTCTTTCAACACCACTCCTTTCATCTCAAATTCCACAATCCATCATACCTCTGTTTGATGCCATTGAGCTTCAGACTCAAAACTGCCCCTCTCAATAACACATTAAATAGAGTACAACTTCTACAATGGCTGTGTCTGAACCACCTCAATTGGTTATCCCATAAACAGCTGAGGAGGCTACACCACATGGATCTTATGAAATCCTTGTTGGTAGTTCAAGTGGAGCAGCTACTACAGATGTTGGATCCACTGATCTACATCTGGACAGTAGTTTCATAATTAAGACTCCCTTGAAGGTAATTTCTTCTATGGGAACCAAGGTATCCACTTGTGTGTTCAAGCTAACCACTGGTGAGATTTCCAAGGTAACTACTGCTGAAGAAAGAAGTCCCCAGTACCAAGAAAAAGGGGCATCAATTGATGACACTCTGAAGACTCCTCCTGGTTCAAAAGCTGATACAACTACCACCGGTGGGAAATCAGATGATCCCATTTATTTGGGTGATGGTTTAAAATGCCAAGATTTGACGGAGAGGTTATCTTCCATTGAAACCACTGTTCTCACAATGAATCAGTCAATACAAACTCTGGTAGAAGCTTCCAAAAGTCAACCAACACATCAACAATTATCCCAAGAGCTCTGGAAATCAGTTCAGCCCATTCTTACTGATTAAACGGAACTTGTAGAAATTCAACATAATACACACATGGCACTGATCAGAAATATGGTTGAAGCAAGGTATAAAGATACTCAGGCTGAAATCAAGGCTATCAAAGAAGCCCTGACAAAAATGACTGGCACTGCCCCTGCACCTATCCTTGATGATGATGATGATCAAGATGATGCCAAAAAGGGGGAGAAACATGATATGAAGAAGTTTGGCAGACCTACTCCAAGGGAAAAGCCAACTCAAAAGCCAGAGCCTGAAATGAAGTCTTATGCAACCACTAATGAAACATCTGTCAAAGAAAAAGAAAAGGGAATTGATGAAACCCTAAACATTTAAGCAGATGAAGTGGCTGCAAACAAAAAGACTGTCCAAAATCAGAATGCAACAAAGGAAAGGATTTGGAAGAAGGAACAAAAGGCTTTGAAAGATTGGGAGATAAAAACAAAGGATCTTGGCACTTCAGAAAGAAGAAAATCCCATAAACACAATAAACCACCTCTTTCCACATATCCAAGATCACCCTCACCACCAAAACAAACATCTGACAACCCCGAAAAGCAAAACACTGATGGTCTCAAAACCACTGCTGGTATCAAAAAGCGATCCACTGCTACACCTAAACCAACACCACCACCACAAAAACAACCTGCCAAAAAGCAGAAAACAAAACCTTCCTCACCAATACCATCCAACACTACAACAAATGTTGACACTTCAACAGTTGTTATGACAATAGCGGTTGAAACACCAGTTGTTTCAACAGCTGTTTGTCAACCAACCACTACTTTCCAATTTCCAACTCTCCAACAAAAATTCCTTCTCCTAAATCTGTTTATGCAAGGAAAAGAAAATTCCAAGTGAATGATGATGATATACTTGCACCTACTCCCATATCATCTTCACCATTCATTCAAACCAACCCTGAACCATTTATTCTTCCATCATCACCAACATCCAATCCACTTGTTCAACCACAAACACTCGAAGGCCAAGACCCTTCAAGAACCATACCATTGGCAGTAAATTATCCTCTGGAATTACATGCATTGAAAGCAGAAATGAGGCAATTCTATACAGAGGATTATCCATCCAAAAGAACCTTACCATCTCTTCATGGCTTCAAAACTCCAAAGAACATGGATGAATATCTGAAACTCAAAGCCAAGTAAGCTGAATATATTGCTAAGCAAGAGAGCAAAGGGAAAGGTGACACCAACTTGTCAAGTCGAATGCAGCATGAGTTAAGTAAAGTCAGGAAACTGGAAGACTATGCAAGAGACTTGAGCAAGGAGATATCAAATCTGCCACCAAATGTTGAGCTTCAGAAAAAGCTAAGGAAAGACCTCTTAAAGCTTATCATGAGTGATAAACCATACCCTGCTAAGGAACACCAATTCAAAGATTGGCCTCAAACAGCTCTAAAAGAAGAAGCCAATAGAATTGAAAGAATGAAAAATAATCCTCAGATGAATAAGTTTGCACCAAACTGGAACAGGTTCAAGAAATCCAGTGCAGAGCTTACTTTAGAATACAAGAGGAAGAAAGCTGAGTTGGTTGCAGCTAAGTATGGGTCTGCAAAGACCATTTCAAGATGGTCTAGGCAGTATGTTGATCAAATCTATGAAAAGCTGGAAAAATTAAGAGAAACTGATCCAACAGCTCCAAAGAAGCCAGTATATAAAGACAAAACCACTGATAAGCCAGAACAGTAGGCCCTCTCTCTGAAAACACTGTTCACATCCTTTGACTTATCCACCCATGTCTTAGATCAAAGAAAAAGATAGAAGCAGATGGATAAGGAAGATGCAAAGAGAGAACTGGTATCATGAAAGAGTATATCAAGAACCAGATCATGTATGGCTTGGATGATGCCTCATTAAAGCTTTAAGCTCAACTTGCTGTAACAATTCAAAGGCTGACAAGCAGACCTCCTTCACCAAACTCATCACAAACAAAGTCTCTCCCCAGAAACCCATTGGACTCAAAAATACTAAAGTGGAAGTCTGATAGAAAGACCCATGTATTGACTTTGCCCAAGTCCAATGGTAGAGTTGAACACATTTCAAGGGAGGATACATTTGGCCTGGATGCAGCTGATCTCCTAGATCTTTTAGATCTTCAACTTCACTGGGATGAGGATGATGAACACTCCATGAACTTTGAATTGCAATTCAAAGGGCAAATCACGGAGAAATTGATGAGGGAATAAAGATCATGAATAAGGAATTGTTTTGGCATCATTTGTTCTAGGGGGAGATTGTTGGCCCATGTAATCAAACCTAGAAGAATAGATGATACTGAAATCCAAAACTGGTTCTCAACAGTTGATCATCAATAAGCAATGCATGTCCTAAGTTTCCTCCAATGGCAGTGCTTCTATCAGCTGATGACTATAAATACTGATCCCCTCAACAACTGCTCAACAACTGATGATCATAAGGACTGAAGACCTAACAATTGCTGATTGTCAAAGATCTGATGAAGACTAAACACTGCTGATTCAAAGGCCTGATCAACCAATGAAGAAAGCACTTATATGCTACATCAGTGCTTAGGCAACAACAGTGGAAAGGAGAATCAGTGTTTACTTATCAATTGTTTATTATAATAGTGTTTTGTATAGATCAGTGTTTAGATGTGGTTAGGATGTTAGATGTCACTGTCTAGGTGACGTCAGCATTAGATGCTCAGTGGTTAGGATTGTACTATAAATAGAAAAGTACCTGTACTGTTCTATTAGCTCTTTTTCACCATCATCTTGTACGAAGTAACTGTGAGCTCAGGCTGAGGGGGAGTTTAGAGTTGCATGCATGCATAGTTGAATCTTGTAATTCATACAATCATTCGATCAATGAAAACATGTTTGCTCAAAGCTATTCTTCTGTGATTGTGTTATAAAGTTTACTTTCTATTTCCGCTGCAAATCCATCTCTGTTTTACCATCTTACATTTATCATCTAATTAAACAACACAATCAGACAAACTCAGATCCTAACATGAATGTTCTTGATGATTTTCAAAAAAAAATTCAAAACTTTGAATCTTTGATATCACATTGAGCCTAGAAACAGGCTCTAATGGCTCTGATACCAATTATAAGTCCCGAAAACGGATCTTTCAATGATTTCAAACAACCTATTGATTGTGCGGAATCAAATCAATAGGTGATTCAAGAAACAGAATGAAAACAAACAAGGACACCGAAATAACTTTTAACTCACACACGTTTCTATTACTTAAATAAGCAAAAACGTCTGGTATGAGTACACCACCAAATCGCCTCCCTCTCTAACTCTATAGAAATTCTGTAACAAGGAGGTTCAAACCCTAAAACAAGTTGAAAACTTGTTTGTATACTTACTCAAGCCCACTTCCCCACATGGGCTCCCCTTGGGCCTGCTTGGCCCACATGGCCTAAAGCTTGGCCCAAGTGACCTATAAAGGTCCAAAACCTAATATTAACTAACCTGGTAAGGCCCAGTTCGTTACCATAACCCGTTGTGCTAATTTGATGCGCCAGTCTCACACTTTAGGGCCTAACAATGAATATGACAGATAGACTTTTGTAATATTGGAGATGCGTGTTGGATAACTGATCAAGAAGACTATGCATCCACAAGTAGTTAGATTTCAAACTTGGTGTCGGAGCAATGTCTTTGGGAATAATGAAACAAAGTTGTAACAAAACCCCTTTGTAGCAATGGCTTCTTGTTGTAAAGAAGCAGAATGTCCAAGGGATCTACTAATCAACATATTGTTATGGCCTTAACCAATGCCTATATAAAAGGACTACTAGAAAAATGATTGAAAGTACTTCAAAGGGATTTTGTAGTTGAATTTGGAAGTGAGGGCGCTTCTTGTGAGCTAAGGGCTTGGCGCTAGAACATTCTGAGAAACCGTGATAAGACCCATTGTCGGTTTAAAGTGGATTGAACGAATGAACATACGTATATGCGTGAGGCGTTTTCGTCTAAAATATAAAGGAAGATGGTTCAGTGAGTCAGTGACTATGGTTCAACTATTATTACCCTAGTTAGGCTTAACTGCTTTCAACACGTAATTGTTAAAGGTGTAAAATTCCAGCTTTCATTATGCATAACACCCCCAAGGTTTTCATATTCTTCTTAGATTTTGGGTACTCTATTTTTACAATTGAGTTTATTTTGAAATTGGTTGGAGATTGTTTGGTTAATATTTTCCAAATAGAGTCAAATATGTTTTTCTAGTCATAAGTAAATCAAAGGAAGAGTTTCAGGAACTCGATTTTAATTAAATCGGAAGAACATGGTCTGTTTGGTTAAATTGGAAGAACACGGCTGGTCGCAATCGAAAATTCAAAAGAACACGGTGCATGGCCTAAGGAGTAAGGTCACAAACCCATTCTGTTACATGTTTACCATTTTAGACGGGTTCACTTGTAGATTCTGGAAGAGTTAAACTTCATCGATCTTGATACGAAGTTTATATGCCTTTTTAGACGAGTTCACTTGTTTACCATTTTAGACGGGTTCTTTTGTTTGTGTCGAAAAAATATACTCGAATGAAAGATAAGAAAATTTGTGATCTTAATGCATTTTTTTATAAGATAATAACATATTATCAATATAGAAATGTTTGAAAATTCATATATTTTTTTCAATTTTACCCCTCCTTTATTACAAAGGCTTTTTGAAGTTCTCTCATTATAGTTTTTTAATAATTGAACCCTTCCCATACCTTGTATGAGCTTCATATATGTACCTTGTCAGCTACGTATTTGTAACCTCGATCTACATATATACATGTCTGTCTCTATATATTCTTACCTATACAAAACCCAAATGGGGGAATAGTACTCACCCATTAGACCAAACATTTTTATTGTTTTATATCCATTTTAAAATTACGTTTTCACCTACAGCTCAAAATAAAAGTACGTTTTTGCCCCCAGCTCAAAATAAAATTACACTTTTTGTCCCCATCTCAAAATTACAATCTTGTCCTCAATTCAAAATTACGACTTTGTCTGGCACTCTCCCATTGGAACAATCAGTTTATTATTTTATATCCATTCTAAAATCACGTTTTTGTCCCTCTCTAAAATTACGGTTTTGCCCTAGCTCAAAATAAAATGACGCTTTTTCCCACAGCTCAAAATTACGATTTTTCCCTCCATTCAAAATAAAATTGTGGTTTTGCCCTCAGCTCAGAATTACCTTTTCGCCCCCAGTTCAAAATAAAATTTTGTTTTTGCCCCCACTTAAAAATTACGATTCTGCCCTCTGTTAAAAAATGTGATTTTTCCCCGTTTAAAAATTGTGATTTCGCCCTCAATTCAAAATTACGTTTTTTCCCCAGTTCAAAATAATATTATGTTTTTGCCCCCAACTCAAAATTACGATTTTTCCCTCGGTTCAAAATAAAATTGTGCTTTTGCCTCAAGCTTAAAATTATGATTGTGCCCTTAGTTCAAATTTATATTACGTTGTTACCCTAAGTTAAAAATTACGAATTTGCCCCTGTGAAAATTTACAACTTTGCCCCGGGTTCAAATTTACAGTACTGCCAGTACTTTAGCTTTTGTCAAATTACGATTTTACCCCAGTCAAAAAATACAATTTTCCCTCAGTTAAAAATTACAATATTTTCATTGTTTTAGTTTTTTTTATCAAAACTATAAAAGTGTTTTGTTTTAATTGGTTGACTCGATTTACGTGTTTTTCGTGTCAATGAGCTCACTAACACTCGCTCATTATTCAGTTATCGCCCTGCAACGCGGGCGGGCACCAACTAGTTACAATACAATACCAACCTTTTAACTAAAAAAATGGATTGGTTGATAAACTTTGCCGTAATTTCTTTTCTTGAATGGCACCCTATATTTTACATGGATGTGTGTGTGGGACCGTGAAGTGGATTGTTTAAATTGCGTTCAAGGCAATTCAATGAAGCATTTGAAAATCCAAAATAATTGAAGATAAGAGTTGACCGATTCAATCAAACATTTGGTCAAATTTGACCATGAAGGACCCACGATGGTTAAAAAGAACACCAGCCCATGAATTAGGGTATCCGGGGCACTCCCCTAAGAGGGGAGTCCCCTCTCTTACGCATACTCCCCCTCTCTTACGCATAACCAATCCTCATGTGCCACGTCAACTCCCCTCTTAAACTCCCCTAACACCCAAATTTGATGGCGGCACTCCTCTATTAGGTGACTTGTTTTTTTATTCAAAAAAAAAAAAAAAAAAAAATTTTTTTCATTGGTCCATCAGTTCCCTCTCTCCTTCGGTGACTCCCCACCGATTTGGCCCCCCGATTTCCCTCCCCTCTTGGTTGGCAGCACATCACCGCTCGGCAACTTTGGTCCCCGAAGGGAGTCACCGAGGGTGCCCCGGATAGCCGTGCATGTACAAATGCAGGCGGCATCAAATCAAAAGAAAACGGGGCGACTCCGAAACACTTATTGAACCAATGGTGTCACCTCTCATCACTCCACAAGGTCACAAGACCTGTATTTGTCTATTTCAGGACCAATAATGCATGTAATGAAACAAACCCATATTGAATTTTATAAATATAAACGTGTGTGTTTAGTGGCGGACTCAGGTATTATTTTCTGGGGGTGCGAATGAAGGGTTCCACCAAACCTTCAAGGGGTGCGGTCAGGATTTTTGCCTATAAAATACACAAAAAAATAATTTTAATGGGGCGCCCGCCCACCCAAGGCATGCCTTGGGTCCGCCCTTGTGTGTGTTTTAAATTAGTTACTCTACTATAAAAATGGACATCATCATCATACTCAGTAGCAAATCTAAGATAGGGTCTAAGGAGGGTAAGATGTAGACAGCCTTATCTCTACCCCATAGGAATAGAGAGACTGTTTCCAGTGAGACCCTCGACTCAATAGTAGTTTTGCATCAAGGCTTGGACATAAGGCACATAACACTCAACAATTGAGACAACTGCCGATTAGTGCATGTACTAAGAGAAGTTATGATATCACAAATAATCGATGCCTTCATTCACAAGAAGAGATCCCCTTATGTAGGGGTTAATTATAAGATCAATTACATTAATGTTTACAATCACCTAACTTTGGTAAACTACACAATCAATGGACAAATAATATCTCGAATATGGAAGGCCATTATATCATAATATTTTGTGCTAATCTTCCCCCGCAGTTGGAGCAGGAGGTGGACGAACGCTCAAACTGGTACGAAACAATTGAAAAGATTGTCGAGGCAACCCCTATGTAAAGATGTCTGCATATTGTGCACCTGAAGGAATATGAAGAACCCGAACATGACCAAGGCGCACCTTTTCCCGAACGAAATGAATGTCTATTTCAACGTGTTTTGTACGTTGATGTTGGACCGGATTTTCTGATAAATAGATGGCTGATATGTTATCACAGTAAACAATGGTCGCTTTGGGCACAGGGACATACAATTCGGATAATAAGTTGTGTATAACCGTTGTCTATTTGAATAACAGTGTTCCGAAAACCATCAATGTAAACTCGAACTATTACAACTTCATGAGAAATCACATGTCGAATTCTTGAACGCATCAAGAAACGCATAATTTCTTTGTAATCATTAATGTCCTCAGAAGTGTCATCAAGAATTGCAACTTGATTATGTTTTGGGAAGAATGGTCGATACAGACGAGGAGCGACGCCCATAAATGTTCACAAAGAAAAACAATCAATTAAAAACAAACTGAGACATAACAAAAGTTTTCAAACAAGTTTAAACACATTGATCTATTATTGAAAAAAAAAACTAAGTGTTAAAAAACACAAGTTTTTCTTAGTTAAAACTAAGTGTCCTCAAGCCCGCTATCATCTAATAAACCAGCTATCAACAGAACACTACTAATCTTTATTTGACAACACTAAACTCGTTGTTGATTCTTTGACCAAACCTAAACCTGCTAATCACAAGTTGACTCAGTCAACAACCCTACGGAGATACAAACCCACTATACAATGTTGACTTAGTCATCAAATCTAAACCTGCTTAGTCCAAACCTGCTAATATATTGACTTGGTCAAGAGATTAAGGTGCTGTTTGTTTTTTTGTTAAAAGAGCTTCAGGACCTCTTTTGTCTTCACCAAGCAGACCACGCGCAGACATAGGGGTCTGAAGCTTGTTTGTTTTTCAGAAGACAATTCATTAAAAAAACCACTTCAGAAACTCTTCCTCGGGCAGATCTTGATTTACCTCTTCACATATCTCTTCAACCTCTTCCAAACACAAAACTCTCAAAACCCTATCCCTTCTCCATTCCTCAGCCCAGCCGACCTCCCCTGCTCCTCCACCTCACGCCGCTGCCACGCCTCCCGCAGTCGTTCTCCACCGCCGAGCCGAGCACCATGCCGATCTGAAACCTTCCACTTCCACAGCCGCAGCCCTCTTGTATCTCCACTCATCCTCCAATCTAAAGGTAACAAGATCTGAATTTATTATAACAAATGTGTAATTTATTCTTGCTAATATATTGGCTGAATTTATCATAACAAATGTGTCATTTGTTCTTGCTAATATTTTGGCTGAAGTTATTATAACAAATGTGTAATTTTCGTCTGAAAGTTTTCAACCGATCTGAAACCTTCCACTTCCAGATCTGTTAATTTTGTAAGACACATTGATTTTATCAATTGTTAAACTGAATTGAGTTGGGTTTTTTTAAATCTTTAAATATTTGAAACATGTTGTTTCCTTGAATTATATAAGAAAAGGTAAGAAATCTTGTTGTTTCCTTGAAACATGTTATCAGACTCTTTTTTTTTATTACATCAACTTAAATATGTTTTGGTACATAGATGCTTACAGATCAACTTAAATATGTTTTGGTACATAGATGCTTATAGATGTTTTGGCTGAATTTCGGTTATGCGTATAGTTAGTTCTTGGCTGAATTTCGGTTATGCTTATGTTTTAGAATATAGATGTTGGGTGTTTTGGAGTATTTCGCTTCGCTTATGTTTTAGAATATAGATGTTGGGTGTTTTGGAATATTTCGCTTCGCTTATGCTTATTGATGAATCGTTTAATTAAGGATTTTTGTTTGTTTGAATATACTTTTCGCTTTCGCTTCGCTTAGCTTATGTTTTGATTGACATGATTAGTAGAAATGGGAGAGAAACAACAATGGTCAAACGACCATCTAAAATGCTTATTAGAGACTTGCATTGAAGAGATACACACAGTGGGTAGAAAAGGCTTGAGTTTGCATAAAGACTCGTGGAATAAATTAGGAAAAGTTCTTAAGGAAAAGTTTGGCTTGGATTTAACACAAAAACAAATGAAGAATGCATATGATAATCTAAAAGCCAAATACGTAGGTTGGGTGTATTTGAAAAACAAAACCGGTAACATATACCACCCTCAAACAAATACTTTTAGCTTAACGAACGAGGAATGGGAAGAATTTAAGAAGGTATGTTCATTATAAATTATAAACATAATTCTAAAAAAAAAAGTTTATAACAATATTTTTTTTTTACTTTGGGTTTAGGGGCATCCGAAGGCTGCATCATTGAAGACAGTTCCATTGCCTTTTCCAGAACTTTATGCAGAATTGTTTGATGGAAATACTGCCACTGGAAATTGCAAGTGGATCTCAACCCAAACAACATCCGGGGTTGGATCTTCTTGTCATCGTATCCAATCGCTTATGATTATGGACACCCATTATCATGACACACAAGATGATGCTGGCACTTCTGAGGCTACTCCAGAGCCTACTCCAGAGCCCACTTCTGAGCCTACTTCCGATCCCACTTCCGAGCCCACTTCTGAGCCTAATCCAAACAAAAGGGCCAAAACCTCAAAATCATCTATTAACCATGATGATAGTACCAACTTCTTTCAATCCTAATCCAAACATACCGGGACATAACAAGAGACTACGACGGGTTTTTAAAGGAGCGGTTGGTGCACTAGATGGAACTTTAATACATGTTGTTGTCCCTATTAGTAAAAAAGATTTATATAGAGGAAGAGGAAAAGGAGATTGTTATCAAAACGTATTAGCAATTTGTGACTTCAACATGATTTTTACGTTCGTCGTGGCCGGCTGGGAAGGTGTAGCACATGATGCAAGAATATTATCAGATCCAGATGCACCATTCCCGTTTCCACCACAAGGTATGTTTATGTTCTTTTAGATATTTATCACTTGGTTTACTTTTCTAAAATAATTGTATATCTTTACAGACAAGTATTATCTTTGTGATGCCGCGTATGCACACATACGGGGATTTATGGCTCCATATCGTAATGTGAGGTATTGGCTAGGAGATTTTCGCCGAAGACGTGCATTGACTAATAAAGAGAAATTTAACCATGCTCATGCAAGACTTCGGAACGTAATTGAGCGTGCTTTTGGTGTCTTGAAAGCAAGATTCCCTATTTTGAAGAGGATGGCACCATTTCCATTGGTTACACAAAGGAACATTACCATTGCATGTTTCGCGCTACATAATTTTATAAGGAAAGAGGGTTTGAGCGATGAATTGTTTACAGAATACGATCAACCCAATGTTTCGATGCATAATAGGCAAGTGCACGTTAATGCTGGTGAAGACGAGGTTGAAGCACATGGTACTGCATCGGATCAAGAATATATGAATCAGTTACGAGATGAGATTGTTGAGCAGTTAATGCAAAGCACGGATACAATGCTTTAAAAAATGTTATTGTCTTTTTTATGAATATTATTTAAGTATTGTATAACTATTATTTAAGTTTGAATGTTGAAAAACTCTTTTAAGTTTAATAAATCAGTTTATTTATATTTCAGTTTATTTCGGCAGTTTGCAGAAGTAAAAAAAACAAACAGTCTTCTTCTTGCAGACTACAGACATTTGGTCCAGCACTTCTGCTACAGATGTCTGCAGATGTGGTCCGCAGACTGCAGACGTTTTACCTCAGAAAAAACAAACAACACCTAAACCTGCTAAACCAAAACCCACTGAGTCCAAACCCGCTAAACATGTTGACTTGGTCAACATACTAACCCCGCGCACTGTTCATGGTCTTCAAGATTTAGACAAGTCCGCTATTTCTTGGTTAATCCAACAAGAACCCTAGTTTTCTAGGTTCAACAAACATCAAATTCCATAAAATTGCAAGTTCAAAACAGTTCGATTAAGCACAACCCCAACAAATTTCTGTGTTTTAATAACAACTAAACCATTAGTTTGTCCTTTATAAGTCTGGTTTTAAAACCCTAGAACATAAATTTATGATTATATTCAGATTCATACAAAACAAGCAAAAACAATTTATATTAGATATTGATGATGATGTTCTTATACCTATTATTATTACTATTACTATTACTATTTTTATTATTTTTATTATTATTATTATTATTATTTTTTTTTTTTTTTTTTTTTTTTTTTTTTATTTTTTTTTTTTAAGAAGTATGTTGTGTTTAGCGATTTCTAAGCTTATTGAAAAATACTGCGTTGAAATATAATAATCTTCGTCAACAGACAATCAATTAGTCAACGAATTATATAGCGATTTAATGTTAGTAAATTTAATAATGAAATTATAGGTTGCCTACTCGTCGAAGACGATTTGTTTTAGCTTGCTTTCTTATAAGCCATCGCATAAGATACTTTTTGTTGATATTCGTGAACCCGTGCGGGAATCTCTAACAACGCAATCAAGGTGAGTAGATTCGAATTCTTTTTCCCCATTTTTGTCGTTCAATCTTTTGGGGTGTATTTCACGTTTACTTTAAATTTGTTTATTTCTATTTTTAAGACGGTGGGGTATGGTGGGGCTTGGGTTGGGGCATGGGTTGACACGTGTAATTTCAAAACCCAATTCTCAAACCCACATTGGATGGGGTATGGCGGGGCTTGGGTTGGGGCGTGGCTTGGCAGTTTATTAAAAAAAATTACAAAAAACTTAAAAAAAATACACATGGCCACCAAGCGAATAGGAGTCCGCCACATAGGACCACTAGCCCGCCCCACGCCCGGCTTAAAACTCCCGCCCCAAGGGGCCACGCCCCAACCCAAGCCCGCGGGGTGGTGGCTTGGGCGTTCTCAGCCAACCCACGCCCTAACCCAAGCCCCATACCCCATAGTCTTGTCACACCCCTTTCTGCGGTGGAAGCACGAGGTGTGATCATGAAAGGTTCTCATTGCATACGAAAGGTAAACATACTACATGCTCATAAAAATAACTTTAAATGCAACACATTACATAACCGAAATCGTAGTTTAAGTGTTTACATCACAAGACAGCATTTTGTCTGATAAGTTTACAACTTTATTCAAAGATAAACAAAAGCGACATCCAAGAGCATGAGTAAAACCGCGCGCACATCCACTAGTTACCTGAAATACATGTGAGTTTTGGAAAAACGTCAACATAATGTTGGTGTGAATTCATGCAATTTTTGTATTTCACGTTTGTATACTTTGTATGAAAACATAATTTGTATCTTGTATAAGTCAAGTCTTTTGTGTACACCACGTACTCATGTATAAACCAAGTATTTCTGTATGTATCAAGTGTTAATGGGTTGCAAAGTCATTAACATGTGACACGACATAGGAAGTCACCAAACCATAGGCATTTTTCTGTAGTCGATTCACGACTGAGACACAAAAACACTACTCGGTACTAGTTGTCACCAAGAGTGGGGCTGCCCTGAAACCCATTAGATCTAACCTTTTGTTCTGCGGTCTAAGTATGTACACGATTAATGGTGCTTATGGTACCCTATTCGTGACACGATTTCTCGTATCATTTCTCAAAACGCATCATACTTGGTACTAGTTATCACCAAGCGTGCCTCTTGTTTTTGTATCATACCATTTATAAATATTGTCATATTTGTAACATGTATTTCACCCCCGAAGTTATAAAACTGAAAACAGTTAAAAGAAAAGGGGGAGCATGAACTCACAACTTTGCGTTCCTTGCGTCGTAAAGTTCACCGGATTTGCTTAATTAACGTCGTGACCTATACGTGTTTTCTTAACGTTAGTCACTAGACTTGTATCGCACAAGTACAAGTCACTGTCTTTTATGTATATGTTTTCTTGTGTTAAAAATAGTTCATATTTTTAACTAAGTGTCTTACTTATATTATTTTCTCAAAAATAAATATAAGTTTCTTGTATTTTGCACTTTGCACCCGAGTTATGTATCTTGTATGTGGTATGTGGATTTTTGTTACAAAAATTATGGCGAGGTTTGTATTCGAAAAGCATAGTTTAGAACATACTAGCAAACATTTGTCTAGAAAATATTTACTAAGTGTTAGGATTTTCAAAAAATTTCGCCATAGTCTCCTTTGTAACTGGAGGTGTCCATGCTAAGTAGCATATCATTTTCTTTAAAATATAACACGTAGATTGTTCTCACATAACAAACCCGACAATCGGACATGCAATATACTACTTATGTCATTTCAGCTTTATTCATCAAAACTGAACTACTTTCGAGCATTTTAATAAAATAGTTAACCTTCTCCAAAAATTCCCAAATTTCTACAGGATGTCACATACGATCCAAATTTTATTGTATAGAAATTTCGGGGTCCAGTTCATTACCAGTATTTTATAGAAATTCATTTACCGGACTGCAATCAGATTTGTCACTTTCTGACTGCAGTCTACAGAATAATTCACTAAAAATTAATCGTAAGTCCGATTGACGAAATTCCAGTGGTAGAATTACGGCGACAACAGTGACCATCTACAGTAAAAATTCCATGAGCTGATTCTACTCAGTTTTTAAGTTATGACTCCGAGGACAACACACTTTTTCAGCAGTAAAATCGCAGCTTGAGCTGCTGTCCAAAAATAGTTCTTTAAAAATAGTAAATGACCTCGAAAAATTACGATGCCAGTGCCATTTGATCCGTTTTTCGAAAATACATAATTTAGGCTTCAGAAAGTCAGTTTTTTGATTTATTATGGTCCAGTTACAGCCTGTTGAAGTTGGCTGAAAATACTAATCAGCATGCTTTTTAGAGTGTAAATGTTACTAAAATGCGTCAACAATTGTTCTAACAACGGTTTATCAATAAATTAATGATCAAACAACATGCATGTTTATACCAACATAATCCAACCAGATTTTATCATTACATAAGTTCATGTTTAGGTTCTTTGTTCATTTTCTCTTTGTGTCCTTATTTTAAACTTCAAACAACAATGTTTCGAACAATCAACGTAGAAGTGATTCAGGAGTTAAATCGAAGACTTACAACTAGCACAAGGGCTAGGGATGAACTTGTGAACAAGAAATGATGATGAAAATGGCGTGAGAATACAAGGGGTGATGTTTCTTCAAGACTCCAAGCTCCAAGCTTCACAAGGTTCCTTCTATCACTTGTTTTGGACTTGAAAATGGATCAAAGGGGTGAATGTTGAAGTGATGGTGGTGGTGGCGGATGTGGGCAGCCGAGAGAGAAGAGGGGGAGTGAGTTTGAGTGAGGTGAAATGAACTTGTGAAGGTGGTGATGATATAGAGTTTCTTGGAACTCACATGGCCACCCTAAGCAAATCCTAGAGGAATGATTACATTGATTCTTGGACAACCACAATTAAGGAAATAAGAAAAACAAAAATCCAAGAATATCTTGTGATGATGATTGTGATCTTTGGTGTCATACATATAGATCTTCTCACATATTTTGTCAAGATATTCAAGCAAGCTATCCAATAAATAATTGATATAAAATCTTGAGCAAGACATGAGCACATGGTGGATATTTTATGGCTGAAAATCGGTTTAGGGGGGGGTTTAATGTAAATTTTGTAACTAGATAGTAAAGGTAGTTCAATTCCAAGTAATATGCTTTCATATATTATTTATTTGATTTTTAATGGGTGTTATGGTAAACGGGGATCATGACTAGCCAGAAATAATAAAACAGAGTATTTGACAAAGATTTGGTGTCCCGGGTAATGTCCGGTTGTTCGGTTAAATACCGGTTCGTTAAGTGCTAAGTTGCACCGTTTAGTGTCTTTCTTGTACCCTTTTGCCCCCTTTCAATTCCCGACACTTAGGGAAACATTCTGGACGATAGAACGTAAATTCTGTATGATATTTTATTGTTTAAAAGCTGGTTATAGCTGAATTTAGAATAATTCTGCACTTAAAGTGCGTTTCGGGTGCTTTTTAGTGCGTATTTTAGCTTTCGGAGCGTCTATATGTTAACCTTTGTATGTACTCTTAGGTTTTAATGTATTTTTGACGTTGGACCTACACCTAGGCCTCAGTTCTAATGTCTGACTGCTTTCTGCAGAGTTGTTGACATATTGTGTTTTACCGGTGAGTTTACTTGTATTTCTGACGCAACGCTCTTGCTAAGGCATAAAGCAATATTTTGTAGTATTAAACGTGCATGAATTCACTTGTATAGTATGTAATCAATCAATTAAGCACATAATTGCAGTCATTAAGTAATAATTAAAGTGTACGGAAATTACCGGTTTCGTGCCAGTTGTCACAGTCTCCCCCCGTTAAAAGAATTTCGTCCCGAAATTCAGGCTGAACTAACTCTCGCAGGAGTCTTCTTGAATAGGTGGGGATACTTTTCTTTAAACTGGTCTTCACGTTCCCATGTGTACTCGGGTCCGTGCTTAGAGTTCCAACGTACTTTGACAAGTTTAACAGTGCTCCTCCTGGTCTTGTTGACTTTCCAGTCGGTAACCTCAACGGGTTGTTCTGTAAATCGGAGGGCGTCATCAATATGTACTTCATCCGTGGGGATGATCACGTCTTCTTGTGTTGGACTCTTCTTGAGGTTGGATACATGGAACGTATCATGTATTCCATTCAGTTCTTCCGGTAATTCCAATTTGTATCCCACGGTACCAATTCTTTCCAAAATCTTGAATGGTCCGATGTATCGTGGATTCAACTTTCCACGCTTGCCAAATCTGACTACGCCCTTCCAAGGTGAGACCTTTAGCAACACTTTGTCTCCCACCTCGAAATCTAATGGCTTTCGTTTTAGATCAGCGTAGCTCTTTTGTCGATCTCGAGCCGCCTTAATGCGCTCTCGGATCTGCGTGATCTTGTCGGTTGTCTCTTGCACAAGTTCAGGACCAACCATGCGCTTATCTCCAGCGTCTGCCCAACATAAGGGCGATCGGCACTTGCGGCCATACAAAGCTTCGAACGGTGCGGCTTTTATACTTGTATGGTAACTGTTATTGTAGGAAAACTCAACTAAAGGTAGATGAGTATCCCAGCTCCCGCCCAGGTCCATGACACATGCACGAAGCATATCTTCTAACGTTTGTATAGTCCGTTCACTCTGGCCGTCTGTTTGTGGATGGAATGTCGTGCGTAGATCTAACTGCGATCCAAAGGCTTCCTGAAAGGATTGCCAGATTCTTGAGACAAAGCGTCCATCTCTGTCTGAAATAATTGAGATAGGCACTCCATGACGTGCCACAATTTCTTTTAAGTATATCTCAGCAAGCTTTCCAGTGCTATCTTTTTCGCGGATCGGTAGGAAGTGCGCAGACTTCGTTAACCGATCGACTATCACCCATATCATATCGTGTCCTCTTGGGGTCTTGGGTAATTTTGTTATGAAGTCCATCGAGATTTGCTCCAATTTCCACATGGGTATCTCTGGTTGTTGCAGTAGGCCGGACGGTTTCTGATATTCAGCCTTAACCTTAGCACAGGTTAGGCATTTTCCAACATAGACAGCAACGTCGCTCTTGAGTCTCGGCCACCAATAGTATTCTTTTAAGTCTTGATACATTTTGTCCGATCCTGGATGGATCGAGTATCTTGACTTGTGCGCTTCATCAAGGATGACTTCTCGTATGCCACCATAGAGTGGAACCCAGATACGTTTCTCAAAGTATAAGGCTCCCTCTTCATTTGGCACCATATATTTCAATGCACCCCGGAGGTATTCAGCTTTGCGATTTTCTTCCTTAAGAGCTTCTTGTTGTGCGTCACGAGTACGTGTAGTGAGGTTCGTTTGAATCGTCATCTCCAATGCTCGAACCCTTAGGGTCTTAACCCTTTCTTTTCGACTTAGCGCGTCTGCTACAACGTTCGCTTTTCTAGGATGGTACTTAATTTCACACTCATAATCGTTCAGTAGTTCGACCCAACGTCGTTGACGCATATTTAATTCCTTCTGATCAAATATGTGTTGTAGGCTTTTGTGATCTGTGAAGATTGTACATCGAGTACCATATAAATAATGTCGCCAAATCTTCAAGGCGAATACCACCGCACCCAGTTCCAAGTCGTGCGTGGTGTAGTTCCTTTCATGTACCTTCAATTGTCTTGAAGCATAAGCGATGACTTTCTGGCGTTGCATGAGCACGCAACCCAAGCCTTGTCGTGAGGCGTCACAGTATACCACGAAGTCTTCTGTGCCTTCGGGTAGTGATAGTATTGGTGCATCGCATAGCTTGTTTTTAAGTAGCTGGAAGGCTTCTTCCTGCTTGTCACCCCAGTCGTACTTCTTGTCTTTCTGTGTAAGGGTCGTTAGCGGTTGAGCTATCTTTGAGAAATTCTCAATGAATCGCCGATAATAGCCCGCCAAGCCCAAAAATTGACGAACTTCAGTTGGGGTTTTGGGAGCTTCCCAATTCTTTATTGCTTCAATCTTGGATGGGTCTACATGAATACCCTTCTCATTCACAACATGACCCAAAAATTGTACTTCGCGAATCCAGAATTCGCATTTCGAGAACTTTGCATAAAGTTTCTCTTTCTTCAGTAGTTCCAAAATGGTTCTGAGATGTTGCTCGTGCTCGTCTTTCGTTCGTGAGTAAATCAGGATATCATCGATAAATACAATCATAAATTTATCGAGATATGGTTTGCAAACGCGGTTCATCAGATCCACAAAGACCGCTGGCGTGTTCGTCAATCCGAATGGCATCACAAGAAACTCGTAATGCCCATAGCGCGTTCGGAATGCAGTCTTTGGTAGGCTTTCTTCTTGTATCCTTAGCTGATGGTATCCAGATCGAAGATCGATCTTGGAATAGTAGCTTGATCCTTGCAACTGATCAAATAAGTCATCAATCCTCGGTAGCGGGTACCGATTCTTGATTGTGAGCTTGTTCAGTTCTCTGTAATTGATACACATCCGCAGAGTTCCATCCTTTTTCTTCACGAACAATACCGGAGCTCCCCAGGGTGAGAAGCTTGGTCTAATGAACCCTTTATCCAACAACTCCTGGAGTTGTGTAGATAATTCTTGCATTTCGGATGGTGCAAGCCGATAGGGCGCCTTGGCTACAGGAGCGGCTCCTGGAACCAAGTCTATATGAAATTCGACTTGTCGTTGCGGAGGTAGTCCTGGCAGATCTTCGGGAAAAACATCAGGGAATTCCTTGACCACGGGAATATCCTCGAGCTTCGGCTCCACGGCCTTCTTATCTACAACGTGTGCTAGGAAAGCAACACATCCTTTCCTTAAGCACTTTTGTGCCTTCATGCAACTGATGATTCGAAGAGGCGCGTTTCGTCTTTCTCCATGTACGATGAGAGTTTCATCATTCGCCAAAGGGATGCGAATGATTTTCTCGTGACAAATAACTTCAGCTATGTTCTTGGACAACCAGTCCATTCTGACTACTACATCGAAGCTACCCAATTGAATGGGTAAGAGGTCGATGCTAAATCTTCGTTCACCAAGTTCTAATGTGCAACTTCTAACAACTTCGCCCGACTTAACAAGTTTACCATTGGCTAATTCTACGGAATAAGGAATTTCTAATCTACTAGATTCTATTCTAAGCACGCGTTTAAATGCCACAGACATGAAGCTATAATCGGCACCAGTGACAAATAATATGGATGCAAAGTGATTGTTAACGAGAAACGTATCGGTGACCACGTTAGGGTCCTCGTCTGTGTCTCTTGCTCCAATCACAAACGCTCGTGCCTGAGCATTGTTTCCCTCTGGGCAATCTTTCATGAAGTGCTCCTTGCTTCCACATCTGAAGCATCCTTGGTTACGCCCAGCTCCATTCCCAATCCGGTTGCCATTACCATTTCCATTCCCACCATTCGCATTACCAGTACCGTTGCGATTTCCATTTCCGTTCCTTCCTTTTCCCCAACAGTCTTCAGTGCGGTGACCCAACTTTCCACACTTGTCGCATTTTGAAACGCGACACACCCCTTCGTGGTGACGCTTGCAATGATTGCATTTGGGCAGAGTGCCCAAGTATCCTTTAGTTGGAGCGTCATTCATGGCTGCAAGAGATCTCGCCCCCTGAGGCGGGTTGGTGTCACGCTTCTTGTTGGAACCCCTATTGTTTGGAGTTGCTTGGTTCAGGTTTGCATGTTTCCTTTTCTTGTCGTCGGACGACTCAGCATGCGTCTCGGTCTCTTCTGTTGGGTTTAGTGATAGCTTCTTCATACGAACACAATCTTCAGTAAGGCTGGCAGCCAGAGTTACAGCCTCGGTGATCGTTTGAGGTTTGGCCGAAGTTACCATGCCGCGAAATTCTGGGGCCAGTCCCCAAATGTAGCGTTCAACTCGCTTAAATTCGGGAGTCACCATGTAGGGAAGCACTCTAGACAGATCGTGGAACCTTCGAGTATACCCATTAATGTCAGCACCTACCATGGTCAAGTGCCAGAACTCGGTTTCCAATCTTTGGAGTTCAGCACGAGAGCAATACTTCTCTCTCATTCTTTCCTTTAGTTCATCCCAAGTCATGCCATAAGCGGCATCATCACCCAAAGTTTGGACTTGTAAGTTCCACCAAGTCAGTGCCTCATCAACAAACAACCCAGTAGCGAAAGTGACTTGCTGATCAGCGGTGCAATTGCTCATACGGATAGTGGCTTCAGTTTTCTCTGTCCAGCGTACAAATGCTACTGCACCTCCTGTGCCGTCATAGTTCATTGGTTTGCAGTCGAGAATCTGCTTGAAAGTGCAGCCCTGAACTGCATTTCCTCCAGATGAATCTCCATTCGCATTACGTCTGGCGTTGCTTGGACCGCCACTATCTGCAGTACGGGTTGCCTCGTAGTAGGCGATAGCTGCGGAGATCCTTTCCTCCAGTAGAGCGTTCAGCTCTTCAGCAGTCTTTGGCAGTGGGGGATGAGGAGGTTGATCACGAGCGTTCACAGTTTTTCTTGGGGCCATGTTCTGACAGAACACCACACAATAGATTTAGGCATTTGTTTGATATCGTCATACTAGACTGTAGTAGTATATATATATACACAGGCATATACCACGTAAGTGACATCAAACAATTATTACTCTAGCAGAGTATTTAATAGGCTGGTGTTCATGTTTGACCTTTTCTTGCACTGAGGGAATCTATATGTGACAAGACTTGCTGTGATTTCTGTGCACTGAATTCCATAATTACGTATGCATCCATAATTACGTAACTCCTTGCACAGTCCGCACAGTTCGTTTCATCCTCGTATCTCTTCCTTCAGATAGGCCATTGTTTTCAGGTAAAGTCACGTATACGTGTGACATTCTACTTCTAGTATATGTATATGCTAATTATCACACATAATTGCAAGTAATTTCTCAGTCAAAGGCAAGTGCTACTCTTGTGCACCCTAAGTCTCGTAGTGTCTTTTCTAGACTCCTGTAAACAGTTTCAGGTAGTGGATGTCGCGGAAAGTTTTATGCAATGAAAAACTTTTTTTTTTTTAAATCGTTTTCGTGAAAGGATCCTAGTGATTGTAGTCTAGACTCGAGAAGGAATCCTGGTTCACTACAATCGCAGCTCTGATACCAAGAGTGGGGCTGCCCTGAAACCCATTAGATCTAACCTTTTGTTCTGCGGTCTAAGTATGTACACGATTAATGGTGCTTATGGTACCCTGTTCGTGACACGATTTCTCGTATCATTTCTCAAAACGCATCATACTTGGTACTAGTTATCACCAAGCGTGCCTCTTGTTTTTGTATCATACCATTTATAAATATTGTCGTATTTGTAACATGTATTTCACCCCCGAAGTTATAAAACTGAAAACAGTTAAAAGAAAAGGGGGAGCATGAACTCACAACTTTGCGTTCCTTGCGTCGTAAACTTCACCGGATTTGCTTAATTAACGTCGTGACCTATACGTGTTTTCTTAACGTTAGTCACTAGACTTGTATCGCACAAGTACAAGTCACTGTTATTTATGTATATGTTTTCTTGTGTTAAAAATAGTTCATATTTTTAACTAAGTGTCTTACTTATATTATTTTCTCAAAAATAAATATAAGTTTCTTGTATTTTGCACTTTGCACCCGAGTTATGTATCTTGTATGTGGAATGTGGATTTTTGTTACAAAAATTATGGCGAGGTTTGTATTCGAAAAGCATAGTTTAGAACATACTAGCAAACATTTGTCTAGAAAATATTTACTAAGTGTTAGGATTTTCAGAAAATTTCGCCATAGTCTCCTTTGTAACTGGAGGTGTCCATGCTAAGTAGCATATCATTTTATTTAAAATATAACACGTAGATTGTTCTCACATAACAAACCCGACAATCGGACATGCAATATACTACTTATGTCATTTCAGCTTTATTCATCAAAACTGAACTACTTTCGAGCATTTTAATAAAATAGTTAACCTTCTCCAAAAATTCCCAAATTTCTACAGGATGTCACATACGATCCAAATTTTATTGTATAGAAATTTCGGGGTCCAGTTCATTACCAGTATTTTATAGAAATTCATTTACCGGACTGCAATCAGATTTATCACTTTCTGACTGCAGTCTACAGAATAATTCACTAAAAATTAATCGTAAGTCCGATTGACGAAATTCCAGTGGTAGAATTACGGCGACAACAGTGACCATCTACAGTAAAAATTCCATGAGCTGATTCTACTCAGTTTTTAAGTTATGACTCCGAGGACAACACACTTTTTCAGCAGTAAAATCGCAGCTTGAGCTGCTGTCCAAAAATAGTTCTTTAAAAATAGTAAATGACCTCGAAAAATTACGATGCCAGTGCCATTTGATCCGTTTTTCGAAAATACATAATTTAGGCTTCAGAAAGTCAGTTTTTTGATTTATTATGGTCCAGTTACAGCCTGTTGAAGTTGGCTGAAAATACTAATCAGCATGCTTTTTAGAGTGTAAATGTTACTAAAATGCGTCAACAATTGTTCTAACAACGGTTTATCAATAAATTAATGATCAAACAACATGCATGTTTATACCAACATAATCCAACCAGATTTTATCATTACATAAGTTCATGTTTAGGTTCTTTGTTCATTTTCTCTTTGTGTCCTTATTTTAAACTTCAAACAACAATGTTTCGAACAATCAACGTAGAAGTGATTCAGGAGTTAAATCGAAGACTTACAACTAGCACAAGGGCTAGGGATGAACTTGTGAACAAGAAATGATGATGAAAATGGCGTGAGAATGCAAGGGGTGATGTTTCTTCAAGACTCCAAGCTCCAAGCTTCACAAGGTTCCTTCTATCACTTGTTTTGGACTTGAAAATGGATCAAAGGGGTGAATGTTGAAGTGATGGTGGTGGTGGCGGATGTGGGCAGCCGAGAGAGAAGAGGGAGAGTGAGTTTGAGTGAGGTGAAATGAACTTGTGAAGGTGGTGATGATATAGAGTTTCTTGGAACTCACATGGCCACCCTAAGCAAATCCTAGAGGAATGATTACATTGATTCTTGGCCAACCACAATTAAGGAAATAAGAAAAACAAAAATCCAAGAATATCTTGTGATGATGATTGTGATCTTTGGTGTCATACATATAGATCTTCTCACATATTTTGTCAAGATATTCAAGCAAGCTATCCAATACATAATTGATATAAAATCTTGAGCAAGACATGAGCACATGGTGGATATTTTATGGCTGAAAATCGGTTTGGGGGGGGGGGGGTTAATGTAAATTTTGTAACTAGATAGTAAAGGTAGTTCAATTCCAAGTAATATGCTTTCATATATTATTTATTTGATTTTTAATGGGTGTTATGGTAAACGGGGATCATGACTAGCCAGAAATAATAAAACAGAGTATTTGACAAAGATTTGGTGTCCCGGGTAATGTCCGGTTGTTCGGTTAAATACCGGTTCGTTAAGTGCTAAGTTGCATCGTTTAGTGTCTTTCTTGTACCCTTTTGCCCCCTTTCAATTCCCGACACTTAGGGAAATATTCTGGACGATAGAACGTAATTTCTGAATGATATTTTATTGTTTAAAAGCTGGTTATAGCTGAATTTAGAATAATTCTGCACTTAAAGTGCGTTTCGGGTGCTTTTTAGTGCGTATTTTAGCTTTCGGAGCGTCTATATGTTAACCTTTGTATGTACTCTTAGGTTTTAATGTATTTTTGACGTTGGACCTACACCTAGGCCTCAGTTCTAATGTCTGACTGCTTTCTGCAGAGTTGTTGACATATTGTGTTTTACCGGTGAGTTTACTAGTATTTCTGACGCAACGCTCTTGCTAAGGCATAAAGCAATATTTTGTAGTATTAAACATGCATGAATTCACTTGTATAGTATGTAATCAATCAATTAAGCACATAATTGCTGTCATTAAGTAATAATTAAAGTGTACGGAAATTACCGGTTTCGTGCCAGTTGTCACAAGTCTAACATGCTACTCGATGTGTCGCTACGTGTCCCATGTTGCTATGTATCATTGTTTCTTGATATGTGTATCTATGTGTTACTCGCTTTGTGTCACAGGTTTCGCCACCTGGCTGACCAGTTCCCCACGGCCATGGGTCGAATTCGGTATTGCCATCATTGTTTTGTAGATTCGCCTTTCGGGGTTTGAATCTCTATGTGTATATGGTTACCAATATTGTTATGTTTGTGTTATTTATGAGATATGTGTTGAATTCTTGTTATATTGAAAGACCTAGTTTCACATTTGATAATGCATGTTATAAAATAAGGTTTTTCTAAAATAATAAAACAAAAACGTTTTTAAATAAAAACCAAATTTATTCACCAACATGTTTGTTGACCCAAAACTCTTTTACGCGTGATACAGGTACATAAGGGTGAGCGGATTTTGAGTCATGTAGGATTGCCTTAGTAATAAACCGGCTATGATATGTTGCTTTTATTTATTCTATTTTGTAACTTGGTATTAATATTTGAATTTTATGTTATGTGTGGACAAATTTAATTGGGTGACTTTAAATATTTAAATTTGTAATAGTGTCATAAGCTATGGGCGGGCACTCATCATGCCCCGTACCATTACGCTGCGGATCAGGGGGTGACAATAACCTAGTGTATGTATAAAAATTTATATAATATGAAAGATGAATGTCGGTGAGAATAAGACAAACAACTTTCTAATTTACAAAACTAGCCCTTATACTTTTGAAAACCTTCAAACAACTTTATAAATTGTCATTTTAACCCTTAAGTTTTAACTTTTCAAATTTACTTTATGTATTTTTAATTTTTAGCTTAAAAATGTATACCCTTAAATTACAAGTCAGTGACAATAAGACAAAAAAACGAACTTTCTAAATTTACAAAACCAACCCTTATACTTTTGGAAACCTTTTAATAACTTTATAAATTGTCATTTTCAACCCTTATGTTTTAACTTTTCAAATTTACCACATGTATTTTCATTTTTAGCTTAAAATACCAAAAAAATCTATTTTCTCACGTAGTTATTTTTGTGTACGTATCGATATAATTTAACGTTTCAACGTAAATGATATACATATTCAACCCAAATCTTTTAGTAAACGACACATTAACCCTTAACTTTGGTATTTAGCAACTTTGACCTCCCATACGAAATAACTTCACACCTCATCTTCACTAATACTTCAATTCGTTTGTTTAAATTACTTTTACGTCTTCACCCCACAATGTGCGAGATATTATACTATTTTTGTCAATGCCTAACCACGTTAATGTTACTAACGTGTCACATCACGCGTGGGTCCAATACGTTAACAAAGTCAAAAACGCTTATAACAAAGTCACAAATGTGACGTTGCCGCCGCAATGCGCGACATGGGTTGATAAATCTTAAATTGAAAGGTCGGTGCCGACCACCTTTCAGATTTGACAAAAACCACCCTTTAACTTTTCCAAATATACAAAATTCTCTGCTCAAATTTCTAACTTGATAAAAATGAGTCTCCTACTTTCCAACTTGACAAAAAGGCCCCCATACATGTTAACTTCTCTTTAACCCTCAAACTTTTGATATGTAACCCATTCTACCCCCAAACGTTGCTATAATGTCAGAGGTAACCCTCTTAACTTTGAAAATATCATTTTGAACCTCTCAAGTTTCTAAAGTTTCAAGTTTACCCTAAAACTAATTTCTTAAGTTTTTATTTTCATGGACATGTTGGTATAAAATTCAAGTTCGTCTACGCTTTAGCATAATATTGTCTGAAAATGAGCCAGGTCAATTATAAAATGTTTTTTTGTGTATGTTTTGAGTTGGACTACGATTTGACGGAAATTCTATTTGGAAACAAATCGGATCAAATGTAATACGTTTTGATTCGAAGGTATAACTCTGAGTTATCATACGATTTGACATAAATTTAGTTCAGAAACGAGTCTGGTTGATTTTAGTCTATATGTTATCATTTCGCGTATGACGCCGTCGCAACGCGCGGCGGGTAAAAGAACTAGTGAGTTCCTAAAATATAAACTTAAAAATGTTATTGGGTTTTAAATTTGAAATGTTATACAGTTAAATTAGTTTATGGGAGAACTTAAGGGCTGAAATATAAAATAAACTAACTCTTGAGTGAATTTGTGAAATTCTAGAAAACCATTGTTAAATTACTCTTATGGAAGAACTTGAGGGCTGAAATACAAAATAAGCTAACTCTTAGTGACAATTTCATTTGTGTAATGCTAGAAAGGCTTATTAAAAAAAAAACCCTTTGGAAGACTCGAATTTGCGTGGGTCTTAGGTTTTAGGGGGGGGGGGGGGGGGGGGGGGGGGGAATTGTTTTCCAAATCCAAATTAAACCTATATAAACTCTTTCCACATGATATGTTATGTATCTAAAAATATTGAGCCCCATGAGAATAGACCCTTGGCAATCAGCCACCCCTTCCTTAACCTGAACCGACCCCGTTTAAGTGCAACAAGCTAGCGCGATTAAAGGGTCATGTGGGAATGCTTTTGAACACACAAGACACGTTTAGGTGAATTGCTACCGTCCAGACTCTTAAACGCTTAAACTTCTCATGCCAATATATAACGAAATTGATTGATTTGGTTTCCGTTGGTTTTAGTAGACTTTGAACTGCGCCGGAGTAGACGAAAACTCAAAATGCAGTTATCTAAAATCAACAACCAAACCAATTGAATGTGTTCGGCTGTTCCAAGGTGGTATCGGCTTTTAACCTTTTGGACCAGCTTTTCACACCTTTCAAGGGTTTTTTTCCTAACCGGGTCGGTTAATCGTTCTGGCCGTTTTTTTTTTTCAATTTTAAACTGGTTATTAGTGTAACCAGTTCGATTATAAACCAGGTTTTCAAGGATATAAACCCAAACGGCCAAACCTATAATAACCTATAGGTTAAAAAAATGGTTAACCTATAATTAATTAAAAATAACCGGTTATTTTCGGTTTTTTTAGCACTACAAAAAATCCTAGAAAAAAATATATAAAACATATAAATAAACATTCATTTTTATCTATTTTTCATATTTTACAACAAACATTATATCGACTTGAAAAAAAAGGTATCTTGTACATTTGATTTTTAATATATAATTGTTTATTTGCCTCCATCTGATGATATTTGTGCTTGATCACTGGTGGGATTGTTTTTCACCACCTTGTAGTATATTTTGACAAATGTGACCAACCTCGAGCACTCAAGCTAGCCATTTCAAATGTACGAAACTTTGAACGTGTTTTGTGGTTTTTGATTTCTTAAGTGTTTTTTTAGCTTGGATGAATTTGTGACTAACCCAATATACAAAACACACATGTTATGGAGGTGAAAATGGTTAAAAAAAACCCGATGGAATAGCTCTATAACAGCCGTAATGTCGTTTTCCAACGGCTATATAATGGTCATAAGCGGCTAGTTTGGCTTAAAAATAAAAATAAATAAGATAACCGGTTTAATAACCTTGTAGTGCTAAAAAATCCCAAATCGATTACTAACCTATGGCTAAAAAATCACGTCATCAGTTACTCCTCTACCGGTTACAAAATGGTTACGGTTTTGATTATTAACATGTTTTGTTTAAATAACAGGTTATTTTACCGGTTTTGTTAAAATAACCGGATATATTATGCACTTCAACCACTTACTTAAATGTAGCTAACCACAAAGTTCATATAGGAATAGGACTATAAGGAATATACATAAAATGTAGCAAACCAAAAAAATCCAAACAAACTACCAACACAATTGTTGAGCCCAGCCCAGATGAAATTTTCATTTATGAGGTGATCTTTACGGAAGGCTCATTTTCTCCGAATATTAGTATACAACCTATATGTATTATTAGTTATTTTAACTCATAAAAGCTAAATTGTGTGTGTGTGTATATAGTATAAAAACTAACCAGCTTAAAATAATATTAGTTGTAGAATGTCTAATATGGAGTACCATTTGCCGTTAAAAAATAAATTAAAGGCTTTCTCGAGTAGATGATAGATGATAAAAAAAAATGTGGATGGATAATACTATAAAATGTTATGGTTAATACACGATTAAAAATATTATAACTTTGTATTATCTTTGATTTTTAATAAGTATTAATCTTCGTGATAAATATTTTTTTTTGGATGAGCAAAGCATATATTCTTAAAAACGTGTCAAGGGTATACTATAATGGATTTATTCAATGTGACCATATGAAGGTTTTAGGCACTAGGATTATACCCATCTTGGGTTAATCTTTAAAGTTTTGTCAAATTTTTATTAAATTTTAATACCTTCAAACAGGGGCGGACCCAAGTTATGGGTGGGTGGGCGGCCGCACCCCTTGAAAAAAAAAATAGTGGTATTTTTCGCGAAAAATCCAGACCGCACCCCTTGAAAAATTCCGACCGCACCCCTTAGAAAAAAATGTTAGGAATTTATGTAAAAAAATTGAGGGATTGAAACCCGATCAAATTATGTAAAAAAGTTAGCCTACTAACCCCTTTAATAAAACTTAAATTCAATCCACCAAGCCCAATAACTTAATACCCATTCAAGCCCAACCCAACTACTAGTTTTGTTAAACAAATCAGTCCATGTAATTAAAAAAAAACCCAAATCGCTGCCACTTGCCAGCGACTCCCGCCCTCCCTCTGCCTCACTTGGCAAACATGTTTGTGATGATTGTTGGTTGGAAAATAATAATTACTAGGGCTTGAAATTCAAAATTTTAAATTGAAAATTACAGAACATGGGCTATGGTTGAACACCTGAAGATCCTTGTTTATTTTGTATGTGATAGGATTAGGAATGAACAATGAGTAGGAAAGTTATGCCGCGATTTCTCAAGAGGAAAGGGGTTGAACCACTTTTTTTTCGCCGGATTATTCTAATTAAAGACCAAGGTATGTTATAGATAAGTTTTTTTATTCTTTTATTGAATGATTAAGAGAAATAAAAGTAGGGATTGTTTGAACTTTGATGTTTTTTTGTTTGTTAATGTGATAGGAAGTTAGGAACTAGAGTTTGATTGTTTGAGAATTAAAATGGACCCGACCCGATCTGATTCGACCCGCCATTAAACTTTGTTTGTTTGTTTGTTTTTACTTGTTTTACATGACCCGACCCGATCTGACCCGCTATGAACCGATTTTTTTATATAGCTAGGGGTCTAAAATCTTTAAAAAATTTCCGCAACCCCCAGGAAAAAAATCATGGGTCCGCCACTGCCTAAAACTCTTTTTAGAAAAAAATACATTATGCTTTTAATCGGTATTACAAACTCTATAACTTGTTGTAACATGTTGAAATAGTTTATGCGGCCAACTCTGTGATTTTTAATGCCATAATAGTAACATGACAATTAAATTTCGCATCTTTTTGTTAATTGTAATAATATATATTTTAATAATATAAAAATTCACACACACATATATATATGAGAAGGATCCGTTAGGAACCATTTTTTATTGCGAGAACCGCGAGAACCAATGTAAACACAACAAAAAATACCTAAAAAAAATCTAAAAAACACACAATTTTTTTGATGACGAAAAGTGGCAATTTTTTTTTTTATAAAAAATATTTAAAAAAATCATGTTTTTTAGATTTTTTTAGGTTTTTTGGGGGGTTTAGCTTTATGGTTTAGTTTTTAACTTGGGTGGGTGGGGGTTAGGTTTTTTTAGGTTCTACGTGATGGTGTAGTGGGTTTATTTTGTTGTGTTCACATTAGTTCTCGTGGTTCTCGCAATATAGGTGGTTCTCGCATGAACCCTACCATATATATATATATGTGTGTGTGTGTGTGTGTAAAGTATCATATGTAACAAAACATAAGTGTTAAAACACATAATGCACAATGCTCTTAAAGCATAATTAGCGTAAAACTGATACTTCTGATATATGATACAGAGTTAATCAAACATTCTGCATTTTGAGTCCCAATATTTCGACTTTACATAAACTTTGGGTCTATCCCTTTCATGTATCTTGGCCTCAAGGTTGGAGGCAATATGAACAAATTCAATAACTGGTCACCGGTTATTGAAACTTTTGAAGCACGACTCTCACTTTGGAAAGCAAGTACTCTATCAATCGGGGGTAGAACTACAATTATCAAATCGGTCCTGGATTTGTTGCCTTTATACTATTTCTCTCTTTACCAAGCCCCAATGGCGGTGCTAAATAAATTAGAGAAAATAAGGAGGGATTTTTTGTGGGGCGATACGGTGGCAAGAAAAAGGATGCATTAGGTTCAGTGGGATCGGGTAACACAACCAATAAAAAGTGGGGGGGCTCGGTTTGGATTCCTTATATAATATGAACTGTAGCTTATTGTCAAAATGGGCTTGGAGGTACAAAACGGAGTCTAACAGGCTTTAGAGGTCGATTATTTTGAGTCTTCATTTCAATCGAAAGCAAGGAAAATTCCTGCCTTCAAAAAAAAGGACTTTCTGGAGTATGGAACAATATCATCAAGAGAGAGGAGGCCCTCAAAAACAAGGACATCCACCTCAACCTACTTTTCAGATGCAAGATAGGTAATGGGTCCGATACACAGTTCTGGACTGATGTTTGGGCTGTGGATACTGTTGGACCGTTTTGCGACCCCGAAAAGTCAGTTGAGAACATTCATCTTCACGTATAAAGGCGGAATCAATACACGCAAAGTTACACAGCTTTTCCTATTCAATTCCTTCTCTTTTATTGCTTTCTGAGTTGATTTTGACAGAGTTCCGTTACACAAGCAATGACAAGGTCTCGCTCCAACGTACACAACTAATGATCAGATCAGGTATTTATAGGGTGACAGGTTTCGCTCATATGGACTGCCATATGAGCGGAACCACCATGTGACACAAAAGCGGAACCTACCTGATTGACACATAAGCGAAACCATCAGGACCATTGGAGCGAAACCTCTAACCTACATGTACATACAAGCGAAATTACCTATAACTATGTACATTCAAGCGAAACTACAACATATAAACCCTAATTTGACTTCTAAGACCCTATGTTGACTATCTTGACTCAAGACTTGTTGTAGACGTAGTCAACAGACATTCCGTGCATCAACAGACTCCCCCTTGGATGTTGACGAAGTCTTCAGCTCCGAGTCTTCAGTCTTGGTCTTTTCTCCATATCTGTCTTTTCATCATAAGCACTCTATCTTTACAGGTTTACAATCTTGTCCTGGCTCCATCTTCAGACTTCCCTTTGACTGTTGATCCAGACTCCTCCTTTCACAAACTCCCCCTCTCAATATGCTAGAATCTGAGGTCTTTATCTGGTTCAAGCTTTGACATTTAGCTTCCATGGGAATAATGAAGTCCAAAACCTGTTTCTCAAACATCAATCATTACAAACTTATCTTTTCAACAATAAATCACAAACTATCAGTTTTAGCAATCCACTCAAGTATTCAGGTCCAAGTTAATGACCCTGATTACTCAATTAATCTACCAAGTTCAACTTAATGACCCTGGATGATCATTTGACGAATCAAATTGATTTTGAAAACATTTTTTAAACATTTTCTGAAAATAACAAGTATCAAGTTAATGAACTTGTTTTTTACTTTACAATAAATCAAACTTCATCAAGATAAGCTCTTCTCATTCTTCAGTCCAGAATCTCCTGCATCTGCTTCAACATCTGAGAATTCAACAATCAACTCTCCACTTTGGTTTGTCTAAACTAAAGCAGAAATAAAATCTTTTTGGATTTTATAAAGTGTTCTAAACTAAAAAATGAAATACATAAAACTTAAATTGCAGAAAGTAAACAAAGTAAACTATTTACAAACATATTTTTGGCGAGCGTGTCAGGAAATCATATCAGCTATTCAGACAAATTACAAGTACCGTTAAGCTTCATTTCATACTCAGACTTAAACAATTCACCTCGATTGTCGATATACTGATCCATCTTAAATTCCCACACAAATTTCAATTTACTCAGGATACGAATTAGATGTCTTATGAACTTAGCTCATTCATGTGTCCCACCTCTTGAATATACTCCCGTATCCAGAATCCCAATTATCAGTCTTACAGGTGAGTATACTACAATGATATCTGTACATAAATTAGGTAATGCGAGGGCCAAGGGATCTCAGGTCGATACTTCCGTATACGCAGAGAGATATCAGCTTCGACTTTACGGTATGTCCCCTTTAGAGGATCTTTTAGCTACAACAGCAGCGACTATCAATTTTATTGTTTCATCGGCATGCTGAGGGTTTATGCTGTGTTTCAAGCATTTGTGAAAAGTATTATCCAAGGACTAGGTCAGAACCATCGTTCAGCAGAAGTCCCGGAATAATACCCCAGATATCACTGAGTATAAAGACCTAGTATATCAGATTATGAGACCTTTCAAACGAGATTTCAGGGGTTACCTATATATCCAAGTAGTGTTCCCCACGAATTTCACAAGTTTGAAATTTTAGGTTTATATCCCGAATAAATCTACTAAATGTGTGAAAACCTATCGACACATCATTAGTGAGACTGTTTAACTCATTTAAACTTTACAAATCTTTAGCATACTGTAATAGTCTAGCCGATGTACTATCATTTTCCCTATATACACAAGCTCTTTTTCAGATTTTATCATGTTTTTGTATTTTTGCATTTTTTACTGTTTTTGTATTTTCTTAAAATATAAACTATATACATCTATCTACTCCCCCTAAATACCAAAACAAGTAAAAAATCAACAAACCATTGCAGATTGTTTCTCGTCTTCATCCGCAACAGTACTCTCATCAACGCCAATAATGCCATCCGACACCGAATGAAGCTTCATACCATTCAGTTTTAACAAATATTTAAACCGATTTTTATCAAAAGCTTTGGTATGTAAATCAGCTTTCTGTTCGTCAGTGTGGATTTTCTCAATTCGTATCAACTTTTTCTCAAAGCAATCACGAATAAAGTGATGACGAATTTCTATGTGTTTAGTTTTAGCGTGATGTACCGGATTCTTTGTTATATTTATTGCGGCCTCATTATCAACAAAAAGAGGTGTGTTAAGAAACTGCAAACCGTAGTCGCGCATCTGTTGCTGTATCCACAGGATCTGAGAGCAGCAACTGCTAGCAGAAAATACTCCGCTTCACATGTAGATAACGCCACAGACGTTTGTTTCTTACACTGCCAGGTAACCAATCTAGGACCAAAGAACTGGCATCCTGCAGTTGTTGATTTTGAATTGACTTTGCAGCAACCGAAATCCGAATCGGAATACCCTTCGAGCATAAATTCGCCTTTCCTAGGATACCACAACCCCAATGAAGGAGTTCCTTTCAGGTAGCGCAATATCCTCTTGACAATGATCATATGCGAAGCTCTCGGGTTAGATTGATATCTTGCTGCGAGGCACGTTGGGTACATGATATCAGGACGTGAAACAGTTAGGTACATCAAAGAACCTATCATGGAACGGTAAAACGTTTCATCAGCCCTGTCTCCGGTGAGATCTGGGTGAATCCCATGATTTGTTGCAAGTGGGGTAGCAGCTGGAGTAGAACTTGACATCCCAAATTTCTCTAGAATATCATGAACGTACTTCGTCTGATGAATGAAAATTCCCTCAGGTAGTTGTTCAACTTGTAGACCCAGAAAGAATTTCATCTCCCCCATTGATGACATTTCAAACTTTTGCTTCATCACTGATTCAAAATCTTTGCATAGATTTTCATTCGTTGACCCAAAAATTATATCGTCCACATAAATCTGAACTATCAGAAGATGACCGTCGACCTCTTTAGTGAAGAGAGTAGCATCCACTTTTCCACGAATGAACTTGTTGGCTAGTAGGTGTTGAGACAAAGTCTCGTACCAAGCTCTCGGGGCCTGGTGTAAACCATACAGTGCTTTGTCCAATAAGTAGACCTTGTTTTGTGGATTGGATCGGTGAAGCCCGGTGGCTGTCCGACATAAACCTCCTCTTTGACCTTCCCATAAAGAAACGCCGATTTTACATCTAACTGATATACTTTGAAATTCTTCCAAGACGCAAATGCAAGAAAAATTCTGATTGCCTCTAGTCGTGCTACAGGAGCATAGACTTCTGTAAAATCAATTCCCTCCTGTTGACTAAAGCCCTGAACAACGAGTCGAGCTTTATTCCTTACAACAACCCCTCTGTCATCTCTCTTACATTTAAATACCCATTTTGTATTTATCTTTCTGTGACCATCCGGCAAATCCACTAACTTCCACACTCCCAATTTCTCGAATTGACTAAGTTCCTCCTGCATTGCATTGACCCAAGAATCTTCTGTAAGTGCCTCTTTGTAAGTTCTTGGTTCAACTTGCGAGATAAAACAACTCAATGAGAATTCAGTTTGCAAAGGAACAACTTTTGTATAGAAACATGTAAGCCCTTTATCAATCTGATTTCGAGTGCGAACGCCTGTCTGCAATTCTCCTATGATCAACTCCTCTGGATGATATGAAAAAGTTCGCGGAATTACTTCACTTGGAACATCTACATTTCCCTCCAGATTAGTAACATTCTGATCTGCATCTTGTTCACCAACTTGGTTTGTTTGACTTGAAATTTGAATTTGCTCCCCCTCAGAATCTGAATCACCATGATCAAAGACTGACAGATTTTCAGCTTCTTGATTATCATCTGGAACCGACTGATTTTCCTGAGCAACTTCATTCTGTTGGACATCATCATGTTCACCAGCATTACTCGGACCTGCTTCATCATCATTTGAAGTTTCCCGTGGTCTTCTAGAATACTCAGCTGGGAACCTTAGCTGTGACTCATATTCACGCAAAATATCCAACTCATCAAAGAAATCTTCATCATCCTCTGAGTCTTCTCTCACGTCAAACGAATCCCACAGTTTGTCATAATGATAACGCCATGAATCTCCAGGATTCTACGGCGGCATAGTATAACCTTGACATTCAACATTAGCAGCTTCAATAATCCGCTTTTCACTTGGAACGAAGACACGTCGCATTGGATTTGCATAACCAACAAATATTCCCTCAATGCACTTCGGACCAAACTTTCCATAAGGCTCTATAACTGTACAGGGTGACCCAAATGGTTCTAGATACTTCAAATTCGGTTTGCGGTTATTGATTAGCTCAAAACATGTTTTGTTGAACTTCTTGACAGTGAGAACCCTGTTGAGCGTATAGCATGCGGCGGAAACAACTTCAGCCCAAAAATTTATTGGTAACTTTGAATCTGCGAGCATAGTTCTAGCCGTCTCGATTAGTGTCCGGTTTTTGCGTTCTGCGACTCCATTCTGCTGCGGAGTATACGGAGCACTAAACTCATGCAATATACCTCTTTCATCACAAAATTCTTCCATCTTACTGTTCTTGAATTCAGTACCATTATCACTTCGAATTCTTTTGATACGCCTTTGGTACAAATTCTCAATTTTTCTTAACAACGCCATCAAACTATCAAACGTTTCATCTTTCGTCTTCAAGAAAGAAACCCACGAAAATCTGGAATAATCATCAGTAACGACCAAACAATAGTAATCTCCTGTAATACTTTTGACATTCACAGGACCAAACAAATCCATGTGAAGTCTTTCCAGAGGTCTCGAAACTGAATTGACTTGCTTTGTAGGGTGTGACTTTTTCTTCTGCTTGCCTTTAACACAGCTAATGCACTCCCCTTCCAGATGAAAACATTTGACATGAACTCCAAGAACCAAATCATTGTGCACCAAGTGATTCATCTTCCTTAGGTGAATATGCCCCATCTTGCGGTGCCACAATCTTGATTCTTTCTCTGTTGCTCTAGAAACAAAACAATGTGCTTGACCAGTAGTTGTAGATGCTACACTCATATCCAACACATATAAATCATTCACTCCAGGTGCCCGCATGATAATCCATTCTTCAGGGATAACAAAACCTGGTTTCAAGATCAAACATTCTTTGTCTGTGAAGTGAGTAGTATACATATTGTCACAAATCTGCGAGATACTTAGCAGATTATTCTCCAGCTCAGTGATGTAGTTAACTCTTTCAAACGTCACAATCCTGTTGGATAACGTTCCTTCACCAATAATTCTACCACCTTCATGACCAGCAAATCCCACATAACCACCATTGATATTTCTCACATCATACAGCAACGCAGTCTTCCCTGTCATATGTCTAGAAGCTCCACTATCCATAATCCATCTGGATACAAGTTGTGGAAGATCCTGTACAAAACAAACTTTGACTTAACCATCTTCAATAAAGATGCTGATTCATGCTTCGCGATCAAGGAAGCTCCGGCAATTCAAACTGCTTAGTCGAACATGGAGTCCACCCAGGCCTCATCAGCCTTAGGTGTAACCTTGACTCTCGCAATTTGAATTTTGAAATTTTCAGCCTTCAAAGGGGGAAAATTTGCATCATAATCAACCGAAATTGATTCTTCAGCCTTTTTCACTTCAGAAATTGAAATTTCCAGTTCTGTTTTTGGTTTCCAAACTTGTTGAGATAAAGCAACCCGCTTGTAAAATTTGTCATTTTTAGTTACCACTTTCTTTACGGGTTCATTTTTCACTTTGATGTTATCATTTTTCACACTCTTTTTCTCAACAACAATTGGTACCTTTCACGTCAACTTTCTTCTGTTGAATCTTCACAGTTTCAGTCTTAGGCTTCACATTGGTACACTTTCGTGCAATGTGACCAACTTGATTACATCTAAAACATGTTCGAGTATCAACAACTCGACTTGTGCCTTCAGACTGATACTGTGAAGCTCTTTTCTCAAAGAACTCTTCATTCGATTTTGAAAAAATCTCATTTTCCTCATCAGAAAGTGAACTTGAACCGTTCACAAACACCTTCTTTTCAGCAAACCTTTTGTTTTGAAAACTCTTTTTCTGATAACTCTTACCACCCCTATAACCACCCGACCAATTGTTTCGATTGTTATTATAAAAACGTGGTGGAACAACAGGCTTTTTGTAGTAAAATTTATCTTTCTCAAAATTCATTTGCCTTTTTGTTTGTTTCAAACTGTTCACTTCTGACAACTCAACTTCGACCAACTTGAAAACATTTGTCAATTTGTTCATATTAACATTCTCAATCGGAAACTCAGAATCCGAATACAACTTATCAGATCCAGCCATCTTGTACATCACAAGACCCGGTTCATCACTTAAGTTGTGTTTGGATTTTGGTTTCTGAATGTACTTATCCAAGAAACACCCATCTTCCTCAGTAGTGTCACTATCCGTTTTTAGCACATTTTCAACAACACCTTTTACAATATCATTTTGGACACTATCATCATTGGAAGATGTGAACGTGACATCAATGTTCTCCAGAAGTTTAACTTCACTTTCTTCCTCAATTTCAACCAACCCAGATTGCTTTTTCGTGTAGTTATCAAGAACAGGTGGTGGAACTTGATGAAAACCCACCCCAGTTCCATCAGAGTAAACATCCTCGCCCGCTTTGTCTTTCCCGATGGGTTTGGGAATAATATGTTGCAAAACAAAGCTTGCGGAGCTGTAACTGTTAAGCTTCAACTGGATTCGCTCGTTTTCGATTACAGCCTCTTGAACTTTAAGTTTCAGTTTAGCGATTTCATCCAGTTGTTGGTTGATTGATTCTTCTTTGACTCTAAGCACTGCTTTTAAGTGTTCATTTTCTTTATAAGTTTTACCATTTCGATCATCACAATCTTTCATTGTGCTTTTAAGTTTTTCAAACTTCTCAGAAATCTGACGGTTTTCAAGAATAAACTTTTCATTTTCTTGTTTAATTTTGTCATGATCAATTTTATCATTTTCAATTTGACTAGTTAATTCTCTTATCCGTTCAGTTGAAGCTTTAACTGTTTTGTCACGATCAAGAATCTGATTCTCAACACTTCTGACCTTTGCTGTCAGATCATCAACTTTCTTACCATTGAGATACGTGACTGTGTTACAAAATTTGCACTCTTTGTTGCAATTTTTGCAATCAGCATTTCCATCAATTTTCTTACCTGACTCATTTGTTGACAAGTTTGAACTGACCTGGCTTTTTGACTCAGACACGGAGTTAGAGTCTACCTCAAGTGCCTTAGCAGCCAGCACTTTGTCAGCCATTTTTCCGAGGTTCTCTTCAGTCAACTCCTGCGTTGTGTCAATAACCCCAGTATCAACTTTCTTTGATTTCTCTTGCTCTTCTTTCTCCTTTCTCTCTTTCTCTTCTTTCTCTTTCTCGTCTCCAGTTCCCCACCATTTATTCTGCCAATACTCATCCTCTTCTTTGTACTCCTTGATTATGGCTTCGATATCAAGCGTTTTGTCATCGATCGCAATATTTCCATATTCATCAAGATAACACTCTCTGTCCGGATCCCATCTATTTGCTCTCTTCGCTTCCAAATAGATACGAGATATTCTAATGATTTTGTTTTCAGCAATCATTTTTCTGTATCTATACTTCTGCTATTCAGTTCTATCGTCTTTCCACGGAATAGGTTCGTCGTTTTTCGCCATGAATGCGTAACCAACTGCATCTTCCTCCGGTAGAACCTCTTGACTCCAATCATACCCTTCGTCATCATAAATCACTGCAAGAGCTCTAGATTTCTCTTTGTTGTCTTCAACCTGCTTCAATCTAGGCGGTTCAGATTTATTCTGATGATAAATTGCCTTCTTGTAATAATCATCTCTGAAAGGATTCTCCGACTCATCAGCATAAGCGTTTCTACATTCTCGTTTGAAGTGACCTTTCTGCTTACACTTGAAACAAGTCACCTTGGACTTATCGAACCCCAACTTGGTAGATGGACCACCAATTGTCTTTCTGCCAGTAATTTCCATGAAACGCTGTGCACGACGAACAGCACTTGCCATAGCCCAACGAATATCGATCACCTCCATTTCCTCAGGATCAATCTGATTGTAATCTTCTTTCGTAAGATTGGTGTTACCTATCTTCCCAGCTACTAATCCTTCATACGATTCCAACACCGATGCTAGGAAGATCATCTGCTGTTTGGCCGACTCCTCATCAAAATTCTGAGCATTCTTCAAGTCTATTGCAATGTTGCATTGAAAACGATTCTTTGCATCAGAATGACTTGCAGATGATGAAGATCCACTGTGATAACCACTGTGACTTCCACTGCTTTGACCACTTTGACTTTCTTTGCTTGCTGTGGACACATTTTCAGCAGAAAACGCAGTCTTGGGAGAAGTTGCTTTTGGCATCATGCTCTTTGGATAATACAAATCCAAATTCTGCTGGTAAGATGAGTGATTGACTTTGTATGTCTTCTTCAACTCCAACTCGTGACTCTCGAGTTTTTCAATCAGCAAATCTAGTGTCAACTTTTCTGGTGCTTTGATGGTATTCTTCAGCATCAGCGCATAATATCTCCAATCCATCTCGTCAGGCAACGAATCGAACAATTTGTCGATAAGATCTTCTTCAGGAATTCTGATATCGTGTCTTACTAATTCCAGCTTCAGATGACCAAACTTTTCTATCATTTTACAAACTGACTCATTCTTTAAACACCCAAACAAATCAAACTCTTTCCTAAGAAGTTTTCTTTTGTTTTTCACAATTTCAGTACTTCCTAAACAATTCTTTTCTAATTTTGCCCAGAGGTCTTTAGCGTTTGAATAATCGATCAAAGAGATTATGTCCTCCCGAACGGACTGAAACAACAAAGCCACACACTTTTGTTCAGCTACAAACGAATCAATTTCATCAGATGATCTTAAAGTTTCACCATTTTTGTTTCCATTTTCATAACCGTTTTTCAAACTCTTCCAACTGGGAAATGCGAATGCCATCAACCAATCTTCAAACTTTCTTGACCACCGACTATATTCCTCGATAGCCATTAGCTTTGGAGGTTTATTGAATGTTCCGAAAGCACTTTCCAATTCCCAAGCTTCCTTTTTCCTCTCTTTCGGCGGATTCTCATTCACATTGCTTGACGAAGTATCATTGTTTCCGGAATCTCCAGCGAATGCGTACAAGTCGCTAAACGGGTTCAAGAATATATCATCCATATTGAATGTACCTCCAAAAATTTGCGAACACTTAGAAAATTTTTTGATATTTTGATGACAAATGACTTTTGATGACAAATGAGCGAAATCAACACAATGTGACAAATAAGCGAAATCACTTTTGACCGAATAAGCGAAATAGGCAATGTTCAGATAAGCGAAATAGATTGTGTCCGAATAAGCGAAATATGATTGTCCTTATGAGCGAAATATGGTGATGTCACTATCAGCGAAAACAAACAATTATGTTCAAATAAGCGAAACTGAACTTGTGTCCGTAAAAGCGAAAGTGACTAGTCTGAATGTCCGAATAAGCGAAACCTTCAAATGTCCGAAAAAGCGGAACCTTATGGTTCGAATGAGCGGAACCTTCGATTACCGAATAAGCGAAACTAAGTTTTTAGTTGATTTTAACCATTTTTAGTCCTAATTTCAACCTGATTCTTTCTTGGGTTTGTTATTACAGTATTTTACATGTAATACTCAAAAATCAGACAGTTTCAACCGTAGGAACTATCTCAAATCGAGAAATTATGAAAGAAAATGAGTAGAAGTGAGAGAATTTTGTAGATTCAGCTGTAGTAGTATGAACTCCTCGTCCTGATGCTCTGATACCACTTGTTGGACCGTTTTGCGATCCCGAAAAGTCAGTTAAGAACATTCATCTTCACGTATAAAGGCGGAATCAATACACGCAAAGTTACACAGCTTTTCCTATTCAATTCCTTCTCTTTTATTGCTTTCTGAGTTGATTTTGACAGAGTTCCGTTACACAAGCAATGACAAGGTCTCGCTCCAACGTACACAACTAATGATCAGATCAGGTATTTATAGGGTGACAGGTTTCGCTCATATGGACTGCCATATGAGCGGAACCACCATGTGACACAAAAGCGGAACCTACCTGATTGACACATAAGCGAAACCATCAGGACCATTGGAGCGAAACCTCTAACCTACATGTACATACAAGCGAAATTACCTATAACTATGTACATTCAAACGAAACTACAACATATAAACCCTAATTTGACTTCTAAGACCCTATGTTGACTATCTTGACTCAAGACTTGTTGTGGACGTAGTCAACAGACATTCCGTGCATCAACAGATACTCCATTAAAAGACCGTTTCCCATTGCTTTACTCGCTAGAAAAACATAAAGGATGCAGTGTTCGGGATCGGTTGCAAAAAGTGCCTGGAGAAAGTATAAATAGCATCACATGGGGTTGGCTTCGTCACCCGTCGTCTTCATAGGAACAGGCAGAGCTCGAAGAACTCACTAGTATTGTTGTGCAGTCTTTGTTATCAGATTCCAAAGATGAATGGAGATGGGCATCAAATCCTACAGGGGAATTCTCGGTAAAGTCTGTCAAAAAATTACTCAACAATTCACATAATCTGCCTATTATCAATAACTTCGAGTAGAATAGTTGGGTTCCACGCAAAGTGAACATTTTTGGGTGGCGGACGGCTATCGATCGACTACCCACACGGGCGGCTCTGGCCAGAAGAAATATTAGTATATCATCTACATGTTGTCCATTATGTGGCGAAGATGAAGAAACAATTCAGCATCTCTTCACGGAATGCTTGGTTAGCTCTGTAACATGGCAAATGGTGTCCGGTTGGCTCAGGATACCTCCCATATATGCCTTCACTATTGTAGACTTGCTTCGGGTGCACAAAAACATTTCGGGTTCACCAAAAATGAAGAAAATGGTCCAGGCAATAGTAATAATCTCATGCTGGAATATTTGGAAACTACGTAACGATGTCATCTTCTCCGGTAATCGGGTGGATATCTCAAGACTCCTTGCTGAAATAAAATCCACAAGCTTCCTTTGGGTGAGAAACAGAGCAAAAATGCACTCTTTAGAATGGTCGGATTGGTGCAGATTTAATGTCTTGTAATTTCCTCTTCTTGTATTGTTTTGTCTAGCTTCTTGCTAGCTTTTTCTTTTTAATGAACTTTGGGTCCACAACTTTAATTTCAGGGTCACATGGGAGATGCATTACTCCAACCCATATTTAACTTGTGTAAATGTTTGGTTTATAATTTCGATGTATGGTTTGGATTATTGGTATATTTTTATTAGCGATGTCTACTAGAATCATTGGGTGGATGGATACTAAGGTGGTGTTTGTTTTTTAAGAAAAGTACTTCACAACCTCTTTTGTCTTCCCCACGCAGACCATGCGCAGACGTAGGGGTCTGCAGTGTGTTTGTTTTTTAGAAGACAAATCATTCAAAAAGCTCTGCCTGACCACTTTTTGGTGCAGACATGGACTACCATCTTCTCAACTCTTCTAACCTCTTTACAAAACACACAGAACCCTAACCCCTCCTCCACCTCCCTTCTTCTTCCCTGCCACCGCCACCACCTCTCCTCCCACATCACCGTTGCCACCACCTCTCCTCCCACAGCCCCGTCGTGCTGCCGCCACCACCTCTCCTCCCACATCACCGCCACCACCACCTCTCCTCCCACAGCCCCATCGTGCTGCAGCAAGTTTACAGAAAAAACGGGTTCTTGATAATCTTTTCACGGCTTAAATCGACAATGTGAGGTGAGTTTGTTGTAAATTTCATTTGGGTTTCAGTTAAATAATGTTTGTTCATCGATGATGGTGGTGAACTGGTCGGTTTCCGTCGACCAGAGGCGACCCATTAACCGATTGGAAACTGCAATCAAATTGGTACTCTCCAAATCGCCTCCACAACAGCCCGGTCGAATACGATTTTCCAGCAGGGCAAAATTTAAGAATAAGGGAGGATAGTCAGGTAATTTTGTGTATCATTCTCTGATACTTGCTTTCTCATTTTATCCCCTAGTTAGAAAGCATTTTGTTCTGCTTCTATCAGACCCTTAACGATTCTAAATAAGATTATGCGATGATTGTATTGCCTGTAGGGAACCTTTGTTGAAGGTGTTAAAGAAGAAGTTGTGTTATCTCCTGCTCATGCACTTTCCCTTATTGCAGCTGGAGAAGGTTCGTCTTTAGTTTTTGTTTGTGTTGGTCACTTAACATTTTTAGTTTTTGTTGTTGTTTTGGATTGGTATCGATGGAACAATATCTAATGAGATGGTTTCTACCCATGGTTAATTAACAATTTTTGTTGATCCTTACATTTTTTAATGGTATTGATCTTCCATTCTTACGTTCTTAATTAGCTTATATAATCATTTTGATACTTTAACATGTTAAAGCCTTAAAGGCAGTTTCTTTTTGCACAAAACAATCAATCGAACACTATATACAGTGCCTGATGCATTGTTTCTTGATGATCTAATCGTTATTTTCTTTCTGGTTTTTGTTGAATTTTTGGTGTTAAATTTCAAAATTTGTTGGTATTTTACTGATTTTAGATGTTAAATTTTAGAAATTTGGTGGTATTTTGTTGATTTTAGGTGTTGAATTTCATAAATTTATTAGCAGCTTGCAGAAGTTAAAAAACAAACAGTCTTCTTCCTACAGACTGCAGAGGTTTGGTCCACCTCTTCTGCTACAGATGTCTGCAGATATGTTTCGCAGACTGCAGATATTTTACCTCTGAAAAAACAAACAGCACCTAAGGGAAAGTAACAGAATTTTACATGTGTTACAAAGAGGTGGGGTGATGTTTCATTGACTAGTTCTATTTTGACTATGAAGGAGGACGATGGAAGTTGTTTGCAACTCATGGAGTATCACGATCGCGGGTTATCATTTTAATATATGGCAAGTGTTTGGTACGTGCACTTAAAAAACCTTCGAAGTTTCACATTGAAACATAATATTAGAAAATTGTTGAAATGTACTAATTATTCGTCTATTTTGAAATTAAAAAAAACTATGGCCATACTTCGTTTATTTGTATAATCTATTGATGTGCATAAAAACGAGCATATAATTCACATCATTTGGGGCTCGGTTTTAATCATTTTCTTGCATAAATATAGTAAATAAGTTATTTAATTGTTTAGTTTTGATTTTCAGGAACAAACGAACAAAAAGACAAAGATGATGTTCTTGTGCTAAAAATCAAGTTTTTCAAGAAAATAGACCAAAGCATGTCCCTATGCTCCACTAGACACACCCTTGTGCTTCTACAATCTAGATAAGATTAACCGGGACACAAGTCGCGGGTCCGTGTCCCTCAAAGCACCACCCCGTGCTTACATCCTTAAGGAAAAAGACAAAGAAGACATCAAGGCACATGGTCGTGCCTGATCAAACACGCCCTCGCGCCCAAGCTTCCAAGTGAAGACAAAAGAGATGTGATCCCTACAAAGTTGACCACAGTCGTGTCTCACTAAGACGGGAACCGTGCCCCATAGCCAAAGTCAACTCTCCAACTGACACAAACAAACAAAATTGCAAAAGTAAACGGCATAGGACGTACCTCACCCCCTATCCAACCTATAAATTCAACCTCAAGATCACCATTTGAAGAATCCCTTAACCCACTTCCATACCACCATCTCCCTCTCCATACCACAATTCCACATCCTTCTACCATACATGCACCATAACATTTCCATCCTAGTTTTTGTCGTTTCGGTTTAAATCTAGTCCAAGATTGTAAGAAATATTTTTTAACAATCATTCTTGTATGTTTACCTCTAATCAATCAAGTTTCATGTTGTTTATCTTTATGGCCATGAGTGACTAAATTCTTACATCACATGGGGAGATAACCCTTAAATGGCACTTTAACCCCTATTTGTGGAGATCCTTAAAGTGTGTTAATGACTTTAAGTCACTAACCCCTATATTGAAAATGAATTTTACTAAGGTCTTAAAAAAATCATTAACCTTGTATTTGATTAATTCAAACATTCACGTTTCTATGTCTATGTTTCGGAACTTTGGGTTTGGTAATTCTTGCCTCAAGGTGGTGGCAAATCTAAGCATTGAGGACTTGATCTAGTTCATCTCTACTACTTTTGTATAGGCAAAACCAAGTAAGAGGTCCATAATGATTGGTGGGCTACGATCCTTTATGAGTGGTTTTACTTAATACTTTAACCCTAAAAACGAGTTAGGTGTTGCGTTTAGGGTTGTTCATAAAGCTCGCGACTCGTAGCTCGACTCGTAGCTCGCTCGAAAGAAGCTCGAGAAAAACTAGCAAAAAAAACTCAATTTGAGATGTCGTGAACCAAGCTGGCTCATTTTGTAATCAAGCCCAGCTCGAGCTAAGCTCGGCTCGTTGGCTCGTTCTTAGGCTCGTTTAACTCCAACGTAAAGCTCAAGCCAAATTTAACCGCCTGAATTAATTTCGAGCTTGAGCTCGACCCCACCCTGGCTCGACTCGGCTCGACTCGTTGCGTTGATGGTTCCACAATACCTATCATATTTGTTATGGGTTTGATCCCGACATTAAGGATAATCAGCCTGCGTCTTTTTTTTCCAATATTGTTGAGGGTTGGATAAATAAAATATTAAATAGTTAGTAAAGGAGATTTAAAAATTATAAAACACTATTTTGAGGAAAATAGTTTCGAGCTGAGCAAAATGGTAATATGACTATAGAGGAAAAATAAGGAAAGAGTTAAATGTTTGGTTGGTCCATGTGGTTTGCGAAAATTGCAGACTTGGTCCCAGTGGTTCACTAATTACACGCGTGGTCCCAGTGGTTGCAATTTTTGCACTCGGGTGGTCCTTATCACTAACATTTGTTAAATTTCTAAGTTAAGTTTTGTTAAATAGCCAAAGTACCCTTACTTATTAATAAAAACAAAAATAAAAAAATGTTTTATTAAAACAATAATCTTTTGTGGGTCCCACCACACCCCATTTCTTCTGCCTCAAACCACCACCACCTCACCACCAACATCTCCGATTGGGTCTTAAGCGATTTCAAACATTACCAATAATAATCATAAGACCAGCCTGTTGCATCTTTCCATGGACCGTACACGTAACTATGGCATTCAAAACTTGATGGGTCTTTATGTGCATTGATCACAGAATTCAAAATGTGAAATCACCAGAACTCAAAATGGGTATTTAAAACCTGATGGGTGTTTATTGCGGTTCATACGCGATTTAAAGTTGTGAATCACTAAACGTCTGTGCATTGATCACAAATTCACAATTAGGAATTAATAAATAAATAAATAATCGACCCTATTTTCAGACACAAATCAATGGCGATTTCCGTTTCCTCTGTTTCTCTCTATTTTGCATCGAGCCCTATTTACCCAGATTTTACGGCGACTTCTTCGTAACAATTGGCAAGCACGATTAACAACCGCAAACCCAAACAAATGTATCACTGTCGGCCTCCATTCCTTTCAATGTGAGCAGTGCTAAACGTGATTTTAGAGCAGCCCTGTTTACTCAGAATTTGAAGCGTGGGTACCAGTGATAAACGTGGGCTAAACATGATTTTGGAGCAGCCCTGGTTCGTCATTGTATGGTTGTCGATGGCGGAATGGTGATGGTGGATTAGAGTGCTGGTGGGTTAGGGTTTAAAGGGTGAGGGTGCAGGTGGTGAGTGTGGGTTAGATGGTGGTGGTGAAGATGAGTGTTGGTGATCTCTTTTAATTTGTTATTCTTTAAATTGTTCAGGGGTAAATAGGTACTTTTCACACACTTAACTGAATAACTTAACAGATATTAGTGATAAGGACCACCCGAATGCAAAAATTGCAACCATTAGGACCACGCGTGTAATTAGTGAACCAGTGGGACCAAGTCTGCAATTTTCGCAAACCACAGGGACCAACCAAGCATTTAACTCACAAGGAAATGATGATTTGTCTGTGGAGGAAGATAAAGAAACTATTGGGGAATTTCAAATGAAGCTAGTCGTGAGTCATGAATGAGTCTACGTTAATAAAAAAAAAGCGGAAAAAAAAGTGTTAGGGTCCTGTAATTATGATACATGACACCATATTTACTTATTAATAATGTATAAAGACATAGGGGAAGGTTCATTTGAGAAGAAATTTAATGTGAGAAGAAAAAGAAGAAAAGGCATATTAGTAAAATACTATTTCATTTATAACTCGTATCATTAATTTTTTCTCTCTTTAATTATTTAGTCAACCAATCATTAATTATCCTACATATAATCTACAAAACCTACACATATCAAAATTTTCCTACATATACCCTACACATTATAGAATTTTATCATACACAGTCGAAATTTATCCTACACACCTCGAAATATATCCTACACAACTCGTAATTTATCCTACACAACTACAAATTTATTCTACACTATAAATTAAGTTGTTTTTTTAATTTGGAAAAAGTATATATTTTGAAAATGAGTTACAAATTTAATTTAGTTAGTTATTAAAGGAGAAGAATACAAATTAATGATTTATGTAAGTTTACCAATATACCCTTATATTAAAATTAAATGCAAATATTAAATGAAATAAAATGAAACATTCTTATTGGTTGAAACTTCTTCTTTTTTCTTCTTACAAAAAAATTCTTCTCATTTGAACATTCCACTAAAGACATATACGCACATATATACTTAGGGGCTGTTTGGCTAAGCTTATTTTGGGCTACTTATAACTTATTTGCTTATTTGAAAAGCAAATAAGTCATAATGGAATGACTTATTTACTTATTCCTCTCACATAATAAGCTAACCCAAACACCTTTTAACTTTTCAAAAAGTCAATAAGTAAATAAGTCACTAAAATAAGCTTAGCCAAACTGCCCCTTAGAGAACCACATCCAAATTAAAAAAAAAGAAGAAAAAAAATTCTTTTTTGTATTTTTTGGTGTAAGCTACTATTCCCTACGACATTATAAAAAAATATATATGTTAGATTTAGAAAAAGGTTACATGTGTCTAATTTTGCTCGCTACATAGAAAAACAACTTCGTTTTACATGTGTAATTTTTATTTTTTTCTAATATATGTGTAATTTTCCATATACATATTTTCTTTAAAGTTCCCGTTAGAAATAGTATATTACACCCAAAAATACACTAAATACTTTTTTAAATGTGGTTGTTCATGTTCTCACAACTCGATGCATGAGGCTATTTTTGAAGACTAAATTAATGATTCATATTAACCTTTATTTATGTTTTTTCATTTTACGTACAGATATGTACAATGTTTAAAAAACCGGTAAATACTGGCCGGTTATACCGTTATTACCGTTTTCGGATGTAAATCCGGTCCGAAACATCTCGGTAAGAAGGAGAAACGGCATAGACTTTGTACCGCCGGTAAAATCCGGTATAGCGGTTTGAACCGTTATACCGGTACCATCGTAGATCTGTTTTTTGGTTAGGATTTTACTTTTTATTGTCTCATCTCAATGTTTACTTTTAGCTTTAGCCTAACAACTTTTAATATTATATCTTCATCAATCAAAATTCAAAACTTTCTTCGTCACTCCATCATTCGTGACTTGTTCCATTTAATATTTTATCTCCATCGATCAAAAATTCAAAACTTGCTTCATCACTTCATCATTTGTGACTTGTTCCAGACTTTCATCACCCATCGTTCGTTCCAGATTTCCATTTTAATCCAATTTTGGATTATTTTTTGAGTTGTGTTGTAATTTATGAAATTATACAATTAACTAGTCAACCCGGTTGAACCGCCCGGCACAACCCGGTTCAACCGGTTAAACCATTTTTGTGCCTAATCCGGTATGATTAAAAAACCGGATTTTAAATCATTGGATATGTATACTATATACATAAAAAATTAATTTGTTCATATCCTTTTTAACTTTTAAACGCTTATCTACAATTTTTTACATCACGTGTAGAAAATATAACCTACACATACCTAGGTTATACATATAAACAGATTGGATATGTATACTATATACATAAAAAATTAATTTGTTCATATCCTTTTTAACTTTTAAACGCTTATCTACAATTTTTTACATCACGTGTAGAAAATATAACCTACACATACCTAGGTTATACATATAAACAGATTGGATATGTATACTATATACATAAAAAATTAATTTGTTCATATCCTTTTTAACTTTTAAACGCTTATCTACAATTTTTTACATCACGTGTAGAAAATATAACCTACACATACCTAGGTTATACATATAAACAGAATTTTCCATTCAAAAAAATTAAAAATAATAACAAACGAATTTTTTTCTTTTAATTTCAAGATAAAAGAAGACACATTGTATTTCAACCATTTTTATATAGAGTTAACTCCTATTTACGTATTTATGATTTGTCCACTTATGTCATTTCAGAGTAAGTTTTAAAATTGTACCAATTTCCTTCCTTACATTCTCAAAACGTATCATTTATAGGGCTAAAAATGAACCAAATGTTCGGCAAACCGTTCGGCGTAAAGTTCGTTTGTGGTCGTTCGTTTATTAAACAAACGAACACAAACAAGAAATTTTGTTCGTGTATTTAAATGAACAAACATGAACAGAGGCCGCGTTCGTTCGTTTATGTTCGTGAACATTCGGTAACGTGTTTGTTTGTGTTCGATAGTTCATTAATGTTTTTAGTTTTTATATTTTATTTAAATACTTCAAAATTCCGACAAATTAAATATCGAGTTAAATGCCCGGATAGTCCCTGTGGTTTGGCTTTTTTCACCTTTAGTCCCTAACTTTCTAAAATTACAGCTATAGTCCCCAACTTTTTCAATTTCGCTCCCGGATGGTCCCTGGCGCGGATGGAGGTTAGTATTTTCAGTTAAGTGGGTGTGAAATGACCTAAATACCCTTACTATTAAAAAATAAACATTAAATCAATTCCACCTTCAATCCAAACACACATCTTCTTCCTCATTCATCTTCAATCCAAACACACTTCTTCTTCCTAATACTTCACCACCACCACCATCCACCTTTCACCACCGTACCCCACCCTTCACTCCGAATTGCCGCTACCCCCGTTATTTTGGCGACCACTTAAAGTGTATAAGCCAATCTGGTGGTGAAAGGTGGATGATCAATGATGAATATACACAGTCATCAACACAGCCTATAAACATTAAGCATTATTTCAAAAAACAACAGCGTCCAAATTAGAAGTCAAAATTGAGGAACATTCATTCATATGAAACAGGTAAAAAAGTAAACCTTCGACCCAATCAAACAAGCCACATAAAACACATACTAATTTATAACAAAATAGGATTCAAACAAAAAGACTTGAACCTAAACACCATCATCGGAGATCTGAAACAACATTTAAACACCATCATACTAGCATATATTATTACAAAGTAAGTTATTGGTCAAACAAACAACATAAAGACTTACAAAATCGGAAACTTTGATGCCTTTTTCATATAATCCAACCCTTAATCAATCAAAACAATCCACAAAACAAAAAGGCCCAAAATCAACAATACCCAAGTCAAATTCGGTGATGCAGAAAGAAGAAAATTAAATGACTTATACACTTGAACTTGAAGTGGTCGCCAGAATAATGGGGTAGCGGCAATTCGGAGTGAAGGGTGGGGTACGGTGGTGGATGGTGGTGGTGCTGAAAGGTGGAGATGGTGGTGGTGGTGAAGAATTAGGAAGAAGAGGTGTGTTTGGATTGAAGATGAATGAGGAAGAAGATGTGTGTTTGGATTTAAGGTAGTATTGATTTAAAGTTTATTTTTTAATAGTAAGGGTATTTAGGTCATTTCACACCCACTTAACTGAAAATACTAACCTCCATCCGCGCCAGGGACCATCCGGGAACGAAATTGAAAAAGTTGGGGACTATAGCTGTAATTTTAGAAAGTTAGTGACTAAAGGTGAAAAAAGGCCAAACCACAGGGACTATCCGGGCATTTAACTCTTAAATGTCTAATAAGTGTAAGGGGTTGTTTGGTAGCCTCTTAATGACCATTCAGATGCTAGCTCTTAATGGTTTTAAACCTCTGAATGAATAAGAGGTAACCTCAAGTCTAAATGGTTAAGAGGTAACCTCTGAATGGTAAATCATCACATGTCACATTCTTCTACCTTCTCATTGGTAAAATTCTTAATGGTTCCATTAAGAGGTAGCCTCTTAATGACCATTCAGAGGCTACCAAACAGCCTCTAAGTGTATAATATATTATGTTCATGAACGCTTGTTTGTGTTCGTTTGTTTCCATTTGTGTTCATGGACATTAGTTTGTACTCATTTGTGTTATCAACATTCGTTTTTGTTTGTTGCCTAAATTGACAAACAAACACAAACGATCACGAACAAGTTCATTTACTTAACAAAAAAACACGAACATAATATCTCGTTCGATAAGCGTTCGTGAACGGTTCGCGAACACATATATTTCTTAACAAACGAACACGAACAAGGTCTTGTTCGTGTTCTTTCGGTTCGTTTGCAGCCCTAATCATTTCAATCCAAAAAAAACTAACCTTAGTTAGCTCAGTGATAAAATGGTCATTTTTAATAGATTTTTTATTTATTTTTCATTTTATAAACTTTTTATCATTATTGTTATTAGAGTAAACTGCAATTTTACACCCTGAGGTTAGGGGTCATTGGCACTCCTACCCCCCTAAGGAAATAATTGCAAAATTCCCCCCCCCCCCCCATTGTTAACACTTATGTCGCACTTTTACCCCCCGGACCAAGATGCCGTTAGAGTCTAGCTTTTTCTGTTAATGGTCAAAGGGTAAATAGGTAAATTTGATAACCTGTTGACCTGCAACCTCATAAAACCCCCTTTTCATCACTTTGAAACCCTGAGGTTAACCCTAACTCAAAATTGAAGAACTCTGCACTCGCGTTCAAGCATCCTTCAACAATTACAGCTGATTAGAAGTTGGGTTACGAGCATGGATCTTCGATTGTGGAAGCTACGAGCTGAAGATCAGTATTTCGAACCGGCTGTAATGTACCGTAAGTGACATGCAAGCTCACAGCGTTTGAATCAGGTAAAATTTTAACATATTTCTCTGTTAATTTGTTTTTGTTGTTTGATTACAGGTGAAACCCAATCTGAATTTAGCATAAAATTTCACCATGGAGGTAATTTTGTAGAAAACCCAAATAGGAAATACCTTGGTGGGAAGATGAACTACATTGATCATGTAGATTTTAGAGTGTGGAATACTGATGTTTTAGAGGCGATGGTTAAGCAATTAGGATACAATGATAGGCAATATGGCTGCATTCATTACAAGGAACCATACTGTTCGTTGGATTTTGGTCTTAGGACATTAAAATGTAATGTTGACTTAGAGCCTATCTTTGATCATGTGCGTCAAGGAGTCCACATGATAGACATGTATGTTGAACACCGTAGGTCAACAATATTGGAAAATACAAGTGAAGGTCCTATAGGGGCTAGTAAAGCAATTGTTCCAGCATCATTTACACAAAATAATGACAATGATAGTATGAATGAAGATGAGGAAGAGAGTGACGGTAATGATCCTAATTATGAGTATGTTGAGGAAGATAATATGGTTTATGAAATAGAGGTGGATATGCAGAGGTTCAGGGCTAATGTTGAAATTTATAGGGAAGAACTGGATGGTTCAAGTGATGGGGATCATGATGATGAGAGAAGCGAAGAAGGTCATCAGCCTGTTGACCTGGAGGTTTTTGAAAGTGGCTCTGATGACAATTCAAGCGTTAGAGATAAGGTTGCCAGGAAGATAAGGAGGAGAAAAAAAAGTGCTTTAAAAGGTCCAAATGATTTGCCATTCTATGTTGGTCAGCTTATTGATGACAAGAAAAAGATGAATCAGATGGTGAAAAGTTATGCTCTGAAGGCAAGGAGGGATGTGTTTATTCTAAAAAAATGAATTGTTAAGGTATAGGGTAGTATGTTTTGGAAGCAATCCACCACTACTTGGTCCTGTAAAAAAAAGGGAGAAGAGGGGCAAAATAGTAATTGCACCAAAGTAGGGCAGAAACACAAGCACCTTAAAAGGCATATCAAGCCCACCTGTCCTTGGGCAGTTCACATCTCAAGAAACACGGACAAGGATAAGTGGTGTGTCAAGACCATTCGTAATCAACACAATTGTTTGACAACAAGGGCCGTTTCTTTGTATACAATGAGTTCGATTGCCAGAGAGATCCAACCTTTGATTGAAAGCAATCCAGACATGCCGATTCATGCAATCCAAAGTCAACTGCTTCGGAAGCATCAACTTGAAATATCACTCCATAAGGTCTTCAGAGCCAAGAGGATAACAACTACGAAGATTTATGGTGATTACCAAGAACATGCAGGTTACTTTTTGTCATTTGCAGCAGCCTATATAAATTTGCAGCCTATATAAATTTGCAGCATGTTTGGATAATTGGTTTGCAACATGTTTGGATAATTGGTACAAGTACCATAACCATTTATAAGGTCAAAATGACCATTTTGGTACAAATAAGAGGCGGAAAGTGATTCGATTAGATTACATTGCAACATTTAGTACAAATAAGATGTCCAACATACAAACTTAAAACCAAACAAAATCTAGCCTATTTCCAGTGACAATCATCCAAACAAGACCAATCCGAATCAGAACCATGCTCCCCTTCATATGGGTCAAAGTACCAATCATCATCTTCATCCCAATATGTGTAATCCCATGCATGTTCCAGCACTTCAGGGTCATACTCCTTTGTCGGATCTCCGAATATCTTTTCATAATCAGTTTCTTGCTCCATGTAAGGTCTGAGTATCTCAGACTCTTGATCTTCAAAGTATACATAACTGTCTGGTTCTTCGGCTGCAACGACGTCTTCATCCTTAGTAATATCTTTCTCATTCTCAACTTTATCATTCTCTTTGTCACCCATACCTACATAATTACAACCAGGCTACCAAAACAAACATATAAGAACTTGAAAAGGACCATTGCATAAACTTCAAAACTCATAACCCAAATACGGTTACACTCTAAATACACAACCAAATCTAATTTCTCGACATTAACCTACTTAAGCAAAAAAAAAAAAACCAAATCCAATTTCTCGACATTAACCTACTTAAGCAAAAAAAAATAGAACAATCAAGACCCAAGTAATCACAAAATACATCTTCAGTTTCAACACATCACCATTCTTGTACCGAGCCAACTGTTCTTTGCACTTAGCCAACTCATCCTTATCTTTAATGCTTTGAATTAAAGCAGTCATTACCTCTCGACAAACCGGACATCCCTGTTCTTCACCAACATCAGCCCATCTGAGGAATCCACATCCTCTAACCTGTTATCGGACATCATAAGCAACAGAAGAATGAAACTTGAGTTTCAATAACCATTAAACAGAAGAAACTTACACATCTAAGATACCATCGACCAGGATTAGCTTTGGATTGTGACTCTTTGAACATTGTTTTCGCACCACAAGGACATATGATGTCTGAAGCTTGACTTTTGCTCATGGTCTCCTTGGATCGAAGCACAGAGGAAGAAGATGAAGACATGTTCAGCGATTGAAAGGGTTTAACACAGACAAATTAGGGCTTGAACTTCTTAAATGAGGAAGGGGATAACGTTGGGGGGTAATTTGGACATTTCACCACTCTCTAACGATAAGTCTAACGGCATCTTGGTCCGGGGGGTAAAAGTGCGAAATAAGTGTTAACAGTGGGGGGGGGGGGGGGATTTTGCAATTATTTCCTTAGGGGGGGTAGGAGTGCCAATGACCCCTAACCTCAGGGTGTAAAATTGCAGTTTACTCTTGTTATTATTATACACACATAGAGATAGAGAGAATGAGAGAGTTGTGCGAGAGAGAGGGACGGCCACCAACTCATTGGAGGTAGCGCAGGGTGCTGGGCAGTAGAGGTGCAAGGCCACAAAAGGGGTGGTGCCGGTCTAGGGGAGCTGCGGGGTTAGACGGCGGTGGTCCCGGGGGCGGCTTGCCATGTTGGTGGTGGATGTGGTGTTAGGTGAACAACATTAACCTAGGGACGTAAATGGCAGCTAACTCATGTATACATACATACATACATACATATAGGGGAATTATAGTCGGAATACCCACTCGAGTTAAGAAAACCTGTGAAAACCCACTATAACAATAAAACAAATTATTGACTTTTTTAAGATGTGTACTATGTGTTATTATAGTTACACAAAAATTGTAGGCATTTGTTACACATGTGTAACAAAATATCGTTTTTAAATGTTATACGGTTTCCTAAGAAATAACCCAAAAAATGCAAACCCTCGGTATTTTCAAGCAAAAGGAAAGGAAATCGGATATGAAATTCCTCGCTATAAAGATAGATCACCTAGACGACGAAGGGATTGAAATGTAGGAGAAACTGAAAGAAGAAATAAAGGCAAAATATCGTACTTAGTTTCGGTTTTTTTAAGTCGTTCGGTATTTTAGCTTTTTTTTTAATATATGTAGTATTTTTTTCGTATTTAAATTATGTAATCGTTTTTTTAGTTTACGAAATCTTCTTTTATTTACATTATGTAATCTTTTTTTTATTATTGTTATTATATAGGTATTTTAAAAAATTAAATACACATTTTATAGTTTTGAATAATAAAATAATAACAAAAATCGGATGCCACGTGTCGAATAACGTCACTCTTCCACGCCCCTTTCCACCCCCTCCCCGTTTGGCACAACTCCCCTTTTCCAACGCGCGCTAACGTGTCGTCTATGTGACGAATAACGCCCAATTTTCAAGTCTCTCCACACCGTATGGTCTTACATATGTGTAACAATTGACTATTTTTTTTGTAATAACTAATAATAACATATATTACATAATGTTGACTTTTAAAGCAACTCACCTCATGATTTTTAAACGATCAAAATTTTTCCATACGTTAATATTTAAAAAAAAATGAGCATTTTATTATTTTTAATTTGAGTATGGTGTTGCCATTGATTTTCTAATTTATTAAAAGTTAACATTAACATGTTACTTGATTACCATATATATACTCATGTCATATCGTCCGAGCATCGCATCGTGCGAGCATCCTCTAATAGGGCTGTAAACGAACCGAACGAACACGAACAAGGCCTTGTTCGTGTTCGTTCGTTATGGAAATAAATGTGTTCATGAACACTTAACGAACGAGATTTTATGTTCGTGTTCGTTCATTAAGGAAACGAGCGTGTTCGCGAATGGTTCACGAACACAAATAAATTTGGCGAACTCGACGAAGGATAAAGATAGATGGCCCAGAGAGTAGCACTCGAACTTGAATCCCTTATTGTGGAACGGAGGTCGATCGTATTCGTGGATGTAAATAATGAGAAATGAAAGGGAAATGATGCATAAACAAGGTGAAAGTGGGTTTCCTAGTTTAATTGTTAGGAAAATAAAATAAATAAAAGTTTAATAATATAAAAAATACAAATAAAATATAAGAAAGTACAAAGATCTTCAATTAAAACACAAACATACGAACATAAACGAAGCAAATCAACGAATGTTCACGAACACGTTCACGAACACCTTACCAAACGTTCATGAACACAATCGAACGAACGAGACATATGTTCATGTTCGTTCATTTAACTAATCGAACGAAATTTCTTGTTCATGTCCGTTCGTTTATTAAACGAACGAACATAAACGAACTTCCCGCCAAACGGTTCACGAACTGTTCGCTAAACGTTCGGTTCATTTACAGCCCTATCCTCTGATGTGTGTATATATAAAGCGGACTATGAGTAGTACGAACCTATAAATTATTGTACTATACATGAATAGTACACTTTTTCTCAAGATTTGTTTCTTTGTCTCTATACACGAATAGTATACTTTTTTTAAAGATTTGTTTCTTTGTGAAATTAACTCATAAACAGAGCATAATGTAACCGTAATTTAAACGTGCAGTGGTTAAAGCTGACTCAACAGGTTAAAGTTAGTTAACTCAAGTGAACTGTGTGGCCTTGGTTCAAATCCCTCAATTATTTTTTGGTACCTTATATTATTTTTTATATTTCAGAAATGTCAAGAAAGTCTTCAAACTTAAATGTATTTTGTTTTCTTATGAGATTACTGTTTTCGTCCCTGTGGTTTGTTAAAAATCACTGTTTCAGTCCATTAGTTTAAAAATTACGATTTCAGTCTCCGTTGTTTCACTTTCGCAACCATTTCAGTCCATGTGGTTTCACTTTCGTAACTATTTCAATCCATTTATTTTGTTAGTACATTGACTGAAACGGTTACGAAAGTGAAACCACAAGTACTGAAATCGCAATTTTTAAACTAATAGACTGAAATAATGATTTTTGACAAACCACAGGGACGAAAACAGTAATTAACTCTTTTCTTATTTAACTAACTCCTGAGTTTATGTAAAATACTATTGTTTTGTTAACTTATTTCGGTTTATTTTTTACTTTCAAAATATAACAATACATGTTTCGACTTAGAAAAATATATGATTTTAGATTCCGTCACAAAGTACGTCTCACTTAAGCCATTCATTTATTTATCCTATGCCTTCTTCCTTCATGGACCCCAATAATTTATTTAATTTTCTTTTCCTATCAGAAATTGAACAATTGAATAAGTGTTATTGTGGTCCATATAAGTGGGAATGTGGTCCTTGAAAGAAAAGCCTATTTTTGTGGGTAAAAGGAACATTAGATAAGAGTAGAGAGTTGTGGGATATTAATGCCATTTAAGTTCTACCACCACCTTATCCTCTTGAATCCTTCAACCCCAAAACAAAAACAACTAAATTGTGGTCGTGTTACATGAAAGTGATTGCTCCAATAATGTATATGCACACTTAAAATTTCTATAATTGACATGACTAGATAGACATAAAGACTTTGATAAAAATGTCAGAACAGTTTATCATGACATAGAAGACACTAATAGTAATACTTATGCAGGACAGCTAAATTGTCACGTGTACTGAACTATATAAATTAGTCATAGTGATGTATATGGGTCCTTAATATTCTCGATTTTCGTACATTAGCCATTAAAAAAAAGTTTGTAATTGCAAATGTTTGTCCATTCCAAGCACTATTGGTAAAGGTGTGGAAAGGTCCATTTTCTATCGGTTTTGCTTTCTATTTGATTACTTTTTGTATCACATCTTCAAATGTGTTTGCATCTAATAAACAATACACATTCTTTGTTATTGTTTATTCCCATAAAATAGTTTTAAACCCATTGAAGATAAATAGTTTTAAGTATGATCTTAAACTCTTCTTCAAGTATATAAGTTTTGATATATTAAATAAAACTATAACCGCTTAAAGTTTGACAACCGATTTTTGTTCTTTCCGTCGAAGACATGTTGTAGTTAAAACTAGATAAGAGAGATCAGAGAAGCAATGATTATCAAAGGCATACTTAAATATCTTATTAGAACACCCGTAATGGTTAATGCCCCATAAGAGCATTTTCTGCCATATCAGCATTATAACGTTCCTTTTAAAAAATGTGTAATACTTTCCGTTATGTTTTCTTTCCATTTGGGCATTATACTAGAAATGTCCATCTCTCTTCATGCCCCTATAACACTCTAGGGGACAGTATTTGACCCATTCATGCCCCTATAATGTTTCATTACGCATGTTCTTATAAAAAATGTATTATCTGTCTTATTATTTTATTTTTTCTTATTAAACTAAGTGTCCGCTTTTAGAAAAATAGGTAATAATGGTAGCATCTCTTTAATTTTTTTTTAATGGCAAATTTGGATCACTGACGAACCACTGGAGTATCATCGTGCCACAAGCGGAACCACTCGATCATATCCATCTCCACTAGGCATAATGCCTATACACCAATTGAGGAGGAAACCCAGAGAAAATCCCCTTGTGAGAATCGAACCCAGAACCTATTGATCTAAAGTATCTCTTTAATTATACCTAATCCCTAACCTTACCACCCACTAATATTAAAAATATAATCTTATTATGTTTTTAAAAGTGTTATCATAACCTTATGTTTTTTTGCTTATTACGTGGCTTATTTGATCGACTAGGCCCAAACTGTCAGTATCATCGTATAAATTCGAACCAAGAAAAGCTTTCATTTAAGAAAAACCAATATGGATTCCAAAAATCATTAAAGCTAAAATTTAGAATTATGTTTGATTGTTCGATAAGGAATCGGATTCATATTGAACAACAAAACATATTTCTAACGAGGACTAAGTTTAACTATGATTCTTACTTTAATGGGTTTTGAAAACAAATAAACCCCTACTTTCAATCAAAGAAACTTAGAGGATGTTTGTTTATCTTTTAATGAAGTTTTTACTGGTTCAGCATTTAATGGTTCAGGCTGTTTGTTTCACGAGCAGATGTCTAAATGGTTCAGACATTTGCCTCTGAATGGTTAAGCATTATACAGAGGCTGAATGGTTAAGACCTCTAATCTGAATTTGTCAGACATTTGCCTCTGAACGGTTAAGCTATACAATTCTTAATGGTTCAGACATCTTACTAATTTAGCACTTAATGGTTCAGACCTCTTACTGGTTTAGCACTTAACCATTCAGATGTTGCCAAACAGCCGCTTAGCTTTTCTATATTATCTTAATGGAACCAGGGGCGCAGGATATGAGGGGCCGGGGGGGGCGCCCGACCCCCCGAACTTTTTGCGAAGTAGTGTTACGTATCTATTTTTCGTATAGAAATTTTTAGGTTTATATGTCTTCACCCCCCTGGTTTAAAAAAAAATTAGGTATATATTTTTTTGGACCCCCCGGTTTAATTTTTTTTTTTTTGGTATATACGTTTTTGACCCCTCCGGTTTTATAAAAAAATATTTATATAGCCTAAATAAAATTATTTAAATAGCCCATTATAACTTGGATTGTATGTTTATTACTTAGCCCATTAATGATAAGCCCAAAAAACCCAATATAACTTGAATAGCCCATTAGTTAAAGGCTGTTGCTGCTAAGTGCTAACCGGTCAAAAAAAAAAATGCTTGCTTGTTGCTGCTAACTGGAGACCGAGAACAGAAGAAAAAAACGCAGCAGGTGCAGGTGCGGCCGGCTGTCTTCTTCGTTCGGGATTTAGGTGCAGGTGCGGCTGTCTTCAACTCTTCAAGGTATGTGTTTTTTTTTATCTTTAGGTTTAAATTAGGGCTTAATTTATGTGATTTAGGTTTAAATTAGGGATGAAATTGGACCGATTTTTTGCCATAAACTTGTTGAAATTAGGGATTTAGGGGTGAAATTAGGCTGTAACCATGCTAGATATTAGAAAAAGAAAATGCCTTGTTGATGGTTAATTAGGTTGTAACAGGCTGTAACTTGTTGAAATTAGGGATTTAACTTGTGTTGTTGACTTGTTTCTTGTTAGATTACGCTATGGGGAAAAACAAAATCATAACTTCTTTTTTTAAAATTGTTTGTTAAACAATGTTTACGTTTTAATGTTTGAGAACGTATTTTATTTGACGAATTCAAAAATCTTAAAGGAAGACGAGCAGAACTATAATTCTTCATCCAGGAGAACCGGCCACCGGGTACCCACCTTCCTCTTCTTTTTAATGTTTTCGTGTCTTTGTTCAATTGTTTGTTAAACAATGTTTACGTTTTAATGTTTGAGAACGTATTTTATTTGATATTAATATTTGACCCGATCCGACCCGAATCGAATCACCGACATCCGACCCAAACATAGAATTTTTTTTAGGTCCGGTACCTTCCGCCCCCCCGAACATTTTTTTCAAGCTTCGCCACTGAATGGAATGTTTAGAATCCCATGACTTAAATGAAACCAAAGACATTCTTAGACTTTGGGGTGTGGAGGGGATGGGTTGGGTTGGGTTGGGTTGGGGGCATTGCTCGACGCGTGGCGAGGGTAGGATCTATAAGCTAAAACTAAAAAATTAGGGGAGTAACGCCCTTCTTTTTCATACTTTCCATAATTAGAAACCGTTGCTTGTATTTTTATTTTTGGAAGTCTTGTACTCTTGTAATCGTCTTTTCGTTGTAATCTTTGTAAAATTCGAGACTAGAATCATAATGAAATTCGTATTTTCTTTACATTCATGCTATACACGTTTCATACTTGTCCATACACTTGGAATTATTAAACATATGATACTTTATTCACAATTTGTGCAAAATGCGTCAAACTTGCAAACATGTGACTTATATACTCAATTTATGCAAATACGTTACTTAATCTCAACAAACCTACTAGTTTACACATGTTTTGTATTTGTTGTATGATTTAATTACATTAAATACCCTTAAGTATGATTCTTGTGCTTATAACACCTTGAAAATGCCTTAAAACATCAAAGTATGGAACTACAAGGACCTATTATGCCAAAAATCAAACTTGATTCATCAGTCACGCGGCTCACCGGCCACGACCCGCACCCCTTGGGTGGCTCGCGCCCCGCGAGGCGGTTGAATCTGCAGAACAGACTTCCAGCTCGCGGATTGGGTCATTTTGTTGTGTTTTGTTGAGTTTTAACTTGTGTTTCTTACATTTAATGTCACCTAATCAACCCTAATTCTTTTCCCTATAAAACTCAAGCCTCCTCCACACCTTTTCACTATGCAAACTCTCTAATCTCACTCTCAAATCACTCTCAATTCAGTTGTTAATCAGAAGTAAAGTCAGATTCATTCCAAGCTACTAAAGTGAGCATAAGTTCACTTCTACACTTCCTTTTTCATTGATTATTCTTTCTAATCACTTGGAACAACCTTAGGTATGTTTTCACAGGTTTTCCATGGAAAACCAAGGCTGGAACATCACCATAAAAGGCTCTAAAGTGCAATAAACTTTCCGTTTTGAATAAACATTTGTTAAACTTGCTTGAACTTGAGTTGTCTCATTACATTCCTATGTTCTTATGCTCATAATCAAGTGTATGATTAGGTGGACTTAAAAACAAGGTTGTGACATGTAAATACAGAGGTTTAATGCTTACAAACATTCTGTTTTGATAGGGTTTTAACCCACAAGTGATGAACAAGCTTAAAGCTTGAAGATTGTGTGATTATAAGGTTAGCTTGAGCTATCCTACTTGAAAATCCACACATCACTTGATGTTTTCTTAGATTAGTTGTAGTTATTTCATTCTTTATTGTATATTCTTGACCCTCCTTGTTGTCTATGACAACATGTGTAGTGGTGAATACCAAAGAGGTACCTAAATGGAAGATTCATCTTCCTACCTCATGCATGACTTGTATGATGTTATTCATTGGACTTTAACTATAATATATACTATATAATACATATATATTATCTAAGTAACCAAACCCTTGATGATAACCTAGTGGTTATATGCAGGGGCTGACCTATCTTACCCGGTGGGGTGGCGGGCGCACCCCTTGGAAAAAAAAAAAGAAATTTAGTGTTAATTTTTACCAAAAATCTCAACCGCACCCCTTAAAAATTTTCCTTTGCACCCCTTGAACTTGGTTGAAACCAGTAAATGAGTTTATGTTGTTTGCAATAAAAAAGAATTAATGGGAATTATGGCAAGATCTTGAAAAGGATTTTAAGGTTATGAGTGTGTTACAGGGAAGGTAACGAAGAAGGTTGTAATGGAAGAAAAAGAAAAGCAATTAGTTTTTTTGGAAATATGGAAAGCCAGAATCTCGGAAAAAGAAAAGCAATTAGCTGTAACCCTTTGGAAATGAATTAATTATCCACTAAATACTATATTGTATTTACACATTTCATAATTAATTAATTTATGTACTAAAAAAAATTATCCATTCTCTTTTAATTAATTCGGATAAGAATATGTTAATAGATTTTTAATGGCCTATAAATAAATAAATTGCAATACATATAACTTTTTACTCAACTAAACCATATCGATACCACTATAGAAACATCTGTAACGGTATTAGTTATTATTTTAATTGTATTTTGGTTTCGATACGAGTCAGTTTTTATATTTTTTGGTATTTTTTACCACCCGCAATGAAACATTGTAACTCGGAACCTTTTGTTTTTAACTAATTTTTATTAGGTTGATACTATTGTAAACATCATTTTATGTTTTGTATATGTACCGAAGTACCGCCTCAAAACGCGGGAAAACCTACATCATAGAATGACAAGAATTTATGCCCCCACAAGCCGACCCGACCCGGCCCTGACCGGAAAAATATATATATATATATAACAATAGACAAACAACTCTTAAAAAATTTCCGCACCCCAAGAAAAAATTTCCTGGGTCCGCCACTGGTTATATGTCAAAGTAATAGGTTATATCATCTAAAGACCATAGTACTTGTTACGATTCTAATGGGCATTTTGACCCATGAAAACATTTAAACTCTTTTGAGTTTCTTAGTGTCAAAACAAGTATTGTGTGATGGATGATTACTTTCTCATATGTATACTTTCATGTAATTTAAATTCCAAATCTTTACTCCCCCGTTAACTTCCAATACTCACACACCTATGTTTCTTCGTGTAGAAGGACACGATGTTCCATCCTAACCAACCTAACACTCGCGGAATTACCAAGTGGAAAGCTTGCAAAACCGTGAGTATACTTGATCCCGTTTTACTTTTTACCACTTTGGGTGCAATATGTATGTTATACAAATCACACAACACTTAAACTATTTTAATCCCTATCCATGCTTAACATAAAGCTATATGATGCTTGTTAGACTTGTATGCTATGTAAACTTTTTGTGTTGATATATGCTCATTATATACTTGGGTTTGAACATATAGTACACCGTTTCTGGATATTAGTAACTTGCATATTGGTTATTCATGTTGGATATGAGCTCGTTAAACTTTTATTCTATATTATGCTATGTATGAAAACTTGTATACTCGCCAACTTTTTGTTGATATATTTTAATACATGTTGCAGGTTGATAGATGAGATGATGTTATGAGAAGAAACAAGATTTAGGTGAACTCAGAAACACACCTAGATTAATTTGTCATTTTGATGTGATGTTTTGAAACAATGTTATCTTTATTTGAATCTTTGTATGACATTTTTAGCATCTTTATGAACGTTGAGATAATTTATATTGTCCCATAGTGTTATGATGTTTTGAGCAATTTGTTCGTCTCATCCCGATGTTTCCGCCATCGGTTGGGGTGTGATAGATTGGTATCAGAGCCATAACTATAGGGAATTAGGAAAAGTAGGAATGTTTTGCCTAGTCTATAGTTTTAGGAACTTTGATTCTTATTTGTGGTTTAAAACTACATGCCTTCTACCTTTTTTGCTTCTTATCTATTCTCTTTTGGTCTCTTAAACTTACATGCCTTTCCTAAGGCTAACACAATACACTTTTGAAGACTTGAAGAAACTCGTGACACAAACGAGACGAATTTATCAAAATAGGCGTGAAACCCACAATTTGGTAAACGACTCTCATTCCGCATAGTTCTATTTTGCACGAAATTACACCATTTTTTTTGGAGTGCAATCCACAACTTAATGGTAAATTTCCATTTCAACTCTAGTGGACCCTCATCAAAGTGTCGAAATTTGATTTTGAACCGACGAGTACCAACCACATTAGGGTACGAAATCGTCAAGTTAGGGGTGAAACTCGCATCTTGTCGATTAAGTCCCATTCCTCGTTTTTCAATCTCGCCAAGGTCCCGATTGTTTCAATCGATGAGAAACGTGTAGTAACTGGAAGGGTAAGATGCCGTTAATCGCTTCTCGACGAGAGTATCTTACCTATAGTCCAAAGCACGTTTCTCTAATTCGAAAGGACTTTCGACCCACTTTGGAATAGTCGACGTTTCTCTACCCGAAACAACCCAATGTTTTATGAGCCTCTCTTTTATGTTATCTCAATTTATATGTGATTTTATACTTCTTACCTCGTTCATTTCGAAACCGTTACACAATTCGCACGTTTCTCGCAATCAAAAACAATAATAATCTCTCGTGAACAAACTAAATTTACGATGCTTTCATTATTTATGTTATGCTATGTGGAATTCATGATTATGCTATGTGGAACAATTTGAACATTTTGTATGCTATGTGATGCATTCATGAAAACGATTTTATTAAACAAACGTTATGATCAAGTCTCACCTATTCGTTCTTTTGAATCTTAGATGTCTGGCCAACTTCCAACTCGACTAAGAAGTCTAAGACCAGCTCCCAAAAGAAGATGATGGCATTCATGGCCAATCAGATTGCTCGCATCGTCCCTAAGATCGTCACTGAAATCCAAGCGTCTGCTACTCCAAACTCCTCCGTCGATTCAAAGATTGATGTGCGCAAGCCCGTGTCTTTCAACTTCAAACACTTCTTGTCTTGCAACCCTAAGCCATTCACTGGAAATGATGGGGTGACTGCTATGCTAGAGTGGTTTGACAGCATAGAAGTCACATTCATCAATAGTGAATGTCCTGAAGAGCTTAAGATGTGTAGTGCTACTGGGGTCTTCCAAGCCCGAGCCTTGGAATGGTGGACCAACGAACGAAACCTTCGTTCAAACGAAGTTGCTTATGCTTTACCTTGGGAGGAAGTTAAGCAACTTATGACAGAAGAATTTTGCCCTCCTCATGAGCAACAAAAGCTGGAAGAAGAATTTTGGGCTCTAAAGCAAGTTGGAGAAGATAACTTAGCCTACACCACCCGCTTTAAACATCTTAGTTTCGTTGTTCCCCACCTTGTTTTGACCACCGACCGCATGATAAGGAAATACATCAATGGTTTACCTCCTTCCATGCGAGATACTATCGAGGCACCCAAGCTTGATAACATTGAAGCCGTTTACCATCTCCCAGTTTCCTAAACAACAATCGCATTCACGGCAAACAAGCTGCGAACCCTGTTTCTTCAAAGCCAGCCAATCAAATAACCCAACAATCGAGTGGTAACAAGGGGAAGAAGCGAAAGCATCAGAACCATGGTTGCAACGCGATTGTACCAGCTGTTAACCCAAACCCTGCTAAGCCTGAAAATGCATGAAAGCCATACACTGGGGTTCATCCCAAGTGTACCACTTGCAACTATCATCACCCTGCCAATGTCAATTGTCGCCATTGCACAACTTGCAACCGTTTTGGCCATAATGCCGCTTATTTTCGTAATAACCCTGCACCACAAGCCCAACCAGCTCCTCAAAACGCAAAACCAGCTAGAGCCTGTTACAAACATGGTGATACTACGCATCTCCATCCTCAATGTCCTCAGCTGAACCAGGAACAACAACAACCTCCTCGAGGACGGGCTTTCAACCTCAACTCAAATCAGGTGCGAAGGGACAATGAAGTCGTTAATGGTACGTTTCTTTTTAATAATCTTTATGCTTCGATACTGTTTGATACTGGTGCAGGCAAAAGCTTTGTGTTCGTTGAATTTGAACATTTGTTAAATTGTACACGCTCTAAACTGTCTAAGTCGTTTTCCGTCGAAGTTGCCAATGCCAAATCCATCTTAGTCGATTCTGTTCTTCGTGATTGTCTTCTTACTCTCAACGAGCATATCTTCACTATCGACCTTATACCCATGCAACTGGGTAGTTTCGATGTCATAGTAGGCATGGACTGGCTTCGTAAGAACCATGCTGAAATTGTTTGCCACGAGAAGTATGTTCGTTTGCCTCTTCCATCTGGCGATACCTTACACGTCTATGGAGACCGACCTTCAAGAGGACTGAAACTGATGTCATGCACACAAGCGAAAGATATTTACGCAAATAGTACTTTGCCTTTTTAGCCCACGTTGTGGAAGAAAAGGGCAAGGGAAAGAGCGTAAGTGATGTTCTAGTGGTGTGCGACTTCCCTGAAGTCTTTCCTGAAGACTTACCTGGTCCTCCTCCACCTCGATCTGTTGACTTTCGTATTAGCCTCGTACCTGGATCGACTCTTGTTGCCAAAGTTCCTTATCGTCTTGCACCCTCTGAAATGCAAGAGTTATCTACTCAACTTCAAGAACTCCTCGTAAGGGCTTCATACGTCCAAGTACCTCACCATGGGGTGCTTCTGTGCTTTTCGTCAAAAAGAAGGATGGCTCGTTCCGCATGTGCATCGACTATCATGAGCTTAACAAACTCACCGTCAAGAATCGTTATCCTCTTCTGCGCATCGATGATATCTTTGACCAACTTCAAGGCGCAACTTGTTTCTCCAAGATCGATCTTCGATCTAGTTATCACCAACTCCGTGTTCTCAAAGAGGACATTCCCAAAACCGCGTTTTGCACTCGCTATGGGCAATATGAGTTCGTGGTCATGCCTTTTGGTTTGACCAATGTACCAGTTGTGTTAACGGATCTGATGAATCGTGTTTGTAAGCCTTACTTGGATCGTTTTGTAATCGTCTTCATTGATGATATTCTCATCTATTCTAAAACCCAAGCCGATCATGAACGTCATCTATGCCTCATACTCGAACTCTTACGTGGTGAACGCTTCTATGTGAAGTTTTCTAAGTGTGAATTCTGGATCAAAGAAGTCTAATTCCTTGGACACGTCATTGATGAAAAAGGAATCCATGTTGATCCTTCCAAAATCGAAGCTGTGAAGAATTGGACCGCGCCTAAAACTCCTTCTGAAATCCGTTCTTTCTTAGGATTGGCGGGTTATTACTGCCGATTCATCTCGAACTTTTCAAAAATCGTTGTTCCTCTCACCTTGTTGACTAAAAAAGAGAGACCTTTTGCTTAGGGTCCTGAGCAAAAGGAATCTTTTCAAACTCTCAAGAACTTGCTTTGTAACGCTCCTATTCTTGCTCTCCCTGATGGGAATGATAATTTCGTGGTATATTGTGATGCCTCAAACCGTGGTCTTGGTTGTGTTCTCATGCAACTAGACAAGGTCATCGCTTGTGCCTCTCGTCAACTCAAAATGCATGAGAAAAACTATACTACCCACGATCTCAAGCTTGGCGTAGTTGTTTTTGCGTTAAAGATTTAGCGACACTACCTATATGGTACGAAGTGTGTGGTTTTCACTGACCATAAGAGCCTACAACACATCTTTAACCAAAAAGAGTTTAACATGCGTCAGCGACGTTGTGTGGAACTGCTTAACGACTACGACTGTGAGATTCGCTACCATCCTGGCAAAGCGAATGTCATGGCCGATGCACCTAGTCGTAAGGCTCATGTTAGTAGTATTCGTTGTTTTCACATCTCTAGCAATCTTTACACTCGTATTCATGAAGTTCAATACTCGTCCGCCAACGAAGGAACCTTGTTCGTAGAAATATGTGGTCCTACTGAAGACCAACTCTGGACGAAATCAAATGGTCTACAATACTGTCCTGATCGCATTTGGGTGCCAAATCACGACAATCTTCGTGAACTCATCATGAACGAGGCACACAAATCCAAGTACTCGATTCATCCTGGCGCTGACAAGATGTACCATGACCTTCGTGCATCCTATTGGTGGCCTGGTATGAAGAGGGACATTGCCACGTATGTTTCTAAGTGCCTCACCTGTTTGAAAGTCAAAGTTGAGCATCAACGACCTTATGGTCTACTCGAACAACCTGAAATCCCCGTTTGGAAATGGGATAGCATTGCTATGGACTTCATAACCAAACTTCCTCGCACATCGTCTGGTCACGATAGCATTTGGGTGATTATCGATCGTTTGACCAAATCCGCTCATTTCCTTCCTATTCGTGGAGACTTCAAGGTTGAGAAACTTGCTCGACTTTATACCGATGAAATCATATGTCGTCATGGTATACCCATTGACATCATCTCTGATCGTGATGGTCGTTTCACTTCGCGTCTTTGGCAAACTTTCAAGTCCGCTATGAGTTCTCACTTGAATCTCAGTACGGCCTTTCATCCTAAAACGGATGGACAGACTGGATGTACCATCCAAACCCTAGAGGACATGCTTCGTTCTTGTCTCATCGACTTTGGTGGTAGTTGGGATATGCATTTACCATTGATCGAGTTTTCGTACAACAATAGCTACCACTCCAGTATTCACATGGCTCCTTTTGAGACATTGTATGGTCGCAAGTGCCAATCCCCCATTAGCTGGCATGAGATTGGTGATAAACAATTTACTGGCCCTGAGCTCATACAAGAAACAATGGATAAGATTCTTCAAATCCGTGATAACTTACTCAAGGTTAGAAGTCGACAAAAGAGCTATGCTGACAAGAGACATAAAACCTTGGAGTTTAACGTTGGTGATCATGTTCTACTCAAAGTATCTCCTTGGAAAGCAGTAGTTCATTTTGGTAAAAAGGGAAAACTTGCCCCTCGCTATGTTGGTCCTTTCAAAATACTCGAGAGGATTGGAAAGGTGGCTTATCGATTCGATTTACCTCAAGAACTCAACAACGTCCATCCAACATTACATGTCTCAAACCTCAAGAAGTGTCTAGCTGAAGAAGGACTTCAAGTTCCACTCGAAGATCTTCAAATCAATGAGACTTTTCATTTCTGGGAGAAACCCGTCGAAATCATGGACCGAGGAATCAAGAAACTGAGGCGCAGTCAAATTCCTATCGTTAAGGTTCGATGGGAAGGAAAACGTAGCGATGAATTTACTTGGGAACTCGAGATTGATATGAAGACCAAGTATCCACAACTTTTCGTTACTTTTTCCTAAATTTCGGGACGAAATTTCCTAAAGTAGGGGAAACTGTAACGCCCTGCTTTTTCATACTTTCCATAATTAGAAACCGTTGCTTGTATTTCTATTTTTGGAAGTATTGTACTCTTGTAATCGTCTTTTAGTTGTAAAATCTGAGACTTGAATCATAATGAAATTCGTGTTTTCTTTACATTCATGTTATACACATTTCATACTTGTGCATACACTTGGAATTATTAAACATATGATACTTTATTCATAATTTGTGCAAAATGCGTCAAACATGCAAACATGTGACTTATATACTCAATTTTTTGCAAACATGTAAATTAATCTCGACAAACCTACTAGTTTACACATGTTTTATATTTGTTTTATGATTTAATTACACTAAATACCCTTAAGTATGATTCTTGTGCTTAAAACACCTTGAAAATGCCTTAAAACATCAAAGTATGGAACTACAAGGACCTATTATGCAAAAATCAAACCTGATTCATCAGTGACGCGGCTCACCGGCTGCGACCCACACCCTTTGAGTGGCTCGCGCCCCGCGAGGTGGTTGAATCCGTAGAACAGATTTCCAGCTCACGGATTGGGTCATTTTATTGTGTTTTGTTGAGTTTTAACTTGTGTTTCTTACATTTAATGTCACCTAATCAACCCTAATTCTTTTCCCTATAAAACCCAAGCCTCCTCCACACCTTTTTCACTTTGCAAACTCTCTAATCTCACTCTCAAATCACTCTCAATTCAGCAGTCAATCAGAAGCAAAGTCAGATTCATTCCAAGTTACTAAAGTGGGCATAAGTTCACTTCTACACTTCCTTTTTCATTAATTCATCTTTCTAATCACTTGGAACAACCTTAGGAATGTTTCCACAGGTGTTCCATGGAAAACCAATGCTAGAACATCACCATAAAAGGCTCCAAAATGCAATAAACTTTCTATTTTGAATAAACATTTGTTAAACTTGCTTGAACTTGAGTTATGTCATTGCATTCCTATGTCCTTATGCTCATAATCAAGTCTATGATTAGGTGGGATTAAAAACAAGGTTGTGACATGTAAATCCAGAGGTTTAATCCTCACAAACATTCTGTTTTGATAGGGTTTTAACCCACAAGTGATGAACAAGCTTAAAGCTTGAAGATTGTGTGATTATAAGGTTAGCTTGGGCTATCCTACTTGAAAATCCACACATCACTTGATGTTTTCTTTGATTAGTTGTAGTTATTTCATTCTTTATTGTATATTCTTGACTCTCCTTGTTGTCTATGACAACATTTGTAGTTGTGAATACCAAAGAGGTACCTAAATGGAAGATTCATCTTCCTACCTCACGCATGACTTGTAGGATGTTATTGATTGGAGTTAAACTATAATATATACTATATAATACATATATATTATCTAAATAACCAAACCCTTGATGATAACCTAGTGGTTATATGTCAAAGTATTAGGTTACATCATCTAAAGACCATAGTACTTGTTACGATTCTAATGGGCATTTTGACCCATGAAAACATTTAAACTCTTTTGAGTTTCTTAGTGTCAAAACAAGTATTGTGTGATGGATGATTACTTTCTCATATGTATACTTTCATGTAATTTAAACTCCAAATCTTTACTCCCCCGTTAACTTCCAATACTCACACACCTATGTTTCTTCGTGTAGAAGGACACGATGTTCCATCCTAACCAACCAAACACTCGCGGAATTACCAAGTGGAAAGCTTGCAAAACCGTGAGTATACTCGATCCCGTTTTACTTTTTACCACTTTGGGTGCAGCATGTATGTTATACAAATCACACAACACTTAAACTATTTTAATCTCTATCCATGCTTAACATGAAACTATATGATGCTTGTTAGACTTGTATGCTATGTAAACTTTTTGTGTCGATATATGCTCATTAACTTTGCTAGCCTACCTTAACAATTATAGCGCTATAGGATTAACGCACCGCCCAGTAGTCTTGGGGTATTGTTAAGTTAAACTTGTTAACCTCCCGTTATTCTTTGGGATAGGCAAAATTAACGCGTTGTATACTTGGGTTTGAACATATAGTACACCGTTTCAGCATATTAGTAACTTGCATATTGATTATTCATGTTGGATATGAGCTCTTTAAACTTTTATTCTATATTATGCTATGTATGAAAACTTGTAAACTCGCCAACATTTTGTTGATATATTTTAATACATGTTGCAGGTTGATAGATGAGATGATGTTATGAGAAGTAACAAGATTTAGGTGGACTTAGAAACACACCTAGATTAATTTGTCATTTTTATGTGATGTTTTGAAACAATTTTATCTTTATTTGAATCTTTGTATGACATTTTTAGTATCTTTATGAAATTTGAATTTAATTTATATTGTCACATAGGATTATGATGTTTTAAACAATTTGTTCATCTCATCCCGATGTTTCCGCCATCGGTTGGGGTGTGACAAGGGGTGTGGTGGGCGTCCCTTAGCTGGACGTGGCCAGCCATGTGAAAATTATTTTTTTTTGTTTAAACTATTTAAAATATCATTTAATAAAAATAACACACTAATTAAATTAAAAGATTACATAGAATATTTTAAAAAATACAAAGAAAATAAACAAAATACCTACAAAAAAATAATAATAAAATTAAAAACTACATAAAAGTTACTCTATGTTATATTTTTTTCATTATTTCTTCTTTTATTTCCAACGTCATTGTCAATTGTGTGCTGGTAAGGTGATCGACGGGCATGGCGATAAATTTCATTATTTCTCCGTCTGTTTTTTCTTGTGGCTTCTTTTTTTTGTCATTTTTGATAACGAACCACCAACGTCTTACGGTTGAGTTTCGGGCACGAATTCGGGTTGGGATAGGCTAACTGGAATAGACGAGTTGTCGTATGGAAAGTTTGTGGATACATGGTTTCCTATATACGATGCGATTCCAGCTAGATCAGGACACGGTGAGTATACTAAACCGTGTGTCGGTTGTTGTGGATGGCCGTGTGTAATGGATATTTGGGTTGGGTTTGGTGGTGGATGATTTGATGGCGGGCTAGGGTTCGGGTTTTCTTGGTATCCAAAGGGGTTGTTTGGGTCGTAGCCGCGGTTAAAAGAATACATTGCAGGATGTTGTGAGTTGATTTTATAAAAGATAAAGAGATATGGTAGAAGAAGTAGAGAAGTGGTAAAAATTGTAAAAAATTGGTGGGTATTTATAAACGTTTAATATGTAAATAATTTTTTTATTTAAACTAGCTGTTTGGAAACGGCTACATTGAACAAGCAAACGAAAGCCCGCCATGTCACCCAGCACCCCACCCCACGCTAGGCAAATCCTCACGCCAAGCAGGCAATGCCATGCCCAACGCTTGGCTGGTGTGGTGTAGCCAGCATTAAAGCCAATCTGCCGCCCCAATCCATGCCCCACACCCCATAGTCTTACTATTTCTTCTAGATCTGACATCCAACTAATGCGACAGTGATGAACAATTAAAGGAAAGTAAATAGATCCCAAATCAAATGTTTGAACCACCCAATCCTAGTTCCAAGGTAATGTCATTGCTAATGGTGGTAGGAATTGAGTGGGAAGATGGTTTGCGCCCTTCCCACCAGTAACACGAACAATGTAGGTGGCGAAGAGGTTTTTGACGAGGGTGTGAGTGAGAGTACATGGCTCCCATCTCCCATACTTTGTGTATCCTCACATTCTAGATCTCAAGCTTGTCCAAGGGTTTTGAACTAGAAGAACTTTATTATTTGATATCTTGTAACTTTGATTGTTTTGAAAAATTATAAAAAAAACACTTCACAAAATTTTAAGGGTGTTAGGGGTCGATATAACAATCCGGAATCTTGGATCCTGGGTAAGTACAGTATCATGAGTATTAACGACATCAACCAACTTTTGCTCTTTTTGTTTGTCTCCGTAAGTGATTAACATTGACTTAGCCCATCTGAACGAACCGCTAACGTAGTTGGAAGAAATTTTGAAGAGGCTTCCAATGGTCGGGAATGAAGACTGAATAATCCCGGGAATTTTCGGGATATTGTTATTTCCAGTTTTTATATAATGGGGAGATTGAGATCGTAATAGGTCACTGAACCTCACTTCTAACCTCACTTCTACACGATACAACACACCTACAACTCACTCTCTGTAACACTTATAATCGATCTCCATTGCTCAAGCGTTATAATATCTTTTACAATTAATAAGAACAACAAGAGGGAGTGTGATGTTTAGTCAACTCTCGAGGTTTTATGTCGGAGATTCCTAAAGATCAAGGGCTTTCCTCCTGATCACCCATGTCATTTTCTTACATACATTATCATACTTGTTACACAAATCAATCAAGCACACCACCTCATATACAAATTTGATCACAAAGTTAGTCTTGATAATTTTTTACCAAAACAATTTGGCACCCATCGTGGGCGAGTGGTGCTTTTCATTTTTCAAGTTTTTTTTGTTGACTTCACTATTTCTCAAAGATCTTTTCAAAGATGTTGTCCCAATCCAAGCTTTTTTCTTCTTTGATCCTATCTTCAAACTTTGAGTTAAGCAACCCTTTTCCCCTTCCTCTATCATTTCAAAAGAAAAATGACAATCCAATAGAAAAGACAACATATGCTGGCTACTAGAGTACCTATCTTTATCTTGAATGATGAAATCATTTATATGTTCTCAAAAGTGAAACAACATACAAAACAACAATAGAAGACCAATCAGATGTTGATAAAAGAGATAGAAAAGATGAAATCGGAATTGAAGAAGCTAGTGGAGGCGACGACCACTCAATTGCAACCTTGGATTCTGAATTCTGATACTGCATGATCCTTAGGAAACTAACCGGGAGATTTCATCTCCATGCAGTCTTGAACGAGGAAGGTTGATCTAACTCAGGTTGTTAGAGTTTTGGCAACGAGATATTTCAAAACCACCCTAGGATCATCAACACAGAACACTAACATTGGTAACATTTCCGATTGTCAGTTTTTGAACACTAACAATGTTGGACTTATGCAGGATGTAGGGATCGGCCCGATTATGGCCAAAGAACTAAAGAAGCTGATGGATATGATCTTAAGTGTACCTTGTGGTCCAACCGATACCTGAAGTATCCTCATCAAGCCATAGGATCTCGAGATTTGCTTCTCCAATATGTGACGCAGAGATCCCTAAGCGTTTTCAAACTCCCAACATGAAGCTACATGATGGGACCACAGATCCTGAAGAGCACATTGCCCAGTACAGGGAAAAGATGGAAATCAACCTTATCCTTATGGACCAAAATGAAACTTTTACAGGACCCGCCTTAAAATGGCTACTAAGTGTTCCGCCTAATTCTATTAATTCATTTTCTCATTTGGTTAACTTTTTAATAATCAATTTTCATGCAGTAGAATATGTGTGCAAGTTTGGTCTGGAATCCCTAGATATTCTAAATCTTGATATCGCTACAACAGTTCAAGCTTTCAAAAGGGGATTGAAGAGTGATTACCCTTTTTATGAAGATCTCGTTATGAACCCATGCAGGAATTTGGATGAAGTTAGGAATCGTGCTCTGAGACCATAAGGCTCGAAGAGGATGAGAAAATCCAAAAAGAGATCTACAAGCCATCTAATTATGATCATCCTAATTGAAAGTTGGAATCCTCATCTTACAAACCCTACAGATCTAAACCTTATTCAAAATCTGGCAACCCAAAGAAAGAGAAGAGCCAGGATCCTGACAAAATCCTATGACGAGCAACATCCCCTCCTCCGGATGCGAAGGTAACTAATCTTATACTAATATCTAACAGCTAGGAGACATGCCAAAGAAGCGAAAAAGGAAAAAATGAGACATGCCTACCAGAACATCAACCCTAACCGATAAGAAAGTGATCTCGTTCGATGAGGAGGATAGATAAAACGTTTAGAATCTTCACCATGAGGGCTTGGTCATCACCTTGTATGTTGCCAACCATTTTGTTCGCATGATCCTGATTTATGGGGGCATCTCTGTCAACATCATCTAACTAGAGGCCTTGAAAAGGGTGAATATCCCTGAAAGTGAAATTGTAACGAAGTCCTCAATACTGGTAGGATTCAATGGAGAGGTCAAGAACATAATTAGAGAGATCAAGCTACCTTTTTATATTGAAAGGGTAAACTCGATCCAAAGATTTTGTGTGATTGACTCATTATCTTGTTATAACATTATTTTAGAGAGACCATTGATCTATGATATGAAAGCGGTGCCATCAATGTATCACTGGTGCGTTAAATTGCCAAACCTCTGGGAAGTGAGGCATATCAATTAAAGAAGCAAGCGTGACACATCCTCGAAGCTAGCGAGCAAGATGTCAAGGAAGTGTCCTTAGATCCTGCGAACCCAAATGTTAAAGTGCTTATAAGATCCAATATCCCCAAGGATATTGAGCTAGAACTTTTAGATGTTCTGAAAAATAGGATGTCGGCCTTTGCATGGAAGCATGAGGACATGACAGGTATATTAAAGATATTATTACTTATAAACTTGATATTGATAAAAGTTCTAGGCCTATACATCAAAAACGAAGAAATTTTCCACCTGAAAGATATATAATTTTCCTAGAAGAAGTTGAGAGGCTTCTTAAGTCCAGTATGATAAAAGAGGTAAAGTTACCAAGAGGGCTAGTAAACGTAATAGTGGCACACAGAAGAATGGGAAATGGGGAGTTTGCATGAACTTCACCAGCCTCAACAAAGCCTATCCTAAGGATCATTTCTCCTTACCACGTATAAATTCAATGGTTGATGCTACAACAGGCCTTGAGATGCTGACCTTCATGGATGAATACTCAGGATTCCAACGAATTCAAATGGAACCTTCGGATTAACAAGACATTGCATTTATGATCCCCTATAGGCATGTATTGATATATTTCTATGCATTTTAGTCTCAAAATTGTAGATGCTACCTATTAAAGGCGGGTGAATATGATGTTCAAAGATAAACTAGGGGCACAATGGAGGTGTACATAGATGACATGGTAGTCAAATCAAAGAAAGCCAAGAATCACCTAAGGGATCTCAAAGAAGCCTTTGACATTCTGGACCAATATAACCTGAAGCTCAACCCTTCAAAGTGTCACTTTGGAGTAGGGTAGGAAAGTTTCTGGGATATATGGTGACCAAAGCAGGAATAGAAGCAAGCCTGAAACAAATCAATGCTATCTTGAATTTATAATCCCCATTGAATACTAAAGATGTACAAAGATTGACAAAAAGGGTGGCATTACTCAACACATTCATTTCAAGATCCTCATAGAGATGCAAACTACATTATCCTAAAGAAAAAAATAAGAGATTAGAATGGGGTGAAAAACATGAAAAAACACTTCAGGCCGAAGAAATATCTATCATCAGCACCCCTATTGATGAAGCTAGAAGATGGTGAACCATTATGTAACACCCTAACCGACGGCGAAACGTCAACGTGATACACAAATTATGCAAAAGCACATGATTATACTATTTAAAGTTGAAAAATTTATTATACCAAAATTAAATATTCATGCATCAAAAGAAGACAACTTTTTTACAAATAACTAAACAAAATCCATATTAAATTAATCTAAGTCCAAAGCTCCTATGTGAAACAAATCTTGGAAATAACTCAAACGTTGTTACCTAAAACATGTGTAAAATTAAGTGTCAACTTCACAAAGTTGGTGAGCAACATAGGGTTTATGTATGTATATGGATAAATTTGAAACGTCAATTCGTATGGCGTAGTAATCATCCAAGCAATTTGCTAAACAAAACATGAAACTAGGTGTGCACTCAAACCTATGTTGACATGAAAGTGAGGAACTACGACAAGTCAACCTCTTGCTAGTATAAGTAAGGAACCCAAAGAGTTAACCTCTTAAAACCGAGGGACTACGACAAGTTAACCTCTTGAAAGAATGCGGTTTCAATCATCCCAAGCGTACTCCCCCTAAAAAGGCTAAGGGGTGGGGATGGGTTGTCAATCCTATATACTCCCATAGTTATATATGGAATGCAAATATATTATAGGTTTATACATATCTCTTGATAAGAATAAGAGATACGGCCACTGTATATATATTATTGATAGATGAATGAAGGAGGGCAAGTTTGCAATCATAACATGGTATCAAACCATTAAACCCTAGCAGCCGATCCTTACTTACAGCCCTTCCCTCCTCTACGCAACCTTCTCTACCTTTATTCTCCTCCTTCTTTCATCGATTACAAGCATGTCTAACTCCATTCACCTTGCAGTCACAGTTTCTAACATCAAAGCCCTCATCCCCATTACCCTAGACATCGAAAACGACCATTATACTGCTTAGTCAGAACTATTCAAGATACACTGCAAATCTTACGATGTGTATGATCACCTTCTGCCTAAGAAACCTGCTGATGCTTCCCCTTCTGACAAAGATCAAGCCAAAGACAAAACCATGTCATCTCCTTCATGGGAACGCCTTGACTCTATTGTTTTACAATGGATTTATGGGACAATTTCAACCGATCTTCTTCATACTATCTTAAAGCCCAACACAAATGCTCATGCTGCTTGGATGGCCTTGGAGAATATTTTTCAAGATAACAAAGTCACTCGTACCATTGACCTTAATAACAAGTGTGCAAATACTCGCCTTGAACAATTTCCTACTACGTCAGCTTACTGCTAGGCACTCAAGGTTATTTATGACCAACTCACTAATGTTGGTTCTCCTATCACAGAAGAACAATTGGTCTTGCAACTTCTCATGGGGCTTACGGAACAGTACGAGAGCACGACTATTATCCAACAAACCAACCCTCTGCTGGACTTCTACGAAACACGGTCTCAGCTATGTATGGCTGAGACACGAAGGCCAAATCAAGACCGTAGCACGGCACAGGCCGCTGGTACAACCCTCATGGCATTTTCTGACACCCGAGCTCCACCAACTTCTGAAAATTATGACAATCGGTCAACTCAAGGGCGTTATGATACGCGGTCAGATTCAAATCGTGATCATTCCATGCGTGGACGAGGCCGCGGTCGCAGCCATGGACGTGGACGCGATGGGTCAACAGGTCGGGGAAGCGGAAACAACTCACAACGGGCCTCTGTTCAGCCCAGTTACCCTCCTTGGCCCTTCAGTTATAACGCATGGCCCGACCCATCTCCCAACTACTCTCTTGGGGCCCCTTGGTCCACCATGCCACCATGTCCCTACCCTACAGTCCCACACAGACCCAATACTACTAATGTAGGAATCCTTGGCCTACGCCCGACCCAGTCCTATGCCGTAAGCTATGCTTCGAGTTATGCACCGACTGACGTTGACCAACCCATCTAACTATGGATACAAGTGCGACCACGAATATGACCCCCCTGATTGGTAATTTCTCCTCCTTTTTAATGATGGCATTTTTATAAATATACTTGTGGGTAATGGCAATACGATTTCGGTTCTTGGGTATGGCAATCAAACACTTAAACCACCCCTTCCACCGTTTAAATTAAATCAAGTTTTATATGCTCCCTCTCTAATTAAAAACTTGATTTCTGTTCGTCGCTTTACAACTGACAATCGTGTTTCTATTGAATTTGATCCCTTTGGTTTTATTGTGAAGGACCTCAAGACCCGGACCCCTATCCCATGATGCAATGGTCTGGGAGATCTCTACACCCTTGATCCTACACAAATCACCAAGTTTACTACACCATCCACTTTTGCAACTATCTCTCAAGACATATGGCATCAACGTCTCGATCACCCGGGATCAAATTTACTTCATTCTCTAAAACAGTCTCGCTTTATTAATTGTGGCACTGTGAAACCCAAATTTTGTCAGTCGTGTGTTTTTGGGAAACAAGTTAGACTACCTTTTGTTGATTCTTTTAATACTACTTTTACGCCGTTTGATATTGTTCACAGTGACCTTTGGACTTTCTAATTCTCAGTTGTGGAGGCCATCGGTATTATATATTGTTTTTATGATTATACCAATTTTCTATGGACCTGCCCACTTGCCAACAAATCGCAAGTCTTTTCTACCCTTACCACCTTTGCAAACCTCATAACCACTCAATTTAAACTTAAAATTATACAATTTCAATGTGATAACGGACGCGAATATGCAAACTCTTTGTTTCAACAATTTTGTAATCAAAATGGCATGCAATTTCGTTTTCGTGTCCACATACTTCATCTTAAAATGGCAAAGCAGAACGAAAAATACGCACAATCAACAATCTCATTCGTACCATCTTAGCTCAAGCATCTCTTCCAAATACATATTGGCATCATGCCTTGGAAGTTGCTACCTATCTTCTAAATATTCTACATAGCAAACTTCTAAACTTCAACTCTCCTACTCAATGCTTATATCTCTCCCATCCATCCTATGACCACCTACGAAATTTTGGGTGCCTATGCTACCCTCTCATTCCTTCCACAACCATCCATAAATTGGATTATCGTTCTATGTCGTGTGTATTCCTCGGGTATCCACCCAACCACCGTGGCTACAAGTGCCTTGACTTAGCCACTCATAAAATAATACTTAGTCGCCACGTTGTCTTTGACGAAACCACTTTCCCATATGCAAATCGCCCACAATCTTGCTTACGGACCTATGATTTTCTCGACACATACACTCACCCACTTTTGTGGTCCACTGATAATGCACCACCCTCACCCTCACCCTTTCCCTCTACTACACCAAACAACCCACAACCTACATCTTCCCACAGCCTACAACATCACGCCTCAACTGGCCCACTAAACAACCCACAACCTATATCTTCCCAATGCCCACAACATCACGCCTCAAGCGGCCTACTCCGTAATCCTTCTCACGGCCCACCCTACCTCAGTCTCACCTCTATCTCCTGGCCCACTCCACTCAACCCATAATACACCCAACAACCCACTCCACCCAGCCCAAACTCAACCCGATCCCTCCCTCACACATCCATCGACTAAACAACCATCTCAAACTACGTCGCAACCTCTTCCTCCTACCTCCACCTATACGATGCGTACTCGAGCCATGGATGGTATTTCCAAACCACGACATTTCTTTAATCTTCTCACCACTTCCGTCGCCCCCTTACCTAAAACTCCAAAAGATGCCTTTTCTGTTCTGGAATGGTATGACGCCATGACCATTGAGTTTAATGCCCTTATTAAAAATAAGACTTGGGACCTTGTACCTCGACAACCTAACATGAATGTTCTACGTAGTTTATGGTTGTTTCGTCATAAATACAGGTCAGATGGTACACTAGAACGATACAAAGCACGTCTTGTTTGTGATGGTAGTAACCAACAAATAGGGGTGGATTGTGGAGATACTTAGTACAGTTTTTAAACCGGCTACTATTCGTACCATTTTGTCTCTTGCATTGTCTCAATCTTGGAAGATACTTTTAGTACAGTTTTTAAACCGGCTACTATTCTTTATTTGTTTACCATCATGGTTCTAACGCGGCTTACTTACTTATATATGTCGACGACATTATTCTCACCACCTCTCATTGATCATCTTCGGGATCATCTTATGCGTCGATTAGGTGACGAATTTGCCATGAAAACCCTTGGCCCTTTTAGTCATTTTATGGGCATTCAAGTTACTGGCACCGGCCAGTCTATATTTCTCTCTAAGCAGCAATATACTAATGACATCAATGAACGAGCCGGTATGAATTCTTGTAACCCCGTTGCTACGCCCGTTGATCGCAACCCGAAGTTAAGTGCAACCTCCAGTCCAGACACACATAGATTTACATCCGGGTATTGTGTATATCTTGGTTCTAATCTTTTGTCTTGGTCTTCGAAGCGTCAAGCTGTGGTTTGTCGTTCCAGTGCAAAGGCTGAGTACCGGGGTGTTGCAAATGTTGTTGCTGAATTATGTTGGCTTCGAAATCTCTTATTAGATCTTCACAAACCCATGATCAAGGCTAGCATTGCCTTCTGTGACAACATTAGTGTTGTGTATCTATCGGGTAATCCTGTGCAACATCAACGTACTAAACATATAGAATACATTTTTGTACGTGAGCTAGTTCAGCGTGGACAGGTTCGTGTATTACATGTCCCCTCCAGATTTCAAATTGCAGACACCTTCACCAAAGGACTTCCTCGCATCCTATTTGATGATTTTCGCTCCAACCTTAACATTCGGCCTCCTCTTGCTTTGACTGCAGGGGTGTAATAGAATATAGTTATATATGGAATGTAAATATATTATAGGTTTATACACATCTCTTGGTACGAATAGGAGATACGACCACTGTATATATATTATTGATAGATAAATGAAGGAGGGCAAGTTTGCAATCATAACATTAACCTCTTAAAACCGAGGGACTACGACAAGTTAACCTCTTGAAAGAATGCGGTTTCAATCATCCCAAGCGTACTCCCCCTAAAAAGGCTAAGGGGTGGGGATGGGTTGTCAATCCTATAATGCTATAATATACTCCCATTCAGCTCGATCCAGTTGATGAATATACTAACTTATAATTAATCATGCTAGTTCACTCAAATAGCAACAAGATTTTATACAAAGCCATAAAGTAACTTGATTGTAAATGTAAATGTATAATGAAAATTATATATTGTATAAAGTACATGTACACCTTAAAATGTAAAAAGTGAAAAAGGGGCTATGTAAACTAACCTTAGCAAGCAAATGAAACAGGCTCGTTGTTGTTGTTGTTGAGATAGTTCCAAGGAATGATCCTATATAGTTCAGTATATACTAATTTAATAGATGAGACTTAGAGATTAACGTCCAGATCTTAGTTGGGAATAATTAGGGTTTTGATTAAAGGTTTAGTATTTAACTGTTCATTTAACAAAATAAATGATAGTTATATGTTACAAATTGTGAAAATAATGTGTGGTATAACTAAAATACAAGTTATTAGTTATTCAATTTAAACAATATCAAAGTATAATTATTTAAATTGTCGAGTAAGTATTTGTTTAGGTTTAATTGCAAAAATAATTAATTAATTTACTAGTTCCCACAAACCAAACCAAACCATAACTACATCTACATCCATTCCCACATCTCTTCCATTATCAATCCCATCAACCACCACAACTCTTATCACCTCTCCACACCCACTTGAGGTAATAACTGTATCACAAGAAATACAGTCTTTCTATTCCTCAACAGATGTAAGCCAACCCACTTTCCCATCTCTCCAAAACTTTTTAAAGCCCACAAATGTCAAGGAATATTTGGAGCTGAAGTTAAAACAAGCAGAGAAATAGTCGTAGAGAGAAGCAAAGGAAATGATGACAAACAGGCACAACTAATCTTATTAGAAGAACTCCAAAAGGTGAACACTCCTGAAGATTATGCAAAAGTTATCTTAACCACATTATGAAGAACAAACCATACAAAGCAACCAAAGCTTAATTCTAAGGATGGTCAACTAAAGCCTTACTAGATGAAATACTAAGGATAGAAAAGTTGAAACTCAATCTAGAGTTTAAGCCAACACCTACAAACTAGAAAGCAGGGAAAAGGCCCAATGACAAAAAGGTCATGCTATTGAAGAGGATGAAGGAAGAAATAGTTGCAACAAATTTTGGAACAGTGTGATCAATTGCTAAATGGGATGAGCCAACAATCACAGAGAACTATAAGAAGCTTGGAATCCTAAGAGTAAAAGATCCCTTAATCCCAAGAAAGCCAGTTTATAATCAAGTTGATTTCCATATCAAGACATTGGTTGATCCTTTTGAACTTCCTTCAACAAAGAACATCTCTACATCTATGAGAAACTACCTTAAAAGGAAAAAAGGAGATGTCAGAGGAAGACATGAAGATGTATCAGGATTATTATAGAAAATAAGGCATCAGGAGTGAATTGATGTATGGTCCTCGAGATATAAACCCTAAAGATCTTATTGGAAAAATCTTGGGAATACCTCTTTTTCCAAACTAAAAAAATAACTTTTGACCCAGGAAATCCATCTAGCCTCAAGATTCTAAAGTGGAAGTCTAACAAGATAAGCCATGAATTGATGTTGCTCATGGCTAATGGAGAAGTTAAAAAGATCTCCATGAATAGTGTATATGGGCTCAAAAATGAAGATCTACAAGACCTACTAGGTCTTGAACTTGAAAGGGACCCAAAAGATAACTTCTCACTGAAATTTGAATGAAAATTCAAAGGTCAGATCAGAGAAGTTGATGAGTCATAAAAGTTGATCTAATAAAGATTGAGTTTTGGCATCATCTATTCTAGGGGAGATTGTTGGACGTGCAAAACAACAGATGATTGCAAAAGAAAAAACATGCTACTTTGATCAAGAAATAAACAAGTTTTGATATGCATCGCCTCCTAAAGATAGTGAATCTTGAACACAAACAGAGCATCTGCGGGAAGACTTCAAAGATCTGTTGAAGACCCGTTCAATGGCCAAAGCCTTATTGAAGACAAAACACTAATATAAAAGACAAAGCATATGTTTTGGCTAGAACAGATGTTTGAATCAAGCCAAAAATGTTTAAAGAATAGTTCTTTTAATGTAACAGTGTATGTTTAAACAAATATTAGTAGTCTTAGAACAGTAGTTACATTCCATCAGATGCTTCTAACATCTGTGGAATCTTTTCTGTTAGGAATGTTAGATGTCGTTATCAGGGTGATGTCAGCCCTGATTGCCAACAGATGTTTGTACTTTGAATAAATAGATCTCACCTCTTAGAGATCTATTTTATCACAACACACACATTTCTTTTATACAAACAACAAAGTTGAGTGATCAGGCTGGGGAGTTGTAGACTCATTTTTATAATTGTAATATTTTGATTATCAATAAAAAACAGTTTTGATAACTCTCTATTGGTGTGTGTAGAGTGTGATATGATTTTATTAATATTTTAAGCCCGTTTTACTCATTAGTCAAGTTTTAAATTTATGAAACACGATATTATACAAACACTAAACACACACTTAGGAAAGTGCACCCATCGCGAGCGTAGTATAGTGTTGGTAAGATACCGAGGTCGTCCAAGGACACAAGAGCTTTTAATACCGGTTTAGCGTCAATGTCTAATCGATCTAAATTTTTTAAAAGAGTTTTTAACCATAAAAGTAAATCTAAAAATTAAAAAGATAAATAAAATGAAAAACAAATAAACAAGACATAATCACTTGGATCCAACTCATCTTTAATGTATATCCTTTGATGATTTTCGCACTTTCGGACTTTTTAAGAGATTATCTTAGTTATAGTAGTAGGCCCCTCTTTTGAAGATGACGTTACCCTCAACCCAGTGGTTTGAGTAAGCAGGGATAGAATCCCAAAAGGGTCAGAATATTGAAAGACAATTAAGTTAGTTATTAATGCGAAAAGTGGTAGGCCCCTCTTTTGAAGGTGACGTTACCCTCGGCTAAGTGGTTTGAGTCAGTATGTAACACCCCAAAAACCAGAAGTTTTATTTCGGCAGCATGTTCCTTGGGTAATGGAAAGAAATAAAATAACTAAGTCTTTTAACTTAGTTAGGATATGTAGGTTAAGTAGTAATGAATAAAGTTTTGTGACAAAAAGAAAGAATGGCAAACACGAGGGGCTAAACTTGGAAAAAAAGAATGAAAGTTTTATAAAACACCTAAGTGTGTGTAGTGTGTGTATGTGTGTTCGACCAGAGAGAGGAGGAAAAACCCCTCTTCAACTCAAGAATGGCCCAATTGATCAAATTAGGATGGATATTGGAGCTAAATCAGATGCATGAGCTTAGATTCTGAATCATCTAGACAAGATAAACATGTGGTAAGTTGTAATTTGTGATTTAGTGATCTTGTATGAAGTGGGTTTGTGATCAATCCTGAAATGTGTTGAAATTGATTATGGATATGTGTTAGAATGACCAAATAGAACTTGTTTTATGTATGATATCACGTAATTTGACGTTTGAAGGTGAAACCCACTTGGGTTAGTGAAAATGGCGACATGGGTATAACACCCATGTCCAATCCTTGTTCAAAATTTGATGTAGTATGTTGTATGTGATGAATACTTGTTAGATAGGTTGAGTATGGTATGGAATTAGGTTGATTTTAGTTGTATTTGATTGATGAAGGTAAGAAGTATGAAGATGAGCATAAGATGCTTGTACAGTGTGCTTAGAAAGTAGTACGCACACCAAGTGTTTGTTGAAATGCCTAGGTGAGATTAATAGATGAAATGGTATGCAAATGATGGATGAAAGTGTATAATGTGTGGAGGTGATGTAATTCGGTGATAATTAATACTGAGAAGTATGTTTTAAATGGAATACATGTAGGATTATGGTTAATTATATGATTTGGTAAACACTATGCATTAGAAGTTGTACTCTATGCTTGGGTCATATAATGCACATTATGTGTATTGCTATATGAGTATGAAATGTGTATGATGTCCGTAGTATAGTCTATTAATGTTGAGAATGTATGAGCTTAAGTTGATAATTCATATGATGGACAGTTGACTTTCTAAAAGTCAACTGTGCATAAATAGCATAGTAAGACATTTGGCCACAAATGTGATGTTAGGGAAATCGCAAGGCACATGCTATATCAATAAATGTTATATGTGACGTTATAAAGAATTATGTAGAATAAATGTAATTTACAATGTGTGTGTATGCTAATAATGCGGTAACCATAATGACATGAAAGTATAGGATCATGTCAAGGTGGGTGGAAGCGTGGAAGGCTAACGGGAAGGAAGCGATGAAGCAAGTACGAAACGGACGCTTAAGGTAAGTGATTTTCGGAATCACTTCTTATTTATAAATGAAGTTTGGTATGTTGTATATAGGGAACCATGTAAGAATTTACGGGTAAGGGTAAGTACCAAGGTAAGTTCATATGAACTTCGTCTATCCTTAATGTAAATTAAGATGATAGTCTCGTCATGTTAATGGAATGCTCATCATGTAACTGGAATGTTCATCATGTTACTGGAATGTTCATCATGTTACTGAAATGTTCATCATGTTAATGGAATGTTCATTATGTTACTGGAATGTTCATCATGTTACTGAAATGTTCATCATGTTAGTGGAATGTTCATTATGTTACTGGAATGTTCATCATGTTACTGAAATGTTCATCATGTTAATGGAATGTTCATCGTGTTGTTGGAATGTTCATCATGCTACTGAAATGTTCATCATGTTACTGGAATGTTCATCATGTTACTGAAATGTTCATCACGTTAATGGAATGTTCATTATGTTACTGGAATGTTCATCATGTTACTGAAATGTTCATCATGTTAATGGAATGTTCATCATGTTACTGGAATGTTCATCATGCTACTAGAATGTTCATCATGTTACTGGAATGTTCATCATGCTACTAGAATGTTCATCATGTTACTGGAATGTTCATCATGTTACTGAAATGTTCATCATGTTGATGGAATGTTCATTATGTTACTGGAATGTTCATCATGTTACTGAAATGTTCATCATGTTAATGGAATGTTCATCATGTTACTGGAATGTTCATCATGCTACTGAAATGTTCATCATGTTACTGGAATGTTCATCATGCTACTGAAATGTTCATCATGTTACTGGAATGTTCATCGTGTTACTGAAATGTTCATCATGTTAATGGAATGTTCATCGTGTTAATGGAATGTTCATCCTGTTACTGGAATGTTCATCATGTTACTGAAATGTTCATCATGTTTGTTGGAAGTTAGTCAGTTATGTTTGTTTGTAATTGCATTGATTTGTGTTGATATGTTTGTAGATAAGGCTCATCTTACAAATAAGTGAATGTGACTTGTATGTATGTATGTAGATATGGAACTGTAGCATGTGTAAGTAGTGTGAACTTGTATGTACGTACATATGAATGGGATACGTATGAATGTACTTAGATATATGAAAGTGTATACACGTGTTATAATCTAATGATTGTAGATCACTGCTATACATATATGTGAAGATGTGGGATTTCAATATGTTTGAGATTACGTACTCCTAACCATGTAACTATTGAGAATGAAATAAATGGAGTGCAGGTATGGGAACGCCGGACTCTCGAGGAATTGATGTCGGAATCGAGTAAATAAAATTGAGAGGATGTTTCAATGGAATACCTTACGTAGTTAGAATGTGATATAGCCTTTTAAGTATATGTATTAAATTATATATGATGTTACCATGCACTAACGTGTTGGTTATATATGGTGACCGCGGGTTAGTCAGATATTCATGATGGACAAGTGAACGAGGATCAAGTTGAAGATCATGGATTGTACAGGAAAGCGGTCACATTGTTTGTAATCATTTGTTAACATAGTTACATTAAATAAATGATGAATGATGTATTTATGTTAGAAGGGTTGACCTAAATGGTATTTAAGTATGTTAGAGTAGTTAAAAGAAAGAAATTTTATGGTTCATTTTCCGCTGCGTCGTTTAGGGTCAAATCATGAATAGGGTCTTACAAGTTGGTATCAGAGCCCTGGTTTGAGGGAAATCAAGTATGAGGAGGTAAATACTTGGACTCAAACCTGTGTTGTGACATGGAACCCGTATAATCCGAGACTCGATCAAGATCTAAGGGTAGAAGCAATGGTAAGTATGTACTTAAGTATGTATTTGAAGAAAACTAACAGTATTATGTGTAAGGTAAGAATAATTGCTTGGAGAGGATGATCCGTGAATGCGGTCTAGGACCGGTATCAAGGCATGTGATAAGAAAAATTGACCCCAGGTACATAAATTTAACCTGTGGGTGCATGTAACGGTAAATTCTATCAAGTGAAGGAAAATTTTAAAAAGGAATATAATAATAGAATGGCAATGAAGTTTTGAAAAAGTTACACGTGCCGAAACCTAATTCTTCGGACATAAGGTGACGTTACACAAAGACACGAAACTAGTATGTGGATTGTGTACCAGGCCAGTACACAAGAAACATATGACGTTCGTGAGACCGTGATAATTGTTACAGGTATGTCCGTTAGAATTAGGTAGTAGGTGGACGTGAGGGTGAAGGGAAATGTAAGACTTTCAGGGTTTTGAAAGTACCAAATACACATGAGAAGTATGAATGATATGTTAGAATCCGTGAAACGGATTCGAAACATGAAAGGAACGAAAGATATGAATGATATGTTAGAAACCGCAAGACGGATTCGAAACAAAGAAGGGAATGAATGATAGAATGAAAAAGGTTTAAAATTCGTAATAGGCACGAATCAAATAAGTAAGAATGAATTATAAGAATGAAAGGCTCAAAATTTTAAGTAATTATAGATCGAACGAGTAAATATTCTTTAAGAAGCGGATATTATTCAAGTTATGTTTTGAGCTTATATATATATATATATATATATATATATATATATATATATATAGGGGAAGGTTCATTGGAGAACACTAAAAAAGTGGGGAACAGCGGGGAACCGGCTCAAACGAACTCCGATTGGACTCATTCCAGCGGCGTTGGAACCGGCTCGTCGAACCCTAACTAAGATCTCTTAACCCTAAACCCTAAATCCTAACTCCTAAACTCTAAAGCCTAAAGCTAAAAAATAAGGCTAAAACCTAAGCTAAACCGTAAAATCTAAACTATAAACCCTAAAAGGTAAACCCTAAAGGCTAAACCTAAAGCTAAACCCTAAACCCTAAAGCTAAACTCTAAACCCTAAAGCTAAACCCTAAAGCTAAACCCTAAGGCTAAACCCTAAAGCTAAACCTTAAAAGCCAAACCCTAATTATTTAGGGTTTAGGGGTTATGATTTAGGGTTTAGGGTTAAGAGATCCTAGTTAGGGTTCGACGAGACGGTTCCAACACCGCTGGAATGAGTCCAATCGGAGTTCGTTTGAGTCGGTTCCCTACTGTTCCCCACTTTTTTAGTGTTCCCCAATGAACCTCACACTATATATATATATATATATATATATATATAAATATATGAATATAATTATGCTCATGTATTGTATACAAGAATGGTTGAAAGGATAAATGAGTTATGCGGGTCAAATGGTGATTGCCATTTGAACCCGGTATTTAATGTTTGAAATGGTCAAGTTATTTAATGGTAGGTGAGCATGATGTACGGTAATGTTACTGTCACAAACTGGAAGGAAATAGTCAAGCAAGGTATGGATAATGAGTCAATGGATTTTGACTTGCGTTAGGTATGTATAAAGGTTATGCATTTAATAGGAGCTTATTGCTCGACTAGAGAGGGGTGTGTTAGAATTGGGTAATTGGTGAATGTAGATCAGAATGTAATTACAATTGGACTTTTGAAAAGTCAAACAAAGTAAGTTGATAAGTTATTAAGCAAGTAATAGTAAGATAGCATGAAGTAGTTGAATTGTCAAGAAGATAAAACCGATAAAAACCATTGCAGTAGCAAGAAACTTTAGACGGAAGAAATAAGTTATGTGTTAGACATATTATTAATTAACTCTTGGGAGTCGGGATGAATGACGACTACGACCTAGACAAATAACTTAAGTATGGACGGGAAGGGTATGTTTTTGCAAGAAATACTGAAATGATATAATAAAGTCTTTGCAAGTAAGCATGAATGGAAAGAAGTACGAACGTGTACTTCAATACATCTACGATAAGTAAGAAATGCCAGTTTGACCTTGAAAAGTCAAACTGCAAGAAGCTGGCAAAATAAATAAATAAAAATTGTATGTAAGAAAAGGAATGTGTGATATGTTATAGTATGTACGTAGGAAATTTGTAGAAGAATTTTAGGTGAATAATCACCTAGTAGAATGAATGTTTGAATGAAATGTGCTAACCGCCAATTTTGTAGATGATAGTGGTAGAACTCTTAATGTGATGAAACCAATCGAATTGGTGAAAGGATGTGCACGAGCAGAAGCTCATTAAATGGAAGGAAGGGATCGATCTGGTTTTGATACGGACTTGTGAAGAAGCGGGCCAATCTGGTTTGCAGATCGTTAGCCTACGCAATGAATGCAAGGTTAGTAACATGTTTTAAATTATGATTGTTAAGAAGAAGTTCAATTTGAATAATACCTTCCATACAAAAGGATGGTATTTGAGTATGGCATAATGTAGAATGTTGAATTGTGAAGGTCAACAAAGGAATGAATTATAGCTCAGATTTAATGTTGTTGAGTAATGCGCATGTGTGCATTGTGAGTGATGCGTGAAATGTATCGAAATTGACCTAAGGGTATACTTAATATCATCTAGCGGTAGCAAACGTAGAATGATGTTTATCTTCCGAGATAAGTATGAATAAAGGAGTATGACATAGTGGTTTTGTTGTGATAACTTTGATTAAATGTTCGTAGTATGTGTATGTTTATGGTTTAAATTTTCATGTGTTAATGAAATTATTAGAAAGAATCCTAATAGTGAGATGCATTAGTAAGCTCGTGACAAGTACTAATGTGACTAACGCAAGAATAGAATATTGAGTATGATTGGTGAGTAAATTGGAATTTATGGATTCGTTATGATTAGTAAAGGTAAGAAAGTTTTATGCTTAATTAAGAAAGTAGAAACAAAATATATAATTATGCTTGTTCACGAACGAAGACTCTATCCGAACCATGAGTGGGTTCGGGTAATAGTATGCTTTAGGATTTGTTAAATGAATAAACATAGTCATAGTCAGGTAGGAATGAGAAGGTTTCGGGGACGAAACCTCCTTTAAGGGAGGTAGACTTGTAACATCCCAAAAACCAGAAGTTTTATTTCGTCAGTATGTTCCTAGGGTAATGGAAAGAAATAAAATAACTAAGTCTTTTAACTTAGTTAGGATATGTAGGTTAAGTAGTAATGAATAAAGTTTTGTGACAAAAAGAAAGAAGGGCAAACACGAGGGGCTAAACTTGGAAAGAAAAAAGAATGAAAGTTTTATAAAACACCTAAGTGTGTGTAGTGTGTGTATGTGTGTTCAATCAGAGAGAGAGAGAGGAGGAGGAGGAGGAGGAACAACCCCTCTTCAACTCAAGAATGGCCCAATTGATCAAATTAGGATGGAGATTGGAGCTAAATCAGATGCATGAGCTTAGATTCTGAATAATTTAGACAAGATAAACATGTGGTAAGTTGTAATTTGTGATTTGGTGATCTTGTATGTAGTGGGTTTGTGATCAATCCTGAAATTTGTTGAAATTGAGCATGGATATGTGTTAGAATGACCAAATAGAACATGTTTTATGTATGATATCAAGTAATTTGATGTTTGAAGGTGAAACCCACTTGGGTTAGTGAAAATGGCGACATGGGTATAACATCCATATCCAATCCTTGTTCAAAATTTGATGTAGTATGTTGTATGTGATGAATACTTGTTAGATAGGTTGAGTATGGTATGGAATTAGGTTGATTTTAGTTGTATTTGATTGATGAAGGCAAGGAGTATGAAGATGAGCATAATATGCTTGTACAGTGTGCTTAGAAAGTAGTACGCACACCAAGTGTTTGTTGAAATGCCTAGGTGAGATTAATAGATGAAATGGTATGCAAATGATGGATGAAAGTGTATAATGTGTGGAGGTGATGTAATTCGGTGATAATTAATCATGAGAAATAAGTTTTGAATGGAATACATGTAGGATTTTGGTTAATTATATGATTTGGTAAACATTATGCATTAGAAGTTGTACTCTATGCTTAGGTCATATGATGCACATTATGTGTATTGCTATATGAGTATGAAATGTGTATGATGTCCGTAGTATAGTCTATTAATGTTGAGAATGTATGAGCTTAAGTTGATAATTCATATGATGGACAGTTGACTTTCTAAAAGTCAACTGTGCATAAATAGCATAGTAAGACATTTGGCCACAAATGTGATGTTAGGGAAATCGCAAGGCACATGCTATATCAATAAATGTTATATGTGACGATATAACGAATTATGTAGAATAAATGTAATTTAGAATGTGGGTGTATGCTAATAATGCGGTAACCATAATGACATGAAAGTATAGGATCATGTCAAGGTGGGTGGAAGCGTGGAAGGCTAACGGGAAGGATGCGAGGAAGCAAGTACGAAACGGACACTTAAGGTAAGTGATTTCCGGAATCACTTCTTATTTATAAATGAAGTTTGGTATGTTGTATTTAGGGAACCATGTAAGAATTTACGGGTAAGGGTAAGTACCAAGGTAAGTTCATATGAACTTCGTCTATCCTTAATGTAAATTAAGATGATAGTCTCATCATGTTAATGGAATGCTCATCATGTAACTAGAACATTCATCATGTTACTGGAATGTTCATCATGTTACTAAAATGTTCATCATGTTAATGGAATGTTCATTATGTTACTGGAATGTTCATCATGTTACTAAAATGTTCATCATGTTAATGGAATGTTCATCATGTTACTGGAATGTTCATCATGCTACTGAAATGTTTATCATGTTACTGAAATGTTCGTCATGTTAATGGAATGTTCATCATGTTACTGGAATGTTCGTCATGTGTAATACCCTAAATCGTACATGACAAAAGTCGCAGCGGAAACACGAACCATAAAATTTCTTTCTTTATAAATACCTCAACTTATTTAAACATTAACTTTAACATAGCTCTTATTCATAAATCCGTCATCCTTGCGGTTTACCAATGAAAAACATAGCTTATGTTTACTACATTTTACACATCAACGTTCCCGTACAATCTCTCTTGTGACTCGGTCTTCGATCCCTAATCCTTGTGATAATCACCCGTGATCCGTTCAACCTGCACTCACCACATACATTCATAACATTAGCACACCTTATATAAACAAGATTCAATCACGTACACTTTGCATTTCGTCATTCTTCAAACTTTAAGCATTTCATCTGCGTATCCATTTCCTGGTGAGGCTTCAATAATGTACCTGCATTACTTTTCATTCTCAAGGTACACCATTAATAACGTTAACACTCAACGTGTCTACATCATGTATACATACGTACTTACATTCATACATATCATACATGCCTTTCATCCTTGAATCCGTCTCGCGGATTCAAACATATCATACATGCCTTTCATCCTTGAATCCGTCTCACGGATTCAAACATATCATACATGCCTTTCATCCTTGAATCCGTCTCGCAGATTCAAACATATTATACATGCCTTTCATCCTTGAATCCGTCTCGCGGATTCAAACATATCATACATGCCTTTCATCCTTGAATCCGTCTCGCGGATTCAATCATTTCATTCATACATTTCATTCCTTGAATCCGTCTCGCGGATTCAAACATTTCATTCATACCTTGTTGATCCGCACTTTCTTACGGATTCAACATTCTTCATTCTTAACAGGCATGTTTTTCATTCTTACATAGTACTCTCATTTTCCCGAGAGTCTTACCTCCCATTTCACCCACACGCCCGCCTGCTACCCAACTCTACCGGACATACCTGTAACAATTATCATGATCTCACGAACGTCGTACGTTTCTCGTGTACTAGCCAGGTACACAATACACATAGTAGTTCCGTGCCTTCATGTAATTGCCACCTCATGTCCGTAGACTTAGGTTTCGGCGCGTGTATCACTTTCGGTACTTCATTACATACAATCCTTGTCTTTCATTCAAAATTTTCCTTCCTTTAATGAGTTTTACCATTACATATACCCACAAATTAAATTCACGTACCTGGGGCTCATTTGCCTATTTGTCACTTGACGGTTCTAGTTATTCATCTTAAACTGCATTCACGGATCATCCTCTTGAAACACTTATGCTTACCTTGCACATACAAAACCGTCAGTTTCTTTATACGCATACATAAGTACATACTTACATTAGCTTCTATCTTTGGATCTTGATCGAGTCTTAGATTGTACGGGTTTCTTATCTCAAGAGCACACAAGTTTGAGTTCAAGTACTTACTTTCTCGTACTTGATTCCCTCAAACCAGGGCTCTGATACCAACTTGTAATACCCTAAATCGTACATGACAAAAGTCGCAGCGGAAACACGAACCATAAAATTTCTTTCTTTATAAATACCTCAACTTATTTAAACATTAACTTTAACATAGCTCTTATTCATAAATCCGTCATCCTTGTGGTTTACCAATGAAAAACATAGCTTATGTTTACTACATTTTACACATCAACGTTCCCGTACAATCTCTCTTGTGACTCGGTCTTCGATCCCTAATCCTTGTGATAATCACCCGTGATCCGTTCAACCTGCACTCACCACATACATTCATAACATTAGCACACCTTATATAAACAAGATTCAATCACGTACACTTTGCATTTCGTCATTCTTCAAACTTTAAGCATTTCATCTGCGTATCCATTTCCTGGTGAGGCTTCAATAATGTACCTGCATTACTTTTCATTCTCAAGGTACACCATTAATAACGTTAACACTCAACGTGTCTACATCATGTATACATACGTACTTACATTCATACATATCATACATGCCTTTCATCCTTGAATCCGTCTCGCGGATTCAAACATATCATACATGCCTTTCATCCTTGAATCCGTCTCACGGATTCAAACATATCATACATGCCTTTCATCCTTGAATCCATCTCGCAGATTCAAACATATTATACATGCCTTTCATCCTTGAATCCGTCTCGCGGATTCAAACATATCATACATGCCTTTCATCCTTGAATCCGTCTCGCGGATTCAATCATTTCATTCATACATTTCATTCCTTGAATCCGTCTCGCGGATTCAAACATTTCATTCATACCTTGTTGATCCGCACTTTCTTACGGATTCAACATTCTTCATTCTTAACAGGCATGTTTTTCATTCTTACATAGTACTCTCATTTTCCCGAGAGTCTTACTTCCCATTTCACCCACACGCCCGCCTGCTACCCAACTCTACCGGACATACCTGTAACAATTATCATGATCTCACGAACGTCGTACGTTTCTCGTGTACTAGCCAGGTACACAATACACATAGTAGTTTCGTGCCTTCATGTAATTGCCACCTCATGTCCGTAGACTTAGGTTTCGGCGCGTGTATCACTTTCGGTACTTCATTACATACAATCCTTGTCTTTCATTCATAATTTTCCTTCCTTTAATGAGTTTTACCATTACATATACCCACATATTAAATTCACGTACCTGGGGCTCATTTGCCTATTTGTCACTTGACGGTTCTAGTTATTCATCTTAAACTGCATTCACGGATCATCCTCTTGAAACACTTATGCTTACCTTGCACATACAAAACCGTCAGTTTCTTTATACGCATACATAAGTACATACTTACATTAGCTTCTATCTTTGGATCTTGATCGAGTCTTAGATTGTACGGGTTTCTTATCTCAAGAGCACACAAGTTTGAGTTCAAGTACTTACTTTCTCGTACTTGATTCCCTCAAACCAGGGCTCTGATACCAACTTGTAATACCCTAAATCGTACATGACAAAAGTCGCAGCGGAAACACGAACCATAAAATTTCTTTCTTTATAAATACCTCAACTTATTTAAACATTAACTTTAACATAGCTCTTATTCATAAATCCGTCATCCTTGCGGTTTACCAATGAAAAACATAGCTTATGTTTACTACATTTTACACATCAACGTTCCCGTACAATCTCTCTTGTGACTCGGTCTTCGATCCCTAATCCTTGTGATAATCACCCGTGATCCGTTCAACCTGCACTCACCACATACATTCATAACATTAGCACACCTTATATAAACAAGATTCAATCACGTACACTTTGCATTTCGTCATTCTTCAAACTTTAAGCATTTCATCTGCGTATCCATTTCCTGGTGAGGCTTCAATAATGTACCTGCGTTACTTTTCATTCTCAAGGTACACCATTAATAACGTTAACACTCAACGTGTCTACATCATGTATACATACGTACTTACATTCATACATATATACACATCTACATGCATACATACCTTTCCTACAACTGTACATACGCGCATACACTCATACATGTCTTCATACTTACATACATACACATCCACATACGTACATATCTTTCCTACATCTTTACATACATGTATACATAAAACAATCATAACTATACACTTGCATACCTTCACTCACATGTTCATATACTTACATACGTTCAAACATGCCTACGATTCTTGTTTAACTCATTTATATACACATATCATGCTCGTGCGTTAGTTTCATAAGCTTAAACTGGGATTTAAAGCCTTTAGACTTCCATCGAATCTCGTAAACATTCTATGATGAGTTTAGAATACATTTTGGGACCCCTTAAAGGTTACGGGGCTGATTCGGATGAATTCTGCGCATTCAGTTAAATTTGCAGCTGTCGCACGGTCATGCGTCCTAACCGCACGACCGTGCGGTGCCTACGACGTCGAGGGTGCCGGCAATGCATGAGCCAATGCATTGGTTTACTCGGAAACGCACGGCCATGCGTCCATCCGCACGACCGTGCGATACCTCCCGTCGGCCAGCTTCGCGTAGACAGTCATTTAAGGCGTCGGGTAAAATCTGAAAATGCATGGGGCGTCGGCGACGGCCATAGGGGCGTCGGCGACGGCCCCTAAAATCTCCATTTTGCTGCAGATCCGTTTCGTCGTCCGAAAACGCTAAAACTTGCATAACTTTCAAACCGTTTACCCGTTTAACCTCCCGTTTCTTCCTACATGCTTGTAAATTCACATTCTATCATATGAACTTAAAATCCCACATACGGATTAAGGAAATTCTTAACTTACACGCATTCGGCTTATTGTCATTCTCTAATTATTTGACCCGTTCGTGCATTTATCAACAGAATCTGTTTAATTGACCTCAAACTCATATGAACTTAATAATTTCATTGACGCCTATCATAAAAGATTAAATTCTCGGATGCCTTGCATCCTCTTAACCCATTACACTCAAAAGCTTATTTTTGACCCGTTATGGGTATTTGCGCATTAAATGGTCTATGACATACAAAACCATACTCTTCGCTTACACACTTGTCCAAAACATTACACTAATCGAATAACTTGTTTCTAAACCACTTTTAAGATCGTTCACCCCAAAATACCCATCAAGGGCATTTTGGTCAACTTTATCCCATCATTTACGACGAAAGACTTTAACACATATTCGACCTCAAACATCATGTTCAATTAATTACAACACTTTATTACTTACTTGAACTAAGAAGTGATTACGGAAATCACTTACCTTATGCGTCCGTGCTCGTATCCGATTCCTCGCCTTTTCTTGACCCGTTAGCCTTTCATGCTTGAGTCCGTCTTGACATGATTCCTATACCCTCTTTTCATCAAGATCACGCTCTTATTAGCATATGCATTCGTACATGATAACAATCGTATCAATCACATTTTTCACACTTAACTTTCATTAATCATTTCTAACAAACATAACTCATATAATCATGTCCGTATACGTTTAACTCATGTAACTCATCATGTCATTACATTTAACACGGATTGCTATTACATGTACCATACGACTTCCCATCAACCTATATTTACGACTACGAGTCAAATCATGTTTCTTATACTTAGTTGACTTTCAAAAGTCAACTATTAACCATATGCTACTATCGACTTATCAACATATACCCGTAACATCATAGTCGACTATACGGACGACACTATATACATTTTATCATTCACTTGATGTACGTACTACCTTTTAAGCATAACGTACAACTTATTCATGCATAAATCTTCTAAACTCTTACATAACCCATCAAATTCTACTACTAACCATCATGGATCATTCCCTAATAAACATCAATCATATCATCATCATTTTTTCTAATTCATCTTAACAAGAATTCATCATACCCACATAATACATCAATCTTTCAACAAGAATTGAACATAGGTGATGAGTCTAGTCATCTTCATCACCATAACTAATGGGTTTATCATCTAAACATCAAATTAGCACAAACCATTCATAATCCATGTTCTATATGATGATCATAACACATACTAATGCTCAATTCCACTTCAACTCATGGATTAGAACATAACCCACTTTACACATGATCACCAATCTTAGATTTAAGACATACCTTATGATCCCCTCGTGTTGGTGATCATTAATCCATGCTCGGTTATGGATTTGAGCTTCATCTTGCCTTCCGATTTGAGCATAAAGATGAAGCTAGGGTTTGAGGCTCCATGGGAGCCTCCTGATCTATCTCGAACACACGTATGTGTGTGTTTGTGTGTGTGTTTAAGTTATTTAATAACTTAACTTTCATTTGTTCCACTTTAGCCCCTCGGGTTTACCTTTAAAACATAACTGACACTACCCTCATCATTTAATACTTTTGACCATAACCTTAACTAGGTTAAATAGCCTAGTTATTTATTTCATGACGTGTCATATAGGAACACACGACAATATTAACATTCAGATTTTGGGGCGTTACATCATGCTACTGAAATGTTCGTCGTGTTAATGGAATGTTCATCATGTTACTGGAATATTCATCATGTTAATGGAATGTTCGTCGTGTTAATGGAATGTTCATCATGTTACTGGAATGTTCATCATGTTACTGAAATGTTCATCATGTTAATGGAATGTTCATTATGTTACTGGAATGTTCATCATGTTACTGAAATGTTCATCATGTTAATGGAATGTTCACCATGTTACTGGAATGTTCATCATGCTACTGAAATGTTCGTCGTGTTAATGGAATGTTCATCATGTTACTGGAATGTTCATCATGTTAATGGAATGTTTGTCGTGTTAATGGAATGTTCATCATGTTACTGGAATGTTCATCATGTTACTGAAATGTTCATCATGTTAATGGAATGTTCATCATTTTTAGTGGAAGTTAGTCGATTATGTTTGTTTGTAATTGCATTGATTTGTGTTGATATGTTTGTATATAAGGCTCAACTTATAAATAAGTGAATGTGACTTGTATGTATGTATGTAGATATGGAACTGTAGCGTGTGTAAGTAGTGTGAACTTGTATGTACGTACATATGAATGGGATACATATGAATGTACTTAGATATTTGAAAGTGTATACACGTGTTGTAATCTAATGATTGTAGATCACTGGTATACGTATATGTGAAGATGTGGGATTTCAATATGTTTGAGATTACGTTCTCCTAACATTGTTACTATTGAGAATGAAATAAATGGAGTGCAGGTATGGGAACGCCGGACTCTCGAGGAATTGATGTCGGACTCGAGTAAATAAAATTGAGAGGATGTTTCAATGGAATACCTTACATAGTTAGAATGTGATATAGCCTTTTAAGTATATGTATTAAATTATATATGATGTTACCATGTACTAACGTATTGGTTATATATGGTGACCGCAGGTTAGTCAGATATTCATGATGGACAAGTGAACGAGGATCAAGTTGAAGATCATGGATTGTATGGGAAAGCGGTCACGTTGTTTGTAATCATTTGTTAACATAGTTACATTAAATAAATGATAAATGATGTATTTATGTTAGAAGGGTTGACCTAAACGGTATTTAAGTATGTTTGGGTAGTTAAAAGAAAGAAATTTTACGGTTCATTTTCCGCTGCGTCGTTTAGGGTCAAATCGTGAATAAGGTCGTTTAGTGGTGGTGGAGTGGTGGCAAAGTGGGAGAGAAGTGGTTTGCTAAGTGATGCCTTTGAAGTGAACCAAGCACCCCTATTTATAGCCTGAACAGAGCCCCGGCCACGGCCCCGTGTCCACTGGGCACGACCCGTGGCCAGCATCTTCTCTTCCTTCATTTATTGAATTTGTCAGCAGAGGGCCCCACATGACCCCGTGTCTTCTTGGCACAACCCCGTGGTCAACTCTTTGCTGTACTATCAAGATTCTGCAAATCTAAGAGTTGACCATGCCCCATTGTGAGCTGGGCACGGCCCCGTGGTGGGCGTAGAAGCTTCTGTAGAGTTTGTCTTCTTGTGTCAGGGCTGACCACGCCCCATGCCCAGCTGGGCACGGCCCTGTGGTCAGCTTCTGTTTCTTGTTTTTGTCTTGGGAGATGTTGCCGAGGGGTCAGGCATGTCATGTTATTCCTTCTTCTTGTATTTATGTTGGTTTTTAGTTGCTTATTAGTTCCTTTTGTTCTTTGAAGCTCATTTGGTCATGTAAATTAGGAAGAAAGAAATGCGTTTTTTCCAACATTAGTACAAAAAAATGTTAGTTTTATGCCTCAATTGATGTAATTTATATGTTTCATTTTGTACACATCACTATTCGTATGGTTGTCTTTAAATCCATCCGCATTCATTATTATTATCCATAATTCGTGACTAATTTACCAACATTTCACTGTTTCATTATATAGAACAAACACAAGTTAAAACTCAGATCATAATAGAATGTGATTTTAATTAATATATGGTTTATAATTTGTATTATTAATTAAATCACTTAACTTAGGTAAATGAGAAAACAAAATGTCAAATCTAAAATCTCTAGTCATCTGTTTGCTTATACAGTTAAAAAATTTATAAAAAGAAATCTATGAGATTTTAGCATTTGGATATAATCAATAAAAAGAAATAAAACCTAAATGAATGTCCGAACCCGGAGTCGAACCCATGACCCGACCAAGTTCAATGATTTAACAACAAAGCATTATCCGCCTAGGCTCCTAGTTTCGTTGGTTGTCCATGGTGTTTTAATCCTTTAAGAAACACAAACTGGCTTTGGCCCTAAATCCGAATCTATACTTAAGAACCCTAATTTTTGATAACCCAAAATTGAATGTCTAGATGCTGTTGTTTATACGAATCAATAAAGGGCTTTTGTTTAGCATGATGGAAGAAACCAAAAGGGTAGTTTTAATTGTATCGTATGTCGCTTGAACAAAAATATCGATTTTTCCGGTATTAAGCACTCTGACAAGCAATCAAGTTCTTCAGAATGACTTGATACAAAAGTTGGATGTGTGGATAAAAGTTCGAATATGTGTCTATGTTGGTTTTTATAATAAATTTTGAATCAAACCCACAAGGTATGATTACAAATTATGGGATCTTGATTGAATTATTAAAGGTTATGGTTTAAGGTGAACCGTGTAGACTAGTTAGGAACGTCTAACTGATTCGATTAGGAAAGAAAATGAGTGAATTGTTATACGATTCTACCATTTGGTTATTGCCTAAAAATAGTGTTTCCATAAAATGGACCACTAGTCACATGTTATTCAATTTTAACATGTAATTTAAAATGGGAAAGTTGACAGAGGGTTGGTTAGCGATTAACGAATTTAAAATGGGAAGGTCCAAGATCAAAACGGTGATTCCGAGATCACAAGATCTTCTCAACTTGTTTGCTAGAAAACGGAATTAATTGTTTGGTCAAGAGGCGTGGCTACACATGACTCGATACATGGGTTAAATTAGGAAGATTTGTCAAGAATTGATGGTGATTAGAAGGGCGAAAACGTGTTTTATAATTGGATCAGGTTGTGTCTCGCCGGTGTCCCTGAAGGTTCGTCGGAATTTCTAAAATCCTGCCAAAAAATGAGACTGTTTTGATTTGTTAGAATTAAAATTGGGTTTAGGCATAAATGGTCCCTCAAGTGTGAGTTATTTATAAAACCTAATTAATTTTAAATAAACTAATAGTCTTGTTATGAATCTTATATTACAAATTATGGGATCTTGATTGAATTATTAAAGGTTATAGTTTAAGTTGAACCATATAGACTAGTTAGGAATGTCTAACTGATTCGATTACGAAAGAAAACGAGTGAATTGTTATACGATTCTACCATTCGGTTATTGCCTAAAAATAGAGTTTCCATATAATGGGCCACTGGTCACATGTGATTCAATTGTAACGTGTAATTTAAAATGGGAAAGTTGACATAGGGTTGGTTAGGGATTAACAGATTTAAAATAGGAAGGTTCAAGATCAAAACGGTGATTTCGAGATCACCAAATCTTCTCAACTTGGTTGCTAGAAAACGGAATTAAATTTTCGGTCAAGAGGCGTGGTTACACATGACTCGATACGTGGGTTATTAGGAAGATTTTTCAAGAATTGATGGTGATTAGAATGGCGAAAACGTGTTTTATAATTGGATCAGGTTGTGTCTCGCCGGTGTCCCTAAAGGTTCGTCGGAATTTCTAAAATCCTGCTGGAAAATGAGTCTGGGCGGTTCTTTTGATTTGTTGGAATTAAATTTGGGTTTAGGCATAAATGGTCCCTCAAGTTTGAGTTATTTATAAAACTTAATTAATTTTAAATAAACTAATAATCTTGTTATGAATCTTATAATTTTATGTATAAAACTTTTGAATTTTAGATACATTTCTGAATCTTAATTTTTTTAACCAACTACAATATCATTCCACACGAAAAAGGGCAATTACAAAGCAATGACAGGTAGTCGGGCAACAAGTTGCACCGCCACCCCCTTTTGAATAGAAAAACCAATTCTACTAAATACAAAGTTTGAAACCTTTAGCGACGAAGAATTACTATTAACGACTTTTTGAACCCGATTCAAAAGTCGCACATCGTCAGGAGCGAGACCACCAAAGGTATCAAACGCAAACGGGACAAACACATGTTGATTCTCCAGGCAGGCTTTCTCATGTTTTGCCACTTTGCTTGCCTCTGCCTTGAGCACTGCTTGCCCTACGACAAAGCCCTTGTCCTTGAGCTCGACAAGGGGGAGACTCCAGTTAGATCTACACAAGCGTGTTTCCCCCTTCCCATCCAAACACAAGGATGTCCGCCGGGCGTAAAGTGGACCTCCCCTCTAAGGGGTCAGTCAGGAAATTTACTGGAGCCTCATTTTTGGCAAAGATCCCGGCCCGCTTAAGAACATCACAGAACACATCTCTCACCCAATCCTGCCGATATTTAAACCCCGGTAGCTCTTTACAGTGGATCGCGTGCTCGCCGAAAGAATCCAAACACGCTTTGCGGCATACCGGATATGGCTCGTAAACTGGGAACAAAGGAATCATCAGTCGGTATCTAAGGATAGCACGGTATTCCACAGCCGACATGTGTTGCCCCAAGCCTTCAATAGGTGCGACAGACAGAAAATCTTAACTAAGTCAAAACAAATTTTATAAGTTTATTCATTTAAAACAAATTTTGTTATTATTAAGGATTTGATAAAAAAAAATTATAGATTGTATATATATACATGGATATACATATATATAACTAAGTCAATATATGATTTGATAAATGAAATAACAATGATAAAATTTATTCTAGGATATTGTAGAGATTGAAATGAGGGTGTAAATATAAAAGAAATGAAATTGGAAGGCAAACACATAGTTAAAATATCATGGTTGCTACACATTATCCCTATATCTAGTCGTATCTGAAAATGTTGTGAGCGTTGTGCTGATCAAAGATCATGAAGGACAACAATATCTTGTCTATTATGTAAGTAAAAGTCTATGAGAAGCAGAAACTAGGTATTCTCACCTTGAAAAGTTAGTTTTAGTACTAGTTTTGGCATCTACTAAACTTATACATTATTTCGAAACGCATACTATTCATATTAAAACTAACTACCCTATAAATTGTGTTCTGAGAAAACAAGAAATGCAGTAACAATGGCTAAGTGGTTTGTAAAACTAAGTGCCTACGTCTTGGTGTATGAACCTAAAATTGCGATTAAATCCCAAGCATTAACAGACTTTGTAGCAGATTTCAATAGTGATACTAGACATGAAGCAAATATGAAAGTCGAGCAGTTGGAAGAAACAAAAGAGAAGTGGGCATTGTTTATTGATGGTGCATCTAATGTAAGAGGCACAAGACTAGGTATGATACTGAAATCACCATAGGGGACATAATACCTATAAAGTGTGTTCTTAGGCATCAAAAAGCGATTTCCTTATCACGGTATCTAGCCCTTATCGGGAATGCCACCGCCTCAATTGGACCTAAACCCTACTCTAGTTAAATCTTAATGTGTACTCTTAGTGTTAAAGCTAACCATTACCGTTTACGGTTCCTCTTAATTTAAGGTCGAAATTGCTAAAAGTAGGGGAGACTGTAACATCCACCAAAATACGAGTCTTTAAAAAAACCGACATGTTTTATAAACCGGACCTGACGTGTAATAAGTGAAAATGAAAATTTTTCTATGTATTCACAATAGCAATGGCGCATATTAAATTAGTTCATATAATTAAGTTCGGTAAAATAATAATGTAATAGATTATACCCGTTGGTACCGTTATATGGTTTAAAGGAAATAATCAAATGGGGTTTAAAAGTATGGTTAAGCTAGTTATAAACTTCAGGGACCTATACTACCAAATTAAGAAAGTTCCATGTGATGGAATTAAGTCTAGATCGATTTTATCCATGAGACCAAACCTTGGGGACCTTTCGTGTAAAGTAACTTTTTTTTGAACGGCCAACAGAATCAATCCCGAGCACTCTCGGGCACCCACTGGACTAAACGGAGTACTCCGAGAGTAACCCGGGTCCACCACCAATTCCGGGGAAAACCCGGTAACCCACCCGCCCGTAGGCACGACGATGAAATTACCGGTAAAACCCGTTTGGCTCAAGGATCCAACCCAGGTTTCCCTGGGTCTCCTATCATTGCCCACCAACGTCTCACTCTGCACCAAGTGGGAGTTAAACTTGCATCTCCCAAGAGAAATGCAAGTCTTCCACCACTTGATTTAGAGATCATTGACATTTTAAACAACCCAAGAGTTGAACTTGTAAAGTAACATTTTAATTGTTGAAAGCCAAGGTTCGATTCACGCTGAATCCTTTCGGCAACCTTTCGATTCCCTAAATAAACAACCCAAATTGGATTTCAAGTTTCCAAATGTTAATACAACAAATGATACACCTAACAAAATCTGTTTTGTGCGTATTAACAGCCCCTATCCGTCTAATTTTTGCAAGTCGAATCAAGACCAACTAAATTGGGTGTTATCTCCCAAACTACGGATTCATTCCAAATCATGTGGGGTCGGTTGAATTCAGTATTTAAACAAGCATCTCAACCTCTATTCAAACCCTTAACACCTATGAATTCACCTTTTATTCAAATGTTTGTCGTCTACGTTTTTTTCTGCGACCCGCCGGAGCTCCAACTTTGCTGGAAACTCAAACCCGCCAGCTATCCTCTAAGTTCTTCGAAGCTTCGCAACTTGGTAACCCTTTAGGATGTCTCTCAACATCGTACCTACTTGCATCTTGTTGATTTGTTTGCACCCTAAGGTGAGTAAATCTATCCAAATTCCTTTTTTATCATTTAACCATTTTGGAGTGTACCATGTGCATATTTAACATTTCAAATTCACTATTCAAATACATGCAATGCTCAAGGTGTAATTATGTGATGTTATGTTTGGTATTTGTGCAAGTTCAATGTATTCAAGTTCAGTATATGCAAATTCAGATTTTAGATGGATCGTTACCATCGGATAACTAGATTTTCCACATCCATCGGTTGTAGTCTAGTATCGCCACCACATTTAGATTTGCTCCTTGAAGGCTTGAGTCTCATATTCATTGTTCTGTACATTTACATTTTACAGTAGTTTACATATTCAGTTGGATATGTGTGTGTTTCATTTGGTTACATGTTGTGTGCATTTATTCATTTAATTACCATTTGAGTTGCATGTTATTAATTTTACTCATTTCATAACAAATAAACAAAAACCAGTTTTCATTAAAAACCTTTTAGATTTGCTCACCAACATTATGTTGACCCAAAAACCATTTTTCCACATGATATAAGTTAACAGGTTCGAAGATTGGATGTCGAAACTTAGGGATGATGTCTTAGATAAATAACCGGATTTATGATGTATTTCATTTATCGGTTGTATTTGTGACATTGTCAATTTAATTATTAATAATATGCAACTTTTAATACTTTGTTATAAGCTATGAACGATCGGATCATGCCCAGGTCACCTATTCCACTACGGGTCGGGGTGTGACAAAGCACGATTCCCTATATTAAAGAGGATGACACTATTTCCGTTGGTTACACAAAGGAACATTACTGTTGCATGTTTCGTGCTACGTAATTTTACAAGGAAAGAGGGTTTGAGCGATGAGTTGTTTACATAATACGATCAACCCAGTGTGTCGTTACATAATAGGCAAGTGTACGCTGATGCTGATGAAGATGAAGTTGAAGCAAATGGTGCTGCATCGGATTAGGAATATATGACTCAGTTACGAGATGAGATTACTGAACTGTTAATGCAAAGTATGGAATAAATTATTTAAAAAATGTTATTGTATTTTTATGAATATTATTTCAGTGTTGTATGACTATTATTTAATTTGAATGTTGAAAACTCTTTTAAGTTTAAAAATCAGTTTATTTAAATTTCAGTTTATTTCAGCAGCCTGCAGAAGTTAAAAAAACATACAGTCATCTTCTTGCATACTGCAGAGGTTTGGTCCACCTCTTCTGTTACATATGTCTGCGGACAGTCTTCTTCTTGCATATTGTAGAGGTTTAGTCCACCTATTCTGCTACAAATGTCTGCAGATGTGATCGGTAAACTTCAGACATTTACCTCTGAAAAAACAAATTAACACCTTAATGTTTTGTCATGTCTATATTTTGTAGATGAGTCTTTTGATCTTGTATATATTTTCGACCTTTCTAAACCAAAACTTCTAACTCTTTTTACATAGAGTTAAATGTCATTTTAGTCCCTGTGGTTTGGGTCATTTTGCCAGTTTAGTTCAAATGTTTCATTTTTTGCCTATGAGTCCAAAAAGGTTTCACCGTTGCCATTTTAGTCCACTGGTTAACTTCATCCATTTTTTCTGTTAACGAAAAGGGCAATTCGGTCATTTTATATCGCCGAATTACCCTTCTAGTAAATAAAATTACATATAAAATGACTGAATTGTCCTTCTCGTTACAAGAAAAAAAATAGATGAAGTTAACGGTGAAAACTTTTTAGACCCACAGGCGAAACATGAAACCTTTAGACTAAACTCACAAAATGACTTAGACCATAGGGACTAAATGACATTTAACTCTTTTACATATTAACTATATATTAATTTATAACATTTTGTTGCATTATTAGTTGTAATTTTAGCAAAAATGGTTGTACCCACTTGATTTTTTTTTTGTCTTTAAAATTTATTTTGTCTTTAACTATTATTTTACTTTTAACCCAAATACTTTAATAATTTTACAACTTAATCACAACATCATTGGTTGTAACATGTGCTTAAGTGGTTGTACCTTAGTCAAATATAGGTTGTAAGTTGCGCTTAAGTGGTTGTACCTTAATCAAATAATAATGGTTTCATTACCTTACCAAATTCAATACGTTTTGTATGCATGTATGGTTGTAAATTGTGCTTACGTGGTTGTACCCTAATCAAATAATGGTTTCATTATCTTACCATATTCAATCGGTTTGATCCATTCAAAGTTGTGTTGTTTTATTTGTAAATTCCTATTGTTTATAATAATCTAATTAATTTAGCCAAAATCTGGTATAAATATAATTTGCAACATATTGATGCAATGGTTGTTGTAATGTATGCATTATGGTTTGTATAGTGGTAATGATATATATTATATATAGATTACGATGAACCTGTCAAACGGGAAAAAATAGACGCGAATTCATCGTAACGCGCGAGTCCTAAATCAAGTTGGTTATTTTATTCTATGTTTTACGTTTCGGTTAAATTTCTTCACATTAACACCGTAACTTCAGTGTCGGTGGTCGCTAACAGTAGTGTGGCATTAGTGCTCGCCCCCGTCGCAACGCGGGAGGATGTTTAATACTAGTTATATATTATAAATTTGCAACAACTTGGTGTATTAGTGAGTTGTAAGTTGTGCTTCTGTGATGTTTTATGCATTGTGTGTCGCATATTTGTTTGCTTGTTTTAAATCGTTTGAAAACATTTATTGAGCCAAACCAACCCCTAATTTGGCACGTGTTTAACATATCCAATCATAGCATAACAAAATCCGCTCTAGAAACTACATTTGTTTTTTTTAAATAAACTTCATAAAAATAACCTCCGACCTAAAAGGCCAAACAAACAACAACAACTACATTTGGTTTTCTACTTTTAATTTTGATTTTTATTAAACTACATTTGGTTTTCATCTTCTTTTTTTTTTAACAACCAACAAATCAATCCTGAGCACTCTCGGGGCACCCACTGGACAAACAGAGTACTCCCAGAGTAACCCGAGTCGTCCACCACCAATTCCGGGGAAAACCCGGTAACCCACCCGCCCATAGGTACGACGATAAAATTACCGGTAAAACCCGTTTGGCTGAAGAATCGAACCCAGGTTTCCCTAGGTCTCCTATCACTGTCCACCAGTGTCTCACTCCTTTTTTTGCACCAAATGGGAATTAAACTTGAGTATTTAAAGAAGAACTCAAGTCCTCCTACCACTTGAGCTAAAGGTGATTGACTATTTTGCCTTTTCTTTTTTCTGATTTTCATGCATTATGAACATTATAGAATTCTAATCAACTACACATTATTAAAATTTCTATGTGAAGCATGTGTCTTCATAACTAAATAAAACCAAATTTTATATATAAACAAAAATAGAAGTTTTAAAAGTTTAAAGTTGCAAACTTTGTTTGTTTTCCTCAGTCATGAGTCATGATACTAGACAAGTCTATTATTATTGGTTTAAATGAAAAGAAAAAAAATGTTACTATAAGTGATATATTTTAATCATTGTGTTTAACAATTAAATGAAGGGAAAATGTCATAGAAATGTAACCAAGTTTATCAGTTGTTTCAGTTAAGTCATTCAAACTTTTTTTGTCCCTATAAACTAACTAAACTTTAAGTTAGTGTTTTAATAGTGTGTAATTACCAGGTCATCAGGTTAACTTTTATTTCTTTTATTTTTTATTTTCTTTTTGATATATCCGGAAATTAGGGATAATAATAATATTAATAATAATAACATATTTATATTTGTTATTATTATTCTTCAACGTGAATATATATAACAAATAAAATCATAATTATGCTAAAAGATTAAATTAAAAAGATAAGATAAAATGTTTATGTATCTGCAGTTTTGGCCTTGAAAACACACACATCATTGGCTGCAAGTCGCCGCCTGCAAACCACTCGTAAGCAATCGCACGGCGGCCGGCCGCCATCATTGCTTTAAGTTTATCGGCAACTTCCATCTCGACCCTCTCTCACTTCTTTCTCTACTCTGTTTTCTTTCGATGTTCCTGGAAAAAAACTAGATACTCCGGCGAAGAGAAGCGAGTATCCCGTAGCCGACACCATCTCCGTCGTGTGCCATCTCCGCCAACAACCAGTAGCACCACAAAACCTTTCAACCGGTGTTCCGCGATTTTCCGGCGACATTCGTTTTCCAGATCTGTTTCAGTTTTGCAACTGAGCTACTAAAGCCATTCCCTATAACTAATTTATGCATGTTTGTTTTGTTTGCACACATTTAAATTTAATTGAGTTGATCGTTTGAATCAGAAAGAAGTACGTATCGTCTGGATATTAGCATAGGAAATAAAGAAGAACAAATGGTTGAATCAGTTTTAAATCCTTTAAAAATACAAATAGGATTTATATACTTTTGTTAATTAAAGATTAAAACAATGAAACCTACACATCATCATTAGTAACCTGTTAACCTGATAATTACATAGTATTAGAACATCAAACGAAACTCCAGTGACTTTAAAGAGACAAAAAAAGTTTCAGTGACTTAATTAGAACAATTATCAAACTTAATTACATTTCTATAAAGTTACCCCTTAAATGAAAAGAAAAAAAACGTTACTTTAAATGATATATTTTAATCATTGTGATTAAACAATGCTTAGTGCACAGAGTGAACCTCTTCAAGTACCGGGCCGCTAAACAAACAGCATGTTCGATGAGTGATTCGTGAAACGATTTGACGAAAAGTTCATTTTTGCTCCCCAATTTATTGAACGAACATAAATAAATAAAATTTAGAGTAAACTGCAATTTTACCCCCTGAGGTTTGGGGTGATTGGCACCCTTACCCCCCCTAACAAAATAATTGCAATTTTACCCCCCCCCCCCCCCCCCAACGTTTGCTGTTATGTCGCAACCTTACCCCCCGGCCTCAAATTTGTTGACTGATCTGTTGACTTGGGGGTGAAATGACTATTTTACCCTTTTATTTTACCCCCCAATGTTCGCTGTTATGTCGCAAGTTTACCCCCTGGCATCAAATTTGTTGACTGACCTGTTGACTTGGGGTAAATTACTAAAATGCCCTTTCTTATTACCCCCTATACTTTGTGTTACGAAGCAATATTACCCTCTGCAACTTCCAAAACCTTTCCCGCCACCACCCATATTCGATTATTCCACCACCAGCCACCGTCGCCCATTAAGTCCGTTCATAAGTGCAGTTATGACTTGTAAACTGTTGTGGTTATCACTTATCAGGTACTCTAGGGCTTCGGTAATTTGTAGTGTATGAAGTAAATCACACATATTTGTTGGGAAATAATTACCTGTAATTAATGGAATCAGGTGCATCTCGGCTTAGCAACATCTGCCCCACGTTTAACATGTGACTGACTGGACAAAGAAGATAAACTAGACTCAAAACACTAGAAGAAAAAAAAAGGAATCAAAATATATTTTGGAAAATTGGGTAAAAATCTTTATTGATATCTGTATTAAAAGAAAAATACCCAATAGTCTTGTGTCCTCCTTTGGAGGTCCTTGACTGTTGCAATGTGCTCCACAGGAATTACCAAGTAATGCCTATAAAAGTATCCAGACATATTTAAAATCAACGGTGTATCATGGTGGGTTATTTGGAAATCCTTTTGATCGCTTGAATTTGTGGGTTATTTGGAAATCCATATTCATGCTCTGTTTTCAGAAATTTAGTCAAAGTATTTGATTCTAGAATTCACTCAAGAATCCCAAATCAAAGTATTTCTTCTAAATCTTTATAGTTGCTAACAAAGCACCACCGCCACCGTTCAGATATGACCGGAGAAGAATACAGATCTAAAAGCTTTGAAATCCACTCAACAACACATCTGAAAGCTTCGAAAAAATAATATAGATCTGAAAGCCGATGGGTATGATGATGGTTATTTGAGATGGCAGCCCGGATCTAGAGTTTATTGGTCGGAACACCACAACGCCACCACCTTCATTCTTCACAGATTTGTTGGCCAGAGAGAGTGGAGATGTAGATGGTGCCGATTTGGTGGTTATTCCGACGCCCGGTGGCGGTGGAGATGTAGACGGTGGTAGCCAAAGCTGTGGTGGTGCTCTCTGCGGTGGGGGAGTGAAGAAGAAGGATTGGGTGGAAACTTAGGGGGTAAGGTTGATATAGAAGGTTATATTTAGGGGTTATTATAATATATAAGGTACTAATTTTGGTAAAATTACAAGATTACCCTTTGACCCTTCCATAGTTTAGTTGACCGGTCAACAAATTTGAGGCCGGGGGTAAGGTTGCGACATAACAGCGAACGTTGGGGGGTAAAATTGCAATTATTTCGTTAGGGGGGTAAGGGTGCCAATCACCCCAAACCCCAGGGGGTAAAATTGCAGTTTACTCTAAAATTTATGAACATTAAATTAATTTAATTAACAAAAAAGAATAGACCATATTTGTTTATTTTCGTTGCTTTGATAATTTGGTTCTTTGTTTTACGCTCTTTTATGTAGGGTTCATTTATGTCCCAAATGATAAATAAATAATCTATTTATAGATATGAAATACTGACGAGGTATGACCCGAATCGGTTAACCCGACCCGGTCATTACCTATTATTTTATTATAAATAAATAATCATAGACGTTTGTTCTAGAACATTCCATCTTGCATGGATAGATCACGTAACTAAATCCCCAATTTTTTGGGAAGATCACGAAGATCCCTAACTTATCGGAGCCCATCCTAAGTTAAGGAAACCCTAATAATAAACTATAAATAGAGGTAAATATCAAAGGTATGGGACATCTAGCTCTTGCTTTACTCTCTTCTCTACACCTTCTCTTTTACTCCCAAAACCGACACTTATTCTCACGCCGGATGGTGGTTACAGGAATAACCCCATTCCTGTAACGAGTCCTAACGGTGTTCTGTTTTGCAGCTAAGCTGTTCGGATCGCCAAGAGTTGAAGTCCTAGTTGGATACTACCGTGAAGGTCAGTGTTTCTTCATTGGCGCCATCCGTGGGACCAGATCAGTAGCATTAACAAGACTGAACCAAAGGCAAGCGATCAGAACATAGCAGTAACACCAATCCAGGCGATGTTAACTAGCAATCCGTTGCTGGAAACAAGCCCTGTTATCTCTATGCCAGTTTCACCGGTTGTAACCAGGTCAATCGACTTGGAGTTTGAAGCAGAGGGACCCCCACCGGGTTTTGCTGGCACTACCGCTGCCTCTTCTGGGACGACGGCAGCAGATTTATTTTCATACACTTCTTTACAACTCCAGTCAGCCGGACCAATCACAACAGGCGTAAACGTTTTCGCCTCAGCCACAACCTCCAGTGCACAGACCATACGTCATAGCACTATGTCGGTTATCACGTCGGCTAGCCCCAGCACCGTCATACCGCAGGTTGGCGTACCTCAATACTATCAACCCTCGGTTACTTACGCCATGCCACCTCTGTATTCAGCAGCATTGACAGCGGCGCTATCCACGCCGCCCCATCAACCCGTGGTCATGCCGGCGAGAATCATGAACGCTCCGGTTACACCAGGAAATCAGGCTTATTTTCCCGGGTATTATTTCGCACCCCCGTACGGGTACTTACCTCAATACAATACCCCAACATATACTCCTCAGGGAGGGCCACAAGTTTACTCTCAACAACCGCCATACGCGGCGTATATGCCACCTTGGTGGACCTTCCCAGCATCACAACCAGTTTATAGTCAAACCCCTCCCACAGCGGAGCCCACTTATGATAGGGGAAATACGTCTAGGCCTCGTTTCTCTCCAGGAAGAGGCCCAAGCTCAATACTGAACATTACCCCGATTCCACCCCCTGTCACCCAGGGTGCCAGCCAGGGCGGGATAACTCCCCTTGTGCAACCCATCAATGTCGAAGAAGACGAACTTACCAGACCTTACAAGCCAGTGGATGCCACTTTCAAATCCAAGTTCACCAGAAGGATAGCAGAAGCTCCTATCAAGGAAAAGCCCAAGATGCCTCAGACGGTAGGCAAATATGATGGGCTAGGCGATCCTGATGATCATCTTAACCTACTCAAAAGTGCGAGGGAAGTAGCCTGTTGGCCTATGCCTCTCTGGTGCAAGATGTTTGTCCAAACGCTGGTAAGCGCGGCTCGCGTCTGGTGGGACAGTCTGCCCACGGGGGAAATTGACAGTTTCGAAGATCTAGAGGCTAAGTTCATCTTACAATTCAGTCAGCAGCGTAGGCACACGAAAGATCGAAATGAGCTCCTCCACATCCGCCGGCGAGACAATGAAACGGTGGAAAGTTTCATCATTAGATTCAATAAAGAAAGCCTGGCAATCCCGGGTGTCACAAATGATCTGGCGTGTGGAGCTTTCCTACAAGGAGTAAACGACGATGAGTTGTTAAGAACACTTCATGGAAGAGATGGCGTGCCTCCCACCATCGACGAAATACTGAGAATAGCCAAAGTGTACGTTATACAAGAAAAGGCCGTAGCCGCCAGTCACGCGGCCAACAGGAAAAAGGAGGCTCAGAAAAACCAAGAAGACAGAGAGCAGCAAGGTTCTAAAGGTAAAGGTTGAGGAGACCGATACCAAAGGAGTGATAGGACGAACTCGCGGTATGATAGGTCCAGAAACGCCTATTCAAGAAATGAGTCCTCTAAACCGCGATCCGACTACCCCAATCTGAGCAAGACACCAGCAGAGATCCTAGCCTCAGAGAACCTCAAGTTCAATCATCCAAAGTCGCTGAAAGGCAACCCTAACAAAGATACAAGTAAATATTGTGAGTACCATAAAGGGAGCAGCCATGATACAAACGACTACTTTCAGCTAAAGAAGCAGATTGAGTACTTCGTGAAAGCAGGTAAACTGGCACACCTGGTGAGGGATATCAAACAAGGCCCGCCCCCCGTCAAGGAAGAAAACGACAAGGCCGCGGGTAAAAGACCGCGTGAGCTAAACATGGTATATGCGGATAAGGGAAAAGGGGCAAAGCGGAGTTTCTCCACGCTCGAACCCTGGATGTTAGCGACCATGACTATCGAGCCTCGCGTAGAAGATTTGCACCTCACCACGGACGCTTTGATCATATCCGCTGCGGTTGGTGATTATCATATGAGAAGGATCTTGTTAGATACCGGGAGTTCAGAAGACATTATTTATGAACACTGATTCAATAGAATGCAACCAGAAGACAAAAGGCTGCTTGATTCGGTGCACGCCCCTATTAAAGGTTTCACATGAGAAAAGGTTGACCCTATTGGTCAGATTACCTTTCCAGTCACATTCAGACGAAAGCCCCAGGAAAGGACTATACTCCTAACTTTCCTTGTAGTACATGCTGAGTCATACCACAATGTAATCATCGGAAGGTTCACCCTAGGGAAATTGGACGCTATAGTCTCCACGGCACGAGGTTTTATGAAGTTCCCTACCCCGCGGGGTGTTGCAACGGTGTTCCGTGACAAATTAGGGGAGGTATTGAACACCAAAAGATGTCGCCAAGGACCCACTGGGTTATCGGCCCGGAAAGATGGGTATTAAGCACACGCCATCCAGATCAGACCGTCACGATAGGTGACAGCCTCTCCCCTGAGGTTAAAAACGATCTGAAACAGCTGCTAAGAAGGAATGTAGACATCTTTGCTTTCGAGCATTCCGACATGACTAGAATACCCCGCGATAAGGCAGAGCACAAGCTAGCGACACTCCCTGGCATCAAGCCAGTCGCACAGGGCAAACGTAGTATGGCCCCGGACCGAAGGGCAGCGGTTGTCAAATAAGTACGGAAGTTGGTCGAAGCTGGAATCCTCAGAGAAAAAAAATATCATACATGGGTATCAAACCCTGTAATGGTAAAGAAACCTGATGGTACATGGCGGATGTGCATTGATTTTAAAGATCTGAACAAAGCATGCCCCAAAGATGCCTACCCACTGCCCGAGATGGACTTTAAGGTTGACTCCCTGGTCCCTTATAGGTATAAGTGCTTTTTAGACGCCTATAAAGGGTATCACCAGATCAAAATGTCCAAAGAAGACGAAGAAAAAACAGCGTTTCACACCGACGTAGGCATCTTTTGCTACACCAATATGCCTTTCGGCTTACGAAACGCCGGAGCCACTTACCAGCGACTCATGGATAAAGCTTTTGAAACACAAATCGACAGAAACCTAGAAGTGTATGTTGACGATCTGGTGATTAAGAGCAGGGAAGAAAAACAAATGCTGGAAGATATTGAAGAAACTTTCCAAAGGCTCAGAGAATACAATATCAAACTCAACCCCAAGAAATGTTCGTTCGGGGTAGAGGAGGGCAAATTTTTGGGCGTAGTAGTCACCCGGGACGGTTTTAAAGCTAACCCGGAAAAAGGTAGCCGCCATAACGCGGATGCCCTCCCCCAGGACTTTGAAAGAAGCGCAAGCGTTAAATGGACGTTTGGTGGCTATAAACAGATTCTTAGCATGGCATGCCGAAAGATCTTTGCCATTCATAAAGACACTAAAAGATTGTCTCAACAAGAAAATTTTCAAATGGACTGACGAAGCGGAAGAAGCCCTACAAGACATGAAACGTTTCATTGAGAAACTACCCATGTTGACAGCGCCATACCCTAAAGAAGTGCTAAAATGTATTTGGCGGCGGCCCATAGCGCGGTAAGCGCGGTACTCATAGTGGAAAGGGATGGGAAGCAAACACCCATATATTACATTAGCCGGGTGTTGGCGGGACCCGAAACGCGGTATCCAACCCTGGAAAAGTTGGTACTAGCACTGGTTCACGCCACCCGGCGATTGCGAAGATATTTTCAAGGGCACCACGTACAGGTCTTAACAAACTACCCGCTACAACAAATCTTGCACAAGCCTGAAATCTCCGGAAGATTGGCCAAATGGGCGATTGAATTGGGAGCTTTGGATATCGAATATCGAAAACGAACAGCAGTCAAAGGGCAGGTGATCGCCGACTTCTTGGCTGAAATTCCTGAGGGAGAAACTATAGTGAACCCCGCTATCTAGGACATCCCGGAATCCAGTACCGCCAGGCAAACCCGGAAACTTTACACTGACGGATCATCTAGTGGAAAAGGCTCTGGGGCGGGTCTAATGTTGATAAGCCCAGACGAAATAAGGCTAATGTACGTCTTACGTTTCGATTTCGAATGCTCCAACAATGAAGCAGAATATGAGGCGCTTCTCGCGGGGTTAAGAATGGCCCAATCCATGGGAGCTACACGAGTGGATGCATATGTTGATTCTTTATTGGTTAATAAATAAGTAAATGAGACGTATGAAGCCAAAGATGAAGCAATGGCAAAGTACCTGGCTAAAACAAAGGAGCTCATGGCTTCCTTTGATAATGTCACGCTCAACCGTGTTCACAGAGGAAAAAACCAAATAGCGGACGCTTTGAGCAAACTCGCCACTTCGGGTATGGAAAAGGAAGTAAAGGTTGAAACATTGCAGATTCCCTCAATTGAACCTCGGGACATTTCCGCCGTCATAGCGGTACACCCCAATGTTAAAATTCCTTACCAAGGGGGAGTTACCCCCTGCTAGGGGTGAAGCTCAAAAGATACAAACCAAGGCGCTGCAATACGAAGTAAACAACGACGTCCTGTATCGAAAGTCATACTTGGGACCACTCCTGCGGTGTGTCTCCCCAGCGGAAGCAAAATACTTGATATAAGAGATACATGCGGGCATATGCGGCATCCATGCTGGACCCCGGGCAGTTGTGGCTAAAATCCATAATGCCGGGTACTATTGGCCTGGGATGCATGAAGACGCGGTAGAAGAACTCAGAAGGTGCCGTAGCTGTCAGAAATTTGCCCCTCAAACACTCAGGCCTAAGAACAACTTAATCCCGGTTACGGCGACCTGGCCTTTTCAAAAATGGGCAATGGATATCGTGGGACCATTCTCGCTGGCCCCAGGAAAGCTAAAGTATCTTATCGTGGCGATTGACTACTTCACCAAATTGGTCGAAGCCAAACCCCTGGCTAAAATAACCGCGGAAAATGCAAAAAGGTTCCTTTGGGAACACATTGTGTGTCGGTTTGGACTGCCGCTGTATTTGGTGAGCGACAATGGAACACAGTTCACGGATAAGGTCTTGCAAGATTGGTGTGCAGAACTCCAGATTCAACAAATCTTCACATATGTAGCACACCCGCAAGGAAACGGCCAGGTAGAGCGGGCAAATCGAAGTCTGTTAGATGGCATAAAAAGAAGGCTGGGTTGCGAAGGAAGCTCTTGGGTAGAGGAATTGCCAAATGTCCTCTGGGCACATCGAACAATGCCTAAGACAAGTAACAACGAAACCCCTTTCAGCCTAACCTATGGCGTGGAAGCAATGATACCCGCGGAAGTCGGTTTACCCTCGCTTAGGCGTCTCACAACTGATGATGATAACGACCGACTCTTAAGGGAAGGGCTGGATATGCTTGAGGAAAGGCGTGAAGCAGCCTCCATCAGTGAAGCAAAGTATAAAAGGACATTGGAAAAATACTATAACCGGCGTGTGGCTCATCATACTTTCAAGGAAGGTGAATATGTCATGAGCGACAATGAGGCTAGTAGAGCGGAACCCACGGGCAAGTTGGGACCCAACTGGGAAGGTCCTTATGTCATTCAAGAAAATCTGGGCAAGGGAGCTTACTGCTTAGCAAGGCTAGATGGTACCGCGGTGCCGCGTAGTTGGCACGTGGCTCATTTGAAAAAATGTTATATGTAATACACTCGCCCCTAACGGTGGGTGTTAATGTTTTCCTGTCTTTTTGCAACTAAGTGTAATTCATCTATAGCGATGTCTCTTTCTTTTTAAGTTTTGATTAATAAAAATCATTCCTTTTTATGTTTCCTCGTTGTTCATACAATAACAATTGCCATCGCATTTATACTGCACTACACGGTACAAACAATTACCATCGCATATTAACTGCACATAACGGTAAAAAAGTATCCTTGAAGCGAAATATTTTTCATACACACAAGTCAAAGGATCAAAATATACAGCGCTAAGAGCGGGTATCTTGGTAATACTTAATAGATACATTAACCGCTACCAAAAGATAGGTATTTTGGTAATAAATACATACAGCTATCTTACAAAAAACCAAGGTACTTGTCCCTGTTGTTAAATTACCAACATACGGGAACCAAAAACGAACATGTTCAAAAAACCTACTTCTAGGAAAGGTCTGCCACTACCTCTGCAGGGGTACGTAACACTTTTCCATAACACTCCAACTGATGAGGATCAACGATCAACTCATCGGTATTTCCCTCATCCACCGGAACAGCCACCACCTCCCAATCCTCAACCGGTTTCTTGCCGGAACAGCCACCACGACGCCTTTCATACACTACTTCACACCATTGAATGTAGTCGGATGGAAAGGCCTTTATTAAAGCATCAGCCGATAGAACAGCAACACTTGGCTTGGCATGAGAAGGCTCTTCATATATAATGCTCTTACAGGACCGGCTAACCCGGGGTAAGACGTTATCAGGAGGCACCTCCTCTCCTTAGATCATATCTTCCGTTACCGGAACTTGGAGACGGACTAAACCGTCAGCGGCATCTAAGAGTCGGAAAATATCGGAAAGCCTCTGTTTATAACTTCTCCGACTCATCATTTCAAATTGCCAAATTTGGAAAAAGAAGCTTAATTTATAGAAGGATAAACATGATTGACAGTGGTGACGTTAGCAGAATTAATGAAAATAATCATCACACGTTTAATCGCCACATTTCAGATAAATGGCGGCGTCACCAATCATGACATTAACATTAAATGTCTGACACACAAGTCAAGCACTTGCGCAAAAACCAAGTAAAATAGTGTTAATACAAAATATCTGAAGAACAGTGTACGTAACATATGAAAAATAAAACATTCATTCTTCTTCAGATTCTTCCACTGGCTCCAGCATCAGGCGTAGGGCATCCACGCCATCTACAGCAACGTGCTTTGTTAAGTCAGCATAAGCGAGTAGTGGATCGTTGCATACAGCCTCCAAGGCATCCGCCATATCTCCCTGAAGCTTATCCCTTGTTGCATGGAACTCGGGAGTAATCTTACCTGATTGATGGCACTCATGATAGCCGGTGTACACACCATCATGATGGCCAGATTGGTAAGCCGCGGCGGAAAGGCGGTCTAGCAACGCCGTAAAGGACCCTGATTGCCGAAGATATTCAAATGCCCCAACCAGGCCGTTGGTTATTAGACAATTCCTGTCACCCTGCAAGGCAGCCTGTTGGCTTGTCAAGCTGTCCACCTCGATGTTTGCCTGCTCCAGCGCATTTTCTGCCTCCTTGAGGCGCGCCTGATCGGCGGCAGCGGATTGAGCAAGTTTGTTCTTTTCAGTAACCAGAGAGTCACGTTGTTGCTGCAATTTCCTAAGCTGGTCTTCCCGCTCCTCCAACTCAGCTTGTTTGGTTTAGACCTTAGCACGGGAAGTTTCCACCTCAACCGTCAAAGCCTGGTACCGTTCCTGCACCTGAGACACAAAGTCAGTATCAATTCGAAATCTTTCCACTTCAGCGGACATTTCAGATCTCACCTTCTGGGCTTCGGTAATAGCTTTACGCTCCAGTTCCTCCTGTACATTTTTAGCATGAGCAAGGACCCGGTCCTTCTCCGCTACGTCACGAGCCCATATTATTCGCTCCTCAGCTAGGTTGGCGGTCACCCGTTTCAGATCATCCTCCGCTTTGTTTTTCTCAGATACAAATCTACTCTCCCTCAATCCAGTGGCTTGGAGTTAACTCTCCAAACGGTACTTTTCATCCTTCAACTCCTCAATAACAGCTCGCGCTTGATGGAGCTCGTTATTGTCATGCATCCACCTACGCCGGATCTCTGCAAGCCTCCGGGGCTGACTAACGAAATCTACGATAGTAGAATTCTTCAAATTCTCATTGTTTAAACCCTCTACATACGCTGACTCAGCCGGGGGATAAGCCCGCTCAACCCAGTGCTGAATCACTGGTGGAAAGATCAGTCTTGAAGACTCGGCTATTTTCCACTTAGGTTGATACCGTTTATCTTGCATGTTAGGATCCCAGTTAATGGTAGGCAAGTACAGGTCATCACCCAAGCGGGCTCCATCATCGGCGATACCGCTGCTCGAACCCCCGGCGTCGCTTAGGGCGGCATCTTGGATACTGGTCGCCTCATGGGTAGCAAAGACAGTGGGTGTCTCCTTCCCAGTTGCATAAAAAACTCTGCAAGGAGACTCGAACAAAGTAGAAGGAACTCTACTTGATGGCATAGGCGTAGACACCGGACTGGTTGTAACAGCCATAGCAACGGTAGGCAGGGGTGGTGGCATAGGATAACTAACCACAGTGGTAGCACTTGTCTGGGATATTAGATCGGAGAGGTTGGTTTTGCCAGCAACAAATGAGATGTTTCCCATAGATACTAACGGAGCAGACGGTACGCTCCCACCATGAACCCCAGCAGTAGGACCTGCGTAAAATTAAGTTCTCCATAAACACATGATGTCAAGTCTATGATAACACTCACAGACAAAGGCTACTTACCAGTAGGTATGATATGAGCGGCTTGGATAGCCTCGAAAGCAGTAAGAGCGGGGATAACCTTTCGTTTTTTTGACACATGTGTTGGACTCGTCAGCTCTGCAGCACCACCAGCGGAAGTGGACACGCTCACCAACGAAGCACCCGTCCCCACAGCCATGTATTTCCTTCCGGAGACCTTCGGCTTGACAGGTTTTTTCTCTACGACGACCGCATTACCTCCTCCGCTGGGGGGAGGTACTGTAATATAAACAGTGGGGTCCGCCGGTATAGCCGGTAGCAAAAATTGTTCTAAGTGGATTTTTAGGACATCCGGCTCCTGCTCACCAAGTGCGCGGTCCGCGGCCTTTAAAGCAGCGTGCCGTGGAGGATCCACAAAGTCGAACAAGCTCCATTTACCTATGAGATACACACATGTCAACATATACAGCAAGTGAAACAATTGCAAACCCACAACTTACATACCTCCATCCTCCCTCCGGAAAGAAGGATACAATTTTATATCATGCCACGAAAGGCTCATTCCAGCCATCACCAACGCCCCCTCCGGGATCACCATACACTCAGATGGGTGCTCACATAGCTTGGTATACAGGGCATTCGACACATAGGAATCTTTTGGAGGGGCCTCATCTTTAACCTTGTCTTTTAACCCCATTGCTCTCCACTGCATCTATCCGGGAATGACGATGGCATCGATGTAAAAGAAAATTTTCTTTCATTCTTTGTCCCTTGAACTGGCAGGAATGTCTCTCAAACAAGATACCTCTGTATCCCTCCTGTCAAAGGTAAAAAAAGGGGGATTTTCATACAAGGACGAAAAAAGCCCTAAAAACAAGGACTTCCGGAATGTGCCCCAGGGCGATACAGGCAAACTCGAAGTGTCGGAGTTTCGCCAGCCCTAAGGGATGCAGTTGAGAAATATGGATGGGATAATGGTCAAGAACTAATTTGCAGAACTTCGTAATCGGCAGCCGGAAGTTGCAGAATTTAAAGAAGTCACTAAACAGAGTGATTTTACCTTCCTTTAACGGGAATGCCATATCCGTTTTCGATGGTAGCACCGGATTCCATTCATCCCTAATGCCGTAATCTTGCATAAGATTGTTGTACGACACAATTCCCCATTTGCAGAACAGGGCATCGGAGCCAGTTGAGGCAGCAGAAGAGGATTCGCCGGTCTTAGAGGCCATTTTTTCGAAACAGGTAATGGAAAGAACGAGTTATGAGCACGAAAAGAAGTGGAATTCAAAACTCAAAGAACAGAAGTACTATTTATACAAACGGGCAACTTTTCAAATTCGGAAAAATGAAAGGACGGGATCACGCGTCAGAACAGGGTGGGTGCAGTTGTCATCCTAATGATGATTTAACTGTCACACCCTATCCCATCGCCGCCACTTTTTCAAAACACACAACGGCATTTCACTTGATTAAACTTGCCCTAAACAGGGTAGGTTGACTTTTCCTTTTTTAGTCCGATTTCATGAATTACATTTCGTCACTTCGGACTGGGGGGACATGACGAGGTATGACCCGAATCGGTTAACCCGACCCGGTCATTACCTATTATTTTATTATAAATAAATAATCATAGACGTTTGTTCTAGAACATTCCATCTTGCATGGATAAATCACGTAAGTAAATCCCCAATTTTTTTGGAAGATCACGAAGATCCCTAACTTATCGGAGCCCATACTAAGTTAAGGAAACCCTAATAATAAACTATAAATAGAGGTAAATATCAAAGGTATGGGACATCTAGCTCTTGCTTTACTCTCTTCTCTACACCTTCTCTTTTACTCCCAAAACCGACACTTATTCTCATGCCGGAGGGTGTTACAGGAATAACCCCATTCCTGTAACGAGTCATAACGGTGTTCTGTTTTGCAGCTAAGCTGTTCGGATCGCCAAGAGTTGAAGTCCTAGTTGGATACTACCGTGAAGGTCAGTGTTTCTTTAAATACTTTTAATAAAAAATATATTTAGAATACTAACAAATGAATGAGAAAATGGATATTATTTATATTGGAAATTACATATTATTTTAACACGCTACGTTTTAAATAGTTTCTGTATTTACGGTTTTTTTTCCCTTTTTGTTTGTTTACCATTCTAAATAAAAGATATGAATACACTTGTACTACAAACAAAACTGAACAAACCTCACTCATATGTTTTTTTTTCTTTTTTGTTTGTTTACCATTCTAAATCTAAATAAAAAAATATGAATACACTTATACAACAAACAAAAATATGCCTATATATATCCTAATGCAAATTCTAATATATACATGCAAATTACAAAAAAAATTAGCATTCAAAAGCGAGCATACATGTGTGCAGGGGCGGATCTATTTGAGAGGCAGGGGTATCCCGGGCAACCCCTCAACTTTCTTGACGAAGTGTAATTTTTTTTCGTTTTTTCCGTTTTTATGTATTTGACATCTTTAAGCAAATATTAGGATACCCCTGAGAAAAAGAGTAAAAGTAGCTTATTCAGATCTTTCCCGATAAACTACCGGCAACCTATGTAGTTTTGTGTTGAAGATGAACATGGGGAGGGAGAAGATATGTATCTGGTTCTTTAAATATAAATATTAATATATTATTTATGTGTAGGTGAAATATAGGGTCTGTAAAAGTGATGGATTAGAGTGACAACTCATTAACTCTTACTATTTATTTACTTTAATATAGTTTTTAACCTTTTTTTCTATTTCACCCAAAAACTTGAGATATACTAGAAGCTTATCAACTAACGATTGGATTGATTTTTCGTGTCATCACACTTGATTTAACCTGTAAATATTAAAATATTGGTTAGAAATATAGATATATGTATAACTAAAAATGTTATTATTGTTATAATTTAATATAATGAATTTTGTTTAAATAAACATGTTTCCATTTCAAGTGCTCATTTTTACTAGTAACATGACATTCGAAATCTTAAAGACAATCATAACTTAAGAGCTATTTTTTTCTACTCGCACATGGCCTTTGACGGCCCTCGAATTCAAGGAGACGACCCCGCCCCTGGTCCCACATTTAGCACAAAATTCATATTAATTAAAAGCTCAAATTTAATTAAAAAAACACACATTTAGTTAAAAATTTAAAAGCCCAAACTCATATTGTACGGTAAAAAAATTAGGATACCCCTGAATTTTTCGTCTAGTTCCGCCACTGCATGTGTGTGAAAATTGTTGACATATTTGGTATAACACACCGGTTACCGGTAACACTTAGAATTAGCTTGAACGGATAATTATGTGATGCATAAGGTTAGTGGGGCGGTATGCCCAAGCATGGCGCCGGCAAAACGCCGGGCACACCAATACGCGGGGCGCTATGAATCGAAAATGAGGGGGTGGCGCGATGTCTATAGCGGGGTTATGAAATGTGATATTTAATTTTTGACCGTTGATAAACGGTCATATTTCATAAAAAAAAATCAATTTTTTTTATTTTCACACTATAAATAACTCCCAACTCTTCCATTTTTTTAACAAATCATACTCAAATATTCTCTCATTCTCTATATATTTTTTAAAAAGTTTTGAAGCTACTCCCACCGTATTAAAAAAAAATGGGTTCCCCGTCGGAAGACTTGTTCACCGATATTTACCAAAGATTTTTTTCACCCGAAGAAGACGCGGAGGAGGAAGAAGCGGTTACGAGTGTGTGTACTTTTATGATACAAGCATTTGAGCACGTTCGGCCTACTCCCCCTCCACGACCCATCTTGCGGCGCACCTATATCTTGCGAGATCGTGAAGCCGCGAACGAGCGTTTGATGAGAGACTATTTTGATGCGACACCGGTTCACGGACCCAATGTTTTTAGACGGCGTTTTCGGATGAGCCAAAGGTTATTTTTGCGCATTTCTAATGATTTGGAAAATAAGTATGATTTCTTTAAGCAAAGAATGGACGCGCGAGGATATTTAGGCTTCACCTCAATTCAAAAGGTCACATTCGCGTTACGCATATTATCATACGGAAACACGTACGACATCAACGACGAGTACTTGAAGATGGCGGAGAAAACAACTCGAGATTGCTTGGAACATTTTTGCTATGGTATTTTTTATTGACTTTTATTTATTTACTTACTTTTATATATTGATTTTTTAGTAGCTTGCTAGTAAAACTTTTATATATTAAATTATATTTTAGGTATATGCCAGTTATATGGAAATCGTTATTTGAGAAATCCCACTTTGAACGACCTTCAACAAATATATGAGGTGCATCTAGAAAAACATGGAATACCCGGCATGATTGGTAGCTTGGATTGTCGTCAATGGCGTTGGTATAATTGTCCAACCGCATGGCGAGGTCAACATACACGGGGTGATCAAAAAGGGCCAACTATGGTATTACAAGCTGTTGCGTCATACGACCTTTGGGTTTGGTCGGCCTTCTTTGGTGTAGCCGGGTGTTTTAACGATATTAATACGTTAGAGGCTTCACCATTAATAGAGAGCTACATTTCTGGAACTATACCAAAGGCCGGTTTTCATGCGAACGGGAACGACTACGAGCATGGCTACTATTTGGGCGATGGTATATACCCGGAGTATTCGATTATTGTTAAAACGTTTTCTGAAACGTTCGATGAGAAAATAAAGTATTTTAAAAAAATTACAAGAGTCTTCAAGAAAGGATATCGAGAGGTGTTTTGGGGTTCTACAGCAACGATGGCATTTTATCAGAAATCCTTGTCGCATGTGGCATAAGGATAGAATACGAATGACCATATATGCTTGCATCATTTTGCATAATATGATCATTGAGGATGATGGAAAAGCGATATGCCAAAACTATATTCCGAAAGATTTAGTCGAAGGAACCCACGCAACAATGGAAGAGAGACTCGCAAATGCTCAACTATTGCGATCTAAGGAAATACATAACACGTTGAAGGCGTATTTGGTTGAGCATGCTTGGGCGATTCGCCCAATTCGATACAACACTGACGACGAAGAAGATTCCGAGGAAGAAGAGGTTGAGGAATTCGAAGACGGGAACTTTGAAGACGTAGGTTTGGATGCTGGAGAAAACGAAGAGGAAGAAGGAGAGAACGAAAATGAAGCCGAAGAATAATCTTTGAAGTGTTGTTTTTTTTATTTTTTTAGTCCAACTTTTTTTTTTGGAACCGTTTTTTTTTTTTTTTTTTATGTTACTGTAATGTTTTTTTTTTTCTAATGTAATGTTTTTTTTTTATTTTAGTGTAATGTTTTTTTTTAATTTAATGAAATGAATTTTAATTTTATAAAGTTAGAAAATAATTATAAAAAATTAGAAATTAATAATTGAGTAATGATTAGGCGGGGGCTTTATGACTACGGGCTTAAATGCATAACGCCCCATAACGCCCACCCGCACACGTGGCGCGCCACGTGTCGCATAACGCCCACAAAGGGGGGTTATGACTACACATGGCCTAATGAAATAGGATCTAGTGGCATCTCTTTTTAATGTTGTGACTAGATTTTATAGTGTGAATATTCAGGGACTTTGAAAGAATGTGAAAGCATACTTTTCATTAACCTTGAATACATAATATATACATGAGTTTTACAATCATACTTGCCGCCTATTATCCCCCCCCCCCTCCTCAAGCGAACAGATAGTGGACCGACCTGTAGCATTGTACAGAAGCATTCAAAGAGAGGTCGTGGGAGACTCTTGGTGAAGATGTCGGCTACCTGGAGTGTAGTAGGAACAAACTTTATGTGAAGACATCCGGCGGAGACTAACTCATGAACAAAGTGGTAATCTATGTCAATATCTTTTACTCTTTTGTGTTAGACCGGGTTTTGACTTAAGAATAAAGCACTTTTGTTGTCACATAAGATAGTTGACCGGTCTGGTAGGAGAGCATGTAACTCTCGTAGAAGGTGAGTTAACCAAATGATTTCAGCTGCCGTATTAGTCATAGCTCTATACTCAGACTGACGACTTGAACGAGAAACGGTGGGATGCTTCTTTGCACTCCATGAAACCAGGTTACCGCCTAAATATATAGAATAACCATATGCTAAACGCCTAGTTTCTATACATTGCGCTCAATCCGCATCCGAGTAACAAACCAAAAATGTTTAAGTGGTTTGTCAAAAGTCAAGCCAAGGATAGTGAACCTTTGACATATCTTAGAATCCGCTTTACAAGCTGTAAGTGTGAAGTGGTCAGGTGATGGTAAGATATTGAAGTGCACTAACCACAAAACGATATAGGTTGGGATCATGAAATGGTTTGCCGGTTATCACATTCTTTCCGATGTTTTCTTTTTCCGATTTTGGTTACGGGCAGCGATTGACCATTACCAAATGTGACATAATTATTAGCAGATGCAGCATAGGAATCCTAAAGACAGAAGAGCAAAGCATGTGAGTAGTAGCTCCTGAATCAGCCATCCAATCAGGAGTATTTTGAGCGATGTTGCACTGTGCTTGGAAAGCTTGTGCAAGATTGGCGTCGAGAGGAGGGGCTCGTTGGGCATAGCTAGAGCTGTTCAAAAAGCTCGCGGCTCGGAGCTTGCTCAATATGTCTCGGTTTGAAATTGAGCCAAGCCAGCTCGACTCGGTTAGAAAGCGAGCTAGCTCAGCTCGTAACGAGACGGATTGGCTTGGTTTGACTCGCTTGGTAGCTCGGATTATTTTGCTTTTACTATGGTTTTTTATACATAGATTATAAAAAAAGCTTATAATTATTTACATGTATTTATGAGTGTAATGCATATTTGAAGGTTGATTACCATGCTAACGAGCTTATATTGTATTTCGTTAAAATTTCGAACTTATTTTGTGTTGTTAAACTTGATTTGGGCTTGTAATGTATTAGGTTGAGCTTATTTTGGATATGCTCTTTTAAACTATTAAATAATATTTTAGACTAACGAATTTTGAGAACTATGTATTAATTTTTCTTTTCAAAATCAAGTCAAACCAAGCCGAGCCGAGCCGAGCCAGCTCGGTTTAAAACCAAGTCGAGCCCGAGCTTAAATTTTCAGCTCAGTTTCAAATCTGAGCCAAGCCGAGCCAGCTCGGTTTATAATCGAGCGGAGCCCGAGCTTGCCCTGGCTCGAATGTGCACTCGAACGAACTGGGCCAGGCCCATTCGTACGAGTGTGCCAGGCCCCAAAGCCCAATGTTCAATTTTTCTAGATTTCAATGGTTTTAAGCGTATAAGTGCATTGTATAAGTGTTGTGCATAAATAAAGGAACGTATAAATGTATTTTGTATGTATAACAAGTATGAATACGCATGAGTTTGCTTGTAAATGGTATCAAATATGTAGAGTTAAATGCTTGGTTGGTCCCTGTGGTTTACGAAAATTGCAGACTTGGTCCTAATGGTTTACTAATTACACACTTGGTCCCAGTGGTTGCAATTTTTAAACTCGGGTGGTCCTTAACACTAACTTTTGTTAAAATTTTCAGTTAAGCCTTTGTAAAATGACTAAATTAACCTTGAGCAATTAAAGAATAAAAAAACCCAAAAAGAGATGCCACCCCTCATCTTCTTATCCCTTCTATCTCTCTCCTCTCTCTTTCTCACACGCACTCATACACACACAGAGCTAATCCTTTCACGAGAATCACATGATTTGATCAGAAACCTAAAAACCGGTTCTACATTCATCGGAATGAACTACAGAGCTTGTTCGGGTTGAATAATCAAACACCTCGAGCTTTTTTTCACGCTTCAAGGATCGAAGATGCTAGATCTTAACGTCGATGCAGATAATAATTGTAATCGCAGTGGTTTCGAGACTAATAATAACAACAATGCTCTAGAAGACCGTCAATCGAAGACTCATTCCGGTGCGTCAGTTTCCTCTGGCGTGTTCTACTCCTACGAGGATGATATTCCTTTACTCGCCGATGACGGTATAATTAGTAAACCATTAGGACCAAGTATGCAATTTTCGTAAACCACAGGGACCAACCAAGCATTTAACTCCAAATATGTATATAACACAAATAATCGACAAGTATTTATGAACAATGAATAACACAAGTATATAAAAGATACAACTTTCATTATGATTCAAGTCTCGGATTACAACGTTTGAAATGAAATACAAATACAAAGGAATACAAGTTTCCATAAATGGAAAGTACAATGAACTAGCTAAATAAGGAAAGATACAAAAAGCGAGGCGTTACACGTAATCGGCGACCAGTGAAGTACCCTTCTGCAACTGATGGAGAGAGTCTCGAAGAGTGTGCATTCTTTCGAGATAGTGGTAGCTATAGGGATTTTCTAGTGCTTGACAGGCAGTTGTGTGGCCGATGGCTAAACATCGATAACCCTTGTGTTTGGGACTATAACCTTCAATTGGGTAGCTATAGGGATTTTCTAGTGCTTGCCAGACTTGACATGTTGTTGTGTGGCCGATGGCTAAACATCGATAACCTTTGTGTTTGGGACTATAACCTTCAATTGGGGAAGTTCCTGTTGGAAGTTCATGTCCGGTTCGATAAGTCAACACTACCGACCGGGTCTTGACCCGTAAGAGTTACACCGAGGACCACGAGGTAATTCATTGAATTAGGTTAAATGACATATTTTGACTGAACGATTAATAATGTTTATTTTATAAAGTTATAAAATAAATATTATAATAAACCTAATCAGATTGGGTTTTATATTATGGACTTTTGTTAAGGGGCTGAAAGAAAGATAAGAGGAAAGGATGTGGGCTTGTGGCCCATAGGGTTTTAGTTTTAACCTAATCCTTGGCTGTATAAGCTTAAGCATGGGTTAAGACATTGGTTGCTTGCTTGTCCAAAACAAAACCCTAGTTGCCACACTTCACTACAGCCGCCACTAGCCGCTGCTGTAGCAAAACATGAACATAAAGGTTGGTTTTTGCCAATTTCATTGTGAAAGGTACGGAGTGCAGTTTGGATATAACATAAAGGTTGATTTAAGCAATTTTGTCCATTTTTTTTGTCGTATCAAAGTTAACTTGCATATATTTTTTTTGTCTTATCGATGCTAATTGTTTACCGGGTGAATACTAAAAAAAATAGCACTTTTCCTTCCTAATGTAGTAAAAGTTTGTAGGTATTCTTTGGGTTATTTTTTGGGTTTTTTTTGGTCGGATTGTCGGAATTTTTACTGGGAAAAAGTGACTTGATAACCGACCCATTTAAAGTTTGGGTTGGTCGTGTTCGGGTTATTCTGGCTTGGGTTTTTCGGTTTTCAGGTGCTGATTCCAAGATCCGGTGAGTTCGACGGAGCTTCAGTCCTGAAACGAGGTGTTCGGTGCGTTTATTACAACAAAGAAAGGAGTAGAAACAGAAAACGACACCAATCAGTCACTTATAATCTGGTCTCTATTGATTATTCAACGTTTACAGCACCGCGAGACCAGTTGGACAACATTTCCCCTCTAGGAACCAAAAGCTTGTCCAAATGGAACCCCAAGGTCCCTATTTATAGACATCTCACACATGTGCTATCCGATCGAATTGCCACCCGATCAGATTGCCACCCGATCGGGTTGTCACCCGATCGGATTGCCACCCGATCGAATTGCCACCCGATCTGGTTGCCACCCGATCAGATTGCCACCCGATCGGATTGGCTTTGACAATTACAAAACCTGTCCAACTTTTCTCTATTCTATACAATATTCAACACACGCTCTATCTAACTATTCGCACAGTGGCAGACGTACGAAATATGCACCAACAGATTCCCCCTCGGATATCACTGTCGAATCGTCTTTACAACATTGAGAACCTAGAGCCGTGTTTGAATATTCTGTAATCTTTAACTCTTCTGCAACTTCAATCAGGTATCTTGAAATCTGACTATCCAAATTCCCCCTCGATTGATGATTCGGGTTTGCTTTTGCCAAGGTAAAGCACGAATTCCCCCTGGAATGAATCTTCAGGTTTTTAGCACAGTTTATGAATCTCCTCTGATTTGCTAAACTGCAACCTTCACGAACAATCACCAACTTGAAACTAGTCAATGCAGCATCATCTGTTTCAACTTTAACCGCATCCGAGCTCAGTTTTTGTTATCACAAGTAAGCACCACGATCTCGCATTCCGCCTGCTCGATCTAAGAATGTACAAAAACTCAACCGGAAATTGATAGAAACTTCAAATACCCCACCGGTTAACTTCAAATTCATGATTCCCCCTGAAGATCTGATATCCCGTTTACCGTGATCCACTTTAACGCACCATAAGAATGACAGATCCGTGTAAACGGTATTCTCCACAATCAGCAAATCTTCATCGGAAAACAAATCATCTGGTAATGCAATCCGATCTCTGAAGCATTCGTCCACAATCAGATTCACCTCCTCGGATAATCTAGATCTCAGAAGCTATCATCCATGATCAGATTCACATTCCCCCTGACAATCTGAAGTCGAAAACTACCCGAGTACAGTTGCAGTGTCACGAATTTCAAAAATGGTGGAATTTCAACATACAACAGTGAAATTTTGATTCCCCCTCATTTTTGCAAATTCTGACGTCTCTATCACTGAATTCCCCCTCAAACTGAATTCAGTTTCTAAATCTCTTCTCCGAAAAACTTGACCAAACCAGAATATCACAATATTCGCCACAATTGTCAGTTTTTCGTCTTTGCGGATTTTACAATTTGGCCCATAAATAGTCATATACCCTGAAAGATAAACTTTCTGCACCAGTATCATGACTACCCCACTAATTTCCACAATCCGTGATCGCATCATCAAATATGTTCACTGAAGTCCCCGACGGTGTCCCCGAACAACCCAGCTTGGTCGTTAAAAACCTGAAAAAATTGACAATCACCAATTTTTTTCTGGAGACTCTCCTCGTCGTTGCGATAAAAAAAATGCCCTTTTTTAGGCATAAGATCATCTAGTCGAGTGTCAAGAGTCGGATGGTCATCGGATCGGATTGCCACTCGATTGAAGGAATGTGGTATGATGGATCAGAAGGCCACTCGATTGAAAACAACTTAACTTTCAAACACCCCATAGTGACATGGATCGGATGGTCATCCGATCGGATTGCCATCCGATCGGATTGCCACCTGATTGAAAAGTAATTATCTTCCAATAAGCCTTCAAGATGGTGACGTGGATCGGATGGTCATCCGATCGGGTTGCCATCCGATTGGAAATCTTCTAACATCTCAAGAACACTCCAAATCACGTTTTTTCGATCCAGAATCTTTATTACTGTGAATTTGATGATGAAACTTCACAGGATTGTTCGACAGTCAATTCCACACAGATTGATGTGTTCAATTCCAAAATCCATCCGTGAATTGACCTTTATTTTGATAATTTTCTCTGTTTAACGTCAAAACTCCCGTTTAACCCAAAATTGATGAGCTTTGGGTGATTTAACCGACTGTTAGATCGATTAAACCGGTACCGTAGCTCTGATACCACTGCTGATTCCAAGATCCGGTGAGTTCGACGAAGCTTCAGTCCCGAAACGAGGTGTTCGGTGCGTTTATTACAACAAAGAAAGGAGTAGAAACAGAATACGACACCAATAAGTCACTTATAATCTGATCTCTATTGATTATTCAACGTTTACCGCACCGCGAGATTAGTTGGACAACATTTCCCCTCTGGGAACCAAAATCTTGTCCAAATGGAACCCCAATGTCCCTATTTATAGACATCTCACACATGTGCTATCCGATCGGATTGCCACCCGATCGGATTGGCATTGACAATTACAAAACCTGTCCAACTTTTCTCTATTCTATTCAATATTCAACACACGCTCTATCTAACTATTCGCACAGTGTCAGACGTACGAAATATGCACCAACATCAGGTTTAGATGTGAAAATGAAAACAAAATGTTTTCTATTTATAAAATATTTTCAAAACTCATATTGCTGCAAAAAAATATATATATATATTATCAAAATTCAAACGTAATTTGACAATATGATATGATTATTTCAAAAGTCCCAAAACATAATGTTACAAAATTCAAATACCAAAGACTTCAAGCCAAAACACATCTATAAGAAAAAAAAGACAATAAATGTTCCAGTTTTTTTTCGTGTTTCGTGTTTCAATTTTTTTGGGTCAGGTTGTTCGAGTTTTTTGTTAGGAATAAGTGACCCGATAACCAACCCATATAAGGTTCGGGTTAGCCGGGTTCGGGTTTTTCGGTCCAGGTTTTGCGGTTATTGTCTAGTTTGGGTTTAGATGGATTCGGATTCGGGTCAGGTTTTAGATAAAAATGAACATCTCTAAAGTACTACAATGATGATTCCGGTAACATTGAGATAATTATTGGTTCTTTTGTTCCAATATGATTATGTAATATATTATTCTGAAAAATATTATAGTGACAACTTAGAGCATTCTCATCCAAACCATCAAAATATGTGAGGGATAGTTTTTATATTATAAAGGGTATAAAAAATGGTTGTGAGTGGAGGAGAGAGAAAATGTTACTGTTCATCTGTATATTTGGGGGGACACTGTTCACCCAGTATAATTTTTTTAATATATATTGAAAGTGGTTGTGAGTGAAGGAGAGAGAAAATTGTAATGATAATATTATTTAATTGAAAAGGAGAGAGAAAAAATATTTGTTTTTAGTGAAAATATATTGATATAGGAGTTGTTTTTTAGTGGAATGTATGTATAATTTGATGGATTGGATGAGAATGCTCTTAGAGCATTCACATCCAAACCATCAAATTATACATACATTCCACTAAAAAACAACTCCTATATAAATATATTTCCACTAAAAACAAATACTTTTTCTCTCTCATTTCAATTAAATAATATTATCATTACATTTTTCTCTCACTTCCACTCACAACCACTTTCAAAATATATTAAAAAATTATAACGGGTGAACAGTGTCCCCCCAAATATACAGATGAACAGTAACATTTTCTCTCTCCTCTACTCACAACCACTTTTTATACCCTTTATAATATAAAAACCCCTTCTCACATAATTTGATGGTTAGAATGTGAATGCTCTTGCAACTTTCCCTCATCCAATAGTACACCGAAACCCACTTCTACTACTGCTACTTCAATAGTTTCACCTTGTCAAATCCTGGGGCCGCTTATGTCAATTATTTCATTTTCTCCTCTCCAAATAAAAAGTTTAACTACTTTGTCTTCATGTTTTTCTTTTCTTTTTTACAACAAATTTCTTTTTTTTTGAACGGCAAATTTGGAGCACTGACGGACCACTGGAGTATTATCGTGCCACTAGCAGAACCACCCGATCATATCCATCTCCATAAAGCATAGTGCCTATACACCAATTCAGGAGGAAACCCAATAAATATGGGAAAAACCCCCTTTGTGAGAATCGAACCCAGGACCTATTGGTCCAAAGTCTTATCTCACCCCCAAGATAACTTAAACTCAAAATCTCTTTCTTTTATTGTCCTTCGAATGGACCACCACTCCATTGCTATTTTGCTTTTTTTTTTTTGGGCCAACAAAATGAGATTTTATTACTCAATACCGAAAACAACAATCGAACAAACGGACCCCTTAACAAGAGATTAAGAGATGATAAACGAAAATACAGCCTACTTAAACTATCGAAAACATCGGAATGTTAAACGTGTTCCACTGCTCCCATGTTAACACTCTAAGTTTAGATCTGACTGAGACCTATAAGAACGACAAAGTTTTGATGTCTTCAACCGATCTCTGAATTTGGATATCCTTAGCTTTAAAGATCTTCTCATTTCTCCTAAGCCATAGCACCCAAATTGTTTTGAAAGCAATTGATTTAATGGTTTTCCTCTTTTCTTTCGACCCGTCCAGATTGTTTAGCATATTTATCCATTCGAATAAATCTTGTGCTAGAGTGAGTTGAGGAGTTTTACACAACAACGCAATAACGGACTAATAAACCGAGCAACTTGGCATCTGATGAATAAATGTTGTGGCTTGTCTAGCTCGATATTACCCCAAGTGCAACCCTACTCGATGTTAGGTATACCTCTGTGTTTTCTATACGATTGGTACTTTGTCTTCATGTTATTTTACAAATTAATACATATCCCTTTAATTCAAAAATCAAAATGACTTTTTCTTTTTAATAATACAGTCACTATTTTTATATTTTCTACAAAAAAATCCCAAAGGACGTTACAGTCTGTCAAGATACCTACAAATTTCCCAAAAACCTACGCAACTCCAATGGATTTCATTGAATCTCCGCGAATTATCTTCCCTCCGCGCCACTTGTCTCGCTCCCTCTCCCTCTAGGGGCTTTATCAGACCAAGTCAGCGCCACCTAGAATCCACCTCAGCCATGGAACCCTCTTTAATTTGCATGGTGTGGATAGAGCCCCTATTAAAAAAAAAATTCATTGGTTTTTAGCAAGTGGGCCCCACCTGAATATCTCCATCTTGGCGCTACCATGGTGGAGGACAACTCCCTGGCGCCCCGGTTTAACAGCCACGGCATGGGTGATGGCTCCGGTGGGACGCTATCGGTGATGAGGTGGCCGGGTGACGCCCCCCACACCCACCGGTCTAAGTGACTTACAAAAGGTATTGTAAATTTTTCTAGTGTTAAAGAGATGAATTTTAGCGGATGCCTCACCCACAAACATTAGACTATACGGTGAAGGTTTGAAAATTGTGCGTTATGCGTAGGGCTGTTCAAACTGCTCGGCGCTCGAAGATCATTCGACGATCGTTCGAAAAAGCTTGAAAATTTGCTCGTTCAATTCCTTGCTCGGTTAAAACCGTGCCGAGCAGCTCGGTTCGGTTTAAAAACGAACCAAGCACGAGCATAGGTACGCTCCCTCGTCGCTCGTTCGGTTTCGATCGAATTTATTTTTATTATTACATATATAGGATAAAGATCAAATACAAATAAACTTAACGTACGAATTGAAAGAAAAGTAAAAAAAAGCGGTGGCATTTTTGTAATTACCAGTAACTATCAAAGTTAGTCTACAAATGTACCTGTAGAGTAATTTTGATATTTTGTAGAGTAATTTTGTAAAATGGTCTTTTAGAGTAATTTTGTTCTTGTAGGGTAATTATCAAAATTACCCTACAAGTGTATCAAAATTACTCTGCATCAAAATTACTTTTACAAGTGAATCAAAATTACACTGTAAGTTTATCAAACAACATACAATTCAAAATTACTCTACAAATGATCTTGTAGAGTAATTTTGATCTTGTAAAGTAATTTTGTAAAATGATCCTATAGAGTAATTTTGATCTTTTGTAGAGTAATTTTGTTCTTGTAGGGTAATTATCAAAATTTCTCTACAAATGATAATGTAGAGTAATTTTGATCTTGTAAAGTAATTTTGTTAGCATTTATGTCACACCCCGATATTTCCACGTATTACCGGTGGGCCCGGTGGGGAGTATCGTGACGTAGTTGATATCATCATAGACAATTTATCACAGTTTATATACACAGCGGAAGTCGAAAGATAAAAATATTACAAACCGAATGAAAGTAATATCATTTATTACAAAACGGTTGTAAAGGATCCACAGACGCATCAAAGATAAAAGAAACATTGTTCAACAGATTTTATAGGCATCTAAGCTTACAAGACTCTTTATTGATGCTAGGAGTAGCCAGCCTATTCCGATTAGTACCTGCACTTAACCTTTTTGGGAAAATACGTCAGTTTTCACTGGTAAATACAATTAACCGACTCATTTTGAAAATCTTTAAGAAAATTGATTTAAATGCACAAGGCACAAAATATCTTTCATAACTTGGGACAATTATTTATATATAAACTTGTAAAAGAATTACATGTTTGTTATACGTTCAGTAGCCCGGGCTGAATACCGGGTTAAAGATTAATAGACACACCACATGATATAATCCCGCGGCGAGTTATTCTCGAACCGGCGGTTATACCTTTTTATATATATACACTGGCAGGTGTATGCCTACACCCCGTGCTTAGGTCATGGCCATTTCAATGAATGATGCCAAGGATATCCGGGACATGGTCATTAACCCCCCAAAGGCTTTAAGCAAACAAAACAGTTTAAACGGGTCATCTCAATAAATTAACCTTTATATGATTAACAATTCAATGCCCGACCAAGCGGTATTTTATATACCGTACCCCAAGCCCGTATAAGGGAAAATAAGTTAAAAGTATTTACCTGAGCAAATTATTCAATTTATCTCAACCGTATTCAATCAGCAAGTGCAGATAGCTTTTACTGGGCTCCTAAATCTGGAACGAAGATTTTTATAACCTATTAGATTCCTAACGGGTCTTAATTAAGCCTAAACTTAGACCGGTTAGTTTTAAAGGAAGATACACGGTTTCCAACGCAAGATTAAGCGAAGACCGGATTAGAATGTGTTTTAGACCCGACAAGTTTGTATACTTGTTTAATATGGGTAAACCAAACACATTCTGGATTTTGAGATAAAAATGATAAGGTTTGACCCGTTTCGGTCAATTTATGCAATCTAGTTACATAAACCGAACCGAACGCGAAAAATACATAACGGGTAACCAAATGAGTCATGTACAGGTTTCCTAAGTTAATATGCCCTAAATATGTTGTGATATCAGTAGGATACCTTCCATTATGCCCAAAACGAATTTAAACTCAAATTATGCCCCTTAAGGGCATTTTGGTCATTTTAAAGCTTATAAAAGAGATTAAGTATGAATCTGAGATTCAGGTCTGATATAATCAGTAAAAATATTTATTTTTTTATAAGTCATAACAATAGGGTATTACATATATGTGAAATTTATCATTTATAACCAAACTATGCGCCGAAGGGGCATTTTGGTAATTTCACATAGGCTTTAAAAGGTCAAATCTGGAAATCTGAGTTTAAAACTTTTGCTTATTGTTAAAGTATAAAAATTTACTAAAACATCAGTAGGTATTAAGTCTTATATGTTTAAAATTAGTTTTAACTCATACTATGCGTTTAAAATGCGTAAAAAGGAGGTTTTAAGCGATTTCTGGGTTTTATAAGAAAAGCTGATATTTTTATCATTCCAGAAGGCTTAAAATATTTTATTTACCATATAAAATCAGTAGCAAAAGATTTGGTATCAATATGTTATGTAAAACTCATTTATTCAAGAAAAGGGCAAAACCGTTACCGAATTAAAGCAAGAACCCTATGTTATGCTCAGCTTAAAAATAAATAAAAATCTTCATAAATCTAAAAATATTATATTACATCAGTGGGTAAAAAGTTTGGTGTCAAGATTTGAGTTTAAATAGGCTTTATGCTAATTACGCTGTTTAATAAATAAAAAGCTTTCTAATTACGCTATTGAGCATAACTCTTAATCTAGACCTCAAACTGATGTCAAACTTTTAGGACAAGTTTATAATTCAGTAATAAAGGTTTTTGTCCTCTCATATTTTCAAAAATCTCGTTTTAAGGTCACAAGGGCATTATGGTCAACATTTAGGCATATAACGGAAACATGCACATGAATCGAATAACTAATGAACCAAGTTGTATAACCTCAGAGGGTTACACTAACCTATAACCTGGTCCTAATAGAACTCTAAGGCATTTCTAAAACATGCTACATTGGGTCAGAATTGAAAGTCAAAGCAAAAGTCCATTTTTGCGACTTTCGGTTCCGAACCGAGCTTAAACTGAAAATTGTCGGGTTGAACATGTTTAGACATGTTCTTACATTAATTACCAAGTTATATAAGTGGTAAAACAGGTTTCACGGCTTCTACATTGTTAATTATGTGTTTATTTGAAAATTAGCTTTCTGTTGACTTTTTATAATTAAGTATGACTCGACAATTGACCTAGTTAGAGTGGGAATCAGAGAGTCCCCCTTTAAGGGTTTATTACCCACATAATTACCAACTCATAGGTACTTTCAATTCGAGAATTGACTGGACCATTAGTGATTAATCACTAAGTCAAACCTTAATTACGACGGTTTGACTTTTTGGTCTTTAAGCTAATTAAAAGGACTAAGCAGGGATTAAAACTCTTACTTAAGGTCTTTGCTATCTTTTCTACACTTCTCAATCTTCCCCTAAGGCCAGCTACCTCCAGAGATGAGTGCTTGAGTTGTTGCAAGTGAATGAGCACTTGAACAATTGAACTTATGGCCTTTATATAGGATTTCTAGAGCTCCAAGAACATTCCATATGTACCTAGGAGGTAATTCAGATGATCCCAAGTGTCCCTAGGCCAATAAAACCATCAAACAAGCCCCTAGAATCGAATACAAGGCTTTTAAGTCGGTTTAACCTGCTGAACTCGCATATGTGCATGAAATCTGTCCAGGTCATGCCGTCGTGTCGCGCGATGGCAGAGGTTGTTGGTGGTGGCGCAGCGCCACCAGGTGGCTTACCTGATCAGCATCTTTCAAACAATGACATTTCACCCCCTGGACCTTCTAAAACGCAATTTCTTCCATTTTAAGCACATTTAACCCATTTAACTTATATTTCTATGATCCATGAGGTATAACCAAACACCGTTACGTCCGGTTTCGTTAAATGATAACCAAAAACATAAGTTTTGTCTTGTTGACGCTTTTAACCCCTTAATTACGAAAGTTAGCGTATCTTTCTCATACGATATCGAAACCTTGTGAAATTTTTATCACTTATTCTTGGGAGTATAATTAATCGTTACAAGGCTCCGAGTTCACTAAAAGGTCGCTCAGAGGTATAACTTAAACATGTTGACACTTTTAACCCTCGCATCTTGTAAACTTTCACTTTCTTCCACAAACGGTTTCATACGCTTCATGATTCATTCGTTTAAGGGTATAAACATCGTGTAGAGTTGTTGAAAGGCAAAATTATCAAATGTTGACACTTTGCATCCTTATATACATATACTTTCTTCGTTTATCAAATTTAGTCCCTCATAATCAATCCGTTACACGTTTCAAGTCCATGAGGCATGTCTTTATTATATTGGTCGCGTTTTTACGAGGTGTTACATCCTCACCCCCTTAAAAGAAATCTCGACCTCGAGATTTACTGAAATAAATGAGGGTACTTCTGTTTCATTGTGGACTCAACCTCCTACGTATATTCGGGACCTCTGCGGGCATCCCATTTAACCTTTACAATCGGTACATGCTTCTTTCGAAGTTTCTTAACCTGTCGATCTTCAATCGAAAAGGTTTTTCGACAAACTTTAAGCTCTCATCGATATGCACACCCGTATGTTGCATGACTAGTGATTCATCAGCTAGGCATATCTTCAGGTTGCAGATGTGAAACACATTATGAATTCCACTGAGCTCTTCAGGCAGTTTTAACTTGTAAGCCACTGTTCTGACACATTCGATGATCACAAATGGTCCTATGTATCTTGGGCTTAACTTGCCTTTCTTACCAAAACGCATCACCCCTTTCCAGGGTGATACCTTAAGTAACACTTTGTCACCAACCTCGAACTTTAGAGGTTTACGCCTTTTATCTGCGTAGCTTTTCTGCCTATCCCTGGCAGCTTTGAGATGATCTCGTATCTGTACAATCTTATATGTCATCTCCAGGACTATATCAGGTCCTGTTAGTTGGACATCTCCAACTTCTGCCTAACAAACGGACGTTCTGCACTTTCTTCCATACAAAGCTTCAAAAGGTGCAGCTTGAATACTGGAATGATAACTATTATTGTATGAGAATTCAATCAATGGAAGATGATCATCCCAGCTTCCTCCTAAGTCAATAACACAGGCTCAAAGCATATCTTCAAGGGTTTGTATAGTACGCTCGCTCTGACCATCTGTCTGAGGATGATATGCTGTGCTGAAGTTCAATCGAGTGCCTAGGGATTGTTGAAAACTTTTCCAGAAATGCGATGTATACCTTGTATCCCTATCAGAGATGATAGACACTAGCACTCCGTGGAGAGATACAATCTCATCCACGTACAACTGAGCTAACTTATCTGAGCTGTGTGTTTCCTTAATAGGTAGGAAGTGGGCTGACTTAGTCAGTCTATCCACTATAACCCAAATAGTATCATTTCCTCTCTTCGTCTTTGGTAACTTGGTGATAAAATCCATAGTCACCATTTCTCACTTCCATGTGGGAAGTTCAGGCTGTTGTAGTAAACCTGACGGCTTCTGGTGTTCTGCTTTAACTTGAGCACATGTCAGACATTTGGCCACATAAGTGGCTATAGACTTTTTCAAGCCTATCCACCAATAATTCGCCTTTAAATCTTGGTACATCTTGTCACTTCCAGGATGAACAAAATATTTTAGGGGTGAGCAAGAAAACCGAAATAACAGAACCGTAACCGAATAACCGAAATAACCGAACCGAAACAAAAACTGACGGTTCGGTTTTTGGATTTTTAATAACCGAAAATTTCGGTTCGGTTTTTGGATATCCATTTCCAATAACCGATAAAAACCGAACCGAACCGATAGGTTACAAGGCCCAATCCATATGTTTTATATTTAAGTTGGATCTGTTAGCCTTAAGCCTTTAACCCATACTAGTTGTTAATATGTTAGCCTTTAATCAATACTAGTAGCCCAGCCCAGCCCAATACATAACATCAATAAAAAAACTCATTGATGCTAAATCAGTTTTGAAAGTTGAAACCCTCGAGGGTTGAACAAGTTTCGTACTTAATACGCATTGAAGTCTCCCGCTCAGACGATGACGCTTCATTCCTCACTCCCGCTCGGACGACGACGCTCCTGCTTCTTCTCAGGCGAATAGGCTTCTGCTACTCTCAGATCAATCAACGTTGCTTCTCCATGAGTAATTTGTTGTATTTTATTTTGTTATGTGGACTTGATGCTATGACTTGTCGAGAAGAAATGGTGCTCTAATTGTTGAATATATCACATATTGTTGTCTTGTTGATGCTTTCTTTGAGTGTGGTGCAACAATTTAGTGTTTACACATATAAAAATTGGAGTTTAGATTTGGAACGGTTATCTCTTGAGGTTTTGTAGGACTTCCATGGCTGACCACTTTAACATGACATCCTTTTCTTCCTTAGCTTTCTTGTTGTTTCCAGTAATATTGCATATCACAGTTTCCCAGCAACAACACAGTGGAACTCAACAGGAGAAAGAAAAAAAACGGTTATTTAACCGAAACCGAATCGAAACCGAAAAATAACTGAAAAAACGAACCGTAATAACCGAAACCGATTGGTTATAGAAATGTAAAAACCGATAATAGCGGTTACAGTTTCGGCTCAAAACCGAACCGGTCCGTGCACACCCCTAGAATATTTAGAACTATGGGCTTCCTGAAGGATCACTTCCCTCAGTCCTCCATAAATTGGAACCCATATTCGTCCATTAAATCTTAGAATTCCATCCTTGCCATATGATAACTGCTCAGCAGTTACTCCCAACTTTTCATTCGGATAGTTAGCTTCTAATACGGCTTCCTTCTGAGCGGCTAACAATCTTTCATTTAAACTATTCTTTAATTCAATGCTCTTGGCATTGATTCTTATGGGCTTCACCCTTTCCTTCCTACTTAAGGCATCGGCGACTACATTCGCTTTGCTCGGATGGTATCGGATTTCACAATCATAGTCATTTAAAGTCTCCATCCATCGACGCTGTCTCATGTTTAAGTCCTTCTGATTAAACAAATGTTGAAGGCTCTTGTGATCAGAATAGATCACACACTTGGTACCATATAAATAATGCCTCCACAGTTTTAGTGCAAACACAACTGCACCCAACTCCAAATCGTGGGTGGTATAATTCTTCTCATGCACTTTCAATTGTCGGGAAGCATAGGCAATAACTTTGCCCTTTTGCATGAGCACACATCCCATTCCAGTGTGTGATGTGTCGCAGTACACCACAAATTCTTCAATCCCTTCAGGCAATGTCAATACAGGAGCATTGCTTAACTTTTGTTTAAGAACATCAAAGGATTCTTGTTACTTAGGACCCCATTCATACTTGACATTCTTGCGAGTCAATGAGGTTAGGGGTGCAACAATCCTTGAGAAGTTTTCATTAAAACGCCTGTAGTATCCTGCCAGGCCTACGAAGCTTCGAATCTCTGTGGGCGTCTTCGGCTCTTGCCAATTCATGATAGCCTCAATCTTTGCGGGATCCACCTGGATACCACGCTCACTAACCATATGTCCAAGGAATTGGACTTCACGAAGCCAAAATTCACACTTTGAGAACTTGGTGTAGAGCTTTTCTTGCTGAAGTAGTTTAAGAATACATCGAAGATGTTTCTCATGGCCAGTTTGGTTCTTTGAATAAATAAGAATGTCATCAATAAAGACAATGACGAACTTGTCTAAGTAGGGTTTGCAAACGCGATTCATAAGGTCCATGAACGCTGCTGGTGCATTAGTGAGCCCGAACGACATCACTAAGAACTCGTAGTGACCATAGCGAGTTCTGAATGCAGTCTTATGCACATCTTCATCTCTAACCTTCAGCTGATGGTAACCAGACCTTAAATCAATCTTGGAGAAGTAACTTGCCCCTTGCAGTTGATCGAACATATCGTCGATCCTGGGCAATGGATATCTATTCTTTATTGTGACCTTGTTAAGCTCTAGATAATTGATGCATAGTCGCATCGATCCATCCTTCTTCTTCACAAACAGAATCGATGCTCCCCAAGGAGATGAGCTGGGCCTAATAAATCCTTTTGCCAATAAATCATCCAACTGGGTTCTCAATTCTTTCATCTCAGTTGGGGCCAACCGGTAAGGTGCTCTTGCAACAGGTGCTGCTCCAGGTATAATGTCGATTCTGAACTCCACTTTCCTATCTGGTGGTAAACCAGGTAGTTCTTCAGGGAATACATCAGGGTATTCAGAAATGATGGGGATGTCTTCAATCTTCAGTTTTAGTTCATCAATAGTTACTTGTTCCATGTAGATGACACAACCTTTCTTCATACACTTTGACGCCTTAAGCATAGACAATTGCTTAGGTAACCCATACTGAGTATCTCCCTGTATGGTAAGTGGCTCTCCATATGGAGTCTTGATAACCACTTGCTTCTTATCACAAACGATCTGGGCTTGGTTATGAGATAACCAATCCATGCCTATTACTAAGTCGAAACCAGCTAATTTCAAAGGAAGCAAAGACAACGGAAAAGAGTGGTTCCTAGTGGATATAAAACATCCATCTAACACGGTGGAAGCGGTTTCTATGGTACAGTAGGCCAATTCTACTTCATACTTTATGCTCAGGGTTTTATCAGGCAGATTTAGCAACTTACAAAACTTATCATCGACAAATGACTTATCCGCACCCGAATCAGATAATACCCTTGCATAAACATCATTAATGAGGAAGTACCTGTTATCAGGTTATCATCCTACACCGCTTCCCGTGCATTCATCTGAAAGACCCTAGCATTGGTCTTTTTCCCTTCCTTAGATTTCTTGGCATACTTTGGGCAGTTGGACTTGATGTGCCCCTTTTCATTATAGTTATAGCACGTTGCATCTTTTATCTTCTTGCACTCTATCGTCTTGTGCTCACTTGACTTACAAATCCCACAAGCCCTGGGCTGTGATTGGGACTTCAACTCGTATCTGCACCTTCCCAGATGACGTTTCTTACAAGTTTTACACTTGGGCTTTTCACCCGACTGTTGATCATCCTTTCTAAACCCGGAACTCTTCTTGTGGTCAGAGTTCCCTTTGTGCTTCTTGTCAGAACGGTGTGAGTTATCATCCTCACGTTTTCTCTTCTCAGCATCAGAATTCCTAAGCGATCTCTGCCTGACCGCATCAAGGGTAAGAGATAGTGACAGATCAGCTACATACCTAAAAGTAGTAGGTCGGGATGCCTTCACACTGGCTTTGATCTCTGGGGCTAAACCCCCAATGAAACGGGCTATCCATTTTGGTTCCGGTGTCACTAAGTATGGAACCAATCAAGAAATGGTATTAAAACTCGTAAGATATGCCTGACAGTCTAAATTCTTCATTACTAATGTCATGAAGTCGGTCTCGATCTTCTCAACCTCATGTTGAGGGCAGAAATTCTCCTTGATCAAAGTCACAAACTGATCCCAAAACAGATTGTACAATGGGATTTTCCCAGTTGCTTGGATTAGAGACCTCCACCAAGCTAGTGCTTCTCCTTTAAACGACTGAGATACAAACTTCACAACATCTCTATCAGCGCAACCGCTGATATCAACTATGGTGTCCATCTCGTCTAACCACGTCATGCAGTCGATAGCTCCTTTTTCCCCAGTGAAATCCCTGGGTTTGCAGGAGACGAAATACTTATAGGAGCAGGTCTTTGCACGTGGCTCCTTATCAAATACAATTTTCTTAGACGGAACACTATGTTGATTTGATGAGTGTCGGTCATCATCCTTCTTTGACTCATGTTGTTTAGGAGATGGCTTACTATGAGCCTCAGAGTGAGTCTTAGGATGTGATTTGGAATGGGGTACAGATGAGGTCTTGCTTCTAGTACCACTTGATTTATTGTCTCGTCTATCCAGAGCTCGAGTAACGGCATTGTCTATTAATGTCTGTAGCTCTGCACCAGCTATGTTGATTCTGGTGTTATCATGATTTTCCAGATGGTGACTGTTGACTTCATCAGACTCGGCCATGTAGCTTGATTGCTTCATAAAATGATGACAATGATTTATTTAGAGGTTTATAACAGAATTGTCACCTCGATGATTTATTAACCATGGTATTAATAAACCATATTGGTTAATTTGTTAAATATATATATATTCAGGATATTCATTATACTTATCCTTAATTTAATTAAAATATAATTACGGCACAAAAGGCCAAGTCACATGGACAATTTAAATTATAAGCCAAGATCTTATATGATCGAGGTATTAAGGCTTGAATCGTAGTTGATTACCTTTTCTTGACAGGGAGTCGTAGACTACAACTGTCTTCAGTCTCAAAGGACCTTAATTATGGCCCATAGGCACTTTCATCACTAATGGATGATTATAGAAATTTGAGACAGGAATTGGAAGAATCCAATATAAGGATGACTTATGCGATTTTATCGAATCACATTTGCCAGGAGTGTTAACATGTTTACAGATGTTAACAAGGATTTGAATCTTTCAAATAGGTTTTACCATCTTGGCCATGTCTGAACTGACATATAGGCTAGGTTATACCTTTAAGATCCTTTTTAATCTTTAGCGCAGAGCAATCATAAATTGAGATGTTTTAGGACATATTATATATGTTACAATCTCTAAAAGGAACTTCTCATAAAAGTTTTAAAATTACAACAGTGCCCTAAACGGGTCTTTAAAGAAATAGTATTGTCCACGCAGGGACTAAAAGATAAATATGTCCTTATAAGGACTATTAGAGAAAAGGAATACAACAAAAGAAGCAACAAAGAAAAACAATAAAGGACAATATAAAATAAATTAGGATTTGTCCTAAGTTCTTTGTCTAGACTCGAAATTCGAGGAATGGGCAAACTGTGTCATTGAGATTAAACACAAATGGCTAGTGTTTAATTCACTCAATGTTGGCTTTGATACCAACCTGTCACACCCCGATATTTCCACGTATTATCGGTGGGCCCGGTGGGGAGTATCGTGACGTAGTTGATATCATCATAGACAATTTATCACATTTTATATACACAGCGGAAGTCGAAAGATAAAAATATTACAAACCGAATGAAAGTAATATCATTTATTACAAAACGGTTGTAAAGGATCCACAGGCGGATCAAAGATAAAAGAAACATTGTTCAACAGATTTTATAGGCATCTAAGCTTGCAAGACTCTTTATTGATGCTAGGAATAGCCAGCCTATTCCAATTAGTACCTGCACTTAACCTTTTTGGGAAAATACGTCAGTTTTCACTGGTAAATACAATTAACCGACTCATTTTGAAAATGTTTAAGAAAATTAATTTAAATGCACAAGGCACAAAATATCTTTCATAACTTGGGACAATTATTTATATATAAACTTGTAAAAGAATTACATGTTTGTTATACGTTCAGTAGCCCGGGCTAAATACCAGGTTAAAGATTAATAGACACACCACTTGATATAATCCCGCGGTGAGTTATTCTCGAACCGGCGGTTATACCTTTTTATATATATACAATGGCAGGTGTATGCCTACACCCCATGCTTAGGTCGTGGCCATTTCAATGAATGATGCCAAGGATATCCGGGACATGGTCATTAACCCCCCAAAGGCTTTAAGCAAACAAAACAGTTTAAACGGGTCATCTCAATAAATTAACCTTTATATGATTAACAATTCAATACCCGACCAAGCGGTATTTTATATACCGTACCCCAAGCCCGTATAAGGGAAAATAAGTTAAAAGTATTTACCTGAGCAAATTATTCAATTTATCTCAACCGTATTCAATCAGCAAGTGCAGATAGCTTTTACTGGGCTCCTAAATCTGGAACAAAGGTTTTTATAACCTATTAGATTCCTAACGGGTCTTAATTAAGCCTAAACTTAGACCGGTTAGTTTTAAAGGAAGATACACGGTTTCCAACGCAAGATTAAGCGAAGACCAGATTAGAATGTGGTTTAGACCTGACAAGTTTGTATACTTGTATAATATGGGTAAACCAAACACATTCTGGATTTTGAAATAAAAATGATAAGGTTTGACCCGTTTCGGTCAATTTATGCAAACTAGTTACATAAACCAAATCGAAGGCGAAAAATGCATAACGGGTAACCAAATGAGTCATGTACATGTTTCCTAAGTTAATATGCCCTAAATATGTTGTGATATCAGTAGGATACCTTCCATTATGCCCAAAACAAATTTAAACTCAAATTATGCCCCGTAAGGGCATTTTGGTCATTTTAAAGCTTATAAAAGAGATCAAGTATTAATCTGAGATTCAGGTCTGATATAATCAGTAAAAATATTTATTTTTTTTATAAGTCATAACAGTAGGGTATTACATATATGTGAAATTTATCATTTATAACCAAACTATGCGCCGAAGGGGTATTTTGGTAATTTCACATAGGCTTTAAAAGTCAAATCTGGAAATCTGAGTTTAAAACTTTTTCTTACTATTAAAGTATAAAAATTTACTAAAACATCAGTAGGTATTAAGTCTTATATGTTTAAAATTAGTTTTAACTCATACTATGCGTTTAAAATGCGTAAAAAGGCGGTTTTAAGCGATTTCTAGGTTTTATAAGAAAATCTGATATTTTTATCATTCCAGAAGGCTTAAAATATTTTATTTACCATATAAAATCAGTAGCAAAAGATTTAGTATCAATATGTTATGTAAAACTCATTTATTCAAGAAAAGGGCAAAACCGTTACCGAATTAAAGCAAGAACCCTATGTTATGCTCAGCTTAAAAATAAATAAAAATCTTCATAAATCTCAAAATATTATATTACATCAGTGGGTAAAAAGTTTAGTGTCAAGATTCGAGTTTAAATAGGCTTTATGCGAATTACGTCGTTTAATAAATAAAAAGCTTTCTAATTACGCTATTGAGCATAACTCTTAATCTAGACCTCAAACTGATGTCAAATTTTTAGGACAAGTTTATAATTCAGTAATAAAGGTTTTTGTCCTTTCACATTTTCAAAAATCTCATTTTAAGGTCAAAAGGGCATTATGGTCAACATTTAGGCATATAACGGAAACATGCACATGAATCGAATAACTAATGAACCAAGTTGTATAACCTCAGAGGATTACACTAACCTATAACCTGGTCCTAATAGAACTCTAGGGCATTTCTAAAACATGCTACATTGGGTCAGAATTGAAAGTCAAAGCAAAAGTCCATTTTTGCGACTTTCGGATCCGAACCGAGCTTAAACTGAAAATTGTCGGGTTGAACATGTTTAGACATGTTCTTACATTAATTACCAAGTTATATAAGTGGTAAAACAGGTTTCACGGCTTCTACATTGTTAATTATGTGTTTATTTGAAAATTAGCTTTCTGTTGACTTTTTATAATTAAGTTTGACCTAGTTATAGTGGGAATCAGAGGGTGCCCCTTTAAGGGTTTATTACCCACATAATTACCAACTCATAGGTACTTTCAATTCGAGAATTGACTGGACCATTAGTTATTAATCACTAAGTCAAACCTTAATTACGACGGTTTGACTTTTTGGTCTTTAAGCTAATTAAAAGGACTAAGCAGGGATTAAAACTCTTACTTAAGGTCCTTGCTATCTTTTCTACACTTCTCAATCTTCCCCTAAGGCCAGCTACCTCCAGAGATGAGTGCTTGAGTTGTTGCAAGTGAATGAGCACTTGAACAATTAAACTTATGGCCTTTATATAGGATTTCTAGAGCTCCAAGATCATTCCATAAGTACCTAGGAGGTAATTCAGATGATCCCAAATGTCCCTAGGCTAATAAAACCATCAAACAAGCCCCTAGAATCGAATACAAGGCTTCTAAGTCGGTATAACCTGCTGAACTCGCACCTGTGCATGAAATTTGTCCAGGTCAGGCCGTCGCGTCGCGCGACGGCAGAAGCTGTTGGTGGTGGCGCAGCGCCACCAGGTGGCTTACCTGATCAGCATCTTTCAAACAATGACATTTCACCCCCTGGACCTTCTAAAATGTAATTTCTTCCATTTTAAGCACATTTAACCCATTTAACTTATATTTCTATGATCCGTGAAGTATAACCAAATACCGTTAGGTCCGGTTTCGTTAAATGATAACCGAAAACATAAGTTTTGTCTTGTTGACGCTTTTAACCCCTTAATTACGAAAGTTAGCGTATCTTTCTCATACGATATCGAAACCTTCTGAAATATTTATCACTTATTCTTGGGAGTATAATTAATCGTTACAAGGCTCCGGGTTCGCTAAAAGGTCACTCAGAGGTATAAATTAAACATGTTGACACATTTAACCCTCGCATCTTGTAAACTTTCACTTTCTTCCACAAACGGTTTCATACGCTAAAAGGTCACTCAGAGGTATAACTTAAACATGTTGACACTTTGCATCCTTATATACATATACTTTCTTTGTTTGTCAACTTTAGTCCCTCATAATCAATCTGTTACACGTTTAAAGTCCACGACACGTGTCTTTATTATATTGGTCGCGTTTTTACAAGGTGTTACAATTTAGTTATGGGGTTTAGCTTTATGGTTTAGATTTTAGTTTGGGGGGGGGGGTTAGGTTTTTTTTAAGGGGGGGGGGTGGGTTAGGGTTTTTTTAGGTTTTTGGGGGTGTCACACCCCAACCGATGGCGGAATCATCGGGGCGCGGCACTAGGCGAATCAGATTGCTCAGGAGAATCCATAACAACTATTTTGCGACAATAATTAATGCGTTCAATATCCCATACTAATGAACAATCATAATCACATACGTCGTCACAGATTACATGTTCTCTCGAACAATACAAATCCGACAACCTAGATTTTAGATGAGTTTCTAGACTTCCTAGCTTGGTTTGAAATAGCCTGCGATCTAACCTGCAACATACGTTAAAATAATGTCAATACAAAAGTATTGGCGAGTATACAGGTTTGATATGTAATAGCATAATAGATTAAAAGTGTTGCGAATTCCTACATACATAAACGGTATACACGACATATATACTCACAAAACCTATACTACCAGCTAAGTCCTCAATGCTCGAATACGCGATGGCAAACTAGACCCCGTCGGGCGCAATAGTACTATACTAGTCATGGTGGGACGTCGCGAGTATAAGTCCTAGCACATATGTAACTAGCATCACGTATAACTATGCAAGTAAGTCATTCGCAAGTGATAAATAGTTTAAGCATTTGATATGATTTGATTCGATAGCAACGTATGTTACACCCAAAAGTGCAAAAGCAAAAAGGGTTCAAGTATACTCACAATCGGTGTTCAGCAAGTAAACACAACTTGGTTGGATTGAGGGAGTGCGTCTGGGATTAACATGATTACAGATTGATAGCGTAAGCGTCGAACAGTGCGTTAAACGATGGGATGCAATTGAGTGTTGAATGGCAACCCGATCGGATGGCAATCCGATCGGATGGCCAGTCGATCGGGTGGCAATTCGTTCGGATGGTCATCCGATCGGATCCGTTCGGATGGTCATCCGATCGGATGACCATTCGATTGGATTGTCACCTCGTTTGGTATGGACGTGTTTGTGTATGATGGTTTGCCTTTTGAAGTTTTCGTTGTAGCATTTTGAAAACAGAGAAGTATCTCTACCCTTCAGGTCGATCGATCGAACGATGGCTCGATCGGGTGACGATCCGATTAGTAGGACACTTAGTGAGAACAAGTTCACAGTAGTTTGTCCCTCGATCGGATTACAATCCGATCTGGTGGCAATCCGTTTGGAACTTGTCTAAGTGTTGAAATTGTTTAAGTGGTGAAGTTCAAAACATCACATGTTCGGATGGTTGTTCGATCAGATGGCAATCTAATCGGACGGCAATCCGTTCGACATTCAGAACTTGAAAGGTTGGATTAAATAGTTTAAGTGTGAAACCAAGTGCAAGCTGATCGGGCGGATGCCCGATCGGGCGGCAATCCGATCGGGTGGCAACCCGATCGGACGGCAATCCGTTCCGATGGCCTGATTGTCTTGATACTTGGTAGTTTTGATAGGGTTGCGGTGTTGATCGAGACAGTGTGATAACATGCTAAACCACAGTGACCCCATCTTGACCCAAGTGACTCGTTCGGACAGGAATCACCATGGCCCGACCAGTTAACCTGTTCGAGACGGTTGTCCATGTTTAACCCGAAATCGGTAGTCTCTCTGATAGAAACCAGATCTTGAACCGACACGTCACTGGAAAGAGTAGAAGGTCAGAACGAGCTCCGATTCTATCAATTTCGAGTATATTGAGTGTAAAAGTGTTGAAAGAAAGTTGGAAAACCATCTTTCAATCCCTTTAACCATGAAAATGTTTAGATTTGTGTGAAAACTTTGTTTAATCTTATGGAAATCCTTCAGATCTGAGTTATTCATGGTGGAATGATGCCAAAACTTGAAGTTCATATGAACTCCATGATGGCATCACCCTGGAACACCTCAAATCTGTTGATTTCACAGTTAAAAGTTGAGATTCAAAAGAGAGAACGATGGAGGAGTGTGTGTAGATTATAGAAGTACAAGATTTAGGTTGAAAACTTACAAGAATCGCGAGAAATCAAGAGAGAAGAGCCCCAAAGCATGCTGGTCGAGTGAGAGCTGTCACATCACTGTTCAAGTGATGTGACACGGGCTATTTATAGGTGAAGAGGAGAGGAGGCGATAGAGTGTCACGGATCGGGTGGGTCACCGATCGGGTGACTGTCTGATCGGGTGGCAATCCGATCGGGTGGCAACCCGATCGGGTGACCGTCCGATCGAGCTGTCACTCTATCGAGTGGTTCCGATGGTCAACGTTTCGGCATTTTGTTTCGATCGTTAAGCGTTGCGATAGTTTGGTTACACATTTTCATATATATATTTATTATAATTAATCACAGAAGGTCGTATATACGTATCCACACTTTCAAATGTACGGTGCGATAATCGAGTTGCGCGTGATTGCGGGTGCGCTTTCGAGTTTGCGATGCGTTGTGCCACAATGACTGACGGGGTACCACTCGCTCGTATTGTCATCATCGTCACGATGACCGATGGGGTAGTACTCACGCGAGAAGTCATCGTTAGCATTAATGTTTGCGTCATGACACATCACGGCTATCGAGGAGGGTAGAATAGGTCCTCACTCAATGACATCGTGAGTGTTAGTGTATGCGATGTGATGCGTTATAGCGATAAATTATGCGAAATATGCGAATATACTGCGAAATAGCGATGTATGCGATATAGTAACATTATGATCCGAATCTCTGGTGCTAGGCGTAACGAGTGTAGCGAGTAGTAACAACGCACGAACGTGCGGGTTGTTACAGGGGGGGTTAGTGTAATTTTGATAATTACCCTAGAAGACCCAAATTAGTCTACATGAACATTTTACAAAATTACTCTACAAAAGATCAAAATTACTCTACAGTATCATTTGTAGAGTAATTTTGATAATTACCCTACAAGAACAAAATTACTCTACTAGACCATTTTACAAAATTACTCTACAAAACATCAAAATTACTCTACAGGTACATTTATACATTTGTACATAATTACAAAAATGTCACCGCCTCCTTTTTTCTTTTCATGCAATTCGTACGTTTAGTACGTTTATTTTATTTGTACAGGAACTTAACACTACATATATATATAGGGTCAGGATTTAGAGAAAACGCTCAAAAGTGTGAGAATGGAGAGAACGCTTATGGATGGTCCGATCAAAACAATCTGTGGACTAGATTGGCGCGGTGGCATTTTAGTAAATAACACCAATTTTATTACGTGGACGCGCGTCATTAAGGGTAAAAAAGTAAAAAAACTATTCCTCACATAAAACGCCATTGAAAATAAAACGCCAAATAAATACAAAACGCCAATTTTATCACTGGGTGCTTTTTTCTGTGTTTTTATTTAAGCTCTCTGGCTACAAAAACGCCATAAAATATGAAACGCCATTATATATAACGCCAAACTTTACATCAGAATAAATGTTATTTACATTTTGTGTTATAAAAATAACATCCTGCCTAACCTACGGGCCAAAAAATTCTATAAATAGAAACGCCTCACCACCTTCCGTTTATCACACCAAAAAAAAAAAAACACACACAGTGGTTGCTAAAAAAATTTACAACTCAATGTAAAATGCCAAAAAAAAACAACGACAGCAAACATCTTTTTCTTTGATCCTCATTAAAGTTCTGCATGAGATGGACAAAATTGAAAAAAGAGGGACTGATGACACCCATATGTCATGCTGTCATCTTTGTTCCTGAAGAAGGTTTGGATGATAAGAAGAGACCTATACCAGTGGCAGATAGCATCCACCCACAGGGGGTCGCTCTATGACTCAAACATCAACAAAAGACAATTCAACACATGAACAAATAAAATAAACAACGCCAAACCCAAAACGCCATTTATTTGTCACATTTCTTGTAGTTTCAAAAAGAAAAAAGAGACTGATGACACTGAAGATTTAAAATAATAAATTGCTTCTACTTTGTCTTTTTTTTTTAATTTTCTTTTTCTATTGTTTGTTTTGTAATGTCAGTTAATAAACAACAAAATAATATTAATGCTATAACGAAAAATATAATAAAACGCCAAAATTAGCAAATACGTGTAAAACGCCATAATGCCATACAAAAGCCCCAAATAAACTACCAAACTATAATAAAATTAATTTGAACAACTAATATTATAAAAAAAGAGTGAAAAAATGTGCAAAAAAATATAAAACAAAAGAAGTCCAATAGTTATCTAACCGCCATTGGAAAACAAAAAGCCATAATTACAGCCGTTAAAAGATTTGACGTGTTACACCATTAAAACAATTGAGTCTGAAAACAAAACACGGTAAACTGCAAAAAACAGTAAAATGAAACGACAGAAAACATAATTACTAACATTTATTATATTAAATTTATTTATCTTTTTCAAAACGCCATAATTACCTGACATACGCGGGAAAAAAAAGTCAATATAAAAGAAGACCATCAGAACCCAAGTTCAAACACGCCAAAAAAACTAAATTGCCACATATTCTCCAAAACGCAAAAAAAATTAAAAAATAGCTAAGGTTATTGCATGGAGGTTTGAAAGGAAAGAAAAAAGATTCATCATAAAGTTCGCTATGATAAGGGTATGAATGAAAATATTCAAAAGGATATCCTGGCCCTTGGGGTTCCAAGAGACAACGATTGTGAAAGAACAAGAACTGTAATAAGAAGACTGGAGAGAAAGTTTCCAGCAGAAGATGATGAGGATGATGATGATATTGAAGATACACAAATACCAAAACTTAGCAGTTGGGTATTGCATGAGGAAGAAGAGGAACACTTGAAGTAACTTATAAAAACGGGGTGCAATATACAAGACCAATGGAAGAAATGTTGAAGACAAGGTTGCTATCTATCATTGAACAACTCTGTGATTTAACACCTTCAAACGATCCAAAATCCAAGGATGCAGTAATATTCTTGAATAGGCTGTAGCAAAGAAGAGACGAGCTAATGGCGTTATACGCAAAAATGAAATTTGATGATGAAGAATCTGAAGAAAGTGAAGAACAAAGCGATGGGTACATCTCCGATGTAATCCCACCTACGGAAGACTATTAGATTATTTTGATTTTCGAGTTATTGTAAATTTTTAAAATATTAATCTATGGTAATGAATTATTAACAAAAAGATACAAAACGCCAAAAATAACATGGAAAAAGCCATAACGCCAAAATATTAACTATGTGACACAAAAAGAATTAACTCAAAGAGAAGAAATCTGAGAAAAAAACAATAAACGCCAAATAATTAATAAATCTACAAAACGCCAAAATTATCTTGCACGCAAAAAATAAAGAAGCATGTCAAACGCGAAAATCGTGAAAGGAGAAGAATACTAAAAAGACAAAAAAACCCCTCGGTCCCTGATCAAGCCCCACGCCACGTGTTCGGCCAGGATGCGTTCTCACCGTTCTCACACTTTTTGCCGTTTTCTCATGATCCCGTTTCTATATATATATATTATATTTATTAAATATATATATTGTATTTATTAAATATAAACATTTGACATATCCAGCCGACATCCAAAACTACCCGAGAATCCTCATATACTAGAATCCTTCTTCAGTTCAAAAAAAAAAAAAATGAAAGAAAGAAAACCCTAATTTCTCTCAACTCTCGAGTCACACATCCAGCTGACATCCATCCTGATCCAGTTCCATCGTCCACATCCCTCGTCCGCAGGCATCACTGTCCGCTGGCCATCCACCGTCCGTCGTACAACCACCGATCAACCGTACAACCTCTCCACCGTCGGCCATCAACCACTCCACCGTCTGTCAGCCGCCGGTCAATTAAAACGCACAGCCACTCCGCGGTTTGAAGTACCCACACTAAACACCTCTTCTTTAATTCATTCGTATTTTTTTGTATATATCCCCAATTTGATTCTTATTTTGTAGCATATTATTCTGTTGGAGACTCATCATAGTTTGATTTTTTTTCTAGTTTTGATAATTTTGGTACCTTTGATTTTGTTTTTAATGGGCGTAGTGAATTATTTAAGTGTTTATGTATAACCATGAATTTTGGTGAATAAATGGCTGTGTAGAAATCCTAAATAAAATTGAGCAGAAGCGAACTGAACTGAACCAAACCAAGTGGCTCGGTTCTAAACCGAACCAAGCACGAGCATAAGATTTCCGCTCGATTTCCTAAATCCGAACCGAGCGGCTCGGTTTCAAACCGAACAGAGCACGAGTATACCTCCGTTCGGTTCGGTTCGGTTCAGCTCATGAACACCCCTAGTTATGCGACATGTGGAAGACACTTAAGCACACGTCAGAAATGGGGCGTGGTGCAAAAACAGGAGGTGTGGGACGGGGCATGGAAGAGTGGCGCTATTCGACACGTGACACACACTTTTGTTATTATTTTATATTTAAAATTTATAAAAAAAATCTATTAAATTTAAATAAAAAACATTAATATAAATTGCATAAACAACATAAATAAAAAAAATTACATAAACATTAATCATCGTCTTTGTCTTTGTCAACGTCGTTTCATGGAACTCTCCAAATGTGTCCAATTCAATCCGCTCGGAGGTTGTGTTGTGTAGTATTATGTTTAATTTCTTGTAAGTTCTTTTCTTTCTCCTGCTCACTTAATTCTACGGTGTTTGGTTGACTCACATCCTCATAATGCTTGCAAATTACGCGTTCATCGTCCTCAAAATCATGTAATGTAAATTAACGCACGCGTACATCACATTTCAAATTCTAGGTTTTTCCAAAATTCTACACGGCGCCTTCACAACACAACTAAAATAATAATATAATGCTTATGTTATTGCAATGACTTGTAAGTGAGAAAAGACAAAGAGGTATTGATATTACTTTGTCAGGCAAATTGTAATTTCAATGGCTGAGATTTATTTATCTTCTTATCACTTGCATGAATTATTCATGCACAATTGACTTTCGAAAATCTTTGCAAACTTCCATCTAACGAGATCCTTCGGATCCCTTCTATAAATTGAGAACTTGATTATCTTGCAAACCACTCTCAACCTTCATTCACAAATACACCACTTTCCATCACCTTCCGATAAGAAAACCCGGTTCCGATAACCGTAACTGAAATCGAACACCATACTGACACCACTTTGCATTCACCATTGTCTCTACTAAACCACTCGAGCCTTTAACCACGAAAACGTACCACCTGAAACTATTTTCAGTGAAGAAATACCAATTCTGGCGATACTTATGTATTTTTCGACGACGTCTCTAGTAACCGAATCGCATTTTTGATTAAGGTAACTATAAACTAAATCTTTATTTTTGAAACTTTAAGGTTAATCTATAATGAAAATGGAATATATAATTAATTATGTGAATGTTAGTTTTGGATAAAACATGATTAAGAAGAAGATAAACCAGTGAACTAAGTACATAAAATAATTAATGAATTTGTTTGTTCACAAGGGCTCAGTTAGCCCAGTTGGTTCAGATTCTGTTTTACAACACAGAGGTCACAAGTTCGAATCCTGCTGGAAACATATTTGTTGTCAGATTTCTGATGCAACATCAGATTTCCTATTAAATGCATCAGATTTCTTATTTAAAACATCAGATTTCATAAATCAAATGTAAATTACTAAATGGTTCACGGGTCAAGACTCTATCAGATTTCTTATTTAAAACATCAGATTTCGTAAATCAAACTTAAATTATTAAATGGTTCGTTGGTTAAGACTCTAACTTATAACCTAGAAGTCTTAGGTTGTGTAGTCCAATTGGTTAAGTCTCGGGACCTAGAAATCAGAGGTCTGCGGTTCAAACCTTGCTGGTGACACTATTTTTATCAGATTTTCTATCAGATTTCTAATTAATAACATCAAATTTCTTACTTAAATAATCAGATTTTATAAGATAAATATAAATGACTAAGTGGCTCACTGGTTAAGCCTTTTGCTTATAACCTTTAGGTAGCAAGTTCAAATCTTGTGACTAACATTTATTTTTAGTTAACGTTTTATTTATTTAAACATATATTTAATGATTACTTGCTTATTATATCTTTATAATTACGATTATACAACTGAAAATAACATTTTTATTAATAAATACACATATATATTCTTTAATCAAAGCAAAACTAATTTTTATAAATGATTACTTAAGCAAACTTGAAGTTTTAAACTAGACATGAATTAAACAAACACACACAGATATATATATATATGTGTGTGTGTGTGTAACGCCTCGCATTTTTGTAACTTTCTATATTTAGCAAGTTCATTGTACTTTCTTTATTTAGCAAGTTCATTGTACTTTCCAACCCAATGAAACCCTAATCCATCCCCTATATAACCCAAGCCTCCTCCAAGCATTTTTCACTTTCTAAACACTCTCCATTCACTCTCAAACACTCCAAACCGTAGCTGATTGCAGAAGTTCGAGCAGATTTATACCACTTCACTAAAGTTAACATAACTCACTCAGTTCTTATCCGATTCACTCGATTCTTTTTCCTACTACTTTGTATTGACCTTAGCTTCATTTCCATAGGTTTTCCCTGGAAAACTAGAGCCTGGAATGTTACCAAAAGGGCTCCAAAGTGGACTGACTTTTCTGTTCTTGTTTCAAACTTTGATAAAATTGTTTAAACTTGAGGAAACTCATCTCAAACCTATGTCCTTATGCTTATAACCACTTCTATGGTTAGTTAGGCTTAAAAACAAGGTTGAGACATTCAAAATCAGAGGTATAAACCTCACAAACTTTCTGTTTTGTTCAAGGGTTTTAACCCACAAGTGATGCTCAAGTTCAAGACTTGATGATTGTGTGATTTAGGATTAGCTTGGGCTAACCTACTTGAAAATCCACACATTGCTTGATGTTTTCTCATAGATTAGTTGTTCATATTCTATTGTTTCTTGTAAGTTCATGACCCTCCTTGTTGTTCATAACAACAAGTGTAGTGGTGAACAATAGAGGTACCTAAATGGAAGCTTTGTTCTTCCTACCTCATGTATGAATTCCATGATACTTAGAGGTGCCTTAATGAAAACTTAATCTTCTACCTCATGCTTGACTTATATGATGTAATATACACTATGTAATACTTATGTAACAACCAAATAATCGAACTCTTGGTGATGAACTAATGGACATTCGTCAAGCTAGTAGATTGTATCATCTTAGGCCTTGACAACTTATCACGATTCTAATGGAACTTTGTTCCATGAAAACGTTTAAACTCTTTTAGAGTTTCATAGTGTCAAGAACAAGTGTCATAAGTGTTAGATGATTATTTTCATATGTTTATTTTTCATGTTATTTAAACTCCAAATCCCTAGTAAAATATGTAAACACCTCTTAAACTCCAAATCGAACACATTCAACTTCCTAGTCTCAACAACTTCGTCACATGGGATAATCGGAAAGCATATGCAACTTTGTGAGTACACTTGACCCATTTTCCTTTTAATACACTTTGGGTGCAACACGTTTTACTTGTTAAAATGCACGATTCATAAACATGCTTTTATTCGTTCAATCCTTATACATGCTTTGCGATGCTTAGGTTCATGCTAGAATACATACTACTTGTTAACTTGGCCTAAAAATTATAGCGCTATAGGAGTAGCACACCACCCGATGGGGTTTTGTTGAGTCTTTATTCTATAACGGTCTCGTCACTTTTGTGTCGAGGGATGCTAAATACTAGTGGACACTAGAGTTGACGTATTGTTATGCATGATAGATTGACCTTGTATACCAATTGCTATGTTGGATTGAAAATACCTTTTTATACATATGCCACGAGTCTAAAACTAGTGTACTCGCCAATACCTTTGTATTGAACTATGCTTTTAAAACATGTTGCAGGTTTAGCGATGATGTTGATGATGCATGGAATCTAGTAGGATGCTTAGATACACACTTTAAATTTTGTATTTTATTTGTATTGTATTTCATTATTCATGTTGTATTTGTTTCAAATCCTTGTAATTGACTCTTTAGAAATGAAATGAAAATTTATCATTTAAATACTTGTCACAAATAGTGTTATGAAATCTCTTGCAATCTATTTCGTCTCACTCCGATGTTTCCGCCATCGGTTGGGGTGTGACAGATTGGTATCAGAGCCACAACTATAGGGAATTAGGAAAATTTCCATGCTTTTGACCTAGTCTATAGTTAAGCACCAAAATTCGACCATACTTGCTTCAAATGCTACTTTTATGAAATATCTTTACATGTTATTCTTGAAATGTCTCTTACGTGTTATTTTCTTAAAATGCTTTATGTGCTTATACTTGTTATTATTATTTTGAGCATACGTCTTTTACTCATTTATACTAAATTCGAAACCACTTGTAATACACAAACGAGACGACTTCACCAAAATAGGCGTGAAACCCACAATTTGGTGAAAGACTCTCAATCCACCTATTATTTTTACACGAAATTCGCCACCAAGTTAGGAATGAGATCCTCACCTTGATGGAGAATTTCCGCTTTCAAATTCTAGTGGACCCTTGTCAAAGTGTTGAAATTAAATTTTGACTCGACGAGTACCAAGCACACTTAGGATACGAAATCGTCAAGTTAGGGGTGAAACCCGCACCTTGTTGACTAGTTCCACTCCTTGAATTTTTCATAAATCCCTCCAAGTCTCGAAATTTCGATTGATTTAGGACATGTAGTAACCGGAAGGGTAAATACCTTTAACCGACTTGTCGGCGAGAGTATTCCACCTATTAGGCCAAATCATGCTCCTCAAATTCGAAAGACTTTTCGACCACTTTGGTTAGTCAAAGTTCCGTTTTGGAACCATCCCAAATTTTAATCAAACATGTGTTTATATTACTTATTTTATACGATGCAATCTTTCAAATATGAATTTACTTTCGATATTTTCTTCTCACACACACATCATACTAAATCTTTTTCATACATTTATACCTATGCATGATTTCAAAACGTCACTCAATTTTGTTTACATTCTTTATAACGCCAAAATGGAGACATATCATTGAGTTAGGAGTGATTTCCTTACCTTGACGATTAACTCCACTCCTTCTTTTCTTAAAACAACCTTACCAACGAGTTAGGGGTGATTCCCTTACCTAGGTGATCGTTACCAAAACTTTCCTTCAAAATACATTATCATGCAAACACTATCATGTTTCATACCTAAATCATTTATCATTTATCGAAATACCCACTTATATCAATTCCAAAATACACTGTTTTATCAAACGTACTTCTTATCCTACAATCTATTTTCACATAACTCACATACACGAAATTCTTAATCATACCTTAAAACGTTTTATTTCCCGAATTTCAAAACCTTACAAAATGCTACCTATCAATTTAATCGGTCCAATGAATCTCTGGCCCATAAACTTCATATTCAACTTAATCACTAAAACACGCACACGTTATATCATCATACTAGAGACTTCCATTCTTAATCGAAATCAAACCAAACTTTCTCAATTACTTATAAGATCTTATAGATGTTATATGATCGTTTTACCAAATACTCTTTTCAACATCAACAAATCATTTGTTAAAACTTTTAACAATCACTAAGTCCTTTTGCTAAATTTCTTTTCTAAGGATCCTCGTTTTCACAAGAACCTCCTAAATTCATAATTTCTTGTTTGATGAAACGAACTTACATTTTTATCGAAAACCTTTTTCCCACACCAATTTACAAAACACGTGGGCGATAGGACTTCATGGGGATCGACCATCTTCAGATTACGTAAACTATTTTAAAACAAAAGTAGCATTTCCATTCATTACAAAATACATTATGCTTAACCAATGAGTACTTTATATCCTCTTACATATACAAACTATATTCTACCCTTCAAATCAAGCTCAATCTAATTTTGATTCGATAAACTCAACGTTTCAGTTAAACAACTATACATGCATATCATCATACACATTTTGGTAGATATCTCGCGATAACATCATTCATATTGTTCGTATTTACATACTCAACCTTTTGAATGCTTTTATACGCTTATATCCGCTATGTCCCAACGTACACTATATACGTAAATTTTATTATTCGTAATTATACACATACGTTTTATGCTTATACTTATACACTACTCGTACGTTTTATGTTTATACTCATACTTACATGCATATTCATACTTAAACTTATACTTATGCTCATACTTTCATTCATACTCATGATTCATACATTCGTACCCGTACGCGAGCGTAATCCGAGTGATTCGCTTACGTGGGTCCCATACATACTTAAGCATGGACTTGCTTATATACTATATTCTTATACGTACACATTCTTATTTTTTAAATTATGTATACCATGATTCATACACAACTGGTACAAGCTATGCAGATCATGCAACGATCAAAATAATCGCGGGTGCACACGGGATTATAGTGATAGGCGTATGAAAACCATAGAGCGTACTACTGTGTATGGTAAGACACAGAACGTAACATGACACCGAATAACGAGACGGACATAACATGTTCAAAACATGGTGGATACGCCGCTGGTACTTCCTATATATAAGTGTTTTCACCATGTTACCAAACTTTAGTAAAACGTGCCATGAGAAATTCAGTGTTTTGCAGACCTTTTGACCTAATACAAACTTTAAATAACTCACAAACGCATTATATCTGATTATCCATGACGAGACTTCATCTTTAACACGCTACTTTCATCTATCTAATACTTATATTATTCATATACTTGCATTCATTTAGATTCAATCGTTCGCCCCATACTCCTATTATTCTCCATTATCCTTTCTTTCATACGAACCCCGTTCACAATCAAGCTTGTTTAAACATTGAAATCCTAACTTATCTCATTACCTTTAAAACCGTCTTCCTATTCTTTATTCTTGTGTAAATATACTTAGTATACCTTTAACGCTTTATTCAAAGTACCAAACCTTTTCGTTCCTCTCAATAAACAATTTTTACGAAAGTGTGATTTTTATACTATCCTTAAAACTTCCCCTGAAACTACTCTACTTTCCAACAAAATACGAACCGTTTGTCAAAATCTTCCTTTTTAATACGTCCCATTTTTAATACATCTCCAATTTAAGTTATCCAAACTTGTTTAGACTCACTTTACCTATATACGCACCTACATGTTTTCAGCTATGTTTGGTACCTCAAATTATTTTAGACAACGAACTCCCTTGCAAATTTACCTTGACGTTCTCCAAAGTTTCGTACTTTTCAAACCGTTTCAAAATTTCCAAGTCTCAATTTTTGCCAAAACTTTTTCAAGTCTTCCTCTTGAATAAATTTCGGGACGAAATTTCCTAAAGGAGGGGAGACTGTAACGCCCTGCGTTTTCATACTTTCCATATTTAGAAACCATTGCTTGAAATTCTATTTTTTTGGAAATCTTGTATTCCTTGTAATCGTATTTCGTTGTATCGTTGTAAAATCTGAGACTTTGATCGTAATGAAATGAATCTTTTATACATCGTTTATACATGTTTATACATTGATACGTGCACTCATTTGATACATGGTTCGTAATTCGTATAAACGTAAGCTTAACTCGTAAACAATGATCGTGTATTCGTAATCCTTAAATCTTCATACATTTAAACACTTAGTTATTCGATTATAAGATTAAGTGGTATGTTTTTTTTTTCACTTGATCATACCAAACTATAAACCATACATCTATACTATCTATTAAAGGAGCTTAGAGGATGACCTCACTTTGCTTACGTGTCATGATATTAGGTATGCCACATAGACTCCGCTGATGTCATAAATTCGAATTTTTTTTTAATCTGAATGTATATACAAATCAGTTTTTTAAATTAGAAAATTATGTTTTTTTTAGGAGGCAAATTTGAAAATGCATGGGGAGTTGTTTCACCATTTAATGCACATCATATCACCCTCTCTTTCTTCTCAATTCAAACATATAGTAACATTTCTCTCTTTCTTCATCAACATTTCTCTATTTCTCTTTTTCTTCATTTCAAACGAGTGTGCGTTTAAAAATCTAGGGTTTCTGTTACAAAGCTTTCTCGCCAAGAATGTCAGCGGAGAAGAAATCCGTCGGTGAATCACAGTCTTTGTCACTCAGTTTCATAGACGATTTGAATCCATCCAAAGATATGTGGACTATCAAGTGTCGAATCATCCGGAAATGGATTCAGCCCTTTCGGATGGACCTCGTCTTGATCGATGAGAAGGTATTAGTATTTGTGAAGTGATGATTCTCTTATTTTACTGTTTTAGGGTTTATACAGAGATGGTTCTCTAATCCGCATGATTTTGGGTTTGTTTTTTATTTCTAAGCTGCTTGGTTGTGTAATAGATGTTTGTGTTTTGTGTTCTTTGTCCTTTAAGTTTGTGTTTTTTCTGATACTCTTACATGTTTTAGGGTTAGATATAAAGGACTGAACATGAATATTGTTTAGTTGGTTATTGATCATCGATAGATGTTTGTTCTGTGAAGAATAAAGTTTGTTTGTTTTAGCGTTAGATGAGTTTAGGGTTAGTTATAAAGAAAGAAAGATGAATAGTTTTTGAAAGTTTTAATCTTGGTGACATGAAACGAACTGGAAGGTTGTTTTGAAAGTTTTTTGTGATTTGTGTAATTTACTTTTGTGTATATTTTCTGTTTGTTTTAGTGTTATTAAAACATAGTCTTATTAAATTTGGTCTTTGTTTGTTTTAGTCTTCTTAAATTTGATGGCATGGTATCTTACTAATTGTTTTGTGTTATTTAGGCTTATCTATATTTTCTGCTGAGTATGTTTATTTCTAAACTATGATATTTCACTGCAATGGTCAGGGTCGTAAAATTCAAGCATGTATTAAGGCTCCATTGATACCTGTGTTTATCTCTCAACTTCATGAGGATGAGGTTGTTATTCTATCCAGATTTGGTGTTGGAGAAAACACTGATGCATACAAAGTTGTTAATCATGGTTACAAGATTAACTTTTACCGTTGTACGGTTGTTACACGTGCCAATGGTTGGGAAGGGGTTGATTATGGATTTAACTTCACGACACATTCAGAAATTCTTAAATGAGAGGGAAAGAATCTGCTCACTGTTGGTAGGACTGTTTCTGATAGCCTGATATATATTTTGCTTACATTTTTGAATCTGATTACTGTTGCTATGTTAGCCATTTTAGATGTTGCTGGAATTCTTGTGTCGTGTCGTGTCGTGTCGTGTCGTGTCGTGTCGTGTCGTGTCGTGTCGTGTCGTGTCGTGTCGTGTCGTGTCGTGTGGAGATATGGAAATCTTTCCGAATGAAAGAAAAAGGATGAACTTTGATCTTCAAGATGTGCAGTAAATTTTTCTATCCCACTTATATAAATTTGTTTGTGTGTTATTATTGTATTTAATTAATGTATTGAGGATTCATTAAATGATTTTTCTTATTTATGTTGTTTTATATCTGTTTATGGGTCTTTAATGATTATGGTGTTATTTGGACATTCATTGGAATTAATATAAAGACAGATTGTTGTTTTATTATTGTCTTTAATTAATGTGGTTTGGACATTCATTGCATTTAATACATAGACAGATTAAATCATTGGCATTATTTATTGTGACTGATTATTGTTCTTTTAATAGATAGTATAGATTTTAGTGGAACTTTTAATGTTGTTTTTTTTATCTGTTTGTTGTAGGGGAGAAGTAGTTCGTTGTACTTTGTGGAATGGATATGCACAACAATTTAATGATTTCTTGGCGCAAAACAATCCGATTGAGAATGTCATGGCTGTCATTCAGCATGCGAAGATTAAGCTGTGGCAGGGTAATTTACATTTGACTGATTTACTTACTTTAGTGTTTCCAATGTGTTTTTGTCACTTGTAATGAATTTGTTGGATATGTATATTGTTACATGCAGGACAATATACCATTCAGAATGATAAGTTTGGAACTCGACTGTTTCTCAACGAAGAAATTGATGAGGTTAATGAACTTCGTAGGAGGTACTATCACTGAATTATATTTCTTATTTTTAATATTTTTCTTAATACGAGTGTGAGTATTAACACGAATGTTGTTTTTATAGGCTTTTAGTGAAACAATTTGAAGGTGGTGCTTCTTCTTCTCAAACCATTCTTTCATCTCAGAGTGTATTTCCAAGCCGTCAAGAATTTCTAATTGATACTCCTAAAAAACATGTTGATGAAATAATTGAGATTGAAAGCGTATGAATATTTCTATATCCATACAAAGTCATTTAATTTCCTTTACTGTTTTCTATGTTTTATAATATTAGTATGTTAATAAAGTTTTGTCTTTCATATTATAGGTAATGTCATGTGTGGTAGTTGCAACGATCAAAATTGTTCAAGAAAACTATGGGTGGTTTTATCCGGCATGTCGAACCTGTAACAAGAAGGTGTTGACTAAAACTGAATACTTACAATATGCTAAAATCATTTCTGATGAGGTCATGAATCTGTCTCCTACTTCATTGGTTTGTCCGAAATGCGATACAGAATGTACATCGATAACCATTAAGTAAGTTAATGTTGCTTTTTAGGTTTATTGCTTCCTATAATATGAATGTAATTTAACTACTATTTATTACAGGTTCAAGGTACATTTGAGAGTTCAAGATGAAACCGGTAGTGTATCTTTCGTGATGTTTGATAAAGATGTAATGAAGCTCATTGGTTCAACTGCGAGTGATATAAGGGAACGCCAAGTGAAGGCCAATGATACTGAAAGTTTTCCACATGAAATATCTCGGTTGGTTGAAAAGAAGTTGGCTTTTAAAATTGAAGTTTCTGATTACAACCTTAACCATGACTATCATGTTTACACTATCCAAAAACTATGTGATGATCCGGACATACTTGTTGAGTTGGTTGCTGGTAATGGTAATGGTCTTGAGGTTGTTGATGAGGTAATACTTTTTGGATATCTTTTATTGATGTGTTTTTGGTTTCTAGTTTTTGTAGTTTAAATAAATGGTGTTGAAAAAAAAGAAAAAAACCGAAAAATATATTACCTTCAGCATCTACAATCTTTAAACACCTCTTCCTATCCAAGCCAATTTTTTTAGCAAGATCTTTTTTAATGCGTTGTAACAAAAAACAAATTATGTTAACAAAGTTAATATAATGATATGGTTAATACATCCTAAAGTCCTGTTAGTACTTTTTGGTTACAGAAACTTACAAAATGATTGTCCACACGGAAAACTACTGGAATAATTTCCTCATTCCTGGTTACAGCAAGCATATTAGCTTCTGTGCCGTTAGTAACCTCATCCACATCTTCAGCATCAGAAATACTAATAACGTCTTCTTCAATTTCTTCCTTAACAGCAGCAGCATATAATTCCGGCGGCAACAATAAATCAGCATTCTTTGAACAATTGAAAACGAACATATCAAAAGTATGAAGATCAATCATTTCAAACACAAGCATATGCTCATCAGTTATTGACAATTTCTTCTTAATCCGATCCCATCCAGTTGTTATGTAAAGCTGATTGTCAAAAACTTACATTCGAACAAACACCTTAAGCTTCCCAGGACCTCTAATAACAACTGGATAGTTTGGAATGGTATTGTCCATCTTGTGATGTACAAATAAACGATTGATATGCTTCAATGAAAAAAAAAATAGATATTAGTAATATATATACTAACAATAAATAAATAACAAACCATAATCAATATAATGAATTCAGATTGGGAACTACATACCATAGCATCAGGTTTATCAAAATCACCATTGAGTCTGTAGTAAAAATAATCAGATGGAGCAAATTCAATATTGTCATAGAAATAAAATATTCGGAAACTTGATAATGCTTCTTCATACTGAAATACCAGCCAAGATCCAGATTGTAGCTTCAAACTTTCAACCACATAATACCACCCATTGTAAAGATAACAGAAGTTTGTTAACTCATATACCTTCACTTCAAAGACCTTCCCATTCGTTGTCCGCACTTTCACAAAGCCCAATGGATAGTTAAACTTTGTTATCCATTGTTTATATTTTTTTTGGGAGAACCTATGTATAAATAAATTAAAATTAGAAATTGTGTAATATGATATTATAAAGAAAACTAAATTTACCATAACCGAGAACAATGTACTAACCAAACATTTTCTTTGGTTGTCCTCCATGTAACATGCAAAGCCGTACATCCTTATAACTTTGAAGTATCAAATAAAATACTATTAATATCATTAATAAATAAAAGAATAAAATATTAAAAGATTATTCTAAAAAATGATAAGAATACAAACAAAGACTTGAAAACATAAAGTTGTCATCTAAACTACAATAGTGCCGATAACTGTTGAATATGAATGACCAAATAATTGATTAACAAGGGACAAGTTGTATTAACGTTCAGCTAGCTCATTGATTGAATAATCAACCAAAACTCCTGTTGCTAATCAACCCAATCTACCGTTCCTAAATGACACTCAATCTACTGTTGAGTCCAATATACTGTTCCTAACGCACACTCAATCTACAGTTCAATCCAATCAACTGTTGACTAATTCCCTGTTGCTAAGCAATAATACAATCTACTGTTCCAACCCAAAAGTATATATCCGCACTTTTTCAATGTCAAAAACACAAACTGAAATTATAATAAACAACATAATCTTACAAATTTTTTATACAAAATTTGAAGACTAAACATCATAAACTTGCAGATTTTGATTATTTCTCCGTATTTGATTTCTGACATTTGTTGTTTTAAAAGGTCAACTAACAAAATTTAGCCCATTACATAACAGCCAGTCATATGTACATTACAAATCTTCAATCATACATCCATACAATGTATATTAAATCTGCACTATAATTCCGATGTAAGTCGATACGATTTTGAACGACTTTAGAATCCACAAGTAGCTGACATTTCAGAATTACAGTCAAAAAGCATTTGAGAATTACACTATTTTTTAGAAAACCAAATCAAAATTCTATTAAAATACATATTATTACTCGAGCATGATCTGTTATTAGTCTAGACTTGCAGTAACTTGGTCCAGTTCAGCAAATATCATCGCATACATAATCGTACAAAATCTTCATACAAAATCTAATAAACAGTCATTTTTAACATTGCCCTAATTGAGGTGAAATAAAATAATTTGACAAATACTAAGACTATTAACTTCAATCGATCATCAATGCCTACAACTATTAACGTCAATCGATCATCAATATGAAAATCAGAAGTATAAGGCATAGAATAAACACCCAAGAGCCGAACATATACAACCGTGGTATAATAAATTACCAGAAGAAAAGATTTTAGAAGAACAGACTGTTCGATTGATGCATATAGATGATTACCTGTGGATTGACTTGCCAAAGACCTTGAAGAAAGCTGTCTGTTTGTTCTCGCAAGTTAGTTCCGAAAGATGTAAATGTTCGATTCAATGTGTCTTTAGGGCTATATTTCAAAGACAGGTTCTAATGGGCTTCAACCCACAAGCCCATTGACAACTACTAATTGGATTCAAGGTCTTTGGCCCATTCTGAAATTTGATTATTTACATCCTAAAATGAATAGGCCTTTTATTGAATTATACAATAACAATGCACCTTTACTGAATTTTACACTAACAATGTGTCAAAAAAAACTAATGTCGTATATAAGAAGTTATTAGACAACATAAAATTAGGTCATGCTTTCATTCTATATCAAACATGTACACTAAAACAAACTATCTTTAACATTGTTTTATAAACATATGTAACTAAACACAAAAATTTAAATAATATATTATAATATTTTTTTCAGCATTTGATTCCGATCGTTATTAGAACAAACCCGTGTATTCACACGGGTGTACACCTAGTACTTGTTATATTTCATGTGTTATACACTCCTATGTTATCACACTTTTGCTAAATTAAAACATGTCATTTATGCATTTTGGACCTTGTTACAAGTTACATACATACTAGACACCATGTAACACATTATTAAACATCAAATATATACCTTCTAATGTCAAAAAATTAAAATATAATAAAAATTACAGGGCTGTTAACAGCCTTGCATCATCCCACTTAATTTCCTTGTTTTGAGTTATTTAGCCCACTAAACACTTCCAAAGCCCAACCCAATGAAACCCTAATCCATCCCCTATATAACCCAAGCCTCCTCCAAGCATTTTTCACTTTCTAAACACTCTCCATTCACTCTCAAACACTCCAAACTGAAGCTGATTGCAGAAGTTCGAGCAGATTTATACCACTTCACTAAAGTTAGCATAAGTCACTCAGTTCTTATCTGATTCACTCGATTCTTTTTCCTACTACTTTGTATTGACCTTAGCTACATTTCCATAGGTTTTCCCGGGAAAACCAGAGCCTGGAATGTTGCCAAAAGGGCTCCAAAGTGGACTGACTTTTCTGTTCTTGTTTCAAACTTTGATAAACTTGTTTAAACTTGAGGAAACTCATCTCAAACCTATGTCCTTATGCTTATAACCACTTCTATGGTTAGTTAGGCTTAAAAAAAAAAGGTTGAGACATTCAAAATCAGAGGTATAAACCTCACAAACTTTCTGTTTTAGGGTTTTAACCCACAAGTGATGCTCAAGTTCAAGACTTGATGATTGTGTGATTTAGGATTCGCTTGGGCTAACCTACTTGAAAATCCACACATTGCTTGATGTTTTCTCATAGATTAGTTGTTCATATTCTATTGTTTCTTGTAAGTTCATGACCCTCCTTGTTGTTCATAACAACAAGTGTAGTGGTGAACAATAGAGGTACCTAAATGGAAGCTTTGTTCTTCCTACCTCATGTATGAATTCCATGATACTTAGAGGTGCCTTAATGAAAACTTTAATCTTCTACCTCATGCTTGACTTATATGATGTAATATACACTATGTAATACTTATGTAACAACCAAATAATCGAACTCTTGGTGATGAACTAATGGACATTCGTCAAGCTAGTAGATTATATCATCTTAGGCCTTGACAACTTGTCACGATTCTAATGGAACTGTTCCATGAAAACATTTAAACTCTTTTAGAGTTTCATAGTGTCAAGAACAAGTGTCATAAGTGTTAGATGCTTATTTTCATATGTTTATTTTTCATGTTATTTAAACTCCAAATCCCTAGTAAAATATGTAAACACCTCTTAAACTCCAAATCGAACACATTCAACTTCCCAGTCTTAACAACTTCGTCACATGGGATAATCGGAAAGCATATGCAACTTTGTGAGTACACTTAACCCATTTTCCTTTTAATACACTTTGGGTGCAACACGTTTTACTTGTTAAAATGCACGATTCACAAACATGCTTTTATTCGTTCAATCCTTATACATGCTTTGCTATGCTTAGGTTCATGCTAGAATACATACTACTTGTTAACTCGGCCTAAAAATTATAGCGCTATAGGAGTAGCACACCACCCGACGGGGTTTTGTTGAGTCTTTATTCTATAACGGTCTCGTCACTTTTGTGTCGAGGGATGCTAAATACTAGTGGACACTAGAGTTGTCATATTGTTATGCATGATAGATTGACCTTGTATACCAATTGCTATGTTGGATTGAAAATACCTTTTTATACATATGCCACGAGTCTAAAACTAGTGTACTCGCCAATACCTTTGTATTGAACTATGCTTTTAAAACATGTTGCAGGTTTAGCGATGATGTTGATGATGCATGGAATCTAGTAGGATGCTTAGATACACACTTTAAATTTTGTATTTTATTTGTATTGTATTTCATTATTCATGTTGTATTTGTTTCAAATCCTTGTAATTGACTCTTTAGAAATGAAATGAAAATTTATCATTTAAATACTTGTCACAAATAGTGTTATGAAATCTCTTGTAATCTATTTCGTCTCACTCCGATGTTTCCGCCATCGGTTGGGGTGTGACAGATTGGTATAAGAGCCATAACTATAGCCTATAGTCTATAGGGAATTAGGAAAATTTCCATGCTTTTGACCTAGTCTATAGTTAAGCACCAAAATTCGACCATACTTGCTTCAAATGCTACTTTTATGAAATATCTTTACATGTTATTCTTGAAATGTCTCTTACGTGTTATTTTCTTAAAATGCTTTATGTGCTTATACTTGTTATTATTATTTTGAGCATACGTCTTTTACTCATTTATACTAAATTCGAAACCACTTGTAATACACAAACGAGACGACTTCACCAAAATAGGAGACATATCATTGAGTTAGGAGTGATTTCCTTACCTATGCATGATTTCAAAACGTCACTCAATTTTGTTTACATTCTTTATAATGCCAAAATGGAGACATATCATTGAGTTAGGAGTGATTTCCTTACCTTGACGATTAACACCACTCCTTCTTTTCTTAAAACGACCTTACCAACGAGTTAGGGCTGATTCCCTTACCTAGGTGATCGTTACCAAAACTTTCCTTCTAAATACTTTATCATGCAAACACTATCATGTTTCATACCTAAATCATTTATCGAAATACCCACTTATATCAATTCCAAAATACATTGTTTTATCAAACGTACTTCTTATCCTACAATCTATTTTCACATAACTCACATACACGAAATTCTTAATCATACCTTAAAACATTTTATTTCCCGTATTTCAAAACCTTACAAAATGCTACCAATCAATTTAATCGGTCCACTGAATCTCTGGCCCATAAACTTCATATTCAACTTAATCACTAAAACACGCACACGTTATATCATCATACTAGAGACTTCCATTCTTAATCGAAATCAAACCAAACTTTCTCAATTACTTATAAGATCTTATAGATGTTATATGGTCGTTTTACCAAATACACTTTTCAACATCAACAAATCATTTGTTAAAACTTTTAACAATCACTAAGTCCTTTTGCTAAATTTCTTTTCTAAGGATCCTCGTTTTCACAAGAACCTACTAAATTCATAATTTCTTATTTGATGAAAAGAACTTATATTTTTATCGAAAACCTTTTTCCCACACCAATTTACAAAACACGTGGGCGAGAGGACTTCATGGGGACCGACCATCTTCAGATTACGTAAACTATTTAAAAAAAAAGTAGCATTTCCATTCATTACAAAATACATTATGCTTAACCAATGAGTACTTTATATCCTCTTACATATACAAACTATATTCTACCCTTCAAATCAAGCTCAATCTAATTTTGATTCGATAAACTCAACGTTTCATTTAAACAACTATACATGCATATCATTATACACATTTTAGTCGATATCTCGCGATAACATCATTCATATTGTTCGTATTTAGATACTCAACCTTTTGAATGCTTTTATACGCTTATATCCGCTATGTCCCAACGTACACTATATACGTAAATTTTATTATTCGTAATTATACACATACGTTTTATGCTTATACTTATACTCATACTACTCGTACGTTTTATGTTTATACTCATACTTACATGCATATTCATACTTAAACTTATACTTATACTCATACTTTCATTCATACTCATGATTCATACATTCGTACCCGTACGCGAGCGTAATCCGAGTGATTCGCTTACGTGGGTCCCATACATACTTAAGCATGGACTTGCTTATATACTATATTCTTATACGTACACATTCTTATTTTTTAAATTATGTATACCATGATTCATACACAACTGGTACAAGCTATGCGGATCATGCAACGATCAAAATAATCGCGGGTGCACACGGGATTATAGTGATAGGCGTATGAAAACCATAGAGCGTACTACTGTGTATGGTAAGACACAGAACGTAACATGACACCGAATAACGAGACGGACATAACATGTTCAAAACATGGTGGATACGCCGCTGGTACTTCCTATATATAAGTGTTTTCACCATGTTACCAAACTTTAGTAAAACGTGCCATGAGAAATTCAGTGTTTTGCAGACCTTTTGACCTAATACAAACTTTAAATAACTCACAAACGCATTATATCTGATTATCCATGACGAGACTTCATCTTTAACACGCTACTTTCATCTATCTAATACTTATATTATTCATATACTTGCATTCATTTAGATTCAATCGTTCGCCCCATACTCCTATTATTCTCCATTATCCTTTCTTTCATACGAACCCCGTTCACAATCAAGCTTGTTTAAACATTGAAATCCTAACTTATCTCATTACCTTTAAAACCGTCTTCCTATTCTTTATTCTTGTGTAAATATACTTAGTATACCTTTAACGCTTTATTCAAAGTACCAAACCTTTTCGTTCCTCTCAATAAACAATTTTTACGAAAGTGTGATTTTTATACTATCCTTAAAACTTCCCCTGAAACTACTCTACTTTCCAACAAAATACGAACCGTTTGTCAAAATCTTCCTTTTTAATACGTCCCATTTTTAATACTTCTTCAATTTAAGTTATCCAAACTTGTTTAGACTCACTTTACCTATATACGCACCTACACGTTTTCAGCTATGTTTGGTACCTCAAATTATTTTAGACAACGAACTCCCTTGCAAATTTACCTTGATGTTCTCCAAAGTTTCGTACTTTTCAAACCGTTTCAAAATTTCCAAGTCTCAATTTTTGCCAAAACTTTTTCAAGTCTTCCTCTTGAATAAATTTCGGGATGAAATTTCTTAAAGGAGGGGAGACTGTAACGCCCTGCGTTTTCATACTTTCCATATTTAGAAACCATTGCTTGAAATTCTATTTTTTTGGAAATCTTGTATTCCTTGTAATCGTATTTCGTTGTATCGTTGTAAAGTCCGAGACTTTGATCGTAATGAAACGAATCTTTTATACATCGTTTATACATGTTTATACATTGATACGTGCACTCATTTGATACATGGTTCGTAATTCGTATAAATGTAAGCCTAACTCATAAACAATGATCGTGTATTCGTAATCCTTAAATCTTCATACATTTAAACACTTAGTTATTCGATTATAAGATTAAGTGGTATGTTTTTTTTTTAACTTGATCATACCAAACTATAAACCATACATACTTGTTATATTTCATGTGTTATACACTCCTATGTTATCACACTTTTGCTAAATTAAAACATGTCATTTATGCATTTTGGACCTTGTTACAAGTTACATACATACTAGACACCATGTAACACTTTATTAAACATCAAATATATACCATCTAATGTCAAAAAAATAAAATAAAATAAAAATTATAGGGCTGTTAACAGCCTTGCATCAGCCCACTTAATTTCCTTGTTTTGAGTTATTTAGCCCACTAAACACTTCCAAAGCCCAACCCAATGAAACCCTAATCAATCCCCTATATAACCCAAGCCTCCTCCAAGCATTTTTCACTTGCTAAACACTCTCCATTCACTCTCAAACACTCAAAACCGTAGCTGATTGCAGAAGTTCGAGCAGATTTATACCCCTTCACTAAAGTTAGCATAACTCACTCAGTTCTTATCCGATTCACTCGATTCTTTTTCCTACTACTTTGTATTGACCTTAGCTACGTTTCCATAGGTTTTCCCTGGAAAACCAGAGCCTGGAATGTTGCCAAAAGGGCTCCAAAGTGGACTGACTTTTCTGTTCTTGTTTCAAACTTTGATAAACTTGTTTAAACTTGAGGAAACTCATCTCAAACCTATGTCCTTATGCTTATAACCACTTCTATGGTTAGTTAGGCTTAAAAACAAGGTTGAGACATTCAAAATCAGAGGTATAAACCTCACAAACTTTCTGTTTTAGGGGTTTAACCCACAAGTGATGCTCAAGTTCAAGACTTGCTGATTGTGTGATTTAGGATTAGCTTGGGCTAACCTACTTGAAAATCCACACATTGCTTGATATTTTCTCATAGATTAGTTGTTCATATTTTATTGTTTCTTGTAAGTTCATAACCCTCCCTGTTGTTCATAACAACAAGTGTAGTGGTAAACAATAGAGGTACCTAAATGGAAGCTTTGTTCTTCCTACCTCATGTATGAATTCCATGATACTTAGAGGTGCCTTAATGAAGACTTTAATCTTCTACCTCATGCGTGACTTATATGATGTAATATACACTATGTAATACTTATGTAACAACCAAATAATCGAACTCTTGGTGATGAACTAATGGACATTCGTCAAGCTAGTAGATTGTATCATTTTAGGCCTTGACAACTTGTCACGATTCTAATGGAAGTTTGTTCCATGAAAACATTTAAACTATTTTAGAGTTTCATAGTGTCAAGAACAAGTGTCATAGGTGTTAGATGATTGTTTTCATATGTTTATTTTTCATTTTATTTAAACTCCAAATCCCTAGAACCATATGTAAACACCTCTTAAACTCCAAATCGAACACATTCAACTTCCTAGTCTCAACAACTTCGTCACATGGGATAATCGGAACGCATATGCAACTTTGTGAGTACACTTGACCCATTTTCCTTTTAATACACTTTGGATGGAACATGTTTTACTTGTTAAAATGCATGATTCACAAACATGCTTTTATTCGTTCAATCCTTATACATGCTTTGCTATGCTTAGGTTCATGTTAGAATACATACTATTTGTTAACTCGGCTTAACAATTATAGCGCTATAGGAGTAGCACACCACCCGACGGGGTTTTGTTGAGTCTTTATTCTATAACGGTCTCGTCATTTTTGTGTCGAGGGATGCTAAATACTAGTGGACACTAGAGTTGACATATTGGATTGAAAATACCTTTTTATACATATGCCACGAGTCTAAAACTAGTGTACTCGCCAATACCTTTGTATTGAACTATGCTTTTAAAACATGTTGCAGGTTTTGCGATGATGTTGATGATGTATGGAATCTAGTAGGATGCTTAGATACACACTTTAAATTTTGTATTTTATTTGTATTGTATTTCATTATTCATGTTGTATTTGTTTCAAATCCTTGTAATTGACTCTTTAGAAATGAAATGAAAATTTATCATTTAAATACTTGTCACAAATAGTGTTATGAAGTCTCTTGCAATCTATTTCGTCTCACTCCGATGTTTCCGCCATCGGTTGGGGTGTGACATGTAATTTAACAGTGATTGAGTATTTGTAATTCTGCAATTACTGTCGGTATATTGGGGTTTTGTATACATTACTTGTTACTAATACTGAGAATAGTAACATGACCACAAGTCAGGATTGACAGTACCGTGGGTGGTAATTTGGTAGATATAAACAAATGTAATTGCGGATGCCCTCAATACTGTAAAGATATCAAATTGTTTTGATTAAATTGGGATGCACTCACCTGTATTTCCCACTGACAAAAACTTTTTAGAACGCGTTTCAGGTAACAAAATGTGAAAGCCAAATAGAAGCCAGCTAGAGAGCACTAAAGGCTTGGAAAAGTGGCTATAAAAGTTACCTAAAACAAGAAAGAAGTTTTATTTCAATAAAATAGGGTTTATCCTTATAAACATATTACAAAAATGGAAACTTGGGTTTTACCCATGTGTTTATTATTTATAAATTGAGGTGTTTTACTCTGATAAACTATTTCCTAACTACGGTCCTGATGTAAATTTTCGCTGCCAAAGTAATAAACACCGATACCACTAAATCTGTGAGCTCGCGGCCGCCCGCCTCCCGGGGCAATGGGTCGGGGGTTGCGACAGAGAGTGATATCAGAGCTACAGCCACTGATTTGAGCCACAGAAGTGTTATGCTGACACCAAAATTTGTCAATTATGTTAGGAAATAATCTATGTGACTATGTGCATACATGTATATTATTGTTTTGTGTTATTTGACAATTTGTTAGTTTACAGTATGAGTGAGCAAGGTACGTCTGACGCCTACCGTCATCTAGAGAGTTCTCCCAAAAGTGAAGGAACCTCGTCACAGCCTACTCCTTCGGGGTATTCTGCTGATACAGAAGAGGGGATTTTCATATTTAAGGCACAATCCGAGGAACCATTCCCTTCGAAAAAGAGAGGATGGTTCAGTCCGGGAGCACAAGAGAAGAGAAAGCGAATGAGAAAGTTGTAGCAACAAAGGGCTTTAGCAGCAGCCAAAAGGGAAGTCAATGCCCAGACACAAGATTTAGTTAATAGACGTTTGGCCAACTTCCATATACTAGCTACCACTGCAGCTGATCCAAACCTTGACCAAATCATTACACCACAACCATTGCCACTGTTTCCAACTCAACCAATGGAAATAGAACCGAACCCAGGAAACGAATTTCCCATACAAGCCTTTGACCCTGACGAGATACCTAGAGTCCCAGCACCTAATCCTCTAGCATGTGATCCATGGAATGATGACCATATGGAATACCAAGAACTTTACCCACAGGAAGAACCAATCCCAAAACCCATAGTACAATACACCAACCTTAATCCCTTAGATCCATATTGGAACGCCAACCAGTATGTTCAAGAAATCTTAAACAATCCGTACCCATATGGAGAACCGTTACCTTTGTACCCTGACCCAGTACCCGCACCACGACAACCCATGAGTGACGAGAATGTGCAGGAACTCCGCACTTACGGTGAGGAATTGATAGAAGGAGGAGAGAGGATGAGAGAGATAGGAGAGAAGCTCGTGTGGAAATACGACAAGCGAGAGATGCAGTTCAACACTTAATAATGATATATATATATATATATATATATATATAGGGGAAGGTTCATTGGGGAACACTAAAAAAGTGGGGAAAAGCGGGGAACCGGCTCAAACGAACTCCGATTGGACTCATTCCAGCGGCGTTGGAACCGGCTCGTCGAACCCTAACTAAGATCTCTTAACCCTAAACCCTAAATCATAACTCCTAAACTCTAAACCCTAAAGCTAAAAAATAAGGTTAAAACCTAAGCTAAACCGTAAAATCTAAACTATAAACCCTAAAAGTTAAACCCTAAAGGCTAAACCTAAAGCTAAACCCTATAGCTAAACCCTAAACCCAAAAGCTAAACTCTAAACCCTAAAGCTAAACCCTAAAGCTAAACCCTAAGGCTAAACCCTAAAGCTAAACCCTAAAAGCCAAACCCTAATATATTTAGGGTTCAGGGGTTATGATTTAGGGTTTAGGGTTAAGAGATCCTAGTTAGGGTTCGACGAGCCGGTTCCAACGCCGCTGGAATGAGTCCAATCGGAGTTCGTTTGAATCGGTTCCCCACTGTTCCCCACTTTTTTAGTGTTCCCCAATGAACCTTACACTATATATATATATATATATATATATATATATATATGCGTGTAGTTTGAAAAAAAAAATCAAATCAACTAAAATAGGTAACCTAATATCTATTGATGCGTAACTAATAGTGTGTTTACATTTCAGTTTTAGATTGTAAAATACATATATGAAAAAGAGTAAATGTCGCAATGCTCGACGATTTTGATCAATTTGTTTGTTTGATTGTTTGCATTAAATCTTATTCTGTGATATTAATACATGATAAATGTTTGTAATCCAGATGGACAACGAAGAAAATCAGGAAAACCAGAATAATGATAATAATGAAAACCAAATCGATAACAGTGCCATTCAACATATAGTAGCACAAGGAATTAGAGATGTTATGCCATATATTATTAAGTCTGTTAAAGAAACATAAAATAATAAAAGTGGAAGTAAACGAACACCTAGTGAACCAAGTCACAGCGTGAATAATGGACCGCTATTCCAATTACCAATTCCAAAAAGAAGAAGAACTATGTCATATGGTTGTTCTTACAAAGAATTCTGGTCTTGCAAACCAATAGAATTCTCTGGCAGAAGGAGCCATTGTAGCTTTACGTTGGATAGAAAAGACAGAGGCAGTCTTAAAAATAAGCAAATGTGCAGAAGAAGATAAGATTATGTTTGCTTCTAATCTTTTTAAGAATGCAGCCTTAGAATGGTGGAATACTATTCTCCAGTCTAAGGGAAGTGACAGAGCTTATAATATGTAATGGATCAACTTTAAGGAAATGGTTGAAAGAAAATTCTGTCCTCCCAATGAAAAAGAACAAATTGCTAATAAGTTCTTAAACCTTAGAATGACTGGAATAGACTACAAGGGTTACACTACCATATTCTTCGAATATGCTAGGATAGTGCCAACCTTAGCCTCACCAGAACCCATATTTAATCTCCCGTTACCTCTGGGGATTAATTAGTGAGATCAGACATGTAGTCAAGGCAGCTAGGCCACAAACTATAGAAGAAGCAGTAGAATTAGCCAATACTTTGACTGATGAATTGGTACGTACACAAGAAGAGAATCAGATAAAGAACCTAGCCCAGAAACTTACCCAAGAAATTCGTTATGGAAATAACTACCGTGGGAAAAGTATAGGTTGCACCTTACTGTAAGTCCTGTAAGAAGAAGCATTCAGGAAAATGCTCCATATACTGTAACTTCTGTAAAATGTCGGGACACAAGGAAGAAGACTGTAGGAGGAAACCCAGCAACAAGCTATGCTTCAACTGTGGAGAGATGGGGCACATCAAGCCGAATTGTTCGAAACTAGCTCCAGCAACAAACAACAAAACTACCAAGAATGCCCGAGCATTTGTTCTGACAGCTGAAGAAGCCAAGATGATTCTGGATGTGATTACCGGTACATTTTTAGTTAATGATATTTTTGCTAAAATATTATTTGACTCTGGTGCAAACCAAAGTTTTATTAATACTTCGTGTTGCAAAATTCTCAATCAACCATTAACTAAACTTCAACAAGAATACCTGGTAGAAACGGCAAATGGAGAATCCATTAAGATTACTGAAATCTTGCAGGGAGCAAGAAAAAAATCTTAAACCATAATTTTATTGCTAACCTTTACCCAATGAATCTGGCTGGATTTGATATAGTACTGGGAATGGATTGGTTGGTATCCAATCATGCCAGCATTCTATGTGATCAAAAGTTAATACAAGTAAGTTCACCAAACGGTGAAAAGATCACAATTAAAGGTGATAAGCCAACTAGGTCTACAAAATTCATCTCTGTGATGAAAACAACGAGTTATGCAAGGAAAGGATCATTAGTGCATATGATTTCCATAATCATTAACACTAAAGGAAAAGAATTAAAAGATATCCCCGTAGTATCTAAATTCTCAGATGTCTTACCAGAAGAGTTACCTGGATTACCACCAGATAGAGAGGTTGAATTTAGAATTCACCTATTGCCAGGGACAACATCGATTGCGAAGGCACCTTATCGCTTGGCACCAGCAGAGATGCAGGAACTGAAGAAACAGTTGGATGAACTTTTGGAGAAAGGTTTCATACAGCCTAGTTCATCGCCAAGCACCAATCTTGTTTGTCAAGAAGAAGGATGGATCAATGCGTATGTGCATTGATTACCGCGAATTGAACAAGGTTACGATTAAAAATCGGTACCCATAACTGAGAATCGATGATCTGTTCGATCAACTGCAAGGAGCTCAATTCTTTTCTAAGATCGATTTACGCTCAGGATATCATCAACTGAAAGTACAGGAAGAGGACATTCCTAAGACTGCTTTCAGAACAAGGTATGGCCATTATGAATTTACAGTCATGCCATTTGGTTTAACCAATGCCCCAGTCGCATTTATGGACATGATGAACATAATATGTAAAACATATCTGGATAAATTCATAATTGTCTTTATAGATGATATTCTTATTTACTCTAAGAATAAAGAGGAACATGCAACGCATCTGCATACGCTTTTAAATTTGCTGAGAAAAGAAAAGCTTTACGCTAAATTTTCAAAATGCAAATTTTGGTTACAAGAAGTGCAATTCCTTGGACATCTGGTTAATCATGAAGGAATTCATGTGGATCCCACAAAGATCGAGGCAATTACTAAGTGGAAAGTCCCTGAATCACCGATAGAGGTGAGAAGTTTTCTCGGACTAGCAGGTTATTATAGACGTTTTATTCAATATTTTTCTAGAATAGCCATTCCCTTAACAAAATTGACCTGTAAATCAATTAAGTTTGAATGGGGACCAAAACAGGAGGAAGCTTTTAAGATTTTAAAACAAAAATTAACCAACGCACCCATACTAGCATTACCAGAAGGAACTGAAGACTTCATAGTCTATTGTGATGCTTCTAAGTTAGGTTATGGATGTGTGTTGATGCAACGTAAAAAGTTATAGCCTATGCCTCTAGACAACTTAAGAATCATGAAGAGAATTATACAACCCATGATCTAGAGTTAGGAGCTATCATTTTTGCCCTTAAAATTTGGAGACACTATCTTTATGGTAGTAAATTTACGGTTTTCACCGATCATAAGAGTCTAAGATATGTTTTTGGGCAAAAGATGTTAAACATGAGACAGAGACGCTGGATGGAGATTCTTAGTGATTATGATTGTAATATCCAGTATCATGCAGGAAAAGCTAATGTAGTAGCTGATGCTTTAAGTCGAAAGTATCATGAAAAGCCAAGAAGAGTACGTTCTCTTAAATTAAATCTGCAGATAGATTTAAAGGAGCAAATTAGAGAAATTGTTGGTTCATGCACTCAAACTCAGTGTAGGATCGTTTTCAGACCCGAACAAGTCGTTCAGAAGAGTTTTTCTCAATACGAAAGGCGGAAACAGACGTATTGAGTTCAATTCAACTAGAATATCACTTTAAACTATCTTTAGATTGATTTGACAAAGTTTTACAGCGAGAAGACACTTCGGTAGCACTTCAGCTCCGGAAACACACATACACGAATGACTCAAACGAAATCAGGACTCCTCTATATATAGGCCAGCTAATTCCGTCTGAACATGCTCAAACGGAATCAGGTTCATGCGGAAATAGGAATTCAAACGGAATTAGCCAAGTAATTTCGTTTGAACTTGCCTGTTGACCTATTTTTTACAGTTTTCTCGAATTACATGCCCTGATCTATCTATATACATACAAGACTCGATACAAGACGAAGTCGACAGACGCATGCACCAACAGACTCCCCCTCGATTGTTGACGAGTCTTCAGTGTCGAGTCTTCAACATCTTCAGTCTTTATCAGTCTACTCTTTCTGAAGTATCTAACAATGTAAAACTTCCTCAATCTCTGTCTTCTCTATATCAACTTATCTCCCCCTCGAATGTTGATCTAATCTTTAATTTCAGAATCACAATCTGGCTCTTGAATCTTCTAATCCTCTTGATCAGATCTCTTGATTTCTTAAGTTCATCAGCAACAGCAATTCCAAGATCGTAACCTGGCTCAATTCCTGCTCAGGATCAAAATCTGGCTTACCTGCACAATCTCTACCTCACAATAAATTTTACAGTTTTAATATTTGACAAATTTAGAAATTACCACTTGCAAATATTAAACTCAAAAATGATTTAACATTTAAACCACACTCTCTGATGAACCTCTTGAAGAAATATCATTTTTTTACAATTAAAACTTCTTTCAAACAGACTCCCTCTCACTGATTGTTATCATGTTTATCACTTGGAATTTTGAAAATTAGCTTTCTAACATCAGTTGTCGAAAATCTTTTTGAATTTTTTCAAAATTTATGCTAAAACACACTAAAAATCTTTTTGGAATTTTGAATGTAAATGAAATGCAGTAAAGAAATATTTACAGACAATATTTTTGTGAGTTTGTGTAAGAGGATCATATCAGTTTATGAGACAAATCACCAACACCGTTAAGCTTTAACCATTTTCAGTTCTAAACGATTCACTTAGATTGTCAGTATACTGATCCACTTAAATTTTCACACAAAGTTCAACTATTTCGAGATACGAGATTAATGTTTTAGAGACTTAAACTTATTCGCGTGTCCCACCTCAGAATATACTCCCGTATCCAAATCCCAATATTCAGTCTTACAGGTGAGTATTCCACAGATGATATCTGTAAGGGGTTAAATTGCGAGGGCCGTGAGAGCTCAGGTCAGAACTTCCGTTCAGCAGAGAGATGACGGCTTCGTCTTTTGGTGTGTTCCCTTTAGAGAATCTTTTGTTTCAACAGCACATGATTAGCATTTTTCAATGTTTCATCATTTTTTATATAAAGGGCGATGCTATATTTCAAGCAAGCGGAAAGTATTATACGGGGACTAGGCCATTGCTTCCGCAAAATCAGAAGTCCCAGGATAATACCCCAGATATCACTGAGTATAAAGACCTAGTATCTCAGAAAGAGGGGCCTTTCAAACAAGATTTCGGGGGTTACCCATATATCTGAGAGATGTTCCCCACGATATAAGTAAGTTTGAAATTTAGGTTTATATCTCGTCACAATCTACTAAATGTGTAAAAACCTACTGGCACATCATCAGTGAGATCGTTTATCACAATTTTTGACTTTCCAATTCTTTAACATGCTGTGATCGTCCACTGATGTACTATCATTTCCTTTTTTTTCACAACAAAACTCATTTTTAATTTTATCATGTTTTTTACTTTTTCAAATTTTCAAATGTTTTTGGATTTTCTGAAATTTCTTACTCCCCCTAAAATTCAAAATCATTTAAGGAAATTTGAAAACAAACTGTACAAGTAAAGTTGACAACTGATATCAAATCACTTCATTTCGCCATCCACTTGGCATAAACAATCAGAATTCCCCCTTACAACAAACTATTTTCCTATTGTGATTTCAAAACACTTAAGTTTGTTTTAATCAAATGGTTTTTTCGGAAAATTAGTTTTGTTGATTTTATTAAAACCACTTGTAGATTAGGGGATTCGTTCATCACCTTGTTCTTTCAACCACTTAAAAAATATAACAATTTAAATACAACCAAAAAACACCACTTGTAGAAAGTCAAGTACAACTTAATGTCCTTGATTTACCACTTGTATGTTAAAATCATACATTCAACCACTTAAAAAATATAACAATTTAAATTCAAACAACAAACACCACTTGTAGAAAATCAAGTACAACTTAATGTCCCTGATTTACCACTTGTATGTTAAAACCCTTCTTCAACCACTTGTAGGTCGAAATCACTTTCGTGAATTTCTCAAGAAAGATGCCGATACCTGCTCCACTTTTACCAACCTGGGAGCTCCGGCAAATCATACTAGTGAACAGTTTTCAATTTTTCAAAAACAATATAAGAATGATGTCGATTCATGCTCCACGATTACCAACTTGGGAGCTCCGGCAAGTCCAGGGTTTTACTGATCATAATAAGGTCCATCCCAGTCACAAACCTGGGACGGAACACCCTTACCTGGTTTCTTCATTTTCTTCTCATAGAACTCTTTAACTCCTTTGACCTTCCCATCAACCATTTTACCAAAAATGTTGTGAACTGTAGGGTTAAATGCCTTTTCAATATCAAATTCTTTCTTTTCAGAATAAAATTGATTTGAAATTTTAACTTTGCCAGTTTTTTGTTTAAAATTTTCAGCCCGCAATGGTGGAAAATTAACATCATCCATTGGCGGCACTGATGTTTCCAATTTTAACTCAGCTTGTGGCTCCTCTGACTTTGTGGAATCAGATTCATCACCAGACAATAGCTCCTCTGATTTTGACGAATCAGAATCATTGCTTGAACTATCATCAGATTTCTTAACAACCCATTTTTGGTTATCAAGATTTGCCTTTCTTTTATAAAACCTTTTTGAACATTCACCAACTTCAAACTTTGAATCTTTGAAAACTCTGAACGGTTTAGTTGGTGGTTCATTTTCAACTATCTTTCCATTCAGTTTATCAGATACTCCCTGTTTTGTTTGTATTGTCTTTTGACAATTCTTGGCAATATGACCAACTGTTTTGCATTGAAAACAGGTTCTTGTCTCTTTCTTCTGATCAACAGTCTGCATCTCTTCTTGCTTCTTCGCAAGGAAATCTCTGTTTGACTGTTTTCTGAATAATTTTTCTTTTTCTTCTTCAGAAGATGTACCTGAAAAAAATATCATTTTTGATTTAAAGTCTCGAACATATTTTTCATTTTTATGATTTTCTGGTGGAATAAAACCAAGACCTTTCTTTTTGAAATTACCGTTATGGTTTGGTTTCTTTCGATAACCAGAACTGTAACCCTTTTTCTTGTTTTCTCTTTGTTGAACTCTTGAGGTGTACTTTTTAGGTTTTTCAGAAAGATTTACATCTTTTATTTCAGAAATATTAATTTCTGTTAGTTTGAAAACCTTTTTTGTAATTTCTGGTTTAACACCTCTTATTGGAAATTCCTCATCAGAATATAATTTGTCGGAATCATTCAATGTATATGCAACTTTGAATGTTTCGTCATTCAAATCAGATTTTGATAGAAGGAATTCTTTATTGTAAACTCTTTTGCCCTGTTTGACGGTTTGACTCGGAGTGCTGGACTCAGACTTTGACTCTGACATAGACTCCAACTTTGACTCCTCAGTTTCATCGTTATCTAACACATGATCCACTACTTTCTTCATCAATTGAGATTGTTGATCAGTGTCAGACGATGTAAATGTAACATCAATATTTTCTGGCAGGTTAACTGAAGACTCCGACTCCCACTGTAAGTTTGTTGCCTTTTCGACTCTTTCTGAATTTGGATTACTCTTTCTGAATTTGGATTTCTCGGAGAATATCCATTTTCAAGCGGGGGTGGACACTTGTTGTAACTGGCACCTTGTTTCTTACCAGATGTCTTAACTTCAGTATCCTTCTTCTTTTCCTTTTTCTTTTTCTTTTTAGAAGTCTTTTCTTCAGATACTATCTGTTCTTCAGTTACTTCATCATCCTCAAATGCCTTCATGCCTTCAACAGTTGGATAAATCATGTCAACGACATAAGAAGTACATGAGTAACTTTTTAACAAACGGTATACTCTTTCTGTCTCAATCCTTTGTGTCTCCAGTTTTTGTTCAAGCACAGCACACTTCTCAACGTAACTGTTAACACTTTTCTGCTTTGTCATGAAAGCTCCTTGTAGTGTCTTCATTGTTGTTACCTGTTCACTGCTTGTTTGGTTGTACTGATTCATTGCTTTGTTCAGAACATCATATGATTCTTTCAATCTATTCATGTTATGAATCAATGTGCTGTTTTGCTTCTTTACTGCTTCACAGTTTTCACATGTCACAGGAACATTTTGTGCATTAACTTCTGCTTCAAATTTGAACTCTGGAATGTTTTTCACCTTTTTCCTTATCACAGGAATATCTTCATCATCACTGCTGACTGGTGTTTTGACTTTCTTCTTTTTCTTTTTAGCTTTATCATCATCACTATCACTCTCTTCCATCATTTTCAAATGAGCTGCCATTCTTTTAGCATAATTGTCACACCCCCAAAATCCACACGCGGAGTACCACCGCTTGGAGGCATGACATGACCAGGATCAAGCCACCAATCATATTGAACATAAGTATATATATATCAAAAGTCATTCATCAATACGATAGGTGTTTACAAAACCAAATATAAACAAGTGTGTAGCGGAAGCATTAATGTAAAACCCAACATAAGTTTAAGTACAAAATGTTATAATGTTTAACAACACATTCACGATCCATGTCCACAACGACCGTGCCTCCCGTGCAAGCTCCGTAAGTACCTATGGTCCTGCAAGGCATGTAACAGAGAGTCAACAACTAGTTGAGCGAGTTCACAGTTGGTTATTTAGTTATAATGTTCGTATCGTAAATCGTATGTAATAGCATCGCAGCCCTCTAGGCATGTTTGCGAAGTTTAGTGGGGGGTTTCCCATGTTTTATAGACTAGTTATATTTGTATCGCGGCCCTCCAGGCATGTTTGCGAAGATTAAAGTATAGTTCGCGGCCATTCCAGGCATGTTTGCGAAGATTGTTCTAGTATAGTTCGCGGCCATTCCAGGCATGTTTGCGAAGATTGTTCTAGTATAGTTCGCGGCCATTCTAGGCATGTTTGCGAAGATTGTTCTAGTATATGTATCACAAGTCTAGTAGTATCTACCATTGACCTTCCTCTCCCGAGGTCAATGGTATGTAATTCCGATAACTCTTAAGCGTAAATAATCAATCAACCCATTCCCATCCCCGGGAATCCCATGCCTTGGTAGAAGTGTGAACTCACCTTGTTTTGCTCGGTATGCTAGGTATGTGCTCAAAGTAAATCAATCACGTCCTAAGGTACGCACGTATACAATAATCAGTTTGTGTTCACGTATAAGTACAAAGTCGATAAGCAAGTAGCACATGGCACGTATTTAAGATCATGCACAGGATGGTTATGCTTAACAGCAGTTAACTAACCCGGTTAACTTCTAAACAGAATTAACTCAAGTTACTGCGCAGATTAACTGTTCGGCGAAATACACATATTGGCGAAACACAGATATTGGCGAAACACATAAGTTGGCGAAACACACATTTGACGAAACACGTTCTGTTTCGTCGGGGTCTTATTTGGCGAAACAGAATTCAATTTCGTCGATTACTCTTGGCGAAACACTTTCTGTTTCGCCGAGAGTTCTGTTTCGTCGGATATCAGTTTCGCAGACATCAGTAACAGCAGTTCTGAAATATACATAAACCCTAGTCATTCTAACAGCCGCCATCAATAATCAGAAATCATATGAAGATCGATGTGCACCCAGAATCATCATAACTCAATCATCCAAGAATCCTTGTCTAGTATGAACCCTAGTTTATGTGTACAACATATAGATTAACATACAACATCATATCATCGATTCCTATCAAGATACTAATGTATATTCAGAATCAGGCCATATCAGGCCATATAAACAATATCCAGAACCGAGCACTCGATTGTATTAAGTTTCGCATAGCATTGAATATCCTACTACATCATACATAATCGAAATCTATATCACCGTCATACTAGAATCGCAGCAACAACACGCATCAATCATTTACACAAACATGAATCGAGATGGTACAGAATCAAGAAGCCGATTAACGAACACACAACTAACCGAGATATGAGAAATACGAGTCGATCGCTAAGATATCTTCGGGAACCTCCAACTGCCGTCACACAGGAGAGAAAGGGGCTCTAGGGTTTCGGTTGTTTTGTAGCAGATGTAAAACTGATGTTGTTTCACGTTTTAAAACTCAAAATAACGTGTTGGGCCCGAACTGGGCTTTGGTGAATACTGGGCTCGGCGAAACAGACTTCTGTTTCGTCGAGATGCTTTTGGCGAAACAGTCTGTTTCGTCGGGTCCAGTCTGTTTCGTCAAGATGCTTCTCATGTGTTAACAGTTCAAGTGTTTTTCCTAAAATGCCAAGTCTCATGTTTTAATTTTAATCACATACATGCAAAAATTCACAATACCATACATTTCATGTTATAATCTAAATCACATAAACATGTAACAATCATAGTGCCTTTCATTATAACATAACGTGTATAGCTACAAGTCAAACAACAAAACAATCCAAGTCAACGTGCATTCAATGCGAAAGTGAAAGTCGGAAAAAAATCGAGTTGTCACATTATCCCCAACTTGAAAGAAATTTCGTCCCGAAATTTAGCATGCGGTTACTGAGGAAGCTAGGTAAGTTATCGTTTACTGGTTCTCCTGGGGTGTCACATCATCCCCCCGTTGATTTGGAATTTCTTCCCGAAATTCCGTAGTAGCTTCAGCCTCAGTAGTAGTTGCATTGTTTTCGAACAACTGGGGATATTTGAGTTCCATTTGGTCTTCGCGTTCCCAGGTAAACTCTGGGCCACGACGGGAGTTCCAACGAACTCGAACAAGAGGTATTCTGGTGTTCTTGAGGACCTTAACATCCCGGTCCGTGATTTCAACTGGTTCTTCGACGAAATGCAACCGTTCGTCGATAGTGAGCTCCTTCAAAGGAACTATGAAGGTCTCATCTGACTGCCACTTCTTCAGATTCGACACATGAAAAACGTTGTGAACTGCACTGAGTTCAGCTGGTAAGTTCAGTCTGTAGGCCACTTTGCCTATCTTTTCTGTGACTTCAAATGGTCCAACGTATCGTGGATTGAGCTTGCCTCGTTTGCCAAAACGAACAACACCCTTCCAAGGTGAAACTTTGAGTAGTGCTCGATCCCCAACCTGGAATTCGAGTATTTTCCTGTCTTTATCGGCGTATACTTTCTGACGGTCACGAGCTGCCGCCATGCGTTGTCGTATTTGAGCAATCTTTTCAGTAGTATCAACTACCATTTCTGGATCTGTGATCTGACTGTCACCCACCTCTGCCCAACAAAGAGGTGATCGGCATTTACGCCCGTACAATGCCTCAAATGGAGCAGCTTTAATGCTGGTGTGGTAACTGTTGTTGTATGAAAATTCCACAAGTGGCAGATGTTTTTCCCAGCCTTTGCCAAAGTCAATTACGCACGCCCGAAGCATGTCTTCTAGAGTTTGAATAGTACGCTCAGACTGCCCATCGGTCTGAGGATGATAAGCTGTGCTCATATCTAGACGAGAGCCAAAAGATTTGTGCATTGCTTGCCACAATTCTGAAGTAAAACGTGCGTCACGATCAGAGATAATAGATGTGGGCACCCCGTGCCTCGAGACAACTTCCTTAAGGTATATGTCTGCTAGAGTGGAGAACTTATCCGTTTCCTTGATAGCCAAGAAGTGAGCAGACTTTGTGAGTCGATCCACGATCACCCAAATAGTATCATTCCCACGCTGAGACCTAGGTAGGCCAGTAACAAAATCCATGGAAATTTGTTCCCATTTCCATTGTGGTATCTCAGGTTGCTGGAGTGGGCCTGATGGTTTCTGATATTCCGCTTTGACTCGCGCACAAGTCAAACACTTGCTAACGTAAGTTGCTATGTGAGCTTTCATGCTAGGCCACCAATATGTAGTTCTGAGGTCGTGGTACATCTTATCCGAACCAGGATGTACTGAGTAGCGAGACTTATGAGCTTCATCCATTACAAGCTCGCGTAAATTGCCATAGAGTGGGACCCAGATGCGTCCTGTTACATAGTAGGCTCCGTCTGCCCTTTGTTCTAACCGTTGCCTTGAGCCGCGCAGGGATTCAGCCCTGACGTTTTCTGGTTTCAATGCTTCTACCTGAGCATCTCGTATCTGTGAAGGAAGACTAGACTGAATAGTGAGTTGCAACGCTCGTACACGCCTAGGTGTAGTATCCTTTCGACTGAGGGCGTCGGCCACCACATTGGCTTTGCCCGGATGGTATTTTATAACACATTCGTAATCGTTCAGTAACTCGACCCATCAACGTTGTCGCATGTTCAACTCTTTCTGCTTGAAGATATGCTCAAGACTCCTGTGATCGGTGTAGATGGTGCACTTGGTGCCATACAGATAATGTCGCCATATCTTGAGCGCAAAAACAACAGCTCCAAGCTCTAAATCGTGCGTAGTGTAATTCCGTTCGTGAATCTTAAGTTGGCGTGAAGCATAAGCAATAACTTTATTCCGTTGCATCAGCACACATCCAAGACCTTGGATGGATGCGTCGCAGTAAACTACAAAATCGTCCGTGCCTTCAGGCAATGAGAGGATAGGTGCGCTACAAAGTCTATCCTTTAAGTGCTGAAACGCTGTATCCTGTGTATCACTCCAACGGTAAGCAACACTCTTCTGTGTCAGTAATGTAAGCGGCTGTGCAATCTTTGAGAAGTCTTTGATAAACCGTCTGTAATAACCCGCCAAACCCAAGAATTGGCGTATTTCGGTTGGTGTGCGAGGTGCAGGCCAGTTCTTGATCGAATCTACCTTGGATGGATCGACATGAATCCCATCCTTGTTTACCACGTGGCCTAAAAAGTGGACTTCACGAAGCCAGAAGTCGCATTTTGAAAACTTAGCGTACAGCTGTTCCGTTCGAAGGAGTTCCAGAATAAGTCGTAAATGCTGCTCATGTTCCTCCCGATTCTTCGAGTAGATCAGGATGTCATCAATAAAAACAATAACAAACTTGTCAAGGTAAGGTTTGCACACCATGTTCATAAGATCCATGAAAACCGCAGGCGCGTTCGTTAGCCCGAATGGCATGACCATAAACTCGTAGTGGCCGTAGCGAGTTCTAAATGCTGTTTTAGAGACGTCCTCATCCCGGACTCTCAGTTGATGGTAACCTGACCTCAGGTCAATCTTCGAGTAATAGCTCGACCCTTGCAACTGGTCGAATAAGTCGTCGATGCGTGGAAGTGGATAATGATTCTTCACGGTCACCTTGTTTAGTTCGCGGTAATCTATGCACATACGAAAGGTACCGTCTTTCTTCTTCACAAATAATACTGGAGCTCCCCAGGGCGAAGAGCTAAGACGTATGAAACCCTTTTCCAAGAGTTCTTGCAATTGCTTAGACAGTTCTTCCAGTTCATTTGGAGCTAAGCGATAAGGCGCTCGAGCTATAGGTGCTGCTCCTGGAGCTAGCTCGATCTGAAATTCGACCTGGCGATGGGGCGGTAACCCAGGTAACTCTTCAGGAAACACTTGAGGAAAATTGCGTACTACAGGAATATCCTCTAACTTCTTCTCTTTCGTCGATGTAACAGTAACGAGTGCTAAAATAGCTATGTGGCCCTTTCGCAGACACTTCTGAGCCTTCAAGAAGGAGATGATGCCACTCACGACACCACTCTTGTCGCCTTGAACTTCGAGAGGTTCTTTTCCAGCACGGGGAATACGAATGATCTTCTCCTTGCATAGGATCTCTGCTTGTTGTTGGGATAACCAATCCATACCAATGACAATATCAAAACTACTCAGAGTTATAGGAATGAGATCGATAGAGAAAGTCTGACCAGCGAGGATAAGATTACAACCCTGAACTATGTGTGTGGCCTCTAGACTTTTACCGTTAGCTAACTCTACGACATGTTTGGTGTTCAAAAGTGTTGGTGCGCGTTTAAGCATTTGACTAACTTTCAGAGACATATAACTGGTATCCGCACCCGAATCAAATAATACAGTAACATAAAAGTCGTCAAGAAGAAACTTACCCATAACCACGTTAGGATCGTTCCTTGCGTCACCCTGACCAATCACAAACATACGGCCTCTAGCACCATTGTTGTTATTGTTCCCACCGTTGTTGTTGTTTCCCCCATTGTTGTTCCCACTGCCCTGATTATTGTTGTTGTTATTCTGATTCTGGTTTAATTGGGGACAGTTCCGCTTGAAGTGACCTTCAGCCCCACACTGAAAGCATGCCTTATTTCCTTGTTGTTGTTGCTGTGACTGGTTTCGTGGAACTGGTGGCTGTTGTTGCTGGTTCTGATTCGCAGGCCTTGAGCTCCTGCAATCTTTAGCCTCATGACCTACCCTTAGACATCTCTGACAGCGGACTTTACGACACTGACCACTGTGGTGTTTGTTGCACCTGTTACACAGTGGATGAATTCCCCGATATCCACTCTGCCCCTGACCACCAGACGATTGCTGACTCGAACTCTGGTAATCACTAGTCTTGCGCTGTTGCTGTGCTTGAGATTGTACAATAGCTGAACCCTTGCTGGAATCCCCTTCCCATTTCCGTTTGTTGTCACTGGGATTAGCAGGAGTAGCTGGAGTGGTAGCGATAGTAGTAGCGCTGATACGTTTAGGCAGCCTGTTCTGTTCCACTGCCTGATCGGTGAGGCGATGAGCCAACTTGACGATCTGTTGAATAGTGCCAAGATTCGCTGAGGTTACGTGACTTTGAATTTCCGGCACCAGACCATTGAGATACAGTTCGATACGCTTAATGGGAGGGTCCACCATAGTAGGACACAGAATAGCCAACTCATTCGATCTTCTGGTGTACGCTTCAATTTCTGACCCCGTCATTTTCAAGTGGTAAAACTCTACCTCCAGCTTATGAATGTCATCACGGCTACAGTATTCCTCTTTGATCAATTCCTTGAAATCATTCCAGGGTGTGGCGTTAGCAACAGCCAACCCTAACATCTGAATTTGCACATTCCACCAAGTCAACGCAATGCCTTCTAGAGTACCAGTGGCGTACTTCACCCTGCGAGCCTCAGGGCATTCGCACATTTCAAATACGGACTCGAGCTTTTCAAACCAATGGAGGAGTCCAACCGCTCCTTCCGTGCCACTAAAAGTAGTAGGACGACAGTCCATGAAAGTCTTGAAGGTGCAAACAGGTGGCTGAGCGTGCTGACCTGTTGTGTATAAGAATCCAGGACAAGATTAAACACAAGAGTTGGTTTAGGAGTGTAGGATCTAAAGATCCTAGTGTGAGTTTACAACTGCAGGGTATACCTCCTGCTTGTGCGGCTGCAAGTGCCGCAGCAACTCGGTCGTTAATGAGAGCCGTCAATTGGGCTTGCGTCATGTTAATGCGTCCAGACATGATCTTCATAACAAATATGACATAAGTGAGAGAGGTTCGCGAGTAGTGCGATGACAGAAGAGAGTAAGCACACAAATGTTCTCATGCAATAGTGTTACGTTAATCTAAGCATACTCTGAGCAAAGTTCTATGCAAATTCTAGCAAGTAGGCAATAAAACATATACCATATTACCTAGGATGTCGAGTCTTGCACGTGGAGCGAGGCGTCGTTGTGGATCGTTAAGCACTGTTCTGGTTATAGTCTGGTTTTAATAAAAACGTTTTCCCCTTATTAAAACCGAGTTCTCTATAACCAATGGCTCTGATACCAATCTGTCACACCCCCAAAATCCACACGCGGAGTACCACCGCTTGGAGGCGTGACATGACCAGGATCAAGCCACCAATCATATTGAACATAAGTATATATATATCAAAAGTCATTCATCAATACGATAGGTGTTTACAAAACCAAATATAAACAAGTGTGTAGCGGAAGCATTAATGTAAAACCCAACATAAGTTTAAGTACAAAATGTTATAATGTTTAACAACACATTCACGATCCATGTCCACAACGACCGTGCCTCCCGTGCAAGCTCCGTAAGTACCTATGGTCCTGCAAGGCATGTAACAGAGAGTCAACAACTAGTTGAGCGAGTTCACAGTTGGTTATTTAGTTATAATGTTCGTATCGTAAATCATATGTAATAGCATCGCAGCCCTCTAGGCATGTTTGCGAAGTTTAGTGGGGGGTTTCCCATGTTTTATAGACTAGTTATATTTGTATCGCGGCCCTCCAGGCATGTTTGCGAAGATTAAAGTATAGTTCGCGGCCATTCCAGGCATGTTTGCGAAGATTGTTCTAGTATAGTTCGCGGCCATTCCAGGCATGTTTGCGAAGATTGTTCTAGTATAGTTCGCGGCCATTCTAGGCATGTTTGCGAAGATTGTTCTAGTATATGTATCACAAGTCTAGTAGTATCTACCATTGACCTTCCTCTCCCGAGGTCAATGGTATGTAATTCCGATAACTCTTAAGCGTAAATAATCAATCAACCCATTCCCATCCCCGGGAATCCCATGCCTTGGTAGAAGTGTGAACTCACCTTGTTTTGCTCGGTATGCTAGGTATGTGCTCAAAGTAAATCAATCACGTCCTAAGGTACGCACGTATACAATAATCAGTTTGTGTTCACGTATAAGTACAAAGTCGATAAGCAAGTAGCACATGGCACGTATTTAAGATCATGCACAGGATGGTTATGCTTAACAGCAGTTAACTAACCCGGTTAACTTCTAAACAGAATTAACTCAAGTTACTGCGCAGATTAACTGTTCGGCGAAATACACATATTGGCGAAACACAGATATTGGCGAAACACATAAGTTGGCGAAACACACATTTGACGAAACACGTTCTGTTTCGTCGGGGTCTTATTTGGCGAAACAGAATTCAATTTCGTCGATTACTCTTGGCGAAACACTTTCTGTTTCGCCGAGAGTTCTGTTTCGTCGGATATCAGTTTCGCAGACATCAGTAACAGCAGTTCTGAAATATACATAAACCCTAGTCATTCTAACAGCCGCCATCAATAATCAGAAATCATATGAAGATCGATGTGCACCCAGAATCATCATAACTCAATCATCCAAGAATCCTTGTCTAGTATGAACCCTAGTTTATGTGTACAACATATAGATTAACATACAACATCATATCATCGATTCCTATCAAGATACTAATGTATATTCAGAATCAGGCCATATCAGGCCATATAAACAATATCCAGAACCGAGCACTCGATTGTATTAAGTTTCGCATAGCATTGAATATCCTACTACATCATACATAATCGAAATCTATATCACCGTCATACTAGAATCGCAGCAACAACACGCATCAATCATTTACACAAACATGAATCGAGATGGTACAGAATCAAGAAGCCGATTAACGAACACACAACTAACCGAGATATGAGAAATACGAGTCGATCGCTAAGATATCTTCGGGAACCTTCAACTGCCGTCACACAGGAGAGAAAGGGGCTCTAGGGTTTCGGTTGTTTTGTAGCAGATGTAAAACTGATGTTGTTTCACGTTTTAAAACTCAAAATAACGTGTTGGGCCCGAACTGGGCTTTGGTGAATACTGGGCTCGGCGAAACAGACTTCTGTTTCGTCGAGATGCTTTTGGCGAAACAGTCTGTTTCGTCGGGTCCAGTCTGTTTCGTCAAGATGCTTCTCATGTGTTAACAGTTCAAGTGTTTTTTTCTAAAATGCCAAGTCTCATGTTTTAATTTTAATCACATACATGCAAAAATTCACAATACCATACATTTCATGTTATAATCTAAATCACATAAACATGTAACAATCATAGTGCCTTTCATTATAACATAACGTGTATAGCTACAAGTCAAACAACAAAACAATCCAAGTCAACGTGCATTCAATGCGAAAGTGAAAGTCGGAAAAAAATCGAGTTGTCACAATAATAATCATTATCATCATCACTATCTTCTTCAATTCAAGCAATAAAAGATTTTTCTTTTAAAATATCTTTATCCGGACAGTAATCATCCCAACTAAAACCTTCCTAGCTAAACCCTTTAGGTAATTTTTCATCATCTTGGTTTATTAGACATGCTTTACTATCAGCTGAAACATATTTGTCCCAACTGAAACCCTTCGATGATTTCTGATCTTCTTGATTCACCAAACATGCTCTCTATGAAGACTCCTCTATTGTTTTTCTACCATGTGCCACTTGTGGTTCTTGTTGTTGTTGAGCAACTTGATGATAGATGGCCTTCCGATAGTAATCATTATTGTTGAACGGATTTTGAGCTCCACTTGCTTCGCGATTAGTGCACTCCCTCTTGAAGTGTCCTTTTTCCCTGCAACGAAAACAAGTAACTTTAGATTTATCAAAATCCAAATTAGAAACACATGCATCACGGAAATCATCTCTTCCTGTGATCTGTTTGAATTTTTCAGCTCGTCTCAACACACTTGCCAAACACCACTTAATGTCCATCAATTCCATCTCTTCAGCATCAATCTGATCGTAATCCTCTTTTGTCAGCATTGGATTCCCGATCCGACCTGCAACTAAACTACCATATGACTCTAACACAGTCCCCAACAAAGACATGTGACTTTTTGCAACTTCTTCTGAATAATCTTGATCATTCTCAAGATTCAAAACAATGTTGCATTGTAACTTTCTGCCATTCTTGGTTGCTGACACGTTTGGATCAAATGACGGATATGATGAAAAACTCATTTTGCTGTTTGATCCTTTAGAAGAACCTCCCGATGAACTCTTAGCATTGAATGCAGTTTCGATCTTTGGTGACATGTTGGTCTTGTCATTAATACCAGCTTTGTAATAAAGACCGATATCTTGTTCACCATCAAAATCTTTCATTCTCGAGATCTTCCTTTGTTCCATCTCCTGAGTTTCTAATTTCTCAATGAATTTGCTCAAAGTTAAATTGTTAAACCCTTTCTTGTTCCTCAACATCATGATATATGTACCCCAAGTTTCATGTGGCAAAGCATCAGCCAACTTCTCAATCAATTCTTCATTATCCTTGTTGATGCTTACTCTCTTCATGTTGACTAACAAATTACAGTATCTTTCAATGATCTGCTTTGTACTCTCATTTTTCAAACCACGAAATAGATCAAACTCTTTCTTCAAAAGCGATTTTTTGTTTTTTTTTTATCATTTCTTGACTTCCAACGAACTTGGATCTTAATGCTTTCCATATTGAATATGTACTTCCAGTATGTTGCAATAAGACCAAAATATCCTCTTTAACAGCTTGTTGCAGTAAACTGATCATTATCTTTTCGTTTTGGTATTTCTTTTTCTCATCCACACTCATATCTTTGATAGCAACCTCCTCTTCGTCATCATTTGTTGGTCTAACATATTTTGTCTCAATATATTCCCAAGCATCCAAATAATTTGCTTGCACCCAATTTTCAAATCGTTCCTCCCATCCTTTATACTCCTCAAGTTCATAAGCTTTGGCGGTTTTTGCATAGTGCCCGTTTCATTTTCCATGGTCAAGTTCTGGGTAACACTAGCCGGAGTAGTCGGGGTAGTAGCAAATGCATTATAAAATTCCTCTTCCATGACTCGGTTTTCAAAAAATTCACAAACACTGTTTTAAACCGAAATTAGTTTCCAAGCGGAATTACACTTCTCAAACGAAATAACTATTTGTGTGAAATAACCCTGTTCAAACGGAATCAACACTTTCACACGAGATCTCTTTTCAAGCGAAAAAGCTTTTCAAACGGAATACCTAATTTCGTTTGAAAAAACACCCCTTTCAAACGGAATCCCTAATTTCGTATGAAATTTTCAAACGGAATCACAGTTTCAAGCGGAATAGCTGATTTCAAACGGAAACACTCAAGCGGAATACCGGTTTCAAGCGGAATCAAGGACTTATTCCGTATGAAATGATGCTGACGTCATCATTCTCGAACTGTTTTTCAAGCGAAATTACAAATTTTACAGGTTTTAGATCGAATTAAGGTCCAAAACTTTCAAGGTCCAAAACTTTCAAGGATTCGTTAAAAAACTGTTGCGCACAATATGTGAGAAATTTAGCCGGTTTTAACCACTTTTCACGGTTAATTTTGAAAAAGAAGGTGTAGAAATCAGAATTTGCAGCTGAATTGGTATGAACTCTTCCTCCTGAGCTCTGATACCACTTGTAGGATCGTTTTCAGACCCGAACGAGTCGTTCAAAAGAGTTTTTCTCAATACGAAAGGCGGAAACAGACGTATTGAGTTCAATTCAACTAGAATATCACTTTAAACTATCTTTAGATTGATTTGACAAAGTTTTATAGCGAGACGACACTTCGGCAGCACTTCAGCTCTGGAAACACACATACACGAATGACTCAAACGAAATCAGGACTCCTCTATATATAGGCCAGCTAATTCCATTTGAACATGCTCAAACGGAATCAGGTTCATGCGGAAATACGAATTCAAACGGAATTAGCCAAGTAATTTCGTTTGAAATGAACAAGTCATTTCAAACGAAATTAAACTTTCTAATTTCGTTTGAACTTGCCTGTTGACCTATTTTTTACAGTTTTCTCGAATTACATGCCCTGATCTATCTATATACATACAAGACTCGATACAAGACGAAGTCGACAGACGCATGCACCAACACTCAGTAAGAACAGATGATAAGAAAAGCCAAAACTTGTTCAGAACAGTGGAACATCATAAGCAGTGCTTGCACAAAGACTTTCCCCTTGACAGTGGTTATCCAGCAACTGATCGACTCCAAGAACTGATCATCACAACTGCTATTTTTCAAAGTACTGATCAAGAATAAAAGACTGAAGCTCAATCTACTGATGTGTCCCAAGCACTGTTGAAGACCAAAGCTCTGCTCATCCAAAGAACTGATCATCTTATGAAGAAAGCACTGATGCTCAACATCACTGCTTAGGCTCAACAGTGGAATGAAGAATCAGTGGTTTATATTATCAGTGTTTATGTAATCAGTGTTTGTATAAAACAGTGCTTAGAGTTTGTTAGGAGTTTAGATGTCACTTTCATGGTGACGTCAGCAAAGATGCTCAGTGGTTTGGGCTGTACTATAAATAGAACAGTACTCTGTACTGTTCCATTAGCTCTTTCTTCACAAGACATTCTGTACGAACAAATCACTGAGCTCAGGCTGAGGGGGAGTCTTGTGCATGCATGCAATTTGTTTTGATTATTGTAATTGATACAATCATTCGATTCAATGGAAAGCATGTTTGCCTAAACTTTTCTTTCGTGATTGTGTTTACATAGTTTGATTGTTATTTCCGCTGCAATTACTTCATCTATGTTCTTTCATTTTACATCAATTAATTCAAACAAACACAATGTAAGAAACTCAGATCCTAACAATTGGTATCAGAGCTCGGACAGTCAAAATTCGATTTAACCATCAATCTGACGTAAAAGCTCAGCTCAGATTTATTGATACTCAATTTGTTCGTATAAGTTGATAAAAACAGAGTAAAAAGGTAATCACGTACAAAGTTGATTATTCTAAAAACTTTTGTGAAAATCAACCAGAATGGCATCACAATCACACGACCCTCACAACACAGGGACTCTTTTCAAACCACCGATGCTTGTCAGATCCAAGTACAACATCTGGTAGAGTCGGATGGGTCATGTCCTTGCACGACAAAATACCGGCTGTTGGAAGTCAGTTATCTATGGACCACACATTCCTATGGTCCCTAGTGCTGAGGATCCCAAAAGCTTTGTGCCTAAAAGCCTAGAAAACTACTCAGAACAAGATTTACAAAAAAATTGAACTAGATGCAAAGGCTTTTAGCATAGTAGCTTCCGCTCTTCTAAATGACATTTATGCTAGATTGTTACATTGTAACAGTGCCAAAGAGCTGTGGGATGCTCTAAAAGAACAGTTCGGTGGTACAGAAGAGGTGATAGAAAATAATAGAGAAGTTTTGAATCAACAGTATGAAACATTTTGTCATGTGAAAGGAGAATCACTGACACAACAGTTTGAACGTTTTAGCTATCTCATTAGTGAACTGAAACTTGTTAAAGTTGAACTTACAAAATCAATCGTAAATAGTAGGTTTCTAAGGTCACTTCCTGAAAAATGGGACACAATTGCTTTTGTAACCAGAAATTCAGTTGGGTTCAAAGACTTAACACTGACTCAACTTCATGGTCGACTCCTCACCCATGAGAGAGAGTTAAATCAGAAAAAGAAGTTACAAGAGTCAGGGAAGGTTGCTGATGACTACTCATTTGGTAGCACAGCACTTCTTGGTCAAGAGGATTCTGGTAGTAGTAAGGATCAGAGTTATGATCATTACATTGACATAACTGCTGGTGGAGCTTTTAACAACTCTGATTCTTACTCAGCTAACTATGCTTTCACAACTAGTAGTGAAAACCAAAATTCTGACAATCTGTCCTTTGAACTTAATGATCTCCAGTATTTTGATCCCACTGATCTGGAGGAAATGGACATATTGCATCAATTGGCACTGCTGAGTGTAAGAACCAGCAAGTTTTATAAAAGAACAGGGAGAAAATTTACAGGGTTACATGGGAACTTGAAAGTTGGGTTGGATAAATCAAAGATAAAGTGCTACAAGTGTAACAGGCTAGGACACTTTGCTAGAGAGTGTAGAAGTAACCAAAACAGTGGACCAATCATAACACACCCTAGCCCTAGACCTCAGAACACACAAAACACTGTGCACTATTACCAAAATACCCCTACTGCTCATGTAAACACTGCTCATTATGCACGCCCTGTAACACCTGTTCCAGTGCAATATGTTCAAACCAATGTTCCTCAAATACAGTATGTCCAAGCCCTAGTTTCTCAGGTCTAAGTGCAACAACCTGCACAACATGCTGCACAAACATCTGCTCCAACAGAGGCCAGTCAGCAAAGCTTCTTCACCCAAGGCTTTGTTGATTGGAGTAGAATGCTTGATGAATTAACTGATGAAAACTTTGCTCTATTTTCTAAAAATGATGCTCTTGTTGATGAATTCTGTTTTGTAGCATTAGAGTCAATTCCTTAAGGGCTGGAAACTGAAGAAGGAGAATCCAGTGCTGAAACAGTGGATGAGATTGCTAAAGCAGTGGTTACCGCTATTGTTGGTAAACATCTGATGTAGAAGGAAGTCAAACCACTATTAGAGCCTCTTGCTGATCCTTGGTGCAAGGAAGAAGAGAAAGAAAAAGAGAACAACAGTGATTGTGAAAATGTTTGTGATTGTGGCATGATGGCTACAACTAAGGTATCACCTCAGGTCTTGAAAAACCTATGTTCAGACAAATGCATCATAGCATTTGCTAATGTTAAAGAGGTGAATGAAAACCTTAGAGACAAGATCTTAAAAGATGAAATACAATTTGAAAAATCTGTTAAAGAACTGAAAAACAAATTGTTTGAAAAAGAAAGTGAAATTTGCAGCCTCAAGCATGAGCATAGCATAACCAAGGACCAACTTCAGGCTATGATAGAAAAATATCAAACCTGTAAAAAGGAGTTGGAATCTACCCAAATCACATGTGAAAAATTGGTGGAATCCTGCAAAGGTTATGAAGTTATACTAGAAAAACAGATCAAAAGCAATGTAAAATTTGGCATAGATTTCAGAAAAAATGACCAAGTTGAAAACACTGCTGCAAATGAGTATGTTCAAAACACTGTTGAGATAATAACAACAAACAAGGATGGTCAAGACATAAAAATAACTGATAAAAATGGTAACAAAATCACTCTTGAAAGACCAGAGGGGTCCTCAACTTTTGAGGAGCTTGAAAAATACCAATTTAAACCTACTTTGTCAGATGAGTGTGACATCCTTGAGAATTTCAAACCCATGGATTTTTCAACAGTTGAAGGTGTGAAAGCACCTAAGGCCAAGGTAATTCCTCTTAAGGACATCCCAACAGTGGTTCAAAACTTTGTTGCAAATGAGTCTAAAAAAGAAGAAAAGAGAGAAAAGGTTAAAAACTTATTTGTGACTTTTGTGAAAAGAAAAAATCATTCAACAAATGATTGTTTTCATTTAAAAGCCTATGACATCAAAAAAACAAGCATAATTAAGCCTTCAAACAGCTGTTCTGTCTGTGGTAAAACAAACCATGTCACTCAGGAGTGTGTGTATCTGAAGACCTTTGATGTCAAAAGAAATGAGTACACTTCAAAAACACCCATGAGATCATCAAAAAAACCTGTCATGAAACAACAACCATTTGTATCTGTCCAAACAGCTGTTACAAAACTGCTGAACAAAAACACTGCTCCAAGAGATGTGCAAGTGACAGATGCACCACCTGCCAACCAATTCCAAAGAGGAAAAGGTCAACCTCCATACCAAAGGGTCCCACATGTTTATGAGGTTTACAAAAAGCCTTCTAAACCAAAAGTGAACAGGCATCCCTTTGGATTTCAGCTACAGATAGGAAATGGGTCCCAACAGTGGTTAGAGAGAAATGTGTCAATAGCTGGTCAAACCCCTGATCTAACCACTGTCCATGTTCCTGGACTTGACTCCGACACTGTTGTGACCCCATCCAAGGAGACCCTCCTGGACTAATTATTTACTTGATGTGCAGGGAGCTTCTGCATGCTTAGATAGTCTTTGGTATGTAGATATTGGAGGCTCCAGGCACATGACTGGATGTAGAGCCCTACTCAAAGAATTCAAAACTCATGGATGGGGTGATATATATTTTGGTAATAATAGTAAGGGAAAGGTGTTGGGGTCTGGAACAGTTCAGTCTGGTAAAGTCAAGTTTGAAAATGTTAATTTGATTTATAATCTAAAATTCAACCTCCTTAGTGTCTCACAAATGAGTGACAAAGGCTATGGATCATTCTTTTCTAAGGAGAGTTGCAAAATTGTTGGACCAGAAATGGTCAAAAAGATTGAAGAAATAATAGCCAATGGAAAAACCCAACTTGTTGCTCAAAGAAGTGGCAATGTTTATGTAGTTGATTTGTCAAAAGAGAGCCCTATGTCTGATGCCTTTATGTTCTCAGCTGCCTCTAACAAAGAGACAGAAATATGGCACAGAAGATTAGGGCACACGAATCTCAAGACAATCACTGCTTTGTCAAAACAAGGCCTTGTAAGAGGTCTTCCACAAAAATTGTTCACCTGCCCTGAGCATTGTGTTTCATGTTTAAAAGGAAAACAACATAAAAGCTCATTTAAGTCCATTGAAGAGTCCAAAACAACCAAGTGTTTGCAAATGTTGCCCATGGATTTGTTTGGCCCAGTAAAAATCATGAGCCTTAAAAAGAAAAGATACTGTTTGGTAATTGTAGATGATTTTTCTAGGTTTACATGGACATATTTCTTACATTCTAAAGATGAAACTGCAGACATTTTGCAAGACTTTGCCAAACAGGTTGAAAAGCAATTTGACTTGCCAGTAAAAGTCTTTAGGAGCGACAATGGCACAAAATTCAGAAATAGGGAGTTGGATGAGTTTTGTGTGTAAAAAGGGATTGTAAGGCAGTACAGCATCCCAAGAACACCAGAACAAAATGGGGTGGTTGAAAGGAAGAACATAACTTTAACTGAAGCAGCCAGAACCATACAAGAATCAGTAATCAAGGATGATACTGAAAAATTAAAAGGAATGATTAAGGAATTAGAACAAGGAACCGATGGAATTTAGAGATTCCATAAGAAAAGAATCTGGATACCCAAACAAGGAAACCTACGCCACCGAATTGTTGAAGAAGCCCATAAGTCTAAGTACACGATACATCCTGGTAGTGATAAAATGTATCAAGATGTAAGAAAGAATTTATGGTGGATAGGAATGAAAAAGGATATAGCAACCTATGTTACTAAGTGTCTAACGTGTTCTCAGGTTAAAGCTGAACATCAGAAACCCTCAGGTTTATTGAAGCAGTTAGAAATGCCTGTATGGAAATGGAAATAAATAACAATGGATTTTGTTACTAAATTACCTAAGACAAGAAAAGGTAATGATACAATCTGGGTGATTGTAGACAGATTAACCAAATCTGCTCATTTCTTACCTATGAAAGAAACTTTCAGTATGGAACAATTAGCTAAGTTGTATGTAAATGAAATAGTTTCATTACATGGAATTCCTTTGTCTATTGTTTCTGATAGAGATAGCCGTTTTACTTCTCATTTTTGGACTAGTTTCCAAAAAGCAATTGGAACTAAATTAAATCTAAGCACAGCTTATCATCCTTAAATAGACGGACAAAGCAAAAGGACAATTCAGACGATGGAGGATATGCTTAGAGCTTGTGTAATTGATTTCGGAGGAAATTGGGACAATCATTTACTATTAATAGAATTTTCCTACAATAACAGCTATCATACCAGTATCAATGCCACACCGTTTGAAGCACTCTATGGACGTAAGTGTCGAACTCCATTCTGTTGGACATAAATTAGAGAAAAGCAACTGTCTGGACTAGAGATACTTCAAGAAACAACGGATAAGATTATTCAAGTCTAGGAAAGACTGAAAACAGCACGCGATCATCAAAAGAGTTATGCTGATAACAGGCGAAAACCATTGGAAGTTCAGGTAGGAGACAAGGTATTATTAAAAGTTTCTCCATGGAAAGGAGTGATCAGATTCATCAAAACGGGAAAGCTAAGCACCAGGCATGTTGGACCTTTTGAGATTATAGAAGAATAGGACCAGTAGCTTACCAGCTACAACTGCCAGAGGAAATGGCAGGAATACATGATGTATTTCATGTATGTAATCTCAAGAAATGTTTAGCAGATGAAACATTAGTGGTACCTCTTAAGGACATAGAGGTAAATGAGAAACTTAAGTTTGTAGAGAAACCCCTACAGATCAAAGACAGAAAGATCAAGAATCTCAAAAACAAGAGATTAGTCCTGGTCAAAGTGAAATGGGATTCGAAGAGAGGACCAGAATACACTTGGGAGCTCGAGTCGGAGATGCAAAAGAAATATCCACACCTGTTCCAGTAGACCTCAAGGACGAGATCTAAAACAAGGTGGGGAGGATATAACAACTCTCCCAAAACCCTTAAACATGTCCTATACGTCCTAAAATACACCCCGTATACAAAAAATGGACTCGAAATACCTTTATTTTAATAAAAATCAAATAAAACAAAATCTGGTGGGCGCTCGCGGGTCGCGACCAGTATGGTTATGTGTTTCACGGGGCGCGACGACGTGACACCTGGCCGCACCTGGTGATGCCACGTGTCCCCCTCCGTGTCGAGCCTAGTTGGTGAGTCGCCAAGGCTAGATCTCTAGCTTACGTCCTCGCGGCCCGCGAGGGACTAAGCACAAGGCTTACGCGGGGTGCGAGCTGCCCTGTTTCCAGCCTATAAATGAAGTGGTCGAGCTCAGTTTACAATTCGTTCTAAATCAAAATACTCTCTCAATTCTCTAATAGTAGAAATACTACCCAGGCATAATACCCACTAAATAGCGAAGCTCTGCCTCGTTGTAAGTATTATAACTCCCGGTTGCGTGTTAGTTACTCTGCCCGATTGATCTAGAGCTCCGTAATGCATGTCGAGGCTTTGCCTGACACAGTCGTTGGAGTTCTGTCTCGGGGGGAGGGTATAGCTAATGTAAAATTAGGTTATCTTACTAACACGTGTGCATTTTTAATTTAATAGATTATAACCAGGAAGTTACCAAGAAAGCCGTAGGGTTGTCTAAAATAGCAATGTGAGTCCATTCTCTTTTTGTAAATCATTTTGTGAGTACATTCACTTTTTGTAAACTGTTTTTACAAAACCTCAATTGTTTTAAAGTGTAATTTAACAGTGATTGAGTATTTGTAATTCTACAATTACTGTCGGTATGTTGGGGTTTTGTATACATTACTTGTTACTAATACTGAGAATAGTAACATGACCACAAGTTAGGATTGACAGTACTGTGGGTGGTAATTTGGTAGATATAAACAAATGTAATTGCGGATGCCCTCAATACTGTAAAGATATAAAATTGTTTTGATTACATTGGGATGCAATCACAAGTATTTCCCACTGACAAAAACTTTTTAAAATGCGTTTCAGGTAACAAAATGTGAAAGCCAAATAGAAGCCAGCTGGAGAGCACTGAAGGCTTGGAAAAGTGGCTATAAAAGTTGCCTAAAACAAGAAAGAAGTTTTATTTCAATAAAATAGAGTTTATCCCTATAAACATATTATAAATGGAAACTTGAGTTTTACCCATGTGTTTATTATTTATAAATTGAAGTTATTTACTCTGATAAACTATTTCCTAACTATGGTCTTGATGTAAATTTCCGCTGCCAAAGTAATAAACACTGATACCACTAAATCTATGAGCTCGCGGCCGCCCGCCTCCCGGGGCAAGGGGTCGGGGTTGCAACAAATAACCTCGGTGTTCCTGTACTAGGTCCACCTACTCCTGCCAAAACTATGCTCACTAGAATTCTAACGGAGAATTAGCAAAACTGTGAGTATACTCAAAAACCCTTTTTCATTTTCACACTTATGGTGCAATACGTTATCCTATAAACTTACACTTAGACTTTTATACAAAATGCATGAACAATCCTAATACATGCATGCATACGTTATACTTGATACTTTAATCTGGGTTTGTACATTTTGTGTTAAACTTGTCATTAACTTTGTACGAGCCTACCCCTAACATGTATAGCGCTATAGAAGTAACGCATCGCCTGTGAACGTTGGGTCATGTTAAGACTTTTCTTGCGTTAAACTTTGGGTTGACTTGTTTGTTCACATGTCAGTTTATTGTTTATCTTGAATAACTAGTTTGCCATGTGGATTCGTTTAAACTTATTTACTTATGCTATGTAGCTAAAACTTGTATACTCGACAATGCATTGTGTGTTGATCTATACTTTATAACATATTGCAGGATGATGCTGATGATTAAATGGGCGTAGTGACGAGGCCTTAGATACACATCTAGAAATCGCAGATTTAAACTTGTTGTATCAATTTTGTATTATGCTATGTTGTACTTTGTTTTGTTGTATCGAAATTATGTTGTATCTGAATTTCTTGTATTGTAATTCAACTTTTGATATGAAATGAAATCAGTTTATCTTAGTTCTATTGTCACTTTTACTGTTGTGTGCAATGAGCAATCTATCTTCGTCTCACTCTGATGTTTCTGCCATCGGTTGGGGTGTGACAATATATGTACAAGTGCAAACCATAAACGAGGGCAGGACAAGGATCCCTTAGGACCCATGCCCACATCAGGTTCCGTATCCAAGGTACCAAGCAATGCAAAATGGGCCACAACATCAACGCAAGCATTAACGATGCTGTACAAAGAAACAGCTTTGAGGTTCATCTTATGCCATGGAGATGACACAAGACGAAAGCAACTTTGATCGATAGGGACAATTCTGTAACATAGTAGGCAACACAGGAAACCCATAATCTGCATAGGCTATAGAAGCCTAGGCAAACATCTGAAGAGGTAAGTCGGGTGGCAGTTGTTGCGCAAGCAAAGAGCCAACCACCCTTAACAAACCAAACACCACTCATTCACCTTTATGGTGGATTTCAGAAAACCACCCGACAATTGGTACCCACCATAGGCCAAGAGGAAAGGCAGGCAACAAAAAGCACAAAGTGATTCCCAAAACACATCGGGAGATTCGAAAACCGACAGCTATAAAGGCTATAAATTTTTCTCACTTTTCGATGACTCCTACTCAGTTTTAATAGCCATGATAATTGTGATCCAAAAGTCATAATCAGGTTGTCATCGAGGATTGGGGTTCAATGCATATTATACACACTGACGAAGCTAAGCCTTCTGGTGAATGACATGAGGTTCCAGCTCTCAGCTTCCCACATAAATTTATTGGATCCCAAGTGTAGGATCGATTTGTGACCCAAACGAGTCAATCAGAAGAGCTCTAGTCTGTTTCAGAGGCGGAAACTAAGAAAAAGACGTGGAAAACAGCTTGTTACACTATTAAATCGTCTTGTTTATTGATTAAAATCACTTTACAGATCAAATGACGCTTCGGCAGCAGTTCAGTACCGGAAACAAGGAAGTTACAACTGAATCCGCTTGAAGGCTATATATAGAGGATGGGATTTCGCTTGAAGATGACATGTACCATTTCAAGCGAAATCAACATTGTTGATTTCGCTTGAAGTGTCACTTGTTACTTTCAAGCTAAATCACTTCCTTCAAGCGAAATTACCTTTAATACAACCTAAAATCTCCTATTTTCTTGTACATCGCGCCCTGATCTAACAATTCTAATACTAGACTTGATACAAGACGAAGTCGACAGACGTATGCACCAACAGACTCCCCCTCGGATGTTGACGAGTCTTAAGTGTCGAGTCTTCAACGTCTTCAGTCTTTATCAGTCTTCGGGCTTCCAGAATTTCTATCTGGCTCTTATCACATTCTGATTCTTTCTTCCAGGATCTCGACCTGGCTCTTGTCTCAAATCAAAATTTTCTTCAGAATCTTTATCTCTAACAAACTCCCTCTCAATTTGTGCTGGAATCGTAGTCTTCTAATTCTCTTGATCAGATCTCTTGATTCCTTAAGCTCATCAACATCAGCAGTTCCAGGATCGCAACCTAGCTCAATTCCTGCTCAGGATTGAAACCTGGCTTACCTGCACAATCTCTACCTCACAATAAATTTTACAATTTTGATAAATTTATACTCAGCTTACCACTTGTAGGGCAAAACTTAAAATGATTTATCATTTATAGTCTCTGATGAACCACATGAATGAGTATCATTTTTATTTTAAACATCTTCAAACAAACTTTCCCAAACCTGTTCGTCATGTTCAGCACTCGGAATTTTGAAAATCAGTTTTTCAACATCAGTCGTCTAAAATCCTTTTGACTTTTTCAAAAAATTATGCTAAAACACACTGAAAATCTTTTGGATTTTGAAATAACAGAAATGAAATGCAGTAAAGAAATATTTACATACACTATTTTTGTGAGTTTGTGTAAGAGGATCATATCAGTTTTTGAGACAAATCACCAACACCGTTAAGCTTTAAACATTTTAATTTCTAAACGATTCACTTAGATTGTCAGTATACTGATCCATTTAAATTTTCACACAAAGTTCAACTGTTTCGAGATACGAGATTAATGTTTTAAGCACTTAAACTTATTCGCGTGTCCCACCTCAGAATATACTCCCGTATCCAGATCCCAATATTCAGTCTTACAGGTGAGTATACCTAGATGATATCTGTAAGGGGTTAATTGCGAGACCGTGAGAGCTCAGGTCAGAACTTTCGTTCAGCAGAGAGATGACGGCTCGACTTTTGGTGGGTCCCCTTTAGAGGATCTTTTTTTACAACAGCATTGATTAGCAATTTTATTGTCTCATCATTTATGCTGAGGGCGGCGCTATTTTTCAAGCAAGCGTAAAGTATTCTCCGGGGACTAGGCCATTGCTTCCGCATTATCAGAAGTCCCGGGATAATACCCCAGATATCACTAAGCATAAAGACCTAGTATCTCAGAAAGAGGGGTCCTTCAAACAAGATTTCGGGGGTTACCCATATATCCGAGAGATGTTACCCACGAATTAAGCAAGTTTGAATTTAGGTTTATATCTCGTCACAATCTACTAAATGTGTAAAAACCTACTGACACATCATTAGTGAGACCGTTTATCACATTTGACTTTCCATTTCTTTAGCATGCTGTGATTGTCCACTGATGTACTATCATTTCCTCTTTTATACAACAAAACTCATTTTTGATTTTATCATGTTTTTGCCTTTTTCAAATTTTCTAATGTTTTTGGATTTTCTGAAAATTGAAAATTTTTACTCCCCCTAAAATGCAAACACATTTTAGTAAATTTGAAACAAACTGTACAAGAAAATTTGACAACTGATATCAAATCACCTCAAATCGCCATTCATTTGGCATAAACAATCAGAACTCCCCCTCACAACAAACTATTTTCCCATTGTGATTTCAAAACACTTAAGTTTGTTTTAATCAAATGGTTTTTTCCGGAAAATTAGTTTTGTTGATTTTCAAACCACTTGTAGGTTAGGGGATAAACTCATCATTTTGTTCTTCAAAATACCACTTGTAAGTATGGTCCAATCAAGTTCAACTTAATGACCTTGATTAACCACTTGTAAGTGAAAACCTCTTCAACCACTTGTAAATTCACTCACCAACCAAAACCATTTGTAAATCAACATATAACAATATAAAGATATCACCTGTAGATTTACCAATCAAACAATTTCAAGAATGGTGCCGATTCCTGCTCCACTCTTACCAACCTAGGAGCTCCGGCAAGTCAGAATTTCAGTTAGGAAAAACTTTCCCCCAAGCCTGACCAGCCTTGGGAGATTCTGGTACACATCTATCCCACCAACATTTTGATTTGTAGAATTCTTTTGCACCTTTCACCTTCCTGTCAACCATCTTACCAAAAATATGTTTAACATTTTCATTAAACACCTTTTCAGCATCAAATTCTTTCTTATCAGCAAAAAATTGACCTGATATCTCAAATCTACCTTTTGATTTCAAATTATCTTTAGTCAATGGCGGAAAATTTTCCTCGTTCAAATCTGGAACAGAATTATCAACCTTTTTCTCAACACATGACTCCTCTGATTTTATGGAATCAGATTCATTGTCAGAACTTCTTTTAGATTTTACAACCCATTTTTGTTTGTTTAAATTGACTTGTCTTTTGTAAAACCATTTTGAAGTTTCACCAACTTCTATATTCGATTTATCAACACCTTTCCTTATCATTTTAAAGTTAGAAGACACTCCCCGTTTTGAATAATTGAACTCTTGGCAATTCCAAGCAATGTGTCCAGCCTTTTGACACTTAAAGCAGGTTCTTCTATCAACTCTTGAAGCAAATTTCTTCACATTCTTCTTTACTTGAGCAAGAAACTCTTGATTTGATTGTTTCCAGAATGGTTTCTTCTGTTCATCTTCAGAACTTCCTCCTGAAACAAATTTTGTTTTTGGTTTATAATTTTTCTCATTTTTATAATTTTCTGAAGAACTAAAACCAAGACCTTGTTTTCTGAAATTACCGTTATGGTTAGGTTTCTTTCGATAACCTGAACCAGAACTGTAACCCTTTTTCTTGTTCAATCTCTGTTGAACTCTTGAAGTGTACTTTTTAGGTTTTTCATGAAGATTTAAATCTTTTATTTCAGAAATATTAATTTCTGTTAATTTGAAAACCTGTTTGATCATTTCCGTTTTGACACTTCTTATTGGAAATTCCTCATCAGAATATAATTTGTCTGAATCATTCAAAGTATATGCTACTTTGATTAGTCCGTCATTCAAATTAGATTTTGATAACAAGAATTCTTTATTGTAAACCCGTTTCTCCTGTGAACTCAGACTCTTTTCTGATGAACTCGAACTTTCAGACTTAGACTCCGACTTTGACTCTTCATCCATATCCAACACCTGATCGACAACTTTCTTTAATAACTCAGACTCATGATCAGTGTCAGACGCTGTGAATGTAACATCAATATTGTCTGGTAATTCATCAATGATTTCAGACTTTAACTTGATGTTGACTGCCTTTTTAGACGCTCCTCATTAGGATTCCTGGGAGAATAACTTTCATGGATCGGGGGCGGACATCTGTTATACTTGACACTTGGTTTCTTACCAGTATCAGTATCTTCAGTGTTTTTATCCATGAATGCCTCAAGGCCTGCAACAGTAGGATAAACACGATCAATAAAATAATCACATGTTGTATAACTCAACAGTAATCGTTTAATCCTTTCACTCTCAATATTTTCAAGTTCCAGCTCCTGTTTCAGCTTAGCACAGTCTTTGATGTACTCATTGATGACCTTTTGCTTTGTCATTAAAGTTCCATTCATTCTCATCTGAGCAGTTTCAACTTCTAAATTTGTCTTTTTCAAACTATCAACTGTTCTGTTCAGCACGTCATAAGACTCCTTCACGTACTTCACATCAGATAGCAAATTCTTTTTCATCTCTTCCAATTCAAGAATCTTCTTGTCTTTCACTTCACACTGTTTGCAGAATTCCTCACATTTCAAACACGGTTTAACAACCTCAACTATCTTTTCGACTTCAACAACTTTCTCTACTTCAACAATCTTTTCTATTTCAACAACTTTTTCAACTTCAACCAGTTTTTCAACTTCGACTACTTTTTCAACCTCAACAATCTTCTCCACCACTTTCTCCACTTCAACAATTTTCTCTACTACTTTCTTATTTGCTGGTTCAACATTAGCTTCTCCAGTTTCTGTCTTTGTCTTTTCATTAGCTAGCCTTCTTGCTTCTTCCAACTCTTTCTTCAATCTGGCAATCTTCTTCTGATTCAGCATCTCCATTTTATCTGCAAAAAACAAATTAAAACTAGTAGGATCAATGCCTTTCCTAGCTTTGTTGAGATGTTCTTCCTCATCATCGGTATCCACATCACTTCCAAGATCTTGAAAAATCGGGATTCTTTTCTAATTAGTCTCATCTTCACCCTGAATTCTAGCAACAAAACCTGAACCAGATGGAATGTATTTATCCCAGCTAAATCCTTCAGCAACAAATTCATCATCTTGATTAATGATACCAAAATAAGCTTTTTTTATTTGCATCTTCGATCATTTTCCGTTTGTCATCAACAATTGGTCGAGCATGTGCAGTTTGTGGTTCCTTTTGTTGAGTAATCTGATGAAAAATAGATTTCTGGTAATAATTGTTCTTTTCTTGATTCCCGGTTGCTTCTTGATTTTTGCATTCTCGTTTAAAATGACCTTTTCCTTTGCAACGGAAACAAGTAACCTTTGATTTGTCAAAACCCAAAGGAGAAGTAGCCATTCCTCGAAACTCATCTCTACCAGTAATTTGTTGAAACTTTTCTGCCCTCCTCCAAGCACTAGCTAAACACCACTTCACATCCATCAACTCAAGTTCCTCTGCATCAATTTGATCATAATCTTCTTTTGTAAGCATCGGATTTCCAATCTTGCCATCAATCAAATTTTCATAAGATTCCAACATAGTAACGAGTGATGCCATGTGTTGCTTTGCTAATTCTGGAGACAGATTTTGACCATTTTGAATGTTCAAAGTAACATTGCACTGCAGATTGGTAGAATTTTGTTGTTGAGGACTTGATGTTGTATGATTTGGATCAAAACTTGAATATGAAGATGAAGATCCACCACTCTGTGTCATATTACTGCCCTTTGTTACAGACAAACTATCAGCACTGAAACCAGTTTGTATCTTTGGACTAGAGCTGGGGATAACCTCAAACTTGTTCCCTCGGTAATACAGACTGACATCTTGTTTAGCATTCGGATTTGTCAAGATAGCCGTTTTCTGAATATCCAACTCGTGCTCTTCAATTTTCTGAATAAACTGTGCAAGATTCATATTCTCAGACTTCCTCATGTGTTTCACAATCATCAAATATGTTCCCCATTTCTGCTGTGGCAATGCATCAGCAAGTTTATCCACCCATTCTTCATCATCTTTCTTTATATCCAATCTTCCCATTTCCAAAACCAGATGACAATATCTATCAATTGTCTATTTCGTTGTTTCATGATCGAAGGCTACAAACATATCAAATGATTTCTTCAGCAATGCCTTTCTGTTCTTGATCATATCTGCACTTCCTTTAAACTTTTGAATCAATGCATTCCAAATCGATCTAGCAGTACCCTCATGCTGAAGTAAAACAAAGATATCTTCCTTAATTGCTTGTTGAAGAATACTGATCATCATTTTCTCACTTGTATATTTCAATTTATCAGCTTCAGTAAAATCACAAAATCCCTTTTCAAGCCCACGTTCGTTTTTCGGTTTCTCATAATCTTTCTCCAACGCACACCATGCATCAAACTTGTAAGCTTGCACCCAGTTCTCAAATCGATTTTGCCATCCTTTAAAATCTTCAATGTACATAAGTTTTGGCGGTTTCTGATGAGTTCCCGTTTCATTCTCACTGTACAATGTTTCAGCAGCTGTAACCGGAGCGACTGGTGTAGCAAACGCATTGTAGAATTCCTCGTCCATTTTTCGGAAAAATTTTCACGAAAACTCTTTTTCAAGCGGAATACCAACCTCAAACAAAATAACTGTTTTAAGCGAAAACACTATCTAATCGAACTCCCTGATTTCGCTTGAACTACCACAATTTCAAGCGAAATATCTTCTTGAAGCAAAAAACCTGATTTCGCTTGAAACTTTTCAAGCGGGATAACTCTTTGAAGCGAAAACAACAAATTCAAGCGGAAACCGGTCAAATTTTCAAGCGAAATACCGAATTTCAAGCGGAATCACAAGCTAATCTCGCTTGAAAGCCGCAGACGTCATCACAATTCGGTCTGTTTTCAAGCGGAACTATGAATTTTATCAGTTTTAAGCCGAGTTAAAGTCCAATATTTTCAAGGATTAGTTAAAACACTGTTATGAATGATATATATGAAAATCAGACCATTTTGACCATGAAATTTGTTAATTTTGTGAAAGGTGTAGAAAACAGATTTTCAAGCTGAATTTGGTAAGAACTCTTCTTCCTGAGCTCTGATACCACTTGTAGGATCGAGTTGTGACCCAAACGAGTCAATCAGAAGAGCTCTAGTCTGTTTTAGAGGCGGAAACTAAGAAACAGACGTGGAAAACAGCTTGTTACACTATTAAATCGTCTTGTTTATTGATTAAAATCACTTTACAGATCAAATGACGCTTCGGCAGCAGTTCGGTACCGGAAACAAGGAAGTTACAACTGAATCCGCTTGAAGGCTATATATAGAGGATGGGATTTCGCTTGAAGATGACATGTACCATTTCAAGCGAAATCAACATTGTTGATTTCGCTTGAAGTGTCACTTGTTACTTTCAAGCTAAATCACTTCCTTCAAGCGAAATTACCTTTAATACAACCTAAAATCTCCTATTTTCTTGTACATCGCGCCCTGATCTAACAATTCTAATACTAGACTTGATACAAGACGAAGTCGACAGACGTATGCACCAACACCAAGCATCATGACATCTAGACGTTTATCAAAAGCCAACCAAGTGAACCATTATATTCTTTAATCTAAGCAAAACTAATTAATATAAACTAGATTTTTACCCGCAGCGCGTTGCGCCGGCGGGACATGGCGTTCGCTAAGTTCGCTTGTCGCACCTGCCCGCCGGGCGTTGCGTCGAACGGGACAAAGCGTTCGCTAAGGTCGGTTGTCGCTCACGCGTTGCGACGGGAGACCCATTATTTCATGGCGTGTTGTGCAGGAAATTTAGTCATTCATTTCTCAGTTCCGACTACAAAAGCAAGACAAAATCACCTTCAATATTGTAATGAGTAATAATTACATTGAATACCATAGTCTAAACACTTAAAATATTGGATCAGACATCCACATAACCAAGAATGCCTTCATCTAATCTTAATTCTAAACGTATACCACACAGAATTCCCCTAAACTCTACTAAATGATCTACCGAAGCTATGTTTCCTGCTAAATTAGGCAATATACCTGTGCCATAAACTCAAACTGCCGGCTTCACCGAAAATAACTATATTTGTTATATTTAAAAAAAACAATTCGGTTATGTCGATACCGCTAGCCATCTTTAAGCTGGTGGTGGAAAGGGAACAACAGCTTTCCCTTCTGCTACAACCTTCCCTCATTGTGCCATCTACCATGGCATCCCTTTTTCAGCTACAAATCTTTATGGGTTAGTATCTTTCTTCTCTTTCTCTCTCTACATACCATCTGGGTTAGTCAAAATAACCTGCAAGTTGCACATGTGAGGTAGTGTACATGAAAGTATGTCAGACTTAAAATATAACTGATCAAAATATATAAAAAAGTCTATCTAGCTTGTATTCTCATATTGCACGAAAAATAATCACATACATTTGTTTTTTGCCACAAACCTGACCAAACATTCCCTTCCTGACCTGTGATACCTTCCAATACCACAACCATTAACAAAACAGTTCAAGACTTACTGCCTAAAACACAATCCAATACATTAAACACACCTTTTTCAATAGGTGAACATGAATACAAATGATTTGCTAATTTGGTCAGAGAATTTTGCAAAATTGTAAAATGCCACGACCTTTATACCACCCTTTAAGTTAAGTTCAACGTTGCTAGAACCATTATAGCACCCTCATAAAAAGACACACTTTATATGTGAAAACTGTAAAGGTTAAAATTTAACCTTATAATAGTCTACGTTTCATGACTACATGTACAAAAGCTACATAAAGAAAGAAAGACCAAGTTTTAAGTCAAAGAGACTATGTTTGGTACACATGACATCTCCTAATTATTTTTAGGCATATTAAGATTTTCCCTATTTATCAATTGGGTGGTGATCTATTGGCAAAGGCAAAATCTTTAAACACCTGGATTTGGAAATGGAAGGTTTTGGGTTCAAGTCCCACAGACGACAAAGATTAAAAGAAATTTGTTGCAAAAAAAAAAAAAAAGACTTTCCTTATTTTTAGTGTACCTACCCCTTAGAACCAAAAGAGATTTTATAAAACTTACTATACACTTTCGTAACCAACTTGCCACACCCCCATAATGATGTTTCAACTTCCCACAATGTGTTGAACCTTTTAATGCAAATAATCACAACTTCATACTGATTTGGTTGAGGCTACTTTGGACAGGTTCTGAAAATGGAAAATCAAAAAGATGATTAAAGGCTTACTATATTCATTTTATCAATTAAGATTGAATTTAATAACTCAAGTTCCAACCACTATCAGTTTTCTCAAATATACTTTGAATATTAACTTCAAAATTTAACAAAAAAAAATACAGAAACACCTTGGTTTTTGTTTTTTCCTTCTCTACAATATATGCATGATAAAGCTTTTCATCTAGGGTACATTTTATTTATGCCGATGCATAATTGCATATAATATATACACATCTAGTGGTTTAGGTATAGATATAGCCTTTAATGGAACAACCTTCCTAAGAGTTATCCTCATTCTTTCCCTCATATCCATTTCCATCGGTTTAAGTCCATCGCCCAAAACCAATTAAACTTGTGCAAAAGTGTACCTAAAGCGAGTGGAAGCACCCGTGACGCGAGGGGTATAGCTGTACACATTCTTCGACCAGAACCAAATGGTATGAACTCAAAATTTGGCCCACGTAATCAACATTAATTTTGTTATGGTCCAAGAACTTATTTTCATCACCCCAGAAAAAGGCTTAGCTTAATTAGTAGGTATAGATACAGAATTAATTAATGAGCCCCTAAAATAATATATCACAACATAGCCAAACAGAAAGTAAACTGAGGCATATCATTACATGTCTCAAAGGGAATTAGAAGTAACATGAATTTTTGTAATCAAAAGATGCCATTTAAAGCAAATATAACCCCGCTTCAACACTGATTCTATATACACAATAATTACATACAACAAATAAAATTATAAAAACCTAAATATAGTTAGCTCGATGCCCCCCTAAAAAAACCCTAAAACCAACTCAAAATTTTACTCCCCCAAATCACATCAATTTAAATCAACCAATCATATAAATACACAAAGGATTAACAAAATTTACCTGAAAAAACAATGATCAACAACAGATCAACGTGATGGAGAATTAAGGTTTTAGTATTTCTGCAAATAAAGTAAAGTACACGAAATTGGGGGTTAGGGTTTCATTAAATCCGCAGTTGATGAGCGTGTATACATGTAATATTAAGTAATATAAAAAAAGATAGTAAATGATGATTAACCTGTTGATGACTAAAGTAACTTCTCGTTTTGTGATATGTGAATTGAAACGGGTTTGAATATCTGGGTTCTAAATTGTTTGGTCTTTCGGAAATTGAATGTAGTGGAGAACCACCTATCAATAAGATTTATTGACATACAGAACCAGATTGGTCACCGGAGAACTCGCCGGAGCTTCACCTGATATTTGTACCACCATAAATAGGTTAAACAAAAACAAAGTAAATCGATCTAACCGAAAACGAAACATGAAATTGAATCGATGCTTTACCGGAGTTAAAGGGAGACCCGTCACAACCCTACCTCGCGCCGCCTCTATCTTGTTACTGAAACCAGACCCACCGACATGACACGTTCATTGGAGAGGTGTACCGTCTAAAACCACACCACCGCCCCCCTCTTGGCGCAACCCTCTGTCACTCCTGCGTGTTACTCTTCCACTTTCTAGAATCTCCAGATTTCAGATCTCAGGGGTTTTGTTGCTGTGGTGGTGTTTTGGCGGTGGGAGGATTGCTTTTGGCTTTAACACGTAGCAAGAAAACATACGTGTCAAAACCTAGAAACAACTTACAACCCACTAAACCAGATGTACCTCAAAGAGTTGCACAAAACACATGTTATGCACTACGTACAATCACTCAATGCCAAAACTTGTTGCAAATTCATAATATTTAAATGACTACTTAAGCAAACTTGAGGTTTTAAACTAGATATAAATGAAACAAACAAATACACACACACTGTATATATATGAACACAACCTTATGAAATATATGGACACGATGTAGGTTTATACAAACACTCTTAAACAAGACTATTATTTATAAGACGAAAAATTAAGAAACAAGGTACGTATCTTTACCCTTTATTATTATCTTATTCGATTGTTTATGAAACCCGTTGTGTACGAATCCTTACTTCCTCTCCTTTTGTTATCTGGTTCGATTGTTTATAAACCCCGCATATTATCGTTTTCTTTTGGAACTCCTAACGTCTTTGGAATATCGATTCGTTTGACTGCCCGTTCATTTCCTTTTCAGGATTTAAATTGCCTTCATATCATGCGATAGGATTATGATTATATTGTATTCATTATCTCATTTTCCGATACTGATTATATGGTTATTGTTTACTGCTAAACTAGATTACTGTTTATGATTGATTGTGCTCTGTTACCCAGAGTTCTACGCTTCTCGTGGAGTGTCCCACGCGCACGTTATTGAAGCACCGATAACGTGTGCTACTTCCATAATGGAGAGATTAGTTCACGACATCCCTAGGTACAAGTGTCATAGCTACTAGGAGGCGTATAGATCGATCATATGATTACTGTTACTGCGGTAGATGGTTTGTATGTGCCCACACCCATCATACTTTTTTACTGTTCGGCTCAAGGGTACATTCGTATGATAGAGTTTTCTTGTTGACTTATTTTTATACTGTATCATATTACTGTTACTATTATCATCGTTACTGATTGTTATTGTTACTATTACCGTTATTGTTACTGTTGTTATTTGAGGCTATTATTTTGTACTACCATTTAGCTCATTCTATGTATATTATTTCACCACAGGTTCACAGGTTACTTTGGGCGGGGTGAAAAGTGAAGAATAAAACACAGGAAGCTAACTGAAGATGTTTATTACTTCTATAAAATAAATATGTATTTTGGGCCTTAGGGCTATGAACTATCTTATGGCATGTAACCCTAACTTTAATACTAATGGAACTATGTCTTATGTCTCTGATCACCGTTTCTAGTGACACGTTAGCCCTATCCGGTTTGGGGTGTTACAGTCAATTTCAATTGTTGTTAGTGTTTAGGGTTGTTTAAAAAGTTCGTGGTAGACAGGGTTGTTCAAATTACTCGACGTTGTTCGATGCTCGCTTGAAAAATGCTCAGAATTTGCTCGTTCGATTCAGCTCGATTAAAAAAGATGTTTTGGATCTGTTCGTTTTGTAAACGAGCGAGCACGAGCAAAGGTCCGCTCGGTTCGGTTCGGCTCGATTTATATTTTAATATATATAATATTTAATAAAATCACTAGAGGCCCACATTAATAATGTTTGGTCCAAGATTCAAATTTAGCTCATTTAAGTGATTAGAATTTAATTCTAATACCAAAAGTCTATTGTCGAATACTTCAATGTCCATTTGGATAATTGAATCAAAATGTCAAATACTCAAATGTGAAGCGTCGCTTGACACTCAAGTCTTAACCCGCCATTCGATTCAGACGTACATAATCCTAATCAAAACCCCCAATCGGCCATCATTATTCAAGTTCTCCATCGTTAGCTCGCCAGGGTTTTGCTTCAGTCAGTTCATTCGACTTCAAACTTCCAATAGGACAAGGGTCTGCTTCAATCGATCGACGATTCATCTTCCCACTTAGTTAATCTATCGATAAAACCATTTTAGTGTTTTTTATTCTTCGTAATTTGTTAAATTTATACTTGTTATTTGTTAAACTTGTACAAGTGTTCTAATTGGATGAAACCTCACGGGCAAAAACTGCACTTTAGTATGAAACTAACACCCCCATCGTCAGTTTCCTTTTTTGTTCTACGACGCTCAGTACTCGCTCGGCGTTCAGTCGAAAGATGATCGGATCGAAAGATGCTCGTTCGATTTTGGCTTGGTTGAACAAAAATTCGGTTCGGTTCGGTTCGTATACCAACCGAGTACGAGCAAAGGTCCGATCGGTTCGGTTCGGCTAGTGAACAGCCCTAGTGGCAGGGAGCTGACTCGGTTTGAAACTAGCCAAGCCGAGTTCGGGCCAAAGGTGGCTCGGTTCGATTTGGCTTGAATTATTTAACTTTTAGTTATATGTTTATACACACACCCAACAATACTCTACAACTCTTATATTTTAGATGCTAATGAACTTATCTTTTAGTTGGTTTAACTTGATTTGAACTTATGTATTTAGTTACGCTCGATCTACACCAGTTATTTTATATTGAACTTGATTAGCGTATAATTAATGTATTGAAAAAATAAATATGTTTTATTATTATTTCTTTTAATGTTATTTTTCTAAACAACTTTTTACGTCTAAATGTCATCTCAACTTACACATTCAAAGATTGGACTCGTACAATTTTAGACCATGTGTCGTGATGGGTTAATGAGGCCACACCCTTGTCACGCTAGACCATGTGTAGTGGTTAACACCCCACCCTTGGGTGTTTTGCGTCATGTGACAGCCCAGTCAACAATGCGACATTGTGGGGCATTTTCTAAAATGGGTGTAGTGGGGATGTGGACATTGTGGATTTGTGGGGAATTATGTTTGTAATAAAATTAAATAAAAAAATCAAAAATTATGATTGGTTTTACAAAAAGGAAAATGAAGGTGATTGGACACAAGAAATGAAGCTGAGCGTGGAAAATACAACGCCAAACACAAAAAATTCAAAAAAAACGACCCAAGGGACTGAGTTCCGGTGTGTTTGGGCGTTTTCGAGCAAAAAACGCCCCAAAATGGAGCCGCTACGCATGGTCTTAGAGGCATCATGGGTGCGAACACTATCTTTTAAATGTACAACCAATCATATTTAACCATCTCACTCGAATACTACATTCTCGTAAAGCCTCCCACAACTGACAACACCCTTTAAAGCCCTAAGGGTGTAAGGAGTGGTTAAACACTTTGGAGTGACAAACCAAAAAATCGACCAATCAGAGCGCACCATGTCAATCAGTCAAAAGTGTTTAAAATTTGGTGAAAAGTGTTGGCAATGGTTTAGACACTTGGTGAAGTGGTAAACTATTTTTTTTTTTAAAAGAAAAAATGTGTGATTGGTTGAGATTGGAATGGACCCCACTCCTTATACACACACACACTTCTTCACCGCTCGGCATCATCCTACCGATTTGGTAAACTTTGATGACTAAACTTTTGTTGGTGATGGTGTTACCGAGTGGCAAACTCACTTTGCCGCCCAATCCTTACACCCTAAGGTAGAAAAAAATGTTTCTGTGGTACCACGTAACAACACTTTTCTATTTTACAACACTTTTCTATTTTAAAGGCAATTTAGAACCCCTCCGCAACACATTACTTTACCAGGATTCGAACACCAAACCTTCCACACTTAACTTCAATGCTATTACCATTAACCCAACTTTCACACTATATAAGTTATGGGTTTTGCTATAGATGAGCTCGGTATCAACCGGTACCAAAAATAGCGATATGAAAATCCTAAAAAATGGGTGCCGGTATCAAAAATACCCGATACAGTTTGATACTGATACCGATATAGACCGGTATTTAAAGGTAAGTACCACTAACGTATCTGTACTGAAAACGCTAAACGTGGATACTAAATCAATACCAAAAATCAAGTCGATTTGTGAAATTGGTTACCATCTATTTGGGTTACTAATTCTAGTTTAATAATTTTTGTTTTTAGAAGTGTCATTTAGGGTGAGAGGGGCACTCCCCTCTTAGGGGAGTCCCCTCTCTTACGCACACCCAATCAGGTTATGCCACGTCAACTCCCCTCTTAAACTCCCCTCACACCCCAATTTGATGGCGGCACTCCCCTCTTAGGTGACTTTTTGTTTTTTTATTTGTTGTAATTATGCATGTTTATAAATTAAAAAAATATTAATAAAAATTAAATAAAATTTAACAAAAGACATTTCAAAGTAGAAAATAAAAATAAAAATTACATTCAAACTAGAAAATAAAAATTACATTCAAACTAGAAAATAAAAATTTTAGAAATTGCACGGTCACCCGTACTTGTTAGCGATGTCGCGCTTTCGGGCAAGGATGAACGGCAACATTTCTGGCGGAGCATCGTCGTACGGCTTGAGGAATGTTTTCATATCTCGATCGTAATTGTAGTTTCTCATCGTCTCGCGTTGTTCCGATATGAGATCGCGAGCCTCCGACTCTCTTTTCTTCCTCAATTCAATCGCCTCCAATTCAATCGCGTGCTTCTTTTCTTTCATGGCGGTGTACTCTTTGAATTGTGCCGCCAACTCGGCCGAGCCCTCGGACGATGTCGCTTGACGCTTGTCTCGCCGTTGTGTTCTTTGTGGCGAGGGGTCTTCGTTCATATCGGGTATGGAAGGGTCCACCTCAACGGGCTTTCTTTTTTGTCCCGAACCTTCCCCTTCCTCACCCAACAATGGGACTTGGACCCATTTGTCGTGTTTTCGAACGACCTCTCATGCCTCGATATGTTGAAAACCGTTCGGATATTTTTCTTTAAATTCCTTTAAAGCGACTTTCATCACGTTGACATCGCTACACCCACTTCCTCGTGTGCGATCCTACATATTATAAAATAACAAGTGTTAAAAAATATAATTTTTTACATATTAGTAAACAAAATTAAAAAATATACAACGTTAAAAAATATAATTTTTACCGCTTGTTGGTATAGGCCGTTGAACAAGTTTATTTTCGTCATCATCGGGCCCCATTTAGACCGTACTTGATGCACGGTCCGGTTACTTCCACCAACGGTGTCGTTAAAATGATTTAAAATCTTACGCCAAAAACTATCGCGGTTTTGTTGATTACCCTTTTTTTTGTTGGTAGAGCAATGTACCCACGCTTTCGCCAACGCCTCTTCTTGGACCTTTGTCCATTTTTGGCTCTCCATTTTTCCCGTTGGTAGAGCGTCATCTTCTTCGTTGCCGGCGTCTTGATCCACATTATATTCATCGTCGCCGGTGTCATTTTCATAGTCGCCCAAATTTTGAGTTTCGGGCACTACTTCCTCGTCCTCGTCCTCGTGAATAGGTAGAGGACGTTCAACATTTTCTCGTGTATATGGAACTTGTGGGGAACGAAAACCATACGGGTCGAAGGCGGGGGATTGAGGTGGATCCATTGATAACAAATTTTGATAATAGCCGAAAGTGCGTTGTGGTTGGGTGTTGTAAAAGGAGGGGTGTGAAGGTTGTTGGTAAAAAAACGGGGGTGGTTGTGAAGTATATCCGAAAGGGGGTTGTGGTTGTGCACTTGTACCGCTCGAACCACCACGAGACGGTTGCGAGCCCCGTCCCTTAGTTTTTTTCTTGGCTTCGCGGGGTTGGTTCTCCATTGCTCGGTTTGGCTTTTGTTGTATTTGATAGAATTTTAGAGTATAAAAGTTTGAGAGTGGTGGGTGTGGTAAAAAATTAGTGAAGTTGGTTATTTATATTAGTTTAAATTGAATTTTTTTTTTTAAATTTGACCGTTGGAAAAAGTCGACCGTTCCTCAATCCATGTGCAATTCAACGCGGTGAAACAATACCGAAACCCCTCCCCGATTTGGGTCCCCGCGGTGACGGCGGCGGTGTTCCCGATCGGGGACTGGGGTCACCGATCCCCCTCCCCGCTTGTGCCCCGTACACCCGATCGGGGACTGGGGTCACACCCTTCCTTTTACAACACCCAACCACAACCCACTTTCGGCTATTATCAAAATTTGTTATCAATGGATCCACCTCAATCCCCCGTCTTCGACCCGTATGGTTTTCGTTCCCCACAAGTTTCATATACACGAGAAAATGTTTAACGTCCTCTACCTATTCACGAGGACGAGGACGAGGAAGTAGTGCCCGAAACTCAAAATTTGGGCGACTATGAAAATGACACCGGCGACGATGAATATAATGTGGATCAAGGCGCCGGCAACGAAGAAGATGACGCTCTACCAACGGGAAAAATAGAGAGCCAAAAATGGACAAAGGTCCAAGAAGAGGCGTTGGCGAAAGCGTGGGTACATTGCTCTACCAACAAAAAAAGGGCAATCAACAAAACCGCGATAGTTTTTGGCGTAAGATTTTAAATCATTTTAACGACACCGTTGGTGGTAGTAACCGGACCGTGCATCAAGTACGGTCTAAATAGGGCCCGATGATGACGAAAATAAACTTGTTCAACGGCCTATACCAACAAGCGGTAAAAATTATATTTTTTAACGTTGTATATTTTTTAATTTTGTTTACTAATATGTAAAAAAATATATTTTTTAACACTTGTTATTTTATAATATGTAGGATCGCACACAAGGAAGCGGGTGTAGCGATGTCAACGTGATGAAAGTCGCTTTAAAGGAATTTAAAGAAAAATATCCGAACGGTTTTCAACATATCGAGGCATGGGAGGTCGTTCGAAAACACGACAAATGGGCCCAAGTCCCATTGTTGGGTGAGGAAGAGGAAGGTTCGGGACAAAAACGAAAGCCCGTTGAGGTGGACCCTTCCATACCCGATATGAACGAAGACCCCTCGCCACAAAGAACACAACGGCGAGACAAGCATCAAGCGACATCGTCCGAGGGCTCGGCCGAGTTGGCGGCACAATTCAAAGAGTACACCTCCATGAAAGAAAAGAAGCACGCGATTGAATTGGAGGCGATTGAATTGAGGAAGAAAAGAGAGTCGGAGGCTCGCGAGCTCATATCGGAACAACGCGAGACGATGAGAAACTACAATTACGATCGAGATATGAAAACATTCCTCAAGCCGCACTACGATGCTCCGCCGGAAATGTTGCCGTTCATCCTCGCCCGAAAGCACGACATCGCTAACAAGTACGTTGGCCGTGCAATTTCTAAAATTTTTATTTTCTAGTTTGAATGTAATTTTTATTTTTACTTTCTACTTTGAAATGTCTTTTGTTAAATTTTATTTAATTTTTATTAATATTTTTTTAATTTATAAACATGCATAATTACAACAAAAAAAAAACAAAAAAAAAAATATAAAGTCATCTAAGAGGGGAGTGCCGCCATCAAATTGGGGTGTGAGGGGAGTTTAAGAGGAGAGTTGACGTGGCATAACCTGATTGGGTGTGCGTAAGAGAGAGGACTCCCAGGGGAGTGCCCCTCTCACCCTTATGGCTTCATCTTTTTCGCTGTCCACAACAATAAATCGTAAGCTAGCTCTGTACGTACGTTAGTGAGGGACCCACGCAAAGTAACTCACTATAGCTCTAATAGTCACAGTGGGACCCATGTCTAACCAGCAGTCTTCTTTTTCACAGGTACTGGCGGCGGACCACAACTCGCTTCCCGCCCCTATGCTCGCCACGTGTCACTGGTCCCCTCCCGATTTGGGACTCAATTAATGTTCGGATTCACTTACAAATGAATAAAGTTCACTTTAAAAAAATAATCACTAAAAGCTTGACAAATAAATTTACCTAAATAATTCTTCCATCGAAAAATAATTATTCGAGTCTTTTATATTTAAAGTTTAAATTTAAATAAATAAAGTTCACTTTACAAAAATAATCACTTAAGAAAAACATATATGTAGTTTTTCTGAAAATTTTAAATAAATAAGAGGTGATATGTCATCAAAATTATGTAATTTTAGCTTTTGAATTCGTATGATTTTCTATATTTTCTAAAAATCTAAAAAAAATGTGAGAAAATTACCAAAATGTAAAAAATAAATTATATTGGCAATTTTTCATAAGTTTTCACAATTTTTAAAAAAAATTTGCTACTTTTTAAGATTTTTTTCACAAATTTTTTAATTCATGTTAGCATTTTTAAATCATGTCCATGTCATCATATAATAAAAAAAGGAAAATTAAAGAAATGTCATGTAGGATTGGTGACTCAATATTCAATATTCACACTGGAATATTTAAATAAATTTGAGTAATCTGATTGGGACAATTTTTTTTTTCTAAATAACATAATTGAGATACTCGTAAAACTTGATTAATATTATGTGAAATATTCTCATATAAGAAAACAGTAAGAAACATGGTTGAAACTTGACTAAATACAAAATACACATCCTTACTTATAATATTCACACACCCCTCCCATCTATCTCTCTATATATACATACATATACAGAGAGAGTGAGATAGAGTGAAAACAATATGTAAATAAGATTTTGGGATGTGAGAATAGAATGAGCCTACTTATATATCTCGTAATCTTGTATCATATATCCAAACCCTTTCATCAACATATAAATGTGAGTTATACAATTGAGTTCAGTATACCATTATGTTCATTAATCTTTAAAGACAAAGAAAAACATGCCATTTCGATGTGGCATGTGGTTATTAAGGTTTTGGTTGGAATAGTTGAATTAATGATCTACATGCCGTATAGTGATCAATTATTTATTAAAGAAATATTTTCCCGATGTTTTTTTGTGCCGACATACTGCCAATCATCCAAACATCAAGTAAAAAAAGGATTAGATGTATTTCATGATTTTGATCTCCTTAGAAAATCTTAGGGTGTGGTTTAGATAGTCTTTTTGGGGACTATCCGCCTCTAGGGCTGTTCAAATTGCTCGGCGCTCGACGCTCGTTCGATGCTCGCTCAAAAAATGCTCGGAATTTGCTCGTTCGATTCAGCTCGTTTGAAAAAACGCTCGGTTCAGATCGGTTCGGTTTGTAAACGAACCGAGCACGAGCAAAGGTCCGCTCAGTTCGGTTCGGCTCGGTTGGCTCGATTTATTTTTTAATATATGTGTGTGTGCTTTATTTTTAATGAAATGACTAGAGACCCACATTAACAATGTTTGGTTCAAGATCCAAATAAAGGTCATTTAACTAATTAGAATTGAAGTCTCTTACCAATAGTTTATTTTTCAATACTCAAGTTTCAACCTGCCATTCGATTCAGCAGTACAAAACCCTAATCAAAACCCCCCAAATCATTATTTGATTTTTCCATCGCCACTCACCAAGATGCCAACTCACAGGAGTTTTGCTTCCATTGGTTCATTCAATTTCAAACTTCCGATAGAACATGGATATGTTTCAATCAGTCGACGATTTATCTTCCCGCTTAGTTAATCTCGATAAAACTAGTTGAGTGTTTTTTTATTCCTTGTTATTTGTTAAATTTTTATTTGTGTTCTATTGGACGAAAGTCACGAAACATCGAAAACTGCACTTTATTCTAATAACTAGCACCTCAATCGTCACTTTCCTTGTTTGTTCTGCGACGCTCGATACTCGCTCGAAGTTCGTTCGAAAAATGCTCGGATCGAAAGACGCTCGCTCGACTTTGGCTCGGTTGGAAAAACGCTCGGTTCGGATCGGTTTGTAAACGAACCGAGCACGAGCAAAGGTCTGATCAGTTCGGTTCGGCTCGTGAACAGCCCTATCCGCCACGTAGGTGACACGTCACATTCGATAAAAGACCATTCAAAAAAGACTACCCAAGGGTGTGGGGTACTACCCAAATTTAATAAAAAACTATATATAATAAAGGAGAGAGAGAGAACAACTTGAGGGGCCCACCTTTCCACCAACCAACCTCCTCCTTGCTTCCGTCTTCCCGGCGACGTTTGCGACGCCACGACCCCGGAGGGGGCGGTGTGGGACGAGGCCGACGACCCGGCGACGGTGGGGGACGATCCCCACACCGTTCAGTCTTATACACACACATACACATGAAGCTTTGCTATATTTGATTTTATTTGTGTTCAAAGTGTATGGACATCTTAAAAGATTTCTTAGTATTTTGATTTTATTTGATTACCATGTAAAAGCATTCACAATAGAACCCATATACATATATGAGTGTATTAGTTATACTAAAAGGAATAGTAGTGAGTGGTTTTGAATGAATGACTGATAAAATGTTACTGTTCATATGTAAATATTTAGAAAATACTATTTACCCCTATAAATTTTTTAATATTTTTTAAAGTGATTGTAAATGAAGAAGAAGAAAAAATAATGGTAAGTATAAAATAATTTTTTTAATTAAAAAGAAAAAAATGATTTTTAATATAATTATACAGATAAAGATAGAGATTTCATTGTGAATCTTCTAACGCTGCTAGTGCGTTGCTATCAGTGACTCCTACCAAGTCATACCACTTTTGTCATTGTTTGCTTTTAGTCACCCACACACTTCGCCAAGTAACATTATAGATTGCCACTAGAGACGTAGAAAAAGTTGTAGACCAATTTACATGTGATAAGTTTATAACGTTGAAATGTTGTTTAGGAAAGACGTTTGACAGAAAAAAAAAAAAACAATTAGTAATTGTGTAATTAACCATTTAAATTAGATAAAACGAAGTTTGCTTTCATCACATAAATCTTAAAAATTCATTATATACGGTGGCGGCTTTGATGGTGTGAGGGGAGGACCTCCGTACAAGGCCGTGATTTCGAGGGGTACGCGATTTAAAAAAACCCGATATATATATGTTATTTTTTAAATAGTAAACATATATCAATTCCAATATAGGCTCATTTACAAATCATTTTTTTATAGTTTAGAATTTAGCTAACTTGGCATTAGGTTTATTGAGCCCAATACTAATTTGATTTTTATTTAAATAATAATAAAACATTACGAAATGACACATTTTTTTTAAGCTCGAACATGATACGTGAATTCTTAGAGACGTCTTTGATTATATAAAATAGTAATCGGTGTAAAACATTGTTACATTTTCATATACCTTATCCTAAATCATCCTAAATTAGTTGTCACATTAGTAGAATCAAGTTATTTTTAACTATATGTAAATTATGCTGCTAGTTTTGTTTGTAGTGAAAATGTACACATGAGCATCATTTTATCGTTACAATTATTTCTTAATCAAGAAAACTTAATATAAAATAGAAGATACCCTGATATGTAATAGTCACCAAAAATATCCTCGCGCGTGCTTTGTTGGTCCCAACCGTGGTCCAAATTAGCATGGACTACCACGTGTCAGAAAGAATTGTATACTTACCATTCTGCAAACTAGGTGTAGGACCTGTGTAATCACACGGGTAGGTTTAGTAATGATCGAAATCAAATACTAAAAAACAGATTATAATATATCATTTAAATTTTGTTCTTTAGATCTATATCTTTATAAAATAATGTTAAAGACAGTATGTGTTAGTATTATAATAACTATAATGATAAAAGTTTTTGTCTATGTAAATATGTAAACTATCATGTGAACACATATTTGATGAATTCACATTCGCATTTTAGTTAAGTATACATTTAAAAGTCCCAACCACAAACTCAGTACATCCCAATACTGGTACTTTGCCTACCGATCTTGGTAATACACATTTTCAATAAATCATCTATGTCTAATAATATCCGCAAACCGATCAAATCTATAATTTTAATTTTCAATGAAACTTTTGTTTTAGCTCTACTTTATTAGCAAGAAGCTTTAGTATATTTTACTTTTCTATACAACATAACTAAATGATAAAAATTTACAAAAAGTAAAAAAAGAAGAATTGATCAACCTATTCCAGTTATCGTCATGATAACATAATGTACCTGGCCATCAGTGTCATCAACATTCAAAACCAACTAATAATTTTTCGTGAGTTTAACATGTAATTCAACCTCAAAAAGAAAAAAAAAACTATATAGTAAAAAAGTAGAATTGGCTAAACAGAATATGTATCTTCCTCATCCCTGCACAGTTGAAGATCAAGGAGAATCACATCACCATCAGATCTGATCTGTGCATGCAGATTGATTCAGTTCAAGAGTTTCTATCACCATTCTCTTGATACATTCTTTTACAAGTTCATCACGAGCCATAAGTTCCTTCAAGGTTTCAGTATCCATCTGCTTTTGTCTTTTTCTTTGATAAATAGCAGCACCTGCTGGATCAGTGCATCTCTTGATTTGTAACTTTGGTGGTCTTTTTGAACATTCAGTTTTAGGATAGTCAGGTTTTTGTGGAACATTTGGATCTTTCTTCCTTAGTTCCTCCAACATTTTGTAAGTGGCCCTGACCCTATCTTCTCTCCACTTTGACACTGAATTCTTTGACCCATAGTCAGCTGCTATCAGCTCCTCTTTCATTCTCTTTAACTCTAAAGCCTTGTCAGGTACATTCTTTTTGAATTTTTCCCAGTCAGGAGGAGTGTGTTTAACCTTATTTTTAAGCATCTCTTGGATCCTGACTGCTTCACTTTCAAGCTCAGGAATTGTCCAATCTTTGTACATATGCTTCTCTCCCTTATACTTCTTGTGAGCCATGATATTCTCAACATAGTCTTTTCTCATAGATTCATCTGCTCTTTCTGATAATTTTTGACAAACATTCTTTGCAAATTGTTCCAGGGATCTGACTTGAGTAAACAAAAATTGGTAGTGCCTTTGATATTCTTTGTCAGTCTTCCCTGTTGATTCTCTTTTAGCAATATCCTCTGCTTGTTTGGCCTTTAATTTTAAATATTCATCAATATTATTAGCCCTAGGATATCCTTCAACAGATGGTAAACTCCTTTTTGCAGGATCATCCTCATAGTAGAAGGATTTGATCTCTTCTCTGACAGCAATAAGTTCTAGAGGAAATTGAACACCTGCAGGAGCAATATCAGTGATTGGCTTTTGTATCTGTGTTGAAGAGAGAGGTACAGGGTTTGGTAAAGTGACAAGTGGTAGAGGTTGTGAAGATGTTGGTGAAGGTGAAGACTCATCATCAATCAAAATTAACCTTCTCCTTTTTGGTTGAGGAGAGACTGATGATGTTTTGGGTGGATCAGTGGTTGTGTTTGAAGTGAGAAGTGTTTGACTAACAGTTGTTGAAACAACAGGTGTTTCAACCACTGTTGTCATTACAACTCCTGATGTGTCAGTAGAAGTCTTCTGCACAGTGGCAAGTGGTGATTTGATGGTTGGTGATGTGGTTGTAGTGGTGGTGGATGATTTAGTCAGATCAGGTGTTTGAGTGGTGTGTGTTGAAGTAGAAGTTGTTGTGATTGAGGTGGTGGTTGTTGGTTTAACAACTGCTGAAACCACTGAGGTACCAACAGTTGTTGATACAACAGGAGTTACAACAGCTGTTTGGGTGGAAGATTGATGTGTCATTACAACTACTGATGTGTCAGTAGAAGTTTTCTACACAGTGGCAGGTGATGATTTGATGGTTGGTGATGTGGTTGAAGTGGTGGTGGATGATTTAGTGAGATCAGGTGTTTGAGTGGTGTGTGTTGAAGTAGCAGTTGTTGTCATTGAGGTGGTGGTTGTTGGTTTAACAACTGCTGAAACCACTGAGGTATCCACAGTTGTTGATACAACAACTGTTTGGGTGGAAGATTGATGTTGAGGGCTTTTAGATGGTGGTTTTGGAGTATGCTTTGTGAGTCTGGATGGTGTGGATTTGGGTTCCCTCACTTTTCTAGTGGGATTTTTTCTTTTTGGGTCAGGATTTTTAACATCATTTGGCTCAGAACAACCCTGTGCATTCAGCTCCATGTAAGCTCTCTTCTCCTCATTCCACCTTGATTTATCCTTTGCCTCTCTATCTCTTTTTACACTTGCTTTTGCTTCAGCAAGTGCATTTGTGGTAAAATCAATCTTTTTGCTCCCATCTGGCAAGGGAATGTCTTTAGTCATACAATCTTTTTGTGGCTCAATGTAGAGACCATCTTCAATCCCTTTCTTCTTCCACAGCTTGATCTTCTCCCCTTTTTTGGCATTATCTGGTGGTGGATTACCAAGGAAGAGAACAGTGGGAGGTGCTTTGCCAGTGGTGTTCAAGATATGGCCTTGATGTCAGCTTGGGTGTCTTTAAATCTGGACTCCATCATGTTCCTCAGCTTTTGGACATGTATGTCAAGCTGCTGATCAGTCAACTGTCTTTGTTGTTGGAGCAGGGGTTGAAATAAGTTCCATAACTCATTTGCAGAAGGTGCAGGTTGTGCAGGTGCTTGACCTGGAACAACAGTGGGTGGTACCTTTTGAATTTCCAACATCTGTTGCATCATATTTTTTAGTTCAGCAACAGATGTGACAAGTGTGTCAATTATGTCTGTCAGTTCTTGGTATTTTAAACCATCACCCAACTTAGTGGGATCATCTGATTTCCCACCAACAGTGGTTGTATCAGCAGTAGACTTAGGGAATATGTCATAAAAGTCATCTACTGATGCCCCTTTTTCTTGGTACTGGGGACTTCTTTCTTCATTTGTGGACACTTTGAACAACTCACCAGTTGTTAAAGTAAACACACCAGTGGTTGCCTTGGTTGTCTCTGAAGAAATTACCTTCAAGGGAGTCTTATTTATGGAACAACTGACCCAATGTAGACCAGTGGGTCCAACATTAGTAGTTGTTGCTCCACTTGAACTACTGACAGGAATTACTGGTAATTCCTGCAGTGTAACCTCCTCAGTTGTTGCTGGGCTAGCAGAGGTATGAACATCAGACCCAGTCACTTGTGGGAGTATACTCTCAGTGATAGGTGATTGAGAGGAACTGGTTTGTGTCTGAGCTATAGCAACTGCATGCAACAAAGGTAACATTGATTGTGGTAATGTGACGGGTGAAGGAATAGGTGTAGAAAGAGACATGTCCTTCGGATTAGGACTGAGGAAGATGGAGCCGATTGGATCCAGAACTTCATAATGTGGGGTCCCTGTGTTTACAACCAAATCCTTTTGTGAGGATGTCGGAGGAGTTTGAGGCAATGGTGGAGATCTTTATTCCATCTGCTGTGAGGAAGTAGCAGCAGTGGTTATTGGTGACTTTTGTTTTGTCACTGGCAGTTGATCTGGGATCTCATCTTCCAGAGTTGCCGTTTTACTGGGTTTGGGTGGCTTTTTGGATGATTTCTTTTTAGTCTTTTTGGTAATGGCAGGTGTGGGTTTCATTGCAGTGGTTGTGCTACTATGATCACCTGGAGCAGTGGGCTCAGCAGCAGATACCTGAGGAGCAGTGGTAGCTGCTAAATTCTGCTCAGGCACCTCTGCTTGTGTTTTGCAAGGTGTTGACATTCTAGTGAAAGTTTCAGCTGTTAAGCTTTTAATTTGAAAAGATTCACCTTGTTGGTATACATGAACATCATCCTTTGCAAATTTCTTTGTAAAGTAATAACTTAAAAACCTTGGAAATAATAGAAAGGATTTTGTTAAAACATTTTTGGCCAAATCATCAAAGATTTCCTGGGAATAATTAAAATCTTCATTTTGTAAAATAGCAAACCCTAGGGATTGAATCTTTAATGGTTTCTCATTGAAGGCAGTTGTTTTATTTGAAACACACATTAAAAGGGTATGAAATAAAAATCTTGTTGCAGGAAGGAAATAACCTTTTTCTAAGGTATCCCTCTTTATTTGTTCAGCATACCCCCTTTCAAGGAAATCAGTTTTTAACTCATTTTTGGAAAAAGAAGTTTTACCTTGCTGATCATTGAGTTCAAAGACTTCCGAGATGGAGTGTGGTGTGATTTTGACTGGTTTACCCATTAAGGAGGAATTAATGGCTATGATGTCTTCTCCTTTTTTGTCAAGAGTGGCATTTTTCCAAAATTCTCTCTGGGTTTTCTGGTAAATCGGAGCATCTGCTGTTAACAAAGTTTTGTACTTTGATGCAGTCATGGTATCAATCATGGAATCGAAAACATCGGTGGTGCCTGGTTTTGTAAGAATACCCAGATAATTGTGAGGGGATTTGTATGGGATTTCGATGGGTGTAGTAGCCTTTTGAGAGGCCTTTTTAGATGATTTCGAAGTGGATGTTGCAGATGGCTTCGATTACGTCATTTTATGAAGAAAATCGAAGAATGAATTTGAGATTAGAAGATGAAAACTGATTTGAGAACAATTTTTTTGTGAATTCGAATCGACAGTAAAACCCCTGTTTGGGGTTTTTTATTAGGGTTTTATAGGGAAAAAGGTAATTGCTGACGTGGGAATGGTTACAAAGATCTGACGGATAAGAACTGACCATATGCCAACCTCTGATGAAATGGAGGATAATGGAAGACAGTTGTTAAGGAAACCACTGATGGATGAATATCAGTGGATTACAAATGAAAATGAGGACAGTGCGTGACTTTAACTATCAGTGGATAGCTGTGTCAGTGGTTTAAAGCACTGAAGTTTGGTAACAGTGGAAAACAATGAAAATGATGGAACAGAGGTTGACTTTCAACAGTGGATAGCTACAAACCAACAGATGTTTGAACCAATCAGTGGTTACAACAGACTTTGATTTTCTGAAAACATTTTAATGCTTTTATTCATAGAAAAACAGGATTTTGCCTGTTATTCCATGTTTAGCATGCCAATCATAGAGATCAAACTTTCAAAGATAGATGTGTCTAAACCTTTGGTTAGCACATCTGCAAGCTGATCCTTAGTGGGAACATGATGCATACAAATCAAACCTTTTTCATAGCAATCCCTCACAAAGTGATGTCTGATGATAAGTGAGGATGGATGTATGTGGTATAAGATTTTTGATGATATATTTCAGCTGATTGACAATCCTGTATAAAAAAAGTCTTTTGAGCAATTATATCAAAATCAAATATCATATTTAGAGGAAACAAACAGTTACTTCTCAATATGCAGCAGCAACATAGTCTTCTTCAAAACAGTGGTTGTGGAAACATCTGCTATTTGTGCTTAGTTTGATGAGTATAAATCTTGACAACTATACTCCAACATATACAATGTTTTTGAGGGTCCACTTTTTGCCCAAAAGATTCTCATCCTTTGGTAAGTGTGCAAGTTTTCAAACTTGTTTTCCCCGAACTGTTGAAGCTCCTCTTATATGACACTACCCAACTTTCTATCTTTTAGTGGATTTGAAGTTTAATTTGATCTGTGTTGTGTTGAAGAGAGAGGTACAGGGTTTGGTAAAGTGACAAGTGGTAGAGGTTGTGAAGATGTTGGTGAAGGTGAAGGCTCATCATCAATCAAAATTAACCTTCTCCTTTTTGGTTGAGGAGAGACTGATGATGTTTTGGGTGGATCAGTGGTTGTGTTTGAAGTGAGAAGTGTTTGACTAACAGTTGTTGAAACAACAGGTGTTTCAACCACTGTTGTCATTACAACTCCTGGTGTGTCAGTAGAAGTCTTCTGCACAGTGGCAGGTGGTGATTTGATGGTTAGTGATGTGGTTGTAGTGGTGGTGGATGATTTAGTCAGATCAGGTGTTTGAGTGGTGTGTGTTGAAGTAGCAGTTGTTGTGATTGAGGTGGTGGTTGTTGGTTTAACAACTACTGAAACCACTGAGGTACCAACAGTTGTTGATACAACATGTTAGGATCTGAGGCTCTAATGATTGTGCTTGTTTGTATAATTTGAACAAATCAATAGAGATGAACAGAGTTTAAGTGTAGCGGAAATGAATAACAAACTTTGTAAACACAATCAAAGAGAAAGATTCACAATGGTGTAACCAAAGCAAAGAGAAATGAATAACAAACTTTATTTCCTTGAATAACATTTGCTTTTCATTAAGTTGAAAGATTATAAATCAAAGCAAAAGATTACAATATAATCTTACAAACTAAACTCCCCCTCAGCCTGATACCCCATGGTTGGTTGCACAAGATGAAAGGATTGAATTGAGGAGAAGAACTCACTCAAAACGATCAAATGTAACAGTACAGGGTACTGTTCCATTTATAGACAAACCAAACCACTGAGGCATCTCAGCTGACGTCACCATGAAAGCGATGTCTAACAACCTAACAACCTAACAACCTGTAAACACTTTTCTTATACAAACCCTGCTAATCCTAACGACTGATTCTATACAATACAAGTAAAACACTGAACTACTGCTTTCTTCTTTCAACAGTGCTTTCCTCAAAGTTGATCAATCTTTGAGTGGGCAGTCTTTTAGCATCAGTAGATTTAACCAGCAGTGTTTGCTTCTTCAGGGCTTTATCAGCAGTTTAAAGGGCAGCAGCAGTTGTATATGGACAGTGGATGGAGGGTATAAGATGTTATAAGTACTTTCAAGGGGAAAGCCTGTTGTAAACTACTGCTTATTGTTAATCCACTATTGTGACCCAGTTTTGGCTTTCATTATCTGTTCCTCTGGTAGGGTTCAATCCCAACAATCTCCCCCCTGGAACAGATAATGCCAAAACTCTTCATTATTTTAGATCTTTATTCTCTCATCAGAAGTTCCCTAGCTTGTCTTTTAAATTCTGCTTCAAAATCTTTGGAACTTGAGTCATCCTCATCCCTGCACAATGAAAGTTCAAGGAGATCTTGTAGATCTTCAACACCAAGGCTCAGTGCTTGTTTCCTTGATATGTACTTCATTTCACCATTGGATCTGATCAGGGTCAATACATGGGTCTTTTGATCAGAGAGCCATTTTAGTATTTTTGAACCCAATGGGTTTCTTGGGAGAGGTTTATTTACTGATGAGTTGGGAGATTTTGGCCTTGTAAAGATTTGTAAAGCAGTATCCTGAGCTTTTGCTAGCAAAGAGACAAGAGCAGATTGACAAAGAAGTTGCAGAAGACATAGCTGCAGCAAATGAAGTCATAGACAAGGCTTTCAAACAACTTCTTTGCTAGCTCAGAATTTTCAGACATTTGTTTGAAAGCCTTGTCTATGACTTCATTTGCTGCAGCTATGTCTTCTGCAACTTCTTTGTCAATCTGCTCTTGTCTCTTTTGTTGATCTAGCTCAATGTCTGATATATCTGTTGATGTGTTTGGTGATGATGGTTTATTCAAAACCTTTTTGGCAAGGTCTTGAAGCTTTGCTGATCTATCTTTATCTAAAGCCATTTTCTTGATGGCTTCTTCAAAATACTCAGCTTCCTTTTCCTTTTCTTCTGCAACAGTCAGCTGTTTCTTTTTTTCTTGGTCAATCACAGTGACAGAGGTATCTGCTGAGGTGATCAGTGGTTCAGAAGTTTTGATCTGCTGCTTTGGCTTTTTGTAGTCAGGCTTCTTTGGAGTGTCAGAAACTGTCATCCTCCTTTTCTTAAGCCTTTCATAAGCCTCATCTGTTTGCTGCTTAGTCCATTTTGCGATGGCATTGGCAGTATCCACCTTTGCATCCACCAGCTCCTGCTTCTTTCTTTTGTACTCAGATGTAAGGTCAGCTATGAGCTTTTTGTATTTTTTCCAGTTTGGAGCTGTCCTCTTCTTGCTTGGATCATTTTTAATTCTTTCAATTCTGTTTGCCTCATGCTTTAATGCAACTATTGGCCATTCTTCGAATTGTTTTTCTTCAGCTGGATAGATTTTTTCTTTCATTATGTATGCAAGATATTCTTTTCTCATTTCTTTTCGTAGATCTGCTTCGGGTGGTAAGTTTGACATTTCTTTGCTCAGATCTCGTGCATAGTCTTCCATATGTTTGACTTTGGTGAGCAAGAATTCCATTCTTTGAGAAATGGCTTCATCACCTTGATCTTTGCATTCAAGTTTGGCTCTTATCTTAGCCTGCCTTGCTTTGAGCTCGAGATATTCATCCATATTTTCTGGGACTATGAAGCCTATGAGAGAAGGAAATCTTCTTTTCGAAGGGTCATCCACAGTGTAGAATTGTCTCATCTCATTTTTTATAGCTTCCAGTTCCAGTGGATATTTTGCAGCATTAGGATCATATTTGTCATCAGTTGCCTGAGTTGTTTTTCTTTTTCTGGTGTAAGTTTTCTCTAGTGAAGGAGTGCTTTTGGGTGATTTATTAATTGAAGTAAAGATGGCTTGAAGTGAAGTGAGGGCAGTGGTGGATTGTGGCTGACTGACAGTTGTTGAAACAACTGGTGTTTCAACTACTGTTGTCATTACAACAGATGTTGTAACATCTGATGTCTTCTGCTTTTTCGCAGGAGGTGATGTGACATTGATGAGAGCAATGGTGGATGACTGGAAAACAGCTGTTGAAACAACAGGTGTTTCAACCTCTGTTGTCATTACAACTACTGATGTGTCAGTAGATGTCTTCTGCTTTTGAGCAGGGGTTGATTTGATGGCTGGTGATGTAGTTGAAGTGATGGATTTTGGTGGTGAGGTGATTTTAGGTGGAGGTAGAGCAGTGGTTGTAGTGTGTGTTGAAGAGATGGCAGCGGTTTGGCTAGCAGTTTTTGAAACCTGCTTTTCTTTTTCTAGTTCAACATAAAGGCCATCTTCTATTCCCTTCTTCCTCCACTGCTTGATTTTCTCCCCCTTTTTGGCATTATCTGGAAGGGGGTTATCAATGAATAGTAAAGTGGGAGGAGCTTTGCCAGTGGTGTTTTGGATGCTGGCCTTTATAGCCTTGATGTCTGCTTGAGTATCTTTGAACCTTGACTCCACCATGTTTGTCAGCATTTATACATGTATTGCATGCTGCTGATCAGCCATTTGTTTTTGTTTTTCAAGCAGGGGTTGGAATACACTCCATAGCTCATTTGCAGCAGCTGCAGGTTGTGCAGGTGCTTGAGCTGGAACAGCAGTGGATTGTGCTTTTTGAGCTTTTAACAGCTGTTGCACCATATCCTTTATTTCAGTAACTGTTGTTTCAAGATTTTCAACTCTGCCCGTCAATTCCTGATATTTTAAATCATCACCCAATTTAATGGGATCATCTGATTTCCCACCAGCAGTGGTTATATCAATGTGTGACTTTGGAACTGAGTCCCAGAAATCATTCATTGATGCCCCTTGTTCTTGGTTCTGGGGTCTTCTTCCTTCAACACTTGATAGCCCTTCAATGTTGCCAGTAGTTTTAACATACTCACTGGTGGTTATCAGAGGTGCTATAGAAGGAATTGCCTTCAAGGAAGTCTTATAGATGTAACCACTGTCCAAATGTAAACCAGTGGGTTCAACATTTGTAGTGGCTGCTTCACTTGAACTACTGACGGGAATTACTTGTAACTCCTGCAGTGTAACCTCCTCAGTTGTTGCTGGGATAGCAGAGGTATAATCATCATACCCAGTCACCTGTAGGAGTATGCTCTCAGTGATAGGTGATTGAGAGGAACTGGTTTGTGTCTGAGCTATATCAACTGCATGCAACAAAGGTATTATGGATAGTGGTAATGTGAGAGGTGAGGATAAGGGTGTTGAAAGAGACATGTCCTTGGGATCAGGACTGTGGAAGATGGATCCGAGTGGATCCAGAGCTTCATAATGTGGAGTCCTTGTGTTTACAACCTGATCCTTTTGTGAGGATGCAGGAGGAGTTTGAGGTAAGGGTGGAGATCTTTCTACCATCTGCTTTGAGGAAGTAGCAGCAGTGGTTTTTGGTGACATTTGTGTTGTCACTGGCAGTTGCTCTGGGATCTCATCTTCCAGAGTTGCCTTTGCTTTGGGTTTGGTGGGCTTTTTGTATGATTTCTTTTTGGTCTTTTTGGTGATTACAGGTGTGGGTTTCATAGTAGTGGTTGTGCTACTATGATCACCTGGAGCAGTGGGCTCAACAGTAGATGCCTGAGGAGCAGTGTTTTCTGCTAAATTCTGCTCAGGTACCTCTGCTTTTGTTTTTGTAGGTGCCATCATTCTAGAGAATGTTTCAGTGGTTAAACCACTTATTTTAAAATAAACACCTTGTTTGAGTAAATTTTCATTTTCTTTTCTAAATTTTTCTTTGAAATAGTAGCTTAGAAACCTTGGAAAAAGTATAAATGCTTTGCTATCAACATTTTTCACCAAATCATTAAAGATTTCCTGGGAATAGTTATAATTTTCATTATGTAGAATGGCATAACCCAGGCATTGGATCTTTAATGGTATTTCGTTAAAAGCAGTTGTTTTATTTGAAACACATATCAAAAGAGTATGAAATAAAAACCTAGTTGCAGAGGGGAAGAAACCTTTTTGTAGGGTATCCTTTTTTATTTGATCTGCATACCCCCTTTCCAAAAAATCAGTTTTCAACTCGCTTTTAAGAAAAGAAGTTTTACCTTGCTGATCATCGAGTTTAAAGACTTCTGAGATGGATTGTGGAGTAATTTGAATCGCTTTACCCTGTATGGAAGAATTAATGGCAGTGACGGTCTCGCCTTGTTTTTCGAGGGTAGCGTTTTTCCAAAATTCTCTCTGGGTTTGTTGGTAAATTGGAGCATCTGCTGTAAGCAAAGTTTTATACTTTGATGCAGCCATGATGTCGATGATTGAATCGAAGGTGTGATTATTGGTGGGTTTTGTGAGTAGACCCAAGTAGTTGTGAGGGGATTTGTATGGTATTTCAATGGTTTCAGCGGCCGTTTGAGCGACCTCTTTGGAAGATGATGATGATTTTGATTTTGATTTTGATTTCGTCATTTTGATGAAGAAAATCGAAGAATGAATTTGAGATAAGAAGATGGAAACTGCTTTGAGAACAGTTTTTTTGTGAATTCGAATCGACAGTAAAACCCCTGTTTGGGGTTTTTTATCAGGGTTTTATAGGGAAAAAGGTGATTGCTGACGTGGCAACGGTTACAAAGATCTGACGGATAAGAACTGACCATATGCCAACCTCTGATGAAATGAAGGATAATGGAAGATAGTTGTTAAGGAAACCACTGATGGATGAATATCAGTGGATTACAAATGAGGACAGTGGGTGACTTTAACTATCAGTGGATAGCTGTGTCAGTGGTTTAAAGCACTGAAGTTTGGTAACAGTGGAAAACAATGAAAATGATGGAACAGAGGTTGACTTTCAACAGTGGATAGCTACAAACCAACAAATGTTTGAACCAATCAGTGGTTACGACAAACTTTGACTTTCTGAAAACATTTTAATGCTTTTATTCATAGAAAAACAGGATTTTGCCTATTATTCCATGTTTAGCATGCTAATCATAGAGATCAAGCTTTCAAAGATAGATGTGTCTAAACCTTTGGTTAGCACATCTGCAAACTGATCCTTAGTGAGAACATGATGCAGACAAATCAAACCTTTTTTATAGCAATCCCTCACAAAGTGATGTCTGATGATAAGTGAGGATGGATGTATGAGGTATAAGATTTTTGATGATATATTTCAGCTGCTTGACAATCCCGCATAAAAGAAGTCTTTTGAGCAATTATATCAAAATCAAATATCATATTTAGAGGAAACACACAGTTATTTTCTCAATATGCAGCAGCAACATAGTCTTCTTCAAAACAGTGGTTGTGGAAACATCTGTTGTTTGTGCTTAGTTTGATGAGTATAAATCTTGACAACTATACTCCAACATATACAATGTTTTTGAGGGCCCACTTTTTGCCCAAAAGATTCTCATCCTTTGGTAAGTGTGCAAGTTTTCAAACTTGTTTTCCCTGAACTGTTGAAGCTCCTCTTATATGACACTACCCAACTTTCTGTCTTTTAGTGGATTTGAAGTTTAATTTGATCAGCAACTGTTGGTATATTAGTGGATGAGCTTTAACATCTGTTTTGTACGTCTGCTGCTCAGATGTTGTCATGATTGTGTTTTTTGTAATAGATGAATTGATTGTTAAATTGATTGTTAAATTGATTGTGTTTTTTGTAATAGATGAACAATGAATGAATATGATTCAATGATTTATGCAGCGGAAATGAACACAAACTTTGTAAACACAATCAAGAAGGAAAATAGTTTTGATAAACACATGCTTTTCATTAATCGAAAGATTACAAATCAAATCAAAAGATTACATTGCATGCTTACAAACTAAAACTTCCCCTCAGCCACCCAAGAAGGGGATATAACTCCTGTTGTATCAACAACTGTTTCTTCATTCCACTGCTTTATTCCAAGCAGGGCTTTGGTCTTCTCAGCAATGCTTGACTGAAGGCAATAGTTAGAAGTGGAGTACTTAGTCTTTGGCATTCTTTTAGTCTTCATATCAGCTATTATGCTAAGCAGTGGATAAAACAAATCAGAATTATAGATCAGCAGTTGTTTGAACCACTGTCAAGGGGAAAGTCTGAAGCCTAACAACTGCTTATTCTGGTTCCACTGCTCTGAACCAGTTTTGGCCTTAATCAACTGTTCCTCTGTTAAGGTTTAATTCCAACAATGTAATTCGGTATACCAAGACAAATAGAAGCTAAAGAAAAATTAAATAAAGTAGAAAATATACACTTGTTTATGGAATTTAGTAGTTATAAATTTAGGTGTTTTTGAGCTTGTGCTCGTCCTTAAAACTAAGTCTAAACCAAACATATGAAGAGAAACCACAAACAGATTATGTAATTATCGAACATATATAATCAAATTGCAAGAAAATTAGTTCTACGTACCTATGCCAAAGGCAGAAATCCACAAATGAAAAGAATAAGTGATAGTAAGTTGTGCACATGGGTTGAACCAAAGAATAAAGAAGACACCTGCAAAAGATATTGAAAATTTAGCCATTAAAATGATAGTATACTGCATTGTGATAGTGACTGGCAGCCCAACCAATTACCAACCTGGTCGGTTCGGTTTTCTTAATCTAAAACCATTATTAGCAGTTTAATCCATATTTTTCACAAAAACTTGGCGAACTGGACGGTGAACATCCGGTTATATGATAACTAACATTTGTTACCTTGTCACACCTCTATAAATTGAGGCTCCTCTAGAAAAACCACTGCTTTTCCTACAAATTTAAAGGTTAATTAGACACTATCTATATATAACCTAATGCGCTCACGATTGCACTTAATTCACAAAGTGAAACCGACACAACTTATATATACCTTCTAAGTGAAGCAACAAATTCTTGCCTAATCATGTTGTTCATTTCTTCAAGCTCTTTCTCATAGTTGCAAACCTAAATCATCCAAATTTATATAAAATATGATCAGACTCGGTGTATAAGCTTTTAGCAAGCCGATCCTTACTTTCAATTAATTCAGGGCATAAAGATAAAGATTACTACCGGAAAGTTTGTGGTGGTGGTGGGACCCCAATACTTGAGGGTTGCTAATTCATAAGCTCTAGCTGCTTTGTCTTCCTTATCGTATCCACCTGGTTAATTAAAATTATAAATCAATAATCAATAAATAATTAATATTTAAACAAAATGTTACTAAAACATTATTTTAATGCGAAAAAGGACTCAATAAAACATTATTCAGATAACCCTTGCCATGTTAGGTAGATAAAGCCTCTTTTTGAATAAAAAGACAAAGTAACTAATCACTAAGAGCTTAAACTCAGAAAATAAGGATTGTAGTTTCTTACATGTGATATGGTGAAGATTTGTGAGTAAAAACATTACTTATCACAGATACCACCATCATTTATCCTACAAAAAACTATAGTCAGGGCACTATGTCCAGCGTTTCTGCAATAGAATTTCCCAGTGGGGCATGCTGATGTTCCTGCAAAGCCACATATACCGTTATGTTAAGATAAGTGCACTACTTTGAACTTTGTCAAGTTGAATTCAAACCTAACTTGCTCATCGATACATCAAAAAATCACTCTTATTAAAGTTTATATCTATGAAGTTGAATTCAAACCTAATTGCACAATAAGTCATAAAAACTCAAAATGTATTAGAAAAACTGGTTCACCGGTGCCATCACATTAAGCTGTGACTTGGTGAATGTTCTAGATCCATCTTTGCATAAAATCATTCCTGAAAACCATAATCCCTTGTAATACTTCTCATCTGGTAAGATAAGCAAAAAAAACTCAAAATGTATTAGAAAAACTTCATATAACTACAACTGGTTCCATCAACAATTAGAAGAGGTATTGGACCTACAGAAGCAACTCCAAGCAGGTCCTTTAATCTGAAATTGCAGCGTCAAACTCAAAACCAAGAATGAGAAGATTGGTGCATTATTCTTCATTTTGATCTCATACCTACAAAACGGCACCGTTTCAGCAACTATCAGATCAAGCACACCTTATACAACAAATGAAGCACACATAACAACCAAATGCACCGTAAATTCAACAAAATTCATACCGAATTTGCACAACAAAAAACCCTAACTTGAGAGAACAATCAAAACATAAGTGGAGAGAGTACCGAACGAATTAATGGTTGGAATAATCGGCGATTGAAGAATGAAAACCCTATAGAACGATAATCAATCTTGTTGTTTTTGTTTTTGTTTTAAGTAGTTGAAAATCACGAGTCGTTGATGACATTGTGACCTGAGTCGATGATAAGTTTACGGCTATAGATACGGCAATCCGATGCCGGCAGCGGCGGAGCACGGCGGCGTTGAGGGGTTGCGGTAGAGAAGCAGAGAGTGTGGAGTGAACAGGAGAACCAACTCCATCAGAGAGAAATGGATTGATTTCTGAAAGTGAAATTTTGAATTTTAGAGAGAGATTTTTATGGGTCAGTTGTTTAAATTTTGAATTTTAAATTGTCCCGCCTAAAAAAACCACTAATTAATTCTAATAAAAATAAAAATCAGATTTATAGATTATTTGTAGATTGTAAACCGAAATTATGACATCATCATTGACATGTGGCATACCTTAGAAGTTGACACATAGGCAGATTTACATCAGCTCATAATCTCTTATTATAGATAGTATAGATGCTAGTGAGACACCTCCTTAGGCCATCCGTAGTCATAAAGCCCCTTGTGGGGCGTTATGCGACACGTGTCGTGCCACGTCACACGGGGGTTTTATGGGGCATTATATCACTAGAGCCCGTAGTCATAAAGCCCCTACCCATCATTACCTAATTCTTAATTTTCAATTTTATTAATTAATTATAAAAACCTTGCTTGTTTGTGATTGGTCCAATCTTTGATGTCTTCCCCCATACCGCCGCTATAAATCTCGTGCCACTCCCCCATTTCTCCTTGATAGCCAGTGGCGGAGCTACCTTATGCCAGGGGGCAACGCCCGCTACGGCTTGGCACGGAAAAATTTGGAAAAACTAGTGTAAATTTTGGAAAAAATTGAGGTTTTTTCGATTTCGTTACGGCTTATTTATAAAACGTTACGGCTTGGCGGATTTTCTAGATCCGCCGCTGTTGATAGCGCCCCAAGTATTGGTGTTCCGGGCGTTTTCGCGGCGCCATGCTAGGGCAAAGCGCCCCACTACGGAAGCACTTAGGTTGTCCGGAGTGGTCGGTAAAGGGGTGCCGCAAACTCGGTTTGCCGAGCGGGAACACCGCCGCCGACCCCTTTACCGATCGGCAAGGTGAATGGTGCGGTGAGTGGTTGCCGACGCGGGGAAGATGTTTGTTTGGATTGTGGGCCAAGTATAACGGTAATATTACCGTTTCAAATAAAAAAAAATTCTTTAAAAAATTAACCTATAAATATCAAACCAAACCATAACCAAATACCTTCAAATATATACCCAACCAAACCAAAAAATACCAACAATTCTTCCCAAAAATTTACAAAACAAAATGGCGGATGAACTCCCGTTATGGTTCCCACCCATGAGTAGCGACGAATCATCCGATAGTAACATTCTTTTTTTTTCAAAATCTCATCGAAGAAGCCGAACTTCAAGACACGGGCACATCTAACCGAAGGAGATATATTGAACGTCAACGTGAGGAGGGGCATGAGACACTCATGACGGATTATTTTGTCGAAGACCCGAAGTACAACGAAGATATCTTTCGGCATAGGTTCCGTATGTCAAAACGTTTGTTTCTAAAAATTGTGGCCGACGTGGAAGAGAACGACCCGTGGTTTGAAGAGGCCCCCGATGCGCGAGGTAGGAAGGGCTTTACGCCGTTACAAAAGGTGACATCGGCTATTAAACAGCTCGCAACTGGTAACACTCCAGACGAGAACGACGAGTACTTGCATATGGCCGAAAGAACTTCCCGCGAGTGCCTAGAATATTTTTGCGACACGGTTTGCAAAATATACGGTCCAGAGTTCTTACGTAGACCGACAAGCCACGACATGGCACTTTTGTACCAAGCTCATGAGGAAAAACATCACCTTCCAGGTATGTTCGGTAGCCTTGATTGCACCCATTTCGTTTGGCGATTTTGTCCGACAGAGTATCGAGGCCAATATATGCGAGGAGATCATCGATACCCGACTGTTATGCTCGAAGAGGTTGCTTCTCAAGACTTATGGTTTTGGCATGCTTTTGCCGGTCCACCGGGTTCTCAAAACGACATCAATGTTCTACAACAATCTCCGTTATTTTTTACGGAACGAAATGGAACCGCGCCAAAATGTCCATTTTACGTTAACAACCATTTATACAAATGTGGTTATTTGCTCGTGGATGGAATCTACCCTTTGTGGTCCGTGTTTGTGAAGTCGATCCCTTACCCTCACGAAGTAGACCAAAAGAAATTCAAGAGGCAACATGAGGCGGCAAGAAAAGACGTCGAACGGGCTTTTGGTGTTATGAAGGCGAAATAGGGTGTATTGAGTCGACCGATGAGAGCAAGATCCGTTAAAAAAATTAGGAGTGTCGTGTACACATGTATTATTTTACACAACATGATTTTGAAAGATGAAGGAAAGGCGATAGCACCGGTGCACATTCGGAATCCTCCGGACGAGCCCGCTCTAGACGATACGGTGTTGGGCGAGTTAATGGATGAAGACACGCATTGAAGACTCAAACACGATCTCATAGATCATCTCGCAAGTCAATATTTACCCCACCTTTTGGTCGATTCCGACGAAGACTAGTTTAAATTGTTTCAAGTTAATGTAATTTTATTATTTTTTAATTTAGTGTAATTTTGATGTTTTTAATTTAATTTATGAAAGTTTATTGTTTTTTAATTTAATGTATTTATTCTACATTTATTAATATTAAATAAAATAGTGCACAAAAAAAATAATAAAAGTTTACCACTTCAGCAAGTGTTTAAACCATTGCCAACACTTTTCAGCAAAGTTTAAACACTTTTGCCTGATTGACATGGCGCGCTCTGATTGGTCGGTTTTTTAGTCTACCACTCCAAAGTGTTTAACCACTCCTTACACCCTTATATCTTCACAAGTAATTATATGAATTGGTTTTATGCTTGTAATAGGCGTTAGGCCAAATATTTCTCAATCAATACATCTTTGCTAAAAAATTAAAGTGATTGGCAAAATCATAATTTTGAGTCAGGAGCAAAATTGTAATTTGTGGGGAACAATGAGCTTGTGCTAGATTGCTGTTTGGTACGAATAAAAATTACATCGAGTCAACCAATTGAAATAAAACACTACGAGGCTGTTTGTTTACCTCTTAATGAGGCTCTTAATGGTTCAGACCTCTTACTGATTCAACACTTAATGGTTCAGACTGTTTGTGTCACGAGCAGATGTCTGAATGGTTCAGACATTTGCCTTTGAATTGTTAAGATTTATACAGAGTCTGTATGGTTAAGACCTCTCTAATCTGAATTGGTCAGACATTTGCCTCTGAACGGTTAAGTATTATACAGGCTCTTAATGGTTCAGACCTCTTACTGGTTCAACAATTAATGGTTCAGACCTCTTACTGGTTCATCACTTAACCATTCAGATGTTGCCAAACAACCCCTACCATAGGTTTGCTAAAAAATTAAAATGATGGCAACACTGTCATTTTGAACAGTAGGGAAAATCATAATTTTCACTGCGGTAAAATCATAATTTATCAAAAGCTACAACGATGATAAGAGTGTTATTTTGAAGTGAGGACATATCGTAATTTTGACTGGGGTAAAAATGTAATTTGTCAAAAGCTACAATGATGGCAAGACTGTATTTTGAACTAAGGGCAAAATCATAATTCTAAACAGGGACTAAAATCGTTATTGGTACAGGCCAATGGGGAAGTGTCAGACAGCTGCGTGACACTATTCCCAAGCATGCCCTTCAAAAAGTAAAATTCGAAAAGCCACGATCGATTACTAAAAAGAATAAGCATAGAGGGATTAAACATATATACTACAAAAAGTTAAAGTTGAGGGACTAAACACGTACACAAACAAAGTTAACCAATAAAAAGAAAGCATTTTTTAAATGGAGATTTTAAACACGTATATGAAAGAAGTTAAAGGTTCAAAAATTAAATACAAAACGCATCGACTAATACAAGGGTGTCAGAAAACTGTCTAACACTATTCCCCTCGTAGCTATTCAATATATAGGTAATTCTTCATGTAATTAATATTCATTATATGAACGTGGTACATTAATCCATAAAATTGTACTTTTGTTTGTATTATTTCTCATATAACTTGAGCACACGTCCATATATACATTAATCCATAAAATTGTACTTTTGTTTGTATTATTTCTCATATAACTTGAGCACACGTCCATATATTATTCGTATCGTGTTTTACAACCTTTATTCTCAGAATATGTTCATAGCATGGTGTTTTCTAGTATTCTTTTGATTTATAGTATTTTTTGATATTCTTTAGTTTGTGATATTTTATGTTATGTTGATGATGATCACAGTTCATGTCATGGCGTTTTAACATTAGGTTTCATATCATGCGATTACCAATAAAACACAATGACGAAGAAGGTTAGTTGAGTACATTTATAAAACAAGCTGAACTTTGAATTCTGATTTTGATCCATGTCTCTGATTAAGTAGGAGAGGGTATTAATTGTGAAGATGTCAGTGACAGTTTCTTTATTTAAACAATATAAAAAGACATCATTACCCCTAATCTAGCCAAATTAATAAAAAAAAAACATAATTTACATTTTAAGCCCTTTTTATCTCAACCATTAACTACAAGATCTAAGGGCTTAAAACACTTCTTGCATTTCTCACTAGGGCTGTAAATGAACAAAACGTTCGTCGAACAATTCGTGAACCGTTTGACAGGAAGTTCATTTGTGTTCATTCATTTAATAAATGAACGAACACGAACAAGAAATTATGTTCGTTTAGTTAAACAAACAAACACGAACATGGGTCGTGTTCGTTCATTTATGTTCGTGAACGTTCAGTAACATGTTCGTTTATGTTCGACAATTTATTAGGGTTTTTTACTTATATTTTTTATTTAAGTACTTCAAAATTCCCACTTAATAAATTATTTGCGCTCGTGTTCTCGTCATTCTCAGTACAAGATAGGGGTGGTTTGTGTTCGTTTATGTTAATGAACACCTGTTTATGTTTGCTTGCCTTCATTTGTGTTTGTCTATATTCACGAACGTTCGTTTGTGTTCGCTTTAGTCTACTACCTAAAATTAACAAACAAACACAAATGAACACGAACAAGGTTGTGTTTGTTTGCAAGCCCTAGTTTCACAAAACCCCCTTTTTCTAATAACCCTACCCTAAGTGTATATATAAGTTTTTTTGTAAAAATTGTTTACCAAATTCAATCCGCTTAGAAAGTGTTTAGTTGGATGAAGTTGGTCTCACGTTCGATTCTGTGAGAAGCTTTTCTCTAGGCTTCTTAATTTCCTTTTTTAGTTTAAAACTTAATTTATTTATTTTGTTCATTATTTAAATTAAATTTAACAAAACGATATCCGAAATGTTTTTTTTTCCTTTTTATATAAAAGCTGATAAAGCGAGCACATTTTGGGCATATTACGACCATAATTTTTGGGCTTTCACTTGCTTTTTCTATAATGAATTCATCGAAACAAACAAAGTTTTCACTCGGCGCAACACGCATGTTTGATCCATCTAGTGTATATATAGTTTGTCTTTATATGTGTGTATATATATTATTAATAAATTGTTCGCCGCGAAGAAACCGTCGGTCAACGGGGCCATAACTGTCTTTTTAGAAGATCCTGACCGTAATAATTCAGACGGTTATCTTCGAGATTGAATCTCATCCGTTCAAACCCAAAAAATTTGGCAGTTTTATTTTCAAAGCAAATTAAGGTTTCCTGTGTTTTCTGCATTTTTCTAGCTACGTGGGTACGCTCCCTCAACCTTGTCGGAGATATTTGATAACTTCTACGTGGAAGATAGTATACAAGATGTATATATATGTCCGTGTATGCTTTGTATTACATCGTTTTCAATAAATGATACCAATGCAAGGTCGTTACATATTTTATGTGTTTATGATGTTTGTTATGTTTCGAAAATAGTTTCTTATTTAGTTTGGTTGTTTTGCTTCAGCTATGATCGATGGATAATGCTGTGTATGATGAGGATTCAATTACGGGGAAAAATGTAAGTTGTTAATTTATATGGCATTGTGTTTATTTAACCATGCTTGTTCATTTGAATAATGAAGCAGGCAACAATTATGAAGTCTTGTAATATAGTTGGAAATGTATATATCATTTTGTTTTGTCAAGTATTGGGATTTACATACCATTGTCTTTTTTACAATCGTTTTGTGTTTGTAGCAATCCTTTGTGTTATTATAGTAAAACAATCATTGACATGCTTTTTTTGTAAGGTTGTAGCTGACGAGTTTGTGGATGGTCATTTGCATAAATTTACTCATTGCTCTAATGAGAATGTACATTTATATAAGCAAGCTTATGATGAAGTTTCTGTTATTATTTATCATATTGTGTGTTATTCAAAATCATTGTGTTTTTTACAGATATTGTGTTTTTTGGTTTTTTTTTTTTTTTGTAATCTACTATGACAACAGTGATTGACAGTTGTTGTTTTTTTCTTTTCCAGGTTGTGGCTGACAACATGTTTGTGGATGACCATGCTCAAAAGTTGAGTAAGATATCTGATGAAACCGGAAACGTGCGTAATAATTCTTGTAAAATATTTTATCATATTGTGTATTATTTAAAATCATTGTTTTTTTTACAGATACTGTGTTTTTTTACAGATATTGTGTTTTTTGGTTTATTTTTGTAATATACTATGACAACAGTGATTAACAGTTGTTTTTTTTTTCTTTTCTAGGTTGTGACTGACAACATTTTTATGGATGATTATTTTCAAAAGTTGAGTAAAATATCTGATGAAACTGGAAACGTACGTAATAATTCTTATAAAATTGTAAGATAACATTGTTGTAGTACAACATGGTAGTTTATTTTATTAATGAGTATATTGTTTTTCAGTTTGAAGAATTGTTTAGAGTACTTCCTGACTTGACTATGTCTTCAATCGGGTCTGCAAAGGTAAATCGTTTATGTTAAAGTATGTAAATTATTTTGTTAGTGATAGTTGGTGATGTTTATGCTGAATCTTATTATGTTTGATTATATTTTTTGTTTTGTAAATTTCAAAACAAATCTAATTTACCTCTAAAAATCAATAATTTTAATTAAACAATGTAACAAAATAATATATAATATTTATCTTAAAGGTGTATTAATATTCGTGTCAGGATGAATTTGAGTTGCAGCACGCATAGAACCAATTTTAGTTGGAGCATGCAACACCTGAAAGAAAAACTTAAATTATATATTAAGAAATAACCATTATTTTGATCTCTTAATATATATTATCTTTTAACAAATAAAAATCGGGGATGTATTGGTATTTCATTATTAATGCATTAAATGTGTTCGAATGTTATCCCATGAGCTATATTCTGCAGTGTTATAAATCATTGTGTTAAAAAAGTCATCAGTCTATTTATGTAATTTAGTTACAGATAATATACATACAATTTAACATTGTGTTTTTAAGACATTGTGTTTTAATACGTCTTGACGGTTATCTATGTAATTTAGTAAAACATAATTAGATATATACAAGTTAACATTGTGTTTTTTAAGACATAGTGTTTTTAATACATAACAGTTACTTCTGAATGGAAGCAGTTATTTCCTAACAGCAGTTCAGGTTGAGACTTTAACCTGGTCAGCCTAATAAATAGGAGATAACATTCCGCGATCTAACAAAAGAATTATAAAACTAATTAAAAAACTGCTAATTAGTTAGTTCCCCCATGATTTTCTGGCCACGTTCTCCATCTAAGAGAATTCCGACAAAAAAGGAAGCAATTTGAAAAAAAAAACAAATGCAGTTCAATCTTGGCAGTTATTTCTGATGTTTAATAAATCATTTTTGTATATAAACAATGTTAAACATGTCATCTATAATCATTTCAATACATCATTCAAAAAAATATCCTTTACCAAAAATGCCAAGTTTTACGAAAACGCCAAAGATGGCAAACACTCTGGCAATTAGACGATTCATCCTATGTTTTGACAACAGAAGGAGGGTGTATGTTAGGACAATCAAAGCAATTTTGAAGTTGGAAGAAGAGGTACAGAGGGGTATACTATCGCTTGGCATCGCTCTGGATAACGAATGTCATGAAACACAAAAGCTTATGAAAACATTAACAAGGAAATTTGGACCAATCGAAGCAGATGGAAAATCGGACCCAGTCATGACATCATGGCGTTTTGATGAGAAAACAGACATGGTGACCGTTATATATGATAGCGGAGAGCAGGAAGACTACCTGCTTGAAAACATCATGACAAAGCATGAGATTTGGTTCATGGAAGAATTGCACAATGCCACATGTTTGAACACAGACATGGACTCAAAAATGGTGTTGATGCAGGACATGCTCAAATGGAGGTTTCAGATCTTCAACAACAAGAAGCTGATGAAAGTGAAGGTGATGACATGGATGAAAGTCTTGAAGACTCCGAGGAAGAAGACGACGGAAGTGATGGATAGTTCTCGGACAAAGTACCGTCTGACAAGGAGTTTTAATTTTTTTTTCTTTTGTGTACTTTTTTTAAGATAATAAAATGCTATATTTCTCCCTTGAGTTTCAAAACGCCAAAAAAGCCCCTTCCCCCTTCACTATATCACGTGCCATGTGTTGGGCCAGGATTTGTTGTCACCGTTCTCACACTTTAGGGCATTTTCTCTTGATCCTGTACCTTATATATGAAATACAATTATGTAAGAAATCAATTTATAATAAAAAAATATCTGGTAAAATGACAGAATAGAGCTATTAAGTAAAATTGTTATAAGTCAATGTCAAATACATGACCGATGTAAAAAATAAAAGTAAACATGAAGTCTCTGTGTTGTGTGTAAACATATATGTTATACAATTGTGTTTTTTGTCATTGTGTTTTTTATGTTTTTACTTTTTAAGTAGTTTGTATATTATGTATACCATTCTGTTTGGCTTGAATATTTTAAGAACAACTCCTCTCTCTATATCTCTCTCTATCTCACTCTCTTTCTCTCTCTCTCTCTCTCTATCCCTGTTTCTCTCACACTCTCTCTTTTGTCGTTATGTATATATATCTATCTATATATATATACACACTGCCAGTCTTAGAAACGGTTTTGCTATTTATATGGTTATTTATTTAATAACTACCTACTACTCGTAATTGTAGGAGCTCTAATATACGTGTGTTAACTATTGTTTGTGATAATATTTATTGGACTTTCATCTTCTTAGGAATCACTTTTCATATTTGTTTTATAGATCGTCAAAGTGTATGTTATTTAACCTAGATTGAAAATGAATGTGAAGTTTCTTCCGTCTCTGCTGATACTGATGAAGATAATGCCAAGACTTCCGTCAAAAGTTGTTACACAGTGCAAGGTTGTGTGTAAAGATTGAGTCACACCCCCAAAATCCACCATGCGGAGTACCACCGCTTGGAGGCGTGACGTGACCAGGACCGAGCCACCAATCATATTGAACATCGTAATCAAGTAAATAAGACCAACCACAATACGATTGGTGACCAAAGCTAGTTAACCATGTTTAGTTTAAACGGCGGAAGCATAAAAGTAAATCCAAAAGCATAAGTCCATAGTTTATAAGTTAAAGTTCAAAACGCAAGTTTAATAAGTTCTTAAGGATTTAAATAATAAGCACGGAACATAACAGTCCGTACACCACAACGACTCCTTCCTCGTGCAAGCTCCAAGCGTTTAGCGACCTGTAAGGCATGTAACAACGAGTCAATAACAAAGTTGAGTGAGTTCACGTTTGGTTGTTTAGTTTTAAGTTGTTTCTAAAAAACGTGGTTAGCCTTTCGTTGGCTTAATTGCCGTGGGGGTTACCCCGTAGTTGAAAGTATGTTTAACCAGTTCCTTTTTCATTACCCAAACCATAACCATAATCAGTGGGGGCTTTCCCCGTGTGAATTACTAGACGGTATGATATCGACTACTACGCAAATAAGTTGTGCCCTATATCAGCGTCTATCATCACTGATAGTCTGCCATAGTCCATTAGTACACGCCCGTCTGACCGGCACGGTGTGAGGTTTGTTAAACCTAATAGCGCTATTAAATAATGACCCGCTCGCCATTGGCCTCGGCGATTAAGTCGATATAATGAAGAGGGACTTATTGATAGAGTTTTGTCTAGCTAGTTTTTAAGGTTGTTGTCCTACACCAGGAGGACGAACGTACGTATTCTGCACCAGGAGAATTCGTAGGATTAATAATGGCATCCTATCTATGGAGGATGGCCGTACATATCTTCCCAAGGGGATATGTAGATTTAGTTTTAAATTCTTTAACCCATTCCCAAACCACCGGGAATCCCATGCCTTGTAGAAAGTGTGAACTCACCTCGGTTTGCTAGGTTAGATTCTCAAATATAGCTAACAGTCAAGGTCGGTCAATCACATCCTAATATGATTACCAGTTAGTCATCTAGTGATTTTCAAAATAGAGCACAAAGTTCCTACACGTATCTATCATATAGCATGCATTACTTTAACTGTTTATGCCCATATATACTTCTCATCCATTCCCCACTCATAAGCAAACATAAGATAATGCACATAACACATATAACATGTTAGATCATTTACAGATAGCATACTCGACATTTAGACACGCAAATTACAACTTATGTCGTTTCAGCTTAAATATTCAAAACCGGGCTGTTTTCGGACATTTTAATAAAATAGTTAACTTATTCCAAAAATTCCCAAATTTTTACAGAATGTCTTAAACGTTCCAAATTTTATTATGTAAAAATATCAGGGTCCAGTTCATTACTAATATTTTATAAAAATTCATTTTCCGGACTGAACTCAGATTTATCTTTTTCTGACCACAGTCCACGGAATAATTTATTTAAAATTCATCGTAAGTCCGATTTACGAAATTCCAGTGAGATAATTACAAATACATCGGTGGTCATCTACAGTACAAGTTTCATGATCTAACTCTACACAGAACTCAAGTTATGACAGAAAACAAAATGCATATTTTCAGCAGAAAAATGCAGCTCTAGCTGCTGTTACAAAATGACGCTTTAAAAATAGTAAACAAAGTCCAAAAATTATGATTCCGGTGCCATTAGAACCGTATTTCATAATACATAACCCTAGACTTCAGAAAATACATTTCTTGTTAAGTTATGGTCCTGTTACAGCCAACTGAAGTTGGATGTAATTACCAAATAGCCTACTGTTTTCAGTCTTTAACACTCTAAAGCGCGTTCGATTGATTCCGTTAGCGTGTTTAGTGATCACAACAACGTCAAACATCAATATTACAAGTAGATCAGCAAGTAAATCAGTAACATAATCAAGACAACTTCAGTTTATCATCACTTCATCATGTTTCATCAATATTTCATTACAAGTTTGTTTATATGCAAGACTTTGTTCATGGTTCTTTAGTGTTCATGGATTTTCATCATCAAACGTCTATTAACCACTTAAATAACATAAAGAATGAACGGATCTAAGTTCTTACCACTAGCTCAAGGCTAGGGAAGTTCGAGTGAAGAAATGTGATGGTTAATAGCGAATGGAGAAGGTCCTTCCACTTTCGAGAGCACCAAGCTTCGTTGTATGACCCGTAGCACCTTTGTATGTGTGTAAAATGGCTAGAAAGGGAGTTGATGGTGGTGATAGGGTGGTTGGTGGTGGCTTCCGAAAGTGGGGAAGGAAGAAGGAGAAGTTGTTTGTTGTTTGATGTTTGATGAGAGATGTTGGAGGTCTAGCATGTATATTTATAAACCAAGTCCCTTATTAACCAACATACAATGTGTCCCTCATCTCCCAACATTCATCACTAAAATAATCAAAGTATTGTGGGGGTGTCCCCATTAGTTCCAACCGGTTCAACAAGGGGGGGGGGGGTATAGGGTTGGGTGGTGATCCTTGGTTACTTATTTAGATAGGATGTAAGTGTTTAGTTAGGGTGTTGTTATGTGTGTTATAATATAAGGCGTGTTAGGGTGTTCGGGGACCCTAACTAGCTCATAAAAGTATAAGCAATGTGTTTGGCAATATTTTTATGTTTCAGGTAGTGTCCGGTTGTTCGGTTCGATACTGTTCCGTTAAAGTGCTTAATTAATCCGAAAAGTGTCTTTTATATATATTTTTGTAACACTTTTGATTTCTAACACTTAGGAAAAACACACAGGACTGTTTAATGACTTTTCTGTACACTACTAGCATGTTCACAAATACATGTAAGCATAACACAGTAATCAGAGAGCAGTTAAGTAATTCCACACAGTCGTCAAGCACTTTAATTGTCATTAATAAATTGTACGGAATACATGTAAATTTGAGGGTTGTCACATTCTCCCCCTGTTAAGAGAATTTCGTCCCGAAATTTAGCGCGTGGTTACTGAGGAAGCTAGTTAAGTTGCGTTGGTTTCCTGGTTTTCCTGGGGTGTCACATCATCCCCCTGTTGATTTGGAAATTCGTCCCGAAATTCTGCAGTAGCTTCAGCCTCGGTAGTGGTTGCGTTTTTCTTAAACAGCTGGGGATACTTGAGTTTCATTTGGTCTTCTCGTTCCCAGGTATACTCTGGGCCGTGACGGGAATCCCAACGAACTCGGACAAAAGGTATTCTTGTGCGCTTGAGAATCTTAACATCTCGATCAGTAATCTCTACAGGTTCCTCGACGAATCGCAGCTGGTCGTCGATAGTGAGTTCCTTGAGAGGAACTATGAGGGTCTCATCTGACAGACACTTCTTCAGATTCGACACATGGAATACGTCGTGAACTCCGCTGAGTTCTTCGGGTAGATTCAACCTGTAGGCGACTTTGCCAATTTTCTCGATGATTTCAAACGGTCTGACATAACGCGGATTGAGCTTGCCTCGTTTGCCAAAACGAACTACGCCTTTCCAAGGCGAGACTTTGAGTAGCACTCGATCCCCAACCTGGAACTCGAGTGGTTTTCTTCCCTTATCAGCATAGCTTTTCTGACGGTCACGAGCTACCGCCATTCGCTGTCGTATCTGAGCAATTCTCTCGGTGGTATCTACCACAAGTTCTGGGCCAGTGATTTGGCTGTCACCAACTTCTGCCCAACAGAGAGGTGATCGGCATTTGCGTCCGTAAAATGCCTCGAACGGAGCGGCTTGGATGTTGGTGTGGTAGCTGTTGTTATATGAAAACTCCACTAGCGGGAGGTGCTTTTCCCAGCCATTACCAAAATCGATTACACATGCCCTAAGCATGTCTTCAAGGGTCTGGATGGTGCGTTCAGATTTCCCATCCGTCTGTGGGTGATGAGCGGTGCTCATATCTAAACGTGAGCCAAAAGGTTTGTGCATAGCTTGCCACAGTTCAGAAGTAAAACGCGCGTCACGATCAGAAATGATGGAGGTTGGCACTCCGTGCCTTGATACCACTTCTTTTAGGTAAATGTATGTAAGAGTAGAAAACTTATCCGTTTCCTTGATGGCCAGAAAATGTGCAGACTTGGTCAGTCGATCCACGATCACCCAAATGGTATCATTTCCGCGTTGAGACCTGGGCAGGCCGGTAACAAAATCCATGGAAATTTGTTCCCATTTCCATTTCGGGATCTCTGGTTGTTGTAGTAGGCCTGATGGTTTCTGGTATTCAGTCTTGACTCTGGCACAAGTCAAGCATTTACTGACGTAGGTTGCTATGTGGGCTTTCATACCAGGCCACCAGTATGTAGTCTTGAGATCGTGGTACATCTTATCCAAACCAGGATGTACTGAATAGCGAGACTTATGTGCTTCATCCATCACAAGCTTGCGTTGGTCTCCATATAGTGGAACCCAGATGCGTCCGTTTACATAGTAGGCGCCGTTTTCCTTTTGTTCTAGTCGTTGTCTCGATCCTCGTAGGGACTCAGCCCTGATGTTTTCTGCTTTCAATGCTTCGACCTGAGCATCACGAATTTGAGCGGGAAGGCTAGAGTGAATGGTAAGCTGTAACGCTCGTACATGCTTAGGTATGGTATCCTTTCGACTGAGGGTGTCGGCCACAACAATAGCCTTGCCTGGATGGTATTTGATAGCGCATTCATAATCGTTCAAGAGCTCGACCCATCGGCGTTGTCTCATGTTTAACTCCTTTTGCTTGAAGATATGCTCGAGACTCCTGTGATCGGTGTAAATGGTGCACTTGGTACCGTACAGGTAATGTCTCCATATCTTAAGTGCGAAAACAACTGCTCCCAGTTCCAAGTCGTGTGTAGTGTAGTTCCTTTCGTGAACCTTAAGTTGGCGCGATGCGTAGGCAATGACCTTGTCACGTTGCATCAATACGCAACCAAGTCCTTGGATGGAAGCGTCGCAATAAACTACAAAATCATATGTGCCTTCAGGCAATGAGAGGATATGCGCGCTACAAAGTCTATCTTTCAAGTGTTGGAATGCGAACTCCTGTGCATCACCCCAACGATAGGTGACACCCTTCTGAGTCAGTGAAGTGAGAGGTTGCGCAATCTTGGAGAAATCTTTGATAAACCTTCTGTAGTATCCTGCCAAACCCAAGAATTGGCGGATTTCTGTTGGTGTGCGGGGTGCAGGCCAGTTCTTGATCGATTCAACCTTAGATGGATCCACATGAATCCCATCCTTGTTTACTATGTGGCCTAGAAAGTGGACTTCACGATGCCAGAAGTCACATTTCGAAAATTTGGCATACAGTTGCTCTGCTCGAAGAAGTTCCAGCATAAGTCGTAGATGCTGCTCGTGTTCCTCCTGACTCTTAGAATAGATCAGGATGTCGTCGATGAACACTATGACAAACTTATCCAGGTAAGGTTTGCATACTCGGTTCATGAGATCCATGAAGACCGCTGGTGCATTCGTCAGCCCGAATGGCATAACCAAAAACTCGTAATGGCCGTAACGAGTTCTGAATGCTGTTTTGGAGACGTCCTCATCTCGGACCCTCAGCTGATGGTATCCCGATCTCAAATCAATCTTGGAGTAATAGCTCGACCCTTGCAACTAGTCGAACAAGTCGTCAATACGTGGAAGAGGATAACGATTCTTCACAGTCACCTTGTTGAGTTCGCGGTAGTCAATACACATTCTGAAAGTATCATCTTTCTTTTTCACAAACAAGACTGGAGCTCCCCAGGGCGAAGAGCTAGGACGTATGAAACCCTTTTCCAAGAGTTCTTGTAATTGCGTGGATAGTTCTTCAAGTTCTGATGGAGCTAGACGATAAGGTGCTCGAGCTATGGGCACTGCTCCAGGAGCTAGCTCGATTTGAAATTCAACTTGACGATGAGGCGGAAGACCAGGTAATTCCTCAGGAAATACCTCGGGAAAGTCACGTACAATAGGGATGTCTTCAATTCTCTTCTCTTCCGTTGATGTGTCAGTAACGAGTGCTAAAATGGCAGTGTGGCACTTTCGCAAACACTTCTGGGCCTTATGGAAAGAGATAATGCCTACGACAGCACCACTCTTGTCGCCATGAATCACGAGGGGTTCTTCACCAGAACGAGGAATGCAGACGATTTTCTCCTTGTAAACAATCTCCGCTTGCTGATGAGATAACTAATCCATCCCAATAACGACGTCGAAACTACCCAGTGTGATAGGAATAAGATCGATAGAGAAGGTCTGACCAGCTAAGACGAGGTTACAACCTTTAACTATGTGTGCGCCCTCGAGACTTTCACCATTAGCTAGTTCTACAGCATGTTTGGTGTTTTATGGGTAATGGGGTACGCTTAAGCACCTGACTAACTCTTAGGAACACATTTCTAACATCTGTACCCGAATTAACTAAAATAGAAACAAGGAAATTGTCTGGTAGGAACTTACCCGCCACAACATTGGGGTTGTTTCCTTCTTCCTCTTGTCCATTCAGGAGCTCATGCTTACCAGTCCTGCGGTTATCCTTATTGTCTCCATTATTGTTCTCGTTGCCCTGGTTGCCGCTGTTGTCATGATTCTGTCTTATCTGCGAACAGTTCCTCTTGAAGTGGCTCTCAGCACCGCACTGGTAACATCTCTTATTACCCTGTTGGTGTTGCTGTTGGTTCCGGTTTGCAGGATATGGGCTCCTACAGTCTCTAGCCATATGTCCCAACTTCTTGCACCGATGACAACACGATTCCGCACATGACCCGCTGTGGTGCCGCTGGCACTTGCGGCATTTCGGTTTATTCCCTAGGTATCCCCCCTGCTTTTGGTAGTTCAGCCCGAGTTTCCTGTGCGATTCCCGTCGTATAGAGCTAGGACCCTCACCTTGGTGATCACCCCAAATATACTTGTTACTAATAAGAGCATTTGCATTGGAAGTGTTACGCTTGGGCAACTTGCCCTCTTCCACCACCTGATCGGTGAGTTGGTGCGCCAAACGAACGACTTGCTGGATTGTGGGAAGGTTGGCCGCACTCACAGACCCTTGGATTTCTGGGACTAAGCCTCTGAGGTATAGCTTGATTCGCCTAGATATGGGTTGTGACATGTTAGGACATAAGGCAGCCAAGTCGTTAGACCTCTTTGTGTACGCTTCAATCTCTGATCCCTCCATCTTCAAACCATAATACTCTATTTCTAGTTCCAGAATGTCGTCCAGGTGGCAGAATTCTTCCTTAATCCAATCCTTGAAGTCGCTCCAGAGGATGGCATTCGCGTCTGCCAATCCGAGCATCTGAACTTGTGCGCTCCACCAAGAATACGCTTTCCCTTGCAACATTCCAGTAGCGTACTCTACTCGTTTGCTGGCAGGGCTTTCACTCTCTTCGAATGTATATTCGATTCTCCGGATCCAGTGTAGAAGGCCGATTGTCCCTTCAGTGCCGTCGAAAGTGGGAGGTTTGCATTCTAGGAACGCCTTGAAGGTGCCCATGCGTGTTTGAGGGTGCGTGGGTTGACTCCCTGTTTGGATTGCTAAGGCTTCAGCAATCCGTTCGTTGATCCAGGTCGTCAGCTGACCCTGGGTCATGTCGAGACGTCCACTCATGATCTTCACATCGAAGGGACACACGTAAGAAAGGTGTCGCAAGTGCGTAAGTGTGGAGTGACAGAAAAGAGTAAGCACACAAGGTTCAAATAGCAATTATTACGTTAATTAATGCACAGTGTGAACTATCTAACCAACAATATAACATAAATCATACCACCTATGGTGTCGAGTCTTGCACGTGGAGCGAAGCGTCGTTGTGGATCGTTGAGCACTGTACAGGTTATAGTCTGGTTTTATAAAAAAAATTTCTCTTTTTTAAAACCAAGTTCACTATAACCAACGGCTCTGATACCAATCTGTCACACCCCCAAAATCTACCATGCGGAGTACCACCGCTTGGAGGCGTGACGTGACCAGGATCGAGCCACCAATCATATTGAACATCGTAATCAAGTAAATAAGACCAACCACAATACGATTGGTGACCAAAGCTAGTTAACCATGTTTAGTTTAAACGGCAGAAGCATAAAAGTAAATCCAAAAGCATAAGTCCATAGTTTATAAGTTAAAGTTCAAAACGCAAGTTTAATAAGTTCTTAAGGATTTAAATAATAAGCACGGAACATAACAGTCCGTACACCACAACGACTCCTTCCTCGTGCAAGCTCCAAGCGTTTAGCGACCTGTAAGGCATGTAATAACGAGTCAACAACAAAGTTGAGTGAGTTCACGTTTGGTTGTTTAGTTTTAAGTTGTTTCTGAAAAACGTGGTTTGCCTTTCGTTGGCTTAATTGCCGTGGGGGTTACCCCGTAGTTGAAAGTATGTTTAACCAGTTCCTTTTTCATTACCCAAACCATAACCATAATCAGTGGGGGCTTTCCCCGTGTGAACTACTAGACGGTATGATATCGACTACTACGCAAATAAGTTGTGCCTTATATCAGCGTCTATCATCACTGATAGTCTGCCATAGTCCATTAGTACACGCCCGTCCGACCGGCACGGTGTAAGGTTTGTTAAACCTAATAGCGCTATTAACTAATGACCCGCTCGCCATTGGCCTCGGTGATTAAGTCGATATAATGAAGAGGGACTTATTGATAGAGTTTTGTCTAGCTATTTTTTAAGGTTGTTGTCCTACACCAGGAGGACGAACGTACGTATTCTGCACCAGGAGAATTCGTAGGATTAATAATGGCATCCTATCTATGGAGTATGGCCGTACATATCTTCCCAAGGGGATATGTAGATTTAGTTTTAAATTCTTTAACCCATTCCCAAACCACCGAGAATCCCATGCCTTGTAGAAAGTGTGAACTCACATCGGTTTGCTCGGTTAGATTCTCAAATATAGCTAACGGTCAAGGTCGGTCAATCACATCCTAATATGATTACCAGTTAGTCATCTAGTGATTTTCAAAATAGAGCACAAAGTTCCTACACGTATCTATCACATAGCATGCATTACTTTAACTGTTTATGCCCATATATACTTCCCATCCATTCCCTACTCATAAGCAAACATACGATAATGCACATAACAGATATAACATGTTAGATCATTTACAGATAGCATACTCGACATTTAGACACGCAAATTACAACTTATGTTGTTTCAGCTTAAATATTCAAAACCGGGCTGTTTTCGGACATTTTAATAAAATAGTTAACTTATTCCAAAAATTCCCAAATTTTTTCAGAATGTCTTAAAATTTACAAATTTTATTGTGTAAAAATATCGGGGTCCAGTTCATTACTAATATTTTATAAAAATTCATTTTCCGGACTGAACTCAGATTTATCTTTTTCTGACCACAGTCCACGGAATAATTTATTTAAAATTCATCATAAGTCCGATTTATGAAATTCTAGTGAGATAATTACAAATACATCGGTGGTCATCTACAGTACAAGTTTCATGATCCAACTCTACACAGAACTCAAGTTATGACAGAAAACAAAACGCATATTTTCAGCAGAAAAATGCAGCTCTAGCTGCTGTTACAAAATGACGCTTTAAAAATAGTAAACAAAGTCCAAAAATTATGATTCCGGTGCCATTAGAACCGTATTTCATAATACATAACCCTAGACTTCAGAAAATACATTTCTTGTTAAGTTATGGTCCTGTTACAGCCAACTGAAGTTGGTTGTAATTACCAAACAGCCTACTGTTTTCAGTCTTTAACACTCTAAAGCGCGTTCGATTGATTCCGTTAGCGTGTTTAGTGATCACAACAACGTCAAACATCAATATTACAAGTAGATCAGCAAGTAAATCAGTAACATAATCAAGACAACTTCAGTTTATCATCACTTCATCATGTTTCATCAATATTTCATTACAAGTTTGTTTATATGCAAGACTTTGTTCATGGTTCTTTAGTGTTCATGGATTTTCATCATCAAACATCTATTAACCACTTAAATAACATAAAGAATGAACGGATCTAAGTTCTTACCACTAGCTCAAGGCTAGGGAAGTTCGAATGAAGAAATGTGATGGTTAATAGCGAATGGAGAAGGTCCTTCCACTTCCGAGAGCACCAAGCTTCATTGTATGACCTGTAGCACCTTTGTATGTGTGTAAAATGGCTAGAAAGGGAGTTGATGGTGGTGAGAGGGTGGTTGGTGGTGGCTGCCAAAAGTGGGGAAGGAAGGAGAAGTTGTTTGTTGTTTGATGTTTGATGAGAGATGTTGGAGGTCTAGCATGTATATTTATAAACCAAGTCCCTTATTAACCAACATATAATGTGTCCCTCATCTCCCAACATTCATCACTAAAATAATCAAAGTATTGTGGGGGTGTCCCCACTAGTTCCAACCGATTCAACAAGGGGGGGGGGGGTATAGGGTTGGGTGGTGATCCTTGGTTACTTATTTAGTTAGGATGTAAGTGTTTAGTTAGGGTGTTGTTATGTGTGTTATAATATAAGGTGTGTTAGGGTGTTCGGGGACCCTAACTAGCTCAGAAAAGTATAAGCAATGTGTTTGGCAATGTTTTTATGTTTCGGGTAGTGTCCGGTTGTTCGGTTCGACACTGTTCCATTAAAGTGCTTAATTAATCTGAAAAGTGTCTTTTATATATATATTTTTGTAACACTTTTGATTTCTAACACTTAGGAAAAACACACAGGACTGTTTAATGACTTTTCTGTACACTACTAGTATGTTCACAAATACATGTAAGCATAACATAGTAATCAGAGAGCAGTTAAGCAATTCCACACAGTCGTCAAGCACTTTAATTGTCATTAATAAATTGTACGGAATACATGTAAATTTGAGGGTTGTCACAGATTGGTTAGTCTATCTTTCAACACCTGAGTTTGCTATGAATCATTGTCGTTTCATGCGCAGATTAGGTGATCATAAGATAATTGCCGTTAACCGATTATTGTGTGATATTCGTTATGTGGGTAATGAATCCCCTAAATGTTTCTTAGGTATTAAAGTTCACATTCACTTCAACGCTCATCCGTGCAATATTTTATTTCTAGCAAGTTTGGATGGGATGGTATGTGTTTGCCTAATCAATACTAGTGAATTGGTAGTTTGGAATCCATTAACTCGTGTGTTCAAGATGCTATCAAATTCTAATTCATAGGGTTTTTTTAGTCCGGATGAGGATAGTCTTGGGTTTTGTGTCAACTCTTATGGTGATTACATTATTGTGCATATTAAACGGACACATATGATGTTGGCTGTTAACATTTATTCTCTAAGTGAACATGGTCAACTCCAATGTTCTCAAACTACAGTCCGTTTAATGTTGACGTCTATAGTTGGTCTGTAGGCACGTTTTGTGCAAATTGTTTGTATTTCGTATTGACCAGGTTCTGGTGTGTGGGTAACGCATGTGTACTTCGTTTAGATGTTGATAGCAGGGTAATTTCTGATGTAGGATTCCCAGATACAATGGATGTGGAAGCTACAGGTCAGTTGGTTAGTATACGAGATCAACTCCATATGTTGGTTAGTATTAGATTCTATAGTGTGAATATGGAATTGTGGAAACTTGAAAATGAAAAGTGGTCGAAAGTATTTTTTTTGTCCACCTGCTATTTCTATGCCATTGATGATTGGGTCGTCTGTGCACTATATCAACAGAAATAAGTTCATTATAGTACAAGAATGGGATGATATTACTGATGTAAATGTGGAGGCAGAGGAAATGCATGGTTTTTTGCCTATCATCTTTACTTAAGGCGTGAATGGATCTGTTTATTTTGAAACTACAATTTCACCAAAGGTTTAGCTATGCTATTTTATGTAGTTCTTTTATTGTTCTTCGTTGTTTTGATCAGTTAGTAATTGATGTTTGTGGTTGTATTTATGTGTGGTATAGTTTGTCACAATGAGATTGAATCTTTATGAATTAATGTGCTTATATTATCATTTTAAATATTCATTGAGAGTGTATGATTTTAATATTTACTTTGTACGTATTTAATTATGATTACATGTGATTGTGTTTTAAAAACAAAAAAGTGTTCCAAAAAACACAATGGGCCCTTGGAGACCAAGCCCTTATAGTAGCTTGGAAGCCCTTACCATTGGAGCTCATCCATCTTTAGAGGCCCTTAGGTGAGATGCACGTGCACAAGGGCATGTGTTTGTCTTGGTTTATGTGATGAGGTGGGCCCAAAGTAAAAAAAAAAAGTTCTATTGAAATATTGTGTGTAATGTTTAGTTGCTAATTTTAAACACATGTTAAATATTCATTGAGAGTGTATGATTTTAATATTTCCTTTGTACGTATTTAATTATGATTAAATGTGATTGTGTTTTAATAACAAATGGTGTACCAAAAAAACACAATGTTTGTTAATGATGGCTTTCTTACAGAAAAACACAATTGTAATGAGACAATTTAATATATAAAGGGATATTAAATTCTTCAAATCACAATGTTACACGAAACCGGAAACAAATTTATAACAAAAAATACATCTTTTGGTGAAAAGAAAAATCATGTAAAAAGTACAATAACAGTCAGTTAGTGTATATGTTTACCTAAATACCTGGTGGAGATACTAAACAATCTTTTTAATTGCCTTTTGCATGTAATAATGTCTTTACATAATGTGATAAGTATTACTTTTCTATATGACAAATTAAGACATTAAGAAGAGTTATACACTTGCATAGATAAATACTATATTAATCTGTCAGATGAGTAAGCATAATTTTATAACTCCATATGTAAAACAAAATATTAGTAAGTTAAAGCATGATAAACATTCATGAAATCTGTTTATATTTTCAACAAAGGATCAAACAAAGATAATAGGCCACCACATATTTAGGGCGTTTTACCCTCGTAATTTGCTCATTAAATAAAGTATTCAATTTGTTAGTTTTTTAGATTAAATAGTGGTTACCTATTGTGCAGTTACGTAGAATTAGAAACTTCCCACATTGTAATAGGTGCAGTTAATGATTAGTTTTTAGTTGAATGATTTTTTTAGTATAGTCATTGTGTTTTTTAGTATCATTAGGTCATTGTTTTTGTGTTTTTTATATATTTGATTTCTTTTGTAGTTGTCTATATTTAAATATAACATTGTGTAATTAACTTCTTACTTTTTGCTGTCTTTCTCATTCTTTTTCAATAGTGGTTACATATTGTGCAGTTATTGACAATTAGAAACTTCTCACTTTGTAATATGTCCAGTTAAGGAATAGTTCTTACTGGATTGTTTTTTTTTTTTTTTTGGAATATTGTCATTTTGTGTTTTGTTTATCATTGTGTTATTGGTATTCTGTTTTCTATATATTTGATTTTTTTGTAGGTGTCTATTTTTATATATTGTATTGTGTAATTAGCTTCCTATTTTTTTTTGTTATGGTTCTCATTATTTTTCAATAATCCAATTATCATAAAAAAACAATATTTTTATAAAAGGACAAAATAATATATAAAACACAATGCCACAAAAATCCTACGATGTAATTATTTTCACAATTGTAATAACACAATGTTTGACAACTAACACAGTAATTTATAAAAATAAGATTGATTAATAAAAAGTATATCCATGTATGTGATTGATTAAAAACTATCTCCATGTATGTGTATATGTTTACCTGTAAATTAGAAACGGTTTCTAATATATATTGTTATTTAATTTTATTTACCCCCTATCGTCCATAGTATGTAAAAACCGTATACCACCACTACTCGTAGTTTTAGGAGTTTTTACTCACCTGTGTCAACTGTTAATTGGGGTAGTTTTTATGTAGGTATTCATTTTTCAAAGGAATCGCTTTTCGTATGTGTTTTCTTCCTCTCTGTATCAACGTCAGTATTTCTAATTAAAGTATAATCGTAAGTGAATATGAAGGATCTTCCATCTCTGTTAATATTGATGAAGATTATTCCAAAACTTCCGGCAAAGGAGGTTATACGGTACAAGGCTGTGTCTAAAGAGTGGTTAGCCTATCTTTCAACTCCTGAGTTTTCTAAGAATAATTGTCGTTTCTTGCAAGTATTAGGTGACCAGGAAATAATTACTCTTGACAAATCATCGTGTGTGATTCGTTATGTTGATGTTGCATCTCCTAGATGTGTTTTAGGCACTAATCTTCACATTCCCTTCTATTGTCATCCATGTAATGTGATCTTTCTAGCAAGTTTGGATGGCATGGTATGTTCTTGCCTATGTAATACTGGTGAATTAGTTGTTTGGAATCCACTAACTCGTGTGTTCAAGATGCTGAGAAATTCTAATTATCAGGGATTTTACAATATGGATGATGATAGTCTTGGGTTTTGTGTTGACTCTGCTGGTGATTACAAAATTGTGCACATTAAACGCACTCATTTCAGGTTGACTGTTAACATTTATTCTTTTAGTGAAGGTTCATGGTCAACTCCAAGGTTCTTAATTTATAGTCCATATGATATTGTTGTTTATAGTTGGTCCGTTGGGACGTTTTGTAGGAATAGTTTGTATTTTGTATTGACCAAATTCTGGTGTATGGGTAACACAACGGTTCTTCGATTGGATGTTGAGTCGAAGGTAATAGAAAATGTAGGATACCCAGATACATTGAGTGTGGAATCTATAGGTCAGTTGGTGACTATACAAGATGAACTCCATATGTTGGTTAGTATTGGAATGTGTAGTGTAGATGTTCAATTGTAGCGTCTGCAAAATAATACTTGGTCAAAAGTGGTGTCTTTTCTACCCCGTGTGTTTATGCCATTGATGATAGGGTCATCTGTGCACTACATTGATGGAAATAACAAATTAATTATAGTACACGAATGGGGTGATGTTGCTCAGATAAACGTAAGGGCAAAGAAGATGCATGGTTTTTTTTCCTATCATCTTTACACAAGACATTGTAGGAGCAAGTTATATTGAAACTGTAGTTTCACCACATGTTTAGTTATGGTTTTGTATTTAGTTGTTTGTTGTTATCATTGTGTTATATACATACTATAATGTTTGTGGTTGGTATATTTTTGTATATGGAGAATCAATATTCGAAATTAATGTGTTATTTTAATTGTTATATTATGTTTATAATATGTTTGGTGTGTAATATTTTATACCAATAAATATAATCAACGTTTGATTGTCATTGGTAGTTTTTTTAACACTTTGGTAAACATCTAACTTTCATAGATCTTATCTAAGTTCATTTAATGGTGTTATTAATTTCTACGTTAATCAATTTACAAATAATTAATTCATTTTAAATTGTGCGAATTAGATGTAAGATTTTAATTTAGTATGTATGACAATACAAGAATAGTTGTAGTTACTAATCGCAATCGCATAAAAAGTCATCATTATCTTGAATATGGAGACACTTATTGATGTTCTTAATTGTTGGGTAAGAAGTCATTGTGATATTAAAATATGCAGTGCATTTGGATGATGGAAATATTACCAATAGGGGAAGGTTCATTTGAGAAGAAATTTAATGTGAGAAGAAAAAGAAGAAATGTCATATTAGTAAAATACTATTTCATTTATAACTCATATCATTAATTATTAACTCTTTAATTAATTAGTCAAGTAATAATTAATTATCCTACATATAATCTACAAAACCTACACATATCAAAATTTTCCTACATATACCCTACACATTATAGAATTTTATCCTACAAAGTCGAAATTTATCCTACACACCTCGAAAATATATCCTACACAACTCGTAATTTATTCTACACTTTAAATTAACCTGTTTTTTTTTATTTGGAAAAAGTATATATTTTGAAAATGAGTTACAAATTTTATTTAGTTAGTTATTAAAGGGGAAGAATACAAATTAATGATTTTTGTAAGTTTACCAATATACCCTTATATTAAAATTAAATGCAAATATTAAATGAAATAAAATAAAGCATTCTTATTGGTTGAAACTTCTTCTTTTTTTTTCTTACAAAAAAATTCTTCTCATCTGAACCCTCCACTATTACCAATAAGACTTCTAATGTTGTATACAGGAAAACACAACTAAATTTATAAATAAATATGAACTTCGACTACCGTTTACAAATTATAATTCTAAACAAAATATGTCATCCATGCCATAATATACTAATAATTGTCATCAAGGTTAGACTACCAACCAACCAAAAAAACATAATAAACTGTACCAACATGTCCAACCAAAAACCATCAAACGATGACGACAAAAGGCATTAGTTTATATATGTAGACATCTGCATCATTAGCAGATAACGTTAACTGCATCCACATGCGTCAACATGAGGAGGTTTCCTGATTCAACATAAGTCAAATGCATAATGTCACCCGCGCTAATATCATTTTCTTTCATGAAACTTGGCCACCCTTCAATCACATACCTAAATCCATTTCTATCCTTCTGTTGCTTAACTCTCTTCACAAATGTTTTCCCATTCATGTTTCTGACATTCATCTGATGCACCTTCTTTGTTAGCCTTGCCCTGTTTACAACTTCTACAGGTAATCGCTGCATTGATGTAAGAGTTAACAAGTATATTAGCCGTGTTGGAATATAATTTTCAGCAGCAACAAATATCAATTGTTAATTTACGAATAAACATAATTTAGTATGTATTATCTATTATAGTTATTCTATGAAGGCTATAAGTGAAGTTATACTTTATTGTTAAAAAAACAACTGTTTTAAGGTTTTTTGTTGCAAACCAAGTTGAATTGTTATGTGTTTAACTGGTAATTCTATACGTATAAATAGCCTTATGAATGGTGTTGTAAATTGTTCTCATTAAATAACAGAAATGACATACCATTCGATAATTTCCTTTCCTGTTGAATCGATACGCATCACTTTCTTGAACATCATTTTGACGTGCAACACGTTTTTCGCCTACATTGCCTACCTTCAACGCCATCCCACTTCTTTTCCCGTTTTTGTTAGCCTTATCATTACAAACATGCATTACCTTTCAATATATATATATATATATATAGTATATATGTTAATGTATAAGAAATATTTATTGGAATATTTTCTTAACTTATGCTTAACTTACCAAACGGATCACGTGTTTGTCGTCCAGTTGCTGACACGGTAGAATGATCATAAGTTGTACAACATATCAGTTCTTTAGGTTCTTCAGATGTAGATTCAGATGCAATCTATTTACCTTTCTTTTTAACCTGTTATTACAGTCGTAACATTAAAGCAAATTAAACTACAATCATCAACTAAGTATGTAAAATAATATGAACAAATAACTTATCCGTTATTATGTTTCAAAGACTTACATCTTCTTTTGTCTGGTTTTTATTTCCCTCTCTTACAAAACTCCTTCTTTCAGACTTCAACTTTTCTTTTCCAACACTTTTCTTATTCACTTCATGTTTCTCATTAGTTTCATTCATCTGCATCCAAGATTTTTAAAATTCATTAACATCTGAGGATCAATATATTGTATTGTAAAAATAAGTAAACTTATTACCCCAGTAATCAATTAGTCTATTGAGACTTATTGATCAGTGAAGATCTGTTATACGATAACATCCGTAGATAAGTCGTATTTACTGGCAAACCATTTTAACTTACTTTAAAATACTTACAGAGTTGAAGTGTTCATTGTATGTGTCTTTAGGTATTTCAACAACTGAGTTGTCTTTAGTTGTCTCCTTCTTACTAAAAACAACCTCGACTCCGCTACGATAAAGTGTCAAGTCAAACGATTCGCTGTCTGTTTTCATCAACATCAGTATATCATCGTCTTCTATGTCAAGATCTTCATATAACTCCAGACACCCTTTAGCAAAAACGTAGCATGCATTTATTTTTTCGGTCTCAACTTTCCAACACTGACCTGCTGCGTGTATGTTATAAGAATCTTTTTACTGGGTAGTAACAGTAAAATTTGTTCACATAAGCTTCTGGAATGACCTGAAAAGTCATGTAATATTTTATAAACATATATTCATTTATATCATTTACTGAAAAGTATAACAAAAAACAAATTCCTACTAACATATAACTATACTTACTATGATCTTTAAATCTCCGTAACGGTTGACTGTCAAGAACGATTCATCACAAACTTTTTCTATGAAACAATGTATTTGCATACATTTTTCTTTGATTATCCTCAAAACCAATAAGGTGTTCTTTGTCAATTTAAGACCTTTTACGATACTTACCCATCCGTCAGTGACAACACTTTCACCACTTACACTTCTCAGCCATGTCGAACAGCTTATTCCACTTTCATGATTTATCGTTACCTTTGTCCGGTTCTAATAATCTCCTCCCACAAGCTTAACAAACTCAATTGGTAATGCCTGTCGTTATATTTACTAATTTCAGTTTACATAATAAAGTTTACATCTACTTATTGTAGGCATTACAGCATACCAGTTTCAACGATTTAGGGTCTTCTAATAGAGCCAGGCAGGACGTAATCATTTTTGTACACCTATGATATATAACATTTAATATTAACTGTTAGTATTAAGGCTAATACACAATGTCTTAAAATGTAATCTTATGTAATGAGAATATTATTTCCATTAGTGATATTCCTAATTCATAATGTGCAATAGATCTCTTCTATATACCGTTTCAATATATGAGTGTGTGTATATATATATATATATATTCCTAAAATAACTCTTATCGCGTAATCGTACATGGGTTAGGTTATTTTGGAGCAACTTATAACTTATTGACTTATAAAAGTTAATAAGTTGTCTTTATAGTGTTTGGGTTAGCTTATTTAAGTTATTTTTGTGTGTTGAGAAGTTGTTTTTGATAAGTTAGTATTTTTAACTTCTCACTTATTACTTATATAAGTTAATAAGTACTTTTTGAGAAGGAACCCCAAAAATAAATTTTTTTATAACAGAATCATATGTTTTAATCCGTATTTATGTTTGATTACAAATATTTCATATGTAATCCTCATTATACTGTAAACATTAATTCGACAATGTCCATAACATGCAATACATAAGATATATATCAACTATACATAACATATGAGAGGTTGAAGATGATTGAACCCTAAAATCAGATTTGACGTCTACAAACAAGTTATTCGCCGGAGAAACCAGCATATGATTAAGTATCTAACAGAGGTTTAGAAAACTAATAGAACGTAAACCGTTAAGATTTACAATCGGAAGTTACCTTTTTGTCGATCAAATCTTCGGCGGCGATGATCTTTAAGGGGATATGAAACGCCGATGATGATGACGTTGATTTGATTGTGAGAGATATGATGTTGATATCGTATCTTTTGTAATCTTTTATATTTTATTGTTTATTTAACTAAATAATAAAATACTTGAATATTGGTGGTATGGATAGTGTTAATATTAGCCATGGTATTGCAAGTGATTCTATATATTGCGTTATTGCATATGATTATTGTGTTTTCCAACTATGTGGGTTTTCTATACATTAAGTTATATGTTCTGGTCATTGTGTTTAGTTTGTATACAATGTGTTTTAATTTTTTTTTCATTGTGTTTTAATTTATTGTCCATTGTGTTTAATCTGATGTCCACTGTGCTAGCTTCTTTGATGGGAGACTTTCATGTTAGGTTTGTAGCTTACTTTTTTTACTGTAGTTATATTTATTTAAGTTGATTACGAAGAAACAAGTGTTGATCATTTTTATTAACACTCAAATTTAGGAATATGTGAATATGGATATTGATTTTATTAAATTAAATATAAAGACAGATTAAAGACTAAAATATGCATAAAATATTACACGCTACAATTAACACTTCATAGGATTTCGACGACTCTCGCCTTCTTCCACGCGATTTCATTCTTTTGTTTTCTGTTTTGCAGATCGGCTAGGATGTCACAGATTTTCTGATCCTGTTTCAACAGTTGTGTGATAAACTCTTCTGCGTTGTTCTTGAAATCTGATGGAGGAGAGTGGAGAACTTCATCAAGCAATCTGATGCTGCTCCAGGTTCGCTTGTAATTGTTATCACTGATGATGTCGACTTTTCTGTTTAGTTCTTCATATGCTCTCTTTTTTTTCGAGTGACCATCTAGAGAATTATAATTGATTTAGTTTATGTTGATGTTAAATTGTGCCTGAATATAGAGTTGCAAACATGAAAAAAACATTATCTATACCATAAACATCTAACTTTGATAGATCTCATCTATCTTCATTTAATGGTGTTACTAACGAAATAAGAAATAAAAAATTACCATGCTAAAAAATAAAAAAACCGAAAAAATAAATAAAAAACTATTAATCTAGAGTCCGTATTTTTGACGGATTTGTTGTCGACGCATTTGTGCTAGGATCAACGAGTCGCCGGTGAGATAGTCGATGGGTTTAGACAAAAATTCGATATCTTTCTCTATTTGTCTCGATTCTTGTATCGCGACAATTTTTTTTGTTTTCGGCGTTTCTTTTTTCCGGATCGGTATCTTGAGGAGACGGTTACGAACCGCCCATGGTTGGAAATGTTTGCGGAACTTGAAAGAACGGTTGCGAACCGCCCATGCCTAGTATTTGCGTGTACGCTAATACATTCAGATCCATGTCTTGAAGGTTGAAGTTCGGTTGCGGTTGCTTGGTGTTCGGCCAATATGTATTGGGGTTACCGGGTCTCGACGACACACCGAATGGGGGTCGGAAGAGATTCATGATTTACTAATGAAAAGAAAGAGTAGAGAAAGTTTATAAAAACGGTCTTATTTAGAAAAAAGAGCCGGGGAGCGTTTTTTAAAGCACGTTGTGTGCTTGTTTTGGTTCAACAACGCCCTGGGGGCGGTCCCTTCGGCATGGAGGGGCGTTATTTTCTGAAAAAAAACACCCAAATTTTGAGACACTACCGGTGGTCTTAGGGAAGAATACGACTTCTCTCCATTAGAAATCCAGGATGAGCACACGGTATTTAAGAATACGATCTCATAAGAACAAGTTTCAAGAAAACGTTTTCTCTCCATTAGAGTCCCACATGATGGGCCATATATCCACGAACATGATTTATAATAAAGAATCATAAATTGATTTCATTGAAGAACAAGTCCATACCCTCCGAGGTATATGTAATTCTATTATTACATAAATATGTTATCAAATATATGTACTTGGATAGTTGCATATATTTCCTTTTGTTATTACATACATGTAGCTCTCGTATTAGATAGTGTAGGGCTGTAAACGAACCGAACGTTCAGCGAACAGTTCGTGAACCGTTCGGCGGGAAGTTCGTTTATGTTCGTTCGTTTAAAAAACGAACGAACACGAACAAGGAATTTCGTTCGATTAGTTAAATGAACGAACATGAACAAAGGTCTCGTTCGTTCAATTGTGTTCGTGAATGTTCGATAAGGTGTTCGTGAACGTATTCGTGAACATTCATTCATTTACATTCGTTTATGTTCGCATGTTTGTCTTTTAATGAAAGATTTTTGTACTTTCATATATTTTTTCTATATTTTTTTATATAATTAAACTTATATTTATTTTATTATCCTAAAAATTAAACTAAAAAAACCTTATTTAACCTTGTTTATGCACCATTTCCCTTTCATTTCTTACTATTTACATCGACGAATACGATCGACATCCGTTCCACAATAAGAATTCAAGTTCCAGTGCTAGTTTCTAGGTCATCCACCTTTATCCTTAGTCACATTCGCCAAATTTATTGTGTTCGTGAACCGTTCGCGAACGCGCACATTTCCTTAATGAACGAACACGAACATAAAATCTCGTTCGGTAAGTGTTCATGAACACATTTATTTCCTTAACGAATGAACACGAACAAGTCCTTGTTCGTGTTCGTTCGGTTCGTTTACAACCCCATGTAGCACCCCGAAATACTAAATCTCAATTATCACGTTAAGTATAATTTTTAACATGAAGTGTCTTGACTAGGAATATTAACGTAGTTAACATTGTTGTCTATTAGTGAAGGTTAAGTCGGTTAAAAACAAACAAACATAACTAACAAAACCTAAGGGACTAAAATTGATTAAGTGTGAAAGATGTTATGCGAAAGAAAGGAAAAACAAAATTCAGGAAATTGTATGTGTGTGTGTCGTGTTTAGAGAGAGAGAGATATCCTCTCAAAATCTCAAACGACAAAATCAATGAAATTGAAGGTGAAATCCAAGTGATTTCATAGCATGTTTGAGGACTTAAATCATCTAGCATTATCTAAACCTAAGGTATGTTGTAATTCCACAGTTGAATAGATTTTCTATGAATTGGAACATGAATATGCTAGTCTTGATTTGGGTTTTATAATAGTATGATGAAATTGGATGTATAAAACTAGTTTGAAACCACAATATGAATGATATATGTGTAGAAATTACATATATGGTTGTTCTAGATTGATAACCCCATGAATGTTGGAGTGGGTATTGGAATGCCAAGGTTTGCCCAATGTACCAACTATAATTGCGGTTGTGGTTGGGAGAAAATGAGGAAAACCTTGACAAGAATGAGGCATGAACTAAAATGTCTAATGCCTCCTAACGGGTCAGTTTAGGTAAAAACATCAAACCGAATGAAAATAGTGAAACTTTAAACAATCCGGACCCAGGTAGTGGATTTCGGGTTTAAAGATGGAAGGGAATAGTCCTAAGTGAAATAATTTGGGTTTGAACCAACTTAGGTATAAACTTGGTGAAAAGTTGGAAAATTGGCTAAGTGTGGTAAAGTTGGAAAACACTGGTAACATTCTGGAAAAGTCCCCCTCCACTGACACGCGGGGGAGAAACCAAGCTTCCCCATGTGGCGCAGGGGAACCAAACCAAACAATTTGTTTTCTTTGTTGTTTTAAAATGTGTTTGCTTGTTTAACTTAAACACTAATCTTTTGTATGGAATCTTATGGTAAGTAACATCTAAGTTTAAGCTCCGGACGAAGATCAAGCCACCAGAAGAACCGAACAATCCCAAATGCACAATAACTTCCGCTTTTGTTTAAGTTTTATTAAAATTTAAAAATGACGTCTAGTTATGTATAAACAAACTTTTAAGTTACATTATTAAATCTTCTTTTGTGATGTATGAAATTGAGTTAATCATTAAATGAGATTGTGAAATTTGATATATTATAAGTACGTGTCTTACAGGCGGTATTCAGAGCCTAAGCTTAAGGAGAAAGTTTAGAACGCCTTTCCTTAAGCACCATAAGCCTAAGGCGATGGTTAATACAATAAGGGAAGAATTCATGCAATTAAGGCATAAAGGCGAAACCATTGACAAGATCACGGGTATCTTTCTAAACAAGCTGAATGTGGTGAATTGGTACAGACGGAAAAATGAAAAAAATATTACTACCATAATACGCTTTCTGCCAAGTATAGGGAGTTTATGACTCTCTCCAAGTTTGAAAACCTAACAGAAATAATCAATGCCTCCCTAGAGCGTGAGATTAAATTAAAGAAACAAACAGAAAGGGGAGAAATGAGGGCAGCGGATGCTAATCCAAGCCCTTATAAGAAACAAAAAGCGACAGAGTCTCCTAAAAGGGGAACGTGAAGGGCGAGTCACCAAGTTGTAAAACATGTGGTCGTACTCATCGAGGTGAGTTCTGCTTTAAATATTGGCCATGTGTAAATTGCGAGAAAATGGGGCACGGGGTCACAAATTTCCCCATCAAGATGTCAGTGTGCTACAAATACTATAAAACAGGTCACAAAAAGGCCGAGTGCCCGGACTTGGTAGGTGCGGGTGAAAAGACCGACACTAAAGTTGAAGCCCCAAGGTCACGGGCGAGATCTTCAGATTATCGCGGAGGAGGCGAAGATCGAACCCGATGTGGTTACAGGTACATTAACCGTTAATTCGATTCTCGTATATGTACTATTTGAAACAGGTGTGAATAAATCATTTGTTTCACATGAATTTCTTCGACACTTTTATTCTATTATGTCAAAATTGCCTACGCCTTTAGAAGTAGAGGTAGGTGATAATAAAAGTTTTATTGTTTGTGATATATACTGAGGTTGCAAAATTGACATTGAAGACGAGGAATACCCGGTTGATTTGATACCCATGGTGATGGGAGAATTTCACGTAATGGTGGGGATAGATTGGTTGTCCCGCTACCACGCCAATGTAATATTCTACAGCAAGGTGATACAATTGATATCGCCAAGTGGGAAGCAAGTTACCATATACAGAGAAATGAGTTGAACCCCATAATATGCTCGATGATGGAACTTAAAAAACTTATTCAACATGGGTGCAAGGCATACTTGACCTTTGTGTGTGACTCGAAAAAGAAGTCTCCAAAGATAGAAGACGTGCTAGTGGGGTGAGGATTTGGTGATGTATTCTTGGAAGACTTACCGGGCGTACCACCCGAACGCGAGGTGGAGTTCGGAATTGAACTTGTTTTGGGGGCTAAGTCAGTTGCTAAGGCAGCATATAGGTAGGCGCCTTTGGAACTCCAATAGTTAATGACCCAATTACAAGATTTGCTTGATAAAGGGTTCATTCGACCAAGTGTTTACCCATGGGGAGCACCGATATTGTTTGTGAAGAAGAAAGACGAGAGTATGCGAATGTGCATTGACTATTTCAAGATAAACAAGCTTGCGGTGAAGAATAGATATCCACTCCCAAGGATTGACGACTTATTTGACCAATTACAAGGGACGCGAGTTGGTTCTTAAAAATCGACTTAAGGTTGGGTTATCATCAATTATGGGTGAAAGAAGGAAATGTACCGAAACGGCTTTCTGTACGTGGTATAGGTATTACGATGTCATTCGGGTTAATTAAGTTAACCCGCAAAGACAAAAAGTTTGTTTAGGGAGTTGAGCAAGAAAGAGCGTTCCAAACGCTTAAGGAAAAGTTAACTCATGCACCCATGTTAACGTTACTGGATGGTACCGATTATATGGTAGTGTACTCCGATGCATCACACCTTGGTCTTGGGTGTATACTTATGCAAAGGGGTACGGTGATTGCTTATGCCTCGAGGTAGTTGAAAGTTCATGAAGCTAATATCCGACTCATGACCTTGAGTTGACGGCGGTGGTTTATGCCACAAAGATATGGAGGCATTATTTGTATGGGGTAAAGGATGAAAAGTTTGTTTACGGGACGTGAGCAAGAAAGAGCGTTCCAAACACTTAAGGAAAAGTTAACTCAAGCACCCGTGTTAACGTTATTGGATGGTACCGATTATATGGTAGTGTACTCCGATGCATCACACCTTGGTCTTGGGTGTGTACTTATGCAATAGGAAGGGTTAATAATACATTAAGCAAAATCCCACATCATCATTAAAGCCAAATTTGGGTTCATAGAGACTAGCCTATCTAACAAAGACTAACCCACTAACATGGTTGTTGGGATTGAACCCTATCAGAGGAACAGTTGATTAGAGCCAAAACCGGATCAGAGCAGTGGATCCAGAATAAGCAGATGTTATGTTTACATTCTCTCCCCTTGAAAGTGGTTTCAACATCTGATGACCTCCAATCCACTGATCCTTACAACTGCTAACCTACAACTGCTAATCAAGTCAAAGACTGTTGAAGACTAAATCTCTGTTGATCAATCTACTGCTATAGGTCAAGCACTGCTGAGTTATATCAAGTACTGCTGGAGTCACAACAGTGGAAGGATAGAGCAGCAGTTTAGTTTTCCTTATGTAATGCATTGTAAACAGTAGTTAGCATAGCAGTGTTTGTATAGATCAGTTGTTAGAGTTTGTTAGGAGGTTAGATGTCACTTTCATGGTGACGTCAGCAAAGATGCCACAGTGGTTTGTCCGTGCCTATAAATAGAACAGTACCATGTACTGGTCTATTAGCTCTTCACCACTTTTCTCCTGTACGAACAAACACTGTGAGCTCAGGCTGAGGGGGAGTTTGTTACATGCATGCATTGTAATCGTTGTTGAAATAAATTCAATCTTTCGGTTCTATGATGAAAATGTGTGTTTAAAGCAATTCCCCTGTTTGATTGTGTGCAACGTTTAAATCCATTTACATTCCGCTGCACTACTTGTTCATTGATCATTTTAATTCAAACATAAAACACAATCAATCCAAACTCAAATCCTATTAATTGGTATCAGAGCTCGGACAATCAAATTTGATTTAACAATCATTTTGACATAAACAGTTCAGCTCACAATCGTTGATACTGATAGTTGTTCGTTTTGTTGAAAAACAGAGTAAGGCTTAATCACCATCACAGTTGACTAGTCAGTACCTGTGAAACAACCAGGATGACGTCACAATCACAAGATGATAAGAATAACATCGGCTCACTTTTCAAACCACCCATGATGAAACGACGTGAATACAACATCTGGGAGAGAAGGATGGGTCACATCCTTGCTCAACAGAACACTGGATGTTGGAGATCAGTTGTTTTTGGGCCCCATGTTCCCATGGTGCCAAGTGCTGATGTCACACCCCGACCATGTAAAACAACAAATCTTGGCGGAAACGTCGGGGAGTGTTGTAACAGAATTATCGTTTCATAACCATGGATACAAAAAGAGTTTCGTTTTATTGATAATATTAAACATTTACATTGTCTTAACACACAACAACCAAGTACATATCGTCTATCATTATTATTATGTCACTAAGGCCTCGTCCAGATCCTATGTGAAACATATGTAAAAACAAAGTCAGCAAAGAAATGTTGGCGAGTACATATTTTTTATAAGAGTATCAGAATCATGGCTTCATTTACATGTTGCAGTACTTTATTAGACTACAAGAGTCAAAATACAAACCTCGTTTTGAAAAGTGTATTGCAACATAGCTAACCAACTCAAATCAAGTTGGTTATAGTTCATAAAATCTCGTAGCCATGATTCTTAACCCAAAAACATTTGTTTTAGAAAACCAATTTGTAAAACATCTCGTAAAAACTCGTTAATAAAACTCGTATGGTTCATATCTTTTAGAAAACATCGTTGTGTGACATCGTTTCAAAATCGTTTACCCAAGTGAACTAAATAACGCCACGGCATGTAATATGTTGAAAACACTTATATATAAGAAGTACCAGCGGCGTATCTACCATGCTTTCACCACATTACACCCGTCCCGTTATTCAAACACTTAACCAAAAACCAATCGTTTATTCAATTCGTTTAACTTGTTCAAATCGTTTCCAAGTCGTTTCCAAATCGTTAACTCGTTTAAATCATCCTCGTTTTAATTGTGAAAACTATTTATGGTCGTCTCGCTAATAACATTCAAACCTTCGTGACTCGACTACCTCGTTTCTCGCATTAACATACCTCCAAATGGTAAGTTAACAATCACAAATTCAGTCGTTACCCACAACCCCCACACATAACCATGGGTGTAGTAGATAACGGGATTTGTCAGATCCTATGGTACCATAACCTAACACTGGTCGGTTCGGCCAAAATTAATGAATGTCATTCGTTATGTAACTACAACCAACAAGTTCGTTCACATTATCGAAATCGTTATTAGTTTAGTTTAAATCGTTTCAATAGTTTTTGAAATCATCGTTTAAACCTTGAAATCATTTTTTTACATATGAATCACCCCAAAACAATTGAAAACAGTAAAATAGGGGAACTATGTACTCACATGAAGTGCAAAGTATCCTCAATCGATAGAACCTCAACAAACTCAAGTAAACCAGAGAAATCAAGCAGCACCTAGTAATCGAATCACAAATCAAACAATAGACGCCTAAATCGGAAGATCGGACAGAATGAGGTCTTGTAAACCAAATGAGTGTTGGAACTCATGTGATATGGTTTAACAAAGCCTACATTCTAAATCGGAACCTAACCTAAGTGCTTTCGACCCATCGCGACCCATTAAGGTAGCTTATGCTACGTTAACGCGTCGTGCGCGCAAATGCGCGTTCGAGACGTCTAACTAGTCCTATGACAAGTATTATATGCCAAAACATGTTTAAATATGTTACATAATCAGTTACGTGACAAATGTTTATGTTACATATGCTTAATTACCAATTATGCATGAAAAGGGCATTTTGGTCATTTACCTAAGGCATATAAACTACCTATCATACAACTAATTAAACCTAAGTGACCATAAGGTATAACCTCGGAAGGTTATTCCCTATGCAACTATGGTCACTAAACATGTTTGGTTGGATCCTAATGATCGACCAAATGGGTCGAGTTCGAAAGTCTAAGCGGGTGTTTAGTCCGCTTGACTTACGACTCTACACAAGCACTAAACTAAAAAGTGACGAGTTAAACATGTTAAAACATGTTTAACGAATTTAGAAAATAGGTTTGGTATCAAAACAAACGGTTTTGATACCCAAAAGTATTTTGGTTACAAAATACGCGAGAATACGCATTTTGGCCGAAACTACGACTCGTCACTGAGCCTAGATAACGTGGTAATCAGTAGGTATAGTCACTAGGGACTATAACCATCGTGATTACGCTCACGTTATGAAGTTCAAACGAACTTCGCATTGACCATAAACTGGTTAATGCAGAAAGTCAAACATAGTTTGACTTTTAAGCTAAAACGAATGAAAAGAACGAAGGAATACTTACAAAGGGTCCCCGCAAGCAAATCTTGATCCAAGTAGCTCAGGTATGAGGCAAAGGCCCCAACTTAGAGCATTTTAGATCAGATTTGAGTGAGAAAGAAGTGAAATGGGGTGGGCTATATATAGTTTTCATACAACCGTTAGGATCGTTCATCGAAAACCGAGCTTCAATCTCAGCCGTACACCTCGTGCCCACAGATTTACAAAACCAAGGGAGCCCCTAGAATTGCCTAAAACCATTTGCAAGAGTGGGATCAAGCTGGAAATAGCTGGAATCAACCTTCTCCTGTTCTGGGGATGGCTTACGGACCGTAAGCATGTCCATACGGTCCGTAAGGACCTCTGGTGCTGGCAGAAAGTTTGGCTAAATGGCAGAACAGGCCCCTAAGTCTCTAAACTTGATTTTTGATGCGTTTTGACACGTTTAAGCCCCGTTAACCCCATTTCAAAGCTCTAAAATGAAGTTAAAGTATAGGGAAGTTAAAATGTGCTAAAAAATATCTCGGATGTCGGCTCGTTTGGTCGTACGGTTGCGTTGTTCGGTTAATTACGACGGAAGTCGTAATGAACGCAAAAACGATCCAAATTAAGCGACGAATGGATTTTTATCATGCCAAACACTAAAATAAAATATTTTAATGCTTACATAAATTTTTGGATGTCCGGATATATTCAGAACGTAAGATATGCGCGAAAATGCAAACTTGTGCACTTTTAGTCCCTATTGATCAATAAAGTTTATTTTAGCATACCGAACCCCTCAAAGCCTATTTCTAAGCTATGTAAAGGATATTTAGGGTATGTTTAAATTATGATCAAGTTCCGGAATGTTCATTACTATACAAATTGGTATAGTTTCACAGTTTGACACAATTAGTCCCTGCGATCGAACAAACTTGATTTCAACACACCAGACCATCCAAAACTTATTTCTAAGTTATGTGGAGGTTATTTAAGGTATGTTAAGCCTATTTCACTATTTCGGAGTGTTCGTTGCATTAAACTGGTTATATTTACGCATCAGTGCGCGTATAACCTTCCAGAAAGCGGTTTAAAGCTTGAAATCGGAATCGGATCGAATTGTAAAATCACCAAACACAAATACACACATAAAAACACCAAAACACATATAATAACACCAAATCACATTGTTTTATTAATAATCATCATTGTTTTACATTGTACATCGATTACAGAGCACAGTTGTCACAGTCTCCCCTACTTCAGGAAATTTCGTCCCGAAATTTTATTTAAAGGAAACTTGTGAAAAAAAATGCGGATATTTCGTCTTCATCTGGTCCTCACGTTCCCAAGTAAATTCTGGGCCACGTTTGGATTCCCAGCGAACTTTTACCAATCGAATTCGTTTGTTCTTCAACTGTTTGAAAGCCCCGATCCACTATCTCCACGGGTTTCTCGACAAAGTGCATCGTTTCGTCGATTCGGATCTCGTCAAGAGGAATGTGAAGAACAGCGTCAGCTAAACACTTTCACAAATTGGACACGTGAAAAGTCGGATGAATATTTCCAAGCTCTGGAGGTAGCTCTAGTCGATAGGCAACCTTCCCAATTCTTTCCACAATCTTAAATGGTCCCACATATCGAGGTGCAAGTTTTCCTTTCTTTCCAAATCTCACGACTCCCTTCCAAGGTGAAACCTTGAGTAGGACACGGTCTCCGACTTGAAATTCTAAGGGCTTGCGTCGCATATCCGTATAACTCTTTTGACGGTTCCGAGCTGTCATAAGATTATCGCGGATTTTCCTGATTTTGTCTGTTGTTTCCAGAATGAGCTCAGGTCCAGTAAGCAGAGCTTCACCGATCTCATTCCAACAGACATGTGAATGGCATTTTTGACCGTAGAGAGCTTCGAATGGTGCCATATTAATACTAGCATGATAACTATTGTTGTAAGAAAACTCGATCAGTGGCAGATGAGAATCCCAATTACCACCAAAGTGTATCACGCATGCTCTAAGCATATCCTCCAAAGTTTGAATCATTCTCTCAGATTGACCATCTGTTTGAGGATGATAAGTAGTGCTTAGATTTAGTTGGGTTCCCATAGCAGATTGCATGGTCTTCCAAAAATGAGATGAAAATTGAGCATCACGATCAGAAATGATATCCAAGGGAACACCATGTCGTGATACAATCTCATCAACATAAATCTTTGCAAGTTTATCAGCAGATAGGTCCTCGCGAATCGGAATGAAATGAGCTGATTGCGTTAATCGATCGATAACAACCCAAATCGCATCGTGACCTTTAGACGTACGCGGTAACTTAGTGATGAGATCCATCGCAATGTTCTCCCACTTCCAAACCGGTATCTCTGGTTGTACAAGCAAGCCAGAAGGTCGTTGATGTTCAGCCTTGACTTTGAGACAAGTTAGTCATTTCGATACATACAAGGCAGCATCCTTTTTCATACCAGGCCACCAATACTGAGTACGAAGATCCTTGTACATTTTATCAGCACCAGGATGGATAGAATATCGAGACTTATGAGATTCGTCCATTACCAAGGTGCGAAGATCGTCTTGTTTCGGAATCCACAATCGATCCTTGAAATAGAGCAACCCATCGTCCTTCGCTTGAAGAACACGAGTCTGCAGATCAGATAGAGTTTGAACAGAATGAAGCTTGACTCGCTCCTTTCGACTAAGCGCATCGGCTACGACATTCGCCTTACCAGGATGGTAGCAAATCTCGCAATCGTAATCACTTAAGAGCTCAACCCAACGTCGTTGCCTCATGTTCAACTCCTTCTGATTAAGAATATGCTGGAGACTCTTGTGGTCTGTGAAAACCACACATTTCATGCCATAGAGGTAGTGTCTCCAGATTTTAAGCGCGAAAACCACAGCTCCCAACTCAAGATCATGAGTTGTGTAGTTCTTTTCGTGAACTTTCAATTATCTAGATGTATATGCTATAACTTTGCCTTGTTGCATGAGAACGCAACCAAGGCCTAAGTTGGACGCATCACAATAGACAACGAAATCGTCGTTTCCATCGGGAAGAGATAGAACGGGAGCATCACACAGCTTCTGCTTCAGCGTTTGAAACGCTTCTTGTTGCTTAGGTCCCCACTCAAAAGGCTTATTCTTCTGAGTCAAAGCAGTGAGTGGAACCGCAATCTTCGAGAAATTAGAAATGAATCGACGATAATAACCAGCAAGACCAAGAAAAGATCGAATCTCTGTAGGTGTCGTCGGTGTGTTCCAATCCTTAATTGCAACAATATTGGATGGATCCACATGAATACCTTGCTCGTTGACTATATGACCCAAAAACTGAACTTCTTTAAGCCAGAATTCACACTTGGAGAATTTAGCAAAAAGTTGTTCCTTCTTCAGGAGTTCCAACGTTAAGCGAAGGTGTTGCTCGTGCTCGGCTCGAGACTTCGAATAAATGAGAATATCGTCGATGAACACAATAATGAACTTGTCTAAATAAGGTTTACAGACCCTATTCATTAAGTCCATAAAGATAGCTGGGGCATTCGTCAAACCAAAAGGCATGACAGTAAACTCGTAATGCCCATATCTTGTGCGGAAAGCAGTTTTGGGAATATCTTCTTCGAGAACACGAAGTTGATGATACCCAGAATGCAGATCGATCTTGGAAAAACAGGTAGCACCTTGCAGCTGATCAAAGAGATCATCAATTCGAGGTAGGGGATATCGATTCTTGATGGTAAGCTTGTTAAGCTCATGATAATCGATACACATTCGAAAAGATCCATATTTCTTTTCACAAAGAGAACAGGAGCTCCCCAAGGCAAAAAGCTCGGACGGATGAATCCTTTATCAGACAACTCTTGAGGCTATTTCGATAACTCTTGCATCTCCGACGGTGCAAGACGATAAGGTGCTCTCGCAATCGGGTTGCCATTGGGTACAAGGTCAATATGAAACTCGACTTGACGAACTGGAGGCAAACCAGGCAGTTCATCAGGAAACACCTCTGGATAATCCCGAACAATCGGAATATCCTAAATACTCTTGCTCTTTCCTTTCTCCTCGGTGACATGTGCTAGAAAAGCAACATATCCTTTTCGTAAATACCTTTGGGCTTCCATACACGACATAAGCTTCAATCCACCTGAAGGTTTCTCGCCATGAACTTCTAAAACTTCACCAGACAAAAGAGGAATACGAACGATCTTATCAAAACAAACCACCTCAGCATGGTGTTTGGTTAGCCAATCCTTTCCAATGATAATATCAAAACTCCCAAGTTGCATCGGTGTGAGGTCAATAGGAAAAAGATGGTTATCGAGGTTCAACTGACAATCACGAATAACAGAATCGAGAACAAGAGGCTTACCAGTAGCAACTTCGTCAGATAAGGGTTTCCTCAGTTTAGTTCTAGGTATCGCAAGCAAAGGTTCAAATGACAATGAAACAAAACTTCTATCGGCACCAGAATAAAAAAGAATAGACGCAGGTCGATTGTTAAAAAGAAACGTACCATTAACCACCTCGTTGTCGGCCCTCGCTTCGTTTGCATTCAAATTGTACGCTCGTCCACGAGCGGGATTCACGTTTGCGTTGACATTCGCATTCGGGTTCGCATTAGCATTCGCGTTCACCAACCTCAAACAATTGTTGTGGAAGTGACCAAACTCTCCACAATTAAAACATGAACCCGGTGGGAATCTCGCAGCATTCCCCTGAACTGGAGCTTAAACCTGGGCAACCTGATTTTGTCCCAGACGACAAATATTGGCCAAATGCCCAAGTTTACCACACGTTGTGCATTGCTTACAAACTTGCTGTGCAACATGATGACCGTTGCAGCGAGCACAATGAGGTGCGGTACCAGCATACACCTTCTTCGCAAGCGGTTGAGCCGGTGGGTTCTGCGGGTTCTGAGCAGTCTGTGCTGTAACAGCAAAATTCTGAGCACCCTTTCGCTTTCTCGACTTCTTCGACGACTCGCCTTTCTTACCCTTACTCTTTTCCTTGTCAGAATCGGTCGAATTCTTTTTATCACCCTTACGGGTAAGTTTACCCTTCCTGACTTGAGACTCAGTCAGGGTAGCAGACAACTCGATCGCGTGACGGACGGTAGTAGGATTAATACCGGTCACAATATCCTGTATGGAATCGGGTAAACCATCGATATATCTCTCGATTGCTTTCTCCAGAGGGGTAACCATAGTGGGACACAACAGACTGAGTTCTTCAAAACGATCCGTATACGCACGGTGTTCACCCCCATTTTGCTTTAAATCGTCAAACTCTCGTTCCAAAGCTCGAATTTCGTGACGGGGACAAAACTCTTTCATCATGAGAGCTCGAAGCTCTTCCCATGTTTGTGCCATTGCCACTTCGGCACCCCTATCGCGCATAACACCGTTCCACCAAGTAAGAGCTCGCTTCTCAAACACGCTTGATGCGAATTCAACCTTACGCGCATTCAGACACTGCACATGTCTGAATGTGCTCTCGATACTCTCGAACCACTGCAGGAGCGCAGTTGCTCCTTGTGACCCAGAAAACTTAAGCGGCTTCGCAGAGTTGAAATTCTTGAAATTACACGGTGCATTATTGTTGTTGTTGTATAACTCGTGGATTTGGGTTACAACGCCCGGAAGTACAACAGCCATTTGTTGAGAGACAAGGGCTGCGACTTCTTCAACAGTAAAAGTTTGAGCATCGCGTCGAGGAGGCATTGTCTAACAAGGAAACAGGAGAGACGAGTAAGGTTGAAAATTGGAGAAACAAAAGAGGTATTGAAAACATCGACAAAACACAAGGAAGGCGATCATTTGTTCGTTACCTAGAACAAACAAACGACACGCAGTGACTAATCAAAGTAAATGGGTCAAACTAATGTATCGCTGAAGACATGCTTGCCTATAAGTGAACACTCACCCCAAGAGTTCCCAGAGTATAGGCACTCACTCTTTCAGTTTGCACGTGTTCACACTATTTAGACCCAAACTTTGACGAGATTTTTAAAACTTAAAGGGTTCAAAAACTTATAACAGAGGGTTCAAAACCTAGTAATCAATCATCCTAGAACAGATGATTGGTTTTTTTCAAGGCGGATTCGAAAATTGTGTTCTCATTGTGGTTATCACCTTAGGATAGGTGACGGTTTTGTTTTTTAAAAATCTAAACGCAGAAAACTTGCGTTGGGGTCCTAGAAAGTTATAGTCTAGGTCAAAGCATTACTAATAACCTAATTCCCTATAACCATTGGCTCTGATACCAACTCTTCTGTCACACCCCGACCACGTAAAACAACAAATCGTGGCGGAAACGTCGGGGAGTGTTGTAACAGAATTATCGTTTCATAACCATGGATACAAAAAGAGTTTCGTTTTATTGATAATATTAAACATTTACATTGTCTTAACACACAACAACCAAGTACATATCGTCTATCATTATTATTATGTCACTAAGGCCTCGTCCAGATCCTATGTGACGCATGCATCCTAGAAATCAATCAAGCAACAACACCTGAAACATATGTAAAAACAAAGTCAGCAAAGAAATACTGGCGAGTACATAGGTTTTATAAGAGTATCGGAATCATGGATTCGTTTACATGTTGCAGTACTTTATTAGACTACAAGAGTCAAAATACAAACCTCGTTTTGAAAAGTGTATTGCAACATAGCTAACCAACTCAAATCAAGTTGGTTATAGTTCATAAAATCTCATAGCCATGATTCTTAACCCAAAAACATTTGTTTTAGAAAACCAATTTGTAAAACATCTTGTAAAAACTCGTTAATAAAAATTATATGGTTCATATCTTTTAGAAAACATCGTTGTGTGACATCGTTTCAAAATCGTTTACCCAAGTGAACTAAATAACGCCACGACATGTAATATGTTGGAAACACTTATATATAAGAAGTACCAGCGGCGTAGCTACCATGCTTTCACCACATTACACCCGTCCCGTTATCCAAACACTTAACCAAAAACCAATCATTTATTCAATTCGTTTAACTTGTTCAAATCATTTTTGAAATCATCGTTTAAACCTTGAAATCATTTTTGTACATATGAATCACCCCAAAACAATTGAAAACACTAAAATAGGGGAACTATGTACTCACATGAAGTGCAAAGTATCCTCAATCGATAGAACCTCAACAAACTCAAGTAAACCAGAGAAATCAAGCAGCACCTAGTAATCGAATCACAAATCAAACAATAGACGCCTAAATCGGAAGATCGGACAGAATGAGGTCTTGTAAACCAAATGAGTGTTGGAACTCATGTGATATGGTTTAACAAAGCCTACATTCTAAATCGGAACCTAACCTAAGTGCTTTCGACCCATCGCGACCCATTAAGGTAGCTTACGCTACTTTAACGCGTCGTGCGCGCAAATGCGCGTTCGAGACGTCTAACTAGTCCTATGACAAGTATTATATGCCAAAACATGTTTAAATATGTTACATAATCAGTTACGTGACAAAAGTTTATGTTACATATGCTTAATTACCAATTATGCATGAAAAGGGCATTTTGGTCATTTACCTAAGGCATATAAACTATCTATCATACAACTAATTAAACCTAAGTGACCATAAGGTATAACCTCAGAAGGTTATTCCCTATGCAACTATGGTCACTAAACATGTTTGGTCGGATCCTAATGATAGACCAAACGGGTCGAGTTCGAAAGTCTAAGCGGGTGTTTAGTCCGCTTGACTTACGACTCTACACAAGCACTAAACTAAAAAGTGACGAGTTAAACATGTTAAAACATGTTTAACGAATTTAGAAAACAGGTTTGGTATCAAAACAAACGGTTTTGATACCCAAAAGTAGTTTGGTTAAAAATACGCGAGAATGCGCATTTTGGCCGAAACTATGACTCGTCACTGAGCCTAGATAACGTGGTAATCAGTAGGTATAGTCACTAGGGCCTATAACCATCGTGATTACGCTCACGTTATGAGGTTCAAACGAACTTCGCATTGACCATAAACTGGTTAATGCAGAAAGTCAAATGTAGTTTGACTTTTAAGCTAAAACGAATGAAAAGAACGAAGGAATACTTACAAAGGGTCCCCGCAAGCAAATCTTGATCCAAGTAGCTCAGGTATGAGGCAAAGGCCCCAACTTAGAGCATTTTAGATCAGATTTGAGTGAGAAAGAAGTGAAATGGGGTGGGCTATATATAGTTTTTTGTACAACCGTTAGGATCGTTCATCGAAAACCGAGCTTCAATCTCAGCCGTACACCTCGTGCCCACAGATTTACAAAACCAAGGGAGCCCCTAGAATTGCCTAAAACCATTTGCAAGAGTGAGATCAAGCTGGAAATAGCTGGAATCAACCTTCTGCTATTCTGGGGATGGCTTACGGACCGTAAGCATGTCCATACGGTCCGTAAGGACCTCTGGTGCTGGCAGAAAGTTTGGCTAAATGGCATAACAGGCCCCTGAGTCTCCGAACTTGATTTTTGTTGCGTTTTGACACGTTTAAGCCCCGTTAACCCCATTTCAAAGCTCTAAAATGAAGTTAAAGTATAGGGAACTTAAAATGTGCTCAAAAATATCTCGGATGTCGGCTCCTTTGGTCGTACGGTTGCGTTGTTCGGTTAATTGCGATGGAAGTCGTAATGAACGCAAAAACGATCCAAATTAAGCGACGAATGGATTTTTTATCATGCCAAACACTAAAATAAAATATTTTAATGCTTACATAAATTTTTGGATGTCTGGATATATTCAGAACGTAAGATATGCGCGAAAATGTAAACTTGTGCACTTTTTGACGCTTTTAATCCCTATTGATCAATAAAGTTTATTTTAGCATACCGAACCCCTCAAAGCCTATTTCTAAGCTATGTAAAGGATATTTAGGGTATGTTTAACTTATGATCAAGTTCCGGAATGTTCGTTACTATACAAATCGGTATAGTTTCACAGTTTGACAAAATTAGTCCCTGCGATCGAACAAACTTGATTTCAACACACCAGACCATCCAAAACTTATTTCTAAGTTATGTGGAGGTTATTTAAGGTATGTTAAGCCTATTTCACTATTCCATAGTATTCGTTGCATTAAACTGGTTATATTTACGCATCAGTGCGCGTATAACCTTCTAGAAAGCGGTTTAAAGCTTGAAACCGGAATCGAATCGAATTGTAAAATCACCAAACACAAATACACACATAAAAACACCAAAACACATATAATAACACCAAAGCACATTGTTTTATTAATAATCATCATTGTTTTACATTGTACATCGATTACAGAGCACAGTTGTCACAGCTGAGGATTCAAAGAAGTTCGAACCTAAAAAATATGAAAATTATACTAAAACTGATTTCCAAAAGTTCGAAATAGATGCCAAAGCATTTAGCGTCATAGCATCTGCATTACCCAACGAAATCTATGCTGGGCTGTTACATTGTAACAGTGCCAAAGAGCTATGGGATGCACTAAAGGAACAATTTGGGGGAACGGAAGAAGTTATTGAAAACAATAGGGAAATTCTGAATCAGCAGTATGAAACCTTCTGTCACATCAAGGGTGAATCATTGACTCAACAATTTGAGCGATTCAGTTGTCTCATTAGTGAGCTAAGACTTGTTAAGGTGGTATTTCCTAATTCTACACAAAATAGCAGGTTTCTTAGATCACTACCTGAAAAATGGGATACAATTGCATTTGTTACTAGAAATTCCGTTGAGTTCAAAGACCTAACACTGACCCAACTTCATGGTAGACTCCTGACCTATGAAAGGGAGTTAAACCAGAGAAAGAAGTTGCAGGAGTCTGGCAAAGTTACAGATGATTATTCATTTGGAAACACAACTCTTCTGGGTCAAGAAGAGTCTGGCAGCAGTAAGGATCAGAGTTATGATCATTTTATTGACATAACTACTGGAGGTAACTTTAACTCTGATCCTCACTTATCCAATTTTGCTTTCACAGCAAATGGAGAAAGCCAAAACTCTGATAATTTGTGTTTTGAACTCAATGATTTGCAACACTTTGATCCCACTGACTTAGAAGAAATGGACATCTTGCATCAATTGGCTTTGCTTAGTGTGAGAACAAGCAAATTCTATAAAAGAACAGGGAGAAAGTTCCGAGGGTTACATGGGAATCTAAAGGTGGGGTTGGATAAGTAAAAAATCAAGTGCTATAAGTGCAATAGGCTAGGTCATTTTGCTAGGGAATGCATGAGTCAAACCACTGGTCCCATTATAACTCATCCCAGCTCAAATCCTAGACCACAACACCAAAGCACTGTGCACTATGCCTAATATACCCCTGCATCCCATGTTAATACTGCTCATTATGCTGCAACCCCTGTGCCTGTGCATTATGTTCAAACCACTGTTCCACAAATTTAGTATGTTCAAGCCCTGTCCCTCAGGCACAAGTGCAACCTGTTGCACCTCAACAAGCTGCTCCAGCAGTGGTTCAACCAGATCAGCAAAACTTTTTCACCCAAGGCTTTGTTGACTGGAGCAATATGCCTGATGAGCTTGGTGATGAAAATTTTTCACTCTATGCTTCTAATGATACTTTTAATGATGAATTTTATTTGATGGCATTAGAGTCAATACCAGAAGGGGTAGAAGCTGAAGGTGAACAACTAAGTGATGAAACAGTGGATAAAGTGGCTGAAGCAGTGGTTACTGCAGTTGCTGGTGAACTACTGCTGGGAGAAAATTCAGAAACCCTGATTGAACCACTGTTTGATCCCTGGTCCAAAGAAGACAAAGAAGAAAAATAAGAGAAGAAAGAAGGTGAGAAAGAAGAGAGAGCTGATGAAGAAAGTGATCATCAATGTGATTGTGCCATGATGGCTGCTGCCAAGGTATCACCTCAGGTTCTTGAAAATCTGTGTTCAGACAAATGCATAATTGCATTTGCTAGCATTAAAGAGGTGAATGAAAACCTTAGGGATAAAGTCTTAACTGATGAAGTCAAATTTGAAAAGTCATTAAAAGAATTTAAAAAAAAATTGGCTGAAAAAGACAAAGAAATCTGCAGACTTAAAGAAGAGCAAAGCATAACCAAGAACCAACTTCAAACTATGGTAGAAAAATACCAAGTTTGTAAAAAGGAGTTGGAATCCACCCAAATCACTTGTGAAAGATGGGTGGAATAATGCAAAGGTTATGAGGTTATGCTTGAAAAACAGCTTGAAAGCAATGTCAAGTTTGGAATAGGATATAGAAAATATGATGATCTTGAAAACACTGCTGTCAAACAAGCTGGTTCAGCTGAAATAAAACCAACCAACAAGAATGGCCAAGAAGTCAAGATAACTGACAAACCTGGTAACAAAATCACTTTGGAAAGATCTGTGGGGTCCTCAACCTTTGAGGAAATTGAGAAATACCAATTTAAACCCACATGGTCTGATGAGTGTGACATTCTTGAAAATTTCAAGCCTATGGATTTCACAACCACTGATGGTGTCACAGCTCCAAATGCAAAGGTCATTCCTCTCAAAGACATCCCAACAGTGGTTCAAAACTCTGTTGCTAAGGAGTCTGATTAAAGGAAGAAAAGAGAAAAGATCAAAAACATGTTTTGTGATTTTTGTGAAAAGAAGAATCATCTAACAAAAGACTGTTTTCGTCTAAAAGCATACGATCTAAACAAAACAAGTGTCATTATACCTGCTGAAAGCTGCACTATCTGTGGTAAATCAAACCACAAAACTCAAGAATGTGTGTATCTCAAGAACTTTGATGTAAAAAAGAATGAGTACACCGCAAAAACATCTTTGAGTTCATCAACATCATCTGTCAAGTTCACCAAGAATCAACCACTGTTTATGCCAGTCCAAACAGCTGTTACAAAACAGCTGAACCAAACATCTATCAAAAGAGATGTTCAGGTGACTGATGCACCCCCTGCTAATCAATACAGAAGAGGCAAGGGACAACCACCATACCAAAGGATCTTACATGTTTATGAGGCTTACAAAAGGCCTTCTAAACCAAGAATGAACAGGCATCCTTTTGGTTATCAGCAGATCATTGGGCAAGACCCCCAACAGTGGTTAGAGAAAAACAGTCCTAAAACAGTCCAAACCCCTGACCTAACCACTGCCTATCTATCTGAACTTAACCTAGACACTGCTGAGACCCCATCCAAAGCCATATTGGCTTTGGAGACCCTAATGAACTAATTCTTTACTAAATGTGCAGGGAGCTTCTGCATGCTTAGATAGTCTTTGGTATGTAGATAGTGGAGGCTCCAGGCACATGACAGGATGTAGAGCCCTTCTCAAAGATTTCAAAACACATGGAGGGGGTGATATATCCTTTGGGAATAATAGTAAAGGAAAGGTTCTAGGGTCTGGTACTGTGCAGTCTGGTAAAGTTAAGTTTGAAAATGTCAATATAATAGACAATCTAAAATTCAACCTCCTGAGTGTCTCTCAAATGAGTGATAAGGGCTATGGCTCTTTCTTCACAAAGGATTGTTGTAGGATTGTTGGACCAGAAATGGTTGAAAAGATTGAAGCAATAATAAAAACTGGAAAAACCCAACTTGTTGCTCAAAGAAGTGGCAATGTTTATGGGGTGGATATGTCAAAAGAGAGCCCCGGGACTGATGCCTGTCTGTTCTCAGCTGCTTCAAACAAAGAGACAGAATTATGGCACAGGAGATTGGGGCACACAAATCTCAAGACAATCACTGCCATTTCAAAACAGGGGTTAGTAAGAGGTTTACCTCAAAAACTGTTCACCTGTTCTGAGCATTGTGTTTCCTGCTTAAAAGGAAAACAACATAAAAGCTCATACAAATCAATTGAAGAGTCCAAAACAACCAAATGTTTACAAATGCTTCATATGGATTTATTTGGCCCAGTAAAAGTCATGAGTCTTAGGAAGAAAAGATATTGTCTAGTTATAGTTGATGACTTTTCTAGGTTTACATGGACTTATTTTTTACACTCAAAAGATGAGACTGCAGGCATTCTGCAAGACTTTGTGAAACAGGTTGAAAAGCAGTTTGACCTTCCAGTAAAAATTTTCAGAAGTGATAATGGCACAGAGTTCAGGAACAAGGAGTTAGATGATTTTTGTGTGTCAAAAGGAATTGTGAGACAATACAGCATTCCAAGGACACCAGAACAAAATGGGGTTGTTGAGAGAAAGAACATAACTTTGATTGAGGCTGCCAGAACCATGCTTGCATATTCAGGTTTGCCATTAACTTTTTGGGCAGAAGCAGTAAACACTGCTTGCTATGTCCAAAACAGAGTTTTAATCAACCCTAGGCATCAAAAGACTGCCTATGAACTGCTGTATAAAATAAATCCATTGATTTCATATTTCAAAGTTTTTGGCTGCCCATGTTTCATTTTAAACTTAAAAGATTCTATCTCTAAGTTTGCAGCTAAAATTGATTGTGGTTATCATCTGGGATACTCAACCACTGCTAAGGCCTACAAAGTGTTTAACACAAGGACCAAAATAGTGGAAGAGACCTTGAATGTAAAGTTCAATGAACTTTCATCAATGAAAATCCCAGCAAATCCTGCAGAATTGTTTGATCTTGATAAATTTACCTTTGAAAATACTGCTGTCAAGACTAACAGTGCAGGTCCATCAAAGGATTCATCCTCAGACTATGGGTATGAAGTCATCATTCCTCAACAAAAGTCTGTCTCAATGGGAAGAGCAGCCGATGTTCAAAACAACTATCAAAGCTCAACCACTGCTACCTCAACAGTTGTTGACCAAAGTAGCCCATTAACCCCTGCTTCCACATCATCAAACACTGCTGATAATCCCCCATCAGTGGATAAAAGTCAACATGTTTTCACACCAGTTCCACCTATTCCTCCACCTCCATTTGAAGCCACTGCTGGATCATCAAAGTCACCAGCAGTGGTTAGCTCAGATGATTCACATCTGCAGCCTTCACCATTAAATGCCATTGTTCCATACCAAGGAGATTTAATCTTCTTGAAATCTCATCCACCTGACCAAATCATTGGCAACATCAATGAAGGGGTGCTCACAAGAAGTCAATCCCAAAACATTTGTCTTTTTGCTGGTTTCTTATCTCTCCATCAGCCAGTCAAGTACCAAGAGGCACTGAAAGACAACAGCTGGGTAGAAGCCATGCAAGAGGAGTTCCAACAGTTCAAAAGACAACAAGTATGGGAACTTGTACCACTGCCAGAGGGAGTAAGTCCTATTGGCACAAAGTGGGTCTTCAAAAACAAAACTGATGAAATGGGCATTGTTGTCAAGAATAAAGTCAGGCTTGTGGTTCAAGGGTTCATACAAGAAGAGGGCATTTACTATGATGAAACATTTGCCCCTGTAGCAAGACTTGAAGCTATCAGATTATATCTGGCCTTTGCTGTCAACCACAACATCAAGGTGTATCAAATGGATATCAAATGTGCATTCCTCTATGGTAAGATTCAAGAGGAGGTTTATGTTTGTCAACCTCCAGGCTTTGAGGATCCATTTAATCCAAATCATGTCTACAAGCTAAATAAAGCTTTGTATGGCCTGAAACAAGCACCAAGGGCCTGGTATGAAACTCTTTCCACTTTCCTACTATCCATTGGTTTCACAAGAGGTAAAATAGACAAAACATTGTTTTTAAAATGGAAAGGAAAGGATTTGATGATTGTCCAGATTTATGTGGATGACATCATCTTTGGAAGCACATGTAATAAAATGTGTGAGGAGTTTAGGAAACTCATGACAGCTGAGTTTGAAATGAGTGCAATGGGTGAGCTCCAGTGCTTTCTTGGTCTCCAAGTAAGGCAACTGCAAAATGGCACTTTTATCCATCAAGGAAAATATGCCAAAGAACTTTTAAAGAAATTTGAGATGGATGATTGTAAGCCATGTAGTACACCCATTGCAACCAATAAAATTGTCATGTCTGATGAAAAGGATGATTTGGTTGATCAAACTCTATATAGAAGCATGATTGGGTCTTTATTGTACCTAACTGCATCTAGGCCAGACATCATGTTTGCAACATGTGTTTGTGCAAGATCCCAGTCAGCTCCTAGAAAGTCAAACCTTATTGCTGTAAAAAGGATATTCAGATACCTCAAAGGTGCTCCCACACTTGGTATCTGGTATCTAGCTGATGGTAAAATTGAGCTTTCAGGTTTCTCAGATAGTGACTTTGCTGGATGTGACAAGACAAGGAAGTCCACTTCAGGAGGGTGCCAATTCCTAGGAAATTGCTTAGGGTCTTGGCAAAGCAAAAAGCAAGCAGCTGTTTCCACATCCACTGCTGAGGCAGAGTATATAGCTGCTGCAAGCTTTACAGCCCAACTGCTTTGGCTTCAAAATTAGTTGCTGGATTTTGGTATCACTGCCTTAAAGACACCTCTCATGTTGGACAGTCAGGCAGAAGAAAATATCATAAAAAATCCAGTCTCCCATTCAACCACCAAGCAAATAGATATCAGACATCACTTTGGGAGGGATTGCTATGAAAGAGGTTTGATTTCTCTGCACCATGTACCAACTAAGGATCGGCTGGCAGATGTGCTAACCAAAGCATTAGACACATCCACCTTTGAAAGCTTGATCTCTAGGATTGGCATGCTGAACATGGAATAATAGGCAAAATCCTGTTTTTCTATGAATAAAAGCATTAAAATGTTTTCAGAAAATCAAAAATCCATCCTTAAAAATAGCTAAAAATTAATTTTTCAATAAATCCTTAAAAGTCTGCCATAACCACTGTTTTGTTCAAACATCTGTTCTGCTTAAAACTCTGTCCACTGCTAAAAGTCAAACCCTGTTCTCTCATCTTCTTGATAAGCACTGTGGTTCAAAATCAGTGTTCTTATCCACTAATATGATATCCACTGATAGTAAAAATCACCCACTGCTTTCATTATTACCGTTGCAACAACTGTTCTTGTTCCATCAGTGGTTTTTATAAAACACTTGTCCTTCAATTCATCAGGGGTTGGCACGTGGACAGTACATAGCGGTCAGATCTTTTGTAACCACTGCCACGCCAGCATTCACTTTTTCCTCTTTAAAACCCCCTTCAAAACCCTAAATAGGGTTTTACCGTCGAATCGAATTCACAAAAATTCCTTTCTCAAAGCAGTTTTCCTCCATTTCTTCCAAATCATTCATCGTTCTTCTTCGTCAAAATGACAAAATCAAAGTCTTCATCTTCCAAACAGGCCACTCAAATGGCTACCACACCCATTGAAATCCCATACAAAGCATCTCATAACTATCTGGGTCTTCTTACAAAACCCGGCACCATCGACATCTACGATTCAATCATTGACACCATGTCTGCATCAAAGTACAAAACTTTGTTGACAGCAGATGCTCCGATTTACCTGAAAACCCAGAGAGAGTTTTGGAAAAAATGTTACTCTTGAAAAACAAGGTGAAGACGTCATAGCCATTAACTCTTCCCTAATGGGTAAAGCAGTCAAAATCACACCACAATCCATCTCGGAAGTCTTTGAACTCAATGACCTGCAAGGTAAAACTTCTTTTCCCAAAAAAATGAGTTAAAAAGTGATTTCCTTGAAAGGGGGTATGCAGATTCAATAAAAAAGGATACCTTACAAAAAGGAAGTTTTCCACGTGCAACAAGATTTTTGTTCCATACCATTTTAATGTGTGTTTCAAACAAAACAACTTCTTTTAATGAGATACCATTAAAGATTCAAAACCTGGGATATGCTATTCTCCAAGATGAAAATTTCAATTACTCCCAGGAAATCTTTAATGATTTAGTTAAAAATGTTGATAAAAAGCCATTCTTACTATTTCCAAGATTTCTAAGTTACTATTTTCAAGAGAAATTTGGTAAGGATGATGCTCATGTAATAAAACAAGGTGACTCTTTTCAAATTAACAGCTTAACTGCTGAAACTTTCACAAGACTATCAACACCTTGCAAAACAAAAGCAGAGGTCCCTGAGCAGAATTTAGCAGCTACCACTGCTCCTCAGGTATCTGCTGCTGAGCCCACTGCTCTAGGTGATCATAGCAGCAAAACAACTGCTATGAAACCCACACCTAAAATCACCAAAAAGCCAAAACAAAACAAAAGAAAACTTAAAAGCCCCCTAAACCTACAAAAAGGGCAACTCTGGAGGATGAGATACCAGAGCAAATGCCAGTGACAACACAAAAGTCACAAGAAACCACTACTGCTACTTCCTCACAGTAGTTGGTAGAAATATCTCAACCTTTGCCTCAAACTCCTCCTGCTTCTTCTAAAAAAAACATGTTGTACATATAGGGACACCACAATATGATGCTCTGGAATCACTCGAATCCATCATCCACAGCCTACTGCCCGGGGCAAATTTGCTTTCTACACCAAACCTCACCTCCACAATTCCCCCACAAACAAAATTATTGTTGGATGCTCTTGATTTGAACCAGACACAAACCAGTCCCTCTCACTCACCTGTTTATGAGAGTATGCCTCAACAACTGACTGGGTCTGATGTATCAATCGTTGCTAACCCACCAACAAGACCCGAGGAGGTTACACCCCTTGAGTTACAAGTAACTCTTGGTGGTAATTCAAGTGAAGCAGCCACTACAAGTGTTGAACCCACTGGTTTGCATTTGGACAGTGGTTTCATCAGTCAGACTTCCTTGAAGGCAATTTCTTCTCTGGGAACATTTGTGTATCCAGTCTTTACTGGTTCACTAAAAAGTGTTTCTCAATTTGAAGGAAGAGGTCCCCAGTACCAAGACAAAGGGGCATCAGTGGCTGACTTCTGGGATACAATTCCTGGGTCAACCACTGTGACAACCACTCCAAGTGGGAAATCAGATGATCCCATTAAGTTGGGTGATGGTTTAATGTACCAAGAATTGACGGCCCGAGTTGCCAAACTGGATACATCTATTGCAGAAATCAAAGAAATGCTGCAACAGTTATTGAAAGTTCAAAAGGTACCACCAACTGCTGTTCCAGCTCAAGCACCTGCACCACCACATGCACCTGCTGCAAATGAGTTATGGAACTTGTTTCAACCACTGCTCATCCAACAAAGAGAACTAGCTGATCAGCAACATGAGATACATGTTCAAAAGCTGAGAAACATGATGGAGGCTAGGTTTAAAGATACCCAAGCTGATATCAAGGCTATAAAGGCCCACATCCTAAACACCACTGGTACTGCTCCTCCCACTGTTCTCTTTCTTGATAACCCACCACCAGATAATGCCAAAAAGGGGGAGAAAATCAAGCAGTGGAAGAAGAAGGGATATGAAGATGGTCTGTACATAGAGCCACAAAAAGATAGTATGCTCAAATACATTCCCTTGCCAGATGGGTCCAAAAAGATTGATGTTACCACTAATGCCATTGCTGATGCATTAGCAGAGGTAAAAAGGGATAGAATAGCTAAGGATAAAGCCAGTGGGAACAAGAGAAAAGAGCTTTTATGGAGCTGAATGTGCAGGGGCCTTCTGAGCCAATGGATGAAGAAAATCCTAAGGATAAAAAGAAGAAGCCCATTAAACAAGTGAGGCAATCAAAACACACACCATCCAGACCCACAAAGCATGCTTCCAAACCACCTTCCAAAGGCTCCAAACATCAATCCTCCACCCAAACAGCTGTTGTAACTCCTGTTGTATCAACAACTGCTGATGCTTCAGAGGTTTCAACAACTGCTAGCCAAACACCTGCCACCACTTCAACACACACCTCAAGATGGCTGAAAATACATTGGAGCTGAAATACAAAAATACAAAAAGAATGTACCTGAAAAGACATTGGAGCTGAAGAGAATGAAAGAGGAATTAATCACTGCTGATTATGGGTCTAGAAATCAAGTGATGAGATGGAGAGAAGACAAAGTCAGGACCACCTACAAAAGGCTGGAGGAACTAAGGAAGAAAGATCCAATGGTTCCACAAAAACCTGACTATCCTGAGGCAGAGGTTTCAACAAGACCACCAAAGCTGCTAGTCAGGAAATCTACTACTCCACCTGGTGCTTTCATTTATCAAAGAAGAAGACAAAAGGAGATGGAAAAAAGAAACACTAGAAGATATAGCTGCTAGTGATGATATTATAAAATCAGCCATTAAGCAAATGATGGCTGAAAATGCTGAACTTGCTCAAGCTCAAAGCACTACTCAGCCAGTCATCACCAGGCCACAATCTCCAAATTCCACATCTAGTAAAAATCTCCTAAGAAACCCACCAGACTCAAAAGTACTAAAATGGAAAACTGATAAACAGACCCATGTACTGACAGTGATCAAGTCTAGTGGAGAAGTGAAGAAAATATCAAGGGAACAAGCACTTGGCCTAAGTGTTGAAGATCTGCAGGATCTCCTTGATCTTACACTTTGCAGGGATGAAGATGATACAGATGCCTTAGATTTTGAATTGCAACTTAAAGGCCAGATAAGGGAATTGCTGATGAGGCAATAAAGATCTACAATAATGAAGGGTTTTGGCATCATCTGTTCCAGGGGGAGATTGTTGGGATTGAACCCTATCAGAGGAACATCTGATTAGAGCCAAAACCGGATCAGAGTAGTGGATCCAGAATAAGCAGATGTTATGTTTACATTCTCTCCCCTTGAAAGTGGTTTCAACATCTGATGACCTCCAATCCACTGATCCTTACAACTGCTAACCTACAACTGCTGATCAAGTCAAAGACTGTTTAAGACTAAAGCTCTGTTGATCAATCTACTGCTATGGGTCAAGCACTGCTGAGTTATATCAAGTACTGCTGGAGTCACAACAGTGGAAGGATAGAGCAGCAGTTTAGTTTTCCTTATGTAATGCATTGTAAACAGTAGTTAGCATAGCAGTGTTTGTATAGATCAGTTGTTAGAGTTTGTTAGGAGGTTAGATGTCACTTTCATGGTGACGTCAGCAAAGATGCCACAGTGGTTTGGCCATGCCTATAAATAGAACAGTACCATGTAGTGGTCTATTAGCTCTTCACCACTTTTCTCCTGTACGAACAAACACTATGAGCTCAGGCTGATGGGGAGTTTGTTACATGCATGCATTGTAATCGTTGTTGAAATAAATTCAATCTTTCGGTTCTATGATGAAAATGTGTGTTTAAAGCAATTCTCCTGTTTGATTGTGTGCAAAGTTTAAATCCATTTACATTCCGCCGCACTACTTGTTCATTGATCATTTTAATTCAAACATAAAACACAATCAATCCAAACTCAGATCCTATCAATGGCTGTATGTTATACATTTGTACCTTTTGGTATTTCATATTTGGACTACTAAACTCTTAGTTGTTTGATGTTGCTAGACAAAAAAATGGATAATGATTGATAATAATCACTATTGGTGTCAACAACCTAACATTAAAAATTAATAAGAGGAACAATCAAATGCCATTTATCATGTTAAAAGGATTTTCTTTTTCTTTTTTGCAGTAAACTAGTAATTCTACAGTTTCAACTCGACCAAAGTACATATTCCTATGTTATTTGGTACAAAAATATGGGATAATAGACACGACCACTACTACAATATGAAGCATTAGACGGTGTTCAATATTTATTTTAGACGATGTTAAAATTAGGCAAATTGGATTTAAATAATCTCAGCTTTCTCAATTTTGCCAATAATAATCCCAACTCAGTTATTGGCCGATAATAATCCGAACTGGTCAACTTTTGGCCGATAATAGTCTGCGTTAAATATAGCTTAAAGGAGTTAAGTTTTTTTCCGAATTACAAACTGATGTTTTAGGGCTTTTGATTAGAACAAGGATACGAGTTGATTGATGTAAAATTTACCTCGAAATATTTCCCAAACGACGAAAATGGTGCTTCAATTCGGCTGTTTAAACTTATAATTAACAAAAATTATGCCGTTTGAAGCATCATTTCGAGGTAAGTTTTACATAAATCGACTCGTATCGTCGTTCTGATCAAGATCCATAAAACATCAATTTGTAATTCGGAAGAAATCTTAACTCAGTTATGCTATTTTTAACGACGGACTGTTATCGGCCAAAAGTGGAACAGTTCGGATTATTATCGACCAATAACTGAGTTGAGATTATTATCGGCCAAATTGAGAAAGATGGGATTATTTAAATCCAAATTTCCATAAAATAATAGCCCCGTCTTAAAATCAATTCCTACATGACCATTCTGCCAATCCAATTAAAATATTCAACAAAATTCCATATAACCACGTCTTATGCTTAAACCCCATCTTATGCTTATATATGCACCCTTTAGACGGTGTTCCCTTTGAACTCCGTCTTATATACTCCAATTCAAAATCACAACAGATTCAACAACCCACTCATTTTCTTCATTCAATTTGTGTGTGCGACGAGGGGAGAAAGAGGAAAGGGAGAACAAGGAAACCAAGAAAAAAATGAGTTAACATTCAATAAATAGCTTCAAAATCTTGTTACCTCATCGATATGCTTTCAGTTGTAAGTATTATTTTCTCCTTTTAAATATTTATTCATAAACCTACAATCATTTAAATGGGTTTTGATAGTCTTGAGTGAAATATGGTGTTATTGACTTATTTCTCATGGAGATCCTCAATAGTATGTTTGCATGTGATTAGATACCACTAATTTAAGTGTTTATTTAAAGGGTTATTGGAGTTTAATAATCCTAAGTTTCTCCTGTTAGCCAATAATAATCCCAACTTTAAAAATTCCCTCCTACGATCCCAACTTGTAAGAATTTGGCCCACATTGATCCTTTTCTAACATAGGTGTACTTAAATCAATTAAGGAGTCTGCAGGGGCCCTTGAATCTATTGAGGATGTTAAATTCTTATATGTTTGAAAAGGATCAATGGGGGCCAAACTTTTACAAGTTGGGATCATTGTAGGGAATTTTTAAAGTTGGGATTATTATCGGCCAACAGGTGAAACTTAGGATTATTAAAATCCAATAACCCTTATTTAAAACTTGAATGGATCAAAATTTTAGGGTTCTGGATGAATTTGGGGGTTATGAACATACAACGAATTTTCTTGTTTTGAACGCTATAACTGGTTCAATTATTACAAATCTTAGAAATAAAAGTATGTTCTACCTTGAGATGAGTAAAATGGATTTAAATTCATGAAACGACTGCATTTGGAACATTAGATGTTTTCTAAATGGGTCAAAATGTGATAGCTAAGTTGAAACCATATTGTTTACGTATAATGAATCTTCTTATGGATTATTTCGGTTTTACTAGCAACCATGGGAAAAATGAGACTTGACACAAAAACTCAAGTTGATAATATTGAGCTTGTGTTGTATAAATCTAAATGAAAATTAACCACAAGAGTAAACTTGTAGGCAATCAAGTTATCAAGGTAGAAGATTTACAAATTGGTTCGTCATGAAACAAATGTAAGTATTCCCTCCTCTCAACTTTTACGGCTGTTAAGAATGTTAACATGATTATACTAACACTTATATTGTGTAATCATGTTTAGGATGGGAATGCGGCTACAAGGTTCTCTAACATATGTTTGACTTTGTCAATTTGTATCAAAATCAATTTTCAGATGAGGTAAATTATATATATATATATATATATATATATATATATATATATATATATATATATATATATATATAGGGTAAGGTTCATGCGAGAACCACCTTTATTGCGAGAACCGCGAGAACCTAATGTGAACCCAACCTAAAATAGCTAAAAAAACCTAAAAAAAACGTAAAAAAACCTAACCCCCACCCCCCAAAAAAAACCTAACCCCCCAGCTAAATGCTAAAAACTAAAACCTAACCCCCCCCCCCAAACCTAAACCCCCCTCCCCCACCCCCCAAAACCCTAATATACATTGGTGTATATTAGCTTGATGTGTATTTCTGGAAAACCTTTTTTACCGTAAATGTTTTTTTTAGCAAATGTTTATAACACGGTGTTAAAAAATATTTGTTTTCATAAATATTTGAAAATATTTTTATATTAAAAACGGCGTTCATCAAGTTTAAGACACTGTTCGGTGTTAAAAACACCGTCTATGTAAGGTGTTGGGTAATGTCTTAGTGTCAAAATCAAGTTTGGTTTCCGTTCACCATTTTTTATGCCGGTCACGATTGTTCGTTTAAGGCCTTAGGAGAATAACATGATCACATACGTTGTCAAAATTTATTGAATAATATAAAATGATTTGTTTTATAAAGAAAGTTTGGGTGTTAAGCGGTCTAATTCACTTAAACGACAGTCCCAATTTTTGCAGTTTGGGGACTCAAACAAGCGTGTAAAACATAGCTAAGATTAACCAATGAACCCCGAATTTTGTGTGGATCATTTTTATGCCAAGTATAGACTCTCTACAAGTTTTGAAGATTTATTAAATCAATTTGCTATTTTTCCTGAATTAACGCTATTAAATACCAATAAATTCACCAAAGATTCTTAGATATTCCAACAATTCTCAAATTGTCCAGACGCTCTATTTTTACAGTATGTGATCACCCTGTAAATTTAATGAGCTAACAATACCCACACCACTGGTTATGGTTAAACAAAGTTCTATTCCCCTAAATTCAGTAGTCGGTGTTATACCTTCCGTTTCTCGATTCCTTATGCGATTTCTATGCTTCTAGATTCCAAGTAAGACTAGATACCATACCTACATACCATATAAAACACAAACATGCATCCGACTTCACTATCAAGCCTTATAAATTATCTTTTTTGGTTAGGGTTTTGATTAGGCGTTTCTTGTCGAATTCGTTGTGTTTTGATCCATAAACCATAGTTTTTCATCATCAAACATCATGTATGAACTTGTTATACATACTAGAAGTTTAAAAAACCCTCATGTCCCAAATTTTGGTTATGCATGTGTCACGACCCCCGACCCGTTTACCTGGTTCGGAAGCCGCGAGACAGAAAACCTGTGGTACCGGTGTTTATTAATTGGCAGCGGAATTTATATAAGGACCGTTTGTCAGGAAAATAATATCAGAGTTTTAAAAACGCCGGATTTATTTTATTAATTTCGGGGTAGAATCCCGTATTTACAGGAAAGGAATTTCACTGGGGAAATCCTTTGTTTTACAGAAAACATGTTTATTTCTATTTACTAAGCAACTTTATTTAAGCTGGAGTGGTAGGCGGCACTTTTCCTTTTCTTCACAGTAAATTACCTGAAACATGTTTTAAAAAGATTTGATCAACGAAAAATACTGGCGAGTGCATTCAATTTGTACAAAAGACACATTGTTATAATATACAATATTAACAGCTATTACAATGTTTATATCAACCAATTACCCCAAATCGGTATTTGTCACTCGACCGGATCTGTGACTATGGTCATATCACACGTTGGCTAACCCGTTGTCCAATGGTGAAACTTATCAAATAGTGTATACAAAACCCTACATACCGGTAGTAATTGTAGATTACAAAACTTAATCACTGTAATTACAACTTTGAAAACAAGTAGGGTTTTGAAAGCAATTTGTTAAAAAGAGAATGACTCACATTGCAGATTTAACCGGTCAAAGCATGCCTACTGGTTAAGCTGGTAAACCTAATTAAATGTACAATGCAAACAAAACTAGGTTAGTAACATAATACAACATTTACGATAATCGCGAGATCGAAACCCTCACGATGAATGACAAAGTATAGCCAAATATAGGCAGCACTTAAACATCAACCAACTCGCAGCTGAGATCAATGATAAGCGAGTCTTAGCTAGGTATTTCAAAACCTCAACCAAGAATCTCCACCAGGTCACTGCTACTCCCGCAACCAAAATTGCAGCATCACAAGGTTCAAAGTCTTCATGTCAGAATCGCAAGCCCAAGGGTAATATCAACAAGAACTACGCTACTACCACCGCTCCTCTCAACGTTGTTCCTGTCCAACCCACCAACAACCAGAACCGCCAAGAGACAGCACCTGTGACCAACGCACTGCCTGCTAAGCGTGCGTACACTGGTCCCAACCTCTTGTGCCCTACCTGCACCTATCATCACCCAGCTGGGATAGCTTGTCATTTCTGTGTCCACTGCAACCTCTATGGACACTTCACAACGAATTATCACACTGGTGGGTCAACAAGCTCCAGCAGCTCAAGCTCCTCGAGCACTACCAGCTCAACCTCTTGCTATCCAGGGTAACCAAGCAGCTCCTGTTATACATTTGTATCTTTTGGTATTTCATATTTGGACTACTAAACTCTTAGTTGTTTGATGTTGCTGGACAAAAAAACGGATAATGATTGATAATAATCACTATTTGTGTCAACAACCTAATGTTAAACATTAATAAGAGGAACAATAAAATGCCATTTATCATGTCAAAAGGATTTTCTTTTTCTTTTTTGCAGTAAACTAGTAATTCTACAGTTTCAACTCGACCAAAGTACATATTCCTATGTTATTTGGTACAAAAATATGGGATACTAGACATGACCACTACTACAATATAAAGCATTAGACGGTGTTCAATGTTTGTTTTAGACGATGTTAAAATAAGGCAAATTGGATTTAAATAATCCCAACTTTCTCAATTTGGCCGATAATAATCCCAACTCAGTTATTGGCCGATAATAATCAGAACTGGTCAACTTTTGGCCGATAATAGTCTGCGTTAAATATAGCTTAACGGAGTTAAGTTTTTTCCGAATTACAAACTGGTGTTTTAGGGATTTTGATTAGAATGAGGATACGAGTTGATTGATGTAAAACTTACCTCTAAATGATGCTTCAAAGAACTTAATTTTTGTTAATTATAAGTTTAAACACCCGAATTCGGGTGTTTAAACTTATAATTAACAAAAATTAAGTTCTTTGAAGCATCATTTCGAGGTAAGTTTTACATAAATCGACTCGTATCCTCGTTCTGATCAAAATCCATAAAACATCAGTTTGTAATTCGGAAGAAATCTTAACTCCGTTAAGCTATTTTTAACGGCGGACTATTATCGGCCAAAAGTGGAACAGTTCGGATTATTATCGAGCAATAACTGAGTTGGGATTATTATCGGCCAAATTGAGAAAGCTGGGATTATTTAAATCCAAATTGCCTTAAAATAATAACCCCATCTTAAAATCAATTCCTACATGGCCATTGTGCCAATCCAATTAAAATATTCAACAAAATTCCATATAACCACGTCTTATGCTTAAACCCCGTCTTATGCTTATATATGCACCCTTTAGACGGTGTTCCCTTTGAACACCGTCTTATATACTCCAATTCAAAATCACAACAGATTCAATAACCCACTCATCTTCTTCATTCAATTTGTGTGTGCGACGAGGGGAGAAAGAGGAAAGGGAGAACAAGGAAACGAAGAAAAAAGCGAGTTAACATTCAATAAATAGCTTCAAAATCTTGTTACCTCATCGATATGCTTTCAGTTGTAAGTATTATTTTCTCCTTTTAAATATTCATTCATAAACCTACAATCATTTAAATGGGTTTTGATAGTCTTGAGTGAAATATGGTGTTATTGACTTATTTCTCATGGAGATCGTCAATAGTATGTTTGCATGTGATTACATACCACTAATTTAAGTGTTTATTTAAAGGGTTATTGGAGTTTAATAATCCTAAGTTTCTCCTGTTAGCCAATAATAATCCCAACTTTAAAAATTCCCTCCAACGATCCCAACTTGTAAGAATTTGGCCCCATTGATCATTTTCTAACATAGGTGCACTTAAATCAATTAAGGAGTCTGCAGGGGCACTTGAATCTATTGAGGATGTCAAATTCTTATATGTTTGAAAAGGATCAATGGGTGCCAAACTTTTACAAGTTGGGATCATTGTAGGGAATTTTAAAGTTGGGATTATTATCGGCCAACAGGTGAAACTTAGGATTATTAAAATCCAATAATCCTTATTTAAATCTTGAATGGATCAAAATTTTAGGGTTCTGGATGAAATTGGGGGTTATGAACATACAACGAATTTTCTTGTTTTGAACTCTATAAGTCGTTCAGTTATTATAAGTCTTAGAAATAAAAGTATGTTCTACCTTGAGATGAGTAAAAATGGATTTAATTTCATGAAACGACTGCATTTGGAACATTAGATGTTTTCTAAATGGGTCAAAATGTGATAGCTAAGTTGAAACCATATTGTTTACGTATAATGAATCTTCTTATGGATTATCTCGGTTTTACTAACAACCATGGGAAAAAAATGAGACTTGACACAAAAACTCAAGTTGATAATATTGAGCTTGTGTTGTATAAATCTAAATGAAAATTAACCACAATAGTAAACTTGTAGGCATTCAGGTTATCAAGGTAGAATATTTACAAATTGGTTTGTCATGAAACAAATGTAAGTATTCCCTCCTCTCAACTTTTATGGCTGTCAAGAATGTTAACATGATCATACTAACACTTATATTGTGTAATCATGATTAGGTAAGGAACAAAGAGGTGGATGGGAATGCGGCTACAAGGTTCTCCAACATATGTTTGAATTTGTCAATTTGTATCAAAACTAATTTCCCGATGAAATAAATAATATATATATATATATATATATATATATATCAATTGTTTAATTTTTTAAAACTTAGAAGGTTTAGTTTATTATATACTTGTTTTTAGATGTATATAACATGTATATATACACGTAACTTTATTGACGATGTTGTTACCATTTTTTCTCTTTGCCTTTAGTTTTGTCTATAATATTTGTTATAACTCTTTCTTTTAGATGTGACACGACACGAGAGAGGCTACGGATAATGATATAGATGTTTTGTTTATGACGTTGATGCCAAAGTTTTTTAGCGAGTTAGGTATTTCGTTAGTTTAGCTTTATATATAGATTATATGTAGTTTATTTATACAGTTTAACATAGTTTGTTATGCATTCAACAAATGATTGTAATTTGAATTGGATGTCTACGGGTTTATTTCTGAATTGAACGTGTATTGGTTTGGTTTGATTTGAAAATGTTCCATTGGTGTATATTAGCTTGATGTGTATTTCTGGAAAACCTTTTTTACCATAAATGTTTTTTTTCAGCAAATGTTTATAAAAAGATGTTAAAAAATATTTGTTTTAATAAATATTTGAAAATATTTTTATATTAAAAAACGGTGTTCATCAAGTTTAAGACACTGTTCAAACTAAACACCGTCATAAAACCCATATCACCCCGTCTAACGCTCTGTTTTTGTAGTAATTGACACTTTTAATTATTTTTGTACGTATTTTAGTTATTGACAATTAACAATTATTTTAATATTTCAATCAATAGTTTAGCCTATCAAAGTTGACTTACAATATTTAACATTATTTTTAAAATCTAAGATTTCAATCAATAGTTTAGCCTATCAAAGTTGACTTCAATATTTAACATTATAATTTTCAGGTGGTGTGTAAGACAATTTTTAGTGCATAACGTATACATATTATATGTAGTATTTCTTAATTTGTTCATACTTCTCTTAATTAATTAATATATTATTTATATATATAATTTCTATCACACAAGCTTATTTAATCTATACTATATAATAAAAGAAACCAATTAGGGGACACATGTCATTCATTGAAGCCATCTATTTTTTAGTAATTAATATTAATTAAAACATAATTATAAAATTTAATTTAATATAAATTTAAACAATTCATATAAGAGATAATATAATATTTTGAAATATTTATTAGATTTCAAAATTAATTATCTTGAAATTAACAAAAGAAGTACACTAAATATAAATTAATATGATGTAAATGATTTATTTATTTTATTAAACTAAAATAGTTAAGTGTAGAACCTATTTAAAAAATGTTTACAAAAACATTAATCAATGTTTATTGGTTCTATACTTTTATTTTCGTGTTCAACTCGCAACTCAATACGGTATTCACTATGTTTACATGGCATTTATAAGAACCATCACCGCAATCACCCTATCTAGCATATATCGAGCATATCCCTTAGTTTTTTTTTTAAATATAACTTTTTATTAGATTCATTCAACCCGTGTAATAAACGAAGTTTTTTAAAGATATAATATTTTTATTATTTACTATACAAAATTACATTTATGCAACTCGTGTAATACACCTGGTTTTATAAAATATAACTTTTTTTATTATGTGGTATATAAAATTAAATTTATTCAATCCGTATAATACACAGGGTTTATAAAGATATTACAAGATATAACTTTTTATTGATTGGTATATAAAATTACATGTTCTCAACTCATACAATACATGATGTTTTTAAAAATGTAACTTTTTTCATTATTTAATATATAAAATTAAATTTACTTAACCCGTACAATACACGGGGTTCTTAAAGATATAAAATTTTTATTATTTAATATAAAAAAATACATTTATTCAACCTATGTAATGAACGAGATTTTAAAGGTATATTGTTTTATTATTTTGTATATAAAATTACATTTATTCAACCCGTGTTATAAACGAGGTTTTTGAAGATATATTTTTTTATTATTTGGTATATAAAGTTACATTTATTCAACCCGCGTATTACGCGGGGTTCTAACCTAGTATTATGTATATAATAGTTAATACATTATTTATGTATATAATAATTTCTATCACATGTAATTTATATTATGGTGTGGGAATGAGATCAAATACAAACTTGTAAGAACCGTAAAAACCAACACATAATTGACAAGTGTCCCTCAATAAAAAATTAGTTTAGGGGTAATTTAGACCTTTTCGCCATATTTATTTATAAGTAATTAAAAATAATTATTAAAACATCCATAAATTCATGCAAGTTTAATTCAAATCAAAGTTTGAATGTTTTAAAAAAATCCATGATGATCTGGTAACTCTCCATGATCGAAACCAACCTGTAGGAACCACCACAAAAAATATAATCAGCACAACACTATATAATTAGCATAACATTCTTAATTGTTCTCCATTATTAGCACAACGTCCTCAATCGTTCTCCATTATCAGCACATCAGATGTGCTGCTCATATCTACTTTTGGTGTTTGTTTGTGTTATATTGTAATTAATACATAATCAGCACATTATCAGTACAATTATAAAACAACTTTTGGTAACCTTTTTTAAAGTTACTTTTATAAATAAAAAAATGTATAGCAATATGGTACTCATATTAAAGATTAAAAAATACTTGATTTTATGGTATATATTTTTTTTTAAATAATGAAGTATATAAAAGTTATTTTAATTTAAAAAACCTTGGTGGAATTTGTATTTAATTGAAAATGGTCAAATGACTAGCAATTTTATGAAATTACCCCTAACTTGTTAGTACTAATTTTTAATTATAAGGGTTTTATTTATAATCAACCCCAACCCTTGATTTAAACTATCAATGGTTCAGATCTGTTCTAACGGTTCTTACAGTTAGCACTATTTGTACAGGATCTCAACCCTTATGGTGTGTATATATAAAAGTGTGTGCGTGATATGCCAGCGTGTATGTGTGTGTGCAGATGTGTGGTGCGTGTGTAATTCTAAAGTGCATGTGTGTGTATCAAAGACTTAACAGAAGGATGTGTTTGCACGCGCGCGTATGATGTTGTCCTTTAATTGGTTTCATAAGAAATAAATTAGGGCATTGGTGATGAAACTCTGGGTTGATGAGGGTTATTGGGTAATTTGAAGTCCGTCGCATCGTGAAGGCTCTTGACTAGTTACCATAACTTATATAAATATAAACATTCATATTTTTTAGTTGGGTGTCGATCATGTTGATTGGCATGTTAAAATATTTTAGCTTAAGAAGGTTTCAATAGGTATTCAATTATGACTCATATAATATGTAGATTTATTTTTTTAGGTCAAAGACATAAATTATAATCCAAACACTATAAAATTAATATCGTGGTTATTTAGTGTTTCGAGTCACCTTGTATAGTGCTCATTTGCTAATATATTTAATATAGTTTTAGTGACTTAGTAAAACTTAAACAACCAATGCTCTATGCCCCGACTCAAATACACTTTTTTTCCAATGCTGTTTAGTTATCGTTGTTCATATACCTGTAACTATCACACCCAGACTAGCAACTAAAGTAAAAGGAGATACAATATACACCTCTAATACAAGCACATTGTTTATAAAGATACTATATTAAACATTAATTATACAATATGTCACATGTTGTTTACACACGATATGTATGTTACAACGGCAGGATCCTACAAATCGCTATATTCCTATAGCAAGTACGCATCCATGTACACAATTATCCGCAAGCAAAACTTGGAACAACAAAACACAAGCATCATTCATTTTTTTTGTTTACCTGAAAAGCATGTTTGAAAACAGTCAACTACAAAAGTTGGTGAGTTTAATAGGTTTTGCTTATTTTTAAAAGTAAGTACACAAAAGAAGCTTTGCACATGTGGAGTATTTTTACTAAGTTCACAAGTTGTGCTAAGACATGTATCCAAATCACCGTGGCTAACACCAACCACAACAAACAAACAATAGTGTCCCAAGTAGTTATGCCTAACACAACATAGCATATTTAGTTATGAATATGTGCAACAACGTTTCGCGCGTTCGACATCCAGTCGAGTTAAGTTTGTATGGCGGTTTAGGCTTGTCGGTACTATCCACAATATTCACTGGGAAAGTAGTATAACTTGTGTGTATGTCAAATGTCTACTCAGAAAATTCACATCAAAGCAATGTTCATGTGCATACGTGTACAAAACATGCTTTCCCCCTATGTAGTTGATACAACATGTATAAAAGAGGGGCTATGAAACTTACCTGGTATGGTATGCACGTAGTATACAAGTACAATATAGTTATCTAGTCATACAACTAATCCGATCCTAGTATCAATATTGTACGATCAATTACCGAAAACAACATTCAGATCAGAAATTGTTATACACTAAACTCAGGTGGGAATATTCATCCGAGAATAAGCTAATAGCCTCTGTGTAAGGCGTTGGGTAATGTCTTAGTGCCAAAATCAAGTTTGGTTTCCGTTCACCATTTTTTACGCCGGTCACGATTGTTCGTTTAAGGCCTTAGGATAATAGCATGATCACATACATTGTCAAAATTTATTGAATAATATAAAATGATTTGTTTTATAAAGAAAGTTTGGGTGTTAAGCGGTCTAATTCACTCAAACGACAGTCCCAATTTTTGCAGTTTGGGGACGGACCAAACAAGCGTGTAAAACATAGCTATGATTAACCAATGAACCCCTAATTTTGTGTGGATCATTTTTATGCCAAGTACAGACTCTCTACAAGTTTTGAAGATTTATTAAATCAATTTGCTATTTTTCCTGAATTAACGCTATTAAATACCAATAAAGTCACCAAAGATTCTTAGATATTCCAACGATTCTCAAACTGTCCAGACGCTCTATTTTTACAGTATGTGATCACCCTGTAAATTTAATAAGCTAACAATACCCACACCACTGGTTATGCTTAAACAAAGTTCTATTCCCCTAAATTCAGTAGTCGGTGTTATACCTATCATTTCTCGATTCCTTATGCGATTTCTATGCTTCTAGATTCCAAGTAAGACTAGGTACCATACATACATACCATATACAACACAAACATGCATCCGACATCACATATCGAACCTTATAATTTATCTTTTTTGGTTAGGGTTTTGATTAGGCATTTCTTGTCGAATTCGTTGTGTTTTTTATCCATAAACCATAGTTTTTCATCATCAAACATCATGTATGAACTTGTTATACATATTAGAAGTTTAAACAACCCTCATGTCCCAAATTTTGGTTATGCATGTGTCACGGCCCCCGACCCGTTTACCTCGTTCAGAAGCCGCGAGACAGAAAACCCGTGGTACCGGTGTTTATTAATTGGCAGTGGAATTTATATCAGGACCGTTTGTCAGGAAAATAATATCAGAGTTTTAAAAACAACGAATTTATTTTATTAATTTCGGGGTAGAATCCCGTATTTACTGGAAAGGAATTTCACTAGGGAAATCCTTTGTTTTACTGAAAACATGTTTATTTCTATTTACTGAGCCACTTTATTTAAGCTGGAGTAGTACGCGGCACTTTTCCTTTTCTTCACAGTAAATTACCTGAAACATGTTTTAAAAAGATTTGATCAACGAAAAATACTGGCGAGTGCATTCAATTTGTACAAAAGACACATTGTTATATATACAGTATTAAGAGCTGTTACAATGTTTATATCAACCAATTACCCCAAATCGGTATTTGTCACTCGACCGGATCTGTGATTATGGTCATATCACACATTGACTAACCAGTTGTCCAATGGTGAAGCTTATCAAATAGTGTATACAAAACCCTACATACCGGCAGTAATTGAAGATTACAATGACTTAATGACTGTAATTACAACTTTGAAAACAAGTAGGGTTTTGAAAGTAATTTGGTAAAAAGAGAATGACTCACATTGCAGATTTAACCGGTCAAAGCATGCCTACTGGTTAAGCTGGTAAACCATATTAAATGTACAATGCAAACGAAACTAGGTTAGTAACTTAATACAACATTTACGATAATCGCGAGATCGAAACCCTCACGACGAATGACAAAGTATAGCCAAATATAGGCAGCACTTAAACATCCATCGGATCGGTTTTTATCGATCGGATATCGTACCGTATCAGTGATCGATGTAACAACCCGACTTTCCGAGTCAATTCGTGTTTTTACTCTGATCTGTCATTTATTTCTTAATTGACTTGTACTCTCGAGATATCGATTATTGCTATGGGTTAACTATTTTAAACTATATTTTACAACGTTTATTCAAAACACAGTTAACGATTACTATTTAAACGCACTTTATCGCATTGCTACTTCGCGCTATCACAACGCAACGCAAACTCAAAACGCAGTTGTTGATATTGTTCTATGTGTGTGTTATTATGTGCTTTACTTGTGTGTGCTTTATATATGTTTTGTGATGTTATTCGCAAACGCAATCGCAACTCTATCAAAACGAAAACACAACGCAGACTCAAAACGCGGATTTACTTTTACGCATTTATGTGTTAGATTATGTGATTATTAGTTTAAATATATTGTGGTTATCAACGCAACGCTTATACGCTCACTCGCTACTCGCTTAAACGCAATGCAACGCTTAACGCACGAAACGAACGTCAGAAACTAACGAAACGCGACTCGGCTGGTCGAATGACCACCTGATCGAATGGACATTCGACTGGATGACCATCTGATCGGATGGCCATCCGATCGACTGGCCATCCGACCCACTTTAGCACTGCCTTAAATCTTACCTCTCACGCTATAAATACTCGTACGCTCTATTGTTCACTGATGTGACAGCTCCCTATCCGACCTACTCGCTCCCAAGTCATTCTCAGCACTTTTTCTTTGAAAACTTGAAACTTTCAAAACAACAGCTCGCCACTAGAGTGGCCATCCGACCAGATCACCATCCGATCGAATGATCATTCGACCAGGTGGCCCGTCCCTTATTATTTTTAACACTTAACAATTTTCCAAAACACACCCACTCAAACGAATAGCCATCCGACCGAATGGCCATCTGTCCGGATGACCATCCGACCGTATGACTTGTTTTAATACTACAACGAAAACTTCAAAAGTTTTGAAACAATTTACAAACACCACAACTCATTCGAATGGCTATCCGTTCGAATGGTTATCCACCTGGATGACCATCCGTTCGGATGACCATCCGCGCGACTCACCATTCGACACTCTCAATACTCCGTTACGCACTGTTCAACGCTTACGCTACTGTTCTATGATCAGGCTAATCTCCAACACGCTCCCTTCAATCCATGTACTGTGTTTACTAGCTAAACACCTACTGTGAGTATACTCGAACCCTTTTTTTGCTTAAATGCACTTTTGGGTGTTACATACGTTCTATATCAACTTACAACGCACACAATACGCAAACTCTTTTATATCGCTAACCGCTCTCGCATGTTATACGTGATTCGATGAATGCTTGTATGTTATGTTCACATAGTGATTGTATGCCTGACACCTTAGCAACGATAGTACTATAGTTTGGACTCAGCACCTGTCGTGGACAAGGGTTGTTAAGGGCTTCACTTCACATGGTCACAGTGGTGATAATGTGTTGCGCATTCTATAACTCGCAGTCATGTCGGTTGCATGCGTCATTGTCGATAGCTTACTTGATTCACATTTCTACTTGTTACATGTTGGTTATGCGTAAACGCTTTCGCTATACTATATACTATGCCAACTTGTGTACTCACTATTACATTTTTTGTATTAACTTTATTTTCACGTATGTGACAGGTTGATTGGATGCTAAGCTTGCTGTGATGAATCGAGTAGGAAGTCTAGAAACCCACAATAAAAATCTGAGTTGTCGGAACAATTTATTTGTTTTTGAGACTATTATCTGTAATGACTGTTTTTACTTTATATGTTAGTGGTATAGTATAACAATCCTCAATAAAACCGACACCCTCATAATTTTTCTGACACCCTAATATATTTTAAAATATCCCAATATGTCCCAAAATACACCCCATACGCGAAAACGGGCCTCAAATATATTAAATAGTATTTAAAAATAAATTAAAAATCTGAAACTTAAGTTGAGGCGGGCCGCGTAGACCCACCCCAAACCTTACGCGGGCGGTATGAAGGTTAAGACCTGATTTCGTTGAGTTTTAAGCTTAGGCGGGCCGCGTAAGATCTCCGTTAAGTTTACGCGGGCCGCGTGAGATCAAGATAGTGGCGCAGCCCGATGTGGCCACGTGGCCGACGCGTGTTGACCCTACTTGCTGACTCGGACTAGCTACATGTTTGACCAGGGTTGACGCGCGCCGCGTAACCCTTGTCCTTGTTTTACACGGGCCGCGAGAAAGACAGAATCAGGCACTATATAAGAATGGCATCGGCTTTCAGTTTCGATCGCTCACAAACGTTTCTTTTCTCTAAATTCTGAATAGTAGAAGTAATACTCGGGTGTTATACCCCCCCTAATTAGCAAAGTTCTGCTCTGTTGTAAGTATTATAACCCCTGGATACGTATTAGGTACGCTGCCCGATTGATCTAGGGTTCCGTAATGCCTGTCGTGGTTCTGCCCGACGTAGTCATTGGAATGCCGTCTCGAGGAGGGTATTACTAATGTTAAAATGGGTTATTAATACTAACGCGTGTACTTTTGTGTAAATTTTAGATTGTCATCAGGAAACCCTTACGGAAAATCTAAGACAGCAATGTGAGTTGATTCGCTTTTTGTTAACTGTTTTACAAAACCTTAAATACTTTTCCATGCGAATAACAGTTATTGAGTATTTGTAATAATACAATTATGATGAGTATGTTGGGGTTTTGTATACAAAATTTGTTACCACCTGGTCAAGGAGTAACATGTCCACAAGTCGGGTTTGACAGTAACATGGATGTTAATTGATATGTCTTGGAAACAAATATAATTGCGGGATCGCCCTCAATACTGTACACTGGGACTTTCTATTTAAACTTGATTAAACTGGGATTCACTCACCAGTATTTCCCACTGACAAATGTTTTTAAAAACGCGTTTCAGGTAACAAACTGTGAAAGCCAAATAGAAGCCAGCTGGACAGCTCTGAAGGCTTGGAAAAGTGGCAATAAAGTTACCTAAAAATAAAATAGATGTTTTTATTAAATAAATAGGATTTATTCCTATGAAAACGCATGTACTATGAACTTGGGTTTTAACCCATTTGTTTAATGTTATAAAAATGTGGTATTTTACTCTGATCAATGTTTCCTAACTACGGTCCTGATGAAAAAAATTCCGCTGCCAAATTAGACAATACAAGATACCACCGAAACTTCGCGGCCACCCGTTTCCCGGGAATCAGGGATCGGGGGTTGCAACAGAAGGTGGTATTAGAGCTAAGCCACTGATTCAGCCACAGAAGTGTTCTGCTGACATCAAAATATAAAGTGTTAGGAAATAAATTACGGAAATACGAGCATAACTGTATTTATTTGTTATGTGTTATTTGACTATCTGTTAGTTTACAGTATGAGCGACCAAGGACCATCTGACGCGTACCGTCAATTGTCTGGTTCGCCTAGAAGCGAAGGCACCTCCTCTTCTCAGCCTGCCCTCTCAGGGTACTCTGCTGATATGGAACAAGGAATCTTTGTGTTTAAGGCTCAGTCAGAAGAGCCATTTCCTCAGAAAAAGAGGGGATGGTTCAGTCGAGGGGCACACGAGCGTAGGAAGCGTATGAAAAAGTTACAAGATCAGAGGGTACTAGCCGCAGCCAAGAGAGAGAGACAGATGCCTATGCCCAGGATATGATAAATAGGGGTATAGCTAATATCCATATCTTAGCAACCACTGCAGCTGGCCCAAATTTGGAGCAAATAATAGCACCCCAACCACAACCACCAATCCCTGACCAACCCATGGAGATAGAAAACCCTGAAAACCAAGTGGAGATGCATGACTTCAATCCGGAAGAAATACCTAGGGTACCAGCACCAAACCCCCTAGACCCAAATTTCGACCCCAGGTGGATTGACGTTAGGGACTACGTGTAACGTTACCCGATACATGAAGACACACCCATGCAGAACGTAAGAGCCTACCTAGGTTTGGACCCTTTAGATCCCTATTTCCACGATGAATACATTAGGGAGATCTTAGATGATCCTTACCGATTCCAGGCACCTACACCCCCACACCAGGAACCCGCACCCCAGATTCCGAACCCAGTCCTAGAACCTGCACCCCCAATGAGTGCAGAAAATGTACAAGAACTTAGGACTTTTGGTGAGGAAATTCTAGAAAGTAGTGAGAGAATGCGACAGGTGGGAGAGCGACTCGTATGGAAATACGACGAGCGCAATATGGATTTTTGGATGAATCCATATCCGTAGATGTGATGGTGAGACGGTAATAGTAATAATAATAATAAAATAAAAATAAAATATGTGTGTATGGATGCCTACTACTATTAGTGTAATTCTATTTCAGTTGGTATTGTAATTTTTATTTCAGTACTAGTATGTAATAGATGCATAATAGATGAATAGAGTAAAAGTCGCAATGATCGACGCTTTTGGCAAAAATGTGTGTCATGTGATTGACTATATTAATATTATTTTGTGATATTAATATGGGGTAAATGTTTAAAATTCAGATGGCCGACGAAGGAAATCAAGGAAATCTGAATAACGATAACCAGAGTAACATTAACGTGGTTAATGAGAATCCGAGCATCAATAACAATGGAAACCAAATGGATAATAGTGTCGTTCAACACATAGTGGCACAAGGAATCATAGATGCAATGCCATTTATTATTCAAATGATACAGGAAGCGAATAATAAAAGTAAACATAGCAGTAAGCGACCAATTGAACCAGAACACAGCGTGAACAATGGACCCGTACTTCAAGTGCCCATTCCCAAAAGAAGAAGAACCATGCCATATGGTTGTTCTTACAAGGAATTCTGGTCCTGCAAACCAATAGAATTCTCGGGCAATGAAGGACCCATTGCAGCTCTACGCTGGATAGAAAAGACTGAGGCTGTTTTAAAAATAAGCAAGTGTGCTGAAGAAGATAAGATAATGTTTGCTTCCAATCTATTTAAGAACTCAGCCTTAGAATGGTGGAACACTATCCTCCAGTCAAGAGGAAGTGATAAGGTTTACAACATGGAATGGGAGGAATTTAAGAATATGGTAGAAAGAAAATTATGCCCTCCCAATGAAAAGGAACAAATAGCTAATAAGTTTCTGAACCTTAGAATGACCGGGGTAGATAGTAAGGGTTATACTACCACATTCTTTGAATATGCTAGAATAGTGCCAACCCTTGCATCACCTGAACCAGTATTAATCTCCCGTTATATCTGGGGATTAATCGGAGAAATTAGACATGTAGTCAAGGCAGCTAGACCTCAAACTATAGAATAAGCTGTAGAACTAGCAAATACCTTGACAGATGAATTAATCCGTACTAGAGAAGAAGAACAGAGGAGAAACCTAACCCAAAGGCTTACTCAAGAATTCCGTTCTGGGAATTACAATCGTAGGAATATGGGTTCTACCTCTGCACCATTCTGCAAGGTCTGCAAGAAAAAGCATTCGGGAAAATGCTCCACTATTTGCAATTTCTGCAAGATGCCAGGACACAAGGAAGAAGATTGCAGGAGAAAATCCAGTAATGGGTTATGCTACAATTGTGGAGAAAAAGGTCACATTAAGACAAACTGTTCGAAATTGGCTCCAGCTGCGAACAACAGGAACACTAAAAATGCTAGAGCATTCGTTCTGACTGCAGATGAAGCCAAGATGATTCCAGACGTGATAACTGGTACGTTTTTAGTTAATGATGTTTTTGCTAAAGTATTATTCGACTCTGGTGCAAACCAAAGTTTTATTAATACTTCGTTTTGCAAACTTCTAAAACAGTCATTAACTAAACTACCACAAGAATGTCTAGTAGAGACAGCTAATGGAGAAACCGTTAGGATTTCTGAAATCTTGCAGGGAGCAAGAATGGAAATTTTAAATCATAAGTTTATGGCAAACCTTTATCCCATGAATCTGACGGGATTTGATGTTGTATTAGGAATGGATTGGTTAATAGCCAATAAAGCCAGTATTTTATGTGATCAAAAGTCAATCCAAGTAAATTCACCAAAAGGTGAAAAGATCACAATTAAAGGAAATAAGCCCTCTAGATCCACAAAATTCATCTCTGTGATGAAAACTGCAAGTTATATAAGAAAAGGTTCTATAGTGTATTTAATTTCCATAATCACTAACACTAAAGGAAAAGAACTAAAAGACATTCCAGTAGTGTCCCAGTTTTCAGATGTCTTTCCAGAAGAATTTCCAGGACTACCACCAAACAGAGAAGTTGAATTCAGAATTCACCTGCTACCAGGAACAACACCAATTGCCAAAGCACCTTACCGTTTGGCACCCGCCGTAATGCAGGAACTGAAGAAACAATTAGACAAATTTCTAGAAAAAGGATTCATACAGCCAAGCTCATCACCATGGGGAGCGCCGATTTTATTCGTTAAAAAGAAGGACAGATCAATGTGTATGTGCATTGACTACCGTGAATTGAACAAAGTCACGATTAAGAATCGGTACCCATTACCGAGAATCGATGATCTGTTCGATCAACTACAAGGAGCTCGATTTTTCTCTAAAATCGATTTAAGGTCAGGATATCATCAATTAATGGTACAGGAATAAGATATTCCTAAAACCGCATTCAGAACAAGGTATGGTCATTATGAATTTACTGTCATGCCATTTGGTTTAACCAATGCCCCAGCCGCATTTATGGACATGATGAACATATTTGGATAAATTCATAATTGTCTTCATAGATGATATTCTAATTTACTCTAAAAGTAAAGAGGATCATGCAAAGCATTTGCACGCACTTTTAAGTCTATTAAGAAAGGAAAAGCTTTATGCTAAATTTTCAAAGTGTGAGTTTTGGTTAGAACAGGTACAGTTTCTTGGACATTTAGTAAACCATGAAGGAATTCATGTGGATCCAACAAAGATCGAGGCAATTACTAAATGGAAAACCCCTGAGTCACCAACTGAGGTTAGAAGTTTCTTAGGATTGGCTGGTTATTATAGAAGGTTTATTCGAGATTTTTCTAGAATAGCCATTCCTTTAACTAAGTTAACCTGTAAATCCATTAAGTTTGAATGGGGACCAAAACAAGAAGAAGCATTTAGAATTCTTAAGCAAAGATTAACTAATACACCCATACTCGCGTTACTAGAAGGAACTGAAGACTTCGTAGTATATTGTGACGCTTCTAAGTTAGGTTATGGATGTGTATTAATGCAACGTCAAAAGCTTATAGCTTACGCATCTAGATAACTTAAGAATCATGAAGAGAATTATTCAACCCATGATCTAGAATTAGGAGCTATAATTTTTGCCCTTAAGATTTGGAGACATTGCCTTTATGGTAGTAAGTTTACCATATTCACTGATCATAAGAGTTTAAGGTATGTTTTCGGGCAAAAGGAATTGAATATGAGACAAAGACGATGGATGGAGATGCTTAGTGATTATGATTGTGATATCCAGTATCATGAAGGAAAAGCAAATGTAGTGGCAGATGCTTTAAGTCGAAAGTATCATGAAAAGCCAAAAAGGGTACGTTCTCTTAAATTAAATCTACAACCAGATTTAAATGATCAAATCAGAAAAGCACAAGATTCAGTAATCAAGGATGATGCTGAAAAACTAAAAGGTATGGTTAAGGAATTAGAACAAGGAACAGATGGAATTTGGAAATTCCATAAGAAGAGAATGTGGATACCTATATTAGGAAATTTACGTCATCGTATATTAGAAGAAGCCCATAAGTCTAAGTATACGATGCACCCAGGAAATGATAAAATTAAGGAAAAATTTCTGGTGGATAGGAATGAAAAAGGACATAGCAGCCTATGTTTCTAAATGTTTAACTTGTTCACAAGTTAAAGCTGAACACCAGAAACCCTCAGGTTTGTTACAACAATTAGAAATGCCAGTGTTGAAATGGGAATTAATAACAATGGATTTTGTTACTAAATTACCCAAAACAAGGAAAGGTAATGATACAATCTGGGTGATTGTAGATAGGCTAACCAAGTCAGCTCATTTCCTACCAATGAAGGGAACTTTCAGTATGGAACAGTTAGCTAAATTATATGTAAATGAAATTGTTTCATTACATGGAATACCTTTATCAATTGTTTCTGATAGGGATAGTCGATTTACCTCTCATTTTTGGTCAAGTTTCCAAAAAGCCATGGGAACCAAGTTAAATCTGAGCACAGCTTATCATCCTCAAACAGACGGACAAAGCGAAAGAACAATTCAGACAATGGAAGATATGCTTAGAGCTTGTGGAATTGATTTCGGAGGTAATTGGGACGAACACTTACCTTTAATAGAATTTTCTTATAATAATAGTTATCACACAAGTATCAATGCTGCACCATTCGAAGCACTTTATGGACGAAAGTGTCGAACCCCAGTCTGTTGGGCAGAAATTGGGGAAAAGCACCTATCTGGACCTGAGATAGTGCAAGAAACAACCGACAAGATTATTCAAGTCAAGGAACGACTGAAAGCAGCACGAGATCGACAGAAGAGCTATGCCGATAACCGACGCAAGCCATTAGAATTTCAAGTAGGAGACAAAGTATTGTTGAAGGTCTCTCCTTGGAAATGAGTAGTAAGATTCATCAAAAGAGGAAAGCTAAGTCCCAGGTATATTGGACCTTTTGAGATTATTAGAAGAATAGGACCTGTAGCCTATCAGCTACAACTGCCAGAAGAAATGGCAGGAATACATGATGTATTTTATGTATCTAATCTCAAGAAGTGTTTAGCTGATGAATAGCTAATGGTACCTCTTAAGGATGTAGAGGTAAATGAACAACTCAAGTTTGTAGAGAGGCCTCTACAGATCGAAGATAGGAAAGTCAAGAATCTCAAGCATAAAAGATTAGTTCTGGTCAAAGTGAAGTGGGACTCCAAAAGAGGACATGAGTACACATGGGAGCTTGAATCTGAAATGCAAAGGAAATATCCACACTTGTTCCAGTAGATATCGAGGACGAGCTCTAAAACAAGGTGGGGAGGATATAACAATCCTCAATAAAACCGACACCCTCATAATTTTTCTAACACCCTAATATATTTTAAAATATCCCAATATGTCCCAAAATACACCCCATACGCGAAAACGGGCCTCAAATATATTAAATAGTATTTAAAAATAAATTAAAAATCTGAAACTTAAGTTGAGGCGGGCCGCGTAGACCCACCCCAAACCTTACGCGGGCGGTATGAAGGTTTAGACCTGATTTCGTTGAGTTTTAAGCTTAGGCAGGCCGCGTAAGATCTCCGTTAAGTTTACGCGGGCCGCGTGAGATCAAGATAGTGGCGCAGCCCGGTGTTGCCACGTGGCCGACGCGTGTTGACCTTACTTGTTGACTCGGACTAGCTACATGTTTGACCAGGGTTGACGCGGGCCGCGTAACCCTTGTCCTTGTTTTAAGCAGGCCGCGAGAAAGACAGAATCAAGTACTATATAAGAATGGCATCGGCTTTCAGTTCCGATCGGTCACAAACGTTTCTTTTCTCTAAATTCTGAATAGTAGAAGTAATACTCGGGTATTATACCCCCCTAATTAGCGAAGTTCTGCTCTGTTGTAAGTATTATAACCCCTGGATACGTATTAGATACGCTGCCCGATTGATCTAGGGTTCCGTAATGGCTGTCGTGGTTCTGCCCGACGTAGTCATTGGAATGCCGTCTCGAGGAGGGTATTACTAATGTTAAAATGGGTTATTAATACTAACGCGTGTACTTTTGTGTAAATTTTAGATTGTCATCAAGAAACCCTTACGGAAAATCTAAGACAGCAATGTGAGTTGATCCGCTTTTTGTTAACTGTTTTACAAAACCTTAAATACTTTTCCATGCGAATAACAGTTATTGAGTATTTGTAAGAATACGATTATGATGAGTATGTTGGGGTTTTGTATACAAAATTTGTTACCACCTGGTCAAGGAGTAACATGTCCACAAGTCGGGTTCGACAGTACCATGGATGTTAATTGATATGTCTTGGAAACAAATATAATTGCGGGATCGCCCTCAATACTGTACACTGGGACTTTCTATTTAAACTTGATTAAACTGGGATTCACTCACCAGTATTTCCCACTGACAAATGTTTTTAAAAACGCGTTTCAGGTAACAAACTGTGAAAGCCAAATAGAAGCCAGCTGGACAGCACTGAAGGCTTGGAAAAGTTGCAATAAAGTTACCTAAAAATAAAATAGATGTTTTTATTAAATAAATAGGATTTATTCCTATGAAAACGCATGTACTATGAACTTGGGTTTTAACCCATTTGTTTAATGTTATAAAAATGTGGTATTTTACTCTGATCAATGTTTCCTAACTACGGTCCTGATGAAAAAAATTCCGCTGCCAAATTAGACAATACAAGATACCACCGAAACTGGCTCGCGGCCGCCCGTTTCCCGGGAATCAGGGATCGGGGGTTGCAACATATAGGGCATTAACGTTAAATATATCGTCATTAATAGTTGTTATGGATTTTCTTGAACAATCTGTTTCGCTCAGTGCCAAGCCCCGATGTTTCCGCCATCAGATGGGGTGTGACAGATTGGTATCAGAGCCATAACTATAGGGAATTAGGAAAGACACGACCTAGTCCGGGTTTGATGTCTTAGAATTGACCTAGTCTATAGTCTAAGTACCAACAGGTCCACTCTGTGTGAACCCTGTAGGGGTCTCGCACGAGCCTACTCTCGACACTCTCAAACTCGCTAAAACTGCAACTTTGCGCGAACACCGCATACTACAGCTTCGTGCAAATAACAGCTTTTCCTAAGGCTGGACATTACATAACCTTTCCTAAGGCTGACACAACACACACGTTTTTTAAAACACTCGCATAACACAATCGAGTGATTGAATCGAGATTAGGTGTTAAAACCAGTAACTCTCGAAACGATTACTCACTCTACGCATGTTTTTACCCTCAGCACAAGGATCTTCGTTGAGTTAGGAGTGACATCCGTATCTCGATGAAATTTTCCATCTCATGGTTTACCACACTGTTAGGGACGAAGTTGTTGAGTTAGGGTTGAAACCCGCATCTTAGTGACTTGTTCCATTCTCTATAATGGTATTACAAAACTCTCACCAAAGTCTCGATGGATTCCAACAACCTGAGTCACGTAGTAACCGAAAGGATGAGTGCCGACCGATGTGCTATAGGGAGAGCATAGTCTGTTAGGCGAAAGCGTGTACTCGATCTCATTGAGGATAATTGAATTACTTTGGGTAGTCGATACCTAACACCCAAGGTACTCTGTTTCGATTCTGAGCCGCAACCGTTGATTTCATGAGTTATCGATTTTATGCGCTTTATGTGTTTACATGTTTTGATTTTTGAAGATTTTATTCACTTTCCTCGCTCACCGCTTTACTAAACGCGCACAACTCGCACAGCTTTTGTTACCTAAAAAGGCTAATAAATCGCAGACAAGCTAAGAACTCTCATTCGCTACAGTATTTGCTTATGTAGGCTATGCTACTCGCAACTCTCGAACGCAAAACGCAGCTTTGAAGGATAGGTGAATACGTGCAAAATAGGAAGGTGAATACGTGCAAAATATGTGCTTACGTGGATTATGTGCTCCTATGTGCTTCGGTGCTTACGTGCTTATGTGGACTATGTGCCTACGTGTTGGACGTGTTTCTGTGCTTTACCTAATGATAATAATAATAATAATACGTATGTTGGTTAAACGCTACACTATTATCTAAACCCAAAATAATCGAATCTCGTCTAAGACATGTAACAATGTTTGCTACAGACAGTGTCTTCCCTTGGCTCTCACACTCATCGAAATGCTCAGAGGAGCAGAGATGACAAGCGTATCGCTTCTCTTATAGCCAAGGAGATAGCTAAAGTCATACCTCAAATCTTCAGTGAGATCAACGAGGTCAGCAGCAAATCGTCTGTTGAATCGAAGAGTGACGCACCCAACACTCCCTTCAGCTTTAAGCAATTCAACGCTTGTGGTCCTAAAGACTTCACTGGTGAAGACGGACCCAGCGCAATGTTCCATTGGTTTGATTCCATCGAAGTCACTCTCCGTCAAAGTGGATACCCAGATGAACTCCGCACTGTGAATGCTACCAGCGCCTTCTAGTCTAGGGCATTGGATTGGTGGACTGCAGAGCACAACAGGCGCGGAAATGATGTAGCCTATGGTCTGTCATGGGAGGAACTGAAGGAAGTCATGATGAAATAATTATGTCCGCCGCATGAACTCCAAAAGCTGGAAAACGAGTTCTGGGGTATCAAACAAGACGGTGCTGATAACGCAGGTCTCCCCGCTCGCTTCAAGTAGCTCAGTATCATCTGTCCTAGCCAGGTGGCAGCACCTGATATGACAATCAAGAAGTACATTCGAGCTTTACCCGACTGTGTAGCTGATTTCGTGCAAGCAGCTAAACCTACTACCATTGAGGAGACATACCAACTCGTAGCTGAGATCAATGATAAGCGAGTCTTAGTTGGGTATTTCAAAACCTCAACCAAGAATCTCCACCAGGTCACTGCTACTCCCGCAACCGAAACTGCAGCATCACAAGGTTCAAAGTCTTCATGTCAGAATCGCGAGCGCAAGGGTAATAACAACAAGAATTACGCTACTACCGCCGCTCCTCTCTACGTTGTTCCTGTCCAACCTACCAACAACCAGAACCGCCAAGCGACAGCACCTGTGACCAACGCACCGCCTGCTAAGCGTGCGTACACTGGTCCCCACCCTCTGTGCCCTACCTGCACTTATCATCACCCAGCTGGGATAGCTTGTCGTTTCTGTGTCCACTGCAACCTCTATGGACACTTCACAGCGAACTATCGCACTGGCCCACGTCAACCTCTTGCTATCCAGGGTAACCAAGCAGCTCCTGCTCCCGCAGCCCATGCATGAGCCTGCTACGCTTGTGGTGACCCTAATCAATTTGCTAATGTCTGCCCGAATCGAGTTGTGAAACAAGAACCGCAACAACAACCACCACCGCCGCAGCAACAACAACAGTAGTAGCAGCAACAACAACCATCAGCCCGCGGAAGAACTTTCAACATCAATGTCCGCCAGGCTCAGACTGACAAAAATGTTGTCAATGGTACGTTCCTTGTTAACGGTATTTATGCTTCGTGTTTATTTGATACTGGAGCCTATAACTGTTTTGTGTCGCTTGAATTCGAAAAGCTCCTAAACCATAAACGCGCTAACTTCCCAACAACGTTCAACGTAGAAATTGCCACCAGAAGAACCATCACTGTTAGTTCTATTCTCCGTGATTGTACTCTTGAACTCAACAATCACGTTTTCCCAATCGATCTCATTCCGATGCAACTTGGTAGTTTTGATGTCATAATAGGCATTGATTTTCTTCGTGAGAATCGTGCTGAAGTCGTTTGTTTCGAAAAGATGATCCGTTTCTCTCTTTTAAACGGTGATCAACTCTGTGTCTATCGCGAAGTATCTTCGAAGGAACTGAAACTTATGTCGTGAATTCAAGCGAGCAAGTATCTCCGAAAGGAATACATGGCTTTCTTGGCTCACATTGTAGTAGCGGAGAAGGAAAAGAAAACAATGGAAAAGGTGCCCATGATTCATGATTTTCCCAATGTCTTTCCTGACGATTTACCTGGTCTACCCCCTACTTATGATATTGATTTCCGTACCGACCTCATTCCTAGAGCTAACCCTGTAGCTAAAGCCCCTTATCGCCTCGTTCCGTCTGAAATGCGTGAACTTTCCACTCAACTTCAAGAATTACTTGATAAAGGCTTCATACACCCTATCACATCTCCATGGGGAGCACCTATCCTTTTAGTGAAAAAGAAGGATGGATTGTTCCGAATGTGCATCGATTATAGGGAACTCAACAAGCTTACTATCAAGAATCGCTACCCTCTACCCCAAATCGATGATTTGTTTGATCAATTGCAAGGCGCTACGTGTTTTTCTAAGATCGATTTACACTCTGGTTATCATCAACTGCGAATTCAGGAGGAAGATATCCCTAAAACTGCTTTTCGTACTCGCTACGGCCATTACGAATTTGTCGTCATGCCTTTTGGTTTGACCAACGCTCCCGAAGTCTTCATGGATTTGATGAATCGCGTGTGTAAACCCTTTTTTGTTCGCTTTGTCATCGTGTTTATCGATGATATCCTTGTCTATTCGAAGTCGAAAGCCAAACACGCGCAACATCTCTGTTTGGTTCTCGAACTTCTCCCGGGAAATCGCCTCTACGCCAAGTTCTCCAAGTGTGAATTTTGGCTTGAGGAGGTTCAATTCCTTGGTCACATTGTCAATAGTCAAGGTATTCACGTCGACCTCGCGATGATTGAAGCAGTTAAGAGTTGGATTACGCCTAAAACCCCATCCGAAGCTTGTTCTTTTCATGGATTGGCGGGTTGTTATCGCTGATTTATCGCTGATTTCTCTAAAATCTCCGTTCCTCTCACGTCACTAATGCATAAAGACAAGCCTTTTGTTTGGGGAACTGAACAAGAGGAAGCCTTTCAAACTCTTAAGCGTATGCTTTGCAACGCTCCCGTACTCACGCTACCCGATGGAAACGATGACTTTGTTGTTTATTGCGATGCCTCTAACCTAGGTCTAGGTTGTGTTCTTATGCAACGATACAAGGTTATCGCATACGCGTCTCGCCAGCTCAAGGTCCATGAGAAGAACTACACAACCCACGATCTCAAAGTCAGTGCAGTTGTTTTTGCATTGAAGATTTGGCGACACTACCTCTATGGTACCAAGTGTACGGTCTTCACCGACCATAAGGTCCATGTGATTATTAGTTTAAATATATTGGGGTTATCAACGCAACGCTTATACGCTCAAATGCTCACTCGCTACTCGCTTAAATGAAATGCAACGCTTAACGCACGAAATGAACGTTGGAAACTAACGAAACGCGACTCGGCTGGTCGAATGACCACCCGATCGAATGGACATCCGACCGGATGACCATCCGATCGACTTGCCATCCGACCCACTTCAGCACCACCTTAAATCTCACCTCTCATACTATAAATACCCGTACGCTCTACTGTTCACTGATGTGACATCTCCCTATCCGACCAACTTGCTCACTAGTCGTTCTCAGCACTTTTTCTCTCGATTCAAGGCCATTTCGTAAGTATTTCTCCCTAAATCTTGTACTTCCATCATCACTACACACTTCTACATCATCTTCTCCACTGGAGTCACTGATTTTCATCTTGAAATCACCTTATTTGGACCCCTTGAAGGTGACATCACCTCGGTTACTTAAGCAATCGATTGTGTGACGTCATCTCATCAAGAATGGTTCAGATCTAAGAGATTTCTACAACTTTTCACTAAGTTTTACAAGATTTCAACACCATTCATCTCTTTTTCAAACTCTTCTTCAACATTCTCCATAAAACCGATGGAATCCCTGCTCAATCAGGCTCTCCACTCATTCTCTAGTTGAGAGCCGGCTTGAAAACGTATTTCCACCGGAGAGATGACCGATTAACGGGTTGAACATGAGACTTCATCAAAAGAACAGTGAGTACGATCGAATGGGGTGATTCCTATCCGATCGGATGAGCTGGACCCTGGTGTGTTTCCGTTGTTCAAACACGTTGTCACGCCGTCTCCGTTAAATCGCAAACTTTTAACTTTGAAAACTTGAAACTTTCAAAACAACAGCTCACCACTAGAGTGACCATCTGACCGGATCACCATCCGATCGAATGATCATTCGACCAGGTGGCCCGTCCCTTATTATTTTTAACACTTAACAATTTTCCAAAACACAACCACTCAAACGAATAGCCATCGACCGAATGGCCATCCTTCCGGATGACCATCCTGACCGGATGAATTGTTTTAATACTACAATGAAAACTTCAAAAGTTTTGAAACAATTTACAAACACCACAACTCATTCAAATGGTTATCCGTTCGAATGGTCATCCGTCCGGATGACCATCTGTCCGGATGATCATCAACGCGACTCACCATTCTACACTCTCAACACTTCGTTACCCATTGTTCAATGCTTACGCTACTGTTCTATGATCAGGCTAATCTCCAACGCGCTCCCTTCAATCCAAGTACTGTGTTTACTAGCTAAACACCTACTGTGACTATACTCGAACCCTTTTTCGCTTAAATGCACTTTTGGGTGTTACATACGTTCTATATCAACTTACAACGCACACAATATGCAAACTCTTTTATATCGCTAACCGCTCTCGCATGTTATACATGATTCGATGAATGCTTCTATGTTATGTTTACACAATGATTGTTTGCCTGACACTTTAGCAACGATAGTATTATAATTTGGACTCGGCACCTGTCATGGACAGGGGTTGTTAAGGGCTTTACTTCACATGGTCACAGTGGTGATAATGTGTTGCGCATTCTACAACTCGCAGTCATGTCGGTTGCATGTGTCATTGTCGATAGCTTACTTGATTCACATTTCTACGTGTTACATGCTGTGCTGGTTATGCATAAACGCTTTTGCTATACCATATATTATGCAAACTTGTGTACTCACCATTACATTATTTGTATTGACTTTACTTTAGCGTATGTGACAGGTTGATAGGATGCTAAGCTTGTTGTGATGAATCGAGTATGAAGTCTAGAAACCCACAATAAAAATCTGAGTTATCGGAACAGTTTATTTGTTTTTGAGACTATTATCTGTAATGACTGTTTTTACTTTATATGTTAATGGTATGGGACATTAACGTTAAAAATATCGTCATTAATGGTTGTTATGGATTCTCTTGAACAATCTGTTTCGCTCAGTGCCACGCCCCGATGTTTCCGCCATCGGTTGGGGTGTGACAATCGAGTTATTACCCCGTTATCGTAGCATAGTGTTGGTACTTTGCTATATTAGTTTGAGTAGAATTATAAGAGATAGAAGTGAATTCGAGCAACTTTGAAATGTCACAGAAAGCTCAATTTATAGCTGTTGCACTAGTCCCTTACGCCCCGCGACTCGCTCAGCGGAAGCCTTCGCGGCCCGCAAGCGCCACTCTAGCTACGGTTAGGGCTTCCGTGTCATACTCTAGCTTTGACATGTGTGTGACACCTGTCACATAACGTGTCCGGATAGAATCAAGTCTCTCGCGCCCCGTGAGAGACATCCCCTTTGTGGGTCGCGGCCCGCGACAGACTAAAAAGTCAGTTTTTATTTGATTTTTATAACGAATAAGGTTATACGGATTCAGTTTATCACTTACGGAGTATTTTAGGGCATTTTTGTGAGTTGTTATATCCTCCCTACCTTTTTTAAAATCTCATCCTCGAGATTTACTTGAACAAGTAAGGATATTTTATTTTCATCTCTGATTCTAGCTCCCACGTATATTCTGGTCCTCTCTTTGAATCCCATTTTACTTTGACCAGAACTAATCTCTTGTGTTTGAGATTCTTGACTTTTCTGTCTTCTATTTAAAGAGCTTTCTCAACAAACTTTAACTTTTCATTTACCTTTATATCCTGAAGAGGTATTACCAGTGATTCATCAGATAAGCATTTCTTAAGATTACATACATGAAATACATCATGTACACCTGCTAATTCTTCTGTTAGTTTTAACTGATAGTCAACTGGTCCTATTCGTTGGATGACTTTAAAAGGTCTAACATATCTTGGACTTAACTTTCCTTTCTTACCGAATCGGACTACCCCTTTCCAAGGAGAAACTTTTAATAGCACTTTATCTCCAACTTGAAATTCTAACGGCTTTCGGCGATGGTCGGCATAACTCTTTTGACGATCCTGTGCCATTTTTAATTTTTCTTTGATTTGAGTTATCTTGTCGTTGGTCTCTTGTACAATTTCAGGACCTGATAACTGACTTTCTCCTATTTCTGCCCAACATACTGGAGTTTGGCACTTTCGCCCATAAAGTGCTTCAAATGGGGAAGCATTGATGCTTGTATGATAACTATTGTTATTGGATAATTCTATTAATGGCAAATGGTCGTCCCAATTTCCACCGAAATTGATAACACATGCTCTAAGCATGTCTTCTAAGGTTTGGATTGTCCTTTCGCTTTGGCCATCTATCTGGGGATGGTATGTTGTACTCAAGTTTAATCGTGTCCCCATTGCTTGTTAGAAACTTTTCCAAAAATGTGAAGTGAAACGACTATCTCTGTCAGATACAATGGAGAGTGTAACTCCATGTAATGATACAATCTCATCCACATATAACTTGGCTAGTTTTTCCATACTAAAGGTTTCCTTCATTGGTAGGAAATGAGCTGATTTGGTTAATCGATCCACAATCACCCAGATTGCATTGTTACCTTTTCTTGTTTTGGGTAGCTTAGTAACAAAATCCATTGTTATCAATTCCCATTTCCATACAGGCATTTCTAATTGTTGAAGTAAACCTACAGGTTTCTGATGTTCTGTTTTAACTTGTGAACAAGTTAAACATTTAGAAACGTAACTAGCTATGTCCTTTTTCATTCCTATCCACCAAAAATTATTCCTCAACTCTTGATACATCTTGTTGTTACCAGGATGCATCGTATACCTAGATTTATGGGCTTCCTCTAATATTCTATCTCTTATATTTCCTTGCTTAGGTACCCAAATTCTTTTCTTATGGAATCTCCAAATTCCATCAATTCCTTGTTCTAGTTCCTTTATTCTTCCTTTCATTCCTTCAGCATCATCCTTGATTGTTGTTTCTTGAATACTTTTAAGTTGTTCCATTAAATCTAACTGCAGATTTAATCTAAGAGAGCGTATTTGTCTTTGCTTCTCATGATACTTACGACTTAAGGCGTCTACTACTACATTTGCTTTTCCTTCGTGATATTGAATATCACATTCATAATCACTTAAGATTTCCATCCACCTTCTTTGCCTCATGTTCAATTCTTTTTGCCCAAAAATATATCTTAAACTTTTATGATCTGTAAAGACGATAAACTTACTACCATACAGATAATGTCTCCAAATCTTAAGGGCAAAAATTATTGCTCCTAATTCTAGGTCGTGAGTTGTGTAATTTTCCTCGTGCTTTTTCAATTGCCTTGATGCGTAAGCGATCACCTTCTTACGTTGCATTAATATGCATCCTAATCCTAGCTTAGAAGCATCACAGTAAACTTCAAAATCTTTTGTTCCTTCTGGTAAAGCAAGAATTGGGACATTTGTTAATCTTTTCTTTAAGATTCTAAAGGCTTCTTCTTGCTTAGGTCCCCATTCACACTTAACCGATTTGCATGTTAACTTAGTTAATGGAACAACTATATTGAAAAGTCCTCGATAAAACGTCTATAGTGTCCAGCTAATCCTAGAAAACTTCTGACTTCTGTAGCTGATTTCGGGACTTTCCAATTCATGATAGCTTCTATTTTTGAAGGATCTATGTGAATTCCTTCATGATTAACCATGTGACCTAAGAATTGCACCTCTTGTAACCAAAATTCACACTTAGTAAATTTAGCATAAAGTTTTTCTTTCCTTAACAGGGGTAAGAGTGCATGCAGGTGTTCATAGTGTTCATCCTGGCTTTTGGAATAAATAAGTATATCGTCAATAAAGACAATTACAAATTTATCCAAGTACGGTTTATATATCCTATTCATCATGTCCATAAATCCTGTAGGAGCATTTGTTAATCCGAATGGCATGACTGTAAACTCGTAGTGACCATACCTAGTTCTGAAAGCAGTTTTTGGAATGTCCTCTTCCTGTACTTTCAGTTGATGGTATCTGGAGCGCAAATCTATCTTAGAGAAGTACCTAGCTCCTTGAAGTTGATCAAAAAGATCATCAATTCTATGTAATGGGTATCGATTCTTAATGGTAACCTTATTTAATTCTCTATAATCGATACACATTCGCATTGACCCATCTTTCTTTTTCACGAACAACACCGGTGCTCCCCAAGGGGATGAACTGGGTTGTATGAATCATTTTTCTAATAATTCATCTAATTGCTTTTTCAGTTCTAACATCTTCATTGGTGCTAAACAATAGGGTGCCTTAGCTATTGGAGCAGTTCCAGGTATTAGATGAATTCTAAATTCTACTTTCCTATCTGGTGGTAATCCGGGTAGATCTACTGGGAAAACATCTGAGTAATCTGACACTGCCGTAATTTCCTTAAGTTCATTGCTCTTAGTGCTACTGATTACTGAAATCATATACATTACACCTTGCTTTCGTTTGTAGCTAGCAACTTTCATTACTGAGATAAATTTCATTGGCTTGCTTGGCTTATCTCCTTTAATCAAAATCATCTCTCCTGTTGGCGCACGAATTTCTACCAAATTCAGATCACATAGGATTCGAGCATGGTTGGCTACTAACCAATCCATTCCTAACACTACGTCAAATCCTGCTAAATTCATAGGTAGAAGTTTGCAGAGAACTTATGTCCTAATAGTTCTATTTTTCCTTTTTGAAGTACGTCAAGTATATCGATAGGATTCCCTTCGGCCATTTCTACCGTATAAACTTCACTCAACTTAGTTAATGGTTGCTTAAGAGCTTGGCAAAATTAAGTATTTATAAAACTTTGGTTTGCACCAGAGTCAAATAATACTTTTGCATAAACGTCATGGATAAGGAACGTACCGGCGATCACGTCGGGAATCATATCTACCTGTTGCGTTGTTAGCTGAAAAGCTCTTAAGTTCTTTTTATTAGTTCCCTCTGCCGCCTTATCTTTGTTGTCAAGTGTCTTAGCTAATTTAGGGCAATTTGGCTTAAAATGCCCTGCCTCCTCGCAATTGTAGCAGATCGTAGATTTATTCATGCAATTTTCCTCTTGGTGCCCCGGTATTTTACAAAAATCGCAGTATTCCTTACATTTTCCAAAATGTTTTCTTTTACAGTTTCTACAAAATGGCGGTACGGAAGACTGCCCGGCTCCCTTTTTCTTGTAATTACTATTATTACCCGAGCGAAAACCTTGGGTAATCTTTTGAGTCAATTCCTTCTTCCTATTCTCATCCCTTGTACGTACTAATCCGTCAATCAAAGTATTGGCCAACTCGACGGTTTTGTCGATGGTTTGAGGTCTAGCAGCTTTGACTATATCGCAGATTTCACTAATCAATCCCCAAATATAGCAAGAAATAAGTACAGGTTCTGGCGAGGCCAAAGTCGGTACTATTCTTGCATACTCGAAGAATTTGGAAGTGTATTCACGGTGCTTAACATCCACCATTCGGTGGTTCAGGAACTGATTTGCCATTTGTTCCTTTTCATAGGAAGGATAGAACTTCCTTTCTGTTAGTTCCTTGAATTCTTCCCAACTTATGGCATAAGCCGTGTCGCTTCTTTTGTCTTGTAGAATCGTATTCCACCATTCTAATGCATCCTCCATGAATAGGTTGGAAGCATACATCACCTTGTCTTCTTTTGTGCACTTACTTATTTTGATAACAGCTTCTATCTTTTCTAGCCATCGTAGTGCAGTAGTTGCGCCTTCACTGCCCGCAAATTCGGTTGGATTACAGGCTAGGAATTCCTTATAAGTACAACTAGTTGTCCCAACTTTCATCTTTATAAGTATGGGGCTTGGATTATATTATTATTGCTCCATTCACGCTATAACTGAAATTATTATCACGGGTGCGTTTACTATTATTGGCTCTAGAAGGTTCGACTGAATTTTTAACGACTGCTATGATTGCTGGGATAGCATTGGTTATACCTTGAGCAACTATGTTTTCTATATCTTCTCTATTTAGGGTGTTATTCTGTTCCGATTGATTTACTTCGTTTGCCAATTGATTTACTGTGTTTGCCATCTGAATTATTGACAATATACACTGATTAATATCACAAAATAGATAGCAAATAAACAAAACATTGCAATCACAAACACAGACTGAATCAAAACATATAGCCAAATTGTCGATCCTTGCGACGTTTAGTTTTCTTATATATATATATATATATATATATATATATCCGTATAAACCACATATTTACCGATGTTTTATTTATTTATTAGGTGATATTTATATTATTATTATATATATATATATATAGGTATATATTTTTATATTATTATTGTTTTTTTTTTCACATATTATTATTACACAAAACACCTAATTTCTAATTAACCGGCTTCAAAAGTGGAATTCCCGTTCATCGTACTTCCAGGAGATATTTTCACCCACTGCTTGAATTTTGTTTCCCGTATCCACCAACTCTTTGCCATAGCGGCGCAGCTCAGCAACATTTTCTGGATTCATAGGTGGAAAGGTGGCAGGAGCAGGTTCAAATTGTGGGTAATATGGGTTGGGGTTATTCGTGATATTCTGGAAGTACTAGTCGTTGGTCCACCATTCCTCAATTTGATCAGGAAGGCGTAGTGGGTTAACAACAGGTTCAGGGATGGCGGGTTCCAGGTTTATAGGAAGTTCTGCTTGAACAAGAGTATTCACTAGGTTTTCATTAGCTGGGCCAAAAAGATCGCAGTTTGCTAATTTCCTGTCTTCTTCCCATGGTAGTAAAGCCGGAGCCTGACTGGATCTTTCTCACAACACCTCTTTTCCCATCGGTTCGACTGTTTTCTTAACCTTTTGGGCTGTGGGTTTCTTCTTCCTTCCCCTTTTCTAGTCCAGAATCCTTCTTTTTTTCTTTGGCTTGGGTTTTTCTTGGGCTTGGAACACTATCGGTTCATCCGGATCAGCTTGGTACCCGGTCTGGTTCTCAGTGGTTCCTATGTCGGTGGAATGTATCGAGAAGTTTTGGAAAGCCACCGATAAATCATTCAAACTGTTAGTCACACATAAGGAAACACAAATTTCCAAATTAAATATTAATTATTGCCATTATATTTTACAGAAATATCAAATCCCTGACTACATTTAATTTAAGTATTTTTCAAAATACTTAATTTTCTTAAACCAAGGGATCTGATACCACCTTTTCTGTCACAGCCCCCGACCTGTTTACCTGGTTCGAAAGCCGCGAGGCAGAAAACCCGTGGTACCGGTGTTTATTGGCAGCAGAATTTATATCAGGACCGTTTGTCAGGAAAATAATATCAGAGTTTTAAAAACACCGAATTTATTTTATTAATTTATGGGTAGAATCTCGTATTTACAGGAAAGGAATTTCATTGGGGAAATCCTTTGTTTTACAGAAAACATGTTTATTTCTATTTACTGAGCCACTTTTATTTAACCTGGAGTGCTACGCGACACTTTTCCTTTTCTTCACAGTAAATTACCTGAAACATGTTTTAAAAAGATTTGATCAGCGAAAAATACTGGCGAGTGCATTCAATTTGTACAAAAGACACATTGTTATAATATATAGTATTAAGAGCTATTACAATGTTTATATCAACCACTTACCCCAAATCGGTATTTGTCACTTGACCGGATCTGTGACTATGGCCATATCACACATTGGCTAACCCGTTGTCCACTGGTAAAGTTTATCAAGTAGTGTATACAAAACCCCACATACAAGCAGTAATTGTAGATTACAATGACTTAATCACTTTAATTACAACTTTGAAAACAAGTAGGGTTTTGAAAGTAATTTGGTAAAAAGAGAATGAATCACATTGCAGATTTAACCGGTCAAAGCTTGCCTACTGGTTAAGCTGGTAAACCTAATTAAATGTACAATGCAAAGGAAACTAGGTTAGTAACTTAATACAACATTTACGATAATCGTGAGATCGAAACCCTCACGACGAATGACAAAGTATAGCCAAATATAGGAATTACTTAAACATCCATCATATCGGTTTTAATCGATTGGATATAGTACCGTATCAGTGATCGAGTTATTACCCCGTTATCGTAGCAGAGTGTTGGTACTTTGCTATATTAATTTGAGTATAACTATAAGAGACAGAAGTGAATTCGAGCAACTTTGAAATCTCACAGAAAGCTCAATTTATAGCTGTTTCACCAGTCCCTCGTGTCCCGTGACTTGCTCAGCGGAAGCCTTCGCGACCAGCGAGCGCCACCCTAGCTACAGCTAAGGCTTTCCTGTCATACCCTAGCTTTGACACGTGTATGACACGTGTCACATAACGTGTCCGGATAGAATCAAGTCTCTCGCGCCCCGCAAGAGACATCCCCTTTGTGGGTCGCGGCCCGCGACAAACTAAAAAGTCCGTATTTATTTGATTTTTATAACGAATAAGGTTATACGGGTTCGGTTTATCACTTACAGAGTGTTTTAGGGCATTTTTGTGAGTTGTTATAGCATGGATCAAAACATATTTCTTTTTGTCTATAATACTTTTTATCATAGAAAAGACATCAAAACACTATAAAAAAGGTCTAGAATACCTTGGGTTCTTGCTGAAACTTGTTGATAATAACTTAGAGCATAAGTATGAAGTGAAATAAGAATGAATTGGATAGCTTTTAAATTAAAAAAGAAGATATGTGTAGATGTATTGTCCGATCGGAAGTAAGGAAGGAAGGGACAAGTGTCCCCTCTTTGACTTCACATAAATCAACAAATTAAGATAGTTTTGATAGATTTATATCATTTGTGGATACTAATGGGTTAAAACGCTCCCTTGGTTCGGTAAATGGTCACGAAAAGAAACGGTTTTTCACGTGGTTTTTGCATTTAAAAAAACGGACGTACATTAACGAAATCTCGAACGCTTTTATGTATTTGCTTAAAATATCATAAATTAATGTTTTACAAGGCTTTTTAGGCTTGACAGATGATGCAATACATGTTTGGATGATACGATGCACGTTAAAATGGAAGGCATTTCATTAACCAGAAACTGTTTCGTTTAACATGTTTGCTACATGTTAAGGCCACAAAATCCCTATGTTATAGTCTAAAGATCATGTTTACATATATCCGTACCCCCAAAATCGTTTACTGCACGTAGGGTTTCATTTTGTTAGTTGTGTAAGCACAGTGTTTCGATTTAGGGTTTACCTTGATTTTTCACGAACGTCACATCAACTAACAATCATGGTTTACATATTCAGCTCAAGATTAGAGAAAACAATGGAAAAAATTGAAGAAACAGAAAGTGAGAACCAGTAGTTCAATTGTTAAAGTGCAAGGGATATAACTAATTTCGTGGAAACTAAAAATCAAAATATCAAATCGTAAGTCATTGTAAAAAGCCTTATCTATATTCTAAATTAGGGATATGCATTTGGTATGGGTACCGTACCGTGCCTATCATTTTCGGTATCGATACAGTAACGATATTTTAGTTGATTTACTGGTAAATACCGGTACCGTATTGATTATTTTCAGTACTAGTACCCAATATAACCATTTTTCAGGACTCGTAATTTCGATACTGGTTCAGTGCCAAGCTTATCCCTAATCTAAATAGATACTATTTAAAACCCTAAGCTTAAACATACTTAAAGTCAAACCACTTATAAAACATGCCATGCCATGTTCAATTTAACTTGTTTATCGAAGAGATATAGTCGTATTTGATTATTTAATAAACAAGTTATATAGGTTAAATTTAAAACTTAAAAGTGTTTCATCATGTGTGAGGAATTGTAATACTTTATAAAGGAGTCTCCTTAAATTTCATTGCACCACTCCTCTAAAAACATCGAATTTAGTTTTGTTATGTGTGAGGAATTGTGATACTTTATAAAGAAGTGTCCTTAAATTTTCATTGCACCACTCCTTTAAAAACATTAAATTTAAATGTTTTATTTTTGTTTCTAAGACTACGTGTTGTAGAGAAGCTTTAAAGGGGCTTTAAGATGGAAAATTGTTGTCATATATTGTAACAACCCGATTTTTTGGATGTCAAAGTACAAGTCAAAGGGAGAAAAGATTGCTAATTGGAATCTTTCATTCCTTGTTTAATCATTACTTGTACCTCTAGAATCGTTAATCGATACCTTAACCTATGTTAACTTAGTTGTATTATGTGGACTTATAAATGGAATAATCACTATTCATCGCTAACCGCATCGCCATCGCAACTCGAATTACAGATTATGGGTATTGTTTTACGTGTGTGTGCCTTATGTGTTACTTGTGCATGTTTATATTTATTTGTGGTGGTTATTCGAAAACGCAATTGCAACTCTATCACAACGCAATCTCATCGCAACACAAAACGCAGAATGGGTATGTTTAGGTTTATGACTGTTAAGGTACATTAGTTAGGTTATTTGTGTAATTAATGGGAAATACTATCACATCGCTTACTTGCAACCCGTCGCAACGCTCAACGCTCGAAACGAAAAGACAGAAACCAACTCATCTGATCGGGAGGCCCTCTGATCCGTCACTCTGCACCGCCTTTTCTCCTCTCTAGCCTATAAATAGCACATGTCACATCAACAATCATTGATGTGACACCTCCCTCTCTGAACATGCCGCTCTTGCCCTATTTTCTCTCGATTCCTCGCGATTTTTGTAAGTTTCTACCTCAAATCTTGTACTTCTATCATCTACACACACTTCTTCATCGTTTTCACCATCAAATCACAACTTTCCACCACGAAATCATCTGATTTCGGGCTATTCAAGGGTGACGTCATCATGGGTTCTCAAGAACACCAAAGTATGATTTCATTCCATCAAAGAACAACTCAAATCTAACTGATTTCTACAAGGTTTAAACATTGATTTTTCCTAAATTTAAACACAATCAAAGTGTTTTAACCTTTTCTTCAATAATCTCAACTTTTCACATAAAACCAATAAGGTCCGAGCTCATTCAGGCCTTCTACTCATTTCTCTAGTGAAGTGCCGGTCTAAGAATGAATTACTACCTAAGAGATGATCGACTTAACGGGTTGAATATGAAATACCGTCAAGAACAGTCACTGATCAGACGGGGTGATTCCCATCCAATCGGACGACTTGAACTTGATGGGGTTTCCGTTGTTTAACACGTTGTCATAACGACTCGCCTCAAACGCAAAAGTTTAACTTAGCAAATTTTACAAGTTTCAGAACGAACAGGTTGCTGAACGGACTGCCGTCCGACCGGATTGCCATCCGATCGAACGACAATCCGATCGGACACCTGTGATATTTAGTTCTTATGTTATTTTTCCAACACTTAGACTTTTTCACAAAATTTCAAAGGAGTTAGTTTCAAACGAATCGTCATCCGATCGGACGGCTATCCGTCCGGATGACCATCCGGCCGGATAACCTGAAAAGTAGGAACACTTTGTGTTTTATAAAATGCTACAACGAGAACTTCAAAGTTCCATCATACACAACACATCCATCCCAACGGACCACCCTCCGAGCGAATGACCATCCGTCCGGAAGGTCATCCGATCGGATGACTATCCATCACTTGTGTCACTCGCCTCGTTACACGCACCGTTCAAACGCTCATACTTTCGTATTGTGTTCAGGCTAATCTCTTAGCGCTCCCTTCAATCCAAGAGAGTGTTTATTTACTAAACACAATCTGTGAGTATACTCGATCCCTTTTTGCTTTAAGCACTTTTGGGTGTTACATACGTTACCTATAACAAAACACACCGATCACACAATGCAAACACATTTTATACGCTAACCGCTCTCGCATGTTATACGTGTTACTCGATGAATGCTTGTATGTTATGTTTACACAGTGATTGTTGCCTGACACCTTAGCAACGATAGTACTATAGTTTGGACTCAGCACCTGTCGTGGACGGGGGTTGCTAAGGGTATTACTTCACGTGTCACAGTGGTGATATGTGTTGCGCACTTTACAACTCGCAGTCACGTCTGTGCATATATCATTGTCGATAACCTACTAGCGTCGCATTACTACGTGTTATGTGCTGGTTATGCGTAAATCACTTTCGCTACTATTACTCTATTAAACTTGTATGCTCACCTTTACACTATGTGTATTGACTGTTATTTTAACGTATGTGACAGGTGTTTAGGATGCTTGCTAGGACCTGCTTTTGTGGAATTAAGTAGGAAGGAGTCTAGAAACAAATCTAACAAAATCTGAGCTGTCGGAACATTTTTATCTGTCTTTGAGGAAACAATGCTTGTAATAACTGCTTTTACTTGATATATTATGGTATGGGACATAATGTTAAATATCCGGTAATTTTAGTTGTTGTGGATTTCGCTTAGTGTCGCGCCCCGATGTTTCCGCCATCGGTTGGGGTGTGAAATATATGGTGCAATGTTGGTGACACTTTCCATAATAACTGTTACGGGGCTTGATGTGAAATGTGGTATTTAGAATGAGGTGCCTGATATAATTGGTTGTATATTTAAAAAAAAACCATCAAAAGCGCCTCACGCTCTAAAGGCCAACTCCCAACTGAGCCCCTTGCTCCGCGCCCCTTCCAAGCTCAACTGTGTGATGTTCGCGCCTATAACACCTCCGACGTGGAAAGGGCATGGCCTTATTAACCCACCACATCACATAACCTGAGTGCAACAATAGGGATGAGAATGGGTCGGGTTTAAGTAATTCAAACCCCAAACCTGGTTAGATAAGCTTGTCCTAAACCCGTTGGGTTTCTATCGGGTAAATACATGTCGGATATCGGTATACCCGCGGGTTTTGGGTAAACCCGTTCCTGTAAAGAAATTACCCATTGGGTATACGCGACCCATACCTGTCAAGTATCTATCAGATAACTACTAATCAACTACACTTAGCATTATCAATATAAAAATACATTAAATAACTACAATACATGTAAGGGCAAATACCATAGAAAACCAATATACTTTCTCATTTTTCTCATAAAAATCCGTCAACAATTTTTTGCACGTGAAAAACCAACATACTTTCTGTTTTGTCTCACAAAAGTCATTCAACAATTTTATGAATATTAAAGTCTCTTCACATGTTAAATTTGAACAAAACTATAACAAAAACTTTTTTAAAACTTGCTACATGAAGTTATGTTTCAACCTAAGATATGTTTGAAAATTTATAGATCATTGTTGTAGAACAAAAAACAGTTAAACATGGAAATCAAACAAAAAACTATTAAACCTGAACCGAATAGAAAGAATTCGGTTTATATGTAGCCCAATAAACTAAGTAACAAAAGTAAACCATACTTTATATTTAGTCGAATAAACCCAATTATATGAATTCGTTGTATTCGGTTGAAACCGAAAACCAAACCAAATTCGAATGCGGTCAGTGATTGAGTTTTGAAGTACTTAAATTCCGTCTAGCTTGGTTCGATTTTTGGTTAAACCCCAAAAAAAAATCAAACCAAATAAACCGAAAAGAACCGATTGACACCTCTAACGGTTCCAAGTTGTTTAAATTATTTTTGTTGTAATTTTGTTCAAATTTAACATGTGAAGGGACTTTAATGTTCAAAAAATTGTTGAGTGACTTTTGTGAGACGAAACATAAAATATGTTGGTTTTTCATATGCAAAAAGTTGTTTAGTGACTTTTATAAGAAAAATGAGAAAGTATAGTGGTTTTTTATGATATTTCTCCTACATGTAAAACAACATACCTAAATGTATATAAAAAAAATACTTAAATGCATGGATAACAAAAATAGTATACACCAATTTTGACGATTGTTAGCATAAGATAATAAATTGACAATCTAGATGTTCCATAATAGTTAGACCAAATGATTATAAAAAGAAAAAAATTGGATATATCATGTGTTAAAAAATAAATAAATTATATCGTGTATATAATCGGGTAAACGAGTATGGTTATCGGGTAATCGCAATGGTGAACTTTGAGATTTTCGACCGGGGGGGGGGGGGGGGTGGAAGTCACCTGACCTAAAAATTTCTATAAAACCGGGGGTCGAAAATGTATATACCTAAAAATTTCTATACTACCTACTCTCCACTACTGAGCGAAAAATTCGGGGGGTCGGCCTCCCCCTCCCGCCCCTTAAAAGCTTCACCCATGGGTAATCGGATCGGGTAAAATGGGTATATCACCGAATCTTAAATCCATCCCAAACCCGTAAAAAAATAAAACTAATCTTAAACTTGATTACCTGACCCAAAACGTATCTCAAATATGTCAGATTTCTGGTTCGATTACCATCCCTATGCAACAAATAAATAATACAAGAATGGGTACATTAACCACAACCAATTATAAACTTTTACAAATTTTGATATCTATTATATATAATAAATGAAAGTGATTTGGGCCACGTGTCACTTAATTAGGGCATCGTTTTTCCCCTTTTCCCGCCCAACAGTAACCACTGCCCTTTATTCTCACATTTTCACAAACCCTATTTCATTCTTCTCCTTCACCTTTCCATACAAGATCCCCTTTCTCTCTGATGTTCATCCTTCTCCTTCTTCACATTTCCATCTCTTCAACAACGTCCTGCAAAGGTTACTTCTATTGGATACATCTGCGTTTGAAACCCTAAATCATGTACCGTCAAGTAGTTGAAGAACAGAATATTCATGTAAGATCTATTTTTTCATTCAGAAATTTTATTTCGTTTTATCTATTTTCTCATACTGAACATGATGAACCCTTTTGTACCCTTAGAAGAAGAAGCAGAACTCCTAGGGTTTCTTATCGTACTCAATGAACCCTTTTGTACAAGCTCCTGTTAATCGGTGACACTGGTATGTTGTAATAATGTTTTTATTATTGTATATATATGAAATATATGAATAACTCTATTTGTAGCTTTTGATTTTGTCTTTCCTTTGTTATTGTTTATTCAGATGCTTGCTTTGTTGTATTATGTGATTACGAGTAGACTGATTTTGATATGTTTGTAGTTTATGTCTTTCACAAGCTGTTTTGTTGATTTATTCACCCATGTTAGTAATTTTTTATGCTCCTATGTTTCTTGATCCTCTGTTTTTTTTTCAACTTTCATATTATTATTCAAGCAATCTAAGCAAAATATATAGATTTTATGCTTATTTTTTTATCATTATTATTTTATAGAGTTTATTGATTAGAATCAACCTCTGCCGGACGGTTGTTGACGAGATTGAAATGTGAAAGAGAAGGAGAAGGACGGTAAATTCATTGTTGGATTGTTTATGTAGTTAACTAAATTGAGTAGCTTAACTACTTAATTACAGAGAAGTTTTTGAGATTGTTTTTACACTTTATTATTTTTACAGCAAGTTGTACTTCATTTGTTCATGTGGCAATTTTATTTTTGCAGGCTTTTTAATTAAGGTTGGTTGTTACTTAATTTGTGTTTGCTTTAATGATTTTCAGTTTCATGAAGTCATTGTTTAGAAACTGATTTTGTTTTCAGGTTTGTTGATAGGTGATACCAGCCCAAAAGTTTAGGCTTCATCCCTTTTTGTTATTCGGTATGGTACTCATTTACAGTCCCACTTTCAATGAGGTTGTGTTAGTCATGTATTTGATTTTTGCCCTTTTCTTTACAATTGAAGTTGTGGAGAGACGATTTAAGATGTTGGAGGGGAAGACAATCTCAGATGAGTATAGGAATTTTAGTGCATGATTGAGATCATTTGGACCCATGTACTGTAAGTCATTGAATGTTTTAATCTTACAATCAGTTTTACTTTGTTTTTTATGAAGGTGTTGTTGTCATGGACATCAAAGTGATTGCACAACACCAAGGTAACCTCAATTGGTCTGATTTATTTTTTGGTATTCGTAACCTTTTGATTTACCGTTTATTGATGCATTGATTCATTTGTAATCGCTTGCAGATCACCCGTCATCTCAATTTGAGCAATTAAACGGAGTTTTCTTAATCAGCACCGTAAGTTTCCTTCACTAATCTATGCATTGTTAATTCCACATGTTTTTTTGATTCTTAATCGACGATTATGTTTCAGGTGTACTTTTTGCTGTTAGTTCCACGTGTTTTTTTTTCAGATTAATTGTTTGATGAAAAGGGAAATCGTTCGAGATGTTTGATCCAAGAACCGAATAAAACATAGTGGATATTGCTGAAGGAGATAAAGATGATGTTGATTTGGCTGTTGAAGCTGCACGTTGATCCACAATAAGCATTGCCCAGCTAAGTTTCCTACAATGACAATGGTTATAACAAGTTACTAAGGCAAAACTCTGATCTGCCTAACAACTGTTGGATATAACGACGGTTGTACACAAAGACTGATGAACATCATCCACTCTTGAAGACCAAACCACTGATGAAGACCAAAGTCCTGTTGAAGACAAGCACTGATGAACAAAAGGCCTGATCAACCAAAGGTGAACCACTCTCCAACAACAATAGTGGTTCAGCATCAACATTAGTTATTCTACCTTTGTTTATGTTAACAGTGTTTATATGTAACAGTGTTTTTCACATCAGTGTTTTATAGTCTGTTAGGTTGTCAGATGTCATCACCTCAGTGTTTTATATGTAACAATTTTTATGACATCAGTGTTTATATGTAACAGTGTTTATCACAACAATGTTTATATGTAACAGTATCTATCACATCACTTCAGTGGTTTGATCTGTACTATAAATTGAACAGTTGTTTCATCTTTATACTAATAAATAAAAATCAAGTACACTTGGATGATTATTAAGCTCCTCATTTTGATTGTTTGGGTATAGTATTCTTGAAATTGGTCTTTTTTTGCAAACATATGTTTATGAGCAAAGATTTGTTTAAGGCGAAACATCTGTTTATGGCCAAACTTCTGTTTATGGGCAAACATCTGTTTAAGGTCAAACTTCTGTTTAAGTCCAGACAAGTGCTATATAAGGCGAAACATCTATTTAAGCCCCAACATCTGTTTAAAATCCTGTTACAACCATTGTGTTGGTTCAAACATTTGATTGTTAAAAGTTATCCACTGCTGAAATACAACCTCTGTTTCCTCAATCTTCGTGTTGACCACTGACTGACCAAACATCAGTGTTTCAAAAACTGTTGGGTATCCACTGATAGGAAAAAATAGCCACTGCTCACTTTTTTATTGTTGACATCCACTGATATTGACCATCAGCGGTTTCCCTAAAAAACAACCACTGCTCTCATTTTTATTATTGATGGTGTTAATTAGTGATAGATTGAAATTATCAAATGAAAACTAGAATTACGATGAAATTACCATTTTACCTAATCGTTACATTCCAATGAGATAAGAGTTCCTCCAACATTGTTTTCATGATAAAATTTAAAGTTAAATTAAAAAAATAAAAAAAATTATTGATGACTATTTGTTGTAAATCAAATCAGTAATTAATGCTATTTTCTTGAGCTTTGGACATTTAAAATATGCAAAATGTGAATTTCAAATTGACGGTTATTATCTCTTAATTAAAGTTAAAATAAAAATTAGAAAAGTCATCATGACAATTGCCTTCAAATCAGATCAGTAATTTTGAAATTCAAAATATGCAAAATGTAATTTAAAATTTACGTTCTCTCTTTTTTTTTTCCTACTTTGCATATCATTTCTAATATTTAATTACTTTAATAAAGCATGATATAAGGATATACACTACTTATCTTTCAAATTACATTTGCCACTGCATTCAATTAAAATTTTGAATGGAGAATCGGTAAGCTTGAATTCCAACCTTGATATTTTTTTTAAGAACATCGATGCTTATTGTATTATCATATTACGTTTAGCAATAGATATATTTGGTTATTCTTTTTTTATGTACAGTCTTCAAATGGAGGTTGCAAAGGTTAGCATGCTCAACGATCTTAATACATTCTCAAACAACTATTCGATTAGAGTGAAGATTGTTAGCATGTCGAAGAAGATGATGAATGAAAACAAAAATGAAATATATCGTCTTGATATGATCTTCATGGATGAGATGGTACCGTATATATTTTCTTATAATTATTTTGGACATATGAATACCCAAATCTATACTTTCTATAAAAGGAGAAATCCCAATGACATAAGAAAAGCTGATGTGTCAGCAAGAGAAGCTGTCCAACAAGGCTTTTCTTATGTCATTATTACATCATAAAGCCTAATTTAAAATCACTTTAAAATCCAAACCACTGCTCTACATTAAAATTTCAAAGGTCTGACCCACTTTAAAATCCAAACTTCTGCCATCAAAACCACTGCCCATATCTATAATACATAAGTTTTGGCTCCATTTTCAAAATTCAAACCCCCCCTTCTCTCTCTCAAAGGTCTGGCCCACTTTAAAATCCAAACAAGGTCTGTCGAGATTCAAATATCATTTAAAATTTGTTTAAACATCTGCCCTCAACATGTTATAATCAAACATCAGTTCCCAATAAACATCTGTCGAGATTCAAAATTCTGGCTCCACATTCAAAATTCAAAATTCAAACCATATATTCTAATCCTATAAATAAGATATAATTATCTGGTTTCACATTCAAATCTCCCTCGCTCATATATGTGAGCGTATCTCTCTCTCTCTCAAATGCATCTTTCTCGTGATTCAGCCGCTAATCTCCGATTACACTTCTTTGTTTGAATGTTTGTTGATTATGTTTACATGTTATCGTTCCAGTGTTATTGTTCCAACATCATCGTTTCAATGAAGCTTCCCATCACACATCAACCTTTCAATATCGATGTTGTAGTATCATTGTTGCAACATCGTGAAAAGTTGCATGTGCTATCTTCTTTGATGGGAGAGTTGTATTGTTGGATTTTCAGTGAAACGAAAGTCAGGTTTTCTTGCGTCAGTAAGATTTTCTCCTTCTATAGAAAGGATAGATTCATGCAATATCGTGAAAAGTCAGATGTGCTACAACAGTTGAGAAGAGACTTTGCATTTTAGGTTTGTTTCTTATTTTGATTAACTGTTGATGATGTTGAGAGTTTTTATTTACACTGACGTTTTAGAATATGTTAAGATGCATGTTTATAATATTAAAATGAACTACTACATAGAAAAATTGAAATTTAATGAAATATTTATAAAGTATTACATGCTAGAGTTAACACTTGCTAGGATTTCGTAGACTCTGGCCTTTCTCCATGTGATTTCATGCTCTCTTTTGAATTTCAGGTCAGTTAGCATGTGGCAGATTTTCTGATCCTGTTTTAGAAGTTGTGTCAGAAACTCTTCAGCATTCTTCTGGAACTCTGATGGAGGAGAGTGGAGGACTTCATCGAGCAATGCTATGTTGTTCCAGGTTTTGTTGTAATTAGTGTTATTGATGTTGTCGACTTTCATGTTTAGTTCTTCGTCTGTTCTTTGTTCTTTGAGTGACCACATCGAGAATTGTGTTTTAACATCGCTGGTGTCTGACCAGTGGTAGAAGTTAAAGTTTGCCATGTAGATTTTTTGTTGGTTTTGTGATTTGGAACAATTTTTGACAGAAAGTGATTTGTAGGACAATTTGTTGATGTTTTGAATCAAAAGTAATCATCGGTCTTTTATAGAGTTTAAAAACGCGTCTACTTGGTAAATGAAGAGGTTAATTGTAATTGTGATAATCTATTTTTGTTCTTTGAACTTCGAAATTTTGTCCCTTGGGTTTCTTGGTATTTAATTTTACAAGTTTCCCATAAAAGTTGGGGTTTGAAAAGGTTTGTGCATTAAAGGACTGTTGTTTTGAAATATACATTAATATGTTTATATTAAATATACACGTTTTCACAATTACAAATTTCAGTATATAAACTCATAGTCACTTCGCCTGTTTTTCATCAAGTTTTCCTACGAAGATATCATACTTTCAGGAAAGTCGAGTAATATAGTTTATTCAAATGGCGTCATTCACAAATGCAAAATCAGATGATTTAAAGCAGCGTTTTGTCAGGCAAATCGAGGAACAGGTGTATGAAGATAGGGCTACTCTTCAAGAGCTGAAGAGATGTTTTGATGGATTGCAAGTTAACCTGTTCACTAGAGAGCAGGTTTCCAGAGATCTTATGCAGATGCCTTCAACTTTCGTTCGTGAGCTTTATGTTGTCAGTAATACAGAGTGCGGTGATAGAGACGTGCAGTTCATGGCGATGTTGAAGGACATACATCGAGAGGTTCAGCAATTGATGGAGTTGAAACTAAACTTTCTTAATTCTTATTGTTATTCTTAGATTTGAACTTTAATATTGTTCAGTGTGTGATGTAATTATTGGACTTTTAGGTTTAAGGTCATGAATAAATGAATAAATTTTAATTTTATGAATTTATGTTGTGTTTTATTTTTACTTATTATTTAGTGTTTGAGTAAGATTTAGATTATGTTGATGTTGAATTGTGTCTGAACATCTGTTTGGTAAGTCAACAGAGGTTTAATAGTGTCAAGGATTGGTTTGATGGTGAACAGATTATGTTGATGTTGAATTGTGTCTGAACATATGTTTGGTAAGTCAACAGAGGTTTAATAGTATCAAAGGTTCATTTGATAGTCAGCAGGAGAGTGCAAAGATAAAACAAATGTTTAGAATTTGATCATTGAGAGCAGTTTTTTGAAGAATCTGTGCTCCACTGATAGGAAAAAAATATCCACTACTCACTATTAAATTGAACAGTTGTTTCATCTTTATACTAATAAATAAAAATCAAGTACACTTGGATGATTATTAAGCTCCTCATTTTGATTGTTTGGGTATAGTATTCTTGAAATTGGTCTTTTTTTTTTTGCAAACAGATGTTTATGGGTAAACATTTGTTTAAGCTCAACCATTTGTTTAAGGCCAAACATCTGTTTATGGTCAAACTTTTGTTTATGGGTAAACATCTGTTTAAGGTCAAACTTCTGTTTAAGTCCAGACAACTGATATATAAGGCGAATCATATGTTTAAGCCCCAATATTTGATTGTTAAAAGTTATCCACTGCTGAAATACAACCTCTGTTTCTTCAATCTTCGTGTTGACCACTGACTGAGCAAACATCAGTGTTTCAAAAACTGTTGGGTATCCACTGATAGGAAAAAATAGCCACTGCTCACTTTTTTATTGTTGACATCCACTGATATTGACCATCAGCAGTTTCCCTAAAAAACAGCCACTACTCACATTTTTATTATTGATGGTGTTAATTAGTAATAGATTGAAATTATCAAATGAAAACTAGAATTACAATGAAATTACCATTTTACCTAATCGTTACATTCCAATGAGATAAGAGTTCCTCCAACATTGTTTTCATGACAAAATTTAAAGTTAAATTAAAAAATAAAATAAAAAATCTTGATGATTATTTATTGCAAATCAAATCAGTAATTAATGCTAATTTCTTGAGCTTTGGACATTTAAAATATGCAAAATGTGAATTTCAAATTGACGGTTATTATCTCTTAATTAAAGTTAAAATAAAAATTAGAAAAGTCATCATGACAATTGCCTTCAAATCATATCAGTAATTACTGATAATATCAGTAATTTTGAAATTCAAAATATGCAAAATGGTAATTTAAAATTGACGTTCTCTTTTTTTTTTCCTACTTTGCATATCATTTCTAATATTTAATTAGTTTAATAAAGCAGGATATAAGGATATACACTACTTACCTTTCAAATTACATTTGCCACTACATTCAATTAAAATTTTGAATGGAGAATCGGTAAGCTTGAATTCCAACCTTGATATTTTTTTAAGAACATCCATGCTTATTGTATTATCATATTACGTTTAGCAATAGATATATTTTGCTTATTCTTTTTTTTATGTACAGTCTTCAAATGGAGGTTGCAAAGGTTAGCATGCTTAACGATCTTAATACATTCTCAAACAACTATTCGATTAGAGTGAAGATTGTTAGCATGTCGAAGAAGATGATGAATGAAAACAAAAATGAAATATATCGTCTTGATATGATCTTCATGGATGAGATGGTACCGTATATATTTGTCTTATAATTATTTTGCATATATGAATACCCAAATCTATACTTTCTATAAAAGGAGAAATCCCAATGACATAAGAAAAGCTGATGTGTCGGCAAGAGAAGCTGTCTAACAAGGCTTTTCTTATGTCATTATTACATCATAAAGCCTAATTTTAAATCACTTTAAAATCCAAACCACTGCTCTACATTAAAATTTCAAAGGTCTGGCCCACTTTAAAATCCAAACTACTGCCATCAAAACCACTGCCCATATCTATAATACATAAGTTTTGGCTCCATTTTCAAAATTCAAACCCCCCTTCTCTCTCTCAAAGGTCTGGCCCACTGTTAAAGGGTACCGTCTGTTGTCCTAATGACTGTTGATTTACTATACTGCTGATTGTCATCCATTATGACAACAGAGGTCCTGACGTGGACAGATGTTAGCTAAAAATAAAACAACTGCTGAAAGTTATCATCTGTTCTCATAACTTCTGTTTATCTAACGACTGTTTGACTCACACTGTTCCCAACGACCAACACAGGTTTCCAAACAACTGTCATCGGTTGTCGCAAGATAGGTTCTGACGTGGACAGATCTTAGCCATCAAATATTTGTAACTACTGCCACGTCAGCATTCACTTCTTCTCTCTATATAAAAGTTGTTTCATCCCTAAATCGAGGTTCTACCACTGCCGTCTCGAATTCAAAACTCTCAAAAACAGTTTCCAACATATTAAAAACCCTCCAACTTAAACCCTGTTTCATCCCCAAATCACATTCTTCTCCGATCATGTGTCTGAACATCAAAAAACCTCACAACTACCTCCCCATCTTCGAGAAAACCAGCAAAAATACCAGCTATCACTCAATAATTGACCTTTTAACGTCATCAAAATACAAATCAATTCTTACTGCTGATGCTCCGGTTCATACAGAAACACTCCGACAATTTTGGTTTAATGCTGAAATAGAGGCTAAAGATAATAATCCAGTTGCCATCACATCTAAGGTCGGAGAAAGTGTGGTACGAATTTCTCCCTTTACAATTTCCACTACATTTGCATTGGACGACTTGGGAGGTAAGAACAACTTTGAAAAACTTGAACTTCATACAGAGTTCATTGAAAGAGGGTATAATGCACAATTAAAAGAAGTTGCTATCTACAAACCAAACTTCCCTCTGCCAATGAAATTTTTGTTTCATACTCTTTTAACTTGTCTCTCAGCCAAGACCACCGCATTTAATGAGATACCTTTGAACATTCATTATTTGGGTTATGCTATTTTAACAAAATCTTATTACAATTTATCACAAGCACTGTTTTCTAATTTGTTGAATAATTTGAAAAAAGTGAAAAAATTGAAAAAAGGTGTTCGTAGTAATGCTTTTCTGTTGTATCCAAGACTTCTAAGCTACTACCTACGAAAACAAGTGTCACAAACAGATTTTGAACAAGGTGTAGCTTTTCAAATAAATAGTCTTACAAGTAAAATTTTACTAAACTTATGGATAAAGAGTCAAAAGTTTCAACAACTGAAACTTCTGTTTTAGATGCGTCCGCAACAGTTGCTCAAACTTCTGTTGTTGAGCAAACTGCTCCTGGTAATCATGACACCACAACCGGTGTTGTGAAACACAGACCAGGAAAACGCAAAAAGAAAGTTGTCACATCCAAAAAGCCCACCAACCATAGATCACATAGATCCATTTATTTCTGCTGATATTCCCGATAAAAAAGAAGATCCTGAACTTTATTCTCTTGTGACTGATTATATGATTCATGGTCCGTGTGGGAATGCTAATTTGAATTGTCCTTGCATGGTTGATAAAAGATGTTCAAAAAACTTTCTGAAGAAATTCACACCACATACAACTATTGATTCAAGTGGTTTTCCTGTATACAGAAGAAGAGATTCAGGTCATACAGTTATAAAATCTGGTGTTAGATTAGACAACAGAAATGTTGTTCCTTATAACAAAAGGCTTTTGAAAAGATATCAAGCACACATTAATGTTGAATGGTGTAATCAAGCCAGTTCAGTGAAATATTTGTTCAAGTACATTAACAAAGGCCCTGATATGGCTACTGCGGTAGTTTCTGGTGATACAAATTCAACCATCAAGGAAAAGCCAAAAGACGAGATCAAGGAGTATTATGATTGTAGATATATTTCAGCGTGTGAGGCATCCTGGAGAATATTCTCTAATGAGGTTCATTATAGGTATTCTGCTGTTATGAGGCTTCCCTTTCATTTGCCGGGCCAACAGAATGTTGTGTATGGTGCGGATGACGATATTGATAATGTTTTAAGCAAGCCTTATGTTGCTTCTTCAATATTTGTGCAATGGATGAAGTTGAACGAGACAAATGAAGATGCTAGAAAGCTGACTTATGTTGAGTTTCCTTCCAAATTTGTTTGGATACTTAAAGATAGATGTTAGCAGGTACGTAAGTCGTACCAGTGTGTTGGCCGGATTCATTCTGTATCTCCTGCATTGGGCGAACCTTATTTTTTGAGGATACTACTCAATAAAGTTAAAGGGCCTAGATCATTCGAGGAGATACGTACAGTTAACGGTCAATTATTCCCGACTTTTAGAGATGCTTGCTATGCGATGGGACTCTTAGATGATGACAATGAATACGTTGAGGCCATTAAAGAAGCAAGTTTTGAAGGACATGTTGGGTATCTTCGAGCGTTATTTGCTACCCTGCTTTTGTCAAATACTCTTTCACGGCCAAAATTTGTTTGGGAGAACATGTGGAAATACTTAGCTGATGATATTGTTTATAGACGACAAAAAGAAACAAATATTTCAGGTTCTGATCTATCTTTTTTATTTCACATACTACATTTTGATTTTTTAATTAATAATGTTAATTTTTTGATTTGTTAGGTTTAGTGCTTCCTGAATATCAGATTAAGAACCTTACTTTGTTGAAAATTGAAAACTATTTAATTTCCAATGGTTCATCATTACGAAGGTTTGTCACTATGCCGTACCCTGATGACGATTCCTTACATGATGCTTCTAATCGCCTGATCAATGAAGAGCTGTCACATGACCTAGATGAAGTACACGCTGAGTTTAACAGGTTGCATTAATCTCTTACAGATGAACAACTAGCGGTTTTTGACGAAATAATGGAAGCAGTTGTAGGCCGTAAAGGAGGCCTTTTTTTGTCTATGGTTACGGTGGAACTGGAAAAACCTTTTTTATGGAAGACTTTGGCTTCAGCTGTTCGATGTAGAAATGGAATAGTTTTAAATGTGGCTTCAAGTGGTATTGCTTCGTTATTACTTTCCCGTGGAAGGACAGCTCATTCTCGATTCCATATCCCCATTAATCTAACAGAAGATTCAATGTGCAATATTAAGCCAAATAGTGATATTGCCAGATTATTAAAGGAAACCCAATTAATCATATGGGACGAAGCACCGATGGTACACAAACATGCCTTTGAAGCTTTAGATAGGACGATGACCGACGTATTTTCGGAAGGTAGGAGTATTCGTTCGGATATTCCTTTTGGTGGTAAAGTTATTGTATTTGGTGGTGACTTTAGACAAATCATACCTGTTATTCCTAATGGTACTAGATAAGAAATTGTTAGTGCATGTTTAAGCTCTTCATACATATGGTCAAAATGCAGACTGTTACGGCTGACTAAAAACATGCGTCTAACTATTGGAGCTGAAAGTTCAAATATGTAGTCTATCAGAGAATTTGCAAAATGGCTTATTGATATTGGTGAAGGAAACGTTGGAGATGATAATGATGGTGATGCCATTATAGAGATACCAGATGATCTACTAATCACCGATATTTGTGACCCGATACAAAGTTTAATTGACTTTGTATATCCTTCAATTATTGAACAATTTAGGATTCCTGGATTTTTTTCGGAGCGAGCAATTCTAGCACCCAAAAATGAGGTAGTTCATGAATTTAATGATCGATTGCTTTCGTTATTTCCTGGTGACGCGAAAGAGTATCTGAGTTCTGATAGTATATGTCAAACTGAACAAATTCTTGATTATTTTCAAGAAAGCTTATACTCAACAGAAAATTTGATTGCTCTTAAGATTTCTGGCTTGCCTAATCACATATTAGTTCTTAAAGTTGGTGTTCCTGTGATGCTTCTTCGAAACATTGGTCAACAGAAAGGGTTATGTAACGGTACAAGGCTTCAAGTTACTTTTCTTGGTAAACGAGTTATAGAAGCTGAAGTAATATCTGGTGGTAACATTGGCATGAGGGTTTTTATTCCAAGGATTAATATGATCCCGTCTGACAAAAATTACCTTTTCAATTTCAACGAAGACAATTTCCTTTATCAGTTTGTTATGCCATGACAATTAACAAGAGTCAAGGACAATCGTTATCAAAGGTTGGTCTTTATTTGAAAGATTCTGTCTTCACTCATGGTCAGTTGTACGTTGCATTATCAAAGGTCAAGACCAGAGAAGGGGTTAAAATACTAATATTCGACGCTGATGAAAAACCAACAAATAAGACTTCTAATGTTGTTTACAAAGAAGTTTTTACTAGCTTGTAATCATTGTTTTTTCTGAGTTTTAACTTCCACCGTTCTAAGTATAGTTGTATATATATATTCTTAATTACTATTTTGTTTAAATTTTATTTGGTTTAAACTTTATAAACTCTATTGTGTTTTGCATCTCAGAACAATGTGTGATAAATTTATTCATAAGTAATTTACAACGCAGACAATTCTGAAGATCCCCGTGTTCACTATCAATATGGAAGAAAATTATACCGGATTTGGACTGCATAAGAGGCTACGAACTGATCAATTTCAAACCTACACCAGCCAAAAAACCGTTTCACCAAAGTCAAACCACTGTTTGACCAATGTCAAACAACTGTTTGCAAAAAATATGATTCTTAGTGGTTCGAAAGTCTGTTTTACCAAAGTTAAAAAGATTGTTTGAGCAATGTTAAAACGTTGTTTGACCAAAGTCTGTTTGACCAAAGTCAAACTACTTATGTTAAAAGCTAATTATAATAGATAAAACACTGTTTGAGCAATGTTAAAACGTTGTTTGACCAAAGTCAAACTACTTATGTTAAAAGCTAATTATAATAGATAAAACTAGATTTTCACCCGGCATTGCTTCCCGAGCTCGTGAAACTTACTTATGTTAAAAGCTAATTATGATTAATACATGATTTAAAGCATAGAAAAAATATGATATGTTAATGGCTTTGCTATAAGAAAAATTATTTTTCTTTGTTAATTTGAATACCAAATCAATTCAACTAATCATCCACTTTACTCTTGTATCTCAATGTAAATGTAAATAACAAATTCAATAAGGGGTGTATGTGTAAATATTTTTCATCAGTTGAAAATATGGGAAGACAAAAACACAACCGTCATTATTTCTTCAGCATCATTACACATCAAACATCAATCATCTCTTCTTTCAAAAATCTCTTATTCCCAGTCATTTTCTAGGGTTTCAACTTTCTTATTCTCCGTCTTCTACACTTCAATCACCTGAGGTTTTATTGTTTTTTCTTCAGCAACTGGTATGTACATTCATATTGTAATGAACTTTATATTGTTTAACCGATCTTAATTCAAATCCTATCTTGCTACAAATACGATTTTAAACGTTTATTGCTATACATTCAAGAAGGGTTTAGTTAGGTGTTTGAATCATTTGTTGAGAACATGTTAAAATAGTTATTATTTGCAGAAAATTTTTAACTCATACTCTGTTTCTATGATTAATTTCAGTAGATACTCTGTTAATACAAAAAGTTAATGTTCATCTTCGAAGCCAACTTTTTTATTACAATCTTTTAACATCTTTACTGATTCAGGTTTTATGATGTATACTACATTTGTCAAGTTTCTTGATAACCCAGTATCTTTGAAACTGGTATGACATGTTTTTACATACATAATTTATTTTTATTGAGATATATATTTAACAGTTCTTATGGCTTATATTTTCTTACACTACTTAAAAATTATATACAGGATGTACCTATAGCCTTATCAAAAGTGGGGAGATTATTGGCAGAAAAATAAGTTGCGAATCTATCATGAGTCTGGTAAAAAAAGGGTTATGAGGGTCAGAACAGAAAATTCAACCCCAATAATAACTGACAGTTGGGACAATGTTGTTAAAGATCTCAATCTGCCGAGGGATACTTTGTTGGTTTTCAAACCGTTAGGTGATTTTGGGCTTGAACTTTCATGTTTTGTTGATGGCATGTGTGGTGAATCTTATTTCACGTTTAATCGTTATGCAAGATTTGGTTTTACGGTATGAGTATTGATCTTAACTTGAATTCTTTTGCATCTTTAACGTGTCAACACTTATTCTCATAAGTTACATACTTCACGTACAGTATTCATTATTTTTAATTTTATGCAGGTAATCGAAGACTGCTTCGTTAAACAATTTTACGTAAACAGCCCACCAAGTGGCAAATTTCAAATTTGTTATAAGGGTTTCTATTGGAATGTTGAGGCGTCTAAGGTTGATACCAACTTTGTATTTGCTAGAGGATGGCCGGAAATGTGCAACGATGTTGGGATACTGGAGGATGATTTGCTTATGTTTAGCAGAATTGATGATGTTGTTTTTGAGGTAGTAGTTTATAGAGATGAGACTGAGATTTGCTTTTTGAAAAAACCTGAATCTGACGATGATAGTGCACTTGAGATATCGAAGGCTGATTATGTTGAGAATGCATTCAAGGTACGTAAGTATTTAGCATTAGCACTAAAAGTTTTAATTTTTTTAGCATTATATTAATTATTTCATTAATGTTGACCAGGACATTTATGAGGATGAAGAAGTTGTGTCTGTAGGTGAAGGTAGAACCGTTACTCAGGTACTTACTAAATTATTAAAATTATTTATTTTTAATTTAACACATATAAGAATTTAATGTTTTTACAACTATTAGTAATGCTGTTTACTGATGTTATATTTATCCAATAATGTATTATTTAGAAGAAGTTACCAACCAATGCCGCATGCACGTCGAAGAGACGCATGTCTTCACGATTGAACAAAACCCAAGATGTAAGTTTACCATCTTAAAGATTGTTATATTACTATTGTTATTAAAGTTACTCTATGACAACAGGTTAAGAAGAAATGTAAAGTTACTTCTGAGAGAAAGGAGATGGTCAAGAATAGGACTAAGGGAAATGCTGCCTTACTTGTCGACACAAGTGATCATATTGGATGTTCTTCATCTGCTCGTAAAGTTAAGGTATCTATACTTGCTAGTTAATTAGTATATGTTATATGAACTGTTTTTTTTTTGTGTGTGCATATATTCAACATTCCTTTAATTCACATGTATATTTTTACTTTTTCATCAAGGGGAATAGAGCCGCCAACGTTCAGAAAAAGCTTAACCGTAGAAATAAGATTGCAAAGACTGCAAAAAAACATTCTGGACATCTTCTCGACCCTGAGTTCTTTCATTTTGATCGCAAAGGAGACTATAGGCTGGTATACCATTTTTTATAACAAACTAATGATTTATGTTTATTTGTCTGACTATTATTTTTTTCCACACAATACATGTAGCGGCTTCCTGCTGAAGTTGCCAGACGAGCAGGTCTTTCTCTTGATCTTCATCCTTTGAAAGTTCAAAACATGGTTGGAGTTGTGGAGGTTTATGATGTTAAGTCGGAGTTAAATGAATTGAACCCACGTTATGCGTTGGACGGTTGGCGAAAGTTTATGACTGACAATAACTTGAGGTTTGGTGATATGTTGCACTTCACATACGTGTCTTCGCAACAGAAGATCGTATTAAATCAAGTTACGTCAGTTTAACAAAGATATTTAAGTATGTTCTGATATCAGATACTATAACTATGAATTTTTTGATGGTGATGATGTATGTTTTTTTTTAATTATTAACTTGATGGTTTGTTGCTATGTATGACTAACATGATAAAACACTGTTATTAGCACTTTATGTTTTATATATAGATGATATGATGTTTCTTTTTGCTAATAGTAACTGCAATTAGTAGAAACTTGGTTTATTAATTGCAAATGTGACATTCTTCTGTATTTATGGGTTTATGAATTCAGAATAATGGATGGATATATATGACTGTATTTAGCATGATGATGTTGTGTTTCATGTTGTAAAAACCAGGGAATTGTCAGATAATAGATTGCTTTACCCGATTAGATTATGTGTTAAATTATAGTTCTTTAAGTCATTGTTTCATTTTCTTGAATTCTATGTAATTTTGTAAAGAAGTACAATAACAAACAGTGGGTTGAACATCTGTTTGCATTTTGGTCAATAGTTAATGGAAACCCATGTTAGGTTGAACAATATTTTGAAGAGGAAAACAGTGTGAGAAGACAGCAGATCTTATTAAGTTAAACATTTGTTCAGGCTTAAACAGATGTTTCGCCTTCTATATAAGATATTTAGACTTAAACAGATGTTTGACCTTAAACAGATGTTTGGCCATAAACAGATGTTTGGCCTTAAACCAAACATTTGTTTAAGGTCAACATCTGTTTGCCTATTGGTCAACATTTGATTGACTTTTGGTCAACATCTGTTTGAATTTTGGTCAACATCTTATTTTGTAAACAAGTACAAAAACAAACATTTTTACAAAATCCCAAATCACCCTATCATGTAAGTGCATTGAAGTAAAAGTGGAAATGATATTATTCATGTGGTCATGTTGTGCTTTTGTTTGACCTCTAATATGGGTTCATGATCTAATCCGGTGATTTGAAGACATTGTTGTTGAATCGAATGAGATGGTTGATGTAATGTGGTCGTATTAATAACAAATAGTAATTAATATAACTAAGTTTCCCGAGCCCGGGAAGCAATCCCGGGTAAAAACCTAGTATAAATATAAATAAACATATCATGTAATTAAAAAAAAAACAATGGACACATCAATGACAAATGTGATTAGTTTTTTGTGGTTACTTTTCCTTGAATCCCCTCCAATTTTCCAACAATGTCACTTTCTCCTTCTTCTTCTCTTCTCTTTCTTCCTCCCTGCAACTGTCTACTCTCCATCTAACCTATAAAAACCTGCTTCATCTTCTTTTCATGTAACCTTTTCTTCACAATTCTCCACCCTCAATCCTCACAACAACAAAACACTCATGGCTTTTCACCCCAACAACCATCTCTCACAAGAGATGGCCCTACAACAACATTTCTCCGATACCGACAACATTTCAGTCCTCCGTACAATTCTGCCGCCGGACCACCACCACCACCTCCAGTCTTCTCCGTCGTCCCGCTCCGCCGGAAAAGACCACTGGCTTAACAGTGCGATTCTCCGGCAACAGGGGCAGTACGGAAATGAAGGTGGTAGTAGTAATAATAATTTTCTCAACTTGCAAACTAATAATAATAACAATTCTGATTCTGCTGTGACGACGTCGTCTCAGCATAATAATAATAACCAGTGGCTGTCGAGATCGATGTTGCAGAGGAACGTTAGTGATGTTCGTGGAGACGACATCGTTTCGCAGGTTTCTAATGATTCTGTTATTGTTGCGGCTGCCGGCATGTCTTCTCATGATTCACCGGATTTGACTAGAAACATGGTTTCCGCCCAGGTTACTTTTTTTTTTTTTTTGCAAAGTGTTTTTTGTTAAAATGTTTTATTTAGACTGCAACAATTTAATATTAAGATGTTTTATTTAGACAACAACAATTAAATAACTTTATTGTTGTTTATCAACAAAATTCTTTAGCGGCACCCCAGTGACTTTCTCTATGGTAAGTCTTCGGTAAGAGTCTCGGTAAGAGTCTCGTTCGTGATAAAATATTATGCGCAAGTCAGTGTTTTACCATAGTAGGCTTTCGGGAGGTTGTTAAGATCTTTTATTTAGGCAACAACAATTTAATAACTCTATTGTTGTTTATCAACAAAATTCTTTTTTTGAACGTCCAACAAAACTCGGTACAGCAATTCCACGCCCGTGATCGCAGATAACGCTGGTAAAACCCACATTTCGAAGGCCTGCTGTGGTAAAACCCTGACTCGGGCATGACAATTGGTCACAAACGATACTCTAACAAGCGAGAGAAAGTCATCCGGATACGGTTAATGAACAAAATTCTCAAAATTGTTTTTGCCCTAATGGAATTTAAAACACAATAACCAATGGATGTTCATGTAATTATGAAAAAAATGAAATTGACAATAAACCTAGGGATTACAAAAATCTGTATAACCTAAATCTAGGCATTATTTTTGACCTATCACTAGTCATGTTGGTTTTAGCGTTTGAATAAAAAAACTTTGAACAGTGTGCCATAGCTAGGGTTAGAACTTAGAACTTAGGCAGGCAGGATTAATGAAGCATTCTTGTGACTGTGTATACAGGTGGATAATAATGGGGTAGGTGAGCTAGGAGATAGTGAGGTAGGTGGAGGCGACGGTGGCGGTGAAGCGGCTGTAAACTGGCAAAATGCTCGATACAAAGCCGAGGTACTGTCACACCCGCTTTACGAGCAGTTGTTATCGGCTCACGTATCTTGTTTGCGAATTGCGACTCCCGTGGATCAGCTGCCCAGGATCGACGCACAGCTGGCGCAGTCGCAGCATGTTGTTGCGAAGTATTCGGGTCTCGGTGGGCAGGGTGGTAATCTTGGTAATGATAAGGAGCTTGATCAGTTCATGGTACGAGCAAAAGATTGCGAGTTTGTTGTATTGTTATGGTTTGAAAATTGGAACTGATTGATTTTTTTTATTTGTGTTGTAATGCAGACTCATTATGTTCTGTTGCTTTGTTCTTTTAAAGAGCAATTGCAACAACATGTTCGTGTTCACGCGATGGAAGCTGTTATGGCGTGTTGGGAGATCGAGCAGTCGTTACAGAGCTTGACAGGTTTTGTGACTTTGTTGGTTTGGATTTCGGTTTGATATTTGTTTATGTTGTGGTTTAATGATGATGGTTGAAGTTTGGTTGTTGAAACAGGGGTGTCACCTGGAGAAGGAACTGGTGCGACAATGTCGGATGATGATGATGATCAAGTGGACACTGACGCGAATTTGTTTGATGGGAGTTTTGATGGACACGATAGTATGGGTTTCGGGCCTCTTGTGCCGACGGAGAGTGAAAGATCTTTGATGGAGCGTGTTAGGCAAGAGCTAAAGCATGAGTTGAAACAGGTTGGTTTGATTTATCAACTTTAAAATGTTTGGGCAAAAAAAGTTGACAAGGGTTCTACAATATATTTTTGACACATAGTTAAGACTCTTTAATTCAACTGTATTTCCAAATGTAGAATTTATCTTTTCAGACTCTCATACTTATCTTTGTGTCGCAAACAAAGCGTTTATTGATTTCAACATGGTACATTACATTTTGCAAGAATGATCCGCTTTCGTCAAAAGAAAAAAAAAGGCCCAAGACAACGCATTTACATTTACATTTCCGTGGTTATTCAAGATTCTTGGTTCTTACAAGTTGTGTTTTCTAACTAAGGGAAAAATAGTGTGTTGTAATAAGAAACCAAAATACTAATGTTTGATAATAAACTTGTGGTTTTGTTGTGGTGTTAATAGGGTTACAAGGAGAAGATTGTGGACATTAGGGAGGAGATATTGCGTAAAAGAAGGGCTGGGAAACTGCCAGGAGATACGACTTCGGTTTTGAAATCATGGTGGCAATCGCATGCCAAATGGCCATACCCGACTGTGAGTTTACTTCATCTAAATCGCAGCTAAATGGCCATACCCGACTGTGAGCTTAAAAAGGGCAACTTGCCACCCAAAATCTATGAAATGAGCAAATCCAACACCTATTTTTAAAACGTAAAATCACGAAAATGGACAACCAAGCAAATTAGCGAAATGGACATTGCCATAAGTTATGTTTTACCATATGCATTCGACTTTTTTCCACCAATAAAACTATTACATTTGGGCGAGAATCGTGAAATTTAAGAGGGTTCCTTGGGCGAAAATTACATACTCTTGGCCAAGTTTGGTGATTTAATTGGTTTAACATCATAGGCATAAATAACATACATGTGTCATTATTTATTGGTTTAGAAAGTCGGCGTTTATGGTTGCTAGTATTTTAGTCAATGTACATTAATTTATGTTATGAAACATGTTACATGTCTATTTTGGTGATTATCCAAGGGTCTTGTTTGTCATAAAAACTTAGAAATTGGTCCAAATTTTTCGTTCCTCCCATTAAGTGGCTGACTAGGCCCCTATGTGGCTATGTTACATGGACTGACTTGGATGCAAAATATGAAAATAAGGATACCTTGACAATCAAACCAAAACACCCTTTGACTTTCTCTTTTACCAAATGTTTGATCCACTCATTTTATATGTGAGAATGAGACACGCATGCTCTATCAACTTCAAGCGCATGTCAAACGGGTCAAAAGTAGCTCAGATGCCTAGTCACCACCTAAGTTGGCAGAATGGCAAATTTGCACCAGTGTTTTCAGACCCGGACCGGTCGGACCGGGAACCGGAGGTTGAGCCAGTCCGGGTCATGGTATCGGGCCGGAACCGGAGACCCGGCGGTTGGGCCGGGAAACCGGCCGGTCGGACCATTGAATTGGTAAGAAGACCAGTTCGACGTCCGGTCCGGTTCTGAAAACATTGATTTGCACCAAGTTCTCATTTTAAGTGGTAAATTAGACTTCCAAATATTTGTGGTGTCAAAATGTCAAAATTACCCTTTTAACCGAATGATAGTAAGTAATCAGTCATCACATAACAATGTGAAGCTAAAGTTCTTTAATCACTTTGATTCACAGGAAGAAGACAAGGCAAGATTGGTACAAGAAACCGGCCTGCAGTTAAAGCAGATAAACAACTGGTTTATTAATCAGAGAAAACGAAATTGGCACAGCAATCCGTCTTCTTCTACCGTCTTGAAAAGCAAACGCAAAAGGTATTACGTTTTTCTAAAATTATCAAATGTTTGGTCAAAATGGCATGAACCGCCCACCAACTCTAATCACAAAAAGAAGTAATGCAGGTGACAAAAGCGGTGATCATAACATGTGAGTCAAGAAATTACCAATGGAATGGAGATCTTGCGTGCGGTTTCAAGAAAAGGGGGAGAATCGGACAGGTATACGTTAAGAACTAAGAAGTTTGACTATATATAGGCCAAATCTGAATTTAGGATACCCTTTATGTACGTCGATGTATCTTTCAGTTTTGTGAATACGATACGGGTTTATGGTTTATTCGGGACTTATAGAATAAGAAAACATGCGTCGCGATGTGCAATAGTGTACATGGATACAGTAGTTTTATGTTCTTCATTCATGCTACTATTTAGTTTTGGAGATGTTGATTTGGATTTGAATGTGTTGGGCCTGGGCCTTGGCCTTGGCTTGGGCTTACAAGTGACACGTCCTCAATTAGCAAAAGTCGTCCAGGGGGTGTTTGGCAACTGGTATTGCTTAATAAAATTGTAGATTTATCAAGTCATGGAACTGATTTTTAACAAGTCTGTTAAGAAATATGGATTAGTCATGACAACAAAATCTTGTAAGGAACGGAGAATGCTCTTGAACAATAGTTCAACAACGAATTTTAATTCACTATATTCTAACACCCGATTGGGTGCTCTGTCTGGTGCTCTGTCTCTGGAGTGTGGATAGGATGGACGCGCTTCATGGCAAGTTGCCAATTGGAAATTTTGTGAAAAGAACTCTGGCAAAGTTATCTTTTCTATTTCCCGTGCTAAATTTAACTTTTTCCTATTCCTCGCAAGGAAATGTAACCGAAGAAACGTTTACATTGTTTTAAGTAAATTTACAAGTGTGTTTTATAAATAAGTTATGAAGTTAACTTATGGGATAAATTTACTGACTTTCTACTAACATATTTCTAAATACTTATATATTAGAATGTTACTATCTAAACCTCATCATCTAATGATGTACATACAAGATTTTTTTTTTTTTTTTTTTTTTTTTTGTAAAAGTTAATTCCTCAGGTGTTGCCGAAAGTTATAGATTTAGAAGATTGCGAGCTATATTTAGACGGGTCGTGACCAACCAAACTCTCTTTCGTTGTGAATGGTTTGGGCCACCCCAAACCACGTCAAATTGTCTTCATTAAAGACGTGTGTATTTAAAAATTGTATCAGGCTATAGGGTATGGTAAATTGGTAATGGTCCTCACTTGGAGGATGATCCGCCACGTAGGCGACACATCACAGTCCTCCCAAGGATGGTACATCCCACAAAACTAGAGGGTGTGAGAGGATGATCCTACCCCACTAATTATGACAATTAAATTATTATTTTTTTATTTTTGCAAAGGAAACACTGGGAAATGGAAATGGTTTTGTCCTGTTCTGCTTCATCCCCAACGTCTCCATCTAGACGATCACGACGCCGACGAGGGGGGGCGGGATGGTGTGCGGACCGTCGCCGGTCCTCGACGCATGGGGGACGAACCCCATACCCACCAGCCTTATAAACATGTATAAAGTTAGATTAATATTCAAATTTCGTATTTTTATTTGATGATAATAATAAAATAAATGTATACTTCAATACTTGAGTTGAATGAAATTTATAGTTTTTATTGAAATTTATAAAGTCTTACTTTTAGGTCACAGAAAAATATAGAAGATATATGTATTGTGGGGGAGGGTTCAATTAAAAACTTATAGTTAGTGGGAATACTCGAAAGTGGAGGGTGGGGGGTTAGGGTTTCGGGTTTAGTTTTTAGGTTTTTGAGGGGTAAGGGTGGAGAGTTTAGGTTTTTTGTAGTGTTGCACATGTGTAATACAAAATTATTTTTATTATTATTTTTCAAAAGAATGTTTTTTTTGGATTTTAAAAATGCTAGATTTACAGCCAAAAATATAGTTTAAAAAAATTTTTGGTGTGTTTTTAAGCTTTTTTAGGAGTTTTTCGAGTTCTCGCAGTAAAAAGTAGTTTTCTCTTGAACCCTCCCTTATATGTTGTTAATCTCATAAATATCCTGATGTATATTAGTAAATTATTAAAAGGGTGTCCGCGTGATGTGAAGGGATACATAAATACTGCCAGGGTGTACGTGGTTCGGTCAGTTTGGTTGTTATCCTCAACCGAAGCCGAAGTCATTGGTTAGTTTATTTTATTAACCAAGTTTTTGGTTAATCGGTACGGTTTATTCGGTTAGATTGACAGTTTTTTATTCGGTTTGTTTAATTTCGATTAATAGCCAAAACCAAACTTGGGCTAAAATCTTGGCTTAGAAATACATAAAATTGAGGTATAAATAAGTAAAATTAAAGTATTAATACATGAAATGGTGTTATAAAATATGAAATACATGAACTGAAGTTATAAAGCTAGAAATATATAAAAATATGAATGGTTCGGTTCGGGTAATTTTGGTTAAACAAGGGTAAAAAAATGATAACTGGTTTTTGGTTAATTCGGTTTTCGATTAACAAGTTTTCAGTTAATTCAGTTTTTGATTAATTTCAGTTCGATTTCGTCTGTTTCCGGTTAGGTTTCGGTGAATAATTCAGTTATTGTTCACGACTTCGGTTTTGAAATCATGGTGGCAATCACATGCCAAAGGCCATACCCTACCGTGAGTTTACTTCATCTAATTCTTATAAAGAGTAGGGTTGAAAAGGGCAACTTGCCACTCAAAATCTATGAAATGAGCAAATTCGACATCTCTTTTTAAAACATAAAATCATGAAAACAGACAACCAAGCAAATTACAAAAATGAACATTGCCATTGGTTTTTTTTACCATATACATTTGAGTTTTTTCAGTCAAAAAAACTATGACATGTGGCATCTTTTGGAGAGAATGGTGAAATTTAAGTGCGTGATGTGGATGGCCAGGGATTAACACGTGTCCTCAATAGATGAAAAGCGTGTTGGATGAGTCATATCAGGCCACGTCTCGTGATTTAATTGGTCAAACATCATAGGCCTAAATAACATACATTAGTACTGATTTAGAAAGTCGGTCGGTGTTTATGTTCAAAGTATTTTAGTCAATGTACATTTATTTATGTGGTGAAACATGTTACATGTCTATTTTGGTATTCATCCAAGGGTCTTATTTACCAAAAAAAAAAAAAATTAGAAATTGATGCAAATTTGTCATTCCTCCCAATAGGTGGCTAATTAGGTCATATGTTATGGGTACCCTATTATTAGTTCTCATTTTAAGTGGTAAATAAGACTTTCATGTATTATTTTTTTTGGGTATCAAAATGTCATATTAACCAAATGATAACAAGTAATCAATCATCACATAACAATCAACAATGTGAAGCTAAAGTTCTTTAATCACTTTGATTCACAGGAAGAAGACAAGGCAAGACTGGTACAAGAAACAGGCCTGCCTACAGTTAAAGCAAATTAACAATTGATTTATTAATTAGAGAAAACGAAGGCACAACAATTCGTCTTTTTCTACCGTCTTGAAAAGCAAACGCAAAAGGTATTACATTTTCTAGAATTATGAATAGTTTGATCAAAATGACATGAATGACCCTCCAACTCTAATCACAAAAAGAAGTAATGCAGGTGACAAAAGCGATGATCATAACATGTGAGTCAAGAAGTTACCAATGGAATGGAGATCTTGCGTGCGGTTGCAAGAAAAGGGGAATGGGGCCAGGGGCGGACCTATATGTATGTAAGGGGTGGCGTCCGCTACCTCTTGGTCGGAAAAATTTTGGAAAAATTAGTGTAAATTTTGGAAAAATTTGACGTTTTTTCAATTTCGTTACCGCTTATTTATAAAACGTTACCGCTTGGTCGGAATCCTAGATCCGCCACTGAATGGGGCGACAAGATAAAGGTTAGACAGGTAACGTTAAGAAGTTTGGCTTTTGAAAGTCATATATAGGCCAAATCTGCATTAAGATACCCTTTACGTAGGTCATTGTGTATCTTTTAGTTTTGTGAATACGATACAGGTTTATGGTTTATTCGGGACTTATAGAATAAGAAACATGTACCACGATGTGCAATATTGTACATGAATATAGTAGTTTTATGTTCTTCATTCTTGCTACTACTTTTTAGTTTTGGAAATGTTTGGATTTGAATGTGTTGGGCCTGGGCCTGGGCCTTGGCTTTGGCTTGGGCTTACATGTGACATGTCTTCAATTAGCAAAAGTTTAGGGGGGTGTTTGGCATCTGGTATTGCTTAAATAAATTGTAATTTTATTAAATCAAGGAACTGATTTTTATCAAGTTTGTTAAAAATAATGGATTAGTCATGACAACAAATTGTTAAAAATAATGGATTAGTCATGACAACAAAAACTTGCAAGGGACTGATCGAATGCTCATGAAAAATAGTCCAAGGAGTTTTGTAGTTCACTTCATTTTACAACAAATGTGTATTAAGTGTAGATGTTGTCCATGGAGACTGCAGAGCACAAAGTTATACGTACTTAGACGGAATGCCCGGCACAAAGTGATGTGAAAATAACTTTGTGGTTGCCACAATCAGAAATTATGTGAAAATAACTTTGGCAGAGTTATCTTTTCTACTTCGGGTACTAAAATTAACTTTTGTCCCAAAGCGCAAGTAAATGTAACCAATTAAACGTTTATATTGTTTCAAGACATCTTACACGTGTGTTTTATAAATAACTTATGAAATATACTTTTGAGGTAACCGACTTCTTATTTATATGATTTTTTTAGTTGAACGACAAACTAACTTACTCCTAAATACTTTTGTATCTCTAAAATGTTACTGTCTTCACCTCATCATCTAAATATGTATGTACAATACGAGGATGTAGATATTGGCAAAAGATCAAATACAAATAATCTTAACATACTAAACATACAAATTGAAGGAAAATTCAAAAAGACAAGGTGACATTTTTGTAATTACCACCAACTATCAAAGTTACTATACAAATGTGAACTCAACAAAAAATACCTAAAAAACACATTTTTTTTTACTAAAAGTAGCGATTTTTTAATAAAAAATGTAAAAAAAATAATAATAATTTGTGTTTTTTTTATTTTTTTAGATTTTTTGGGGTTTTGTTTTTAGCATTTTAGCTTGGGTGTGGGGGGGGGGGGGGGGGGGGGGGGGGTAGGTTTTTTTTTTTTTTTTGGGGGGGGGGGGGGGTTAGGTTTTTTTTTTAAGGTTTTTTAGGTATATTTGTAGAGTAACTTTGATAGTTATTGATAATTACAAAAATGCTACCTTGTCTTTTTGTGTTTTCCTTCAATTTGTATGTTTAGTATGTTTAGATTATTTGTACAAGAACTTTACCATGTAGATATTTCCGTGGTATGTCTAAAGTCTTAATTCTGCACGTGTTGCTCGAAAGTTCTAGAATTGGAAGATTGCGATCTATATTTAGACGAGTCGTGACCAAAAACTCTCTTTCGTTGCCACCACTATTGTTGTGAATGGTTTGGGCCACCCAAACAACGTTTATTGGTCTTTAAATAAAGAGAGAAAAATATCTAAAATTTGTATAATAAACCTGTCTAAAGTGAGGGTATTCAAGTTTCTATTTTTATTTGATGATAAATAACAAAATAAATTTGTACTTCAATACTCGAGTTGTATAAAATTTATAGCTTTTATTGAAATAAGTTTAGGGAGTGAAACTAGGATTTTGGACTGTGGGGACGAAAACTATTTTAGTTAATTAATTCTAGATATGAATTATGTGATTCAACACCAAACATCTTTTAAAACAAAGAGAGAGTGATTAATAAAGTCGTTTTACGACTAACTTATTCAAATAATCTAATGACAAAGAGATAGAAGACAATTTGTATGCAATAAACATAAATAAACTCAATATTTAAAGTCTAAAAGGAATAAAAAAAACTCGTAAAAGAAAGTTTTACTCGTAGTTCTAATCATATGTTGATCAATCTATATTTTACATAATAAAGGTAATAATAGTCGATTTTTCCTTCATGTATTGTCATTATTGTTTTATTTGCTTTTAATACACGTTACATGAGCAACCATGGATTTTTTCCTCAAAGTGATCAGGCTGGAGGGTGTGGGGGTCGTCCCCAGCCCGTCCTGTTTCGTCGCCGCCGTCCCCCCATTCCCCCTATCGCCGGCGTCCTAAACGTCGACATCCAGACGTTGGAGACGGGTCTCCCCCTCTCTCACACAACTATACATACAATATATACATATATATTTTAGGTTCATCCCACATTTCCTTACCTCCATCCTCTTTGCCCCATCCTCACACCCGAGCTACGCAACGCTTATGTGGCGGATCATCGTCAAAGGATGGGCCATCACCATACCGCATAGCCTCATAGGTGCAGTTTTAGTTATTTTGCATTACAATTTACAAGAATACATGGTTGTTGTGGGTTATTCTAATCATACATGCACCTTATCAAGCAACGAGAGAGTATGAGAAACGTGAAAGAAAACATATAAATGTTAAATGAGTATAACTTTTGATCCAAGAGAAGTGGTAGAGTGATGTAGTCTCAAACTAAATGTTTGTGGGTTTGAATCTTGTAACGGCTCGTTGTAGTGATTTTCGTCGTTCAAAAAAAATAAACGATAGACCTTGTGAGCAGTACCTATTGAAGGTATCGGCAATCAACCTTTAGATCCAAAATCCTTTCATTTATAGCTTTAAAATACAACTTATTGATGTTTGTAAGATAGTTTGGCCTTTTATATTATGAGTTATTGGATTTTATCATCCCTAACTATTAGCTATTGACTATCTTTATTCTCCTTGATTAGCGATATTTGATATCCCCCTTTTTACATATATGGTTACACATTCAATATAATTTTGTGACCAAACATCTTTTAGAGTTTAATCCCACTTTTAATGTTGGAAACACGTCTCATCGTTGGATTTTCATGTGTATGTTAGGTGGGATATCTTACTCAAGATATGAGGTAGAACACTTTTTGCTAATATCACTCTCATATACCCATTAAGCTATATACCCAAAAGTATGGGTGTGAATTTCCGACACGGTCCGAAAATCTGATACAAACTAACATGAAATTCGTGGGTTTAGGTTTAGTCTAAACGGGTTCGGGTCAATTTCAGGTTGAACCTGTGAACCCGTTTAGTTAAACGCGTCGGGTTCGGATCAACCCGATCAGGTTGACGGGTTGACCCATTTAACTCATTTATATTATACTTTATTTTATTACAATATGTTTTATATAGTTGATTTTTTACAATATGTTTTATGTTATAAATTAAATTAGGTATATTTTATGCCATAATTATAACTTATAAAAAGAAATTGACGTTAGATTTTATAATTTTAATGTAATTGTAATATATACGCTTGTGTTTATGTAATAAATTTTAATATATTAATTTGCAGAAAAAGAATTAAAAAATTAAAAATTCGGGTTGAATGGGTCTTGGGTCTTGTTTGGTTCAACCCGCGAATATTCGGGTTTATATGTATGACATAATTTTCGGGTTCGGGTCGTGTTTGGGTTCGTCTAAAATTTTCTGTTTTGGGTCGGATTGAACCCTCCAACCCGCAAACACAACTCGTTTGACACCTCTACCCAAAAGTGTCCTTAACCAAAAGAGCATTGCATGCTCACACGAATCAAGACTTTTATTGAGGCTCACCGCTCATTTGATAAACGGGCTTGAGATTCACCTTTTGAGCTTGAGTTTACTTATGACTTACGAGCATAAAAAAGCTCTTTTATTTATATATATTTTTTGATATAAATATTGTTATATAATTAACTATTGTTTATTTATATTTTTTTTGAAAGGTGAACTTCTTAATGGTGACAATTGTCACATCCGCAAATCGCGGACCCTCGCCAAGAACGTGGGCCCAGATAGCAAGGCCAGCGCTGGGTTAACCAGTCTTGGGTCGAAGGCTTTCCTCCGGAAACCGTACTGCCTCTACATGAGTTGCCTCGCTAGAGTAACAGCCGGATAAAAACCGGAGTGACGCTCAGGATCAAACCCTCCTCGGTAGGTTTTTCACCATCATTGCGCACGAGTGTCCTACCCCCTTTCGCCACAAGTGGGAGTCGAACCGGTGACCTCTAGGAGGACAAACCGGCCCCCAACCACTGGGCTATGAAGGAAGGACTATTGTTTATTTATATGACTATTGTTATATAATTGTTATTTGACCCTCGGGTCTTACTTAAGTTTTGTGTTTCTAAATTTAAGAGTTAATGAAGTCATGTCTTATGTCTCTAACTAGTTGATGTTCCGCTCGCGTTGCGGTGTGACAACCGTCACTTTTCCGTACATTCTGTACACGAAATGAACAGTAATTTGTGCTTAAATGACTGTGCATGATCTGGTTTACCAGACAAATAAATTTCTGAATTCCATACAAGTGAATTCGTGCATGATATATGCTACAAGAATTACCTTATGATAGCGTTGCGTCAAAAATATTAGTAAACTCACCGGTAGGACACTATGTGCCAACGGAACTGCAGAAAGCAGTCAGACAATAAAATTGAGGCCTAGGTGTAGGTCCAACGACAAAAGTACATTAAAACCCAAGAGTACATGTAAGGGTTTAATTTATAGACATTGCGAAAGCAAAAATAAGCACTAAAAAGCACCCGAAACGCACTTTAAGTGCAGAATTCTAATAAATTCAGCTCAAATCAGCTTTTAAACGTATAAATATTATGCAGAAATTACGTTTTATCATTCAGAATATTTCCCCAAGTGTCGGGAATCGAAAGTGTTACAAAAGGACACTTAAAAGACACTAAAAAGTGTAATTTAGCACTTTAACGAACCGGTGCCTAACCGAACAACCGGATATTACTCGGAACACCAAAATAATGCTAGAAGCATTGTTTTTATTTTTCTACGCCAGTTAGGGTCCCCGAATACCCTAACACCCGTTACAACTCACCACATGCTAGTAACTAAGTTAACCTCTTAATTAACTAACTATTGTCTAACCACTTGGTTGGAAACCAACCATAAGACCCCCCCCCCCCCCCCCAACGAAATCGGCTCCCCAAGGGGGCACCCCACTAATACTTTTGATTATAATAATCTTGCTTGCCCCATATCTTGAAGACACATTATCTAGAGGGTAATTAGAAGATGGGATTATAAATGTAACCATAAGTTCATAACATTACATAACCCACACTTAGAAAAATTCACTCTCCTCTCTCTCCCTCTCATTGAGTTCGGCCGAAACCCCCAAGCACCCATCCATCATTTTTCGATTTCATTCAAGCCATTCCAAGCATCTACAAGGGTTAAGGATCGCGTATAAGGAACCTCGGTGCACTCGGATTGCGAAGGACCTCACTACATTGCCTTTATCCACACGATTTCCAACTAGTTTCTTCCCTAGCCTAGAGCTAGTTGTAAGTGCTTCTAATCACCTTCTTGATATTGTCTAGGGTGGTTAATAAGAGATTTGTTGGTTGAAAATTATGAACACTAGAGATCATAACTTAAAGTCTTGAAAGTAAGATGAATATGTTGGATAAAAAGAAACTAGTGGTGTAAATCATGAAAATCTTGGTTAGTTGTGATTATTTTATGTTGTTTGTTGCTAGAAGTGGGATGGATCATCATCTAACCATACTAGGTCATGTTCAAGAACATGAACTAGTAGTATGTTAGTGCTAGAGTTGTGAAAGATGATGAACCTTCCACCCATGAAACATGAACTTGAGTAAAAGTAATTTTTCTTGTAAAATAAGACTCTAAACATGTAGATCTAAAGATCTACAAGTGGTTTTTCGGAAGAACCAAGCAAAAATATTAGTCTTGTTTAAAACCCGGATCTTACATGAACTAAATGTATTTTAGTAAATAAACAAGTGTGTAGACACTTGTGTAACAAGGAAGTTCAACAAAGAAATATTTTTGTGAATCTTGACTAGAAGTTGTGAAACTTCATATTCTTTAAAAATAAAGTTTTTAAGAAACTAAACTTATTTTTAAAGGTAACAAGACTTACTAAATGTGCTAGTAAGTTACTACATACTTTTACAAACTTTCAAGTTCATAAGTTGTGGTATATGCTTGTTTTGACAAGTTTGATAAATAGAGATTGTATTGTTGAGTTTGTTGTTGATTTAAAAGAAAATAAACACATGTTTTGAGAACATGGGAAACCTCCATTTTTAGGGGAAACTCTGTCAAAATTTTTATAAATTTTGACACTTAGAAAATATAAGTTTTTAAGAAACTTAATTCCCTAAAAATGTATTTAAGAGTATTACCAAGGTTTCCCTAATTTTTGGTGATAAGAAAAGAGGATTTCTTCAAGAATGAAAATGGATATAAATATGTATATTTTTGAGAGAAAAATATATATTATTTTATCACCAACTTTTGTGCTAAGTGTGTATAGTATGTGTTATACGTGCTAGTGTATTAAGACTTAAAAATACACTAAATACTCATGAGAAGTATAAACATAAAAATACACATACAACATACAAGATACATAATTCGGGTGCAAAGTGCAAAACACGAGATACTTATATTAATTTTAGAGAAAATAATATAAGTAAGATACGTAGTTAAAAATATAGAATATTTTTAACACAAGAATACGTACACAAGAGATAGTGACTGTACTTGTGTGATACAAGTCTAGTGACTAACGTTAAGAAAACACGTATAGGTCACGACGCTAGATAAGCAAATCCGGTGAAGTTTACGACGCAGGAACGCAAAGTTGTGAGTTCATGCTCCCCCTTTTCTCTAACTGTTTTTGGTTTTATAACTCTCGGGGGTGAAATACATGTTACAAATATTATAATTTTTACAAAGGGTAAAAATACAAGAAGCACTCTTGGTGAGAACGAGAACCGAGTGCAATATGATTTGAGAATACGAGAAGCACTCGTGGTGAGTGCAATATGATGAGCTTTAAGAAAAGCCTAGAAAATACTAGATCATGTGAGCTTAAACTAGATATTGAGATGTCGTTAATACTTAATTAGGGACGAGGGTTAGATCTAACGGGTACGGCCGAGCCTCACTCATGGTCCTTATGTGACCACTTGAGTGCTTCGGTGTCCCACTCGAGGGAAATCGACGCAGTCGAGGGTAATCGACACAGTCGAGGGTAATTGACACAGTCAAGGGAAATTGACACAGTCGAGGTTAATCGACACAGTCGAGGGAAATCGACATTGTTAGAGGGAGAATATACTAATGCTTCCTATGTCCTCACATGCCTTGAAGGAGAATATACTAAAGCTCCCTATGTCCTCACGTGCCTTAATGTCCTTGTATAAACAATCATTTAAAACGTGGGGTACACAAGAACACTTGAATGATACTTGAGTACGTGGGGTACTCAAGAAAACGGGAATTATACTTGAGTACGTGGGGTACTCAAGAAAGACTTGAATTATACATGACACATACTATGTTTTCATACAAAGTATAAAATCGTGAAATACAAAAACGCATGAACTCGCTCAACTTTATGTTGATGTTTTCCAAAATTACATGTATTTCAGGTGACAGGATGGATCTTGGGCGCAAGTGTCGTAACTAGAAGTAGACTACAAGTTTAGATGTCATCCACTTTTGTTGAATTGTAACCTTGTCAAAGGTCATGTTTTGAAAACTTAAACAACAAGTGTTTGTAATACTCAAATTTTCATGAATGGATGAACATCGTTTTGATCATGTAGTTGTTTATTACGATTGAATGCAATGATAACAAGCTAGTCACACATCATACGCTTCCGCAAAAGACAGGGTGTGACAGTTTGGTATCAGAGCTTCGATTGTAGTGAACTAGGATTCTTTCTCGAGTCTAGACTACAATCACTAGAGTTCTCTCACGAAAACATTTTACAAAAAGGTTTTCATTGCATTCACGAAAGCGCCAAGATCCACAAGTCAGACACTTTTCAAAAAGTGACAAGGCAAGGACATTAGTGAGGAATACCTTTAAAATAAGGTGCCAACCAAAGCATAGTCTACACGAGTTAGACTTGCCAAAAACAAAATGACCCCCCCCCCAAAAAAAAACGAGAGTTATACGTGATATAATGCATTAAATTGCTTGACTATGCTAAGTAGCATATATGTTATTGATATATATACATACAAATAAGTGTACGGGATGATTATTGACGTGAATAGGATACTTTCGACTCTGACTCCTATTACTGAACGTGACTTGCACGATGAAGCTACCGATCTCGCATCCTTTGCAAAGCTCATGGCTGGGAGTGATTACCAAACAAGATGCTGAGCTTACTTCCGTAGGAAATGGCTGCTCTTCCCTCTCGAACGTGAAGATGCCAGACTACGGCGATGATGGCGAGGCAGAGGCGGCAACCTTGAACAAATTCTTGATCAACGGGACGAGATCCCTGCGGCTTATGAGAAGCAAGATTGACGACGCACTTGACCAGAAAAGGAAGATGAAGTATTCATCTCGAAGGTGCCCCTCCAACTACTAGGAATTCTCTCTATTCCTAATTCCATCTAATCATCGTGCCTATACGCGCGTAACGATAATGAATGTTAACGCGTGGACCATCGCAAAGGTCCTTTCCATGACAGAGGTATAAGGACAGTAGTGTCCCCTCTTTGATTGATCATCTGCTGGACGAGAGAAAATTTGGGGTAACTGTGCAAGACAATTTATTATTACGGGGGCCCACGTAATAACGACTTGTAGTGCACAGGAATCCTGGTGGACTTTGCGGGCCGAGCTAATGAAAACCATACAAAATTAATCTATAGGTGTCCTCACCTTCATCTGGTAGAACAACACATAGATCAGTGCCTTAGCACGTTAGAAAGTAGGAAGCCTGTCTTAGCCTACTTCGTGACTGACACTTCTACCTGCATACGAGACGTTTGAGAAAACGATATTTAAGCAAGAGAGGTGGAATGACATTCAGGAAGAATCAGTGACGATACACTCTCTACCACCTCTACACAAACAACCCCATCAAAGGGGAAATATACGCACCAGTAAAGCTAAAGACCTAAGAAAACCAATGTAGCAGGAAATAACTAAAACTTGAATGACCAAGGCGATGTAGCCTCGAGTTCATTTCAAACAATAAGCCAAGTTGGCAAGCCTATGTGAAGGCTCACTAACTGTTTCCTCGCTCATACATTGATTATATATACATGTGAAATTGGGTGATTACATGATGGCTTATGGTGCTATGTATCTCATAGACAATTATGGAATATTGTCTAACCTACTCCATACCATTTTGACAGCAGAGAATGCCGCCCAGACGTGACACAAACACCAGTACGTTGCCAAGAACAGAAGCTGAGCTTCAAGAGCTAATCTCACAGGCAATTGCTCGACATGAAGCCCTCCGCTTCGAACACAGCGGTGGCACTACCGGAAATAACCCTCCGACTGGCTGCACCTATAAACAATTCCTGGACTGCAAGCCACTAAATTTTGATGGCACAGGAGGTGCCGTTGCATTTGTACGTTGGGCAGAAAAGACTGACTCCATTCTAAGAATGAGTAACTGTTCGCCCCAACAGAGTGTTACTTATATCTCAGGGTTATTCGTAGATGGCGCACTCTCCTGGTGGAACCTTCAGGTTCAAACCCTTGGTGCGGATGCTGCTTATGCACTAAGCTGGGACGAGCTCAAGGAAATGATGGGAAAGAAATACTGTTCTAGGGCTGAAATCCAGAAGATTGAGGTGGAGTTCTGGAACTTGAAAATGGACGGACCAAAGATTCCTGAATACGTCCAACGATTTCACGACTTGTCTAGGGTCGTCCCCTACTTAGTCAAACCGGAATTCAAAAGGGTTGAACGATTCATTTGGGGACTTGCACCTCAGATCAGGAGCATGGTTACTACCTCAAAGCCCTCAACCATTGCAGAGGCTATCGATATGAGTGTCACTCTTACTGAAGAAGCTCTACGTGCGGGAAAATTTTCGGAATCTGAGGATAACAAGAAAGAGACTCATGTGGAGTCATCAGGCAATAAGAAAAGGAAGTCTTCGAACCTAAAGGTGGGCACACGAGTCAGTTATGGAAGCTCTAAAGCAAACAAAAGAAAGAAAGTGAATCCACCACATGACAGGGAAACTGATGGAGCCACTAATAAGGCCGGTGGTAGAATATACTCGGGGACTAAACCGAAGTGCGGAGAATGCAATTTCCACCATGAAGGTCGATGTCCGAGGCCTAAGTGCGGAAAGTGTGGAAAAGAAGGGCACAGCAAGGTTGCCTGTTGGGCAAAGGACCCAGATGGGAGAAATAAGAGAATACCGGGCTGCTACAGATATGGTGAAGCAGGGCACTTTAGGAAAGATTGCCCTAAGAAGAAACAAACAAGGAAGGGTTTTCACGATTGAAACTCGTGAAGCACGCCAGGATCCAGATGCGGTTACGGGTACTCCCTATTAACCAACCTAATGCATCTACTTTTAATTAATACTGGCACCAACTTTAACCTTGCATGCTTAGAACATAAGAAACTGCTTGGCCTAGTTTCGAGTAAAATAGACGCCCCGTATTCTTTAGAAATGCTCATATAGGAGGCTAGTTTAAACAGTCGAAGCGATTAAGAATTGTATTTAGGGACTCAGAAGGCCGGAACCTTCTGTTACCATTGTCTCGCGAAGTGATAATATGATAGTCAGCATGGATCAGAAATCCAAGTATACAGCTGAAGTCGTTCGATATGAGGAAATCAGACGCACCCCTCTTGCGGATGATGAAACCCAACTTTCCTGCAATAGGTGCAAGGATGCTAGATCCCACAAGGCGGCAGATCTACGACATCCCTCATTGGTCGAAGAGACACAGAAATGCCTCCGAGTAGACTACAGAGCCTGAGAACATTCCCGTGATGGAAGAAGGTCCAGGAGCCTTTTCCGAAGACCTGCCAGGAATACCTCCGCAGCGACAAGAGAGGTTTAAGGCAATTCTCGTGCCAGGAGCGGTACCAGGACGAATGACGCCATACCGACTAGCTTCACCAGTGAAGCATGAACCTCTGATATAACTGCAAGAGCTGCCAGACAGAGGAAATTAAGGACATAACATCCTTAGGTAAGGACTTGAGGAGAAAGTTGACAGTTCCATTTTTGCATAAATTCAAGAGAATTGAAAATCAGAATCCTTTGTCAAGGACTGGTGACATAAAACAGACAAATCATAAGATCCTAGTTACCACTCAAGGATCGATTTGAGTACGAGATATCCTCCACTGTGAATACAAGAAGGAAATATCCTTAAAACGACCTTTAGGACTCGCTTCAAGCATTGCGAGTTCCTTGTCGTATCATTTGGCTTAACACATGCATCGACAATATTCATGGACCTCATGAATCGAACGTGTAAGCCATACCTGGATAAGTCATATACTTATTGACTACATTCTTATATGGCCAATGACCTAGGAGGGCCGTGAGCAACAGCTGCATTTTACCTTGCAACACTTAGAGAAAGCACAGTTGGGTGCAACGATGACGAAAAACGGATTTCGAGTTCGCGAAAGGAGAAATTTAAGATACATGACGGGTAAGGACGAAATTCATGCTGACCTTGCAACCAAGAGCTAAGGGGCTAGAGTTGCAATTATGTGACGCCTCTCGACAAAGTCTCGATTGTACGTCGATGCAACGAGACCACAACATTGCATACGCGACACACTGATTAAGGAATCATGAGAAGAGACCTTGAGATAGATACAGTAATTGCGCGCCGCAAACTGGACGTCATTACCTGAAAGAAAACGTTGCACGATCTTTATTGATCACAAGGGCTACAGCACACCGATGATCGTAGGAACTCGAATATGAGCTGAGCTGCTGAACGATGCAGACTGTATGAACACAATACGTGCTTGTGTGATAAACTTTAATGAAAAGTCAGAACACTCACTTGCCCTTAGTGGAGTCTTCCTACAACGGTATTTATCACACCGCCGTCTAAACCGCTTCTTGTAAAGCTTTAGACGGAACATAAAGAGTCAATTCCCGTCATGTTGAACGGATACCAGAAATAAACAATCAACTGGCCCGGGATGGCCCAGGAAAACTAGAGGCCAGATCGTCCAAATATGTGATCATATCACGACAACCCGCAGAATACAGAAAGATAGCGCCGATAAGCGGCAGAAGTCGAAAGAATTTGAGACAAGAAGTATGGCTTTAATGAGAGCCTCGCCTAGAGAAGGCGTAGTGTGAGTTGGAAACCGAAAAGGTTGAATCCCCGGTGTAGGGATCAGAACCATTGTTCACAAGATGAAACTCCCAGAAAAAGATCAGTAGTGATCGCGACGCATTCATGTGTCTAGTCTGTAGAGGAGTCTGACTTAAGGAACGGTCATTGTTCCCATAAATAAAATTCACGTCAACGAAAAACAACAAGAATTACTATAGAAACCTGTTAAGGTTTTGGACCAAGAGTCCGTGATACTATAGAAACCTGTTAAGGTTTTGGACCAAGAGTCCGTGATACTATAGAAACCTGTTGAGGTTATGGACCAAGAGTCCACAAGATACAGAAAAGACATGATTGATCTACTTGAGTGTGATAGAATTCACGGCATGACCCAGAGATTTCATGGGAACATGAAGACAAATCATGAATCTAAGTGACCATATTGGTTTCACCACTCCCCTGCGACCGATGGCATCGCTTGAATTTCGGGACGAAATTCTTTTAACGGGGGGAGACTGTGACAACCGTCACTTTTCCGTACATTCTGTACACGAAATGAACAGTAATTTGTGCTTAAATGACTGTGCATGATCTGGTTTACCAGACAAATAAATTTCTGAATTCCATACAAGTGAATTCGTGCATGATATATGCTACAAGAATTACCTTATGATAGCGTTGCGTCAAAAATATTAGTAAACTCACCGGTAGGACACTATGTGCCAACGGAACTGCAGAAAGCAGTCAGACAATAAAATTGAGGCCTAGGTGTAGGTCCGACGACAAAAGTACATTAAAACCCAAGAGTACATGTAAGGGTTTAATTTATAGACATTGCGAAAGCAAAAATAAGCACTAAAAAGCACCCGAAACGCACTTTAAATGCAGAATTCTAATAAATTCAGCTCAAATCAGCTTTTAAACGTATAAATATTATGCAGAAATTACGTTTTATCATTCAGAATATTTCCCCAAGTGTCGGGAATCGAAAGTGTTAAAAAAGGACACTTAAAAGACACTAAAAAGTGTAATTTAGCACTTTAACGAACCGGTGCCTAACCGAACAACCGGATATTACTCGGAACACCAAAATAATGCTAGAAGCATTGTTTTTATTTTTCTACGCCAGTTAAGGTCCCCGAATACCCTAACACCCGTTACAACTCACCACATGCTAGTAACTAAGTTAACCTCCTAATTAACTAACTATTGTCTAACCACTTGGTTGGAAACCAACCATAAGACCCCCCCCCCCCCCCCCCCCAACGAAATCGGCTCCCCAAGGGGGCACCCCACTAATACTTTTGATTATAATAATCTTGCTTGCCCCATATCTTGAAGACACATTATCTAGAGGGTAATTAGAAGATGGGATTATAAATGTAACCATAAGTTCATAACATTACATAACCCACACTTAGAAAAATTCACTCTCCTCTCTCTCCCTCTCATTGAGTTCGGCCGAAACCCCCAAGCACCCATCCATCATTTTTCGATTTCATTCAAGCCATTCCAAGCATCTACAAGGGTTAAGGATCGCGTATAAGGAACCTCGGTGCACTCGGATTGCGAAGGACCTCACTACATTGCCTTTATCCACATGATTTCCAACTAGTTTCTTCCCTAGCCTAGAGCTAGTTGTAAGTGCTTCTAATCACCTTCTTGATCTTGTCTAGGGTGGTTAATAAGAGATTTGTTGGTTGAAAATTATGAACACTAGAGATCATAACTTAAAGTCTTGAAAGTAAGATGAATATGTTGGATAAAAAGAAACTAGTGGTGTAAATCATGAAAATCTTGGTTAGTTGTGATTATTTTATGTTGTTTATTGCTAGAAGTGGGATGGATCATCATCTAACCATACTAGGTCATGTTCAAGAACATGAACTAGTAGTATGTTAGTGCTAGAGTTGTGAAAGATGATGAACCTTCCACCCATGAAACATGAACTTGAGTAAAAGTAAATTTTCTTGTAAAATAAGACTCTAAACATGTAGATCTAAAGATCTACAAGTGGTTTTTCGAAAGAACCAAGCAAAAATATTAGTCTTGTTTAAAACCCAGATCTTACATGAACTAAATGTATTTTAGTAAATAAACAAGTGTGTAGACACTTGTGTAACAAGGAAGTTCAACAAAGAAATATTTTTGTGAATCTTGACTAGAAGTTGTGAAACTTCATATTCTTTAAAAATAAAGTTTTTAAGAAACTAAACTTATTTTTAAAGGTAACAAGACTTACTAAATGTGCTAGTAAGTTACTACATACTTTTACAAACTTTCAAGTTCATAAGTTGTGGTATATGCTTATTTTGACAAGTTTGATAAATAGAGATTGTATTGTTGAGTTTGTTGTTGATTTAAAAGAAAATAAACACATGTTTTGAGAACATGGGAAACCTCCATTTTTAGGGGAAACTCTGTCAAAATTTTTATAAATTTTGACACTTAGAAAATATAAGTTTTTAAGAAACTTAATTCCCTAAAAATGTATTTAAGAGTATTACCAAGGTTTCCCTAATTTTTGGTGATAAGAAAAGAGGATTTCTTCAAGAATGAAAATGGATATAAATATGTATATTTTTTAGAGAAAAATATATATTATTTTATCACCAACTTTTGTGCTAAGTGTGTATAGTATGTGTTATACGTGCTAGTGTATTAAGACTTAAAAATACACTAAATACTCATGAGAAGTATAAACATAAAAATACACATACAACATACAAGATACATAATTCGGGTGCAAAGTGCAAAACACGAGATACTTATATTAATTTTAGAGAAAATAATATAAGTAAGATACGTAGTTAAAAATATAGAATATTTTTAACACAAGAATACGTACACAAGAGATAGTGACTGTACTTGTGCGATACAAGTCTAGTGACTAACGTTAAGAAAACACGTATAGGTCACGACGCTAGATAAGCAAATCCGGTGAAGTTTACGACGCAGGAACGCAAAGTTGTGAGTTCATGCTCCCCCTTTTCTCTAATTGTTTTTGGTTTTATAACTCTCGGGGGTGAAATACATGTTACAAATATTATAATTTTTACAAAGGGTAAAAATACAAGAAGCACTCTTGGTGAGAACGAGAACCGAGTGCAATATGATTTGAGAATACGAGAAGCACTCGTGGTGAGTGCAATATGATGAGCTTTAAGAAAAGCCTAGAAAATACTAGATCATGTGAGCTTAAACTAGATATTGAGATGCCATTAATACTTAATTAGGGACGAGGGTTAGATCTAACGGGTACGGCCGAGCCCCACTCATGGTCCTTATGTGACCACTTGAGTGCTTCGGTGTCCCAGAGAGCCCCACTCATGGTCCTTATGTGACCACTTGAGTGCTTCGGTGTCCCAGTCGAGGGAAATCGACGCAGTCGAGGGTAATCGACGCAGTCGAGGTTAATCGACACAGTCGAGGGAAATCGACATTGTTAAAGGGAGAATATACTAATGCTTCCTATGTCCTCACATGCCTTGAAGGAGAATATACTAAAGCTCCCTATGTCCTCACGTGCCTTAATGTCCTTGTATAAACAATCATTTAAAACGTGGGGTACACAAGAACACTTGAATGATACTTGAGTACGTGGGGTACTCAAGAAAACGGGAATTATACTTGAGTACGTGGGGTACTCAAGAAAGACTTGAATTATACATGACACATACTATGTTTTCATACAAAGTATAAAATCGTGAAATACAAAAACGCATGAACTCGCTCAACTTTATGTTGATGTTTTCCAAAATTACATGTATTTCAGGTGACAGGATGGATCTTGGGCGCAAGTGTCGTAACTAGAAGTAGACTACAAGTTTAGATGTCATCCACTTTTGTTGAATTGTAACCTTGTCAAAGGTCATGTTTTGAAAACTTAAACAACAAGTGTTTGTAATACTCAAATTTTCATGAATGGATGAACATCGTTTTGATCATGTAGTTGTTTATTACGATTGAATGCAATGATAACAAGCTAGTCACACATCATACGCTTCCGCAAAAGACAGGGTGTGACATGCGGGACGATGACCGAATAATTCTCAATCAATTAAAAAAAACGCTATTATAGTTTTGTTAGGATTAAAAAGCTAAAACGATGACAAGACCGTAGTTCTGAACTCAGGGCAAAACTGTAGTTTGTCAGGATTAATGAGCGAGTGTTAGGCAGCTCCTTGACATGGAAAAAAATTAAATCCAGTCAACCAATTAAAAAAACACTTTTATAGTTTTGCTAAAAAAACTAAAACGATAGCAATACTATAATTTGAACTGAGGGCAAAGTTGTATTTGTTTACTTGGGTAAAATCGTAATTTGCCAAAAGTTAAAGTGATGGCAATACTATAAATTTGAACCAGAGACAAAATCGTAATATAACTATGCACTAAGGATAAAATCGTAATTTTAAGCTGGGGTCAAAACTATATTTTTAATTTGAACTCGGGCAAAATCAAAATTTTGAAATGAGGGCAAAATCGTAATTTGAATTGGGGGGGCAAAAGCATACTTTTATTTTGAAGCAGGCAAAAACATAATTTTAAACTTAAGGCGAAATCATAATTTTTGAAAGGGGCGAAAATGCGAAATCGTCATTTTTAGTTTGGGGCAAAAACAAAAAATTATTTTGAACTGGGACCAAAATTGTAATTATAATACGGGGATAAAATCATAATTTTGAACCGAAAGCAATTTTGAACCGAAAGCAAAATTGTAATTTTGCGCGAGGGGCAAAAACGTAATTTTATTTTGAAATGGGTTGAAAACGTAATTTTATTTTAAATTAAGGACGAAACCGTAATTTTAAAACGAATATAAAATAATAAAAGGGTGGTCAAACAGGAACCGAAAGCAAAATCGTAATTTTGCGCGAGGGACAAAAACGTAATTTTATTTTGAAATGGGTTGAAAACGTAATTTTATTTTAAATTAAGAACGAAACCGTAATTTTAAAACGAATATAAAATAATAAAAGGATGGTCAAACAGGGAAGTGCCATAGTGTGGCACTATTCCCCTAACTTCTTTTGTATATGTAGGAAATTACCTTTGATATGGTGACATGTCAACCTTTCCGGACTTCCGGTTGAGGTGTTACACTCCTAGATCTAATTGATCAACTCACTCCGTTTTTTTTACTATATTTTTCTTCTGAAAACTACTTTGTAAACAAGACCGGTTTAAAATTTTTTTTGACTCACTTTTATAAAATCTAAGATTCCTTTGTAATAATTGAACTTATAAAAGTATGTGTGGGATTTTATTAATTGGTTTAGGAGGGGTTATTTTTATAAGATGCCCCTCAACTTTGCGAAAGATTGTTTATATCAATGTTTTAAAATCCGGTTTTTTAATCGTACCGGATTAGGCACAAAAATGGTTAAACCGGTTGAACCGGGTTGTGCCGGACGGTTCAACCGGGTTGACTAGTTAATTGTATAATTTCATAAATTACAACATTAACTCAAAAAATAATCCAAAATTGGATTAAAATGGAAATATGGAACGAACGATGGGGTGATGGAAGTCTGGAACAAGTCACGAATGATGGAGTAATGAAGCAAGTTTTGAATTTTGATCGATGGAGATAAAATATTAAAAGTTGTTAGGTTAAAACTAAGAGTAAACATGGAGATGGGATGATAGAAAGTAAAATCCTAACCCAAAAACAGACCTGAGACGGTACCCAGGGGCGGACATACTAAGGAGTGCGGGGTAGCCTCCGCTACCGCTAGGTCGGAAAATTTTTGACGTTTTTAGTGTAAATTTTGGAAAAATTTGACGTTTTTTCGATTTCGTTACCGCTTATTTATAAAACGTTACCGCTAGGTCGGAATCCTAGATCCGCCACTGACGGTACCGGTATAACGGTTCAAACCGATATACCGGATTTTACCAGCGGTACAAAGTCTATGCCGTTTCTCCTACTTACCGGGTGTTTCGGACCGGATTTACATCCGAAAACGGTAATACCGGTATAACCGGCCGGTATTTACCGGTTTTTAAAACATTGGTTTATATCTTCGTATGATCATATCTTTGTTAAGGTTGACTTGAATTCTTGGTATTGTTTCGTGACTTTCGTCCTTAAATTGGAGGGCTTGACTGTGATTCATTTGTATCATATATTAATATTACTTCCCAATTGTTTACCTTGCACATAGGACCCTTAACATAGTATTCAATTATATATTTTTGTATACCAATTATCAAAAAAATTGTTTGGATCCGAGCTTGAACTGTATTGTCGATCATAAACTCTCTGTTGGTATCTGTAACCATATTTAACTCACATGTTATCGTTTTACAATCATTAAAAAATAAATTATAACTGGGTATGTATTCAATCATGCAATACACAAGTTTTTAAACACATAACTTTTTATTACTAAACATATAACGTTATATTTATTTGACCCGTATAAGAGATGAGATTTAAACTTACATTATATAAAGTAACAAACTTTGCATAGAGTTGGAATGTTGATGATAGACAAACATAGCTAAACCCAGTCACAAATAATTAACATTATTTATATTTTACTCCATATGTAATAATTATATTGCTTTTCCACTATCAAACTTGTTGCATCTACCTAGAGTCGTTTTTTCTACGTTTAAATGATGAATTATTAAAAGTATTTAATCATTGTTATTAATCATTTATTAAACATCACAATTCAACTCTTGTATTAAATACTGTTATGAAAATAATCATATATGAATGTAACCATGCATTAGATGAAATATCTTTCAATAGTTAATTATTATGAATATCTCACTTTCTATTTTTCTCAATACATCATTACATAATATTAAGCTTAGTTCGTTATTAGTCTCTATAGTGTTAACACAAACTATTATACTCATGATTATTTCTCAATCGATAGACAATGGCTGTGACTACTAGTTCGGGTGAATGGCATCAACTAGTGGTCTCCTCAACATCTATTTCCACTTCCAACTCTACGTGTTTTAAAAAGTAACTTTTTATATAAAAATACAAACAAATATACAATAATCCTCTAACCTGCTCTTCTGACATTACACTAGTGACAATTTATCGCGAGGGAGACATTCCTAACACACTGAGATCTATTTCGAAAATAGATCCTACTTATTAACGGGCGAAACTAAGACAACACATGAGTATCAACCTATACTTAATATCATGTTTTGAATTGTATGTAGATTACTTTTCTTAATATACTCTTTCTAACGAACCAACCTATGTTTAAGAACACTTAGACTATGTGTTGTGGAGCTTAAAAGGAGAGCGAAAGGGTGCCACATCGTAATGGCAGGGCGCAAAGAAGGGGCGTGAGGCGGGTTGTTGGTGCAAGGGCGAAAAAGGTGAGTTTGGTTGGTCGGGGAAAGAACAAAAACAAGAGGCGTGATCATCACAACAATAGATTTAAGGTGTGAAATATGAAATATCGTTATTATTTTTTTTCACAATTTACAAAGCATGTCATTTATTAAAAAAGTAAAAGAAGCTAAAAGATAATTGAATTATAGACTTACAATAGATAGACATACCATATGCACCTACATTTTTAACAAAAATATACCTAGTCAAACTTTAAATAAGAATCCGAGTTAAATGCCATTTTAGTTCATGTGGTTTGAGTCATTTTGGCAGTTTAGTCCAAAGTTTATATTTTTTGTCTATGAGTCCAAAAAGGTTTCACCATTACCATTTTAGTCAACTGATTTAACATTATCTATTTTTTCTGTTAACAAGAAGCGCAACTCGGTCATTTTATAGGGCTGAATTGCCTTTCAAGTTAACAGAATTACATATAAAATGACCGAATTGCTCTTCTCGTTAACAAAAAAAAATGGATGAAGTTAACCCAGTAAACTAAAATGGCAACGCAAAACCTTTTTAGACCCACTAACGAAAAATAAAACACTTGGACTAAACTAGCAAAATTGTCCAAATCAACTCCTAAAATCTTATCAAATGTTTGGTTTTAGCAGCCAGTTTTATATTCTTCAACTACTCTCGCATACCACCATGGATTACAACCAATATACATACGACTTTTGTTCATCATCTTCACCCCTCACACCCCTTCCCAAAATTCCCATCAAATTCCCAAATGTAAAAACCCAAAATTGACCCAAATCTTGCATCATGGGTTGTGGGAATTTCTTCTTCACATTAATAATAACATTCTCAGTAGCTCTAATCACCTACAACATCATCATCTCCGCCAATGCTCCACTCAAACAAGAGCTTCCGGGTTCTTCACAAGGGGTTCTTTCCTTTGACCCGATTATTAAGATGCCCGGAAACAGAAAGTCTGCGTTGACCAACAAGAAGAGGCTGTTTCATACTGCTGTTACTGCTTCTGATTCTGTTTATAACACCTGGCAGACGAGGGTTATGTATTATTGGTTTAAGAAGATGAAGAAGACGGGTGGTGTTGACTGTGAAATGGGTGGGTTTACCCGGATCTTGCATTCGGGTAAACCCGATAAGTTTATGGATGAGATTCCTACTTTTGTTGCTCAACCACTTCCTGCTGGTACAGATCGGGTATGATCCCTTCTTCAAATTCTTATATGGGTGTGTTTTGATTTTGACTTTTTTTTAGGTCTTGTGGGCTGATTTTGACTTTTGAAATTGAGGAGAATGTTGGGTTTGGGGGGGGGGGGGGGGGGGGGGGGGGGGAATAGATGGTGTGAGATATGTTGCAAGGAAGAGTTTTTGGGTGTGGAAAGTAGATGTCTTGTTGTTTGTTAGTTTGGATTATGAAAATGTTATAGGGTTGACTTTGAAAGTCAAATTACAGGGATTGCTTAGGAAGTGTGTAAGAAGTTAAAGTTGATGGGAGTTTACAATTCTAATTTCAGAGTTGAAAGGGTTTTGGTTATGGGATAGTTAACTTGTGTTTTGAACAAATGTAAGTTGTATTTTGATTTGTGTGTGTAGTTAATGTGTCTACACAAGGGGAATGTTATTAATTCTACTTTGACTTGACGTAACGGGCTTATTCTAGTTTAAAGTTACCGATTTCTTGACGTTTAAAACACCTATAATAGCTTTCTACTTCGTTTGAGACATGTGGAGGCGAATCAAGGATGAGATGAATCCATAACTCGGTACATATTTGGTGAAAATGGTTTTAATATTTGAATTCATGTCCAAAGTAGGTCTACAATGAATTCATCGAGTATCGAAGTTTTGACGATTATTTTCATTAGTACTTTTTTTTTCAGTTATTAATTATTTTCTTGTATATTTTAGGGTTATATAGTCCTAAACCGACCTTGGGCATTTGTGCAATGGCTTCGTCAAGCAGACATCAAGGAAGAGTATGTACACAAACGTTAATAGATTCACTTCTACATTCATATATACGTAAATTTTAATGCCTCGCTCTTATATTATCTGCAGCTATATATTAATGTCAGAGCCAGATCATATTATTGTAAAACCGATACCAAATTTATCCCGAGATGGCCTTGGAGCCGCATTCCCTTTCTTTTACATTGAACCTAAAAAATACGAGACAATTCTTAGAAAGTTTTTCCCGGAAAACAAAGGGCCGATAACCAATATTGATCCTATTGGAAATTCACCCGTTATCGTTGGAAAGGTACACACAATTATTCTCATCAACACACTATTCACATTTTAGTTTCCACTAAGTTTTGATATGATTTTTATATCTATATATATATATTTTTATTTCTGGATTTAGGAATCTCTTAAAAAAATAGCCCCTACATGGATGAACGTGTCGTTGGCGATGAAAACTGACCCTGAAGCTGATAAGGCTTTCGGTTGGGTCCTTGAGATGTAAGAATGTTGACTTTTTGTAACTTAATGTTTAATGATTTAATATATTTTTGTTTTTAAATTAACATATTGGGTTTGTATGTAGGTATGCTTATGCCGTTGCATCTGCTTTGCATGATGTTGGTAACATTTTACACAAGGATTTCATGCTTCAGGTTTGATTGTTTTCGTGTTCTTATTTCTAAATCAAATCAAACTGATTGTTTTCGTGTTCTTATTTCTAAATCAAATCAAACAAAACCAAATGAAAGTAACTTAATTAATGTTAATGTTAATATTTTTCTTGTTGTTGTACTGTATATGCAATAGCCTCCATGGGATACAGAAATTGGTGACAAGTTCATAATTCACTACACGTATGGATGTGATTATGATATGCAGGTATTCTATTTCAACAACCGAATTTGTATTTAATTGAATCATATATTTAATGTGTTAAAGATGATTACATGAACGAGTTTATCACAATATTGGTTTATTCTTTTTATTAAATAAAATGATTTAGGAGGATTATGTATATTTTAAAATTTAAATACACTATGGGTGACGTTTGACTTGTTTGAGATAAAATATAAAACCCAATGTGACCCATTTGATTAGGGCTGTAAACGAACCGAACCTTTAAATGAACGAACACAAATGAACATAAACGGACACAATACCGATTGTTCACGAACATAACGAACGAACACAACCATTGTTCATGTTCATTTGTTTAACTTATCGAATGAAATTTCTTGTTCGTGTTTGTTTAACTTATTAAACGAACGAACATAAACGAACTTCCCGCCGAACTGTTCACTGAACGTTCAGTTCATTTACAGCCCTACATTTGATCATAAATGGGTCAAAATGGCCATTTCTAGGTGATTTAAATGAATCAATGTTAACTTTTGCCTATCAAGATATATCACAAATTCACGATAAACACCATTTTTAAAAGTATGAGAAAAAATCTGTTACAACACTGAGAACTCTTTACAGGGAAAGTTAACATATGGAAAAATTGGCGAGTGGAGATTTGACAAAAGATCGTTCGATAGCGTCTACCCTCCGAAAAACCTTCCACTTCCTGGGTAAACATATTTGCCAAATACATCATTTTGACAAAAATTGGCCAAATACATCGTTCGACACCATTTTTAAAAGTATGAGAAAAAATCAATGTATTTGGCAAATATTTGGTGTTCCGGATTTGACAAAAATTGGCGAGTGGAGATTTGACAAAAGATCGTTAGATTTGACAAAAGATCGTTCGAACTTTACTACGAAACGGGTAAACATAAGAACTTTAATGTTTAGAAGAGTCGATTCATAAGACAGCATTATCAAGCTTAGAGGAGTAAAAAAAATTGAACTTTTAGAAGGGTATATATGAAAGTGCACCAAAACAAACTAAAACCAAAAGAAATATATGAAATTAGAAAGCTTACCTGGGTATATATTGAGGACATTTCCTCTGTAATTCTTTCTACATTGGATTCACCCAGCCTATTTAAAAGGCCTGAAACAAATCAACATTTACAAACAAATATATCAAGAATACAATGTGAGACCAGCATATTAAAAAAGCTCTAGTTTTGCATACCGCGCACACATCTACGAATTCTAGAATATTCTTCGGATCCATTTCTGGACATAGATCTTAGCTGAGGTGGCATTACTAATGCTTGAGCATGATTATTTTCATGTTGAGTTTCAAGTTGTTCAACAAAATCATGACTTTTAATCTCAGCATCCAAATCCAGCTTTTCTTCACCGACTATATTTTCTTCAGGCTCGAAGAAATCATATACAGATGGAATTCCCTCAAGCAAGATGTTGATTTGATCACCATCTCCCCCTAATTTCCTTTCTTTCACTTTAAGTTGTTTTGCAAGTTTTCTTTCCAAAGCAAGATCACCACCATTCAGGTTTTCCAGTTCCAAATACTTTTCAAATTTTGTTTTCTTTTTACTCATTGGAGTATTTATCTGGTCATATACTGTCCTCTTATATGAAGAACTGGTGTTTCTAGAAGCTTCTCTCCCATCTATATGTGTTTCCATATCCATATACTCCTCAAATTTAGTTTTGGATAGTCTTTTAAAATCTTTGGTTATCAATTCAATTTGAGTATTCTTGTGCATATTTTCTGCCTTCTTATTGCTCATCATCTTTTTTATTTTCTGAAATTGTTATAAATCAAGAAAAAAAAATATAAGTCATATGTAGTTCACATTCTAACCAAAATGGATTAGAGAAAAAGAAGACGTTCATGCATACATGATGCTGGAGCCACGAGTCAAACTTTCTCTTACTTTTATCTAATCGGGCTTCTTTCCATCTCTCTCTACGAGTTTTAGCTCCTGAATCATCACCTGCAGCTTGCAAAATAGAAGCATTATAATATAATTGTAATAATTTATAACATAAAATCAACGTATCTTACCCATGTATAACTTAGACGAAGAATTCCACTGTGGGGCTACTAGACTGCCAAAAATTTGAAGGAAAAAAGAGACGTTAGCTAAACTGGTTGTGGTCATAAACATATCCATTTATGATGAGTCTTTGTTGGCAAATAGGTTAAAACAAAAAGAAAACTTGAAGATAATTTTTTGATAAAGTTATATGCTAAAAAGTGGCCATGATTCAAATGCCAAGGGTTTATTCTTGGACATGTTCATTGTTTTGAAGTCACAAAGAATAAAAAGTGATATCTGAATTTGATTCGGGTCGTTTGAATGTATTCTTTTGTATGATTGTTTATCATATTAGTGTTAGGCTAGGGTGGTCATGAAACATTCGACAAAGCAAAACCCGAATTTCAAAATATATAAAATATAGCAGCTTGATGAGCATGAGTTTGGATCGTTAAACATTCAACACTCATGACATATGAAACAAAACTTGCCCATGCGAGCAGCAAACCTCAAATGAAACAAAATGAACTAAAAGTAATATTCTTTTTCGAATTTTTTGCAGGATTAGGTGGTTTGAACAAATAAAGAGTGCCTGCCTTGAATTATCAAAGTGTTTCTGGGTATGTCGTTGTATCAAACAGCGACTTTCAGCTCGTTTTGCTGCAAACCTGCAGGTTTGCTGCCAACATTCTCATTGTCCTCTAAAGTCGCTGTTTTGAACAAATACTTTAAGAAAGTCATTGTTTTGAACAAATACTTTAAGAAAGTCGCTGATTGAAAGTGCAATGATTGCACTTTCATGCAATGTTCAAGAAGTTGGCTGTTTCATCATACAACTTTAAAGAAAGTCGCTGTTTGGAATTACAACTTCAAAGAAAGTCGCTGTTTGAAGTGAATATGTTATGAAAGTCGCTGATTGTGGTTACAACTTTCAGAAAGTCACTGATTGGAACATATAACTTCGATTAAAGTCGCTGATTGGAACCTATTACTTCAATTAAAGTCGCTGAATAGTATAAGCGCTTTTAGGTGGGCAATAAAGAACAGAGTGCAAATGTCTATGTCGCTATTTGAAACAGCGACTTTCTAGCCCTTTTTCTGCAAACCTGGCAACATTCTCGCCAACATTCCTTTCGGAAAGTGGTTGTTTGATTATAATACTTTCGGAAAGTCGCTGTTTCGAATAAAGATGTTATTTGAAAGTCGTTGTTTTATATTTATACTCTCCTAAGTTTGCTGTTTGAGAATTTAATACTTACAAGAAGTTTGCTGTCTCAGGTTAAAGAAGTTCGCTGATTTATAAGTGACTGGTGGTTTTATTATTCGAAGCTCGATTCATTCATTGATCATTTTATTTTTAGAGGCTATAGTAATAATCGGCAACGTTATTTGTTTGTTTTTAAGGATATAAATACACAACGTTGTTGCTTATGTGTTGAATGAAAAATCCGATCTTCAATGGGTTGTTTTCAAATGTGTGAAAAACGACAACTTTGGGTTTTACGGGGGGTTTGCGGTAGGGAAACGGCTTCCGACCACCAAAAGGCTTATGTTTTCCCCGTCACTCACCCAAGGTCTATATATCCCCTTAACCGTGCCAGACGACAGGCTACTACGGAGGAATTACGGTGACCCAAAGTGGCCCTTTTAGTCATTTTTAAACAATGTGTGAAAAACGACAACTTTGGGTTTTAAGGGGGGGGGGGGGGGGGGGGTTGCGGTAGGGAAATGGAAAGGCTTATGTTTCCCGGTCACTCACCCAAGGTCTAGATATCCCGTTAACCGGGGCGGACGAAGGGCTACTACTACTACGGAGTTGTGGTGGCCCAAAGTGGCCGTTTTAGTTATTTTTAAACAATGTGTGAAAAACGATAAAGAATTTTCTGTATGACGGGGATGTTCTTTAGTCATTTTCAGAACCTCTTTAGATCAAACAGCGAAGTTCATAAATTTCTGTATGAAACAACGAAGTTATGAACATTTGTAACTGAAACAGCGATGTTCTTTATAATGTTGTTTCAAACAGTGATAAGTAGTTTATGAAACAGCGATGTTTATAACATATGCTGTTGAAACAGGGATGTTCTTGTAAAGTTACTGATTTAAACAGCGATGTTTAAGACAAAAAGAATGTTGGCAGTGTTCTTCAGCTTTTGCAGAAAGTTGGTTTGAACATCGCTGTTTGATTCAGCGATGTACCTATGTTTACTCACAATTTCTAAACCCACCTAGAATCACTCTTGTTTACTCTGAACCACCTACATCTGCAAAAAATTCAACCGACTATATGGAACAGAAGCAAAACCGACAACCTCGTTACCTGTTAGGGTGTGCGAACGAAGGGAGGGAGAAGCGTAGGCTTTGCCAAGGGATGGAGAGAGGGAGGACCAGAACTGAAGCGTGGTTTCCCTTCTAAAAGATATATGTATATATATGGTCCTCGAATAGTGGGCCTTGTGCGGCTGCACACCCCACACAGGCTATGGGCCGGCCTTACTCCCGGACTTTCTGGCGAATGAGCAAGCGGCAGAGAAGACGCTAGAGATGGGTATAAATGTATAATAACCGGTTCCAAACCCGACCTGTTAAACCCGACCAGAAACCAGTTCCAGTTTCTACCCGCTGTATAGAAGAACAGGTTCCGGGTTCAAAAAACCCGTAGTTTCTTACCCGGTTTCACATTTTATAAAAAAATAGGGTCGTACCCGGTTCTTACCCGGAAGCGGTTCCTCCGTAAACAGAAAGAACCCGGTGCATTAAATTCTTGCCTTTATTGATTTTATTACCGTTGGAATCGATTCCAGTAAGTATAAATAGTGACCCAATTTCATTTGGTTTTCACACTATCTTCATCTTCTTCTTGATTATTCTTCTACTCAATAATTTCTTTATTCATTTGATACTATGGCAACCAAGAATTCCAAAACCACCAACTCTCCATCCGTCAACAAGGGTCCTCAATCCGCTCCATATGTCGTTGGGACACTCACACATAATCGCAATATGGAGGTATGAAGAAGTAGAAACTAATGATTCGGAAGACGATTGTACCGAAATGGCACCACCAAAGCGAGCCGCAAGTCAAATGGACGCATCCACGACAAGTAAACGGTCAAAAGATAAACCGGCTACAATACAATATGTTTGTATTTTCTTAATATGTTTTTTAAAATTGTAGTATTTTATTCAATATAAGGAATTCTTTTTAAGAACCGAGTCCACAGTAACATTTCAGCGATTTTAAGGACTTACCCGGTGGAATCGGTTCTTCAGAGAAACCGGTTCCAACCCTATCCGGAATTGGTTACTATTGGTTCGAGTAATAAAGCTCTAAACCCGGTTAGGAACTGGACCCGGTTCCTACAAGAACCGGTTCCCCACACTCTAACAAGAACCGGGTCCGGTTAGGAACCGATTCCAGGTACCAAAAAAAAAAAAAAAAAAAAAAAAAAACGATATGCCCATCTCTAGAAGACGCTGAGGATGGTTTAAAATTCTTTTTGAAAATCTAACATTGCCCTAAATTCACCATTAACCCAACAACATCCGTTTGGGAATCAAATTACCAAGCTTCAATACTGAAAGTCAAACATTCCCCTAAACTCAACTCAACGTGTTGTTGAAGAAGCAAAATGACATTCAAGTCATGATGAAAATTGAATGACCACTCTAGTCATGTATTACAAAATACAAACCATATCAGATACAATTATACAAGTCAAGTAACAATATAATATTCATGTAATAATAAACAAACTCGTTTAGGTTCACGAACCTAGTAAAGCACGATAGCTCGTTTATTAAATGAACCAAAATATAATGTAATTTTTTTAACATACACAAGTGTAAACACATAAGTATGACACTAGTTACAATAATAACCCTAGAAACTTATATATAAGTATGATGCTAATTACATTTTTATATCATCATATTCCCAACATAAAAAACAAATACGGTTAAACAATGACCGGTTCCATGTTCAAAAAATGTGGGCCAGACCGCTAAATTTCGCAAAAACTAATCAAACCGGACCATGTACATGAACTAGGCAAACAATATCGATTACTAGTATATATACACCAATCAAACCATTGAACCAACCAACACACCTAGCACTGGCTCACGCCTGATATTATTTCTCATTTCTCGAAGCCATGGTTAGCGATTTAGCTTAGAAAATTCGTAAAAGCTAATCCAACCGAACCATGGACATGAACTAAGCCAACAATAACCAAGTATAATTTATATAACCTACGAAAATAGTTTCAACCAAATATATATAAGCATCAGGAAGTAATAAATTCACATAATTGAAATCTCCAACTCACAGTTTTACATTATATAATCTTATAATAAACTAAGGACTTAAATGCAAGACTAAAATCAGTTTAATGTCTTCATATGACAATACTAGAAGACCATTAGGATTCTGTGATCTTCCCCATCCAAGTTGGTGGCAACATCCCAGTTTGTTCCTGAACTGTGTTAAACAACGGAGGTAACATCTTGTACACTCCGGCAACCTCCTTCATAGCACCACCCTGACCATCACCGCCATCCCCAACACCACCTGCACCGGTCCATATACTGATCTTTGGCTGCAGTCCTTTAACCGCCTCCCCGTTAATCTTAGCAATTTCTTGATACATTCCACCATTGATCATCAAATAATCTCTTAGCGCACCATAGTTATTTCCCAATGCACCCAAAAGAGTCCTTATGTAGGTCCCCTGGGCCTGTGCAAGGGCAACAAGACCTTCTGCTTCCTTCTGTTTTGCGTACAGTTCACCATCGGCAGCTTGTTTACGAGCGTAGAGCGCAGCCTCAGCCGTAGCCTTTTGTGCCTCTGCTTCTTTTTCTTTCTCATACAGAATTGCTTCTGCAGCCTTTTGTTTCATGTAAAGCTCCCAATTCGCCTCTTGTACCTTTGATTAATTACGTCCAATTTAGTCATTACTAAACACATAAAGTGTATTCAATAAATTAATACAAGTTTGAATTCAATTCAATTATTATGTATGTATGTATTTTACCTTGGTTTCATACTCTACACTAGCCTTGCTCAAGAACTCAGCCTTAAGTTTCTCCTTCTGAGTCAACGCGTTCATGATTTCAACCTCCTTCTGCAGCTCGGCCTCCCTGAGCGCTACGGCCTTCCTTGCCTCCACCTCAGCCACCTGTGAATCCTTGGCCCACTTCGCCTTCTTCATCGCCAGCTCAGCATTTGCTTCTGCCACCTCAGCCTCCCTTTCGTTCTCAAACACCTTCACCTCTGTCTTCACCTTTATTTCTTCCTTCTGTCCCTGACCTTGCCTCTGCGTCGATATGATCCTTGTTTCCGCATCAATCTTTGCTGTGTTCTGCAGCGTTTGTCCTTCTCGAAGCTTCGCTCCTATTTCACCCTATATCAAACCATCCCAAATTCATTGTTAACATTATTTAAACTATTAATCCTAAGCAAAATAAAAATAAACGTAAAGTAATAAAACTATTATGATTATCAGCACCTTCATCTTGGCTTCAGAGACATCGATTTTCGCCTGATTAGCGGCTTCCATCTGTGTCTTTTGTCCTAAATATGAGAAATACTCGTGTCCAGGAACATCCACCAACTGTTTAACGTTCGCATTATAAATCCACAACCCGAATTGATTCAGTTCTAACTGAACCTTCCCAAACACCTCCTTCTTAAACTCCTTAGTTCCTTTAAAGATCTCTTCCATAGTCATAGATGCAGCCAGGACACGCGTCTCGCCCTCAATGACCCCCTTGACGAGCTCATTCATATGGTTCGACTCCTTATCGTGAGAGGAGATGAGCTTGGCGTATTTGTGGAGACTCTCTTGGTCGTCGGAGCGTGGCCCGATAGTGAAAACCTCAGGGAGGATGAAGGGGAGTTTCTCGGCACTCATGGCCATTACTTCGAATGTGTAGTTGACTGGAGAGATGTCGAAAACGGAGCAGGATTGGCCCGGAAATACCCATGATTTCTTTGCGATTTTGATGTCGTTGATCCCGGATCCGGTGATGACTAAATACTGGGATGCACTTGCTACCCTATACATGATTAATCGCCGGAGATGATGAAGGATGCGAGGGAAGAGGGTATGTACGTAATATTGAGCGTAGTTTGGGTTAAAGTCCTTAATGTAGATACGTAACAAATAGAGAATATATATATAGTGGGATATGGCATATGAGGTTTTTAAGGGATAATCGTAAAGGAGTAGGAGATTACTATCAGATGACATATGAGGTTTTTAAGGGATAATCGTAAAGGACTAGGATTACTATCACATTTGTTATTTATCTTTTACGCGGTTTTTTTCCTTCATAGTGAAAAAGGTTAAAATATAAATATTTTTAGTTCTTTTGTTATTTTGAATCATTCATTTATATAGTATACTGGGTTAGAACCCCGTGTATCACACGGGTTGAATAAATGTAATTTTATATATTAAATAATAAAAAAATTATATCTTTACGAACCTCGTATATTGTACGGGTTAAATAAATGTAATTTTATATATCAAATAATAAAAAAGTTATATCTTTAAAAACCATGTGTATTACACAGATTAAATAAATGTAATTTTGTATACTAAATGCTAAAAACATCGTATCTTTAAAAAAACCCGTGTATAATCGGGTTGAATAAATATACCAAATAATAAAACTTACATCCTTAAAAACCTCGTATATTACACGTATTGAATAGATCTAAAAAAGAGTTATATCTTTAAAAACCATGTGTATTACACAGATTAAATACATGTAATTTTGTATATTAAATACTAAAAACGTCTATCTTTAAAAAACCCGTGTATAGTCGGGTTGAAAAATCTAACAAATAGTAAAAAAAAATATTCTTAAAAAAACCCGTGTATTACACGTGTTGAATAAATCTAATTTTACGTAGCAAATGATAAAAATATATATCTTTAAAAACTTCGTGTATTATACGAGTTATATAAATGTAACTTTGTATAATAAATAATAAAAAAGTTTATACTTTTAAAAACCCTGCGTTTTTCATGAGTTGAATAAACATAATTTTGTATACCAAATAATAAAAAAAGTTATATTTTTAATAAATTAGGATAACATTTAATATTAATTTATGAGTTAATTACATATTTAGTCTCCGTGGTTTACACAAAGTAACAATCTAAGGTACTAATAGTTTAAAATCACCTTTCAGGGTATTAACTTTTGATTTTTTAACAATCTAAGGTATTAACGTTAATGGTCTGTTAAAAACTAACTCTGACACCCTCATGTGAAAAAAATGTGAGGGTATTTTTGTGACAACCCTCGTAATTCCTTGTATCCATACAATTTATTAATGATAATTAAAGTGCTTGATGAATGTGCTAAATCATTTAACTGCTCTCTGATTACTGTGTTATACTTACATGTGCATGTTAACATACTAGTAGTATACATAAAATTTACTAAATGGTCCTGAATATTTTCCTATGTGTTAGGAATTAATTGTGTTACATAAATATATATATATATATAAGACACCTTACGGAACACTTAAACAATTTAACGGAACAGTATCCGACCGAACAACCGGAGATTACCCGGAACACCAAATATTTGCCAAATACATTGTGTTATTATTTTTGGCTAGTCTTGATCCCCGTTTACCATAACACCCACTAAAAACCCAATAACTAGCATATATCACCACATCACTTACCATCTAACTATCACTTACCAATTAGTTGAAATTTTGCAAACAAGACCCCCCCCCCCCCCATGTATGAAATCGGTCAAGGGACCCACCCCCCATATCTCCAAGATTTTACTTGATATTTTGGTTGATTGTTTGCTTCTTGAAGTGAAAAAAATACGTGGAAGATCCTTATAAGCATGTGCAACCTTACAACATATCTTCACTAAGATTACACACTCCATCTCACCACTCTCTCTCTCTTTTTGGTTCCCCCATAACCGAACCCACCACCACCTTCCAACATCTTCATCTTCTCCAACATCAAGTGCCATTCAAAGCTTCAAAGTGATCCATGGAGGTTGCAAGTTGAAGAGCATTCAAAGGAGCTTTGTTCTTGCCTTCTTCACCATCTTTTCTTCTTCATCTTTTGCACTAGAGAATCACCCCTAGCTATAAGCTAGTAGTAAGCTCTTGTTTAACTTTTGTTCATCTTGTTTCATGATTAAAAGATGTAATATGTTAAATCTACATGAACACTAAAAAGGGTTTAAACAAGAAGATGAAACATGATGTACTTATGTTAGTATGAAGTTGTCCTGAGATGTACTGATTATTTGCTGAATTACTTGTTAATATTGATGTTTGATGTTGTTATGATCACTAAACATGTTAACGGAATCAATCGAACACACTTTAGAATGTTAAAGCTGAAAACAATTTGCTGATTGATGATTACACCCAACTTCAGTTGGCTGTAACCGAACCTTAATAAAGCAGAAAATGTATTTTCTGAACTCTAGATGTATGTATTATGAAATACGGTTCTAATGGCACTGGAATCATAATTTTTGGACTTCGTTTACTATTTTTAAAGACCCTTTTAAAAACAGCAGCTGAAGCTGAGTTTTTGCTGCAGTAAATGAGTGATGTGTTTTTGGTCATAACTAGAAATCTATGATGAATCAACTCATGAAATTTGTACAGTAGATGATAACTGATGTATTTGTAATTACCCCACTGGAATTTCGTAAATCGGACTCTCGACGAATTTTTAATAAATTATTCCGTGGACTACAATCAGAAAAAGATGAATCTGATTGCAGTCCGGAAAATGAATTTTTATAAAATATTGGTAATGAACTGGATCCCGAGATTTTTATAAAATAATATTTGGATCGTTTAAGACCTTCCGTAAAAAGTTGAGAATTTTTGGAATATGTTAACTATTTTATTAAAATCCCCGAAAACAGCCCAGATTCGAGTATAAAAGCTGAAACGAAATAAGTAGTGATTTGCGTGTCTAAATGGCGGGTAGGTTATCCGAGAATGATATTACATGTTATATGTCTATAAAAGTGTTATGTGCAATGTCGTGTGAGTGGGGAATGGATGGGAAGTTATATGGGTATGAACCGTTAAAGTGATGCATGTTATGTGATAGATACGTGTAGGGACTTTGTGTTCTATTTGAAGTCACTAATAAACTAAGTGGTAATCATACTAGGACGTGATTGACCGACCTTGACTGTTAGCTATTTTTGAGAGTCAAACCGAGCAACCGAGGTGAGTTCACACCCTTAATAAGGCATGGGATTCCCGGTGGTTGGGAATGAGATTGAATAACTACTTATACTATCAACACTACTAGACTACTTACTACTGTCCTCGAATTGGGAAGGGCACTTACGTAAAACCTACGTAAATTCATACTTACTACTGTCCTCGGATTGGGAAGGGCACTTACGTAAAACCTACGTAAACTCATACTTACTACTGTCCTCGGATTGGGAAGGGCACTTACGTAAAACCTACGTAAACTCATACTTACCACTGTCCTCGGATTGGGTAGGACACTTACGGATACGACTAGTCTAGTAACATACAACATGGGAAGCCCCCACTAAATATCGTAAAGGTTTGGGAATCAAGGATAATGAGTAATACATGGTCATGAAACGAACTTACAACTTCTGATACGAACCCATTAACTGAACAACCAACTGTGAACTCACTCAACTTTGTTGTTAACTCGTTGTTACATGCCTTACAGGTCGCTAGACGCTTATGGAGCGTGCACGAGGAAGAAGTCGTTGTGGAATATGGACTGTTATGTCCCGGGCCTAATAAATAAACTTTATGAACTTATGGAACTTATGTTTTGGGTCTTTAAACTTACGAACTACGAACTTATGTTTTGAACTTACGTTTTATGCTTCCGCTGTTAATCTAAAGTCGGTTTACCTCCTTTTGGTCACCGATCGTATTGTGGTTGGTTTTACTTACTTAATTTCGTTGTTCAATATGATTGGTGGCTCGATCCTGGTCATGTCACGCCTCCAAGCGGTGATACCCCGCATGGTGGATTTTGGGGGTGTGACAGATTGGTATCAGAGCCATTGGTTATAGTGAACTTCGTTTTAATAAGGGAAAAAGTTTTTATTAAAACCAGACTATAACCTGTACAGTGCTCAACGATCCACAACGACGCTTCGCTCCACGTGCAAGACTCAACACTATAGGTGATATGATTTATGTTTATATTGCCTACTTGCTAATTACATAGTACATTACTCATAGTATGCTTAGATAAATGTAACAACTATTGCTTGAAACACATGTGTGCTTACTCTCTTCTGTCATCGCATTTTCGCGAACCTCTCTCACTCATGTTTCCTTTGATATGAAGATCATGAGTGGACGCGTTAACATGATTCAAGCCCAGTTGGCGGCTTTGATCACTGAACAAGTTACTGCAGCACTCGCAGCTGCCTGATGGAGAGTGTGAAACCCGAGTGTTAACGTGCTTATCTTGTGTGGTTTATTGCCGTTTACGTGATTATATACTTCGAATATGTTCACTACGAGCTTTCGTGAATTTACAGGTTTATCGCGTAATTTGGTGAATTTAAAGATGTTAGAGATGATGCGGAACGTTTATGGATGGAAATCAAGATATATTACATCATTGGAGATGTGTTCGGGTCGAGTGATAACTTGAATGTGAAAGAAACGCGTAACCATGAAGTCCAGGGGCTGGTGTGTGAGTTAATATGTAGCTTATGGCATATGTAACGTAGCATATGGCTAAGAATCAAAAGAAAGAAACAGAGAATAAAGACCGTAACCTACGGTCGTCACACGTAGGCTACGGTGAACAAGTTTGGCGGCATGCATATTTCTTAATTGATAAAAAGGATTCATAAAAAAAGAACCCAAAAAGGGCATCAGGGGAACACGTGAAGGGCACGCAGTCATTGGGTACTTTTGGATTCAACATAAAACATCATCACATGCAGGAGAGGTACACGTGAAGCATTAGGAGGATTAATATAAAAAATCATTCAAACAACATTAGAAAAGGATCACATCATCATCACACACATGACGGCACCTCACATCATCAACATCAAACATGATTGGACTTTGTGTGGAAGGCATTACGTGGAGGGGAAGAGCCAAACAGTCAAAACATCATCATCACGGCACATTGGGGTGGAAATGGAATTTGTTTTTCAAATAATACAACATCACATGTGGGCCGATTTGAAAGGGTTTGGACTTTTGGGCCGCATGGTGGACTTCTTTGATTGGACCGCCACACAAGTAAACATCACGTGGACTTCTATTTGGGCTGCACATGAGAAATTGTGAGGAGGCATATGCGCATACGAGGTTTTGAGGAATATTATTAGAGGACATCACATCAACTCAACATCATCTCGACGGCAGCAGCCGCGTGGTTCGAGCCTGTGAAGATCATCTCACCCTAATGAGCGGCTAGTCGTTTTATGGTTTCCTCCGGATGGAGGGTTTTTGTAAGTTGGATAATTTTATGTGTTTGTGACAATCGTTTTGACTTGGTGATCTAAGCATTCGATGCTTTTCACCTTGATTTGATTTATTGATTGTAGACAATTGCATTTATTTAAACCTTAATTTCTAAGCATTCAGTTCCCGAGAGTTCTAGTAATTGGGATATATTTGACATGGGGTTAGGGTTTGTAATTGTAATTGATAATCATTCGATAACCTCCCGTTATGTATTGACCAGAGTACTTAGTCGTTGGTTATCACAATTGATGAATTAAGTTAAACACTTATGTCTATGTGAGTGTTTCGATTAAACACATAATTGAATCTAGCTGTAAAACCTGAAATCTGGAGGAACCATTGTTCTTTCTATTGATTTAAATCTCACTTTTAGTTTGTAATTTTTAGATAATCAATCAAACCATCAATTGAGTTTAACTTTTTAGTAATAGTTAATTAACACTTTTCATTACGACACTTTCCACAATCCTCCTCTGGTTCGATATCCGACTTATCCTATCTACATAGTTTAGTTGGTTTTTGCATGTCACTAACGACAGACATCACTGCCCAGGCAGGAGGTCAACACGCTCAGCCTCCTATGTGCACGTTCAAGACTTTTATGGACTGTCGTCCTACTACTTTCAGTGGCACTGAAGGGGCCGTTGGACTCCTCCACTGGTTCGAGAAACTCGAGTCAGTCTTCGAAATGTGTGAATGCCCTGAGGCTAGTAGGGTGAAGTATGCCACTGATACTCTCGAAGGCGTTGCGTTGACTTGGTGGAACGCGCAAGTTCAAATGTTAGGGCTGGCAGCTGCTAATGCCACCCCATGGAACGACTTCAAGGAGCTGATCAAGCGAGAATACTGTAATCGTGATGACATCCACAAGTTGGAAGTGGAGTTCTTTAACCTGAAGATGACGAGGTCAGAGATAGAGGCGTATACGAAGCGATCTAACGAGCTGGCAGTGTTATGTCCAACTATGGTGGATCCTCCTATCAAGCGCATTGAGCTGTACCTCAAAAGCTTAGTACCAGAGATTCAAAGCCATGTGACTTCTGCTAACCTTGCTACCATCCAGGATGTTACTCGTCTTGCTCATCGTCTCACAGACCAGACAGTGGAACAGAACAAGCTGCCTAAGCGTATAGGTGCTACTGCTACTACTACTTCTGTTATTCCCAGTGACAACAAACGAAAATGGGATGGAGCCTCCAACAAGGGTTCGACTACAATTCAGTCCCAGGCGCAACAGCGAAAGATTGATGACTACCAGAGTCCTGGTAAGCAATCTTCTGGTAGTCAAGGGCAGGGTGGATATCGAGGAAACCACCCAAAGTGCAACAAATGCAACAGACACCACAGTGGTCAGTGCAACAAGGGACGTTGTCAGAGGTGTCTCAAGATGGGCCATGAAGCCAAGGATTGCAGGAGCTTACGGCCTACAAATCAAAATCGTCAGCAGCAACAGCAAGCACCGCAGAATCAGCAACAGCAACAGGGCAACAAAGGATGCTTTCAGTGTGGTGCTGAAGGTCACTTCAAGAGACACTGCCCGCAGTTAAATCAGAATTAGAATCAGAACCATAACCAAGGAAACGGGAACAACAATGGAGGCAACAATGGAGGCAACAACGGGGGTAACAATAATGGCAATGGTGCCAGGGGACGTGTGTTCGTGATTGGTCAGGGTGATGCTAGGAATGATCCCAACGTCGTGATGGGTAAGTTTCTACTGGATGACTTTTATGTTAATGTTCTATTTGATTCGGGTTCCGATACCAGTTATGTGTCTCTAAAAGTTAGTCAAATGCTTAAGCGCACTCCAACACTTTTGAACACCAAACACACGGTAGAGCTAGCAAACGGTAAAAGTCTTGAAGCCACACGCATAGTTAAGGGCTGTAACCTCGTCTTAGCTGGCCAGACCTTCTCTATCGATCTTATCCCTATTGTACTTGGTAGCTTCGACGTCGTTATCGGGATGGATTGGCTATCTCATCATCAAGCGGAAATTCTTTGCAACGAGAAGATTGTCCGCATCCCGCGTTCTGATGAAGAACCCCTCGTGATTCATGGCGACAAGAGTGGTGCTGTCGTAGGCCTCATCTCTTTCCTAAAGGCCCAGAAGTGTTTGCGAAAGGGCCACACTGCTATTCTAGCCCTCGTTTCTGATACATCTTCGGAAGAAAGGAAGATAGAAGACATACCTGTTGTACGTGATTTTTCTGAGGTATTTCCTGAGGAATTATCTGGTCTTCCGCCTCATCGTCAAGTGGAATTTCAAATCGAGCTAGCTCCTAGAGCAGCACCAATAGCTCGAGCACCTTATCGCTTAGCCCCAACCGAACTGGAAAAACTGTCCAAGCAATTACAAGAACTTTTGGAAAAAGGTTTTATTCGTCCTAGCTCTTCGCCCTGGGGAGCTCCAGTACTATTCGTGTGTAACGCTCTGTATTTTCGGACTTTCTTATTTAAGCAAGTTGTGTTGTACTTTCCACTTTTAGACACTTGTACTCTCGTCGTAGTCCATTTCATTTCAATTTGTAATCCGAGACTATTGATCATAATGAAAACGAAGTTATTTTCAATCATGTTTATGTATTCATGTTAGACTTGTGTGCAATTATAATCAAACTCACGTTTGAACGATATATTATCAAAGGATTCTTGATTCTTTTTCGACACCTGATACTCGTTAGACTAGTTAAAACTCTTAAACTAATGAAATTCGGATCCTAATCCTTGAAACTCGAAAGCTTTGCGAATTAAATCGTTTATCCTTAATTTAATCCGTTATAAACATGGTTATTTATTTAGTGTTTAAATAATTAAAATAATAAATTATACAAATTAAAAGTTTTATTCTTTTTATTTTTTTATAAAAAAAAAATAATAACATAGTTAGCCTCGTTAAGGTTTTAAAGTTAGTTGAGCTAACCTAGTCAGTAACCAAGTTAGTGTCGGTTAATATAAGCATGTAAGTCAAGGGGGCCTTATTGTCAAAAAGAATAAAACTGATTAAAAATATGTCGAACCCGGGTCTACGTATACACAAACCGTCTCCCAACCATCGCACCAACTTAATGGTTTGGTACAAGTCCCTTGAGCCCATTCATTTTATACTCATTCAGCATTAGTTTATCCTTTTCAAACAACTTGCCGCCAAAGAAACAGTTGACCGAAGACAGCCATATTTCCTATTCTTCTCCGCTGAATTTTCGGTGATTGCCAATAGCTTCCGCGTTTCCATCTTTATGATCAATCATAACTCATTTCCAAGTTTACGAGACTTATGAGGCTCTATATAAACAACATCTAATAACCCACAAATTCACACAACTTGTTTACGACACCCACACATATCACAACCCCTTTTCGCATAGCTCGCACACTTGTCGAAGACGACACCGCGCATTGTCGGAAAGAACCCGAAGCCCTCAGAATAAACCGTTTCGCCAGAGTTACGTCCGACTCGAGTCGTCACCGTTCGGTATACATTCAAGCCAACGAATCCTTTTATTCGTTTTCCTTTTTTTTGGGTTATATAACTATAATAGAGATCATGAACTGAACGTTAAAATATATAGTATCATTTGATGTAATGTTCTATTATGAAGATGATTACTTATAATGTTAGAATAAGCCTACTATTGATGTTTTTTTTATGGAAGAAGATGACTAAGTTTCATTTCAACCTTTCAAACACCCACTCATCTCACATTTCAACCGAAAGATTCAAATGGTTTGATATAACATGTTTTAATAACAAAATCATAATAATAAGATTACAAGTCATTGTCATCTATATATGTTATCTTCCATTATATCCCTTTTATTTGATAGAAAAACATAAAATATTAGTATAAGTTGAATCAAAGACATAACAGTGTCATGCGTTTTTTTTAGGAAGATGATCGCCGGGTTTTTTTTAAGGCTATTTTGAACATTATTATTATTATTATTATTTTTTTTAATCAATTTTCCTTTAATATAACAACCAAAAACAATCCATTTCAGCTTGTATCTTTTCTCTTTATTTTTATATTTCGTATATGTTAATAACCAACCCATTTATGTGAAAACCTTTAACTTATGTTAAACCCATTTATTTTTTTTTAAAGAAATAGGATATCTAATTAAACAAATTGTAAAACTTTAATGTTAGAAATTATATTTAAGCATACAAATTTTAACAAGTTCGTTATATATTTCATATCTAGGATAATCGCTCACGTTCGTTCTCTTTGATTTTTCCAATCTTGTTCGTGCGTTCTTACAAGAAATCGCAACGCAACCAATGTGAGTATACTCGATCCCATTTTCATTTTTAACACTTTTGGGTGCAACATGTGTTCTATACAAAAACACGCAACGCTTGAAACTAGTTATATGCACACTCTATCCTATCCATTTTTAAACATGACACAATTTGATGCTTGTTAATCTTGTATGTTACGTAAACATTTCGTGTCTATATGCTCATTAACCTGGCTAAACTTGTGAAACTTGTGAGACTTGTGAAACTTGTGAGACTTGTGAAACTTCTTATACTCATTAAACTCCTATGCTATAGGAGTACGCACCACCCTCGAGTGAGTCTTGGGGTGCTTGCGTTGGAAACTTGGGTTTGACATATAGTGACACCGTTTTAGCATATTAGTAACTTGTATTATGTTGTTCATGTTGGATATGAGTATTTAAACTTTTTATTCTACTTTATGCTATGTATCAAACTTGTATACTTGCCAACATTTTTTGTTGATTTTATTTTAATACATGTTGCAGGTTGATAGACGAAGTGATCAAGAAAACAAGCTAGGATGAACCTAGAAACCCATCTTAGAATAAGCAATGTTTTGAATTATTTTGTTGCAATTTGTCTTATTTGGAAACAATGTACGAATTTTAGCATTTTATGAAATTTGAATTAAACTATAGTCACAATAGTGTTATGAATTAAACTACTTTCCTTCTATCTTATTTGCTTCTCTCTATTCTCTTTGGTCTTTTAACATACATGCCTTTCCTAAGGCTAACACCATACACACTTGGAAGTTTTGAAGACACTCTTATAACACAATCGAAACGACTCATCAAAATAAGGGTGATTCCTACATTTGATGAAGACTTTCACTCAGCTATACTTTGAGTTTTGCACGAAATCTACCCTCAAGTTAGGAGTGATATCCAAACCTTTAAGGAAATTTCCATTTCATATTCTGGTGGACCCTTATCTTTTGATAAGTACTAACCACGTTAAGGTACGATGTTATCAAGTTAGAGGTGAAACTCGCATCTTGTTAACTAGTCCCATTCCTCGATTTTCGATCTCGCCAAAGTTTCGATTTTCCCAATCGATTAAGGACGTGTAGTAACTGGAAGGACAAATATCGTTAATCGCTTCTCGATGAGAGTATTTGTCTATTAGGCCAAAGCACGTTTCCTTAATTCGAAAAGGACCTCGATTCACTTTGGAATAGTCTTATGTTACGTTCCGTGACAATCCATGTTTTACGTTAAATCTCTTTTATGACATCTCAATTATAATGTGTTTTATATTTGAACGTATCTTTCATCTAAAAAGTTTTGAATCACGAATCACGCTATCTTCGCAATCTCAAACAATTAATACTCTTGTGAACAAACTAAATTTATGATGCTTTCATTTCATGTTACACTATGTGAAAACTCATGTTATGCTATGTGAAATCATTTGAAAACTATATGCTATGTGAAAACTATATGCTATGTGACGCATTCATTAAAACAATTTCTCTAAACAAACCATTATGATCAAAGTCTCGTCCATTCTTTGTTTTAAATTCTTAGATGTCGTCATCTCGCCGTCAATCTGACTCAATCAGGAAGTCAAGCACCTCCTCGCAAAAGAGGATGATAGCCTTCATGGCCAAACAGTTTGCTCGTGTTGTCCCCAAGATTATGACTGAGATCCAAGCTTCCAACACCCCTAACTCCTCTGTTGATTCGAAAGCGGTCCAGCCTAAACGCATCGCCTTCAACTACAAGCACTTTGTCTCCCGCAACCCTAAACCTTTCACTGGCAAGGATGGGGTGACCGCTATGCTTGAATGGTTCGATAGCATAGAGGTTACTTTCATCAACAGCGAGTGTCCTGAAGAACTCAAAACACGTAGTGCTACTGGAGTTTTCCAAGATAGGGCCTTGGAATGGTGGACTAACGAAAGAAACATTCGCTCAAATGAAGTAGCTTATGCACTGCCTTGGGAGGAAGTGAAACAACTCATGATGGAGGAATTTTGCCCTCCTCACGAACAACAAAGGCTTGAGGAAGAATTTTGGGCCCTCAAGCAAATCGGTGACGATAACCAAGCCTATACCACCCGTTTTAAACAATTGAGTTTCATAGTACCACACCTTGTGTTGACCACTGATCGTATGATCAGAAAGTACATCAATGGGTTACCCCCTAGCATGCGTGACACTATTGAAGCAGCCAAACTTGACAACATCGAGGCTGTCTATCGCCTCGCAGCTAGCCTAAACAACAATCGCGTTCGTGATAAACAAATTGCAACCCCTACCAGCTCCTCTAAGCTAGCCAACCAAATCACCCAACAATCAAGTAGTGGCGAGGGTAAGAAACGCAAGTTTCAAAACCCTGGCTGCAACGCGGTTGTACCTGCTACAAACCCAAACCCTGATACACCTGAGAACGCCAAGAGACAATACACTGGGACTCATCCAAAGTGTACCATCTGCCACTATCATCATCCCACCAATATCCAATGTCGCCATTGCACTACGTGCAACCGTTTCGGTCATAATACTGCTTATTGTCCTCATGTTCCCCAAAACCTTAACCCAGCAAACAATGTTAGAGCCTGTTTCAAGTGTGGGGATACTACGCATCTTCGTCCTCAATGCCCTCAGCTGAACCAAGGACAACAACAACAGCAAGCACCTCGAGGACGGGCTTTCAATATCAACGCTAAGCAGGCGCAAAACAACAATGAAGATGTTGATGGTACGCTAATTTTTTTGTTAACAACCTTAATACCTCTATACTCGCGTAATTTGTATTTGCTAAATTTGAATCTATGTTAAAATGTACTCGCTCGAAACTCCCCGAGTCATTCCCAGTCAAATTTCTAACGGCAAGTCCCTCACCATTGATTTTATTTTCCATTATTGATTCGTGGCACTCAACGTCCATGCTTCTCGATCGACCATCACTTTTACTCTTCGTTCAGTCCTTCCTCTTAGATTTCGAGGACGAAATCTCCTAAAGTAGGGGAGACTGTAACGCTCTGTATTTTCGGACTTTCTTATTTAAGCAAGTTGTGTTGTACTTTCCACTTTTAGACACTTGTACTCTCGTCGTAGTCCATTTCATTTCAATTTGTAATCCGAGACTATTGATCATAATGAAAACGAAGTTATTTTCAATCATGTTTATGTATTCATGTTAGACTTGTGTGCAATTATAATCAAACTCACGTTTGAACGATATATTATCAAAGGATTCTTGATTCTTTTTCGACACCTGATACTCGTTAGACTAGTTAAAACTCTTAAACTAATGAAATTCGGATCCTAATCCTTGAAACTCGAAAGCTTTGCGAATTAAATCGTTTATCCTTAATTTAATCCGTTATAAACATGGTTATTTATTTAGTGTTTAAATAATTAAAATAATAAATTATACAAATTAAAAGTTTTATTCTTTTTATTTTTTTATAAAAAAAAAATAATAACATAGTTAGCCTCGTTAAGGTTTTAAAGTTAGTTGAGCTAACCTAGTCAGTAACCAAGTTAGTGTCGGTTAATATAAGCATGTAAGTCAAGGGGGCCTTATTGTCAAAAAGAATAAAACTGATTAAAAATATGTCGAACCCGGGTCTACGTATACACAAACCGTCTCCCAACCATCGCACCAACTTAATGGTTTGGTACAAGTCCCTTGAGCCCATTCATTTTATACTCATTCAGCATTAGTTTATCCTTTTCAAACAACTTGCCGCCAAAGAAACAGTTGACCGAAGACAGCCATATTTCCTATTCTTCTCCGCTGAATTTTCGGTGATTGCCAATAGCTTCCGCGTTTCCATCTTTATGATCAATCATAACTCATTTCCAAGTTTACGAGACTTATGAGGCTCTATATAAACAACATCTAATAACCCACAAATTCACACAACTTGTTTACGACACCCACACATATCACAACCCCTTTTCGCATAGCTCGCACACTTGTCGAAGACGACACCGCGCATTGTCGGAAAGAACCCGAAGCCCTCAGAATAAACCGTTTCGCCAGAGTTACGTCCGACTCGAGTCGTCACCGTTCGGTATACATTCAAGCCAACGAATCCTTTTATTCGTTTTCCTTTTTTTTGGGTTATATAACTATAATAGAGATCATGAACTGAACGTTAAAATATATAGTATCATTTGATGTAATGTTCTATTATGAAGATGATTACTTATAATGTTAGAATAAGCCTACTATTGATGTTTTTTTTATGGAAGAAGATGACTAAGTTTCATTTCAACCTTTCAAACACCCACTCATCTCACATTTCAACCGAAAGATTCAAATGGTTTGATATAACATGTTTTAATAACAAAATCATAATAATAAGATTACAAGTCATTGTCATCTATATATGTTATCTTCCATTATATCCCTTTTATTTGATAGAAAAACATAAAATATTAGTATAAGTTGAATCAAAGACATAACAGTGTCATGCGTTTTTTTTAGGAAGATGATCGCCGGGTTTTTTTTAAGGCTATTTTGAACATTATTATTATTATTATTATTATTTTTAATCAATTTTCCTTTAATATAACAACCAAAAACAATCCATTTCAGCTTGTATCTTTTCTCTTTATTTTTATATTTCGTATATGTTAATAACCAACCCATTTATGTGAAAACCTTTAACTTATGTTAAACCCATTTATTTTTTTTTAAAGAAATAGGATATCTAATTAAACAAATTGTAAAACTTTAATGTTAGAAATTATATTTAAGCATACAAATTTTAACAAGTTCGTTATATATTTCATATCTAGGATAATCGCTCACGTTCGTTCTCTTTGATTTTTCCAATCTTGTTCGTGCGTTCTTACAAGAAATCGCAACGCAACCAATGTGAGTATACTCGATCCCATTTTCATTTTTAACACTTTTGGGTGCAACATGTGTTCTATACAAAAACACGCAACGCTTGAAACTAGTTATATGCACACTCTATCCTATCCATTTTTAAACATGACACAATTTGATGCTTGTTAATCTTGTATGTTACGTAAACATTTCGTGTCTATATGCTCATTAACCTGGCTAAACTTGTGAAACTTGTGAGACTTGTGAAACTTGTGAGACTTGTGAAACTTCTTATACTCATTAAACTCCTATGCTATAGGAGTACGCACCACCCTTGAGTGAGTCTTGGGGTGCTTGCGTTGGAAACTTGGGTTTGACATATAGTGACACCGTTTTAGCATATTAGTAACTTGTATTATGTTGTTCATGTTGGATATGAGTATTTAAACTTTTTATTCTACTTTATGCTATGTATCAAACTTGTATACTTGCCAACATTTTTTGTTGATTTTATTTTAATACATGTTGCAGGTTGATAGACGAAGTGATCAAGAAAACAAGCTAGGATGAACCTAGAAACCCATCTTAGAATAAGCAATGTTTTGAATTATTTTGTTGCAATTTGTCTTATTTGGAAACAATGTACGAATTTTAGCATTTTATGAAATTTGAATTAAACTATAGTCACAATAGTGTTATGAATTAAACTACTTTCCTTCTATCTTATTTGCTTCTCTCTATTCTCTTTGGTCTTTTAACATACATGCCTTTCCTAAGGCTAACACCATACACACTTGGAAGTTTTGAAGACACTCTTATAACACAATCGAAACGACTCATCAAAATAAGGGTGATTCCTACATTTGATGAAGACTTTCACTCAGCTATACTTTGAGTTTTGCACGAAATCTACCCTCAAGTTAGGAGTGATATCCAAACCTTTAAGGAAATTTCCATTTCATATTCTGGTGGACCCTTATCTTTTGATAAGTACTAACCACGTTAAGGTACGATGTTATCAAGTTAGAGGTGAAACTCGCATCTTGTTAACTAGTCCCATTCCTCGATTTTCGATCTCGCCAAAGTTTCGATTTTCCCAATCGATTAAGGACGTGTAGTAACTGGAAGGACAAATATCGTTAATCGCTTCTCGATGAGAGTATTTGTCTATTAGGCCAAAGCACGTTTCCTTAATTCGAAAAGGACCTCGATTCACTTTGGAATAGTCTTATGTTACGTTCCGTGACAATCCATGTTTTACGTTAAATCTCTTTTATGACATCTCAATTATAATGTGTTTTATATTTGAACGTATCTTTCATCTAAAAAGTTTTGAATCACGAATCACGCTATCTTCGCAATCTCAAACAATTAATACTCTTGTGAACAAACTAAATTTATGATGCTTTCATTTCATGTTACACTATGTGAAAACTCATGTTATGCTATGTGAAATCATTTGAAAACTATATGCTATGTGAAAACTATATGCTATGTGACGCATTCATTAAAACAATTTCTCTAAACAAACCATTATGATCAAAGTCTCGTCCATTCTTTGTTTTAAATTCTTAGATGTCGTCATCTCGCCGTCAATCTGACTCAATCAGGAAGTCAAGCACCTCCTCGCAAAAGAGGATGATAGCCTTCATGGCCAAACAGTTTGCTCGTGTTGTCCCCAAGATTATGACTGAGATCCAAGCTTCCAACACCCCTAACTCCTCTGTTGATTCGAAAGCGGTCCAGCCTAAACGCATCGCCTTCAACTACAAGCACTTTGTCTCCCGCAACCCTAAACCTTTCACTGGCAAGGATGGGGTGACCGCTATGCTTGAATGGTTCGATAGCATAGAGGTTACTTTCATCAACAGCGAGTGTCCTGAAGAACTCAAAACACGTAGTGCTACTGGAGTTTTCCAAGATAGGGCCTTGGAATGGTGGACTAACGAAAGAAACATTCGCTCAAATGAAGTAGCTTATGCACTGCCTTGGGAGGAAGTGAAACAACTCATGATGGAGGAATTTTGCCCTCCTCACGAACAACAAAGGCTTGAGGAAGAATTTTGGGCCCTCAAGCAAATCGGTGACGATAACCAAGCCTATACCACCCGTTTTAAACAATTGAGTTTCATAGTACCACACCTTGTGTTGACCACTGATCGTATGATCAGAAAGTACATCAATGGGTTACCCCCTAGCATGCGTGACACTATTGAAGCAGCCAAACTTGACAACATCGAGGCTGTCTATCGCCTCGCAGCTAGCCTAAACAACAATCGCGTTCGTGATAAACAAATTGCAACCCCTACCAGCTCCTCTAAGCTAGCCAACCAAATCACCCAACAATCAAGTAGTGGCGAGGGTAAGAAACGCAAGTTTCAAAACCCTGGCTGCAACGCGGTTGTACCTGCTACAAACCCAAACCCTGATACACCTGAGAACGCCAAGAGACAATACACTGGGACTCATCCAAAGTGTACCATCTGCCACTATCATCATCCCACCAATATCCAATGTCGCCATTGCACTACGTGCAACCGTTTCGGTCATAATACTGCTTATTGTCCTCATGTTCCCCAAAACCTTAACCCAGCAAACAATGTTAGAGCCTGTTTCAAGTGTGGGGATACTACGCATCTTCGTCCTCAATGCCCTCAGCTGAACCAAGGACAACAACAACAGCAAGCACCTCGAGGACGGGCTTTCAATATCAACGCTAAGCAGGCGCAAAACAACAATGAAGATGTTGATGGTACGCTAATTTTTTTGTTAACAACCTTAATACCTCTATACTCGCGTAATTTGTATTTGCTAAATTTGAATCTATGTTAAAATGTACTCGCTCGAAACTCCCCGAGTCATTCCCAGTCAAATTTCTAACGGCAAGTCCCTCACCATTGATTTTATTTTCCATTATTGATTCGTGGCACTCAACGTCCATGCTTCTCGATCGACCATCACTTTTACTCTTCGTTCAGTCCTTCCTCTTAGATTTCGAGGACGAAATCTCCTAAAGTAGGGGAGACTGTAACGCTCTGTATTTTCGGACTTTCTTATTTAAGCAAGTTGTGTTGTACTTTCCACTTTTAGACACTTGTACTCTCGTCGTAGTCCATTTCATTTCAATTTGTAATCCGAGACTATTGATCATAATGAAAACGAAGTTATTTTCAATCATGTTTATGTATTCATGTTAGACTTGTGTGCAATTATAATCAAACTCACGTTTGAACGATATATTATCAAAGGATTCTTGATTCTTTTTCGACACCTGATACTCGTTAGACTAGTTAAAACTCTTAAACTAATGAAATTCGGATCCTAATCCTTGAAACTCGAAAGCTTTGCGAATTAAATCGTTTATCCTTAATTTAATCCGTTATAAACATGGTTATTTATTTAGTGTTTAAATAATTAAAATAATAAATTATACAAATTAAAAGTTTTATTCTTTTTATTTTTTTATAAAAAAAAAATAATAACATAGTTAGCCTCGTTAAGGTTTTAAAGTTAGTTGAGCTAACCTAGTCAGTAACCAAGTTAGTGTCGGTTAATATAAGCATGTAAGTCAAGGGGGCCTTATTGTCAAAAAGAATAAAACTGATTAAAAATATGTCGAACCCGGGTCTACGTATACACAAACCGTCTCCCAACCATCGCACCAACTTAATGGTTTGGTACAAGTCCCTTGAGCCCATTCATTTTATACTCATTCAGCATTAGTTTATCCTTTTCAAACAACTTGCCGCCAAAGAAACAGTTGACCGAAGACAGCCATATTTCCTATTCTTCTCCGCTGAATTTTCGGTGATTGCCAATAGCTTCCGCGTTTCCATCTTTATGATCAATCATAACTCATTTCCAAGTTTACGAGACTTATGAGGCTCTATATAAACAACATCTAATAACCCACAAATTCACACAACTTGTTTACGACACCCACACATATCACAACCCCTTTTCGCATAGCTCGCACACTTGTCGAAGACGACACCGCGCATTGTCGGAAAGAACCCGAAGCCCTCAGAATAAACCGTTTCGCCAGAGTTACGTCCGACTCGAGTCGTCACCGTTCGGTATACATTCAAGCCAACGAATCCTTTTATTCGTTTTCCTTTTTTTTGGGTTATATAACTATAATAGAGATCATGAACTGAACGTTAAAATATATAGTATCATTTGATGTAATGTTCTATTATGAAGATGATTACTTATAATGTTAGAATAAGCCTACTATTGATGTTTTTTTTATGGAAGAAGATGACTAAGTTTCATTTCAACCTTTCAAACACCCACTCATCTCACATTTCAACCGAAAGATTCAAATGGTTTGATATAACATGTTTTAATAACAAAATCATAATAATAAGATTACAAGTCATTGTCATCTATATATGTTATCTTCCATTATATCCCTTTTATTTGATAGAAAAACATAAAATATTAGTATAAGTTGAATCAAAGACATAACAGTGTCATGCGTTTTTTTTAGGAAGATGATCGCCGGGTTTTTTTTAAGGCTATTTTGAACATTATTATTATTATTATTTTTTTTAATCAATTTTCCTTTAATATAACAACCAAAAACAATCCATTTCAGCTTGTATCTTTTCTCTTTATTTTTATATTTCGTATATGTTAATAACCAACCCATTTATGTGAAAACCTTTAACTTATGTTAAACCCATTTATTTTTTTTTTAAAGAAATAGGATATCTAATTAAACAAATTGTAAAACTTTAATGTTAGAAATTATATTTAAGCATACAAATTTTAACAAGTTTGTTATATATTTCATATCTAGGATAATCGCTCACGTTCGTTCTCTTTGATTTTTCCAATCTTGTTCGTGCGTTCTTACAAGAAATCGCAACGCAACCAATGTGAGTATACTCGATCCCATTTTCATTTTTAACACTTTTGGGTGCAACATGTGTTCTATACAAAAACACGCAACGCTTGAAACTAGTTATATGCACACTCTATCCTATCCATTTTTAAACATGACACAATTTGATGCTTGTTAATCTTGTATGTTACGTAAACATTTCGTGTCTATATGCTCATTAACCTGGCTAAACTTGTGAAACTTGTGAGACTTGTGAGACTTGTGAAACTTCTTATACTCATTAAACTCCTATGCTATAGGAGTACGCACCACCCTTGAGTGAGTCTTGGGGTGCTTGCGTTGGAAACTTGGGTTTGACATATAGTGACACCGTTTTAGCATATTAGTAACTTGTATTATGTTGTTCATGTTGGATATGAGTATTTAAACTTTTTATTCTACTTTATGCTATGTATCAAACTTGTATACTTGCCAACATTTTTTGTTGATTTTATTTTAATACATGTTGCAGGTTGATAGACGAAGTGATCAAGAAAACAAGCTAGGATGAACCTAGAAACCCATCTTAGAATAAGCAATGTTTTGAATTATTTTGTTGCAATTTGTCTTATTTGGAAACAATGTACGAATTTTAGCATTTTATGAAATTTGAATTAAACTATATTGTCACAATAGTGTTATGAATTAAACTACTTTCCTTCTATCTTATTTGCTTCTCTCTATTCTCTTTGGTCTTTTAACATACATGCCTTTCCTTCTAGGCCACGTAGTAAACAAGGGTGGGATTCATGTTGATCCATCGAAAGTTGATTCGATCAAGAACTGGCCTGCACCTCGTACACCAACAGAAATCCGTCAATTCCTGGGCTTGGCAGGATACTACAGAAGATTCATCAAGGATTTCTCAAGGATTGCGCAACCTCTCACTTTACTAACTCAGAAAGGAGTTACCTACCGTTGGGGTGAGCCACAAGAATCTGCATTTCAGCACCTAAAGGGTAGACTTTGTAGCGCCCCTATTCTTTCATTGCTTGAAGGCACGGATGATTTTGTGGTTTATTGTGACGCATCCATTCAGGGCCTTGGGTGTGTGTTGATGCAACGAGACAAAGTCATTGCTTATGCGTCACGCCAACTTAAGGTTCACGAAAGGAACTACACCACACATGATTTGGAGCTGGGAGCTGTTGTTTTCGCGCTCAAGATATGGAGACATTACCTGTACGGTACCAAGTGCACCATTTACACCGATCACAGGAGTCTCGAGCATATCTTCAAACAGAAAGAGTTGAACATGCGACAACGTCGATGGGTTGAGCTATTGAATGATTATGAATGTGCCATCAAGTATCATCCGGGCAAAGCCAATGTGGTGGCCGACGCCCTCAGTCGAAAGGATACTCTACCTAAGCGTGTACGTGCGTTACAACTTACCATCCAATCTAACCTTCCTGCTTAAATTTGTGATGCTCAGGTAGAAGCATTGAAACCAGAAAACGTCAGGGCTGAAGCCCTACGCGGTTCGAGGCAACGGTTAGAACAAAAGGAAGACGGCGCCTACTACGTAACAGGACGCATCTGGGTCCCACTCTATGGCAATTTACGAGAACTTGTAATGGATGAAGCACATAAGTCTCGTTACTCAGTACATCCTGGTTCGGATAAGATGTACCACGATCTCAAGACGACATATTGGTGGCCTGGTATGAAAGCCCACATAGCAACCTACGTTAGCAAATGTCTGACTTGTGCGAGAGTCAAGACTGAATACCAGAAACCATCAGGTCTGCTTCAACAACCAGAGATCCCGACATGGAATTGGGAACAAATTTCCATGGATTTCGTTACTGGCCTGCCTAGATCTCAACGCGGAAATGATACCATTTGGGTAATCGTTGATCGACTGACCAAGTCTGCACATTTTCTGGCTATCAAGGAAACAGATAAGTTTTCTACTCTAGCAAACATCTACCTAAATGAAGTAGTATCGAGGCACGGAGTGCCAACCTCCATCATTTCTGATCGTGATGCGCGTTTTACTTCAGAACTGTGGCAAGCGATGCACAAATCTTTTGGCTCACGATTAGACATGAGCACAGCTTACCACCCGCAAACGGATGGGCAGTCTGAGCGCACCATCCAAACTTTAGAAGACATGCTTTGTGCATGTGTAATCGATTCGGCAACGGCTGGGAAAAACATCTTCCGTTAGTGGAGTTTTCGTATAACAACAGCTACCACACTAGCATTCAAGCCGCTCCATTTGAGGCACTATACGGGCGTAAATGCCGATCACCTCTCTGTTGGGCAGAAGTCGGTGACAGTCAAATCACTGGCCCAGAACTCGTAGTAGATACAACAGAAAGAATTTCCCAGATACGACAACGCATGGCGATATCTCGCGACCGTCAGAAAGCCTACGCAAACAAGCGCAGGAAACCACTCGAGTTCCAAGTTGGGGATCGAGTGCTACTCAAAGTCTCACCTTGGAAAGGAGTAGTCCGTTTTGGCAAAAGGGGCAAACTCAATCCGCGATATGTCGGACCGTTCGAAATCATAACGAAAATAGGCAAAGTGGCCTATAAATTGGATCTACCAGCAGAACTCAGTGCAGTTCACAACGTTTTTCACGTGTCAAATCTGAAGAAGTGTCTGTCAGATGAGACCCTCATAGTTCCTTTGAAGGAGCTCACTAACGACGATCAGTTGCGATTCGTCGAGGAACCAGTTGAAATCACGGACCGAGACGTTAAGGTCCTCAAGCGCACCAGAATACCTCTTGTTCGAGTTCGTTGGAACTCCCGTTGTGGCCCAGAGTTTACCTAGGAACGAGAAGATCAGATGAAACTCAAATATCCCCAGTTGTTCGGAAACAGTGCAACCACTACTGAGGCTGAAGCTACTGCAGAATTTCGGGACGAAATTCCAAATCAACGGGGGGATGATGTAACACCCCAGGAAAACCAGTAACACCGCAACTTAACTAGCTTCCTCAGTAACTACGCACTAAATTTCGGGACGGAATTTTCTTAACAGGGGGAGAATGTGACAACCCTCGTAATTCCATGTATCCGTACAATTTATTAATGATAATTAAAGTGCTTGATGACTGTGCTAAATCATAGAACTGCTCTCTGATTACTGTGTTATACTTACATGTGCGTGTTAACATACTAGTAGTATACAGAAAATTTACTAAATGGTCCTGAATATTTTCCTATGTGTTAGGGATTAATTGTGTTACATATATATATATATATATATATGTATATATATATAAGACACCTTACAGAACAATTAAACAATTTAACGGAACAGTATCCGACAGAACAACCGGACATTACCCGGAACACCAAATATTTGCCAAATACATTGTGTTATTATTTTTGGCTAGTCTTGATCCCCGTTTACCATAACACCCACTAAAAACCCAATAACTAGCATATATCACCACATCACTTACCAATTAGTTGAAATTTTGCAAACAAGACCCCCCCCCCCCCCCATGTATGAAATCAGTCAAGGGACCCACCCCCCCATAACTCCAAGATTTTACTTGATATTTTGGTTGATTGTTTGCTTCTTGAAGTGAACAAAATATGTGGAAGATCCTTATAAGCATGTGCAACCTTACAACATATCTTCACTAAGATTACACACTCCATCTCACCACTCTCTCTCTCTTTTCGGTTCCCCCATAACCGAACCCACCACCACCTTCCAACATCTTCATCTTCTCCAACATCAAGTACCATTCAAAGCTTCAAAGTGATCCATGAAGGTTGCAAGTTGAAGAGCATTCAAATGAGCTTTGTTCTTGCCTTCTTCACCATCTTTTCTTCTTCATCTTTTGCACTAGAGAATCACCCCTAGCTATAAGCTAGTAGTAAGCTCTTGTTTAACCTTTGTTCCTCTTGTTTCATGATTAAAAGATGTAATATGCTAAATCTACATGAACACTAAAAAGGGTTTAAACAAGAAGATGAAACATGATGTACTTATGTTAGTATGAAGTTGTCCTGAGATGTACTGATTATTTGCTGAATTACTTGTTAATATTGATGTTTGATGTTGTTATGATCACTAAACATGTTAACGGAATCAATCGAACTCACTTTAGAATGTTAAAAGCTGAAAACAGTTTGCTGATTGATGATTACACCCAACTTTAGTTGGCTGTAACCGAACCTTAATAAAGCAGAAAATGTATTTTCTGAACTCTAGATGTATGTATTATGAAATACGGTTCTAATGGCACTGGAATCATAATTTTTGGACTTCGTTTACTATTTTTGAAGACCCTTTTAAAAACAGCAGCTGAAGCTGAGTTTTTGCTGCAGTAAATGAGTGATGTGTTTTTGGTCATAACTGGAAATCTATAATGAATCAACTAATGAAATTTGTACAGTAGATGATAACTGATGTATTTGTAATTACCCCACTGGAATTTCGTAAATCGGACTCTCGACGAATTTTTAATAAATTATTCCGTGGACTGCAATCAGAAAAAGATGAATCTGATTGCAGTCCGAAAAATAAATTTTTATAAAATATTGGTAATGAAATGGATCCCGAGATTTTTATACAATAATATTTGGATCGTTTAAGACCTTCCGTAAAAAGTTGAGAATTTTTGGAACATGTTAACTGTTTTATTAAAATCCCCGAAAATAGCCCAGATTCGAGTATAAAAGCTGAAACGACATAAGTAGTGATTTGCGTGTCTAAATGGCGGGTAGGTTATCCGAGAATGATATTACATGTTATATGTCTATAAAAGTGTTATGTGCAATGTCGTATGAGTGGGGAATGGATGGGAAGTTATATGGGCATGAACCGTTAAAGTGATGCATGTTATGAGATAGATACGTGTAGGGACTTTGTGTTCTATTTGAAGTCGCTAATAAACTAAGTGGTAATCATACTAGGACGTGATTGACCGACCTTGACTGTTAGCTATTTTTGAGAGTCAAACCGAGCAACCGATTTGAGTTCACACCCTTACTAAGGCATGGGATTCCCGGTGGTTGGGAATGAGATTGAATAACTACTTATACTATCAACACTACTAGACTACTTACTACTGTCCTCGGATTGGGAAGGGCACTTACGTAAAACCTACGTAAATTCATACTTACTACTGTCCTCAGATTGGGAAGGGCACTTACGTAAAACCTACGTAAACTCATACTTACTACTGTCCTCAGATTGGGAAGGGCACTTACGTAAAACCTACGTAAACTCATACTTACCACTGTCCTCGGATTGGGTAGGACACTTACGGATACGACTAGTCTAGTAACATATAACATGGGAAGCCCCCACTAAATATCGTAAAGGTTTGGGAATCAAGGATAATGAGTAATACATGGTCATGAAACGAACTTACAACTTCTGATACGAACCCATTAACTGAACAATCAACTGTGAACTCACTCAACTTTGTTGTTGACTCGTTGTTACATGCCTTACAGGTCACTAGACGCTTATGGAGCTTGCACGAGGAAGAAGTAGTTGTGGAATATGGACTGTTATGTCCCGGGCCTAATAAATAAACTTTATGAACTTATGGAACTTATGTTTTGGGTCTTTAAACTTACGAACTACGAACTTATGTTTTGAACTTACGTTTTATGCTTCCGCTGTTAATCTAAAGTCGGTTTACTTCCTTTTGGTCACCGATCGTATTGTGGTTGGTTTTACTTACTTAATTTCGTTGTTTAATATGATTGGTGGCTCGATCCTGGTCATGTCACGCCTCCAAGCGGTGATACCCCGCATGGTGGATTTTAGGGGTGTGAAAATTTTCGTCATTGTAGTCCATTTGTTTAAATAATAATACAGTGGATCAGAGTTCAATCCCCTCTTCATCATCTTTCAAACCTTTTCAAGATCCCCAATTCAAACCCTAACCCTAACCAAGACTTAAGTGAAACAGAGCTTCAAAGGATCAAGATGGATGAACAGAAGGCGTTGGCATCGGTTAAAGATGCAACGGGGTATTCTCATGGCGATACGGTGAAAGAGGGTGTGTACCCTTTGAGAATTTTTATGATTGTTCCTTCGTCTCTCCCCTCAAATCTGGTGCAAGAAACCTTGAATACGACCTCTAATCAAGTAAATCAGACCATCTTGTGTCTGATTTTGGTGGAAATAAGAAAAGTATTGATATAGAAGATGAAGAGGCAGGCCATGGTGAAGGTTCGCGTTCTGATTTGTATTCGAAATTCGCGTTGCCAACAACCCCCAACATCAAATTAAGTGGTAAGTCAAGTACAATTCAAACTATGGGTCTTGGGTGCTTGATAAGATCGAAATCGGCTGTGAGACACAATCCCCTGCTTCTATTCTGCCGCTAGAAACAGGGGCAAGTCGAGTATAGTTATGTTATTGAGACACAATCCCCTGCTTCTATTCTGCCGCTAGAAACAGGGGCAAGTCGAGTATAGTTATGTTATTGAATATTGAATTGTTATTCGATCTTTACATAGTAGATATCTGGTTATTAAGTCAAAAAATTGATTTTTGACATAAGTGCAGAACATTAACATCTTTGATAATTTCTACAGGATATTTGAATTGTTATTTAATCCTTGATTGATTACATATTTGATAATAGATAAATTGCTATTTGAGATATTTGTTATTTTTATACTAATAATTTAATGTCAAAATGAAGAACCTGGTGGTTCTTTTGTTCTTGGTGGCGAAAGAGACGAACATGGGTGGTGATTCTTTTGTTCTGAATGGAACATTGGGCATCCTGATTCAATGTTATTGGTACTTAAACTATATTGAAATTTATGAAGGCTTGTGTTCCAGGCACATTTTGTCTGATGTTTTATGGGTACTCAAAGGGAGGTCAAATGTTAGTCTGTCTATTCTTGCTTCAATGTTTTTATTTCTCTCTATTTAATTTAAGTTAATTATTTAATAGTGAATGACAAAAATACCCTCACATTTTTTGCACATGAGGGTGTCAAAGTTAGTTTTTAACAGACCATTAACGTTAATACCTTAGATTGTTAAAAAATCAAAAGTTAATACCCTGAAAGGTGATTTTAAACTATTAGTACCTTAGATTGTTACTTTGTGTAAACCACAGGGACTAACTATGTAATTAACTCTTAATTTATTATTTATATATTTAATATAAGATGAGTAGGAAATAGAGATATTTGTTTTAAGAATATATTAAATTAACAATTTAGATTTGAGGATAATATTTTATTAAAGTATGATAAGATTTAATATTAATTTATTATTTATTTATTTAATTAATATAAGATAAGTATAGATTTGAGGATACCTTCAATGAATTACACGTATCCAAAAGTTGGTTTTCTTTTATTATAGTAGATAAATTAGATGAAAGATAAACGTTGAACCCCACACGCACGTTGCGATGTGTTAACTCGGAAATTTAGAACGACAAGTTAAACGGAGAACTTATGAAAGATGAAAAGTATATAAGAGACTAAAGTTGAAAGTAAAAAAGTGTTGAGATTAAATTGCGAAAGATGAAAAGCTTTGGGGTGAAAGTAAAAAAAAATTAAAGGGGCTAAATTGCAACAGATGAAAACTTTTGAATTAGAAGTGAAAAATCGAATTAATCAAAGGGGTTAAAATAACAAAGATTGAAACTTTACACTTAAATTGCCAAAAATTGAAACTTTAGAGTTAAAAAAGAAATCAATTTCAGATTATGTTAGAGATAATTAGATTTAGTTAAATTGATATTTAATATTATTATTATTTAATAAAAGAGATAAATAAAAAAATAAAGGTGAGAAATTACCAGAGAATGACACGTGTCCAAAAAGGATTTTTGTTTATTAGTATAGAAAGATAGAAAGATAATAATAATAATAATAATAATAATAATAATAATATTTGGGTTAGAATATTAGAAAGTTGTGTTTGTATAAGAAAACTAAAAAGTAATCATTGCCCCAGGATTTTGTAATAGATGAGTAAGGGGCTGTTTGTTTACATCTTAATGAGGCTTTTAATGGTTCAGACCTCTTACTGCTTCAGCAATTAATGGTTCAGATTGTTTGTTTCACGAGCAGATGTCTGAATGGTTCAGACATTTGCCTCTGAATGGTTAAGATTTCTACAGGGTCTGAATGGTTAAGACCTTTAGGGGCTGTTTGGTAGCCTCCAGGGGCGGTTCTTAATAGGCCTGTGGCAGGGCCACGACCCGGGCAAGTTTTTCGGCCGTAGTGCTAATTTTCCGCTTTTCGATCGAAATTTTTTATATATACTATGTTTGGCCCGGGCTTACCCGGGCTTTTTTTAGTGCCCGTGTCTTTCGGCCCTGGCACGTTCAACGGGCAAGATCCGCCACTGGTAGCCTCCTAATGACCATTCAGATGCAACCTCTTAATGGTTTAAAACCTCTGAATGAATAAGAGGTAACATCAAGTCTGAATGGTTAAGAGGTAACCTTTGAATGGTAAATCATCACATGTCACATTCTTCTACCTTCTCATTGGTAATTTTCTTAATGGTTCCATTAAGATGTAGCCTCTTAATGACCATTCAGAGGCTACCAAACAGCCCCTTAATCTGAATTGGTCAGACATTTGCCTCTGAATGGTTAAGCATTATACAAGCTCTTAATGGTTCAGACCTCTTACTGGTTCAGCACTTAACCATTGAGATGTTGCCAAACAACCCCTAAGATTAAACAGTGAATTTAAAAAAGATGTATCATTTAAACTAAGGGTATTGTTATCCATTCAAGTTAAGCTTTCTCTCTCATCTATTTCCCCATTTTTAAAAAAATTGTTAATAACTCTTTAATACTATATTATGAAAAACAATGCATCATAAAAACGAGATTTTTTATCTTTAAAACAAAAAGACTATTGCTAATTACTTTTAATTTTTTTTTTCGAAAACCCATATCGTAAAAACCTAATTCACAATGATAGAACCCAGATCGTTAAACGCAATTCACAATGGTAAAACCTAGATCGTAAAACGCAATTCACACTTGCAAAATCCAGATCATAAAACGCAATTTGAAAAATTCGAAAACCCATATCGTAAAGCGCAAATGTACACAATTCAGATATATAAAACACAATTCTATTAAAAAACGCAATTCAAATAAACACAATTCACCTAGATCCTAAAACGTAATGATTGACGAAATTCTTCAGATTACTTAGGATTTCTTCAACGATTACGAAATTTAAATGCTAGAAACACTGATCGACAATCGAATCAACGAATCGAGTGATCTACTTGAAAATCACGCGAAAAAAGTGAGAAATTGTATAATAGTGAGCTGATTTCTTCAAATAAGTTGAAGAACACGTTGATTGAGTGTTTGAATTATTGATTAACGAAGAAAATCGCAATATGATGAAGTGATTTTAAGTTTCTTATATACACATATGGAAACCATATAAAACACAAGAGTAAATTACATTCTAAGTCCCTTTGTTTTATAGGTTTTAACCACTTGAGTCCAAAATCAAAATATTTAACGCTCTGAGTCCCTATTACCACTTTTCTTAACCATTTGAGTCCAAATTTCTAACACTATCCACCAAGTCTGTTAACTATGAGGGTAATTTGATCATTTACACACAAAGTACAAGTCTTATATGCACATGAGTACAAGGAACAAGTCTTTAATGCATTAACTTTTAATATATAATATATATAAAAATAAATTACCTACACCTCACCATCACCACTCCACCACCGCACCTTCACCACCACTCCACCACCATCGTGAATTGTCACAAATCATCAAAACCTCAAACCCATATCAAACACTATATTGTAGTATGCTTAGAAATTTGGACTCAAATGGTTAAGAAAAGTGGTTATAGGGATTTAGAGAGTTAAACATTTTGATTTTGGACTCAAATGGTTAAAACCTATAAAACACAGGAACTCAAAAAGTAATTTACCCAAAACACAAATTGTGTTGCTGAAGTGTAGTCTATTAGTTGTTTGTATGCCACTTGAGTGGTCCAGGTTCGATTCACTGTAGGCTTGTTTTTGAGGATTTTTTTTTAATTATGACTGTTTTAATAACACCCCTTAACTCTAACCAAATTTACACTGATGCCCCTAAACGTTAGCAAAGTTACTAGACAGTGCAAAAACTTCATTTAGTTTGACATTTCTTTAATAACTTACGTTCGTTAAGTTTTTCTAAAAGCTTAGGTACCTAGTTATTGTTTTTTTTTCCTCGGCATTCTATTCAAGTATAAGTTATGTTAAAATGAGGTTCTATTCAAAAGTAAAGCGGTATGATGATGACCTGAACCGATTCTAACGGTTTGCATTTCTAAACAACCACCTGTATTTTCAAATAATGTTTGCTTTACATATCATTTGCTCTGTTCACCACAACGTGTAACGTCAACAACCTAGTTTCTAATAATTCTCACTTTTTATTTTAATCTTTTATTTATGCACCAAACTGGAATGTTTGGAACAAGGATAATGTAAAGTAAGCTTCACATGTCGTGAGATGGTTCAACATTTTACTACACCGATGAAACGAGATTGTAATAAGGAGCTTGGTGATTTTACTATGATTAACAGAATGGTTATTCATGAGGCCCGGTTAATGTCTCTTATTCCTAAAGGAACTGATTGGTGGTTGTGTCATGTCAAGCGTGTTAACCAGGTTATTGAATATTTTTAAATAGTAACTAGTATTAAGCCGCACCGTGTTGCCACGAGAGCGTCAAACCGTGTCAAGTAGTACCGATGTTACATCACCGTAAGCGACCACCAACATTGAGGTTCGGTCTAACGTTAATGCGAAGAAATTAAAGCGAAACGTAATACATAGAAAAGAATAACTAAGTCGGTCTAGCACCTGGGCATTGCGACAAATTTGTCAAACGGGGAAAAATAGACGTAAAAACTTTGAAGTACACGCGTACGTTGTGTCGTGTTAACTCGCAAAATTTAGAACAAAACGTAAAAACGTTGAACCACACACGCACGTTGCACCGCGTTAACTCACATAATTTAGAACGAAACGTAAAATGAAAATTTGGGAAAGATGAAAAGTATAAGGGACCATAGTTGAAAGTAAAAAAGTTGTGAGGTTAAATTGCAAAAAATGAAAAGTTTTGGCTCAAAAGTAAAAAAAAAATCAAATTTTGTGATGTTAAATTGCAAAAGGTGAAAAGTTTGGGTTACTTTTTTTATAAAGATCCTAAGCATGAGGTACAAAACCATTATACATAGAATAGTTGCAAATTGATCCTATATAAATTTATCTTGTAATTGGATAAATATGTTTACGTAATCTATCGGCTCTTAAAACCAACCCAAACAACGCATCATTAGTGTATTATTCATTATCGGTCTAATTTTGACAAGATTGGTTCCACCTTAGTTGTGAAACTTTTGAAGCTACTCATACACTACGTAAACACACTAAACGATTTCCGGCAAGTGAATTTCAAACTCAAAGGACATCTCCGGCAATACAACAAACTGCTCTTGTTGTTGTATCATGGGAAACAAATGTGTTCTCAAAGGATACGTGATACTTGTTTTAAGGAAAGCCATGTCAAACACATGTCCTTCACAACTCTAGTTCTACCATTCTTCATATTTCATTTACTAACCCGTTGTATTTTGGTTTCCATTCATACGAAAAGTCTAATGATATTATTTATTTAAACACCTGGTAAATTCATATAAGAGTAAAATGCACGGATAGTCCTTGTGGTTTGTCAAAATAACACCTTTAGTCCCCAACTTTTGGAAATTACACTCATGCTCCCTGTGGTTTGCTCGGTTGTTACTCGGACACTCCCTAGAGTGGATAGAGGTTAGTTTTCTCTGTTAAATGGAAGCAAAATGACAAAATTACCCCCACGAATTAAAAAAACAATCTGAAGAAACACTGAACTAATTAAGGGACTGAATCAGTTTGGTTTATGTTCCTACCATAATGGTTAATCTTCTTTATGGTTTCCTGAGCTCCTTAATGACTGAGTTATCTGCAAAACAGAACACCGTTACTCGTTAAGAGGGGAATGTGGGGGTTTCCCTCTTAACCGGGCTCCGGCGTGAGAATAAGCGACTGATTTAGAGAGATAATTAAGTATTAAGTGTGAGAGTGGAGGGAATGGAATGCTTAACCTGTGAAGTGAGATCTCTATTTATAGCCGGAGATGTGTAAGAGGATGTGGGCTGATGGGCCTTGGGCCGGAAGGCGACAACATAAGGGAGATGCTCCTTGTCTCACTGGTGTCGACCGTTAGTGGTTAGCAGGAGCTCTCTGGAGCTGGCGCAATGTGATTGGAGCCACGTGTCACTGTTGTCGGCCTGGCCGCCCTTCTGCCATCAGCAGGTAAGTGGAGATCGTGGGGCAGTTGTCTCTGCCTTACGATTGGTGCCATGTAGGCGTCCTTAAGTACTTTTTGTCTCCTGCATGTCAGATGATCGTGGAGAACGATTGAGCAGGGCCAGAAGGACGCTGATTGGCCCTTTTCCTTTGACACTTGTACCCTGTGTACTATCTGAAACGGCCTTGCGCCGTTGTCACACACGATTCTTGCTGAACACGTAATAACCCCGCGCGGGGTATGGGCTACTGCATGTTCTTTCAGAATGCTAAGTGTTGTTATTGGAGTTTCTAGGCCTCGCGCCGAGTTACACAGATGTGTTGTAGCCCGCGCAAGGTTGGCAAATAAGGAAATTGTTGAATAAGGAGTATGGTCCCGCGCGACCTTGCAGGAGGATTGCGCAGCTTTTTGGGACCATACCCCTTCAAGTCCCCCCAGTCCAGTGCTGCACCATGCGCGAGGCAAGTGGTTGGAGCTCTGGACTTAGAAAAATAAAGTTGTAGAAAATGCTTCTTTGACTTGGGTAAACGGCGCGCGTGTAAGCTTGTTGGTTACTACGGCGCGGCTACCATGTTTGGCTCTAGCTTTTTTTGTTTAACTTGTAGATGAAGTTTGTAATTACTTTGGGCGGGAAAATCTTCGAGATTTGAATTCTGACAGGTTTGTGAGAAACGTCGTTGATGGTGACGTTTGAGTTGACCACATACACAGCTGTCATCAAGTTGTCTCTGACGGTTGGTCATTCCGTCAGGAGAGTGAGTTCCACGCGCGCGTGGTAACCGTCACTCCGGGATTCCCGCCTTACGTGTCGTCTTCTGATTGGTCACGTGCGCGGCGATCCCGGCACGTTTACCCATCGCATTAAATGCGATGGGTATATATATCTGAAGAGACATGAAGGGTTATCACTCTCTTCTACTCTTTTCCTTATTTCCTCTCGAATTTCTCTGAATCTTCAAAGTTTGAAGAACACGGTTGCAGATTTTCACATCCTTGAAGAACCTCGTAGCAGATCTTTAAGTCTGTTTTCAGAATATTCGAGGTTTCCTTGTCGATTAAATATGGCTGAAGAACATCAGGAAGATGTTCCCGGAGAAGAGGGCCCTGTTCCCGTTCTCCGGTGGGATTTAGGGTTGTTTGAACAAATCGTTCGTAGTTTCCGGTTCCCACCGGAATGGGATGCCCGGTACCCCGGCCAGAATCAAACGGCTGCCGACGCACCGCCGGGGTACATCACCTTGTTTGAAGACTTCTTTCATCAAGGTAACTTCTGATTGCCGGCGACGAACTTCATGGCCCATATTCTGTAGTTTTATGGGTTTCATATATCGCAGATGAGCCCTCCCGGGATGGTCCGGGTTCGTCACTTTGAGTTCTTGTGTCGGTCTCATGGTATCGAGCCGACGGTTGAGAAGTTTAGGGTATTCTATCAGCTTATCCGGAATATGGGCTTCTTCTCTTTTGCCAGCCGAGGGGCTGCGAAAAAGATACTATTGAATCCTCCCAAGAGTTTCCACGACTGGAAACCCAAATTTTTCTATATTCGCGAGGAGGTGATTCCGATCGCCATGACATTTCGCGCCTGGACGGAAGCGATTGTTAAAGAAGATCTGGCGATCCCCAAGAATGACGCTTGGTATAAGAAGCTTACTTCTACCCCAAACCGAGTGTTTGGAGAAAATGTCTTGGTAGCGGCGCACATGAGTGACCAGTGGCCGGCTGATAGCAAAGACGTTCCGGTCTTAAAGCTTGAAGATAAAGGTTAGTTATTTCAATTCTTTTGATCTCTTCGTTTTGTAACCTGTGCTAATCTATATATTTGCGTGTGTAGAGGTGCAACTGTACCAAGCTGCTTTCTCCACCTTTGGTGGTTCCATGGGTGTGCGCCCGCTCCAGGCTGGGGAGGAGTATTGGTATGAACAAATTAAGGGTAACTTCATGTACCCGGTTGCTGATGCATTTGCCGCGCCGCCTACCGCAACCGAAGGTGCGCATATACCTAACTCTCGTCCCTTGCGCTCTGTTACTTCTGCTGGGAAAGAGGTTGTCTATCTTTCCAGCGAAGAGTCTGTGGGATCCTCAACCGGGGAGTTAAGTTCCTGGTCTACCATCTTTGCAGGTGTGCTGCGCGATTTGGGCATCGACCCTGAAGAGAAGAAAAAATCAACCAGGAAGAAGAAGGTGATCAATCTTGAGCCTGAAGTGGCGAGTAAGAAAGGTGGGAGTAGCCACGTAGCTGCTGGTGCTGCTGATAAAGGTACTCTTCGGCTTCGTCAGAGTGACTTGAAAGATTATGTGATAATTAGTGACTCACTTGAAGGCTTGTTGCGCGCAGGCGAGAAGAAAGCTGGAGCAGGTGGCTCAAAAAGTGGAGGTAGCGCGGGTTCTCGCAACCCGGATGCTGGTGCTACTCCTTCCTCTGTTGCACATGAGGAAGAGGAAGAAGAAGAAGAAGAAGAGGAGGCTGCTGAAAAGTTGATCAACAGAAAAAGAACTAGAAGCGAGACCACCACTGGTGTGGTTGCTGCGCAGATAGCTGGTGCGGTTCCCTTGATCGGGAAAACGAGCAACTTGCGCTCTCTTTACAAATTCTCTCCTGGTACGTTCTTAGTTTTGCCTTCCTTCTGTTGCTTTCTTTTCTTAATCACTTAACTTCTGCAGAGACCAAGAAGAAGACCTCTGAGAAGGGTGTTGTGCTTACGGAGCCAGAGCCAAAGAGGCCAAAGGTTACCATTAAATCCTCCAAGACTGCTGGGGCTGAGTCTGCCAAGGATAAACATGTTGCTGAGGGGGATAAGGCGAAGGCTGCCGAAGAGAAGAGAAAGGTTGATGAGGAGCGTAGGAAGAAGGTTGATGAGGACAAAAGGAAAGTTGAGGAAGAGAAGAAGAGGAAAGCTGAGGAAGATAAGAAGAGGAAAGCTGAGGAAGATAAGAAGGCTGAGGAGGCGAAGAGGAAGAAAGCCTCTGATATAGAGAAGGAGAAGGAGAAGAAAAAGGCTGTTGAAAAGCCTATTGATGATGCCTTGAGATGTACCGGTGCCGCTGCTATCGCTACTCAAGAGAAAACGCAGGGTCCGGAGGTTTTAAGCGTTGCGGGGTCTGCCAAGCTCCATCAAGAGAAAAGAAAGGACCCTGATGTTGAGAAGCCTACCCGCCCTACGCATACTGATACCCCCCATCGCTCCAAGGTGACTTCTACTGGGGGATCAGGTCCGTATGTTTCTGGTGGCGCGAGCTCTGGTGGCGCTGGGGGTTATAACCCACACGTTATCGGGGCGAAGGACACCCTTGGTGACATTTACTATAAAAGTTATACTGAAGAAGAACGTGGTAATGCCCCCCACCAGGCTCCCTGGGGTTTGAGGCAAAAGGACACCTTTCAGGAGTTCGGCCATTGCCGCGATTGGTTCTTAAACTCCTTTACTCCTAGTGAGGTTTTCCGGCAGAGGGCGAAGACTCATGAAGGGCTATATCGCACTTATGTGATCGGGGAGGCCAACACTCGCGCTGCTAACCATCAAATAGTTCGTGAGTGGCGGACAATGGTTAGGGAGCGGTCAGATTGGGATAACTACCTCGAACGAATGCTGAAGCGTGTTAATGAGTTCGAAAGGTCGAAAGCTACCTTTGATGAAGAGAAGGCAAAGTTTGAGGCTGACAAGAAAGCGAAGGAATGGGGGCGCGAGGGCCTGAAAACCAAACTTCAAGCTGCCGAAGATCTGTTGGCAAAGGAGAAGGCTGAGTGGAGGAAGATCTGCGAGAGAGACAACCAGCGCGCTTATGCTGCTCGCACTAAAATTACTGAGCTCGAAGGCAAGGTTGCTGAGCTGACCTCGAAGGACGAGGAGGCGCAAGCTGCACAGGCTGCTAAGGAGCAGATTGAGGTTCGTAAAACTTATACCCTTTCCTTCTGTGCTTTGTTTGCAAAATAGCCTAAGTCCTTTGTCCTTTTTTAGGTTGAGTTGGCTGATGTGAAGTTGCAGCTGTCGAGTAAAGACAAGGATCTTAAGGCCAGGGATGTCGAGATCGCTGAACTGAAACGCCGCCTGAATGAGCAGGTTGATAAATGCGAATCCTTGGAAATCGATCTTGAGGCGGAGAAAGTTAAGGCCGCAACTGCTGAGGAGGCCAAGCAGCGAGCTGAAGAAGCGCGTGATGTAGCCCATACTAACTATGCTGAGGCTCAGGGCATCGTTGATACTCTTGTCTCTGAGGCCGGGTGGATGCGCGGCCGCGGAGTAGTGCTGGTATGCTATTCTTTTTTCCCTTAGAAGTTTTATTTGTTAAGAGTTGTTTTTAATACAGTCTTCGCTGTAGATTGCCAACTCTGTCCTTAACGCTGGGGAACTGGATCGTGCTGTTGCTGCTCTGACAGATGCCGCGCGCGCCGTTGGTCATCGTGGAGGCTATCTGGAATGTGCGCAGCACGTGGAAGAGGTATTCGGGCAGGAGTTTGACATTAGTCATTGCTCAGCGACTGACCAGGCTAGTGTCGAGTTGACACGTGCTGAGAATGCTTATGACCACTTATCACTGCCCGTGATGGACTTGGTCGCGAAGGCTTTAGAGCATGATGACTGGTGTCAGCGCCTTAAGGCCATTCTTAACCCACCGATAACGGTTGAAGTATCAGATGAAGAGGAGATTGCGGGCAACGATGGTGATGAAGGCGATGATGGTGGCGACAAGCATGATGATGATGATGCTGGTGATGGTTTTGAGTAGGTAGTCAGGCTTTTTGCCTTGTAATTTTCGGTGTTAGTAGTTGCGCTTGTTTTGGGTCGAATGAATGACATTGTGTTTTCATGTAATTGTTGCGCGGTCGCGCTTGTTTAAATATGATGTTTGTTTATCCTTTCCCGTTACAATTATTGCACTGTTGTTAGGAACTTTGGTTAAGTTAGCGCGAATAAATGTAAGAGTGGCTCTTGTGCGAGTGTCACTGCCCGGTCTCGCGCTATGTTCGCGGAGGACCTTGGAGGCATAGCTCAAGAGCTCATAATTTGCTGGAGTGTTTTCGTGCTAATCAAAAGTTTAACATGCATTTGTAACGAAAGGAGTCTTGATGTATGTAAAATGCAACATATAAATTACATCAATTAAGGCATAAAACTAACCCTTTTTAAGTACTAATATTGGAAAAAGAGTGTTTTTGTCTTCCTTTTGTATTTTCAGGATTAAATGAGCTCAAAAACGCAAAAGAAGCAAAAAGACAGCTAAATCCAACATAAATACAAGAAAAGGAATATTAGTGGACTGCCCGACCCCTCAACGGCACCTTCCAAAGCAAAATAGAGAAATCAGAAGACTGAACACGCCCCGTGCTCAGCCAGCACGGGGCCGTGCCCAAGAAGCAGCATAAAAGACAAATCTATAGAAGCTTCTATTGCCCATCACGGGGCCGTGCTCAGCGGACACGGGGGCGTGTCGAAAGTACAGCAGGCGCATTTATTGTAATTGCGAATTACAATTAATGAGGAAAGAGATTGTCAGACGGACACGGGGCCGTGCCCAGCGGACACGGGGCCGTGTCCAGCTCTCTGTTCAGCCTATAAATAGGAGTGCTTGGATTCATTTCATCTCATCCCTTGGCACACCACCTCTCTCACACCTCATCCACCACCCACCACCATCACAACACCATCATCCACCACCATCATCCATTGTCCATCGTAGAGTGTGTGAGTCGTCTCGGGATCCAAGATTGATCGTAAGAGTTCTTGACAATCAAGGCCATGTTTGCCTAAGTCTCTTACATCACTTGGTGAAGACAAAGTGTCTAGTATAATACTTTTTATTTCTAATCTTTTGCACTTTTTATTTGGTTTTGTATTAATGACTTTAATAACTAGTTACTTATGTTGAAGGTGATCTTTCCTTATCGTTTGTCCGTGGTGTCTTGGCATTATTTTACTGTCTATATAAAATAAAGGATTTTCACCATTCATATCTCCACGGTCTATATGGAGGTATGTTGGCTACCTGGTAGGGGGTTAAGGGAACGGTTTGGTAAAGGTCTTGCCATTGTTCAGCGTTTAGAGGTCCTGCAATGGACCTGGGTCAAATTTAGTAGGACCTCCTTCAATACTTCACGGTATTGGATGGCGGGGGTCCAAACTCTTTGATCCCCTCATAAGTTAACTACTATTAATACTATAACCCGGCTATTTAGGACTGTATCCCTGCTGACTCAGACTACTTAGCCGAGGGTAACGTCACCGCCAAAAGCGGGGCCTACCACAATACTGCATTAATAACTTAATTCATTATCTTCCAATAATCCACCCTTTTAGGATTGTATCCCTGCTGACTCAAACTACTGGGGTGAGGGTAACGTCACCTTCAAAAGAGGGGCCTACTACAATAACTAAGATAATCTCTTAATTATGTGCAAAAGTGCGGAAATAATCAAAGGTTATACTAGATACGAGTCGGAACCAAGTGATTCATCTTGTCTATCTGTTTTTTTTATTTTATTTTTATTTTCAGCATTTTAGTTAGATTTTAATTTTCTTAGTTTAAAACATTTTTCTAAACTTTTATTTTGGTTAGACGTTGAGGATAAACCGGTACTAAAAGCTCTTGTGTCCTTGGACGACCTCGGTATCTTACCAACGCTATACTACACTCAACGATGGGTGCACTTGCCCATATGTGTGTTTAGTGTTAGTGAAATATCGTGTTTTATAAATTTAAAACTTGGCTAAAATAAGTGTTAAAAAGGGCTTAAAATATACACCTAAAATAAGTAACACTTCGCACGCATCAAGTCTTATCGTAAAAGAAAACATGTCGTATGCTTTCATTGCTTGGGAAACAGGCGCTTAGGCCAACATACATTGCTTGTAACTTAAAAGGGCGTTTAGCCTACATAGGAAAGTAAAAAGGCGCGTGGCCAGCGATAATGAGTAGTTGCGCAAGACCGAGAGCGATTACATATAGCATTTGCGCAGTTGTTGCGCATTCCATGTGCGTGGGATGATGTGTCCATCCAGGGTGCGCAGTTTGTATGCCCCTTTTCCTAGCACTTCCTGTACTAAGTATGGGCCTTCCCATTTGGGTGCTAGCTTTCCTGGGCGCTCGGCGTTTGTTGCCTCGTTGTCTCGAAAGACGTATTCTCCTGGAGTGAAGGTACAGATGCGGACTCGTGCATTGTAGTACCTTTCTAGTTGTGTTTTGTACTTGGCTTCTTTAATTCGCGCAATTTCGCGCCTTTCTTCTAGCAAATCCAAGTCAAGACGACGCTCTGCCTCGTTGTCGATTGCGTTGACTGCTGTCAAGCGCGGAGAGGGCAGGCCAACTTCTGCCGGGATAACCGCTTCTGAGCCATAGACTAGGATAAAAGGGGTTTCGCCGGTACTTGTCTTCGGCATGGTTCGGTGAGCCCACAAGATACTCGGGAGCTCATCCACCCAGCCTCTTCGCTTTGTGCCCAGTCGGGCCTTTATTCTATCGACGATACACTTGTTCACACTTTCAACCTGCCCATTGCCTTGAGGATGCGCAACGGAGGAGAAAGTGTGTTCGATTTTCATCTCTTTCATCCACTTCTGGAGGTCCTCAGATGCAAAGTTGGTGCCGTTGTCAGTTACAATCTTGAGTGGTAGGCCGAATCTGCAGATGATGTGTTCCCAAATGAACTTGCGCACCATCATGGCTGTAGTTGAAGCGAGGGCTTTGGCCTCCACCCATTTTGTGAAGTAATCGACGGCCACTATTATAAACTTGACGGCGCCAGGAGCCTCTGGGAAAGGTCCCACCATATCAATTCCCCACTGCTGAAAGGGCCACGCAGTGGATACGGGAATAAGATCGTTTTTTGGGCGCAGGGTTTTTGGAGAATGTCGCTGACAGGAGTCACATTTGCGCAACTCCTTCAGGGCGTCGACGTGCATCCCTGGCCAATAATATCCGGCGTTCATAATCTTCGCGACAACCATGCGTGGTCCTGCATGGATGCCGCAGATCTCTTCGTGGATCTCCCTGATTAGGTAATTTGCATCTTGGGGGTCCACGCAGCGCAGTAATGGCCCCAAGAAGGAATTGCGGTCTAAGATACCACCATTCATTTCGTAATGCAGGGCCTTGTTTTGAATCTTCCTTGCCTCTGCTTTGCTCTCAGGGAGTACTCCTTCTTGCAAATACTGAATTATAGGGTTCATCCAGGATGGCTGCCCTATCTCGATCACGTTGACTTGCCGTAGCAAAACTGATGGATTCTTGAGTACTTCAATCCTTATATCTTTGGCGAGATGTTGAAAGGAGGTTGAAGCCAGTTTGCTCAAAGCGTCTGCTGGTTTGTTTTCAGAGCGGTTGATGTGCACTACCTTGTAGGACTTGAACTTTTGGAGCAACTTTTTCGCCTGATCCAAATATAGGGCCATAACTTCACCCTTTGCATCGTATATACCGTTGATTTGGCTAGCTATCAAGAGTGAATCAACGTGTGCTTGTAGGTTTTCAGCTCCCATTTTTATGGCGAGGCGTAAGCCTGCCAGAAATGCCTCGTATTCCGCCTCGTTGTTGGTGTTTTTAAAATCCAACTTGATGGCGTAAGTAAATTCATGATTCTCGGGGCTCACAAGGCGCAATCCTGCTCCCGCGCCATCCTCGTTTGAAGCTCCATCGGTGTATAACATCCATAACTCATTCGTTGATTCTTTCACAGGTGTTTCAACAAGCTCACAATCCTTGATTTTATCAATTGGGACTTCTGTGATGAAGTACGCCAGAACTTGACCCTTGATGGCTGGGCGCGGCCTATATAGGATGTTGTGGCCCCCTAGTTCGATTGCCCATTTTGCTAACCGCCCTGACGTCTCTGGTTTTTGCAATATCGTGCCGATGTGAAAATTGGTAAGTACGGTGATCACATGCCCTGTAAAGTATCTGCGCAGCCTGCGAGAGGCGTGTAGCAGCGCAAGCACCAATTTCTCCATTGTGGAGTATCTTGTTTCTGGATCGGTAAGCACCCTACTGACATAGTAATTGGAGTCTGTACTCCGTTTCGCTCCACAAGTAATACCGACCCTACTGCCCTATCCGAAGAAGATAAGTACAGTACGAGTGGCTCTTTTTCAAACGGTGCAGTCAGGGTAGGGAGTTCGATCAAACACTCCTTCATTTGCTGAAAAGCCTTCTCTGCTTCACGGGTCCACCTGAACTCTTGTTTCTTCACACAGTTACGCAGAGTGCTGATAAAAGGGTATGACTTCGCGGCGTGATTTGATAGAAAACGGTTAAGCGCGGCTAGGCGGCCGGCCAACCGTTGCATCTCTTTGATTGTTCTCGGCGATGGCATTCGCTCTATTGCCTGAACCTTTTCTGGATTTACTTTAAAGCCGCCGTTTGTGACTATGAAGCCTAAGAACTTCCCTTCTTCCATGCCAAAAGAACACTTGGCTAGATTCAACTTCATATTCACGCTGCGCAATGAATTGAATGTTTTTTCGATGTCCTTCAACATTTGGTACTCTTCGGGACTTTTGACCACCAGATCATCGATGTAAACTTCAATATGCTTCCTGATATCTCCAGCGAAGGTCTTATCCATCGGGCGTTGATACGTTGCGCCAGCATTTTTTAAGCCGAAAGGCATCTTTGTGTAGCAGAAGATCCCTAGATCGGTTCGAAAAGCTGTCTTGTCTTCGTCTTCTAGCTTCATTTGAACCTGATGGTATCCTTTGTAGCAATCTAAGAAGCATTTCCATCTGTATGGCGCGAGAGAGTCTATCTTTTTGTCGATCTCAGGCAAAGAGTAGCAATCTTTAGGGCATGCCTTGTTGAGATCGGTATAGTCAACACACATTCGCCATCCTCCACTAGACTTCTCTACCATCACGGGGTTCGCAACCCAACTTTGATAACGAACCTCCCGCAAGATCCCTGTCTTTAGCAACTCACATACCTGCTCATTCATCGCTTTGGTTTTATCCGCCCCTAGGCTGCGTCTCCTTTGCACTTTTGGCTCAACAGAAGGATAAGTGTTTAGACAGTGTTCGGTGATGTCGCGCGGGACACCGGTCATGTCAGCCGGAGTCCAGGCGAAGATATCCATATTTCTGAACAGGATTTGCTTGAGCTGTGTTCGGATGTTTGGTGAGATTGCGTGGCCTATCGTCACCGTTTGCTCCGGGTATTTGCGGTTCAATACCCACTTTTCTGGCTCGGTTGTTGAAACCTTGGGTGCTTTTGTTGGGCGCATTTCTTCTGCCGCCATTACTTCTTTCTTAGCGTAAATGATCGCCACCCCCGTTTTGGTTGGAAACCCTATCGCTGAGTGGGGTGTGGAAGTGACCATGTTGAATTCGCCTTGGGTTTCTCTCCCAATCAACACATCATGCCTTGATTTAACAGGCATTACCATGAAGTTAACATTCGTTGTTCTTGAGTGCTTCCCGTCAGAGAGTGTGACGGGGAAGCTGATCTGGCCTAGCGGGAAGAGCATTTCATTGCAGAATCCAGACAGTGTATAATCAACTGGTTCAAGTCTCGCCTTATCATCTTCATCAAACTGGTTAAAGCATTGCTCGTAGATGATATCAGCCGTACTCCCTGGATCAATGAACACGTACTCTGTTTCGTAATGGCCGATAATACCGGTAATGACGACGGGTCGAGTGGCGCGAGGGCCGCCGCGCACTACTGGGAAGATGAACTGTTGCTCTTGCCATGAGGGTTCGTAAGGGCGCTTGCCTTTCTCTTTTGCGCTGTATCTTGGTCCGTTGACCATATGGGTTTCTAGACGTCTGACTTTCTTGTGGTTCCCCTCATCGTGGCGTTGGAGCTGTCGAGTTTCTTTGCGCATGTTTTTCACCAGATGGCTCAGCTTCCTAGTTTTTAGCGCTCTTTCGATCTCTTGACGTAAACTGTAACAGTCGTCCGTCAGGTGTCCCGTATCTTTATGGAAGTCGCAGTACAGGTTGGGGTCTTGCCCCTTTTTGTTCGTCATAGGCCTTGGAGCCTTGAAATCGTGATTCTCCGTCATTAGTACCTCTTTAGGTGTTTTTATGAGCGGAGTCTAGTGCTTTTCTCGATTGTCATCCCTTACTGCTTTCCGATAGCCGATGCGATCAATAGTATCTCGTGCGTCTTTTTTGTAGCGGGACCGTTCTTCATAACGAGGTCGTTCACTATAACCGCTGGAGTGATTTGCTTTCCACCCAGGGTTTTTGCCTTTGTTTCGTCTGTTATCGTCGCGCAAGTGACCTCCTTTAGAAAATCGATCTTCAGTACGATAACTGTTGTTTCTGGCTAGTGACTCTTCAGTTTGCGCGACTATCTTCGCGGCTTCCATGAGTTTATCCCATTCCTTGGGCATTCCATCCTTCCCAGTGATGGTTCTAATTAGGCTGTCACATCGGATGGCTTTCTTGAAGTGACAGCGCATGAGTTGCTCACTGACGCCGCCGATTTCCAAGCACTCTTTGTTGAAGCGAGTGATGAAATCTTCCAAACCCTCGTTATCTCTGCGCCAGATGTCTTCAACCTCGGCTGTGTCGCGCTGGTATCGTCTTTGTTGACTGAAGTGACTCAAAAACTGAGTCCTGAAATCCACCCATGATTTTATCTTTCCCGGAGGAAGGCTGTCGAACCAGGCGCGAGCAACCCCTGTAAGCGTTTGGATAAACAGATGGCACCACATGGGCATATTCCATCCTCCCATGCAGCCCACGCTTGTGAAAACTCTGACGTGATCATCAGGATCAGTTAATCCGTTAAACTTTCCTACTGTCGGAGGTAACTTCTCTCTTTTAAGTGGCGCCAGTGCGATTTTTGGAACGAACTTGGAATGTTCTACAGCTTCAGCTGGTCGATAGGCGAGGCGAAAGTCTTGTTCAGCCTCTTCGGTGTACCCAACATGTTGTCTTGGTTTGTAGTATTCATGGTTTCTCTGTAAATGATTGAAGACTGAAGATCCTTCATCGTCCTCCCAAGTTGGATCATTCGGGTCAGTATCTTCCCATTCATCGTTCATGTTGCGCGGCGTGAGCCGGCTATGAACTGGGCCTCTTTGGATATTTGACGGATAGTCGTAATAGCTTTATGTTTCCCCTCGTGTATCGCGTGTGTCATGCACGCTCAATCTTCTGGTAGGGGGAGGTCTGTTAGCTCTTCCTTGGATGTTTTGCGGTGGTGGCATCTGACGCGCCCCGTGACTTGGGCCGGTTGGTGTAACCAAGGACGGTTCTGCCGTTAAGACTGCTTGTTGTGCACTCAAGGACTGATATGCCTCGTTAATGGTGGCAAGTTGTTTGGCGTACCATGAGGCTGGTGTTTCGCCCTCTGGTAGCCCTAGTAGCGCCGAGATGTTCTGAGGTGGAGCTGGGTTTGAAGGTCCAGCGCCGTTGTTTCCTGGGGTTGCCGTTTGAGTGATGCGGGTGATGCTCTCGCGCGGTCCCCCAGTGTTAGCTACTTCGATTTCGCCGATTTCTTCAACGTGTTGGGGTTGGATGTTTTGATTATCCACCCCCAACGCTGCATTAGGGTTTGCTCCGAGACCAACAAACTCGGGAATGATTCCTTGACCAGCCATGATCGAAGGAAGGAAAGACACGAAAACTCAGGAAAGAAGAAGATGAAAGTGTTTTGTAGAAAAAACCGGTGGGCGCCAATGAAGAAACACTGAACTAATTAGGGGACTGAATCAGTTTGGTTTATGTTCCTACCATAATGGTTAATCTTCTTTATGGTTTCCTGAGCTCCTTAATGACTGGGTTATCTGCAAAACAGAACACCGTTACTCGTTAAGAGGGGAATGTGGGGGTTTCCCTCTTAACCGGGCTCCGGCGTGAGAATAAGCGACTGCTTTGGAGGGATAATTAAGTATTAAGTGTGAGAGTGGAGGGAATGGAATGCTTAACCTGTGAAGTGAGGTCTCTATTTATAGCCGGAGAGGTGTAAGAGGATGTGGGCTGATGGGCCTTGGGCCGGAAGGCGACAACATAAGGGATATGCTCCTTGTCTCACTGGTGTCGACCGTTAGTGGTTAGCAGGAGCTCTCTGGAGCTGGCGCAATGTGATTGGAGCCACGTGTCACTGTTGTCGGCCTGGCCGCCCTTCTGCCATCAGCAGGTAAGTGGAGATCGTGGGGCAGTTGTCTTTGCCTTACGATTGGTGCCATGTAGGCGTCCTTAAGTACTTTTTGTCTCCTGCATGTTAGATGATCGTGGAGCACGATTGAGCAGGGCCAGAAGGACGCTGATTGGCCCTTTTCCTCTGCCACTTGTACCCTGTGTACTATCTGAAACGGCCTTGCGCCGTTGTCACGCACGATTCTTGCTGAACACGTAATAACCCCGCGCGGGGTATGGGCTACTGCATGTTCTTTCAGAATGCTAAGTGTTGTTATTGGAGTTTCTAGGGCTCGCGCCGAGTTACACAGATTTGTTGTAGCCCGCGCAAGGTTGACAAATAAGGAAATTGTTGAATAAGGAGTATGGTCCTGCGCGACCTTGCAGGAGGATTGCGCAGCTTTTTGGGACCATACCCCTTCACAATCAAGAACTATTTAATCTTTTAAAACTAAAATAAGACTTTTAGTTTACTTGTGGGACCCACCGACAACCTACTTTATCTTCCACCACCACCACCGCCATGAACCCTAGACACAAATCATAAAATTAACAGAGATTGTGCCTCTGTCATAAGCAATTGGTATAGGGCTTTTGATCTGGATGTTAAAACAAACAACATACATAAATGAATTAACTGATGAGAGAAGAATGCGAGCTGAAAAGGTTACCTGGAGGTTGTGTTTGTCCGGCGTCACAAACCTTCCCACACCTGGTCTTTTTCCGAACATTCTCAGCCTTCATCTTCCTCCTCCCTCCTCTAATGAAGCGAGGGTTGTAGTCAATCGAAATAGCAGACAACGAATGGTCCAATAACGAGTCTGATTCCTCCCGAATCCTTAACAAACCACTTTCCTGTTTCCTCTAAAACCCAACCTTCGCCACCGCCACCGCCAATCGAGTCCTTCACTTTCACGTCTAGTTCCGTCGGAAAAATGCTTCTCGTCGGAAAAAAAATGGTAACATGGAATTTGCTTTGCGACATCACCAATCTTGTCACCTCGATTCGGCCATGTTCAACTTACTCTAAAATTAACAAGGGTGTATGATTGGAGAAACATACGTGAGCCATTACTTCACTTCACATTTAAAATACTCTCTCTCGTCATAAACAAATGTGATTGTGCCTTGATTGAACTCATATTTCATGTTTCATGTTTCTGTTCATACTTATGTGGCAGCAGATGGTGGTGTGGGGGTGGTGGTAGGTGGTGGTGCTGGTGGCGGCAGGTGGTGGTGGGGGTTTTCCTGAGAGAGAGAGGGGGGTAGAGAGAGTCAGAGTGTGTTTTAGAGAGAGTGAGTGTGTGTTGTTTATATATATATGTGTGTGTATGGATTTTTCTAATATTTCAATAAAAGCAAGGGGTAATTTTGTAATTTCACATGGACTTAACGGAGAAAACTAACCTCCATTCACTCCAGGTACTATCCGAATAACAAAATGTCAAATCACAGGGACCACCAGTGTAATTTACAAAAGTTAGGGACTAAAGGTGTTATTTTGACAAACCACATGAACTATCCGTGTATTTTACTCTTCATATAATTACAATATTCCAAATCAGAGCTTAATAATATATACTCTCGATAAATTACATTTTTTGTCCTTTATGTTTATAGCAAATTTCAATGATGTCCTTTACCTTTTAAATTGACAAGTATTATAATTTACGTTTTATACCAACGAGTCGTACATAACTGAGTAATGGTGCAAGAACTGGCCCACGAACCCGCCTTCAACTTCCAGACCTTCTTCCTCCACTAGTTTTGTAGTTACAGAAGTGGTAGGTGGTTCTGGTAGAAAGACGGTGGCTAAGGTTGGGTTTGTCGGTATTTGGCCGGCCACTAGAAATCTCGTCGGAATAGGAATCTAGCATTCCCTTTCTCCTGCACTCCCCCCTCTGCTCTTTCTATCTAATGTGGTTAGGTTTGTGTGGTATAAGGGGACCCGGGGTGGGGATAAATTTCCCCGTGATATTTGTTTTGCACGCGTTATATATTACAATAAACCACCGCCACCAACAAACTTAACGTGTTATATTTGTTTTTCCGTGATAAATTAACGCGTGATAAAATGGAATGATGTGAGGGGATGTGAGGGTTTATTGTTGGGTGTTGTGAGTGGTGGGCATTTCCACTTAAAAAGGTTGTGAGTGATGGAATAATGGTTGATGACATGGCGGAAATTGATTGGATGTTGTGAGTGATAAATGAGTGGTAAGTGATAACCACCCCTACCCCCTAAAGGTGGTTTTTGGTTTAAGTACGGTAGATGTTGGATGGCTTACAAAACCTGCTAATGGTGGTAGTCTACGCCAGTGCTGGAGAAGGTAGTATTAGTTGGTGGTTAGGGGTGGTGGGTATGGTGGTGTTGTAACATAAATGTAGGGGGTTGGGGTTGTTTGATTATTGTATATAGAGTAAACTACCAAAATGGTTCCTCAGGTTTAGTCAGTTTTGACACTTTAGTCCAGAACTCAAACCTTTTGAATTTCGGTCCCTGTGGTTTCAGCTTTGTTGTTATTTTCATCCAAAAAACAAAATCCGGTCAAATTTTACAGTTAATATCCAGCTTTTTTTTTTGTCTTTTCTATCTTTTAATGAAGGGCAAAATGGTATTTTTAACGTTTTATTATAAAAAATTAAAAAAATCTAACCATTTTGCCCTTCAATAAAAATGAGGAAAAAAACAAAAAAAAAGCTATATTTTAATTGAAAATCTGACCAGATTTTGCTTTTGGATGAAAATGGCAACAAAATTGAAACCTTAGGGACCCAGATTCAAAATGTTTGAGTTTTGGACTAAAGTGCCAAAAGTGACAAAAACTCGGGGACCATTTTGGCAGTTTACTCTTGTATATATTTTTAAAATTTTTAGAATTCTTTTTGTTTATCTACGAAAAATATTGTTTGAATAAATTGGTAAAAGACTAATTTGCCCTCATGTGGGGTCCGCGTGATATTATTTAACGCTACAAATAAACCCGGTTATTGTCAACACGACAATTTTAAAACCTACAGGGTGATCCTTGTCAATTTAAAAACAAATGGCATACAGTAAAGTTTGGTATAAATACAAAGGACGAAGGGGACGAAAAGTATAATTTACCATATACTCTTTTTGACAACATTAGATGATTAAACTAAGGAGTTAAATACATGATATAACCATTAGTTCAACTCAGGTAATACGTTAAACTGTAGTTGTATCTGAGGAGACAAACATGTTCTCAAAGGAAATGCGAAACCTCTTTTAAGGGAACCATGCCTCACCAACTCTACTTCTACCCCTTCTTCGAATTTATTTATTTCGAGTGTAACCCGATGATGTTGTTTTTCTTTCATAAGAAAAGGCTAATGATATTATTATTCACTAATACACCAAGTACATTCACATAATGAAAATATCCCAACTAAGAGCTTAACGTTATACACTCTTATTGATACCATTAGAACATTAAACTTAAGACTCCAATTCATATTTAACAATCAGGATCCTTGATCTTGCCCATCCAAGTTGGCGGCAGCATTCCAGTTTGTTCATGAACTGTGTTAAACAACGGCGGTAACATTTTGTACACCCCGGCGACTTCCTTCATAGCACCACTATGACCATCACCCTCCTCCCCAACACCACCTGCACCGGTCCAAATACTAATCTTTGGTTTTAGTCCCTTAACCGCCTCCGCGTTAATCTTGGCAATTTCTTGATACATTCCACCATTGATCATTAGATAATCTCTTAGAGCACCATAGTTACCTCCCAATGCACCCAAAAGGGTCCTTATGTAGGTACCTTGTGCCTGTGCAAGGGCAACAAGACCTTCAGCCTCCCTTTGTTTTGCGTATAGTTCACCATCAGCAACTTGTTGACGAGCAAAGAACGTGGCCTCAGCCATAGCCTTTTGAGCCTCTGCTTCTTTTTCTTTCTCATACAGAATTGCTTCTGCAGCCTTTTGTTTCCTGTAAAGTTCCCAATTCGCCTCTTGTACCTTTTATCATATCCAACTTAATGATATTAATTACTATACAACACATACAAGTTTAATTTCAAAGTCTGCATGTATGTATGTATGTTACCTTGGTTTCATACTCAACACTCGCTTTGCTCAAGAACTCAGCCTTAAGTTTCTGGGTCTGAGTCAACGCGTTCATGATTTCAACCTCCTTCTGCAGCTCGGCCTCTCTAAGCGCCACCGCCTTGGTTGCCTCCACCTCGGCCACCTGTGCATCCTTGGCACACTTTGCCTTCTTTATGGCCAGCTCAGCATTTGCTTCTGCCACTTCGGCCTCCCTTTCGTTCTCGAACACCTTCACCTCCGTCCTCACCTTTACCTCTTCCTTCTTCCCCTCTCCTTGTCTCTGCGTCGATATGATCTTTGTTTCCGCATCAATCTTGGCCGCGTTCTGCAGTGTTTGTCCTTCTCGAAGCTTTGCTCCTATTTCACCCTAAATCATTGTCACAACTCAAAACATTATCAACTTACAGTTAAACCAAGATTAATTAAAGTTATGTATGATGAATATCACCTTCATCTTGGCCTCAGAGACATCGATTTTCGCCTGATTTGCTGCTTCCATTTGTGTCTTTTGTCCTAAATATGAGAAATACTCGTGTCCAGCAACGTCCACCAGTTGTTTGACGTTCGCATTGTAGATCCATAATCCGAACTGATTCATTTCCAGCTGAACCTTATCGAAAACCTCCTGCTTAAACTCCTTGGTTCCTTTGAAGATCTGTTCCATGGTCATGGAGGCAGCAAGGACACGTGTCTCGCCCTCGATGACCCCCTTGACGAGCTCATTCATATGGTTCGACTGCTTATCATGAGAGGAGATGAGCCTGGCATATTTGTGGAGACTCTCTTGGTCATCAGCTCGTGGACCGATAGTGAAAACAGCAGGGAGGATGAAGGGGAGTTTCTCGGCACTCATGGCCATTACTTCGAACGTGTAGTTGACCGGAGAGATGTCGAAGATGGAGTAGGATTGGCCTGGAAATACCCATGATTTCTTTGCGATTTTGATGTCGTCGATCCCGGATCCAGTGATGACTAAATACTCTGATGCCCTTGCTACCCTATACATGACTGCCCCAAGGATATTTGTAAAGTTGATGAAACAAATGCAATATGAAAGGGAGGTAGATAATCATGGAAGTTAAAACTATTGGTTCAGGCCCCTACTCTTTTCTCACTCAACAAACTCACACTTTCATTCAATAACAATAAACCATATATATAGATACAGACTCACGTAGAACTCCTAAAAATGAGAATAAACCAACCGATTAACCCAACAAAAACATTGCCTAGAGATATGTTATTTCTTGTTTATCTTTCTTTTCATTAATGATTAAAAAGTAAAAGAAATACATATTTTATATGCAAAACTCTTGAAAACCTATTATACCGTCACATTCTAAATAATATACTTCATCGTCTGAAACATTACAGTAGTTTGTGTTTTGCATATAAATTAGATTTGTTTTTCGCATGGATTATAAAAAAAACATATAAATACCTTTTGTATGTGGAGTTTATGTTGATGTTGTACAACGTATCATGCACAGAAGCCCAAACGCTGATCTATAGTTCGCTTAATTTGGTGTTCAGTGAGATATAGACGATGGTCGGGTTTTATGGATCAAAGAGTGAGCTGATTAGTGATTATGACTGGCTGAAATGATTCGGGAGAAACCACCGGCGAAATCGTCGCTTTGGGAACCGGATCTGACTCCATCAAAGTTGAAACTATTTTTTCTTTCTTTCTTTCTTTTTTAAAACTTTTTGTACAGATCAGAATTTGAAATCCACATGTATTCATTCTTGGAAATTCTAATGTTTTTTTTTTTTTTTTTTAACGTCCAACAAACTCAATCCCGAGCACTCTCGGGGCACCCACTGGACAAATGGAGTACTCCGAGAGTAACCCGAGTCCACCACCAATTCCGGGGAAAACCCGGTAACCCACCCGCAGGCACGGCAGTGAAATTACCGGTAAAACCCGTTTGGCTCAAGGATCCAACCTAGGTTTCCCTGGGTCTCCTATCATTGCCCACCAATGCCTCACTCTGCACCAAGTAGGAGTCGAACCTGCATCTCTCAAGAGAAATGCAAGACCTCCACCACTTGATCTAAAGATCATAGGCTTGGAAATTTTAGTGTTATCGATGGATTTTGACGATATTCGATTAACTTGTCGACAATGTTGATTTTGTTAAAAACTAAACGAGTTAGGAGATGTGGGAGTGTCGGCTCGTTTGAATTTAATAAGATTGGGTACTTATCGGTTTTGTAAATTCAATATATTTTATTTTGGGTTTTTAATTAAAATCATTTTTACTTTGGGCATGTTTATTAAATTAAATTTGGCGCACATCTTGTAATGAATTAACCAAGTATTAAACTTATTTGGGCTTAAGGAGTGGATTTGATTTGTTTTCCAATACGTCGACCCAGTATATGGTTCTTTTTCTCTCGAACAGAACAGAGAACAAAAGAAAAAACTACGGTTATTTCTCAACATAACAATCAAATTCGTTCTTGATTTTCTAAGTCAGATTTGTTAAAACTTTTTGATAGTACCATCAAATTAGTTTGATCTGATAGTGAATACACGATTCGTAGAGATTATCCAAGAGATTCCTAGTTTGTTTATGATTCAAGTTTCTTTAATTCAATATGCAACAGCGAAATGTGGCACATCACTCAATCATACTAGGCTACCAAATGTATTGATCAATTGCTTTCACCTAGCATAACCTTCCACAGCTGATGGTCTATATATCTTTGTAAACGAGTTAGTTTGTTATCATGTTGAAGGATATTATGCTATAGTTAATGATTGCATTTGTTTTACTAAACATGCATGATAACGCTTGCCAGTAGTCACAGTGGCTCGCTCAAAGAACCGGTAGTTAAGATGGCAACCAAACCAGACTAAAACATTATTCCACACAAATGTAGAGTATCATAGTCTGGGTTAGTTTCTGTAAATGTATAAATGTCTAGATAGTATATACATGGTTGTAAAAATCCCAACTAGTCTTCGATTAGTCGCCGATTAATCACTAATCGGACGTTCACCGATTAATAGCTATAGGCGGTCAATGGCGGTCCTATTCTGGTCAAATTTTGGCTAGATGCCGACCAAATTTTGACCAAACCATATAAACTAGTTTAATACTCCTCCGATGGACGGGTTACGTTGATGTATTAGATAGTAATAACATGAATGAATCTGCGAACACAAAGAAATAAAATTGGGTCATATTACACACAATTCTATGAGCAGTCTCCATTTGGCAAAATCCGCAGGTTTGGTAGTGGACCAAAATGTACACCCAGTAACCCAGGGGAGCCCAAACAGATTTTGTTCAAATTTTGAGGTTAATATAACAAAGTAGTGTAAATATGGTAATAATAATAAGATCTTGTGATTAATAAACTATTTTTAATAAAGATAATTTATAACTACTTATGTGACGTCCACTCCCCATTCCCAACTCCCGACGTTTATATCTCCAAACCGTCGTGGCTTATATAGGTTTTAGATGAGAATAAAACAATAATCTCTACTACATAAGTCTTAAATAACATGATGCGGAACTCTCAACATACAAAAGGAAAAATAATGAAAATCTATTCGAGTAACCCACCGTCAGCTTTAACTTGTCTTGAGTAGTTATACATGATGGCTAGCTCGTATTAAATCATCTCGAACTAACTTACATGTGACTTTTTAATAACTATACATAATTATGTATTAGATGATTTTCATAAATAGTTAATTAAAGTGCCTAATTAAAAAAAAAACACTTTTTAGTTTTAATTTAGTTACATCAAATGTATTTTAGCACTTAAACATAGTAACATGTACGTTCAACATTCATTTTGTACTAATAACAAAAAGTGAAGGTCATTCTCGAAAGAGCAAAGCAACTATTTCGGTAATGATGAGGAGGGCTTTGAAAGATGAGAATCAATTAAATTAACTTTTATTTAAGTTACATCAAATGTATTTTAGCACTTAAACATAGTAACATGTACGTTCAACATTCATTTTGTACTAATAACAAAAAGTGAAGGTCATTCTCGAAAGAGCAAAGCAACTATTTCGGTAATGATGAGGAGGGCTTTGAAAGATGAGAATCAATTAAATTAACTTTTATTTAAGAGTAAACTGTCAAAATAGTCTCTGAGGATTGGTCACTTTTGCCACTTTATTCCAAAACTCAAACCTTTTGAATCTGGGTCCCTCTGGTTTCATTTTTGTTGCCATTTTCATCCAAAATCAAAATCTGGTCAAATTTTTCAGTTAACATCCAACTTTTTTGTGTTTTCCATCTCTTTTAATGAAGGGCAAAATGGTTTTTTAATGTTTTATTATAACAAATTAAAAAATCTGACCATTTTGCCCTTCATTAAAAGGGAGAAAATGACAAAAAAAACTGGATTTAACTGAAAAACCTGATAAGATTTTGATTTTGGATGAAAATGACAACAAAATTGAAACCACGGGGACCCACATTCAAAAGGTTTGAGTTTTGGACTAAAGTGGCAAAAGCAACCAAACCTCAGGGACCATTTTGGCAGTTTACTCTTTATTTAATGACAACAAACTTTATAACTAAATACAAAGCCTGGCTGAAATTAAACCAAAATACAATTACAAGAAATCTACAAAATCAAACTCCCCCCCCCCCCCACTTCTCCCATTCAAGAGCCCCAAACTTTGATCAACTTCTAACCCAAAGAAACATTTCCTTTAGTCAACTCCACCAATTTAAAATAAGGCACCTCCGTGCTGTTAAAATATTTCTCATTTGTAGCCAAAGCTTGAACATGTAGCTAGCATAAGAACAACACCACTTTCTCCCATGTCTTCAATCCTCGTTGGCGCTTGAAGAAGTCCAGCCTCTTCTGAAGCGAGTCCCCATCTTTAGGAGGCTCGATCTTCATCCATCTACAAAACTGCCACCAAGCGCTTTTGGGCGCGCGATAACCGTCGAAGATATGTTGCACATCCCCGTTATACAACCCGCACCTGCTGCATATAGTGTCATTTAATTGCATTAACTAAAGATCAATCCATCTAAATTCAAGCAAAACACAATTCACATTTAGATAAGGAATTATATTTAAAGAATGCTGATTATAAAACATACCCATGGAAACAATGGCATTTAAGCTAGAGATTTTTTTCTCATGTATTAAAATCAAAGGATCATCTGATTCCCGTAGAAATGAAAAAAAAAAACCTTCAGAATAAACTCTTAATGCTTACACATTTTTGGTTCCTTGTATTGGTGACGAAGTAAGGTGATATATAACCTCTGTCCAACTTCATTCCCTCAACCACTTCCAATTCATTGTAAAGTGTTTTACCAACCTAATGACTTTCAAAACCGCCATAAATACAATACAAAACTATACAAGTAAGCAATTGAATAAACTATGAATGAGTCAGGGAGTATGAGATGCAATTCAATATCGTTGAATCACCCTACTAAACAAACAACGGAAGGGTTATACAAAAAAGGAACTTACTTTGATATCTTTGTTATTGCAATTCAATATCTTAAATAAAGCTTTTAAGAGCTTATACCACTAGACATGTATAATCTGTAAGTCACTTACATATATGGTAATGGCACCCTCTCTGTCAACTTTTTCCATAGCATTGGCAATAAGCTCACCAATTTCTCGTTCTCCATTTGCTGATATTGTACCAACCTTTTAACATCAAATAAAAAAAATGTGACCTAGCTAATAAGATGACTTATTTTAAAATGTTCAATAAAAATGGTTTTTAGATCCATTATAAAATAAACAAACCTGTGCTATTTCTGTAGTACTGATCATTAGGGATGAGCTGGGTATCAAAAATGCCAAAAAGTGGGTATCAAACCGGTACCGAAAATGCCAAAAAGTGGGTACCGATTCGGTAACGAAACATATACGCACAAGAATTTCGGTACGATATACTCATCCCTACTGATCATCCTAGCTCTACTCTTCAAGTTTGTGACAACTGAATTAACATCCATGGTGATCCCACATCTAAGATCCATGGCATTCATTCCAGCCGCAACTGACTTGCAGCCTTCTGAATAAATTGCACGAGAGTGAGAACCGTTGCACAAGTGGTACCTAAAACATAAAAAAATCATGTAAGTAATCAGCCTTAAAGTAATGATTACATTCCAACTTCAAAGAAATAAAAGAAAAGTAAAACTCACCATCATCAGCAACATCTTTGGTGGTATTAGCAACTTGCTTCACAAGACTACCACCAACATTCTTCACCTTGTCTTGAAAGTCAATACTTTTTGCTACAGTAACACCATCCTTTGTCACTTTTGGAGCTCCATAGCTTTGTTCAATGGCCACATTTCGTCCCTTTAAAAGTAATCTATGATATAACAACCCTCCTAAATAATTTTTCGACACCCTAAAATATATTAAAATACCCCAATATGTCCTAAAATATACCTTGTATGTGAAAACCGAGCCCAAATACCTTTATTTTTATAAAAATAAATTAAAAACAAAATTCTTGTGTCGCTCGCGGGGCTCGTAACCTTTGGCTACTGCTTACGCGGGCCGCGACAACTCAACCACCAGGCCGCACCCGGTGCTGCCACGTGGCACAACGCATGTGAAGGCTAGTGTACTGACTGGGCCATGCTAGGGCCTACCAGCCTACTACGCGGGCCGCGTAGACCTTGGCCGGAGTTTACGCAGGGCGCGACAAGACCAGAATCAGGCCCTATATAAAGAGGCCATCGGCCTTCAGTTCCGATCGCTCATTTCCTTTCTTTCTCACGAATTTCTGAAGAAGTACACATAATTCTCGGGTATAATACCCCCTAAATAACGAAGTTCTGCTCTGTTGTAAGTATCATAACCCCGGTTACGTATTAGATACGCTGCCCGATTGATCCAGGGTTCCGTAACGGCTGTCGTGGTTCTGCCCGACGTAGTCGTTGGAATGCCGTCTCGGGGAGAGTATTACTGATGTGTGTAAAATGCAACATATAAATTACATCAAATGAGGCATAAAACTAACCCTTTTTAAGTACTAATATTGGAAAAAGAGTGTTTTTGTCTTCCTTTTGTATTTTCAGGATTAAATGAGCTCAAAAACACAAAAGAAGCAAAAAGACAGCTAAATCCAACATAAATACAAGAAAAGGAACATAAGTGGATTGCCCGACCCCTCAACGGCATCTTCCCAAGCAAAATAGAGAAGGCAGAAGACTGAACACGCCCCGTGCTCAGCCAGCACGGGGCCGTGCCCAAGAAGCAGCAGAAAAGACAAACCTATAGAAGTTTCTATTGCCCACCACGGGGCCGTGCCCAGTGAACACGGGGGCGTGGCGAAAGTACAGCAGGCGCATTAATTGTAATTGCGAATTACAATTAATGAGGAGAGAGAGTATCAGACAGGCACGGGGCCGTGCCCATCGGACACGGGGCCGTGCCCAGCCCTCTGTTCAGCCTATAAATAGGAGTGCTTGGTTTCATTTCAACTGATCCCTTGGCACACCACCTCTCTCACACTTCATCCACCACCCACCACCATCACAACACCATCATCCATTGTCCATCGTAGAGTGTGTGAGTCGTCTCGGGATCCAAGATTGATCGTAAGAGTTCTTGACGTTTGCCTAAGTCTCTTACATCACTTGGTGAAGACAAAGTGTCTAGTATAATACTTTTTATTTCTAATCTTTTGCACTTTTTATTTGGTTTTGTATTAATGACTTTAATAACTAGTTACTTATGTTGAAGGTGATCTTTCCTTATCGTTTGTCCGTGGTGTCTTGGCATTATTTTACTGTCTATATAAAATAAAAGATTTTCACCATTCATATCTCCACGGTCTATATGGAGGTATGTTGGCTACCTGGTCGGGGGTTAAGGGAACGGTTTGGTAAAGGTCTTGCCATTGTTCAGCGTTTAGAGGTCCTGCAATGGACCTGGGTCAAATTTAGTAGGACCTCCTTCAATGCTTCACGGTATTGGATGGCGGGGGTCCAAACTCTTTGATCCCCTCATAAGTTAACTACTATTAATACTATAACCCGGCTATTTAGGACTGTATCCCTGCTGACTCAGACTACTTAGCCGAGGGTAACGTCACCGCCAAAAGCGGGGCCTACCATAATATTGCATTAATAACTTAATTCATTATCTTCCAATAATCCACCCTTTTAGGATTGTATCCTTGCTGACTCAAACTACTGGGGTGAGGGTAACGTCACCTTCAAAAGAGGGGCCTACTACAATAACTAAGATAATCTCTTAATTATGTGCAAAAGTGCGGAAATAATCAAAGGTTATACTAGATACGAGTCGGAACCAAGTGATTCATCTTGTCTATCTGTTTTTTATTTTATTTTTATTTTCAGCATTTTAGTTAGTTTTAATTTTTTTAGTTTAAAACATTTTTCTAAACTTTTTATTTTGATTAGACGTTGAGGATAAACCGGTACTAAAAGCTCTTGTGTCCTTGGACGACCTCGGTATCTTGCCAACACTATACTACGCTCACAATGGGTGCACTTGCCCATATGTGTGTTTAGTGTTAGTAAAATATCGTGTTTTATAAATTTAAAACTTGGCTAAAATAAGTGTTAAAGGGGCTTAAAATATACACCTAATATATATAACACTTTATCGCACATCAAGTTTTTTGGCGCCGTTGCCGGGGACACAAGGATTTTAAGAAAGTTAGGAATCAACGGCCTAATCATTTTTTTATTTTTTATTTTTAATTTTTTAGGATTTTCTTAGTTTTTCAGCTTCTGCAGAGCTTAGCACGGGCCGTGCCCGCTGAACACGCCCCCGTGCTAAATCATTGGAACTGGCAATCCTGATTTACGTCAGACAGTAAGCTGAACACGGGGCCGTGCTCACCCAACACGCCCCCGTGCCCAAGATTCACTTACTGAAAACAGAACCGTTAGATCCCGGCGGTTGGTAATTTCTGACATAAACATGAGTGATAGTAATTGTTTTTACTTTCGGCACTCTTATGGTACGTGGTGTCAATTATGTGGTGGCAAACATGAAGAAGTAAAATGCTACTTTCTAAATTATAGGCCCTCTACATGGACCCACCGACTTCTTATAACCTTAAGAGGGGCGAAAGTAAAAATAAGCACTATTTCTCCCTCGAATGCGCCCAGCCAGATATTCTAGGGGAAATGCTCCTTGATGAGTTATTTCAACTAGAAAAGCTAATTCTGAATTGGTTAAAAGAGCTTAGGAAGGATTTTATTAATCCACCCCAAGACGATAACCATGACGAAATGCTGGAACCGCATTCCGACAACCTCGTTGCTCCCGAAAATACCTTAGTACCTAGCAAAGACTTGGACGATAGTCGTCCCTGTGTTGATTGTGCCGTGAAGGACTCTCCATCGACTTCGTTCGGTGCATACATAGACCTGAGCAATTCGGCATATACCTTCTTTAACGAGAGCCCGGAAAAGGGTTGGACTTGTCCACCTAGAATAAAAATAGGAATTACCCTCACCGACAACCTCTTGCGTTCTCGCCTTAGTCTAGGACAATTAAGGTATCTTAGGAACTATAGGGTTGTTCCAACCAGTAAGGAACCACCCGATGTCGACGAGATCCTTAGAAGTAACAAAACTCCATAAGACAGCCTCCAGACACGGGGCCGTGCCCAGGTCAACACGCCCCCGTGTTCACCTAAAAGATTCTCTGCTGATTTTGTCAGAATACGGACAAAATGCGTCAGGATTTCCTCTGCACACGGGGCCGTGTCCAGCGGACACGGGGCCGTGTCCAGTGCGCTGTCGTTTTCTTTAAATGCAGCCTGATTCCTGCTCATTTTTGACCACTTCAATTGACAGAGATTCCTGGGATTTTCACTCATACTATCCTAGGTAAGTCTAAAAGAAGGTTCCAACAACCCATCTTGTCCTTTCCTCTTTTAGCCATTTCCTTCTTCTCCATCTTTCTCCAAGAACTACCATTAAAAGTTTGAATTCTTCCAACTTTGTGGTAAGGATTAATGAGTTTTGTTCAAGGAATCTTGGTAAAAACATGTTATGTAACATTGTTTTAAGTTATTAGTGACTAAAAGGACCCCACAAGTTCAGAAAATAACTTAAAAATCCAAGTTTCCTTGCTCCAAAATTCTGCAGAAATATGAACATGGGGCCGTGCTCAGTGAGCACGGGGCCGTGTCCGATCACTGTTTCATTAAATAAACTTTTTTTTTCAGTTTATTTTTCGTAGGATGTCGAGTGAAAACAGCGAAACATCGTCTGTGCATTCGTCAAACAGCCGAAGAGGAAGGAGACCCTCCATTGAAGCTACACTTGTGCACTATGTGATAGCCTTAAGGGAGGCTCTCGACGAAATGACATCAGTAGAGGAGGTCCTAATCGACCGTATTAACGATCTTACGATGGGACTTGAAAGCAGCTTCCAAGAAATTAACCTCTTGCACCAGAGGTTAAATATTCTTGTAGCACCCCCGATGGAACCAGTCCTCCCTCAACAGGATTGGAACCTGGCACTCGGAATTAACAACCCTACCGGGTGGGAAGACTTTCCGGCGGAACCTCCCGTGGAACACCAACAAGAGATCCCGGTGGAAATCGAAACTCCTCAAACTAATGCCAATGAGCCTTCTTTTCTCCTTCCAAGGGAGGTGGAAGAATGGCTCGCCGACATATGAGGAGAACCGCACCCGGAAGAAGGAGTTAAAAAAGGCCTTGTCTAACCAAGATTAGTTACTTCTTGGAAATTTTGCTAATTAAAATAAAGTAGAGGCTAGAACTACATGGTTTATTATTTCTCTGTTTTATCTAGTTTAATCTTAATTTAGGACTATGTAAGGTCTCTCTATGATTGCAATGAAATGATGGTTTTTAAAGTTTGGATGGTTTTTAATAAATAAAACACACTCATGGTGGTAAGGGATGAAAAAGGGGAACGAGAAAAATGACCTCATGCACAAGAACAAGGCAACCCGACAATTCTCTCCATTTCAGAAGGTTCAACACGGGCCGTGCCCAACCAACACGGGCCGTGCCCAACCAACACGGCCCCGTGCTGAACCACCTGCAGAAAAACGCCCAGTTCAGGTAACTGGACACGGGCCGTGTTCACCCGACACGCCCCCGTGTCCAGACTTCTGTTTCTCTTGTTTTAATTTTGTTACTGGCACTTGAACACGGGGCCGTGCCCGGATAACACGGGGCCGTGTTCAGCGCCCAGTAACACAAAATTTTTTGCTTTTTAACACTATTTTACACATCTAATCAACCTAAAAATTTATTTTTGGGACACATTGAGGACAATGTGTAATTTAAGTGTGGGGGGGATGCTAAAACCTTGAATTTTGCAAGTCCTAAATACAAGCCTTACACAAAACTCTATTGGAACCGCTAATCACCCCAATTTTTTTTTCAGAAATTTCATTTTTCTTACTTGTCTAGGTTTAACTTGGGAAATTCAAGTTCTCAAAAAGGTTATATTTTTACAAATTTACAACCGATAGCGTAGTGATAAAAAGAACCAACATAAGAAAATTATGAAAAGGCATGACAAACTTAGTTAAAATTTGATTATATATACTTGATCACATAAAAACCCATTCCCACAAAAGTGAGTTTTGAGCCTTTATTGAGCATACAAATTTACATCTTTAGACTAAATGCTCATTTTTCGTTTCTTGTGTGAATAGCCGATTGGTTCTTACAACTCTAGAACTTGCCATGACGATACATTCCCGGTCCTTATCAACTTAAACCCGAGTAAGTAAATGATGGAGGTATTAGGACTAACCCTTTTTATTTCTACACCATTATTTTTCTTTTTCTTTTACCACCTACCCAAAAATCCCCCTAGTTAGCCCCTTTGAGCCTAAACCTTTTCATTTCATCACCCAAACCAAAAAACCCTTTTACCCACCAAAACCTTTTTTATTTTTAACCCTTTGTTTTAGTAACAAGTTCGGTTTTTCGTATGATCGTTCAAAAAAAAAATGTGTTGATGATGAAGCAAAAAGAAAATAAACAAACAAGTTCATCAAAAATAACTTTGTTTGAATAATAGCTTCATCAAAATAAAAAGTTACAAAAATAGAAAGTCTTACGAAAACTGACATTTGTTACGCTTTTCGCCCTTTTTCTACTAACCACTAACCACTATCTCAACCACCTACCTTTAACCCAAGCCTAACCCTTAACCCATAAAGTCCTCTTGATATTTACAAAGGTATAAAAGTTAAAAAGGAGGAGGATTGATTGCTTGGCAAGCTTATGGTAGGAATAAGTTCCATGCCGCTCTCGAGTGATTCACTAAAAATACACCTTCGGCCGAGTGTGAGTGATTTCTCCCGTGAGGTATGTGAACTTGTATATAAATGGAATTTTAAAAAGGCATGTTATGCCCAAATAAGTAATTTCTCCTATGAAACGTTCTAAATAAATCATTACGAATAGGATTGTAAATAGATAAAAATAAAACCCAAAAGGATCTTGGATTCCCAACACTCTACGACAAGCCAAAAACCTTCTCTTCTACCCATTCCATTTGGGAGTGTAAGCCACATATTAAAGAGTTTTGCTTAAGGACAAGCAAAAGTTCAAGTGTGGGGGTATTTGATGTGTGTAAAATGCAACATATAAATTACATCAAATGAGGCATAAAACTAACCCTTTTTAAGTACTAATATTGGAAAAAGAGTGTTTTTGTCTTCCTTTTGTATTTTCAGGATTAAATGAGCTCAAAAACACAAAAGAAGCAAAAAGACAGCTAAATCCAACATAAATACAAGAAAAGGAACATAAGTGGATTGCCCGACCCCTCAACGGCATCTTCCCAAGCAAAATAGAGAAGGCAGAAGACTGAACACGCCCCGTGCTCAGCCAGCACGGGGCCGTGCCCAAGAAGCAGCAGAAAAGACAAACCTATAGAAGCTTTTATTGCCCACCACGGGGCCGTGCCCAGTGAACACGGGGGCGTGGCGAAAGTACAGCAGGCGCATTAATTGTAATTGCGAATTACATTTAATGAGGAGAGAGAGTGTTAGACAGGCACGGGGCCGTGCCCATCGGACACGGGGCCGTGCCCAGCCCTCTGTTCAGCCTATAAATAGGAGTGCTTGGTTTCATTTCAACTGATCCCTTGGCACACCACCTCTCTCACACTTCATCCACCACCCACCACCATCACAACACCATCATCCACCACCATCATCCATTGTCCATCGTAGAGTGTGTGAGTCGTCTCGGGATCCAAGATTGATCGTAAGAGTTCTTGACGTTTGCCTAAGTCTCTTACATCACTTGGTGAAGACAAAGTGTCTAGTATAATACTTTTTATTTCTAATCTTTTGCACTTTTTATTTGGTTTTGTATTAATGACTTTAATAACTAGTTACTTATGTTGAAGGTGATCTTTCCTTATCGTTTGTCCGTGGTGTCTTGGCATTATTTTACTGTCTATATAAAATAATAGATTTTCACCATTCATATCTCCACGGTCTATATGGAGGTATGTTGGCTACCTGGTCGGGGGTTAAGGGAACGGTTTGGTAAAGGTCTTGCCATTGTTCAGCGTTTAGAGGTCCTGCAATGGACCTGGGTCAAATTTAGTAGGACCTCCTTCAATGCTTCACGGTATTGGATGGCGGGGGTCCAAACTCTTTGATCCCCTCATAAGTTAACTACTATTAATACTATAACCCGGCTATTTAGGACTGTATCCCTGCTGACTCAGACTACTTAGCCGAGGGTAACGTCACCGCCAAAAGCGGGGCCTACCATAATATTGCATTAATAACTTAATTCATTATCTTCCAATAATCCACCCTTTTAGGATTGTATCCTTGCTGACTCAAACTACTAGGGTGAGGGTAACGTCACCTTCAAAAGAGGAGCCTACTACAATAACTAAGATAATCTCTTAATTATGTGCAAAAGTGCGGAAATAATCAAAGGTTATACTAGATACGAGTTGGAACCAAGTGATTCATCTTGTCTATCTGTTTTTTTATTTTATTTTTATTTTCAGCATTTTAGTTAGTTTTAATTTTTTTAGTTTAAAACATTTTTCTAAACTTTTTATTTTGATTAGACGTTAAGGATAAACCGGTACTAAAAGCTCTTGTGTCCTTGGACGACCTCGGTATCTTGCCAACACTATACTACGCTCACGATGGGTGCACTTGCCCATATGTGTGTTTAGTGTTAGTAAAATATCGTGTTTTATAAATTTAAAACTTGGCTAAAATAAGTGTTAAAGGGGCTTAAAATATACACCTAATATATATAACACTTCACACGCATCAATTACTAATGTAAATATTGGGTTATTATACTAACGCGTGTGCATTTGTGTAAATTATAGATAATCATCAGGAATCGCCTTACAGAAAACCTATGACAGCAATGTGAGTAATCTCCTTTTTGTTAACTGTTTTTACAAAACCTCACCTAAATTAAATTATATTAAACAGTTATTGAGTATTTATATTCTACAATTATCGTCGGTATGTTGGGGTTTTGTATACAAAATTTGTTACTGCCTTGCGAGGAGTAACATGACCACAAGTCGGGTTGACAGTACCGTGGGTGGTAATTGAATAGATGGAAACAAATGTAATTGCGCGACCGCCCTCAATACTGTACAATGGTCTTTATTAAACTTGATGAAAATGGGATTCACTCACCAGTATTTCCCACTGACAAAATGTTTTTAAACGCGTTTCAGATAAAAAAATATGAAAGCCAAATAGAAGCCAGCTGGACAGCACTGAAGGCTTGAAAAAGTGGCAATAAAGTTACCTAAAAATAAAGAGATGTTTTATTTAATAAAATAGGGTTTATCCCAATGAAAATGTGTGTACTTGAAACTTGTGATTTTCCCATGTATTTGATATATTAAAAGCGTGGTATTTTACTCTGATAAAATATTTCCTAACTACGGTCCTGATGTACTTTCCACTGCCAAAATGGATAAAATACAGATACCACCCAAACTGGTCGCGGCCACCCATTCCCGGTTGTTAGGGGACGGGGGTTGCAACAGAAGGTGGTATCAGAGCTAAGCCACTGATTCAGACACATAAATGTTCTGCTGACACCAAGATATTATTCAAAGTGTTAGGAAATAAATTACGGAACTACGTGTATATTTGTATTTTATTGTTGTGTGTTATTTGACTATTTGTTAGTTTACAGTATGAGCGACCAAGGATCATCCGACGCGTATCGTCAGTTGTCCGGTTCGCCTAGAAGCGAAGGCACCTCTTCCCAGCCTGCCCTCTCAGGGTATTCTGCTGATAGTGAAGAAGGAATATTTGTGTTTAAGGCTCAGTCTGAAGAGCCATTCCCTCCTAAAAAGAGAGGATGGTTCAGTAGGGGAGCACATGAACGTAGGAAACAAATGAAAAAGTTGCAACAACAGAGAGCCCTAGCAGCTGCTAAAAGAGAGACATATGCCCACGCCCAGGATATGCTTAATAAGGGTTTAGCAAACTTTCACATCTTAGCAACCACAGTCGCCGACCCTAACCTGGTGCAACTGATAGCACCCCAACCATTACAACTACTCCCTGCTCAGCCAATGGAAATAGAAAATAACCCATAAAATCAAGTAGAAATGCATGATTTTAACCCAGAGTAGATACCTAGGGTACGAGCACCCAATCCCTTAGACCCAGATTATGACCCGTGGTGGGATGACAATAGGGATTATGTGCAACGATACCCAATAGCAGAAAATGAACCCATGCGAAATCTAGCAGCCTACCTAGGTTTGGACCCTCTAGATCCCTACTATGATAACGATGAATACAGTAGGGAAATTTTAGAGAATCCTTACCCGTACCAGGAACCCGCACCCCAATTCCCAAACCCAGCCCCAGCACCTGCACCCCTAATGAGTGTAGAAAATGTGCAAGAACTCCGAACTTTCGGAGAAGAAATTTTAGAGAGTAGCGAGAGAATGGGGCAGGTCGGAGAGCGACTCGTCTGGAAGTACGACGAGCGCAATATGGCTTTCTGGATGAATCCATATCCGTGAAAGTGATGGTGGAGGAAGTAATAATAATAATATAATAATATATAATATGTGTGTACGTTGAAAAAAAATCTAAATCATAACTATGGATGCCTACTAGTAGTGTAATTTCAATTTCAGTCGTATTGTAAATTTTAATTTCAATACTGATTTGTATTAGATGCATATTATATATAAGAAAAGAGTAAGTCGCAATGATCGACGTTTTTGATCAACATGTGTGTTGTGTGATTGGTTGTATTATTTATTATCTTGTGATATTAATACGTGGTAAATGTTTAAAATTCAGATGGACAACGAAGTGAACCAGGAAAACCAGAATGATAATAACCAGAACGACAATAACCCGAATAATGAGAATCCGAACAACAATAACAATGGAAACCAAGTGGATAACAGTGCTATCCAACACATAGTAGCACAAGGAATCATAGATGCAATGCCATTTATTATCCAAACTGTTAAGGAAGCGGATAATAAAAGTAAACATAGCAGTAAGCGACCAACTGAACCGGAACACAACGTAAACAATGGACCCTTACTTCAAGCGCCCATTCCCAAAAGAAGAAGAACCATGACTTATGGTTGTTCTTATAAAGAGTTCTGGTCCTGTAAACCAATAGAATTCTCGGGCAATGAAGGAGCCATTGCAACTCTACGCTGGATAGAAAAGACTGAGGTTGTCTTAAAAATAAGCAAGAGTTAATTATTGTTTTCGTCCCTGTGGTTTGTCAAAAATCACTATTTCAGTCCATTAGTTTAAAAATTGCGATTTCAGTCCTTATGGTTTCACTTTCGTAACCATTGCAGTCCACTCCGTAACCATTTCAGTCCCTGTACTTACAGAATAAATAGATTGAAATTGTTACGAAAGTGAAACCACAGGGACTGAAATGGTTACGAAAGTGAAACAACAGGGACTGAAATCGCAATTTTTAAACTAATGGACTGAAATAGTGATTTTTGATAAACTACTGGGACGAAAACAGTTTTTAACTCAATAAGCAAATGTGCGGAAGAGGATAAGATAATGTTTGCTTCTAATCTATTTAAGAATTCAGCCTTAGAGTGGTGGAACACTATCCTCCAGTCTAGGGGAACTGATAGGGTATACAATATGGAATGGGAGGAATTTAAGAATATGGTAGAAAGGAAATTCTGCCCTCCCAATGAAAAAGAACAGATAGCAAATAAATTCCTAAACCTTAGGATGACTGGAGTAGATAGCAAAGGGTACACTACGTTATTCTTCGAATATGCTAGAATAGTGACAACCCTTGCATCACCAGAACTAGTATTAATCTCCCGTTACATCTTGGGATTAATCGGGGAGATTAGACATGTAGTCAAGGCAGCTAGACCTCAAACCATAGAAGAGGCTGTAGAACTAGCAAATACCTTGACAGATGAATTAGTGCGTACATAAGAAGAAGACCAGAGAAGGAACCTAGCTCAGAGACTTACCCAATAATTTCGTTATGGAAATTCCAACCGTAGGAATATAGGTTCTACCTCTGCACCTTATTGCAAGGCTTGCAAGAAAAAGCATTCTGAAAAATGCTCCACTTACTGCAATTTCTGCAAGATACCAGGACACAAGGAAGAAGATTGCAGGAGAAAACCAAACAATGGAATGTGCTTCAACTGTAGAGAAAAAGGCCACATCAAGCCCAATTGTCCGAAACTAGTTCCAGCCATGGGCAACAAGAACACTAAAAATGCTAGAGCCTTTGTTCTGACAGCAGATGAAGCCAAGATGATTCCAGACGTGATAGCCAGTACGTTTTTAGTTAATGATGTTTTTGCTAAAGTATTATTTGACTCTAGTGCAAACCAAAGTTTTATTAATACTTCATTTTGCAAACTTCTCAATCAACCATTAACTAAACTCTCACAAGAATGTCTAGTAGAGACAGCAAATGGAGAAACCATTAAGATTTCTGAAATCTTGCAGGGAGCAATAATAGAATTTTTAAACCAAAAGTATATTGCAAACCTTTATCCAATGAATCTGGCAGGATTTGATGTTGTATTAGGAATGGATTGGTTAATAGCCAATAAAGCCAGTATTTTATGTGATCAAAAGTCAATTCAAGTAAATTCACCAAAGGGTGAAAAGATCACAATTAAAAGAGATAAGCCATCTAGATCCACAAAGTTTATCTCTGTAATGAAAACATCAAGTTACATAAGGAAAGGATCATTAGTGTATTTGATTTCCATAATCACTAACACTAAAGGAAAAGAACTGAAAGATATTCCAGTAGTATCTCAGTTTTCAGATGTATTTCCAAAAGAATTACCAGGATTACCACCGGACAGGGAAGTTGAATTCAGAATCCATCTTCTACCAGGGACAACACCGATTGCCAAAGCACCTTATCGTTTGGCACCCGTAGAAATGAAGGAACTGAAGAAACAGTTGGATGAATTGTTGGAGAAAGGATTCATACAGCGAAGTTCATCACCATGGGGAGCACCAATTTTATTCGTCAAAAAGAAAGACGGATCAATGTGTATGTGCATTGACTACCGTGAGTTGAACAAGGTCACGATTAAGAATCGGTACCCATTACCAAGGATCGATGATCTGTTTGATCAACTGCAAGGAGCTCGATTTTTCTCTAAAATCGATTTAAGGTCAGGATATCATCAATTAAAGGTACAGGAAGAGGACATTCCTAAGACCGCATTTAGAACAAGGTATGGCCATTATGAATTTACTGTCATGTGATTTGGTTTAACCAATGCCCCAGCCGCATTTATGGACATGATGAACCGAATATGTAAGCCATATTTGGATAAATTCATAATTGTCTTTATAGATGATATTCTCATATGAATATTAGCTAGTGCCTATAAATTTCATTTAAATGAATATAAATTTGAAGAATACAACACAATATTCCTATCACTTTATAACAAATATAAATTGTCATCTTCCTACAAAGTTTGTAACAGAATTACATTACATTACGCAAACTACATATCTGCTTGTACCACATTATTCGTGTCTCCGCAAATGAGACACAACCAGAACCAAGCGATGAACCTAAAACACAACTAAATGGATAGAGCATGTGAAGGGGTTTATAAGGTAATTGGATTGAGGGAGCGGGAGGAGTTATCAGCGTAGCGAGAAAAATGCAGAATATTGGGGAACACAAACTGATCAGCAAAAAAAACTTCCAAATATTGCCCATAACCACCAAGTTATTCTGGCCAGGATTTAATTTCAAAAATAACCGCTAACTTTGGACGACCCAGATCAAACCACAAACATTTATTTCCAAAAAATTGGCAGTTTTTGTAGCCGTGAACAATAGTATAATAATAAGTAACCACCTTTAATTGACGGTTCAAATCAATACTCAAAACGGTTAAAGGTCACACTTAGGTGGTTGAGTTATGGAGATAGTGGGCAGCAAAAGGTGGATGTAACCACCAGATACAAAAACCAACCATAACCTCTTGGAACCGCCACAAGAGCGGTTATTTTAGTGAGTTTAAACGGCTCAGATTTCATCTCAGCAAGATCTAACGGTGGATATCGATTTGAAATGTAGTTAGACTTAATGGGAACAATATATATATATATATATATATAGGGAGCCTCTAAAATAAGAACCATCCCCAGTTGTAAGAACCGCGAGAACCACTCTCAACCAATCAGAATATGACAACTCAAAGGGTAATATGGTCATTTACCCCAAATGTCACCCTCTCTCCTCATTTATAAAATGTCAGTTTCTCTCCCCTCATTTATACATGTCAGTCTCTCTCTCCTCAACATACTTTCATCCCTGTTCTCCTTCCTGTTTGTGAGTTTGTGATTACTTCTTCCCACCCTCTCTCTTGCAAATTAAAAGAAAAACCCTCCCCCCCTCCAGTTTTCCTTCATCCCTGGTTCTCCTTCAAAAGAAACCACCCCGGTTCTCCTTCATCCCCCCTCCGCCGCCGCAATCATCACAAAGATGAAGTTATTCGCCGGCGTTTCGCCGGTGCTAAACCTTTGATGGAATACCTCTCTCTCATCGTTCCACCGTCAAAATTTAGGGGGGTTTGCTCAGATCTGAACGGGTGTGGCGGTGAGGACTGTCGGAGACGGTGGTGGTGGTGAGGGCTGTCAGAGACGGTGGTGGCAGTGATGGGGTTTTGACGGCGACGGTGGGTGGTGTTTGGTTAGATATTTTGGCATGCTTTATTAACGTTTTTTTGCTTGGTGATTTTTTGATTGTTTGAATGTTATAATCTGTGAACTTTTTGAATGGTTTTGAATGTTTCGAACAGTGATTTTTGGCAGATTCGACCAGTGATTTTTGACTTTCTGGGTTTGATTCTGTTGAATCTGGGTTTGAATGTTGTTCATGTTGAATCTTGGGTTTGAATGATGTTATTGGGACCTTTTTTGATCCTGTTGAATCTGGGTTTGAATGATATTCTTTTTTTGAATAATGTTCATGTTGAATATGGGTTTGAATGATGTTCATGTTGAATCTGGCTTTGAATGATGTTCTGTTTTTGGGACCTTTTTGATTCTGTTGAATCTGGGTTTGAATGATGTTCATGTTCCTTCTGGGTTTTGAATAATGTTCATGTTCCTTTTGAATGTTTAAACCGGTTGAATCTGGTGGCTTCTTGAACCGGCGTGATGTCAAACGTAAAACGTAAAAAGTTTTACGTCAAACGTAAAACGTAAAAAGTTTTACGTCAAACGTAAAACTTTTTCCGTAAAAAGTTTTACGTCAAACGTAAAACGTAAAGCTTTTTACGTACCGTAAAACTTTTTACGTAAAACGTATAACGTAAAACGTAAAACTTTTTACGTAAAACGTAAAAATTTTAACGTAAAACGTAAATTTTTTAACATAAAACGTAAAAATTTTAACGTAAAACGTTAACGTAAAAAAACCGGCGCGTAAAACGTAAAAAACCGGCGCGTAAAACGTAAAAAAACCGGCGCGTAAAACGTAAATTACGTTAACGTATAAATGGCGCGTAAAACGTAAAAAAAGGTTAATGTAAAAAAACGACGCGTAAAAAGTAAAAAACCGGGGCGTAAAACGTAAAAAACCGACGCGTAAAACGTAAAATAACGTTAACGTAAACGACCGGCGCGTAAAACGTAAAAAAACGTTAACGTAAAAATCGGGGCGTAAAACGTAAAAACGGCGCGTTGAAAAAACGACGCGTGAAAAAGCCGGGCGTAAAAACGGCGCGTCAAAAAACGAGGCGTGAAAAGGCCGGGCGTAAAAACGTAAAACGTTAAACGTAAAAATCTGTAAACAAATCTGAATTTGAAAATGTTTAATAAAAAAACTAAGTTTAAAAAATAAAAATCTAATATAATAATACCAAAAAGTAATAAAAAACAATAAAGAAAAAAAGACAAAATAGTGTAATTTTACTTAAATGCCGTTTTGGATTAAAATATAAAAGACATAATAAGACAAAAAATACTTAATATTATTTTTTAATACTTTTAATCTCATCCATCCATCTACTTGATCTAATTGCTAGAAAGTGGTTCTCGCGGTTCTTACAACTGGAGGTGGTTCTCATTCTAGCGGTCCTATATATATATATATATAACTACTTTAAAAAACTACATATAAAAATGTGTGTGTATATATGTAACTAAAAATTACATATAAAAATCTCAATCCGATTAATCCCTATTAATCCTGATTAATCGCTAGTCGGTATCCCACCGCTCGACTAGCGCCTAGCTATTCTTACAACATTGAGTATAAAAACTCTTGTACAAACTCTAAAGCTATGGGGTGGTGGATTGGATCATGGATTTCCAAGCGGGACATGATTCTCATGGGACACCGCCCTCCTTTCGAACCCATGGTGGTTCGCATGGTTTAATTCATGGCAACCATAACCCTCTTTCAATTAATTATGGGATTTTGATTGGTGGGGGAGGATAGTGGATGATATTGGGGGTCATGGTCCACACCATATAGGGTAGGGTGACATAACACTAACGTGGAGGATGATGGTAGTCATTTGGGTCATAACCACACCACATAGCCTAATGATCATGCAATCAATACAACTTTCCAAAATATTCTCCTTGTGACTCTGATTTGTTAACAGAGCCTATAGAGCTCACTGGCGCCACCATCTTCTTCCACTAGTGAAACAACCACCAAAGCACACAAGCAACCACCAGATAGGGGTGTTCATGAGCCGATCTGATCCGAGCGAGGGTCTGCTCGTGCTCGGATTGAATTACAAGCGATCCGATCGGATCGAATTTGCAAAATCGAGCACAAAGGTGATGCTTAAGCTCGGATTGAATTTGAATTGAGCGGATCATTTTCGCTCGGTTTTTCTCAGCACCGAAATTAAAACATGTGTAGCAACACAAAAAAAAATGAAATCAAGACTATTACAAAGCTGCATTAAACAAAAACAAATGTTCGATGCATTGTCTAAATGTTTGTTGCCCTATCATTGTTCGATGCATTGTCTAAAGTGATGGTACCTATTTTGTCTTGGATACCCCATTTTATAAGACACTCTAAGATACCGTCGGATATAACCTCACCGCTATGGGGTGGTGCAAGCTCATTGAAACCTATAATGCATTTTTGCAATTTCCAATCACAATCAACAAAGTGAGTCGTTAAACACATGAAACCAATCGTTTGGTTAGATGTCCAACAGTCACTAGTAAGGGATACCATCTTAGCCTTTTCTAAAGTTTTCTTTATCCTTTCTTTTTCCAACATCTACAACTTTTACGCAATCTCGAGTGATTGTAGACCTACTAACTTTTTCATATAGAGGATTCATAGTCTTCATTAGGTGATTAAACCATTGGTACTCTACAAACAAAAAGGGTAACTCATTTGCTATGATCATTTTTGCAATTATTTCACGAAATTTCATTTGACTATAAGCCTCAATTGAATCAAAACCCTCAAAAGCATCACAATCATTTTTACCACTACCTAATGACTCAAAGTTGAGAAAACCGATTTTTTTACCTTGCGCTTTTTTGAATAATCCACATTCTAGAAGGTGTCGCCTCATACTTGTTGTGTTCTTCGAGTTACCGCTTACATATGTATGCTTGCAATAGATGCATTGTTTTTTGGCACCATTTTCCCTTTGTACAAACCCTGAACATCTACAAAATGTAGATGCACATCGGAAGACTTTTTTTCTTTTTTGAACAAGCACCTCTGGTTGCTGTATCAGCGATATCGGTATCACCCGATTCATCAATTGTTGTATTCGGGTCATCCTCTCCATCAGTCAAGTCAACATAAGCAGCCGGATTCTCGTTTGATTCTATGTAAGAAGACATTCTACAAAAAAACACAATTTTTAATCGATAAACAAAACAATGGTAGACTTGTATGAACTTGAAATCTATAAAATCTATAATATATATTTGTTATTTAATAAAAATAATCCGAGTGAAACCGAGCGATCGACAAGCGACCGGACCTTTGCTTATGCTTGGCTCGTTTTCAAATCGAACCGAGCCGGGCGGCTCATTTACAAACTGGGCGGGAATCGAACGAGCATTTTTCGGGCATTTTTCGAGTGATCGTCGAGTGATCCTTGATCGTCGAGCAGTTTGGACAGCCCTACCACCAGAGCATACAAACCTTCTAAGTTTTTTTTGTTACAATCGTCAATGCCTTTTCAATCAATTGGTGAAGCAACCTTACACAATCTCTATTACTAACAATTTAGTTCAATCGGAGTTCCTTTGTTTTTTTTCTTTGCCGAATGATCATCATTCAGTCATCGTCGTTCCTCATCTTTCAGTGGTTAGGTTTTTAACACAAATTACCCTTTGCTTTCGCTGCTTAGAGTTTCTTTATCTTGCACAAACAAGTTATGTGATGAATAAGGCGAAACCTCTAACAAACACTTTCAGTCGAAACTTGTCGTGTTGAACACGAAGAACAAGGAAAAATTTCGTTTTGACAAACCCTGATACAAACACTTTCAGGTGAAACTTCAATTTCCAAACGAACCTTAATTATTTTGGGTCACACAAGTTTCAAGTGAAACTTCAAAGTTTCACCACATTTACCAACTTTTTCACCATGGTTGAACGTCAGTTCAACACTAAACTAAAAAGTGTACAAACTGATTGGGCAGGGGAGTTTCGTAACCTTTCTCCATTCTTCAACAAGCTTGGTATAATTCATCGTCGTTCCTGTCCATACACTAGTGAACAAAATAGAATTGTTGAACGTCGTAATCATCATGTTGTGGAAACTGGGCTTGCCCTCCTTGCCCATTCTTACCTACCACAACGTTTCTGGCACTTCTCATTCGAAACCGTTGTGTACCTCATTAATCGCCTTCCATCCAGAACCTCTTCCAATAAATCTCCCTACTATCAATTTTTTTTATCGCAAACCAGATTATTCCTTCCTCCGTGTTTTTGGATGTCAATGTTTTCCTTATCTACGTCTGTATAACCGTCACAAAATGGATTTTAGATCTACGTCTTGTATTTTCCTTGGTTACAGCCCTTATCATCATGGTTATTGTTGTTTTGACCCCACAATAGAAAAAAAAATATAGTCAGACATGTGTGTTTCAATGAAATAGTCTTCCCTTTTCAAATTCCCATTTCCCCGCCATCCCCATCATCCGCCAACCTATATCTCCTTATGTGTCCATTTTTCCTGAACTAATTCCACATCACACACCTATTCCAGTAACCACCACTAACCACATTGATCCATTAGTTACCACCACTATCCCTCCTATCTCTAAACCAGTTACCACCGTTATCCCTCCTATCTCTAAACCATCATCACCACAACCCTATACTCCCTCACAGTCCACATCTTCACCTTCACCTGACCCACTTTCCCCGGTCCCTAGTTCCTTTACCCCTTAGCAAGATACTCCCACTCCTCCTCCACCACCTCCACGGCCTCGTCCAGTCACCTACGCCAAAATACTAAATGCACCACTCCCTATAACCCCTCCGCCTACGCAGCTACTACTTCCTCACCCCCTATTGAAGCTACCTCTTTTACCATTGCCAACAAATCCCTGGAGCGGCGTCTTGCCATGACCGAGGAGTTTGAAGCACTTTGAAAGAACAAAACATGGTCCTTGGTTCCCTATGTCCCTAATATTAATGTTGTTGACTGTAAGTGGGTTTACATGTTGAAGACAGATCCCCACGGCATGGTTACTAGGCACAAAGCACGCCTTGTTGCCAAAGGGTTTACGCAACAACCCGGTGTTGATTATCATGAAACTTTCAGTCCAGTCATCAAAGCCACCACAATTCAGGTTCTTTTATCTCTTGTTGTGACAAATGAATGGTCTCCCCGTCAATTATATGTACAAAATACCTACTTACACGGTGATTTGACCGAAACAATTTACATGAAGCAACCACCAGGTTTTGTTGGCCTAGGAAACCAAATCATGTGTGCCTTCTTCATAAGTCCCTTTATGGGCTCAAAAAAGCCCCCCGAGCTTGGTTCCATCGGTTATCTACTATTCTTCACCAATATGGTTTTCGTGGGTCAAAGACGGATCCTTCATTACTCATTATGAACAACCGTGGCACTCTTGCTTATGTTCTTGTATATGTTGACGACATTATCATCACTGGCAACAGGCAAACAATCATTGATAACATCATCAATCAGTAAAGCTCCACCTTTGCCATTAAAGATCTGGGTAGACTCCATTACTTTTTAAGGATTGAGGTTGTCCATCATAACAACGACCTTATCTTATCACAACAGAAGTATTTATTGGAAATTCTTCAACGATCCGGTCTCTCATATTGCAAACCAATGTCTTCCCCTGTGTGTCCCTCCCAGGTGCTTACCATTGATGACAGTCCCCCACTTTCTGACCCTGTGCGGTATCGCTAAGTTGTTGGGGCTTTACAGCATGCCACTCTCTCTCGCCCAGATATTGCTTTCGTTGTGAACAGTGTATGTCAGTTCATGAATGCCTCCATAGAGAACCATTGGTCAGCTGTTAAACGCATCCTACGCTACTTAAAATGGACTAAAAATTTGGGTCTTGTTATTCATCACACATTGGGCTCCTCCTTGCAATCCTTTACTGATGTCCATTGGAAAAACCAACCTTCCATGGTCTAGGCCTTCTCTGACTCTGATTGGGCGAGATGCCCTGTCGACCGTCGATCCACAGGGGGGTTTGCCATTTATCTTGGATCAAATCTCATCTCTTTGTCTCCTCGTAAACAACAAACAATTTCACGATCTTCAACCGAGTCTTAGTATAAGGCACTTGCTGATACCGTTGTTGAATTAATTTGGTTAAAGTCGCTTCTACATGAACTCAGTTTTCAGTAAAAAAGCCTCCGATACTTTGGTGTGACAATCTGGGAGCCACCTACCTTTCTGTCAATCCTGTTTTCCATGCTTGAACAAAACACACTGAGGTTGACTTTCACTTCGTTCGTGAACAAGTGGCTAAAAGAACACTAGATGTTCAATTTATTACCACAAATGATCAAGTTGCAGATGTCTTTACCAAGCCACTCCCTTCTCAGCGCTTCCAGTTTTTAAGGTCCAAGTTGCAGGTCGTTCCCCAGCCTCAACTTGCGGGGGAATGTTAGACTAAAAGTCTTAAGTTATTATTAATGTTAGTCAAAAGTCCTATATTTATTTGTCTAGAGGGTCTAAATTGTAAATTCTTGCCCTATACAATGGCTGTTTTGTATCATGTTTTCATCAACAAATAAACACAACAATTATAGAACCTTATGGTTCATTGACGGCGCGTATTATGGGATTCTATTGAACGTGTCTATGATCCATACACCACCTCATGGGTGTGCACGCTTAAGCCACAATTTCTTAAGCTTCAGATGAAATGAGATAAGGTATGCATCTGCATTTGTTAACATTGGCGAATCAATCAAGGGCAAAGACCTGATATTGTTTGTTATCAGTAGATAGCATGAGGAATAAAATGACATCAATTCCACTATACTTGTATGTTAGTCTCCTATGGAATCCAGTTAACTGTAAAGCCACCTAACTGCTCATGATTACATGATGACAAAGCCTCCCCAATTTGCTGCAACTTCACGTTTTGTTGCCACTACAACTCATGTCGAGTCCTCGCCGTAGCTCTTGGCTTTGCAACACATGGCTTATCAACCCGATTATGAGTGTTTGCCAAGTATCACTGCCACAATTCAGCCACCTCAAGCTTTCTATAGTGTTTGTCTCTTAAGAATCAATGCAATATCAATCAAGGATGTAGAGGCTTTTACTTTGGTTACCACACTAACTACAACAAAATCAATAAAGGTCGTGGTCGTGGTGATAATTGTAGCTAATTTTCTTGGGCATCTACACAAAACATGGTATATGACACATGCAACAGATGTGGCATATGGTACATTACTTCAGATTGCCCAATTATGATCCATTAACTATTCATAATAGTCCACATATATACCAATTATGCATATATACAATCACAATTAGGTTCCCAAGCAAGCTCGATGTGGTACCGATATATAGGAGCTAACAACTATGTGATACTGAATTCGATAAATCTTGACAATTCTGAGGCACATCATGGTATTACTTCCTTCATGCTAGTAATGGTAAAGGCTTTCCTATTGTTCATATCAATTATTCCAAAGTTCATTCCCCACACAAATCTACATATTAAATATAGTTCATGTTCCTAAAACTAAAAATAATATTTTACATGTCTAAGAAATTTTCCTGGATAACAATGGATTCATCTAATTTCATTTTTCCTTTTTTGTTGTGAAGGACGAGTCTTAATGCACTATCCTTCTCACGAGTTTGAGTGAGCATGGTCTTTACACTTTTTATCTTCTTTATATCCACACTATTTATAAGATCACTTTCTCTATTATAAGAGCTTCTTCTGCCGTTTGGCATTGGAGGCTTGGTCATCCGTATCATTACCTTTACCAAGTTGCATTTATCCAATTCCTATTTTCATAGTTCAAGTTATTTTATTTAATATATTGTGATGTTTGGGGTCTTGTGGCTACCAATATTTCATGCTTTGTTTTGATCACTTTTCTTGTTATATGTGGATTATTCCTTTAGTACAAAATTATGATGTTTACAACACATTTACAACCTTTTTTACATGGTCGAATGACAAATTAAAACCAAAGTAAAACAGGTTCAACCTAATTCAGGTAGTGAATTTTGGCCTTTGGCCAGCTTCTTCACATATCTTGGAATCAGTCACTAGTTATCATGTCCTCAGACGAGTGAGCAAAACGGTTTTGTCAAACATCGTCATCACCATGTTGTTAAAACTAACATTACCCTTCCTACACAATCCTCAGTTCCTAATCTTTCACCTTTGATAATGATGTCTATCTTACTAATCTTATGCCTTCCCGCATATCATCCAATAAATATTCTTTCGAAAATCTTTTCCACTGCCATCCTGACTACTCTTTTGCTTCATGTGTTTGGTTGTCAATGCTTTCCACATCTTAGACCATAAAATCCTCACAAAATGGATTTTTGTTCCACGTCATGTATCTTCCTTGGTTGCAATCCTAAGCATCATAGCCACTGAAGTCTTGATCTTACAACAGATCGTATCTATATGGCTATACATGTTAGATTTCTAAAGGATAACTTTTATTTTCTTGCCACTCCTAAGTTTGTTCCTCCAAGTCCCTCATCGAACACTTAAACATCCTTTACTGATTTTACATTTCCTAAAAGACATTCCACACCAACATTCTCCTCCAAATACTCCTCCTACACAACCTAACAATCTTTTGACACCAAACACGCCTTAATCTCCTTCCACTTTTTCATCAATCGATCAACCTCATCCTAATCCTCATCTTCGTGATCGTCCTTCCAACCTTCGAAAAAATCTGAAACATCATGTCCTATATATCCCATCTGCTAATCACGTGTCGGTGTTTTCAAAACTCTATGTCGAACCCACTTCCTTTACTATTGCAAATCTACACATGTGGTGGCTTAAGCCATTATTGAGGGATTGACAAAACTTGTTAATAATGGTATATGAACTATAGTATCTCATGTTCCTAAAACTAGCGTTATTGATTTCTAGTGGTTTACAAGAGCAAGAAAGATCAACATGGCATTGTTACACGCTACAAAGTTCGCCTTGTGACTAAAGAGTTTCGTTAACCTAAAATACACTTTAATGAAACCTTCAATCTCGTTGTTATATCCACTACCATCCGTTTAGTTCTATCTCTTGTTGTTACAATTACAAACCAATGGCCACTTCGTCAACTCAATGTTCAAAATGTTTTCTTACATGGTGATTCACAGAAACAGTCTACCTCAAACAACCCCTAGGCGTAGTTGATCCTAAGCATCTAGATCATGTTTATATGTTACACAAGTCTCCCTAAAGCCATAAATAAGCTCAGTGGACTTGGTTTCATCGTCTTTCACAAACTGTTCAATATTTGGGGTTTCATGGTTCCAAAACCGATCATTCCCTCTTTACTTACAAAAATGGGGAATTCCTTTTATACATTGTTACTTATGTGACAACGTCATTATCACTATCACTGATGATAACACCATTGCAATCAATCATGTTATACAACAGCCCAATAAAGCCTTTGATGTCAAGGATATTGGTACACTTAACTACTTCCTGGGTATTGAACTTGTTTCCCAATAGAAGAATATTCTTCCTGCACAAAAGAAGTAAATCTTTGAGCTCCTTCAATAAACTAGTTTTGCTGACTGTAAACCGGTACTATCCATTATAAGCATCATAATAATAGTCCTTCTATCTTGGAGATAGTCCTCGGATCTATCAAATATCATCAACTTGTTGGGGCTTTACATATGTCAACTTATCTAAAACAAATATCACATTTGATGTCAACAAAGTGTGCCAATACACGCAAGCTTCTTTCGGAAATCACTAATCTGTTGCAAAATGTATTTGTCGTTACTTGTTAGGTATCGGTCAGAGCAACACATAGCAGAACACACTATCACACACGCACACAAAAGAAATAAACAACACAAGAATTTACGTGGTTCGGATTCTGTGCAAATCCTACGTCCACGAACTGCAACTAGATATTTTTTATTATGGTCAGAACCAAGATTATAATACAATGAATAGGTATATATAGAGATAGAACTAGGGTTTTCATAATGGGCTCAAAGAAACTTAATATGGACTAAAATGGACCCAAAGTCTCTAAGCCTTTACAAACCCAACAATCTCCCACTTGAAGGCTTGCGATAATCTCCATGCCCTCCAAGAACAAAGCAACCCAGTCAACCAATAATCTTCAAATCCTCTAGTTGCAGCCGCCCCTCATCATCAAGTACCAGAAGGGCCAATTGAAGCTCCCCCGAGCTCCAACTCAGTCGTAGCTAAATCCGCTAACGACCCATCCTTTGTCTCAATCGGTTTGGACACTCCACCGGATCCAGAGATACACCAAGGATCACCAACACTCTCCAAACTTAGCAAATGATCCACATGAGAGAATTTTTCAGTCTTAGTCTTCAAAACCCAATGGTTCTTCGTAACTATACCCGGAACACGCCCCATGCTCCCACTGTCACTAAATCCCCTGAATGGTTTAGACTTTCGAACTCGTTCAGCTAACATCCCTACTCCAGACTTCACGTTTGCAAAATGAACTCTCTTAGCAACAGATTTAGCGAACCAGATTTTGTCATGCTTAACCAGGACGGTCATACTTCCCTCAGCAGGTACCTCAACTATGTATAATGACCCACGCTTCATACCACGAGCAATAACAAGATTACCATTGACCACCTTCCATTTACCACCATCAAACCTTACTTCCAGTCGTTGTTCATCCAGCTAACTAACAGAAATCAATTTCCTCTTCAGACTCGGAATCACCTAACATTCTTCAGGTTCCATGTAGTTCCTAATGGAGTAACCAACTGAATATCAGCCATGCCCGTTACCTCAAGAATCTCATCGTTGGCTAATCACACCTTTCCAAAATCACCTTGTTTCAGATTCAACATCGTTTCTCCGTTGTCCATTGAGTGAAACGAAGCCCCTGAATCCATGACCCAAGAGTCCATAAAGCTCTCCACACTAAATAACAATGCCTGATCATCAGAGACATCCCCAATAACACTGTTAATCTCCTTCTTCTTGGAGTTCGGACACTCACTCTTAATGTGTCCTGCCTCATGCCCCAACACCTTACATTCTTCCGAGTTCTAGATGAACTCCTTCCCCGACTCCCACTGTTCTCCCCGACCTCTACCAACATTCAATAACTCACTACTTAATGATTCACCCGAACTTCTCCTTCTGACATCCTCACTCAGAATGAGATCCCGAATACCTTCAAATGTGAAACCAGTTATCCCTAAAGAACTTGAAATTGCAGTCACAGTTCCAGACCAACTGTCAGGTAGAGATGATAACAACAATAGAGCCTGAACCTCATCCTCGAACTTAATCCCAACTGATACAAGTGTTGCCAATATTGAATTAAGGTTGTTAATGTGAGCAGTCACTCAGCTTCCTTCTCGCATCCTCGTGTTCACAAGCTATCGAATTAGAAATACTTTGTTAGCAGCTGAAGGCTTTTCATACATATTTGAGAGTGCATTCATCATACCATACACAGTAGTCTCCTTCATGATATTGAACGCCACACTTTTAGTCAGTGCCAGTGTAATAACAACCCTGGCTCTTTTGTCTTTCAATTCCCAATCAACTTGTTCCTTCTTTGCTGGCTTATCTTTCACCATAACCATGTCCAGATCCTTTTGACATACAAAGCTTCTACTTGCATCTTCCACCAACTAAAATCAGTTCCATTGAATTTCTCAATCTGAAATTTCCCGTTTTCAACCATAGCAAACGAGATACAATTGATAATCACAGTTGATAATTTAGTAAAAAATAGACAAGCAAAACCAAAACCCGGTTATCACACCCAAAACCAAGAAAAAACCGACGTAAAACCCGATTACTTGAGCACCCAAAATCTGAAACAACAACCCAATCCAAAAAAACAACCTAATCAGAAAATACGAAACGAATGAACCTGTTAAGCGGCTTAGATAATGGTTGTAGGCAGCAACTGTTCACAATGATGCTTAAAGGGTGATGTTGACGCCAATCGGTATTCCTTTTTTCTTTTTGTTCCAACGATTCACAACAAAAAAAGATCTATCTCTTTCTTTTTTTTTCTCTATGAATCACAACAAAAAATATATATATGTATGGGATGTGATGGCGGTGATGTGTGTAAAATGAAACATATAAATTACATTAAATGAGGCATAAAACTAACCCTTTTTTAGTACTAATGTTGGAAAAAGTGTGCTTTTGTCTTCTTTTGAATTTACAGGACCAAATGAGCTTAAACGAGCAAAAGGAACAAATAAATATCAAAAACCAACATAAATACAAAGAAAATGAATAAACGCGACATGCCCGACCCCTCAACAGCATCCCCAAGAGCAAAAACAAGAAACAGAAGGCTGACCACGGCCCGTGCCCACTGGACATGGGGGCGTGGTCAGATGTCTGCAAAAAGGACAAAGTTGTGGAAGCTTCTACGCCCACCACGGGGGCGTGCCCAGCTCAGCACGGGGCGTGGTCAACGCTAAGATTCGCAGAATCTTGCAAAATCTTGGTAGTACAGATACGCTTCTGCACACGGGGTCGTGCCCGCTGGACACATGCCGTGTTGAGCCCTATGCTGACAGATGCAATTAATGAAGGAAGAGAAAAGGGATGGCCACGGGGGCGTGTCCGATGGACACGGGGCCGTGGCCGGGCTTCTGTTCAGGCTATAAATAGGGGTGCTTGGTTCACTTCAAAGGCATCCCTTGGCAAACCACTACTCTCCCACTTTGCCACCACTCCACCACCACTACACCACCAACACCCACCACCATCATCCATCATCTACCTTTAGAGTGGGGTAGTAGTCTCGGGATCCAAGATTGATAGTAAGAGTTCTTGTCAATCAAAGGCCATGTTTGACTAAGTCTCTTACATCACTTGGTGAAGACAAGTCTTTAATGTATTACTTTTGGTTTTTAATCTTTTCACACTTTTTATTTGGTTTTGTATTAATGACTTTAATAACTAGTTTCTTATGTTGAAGGTGAAACTTCTTTATCATTTGTCCTTGGTGTCTTGGCATTACTTTACTGTCTATATAAAGTAAAAGATTTACACCATTCATATCTCTACGGTCTATATAGAGATATGTTGGCTACCTGGTCGGGGGTTAAGGGAATAGTTTAGTAAAGTTCTTGCCTTGTTCAGTGTATAGATCCTGCAAGGACATGGGTCAAGCTTACTAGGACCTCCTTCAATACCCAAAGGTATTGGATGGCGGGGGTGCGAATGGCTTGATCCCCTCATTTGCAAACTATTATTAATACATTAAACCGGCTACTTGGGATTGTCTCCCTGCTGACTCAAACCACTTAGCCGAGGGTAACGTCACCTTCAAAAGAGGGGCCTACCACTTTTCACATTAATCACTTAATTAATTATCTTTCAATATTCCGACCCTTTGGGATTGTATCCTTGCTGACTCAAACCACTGGATTGAGGGTAACATCACCTTCAAAAGATGGGCCTACTACTATAACTAAGATAATCTCTTAAAAAGTGCAAAAGTGCGGAAATCATCAAAGGGTACATTAAAGGCGAGTCAGATCCAAGTGATTAATCTTGTCTATCTGTTTTTATTTTATTTTTATTTCTGCATTTTTAGTTTTATTTTTCATGTTTAAAACCTTTTTCTCAAAAATTTTAGTTTGATTAGACATTGAGGATAAACCGGTACTAAAAGCTCTTGTGTCCTTGGACGACCTCGGTATCTTACCAACGCTATACTACGCTCACGATGGGTGCACTTGCCTAAATGTGTGTTTTGTGTTAGTAGAATATCGTGTTTTATAAATTTAAAACTTAACTAATGCGTAAAATAGGCTTAAAATATTAATAAAATCATACCACGCTTTGCACGCACCAGCATCAACTCAAAGGGTAAATAACCCTAATTGCAAAAGCCAAGAAAAAATAAAATTATCCTTTCTGGCAAGCCACGACAACAACAAAGTCAATTTGGCACCTTCCTTTAATTATTTTAACCTATAATTCTTCTAGAAAGCCGAGCACAACTTTGTATTTTTTTTCTTGCTTCCAAAGCTTATGAACGAAAGATGTATAAACCGAAGATAAATCCGTTCTCGTCTCAGTGCACCCCTGTGTGATAGAACATTGGCTCTGATACCACTTAGGTATCGGTCAGAGCAACACACAGCGGAACACACTATCACACACGCACACGAAAGCAATAAACAACATGAGAATTTACTTGGTTCGGATTCTGTGCGAATCCTACGTCCGCGGGCTGCAACTAGATATTTTTTATTATGCCCAGAAGCAAGATTACAATACAATGAATAGGTATAGAACTAGGGTTTTCATAATAGGCCCCAAGAAACCTAACATGGACTAAAATGGACCCAAAGTCTGTAAGCCTTCACAAACCCAACAACTTAGGGGGTACAATTGATCATGGTGTGCTTACTTGTCACAACTTCGGCACCCATCTTCAAGATTACACACTACAGGGATCCTCTTCTGTTTGTGCCTTCTCAGATGATGATTGGGTTGGTCGTCCGATAACTGTCTATCCATGGGGGGATTCGTCGTATACATGGGTTCCAACCTCATATCCTGGATCGCACGAAAAAAGAAAAAAAGTATCTCGATCATTTACCGAATCAAAATACAAGGCCCTAGCTGTTATCACTGTTGAATTAAATTGGCTAAAGGTTCTATTAAAGGAACTTGGGACAGGCATAATTGATGTTCCGACTCGCTGGTGTAATAACCTTGGTGCAACCTACCTAGCTTTGTTCAAGAAAAAAGTAGCTTAAGGAAAGCTACATGTACAAATCATATCCGCATGAGATCAAGTCGCATATATCTTTACAAATCTGCTGCTAACACACAGATTTACGTTTTTAACTTCCAAGTTACAGGCGGCTCTCTAACCTTAATTTGCAGGGAATCTTAGACGCAAATGTAAAGTATCATAGTTTTGGGTAGTCTGTGTAAATGTCTGGTTAGTATATAAACTCTTATACGAACATACAATCAATACGAGTTGTAAAAACATTTTGTCTGTGACTCTGATTAACATGTTGACATTCCGAGTTAAGGTTTTGTCATGTGTCTCACTATGATATCACTTCAGGCCTCTCTAGTAGGATTAATGTCATATATGTTTGTTAGCATTGTATATGTTTATCTTTATAATTAATTGTTGATTTGTTGATGTTTGAGTGTGCGTGTATATATATATACACACACATTAGTTTACATGGGTGTATATATACGTCACTCAATTAAATCTTTGCACTTGTGTAAAGTCTCTATGTCTTAAACAATACAAGTAGAATTGAAGAGTATTGTGTGTATACTTAGACCGGAGGGTCGCTCTAGGAGGGTTTTAAGTATCCAACATGTTACATGGTAATCATAGTTAGCAATTGCATTACATGTATATTTTTGTCTATCATGAAAAAGAGAACATTTGTTGGTGCATACATAGTAAATAAAAATTTGTTGGCCCCGTAACTCTAATCGTAGCTCAAGTTATGCTCGTTTAAACTTTGGGCTATTTCTACCCTGTTTCCCCTTAATAAGTTGGTCCATGTAAGAGTCCGCTAACTCTTGTATATGGTGCTCATCAGATTTTCTAAAGATTAAACAAACGAAGAAAGGGTATTTTCAAGGATTGATGGGCAATGCGTATACTGATAAGAGTGAATCAAATTCAAAGTTCATGTCAACAATACGCATACACATTCTTGGTTTTCAAGACATTAAATTTTTGGAATTTGCAAAACGGAGTATGTAGCCACCATACCACATGTAAAATTCCTCACAAGGACTTATGGCACAAGGAGTGGAGTGACAAACTGTAATCGGCAACACGCAGCAAGTGACTCTCCAACCTTCAGCATCATGCATGATGCAACATATGGTAGATCAGCGAGTAGTTATCGGCAAGAAGGTTTCAAGTTTGCAGCTCATACCGAGACCATTGTGTGAATGGGGTGTGTGGAAATTCAATTTTTTAGCCATTTTTATAAATAATTGGTTGTGACATGAGAAGCATATGATTTCCCTTGATTTGGCTAGAGAAGCAAGTAAGAACGTGGGGTATGATGGGGCGGGGGTTTGGGGCATGGGTTGACATGTGCCTTGGGGGGGCTTCGCTGGGCTGACTCACATTAAAGACGGTATGGTGGGGCGGGGGTTTGGGCGTGGCCAGCCCAAACCGCTATTTGAATATTTTTTAAAACAACAAATTTAATTTTTTTAATATTTTTAAATAAAAAAAATTACATAAAAAAATTCCTAACGCTTATATTTTTTCTTTATCTCTTCTCTCATCTCCAAGATTAGTTCCAACTCTTCACCCTCTAGGTGATCAATGAGCTGGGATAGAAATTTCAAATCATCTCGTTTTTGTTTCAGGGCATCCCTAGCTTCTTTGCTCTTTCGAATTTCGGCCCTTTGTTGTTGGAATACGTTGAATGTATCTAACTTGCATGCAATGTCATCCAACTGATCGCTGTATATTCCCCTACGTGAGCCCGAACTCCCAACTGAAGGCGATGCCGTACCCGAACTTGATTTTTGAGCGCGCCTTTTTGCGGCATCTCTTCCATATTCAGGCCGGTTTGGCGAATCATCCAAAAGGTCCTCAAACTCTTGATCTCGTGCATCAGATTGGGCTTGGGACGAGACCCTTGACCTTTTGGAAGACGTGTTCGTTTCGCTACCACTGGGGATATTCGCCCACTTTGGATGGAACTTACAAATCTTCCAACAATACATGAAACGGAAGTCTCTCCCCACATTTGTTTTGAATGCAACCAATGCATTTGTCACAATGTCGACTTCGGTTTCACCACTTTTTGGGTTTTGCTTTGCTTTATTTAAAAAAAACACTAAATTTTGTAAGTTGGCCGCTTATCTCGCTCCACTTCGAGGATAAGCTATTGTTTTCACGATAAGCCTCCCTTCCCATTTCTTCATGGAATGCTTTACTAATCGCTTCTCACAAATGGCTTCGATGTTGAGAATTTCCTATTTTAATAAAAACAAAATTTAATATATTACAAAGCTATATAAAAAATAACCATAAATATTAAAATAAGGGCTACAAAATATTTAAAAATACCTAAAGTTGGATGTTGAGATTGTTGAAGCCAAGCCCTCGCCAATGCAAGTTCTTCATTAACGACCCATCTTTGTTGTTTTTGTTTGGCGGTTTCAAGTGTTTTCTCCGCCTCGGTTTTTTTCTTATGACTTCTTTTTTTTATGGGTTGGGATGCGGAAGGACTATCGTTGGGTGGTTGAGTTTCGGGGACGGTTTCGGTTTGGGAAAGGTTGATGGAGGTTGGTGAAAGGTTGATGGGCGTTTGTGAAAGGTTGATGGGCGTTTGTGAAAGGTTCATCGGGTTAGGTATTGAATCGTCGGTATGTGGGAAGTTAGTAAACAAGCGATTCCCGATATACGATGCATAACTCGCCATATCGGGCATAGGGGAGTGTATTAAAAATGGACGAGGCATTGGATGATTGGGTGGTGGGCTAGGATTATTTTCTTGGAATGCAAACGGGTTGTTCGAGTCATAACCACGATTATGAGGATGCATTTTTCGTTTTGTAGAATGAGAATAGAGATGATTATAGAAATTGAAGATGATTATTGTGGTTGAATGTGGTAAAAATAGGAATTGAAGTGTGATATTTATAGTGAATTTTTTTTTTTAAACATAGTCGTTGGCCAACGGCTAGCCCAAGTGCCCAACGGCTAGTTTGGTTTGGCCATTGAGAGCCCGCCATGTCAACTTGCTAGACCCGCCCCACGCCCGGCTTTAAACTCTCGTCCCTTGGGCCACAACCCAACCCAAGCCCACCCGGGGTGGTGGCTTGGGCTTTTTCAGCCAACCCACACCCCAACCCAAGCCCCATACCCCACAATCTAAGAGGCAGGTAGATCGTGGAATCTGATGTGACGCTTATGTGGAGGAGAGAGGTGTTCCAACAAGTGGGGCAACTGCTGCAAGCACTCCTTGTGCCCTTAGCATGACGGTGATCCACCGTAATGCTACAACTAAGGCTGCAGAAGAACACAAATCAAACACTTCGAGTCAAATGTAATGATTCCAGACTACGGGTCACAGTTAGACATTAGAATTGATTTCTACCCCGAGTTCAAAACTCATTTACAAACTCAAGAAATTGGAAGATTGTGGTAGACATTTACTTGCATTAAGATTTTACCCCTTACGTTTCTGTGAACCAACTAAACCTTTCAAACGAAGCCCATCAGCAGGTTCGGTCAATTTGAGATTTATAGAGTGGTTTCAAACTTGGAGTTGACAATGTAAACCCAACCGATTTTTCACTTTTGGAATATGTAGTTATATTCATATACCATCTTTATCATTTTAAATTTTCAATACAGCTTAACGATTAAGGGAAAAAAAAAGAAGCATTAAATTGTCAAACCGTTAGCCTGACTTACCCACCCACCCACCCAGCGCAGCCGGTTTGGTTTCCAGAAATCGTAGTTAATGATCTGGCCTAAGAATTTCGTCAAAACCAACGTATTAAGGCAGAACGTGAAGGACTAGTTCAACAATAACAAATACTAGTATGTTACTATGTTTACATAACTTAAGTAAACAGTTTCAACCAAAATATACAAGCACCACCACATATAATCTTATTCACATAATTATAATACACCAACTCACAGTTTAACGATCATATAATCTTATTCACACCATTAGACCATAATTAAACTAATGACTTGAACTCAGAATTCCATATGAGAATATCCTACCTTTAGGATTCAGTGATCTTCCCCATCCAAGTTGGTGGCAACATTCCAGTTTGTTCATGAACCGTGTTAAACAATGGCGGTAACATCTTGTACACCCCGGCAACCTCCTTCATAGCACCACCTTGACCGTCACCGCCGTCCCCAACACCACCTGCACCGGTCCAAATAGTAATCTTAGGCTGCAACCCCTTGACCGCCTCCCCGTTAATCTTGGCAATATCTTGATACATTCCACCATTGATCATTAAATAATCTCTTAAAGACCCATAGTTACCCCCCAATGCACCCAGAAGGGTCCTTATGTATGTCCCCTGCGCCTGTGCAAGGGCAACTAGACCTTCAGCTTCTTTTTGTTTTGCATACAGTTCACCATCTGCAACTTGTTGACGTGCATAGAAGGTGGCCTCGGCTGTAGCCTTTTGAGCCTCTGCTTCTTTTTCTTTCTCATACAAAATTGCTTCTGCGGCTTTTTGTTTCTTGTAAAGCTCCCAATTCGCCTCTTGTACCTTTCATTAATTACATCCAATTTATTCATTAGTTCATAACTAAACTAGTTTATTCAATAAATACAAGTTAGAATTCAATTTAAGGTATGTATGTATGTATGTATGTTACCTTGGTTTCATACTCAACGCTCGCCTTGCTCAAGAACTCAGCCTTAAGTTTCTCGGTCTGAGTCAACGCGTTCATGATCTCAACCTCCTTCTGCAGCTCGGCCTCCCTAAGCGCCACAGCCTTAGTTGCCTCCACCTCCGCCACCTGTGAATCTTTGGCCCACTTCGCTTTCTTCATCGCCAGCTCAGCATTTGCTTCTGCCACCTCAGCCTCCCTTTCGTTCTCAAACACCTTCACCTCTGTCCTCACCTTTATCTCTTCCTTCTTCCCCTGGCCTTGCCTCTGCGTCGATATGATCCTTGTTTCCGCATCAATCTTAGCCGCGTTCTGCAGTGTTTGTCCTTCTCGAAGCTTCGCTCCTATTTCACCCTATATCAACCAATCATAAATAAATCAATGATCACAATTCAAAACCTAAGCAAAATAAAACTAACAAAAGTATGATGATTATCAGCACCTTCATCTTGGCTTCGGAGACATCGATTTTTGCCTGATTAGCGGCTTCCATCTGTGTCTTTTGTCCTAAATACGAGAAATACTCGTGTCCAGGAACATCAACCAACTGTTTAACGTTAGCATTATAAATCCACAACCCGAACTGATTCAGTTCCAACTGAACTTTCTCAAACACCTCCTGCTTAAACTCCTTGGTTCCTTTAAAGATCTCTTCCATGGTCATGGAGGCAGCCAGGACACGCGTCTCGCCCTCAATAATCCCCTTGACAAGTTCATTCACATGTTGCGATAACTTATCGTGAGGGGAGATGAGCTTGGCGTATTTGTTGAGGCTGTCGTCGTCATCGGATCGTGGACCGATAGTGAAAACGGCAGGGAGGATGAAGGGGAGCTTCTCAGCACTCATGGCCATGACTTCGAATGTGTAGTTGACCGGAGAGATGTCGAAAACGGAGTAGGATTGGCCCGGAAGTACCCATGCTTTCTTGGCGATTTTGATGTCATCGATCCCGAATCCGGTGATGACTAAATACTCGGATGCACTTGCTACCCTGTACATGATTAATAGCCGGAGATGACGACTGACAACAAGAAGGCGGATGGATGTATGTAATATATACACACGGTTTATGAGGTTTTAAAGGTACTTGACAGTTGACGATCATACAAAAGTTAAGGAAGATTACTTTTTAAAATTATATACAAAAACCTAACCTAGCTGGTATATTTATTATTACGGGTAGAGGCGCTTTTCTAGTGATAGAATTACATTACTCGCAACATTCAATCAAGTTCCGCAATTTCATCGAACATTATTCCATCACTAGTGATGGATTTTAGTAGAAATACTCATCACTAGTGATGCTTTTTTTTATTATTTTTAAAATATAAATTAACACAAATAAATGTAATTCCACGCGTGCTTTGGTTACCTTAGATCCCAAATACATAATCACCATGGACCCTAGTTCGAGTTAACACAAAATTGAAGGAGATAAGCTTATAATCTCCTAAATTGATATGGGGGCTTTCGCTCACACAGTGAAATCGATCCACAATCACCTAAGAATACCTGATATTGGGAACCGAATGATGAGAATAGGGTGTTGCCGGAGCTCAGACCCCAACAGTATCTCCGGTGGACGTGCAGAATATCAGCAGGTTAAATTTGAGAGTGTGGGCGTGTTCAGAGGAGAATAATTCAATTTCAACGCGTGCTCGTGATCACGCTTATATAATTCCACGTGTGATATGAGGGACTAGCGGTGGTGTATAACGTGTATCAACGCGTGGACTTTCGGTGATAACGGGGCGCCCGTCCCCCCTTAGCGTATTTTTAAGTAATTAGCATTTAAAAATTACGAAATAGAATACGATTAGGTTAAACAAGAGAAACAAGAAAATAAATTTTGGGTTCGAGAAGAGGTGGAGGTATAGTATAATGAGGTGTGGCATGGGCTACGGCTTAACCCCGTCTTTGTAGTGTATATTTTTTTATTTTGGTTTTATATAAAAAACATCCCTGAACAAATACGGGGATACCTCTAAAAAATAGAATACTTTAATTTATTAAAATTCTAAATTTTATAAGCTCAAACCTTTTACAACATCAAACTTCTATAATTATTAAGCCAAATAATAGAGTTATCCCAAATGAAGAATAATGTATTTGAAAGAGTTCCAATTGATAAATTTAGCCTAAGCCCCAAAACAATAAAATATCATTTTGTGTATGGGCGGCAAAGTTGGAAACATAACGTCACAACGAATTGCGATTGTCCCAGCGCCCCTGCTGCTGCTCAACGTCCCTGCTACCGCTCCATTGACCGGCGGTTGATTTGCATGTTTGGTGAGTGTTTCTTGTCCTTTGATTTTTTTGTTTGTTTTTATTGTTTATGTAGCATTGTTGTTTGTAGATTTGTTAGAGTTTAGTGTTTAGATAAGTAAACAAAAAGTTATAGTTTTCTTGTTAAACTAGGTACTTAAATTCTTTGAAGTTGAAAGTTGTTTCCTTGAAGTGAAGATGAAATCGCAATCTAACAAACAATCTTGAATGGACCCGGAATATTTGAACAATGTTATGGTTTGTATGGTTGAAAAAAAAATTTGATAAAATAAAAGACGACGATGTAATAGAACGATTTCAAGCTATGAAAACAGGAAGAAAACAAATCTATTAGGTATTTGTTTACTTTATTTATTATCTTTTTTATTATTATATGAAAACAAGAAGAGAACAAATATATTAGTTATTTCTTTTACTTTATTTATTATCTTTTTTTATTATTATTATATGATTGCATGGTAAAAAGAAATTTTTTAGGATACCCTTAAGTTTTTTTGAAAGGTGAACTTCTTAATGGTGACCATTGTCACATCCGCAAATCGCGGACCCTCGCCAAGAACGTGGGCCCAGATAGCAAGGCCAGCGCTGGGTTAACCAGTCTTGGGTCGAAGGCTTTCCCTCGAAAACCGTACTGCCTCTACACGAGTTGCCTCGCTAGAGTAACAGCGGATGAAAACCGGAGTGACGCTCAGGATCAAACCCTCCTCAGTAGGTTTTTCACCATCATTGCGCACGGGTGTCCTACCCCCTTTCGCCACAAGCGGGAGTTGAACCGGTGACCTCTAGGAGGACAAACCGGCCCCCAACCACTGGGCTATGAAGGAAGGACAGAATACCCTTAAGTTAATGGACAGTTCCGTCGTGGTTCAGAGAATTGTGAAAGGTGATGCAATCATTAACTTATTTTTTATTCGTTATGGATTATGACATTATGTGCATATCTGTTAGATTATCCGTTTTAATAATGTAATTGAAAATAGATTTTATATTTTACAGCATTGCTCATGTGCATAACCGCATTTATACACAAACCAATAACAATTGTAAATGTTCAACAATAACTATATGAGATAAGGCTTTACTTGCTATTGTAAATGATAGATCAAGTACCTATTATATAGTGATTTTACCTTTTCAATTAATTGAGAAGTTTTGTAACACCTCGAAAATTTACGTCCTATTATGTCTTGACACGTGTCATAGGTTTGAACGTGTGAAAGAATAGTCTTGAAGGACTAAAGTTGACGAACAGTGAAACTGTGTAAATATAAGGGTTCAAAGTGTCAACAATGAATAAATGTACTTTGCAATAACCCTACACGATGTTTATAACCTTAAACGAATAGATCATGGATCATACGAAGCGAATTGTGGAAGAAAGTGAGAGATTACAATCTACAGGGGTTAAATGTGCCAACATGTTTAAGTTATACCTCTGAGTGACCTTTTGACAAACCCGAAGCTTTGTAACGATTAATTATGCTCACTAGAATGTACCACAAAAATTTCATGAAGTTTCGTTATCATATGAGCAAGTTGTGATAAAATTCGTGTGCAAGGGTTATAATCGTTAACATTGAAAGTTAGGGCTTTTCGGGTGATCACAAAGTTACCCGAGGACTTAACAAAGTGGGTATAAGTATTAAAGCCCCATATATAAATTACAAAGTCTTAACATGCAAGATTCAGAGGGAAAGCGATGTTTCAAGGGACCAGGGGCTAAATTGCAAATTTAAGAAATCAGATTGTAGGCTTGCGCATCGTAGGGGGTTTATTGCTGCGCATCGTATGATGCCCTGCGCATCGTAGGGCTTAAATGCCTACGATGCGTATGGGGTGCCCAGTTGCGAAATTTTTGACAGCAGCCTGTAGATGCATGTATCCGACTCCAATTTCATTTTTACGAAACATTGGGCTGCCCTAAGGTGGTTTATAGCTTGTAGGACACATGTTGGACATCTAACAACATCCCTAGACTTAATTGATAAGGATCCAAGTTCTTATATAAAGTTACATGTTGCAACATACACCCACATTCAACTTCTGAGCATTTCCAGAGCTTACAAGCAGGCCCCAAGCATCCCACATCATCCATTAATCAAGTGTAAGTATGTCTAACCCTTCTCGATCAAGTTTTCCTTAGTTAGTAGCCTAGAAATCAAACCGTCGTAACTACGGTTTGACTTCACGATAAAACACATAAGGTTCAGAATATTGTCGAATCAAAGGTTGTTATAAGTTGATATTTATATGGTTAATAAACCCCTAAAAGGTCACTCACTGATTCCTAATCTATCTAGGTCGTTTGTCGAGTCAAACATGTATAGAAAAAGTCAACAGAATCGTTAAACGCATATTTAACCATGTAAAAGGCGTGTAATCTGTTTTATCATTCGTATAACCTAAGAATAAGTATAAAAACTTGTCTAGGCTTGTTTGATTCGACAATTTGCTGTTTTGAACCGATTCGGAACCGAGAGACGCAAAAGTTTGACTTTTGCGTTGACCTCAGTTCTGACCCGATTTATATAAGTTTAGACATGCCTTAAGGTTCCATTAGGACCTAGTTACATGTGTGTATAAGCCTCTGCGTTTATACCACTCGAATCCCTAATCGTCGGATGTTTCCGTTAATCGCCTAAATATTGACCGTAATGCCCTTATGATCATAAAACGAGATTTTTGGAGATATGAAAATAAAATAATCTTAGTTACTGATTATTAATCATGTCTGTAAATTTTCACGTCAATCGGAGGTCTAGATTAGGAGATATGCGCATTTGCGTAAATAATAAGTTTTTATTAATTAATCGGCGCGATTAGCGTATAGCCTATCTAAACCCGATTTTCGGCACCAAAACTTTTCCCCACTGATGTTAAATAATATTTTGGGATTTTTGAAGATTTTTAATTATTTTTTTAAACTGATCGTAAGCTTGGATTAGCGCCTTAATTCGGTAAATACCGAATATGCCCTTTTCGGCCATAAAATGAGTTTTACAAGTCCAAAAGGTGCCAATCCAATTGCTACTGATTTTAAAAGTTAAATAGAGTGTTTTGAGCCTGTTTATTTAATCAGAAAACTCAGAATCGTATTTTGAACCGTACGTCGCTTAAAACGGCTTTATACGCGTATTACACGCGTAGTTTGAGTTTAAAACCATTTTGATTCATAAGACTTATAACCAAATGTTATAACCTGTTAAAATAAACCATTTTTCTGATTTAATCAGACCCGGTTCTCAGAAACTTAATTAATTCGTTTTATAATCTTTAAAATGACCAAAATACCCCTACGGGGCTTATTAAGAGATTAAACTCGTTTTGGGCATCATGGGTGATATCCTACAGATATCACAACTTATTTAAGGCGTGTTAACTTAGGAAACCTGTTTAGGACTCTTACGGATACCCGTTACGCTTCATGCGCGTTCGGTTCGGTTTATGTAACTAGTTTACATAAATTAGCCGAAACGGGTCAAACCTTATCGGTTTTGTCTCAAAATCCAGAATGTGTATCATATACCCATACTAAGCAAGTCTTCAAACTTGTCGGGTCTAAATCACATTCTATCTGGTCTTCGCTTAATCGTGCGTACGTACCGTATCTTTAAAACTAATCGGTCTAAGCGTGAGCTTAATTAAAGACCGTTAGGATTCTAATAGGTTATTATAAACCTTCGTTCCAGATTAGGAGAACCAGTAAAAGATATTTGCACTTGCTGATTTTGAACTATACTTGCTCAGGTAAATACTTTTAACTTATTTTCCCTATACGGGCTTGGGGTACGGTATATAAAATACCGCTTGGTCCAGCATTGAATCTTTAATCGAATAGAGGTTAAATCATTGATATGCTCTGTTTTGAAATGTTTTGTTGCTTAAAGCCTTTGGGGGGTTAATGACCATGTCCCGGATATCCCTGGCATCATCTTACGAGATGGCCACGACCTTAGCACTCAGGTGTAGGCGTACACCTGTCAGTGTCTCATTATATAAAGTGGTGTGTCTATTGATCTTTAATCCAGTTTAAGGACCGGACTACTGAACGCATAAGAAACATGTAATTCGTTTACAAGTTTATATATTTACATAATTATCCCAAGTTATAAAATATTATTTGTGCCTTGTGCCTTAAATGCTTTTCTTAAACTCTTTTCAAAATGAGTCGGTTGATTGTATTTACCAGTGTAAACTGACGTATTTTCTTAAAAAGGTTAAGTGCAGGTACTACGCGAAATAGGCTGGCTTGTCTCCTAGCATCCACATTAAGTCTCGCCAGCTTGGATGTCATAAACTGTTGAACAATTGTTTCCTGTTTAAATTTGATCTACCTGTGGATTTATATTCGACTTTTTGTGATACTTAATATTACAATATCGTTGGTTGAATTAAATCTATACTTTGCTTCCGCTGTGCATTTAAATATTGTGTTGTTTGACTAATACGTTGCCAACCACGTCACGATACTCCCCTACCGGGCCCACCGGTGACACGTGGAAATTCGGGGTGTGACAGGTTGGTATCAGAGCCAACACTGAGTGAATTAAACACTAGTCTTTTGTGTTTAATCTCAGTTACACAATTGCACATTCCTAAATCTTCGAGTCTAGACAAAGAACTTAGGAATAATCCAAATTGTTCAAATTTTTATTTTATTTAATTAAATTTGCCCTATATTTTTTCCTTGTTATTATCTTGTGTGTTTTAACAGGTACAATAATGCCGCCAAGATTTAGACGAGGTGGTCGAGGAAAGGAGCCAGCTAGTGCCCCTAACGACCATGAGGCAGGGCCTTCATTTCGACGAACTTCTTCTACAAGGAATGATGAAACGAGGGAACTATGGAGGACCTATGAAGACGATGCCAGACGATCTTTTTCGCACTCCTCAACACCTCCATATCATGACTCTTATGGGCCACAGTCAGAGAACGAACCCCACAACCCGCAACGTTATTTTGGCGACCCTACTCCTGTTTTTCAGGGTCAGTTTAACCCGGCAGAGTACCTGCCAGAGCAAGTGGGCTTTAACCCACTTGGACCGGAAGATCACTTTTCTGGTGATCAGGATATGGACGAGGACACAGATCCCGTCGAGGCTTCAACCGGATCCATGAACCATCCTTTCGTGATCTCTGACGGATCGTCATATCACGGGACACCATACCAGGGTCCGGATAGTCACATGGCACGGTTCGAACGGTGTGAGTGGTACAATACAACATCTTACCACCCATCGCCTCACCAGCAGCCACCGCAGCAGCCTCATCAAGATTCCTCTGGGGAACACGGGTTTGTGGCAGTCACGCCACCGCCTCCACCGCCACCAGTTCATTTAGAGCCTCCAGCACCACCTAGACGTAGGAGGACTGGTGCACGGATCTCAGCACGAGAAGTTGACTTTCGTCTCAACACCCCTCAACACTCTAGCGGTAGCCATTACCCGCCTACTCATGGAGTCCCACAGATGGAAGGACCTTCTGTCCCAGTTTCGGAGGTGAATTCCGCACCTATTGTACCGCCATCACCGGGTTTTGGCCACCCAATACCTGCTTATACTGCTCCGGCAGCTTACAACCCATATGGACCACCAGCATACCATGGCTATAACTATGCTGATGACCCTTACAACGTAGCAGCAAGCTACCAAGCCCATATTAATCCTGAAGGACCCTACGGACCTCCTTGGGGAATGGGATACCCAACTCAGGGGTATCAAGCACCTGTTCAGCCGCCACCACATTACCAGCCACCACGGGCTCCTCCACCTGAGCAGGAGGAACTCCGCCGAAGACTGGCCAAAGTGGAGCGAGACTTCCAGAAGGAACGTAAGAAGAATGAGGGATTTATGAGTGGTTTGGCAAACTTGCTTAAGGGGAAGAAGAAACGGGACCGTTAAATCCCCATATATATATATTGTTGTATTCCTTGTTTAAATCAAGTCCCTACGTGGACATTTATTTATGTGTGTATGTAGTCCCTGCGTGGACATCTATCTTTGTACTTAGTCCCTACGTGGACTTGTCTCTAGTAGTCCCTGCGTGGACATTTACTTTTGTAGACCATCCCTGTGAGGGCATGTATTATATGTATAGCTCCTGCGCGTGCATCTGTTTCTGTGAAAAGTCCCATTTAGGGCAAAAATGTACTACTTTTAGTTTAATGGAATGTAAGTTTATAAATTTCATCTTTGCTATGTTATGCATAATTAAAAGATATATGAAATAAATAAATCAAAATTCATTCTTTTTAAAAGTCTATCTGCCTATGTTATTTTGTAAGGATCTTAAAAGTATAACCTAGCCTGTATGTCATTTTAGGACCGGGCCCAGATGGTAAAACTATTTAAAAAGATTCAAATCTCTGTTAACATCTGAAAACATGTTAACACTCCTGGCAGACATGATTAGCTAAAAACACACGTGTTATTATTATAGATGGATCTTTTCAAAGATTCTAAACCCAACTAAATGATCTCTGAATCATGGGTTAAATCATTAATAAATATGATAAGTTCTTTTACCATCCATTGGTAATGGAATGCCTACGGGCCCTTCTCATTTTTCATATGAGACAAAAGACAGTATTAGTCTATGACCCTGTCTGATAAAGGTAATAAACTTTGTTCAAACCTTCATGCTTTGATTCTCTGAAATCCTAGCTTATAATCTATATTGTCCCTGTGACTAGGCCTTATGTGCTAATAAATACTGTTATCATTTTATAATTAGGATAAATTATATTAGAAATCCTAAATTTATGTGAGTAATAAATTAACCAGATAAGGTCTATGTTTACCACGGTTAATAAAATTGCCATAAAAGACAATTCCATAATAAACTCACCAATAAATTATTGCCAATGTGTTACAGTTAAAGATACATGGCAGACTCAAACGAGGTCAACAGTCACCCAGGGATAGTGAATGAAAATGCCCAAGTTAACGTAGCAGGTCCAGAGTTGCAAGCTATGATAAATAATGCGGTTAATATAGCTATGGGTAGACAGCACCATGGATCAAGTGGTACCCATACGAGGACCCATTCTGCATCACACACTAGAACACCTTCCAGGACCCACACTGCCCACAACAGTAATTCTCACCACTCCTCGAATCAAAGGAGTAATCCATCCCAAAGAGTCGTGCAGAACCAAGAACCTCGTAATAGGGGTTGCACATATAAGTACTTTGTCTCGTGCAAACCTAGAGACTTCAATGGGGAAAAAGGAGCTGTTGATTGCATGACGTGGATGGATGAAATGGATACTGTGGTGGATATTAGTGGTTGTCATAATAGAGACATAGTGAAGTTTGTCTCGCAGTCTTTCAAAGGAGAAGCCTTAGCCTGGTGGAGATCTTTGATCCAAGCCACAGGGAAAGTCCCGTTATACAACATGACTTGGGAACAGTTCATGGCACTAATCAAAGAAAATTTCTGCCCTCAACATGAGGTTGAGAGAATTGAATCTGATTTCCTGGCACTGGTCATGAAAAACCTGGACTGTCAGGCCTACCTTACTACTTTCAATACTTTGTCAAGGTTGGTCCCTTACTTGGTAACTCCAGAGCCTAAACGTATAGCTCGTTTTATCGGGGGTTTGGAACCGGAGATTAAAGCAAGTGTAAAAGCTTCCAGACCAACCACTTTTCGGTCAGTAACGGACATATCGTTATCTCTGACCTCAGATGCTGTCAGACTGAGGTCACTGAGGAAAACTGATACGGAGAAAAGAAAGCGTGAGGATGACAACTCACGACGATCAGATAAGAAGCAGAAGGGAAACAATGACTCTAAGAAGGGGTCAGGATTCAAGAAAGATGGTCAGCAATCGGGTGAAAAACCCAGATGTAAAATTTGCAGAAAGTACCATTTTGGAAAGTGCAGACTTGACTCAAAATCCCAATACCAGCCAAGGCCATGTGGGATTTGCAAGTCTACGGAACATAAGACCCTGGAGTGCAAGAAAATAAAGGATGCAACGTGTTATAGTTGCAATGAAAAGGGGCATATCAAATCCAACTGCCCAAAATTTACAAGGAAGAATGAAGAGGGGAAGAAGACCAATGCGAGGGTCTTCAGAATGGATGCTAAGGAAGCCATTAAGGACGACAACGTGATAACAGGTACCTTTCTCGTAAATGATGTTTATGCGAGAGTGTTATTTGATTCAGGCGCTGATAAGTCGTTTGTAGATAATAAGTTCTGTGAACTGTTGAAACTACCTGTTAGAACTTTAAGTGTGAATTATGAGGTGGAACTAGCAGATGGCACTTTAGAAACCGCTTCAACCTTATTAGATGGATGTTTCATATCCATTAAGAATCACTCTTTTCCTTTGTCCCTACTTCCTTTAAAACTAGCCGGTTTCGACATAGTTTTGGGTATGGACTGGTTATCTCATAACCAGGCCCAGATTATTTGCAATAAGAAGCAAGTGAGGATCAAGACTTCGTCTGGTGAATCACTTACTATCCAGGGAGATACCCAGTATGGGCTGCCCGAGAAGATGTCTATACTCAAAGACTCAAAGTGTTTGAAGAAGGGCTGTGTCATCTACATGGCACAGGTGATTATTGATGAACCAAAACCCAAGATTGGAGAGATCCCAGTCATTTCTGAATACCCCGAAGTATTTCCTGAAGAACTACCTGGTTTGCCACCCGATAGGCAAGTGGAATTCAGAATTGACATTATTCCTGGATCAGCACCAGTTGCAAGGGCGCCTTATAGGTTGGCACCAACAGAGATGAAAGAATTGAGAACGCAGCTAGATGATTTGCTAGCCAAAGGTTTCATCAAACCTAGTTCGTCTCCTTGGGGAGCACCAGTTTTATTTGTTAAGAAGAAGGATGGATCGATGCGTCTGTGCATCGACTACCGCGAGCTTAATAAGGTTACCATCAAGAATAGGTATCCTTTGCCCAGAATCGACGATCTGTTCGATCAACTTCAAGGGGCAAGTTTCTTCTCGAAGATTGACTTGAGGTCAGGCTACCATCAATTGAAGGTTAGAGATGAAGACGTGCACAAAACAGCATTTAGGACTCGTTATGGTCATTACGAGTTCCTAGTGATGCCTTTCGGGCTCACTAATGCACCGGCCGCATTCATGGATCTCATGAATCGCGTTTGCAAGCCGCACTTAGACAAATTCGTCATCGTCTTCATCGATGACATTCTCATCTACTCAAAGAACCAAGCTGATCATGAAAAGCATCTTCACTGCATTCTGGAACTACTTCATAAAGAAAAGCTCTATGCCAAGTTCTCGAAGTGTGAATTTTGGCTTCGAGCAGTCCAATTTCTTGGGCATGTTGTTAGCGAGCATGGTATCCAAGTAGATCCTGCTAAAGTTGAAGCTGTCATGAATTGGCATGAGCCAAAGACGCCTACTGAAATTCGTAGCTTCCTAGGTTTGGCAGGATACTACAGGCGATTCATAGAAAATTTCTCAAGGATTGTTGCACCCCTGACTTCGCTGACACGTAAGAAGATTAAGTTTGACTGGGGTCCTAAGCAGCAGGAATCCTTCGATATTCTGAAACAAAAATTGAGCAATGCTCCAGTGCTGACATTACCTGATGGAGTAGAGGAGTTTGTAGTTTATTGTGATGCATCACACACCGGGATGGGATGTGTGCTTATGCAGAAAGGCAAAGTCATTGCCTATGCTTCACGTCAGTTAAAGGTGCACGAAAAGAATTACACCACCCACGACTTGGAGTTGGGTGCCGTTGTATTCGCTCTAAAACTGTGGAGGCACTACTTATATGGAATCAAATGTGTGATCTATTCTGATCACAAAAGCCTCCAACATCTGTTCAACCAGAAGGATTTGAACATGAGGCAACGCCGTTGGATGGAAACTCTGAATGATTACGATTGTGAAATAAGATACCATCCCGGCAAGGCGAATGTAGTTGCCGATGCCTTGAGTCGGAAGGAGAAGGTGAAACCCATCCGAATCAATGCCAAGAGCATGGAATTAAAGAACAGCTTGATGGAAAGGTTGTTAGCTGCACAGAAGGAAGCTGTGTTGGAAGCTAACTATCCTAATGAAAAGCTGGGAGTAACTGAAGAACAGTTAACTCTAAGTAAGGATGGAATTCTTAGATTGAATGGAAGGATATGGGTTCCAATTTATGGGGGACTTCGTGATGTTATCCTCCAGGAAGCCCACAGCTCTAAATATTCTGTTCATCCTGGAGCTGATAAAATGTATCAGGATCTTAGGGCAAATTATTGGTGGATAGGCTTGAAGAAGTCTGTAGCTACCTATGTAGCTAAATGCTTGACGTGTGCACAAGTGAAGGCAGAACATCAAAAACCGTCAGGTTTGCTACAACAGCCTGAACTTCCTACTTGGAAGTGGGAAATGGTAACTATGGATTTTATCACCAAGTTACCCAAAACCAGGAAAGGAAATGACACCATCTGGGTGATAGTTGACCGACTGACTAAGTCAGCACATTTCCTACCCATTAAGGAGACCTACAGCTCCGATATGTTAGCCCAACTGTACGTTGATAAGATTGTGGCCCTGCATGGCATACCTGTAGCTATTATCTCTGACCGGGATACTAGATACACATCACATTTTTGGAAAAGTTTTCAACAATCTTTGGGCACACGTTTGAACTTTAGTACGGCTTACCATCCACAGACAGACGGTCAGAGTGAGCGTACTATTCAAACGTTGGAAGACATGCTTCGTGCATGTGCGATCGATTTGGGAGGTAGCTGGGATAAAAACCTGCCATTAATCGAATTCTCCTACAACAATAGCTACCATACCAGCATTAAGGCTGCGCCTTTTGAGGCATTATACGGTAGAAAGTGTAGATCGCCTGTTTGTTGGGCGGAAGTTGGAGAAGTTCAGTTATCAGGACCAGAGATTGTGTTCGAAACGACGGACAAGATTGTCCAGATTCGTAACAATCTCCAAGCTGCCCGGAATAGGCAGAAGATTTACGCTGATCCAAATCGTAAGGATTTTCACTTCGAAGTAGGTGACAAAGTCCTACTTAAAGTGTCACCCTGGAAGGGAGTGATGCGATTCGGTAAGAAAGGTAAGCTGAGCCCGAGATATATAGGACCTTTCGAGGTTATCGAACGTGTAGGGTCAGTTGCCTACAAGTTAAACTTACCTGAAGAGCTCAGTAGTATACACAATGTGTTCCACATCTGCAATCTGAAGAAGTGTTTCGCTGACTCCGCTGACGAATCAGTGATTATACCCTATACAGATGTGCATATCGATGAGAGCTTGAAATTTGTTGAAAAACCTATGTCGATTGAAGATCGACAGGTAAGGAAGCTTCGAAGGAAGCATATACCTTTTGTAAAGGTCAAATGGGATGCCCGAAGAGGTCCCGAATTCACGTGGGAAGTTGAATCCACGATGAAAGAAAAGTACCCTTACTTGTTTCAGTAAATCTCGGGTCGAGATTTATTTTAAGGGGGTGAGGATGTAACACCTCGAAAATTTACGTCCTATTATGTCTTGACACGTGTCATAGGTTTGAACGTGTGAAAGAATAGTCTTGAAGGACTAAAGTTGACGAACAGTGAAACTGTGTAAATATAAGGGTTCAAAGTGTCAACAATGAATAAATGTACTTTGCAATAACCCTACACGATGTTTATAACCTTAAACGAATAGATCATGGATCATACGAAGCGAATTGTGGAAGAAAGTGAGAGATTACAATCTACAGGGGTTAAATGTGCCAACATGTTTAAGTTATACCTCTGAGTGACCTTTTGACAAACCCGAAGCTTTGTAACGATTAATTATGCTCACTAGAATGTACCACAAAAATTTCATGAAGTTTCGTTATCATGTGAGCAAGTTGTGATAAAATTCGTGTGCAAGGGTTATAATCGTTAACATTGAAAGTTAGGGCTTTTCGGGTGATCACAAAGTTACCCGAGGACTTAACAAAGTGGGTATAAGTATTAAAGCCCCATATATAAATTACAAAGTCTTAACATGCAAGATTCAGAGGGAAAGCGATGTTTCAAGGGACCAGGGGCTAAATTGCAAATTTAAGAAATCAGATTGTAGGCTTGCGCATCGTAGGGGGTTTATTGCTGCGCATCGTATGATGCCCTGCGCATCGTAGGGCTTAAATGCCTACGATGTGTATGGGGTGCCCAGTTGCGAAATTTTTAACAGCAGCCTGTAGATGCATGTATCCGACTCCAATTTCATTTTTACAAAACATTGGGCTGCCCTAAGGTGGTTTATAGCTTGTAGGACACATGTTGGACATCTAACAACATCCCTAGACTTAATTGATAAGGATCCAAGTTCTTATATAAAGTTACATGTTGCAACATACACCCACATTCAACTTCTGAGCATTTCCAGAGCTTACAAGCAGGCCCCAAGCATCCCACATCATCCATTAATCAAGTGTAAGTATGTCTAACCCTTCTCGATCAAGTTTTCCTTAGTTAGTAGCCTAGAAATCAAACTGTCGTAACTACGGTTTGACTTCACGATAAAACACATAAGGTTCAGAATATTGTCGAATCAAAGGTTGTTATAAGTTGATATTTATATGGTTAATAAACCCCTAAAAGGTCACTCACTGATTCCTAATCTATCTAGGTCGTTTGTCGAGTCAAACATGTATAGAAAAAGTCAACAGAATCGTTAAACGCATATTTAACCATGTAAAAGGCGTGTAATCTGTTTTATCATTCGTATAACCTAAGAATAAGTATAAAAACTTGTCTAGGCTTGTTTGATTCGACAATTTGCTGTTTTGAACCGATTCGGAACCGAGAGACGCAAAAGTTTGACTTTTGCGTTGACCTCAGTTCTGACCCGATTTATATAAGTTTAGACATGCCTTAAGGTTCCATTAGGACCTAGTTACATGTGTGTATAAGCCTCTGCGTTTATACCACTCGAATCCCTAATCGTCGGATGTTTCCGTTAATCGCCTAAATATTGACCGTAATGCCCTTATGATCATAAAACGAGATTTTTGGAGATATGAAAATAAAATAATCTTAGTTACTGATTATTAATCATGTCTGTAAATTTTCACGTCAATCGGAGGTCTAGATTAGGAGATATGCGCATTTGCGTAAATAATAAGTTTTTATTAATTAATCGGCGCGATTAGCGTATAGCCTATCTAAACCCGATTTTCGGCACCAAAAATTTTCCCCACTGATGTTAAATAATATTTTGGGATTTTTGAAGATTTTTAATTATTTTTTTAAACTGATCGTAAGCTTGGATTAGCGCCTTAATTCGGTAAATACCGAATATGCCCTTTTCGGCCATAAAATGAGTTTTACAAGTCCAAAAGGTGCCAATCCAATTGCTACTGATTTTAAAAGTTAAATAGAGTGTTTTGAGCCTGTTTATTTAATCAGAAAACTCAGAATCGTATTTTGAACCGTACGTCGCTTAAAACGGCTTTATACGCGTATTACACGCGTAGTTTGAGTTTAAAACCATTTTGATTCATAAGACTTATAACCAAATGTTATAACCTGTTAAAATAAACCATTTTTCTGATTTAATCAGACCCGGTTCTCAGAAACTTAATTAATTCGTTTTATAATCTTTAAAATGACCAAAATACCCCTACGGGGCTTATTAAGAGATTAAACTCGTTTTGGGCATCATGGGTGATATCCTACAGATATCACAACTTATTTAAGGCGTGTTAACTTAGGAAACCTGTTTAGGACTCTTACGGATACCCGTTACGCTTCATGCGCGTTCGGTTCGGTTTATGTAACTAGTTTACATAAATTAGCCGAAACGGGTCAAACCTTATCGGTTTTGTCTCAAAATCCAGAATGTGTATCATATACCCATACTAAGCAAGTCTTCAAACTTGTCGGGTCTAAATCACATTCTATCTGGTCTTCGCTTAATCGTGCGTACGTACCGTATCTTTAAAACTAATCGGTCTAAGCGTGAGCTTAATTAAAGACCGTTAGGATTCTAATAGGTTATTATAAACCTTCGTTCCAGATTAGGAGAACCAGTAAAAGATATTTGCACTTGCTGATTTTGAACTATACTTGCTCAGGTAAATACTTTTAACTTATTTTCCCTATACGGGCTTGGGGTACGGTATATAAAATACCGCTTGGTCCAGCATTGAATCTTTAATCGAATAGAGGTTAAATCATTGATATGCTCTGTTTTGAAATGTTTTGTTGCTTAAAGCCTTTGGGGGGTTAATGACCATGTCCCGGATATCCCTGGCATCATCTTACGAGATGGCCACGACCTTAGCACTCAGGTGTAGGCGTACACCTGTCAGTGTCTCATTATATAAAGTGGTGTGTCTATTGATCTTTAATCCAGTTTAAGGACCGGACTACTGAACGCATAAGAAACATGTAATTCGTTTACAAGTTTATATATTTACATAATTATCCCAAGTTATAAAATATTATTTGTGCCTTGTGCCTTAAATGCTTTTCTTAAACTCTTTTCAAAATGAGTCGGTTGATTGTATTTACCAGTGTAAACTGACGTATTTTCTTAAAAAGGTTAAGTGCAGGTACTACGCGAAATAGGCTGGCTTGTCTCCTAGCATCCACATTAAGTCTCGCCAGCTTGGATGTCATAAACTGTTGAACAATTGTTTCCTGTTTAAATTTGATCTACCTGTGGATTTATATTCGACTTTTTGTGATACTTAATATTACAATATCGTTGGTTGAATTAAATCTATACTTTGCTTCCGCTGTGCATTTAAATATTGTGTTGTTTGACTAATACGTTGCCAACCACGTCACGATACTCCCCTACCGGGCCCACCGGTGACACGTGGAAATTCGGGGTGTGACAGGTTGGTATCAGAGCCAACACTGAGTGAATTAAACACTAGTCTTTTGTGTTTAATCTCAGTTACACAATTGCACATTCCTAAATCTTCGAGTCTAGACAAAGAACTTAGGAATAATCCAAATTGTTCAAATTTTTATTTTATTTAATTAAATTTGCCCTATATTTTTTCCTTGTTATTATCTTGTGTGTTTTAACAGGTACAATAATGCCGCCAAGATTTAGACGAGGTGGTCGAGGAAAGGAGCCAGCTAGTGCCCCTAACGACCATGAGGCAGGGCCTTCATTTCGACGAACTTCTTCTACAAGGAATGATGAAACGAGGGAACTATGGAGGACCTATGAAGACGATGCCAGACGATCTTTTTCGCACTCCTCAACACCTCCATATCATGACTCTTATGGGCCACAGTCAGAGAACGAACCCCACAACCCGCAACGTTATTTTCGCGACCCTACTCCTGTTTTTCAGGGTCAGTTTAACCCGGCAGAGTACCTGCCAGAGCAAGTGGGCTTTAACCCACTTGGACCGGAAGATCACTTTTCTGGTGATCAGGATATGGACGAGGACACAGATCCCGTCGAGGCTTCAACCGGATCCATGAACCATCCTTTCGTGATCTCTGACGGATCGTCATATCACGGGACACCATACCAGGGTCCGGATAGTCACATGGCACGGTTCGAACGGTGTGAGTGGTACAATACAACATCTTACCACCCATCGCCTCACCAGCAGCCACCGCAGCAGCCTCATCAAGATTCCTCTGGGGAACACGGGTTTGTGGCAGTCACGCCACCGCCTCCACCGCCACCAGTTCATTTAGAGCCTCCAGCACCACCTAGACGTAGGAGGACTGGTGCACGGATCTCAGCACGAGAAGTTGACTTTCGTCTCAACACTATATTAGTTATCTTATATTGATTTTATATCAAAAAATAATTATAACTGAACTAATTATATAAGGAAACTAAATGGTTGTTCCGAAATATATGTTGCACTATATTAGATATTTTATATTTATATTAATTAATGTTAAGACGTTAATTTTGAAGAAATAGGAGGTGTTCGATGATTAATGATTTGTACAGATTTTGTAGCCGCATTATTAGAATATAAACTATCATCGAATAATACAAAACAATATCATATAAATATAGTTCTTTATAAAACACATTAAAAGTTGTAACCATAATCAAATATCATATAAATATAGTTCTTTAGAAAACACATTAAAAGTTGTAACAATAATCATTTTATAAACATAAAATATCTTTCAAAAATTTTATGGTATAAGATAACCTTCACAAAGGCAATCAATTTATAAACATAAAATGTCTTTCAAATTTTTATGATATAACTTACAGACCCAATCGGAGACCTAAATGTCAAAAAGAATGCCGCATATAGCTCGTATAGTCGTATTCTCTTCCTAATATGGCGTTCTTTTCCCTTTTTTCTCATTTGCATATCAAATCTCATTTGCAAAACAACTCATTCATCCCGATTAGGTAACGTTTCTGATTACTAATGTATTTCAGATTTCAAATTCAATCTATCGCCTATGGAGTTATATAAGTGATGGATACAGTATTTTAACTATCAACTACCTACTGTTGTGCCCAATTGAGATTATTAGTTCAAAATTTCAGGTAAGAATCATGTTATAAGACCCAACAATTGATGGTACTTTTAAGTTAAATTAAATTGCTTATGGTTATCTGCTTATTGTTCTTGAGTATAAAGTTTCAGCATAAGCATAAACTGAACCAATTCAGTTGATTAATTAAGATTAGAGATTCTAATGATACATATTAACAATTTTGTGATAGATTTTGTTCATGTCGTATAGATTTTGTATGTATTTTTTTAGTATGTGGTGTGTAAACGATTGATTTGCTACTTTAATTACAAATAAGATATAATTTCAATTCAAACTCGGCATGATTTTGAGAGAAATTTGAGCTGGTGCCCAAGATATAGAATATAAGAAAACATGTAATTTAATCACTGGTTCGTCAAAGCTTGATCTTCCTCATGGAACTGGAGGATTGCCAAAGGTGACATGAATTCATCAGTTTGTAATTCAAGTTTCTGTTGCTTACGCATATATTATTTAATATGTTTATTTTATAAGTTATAATCAAAGTCGTATTAGTGACTTGTACTATATGTTACAGGGAACAATTGTTAAAATTTATAGGCATGACAGTGATTACGTATCTCGTGGCAGTGATGTGTGTACCAATTTCTAGGGCTGTAAACGAACCGAACGAACACGAACAAGGCCTTGTTCATGTTTGTTCGTTAAGGAAATAAAAGTGTTCACGAACGGTTCATGAACACATATCGAACGAGATTTTATGTCCGTGTTCGTTCATTAACGAAAGGACCGTGTTCACGAACGGTTCACGAACACAAATGAATACAAATAAATTTGGCGAACGCGATGAAGGATAAAGGTGGATGGCCCAGAGAGTAACACTGGAACTTGAATCCCTTATTGTGGAACAGAGGTTGATCGTATTGGTCAATGTAAATAATGAGAAAGAAAAGTGAAATGGCGCATAAACAATGTGACATAGGGTTTCCTGGTTTGATTGTTAGGGTAACAAATAAATAAAAGTTTAATAATATAAAAAGTATAGATAAAATATATGAAAGTACAAAAATATTTAATTAAAACACAAACATACGAACATAAAGGAACGCAAATGAACAAATGTTCACGAACACGTTCACGAACATTTACCGAACGTTCACGAACACAGATGAACAAACGAGACCTCTGTTCATGTTCATTCGTTTAACTAATCGAACGGAATTTCTTGTTCATGTTCGCTCGTTTACTAAATGAACGAACATAAACGAACTTCCCGCAGAACGGTTCACGAACAGTTCGTTGAACGTTCGGTTCGTTTACAGCCCTACCAATTTCCATTCATTACGAGTGAAGTAAGACTTGCATTAGGTGCAAGTCTTATTGTGACAATCTAAAATTGGTGCCATGCTGTTCGGTATGATACCATGAATATAAGAATAAGGTGAACTTTAACTTAAGGTTGATTTGCAGATGGATGGTGATTCGTTTCTTTGATCAGTTTTAGGTTTCCAATTTGCAACACAAAAGTTTTGGTAATTTTGAATTTGTGTTTGTTATTGGTATGACTTTTGGCAATTCTAAATTTATATTTGTTATTGAATACATATGGTTTTGAATTGTTTTAGCTATTTGTATGATTATTAGGTTTTATTACATATTTTCCAAGCTTGTAACCCACTCTTCTATTTCTACTACATTTTATTTTATGATCTTTGCCACATATTCAATTTTTTTTTTAAATAACACCAAGTATTAAACATTTATGTTACAATTTTATGAATTTTATCATTTTAATAGTTTAACCCGTGTAATGCACGGGTTGCTAACCTAGTTGAAAAAACAAATAGATAAAGAGTATTCTAGTTCTTTCTCACTTGAATTCATTCCCCCTTGATGTTCAAACGTCTGTAACTTTTCATACATTAATATTCTTTCAAAAAAAATCTAAACCATATTAATGAGCATTTCATTCTCTTTAATTCGAGGAGCCTATTGCTATAGTTTTCTTAAAAAGAATTTACATAATTTTGAATACCCACTAATGTGTTCAAATCTGTAATATTTTATCTTTAAGATTATAAAAAAAAAGTTACTATTGTGTTCGAGTTTGTAATATAAAATGGTATAAACTATATGGTTTAAAGCTTAGGGTTATTGGATTTTATCATTCTCAACTATTGAGTATCGGCTGCTGCCACTCTCAACTATCACTTTGACTCTCACCATTCCCAACTTAATATTTTGTGTGTTGTGAAACTCCGGTTGAGTGGTTTTTGACTCCCCTTTTGTCTTTTAGGAACAGATTCACCTGCATTAATTATTAATTTACAAAATGTTAGCCTAATATCACCAATAACACAAACACTAAAAAATGTTCACATGCGAAGTAACACAACACACAAAGTGTTAAGTTGGAGTGGTGTGAGTCAAATGGATAGTTAAGAGTGGCAGTGGCCATTACCCAAAAGTTAAAATTGATAAAATCCAATAACCCAAAAGCTTATCTATTATATTTAAATAATTAAAATTAATATATTAAAAATATAAAGAAAAATTATGAGTTTGAAGGAGAATGTCATGTACCATTATTTAGAATCGTTTATTATAACTTAGATTAGAAAATTAGATAATTTTAATCTTTCACGCTATAAATTTGTCTTACTTAAGTTACACATGTTAGATTACAGCACGGTATCACCATAGATTACAACGTTTTGCGATATGTTATTCTGTTATAATATCATTCGTTTAGACTATAGGGTGTGAGGTGCATGGTTAGGTTATCAATCGTCACGTAGGACCATTAATGGATTGCTACACCACCTCCTTGTCTAATCCACCATGATTCCCTTGGATTAAACCGTGACAACCATGGTCCTCATTTCCTTATTTAATATTTCCTTTCCTTTTCACAAAAATAAATTAAAATAAAATAATAGTGGTTTGAGTCATGATCACACCCTAAGGGTAGTGGTTTTGGATAATGAATTAGAAGTAGTTGAAATGATGCTATATAGGGGGTCATGTCATGACCATACTATATAACCTTATGAAATATAAATTATAAACAATAAAATTGGTTTTTAATAAACCAACATTTGCCCCATTGGTAAATAATAATCCTACCTATCAACATGTTGGTACTCAATGAACTTTCGTTAATTTTTTTTAACTGAAGTTAGTTTTTAAGTTTTATTTATTACACAAACAGTCCATGTAGTTGTAATTTACTAGTTTTAACTATTTTATAAAAGGGTAAATTACTTTTTGAGTCACTGTGTTTTATAGATTTTAACCACTTGAGTACAAAAGCAAAAAGTTTAACGACCTGAGTCCCCATAAGCATTTTCTTTATCTATTTGAGTCCAAATTTCTAACATTGTTAGAATTTTTGGTTAAGTATTGTTAAATGACCAAAATACCCTTATATTTAAAAAAATAAAAAACTCTCTCTCTTCACCCTTCATCTCTCTCTGTTCTTTCTTTCTCTCTTCCATATCTCATCTTCTCCAAACCCACAATTACAATTCCCCACAAAATCAAATCTTGCAAGGAGTTCCCATTTCTACCCGCAAAATCACCCTTCATCTCTCGCTCTCGCTGACTTTGATTCGTGAAATTCTAATAACAACAGTCCAGATCTGTGATGAAGTGAACTTCTGGATTCATTACGTTTAACGAATGACCCGATTCAAACGGATGAATCTTTATATTCTGCAGATGATAATTCTGCAAATGGACAGCGAATAATCCCGCAATGCAGCGGATGATTATGTCTGCGCAATTAAAACAACACTACTGAACTGTATAAACTGCCGTGAGTAAACTGATTCTATATAAACAATCTGCAGCGAACGAACTGATTCTGCAGCAATAAACTAATTCTGCGCAATATAGTGGATGAATAAGTCTGATTCAGCAAATGAACTTATTTCAAACGAAAAGACCTGTTTTGATTTCAGTGGATGACCTTCTGCGAATAAACTGGTTTGTAAAAACAGTTTTGTAATACTCCTGGATCCGTATGAAAATCAATCAACACTAAACTCAAATCAGACTTGATTCGTTATAACTTCTGAACAACATATTCTGTAGATGATTTCAGCAGATCTTGATTGGCGGATTCACTCTGAACACGAACAACACTATTTCAAACCAGCAAATAGAACAATGATAATCAGATTAAGCTGATTCGCTGATAATCAGATTGACGAATGAACACTATTTCAAACAGATTAATTCAAGATTTGATTTTGTGGGGAATTGTAATTGTGGGTTTGGAGAAGATGAGATGTGGAAAAGAGAAAGAAAGAACAGAGAGAGATGAAGGGTGAAAAAAGAGAGAGAGAGTTTTTTTATTTTTTATTTTTTAAATATAAGGGTATTTTGGTCATTTAATAATACTTAACCAATAAATTCTAATAGTGTTAGAAATTTGGACTCAAATAGTTAAAGAAAATGCTTATGGGGACTCAGGTCGTTATATTTTTTGCTTTTGGACTCAAATGGTTAAAACCTATAAAACATAGGGACTCAAAAAGTAATTTACCCTTTATAAAATTTAATTACATGGCCCTTGACGTTTTTTTGTTTTACAAAATAGTTAAAACTAGTAAATTATAACTACATGACTGTTTGTGTAATAAATAAAACTTAAAAACTAACTTCAGTTAAAAAAAATTAACGGAAGTTCATTGAATACCAACATGTTGATAGGTAGGATTATTGTATACCAATTACGTAGATAGGATTATTATTTACCAATGGGGCAAAAGTTAGTTTATTAAAAACTAATTTTCCAAATAAGTTTATATCCATACAGTAATTGAACAGGTGATTAAAGTAATAGTTGCATTCACAGGCTGGCTTTTACAAAAACAAGGGAACAAGGGAGTTTACTTAAAAAATTCCATGTTAACTTTGGAGCTTTACTTTTGTTATATGGGAAGGTTCCAAAACAAAATAGCAATGTAATATACTAGCATGTTTATTTAGGTAGAAGAGTTAGGAAGTAATTTGACCATCTATTTATTAATCAAGGTCTTAGATTAAATAAGTGAAATTGAAGAAAAGAAAAAAAAAAGGGGGTGTGATTTTCTATGGACATTTTAGTCAATCTAAGACAATAGTTTCTCTCATCCAATTCCCCTCATTTTTTAAACGTTAATAACTCTTTCATACGGCATTATTTTTTTATAAAAATTGCACCAAAAAAAACGAGCGTTTTTTATCTTTAAAACGAGTATACTATTGCTATATTTTCGATTTTTTTTTTCGAAAACCCAGTTGCGTAAAACGCAATGGACAAAAAGCGTAAAAATGACTTTTTTTTTTCTTTCTAAAACGCAATGGACAAGAAATGTCTTATTTCTAAAACGCAATAGCCATAAAACACAAATAAATGTCTTATTTCTAAAACGAAATGGCCAGAAAACACAAAGAAATGTTTTTTTTTTTTTTTTTCTAAAACGCAATGGTCTAAAAACACAAAAGAAAGTGTTCTTTCTAAAACACAATGGACTTAAGTGTTTTACCTAAAACGTAATGGACTAAAAACACTTCAAAATGTTTTTTTTTTAAAGCAATGACCAAAAAACATATAAAAATGTATTTTTTTTTCTAAAACGCAATGGCCTAAAAACACAAAAGAATGTATTATTTCTAAATTACAATGAACTAAAAACACATAAAAATGTGTTTTACCTAAAACGCAATAGACTAAAAACACTTCAAAATGTGTGTTACTAAAACGCATTGGACCAAAAAACACATAAAAATGTGTTTTCCTAAAACTCAATAGATAAAAATGCAATTCAAAATTTTCTTACAAAGATCGAAGTCGATTTCTTCAGATTTCTTCAACGATTGACGAAATTTAAATGCTAGAAACACTTATCAGCGATCGAATGGAACGAATAGAGTGATTTGCTTCAAAATCACGGGAAAAAGATGAGATATTGTATGAAATTAAACTAGGTTTCTTCAAAAAAAAAGTTGAAGAACATGTTGATTGGGTGTTTGAATCATTGATTGGTGATGAAAATCGAACTATAATGTAGTGATTATTAAGATAGAAAGTAAAACAAAGGTTAAAGATGCGGTTTTGAAGTTACAGAGAGAAGAAAGAAGAAGATTTGATAAAATTGACTAAAATACTTTTCATCTTTATTTTAAATTTTGTCACATGTTATAATCCTATTGCTTTCTATCTTTCCTAACCAAAATAAACTTTCTATTTGATCCTCTCCTACACAGGTAAGTGCGTTTTGAATTATATATAATTTTATTTCACATGCATTACATGGATTTTGAATAATCTAATGTTATATACTTGAAAAAAAAATCTTTAAATGAAAAGGTTAAGATCACATGAAGAAGATAAGTCGACATTGTGCATCAACCGTTTGACAATATTCGTTTTACCTTATCACTTTCCTTCATCTAAAAGGTGTAGGTTTAGAAATAGGATTATAAGATAGTAATTTAAGCTTGGATTTATCTATTATCCAATCGAGTGATATCCAACTAGCTACCAAGAAAACATAGAGTACAACCAAACTAAACCATATTTTATAGATAATACTTGGTTAATAATGATATTTGTCTAATTTCGGTCCAAACAAGGATAAAATGGAAAGAAAAAATGGGCAATAACGTCATACTAGTGTCCCATATGTACGATCGTCATGCGATATGTTGTTTAGTGAGAATTTTTGTCACCGTGTCTAATTAAATACATTTTATCATTTCGGTCCAAACAAGTAAGGACAATATGGAAAGAAAAAATTGGTAATAACGTCATATTATTGTCCCATATGTACGATTGTCGTACAATATTTTGTTTGATGAGAATTTTTGTCCGTGTCTAATAAAATACATTGTATAAGCAATTAATCATTTATTAACATTCCACCAAATAAACTTTAGATCCATCGATATCTTACAAGAGCATCTCCACCGCAATGAAAGTAGATGAGTCCGCTTCTTGGATGCACAAAGCGGATATGAAAAACGTTGGAGGTGATGACTTGGAGTGATCCAGTCTGGTGCACCAGATGTATCCGGAATGGGTTTATGTTAACCCCAAGCCACCCAATATATACACACACTAGCAGGATGCCTCGCGCAATACGGCTGGAGCGATACCTCGCATTGCGATACTCTTTTCTGTAGTTTTCTTATTCATATAATTTTTATTGTAGCATTATTGTGATAGATATACGTCAAAAGCGAAGTAATCGGGTAATCCATTTCATTGTGTTGTGCATGGTTCGGTCAGTTCGGTTATTATCCTTGACTGAAGCCGAAACCAAAGTCATCGGTTAGTCTATTTTATTAACCAAACGATTTTCGGTTAATAACTTCGATTAATTCGGTTAGACTGACTGTTTTTTGTTTGGGTCATTTAATTTTAGTTAATAGCAAAAACCAAACTTTGGCTAAAACTTTTGCTTTGAAATATATGAAATTGAGGTATAAATACATGAAATGAAAGTATTAATATATGAAATGGAGATATAAAACATGAAATATATGATCCGGAGGTATAAAAGTTAGAAATATATGTACATATGAATGATTCAGTTCGGTTAGCTAATTTTGGTTAAATGAGAATACAAAAAATTGATAACCGGTTTTTGGTTTTCAATTAATTCAATTTTTGGTCGATTTCAGTTCGATTCCGGCAGTTTTTGGTTTAGGTTAACGATTTAGTTATTGCTTGTCGATAACCGGTTTTGGTTAATAACCAATAATAGAGTGTGATGCGGTGAGAAACATAGATATTGCCACGGTGTGGATTGTTCAGTTGGTTAGATTATTTTTATCCTCAAGCGAAATTGAGGTCATCGATTAGTCTATTTTATTAACCAATCCGTTTTCAGTTAATTGGTTTGGTTTATTCAGTTAGACTGATGGTTTTTTGTTTGATTCATTTAATTTTGTTTAATAGCCAAAACCCAAACTTGGGCTAAAAACTTTTGATTAGAAATAGAGTAAACTTCCGTTTTGCTCCCTATGGTTTGGTCATTTTAACGGTTTTGTTCCAATAGTTTAAAAATAGCCATTTTCCTCCCTGATTTTTCTAACTTATCTTCATTTTGCTCTCAGCTTCTAACCTCATCAGGGAGGAAACTGGCGACAAACTCGAAAGATCAGGGAGGAAAATGAGTATTTTTAAACTATTGGAGCAAAACCGTTAAAATGACCAAACCACAGAGAGCAAAACGAAAGTTTACTCTTAGAAATAAATGAAATTTATGTATAAATACATGAAATAGATGTATAGGTATATAAAATGAGGGTACAAATATAAAATACATGAACTGAATGTATAAAAGATAGAAAGATATGAAAATATGAGTGGTTCCATTCAATTCATTTTGGTTAAATAAACATACAAAAAAATCGATAACCGTTTTTGGTTCATTCGGGTTTTGGTAAATTAGTATTTGGTTGATTTCGGATCAGTTTCGGTTAGCGATTCATTTATTACTCACCCTTAGACATTGCTAATCACGTAATTATAGTTTTTTTAATTAAAAAAACTATAGTAATACTATACTCAAATTAAAGAGAATAACATACTCGTTTATATGGTGTAATTTAAAAAAAAAATATTAACATACCAAAAAGTTATGACCGTTTAAAAACCCCGTGGGGGGGGGGGGGGGGGTTAGTTTTTTATAAGGAGATAAAGTGTAACTACTAACCAATTATCTATTATCTTGTTAAATATAAGAGATTAAAGTGTAATCTAGATGAGATAATTAAATTGACGGTATTTAATCACTTGACCTTTTGAAATTATTAAACAATCTAGGATAATGACTAAGTACGTTGAGCTTTAATTACTTATACACTAAGTCATCATCTACTTGTACCTTAATCCACACGTTAATACGGGCCAACACAACAATCGAAATGTCGACAAAAATGAGAAGGTCGTCACGATACTTTTGGATTTTTTTAAACATTATAGTTTATAAGATATGACAAGAATACGTAAAATAATTATAAGTTTGTTGTGGAGGGACAAAAATGTAACTAATTACCTATAATTATGTTAAAACTCAAGGATTTAAGCGTAAATGTGTAATAAGATGGGAGACTAAAATATAATTATTTTCTAAAAGACCAATTTACCCTCATTTTCGGGGTGTATTTATAAATTAAAAGGGAAAAAGTACCTATTTTTTGGTATCTTAAAATGTCTTTCTCTCATGTATTATTATATAGTATAGATATATATGGTGGGAGTTGGCTGCAAAGTCCATTTTTCCTACAAAGTGTAAAAAGTCAAAAAAACATCATAATATCAACCATAAAATGCACTTAAAATCCACAAATAACAAAGTGAAGATTACTAAAACGCCATATTTGTGGGTTTTGTGTTGTGTTTTGGATGATAAGACTTTGAATATCGAATAACAAACATTAGTGTGTTTTATATTGATTATCATGTTGTGTTTTATATTCATAGTTCTATGATGGTGTGTTTGAAGTTTTTATGAACTGTTAGGGTTTGGATATTGTGTTTTAGTGATCTTCACTTTGTTATTTGTAGGTTTTGAGTGTGTTTTATGGCTAAAATTGTGATGTTTTATGACTTTGTACACTTTGTAAATATTATGAAGATGACACGTGACATTATTTAATTTATAGATTAAGGGTAATAAGGTAATTAACTTCAAAAAACCAAATTCAATTATAAAATACATTGTAACCGCTTTAGGAGTTTAATTTTCTGGAATGATTGTAACCGCTTTAGGAGTTATTTTGCAGGTATAAAACATCATACAGATTCTTAAAACACCATGAGTTGAATCGTAATTAGGGGTGTAAACAAGCCTATAGGCTCGAGAGCTACTCGTTATCGGTTCGGTTAAAAACTTGAACGAGTCGAGCTTTGATAAGCCCGAGCCCGAGCTCAAGCCTGAAATACAAAGCTCGTTTAGGCTCGCAAGCCTAAATAAAAATCAGCCTAAATCTCATGTACAATTTTGGCATTTCACTCTTGTAAACATCTAGTCTGTAATGAATTAATAAAGCTTAAATCATTAAATTTATTTAAACTTCTTTTAGTAATTTCTAAGAAAAAAAGAACATTGACAAAGCCAATTTAAATAAAAATAGTCAACTAAGATTATCAAGTTGACATTTTCCTCGGGTGTTAACTGAACATAAAAACATCCAGATGCATGCTGTCACAGCTGTGCAACGCATACCAGCTAAACCAAAATTCATGAACTCCAAATGTCAACAACACAAACAAAGATTTCAAAGTCAAAGGTAACTAAATGTCTTAACAAAATTAATATAAAGAAATTTATTCAGATATAATATATTTGGTTAACGTTAATTCATATGTAATATAGTGTAAATGGCCCAAATGTATCGCTATTGCAATATGTGGACAATGCTACCTTGTTGATGAATGATCATATTCCAATACTGAGAATCTTATTCGGATTCTTATGCCGGCCCTAAAAGTTAATATTAAGAATCTTATTGTTGATGAATAATCACATTCCAATATTTACAAAAGTGATGCTTTACCCTTCAACCTGTATCTACAACAGTGGCGAAGCTTGACCCGAATGACAGGGGGTCAAAAACGTATATATCAAAAAATTTATATAGAACCAGGGGTCGAAAACGTATATACCCAAAATTTCTATACGAAAACTATATAGTTTCTGTTATAAAAGACATGCATGGTTGTAAATCGTGAGTAAATGGATGCTACTTTCTTACTTTTTTAATATCTTAAATAATCATAACTTTTAGGATGTTGATGTGATTTTATATAATTAAAAGACAATTTCATTCCTCTAGTGATGTATAAGACTATCTCCAATGGGAGATCCATGATCCCATCCAAAATAATTTGGAATAAATCCTTGCTAAAGGGCCCATCAAAGAACATTTTATTTTGGTATATCCAACAGAAAAAAAACCTTTTTTCTCTAACGGTTTCATTTGTTTTGGTTATTGTGCTCATTTCTTTATTTTATACTTTTTCTTTGTAACATTTATCAAGAAGAATTAAACTATTTTACTAACTTTTCATTTAAAGGCATACGTTTATTTACCATTAAGAGTTTACCAACCTTTAAAACTTAGGTTATGCGGTATGGTGTTGGCCTATCCTTGGAGGATGATCCGCCACGTAATCGGGTGTGAGGATGAGGCAAAGAGGATGGAGATAAGGAAATGGGGGATGCACCTAATATATATATATATATATATATATATGGAGCCGCTAGAATGAGAACCACCACGAGTTATGAGAACCGCGAGAACCACGTGCCACGGAGGGGCGTTGACCACGATTTTTTTTTTACAACTAGATCCGTATATTTTAACAACATTCGTAAAAAAAAAAATTCAAACGGCGCGCCCGAGGGGGTAGTTTTTTACACCCAAAGTTTGGTGTTTTTATTATTTTTTTGTTTTTTCTTTTACAAACTTTGGGTGTAAAAAACTACCCCCTCGGGCGCGCCGTTTGAATTTTTTTTTTACGAATGGTGTTAAAATATACGGATCTAGTTGTAAAAAAAAATCGTGGTCAACGCCCCTCCGTGGCACGTGGTTCTCGCGGTTCTCATAACTCGTGGTGGTTCTCATTCTAGCGGTCCCCTATATATTTATATATATATGTATGTATGTATATGTTGTATATATATGTGTGTGTGAGGGGGTTTTGTCTTCTAGTGGGGCATCTCAATCGTCGGCATGGAGACAGGCAGGACGACACCGGTGGGGGGAAATGGGGGCTGGTGCGGCGTCGGAGGGGAGACGGGCTAGGGCCGACCCCCACACCCTCCAGCCTTAAAATTCTAAACAAGAGAATTATTTTGAACGCGTTTCATATTCAATGACCATTAATTTATGTATTTATGTTTTTAATTTTTTACTTACTTTTTATTTTTGATATTAGTTATATTAACTATCTAGGGAAAAGATCAAATAGGAAGATTAATTTCGCTAGGAAGGATAGGAAGCAATAAGATGATGACATGTGGCAACATTTAAAATAAAGAAAAAGGGTAATTTAGTCAATCCAACCCTTTCTTCTTCCTTTTTCAAAACCCAGTAACTTCAAAACCCACAATTTTCAAAACCCACCATCTTCAACCATTTCTTCACTTTCCATCTCAATAATCACTACATTATAGTGCGATTTTAATCACCAATCAATGATTCAAACCCCCGATCAACGTGTTCTTCAGTTTTTTTGAAGAAAACCCAGTTTAATTTCATACAAAATCTTGTTTTTTCCGGTGATTTTGAAGATAATCACTCGATTTGTTCGATTCAATCGCTGATAAGTGTTTCTATCATTTCAAATTTCGTCAATTGATGAAGAAACCGGCTTCGATCCATGTAAGAAATTCTTTAATTTCATTTTCACGAGCTGGGTTTTTATTTAGTCATTGCGTTTTACGATCTTGGCGGGGGTCCGGGGGCGGCAGCCCCTGGCGGGGTCCAAGGGGCAGATCCCCTGGCTGGGGTTGAGCTGCATCAGAAAAATTAATTTTCCAGAAATTGGCTCATTTCAAAGACAGTAATTCGTAGACAATTCAGACAATTCACAACAGTTCAGAAACAGTTTTATGTGTCCATTGCGTTTTACAAATAAGAGAGTTTAGAAACAGTCCAAATAAGAGAGTTTCAGAAACAGTTTAGAAATAAGAGAGTTTTATGTGTTTTCTGGCTATTGCGTTTTAGAAAAAACACATTTTTAAGTATCTTTAGTCATTGCGTTTTAGGTAAAACACATTTTTGAAGTGTTTTTAGTCATTGCGTTTTAGGTAAAACACATTTTTAGGTGTTTTCAGTCCATTGCGTTTTACAGAGAACACTTTCTTTTGTTTTTTTAGGTCATTGCGTTTTAGAAATGAGACATTTTTAAGTGTTTTCTGGCCATTGCGTTTTACAAATAAAACATTTCTTTGTGTTTTCTGGCCATTGCGTTTTACAAATAAGACATTTCTTTGTGTTTTTTGTGCATTGCGTTTTAGGTAAAACACTTTTTTATGTGTTTTCAGTCTATTGCGTTTTAGAAATAAGACATTTCTTTGTGTTTTCTGGCCATTGCATTTTACAAATAAGTCATTTCTTTGTGTTTTTGGTGCATTGCGTTTTAGAAAAATGCCATTTTTTAGGTTTTTTTTTCATTGCGTTTTACGTAACTGTTGGTTTTTCTATTGCGTTTTACACAACTGGGTTAGTTTTTTTTTAAATATAGCAATAGTATACTCGTTTTAAAGATAAAAAAACGCTCGTTTTTTTGGTGCAATTTTTATAAAAAAAATAATGTCGTATGAAAGAGTTATTAACGTTTAAAAAATGGGGGGGGGGGGGGAATTGGAGGAGAGAGAAACTATTGGCTTGGATTGACTAGAATGCCCTTGAACAAACTCACGCGCCCCTTTTCTTCTTTTCAATTTCCCTGATTTAATCTTAGCACTTGATTAACTAAATGGATGGTCAAGATCACTTCCTAGCCTTCCTAGCCAAATTAACTTCCTATTGTATCTCCACCCTAACTATCTAATCATTTAAATTTATGTTTTTATTTACTTTTTATTTTTTATATTACTTATATTAATTATCTTATCATTTAATTATTTAAATCCATTTCAATAATTTAAATAAGTAAACTTAGAGAAAAAAATGAGTGATGATGTGGAAAATGTAAGGATATGTAAAGATGTTTGTATGGTTGGAGATGAAGTTGTGGGTTTTTAAGGAGTTATAAGGATATAACGTGACAACTGATTAGGCATAAGGACGCCTAAAGACACAGTTAGCATTAGAGATAGTCTAAGGTATTAAGGTGACCACAAGTTTGTGTACAAATTTACATGTATATTATTATGGGGTAAGATCAAATAAAAAGTTAATTTTGCCTAAGTAGGATGAGAAGGAATCTTAACCATTCATTTTTCAAATCAATGGTTAAGATTAAAGTGTAGAAGAAAGAAGGAGTGCAAGGGTATCTTGGTAAAATTCTATTTATGGACTTTCTCTCTCCACATGCAAGGCACATGCATATTCCACCCCCATTTTTTAAACGTTCATAACTTTTTTATACGACGTTATTCTTTCATAAAAATTTCACCATAAAATCGAGCGTCTTTTTATCTTTAATTTGAGTACCATATTGCTATATAAAATATGAAGACTAAAAAACCCATCAAAATGTGTTGTATTTCTATGTTTTATAACATTTTTTTGTGCTGGATTTTTACTATATTTTTGTGCTGGATTTTTTGTCTTAATTTTTTTTTTCTCATTTTTTGTGCTAGATTTTTTTTGTACTATATTTTTTGTGCTATATATTTTTGTGCTATATTTTTGTACTAGATTTTTTTGTGCTAGATTTTTTTGTTGTATTCTTAAAAAAACAAAAGGGGTGCCACATGTCATTTTCACTCCTATTTATAAGGACCAAAATGCCCTTCCTTCCTACTAATTAGGAGTGCCACATGTCATCACCACAATCCTTCTTAGGCTACTTAGGCAAAATCAACTTTTTAGTGGATCTTTCCCCATATTATTATAATATCATAATACGTGCATATGAAAAACATTTCTACACTACATGAAGTGAAATATGAGATACAAGAATCTCATTCGTGACAATTACTCTTTAGCCTAGTGGTCAAGATGAATATCTCTTGTAAGGGGGGTGGGGTGGTCATCACTCATAACTCACTCATCACTCACAACACCCAATCAAGTTTCGCCATGTCATCAACCATTTTCCATCACTCACAACCTTTTTTAGTGCAATGGTCATTACTAACAACACCAAACAATAAACCCTCACACCCCCTCACATCCATTTATCATGGAATGTGCCATAACGCGTGAAGTTTATCACGCACACATTTTATCACTCGTGAAACTTTAAGGTGCCGGTGGGCATTTGTTTGTTTTCCACGCGTGGAAGAAAGTATCACGGGAATTTTATTCCCCGCCTCCCCTAAAAAGATCAAGGTTCAATTATTGTAATATGTAATTTAATATAGGATTTAGGAGATAAAAAAACTTAGCTGGTAAAAAAAAAGAATCTCATTGGTGTATCATTCAATATGTAAAATAGAAAAGCTATGAGAGTCTAAGACTATTCGGTGTGGAGGGGTATGAAGCGACATGTGGCAGCCACATCAGGTGAGAGAGATTTCCCCTTCAAGCCTCAAAAAGTGTAGGGTGAAAGGGGACGTGAGGCGACACGTGACAGTCACTTTTTCATTTAATTTATGTTAAAAATCAAATCAATAAGATTTAAAAAAATATTTATATTAAATAAAGAAATAAAATTGCATAAACCTAAATAAATACTGAAAATAATAAAAACGTAACTAATAAGCATAAAAAAACAAACTAACTACGATATTTTTTTCATGATATCTCTTTTCATTTACTGGGATGAGCGGATTAGACATGATTTACTAGAGTTGCACATTTCTGAGGACATGGTTCAGGATAGAAGTTCGTAGAGGCGTAAGATTAAGGTTAAGGATTTTTAGAGGGGGGTACAGTAGTATCTTACTTGGGTCTTAAAGGGTGAACTTTCTTAGACACTTTAGGAGGTCTTAGTTGGGTACGTGGATATATGTGGTTTCTGTATGATATATTTGTTTCAAGTTTATTGTGTTACTAACCACTTCTTTTCTTAATTTTTCTTCAGTTAATTTGTATTTGGTAACTTTCTACTTCTACCTTTACAGTTCTATGTGTTTACATGTCGTTTGTTTTGGAGCTGGGGACTCTCTGGAAGCAGTCTCTCTATCCACAAGGATAGAGGTAATTTTTGTCTACATCCCACCCTCCCCAGACCCCCTACAAATAGCTTTTGCTGTGTTATGAGATTTACTGGGTACGACTGTTGTCTTTTCATTTCCTGGATATTGGAAAGGATCCCAGGATCCAACCCTCCATTTACTAAAAGGAAAAGTTGATGATGTGGAGGTTGAGCTAACAAAGGAGCGCTGTCATTTCGATTCAGGGTCGGGATGGACATACATAGACTGATACTGAAATTCTATGTACTGGCAAGAGTGAAGAAAAAGAAACTGAATGGTTAAATATGTTGAAAGAAGAGTTATGTGAACAGAATATGATTTCTTATAAACAGAATTATTAGTACAATGCTTGAACCAAATGAATCAAAAACACGGTGAAAAACACACCGATTACAAACTGATAACAGATGCAGGTCTTCAACCGAAGAGACTTCTCAAAAGCTTTGATCGGCAGCACTTGATGATCTCGAACAGGAAGAAAAAGAAACCGCTTTTGAGGAGTGTTCTAGAGAGCTTCAAAGGTCACTGCTACCTTTTTTTTTTGGATAATCGAAACAATGGAGATGCGGACAGATAAATAGATGGGAGAAACCTAGAAACGAGCCCAGATATGAGTCCATAAGAGCCCACCGAGCAGCCCAAGAAGAAGGAGCCCAACCTCACAAAAAAGGAAAGGATATGTGAGAATTGAATTGGAAAGAATATAAAGGCTTTATATATTTTAACACCCCCTCTCAATTCAATACTTGAAACAATCAAACATGTTAAGAAGATAACAAACCTTTTCATGCGTACCTGCAGATAGACCTTTTGTGAGAATATTGGCAGCTTGATCCTCTGTTTTGATTCCCACCGTTTGAATAATGCCTTTAGATATTTTTTCTCTTAAAAAATAAAGATCTATTTCGAAATGTTTTGTGCGTTCATGAAATACGGGGTTGGTTGTTATGGATATAGCAGCTGTGTTATCACAAAATAATTGAGTGGGCAAATTGACATCAACCTTTAATTCCTTTAATAAGTTAGAAATCCACATAACTTCACATGTCGCAGCACACATCGAACGATACTCTGCTTCGGCAGAAGATCGTGAAACGGTGGACTGCTTTTTATTTTTCCATGAAACTAGATTATTCCCTAAGAAAACACAGAACCCGGTAATAGACCTTCGGGTCCCCAAACATTTAGCCCAATCTGAGTCAGAGAAGGCCTTCATTTCTAAAGAGTTCCCTTTTGCAAAAAAAAATAAAAATTCCTTTTCCACGGGCACCCTTTAGATATCTTAACAGTCTCATTGCAATTTTAAAGTGAGCTTGAGTGGGAGAATGCATAAATTGACTAAGATAATGAACAGGATATGCAATATCCGGTCTAGTGTGAGAAAGATAAATTAATTTTCCAACCAGTTTTTGATAAACAGTTATGTCTGTTAAGGGTTGATTATCTTTTTCACACAAATGGGTTAAAACATGATTGGGTTCCATGGGGTAACTAACCGGTTTACAACCAGTCATACCAAATTCAGCAAGTAAGTCCAGGCAATATTTTCTTTGAGTTAAGCATACACCAGCAGTATTTTTAACAACTTCAAGACCCAAAAAATATTGTAGGTTTCCCAAGTCTTTTATAGAAAATTTGGACTTTAGTAACAACTGCCAGTTATAATAATATCATCTACGTAGACAAGAAGAATAATAAAACTAGAATCTTTTGTCATAGTAAACATGGAATGATCACATTTACTTTGTTCTAACCCTAGAGTAAGGAGAACGGAAACGAGTTTTTCGTTCCACATCCTGGGTGCTTGTTTTAAGCCATAAAGGGACTTTTTTAATCTACAAACTTTAGTCCCATTAGATTGATCATAACCATCGGGCAAGCACATAAAAACTTCTTCATTGAGCTCACCATAAAGGAAAACGTAATTAATATCAAGTTGGAAAACTTCCCAGTCAAAGTGGACAGCTAAGGACAAAACACATCTAATAGTGACCATTTTTACGACTGGTGAGAAGGTGTCAAAGAAGTCAATATCCAATAGCTTTTCTATTAGGAGGTAAGTCAACAAGTTCCCATGTGTCATTTTTATGTAATGCTTCGATTTCTAAGTTCATAGCACCAACCCAGTTGCTATTAGTTTTAGCTTCAAAAAAGTTTTTTGGTTCACAGCTTTTATTAAGGACAGCAGCAAAACACATCCCTTCAGGTGATAAGTTAGCATAATTAAGGACCCTTTCTAGACCATATTTAACCTTCCCATCTACCACAAAATCATCAAGTTTAGAAGGAAATTTGATATTTCTAGAAGATCTCCTAAGAGTAGTGTTTGGTTGATCCTGAATTCCTCCCTCAGAATTGTTGTTATCCTCATGTTCAGTGTCATACTCAGCCCTGTCTTGTCCTGATTCTTCACTACTAGGTTGCTGATTATCAGCCATCCCTAAAGTAGCACTTGAATCAGTCGACTGCTCAGACCCATGGCCTGATGAGGTGCTTGTTTGAATATTCTCATCATTGGGAGTTTGGTCAACGTTAGGGTTTTGGGTGTAGTTTAAATCGGATAAACAAAAAAGTTTAGGGTATTAGCCTCAGAGAAGGTACCAAGATCAATAAGACATTTTCTTTTCTTTAAAAGGAAAAACGGTTTCATAGAACCTGACATCCCTAGAATAAAACATCAATTTTTTTTTATCAAAACTCCAAAGTTTATACCCCTTTTTCTCATTTGAATATCCAATCATGACACATTTTTCAGCATGTATGTCAAATTTATCAAAGTTATTTAACACAGTGCTAAAACAAAGACAGCCTACTACCCTAAGTTGACTTAATGCAGGGGCAAAACCAAACACTAGTTCATACGGAGACTTCCCATTTAAAACAGACGAAGGGGTCCTGTTAATCAGATAAGCAGCAGTTAGAACGCATTCAGACCAGAATTTGAGAGGAAAACCTCCTTGAAAAAGTAATGTTCTAGCTACATTTAATAGATGTCTATGTTTTCTTTCAACGACCCCATTTTGCTGTGGGGTATGAACACATGAAGTCTGATGTAGGATACCATTTTCATAGCAAAAATTATTCATTTGTTTATTAATGAATTCTGTTCCGTTGTCACTCCTGAATATTTTAACATGTTTACTAAACTGAGTTTTTAGCATATTATAAAACCCTTTAATATGGTAAAAAAACTTCATCCTTTGCCTTCATGAGATATACCCACACAGCTCTAGTGAAGTCATCCACAATAGTAATAAAATATCTAAAACCATCCCTACTTGGAACTCTATAGAGACCCCAGACGTCTAGATGAACAAGATCACCAAATGATTTTGACTTGTGGTCACTTAAGGGAAATGGTTCCCTATGTTGTTTAGCTCTATGACATGTTTACAAGGTGCTAACTTAGAGCTAGTTTTAATATTTAATTTATTCCTTAAAACATGCAGAACTGGTTGAGCAGGATGTCCTAACCTAGCATGCCAGAGATTAACATCACAATTAGCGTTACACACCTTATTTGAAACAGAAGAACTACCACAGAAGTAAAGACCATCAAACTGATTACCAGTCACCAGGACTTTCTTTAGATGAGAATCCTGAATATAACAGTTATGTTCATCAAAGGAAATAGTAAGCTTACAATCTCTAGCAAGTTTATGAACAGAGATTAAGTTAACACAATAATTGGGAACAACGAACATATCATAGAGAATGACCTTGTCACTCAATTTTATATCACCAATTTTAGTTACTAGGGCACCAGTGCCATTAGGGTGTTTAACTTTGATATTGAATTCAGTGACATCCTTTTGATTTATAAGACAATCATCAGTCATAACCATATGCTGATTGGCACCAGAGTCTATTATCCACCCAACCTTTTCCCATTGTTAATAAAGTTTGAAAAACAATAGATAGGTTTAAAGTCACAAGTGGGTTTGGATGTAATAAAGCTATTTAGACATATAGAATTTGCACATATACCAGCAAAGTTACTATTCTGAGTGTCACCCTTAGGTTTATTATTCAAGAGGCTAAGCAATTGAGTAACCTGATCATTGGTTAAAGAGCTCATAACAGAAGATGAATCAGTAGTATCAGTAGTGACATTATTACTTACCCTGTTACCCTTGTTCCCACTTGTTTTAGATTTCATCCAAGAAGGATAACCAACAAGTTCAAAACATTTTTCTATTATATGACCAGTTTTATTACAGTGAGAACATTTGAGATTAGGATTAAGAGTTTTTACACCTTTTTTCTTTAAATCAACACTTTAATTTGCTCTGGCAGCAAAGCCAACAGCACCATTAGGGTTTTTATCAGAAAATGTTTTTGAGTGTAAATGAGACTCTACTCTAGAGATGACTGCAAAGTCATTTTTCACAGTGGGAAGAGTTTCACGAGTTAATAAATTAGTTCTAACAGACTGATATGAGCTATCGAGACCCATCAAGAATTGCATTAGTTTTATAAGATGATTAAAGTCATTAAACTGTTTAAATGCATCACAAGAACAGGCGGGTAAAGCAAGTAGTTGATCCAATTGTTTCCACATGCAGTTCAACTTATGATAATATTCAAAGACAGGCATACCATTTTTGTAACAACCCGCTTTTTTAAAGTCAAAGTACAAGTCAAAGTCAAAGGGAGAAAAGATTGCTAATTGCGATATGTCACTTCTTGCTTAACTATCAAATTGTGCTTTTTGACTTGTAATCGAATTCCATTATTTATTTACTTTAGTTGTATTATGTGGAGTATCTACTAATAATCGAGGTTTAATCGCATGTTTAATCGCTAATCGATCCATCGCCAGTTGCATCGCATCGCTATCGCAACTCGAATTATGTGGGTGTGCTATTACGTGTTACTTGTGCATGTTATGTTTATGTTGAGGTGATTAATCGCAGTCGAAATTCTATCGCATCGCAATCTAATTGCAAACGCTAAACGCAAGTTATTCATAGTGATTGTATGTTAGATATAGTAGTTAGGTTAATTGTGGGTAATACTATCGCATCGCTCACTCGAAACGCATCGCAACGCAACGCTCAACGCACGAAACGAAAACACGAAAACCAAACCGCGGAGACCAGTCGATCGAATGGTCATCCGAACGGATGACCATCCGATCGGATGGCCATCCGATCCGACGTTGGTACCCACTTTTCCTCTTTTGGAAACCCTATAAATACCCCTCCTGTTACATCATTTGATGTGACAGCTCCCTCACTCGACCAGCAGCGTTCCAGACCTTCTTTCTCTCGATTTCTCGTGATTCTTGTAACTTTTCAACTCAAATATTGTACTTCTATGATCTACACGCACTTCTTCATCTTTTTCACCGTTGAATCTTCATTTTTAACCATGAAATCAGCGGATTTGAGGTGTTATAGGATGATGTCATCATGGAGTTCTTATGAACTTCAAGTTTTGGCAGTATTACACCAAGAACAACTCAGATCTACATGATTTCCACATGAATCAACACTATTTTCATTTAGATCTAAACATTTTCAAGATGTGAAGGATTGAAAGTTGGTTTCTAACTTTCTTTCAACTCTTTTACACTCAATGCACTCAAAACTGATAGAATCAGAGCTAGTTCAGGCCTTCTACTCGTTTCTAGTAAAGTATCGGTCCAAGATCTGATTCCTATCAACGAGACCACCGATCTCGGTTGAACATGAACATCCTTCACAAACAGTTAACTGACTCGGATTGGGGTGATTCCTGTTCGATCAGCTAACCTGGTTCTGATGGGGTTCCTATTGCTCAATACATGATCATACTGTCTCGATCAAACCGCAAAACTAATTTCAAGTTGCAAAATGGCCAGATTATGGGACGGATTTGTAACACCCCGTGTTTCGAAAGTCAAAGTCAAACTCAAGATTGAAGTCAAAGGAAGAAAAGATTGCTAATTGCGATCTGTCACTCCTTGCCCAACTACTGTTTTGACTTCTTTGACTTGTAGATAATCTATTTATTTCATCACTTTAGTTGTATTATGTGGAGTACTTGTTAACAATCGAGGTTTAACCGATGCTTATCGCTTATTCGCTTATCGCATTGCAACTCGAATTATGCGTTCTGGATATTGTATTACGTGTGTGTGCTACTTATGTGTTTACTTGTGCATGTTTATTTATGTTTATGTGTTGTGGTGATTAATTGAAACGCAATCGCAACTCTATCGCAATCGAATCGCAAACGCTAAACACACGTTATCTATGATGATTGTATGATAGATATAATAGTTAGGTTATTTGTGGAACTAATGGGTAAACTGTAACACCCCGAAAACGGGTTTGGTAATCAAACCCTGTTAATACTAAGAGACGGGTAAAATACCGTTAGTGGTAAAATTAACCCGGCGAATAGTAGGAGTTAAATAAGTAAGCTTGATATTAAATAAAAAAAAAGAGGATAAATACTTTGAGAAAGCAAAGTATATAAAAGGCCCGAAATTTAACGGGACTTAAAATAAAACGGGTTGTGAACAAGATAAAGTAACTAGGAAATAAATAACCTAGTACAAGTCTTGTAATTAAGTGAAAGAACAAAATACTCAAATTAGAACCAATTGATAGTTGAGGGGCTGAAAGTGTTTAAATTAAAACTAATATTAATGAAATAAGAAAAATTAAAACCCAAAAACCCATTTTGGGCGTGGGTAAAGATGGAACAAGGCAGGAGTGGCGACCAGGGTTCTTCACACCGAAGAACTCCACAAATCTCAGAAATTGAAGGTTAAAATCAAGTCCTAAGCGAAAATCAAACATAGATTAGTGATCCCCATCACAAGGAGATCATAAGGTATGTAAAATTTGACAAGAATTCTCCACTTGAAATTCTCATGATATTAGAAAATTAGAAATCTGTTAATGCATGTTTGTTTTATGAATAGAAAAAGAATGATATAGTGTCTAGGAGTAAACCCTAGACAACTTTATATGAAATCATGGCTAAATTCTGAAAAATTTCCTGAACACATTGAAGGTGATTCATGGGTTTTGTGAGAAAATGATGAACACTAGGATGTAGAATGCTAATCTAGTGTAAATTGATGCATAGAAACTGATTTCTGAAAATATGATGTGTAGTTCATGAACACTAGACATAGAGGTTTGATTTGTGATGTAAATCTTGGTAAAAATAACTAGTTATGAACTAGTTAGTAAATATGTAGAATTATGCCCACAAGGTGTTTGTTAAAATGCCTAAGCAAATGTTCGTATGTCAAACTTTTTGAACGAAACGCGTAAATTCCTAATTTGAGTAATTAGGGGTGATATATGATGATACGGATTCTAATCAAAATGTGGATTTTAATTAATTTCACATATCATATGATTAGAGGTAGTTAACTAGTAGAAAAAAAATAAACTGACCAATGACGAAGTCGAATAATGATTTCGACATAGAAAAATACGTAAGGTGGAATAGTCATATTTGTTTATGACTAATCTAACCACCTTGTGAATGATGATGTTAGTTTGACGCTAAACGAGCTAGGTGGAAGCTTGAAGACGAAGCGGGTCAAACGAATCAATAAGGAAAGCGTGGCATGGATGCAAGGTAAGTGGAGCTTACACCCTATTCATAAGATATGTAATTATTATAGGTTGTAAATACAACTGCGGTTATATTTGAAATATGTTTCTGACACGAAACGATACGGGTCAGAACATATCAAAAGATGAAAAACCATATTTAATGGTAAAAGGGTCGAAATGGTAAATTAGTCATGAGATGACATTTTAAAAAAAAAAGGGGTTTCTTTGAATGGCTACTTTATAAGGTAAGCCTAAGCAAATAATAAGGGTAAAATGGTGATTTAGTCACGTATGGATGGGTAAAAGTTGAAGTTTAAACGACACCGTATGGCATGTGTTATGTTAGGTTGAACGCGTAAGAAACGGATTAAAAAGATATAACTATATGGTGGGAAATCCGTAATAAATTAAATAATGAAATGGTATATGTATATATATACCATTCAAATATAAGCGTAAAATGTTTGGTCATTTAGACCAAGCGGGTCAAATGGTGATTTTAGCGCCATTTGACAAATAACAACTAATAAGTACTTGTTGAGCCTAATGCTCACAGTGTCACGGCCCCCGACCCACCCTGGACGGAATCGGGAGTCGCGAACAGCCCAGTGGTACCGGTGATTATTTTGAAAACGTTGCAGTGGAAATTTCATCAGGACCGTGAGTTAGGAAAAATATCAGAGTTTAGAAACACCGGATTTTATTTATTAAATAGATGGAATAAATCCATGTTTTACAAAGGTAGCTTTAATAAAGATAAATTTTATTACATAAAACAATATTTTCAAATTTTAATTTAATTAATAAAATAAGCCACTTCTTGATGCCTTTCAGTGCCGTATCCAACGCTTACTTCCATCTACTGTAATTACCTGAAAAGTATTTAAAAAAAAAAATTTGTCAGCGGGAAATACTGAGTGAATCATTCATTTTCTAAAACGACTCGTTTGTTATAATTTACAGTATTAAGAGAGATTACAATGTTTCTGATATCAACCAACTACCCACAGTATTTGTCACTCGACTCATTTCGGTGACTGTGGTCATATCACCATTGGCTGCCCCAATGAATGACGAATATCACTAATTAGGTTCGCCCACCTAAAGTGATAACAACAGTAGTAATGTGCACAATACCCCACATACCGGCTGTAATTTGGTGATTACATAAACTTAATCACTGTAATTATAACTTTGAAAATAAACATGATTTCAAAAGTAATTTGATAAAAAAAGAGAATGACTCACATTATAAGCATGCAGATTCATACGGCCAAAGTTACAGATAAGCCTCGATATATTGCAGATTTATACAGGCAGAACTTAGCCTATTGATTAACCTTGTAACCTAGTGCACACGAACTAGGTAGATAACTTAATACAGCATTTACGATAACTCACGAGATAAAACCCTCACAACGAATGACAAAGTGCAATACTTAGCAATTCAGCGGATTCACAACGAATGACAGAGTATAGTCCGAGTTCGAACAGCACTCAAACATTCAAGTCGAAATCACGATGAATAACAAAGTATAAACTCAATTTGAGCAGCACTTAAACAATCGTTGGATAGTTATAATCGATCGGACGTTGAATCGTAGCAGCGATCGAGTTAATACCCGGTATTGTAGCAGCGTTTCGCTATACTAATTAGTGATTTTGATAGTAATTGGACGATATCTCAGCGTACGTTTGGAATTTGATCGTCGCTCAAATGTCAGAATTCAAGTGCCAAGGCCTGCTATTTATACACAAAATTTGACATGCTTACGGACCGTAAGACTCCCAATGTTACGGTCCGTAAGGATGCTTACGGTCCGTAAGACTCTTAATGTTACGGTCCGTAAGAGACACCAAATCACTATAAGGTAGCCACGCGTGGGACTAGGCCTGCTGAGTCGACAGTTTCTCGGAATTAAATTTAGACAACGAGTTATTTAGGATAATCTTCAAGTAGGGAATACCCCCCCCCCCTGAGTTTTAGGGGCCCTGATCCTGATTCTGATTGTTCTGAAAATTTTAGGGTTTGCGTAGAATCACTTGGGTGTCTCAATTAGGGTTTCTTTATTGGATAAAATAATAAAATAAATAGGACTTTTAATGAGGGTTGTTACATTCTCCCCACCTTAATAAAAATCTCGTCCTCGAGATTTACTGGAATAAGTAGGAATACTTTTTCTTCATCTCAGATTCCAGCTCCCAAGTGTATTTGGGTTATAATATGTCTTTTTGATTTATGTTATATTTTAGTCAACAAAATGACACAGATTTAAATATCAAATTTTGTGAATACGAATTGTATAATAAGTAGAATTCAATGGTTCAACTGAATTGGTTCAAGAAATCGATTGTCAAATGAATGAGATGAAATGATATAATATTTCCAAAGTGACTAAGTTTAAGCCAAAAGATATATGATCAATAGATATTTAGAATGAATGTGAAGGACTTTTTAGAATTAATAAAAATTCTTTGTGAAAAGAAAGCTTACTTTGATTGGCAACGGAGGAAGACTTATAATTGATAGGTTCCAAAGGAAATAAAAGCATGAAAAATGATTTGTCAAATATTAAATTATGATATGAGAAAATCATTGTGCTGAGATGAGTGAATTGCAATGATACACCAAAAGACAATAGAGTTAGTGTATCATTAATTAAAGTTCCAAGTTGTTTTAATTGTGAAACAATGTGATAGTACACTATTAGTGACCATATTTTTCATACTATATTCTAGAGATCGAAATATAATAAAATAAGTTGTTTTGGCATGACCAATTATATTATATTTTGTAAAGCAAATGTAATATATTATTTGTGTCCATATTTGAATCGTATCTTATATATATATATATATATACTATGTAATATATATTTATTTGTTACATATTTTACTATATGTAATTGGTTATCAAAAATAAATTTTAGTATTTTACTATACTAAAAATAACTTATATTTACTATGTAATATATATTGCAAGGAAGTTATTACATTACAAAATATTTTAATATTATTATTTTGTAAAAGAATTCACTATTGTTAAATAAAAGTTGTAAATAGAGTTGTAAAAATATTTATTGTACAAATATTTGTACAATTACTTTTGTACATATATAACACTTAATGAGTCGATTCTATGTGATTACTTATTTTCATTTTGAAACCATATAACGTTGTAAATGTATTTTATAAATGTTGTAAATAAGTGAAAACGGGTCTATTTTTATATAGTATAATGTTTTCCTAACCCAACGTAATTGATGACTATCTTATTATTATTATATGGAAATTTTCTTGCTAGAGTGTTATGGTACATAGTTACCACAAAACATGAAATAGACAATTATTATATAATTTTATTTGTCCCTCTTATTCTTGTATTGTTTTATGAAAATATGACTTCTCTTTATAGTATAAAGTATATATAAAATATTTCTACATATAATTAAAATTTACTAATTAAGTATATTAACTTAATTTATATATTAACTGGTCATTATCATGGTTGGATATTGGTTAGTACTGCCTTGTTTAAGCATAGGTGATCAGTCCATGCCTAACTAAGGCTAGGCTATTCAATATCTGCCCCTGGTAATAATCCTAGTATTTAAAATAATACTAACACTTTTGTTATTAATTTATTATTAATAATAACATTAATATTAATTATCAATAATAAATAACTGAACGTAAACTTAAATGAGAGTATATACTTCAACATAAATTTTATATATTTATATATATATAAATATAAATTCTTTACCTTAATGGTTTAACAAGAATATAGTAATACTATTTTGTAAATTAGGCACTCACTTATGTAAGTTTCCATAAAATATAATGTTTTTCAATTGAAGATGTTAGAGTAATAATTATCACGAAAGGCTAGATTGATGTTTAAAAGATATACTGAAATATGACAAGAATTTGGGTATTATTATCTTAACACATGATTATTTTAAGATTCTTTATATAGAATAAATCAACAAAGTGGATTTAATATAAATAATTAAATGATTAAATCCGAGATTAGCGCAATCTTCAGATTTTGTGAAAATGTCACCTCAAAGTGATTGTGATCATAGAAATGATTTAGTGAAGTCGAGGATCACACCAGCATGTTATAGTTCAAGAGAATTGAAATGCTTGTTAGGATTATTTCGAATATGATGGTTTTTAATTCATCATATGGAACTTTGAATTGAATATGTAATGCGAGCAAGTTCAAACAATTGAACTCGGTTTAAATAAAACGAGTTTAAATAAGAAAGTTCGGACATGGTCATAACAGAAATCATGGATACCAAAGAAAATTGAGTTTTTCAAAAATTTATTGACTCGATATTAAAGTGTTATCGTTTTGTAATAATGTGGTTTATAGTGCAAAGAAAAACGGAATGATATTTGAGTTTGGATAAAATAATAAATCGGAATGAAGTCCTCCAGTGGTCTTCATAAATCAAATGAACCACATGCGTAACAAACAATGCATGTGTAACGTGTGGATTTACCAAGAAATGAAATAGATCAATATTTGCTACTATGAAAAAAAATCCTTATAGTATGATGACCCTTAAAGGAAATAAAAATACGAAAGTCAACTTATTATATACAGAAGTCAGAATTTCAACGGAAGAAATATAAGAATTTTATCTGGAATTTTTGTGTGATAATCGTTTGTTTAAGTGACATTATCAGGGAATATCGAATATAATGAAATAGGGAATTTACAAAGGTATGTGACTCCTTTTTCAGAGATAATAATTATGACTCTGATTAGACTGTGCATTAATAATTGTGAAATCTTGTTACAACGTACCTTAACGGGATTCATGTCATTTATAGAATTACGTGGAAAAGTGCTTCTTTTTTGCTTAGTAATTCTTCTATTTGACGGAATTAGCATTGGTGTCATCGTGCCCAATTATATTTTCCAAAGGTCTTGCCTTGGAAATCGTGTGTGATATACTTCATCTTTTGTGGATTTATAATTAAATTTTCATGTGTTTTCTTGTACCTTATCACAACTTTACATGCTTTTTACTTGCGTTAATAGTTTATGATAACGCGTTAGAAATTCTTTACACTTTTGATGGTATCCCAACTTAATGGGTTTCTATTGTTATTATTGTCGCTCAAGTTACTAGGCAGATAATCAAACGAAATAATGTTTGATATCGGAAAAGAGATTCCTAATAAAGAAATCTAGACACAGATGCTTGTGCTTTATTCCAAATTGACTTTTGGAATTCCTTATAGATATATATATCTATATAATCATATATTTCACATGCTGTAATATACATACCCTCTATAAGGTCTATGTATTTAACAGATTCATATTTCCAAATACAAGTCAAATATCAGATCATGATACTATTTAGGGAAATCTTGTCACTTGCTGACATATTATATACCTTCTTACCCGGTTCTCGCCGGAGAGGTATCTTCAGTATATCCGGACAAACTGGAGAGTCTGCTACATCATACCCAGTCTTGCCGGAGAAAAATTTCTATTTCCCATAAATAGTATCTTTTAAAAAAAATGCCTATCCTATTAGGGCTTTTATTCAGAATTAAGGAAATTTGTATTTCCATAACATATCTTATTATTATTTTGACCACTGGACAATTCCTGTGACAGTGTCAATTTATTATTGATCATTCTTTCAACTAGTGACTCAGGTTATGTTACTGTTGATCATTCTCTCAACTAGTGCTTTTGGTAATGTCACTGTTGATCATTCTCTCAACTAGTGACTCTGGACTTAGTTGTCCCGTGACATTACTTCATCAATTACTTATGGCACACCAAAATTCCATCATATTTATTTACACAAATACTTAGCTTATCGTGAAGCTAATACTAAGGCATCTTTTCTTAAGTTCAAGTCTAAATGCTATCATGTGTGCTACCAGTTAACAGCAATCTCCTAACTCTTTTATATGAATTTAGGTATTATTGTTACAACACCTAAAGGCTTAAAGCAGTGGCTCTGATACCACCTTCTGTCACGGCCCCCGACCCACCCTGGACGGAATCGGGAGTCGCGAACAGCCCAGTGGTACCGGTGATTATTTTGAAAACGTTGCAGTGGAAATTTCATCAGGACCGTGAGTTAGGAAAAATATCAGAGTTTAGAAACACCGGATTTTATTTATTAAATAGATGGAATAAATCCATGTTTTACAAAGGTAGCTTTAATAAAGATAAATTTTATTACATAAAACAATATTTTCAAATTTTAATTTAATTAATAAAATAAGCCACTTCTTGATGCCTTTCTGTGCCGTATCCAACGCTTACTTCCATCTACTGTAATTACCTGAAAAGTATTTAAAAAAAAATTTTGTCAGCGGGAAATACTGAGTGAATCATTCATTTTCTAAAACGACTCGTTTGTTATAATTTACAGTATTAAGAGAGATTACAATGTTTCTGATATCAACCAACTACCCACAGTATTTGTCACTCGACTCATTTCGGTGACTGTGGTCATATCACCATTGGCTGCCCCAATGAATGACGAATATCACTAATTAGGTTCGCCCACCTAAAGTGATAACAACAGTAGTAATGTGCACAATACCCCACATACCGGCTGTAATTTGGTGATTACATAAACTTAATCACTGTAATTATAACTTTGAAAATAAACATGATTTCAAAAGTAATTTGATAAAAAAAGAGAATGACTCACATTATAAGCATGCAGATTCATACGGCCAAAGTTACAGATAAGCCTCGATATATTGCAGATTTATACAGGCAGAACTTAGCCTATTGATTAACCTTGTAACCTAGTGCACACGAACTAGGTAGATAACTTAATACAGCATTTACGATAACTCACGAGATAAAACCCTCACAACGAATGACAAAGTGCAATACTTAGCAATTCAGCGGATTCACAACGAATGCCAGAGTATAGTCCGAGTTCGAACAGCACTCAAACATTCAAGTCGAAATCACGATGAATAACAAAGTATAAACTCAATTTGAGCGGCACTTAAACAATCCTTGGATAGTTATAATTGATCGGACGTTGAATCATAGCAGCGATCGAGTTAATACTCGGTATCGTAGCAGCGTTTCGCTATACTAATTAGTGATTTTGATAGTAATTGGACGATATCTCAGCGTACGTTTGGAATTTGATCGTCGCTCAAATGTCAGAATTCAAGTGCCAAGGCCTGCTATTTATACACAAAATTTGACATGCTTACGGACCGTAAGACTCCCAATGTTACGGTCCGTAAGGATGCTTACGGTCCGGAAGACTCTTAATGTTACGGTCCGTAAGAGACACCAAATCACTATAGGGTAGCCACGCGTGGGACTAGGCCTGCTGAGTCGACAGTTTCTCGGAATTAAATTTAGACAACGAGTTATTTAGGATAATCTTCAAGTAGGGAATACTCCCCCTGAGTTTTAGGGGCCCTGATCCTGATTCTGATTGTTCTGAAAATTTTAGGGTTTGCGTAGAATCACTTGGGTGTCTCAATTAGGGTTTCTTTATTGGATAAAATAATAAAATAAATAGGACTTTTAATGAGGGTTGTTACACACAGGACAAAACGGCTTACGGAATTTGCATTGCTATGGATTAGCAAATCATTAAGGCAAGGTATTAGAACGGATCAATATTTTGATCCAACACAGGTACGCGTAAATAAGATTATAGTTAAATATGCAATTTTGGTCAAATAACTCATTAAAAGTTCTTCGTTGTGAAAGGAGGAACCAATGTTGACCAAAACACCCTCGATCGATAAATCGGGTAAACGACTCTTAAGGGTTGTTTAGAAACATGTATCATGGTAATGTAACCCTTTGAAAAGTAATAGAGTTATGGGCATAAACCTTTGTGGGTCGAATGCCAAAGAATGGGTATCTTCCGTAAAATGACCAAGCGGAGGGTAAATTTGGAATAAACATGTTATTGTATTAAAACCACCACAAATATAGTTGTGGGGAAATATAAGTAGACATCATAATGTGGAAATAAGATGCTAGGAATAAATAAGCGTGAATTATGCGTAAAAGCGCTTAAATACCCTTAACGGGTCAAAATAAACATTTAAGTAAAAATGAGTTTAAGAACGTATAAAAACTCGTGATTTGAACCTAGTATGTTAGGCAACATCGGAATTATGATGTTCATGGGAAATTGGGATCAAACAAACACGTTTGTTTGATATATACATGAACGGGTAAAAAATTAGTAAAAAGGGAATAAATCGAAGGCTTAAAAGTCTCAAATTTTTGTTAAACTGGATAACGGATTTTAACTCCATATGATGGAGGATAAAATTACGAGCGCATAGGAAAAAGAATCACGCAAAACGGACTTGTAGAATGAAAGTTATGAGCGTTTGAAGTTGGAATTTCAGAAAATAGAGCTGGGCTGGAAATGCAGGTCTGCAACCTGCATACGCTGGAAAACAGTTTAGTATGCTAAAGTGTTGTAAACAACACATAGGGCTATCGTGTGATACACGTTACCCCAATTAAAATGATTGATATAGTTGACGAAAATACGAGCGTTGACGCGTATAGTAGAAAAAGCCTTGTATTATAATACGGGCGATTATTGAAGTTGATATTACTAACTCTTGTGAATGTTTTAATTGAAGGACACTCGCGTCTGAAGATGACGAGAGTTGAACGAATTACTGATATAATAGAAGAATGGTCCAAAGTATGAAAAGAGGACCATGCTCACCAAGGACCAATTGCGTAACAATCGCGAATAAAAGTAAAGGCAAGGAAAGCTAGTCGGGGCAAGCATTACCAGGTGCACATTTTAAATTCAATTGCACAAATAGTAATATGCAACAAATATGTAGAAATTGAAAGTTGCATATATAGATTAAAAACTTGGAAAACCCCGAATAGAAAATGTATTCGGGATATTGTTTCCAAGAGAAACAAATAGAGACATTACTTATATAGGGCGTGATGTGAAAATTATAAAAAGGTCATGTATGCCAGGTGTTGATCGCTTACTCTGGCCAAGTAAGTAGTGAACACGTGGTACCATGAACTTCTTATGGCGGACACGTTTACATCCGATGTAGTAAGGGCGGGGTGAATGGGACTAACTTAAAAGTACCCAAATGAATCAAATGAGCAAAATATTTGATAATAATGTAAACGCACAGCCGGGTGATGGAAGCGTATTACATTAGGATGATGAGCCCGAGTGAAGGGACAGATTAATGTAAAAGGATTAAGGTATGCAATTGGGAGGGATGTGCTTACACTCGAACCCGGAGAATGCAAATATGACTCTTAACGGGCCGATTTTGTAAAACACCAAATTTGAGAACAAAGTAGGAATATAAAAGCGAAACGAAGTCATAATGCATACCATAAGGGTTGCAATAATAACGACTTCGGTAAAACACCCGGTTGGTGGGTAAGGATTTAAACGCATGCGTAGACTGAGAAACAGGAACGCGAAATAGAAAGTCAAAAGACTCGGAATATGAGTCATGGCTAAAAGATGACAAGAATTTTCGCAAACATAAATTTTGATAAAAAAAATTATTACGTTCGACTAGTTAAAAGTCGAACGGGTCGAACAAAGAATGAAATTTGACGTTCACCAGTGATGAAATTTCACACGAACAAGTCAAACGAATTAAATAAAGGATGACGCTTGCTAATGTAAGTAGGCGCGGACTGAATAAGTAAAAGTGTGAGATGTTAACTAACCTATGTAAAGGGTTATGGGCGTTAAGAACGTTAAGATAAAAGAACCCGGGTATTGGGTTGTATAGAAGTATAAGTATGAACCGGGAAACGGTAAGCGTAGAACAAACTGACGCGCAAATAACGTCAGAAGTCATAAAGTCGGAGGATTAGTCCGGAAGTAAACGAATGAAGCCTTAGACTACGGTCAAGGTCAATTGAAGTTCAAGAGCGAAAATAAACGATTCCAAACATAATAAGAGATGCCTTGAAGCTATATATGTATATATACATTTGAATATAGACACGAATAAAAGATGATCTACGGGATCATCATAACCTACGGGATTAAACATAGTGTTAAGGTCTACGGGACGAAAAAGACCCTCGGGTCATAAAGAGAAGGAAACGAGTTGTTAATGTCTCACCTTAAAATGGTGAAAAATTTAAAGAAATAGCCTATGAGGCTAAGTGAAAGAACCTACGGGTCAATAGTGTAAAGCAAGGAAACTAGTTATGATTCCCCGCGTAAAATGAGAACGGAAAAGAATAAATTATGGGTTGTCAATTTCCTTAATATGAGTAATTGACATAGTTAAAAAGGAAAAACGTTAAACTAAAAATTCAGTTTTAGTAAGAAACAACGTTTTAACAAATATGAATACTATAAGACGAATTTGGAAATAACAAATATCAAAGAGTATGGATCTTAACATCAATAGGTGCAAGACGATATATTCGAAAAGTGGTATTTTCGAAAATGAAAGGTTGATATGAATTAAACATGATGTGACACGATCACGGTCAAGAAATGCAATGCGAGTTAGAATCGCATTATAATCAAACAAGCGGTAAAAGTAACTGGACTAATAAGTCTAGTTAGTGAGACCGGTTAAGGTCAGCAATTCAAATCAAGAAATTTGGTTTGCTTGTAAGTGGTAAATTCGGTATAACTGAACCGAATAAATAAATTTGAAAATAAAAGAATTTGTTGCTAAAAGTGAAAGATTTCACTAAAGACCTTTAAACGGGTCAAAGTAAAGGATTCATAAAGAATTCGCTAGTATATGAAAGCGATGGATATCGCTAAGTTAATTAAACTAGTGGAATTAACGAGATTACGTTATTTCAAGTCGCATTATGTCATGTAAGATACGTAGATGATTAATAACCAAAAGGATATTACCATACTTTTCTGGTAATACTAACAATCGGTTAAAGTATGAGAAATGCTTAATTGATTGTCGAGAGCAAATGCATGGAGTTGAACCCGATAAATTAGGTAAGAAAAGGTTTCGGGGACGAAACCTCTTTAAGGGGGGTAGAGTTGTAACACCCTGAAAACGGGTTTGGTAATCAAACCCTGTTAATACTAAGAGACGGGTAAAATACCGGTAGTGGTAAAATTAACCCGGCGAATAGTAGGAGTTAAATAAGTAAACTTGATATTAAATAAAAAAAAGAGGATAAATACTTTGAGAAAGCAAAGTATATAAAAGGCCCGAGATTTAACGGGACTTAAAATAAAACGGGTTGTGAACAAGATAAAGTAACTAGGAAATAAATAACCTAGTACAAGTCTTGTAATTAAGTGAAAGAACAAAATACTCAAATTAGAACCAATTGATAGTTGAGGGGCTGAAAGTGTTTAAATTAAAACTAATATTAATGAAATAAGAAAAATTAAAACCCAAAAACCCATTTTGGGCGTGGGTAAAGATGGAACAAGGCAGGAGTGGCGACCAGGGTTCTTCACACCCAAGAACTCCACAAATCTCAGAAATTGAAGGTTAAAATCAAGTCCTAAGCGAAAATCGTAGATTAGTGATCCCCATCACAAGGAGATCATAAGGTATGTAAAATTTGACAAGAATTTTCTACTTGAAATTCTCATGAATTTAGAAAATTAGAAATCTGTTAATGCATGTTTGTTTTATGAATAGAAAAAGAATGATATAGTGTCTAGGAGTAAACCCTAGACAACGTTATATGAAATCATGGCTAAATTCTGAAAAATTTCATGAACACATTGAAGGTGATTCATGGGTTTTATGAGAAAATGATGAACACTAGGATGTAGAATGCTAATCAAGTGTAAATTGATGCATAGAAACTGATTTCTGAAAATATGATGTGTAGTTCATGAACACTAGACATAGAGGTTTGATTTGTGATGTAAATCTTGGTAAAAATAACTAGTTATGAACTAGTTAGTAAATATGTAAAATTATGCCCACAAGGTGTTTGTTAAAATGCCTAAGCGAATGTTCGTATGTCAAACTTTTTGAACGAAACGCGTAAATTCCTAATTTGAGTAATTAGGGGTGATATATGATGATACGGATTCTAATCAAAATGTGGATTTTAATTAATTTCATATATCATATGATTAGAGGTAGTTAACTAGTAGAAAAAAAAATAAACTGACCAATGACGAAGTCGAATAATGATTTCGACATAGAAAAATACGTAAGGTGGAATAGTCATATTTGTTTATGACTAATCTAACCACCTTGTGAATGATGATGTTAGTTTGACGCTAAACGAGCTAGGTGGAAGCTTGAAGACGAAGCGGGTCAAACGAATCAATAAGGAAAGCGTGGCATGGATGCAAGGTAAGTGGAGCTTACACCCTATTCATAAGATATGTAATTATTATAGGTTGTAAATACAACTGCGGTTATATTTGAATTATGTTTCCGACACGAAACGATACGGGTCGGAACATATCAAAAGATGAAAAACCATATTTAATGGTAAAAGGGTCGAAATGGTAAATTAATCATGAGATGACATTAAAAAAAAAGGGTTTCTTTGAATGGCTACTTTATAACGTAAGCCTAAGCAAATAATAAGGGTAAAATGGTGATTTAGTCACGTATGGATGGGTAAAAGTTGAAGTTTAAACGACACCGTATGGCATGTGTTATGTTAGGTTGAACGCGTAAGAAACGGATTAAAAAGATATAACTATATGGTGGGAAATCCGTAATAAATTAAATAATGAAATGGTATATGTATATATATACTATTCAAATATAAGCGTAAAATGTTTGGTCATTTAGACCAAGCGGGTCAAATGGTGATTTTAGCGCCATTTGACAAATAACAACTAATAAGTACTTGTTGAGTCTAATGCTCACAGGACAAAACGGCTTACGGAATTTGCATTGCTATGAATTAGCAAATCATTAAGGCAAGGTATTAGAACGGATCAATATTTTGATCCAACACAGGTACGCGTAAATAAGATTATAGTTAAATATGCAATTTTGGTCAAATAGCTCATTAAAAGTTCTTCGTTGTGAAAGGAGGAACCAATGTTGACCAAAACACCCTCGATCGATAAATCGGGTAAACGACTCTTAAGGGTTGTTTAGAAACATGTATCATGGTAATGTAACCCTTTGAAAAGTAATATAGTTATGGGCATAAACCTTTGTGGGTCGAATGCCTAAGAATGGGTATCTTTCGTAAAATGACCAAGCGGAGGGTAAATTTGGAATAAACATGTTATTGTATTAAAACCACCACAAATATAGTTGTGGAGAAATATAAGTAGACATCATAATGTGGAAATAAGAAGCTAGGAATAAATAAGCGTGAATTATGCGTAAAAGCGCTTAAATACCCTTAACGGGTCAAAATAAACATTTAAGTAAAAATGAGTTTAAGAACGTATAAAAACTCGCGATTTGAACCTAGTATGTTAGGCAACATCGGAATTATGATGTTCATGGGAAATTGGGATCAAACAAACATGTTTGTTTGATATATACATGAACGGGTAAAAAAATAGTAAAAAGCGAATAAATCGAAGGCTTAAAAGTCTCAATTTTTTGTTAAACCGGATAACGGATTTTAACTCCATATGATGGAGGATAAAATTACGAGTGCATAGGAAAAAGAATCACGCAAAACGGACTTGTAGAATGAAAGTTATGAGCGTTTGAAGTTGGAATTTCAGAAAATAGAGTTGGGCTGGAAATGCAGGTCTGCAACCAGCATACGCTGGAAAACAGTCTCCCCCGCGGCACGCGGAGGGAGACACTAACTCTGTCGCGACACGCGGGACTTACTCGCGGTCCGCGTAAGTTGTGGTGTGATCTGTCGCGGGGCGCGACAGACCAAAAGTCTGAAAATTTGTTTTGTTTCGATTGTTTTGATACTAGAACTTGATTATACCATTATTTAAGATATCAAAAGTAACTTTTAAGTTGGTTTTGATCATAGGTGAATATCAGGAGTACCGAATGAAGATCAAGCTCAACGTAGAACCGAACACGATGCAGTCACAAGCTTCCGCGAATAGTTTAGTCGTTATTTATAAACGGAAAATTTTTACCAGTCATGATGTAACGTTTTAAAATTTAGACAAGTTTTAATTAACTTGTATTTTCAATTGATATGTAATCACAATTACATGTTTACATTCGTAAATTATACGATATCATTAAAATAATAGTAAGGATGTTACATAAACTATCGCATCGCTCATTCGAAATGCATCGCAAACCCAACGCACGAAACGAAAACGCTAAAACTCAGTCGTCGGAGCCACACGATCGAGTGACTACTCGATCGGATGGTCAACCGATTGGATTGCCATCCGATCAGACAGCCATCCGATCGGTGACCCAGTCGACCCATTGTACCTTCCTCTTTGGGAAACCCTATAAATACACTCACTTGTCACATCACTTGATGTGACAGCTCCTCTGCTCGACCAGCTCGCTTCAGCCCTTCTTTCCCTTGATTTCTCGTGATTCTTGTAAGTTTTCAACCCAAATCTTGTACTTCTATGATATACACGCACTCCTTCACCTTTTTCACCTTTGAATCTTCACTTTTAACTGTGAAATCACTGGATTTGAAGTGTTTTAGGATGATGTCATCACGGGGTTCTTATGAACTTCAAGTTTTAGCTTCAACCCCCCAAAAACAACTTAGATCTGGAAGATTTCCACATGAACAAACAAAGATCTTGCACAGATATGAACATACTCAAGGATAAAAGGATTGAAAAATGGTTTTCCAACTTTCTTTCAACTCTTTTACACTCAATGCACTCAAAACCGATAAAATCAGAGCTCGTTCTAACCTTCCACTCCTTCTTAGTGTTGTGTTGGTTCAAGATCTGGTTTCTATTAAAGAGATTATCGATTTCGGGTTAAACATGAACCACCGTCACGAACCGGTGAACTGATCGGACTTGGGTGATTCCTGTTCGATCGGATCACTTGGGTCTTGATGGGGTTTCTGTTGTTTAGCATCGTCTCGGCCAAAACTACAAAACTATTCAAAACAATCAAGTGTCAAAACGATCAGGTCATTGGGACGGAATGCCGTCCGATTGGATTGCCATCCGATCGGATTGTCATCCGATCGGACAGCCACCCGATCGGCTGGCACATGGTTCCACACTTAAACTTTTATTTTCAACTTCTTCAAGGTTCTGAACGTCGAACGGACTACCGTCCGATCAGATTGACATCCGATCGAACGACCATCCGACCATGTGATGTTTTGAACTTCAACACTTAAACAATTTTCAACATGTTCAATGCATAGTCAGTTCTAGCGGATTGCCACCCGATCGGTAGACCATCCGATTAGATGACAACACTGCTGTGAACTTGTTCTCTGAGAAATACCTCACCGAACGGATCGTCACTCGATCGAACCGTCGTTCGATCGACTGACCTGAAGGGTAGAGATACTTCTCTGTTCTCAAAATGCTACAACGAAAACTTCAAAAGGCAAACCATCATACACAAACACATCCTCACCAAACGAGGTGTCAATCTGACTGAATGGCCATCCGACCGGATGACCATCCGATCGACTGGCCATCTGATCGGATTGCCATCCGATCGAATTGCTGATTGACACTTGGTTCCTTGGCACCGTTTTACACGCCGCTTATCATATATGCTATCGTTAACTGTTCAGGTAAAGTAGATGTTATGGAATTTCTCTTGGTCAATCTGTTTCGCTCAGTGCCACGTCCCGATGATTCCGCCATCGGTTGGGGTGTGACAGATTGGTATCAGAGCCATAACTATAGGGAATTAGGCAAGACTCGACCTAGTCCGGGACGATGTCTTAGAACAACCTAGTTTATAGTCTAAGTACCAACAGACCGACTTGTGCACGCCCTGTAGGGGTTTCGCACGAGCTTACCTGCTATTTCTCGCTATTCTCGCTTACACTACACTATTACTGCACTCTAATTTACAAAAATGAACGAGGGATCAGGTCGAGATTATGTGTGAAAATCGTAAACTCTCGACTAAATTGCTTGTTCACCCCGCATTTTATCAATAAACAAGAGAATTTGCGTTAAAACAGGGTTGAAATCCGTACTTTAACGCATAATTCCTTCCCTATTTTCTTATCAAACATGAATAAGTTGTTAAGTCAGGGGTGAAATCCGAACCTAGACGACTCGTTCCATGTCCTATTTTGGTTTTACAAAACTCTCACCAAAGACTCGACGGACTCCAACGACTTGAGGCCACGATATAACTAGACGGATGCATGTCGTTCGCCCAAATTCGAGGCGAGAGCACAGTTCCGAAGGTCAAAGTGTGTACCAAAAGTCCTTGAGAATGGTCGAATCACCTTGGATAGTCAACGTCTGTCAGCCGCAGACAATCTATTCTCTATTTTTTTATGTGTTTCGATTCTGAGCCCGCAGATGCTGACTCTGATATTTGTCGCTTTTATGTGAATTTTATGTGTTTTATGTGATTTTACCTGTCTACGTGTTACGATTTTGGTGATTCACTCGCTTTTTGCTATTCGCTTTGATCAACGCGTACCACTAGCACTGCACATCTATCTCAATACGCTAACAAATCGTTACTACCAACGGAAAATTGCGTGCTATACTACTCGCTATGCTACTCGCTGTGAACTCGCAATCGCTATACTTAATCGCTAAATGTGCTGTGAAGGATAGTGAATATGTGCAACATATAGAATGGTTTCTATGTTCTGACTGCCTTATGTGCTTCTGTGCCTTATGTGCTTACGTGCTTCTGTACCCTACGTGATTACGTGCCTATGTGTTTATGTGCTTACGTGATTCTGTGAACGTGTTCCTGAGCTTTATGGTAAATCGCTAGACTATACCAAGAATGATCGAAATTAAGTTGAGTCCCATGACGATGTCTGTTGCAGACAATGTCGTCATCTGGATCACTTCGCTCCCGTGCTGCTAAACGCAAACAGGCTGACAAGCGACTCGCTTCTCTCGTCGCAAGTCAGATCGTGAAAGTTATTCCACAGATCGTTAGTGAGTTGAACGAAAACGCAAGCAAGTCTTCTGAAGAGTCTCGGACCGATTCTCCTAAAGCTGCCTTTAGCTTCAAGCAGTTCAAGGCCTGCGGACCGAAAGAATTTACTGGTGAAAATGATCCTATGGCCCTGTTTCAATGGTTTGATTCGATCGAGGTCACCCTGCGCCAGAGTGGCTGTCCTGATAATCTCCGCACTCTCAACGCTACCTGCGTCTTCCAATCCCGAGCTTTGGATTGGTGGACGGCCAAGAGGAACAAACGCGGAAATGATGCAGCTTACGGTTTGACGTGGGACGAGTTGAAGGACGTCATGATGGAAGAGTTCTGCCATCCCCACGAGCGCCAAAAGTTGGAGGATGAATTATGGCATATCAAGCAGAAGGATGGTGACAATGCTGCTTTAACTGCTCGCTTTAAGCAGCTCAGTATAATCTGTCCGGACCAAGTCAAGACTCCCGAAATCACCATCAAAAGTATATACGTGCTCTTCCGGATTGCGTGGCTGATTTCGTTCAAGCTGCCAAGACGTCAATGATTGAGGAAACTTTTCTGCTTGCCGCTGAAATCAACGACAAGCGAGTCAAGTCTGGCTACTGGGATAAAGCCACCAAGAATCTGCATCAAGCTACCACCGCACCAACCGCTGATACCACCACCGCTCCTCAGTCTTCAAAGGCCTCTCGTCGCCAGAGGAAGAACAACAACAACTGCGCTGTCACCACTGCTGCCTCGCTCCAATCAGTTCTAGCTCAACCGCAGCAGCAACACCGCCAAGTAGTGGCCCTAGTTACCAACGCACCGCCAGCAAAGCGTGCGTATACTGGTCCTCACCCGACATGCCCTACTTGTACCTATCACCACCCAGTGGGAATTGCCTGTAGATTCTGTGTGCATTGCAACATGTACGACCATTTCACAGCTAACTGCCGTACAGGTCTGCGCTAGGCTCCAGCTCCAGCTACTACTCAACAAGCTCTACTTCCTGCTCCTCAAGGCCAACAAGCGGCTCCTGCACCCGCGATCAATGCTAGAGCTTGCTTTGCGTGTGATGATCCCAACCACTTCACAAAAATGTGCCCAAACCGAGTTGTGAAGCAAGAGCCACAACAGCAGCAGCCCCAGCAGCAGCCTCAGCAACAACAGCAATAAGCAGTACGCGCCCAAACTTTCAACATCAATGTGCGCCAGGCTCAGGCTGATAACAACGTGGTCAATGGTACGTTCCTTGTAAATGGTATTTATGCTTCGTGTTTTTTGATACTGGAGCCGATAACTGTTTTGTATCATTTGAGTTCGAAAAGCTCCTTAATCGTAAGCGCGCCCATCTCCCCTCGACGTTCGATGTTGAAGTTGCCACCGGAAGAACCGTCGCTGTCAATTCTGTTATTCGTGATTGTACTCTCGAACACAACAATCACATCTTTCCTATCGACCTTATTCTGATGCAGCTCGGTAGTTTTGACATCATAGTAGGCATGAACTTTCTTCGCGAAAACCATGCTGAAGTTGTTTGCTTCGACAAGATAATTCGATTCTCGCTCGCGAATGGTGATCAACTTTGTGTGTATGGTAAAACTCCCTCGAAAGGTCTCAAGCTCATGTCATGTATCCAAACTAGCAAGTATCTCCGCAAGGAATACAGAGCTTTCTTGGCTAACATTGTAGTAGCGGAGAAGGAAAAGAAAGGAAAGACAGAAGTGAAAGATGTTCCTGTTGTTTGTGAATTCCCTAATGTGTTTCCTGACGATCTCCCCGGTTTACCGCCAAGTCGTGATATCGATTTTCGCATCGACCTCGTTCCTGGAGCAAACCCTGTTGCTAAAGTGCCTTATCGTCTCGCTCATTCCGAAATGCTTGAACTTTTGAGTCAGCTTCAGGAACTACTTGATAAAGGCTTCATTCGCCCTAGCACCTCCCCTTGGGGTGCACCAGTCCTTTTCGTCGAAAAGAAGGATGGGTCGTTCCGGATGTGTATCGACTATAGGGAGCTGAATAAGCTGACAATCAAGAATCGCTATCCCCTACCTCGCATCGATGATTTGTTTGACCAGTTACAAGGTGCTACGTGTTTCTCCAAGATCAATCTACGCTCAGGCTATCACCAACTACGCATTCAAGAGTAGGATATACCCAAAACCGCTTTTCGCACTCATTACAACCACTATGAGTTCATTGTTATGCCCTTTGGTTTAACCAATGCACCCGCGGTTTTCGTGGATCTGATGAATCGCGTGTGTAAACCTTCTATCGACTGCTTCGTCATCGTGTTCATCGATGATATCCTGATCTATTCCAAGTCGAAAAATGAACACGCGCAACATCTACGTTTGGTTCTCAAACTGCTCCAAGGGAATCGAATCTTTGCCAAGTTCTCCAAGTGTGAATTCTGGCTGGAGGAGGTTCAATTCCTCGGTCACATTGTCAATAGTCAAGGTATTCACATCGACCCCGCGAAGATCGAAGCTGTCAAGAGTTGGGTTACACCTAAGAACCCGTCTGAAGTCCGTTCCTTTCTCGGACTGGCGGGCTATTATCGCCGATTTATTGAAGGATTCTCTAAAATCGTCGTGCCGCTTACTTCCCTCATGCATAAAGACAAGCCTTTTGTTTAGAGAACTAAACAAGAGACTGCCTTTCAAACCCTCAAGCACATGCTCTGCAATGCTCCCGTTCTCACTCTACCCGACGGAAATGATGACTTTATTGTCTATTGTGATGCCTCGAACCTTGGTCTTGGTTGCGTTCTCATGCAACGAGACAAGGTTATCGCTTACGCATCTCGTCAGCTCAAAATCCACGAGAAGAACTACAAAACCCATGATTTCGAGCTAGGTGCAGTTGTTTTTACGTTGAAGATTTGGCGACACTACCTGTATGGTACCAAGTGTACGATCTTCACAGATCATAGGAGCCTACAACACATCCTCAGCCAAAAGGAACTTAATATGCGCCAACGCCGATGGGTTGAACTTCTTAACAATTATGACTGTGAGATTCGTTATCATCCTGGCAAAGCAAATGTCGTTGCCGATTCTCTCAGCAGACGGAGCTACTTGCATAGCGCCCGTAATATTCAAGCCCAGTATGATCTCGAAACCCTTATCCGCGAAGCCCTACATGCTTGTTTTACCGAACGCACTTTGAAGAAGGAAAGGATTCTCAACGATGGAGCCCAGCTAGTGAACAAGTCAAATGGGATATTCCATTATCTGGATCAGATCTGGATTCCCAAGCGCACCGACTTACGAAAGATTCTGATGGACGAAGCTCACAAATCCCGATATTCTATTCATCCCGGTGCCGATAAAATGTATCAGGAGCTTCGCTACAAGTACTGGTGGCCGGGCATGAAGAAAGATATCGCCCTCGATGTTTCGAAGTGCCTGACTTGCTCGAAAGTCAAGGCCGAGCATCAAAGACCCTCTGGCTTACTCGTCCAACCAGAGATCCCCATGTGGAAATGGGAGAGTATAGCTATGGACTTCATAACGAAACTTCCACGCACGCTATCAAGTCACGACAGCATCTGGATTTTCGTTGACCGTTTGACTAAATCCGCTCACTTTCTGCCGATACGAGAAGACTACAAGATAGAAAAATTAGCCCGAATCTACACCAATGAGATCATTTGTCGACATGGGACGCCGCGCGACATCATCTCTGACCACGATGGTCGGTTTACCTCGCATCTTTGGGAAACGTTTCAATCTGCACTCGGTACTACGCTTAATCTAAGTACCGCCTTCCACCCCCAAACCGACGGTCAGACTGAAAGAACGATTCGTACCCTTGAAGACATGCTCCGTTCATGTGTCATAGATTTCCGTGGTAATTGGGGCGCAGACTTACCTTTAGTCGAATTCTCGTACAATAACAGTTATCATTCCAGCATTCAAATGGCACCATTTGAGGCATTGTATGGGAGAAGATGTCGATCGCCTATTGTATGGCACGAGATCGGAGACTCGCAATTAACCGGTCCTGAGCTATTGCAAGAAACGACTGACAAAATCCTCCAAATCCAAGACAACTTGCTGAAAGCTTGGAGTTGTCAGAAAAGTTATGCCGATAGACGACGCAAGCCCCTTGAATTTGACGTTGGCGACCATGTACTCCTAAAGGTATCACCTTGGAAAGGCGTGGTCAGATTCGGCAAGACAGGAAAGCTCGCGCCTCGATATGTGGGACCCTTTAAGATTCTGGAAAGGATCGGAAAAGTGGCCTACAGACTCGAACTACCGGAGGAACTTAGCAACGTCCACCCGACTTTCCATGTTTCGAACCTCAGAAGGTGTCTGGATGAGCATGATTTACACGTTCCACTCGAGGATCTACAAGTGGACGAAACATTACACTTCGTGGAAAAGCCTGTCGAGATCGTGGACCGAGAAACCCAGCAGCTCAGGCGCTCACGATTCCCATTGTGAAGGTTCGCTGGGAAGGCAAACGCGGCGCAGAGTTCACTTGGGAACTCGAAAGTGACATGAAGGCGAAGTACCCGCACTTGTTTGTTACGGCTTCGGCCTAATTTCGGGACGAAATTCCCCCAACTAGGAGAGGTTGTAACACCCCGTGTTTTGAAAGTCAAAGTCAAAGTCAAGGTTGAAGTCAAAGGAAGAAAAGATTGCTAATTGCGATCTGTCACTCCTTGCCCAACTACTGTTTTGACTTCTTTGACTTGTAGATAATCTATTTATTTCATCAATTTAGTTGTATTATGTGGAGTACTTGTTAACAATTGAGGTTAGACCGATGCTTATCGCTTATTCGCTTATCGCATTGCAATCGCATTCGCAACTCGAATTATGCGTTCTGGATATTATTTTACGTGTGTGTGCTACTTATGTGTTTACTTGTGCATGTTTATTTACGTTTATGTGTTGTGGTGATTAATCGAAACGCAATCGCAACTCTATCGCAATCGAATCGCAAACGCTAAACGCAAGTTATCTATGATGATTGTATGATAGATATAGTAGTTAGGTTATTTGTGGAACTAATGGATAAACTATCGCATCGCTCATTCGAAACGCATCGCAAAACCCAACGCACGAAACAAAAACGCCAAAACTCAGTCGTCGGAGCCACACGATCGAGTGACTACTCGATCGGATGGTCAACCGATCGGATTGCCATCCGATCAGACAGCCATCCGATCGGTGACCCACTCGACCCATTGTAATTTCCTCTTTGGGAAACCCTATAAATACCCTCACTTGTCACATCACTTGATGTGACAGCTCCTCTGCTTGACCAGCTCGCTTCAGCCCTTCTTTCCCTCGATTTCTAGCGATTCTTGTAAGTTTTCAACCCAAATCTTGTACTTCTATGATCTACACGCACTCCTTCACCTTTTTCACCTTTGAATCTTCACTTTTAACTGTGAAATCACTGGATTTGAAGTGTTTTAGGATGATGTCATCACGGGGTTCTTATGAACTTCAAGTTTTTGCTTCAACTCACCAAAAACAACTTAGATCTGGAAGATTTCCACATGAACAAACAAAGATCTTGCACAGATCTGAACATACTCAAGGATAAAAGGATTGAATGATCGTTTTCCAACTTTCTTTCAACTCTTTTACCCTCAATGCACTCAAAACCGATAAAATCGGAGCTCGTTCTAACCTTCCACTCCTTCTTAGTGATGTGTTGGTTCAAGATCTGGTTTCTATCAAAGAGATTGTCGATTTCGGGTTAAACATGAACCACCGTCACGAACCGGTGAACTGGTCGGACTTGGGTGATTCCTATTCGATCGGATCACTTGGTTCTTGATGGGGTTTCTGTTGTTTAGCACGTTATCACATCGTCTTGACCAAAACTGCAAAATTAATCAAAACAATCAAGTGTCAAGACGATCAAATCGCTGGGACGGAATGCCGTCCAATCGGATTGCCATCCGATCGGATAGCCACCCGATCGGCTGGCACATGGTTCCACACTTAAACTTTTATTTTCAACTTCTTCAAGGTTCTGAACATCGAACGTACTACCGTCCGATCGGATTGACATCTGATCGAACGACCATCCGACCATGTGATGTTTGGAACTTCAACACTTAAACAATTTTCAATATGTTCAATGCATAGTCAGTTCTAACGGATTGCCACCCGATCGGTAGACCATCCGATTGGATGACAACACTGCTGTGAACTTGTTCTCTGATAAATACCTCACCGAACGGATCGTCACTCGATCGAACCGCCGTTCGATTGACCGACCTGAAGGGTAGAGATACTTCTCTGTTCTCAAAATGCTACAACGAAAACTTTATAAGGCAAACCATCATACACAAACACATCCTCACCAAACGAGGTGTCAATCCGACCGGATGACCATCCGAACGGATTGACATCCGATCGACTGGCCATCCGATCGGATTGCCATCCGATCGAATTGCTGATTGACACTTAGTTCCTTTGCACCGATTTACGCGCCGCTTATCGTTTATGCTATCGTTAACTGTTCAGGCTAATCTCTCCCAGCGCTCCCTTCAATCCAAGAGAGTGTTTACTTGTTAAACACAATCTGTGAGTATACTCGATCCCTTTTTGCCTTATGCACCTTTGGGTGTTACATACGTTACTTATTCTAAATCACAATTGATACACAACGCAAACACTATTTATACGCAAACCGTTATTGCATGCTACGTGTTATTCGATGAATGCTTGTATGTTATGTTAACACAGTGATTGTTGCCTGACACCTTAGCAACTATAGTACTATAGTTTAGACTCAGCACCTATCGTGGACAGGGGTTGTTAAGGGCCTTACTTCACGTGTCCCAGTGGGGATATGTGTTGCGCATTCTACAACTTGCAGTCACATCTATGCATATTTCTCTGTCGATAACCTACTTGCCTTCACTTTATACATGTTACATGCTGGTTATGCGTAAACGATTTTGAACTCTATTATATCTATCAAACTTGTATGCTCACCTTTACACTATGTGTATTGACCTGTATTTTAATGTATGTGGTAGGTGTTTGAGATGCTAGGACGTTGCTTGCTTTTCATGGAATCGAGTAGGGTTGAGAGTCTAGAAACAAAGACAATTTATCATATTTTCAATTGAAATCTGAGTTGTTGGAACATGTTATTTGACTATGGAATATCGCTGTCTGTAATAATTTACTTACTTAATAGGTTATGGTATGGGACATAACATTTAACTATTCGGAGATGTTATGGAATTTCTCTTGGTGAATCTGTTTCGCTCAGTGCCATGCCCCGATGATTCCGCCATCGGTTGGGGTGTGACAGGATTGTCGTCCGATCGGATTGCACTTGGATGTGACATCTGTGCTTGTAATCATTGTACAAACTCTGAATAGTTCAATTATCAATAAAATAATTTTATTTGATCCCTATATTTGTTTATTTATGTTAGAAATTTTGCACGTTTCGATTTTTGCTTAATTTCAAACTCTATATCGCTTTCTGGAAAGTTATACGCAAACTGATGCGTAAACCTAATCAATTTAACACGAAAAACACTCCATAACATCAACATATGCTTAACATACCTTAAATAACCTTTACATAACTTAGAAATAAGTTTTAAAGGGTTTGGTATGGCAAAAACAAGTTTATTCGATCGCAGGGACTAATTTCGATAAGCTGCAAAAGTATGCCGATTCGTATAGTAACGAACATTCCGGAACTTGATCATAAGCTAAACATACCCTAAATATCCTTTACATAGCTTAGAAATAGGTTTTGAGGGGTTCGGTATGCGAAAATAAACTTATTGGTCAATCAGGGACTAAAAGCGTCAAAAAGTGCACAAGTTTGCATTTACGCGCATATCTTACGTTCTGAACATATCCAGACATCCAAAAATTTTTGTAATCATTAAAATATTTTATTTTAGTGATTGGAATGCTAAAATTCCATTCGTCGTGCAATTTGGATCGTTTTTCGCGTCCGTTCGAGTTTCGTCGTAATTAACCAAACAACGCAACCGTACAGCCAAACGAACCGACATCCGAGATGTTTTTGAGCATTTTTCATGCCTCCTATACTTTGACATCATTATTGAGCCTTGAAATTGGGTTAACGGGGTTTAAACGTGTCAAAAATGCATCAAAAACCAAGTTTTACACCTTCAGGGACTAAAATTGACAATATGTCAAAGTTGTCTCTAGGAGGGGCGCGTAAGACTAGGCTCCAGCCTACACGGCCCGCAAGAGACCCCCAGTTCTGCAAAAATCAATTTTCTCAAACAGCAGCTGGTTTCTGGGTTTTTCTTCATGGTTTTACAACTCTATGGACTGGTTTTCAAGCTCCCAAGGTATATAAAACCATGGGCAACACTTGTAAGGTCCAGATCAAAGCTTGAAATCCAGGAAACGATCCTAACGGTTGTCTAAAATCTATATATACCCACCTTGATTCATTTGCATTCCTCACATTTAATCTGATTTTTACTCTAAGTTGAAGCCTTAGCTTCATACCTGATTTTTACTAGTTAGGCGGTGATGTGTGTAAAATGCAACATATAAATTACATCAAATGAGGCATAAAACTAACCCTTTTTAAGTACTAATATTGGAAAAAGAGTGTTTTTGTCTTCCTTTTGTATTTTCAGGATTAAATGAGCTCAAAAACACAAAAGAAGCAAAAAGACAGCTAAATCCAACATAAATACAAGAAAAGGAACATAAGTGGATTGCCCGACCCCTCAACGGCATCTTCCCAAGCAAAATAGAGAAGGCAGAAGACTGAACACGCCCCGTGCTCAGCCAGCACGGGGACGTGCCCAAGAAGCAGCAGAAAAGACAAACCTATAGAAGCTTCTATTGCCCACCACGGGGCCGTGCCCAGTGAACACGGGGGCGTGGCGAAAGTACAACAGACGCATTAATTGTAATTGCGAATTACAATTAATGAGGATAGAGAGTGTCAGACAGGCACGGGGCCGTGCCCAGCCCTCTGTTCAGCCTATAAATAGGAGTGCTTGGTTTCATTTCAACTCATCCCTTGGCACACCACCTCTCTCACACTTCATCCACCACCCACCACCATCACAACACCATCATCCACCACCATCATCCATTGTCCATCGTAGAGTGTGTGAGTCGTCTCGGAATCCAAGATTGATCGTAAGAGTTCTTGACAATCAAGGCCATGTTTGCCTAAGTCTCTTACATCACTTGGTGAAGACAAAGTGTCTAGTATAATACTTTTTATTTCTAATCTTTTGCACTTTTTATTTGGTTTTGTATTAATGACTTTAATAACTAGTTACTTATGTTGAAGGTGATCTTTCCTTATCGTTTGTCCGTGGTGTCTTGGCATTATTTTACTGTCTATATAAAATAAAGGATTTTCACCATTCATATCTCCACGGTCTATATGGAGGTATGTTGGCTACCTGGTCGGGGGTTAAGGGAACGGTTTGGTAAAGGTCTTGCCATTGTTCAGCGTTTAGAGGTCCTGCAATGGACCTGGGTCAAATTTAGTAGGACCTCCTTCAATGCTTCACGGTATTGGATGGCGGGGGTCCAAACTCTTTGATCCCCTCATAAGTTAACTACTATTAATACTATAACCCGGCTATTTAGGACTGTATCCCTGCTGACTCAGACTACTTAGCCGAGGGTAACGTCACCGCCAAAAGCGGGGCCTACCATAATACTGCATTAATAACTTAATTCATTTTCTTCCAATAATCCACCCTTTTAGGATTGTATCATTGCTGACTCAAACTACTGGGGTGAGGGTAACGTCACCTTCAAAAGAGGGGCCTACTACAATAACTAAGATAATCTCTTAATTATGTGCAAAAGTGCGGAAATAATCAAAGGTTATACTAGATACGAGTCGAAACCAAGTGATTCATCTTGTCTATCTGTTTTTTATTTTATTTTTATTTTCAGCATTTTAGTTAGTTTTTATTTTTTTAGTTTAAAACATTTTTCTAAACTTTTTATTTTGATTAGACGTTGAGGATAAACCGGTACTAAAAGCTCTTGTGTCCTTGGACGACCTCGGTATCTTGCAAACACTATACTACGCTCACGATGGGTGCACTTGCCCATATGTGTGTTTAGTGTTAGTAAAATATCGTGTTTTATAAATTTAAAACTTGGCTAAAATAAGTGTTAAAGGGGCTTAAAATATACACCTAATATATATAACACTTTATCGCACATCAAGTTTTTGGCGCCGCTGCCGGGGACACAAGGATTTTAAGAAAGTTAGGAATCAACGGCCTAATCATTTTTTTATTTTTTCTTTTTAATTTTTTAGGATTTTCTTAGTTTTTCAGCTTCTGCAGAGCTCAGCACGGGCCGTGCCCGCTGAACACGCCCCCGTGCTAAATCATTGGAACTGGCAATCCTGTTTTACGTCAGACAGTAAGCTGAACACGGGGCCGTGCTCACCCAACACGCCCCCGTGCCCAAGATTCACTTACTGAAAACAGAACCGTTAGATCCCGGCGGTTGGTAATTTCTGACATAAACATGAGTGATAGTAATTGTTTTTACTTTCGGCACTCTTGTGGTACGTGGTGTCAATTATGTGGTGGCAAACATGAAGAAGTAAAATGCTACTTTCTAAATTATAGGCCCCACTACATGGACCCACCGACTTCTTATAACCTTAAGAGGGGCGAAAGTAAAAATAAGCACTATTTCTCCCTCGAATGCGCCCAGCCAGATATTCTAGGGGAAATGCTCCTTGATGAGTTATTTCAACTAGAAAAGCTAATTCTGAATTGGTTAAAAGAGCTTAGGAAGGATTTTATTAATCCACCCCAAGACGATAACCATGACGAAATGCTGGAACCGCATTCCGACAACCTCGTTGCTCCCGAAAATACCTTAGTACCTAGCAAAGACTTGGACGATAGTCGTCCCTGTGTCGATTGTGCCGTGAAGGACTCTCCATCGACTTCGTTCGGTGCATACATAGACCTGAGCAATTCGGCATATACCTTCTTTAACGAGAGCCCGGAAAAGGGTTGGACTTGTCCACCTAGAATAAAAATAGGAATTACCCTCACCGACAACCTCTTGCGTTCTCGCCTTAGTCTAGGACAATTAAGGTATCTTAGGCACTATGGGGTTGTTCCAACCAGTAAGGAACCACCCGATGTCGACGAGATCCTTAGAAGTAACAAAACTCCATAAGACAGCCTCCAGACACGGGGCCGTGCCCAGGTCAACACGCCCCCGTGTTCACCTAAAAGATTCTCTGCTGATTTTGTCAGAATACGGACAAAATGCGTCAGGATTTCCTCTGCACACGGGGCCGTGTCCAGCGGACACGGGGCCGTGTCCAGTGCGCTGCCGTTTTCTTTAAATGCAGCCTGATTCCTGCTCATTTTTTACCACTTCAATTGACAGAGATTCCTGGGATTTTCACTCATACCATCCTAGGTAAGTGCTAAAAGAAGGTTCCCAAGGACCCTCTTATCCCTTCCACTTTTATTCATTTCCTCTTCTTTCAAAATTTTTCAACATTTCCTCCATGGAAGCTTGGAAATCCCATGATTCCAACCCTCTATGTGAAGTTTGTAAGATTATTTGCTAAGGATTCTTGCTTAAAGTTAGTTGTATAACTTTATTTTAAATTATCTAAGCCTAAAAACTAGCTAAAAAAATCATGAGAATAATTTAAAACTACAAGACTCCTTAGCCTAAAATCCTGCAGATAAATGGACACGGGGCCGTGCTCATCGAGCACGGGGCCGTGTCCGAGGCACTGTTTTGTAAAAATTTAGCTTTCTTCGGTTTCTTTCACAGAAAATGGCAAGCAGAACAAGCGGATCATCTTCAAGAAATAACCGACAAGGGAGGAGATCATCAACAACAGAAGACTCTCTTGTGAACTATGTTTACGCCCTAAGGGAGGCTATTAACGAAATGACGGGAGTGGAAGAAGCATTGGTCGACCGTATCAACCATCTAGCAGTGGGGCTGGAGGGATGTCTCCGAGAGGTAAACCTCTTGCACCAGAGGTTAAACCTTCTCGCCTCCCCACCTTTGGTGCCTATAATAACCCAAAGGGCGTGGAACGTGGTGCCCGGAGTCATCATTCCGGCCGAATGGTACGCCATGCACCAAGAGCCTCCGCATAGGGTGGTGCAAGGAGTCCCGGTGAATGTTCCCCCCCAGCCATCAGTTACTGAGGAAAATGAAGCCGCATTCTTCCTTCCTAGGGAGATCGAAGAATGGCTTTAAAACAACGTTTAGGGAAGAATTCCTTCGGCTAAAAGTCCTACTATATCGGGAAACTATTCTCGAAATTTTCTTAAAATAGTAGAACTCCTTATGATAACCTCGTGTACCTGCTGACCTATTTAGTTAAGTTTTAATTTTATCTTAATTTAGGATTATGTAAGGTCTCTCTATGATTACAATGAAATGATGGTTTTTAAAGTTTGGATGGTTTTTAATGAATAAAACACACTCATGGTGGTAAGGGATGAAAAGGGGAACGAGAAAAATGACCTCATGCACAAGAACAAGGCAACCCGACAATTCTCTCCATTTCAGAAGGTTCAACACGGGATGTGCCCAACCAACACGGCCCTGTGCTGAACCACCTGCAGAAAAACGCCCAGTTCAGGTAACTGGACACGGGCCGTGTTCACCCGACACGCCCCCGTGTCCAGACTTATGTTTCTCTTGTTTTAATTTTGTTACTGGCACTTGAACACGGGGGCGTGCCCGGATAACACGGGGCCGTGTTCAGCGCCCAGTAACACAAATTTTTTTGCTTTTTAACACTATTTTACACATCTAATCAACCTAAAAATTTATTTTTGGGACACATTGAGGACAATGTGTAATTTAAATGTGGGGGGGATGCTAAAACCTTGAATTTTGCAAGTCCTAAATACAAGCCTTACACAAAACTCTATTGGAACCGCTAATCACCCCAATTTTTTTTTCAAAAATTTCATTTTTCTTACTTGTCTAGGTTTAACTCGGGAAATTCAAGTTCTCAAAAAGGTTATATTTTTAAAATTTACAACCGATAGCGTAGTGATAAAAAGAACCAACATAAGAAAATTATGAAAAGGCATGACAAACTTAGTTAAAATTTGATTATATATACTTGATCACATAAAAACCCATTCCCACAAAAGTGAGTTTTGAGCCTTTATTGAGCATACAAATTTACATCTTTAGACTAAACGCTCATTTTTCGTTTCTTGTGTGAATAGCCGCTTGGTTCTTACAACTCTAGAACTTGCCATGACGATACATTCCCGGTCCTTATCAACTTAAACCCAAGTAAGTAAATGATGGAGGCATTAGGACTAACCCTTTTTATTTCTACACCATTATTTTTCTTTTTCTTTTACCACCTACCCAAAAATCCCCCTAGTTAGCCCCTTTGAGCCTAAACCTTTTCATTTCATCACCCAAACCAAAAAACCCTTTTACCCACCAAAACCTTTTTTATTTTTAACCCTTTGTTTTAGTAACAAGTTCGGTTTTTCGTATGATCGTTCAAAAAAAAATGTGTTGATGATGAAGCAAAAAGAAAATAAATAAACAAGTTCATCAAAAATAACTTTGTTTGAATAATAGCTTCATCAAAATAAAAAGTTACAAAAATAGAAAGTCTTACGAAAACCGACATTTGTTACGCTTTTCGCCCTTTTTCTGCTAACCACTAACCACTATCTCAACCACCTACCTTTAACCCAAGCCTAACCCTTAACCCATAAAGTCCTCTTGATATTTACAAAGGTATAAAAGTTAAAAAGGAGGAGGATTGATTGCTTGGCAAGCTTATGGTAGGAATAAGTTCCATGCCGCTCTCGAGTGATTCACTAAAAATACACCTTCGGCCGAGTGTGAGTGATTTCTCCCGTGAGGTATGTGAACTTGTATATAAATGGAATTTTAAAAAGGCATGTTATGCCCAAATAAGTAATTTCTCCTATGAAACGTTCTAAATAAATCATTACGAATAGGATTGTAAATAGATAAAAATAAAATCCAAAAGGATCTTGGATTCCCAACACTCTACGACAAGCCAAAAACCTTTTCTTCTACCCATTCCATTTGGGAGTGTAAGCCACATATTAAAGAGTTTTGCTTGAGGACAAGCAAAAGTTCAAGTGTGGGGGTATTTGATGTGTGTAAAATGCAACATATAAATTACATCAAATGAGGCATAAAACTAACCCTTTTTAAGTACTAATATTGGAAAAAGAGTGTTTTTGTCTTCCTTTTGTATTTTCAGGATTAAATGAGCTCAAAAACACAAAAGAAGCAAAAAGACAGCTAAATCCAACATAAATACAAGAAAAGGAACATAAGTGGATTGCCCGACCCCTCAACGGCATCTTCCCAAGCAAAATAGAGAAGGCAGAAGACTGAACACGCCCCGTGCTCAGCCAGCACGGGGCCGTGCCCAAGAAGCAGCAGAAAAGACAAACCTATAGAAGCTTCTATTGCCCACCACGGGGCCGTGCCCAGTGAACACGGGGGCGTGGCGAAAGTACAGCAGGCGCATTAATTGTAATTGCGAATTACAATTAATGAGGAGAGAGAGTGTCAGACAGGCACGGGGCCGTGCCCAGCGGACACGGGGCCGTGCCCAGCCCTCTGTTCAGCCTATAAATAGGAGTGCTTGGTTTCATTTCAACTCATCCCTTGGCACACCACCTCTCTCACACTTCATCCACCACCCACCACCATCACAACACCATCATCCACCACCATCATCCATTCTCCATCGTAGAGTGTGTGAGTCATCTCGGGATCCAAGATTGATCGTAAGAGTTCTTGACAATCAAGGCCATGTTTGCCTAAGTCTCTTACATCACTTGGTGAAGACAAAGTGTCTAGTATAATACTTTTTATTTCTAATCTTTTGCACTTTTTATTTGGTTTTGTATTAATGACTTTAATAACTAGTTACTTATGTTGAAGGCGATCTTTCCTTATCGTTTGTCCGTGGTGTCTTGGCATTATTTTACTGTCTATATAAAATAAAGGATTTTCACCATTCATATCTCCACGGTCTATATGGAGGTATGTTGGCTACCTGGTCGGGGGTTAAGGGAACGGTTTGGTAAAGGTCTTGCCATTGTTCAGCGTTTAGAGGTCCTGCAATGGACCTGGGTCAAATTTAGTAGGACCTCCTTCAATGCTTCACGGTATTGGATGGCGGGGGTCCAAACTCTTTGATCCCCTCATAAGTTAACTACTATTAATACTATAACCCGGCTATTTAGGACTGTATCCCTGCTGACTCAGACTACTTAGCCGAGGGTAACGTCACCGCCAAAAGCGGGGCCTACCATAATACTGCATTAATAACTTAATTCATTATCTTCCAATAATCCACCCTTTTAGGATTGTATCCTTGCTGACTCAAACTACTGGGGTGAGGGTAACGTCACCTTCAAAAGAGGGGCCTACTACAATAACTAAGATAATCTCTTAATTATGTGCAAAAGTGCGGAAATAATCAAAGGTTATACTAGATACGAGTCGGAACCAAGTGATTCATCTTGTCTATCTGTTTTTTATTTTATTTTTATTTTCAGCATTTTAGTTAGTTTTTATTTTTTTAGTTTAAAACATTTTTCTAAACTTTTTATTTTGATTAGACGTTGAGGATAAACCGGTACTAAAAGCTCTTGTGTCCTTGGACGACCTCGGTATCTTGCAAACACTATACTACGCTCACGATGGGTGCACTTGCCCATATGTGTGTTTAGTGTTAGTAAAATATCGTGTTTTATAAATTTAAAACTTGGCTAAAATAAGTGTTAAAGGGGCTTAAAATATACACCTAATATATATAACACTTTATCGCACATCAAGTTTTTGGCGCCGCTGCCGGGGACACAAGGATTTTAAGAAAGTTAGGAATCAACGGCCTAATCATTTTTTTATTTTTTCTTTTTAATTTTTTAGGATTTTCTTAGTTTTCAGCTTCTGCAGAGCTCAGCACGGGCCGTGCCCGCTGAACACGCCCCCGTGCTAAATCATTGGAACTGGCAATCCTGTTTTACGTCAGACAGTAAGCTGAACACGGGGCCGTGCTCACCCAACACGCCCCCGTGCCCAAGATTCACTTACTGAAAACAGAACCGTTAGATCCCGGCGGTTGGTAATTTCTGACATAAACATGAGTGATAGTAATTGTTTTTACTTTCGGCACTCTTGTGGTACGTGGTGTCAATTATGTGGTGGCAAACATGAAGAAGTAAAATGCTACTTTCTAAATTATAGGCCCCACTACATGGACCCACCGACTTCTTATAACCTTAAGAGGGGCGAAAGTAAAAATAAGCACTATTTCTCCCTCGAATGCGCCCAGCCAGATATTCTAGGGGAAATGCTCCTTGATGAGTTATTTCAACTAGAAAAGCTAATTCTGAATTGGTTAAAAGAGCTTAGGAAGGATTTTATTAATCCACCCCAAGACGATAACCATGACGAAATGCTGGAACCGCATTCCGACAACCTCGTTGCTCCCGAAAATACCTTAGTACCTAGCAAAGACTTGGACGATAGTCGTCCCTGTGTCGATTGTGCCGTGAAGGACTCTCCATCGACTCCGTTCGGTGCATACATAGACCTGAGCAATTCGGCATATACCTTCTTTAACGAGAGCCCGGAAAAGGGTTGGACTTGTCCACCTAGAATAAAAATAGGAATTACCCTCACCGACAACCTCTTGCGTTCTCGCCTTAGTCTAGGACAATTAAGGTATCTTAGGCACTATGGGGTTGTTCCAACCAGTAAGGAACCACCCGATGTCGACGAGATCCTTAGAAGTAACAAAACTCCATAAGACAGCCTCCAGACACGGGGCCGTGCCCAGGTCAACACGCCCCCGTGTTCACCTAAAAGATTCTCTGCTGATTTTGTCAGAATACGGACAAAATGCGTCAGGATTTCCTCTGCACACGGGGCCGTGTCCAGTGCGCTGTCGTTTTCTTTAAATGCAGCCTGATTCCTGCTCATTTTTTACCACTTCAATTGGCAGAGATTCCTGGGATTTTCACTCATACCATCCTAGGTAAGTGCTAAAAGAAGGTTCCCAAGGACCCTCTTGTCCCTTCCACTTTTATTCATTTCCTCTTCTTTCAAAATTTTTCAACATTTCCTCCATGGAAGCTTGGAAATCCCATGATTCCAACCCTCTATGTGAAGTTTGTAAGATTATTTGCTAAGGATTCTTGCTTAAAGTTAGTTGTATAACTTTATTTTAAATTATCTAAGCCTAAAAACTAGCTAAAAAAATCATGAGAATAATTTAAAACTACAAGACTCCTTAGCCTAAAATCCTGCAGATAAATGGACACGGGGCCGTGCTCATCGAGCACGGGGCCGTGTCCGAGGCACTGTTTTGTAAAAATTTAGCTTTCTTCGGTTTCTTTCACAGAAAATGGCAAGCAGAACAAGCGGATCATCTTCAAGAAATAACCGACAAGGGAGGAGATCATCAACAACAGAAGACTCTCTTGTGAACTATGTTTACGCCCTAAGGGAAGCTATTGACGAAATGACGGGAGTGGAAGAAGCATTGGTCGACCATATCAACCATCTAGCAGTGGGGCTGGAGGGCTGTCTCCGAGAGGTAAACCTCTTGCACCAGAGGTTAAACCTTCTCGCTTCCCCGCCTTTGGTGCCTATAATAACCCAAAGGGCGTGGAACGTGGTGCCCGAAGTCATCATTCCGGCCGAATGGTACGCCATGCACCAAGAGCCTCCGCATAGGGTGGTGCAAGGAGTCCCGGTGAATGTTCCCCCTCAGCCATCAGTTACTGAGGAAAATGAAGCCGCATTCTTCCTTCCTAGGGAGATCGAAGAATGGCTTTAAAACAACGTTTAGGGAAGAATTCCTTCGGCTAAAAGTCCTACTATATCGGGAAACTATTCTCGAAATTTTCTTAAAATAGTAGAATTCCTTATGATAACCTCGTGTACCTGCTGACCTATTTAGTTAAGTTTTAATTTTATCTTAATTTAGGATTATGTAAGGTCTCTCTATGATTACAATGAAATGATGGTTTTTAAAGTTTGGATGGTTTTTAATGAATAAAACACACTCATGGTGGTAAGGGATGAAAAGGGGAACGAGAAAAATGACCTCATGCACAAGAACAAGGCAACCCGACAATTCTCTCCATTTCAGAAGGTTCATTATCAAGTGAGTACATATACCGTTTTCAAATATTTTGGGGTGATACACATGTGCCTACTTGTTACTTTCGTGTTTTTCATGCTTTTATAACATATGCTTGCTATGTTAATGTAGTACACGTACAGTACATGATTTCATCCATGTTTTTGCTATGTATGTTTTAATTAACATGCTAGTACATTGATTTCATAAACACATTTGTTTCATATGTTTATTTTAGCATATGTACACATTGATTTACATCACATTTTTGCTACGTATGTTCATTTAGCATACTTAGTACATTGTTTTCATATAACATGCTTACATTTGGTATGACATTTGGTTTGTATAACGAAACTGAAATACGTTCATTAACATTGATCACGCCGCTCGGTAGTATGTAGTGGTACCATAGGACTTGACAACTCCCATTCCTGAAATTCTAGGTTTGTTTGGACGTAAGGAATGACTGAATCCGAAAACATTTTTGATAAACCTTTGATTTATTCTAGGGTTTATCCTTTAGTCTCAAGGCTTGAATGTATATGTTTAACATTACCACATAAGTGTTTGTATCAGTAAAGCATGGATTTTGCAAAACTTATCTTTTGACTTAAACTATGATTTATATCAAATACATTATTTTGTACATTTTTACTTATGGGGTTGAGTAATATTATTATTCACCATACATTTCATTTGGTTACACATAAACATCATACATATGGTTTGAGTAGTTACTTTTTACTTGCCATATATAACATTTGATTATACATTACATGATTTACATTAGACATTGTTTACACATAAACATTTTGACATTGGTTTAAACAAAGTATTTTGGTGGTTTGTTTGGGTAAGTGATTTAAATAACGAGGCATGTGTAATATAATAAAAGCATGGTGGATACGCCGCTGGTACTTCCTATATATAAGTGCTTTTATGATATTACATATCGTTGTGTTATCTAAACCATTTCAATTTAGACATATTACATTTTACACAAATAACATATTTTCACAAAACATTGTTTTACAAACAACATATTTTATACAAACTCATTTTACTTGGTTATTCATTTAACCATACATCATTCTTTTATATCATCTGATTTCTTATCGATTTTCGTATGATTTACAAAGGAAAACATTTTACAAGATTCATGACTAACTTTTGGTAAACATTTCTTTCAACTACAAGTCATGAATCCTAAATCAATAAACCTATGTATCTCACAAGCATTTTTATGCTGACGTACCTATTTTCACATGTGTTTTCAGGAGCTGATGCATAGGGTTGTTCAAGAAGCACTTAGGCGGACTTGGGCCTTAGTGACATAAAATGAAGCAAGAATAGTTTAATTATGTTATGTACTCTTTGTTTTCTTTGTTTAAAGACAATGTAACCACTTTGTTAATAAATAAAACGAAACTTTAAATACCATGGTTGTGAAATAATAATTCTGCCATTCCACTCGATCGGTAGACCATCCGATCGAGTGACAATCCTGCTGTGAACTTGGTCTCTGGGAAATACCTCACCGAACGGATCGCTATCCGATCGAACTGTTGTTCGATTGAACAACCTGAAGGGTAGAGATACTTCTCTATTTTCAAAATGCTACAACGAAAACTTCAAAGCCATCATACACAAACACATCCATCCCAAACAAGTTTCAATTCGACCGAATGGCCATCCGAATGGATGACCATCTGAACGGATTGACATCCGATCGAATGGCCATCCATTCTGATCGCCATCCGGCCAGATGCCCACTCGTCACCTTGCTTCTTTTGCATCATTGTACGTGACGCTCATCGCTTATGCTATCATTCTAATCAGGCTAATCTCACTCTAGCGCTCCCTTCAATCCATTAACTTCCATCGCTGTGAGTATACTCGATCCCTTTTTGCTTAACGCACTTTTAGGTGTTACATACGTTACTTATTCAAAATCACATCGACACACAACGCAAACACTACTTAACGCTAACCGCTACTGCATGTTATACGTGATTCGATGAATGCCTGTTTGTTGTGTTTACACATTGATTGTTGTCTACCTGCCTTAGCAACGATAGTACTATAGTTTGGACTCAGCACCTGTTCACTCAGGGGTTGTTAAGGATATTACTTCACGTGTTCGCAGTGGTGAACATGTATTTCGCATTCACTACTCGCAGTCAAATCGCAGTCATTGGTATTGATAGGATCTTTGTCGATAACTTACATGCTTCACATTACATGTTGTACATGTTGGTTATGCGTAAACGATTCCGAACTCTATATTACTACCAAACTTGTATGCTCACCTTTACACTATGTGTATTGACCTCTATTTTAACATATGTGATTGGTGTTTAGGATGCTTTCGCTTGTTAGCTGCTATGGAATCAAGCTAGGAGAGTCTAGAAACCAACTAAATAAAATCTGATTTGTCGTATTGGATATTTATCTTTGAGAACAATGTCTGTAATAACTGTTTTTAGTTTATATGTTTGTGGTATGGGACATGAACCTTTAATATATTATAACAAATAGTTGTTATGGATTCTCCTGGACAATCTATTTCGCTCAGTTCCGCGCCCCGATGTTTCCGCCATCGGTTGGGGTGTGACAATTTTGACTAAATGAGTTGATTTTTTTTATATAGATTGAACACAACAGAACCATCTATCTTATCATAAGTTTCTTTTAGGTCTTTCCATACATCAGAAGCAATTTTAGAATAAACCAACCCAAGATATAATTCCTCCGACACAGAATTAAGAATCCATGTACGAACAATGGAGTTGCATCTATCCCATTGTCTACCCAAGACCTCATCAGTTTTAGACCTAAGGCAAGTGCCATCAACAAACCCTATCTTATTTTTTACTTGTAAGGTAAGATACATAGCATTGGACCAGATCCTATAGTTTTCTGCCCCTTTGAGTTTTACACTCGCTATAGATAAATTGGCAGAGTCACTGGGGTGAAGAAACAGAGGATCGCCAGCATCTATTTTGCTAACTAGGGTAGCACTTGGGTATGTAATAACAGAATTATCACCAGGCATATTGCAAACACAAAAAAACAACCAAACACGAAACAGAGAAGAGCACAGATAAAACAAATAAAACATAGAGGACAGTGAAGCCTGAATAGAGGTCCGATCAGAGGTTCATCACTCAACAGGTGCCTCCGCAGACAATATTCAGGGAGCTATGACACACAGACCAAACAAATGCAACAGATAAGCAGATAAGATCCGATCAAGTGCCGGCACGACTAGTCCGGTAAACAGGGGATGCCTAGACACACTGACTCAGTGATGCAAGACACAAACAAAACATAAATAAATAACTGAGATAGAACAATCTCACAGTGGGTGCGTTTAACTCCTGATAATCACACTCGTAACCTTCACTTAGGGTTACAAGTCTGATGATAAGCAAAGATGACCAGTGAAAACCCTGTTGGTTTGCTCTGTAACAGAGACCAACGAGAGCCCTTTCAGAAGCACGAAAAGAAACCCTAGAAGCCGAATCAGACTTTCAGCCAGTCACAACCCAAAGCAGCGTTCCAAAGATCTTTCACCCATAACTGTTCCCAAACCCTAGATTTAGGGTTTCAACCTTCAATCAGAGGTATCTTCAGACGGATGATCAGGAATCAGCGGATTCGAAGTACCACCAAGATTCCTTAGACCTTTTACCACAACCTTAGATCCGAAAGGATCAATTCAATAGCAGCAGCGGAAAGAGATGAGTATCAGAGAGCCGATTGGCTCTGATACCATGTGAACAGAATATGATTTCTTATAAACAGAATTATTAGTACAGTGCTTGAACCAAATGAATAAAAAACACGGTGAAAAACACACCGATTACAAACTGATAACAGATGCTGGTCTTCAACCGAAGAGACTGCTCAAAAGCTTTGATCAGCAGCACTTGATGATCTCGAATAGGAAGAAAAAGCAACCGCTTTTGAGGAGTGTTCTAGAGAGCTTCAAAGGTCACTGCTACCTTTTTGTTTTTGGATAATCGAAACAATGGAGATGCGGACAGATAAATAGATGGGAGAACCCTAGAAACGAGCCCAGATATGAGTCCATAAGAGCCCACCGAGCAGCCCAAGAAGAAGGAGCCCAACCTTACAAAAAAGAGACAAAAAAAGAAAAGGATATGTGAGAATTGAATTGGAAAGAATAAAAGGCTTTATCTATTTTAACAAGTTATTTGATGTCCCGGGAAAGACCTGAAACCACTTCCATATCTGATTTCAAAAGTCATGTTTTCTAACATTATTATGCCTAGAATAGAATGCAGAGATTAGAAGAAGATATGAAATAAAGGTACTTTATGCATTATTAGTGACATGGATGGTACATATTTCATTAAGGCAATTAATTGATCATGCTGAATATATGGGAGAGGAAACCAAGGAGGAGCTTTATACCACATTATCGTCTTAGATCTTGCAAATGTGATACCTAGAAATGCAAATTGAAGATATCATCATCCCATTTTCTAGAAGCAAATTGATGATTTTGAAGAAACTTCAAGCAAGTTTATTCTAACTGATCGGTTGTCAAAGAGGTAAGGAAGAATGATGATGAGGACGAAGAAATGGGCGATTTGGATCCAGGAACACAAGTGGTGCGAAACGAAGAGAATATGTGGGGCAACCAAAAGGTTATGAAAAGTGGACACATTTTGAAAGGACCAACAAAAAGAATTGAGCTGTTGGAAGGAAGAAAATCTAATGCAGGTCCAACGATGTCACATCTATGATAGGGAGTTGTATCAACAACAGTTTCATTCATGACTATACTGAGCATGATAACAATCTTCGACGAGGGCATGGATACCAGCTGCTGGTTATACCATTCGATTAACTTGCCTCAATATCCTAGGCACCATTACATTGGCCGGCGAATCTGGGATTACGTGATGGAATCCATCGCCTTCAAAATCCGCACGATGATGCACAATGGTTTTGGCAAACATCCTTTGTCATCCTCGTGGCTGATTGCTCAGTTAAGGAGGTCCTATTGTTCCAACTCTCTCCCTTTCTTTTATTTCACTATGTGTGTTTTCATTTTTAGTTTAGTTTACTTTAGGATTTAGTAGTTTGTTTGAAGTTATTTTGCATGTGGTGATGAAAAAGATTAAGACCCCTTGAGAAAGATTTGTGTGCATATGGGAAATGTTAGAAATTGGTATGTTAATACTTGGTATGTGTTGGTAGGCTTGACCCGAATTAAGAACACCAATGTTTTGTGCATGAACGGATGATGTGTTTAGTTTCCTATCCCGATGTACATGGTTTAAAGACTGAATCCCGACAAAAACATGTTGAATTGCATTTCTTCCATGCTTCTCGTATCATCACACCTCCGTAATAATTAACCGGAAACAAAATAATAAAGAGGTGAAAATTTGACCTCCTAGGTATATATTAGGAAATATATATATATATATATATATAGAGGGGGGAAAAGCACAATGCGTGCCAAAAACAAAAAGGAGCAAACTAGGGAGAAAAATCCTGACCCCTTTAAAAAAAACAAAGAAAGAAAAGACTCCCTCACGAGCTAGGTTTATGAGGGTCATAAAGGGAGAAAATTCCCGATCTTCATAATCAAAGACAAATAAATAAAATGTTAAAAGATGATCACTATTATGTTATGGTTCGGGTGCTTGGTCATATCAAGTGTGGTCTTTAAAAGTTTCGAAAAATCCTGAGGTTGGGTAGGTCTTTGGCTGTGGAAATTGGGTGTGGGGACGATTAAACCATTGTGGTAAAAGCTAAATATAATAATAAGCACGAAGAATTGGATGGGATTAAAAAGGGTATAAGTCTAAAAAGGATCAAAATATCGATAATCGCAGTTGGTGTATTATTACTTTCCTGACCGAAACGAAGCGTGAAAAGGGTTGGCATACCGGTATGATCCCATTACAAATCTTTTTCGAGATGAAAAAGAACAAAGTGGGGGAGGTTTGAGCGGTGCAATTTGTTGGAAAAATTGTGAAAATAGCATTTATCACAAATATAGGAAAATGATTTTTCCTATTTTGGACTAGAAATAAATATAATAAAATGAGCGGGTTTTATATATTTATTTGTGGGTTTGTGTTCTATGTTGGAAGAGCTTCGCAACGAACTAAACCACGTCCAAAACGGAGCTAAGATGAATGAGATATCGATGCTCAAAGTTTGGTGTTTGAAACTTGAATGCTGAAAATGTGGGAAAGTGGCACATTGTCCCACATCGGATGAGAGATGAAACTTAAAGGGGTATTTAAGTGGGAACTCTCCATCCTTATTGTTTTATGGAAGCACTCACTAGTGTACTCGCGAAGGGTGCGGAGCACCGTAACTCGCGCACGCGCACGCGCGTGGCGTGGGCGATGAGGCGCAATGTGGCGCTTTGATGGCGCACTTTGCACTTCGCACGCTCGCATCGCCGCTTGAGATCCGCCTTTGTATTTTTGACCACATGCGTGTGGTGGAGCACAGGGGCTGCAAGGACCAAGTGGCTAGAGACGTGGCAAGCAGGCATGTAACCCAGATAGGTCCGCGCGGGGTGGTGCATGACGTGGCAGACATGCGCATCCGCGCGCGAGTACACGTTGCATAGTGGCGCGTTCTCACGCATGGAGCATGGGCACTGAGGTGTCGTGCGCGGCACACCAAGTGAGCCAAAACGGCGCGACTGTGTGGCGTGCTCGTAGAGGCTTACAGGTGACGTGGCGCACGCGCATAGGTGCGCAAGGGATTAAGCCAGTGGGGCGCACGCGCGCATGGCAGTGAGCCAAATGGACGCACCGCGCATGAGGGTGCAGACATGCGCGCGCACCAGTGTGTCTTGCCCGCACGCGCGCACTGAAGCTTCCAGCTGCAGTTATGTCAGTGCAGTTACATTCAGCACACGAAACCGACGAAGTTAATGCTTTTGACTGCGAATTTAATGACGAATTAAAGTGCACTAAAGACGTTTAATGCAGTTTAATTCTCCCATTAATTTCGTTTTTCAGTTTCGACCTTCATCTGCAGTATAAATAGAGGCTTCAGCTGCAGAATCAAGTACACCGAAAACCAACAGCAAATTCTTCTTTCTCCCTCTGAATCCTCTTCATCTTCAAGCAGCAGGTACACCTTCGGGTTGGAGTCAAGACTGGCAGTGCAACTGCTTCGGGCTGTTGTATCCTGGAAACAAACGTGTTTTCCTGGGAGACACGAAATTTGTTTTAAGGGACCCGTGTCTAACACGATCCTCAGCCAAGAACTTTTAATTTTCTGTAATTCTGTTCTTGTATTTTCTTTCAGTTGTAATAGTTATTTATTTTTGCTTTCCTATTTCCTTGTATATTCAAGTTAATAAAATTTTATTTATTTTTACACGAACGGATTCCTACAATCTTAAAACAAAGTTTAAAACACCGTTCGTGTAGAATCACAAACTTCTCTGCTGTGATTTCAAAAATAATTTTCTCACAGCAGGTTGTGTTTTAAAAGGTTTTTCTCTGTTTTGATTCAAAGTAGCGACTTTGTCAAAACAGAACTCTGTTCTTCCACTCTTTCTGTGTCTTTGGGTTCTAAGATCTTCCCTTGTAATCTTCAAAGTTGGACTTAGAAGCTACGAGGCTGATTTTGTTACTCATCGATTTTGTTAGTAAAATAATAAATCAGCACATTTATTATTCTAACATCTTTATTAATTTGGTTTTGTGGATTTTTTCAGAATGTCGACTGAAAATACCAACGTCAACGTTGTTGTCGGTACCCCTGCCAACACTGTGGGAGCGTCCACAGTGGCGAATCATGCTGAATGACCCGAGAAGTTCTCGGGTCTCCACTTCAAGAGGTGGTAACAGAAGATGTTCTTATACTTGACCACCATGAACCTTGCGAGGTTCTTACCGGAAACCGCTCCCCAACCTGCGGAAGGGGAGACCGATGCTCAGGCTCTGAGTGCGGTAGAGGCATGGAAGCACTCTGACTTTATATGTCGAGGCTACATACTCAACGGTCTCTCGGATGCTTTGTATAATGTGTACTATAATATCAAGACTTCCAAAGAATTATGGGAGTCCTTAGATAAAAAGTACAAAATGGAGGATGCGGGAACAAAGAAATTTGTTGTCGCCCGTTTCTTGGACTTTAAAATGGTTGATAACAAGACTGTTATGAACCAAGTCCAAGAGTTGCAAATTATACTAAATGACATCCATGCTGAGGGAATGGTACTCAGCAAAACGTTTCAAGTGGCAGCCATGATCGAAAAATTACCTCCTGCTTGGTTGGATTTTAAGAATTATCTTAAACACAAGCGAAAGGAAATGTCGGTCGAGGACCTTGTTCTTCGTCTTCGTATAGAAGAAGAAAACAGGGTGGCCCAAAAAGGCACCATTTTGCAAGCTTCGGCTAAAGCAGATATGGTGGAAATTGGGGAATCCTCAAAGGCCAAGAAGGGCAAGGGTAAAACCAACAACAAAGGGAAAACAAAGGTTAACAACCTTGGACCTAAAAAGGGGGCTGTGAAAAAGAAGCCTGCGCCTTTCCAAGGTACTTGTTACAACTGTAACGAGACGGGGCACCGTGCTAACCAATGAAAGAAACCTAAGCGTGAGCGTGCGCATGTGGTTGATGAGGATGGTATGCCTCTAATCGTAATGATAACCGAGGAAGCGGCTATGATTGAAGAAGTCAACGCAATGGGTGAAAACCCAAAAGGATGGTTCGTTGACACGGGTGCAACCTGCCATGTTTGTGGAGATAAGGCTCTTTTCTCTACATTCAAGGAAGCTTCGGGTGAAGACAAGCTTTATATGGGAAATAAAGCTACCGCAAGCATCAAGGGGGAAGGCACGGTCGTCTTGAAGATGACTTCGGGCAAGGAGCTTACCTTGACAAATGTGCTTTATGTCCCAGAGATACGGAAGAATCTCATGTCGGGATGGATGCTCAACAAGTTTGGATTTCGTCTAGTGTTTGAATCGGACAATTTTGTCTTGTCTAGACGTGGAACTTTTATCGGAAAGGGCTATGCCCTAAATGGAATGTTCAAAATGAATGTAATGGTTGTTAACCAAAACAAGAAAATGAATGAAACTTCTTCTTCTACTTACATGATTGAGTCTTCTAATGTTTGGCATGGTAGACTAGGACATGTAAATTTTAATTCATTACGACGTTTAATTAAATTAAACTTAATACCAACATTCCATATCGAGTCCAATCACAAATGCGAGACATGTGTTGAATCCAAACTTACGAGATCATCGTTTAAATCGGTTGAACGAATAACCGAACCCCTTGATTTAATTCATACCGATGTGTGTGATTTAAAAGCGGTTCCCACGCGTGGAGGAAATAAGTACTTCATCACGTTTATTGATGATTGTACTAAATATTGCTACGTGTATTTACTTAAAAGTAAAGACGAAGCAATAGAGAAGTTTATCTTGTACAAAAATGAAGTTGAGAATCAACTTAAAAAGAAGATAAAAGCTTTGAGAAGCGATCGAGGAGGTGAATATCTTGCACCTTTTGCGGATTTATGCGCAAAAAGTGGCATTGTACATGAGTGTACACCACCTTATTCTCCACAATCAAATGGCGTTGCAGAACGTAAGAACCGCACATTGAAAGAAATGATGAACGCCATGTTGATAAGCTCGGGAGTGAACCGAGAAATGTGGGGGACGCCATTTTCTCAGCAAACTATCTTTTGAACAAGATACCTTTGAAAAATAGGGACGAAACTCCATATGAGTTATGGAGAAAAAGGAAGCCTTCGTACAAATACTTGAAAGTGTGGGGGTGCCTAGCTAAGGTGATTGTACCACCTCCTAAGGCTCTTAGGATAGGACCCAAAACTGTTGATTGCATTTTCATTGGATATGCACATCAAAGTAGCGCACATCGTTTTCTTGTACATGAGTCCAAGAATCCCGATGTACATAAACACACTATCATAGAAGCAAATCCTAACGTCGTCTCTTATTTTGAGAATGTGTTTCCTATGTTAGGACAAACACATGCGACTTCATCAAGAGCGGTTGATGAAGCAGGTCCAAGTTCGTCTACATGGTTAGATGAAGCAGGACCAAGTTCAACTACGAGGTTAGATGAAAGACATGAACGACCTGAGGTCGAGGAGGGTGAGCTTAGACGAAGTAAACGACAAAGGGTTGAAAAATCCTTTGGTCCTGACTTCATGAGCTACATGGTTGAGGGTGAGCCCAATACCTACCGCAAGGCGGTTACCTCCGCAGAAGGACCTCAATGGCAAGAAGCAATTAAGAATGAAATTGATTCTATATTGCAAAATCATACTTGGGAGTTAGTAGATCTTCCACCTGGTTGTAAACCACTTGGATATCGTTGGATATTCAAAAGGAAGATGAAAGCCGACGGAAGTATTGATAAATACAAGGCAAGGTTAGTGATCAAAGGATTTAGACAAAAGGAGGGTCTAGACTACTTTGATACTTACTCGCCTGTAACGCGAATAACCTCTATTCGATTGGTTCTTGCAATTGCGGCTCTAAGAAATTTGGAAGTTCACCAAATGGATGTAAAGACCGCATTTCTAAATGGCGATTTAGAAGAAGAAATTTACATGGAACAACCTGAGGGTTTTTCCGCCCCTGGAAACAAGGGCAAAGTATGTAAATTGGTCTAAGTCTTTGTATGGCTTGAAGCAAGCTCCAAAACAATGGCACCAAAAGTTTGATCATGTCATGATTGACAATGGTTTCAAAATTAATGAGTGCGACAAGTGTGTTTATTTTAAAGACACACCAAGAGGTTATGTGATTCTATGTCTTTATGTAGATGATATGCTTATCATTGGGAGTGATGATAAGATGATCAACTCAACGAAAGACATGTTGAAAGCGAGGTTTGACATGAAAGACATGGGTCTCGCGGATGTGATTCTTGGAGTAAAAATCACTAGAACCCAAAATGGTCTTGTGTTAAGTCAATCTCACTACGTGGACAAGATCCTTGGGAAATTCAATTCGGACGATACGAGTATAGCTCGATCTCCAATTGATAATACCCAGCGCATAAGGAAGAATAGAGGCGAGAGTGTTTCTCAGTTAGAGTACTCAAGGATCATTGGTAGTCTAATGTATCTAATGACATGTACTAGACCCGACTTAGCATATGCTGTGAGCAGGCTAAGTAGATAAACCAGTAATCCGAGCGAGGATCATTGGAAAGCTATCACGAGGGTGCTTAGATACATAAGATACACAAGAGACTATGGATTGCATTATACCCGTGATCCAGCAGTGATCGAAGGATACACTGACGCTAACTGGATATCGCATATAAAGGATCACAGATCAACAAGTGGTTACGTGTTTACACTTGCTGGCGCAGCTATAGCCTGGAAGTCTTCCAAGCAAACGGTTATAGCAAGATCCACGATGGAATCCGAATTCGTCGCTTTAGATAAAAGCGGGGAAGAGGCGGAGTGGCTACGTCAATTTATGGAAGATATTCCAAGATGGCCAAAGCCGTTGACGGCGATCTGCATACATTGTGACAATCAGTCTGCTCTTGCTAGAGCACAAAACATGATGTACAATGGCAGATCAAGGCACATTCGACGTAGACACAACACGGTACGACAACTTATCTCAACGGGTGTTATCTCAGTTGACTATGTGAGGTCAAATGATAACATTGCGGACCCGTTAACAAAAGGCTTAAGCACAGATAAGGTGTATAGGTTGTCAAGAGGAATGGGACTAAAGCCCATAGATGAAGGGAATATGAGGGAAACCTAACCTAGTTGACTGGAGATCCCAAGATCTAGGTTCAATAGGCAAACTTAATCATAAACCCAAAGGGAGTCACTGTGGGGGGTGCCCCAAAATCAATAAAGGAAGTTGTATACTTCCTAGTCCATTCCAATCAGTGACATGAAAGAAAGGTTAAGCATGTTAAGGTTAAGGATTTTGAGGAAATCCAAATTAACCATGATGCTTTTAATGATTCAGAGGAATCACCTATGTTAGAGAAAAGTGGGGTCGCTTCGAATGGATTTGTGGGGAGGCGCAAATCCTAGAGCTCTCGCAGAACCAGGAACGTGTTCCATGACCATGAACGGACACAACCATGAGGTCTTGACTCGACTAGGGAGAGTATTGTGTGAATGTATATTGTCGCCTACATAAATGGGGGATTGTTCAAGGACACCGCGTCTACAAGACCCTAGGAGGCTAAGTATGCTTCACAAAAGAAGGTTCAAAGGTTACATCTACCTATCTTTCAATACTCAACTGTTGAACGTGTATCGTTGAAACTTGATAGATCGATTTCTATTCATGTGGGGGATTGTTGGAAAAATTGTGAAAATAACATTTTTCACAAATATAGGAAAATGATTTTTCCTATTTTGGACTAGAAATAAATATAATAAAATGAGCGGGTTTTATATATTTATTTGTGGGTTTGTGTTCTATGTTGGAAGAGCTTCGCAACGAACTAAACCACGTCCAAAACGGAGCTAAGATGAATGAGATATCGATGCTCAAAGTTTGGTGTTTGAAACTTGAATGTTGAAAATGTGGGAAAGTGGCACATTGTCCCACATCGGATGAGAGATGAAACTTAAAGGGGTATTTAAGTGGGAACTCTCCATCCTTATTGTTTCATGGAAGCACTCACTAGTGTACCCGCGAAGGGTGCGGAGCACCCTAACTCGCGCACGCGCACGCGCACGCGCGTGGCGTGGGCGATGAGGCGCAATGTGGCGCTTTGATGGCGCACTTTGCACTTCGCACGCTCGCGAGCTGCCTTTGTATTTTTGACCACATGCGTGTGGTGGAGCACAGGGGCTGCAAGGACCAAGTGGCTAGAGACGTGGCAAGCAGGCATGTGACCCAGATAGGTCCGCGCGGGGTGGTGCATGACGTGGAAGACATGCGCATCCGCGCGCGAGTACACGTGGCATGGTGGCGCGTTCTCGCGCATGGAGCATGGGCACTGAGGTGTCGTGCGCGGCGCACCAAGTGAGCCAAAACGGCGCGACTGTGTGGCGTGCTCGTAGAGGCTTACAGGTGACGTGGCGCACGCGCATAGGTGCGCAAGGGATTAAGCCAGTGGGGCGCACGCGCGCATGGCAGTGAGCCAAATGGACGCACCGCGCATGAGGGTGCAGACATGCGCGCGCACCAGTGTGTCTTGCACGCGCGCGCGCACAGAAGTTTCCAGCTGCAGTTATGTCAGTGCAGTTACATTCAGCATACGAAACTGACGAAGTCAATGCTTTTGACTGCGAATTTAATGACGAATTAAAGTGCATTAAAGACGTTTAATGCAGTTTAATTCTCCCATTAATTTCGTTTTTCAGTTTCGACCTTCATCTGCAGTATAAATAGAGGCTTTAGCTGCAGAATCAAGTACACCGAAAACCAACAGCAAATTCCTCTTTCTCCCTCTGAATCCTCTTCATCTTCAAGCAGCAGGTACACCTTCGGGTTGGAGTCAAGATCGGCAGTGCAACTGCTTTGGGCTGTTGTATCCTGGAAACAAACGTGTTCTCTTGGGAGACACGAAATTTGTTTTAAGGGACCCGTGTCTAACACGATCCTCAGCCAAGAACTTTTAATTTTCTGTAATTCTGTTCTTGTATTTTCTTTCAGTTGTAATAGTTATTTATTTTTGCTTTCCTATTTCCTTGTATATTCAAGTTAATAAAATTTTATTTATTTTTATACGAACGGATTCCTACACAATTTATATACACGTTATTGCATATTATATCATTAATAATTGCACCGATTTGTGTAGAAAATATACTACTTTAAGTCGCTTATATGTTTTGTAGGTTTCAAGACGACAACGAGCTAAAGCGATATCTAAAGGAACTTTGCAACGACATTTTCTTAAGTTCATATTGAAGGTTGATAATTAAATAACTGGAGTAGCAATTTAAAGACTTTGGCAGTTATTTTGTTGGGGGACGCTGGCTACTGCTCTGCTGGACAATTTCTGGAACGAAGAACGAGAGGAAGCACTAGAGACTTGATTATTATCAATTGGTAATCAGTTTTTATAAATTCACACAAACATTCGTTTCGTGTAACCCAATCATGAGTGGCTAAATCACTTGTAGTCACAACCGGGTTAGGGGTCTTTTATGACTTGGGTTTGTTAATGTGTTTAAACATTAGACGATAGTTTTCATGCTCGAGTAAATGTTTTCAATTGTGTTTGTGTTTATGTCACTACTTTTATATTAATCTAACCAAAAATGTTTTATGGTTGATCTACCAAGATGGTCATTCTTCTATAGAGAAACTCTATAGGATTGTATTATGTCCCTATGTGATTGAATCATCATATTTCATCATAATTTATGATTAATCACCAAGAGCTCATTCCATTGTGGAGAAACTCCGTAGTGTTGTAGTACGACTTATGCGATTGATTGATTATAATTTATTAGGTTTATGTAAAAGGTACGCGAATCATGTCTATGTGATTTGTTAAACATATTAGTAAATTTACAAGTTAAGTGACCAGACCCCGAAACCGGAAGTGGCTATATTTTCTCGTATACATGACAACTTGTTCTTTAATCTTGTTGAATTAAGTTTTAGAATTAATTGTTGGAATTTTTTGTGAAAATAGCATTTTCACAAATATAGGAAAATAATTTTTTCCTATTTTGGACTAGAAATAAATATAAGAAAATGAGCGGGTTTTATATATTTATTTGTGGGTTTATGTTCTATGTTGGAAGAGTTTCACAACGAACTAAACCACGTCCAAAATGGAGCTAAGATGAATGAGATATCGATGCTCAAAGTTTGGTGTTTAAAACATGGGTTATTGGATTTTATCACCCCTAACAATTGGCTATTAGCCACTGCCACCCCTAACTATCACTTTAACACCCGACACCCCTAACTTAACACTTAGTTTGTTCTGTCACCACGTCGTTAACTAAACACTAACTTTTGAGTCTGTTACTATACTTTTCAGGGTGTCAAAAAATCACTAAGACCTTCCTAAGATCCCTATGACACCCCCAAAAGTATAAAAACAGGATCAAAAGTTAGTGATCAGTTAACGAAATGGTGACAGAACACACTAAGTGTTAAGTTGGGGGTGATGTGCGTCAATATGATAGTTGCGGGTGACAGCGGCCAATAGCCAATAGTTAGGGGTGATAAAATCCAATAACCCTTAAAACATTTAATGCTGAAACAAAAGGGAAAGTGACACCTTGTCCCACATAGGAGGAGAGATGAAACTTAAATGGGTATTTAAGTGGAAACTCTCCATCCTTAATGTTTCATGGAAGCATACACTAAGTGTACTCGCGAAGGGTGCGGAGAACCCTAACTCGCACACGCGCGCGCGTGGCGTAGGCGATGAGGCGCAATGTGGCGCACTTTGCACTTCGCCCGCTTGAGAGCCGCCTTTGTATTTTTGACCGCGTGCGCGTGGTGAAGCACAAGTGATGCAAGGATCGCATGCGCGCATGGAGCATGGGCACTGAAGTGACGTGCGCGGCGCACCAAAGTGAGCCAATACGGCGCGATTGTGTGGCGTGCTCGGATAGGCTCACAAGTGACATGGCGCACGCGCGCATGAGCGTGCAGACCTGCGCGCGCGCGCGCACAGAAGCTTCCAGCATTTAATAACAAAGCAGTTTCAGTTCAGCATTCGAAACTGACGAGTCAACGATTTTGACTGAGAATTAATGACGTATTAAATTGCATTGAAGACGTTTAATGCAATTTAAACCTCTCCTTTAATTCCATTTGACTGTTTAGAATCAGAGGCTTTATAAATACAGTCTCATAGTCACTGCAGAAGGCACCAGCAACTACACAGCATATGCAAACAATTCTCTGCAATCTTCTGATCTTCTTCTTGCTCTCTTCAAGGTAGCCTTCGGGTTGTAGGCCAGCTCCGGCAGTACTATTGCTCCGTCTGTTGTACATTGGGAAACAAAACGAGTACTCCTGGGAGACTCGGAATTTGTTTTAAGGGAAGCGTGGTGAACACGTGACTCAGCCATCTTGTATTTCTGTTTCTTCTCCATTTCTTGTATTTGTTTATTTCAGTTGTAAAAGTAATTTAGATTTCCAGCTTTCTTAATTTCTGTATTGTAATCGTATAATAAAATTTGTTTTATTTTATTTATTTACGCGAACGGTTCCTACAATCTTAAAACAAAATTTTTTAAAACCGTTCGTGTAATCAAAACCATTCTGTTTGGTGATACAAACCAGTTTTGTTTCACTCAGTTTGTGTTTTAAAAACAGATTTTTTTTTGTTTTCATCTTCAAAGGAGCGACTTTAGTTGAAAACATTTCTGGTTACAATCAGTTCTGTCATAAAAATTGCTAAAAACTTTCTGCCTTGGTTTTCAAAGTTGGACTTAGAAGTCAAACAGTAAGTTCTAATAATTTAAAAGAAAATTTTTCTGGTTTTGGTCTTCAAAGTTGGACTTAGAAGCCGAAACAGTAAATTTGTGGTAAAATTAAAATCTATTTGTTTACTTGTGTTTTAGATAGGTAAAACATAATTTTTGGACTAAAACTTTAAATTTTAATTTTTCAGAATGTCGACCGAAAACGTCAACGTTAACAACAATACGAATGTTGTGACGGGAACCCCTTGAACGCCACCACTGGGGGAGCGTCCACAGTGGCCAATCACGATGAACGACCTGAGAAGTTCTCAGGTCTACACTTAAAGAGGTGGCAGCAGAAGATGTTCTTCTACCTGACCACCATGAACCTTGCGAGGTTCTTAACTGAAACCCTTCCCCAACTTATGGAAGGGGAGACCGACGCACAAAGACAGCAAGCTAGATGCGTGGAAGCATTCAGATTTCATATGTCGAGGCTATGTGTTAAACGGGCTTTCGGATGCATTGTATAATGTGTACTATAATGTCATGACTTCCAAAGATTTATGGGATGCCTTGGACAAGAAGTACAAAACGGAGGATGCTGGCACAAAGAAATTTGTGGTAGCCCGTTTTTTAGAATTCAAAATTGTTGATTCTAAAACAGTTATGAATCAAGTCAAGAATTGCAAATTATACTACATGACATCCTCGCGGAAGGCATGACACTTAGCGAGACATTCCAAGTGGCAGCGATGATTGAGAAGTTAGCTCCTGGTTAGGTGGATTTTAAGAATTATCCTAAACACAAACGAAAGGAGATGACTATAGAGGATCTTATTGTGCGTCTTCGGATTGAAGAGGACAATAGAATTGCCCAAAAAGGCAGCCTTGCGCAAACTTCTGCTAGCACAAATTTGGTTGAGCATGGGAAATCCTCTAAGGGCAATAAGGGTAAGGGGAAAAAGGACAAAGAGAAAGCAAAGGCTAGCAAACTTGGACCGAAGAAAGGGGTTGTGAAAAAGAAACCTCAAGCTTTCCAAGAGACTTGTTACAACTGTGACGAGACGGGGCATCGGGCTAACCAATGCAAGAAACCAAAGCGTGAGCGCGCCCACATGGTGGATGAAGACAGAATGCCTTTGGTGGCAATGATTTCCGACAAAACTGCAATAATGGATGAGGTCAATACTGTGACCAACACTCCAAAAGGATGGTGGGTTGATACAGACGCGACCCGTCATGTGTGCCCAGACATGAGCTTCTTTACCACCTTCAAAGAGCTTGCGGGAGATGAGAAGCTGTACATGGGAAATGCAGCCACCGCGGACATCAAGGGTGAAGGAACGGTGATTTTGAAGTGGACTTCGGGGAAGGAGCTCACTTTAAGCAACATGTTATATGTTCCAGGATTTGCGCAAGAGCCTAGTCTTGGGATGGTTGCTTAATAAGTTTGGATTTCGTTTAGTATTTGAGAGTGATCAATTTATGCTTACTAAACGAGGAATGTATCTTGGTAAGGGCTATGCCCAAAATGGTATGTTCAAATTGAATGTAATGGCTGTCAAAAAGAACATGAATAAAATTGCTACTACTTCTACTTATATGCTTGAGTTTTCTGATTCGAATAAATGGCATAGTAGATTAGGTCACATAAATTTTAATTCAATATGCCGTTTAATCAATTTAAAATGTATACCAACATTCCATATTGATTCACATTCAAAATGTGAAACTTGCGTAGAATCCAAAATTACAAGATCATCATCGAAATCGGTTGAAAGAATAACTGAACCCCTTGATTTAATTCACACCGATATTTGTGATTTAAAAGTGGTACCCATAAGAGGTGGAAATAAGTACTTCATCACGTTTATTGATGATAGTACTAAATATTGCTATGTATATTTACTAAAAAGTAAAGATGAAGTAATAAGTAAATTTATCTTGTATAACAATGAAGTTGAGAATCAACTTGAAAAGAAGATAAAAGCTTTGCGAAGCGACCGAGGGAGCGAATATGTTGCACCTTTTGCCGATTTATGCGCAAAAAGTGGCATTGTACATGAGTGTACACCTCCTTATTCTCCACAATCAAATGGTGTGGCAGAACGAAATAACCGTACATTGAAAGAAATGATGAACGCCATGTTGATAAGTTCTGGGGTGAGCCAGGAAATGTGGGGGGAAGCCATTCTCTCGGCTAATTATCTTTTGAACAAGATACCACTCAAAAAGAGGGACGAAACTCCATATGAGTTATGGAAAAGGAAGAAGCCTTCATACAAATACTTGAAAGTATGGGGGTGCCTAGCAAAGGTGATTGTACCACCTCCTAAGGCTCTTAGGATAGGCCCCAAAACTGTTGATTGCATATTCATTGGGTATGCGCATCAAAGTAGTGCACATCGCTTTCTTGTACATGAGTCCAAGAATCCAGATGTACACGTAAACACTATCATGGAGGTGAATCCTAACGTTGTGTCATACTTTGAAAATGTGTTTCCTTTGAGAAGATAAACACATACAACGTCATCAACACCTAATTTTAAAGTAGGAGAAAGCTCATCTACACCAGTTGATTAGGTAGTTCATGGTAAGACACATGAACGACCTGAGGTTGAAGAAGGTGGTCGTAGGCGAAGCAAAAGGCCAAGGGTTGAAAAATCCTTCAGTCCAGAATTCGTTAGCTATATGGTTGAGGCCGAGCCCAATACATATCGCGAAGCGGTTTCCTCTTCAGAAGGACCTCAATGGAAAGAAGCAATAAAGAACGAAATTGATTCGATATTGCAAAATCATACTTGGGAGTTAGTAGATCTTCCACCTGGTTGCAAACCACTTGGATATTGTTGGATATTCAAAAGGAAGATGAAAACTGATGGAAGTATTGATAAATACAAGGCTAGGTTGGTGATTAAAGGATTTAGACAAAAGGAAGGTCAAGATTACTTTGATACCTACTCGCCTGTGACGCGCATAACCTCGATTAGATTGGTTCTTGCTATAGCGGCTTTAAGAAATTTGGAAGTTCACCAAATGGACGTTTAAACCACATTTCTAAATGGCAATTTAGAAGAAGAGATTTACATGGAGCAACCTGAAGGTTTCTCCGCCCCAGGTCAAGAGGGTAAAGTATGTAAACTCATCAAGTCTTTGTATGGCTTGAAGCAAGCGCCAAAACAATGGCACCAAAAGTTTGATCATGTCATGATTGACAATGGTTTCAAAATAAATGAGTGCGACAAATGTGTTTATTTCAAAGACACAAATGAGGGTTATGTGATCTTATGCCTTTATGTAAACGATATGCTTATCATTGGGAGTAATGATAAAATTATCAAAGCTACTAAAAGCATGTTGAAAGCGAGATTTGACATGAAAGACATGGGTTTAGCGGATGTGATTCTTGGAGTAAAGATCATAAGAAACCAAGATGGTCTTGTGTTAAGTCAATCTCACTATGTGGATAAAATTCTTGAAAAATTCAATTCGGGAGATACGAGTGTAGCTCGAACTCCAGTTGATACCACCCAACATCTAACGAAAAATAGAGGAGAGGGGGTTGCTCAGTTAGAGTACTCAAGAATTATTGGCAGTCTAATGTATCTACTGACATGTACTAGACCCGACTTGGCTTACGCAGTGAGTAGGCTAAGTAGATATACTAGCAATCCAAGTCATGAACATTGGAAAAGTATAACAAGGGTGCTTAGATACATAAGATACACGAGAGATTATGGACTGCATTATACTCGACATCCAGCAGTGATCGAAGGATACACTGATGCAAACTGGATATCGGATAATAAAGATTCCAAATCAACAAGTGGTTACATGTTTACACTTGGAGGAGCTGCTATTGCTTGGAAGTCTTCTAAGCAAACGGTCATAGCAAGATCTACAATGGAATCCGAATTTATCACCTTGGATAAGTCAGGAGAGGAGGCGGAATGGCTACGTCAATTCGTGGAATATATTCCAAGATGGCCAAAGCCTTTGCCAGCCATATGTATACATTGTGATAGCCAATCAGCGATTGGTAGAGCTCAAAGCTTGATGTACAATGGCAGATCAAGGCACATGCGACGTAAACATAACACGGTACGACAACTACTCTCAACGGGTGTTATCACAATTGATTATGTGAGATCAAAGGATAACATTGCAGACCCGTTTACAAAAGGCTTAAGCAGAAAGTTAGTTGAAACGTCGTCAAGAGGAATGGGACTAAAGCCCATGATAAATGGGAATATGAGGGAAACCTAACTTAGTTGACTGGAGATCCCAAGATATAAGTTCAATAGGATAACTTAATCATATTACCAAAACGGAGTCACTGTGGGGGAGTACCCTAAACCAAATAAAAGGGAGTTATGTACTTCCTAGTCCATTCCAATCAGTGAAATTGAAGTGAGGTTAAGCATATTAAGGTTAACGATTTTGGGAAATCAAATAACCATGATGCTTTTAATGATTCATGGGAATCACCTATATGAGAGAGAAGTAGGGTCTCTTCGAATGGCTTTGTGGGGTGCGCAATCCTAGAGCTCTCGCAAAACCAGGCTAGTGTTCCAGGACCATAATAGGACACGACAATGAGGGGTTGGCCAGACCAGGGAGAGTACTGTGTGGAGTGTATTGTCGCTTACACAAATGGGGGTATGTTCAAGGACATCGCGTCTACAAATCGCTAGTAAGCTAAGTATACTTCACAAAAGAAGGTTCAAAGGTGACAAACTACCTATCTTGCAATTCTCAACTGTTGAAGTATATCGATGAAACGTGTAAGGAAAGATCGATTTCCATTCTTGTGGGGGATTGTTGGAAATTTTTGTGAAAATAGCATTTTCACAAATATAGGAAAATGATTTTTTCCTATTTTGGACTAGAAATAAATATAAGAAAATGAGCGGGTTTTATATATTTATTTGTGGGTTTATGTTCTATGTTGGAAGAGCTTCGCAACGAACTAAACCACGTCCAAAACGGAGCTAAGATGAATGGGATATCGATGCTCAAAGTTTGGTGTTTGAAACATTGAATGCTGAAACAAAAGGGAAAGTAGCACCTTGTCCCACATAGGAGGAAAGATGAAACTTAAATGGGTATTTAAGTGGGAACTCTCCATCCTTAATGTTTCATGGAAGCACACACTAAGTGTACTCGCGAAGGCACTCGCACACGCGCGCACCTGGCGTGGACGATAAGGCGCAATGTGGCGCTTTGACGGCGCACTTTGCACTTCGCACGGTCGCATCGCCGCGAGCCGCCTTTGTATTTTTTACGTGGCATGCAGGCGCGTGACCCTGGTGAGTCTGCCCTCAGAGGAGCATGACGTGCCAGTCATGCGCGTACGCGCGCGAGTACACGTGGCATGGTGGCGCGCACTCGCGCATGGAGCATGGGCACTGAAGTGACGTGCGCGGCGCACCAAAGTGAGCCAATACGGCGTGACTGTGTGGCGTGCTCGTATAGGCTCAAAGGTGACATGGCTCACGCGCGCATGAGCGTGCAGACCTGCGTGTGCGCACCAGTGTGTCTTGCGCGCGCGCGCGCATAGAAGCTTCCAACATTTAATAACAAAGCAGTTTTAGTTCAGCATTCGAAACTGACGAGTCAACGGTTTTGACTGAGAATTAAATGACGTATTAAATTGCATTGAAGACGTTTAATGCAATTTAAGCCTCTCCTTTAATTCCTTTTGACTGTTTCGAATCAGAGGCTGTATAAATACAGCCTCATAGTCACTGCAGAAGGCACCAGCAACTACACAGCATATGCAAACAATTCTATGCAATATTCTGATCTTCTTCTTGCTCTCTTCAAGGTAGCCTTCGGGTTGTAGGCCAGCTTCGGCAGTACTACTGCTCCGGCTGTTGTACCCTGGGAAACAAAACGAGTACTCCTGGGAGACTCGGAATTTGTTTTAAGAGAAGCGTGTTGAACACGTGACTCAACCATCTTGTATTTCTGTTTCTTCTCCATTTCTTATATTTGTTTATTTCAGTTTTAAAAGTAATTTAGATTTCCAGCTTTCTTTATTTTTGTATTGTAATCATATAATAAAATTTGTTTCATTTTATTTATTTACGCGAACGGTTCCTACATTAATCACCAACAATCTCAAACAATGTTTTTATTTTTCAACCTCAATACGAATTCATTACCATCCACTAACTCTTCGTAGACTCGACACCCTTTTTACCCTTGCTAGTCTGAGGTGATTAAGTACCCATTTTCTCTTCATATTTGATCGGGGCTTCGACACCGATCAGATGGTAAAAAAAGATATATAAAGAAGGTTATTTAAGAAAATAACACCAACAAAATACATATGAAACCTTAATTAATTTCATTAGGTCATCCGTAATGGTTAATACCCTTAAGGGGCATTTTGCACCGCATCAGCATCATCACAACTTTTCAAAAAAAAATGTGTAGTGGTTAACGTCCCTTAATGCCCATTTAATCATTACTTTCCAATTTTTTTTCTTCTATTTTGAAATTTTATTAGAAATGCTCAATCTTCTCCATGTCTCTGTAACGCTCACGTAAGTAATATTAAGAGCGTTATCAAGCTATTTTACACCCTCACAATGCTTATTACTCGTAGTTTACAGTGCTATAGCTAAACTCAATTCCTAAATTAATTTAGCGTGTACCCACCCAAAGAACCCCCACTTTAAAAGAGAACAAAAATAAATTGTTTTTAAACTTAAAACATCTTAATAATAGATAATAATAATAATAATAATTAAAGTAAACAAATTACACCAAATAAATAATTAAATAACCCAAATTACAACATATAAATAAGTGTTTTTCTGTAACTTAAACATCCAAACCGATCTATATTTGTTGAGTTTTCTTAGTGGTCACTAAAATTTAATTCACCTTTAAACTAAAATCATGTATTAAATGTGAACTACTAATTTTTTAGCGACTAATGGTACACAATCCTAATCACTACTAAATTATATCAAATTATCACATTGTTTGATATCCAACCTAAGACCTTCCATTAAGGCTTGGCTGACCCCACATTGGTTGAACTACTATTTGCTTCTCATATTAATTAATGTTGAATCAAATATGTATTTGTACAAGGGTCATGGTATCTAGACATCCCCCAAAAATTAGTGTACATCCCTCAATACGAAGTGTATAGAACAATACGCTTCCTATAGGGTTTAAAAGCAATAAATGCTAAACCAATAGGAACCATATAGGCCAATACGCTTCCCATTCGTTTGCTGAAACCTAATACTCTCTGTCATGCAAGAAGTGCATAGAGTGCAGACCTGAAAAGTACTGAAAAGTTTTGAAAACTGAGTGCAACAGGAGGCGTATTGCGCAATACGATTCCTTTACAGTTACCAGGAAGTGTATTCAGCAATACGCTTCCCATAGGGTTTTGGTTGGTGGACCAATTAAATCAATAGGACGCGTATTGAGCAATACGATTCCCATAGGTATCCAATAGGAAGCGTATAGGGCAATACGCTTCATATCCATAGGGAGCCAATAGGAAGCGTATAGGGCAATACGCTTCCCATAGGGTTTTGGTTGGTGGACGAATTAATTCCATATGAAGTGTATTGGACAATATGATTCCTATAGGACCAAAAATCTGTTATATATCCAAGCTTTGGGGATGAATGTATTATGACGAAAATTCACAAACTAAACAATCCGATTAAACCATTCGTCTCACGATGTCGTCTTGGGGCCTCAATTATATTTTTGGTGATTATTCAAACGAGTCATATCTGAATGAATCATACGTCTCCGAAAGTAAAATCGAACACATTGTTGAACGAGGGGAGGAAGAGGTTGCATCCGTGGATCGTTGTAATGACGGGTTTCAGGTGCCCGATTTGAACCAAGAGTACGCAGATGAACCTGAAAGCTATCCGCAGTACCAATACCCGTCTTACCATTCGCATGCGGATGTAAAACACTAGAACGAATACGAGTACGAGTACGGGGAACGTGTTAAACATATCGAGGAATATGATAACGGTTTAGAGGAAGATGATAACGATGTCGCCTTTTCCTCAGTCTGGCCAGACGATGCCGCACTTTCCTCTATTCGACATTTCCATGCATGTATGTTATTTTGTTTTTATTTCATTTTTTATGAACAATTTTAATATTATGTAATGATTATTTTGTTTAAATTTTTTATAAGCTCTGGGCACGTCCTGTACGCGGCACAACCCGTCGCCCTCTATTAGGCGTGGCCCGATATTTATGGAGGAGGAGCTCGCGGAGTCTAACGAGGAGTCTGACGAGGAGTCTGATGAGGAGTCTGACGAGGAGTTTGACGAGGATTGATGAAGATAGTGGTTTGTGATGTTTTTATATGATGCAATATTGTACGAACAATTTAGTTTTTATGTTTTGATGTATGAACGATTTAATTTTCGGTTTAATTAGGATATGTTTGTTTTGGTAAGTTATAATTTATGTATATGTTTAGTTTGTTTGGATTGCTTAATTTAAGTATGTTATTTACAAAAATTTATAACAAAAAACCATCATTATTTGATAACAAAAAAAACCAACTCAAATTAAAAAAAAAAAAAAAGTAAAGTTTGCTAAGAGCAATATGATGTTGCGCGAAATGAAAAAATCTTCTAAGGTCGTATAGGGCAATACACTTCCTCTGGTCCCTAATCATTGGCTGAAAAGCATCTGAAAAGTGGCTGAAAAACTTCTGAAAAGTTGTCCAATACGAAGCTTATAGATCAATACGCTTGAGCTCAGGGGAACCATATAGCCCAATACGCTTCCTGTAGGGTCAGGGATGTGCAAATAAAAATGGGGGATATGTGGATACCGAGAGCCTTGTACAATCGATTAATACTACTTCACATGTAAAACGATGTTGGTTTGTTAGCACATATTGATAATGGTTACACTAGAGTATCGTTCTTGATACACATACTTAAAGTGCTATCAACTATCAAGATGCAATCACATATGCTCGGGCCGACCAAAGGGTCATTTTTTTAAGTTAGAGCTTTGGGCTCTCAATCTAAGAAGTATATATATATATATATATAGTGGGGATCCTACGGAAAGTGTGTTTTTCCTAAAAAGTCTAGGAAGTGATCTGGGCCATCCAATAGGTGTGTTTAATGGTTGAGATCATCTTGGTGACATTTTGGTAATATGTGTTTCTTAAAAAGAGGATTATTTAATTAATCAGGGGTAGATATATCATTTAGCTTGTTTTAAATATGGAAATAATTGTCATTCCATAACCACCCCACATTTCTTGCGTTTTTTTCTCTCTCTCTTTCTCTCTCTCTCTCTCTCTCTCTCTTCCTTCTATCCTTCATGAAGAAACACATCAAGAAAACACATCGTATTAATCTGCTTGTTATTTTGCTTGCTGTTAAAACACAACGTCAAGAAATCCTCCAGTATTACCAGCATGGATGGTAAAACACATCGTATGAATCTGCTTGCTGTTAAAACACAACTGTATGAATCTGAATTCTAAAACAGAACTGTATGAATCTGCTTGCTGTTAAAACACAACTGTATGAATCTGAATGCTAAAACACAACTGTATGAATCTGCTTGCTGTTAAAACACAACTGTATGAATCTGAATGCTAAAACACAGCTGTATGAATCTGCTTGCTATTAAAAGACAACCGTATGAATCTGAATGCTAAAACACAACTGTATGAATCTGCTTGATGTTAAAAAACAATTGTATGAATCTATATGCTAAAACACAACTGTATGAATCTGCTTGCTGTTAAAACACAACATCAAGAACATTCTGGTGGTTTCCAGACATAATTAAAAATCGATACAGACCAGATAATAGTAAACATAAAAAGAAGTGTATTTGCCATATCCGCAATCAAGAATTGTGTTTGAAGCCATAACTATCTCTCACGTAAAAAATGATTTACGAATAAAGTTGATCAAGATTGTGAAAGGAACAAATGAGAATTTGATTGATATTTACATCTGGTAGTAATTCGCAAATCATGGAGAATCAGTTACCATAAAATCGTGCATAGTTACTTAATGAGATATAAATTCCAAAATTAAAATAAAATAAAATGTCAAATTACACAATTGCCCTTTTAGTTAAAATCCTTCAACGCCACATGTCACGTTCTGATTGCTTCCTAGACTTTCTAGGAAAATAAGGCTTTCTACCCAACTCCTACTCTATATATATATACATAGGGAGGAGCTTATGCGAGAACCCCCTTATTGCGAGAACCGCGAGAACCAATGTGAACACAACCTAAAATAGCTAAAAAAAACCTAACCCCCACCACCCTCCCCCCCCCCCCCCCCAAAAAAACCTAACCCCCCCCCCCCCAAGCTAACCCCCCCACCCCCCACCCCCAAGCTAAAATGCTAAAAACTAAACCCCCAAAAAACCTTAAAAAAATCTTAAAAAATCAAAAAAAAAATCTAAATTTTTTTTTTATTTTTTTTAATATTTTTTATGCTCAAATCGCTACTTTTAGTGGCCAAAAAAATTTTTTTTTTTTTTTTTAAATTTTTTTTTTTTTTTGCTTCGAAAAGTAGCGATTTTTATATAAAAAATATTAAAAAAAAATTGTGTGATTTTTAGCTATTTTTAGGCATTTTAGGTTGTGTTCACATTGGTTCTCGCGGTTCTCGCAATAAGAGGTGGTTCTCGCATGATCTTCTCCCTATATACATATATGTATATATATATACATATATAAGGCTGGGTTCAAGAGTGAACACCCCCTTATTTGTGAACTTGTGAACTCATCTTGGCCTTTGATTTTAAAAGGATATGATTGTCATTAACTATATATATATAGGGTAGGGTTCTAGAGTGAACAATGGTTAACTTGTGAACAAAATGAACAGATCTTGGCCCTTCATTTGTTAGATGATCAAAATTAATGCTAATGGCAAACTTGTAAATATTAAATTAAATATAAGAAAGAAATGGGGCTGGGCATTCTCGTAAATGTGTACTATTGGTAATTTTGGTATCCTATCATAACTGAATATTGTTTTTTTTTAATATAACAAAATTAAACCCCTTTTAACCAGCGATGTCAGTTATTAATTAAAGATATGAGTACACAAGTGTACAGTCCGTTGTTCCTACAATGTACATTGTTGTGCATATATGTATTGTACTCATGTACACAAGTGTACAGACTGTTGTTCGTACACTGTTGTACATCTGTATATTGTACTCATGTACACATGTGTATGTAAACAATAAAACGCTGGAAAACGAAAAATGCGTATGTTCGTTTTTATTAAAAAAAACTATAGCAATATAATACTCAAATTAAAGAGAATAAAAAACTCGTTTTTATGGTGTATTTAAATTAAAAAAAATATTAACGTATGAAAATTTATAACTATTTAAAGATCATAAGGGGTAGTTAGTTTAATGTTAACAAAAATATATAACTTCCTAATTTAAACTGATTAATTACCATCATATCCTTTACATCTAAAAAAATGATCAATAACTCAGATTGGTTCACACGGTTCACAAACAAGGATGTTGTTCACTCATGAAGCTCATCCTATATATATATATATATATATATATATATATATATATATATATAAGGTAAGGTTCATGCGAGAACCACCCTTATTGCGAGAACCACGAGAACCAATGTGAACACAAAATAAAATCTAAAAAAAAATAAAAAAAGCACTTAAAAAATTTTTAATATTTTTTTAAAAAAATCGCTATATTTCGTTACCATAAAAAAAAACCTTTTTTTTTCAAGTAACAGTTATCCATGCACATGTGCATATGTATCATTACTTCGACAAATTCGGTAATACGTTATCAGGAATAGACAATTGCACTTTAATTTACAATACCATTAGTAATACACTACTTTTTACATTACCAATATTCAAAATGCACATGTGCATCATTAGGTATAACCATGATATAACGTGTTTTGGTACAAAAAGTTTGTGATTTTGAATGGAGAAGTAGGCCCATATACATGTTTTTTGGTTAGTTATATCTAGTGGTTGATGGTTTGGTTATAGTTGTCAATTTTTGATGTAATATGTTGATTGGATGGTATAAATGGTGTTTACATACATGTAATAAAGTGAAAATATTGTTAATGGTATTGTATTATGGATGGTAGGAGGTAATGGTAGTGTATTATGGATGGTATGATAGATGAAAGGGAAAGTGTATTCAAAGTAGTGTACCAAAACACCTTATTTCATGTTGATACATATAAATGCACATGTGCATTTCTAATATTGGTAATGTAAAAAGTAGTGTATTACATATGGTAGTGTAAATGAAAGTGTAATTGTCTAATATGTGTAATGAATTAAAGAAATGACAAAAACGCACATGTGCATGCTTGTGTATTATGGATGGAATGATAGATGAAAGAGAATGTAGTGTACCAAAACACCTTATTTCATGTTGATACATATAGATGCACATGTGCATGTTTGTGTATTATGGATGGAATGACAGATGAAAGAGAAAGTGTATTCAAAGTAGTGTACCAAAACACCTTATTTCATGCTGATACATATAGATGCACATGTGCATTTCTAATATTGTTAACGTAAAAAGTAGTGTATTACACGTGGTAGTGTAAATGAAAGTGCAATTGACTATTATTTATAATGAATTACGGAATTTGACAAAGAAATTATACATATGCACATGTGCATGGATAACTGTTACTCGAAATTTTTTATTTTATTTTATTTTTTTATTTTTTTATTAACAAAATATAGCGATTTTTCCAAAAAAAAAATAGTAAAAAAAAAAAATTGGGTGTTTTTTAGATTTTTTTAGGAATTACTGTTTGTGTTCACACTGGTTCTCGCGGTTCTCGCAATAAAGGGTGGTTCCTAACGGATCTTTGTCCTATATATATATATATAGGGCTGCAAACGAACCAAACGTTCGGCGAACAGTTCGTGAACCGTTCGGCGAACAGTTCGTGAACCGTTCGGCGGGAAGTTCGTTTGTGTTCGTTCGTTTATTAAACAAACGAACACGAACAAGAAATTTCGTTCGTTTAGTTAAATGAACAAACATGAACAGCGGTCGTGTTCGTTTGTTTATGTTCGTGAACGTTCGGTAACGTGTTCGTTTGTGTTCGGTACTTCATTAGTGTTTTTAGTTTTTATATTTATTTAAATACTTCAAAATTCCGACAAATTAAATATCTAATAAGTGTCAGTGTATTATATATTCTGTTCATGAACGATTGTTTGTGTTCGTTTATTTCCATTTGTGTTCATGACCATTAGTTTGTGCTTATTTGTGTTCGTCAACGTTCGTTACCTAAAATTAACAAACAAACAAACACAAACGAACACGAACAAATTCATTTCCTTAGCAAACGAACACGAACATAAAATCTCGTTCGATAAGTATTCGTGAACGGTTCGCGAACACGTATATTTCTTAACAAACGAACACGAACAAGGTCTTGTTCGTGTTCGTTCGGTTCGTTTGCAACCCTATATATATATATATATATATATATATATATATAAGGTTGGTTTCAAGAGTGAACACCTGTAGGATCGTGATCTGACCCGAATGAGTCGTTCAGAGGTGTTCTTCTCTGTTTCAGGTGCGGAATAACAAGAAACAAAGGTAGATACAGCTGATTCTTCACTTTAACTACTGTTTGTATTGATTATAACACGAATACAAGTAGTTCTTCACACCGGCAGCACCTCGGTATGGAATTGTACAACATTACAAATGATTTCGCTCAAGGGCTATATATAGGGACTAGGTTTCGCTCATATGGACATGTCCACAAAAGAGAAACCCCCCATTGTACATAAAAGCGAAACCATATACTAGGTTTCCCACATACGGACATGTGATTTCCCACATATGAACATCAGTGATTTCCCACATATGGACATGTCCATATATGTGAAATCAAATTTCTCGGGAAATCACCACTACTACTCTATATTCCCGAATAATGTACAATCAGCCCTAAACTAAGACACGAACTAAGATGTAGTCGACAGACAACTGCACCAACAACACCCCCCTCATTTGTGAACTTGTGAACTCATCTTGGCCCTTGATTTTAAAAGGATATGATTGTCATTAACTAATTAGATTTAATTCTTATTTAATTTTAAACCAATTATAATTAAGATTTATCCTAATCAGTTACCATAATTTTTGTAACCAATTCCTGCATTTTAGGAATTCAAATTAATTATTCATAAACAATATTACAACATTCTCTCTCTAAATCGAGAAGATTAGACCGCATTTTTTTGTTCCAGTGTTGAAGATCAGAACGCAATTTTTTGTTCCAGTGTTAACAAATACACAAATACAGAAACAACATCATTTCAACATCATTTTTATTGGAAAAATACGAAACATGTGTACCTAATATGAAAAATTCGTACAATAGTGTACTATGCTAAAGAATATGGGCCGAAAATACACATTTTTAACAGTTATAGTTAATATAACTTAATGTACAATTGAGATTGACAATGTGTCACTTGCAGCCACAACAACATCAAGATAGATAATACTTTTCCTCTTTTGAATCTTGTATTCTTCCACATCCGCTGTTGGTTTCTCCTGGTAAAGAAGCATAGCCTGACCTTCTTCCGCTATAGTTGCATCCACTTCAGTAGCATACAAGATCTTCTTTATGGCATCTACTACCTGCATAAGAGAAATAATACCAATTACATACATAAAGTCACATAAACAAAAAATCACATTACATATAACTTGAAATATACCAAGGAGAAAACCGTACAGGCAAGTTTGAGATGCTAGGAGTCTGGCACAGGATTTCTATGTCCCTCAGTTTTGCAAAGTAGAAATGTCTCTTTCTCAATACTGTCCATAGTTAGCTTCAACTCAGTGATCTGCATAACAATCGAAGTTAATTCATTAATTAAAGACACATGTGTATCGACGGCTAAAACACATGTGTACATAGTGTACAACCCAGGTTTGCAGACAAATAAAAAATACCTTGTACATATGTGTACAACCAGTGTATTAATAAATCTTCATAACAAAATACACATGTGTATATCGCCGTGTACACATGTGTACATCGCATAAAAACAGAGTAAAATCCAATATCTTGTAAAACCAACCCTCTCCTTCCAAAAAGAAAAAAGAGCAACATTGCATAAAAACAGAGCATAATCCACTTATTTGTTAAATCAACACTATAAAAAACTTGTGATTAAGAAACATTTAGAACAACTTTTACACCACATTATTAATACATCTTCAAAACCCAGAGCATTAATAAACAAAAAACACATTGTACATATGTGTACAATCTGATCACTTTTACCCCCCTAAAAATCAACTCAAGTAATCGGAATATACATGTGTACACCTGCCTCAAACAAGAAACAAAACCCTAACCCTCTGTTGATTTCGGTGACGAATACCCATTCAACATCAAAACGATCCAAACAGTAATTCAAATTAATGATTCATAAACAATGTAACCAATTCCTGACGAATCAAACAACGACGACGTCTAATCAAACAAACACGAGGGATTACATCGGTTTACCTTGGTTGCTCATCGTTCCGACGGAGATGATGATGACGGTAAAGAGTGTTCTTCGTCGTTGCCCTTTAATCTTCTGTCTTCTGTCTTCTTTATTTGATAAAAACACAAAAAAATGGAGGAGATGGCCGATCGATTACAGAGATGATGAACTTGAAACCGCCGATCAATTTTTGATGAAGAACCCTAAAATGGAGGAGATGGCCGATCAGTTACAGAGACAATAAGAGAGAGATTGTGATATTTACAAAATTAAATTTATGAGAGAGATGATGAAACCACCGATCGATCTTTACGAGAGAGATTGTGATTGTGATATTTACAAAATTAGATTTAGTATACATTTACATTAATGCCCCTATCCCCCTTATTTACTGGTTATATTTTATAAAATATTTACCAAATTGCCATTACCATTAAATCTCATCATCTAAGAAATGCAGGGTCAAGATCTGTTCACTTTGTTAACAACTTAACCATTGTTCACTCTAGAACCCTACCATATATATATATATACTAGTGGGGAACCCACGCGTTGCTGCGGAGTCGACGATGTGAGGTGGAAATATAATGCAAACCTTAAAACGATTAAAAAATCGTATATAAGTTGTATATATGAAACTCGCAGAAGTCTAATTCAAAGCCGGAAAAGGCTGCTGTAGTAATTCATCTTGAACCTCATTGTCTCTATAAAATTTGTACAATCTCTTCCGTATACACCTACAAGATACAAAAAGTGTACATTAGTAAGAGAATAAAGTCCCTCTACGTCTTCTTTGTGCAGATATTATATTTTGAAGATTATTTAATGTTTTAATAGGATTAAGAAAACTACCTCTTTAGAATATTAGTAAAGTTTCTTTATAATAAAACGATTTAGGCCATTGTAAACATTTGAGTACACATTTGGCGGCTTTTGACAAATTTGACCCTTTCCACCTCTTTGACCTGTTTTATACTTTTACACATTTGGCCCATCGTCAATACAATTTTCCCAGTTAGATATAAATGGGTTGAGGTAGATACCTCGAATCCAAGTATCATCAAAACTCAAACCACTTCCGCATGAAACTGATACGATTATTGGTCATTAAATTAGAAGCGTCATCTCAAATTTTCAATTGACTCAAATATATGCAAGTTTGGTAAAGTGTGCGGGTCGGGTCGGGCATGCTACTGAGTCACAATAGGTTCAGGTCAGGATGGGTGCGGGGTCGAAACGAGTTGTTTTAAAAAATAGCCATTTTGGTTCGGGTCTATAACTGGTTTTGACGAAGGTTCGAACCCATCATAGCAAATGGGTTGGGGCTTCTTGGTAACAAGATTCAAGAGTTCTTCTTCCTGAATACACTCTTCACCAACACTCCTCACAATCCTAAACTTTTCATCGACGCTCATGCTTAACACACAACACCAATTAACAACCAATGAGTCTAAATGAAAACTGAAAGATACAAACGATACAAACGACTTCAGTCCAATATCATCATCCACTTCTAGAGCTGACACTCAATCTTAAAAGAACAATACTTTTTATTAGTGAATTGCTTGAAAGCCCGGGATTTCGTCTTTGAAAAACCAATGATTGTAATTAAATTAACAAGGACAAGGACTTACTGTGTAGTTGAAGCTACTGATTCGTCTTCTGATTTCAAGTTCTCCATTGGCAGACTCTGCTTGTCTATCATGTTTTTGCTTTTCACTTTCTGCAATAAGCAGCGGTTCGAATGATAGTATTTAGTAAAACCGAATCCCTTAGGATCAAAGAGAACATTACAAACATAAGAATAAAAATTAAAGAAAATAAGCATTAAATTAACCAACTTTAGTTATACGTAATTTAAACTTTCGTTCCAGAGTTTAGAGTTTCGGAGTCACGTTCGACCAACGGATGAATGACCGGATCCTGCCCAAATAATTCACCATCTTAAATCATAAATTAAAGAATTCCAACAATGCCCTATAAACTCAAGTGAACAAATACTTGATCAAAGTTCTAAAACCTATAGACTACAAATAAAAAAGAAAAAAAAACCACAAAATTAGCTGGTTCAACAATCAACAATACCCATCTCCCGTACATAAATTCAGCTGGTTTCACATTTAAAACAGAGACATGACCCACACGGTAATAAAAATAAAGAATTTTTTTAGAATAACAAGTTACTTAGTCACCAAGCTAAATCAATAGAGAAACTTAAAAGTTAACTTTAATCCACAAGAACCGGTGCACATTATCTATTGTCATCAATCCAGTCTTTACTTAACCACTAAGTCACAAAAAAAAACCTCATTCAAAATCAAAGTTACCGGAGAAGAACAATCGAACGCATCAACCCAAAAACTTATCCCAACCCTACCGATTCTGATGAAGAATACACCGCCGTCGCAACTGTTTCATGGCGGAACCATAGCCGTCGGAAACAAAGATATATTTATTTTAGCCTGGTAGTATAGGTTTAAAAGTAAAGACTATCCCCTCCTTAAAAACACTTTTAGAAGACCAGTAACTAACGAAATAAAGATAGTCGAGTGAGAAACAAATGAAATAAACATATAAGAATCATATAAAACTGAATACACAATATCAAACGAGTAAAAGCAGCTTTGTTGGGATTGAACCCTATCAGATGAACAGATAATAAAAGCCAAAACTGGACCAGAGCAGTGGATCTAGAATAAGCAGATGTTACATACAAGTCTCTCCCCTTGAAAGTGATTATAACAGCTGATGGTCTTATAACCACTGTCCGTATACAACTGCTGCTGCTCCTTTAACTACTAATGAAGCCCAGAAAACTGCTGAGAACTAAGCACTGCTGGTACAACCTACTGATGACAAAGCACTGCCCAATCAAGGACTGATCAACCTTGAGGAAAGCACTGATGTGAAGAGGAAGCAGTAGTTTAGTATATCATCTGTTTTATGTATAGTCAGTGGTTAGGCTTAGCAGAGTTTGTATAGAACAGTGTTTACTGGTTGTTAGGTTGTTAGATGTCACTTTCTTGGTGACGTCAGTTGAGATACATCAGTGGTTTGGTTTGCCTATAAATATAACAGTACCCTGTACTGTTATAATTGATCGTTTTGAGTGAGTTCTTCTCCTCAATTCAATCCTTTCATCTTGCACAACCAACCATGGGGTATCAGGCTGAGGGGGAGTTTAGTCTGTAAGCTTGCATTGTAATCATTTGCTTTGTATTGTAATCTTTCGACTCTATGAAAAGCAAGTGTTTATCTAACTATATTCTCCTTTGATTACGTTTACAAAGTTTGTTATTCATTTCCGCTGCACTTTACATTGTTCCATATTCATTCATTGTTCAAATCATACAAACTAACACAATCATGAGAGCCTCCGATCCTAACAATTGGTATCAGAGCTTGGACAGTCAATTTCGATTTAACAGTCAAATTGACATAACAGTTCGGCTCAAAATTCATTGATACTAAGGTTGGTTGTATTCAGTTGAAAAACAGAGTAACGGGTGATAACGCTTAAAGTTGTTATTCAAATACTCTGTAAAACAACCAAGATGTCATATGACACACAAATCTCACACAACAAGTGATATCATGCACAAGTCACTCATAGTTTTCAGATCTGAAAACGTATCTGTTAAACTATGGTGTTATCTATTCTTTTCAAAATTGATTTCAATTGTTGTTATGACAATTGTGATGATTTCGTTATATTAAATGTTAAAGTATGAACCTCAGATTAACAAAAGCCTATGTTCATAAAAACATTAGTGTTTTTGCTTACGTAAAAAGAGGGAAATTAATACTTTAGTCATTTAGATCTTATGTGTTGAAAAACAGGTTGAGATCCTCAAAAGGAATAAATCAACTCCGTTAAAAATACATTAAGTAAACCAGGGGTCAACATAGTCCGTATCACATGTAATGATAGATTGGTTAAAAATTTGTACAAATATGACCAAATTTCTCAAAACATTACTACAAAATGATTATGGATTAAGTATTCCTTCAATAAAGACCTCCCAGTAAGTATTTTATTACTTATGAATGGGAAGGGTAAAAAGGGAAGAAGAGAATTCACAAAATCTCAGAAGTGTGTTTATCTCAAAACTTTTGAAGTCTATAGAAAAGAGTATAAACATAAAACACTTAAGAGTCAAAGTTTGGGGTAACAGTGGTCATTAAGCAACTATGTGCAACCATTGGTTCAGGAAAATTCAGGTATCGATAGTATTCCCAGTAAATGAACTTAAAAGAGGACTAGACGAATTTTCAGAATCTTCACATGGTAACAAAGTCTATAACAGGGTTTTCAAAAACTTTTGAGAACATGTGTCCTCATTTCTGTTGTCAATCAATCAACATGAAAATGGTACCAAACAGTGATCAAGATGTATTTACATGGTCATACCACTGTTATCAAACTACTGACCATTTTCATAAACTTGGGTTTGATATGATTAGGAGTTTCAGTGGTAAATTATACCAGATCCTTTTTAATATTATTTTTAGAAAATCCTTTATTTTTTTTTCTGAAAAAGGATTTTCTCAAATAAAGCAGGATATATCATTCTTCATTTTTCTTTAAGAATAATATATTTTGAACCTTTACTGTTTTTTTTTATAGTAATTGTTTCAATCTCCTGTCAGGATATATAACCTTTGTTTTTGTTAGTTATATTATCCTCAAATTGATCAAAAGGAAATGGTACACATGTCATAGTCAGGTCATACTCAAAGTTTGTTTTTACACTGTGCAAAAGATTGATTGTTAACAGATCTTAAAATACTTGGGTACTCATGTTTTAATTCAAATATTATAACAAAGATGAGTTGCCCTAGTAAAAAGTGTACATCATCTGGGGTACTAAACCACTGTCAAAAATTCGTAAGAACTTCAAAAAGTGAAATTGACATGTGGCAAAACCTTGAATGAAAATTTTCAAAATAGTTGCTGATATACTAGTTTTTCAAATCTTTACCACTACCCCTTACCACTGTTTTGTTCAAACATCTGCCTTCTAAATATTGTCCACTGCTAAAAGTCAGCCACTGATCCTTCATTTTGCTTGGCAAGCACTGATGCTCAAAATCAGTGTCTTATCCACTGATATGCTATCCACTGATAGTAAAAATCATCCACTGTTATCACAGTATTACCGTTGTAACCACTGATGCTTGCTTCATCAGTGGCTCTCAAAACAACTGTCCTCCATTCTTCATCCATATCATCAGAGGTTGACACGTGGTCAGTTTTTAGCCTTCAGATCTTTGTAACCGCTGCCACATCAGCACTTATTTTTTCCCTAAATAAAACCCTGATCAAAACCCCCAAACAGGGTTTTTACACTGTCGAATTGAATTCCAGAAATTCTCTTCTCAAAGCAGTTTCCAACTTCCATTTCAAATCATTCTTCATCTTTCCAAACCTCCATTTCTCAAAATGACAAAATCGAAGTCATCTGCAAAACCCACCTCCAAATCATCGTCGAAAGCGGCCTCTCAAAAGGTCAATACCACTGAAATTCCACACAAACCATCTCACAATCTTCTGGGTCTTCTCACAAAACCCGACACCACAGATGCTTTCGACTCCATCATCGACGAAATGGCTAAATCAAAGTACAAAACTTTGTTAACAGCCGATGCACCAATTTACTTAGCAACCCAACGAGAGTTTTGAAAAAACGCAACCCTTGACAAACAAGGTGAAACTGTGGAAGCCATTAACTCCTCTTTAAAGGGTAAAGCTGTTCAAATCACGCCACAATCTATATCAGAAGTCTTTAAACTCGAGGATCAGCAAGGTAAAACTTCTTTCCCTAAAAACGAGTTAAAAAATGACTTCATTGAGAGAGGGTATGCAGACACAATGATGAAGAAAGCTACCTTACAAAAAGGTTTCTTTCCTTCTGCAACAAGGTTTTTATTCCATACCCTCCTAATGTGTGTTTCAAACAAAACCACTTCTTTTAATGAAATACCATTAAAGATTCAAAATCTGGGATATTGTGACACCCTGACACGGAGGAGGAAACGTCAAGGGCATCACGAAAGTTGATAGAATGCATATGAGCACATGGTGATTAAATTAAAGTTGAAATATAATTAAGTTGATTGATAGGATTGCATTCACATCCAAACTAGAATAAACAAATACATCACATTGTTCACAAAGGTCTGTGTTTTTATTTTAAGCTAAGGCACTTGTCTTGCAATCCTACGTGATCCTTGCAAAAGCTAACTTCAACATCAACACCTGAAACATATGTTAAAAACAATTTGGGTCAACAAACGGTTGAGTGAGTTCATAGGTTTTGGTTAGTTTGGTAATAATCAAATAATGTGATAATGAAACAAAATGTTTAACAATGTGGCATTTGATATGTTTTAAACAATTGAATGAAACAAGTCCCGCTTGGTGAACATTCAAACCTTTTGTAGACTGAACACGGCATTGATCATCCAAACTTCCGCATTGAATAACATGAACAACAACAACAACAACAACAACAATAACAACAACAACAATAGAGCTGAACTGGAAGTTGGATGGGGCGTCACACCTATAGCGCTATAATGTACCGTTTGGCTTGATCGGAGTTAATGAACGTAATGTTTAAGCATCAAGTAATCAAACAATTGCAAGGAAACAATCAAGATTGCCACAACAATGCAAATGAGTTTGTATCACATTATTACATATGTTTCACCCCGAAAATATTGTAAAACAGAAATTGGGGACTATGAACTCACCTTGCTTGTGAAATAATTCCAAACAAGTATATAGATGAGAGTTTAGCGGGAACAAGTCTTTCCACGTTACTCTATAAACATGCATAAAACAAACACATATGGAACATAGCATTAACAAGGGCAACATTGTAATTTTTGTATAAACGGGTGACAAGGTTTTATGTTGTACGGTTTGACAATCTGTTTGGGGAACACTTGGTAAATTGATAAATTTAAGAAGTGTTTACATAAATTACTAAGTTATACAAACAATAAGTATGATATTATTATTTGTATATTTAAACAAATAATATATATATATATAAATAAATAATTATACTTTAAGTTTATTTACATATATATATATATATATATATATATATATATATATATATATCTTATAAAAATTATGTAAACAGTTTGTATAATTTAAGAGTTTAAAATATAATTCAAAAGTCCAAGTTTAATTACAGAATGTATAAATTATTTTCTGTATTATCAAAACATATGAAATTTCAGAATAATATGATAATTATACAAATTAATTATCTAATAATTAATTTAGGGCAGAATAATTAAAAATGACATTTTAATTATATAACAAGCATAAATCAGATTAAAATAATTATCATGGCAGAAAATAAATATATTTTAAATAAACAGTTTAATTATTTGTTGAAAATGAAATAACTGGATAATTGTGTAAATAATTACCTAAATAATTATTTAAAACAGAAAAATTAGAAAAAATATTTTTAAATATTGACATGAAATAATACAGATTTAAAAATAAATCTTATTGACTTTAATTAATTTTACATAATATTCTGGAATTAGAAGAATTATTGCATAAAAACTGATTTTATAAAGTTTATTATCTAAAAATAACATGCAAGGTAATTAAACATGGTTTCTGAGTTTTAATAATCTCAATATAACATGCATAATAGTATAAAAATAGTTTTGGAAATAATTTACAACTCAGAATAATTAAATTAATACAATTAATTCTATAAAACATAAGATTTAACTGTTTTAATTATAAAAATATCAAAACAGTTTCAAATATTTTATAAAAATTTATTTTTTACAAAGTATACTGTTCAATATAATTAACATAAAAAGTTCATAAATAAATTCCAAAAATTCGAATTAAAATATAATTCAAAAGTCCAAGTTTAATTACAGAATGTATAAATTATTTTCTGTATTATCAAAACATATGAAATTTCAGAATAATATGATAATTATACAAATTAATTATCTAATAATTAATTTAGGGCAGAATAATTAAAAATGACATTTTAATTATATAACAAGCATAAATCAGATTAAAATAATTATCATGGCAGAAAATAAATATATTTTAAATAAACAGTTTAATTATTTGTTGAAAATGAAATAACTGGATAATTGTGTAAAAAATTTCCTAAATAATTATTTAAAACATAAAAATTAGAAAAAATATTTTTAAATATTGACATGCAATAATACAGATTTAAAAATAAATCTTATGGCCTTTAATTAATTTTACATAATATTCTGGAATTAAAAGAATTATTGCATAAAAACTGATTTTATAAAGTTTATTATCTAAAAATAACATGCAAGGTAATTAAACATGGTTTCCGAGTTTTAATAATCTCAATATAACATGCATAATAGTATAAAAATAGTTTTGGAAATAATTTACAACTCAGAATAATTAAATTAATACAATTAATTCTATAAAACATAAGATTTAACTGTTTTAATTATAAAAATATCAAAGCAGTTTCAAATATTTTATAAAAATTTATTTTTTACAAAGTATACTGTTCAATATAATTAACATAAAAAGTTCATAAATAAATTCCAAAAATTCGAATTAAAATATAATTCAAAAGTCCAAGTTTAATTACAGAATGTATAAATTATTTTCTGTATTATCAAAACATATGAAATTTCAGAATAATATGATAATTATACAAATTAATTATCTAATAATTAATTTAGGGCAGAATAATTAAAAATGACATTTTAATTATATAACAAGCATAAATCAGATTAAAATAATTATCATGGCAGAAAATAAATATATTTTAAATAAACAGTTTAATTATTTGTTGAAAATGAAATAACTGGATAATTGTGTAAATAATTACCTAAATAATTATTTAAAACATAAAAATTAGAAAAAATATTTTTAAATATTGACATGCAATAATACAGATTTAAAAATAAATCTTATGGCCTTTAATTAATTTTACATAATATTCTGGAATTAAAAGAATTATTGCATAAAAACTGATTTTATAAAGTTTATTATCTAAAAATAACATGCAAGGTAATTAAACATGGTTTCCGAGTTTTAATAATCTCAATATAACATGCATAATAGTATAAAAATAGTTTTGGAAATAATTTACAACTCAGAATAATTAAATTAATACAATTAATTCTATAAAACATAAGATTTAACTGTTTTAATTATAAAAATATCAAAACAGTTTCAAATATTTTATAAAAATTTATTTTTTACAAAGTATACTGTTCAATATAATTAACATAAAAAGTTCATAAATAAATTCCAAAAATTCGAATTAATACAAATATTTAAAGTTGAAACTGTTTTTAATCAGAATAAAATAGATTTATAAAATTTTTTTACTGTTATAAAACCAGATATACAATTTCCCCAAATAACTACCATGGCAGTTAACAATTTGTAACTGCCTGTATTATATACTCTTGTATATTGTTATCAATATGTTTGGTTCTTACAGAAAGAAATAAGATCTATAACTTGCAATCTTGCAATCTCATACAATTTTCTTCATTAGTTTCTTATCACGTTATCAGCACGATTCGCTCTCTTCTTCACTGAAATTACCGTCCATTTGTTTGCGCTTTGCCGCTGTTTCAAGCGGCCAATCACCCTGTTCGGAAATTACTGGTCATCTGTTCATCAATCCGGGTACTAATCATCAAACTCACTCTTTAATTATAAATTGGAATGTTCATACGAAATAGGCTTTCCTTTTGAACTTTAGAACAAATTAGGACTGCCCTGTTATCCGAAAACAAAATCAATCATCCCTTATCGTCTTTAAGAATCAAATTCCGATATTGTTGATTTTTTTTCAATCAACCCGGCGGTCACTGCCGCCCATATACACGAACTTCCCATACACACAGAAAAATAAACGAAAAAAATAAATAAATAAATAAATAAAGAACTGACCGGAAAACTTTTCTCCGGCGATTGTCCTCAACCGTCAACCGTTTCTGTGACGCCGTTGACATCAGCGTTTAACCGGTTAAGTTCGCCGCACGGACGTATCGGAAGCTACTCATCGGCGCTCGTTGCTGACGTCAGTTCACCGCCGTCTCCGGTTTCGAGTCAAGTCTACAGCCGTTCGTCATCTCTGACACGTGTGAACCTTCACGGACTCACTCCGGTGACGTCATCATCGGTGGAGTTTTTGACACAGATGCTCCGCCATTACAACAACGGCGATAATAGACGAAATCAGTGCGGTTATACGATACAGATGCTCCGCCAATACAATCTAATCGTTGAAAATGATGTCGATTTTATAGCGCATTTGAGATTTTTTTTTTTTTTGGGTATTTTGAAGGTGAAAATGGGATAAAATGAAACCCTAGAGGGTGGTTGTCTGTGGGTAAACATCCAGAGTGGTTTTAAAATATATATGTTAAAAGATGTTTTGCTTGCCAGCTATTCACAAATAATCTTTATACAATTTAATATATTATTTTCACGAAGGTTCACCGCTATGAACGAACATATGCAATTCAATATATTATATTCACATTGACAATTATTTGAACATATATTTAATTTTACAAATAAAATTAAATATACAAATTAATATATGCCAACATATTAATATATCTCTTACACCAAATCGCAAATATATTTACTTTTTAATTATATATACACACTGTTAAAATTTTCAATGTGTTGTTATAACTATTGTGAAATAACTACCATATCATTTTTAGTTTAAATAATTATCATAATTATACCCCTCCTTGTGAGAGAAAAAGTGCGGGTTTAATATATATATACCAAATACAAATTCATCACTACATATAAAAATTGTCTTCTTGTTTAGAACCCGAAGTTCTAATTATAAAGAACCCGAAGTTCTTCTATACTATCCAATATATACACATGCTTGTTATTAAATGCATGTCTCTTTCCTTTGTAGATAAAATGTCGAATTTATCAAAGCTTGAATTCACCGCACTTGACATCTCGGGTAACAACTACCTCCCGTGGACTCTTGATGCTAAAATTCATTTGACGGCAAAGAATTTGGGGGAGACAATTACTGTTGATAATCAGACCTCACCTCAAGATAAAGCGAAAGCTATGATATTCCTCCGCCATCATCTTCACGAAGATCTAAAGCGGGAATATCTAACTATTGAGGACCCCCTTGAATTATGGACAAACATCAAAGAACGTTTTGACCACCAGAAGTTGGTTTTACTCCCCAAAGCTCGCTATGAATGGCTTCATTTACGACTGCAGGATTTTAAGACTGTCAGAGAGTATAATTCTGCCTTGTTCCGCATTACCTCTGAGTTAAAATTATGTGGTGAAAAAATAACCGATGAAGACATGCTTGAAAAAACTTTCTCAACGTTCCATGCCTCAAACATGCTCCTGTCGCAGCAATACCGGGAACGTAAATTTACTAAATATTCTGAATTGATATCATGTCTTCTGGTCGCGGAGCAAAACAACAAGCTCCTACTACAAAATCATCAATCGCGACCTGCCGGTGCAAGCCCGTTCCCTGAAGCGAATGTGGCCAATTATCAAAGCGGACGAGGTAGAGGTAGAGGCCGTGGCCCCAGCAGAGGTCGTGGTCGAGGACGGGGATATACATGGCATCGAGAGTCCCACAACACTAAAAATAGCGGTGGTGAATCGAGTCGACATAATACGGGGCGACCTTCAAAAGGGGAAAGTAGCGGGAACCAAGGCACCATTTGTTATAGATGTGGGATGTCAAATCATTGGTCCCGCACATGTCGCACCCCTAAACACCTTGTTGAGGCATATCAACGCATGATGAAAGACAAAGGAAAGAATGCTGAAACAAATCTGATTGAGGATGCACCTCCAGCCACGATACCAGACGTTCATTTGGATGCTTGTGATTTCATTGAAAATGTTCGTGATGTTTAAACATATTTAATGTACCTTTTATGCTTTACTTTTCACACTGTGACGTTTGTATTTGGTTTGGTCTGAAACTCTTGCAATGTTTCATTTTACTTCTTTGCATTAACCTTTATTTATTTTTATTTCCTGAAGAAATATGTATACTAGCTCCAGTAGAGCTATCATTGGTGATGAATGTCTGGTAGATAGCGGTAGTACTAACACTATTCTAAAAGATATGAAATTTTTCTCTGAGTTGTCTCCGGCAGAGACACCGATTGGTACTATATCTGGTGTCAGTAACCTTATCGAAGGCTCCGGCAGAGCACACATAACATTATCTTCGGGTACCCAATTAACTATCGATAATTCATTATTTTCTAGTAAATCCAGAAGAAATTTACTTAGCTTTAAAGATATTCGAAAAAACGGTTACCACCTAAAAACAACATCTGAAAATAATATTGAATATCTTCATATTACTTCAAACAAAAATGGCCAAGAAACAATTGTCGAACAATTAGAAGCCTTATCCTCTGGATTATATTGTACTAATATCAATCCTATCGAATCATACATGGTGAGTAACCAAAAGCTATTAGATAAAGATACATTTAACATATGGCATGACCGTCTAGGTCACCCTGGTAGCATAATGATGAGACGAATAATCAAAAGTGCAACCGGGCACCCTCTTAAAAACTTAAAAGTTTTGCTACCACAAGACTTATCATGTGCAGCATGCTCTCTGGGCAAACTTATAACTCGGCCCTCACAAACTAAATTGATACATGAAACCCCATCATTTTTAGAAAGAATCCAAGGGGATATTTGTGGGCCTATTCATCCTCCGTGTGGACCATTCCGCTATTTCTTGGTCTTAATAGACGCATCCTCAAGGTGGTCACATGTGAGTCTCTTAGCTACTCGAAATGTAGCATTTGCCCGACTTTTAGCTCAAATCATACAATTGAGAGCCAATTTCCCCGATAATCAAATTAAAAACATCCGGATGGATAATGCGGGAGAGTTCACATCTCAAGCTTTTAATGACTATTGTATGTCAATTGGGATCAATGTTGAACATTCAGTACCTCATGTTCACACACAAAATGGTTTAGCTGAATCTTTGATTAAACGATTGCAAATAATCGCTAGACCACTTTTAATGAGATGTAAACTACCATCTTCTGCATGGGGACATGCTATTTTGCATGCTGCTGCACTGATTAGATTGAGACCAACTGCTGATCATGAATACTCCCCATTGCAACTGGTCTCCGGACGAGAACCAAGTTTGTCCCACCTTAGAATTTTTGGTTGCGCGGTATATGTACCAATACCGCCACCACAACGTACTACAATGGGACCCCAAAGAAGACTGGGCATCTATATTGGTTTTAACTCCCCGTCCATAATTAAATATTTAGAACCAACGACGGGAGATATGTTTACAGCACGGTATGCTGACTGTCATTTTGATGAAACAATGTTCCCAGTCTTAGGGGGAGATAAGGACAAAGAAAGACTGGTAACACAAGAAATAACATGGAATGCATCATCGCTATCAAATCTCGACCCCCGAAGTGGTCAATGTGAATATGAAGTCCAAAAGATCATACATTTGCAAAGAATAGCGAATGAATTACCAGATGCATTCACAAACACGAATAGAGTGACAAAGTCACATGTACCAGCATCAAATGCACCTGCTCGAATTGAAGTAATCCCAGAAGCGATTACTATACAACGAAAGCGTGGGAGACCAATCGGTTCCAAAGACAAAAACCCACGGAAACGAAAAGAGCAAAGTAACGCAGTTGGTGAAAACTCACAAAAGGTTATAAATGAAACCCTGGTAGAGGTAAATGTCCCAGAAGAGACAACTATAATTCCAGAGGAAAATGAAGTTTCAGAAGAAACACCGGTACCGAACGAAAATGAGATCTCTATTAATTATGTACAAGATAGTACAATGTGGAACCGGAATAAAACACGTGTTGATGATATATTCGCATATGCTATAGCAACGGATGTAATCAATGAAAATGATTACGTACCTAAAACTTTAGAAGAGTGCATGCACAGAAATGATTGGCCAAAATGGCAAGAAGCCATAAATGCCGAATTAAATTCGCTCGAAAAGCGACATGTTTTCGGACCTGTAGTCCGAACACCCATAGACGTCAAACCAGTAGGTTATAAATGGGTGTTTGCAATAAAGAGAAATGAAAAGAATGAGATTGTACGATATAAGGCTCGACTTGTAGCGCAAGGGTTTTCCCAAATCCCAGGAGTTGATTATGAGGAAACGTATTCCCCTGTAGTGGATGCGATAACCCTTAGATTCCTAATCGGCCTCTCAATCTCTGAAGGACTTCATATGAGACTAATGGATGTCGTCACCGCATACTTATACGGGACACTTGAAAATGACATCTACATGAAAATTCCTAAAGGATTAAAATTGCCTGAAGCATTAAACTCAACACCTCGAGATATGTGTTCTATAAAGCTCCAGAGATCTTTATATGGTCTCAAACAATCTAGTCGTATGTGGTACAATCGACTTAGTGAATATCTCGAAAAAGAAGGATACAAGTCTGATGTAATCAGTCTATGTTGATGATATCAACATCATCGGATCTCCTGAAGAGATAGAGAAAGCTGCTCTGTTGTTAAAGAAGGAATTTGAAATGAAAGATCTTGGTATGACAAAATTATGCATCGGACTACAATTTGAGTATCTGTGCAATGGCACATTTGTCCATCAATCAAACTACATCCAGAAGATGTTAGTACGTTTCAATATGGATAAAGCACATCCGTTTAGCGTACCTATGGTTATCCGACCGCTAGATCCACACAAGGATCCTTATCGCCCTCAAGAAAAAGGCGAAGAAGTACTTGGTCCAGAAGTACCCTACTTAAGCGCGATCGGTGCCCTTATGTACCTCGCAAATAACACAAGACCTGACATTGCATTTGCAGTTCATGTACTAGCGAGATACAGTTCGAATCCAACACGTAGACACTGGAATAGTGTGAAGCATATATTCCGGTATATTTGCGGGACACAATACTTAGGTCTTTTCTATCAGAAAGATCAAAAGTCCCAGCTTGTTGGGTATGCTGATGCCGGATATCTATCAGATCCTCACAAAGCAAAATCTCAGACAGGTTATGTATTCACATACGGTGGCACAGCAATTTCTTGGAAGTCGACTAAGCAAACACTTACAGCAACATCATCAAATCATGCCGAATTGATAGCATTGTATGATGCTGGTCGAGAATGCGTGTGGTTGAGATCAATGATCAATCATATACAAGAAGCATGCGGATTAGAACAAATCAAGAAAGACCCGACGATTATTTATGAAGACAACGCTGCTTGCATAGCTCAAATAAGAGAAGGCTACATTAAAGGTGATAGAACAAAGCACATCTCACCAAAGTTCTTCTCAACGTATGACTTACAAAAGGAAGGGGAAATCGATGTTCGTCAGATCAAGTCAAGTGAAAATCTAGCAGACCTATTCACAAAATCGTTACCTAGAAGCAGTTTCGAACAGTTATCACATGAGATCGGGCTTCGCAGATTAAAAGACGTTAGTTAAATTGAAGGGGAGCATTATACACGTTGTACTCTTTTCCTTGGCTAAGTTTTGTCCCATTGGGTTTTCTTAGCAAGGTTTTTAACGAGGCAGCATAACTGGTCCTGCAGTATCAGTTTATCATATTGGTCCTGAAGTATCAATTTAACATCATCCTGAAGAATGTTGTTAATAGTGTATAATGAACGGTATGTATATCTGAGGGGGAGTGTTATAAAACCAGATATACAATTTCCCCAAATAACTGCCATGGCAGTTAACAATTTGTAACTGCCTGTATTATATACTCTTGTATATTGTTATCGATATGTTTGGTTCTTACAGAAAGAAATAAGATCTATCACTTGCAATCTTGCAATCTCATACAATTTTCTTCATTAGTTTCTTATCATTTACAGATTTTATATTTTTATTAAATACATCAATATGTAAGTAATGTATGATAAAAATTTCAGATTTTATCAAATAAATGTCGAATTGATATGAATTAATTTGTAAACTGTTTTAAAAAAAATGTAAAATAATTACATATATCATCATCTTCCCCAATAAGCAGGTCAACAGAAGTCAACCGTCCTGATTAGTCGATCAAACCACGTTTATAATCAAATTAAACATTACAGTACATTTAATGATGGATGTTATACCTAATGATGATCGGAGACGGGTCCGGTATCGACCAGTTTAGTGTTCCGGCTACTTCCGGCGGGTAAGTCCGACTGACCAGTTGCAGGTACGAAACAGAGGTGATTTTGTGAGTGTTAGTGGATTTTGAGAAGTGTAGGAGGGTCTTAGAGGTTTCAGGTAGGTTATAACATGTTCAATTGATTCAGAAACAACCGAATTCAGACAAAATTAGTTCCACATAGATTTTAAAAGGAATATCCGATTTCGTAAACAGGAATGCATGGTTTGGTGGAATTGAAGTGTTGGACGGTTTCAAATTGTCGAGGAGAACATGCAGGTATGCTCATCGATCAGTGTAACTTGTTTGTTTGTGTTTTGGCCGATCTCCGGCGATATACGCGGCATTAAACGGTTCAAAAACAGATTTACGGTTTGGTCCCTGGTGTTTCTGAATCACGCACAGATGGTCCCTCAAATGTTAACTAAAATGTCTAACTAGGTTAGTTTTAAAACAAGATTCCTTTATATAATATCTAACTGAGTTAGTTTATCCGGTTAAAATAACTTTATAAACGACAAGAACAGTCCCTGGACTTGTTAACTGAACAGACTAACCGAGTTAGTTTTCAAATATGAATCCCTTTTATATTATCTAACCCGGTTAGGGTTTTTCCGTTAAATACAGTTTCAAAAGTAGCAAGAATAGTCCCTAAACTACTAGTTTGATAAAATGACCTAATGGCCCTTGGACTTTTAATTCAAAAATATATGTATATTTATTTTATATTAATATAAGTTTCCAAAATGACATTTTAGACCCTAGACTTTTAAAAGTTTTAAAAGTTTATATTTTATTTATAAAACGAGTTTCAAAAAATGTCATAAAGGACCCTAAACTTTATGTTTTACAAAATTTTTACGTTTTTAACCCGGACATTTAAGTTTAAAAAATGACAATTAGGTCCCTCAACTTATACTTTCACATAATGACACATTAGGCCCTTGCAATTAATGTAGCCTTGTTTATAAGTATGAAACTCAATTAAACTTGCAATTATTCACGTGTTTGGGTCGGCAAAACATGTAGCAACAATAAAACTAAACATGTATCAAACAAATTGCATCTCAAAACACGATAACTGATATTGGTGCTTCAAACAAGTACATGTTTGAAAATCAAGGTTGTTACAGATATGCTATTCTTCAAGCAGAAAATTTTAATTATTCTCGGGAAATCTTTAATGATTTGGTTAACAATGTTGAAACAAAATCATTCTTACTGTTTCCAAGGTTTTTAAGTTATTATTTTGAAAAGAAATTCAGTAAGGATGATATTGCTGCAATAAACCAAGGTGAATATTTTCAAATGCACAGCTTAACTGCTGAAACTTTTACAAGAATGTTAGCACCTTGCAAAACACAAGCAGAGGTGCCTGTGCAGAATTTAGCAGCTACCACTGCTCCTCAGGTATCTGCTGCTAAGCCCACTGCTCAAGGTGATCAAAGCAGCAGAACAACTGTTTTGAAACCCACACCTACAATCCACAAAAAGCCACACAAAAAGAAAAGTCAAAGACCCCCCAAACCCATCAAAAAGGCAACTCTGGAGGATGAGATAACATAGCAACTGCCAGTGACAAAACAAAAGTCACAAGAAACCACTGCTGCTACTTCCTCACAGCAGTTGGTCAAAATATCTCAAACCGTAACCGAAACTCCTCCTGCTTCTTCTCAAAAAGAACAGGTTGTACTCATAGGGACTCCACACTATGATGCTCTGGAATCACTTGTTTCCATCATCCACAGCCCAATGCCCGGGGCAAATTCTCTTTCTACACCCAACCTCACATCCACAATTCCCCCACAAACAAAATTTTTGTTGGATGCAATTGATTTGAACCAGGCACAAACCAGTCCTTCTCAATCACCTATTAATGAGAACATGCCTCAACAAATGACTGGGTCTGTTGTATCAATCTTTGCTAACCCCCCAACACAACCTGAGGAGGTTACACCCCTTGAGTTACAAGTAACTCTTGGTGGTAATCCAAGTGAAGCAGCCACTACAACTGTTGAACCCATTGGTTTGCAGTTGGACAGTGTTTACATTAATAAGACTTCCTTGGAGGCAATTCCTTCCATAGCACCTCTGACATCTACCAGTGGACTTTTCTTGACCTCTGGCAACATCAAAAGACTGTCAAGTGTTGAAGGGAGAAGACCCCAGTACCAAGAAAAAGGGGCATCAGTGGTTAATGTTTGGAGTAAAATCCCTACCTCATCCACTGATAAAACCACTGCTAGTGGGAAATCAGATGATCCCATTATATTGGGTGATGGTTTAAAGTACCAGAAATTGACGGATCGTGTTGAAAAACTTGATAACTCTGTTGCAGAACTCAAAGATATGCTGCAACAGTTGTTACAAGTACAAAAGGTGCAATCCACTGCTGTTCCACCTCAAGCACCTGCTCCACCACAAGCACCTGCTACAAATGAGCTCTGGAATCTATTTCAACCTTTTCTCCATCAACAAGCACAAATGGCAGATCAGCAATATGAAAAACATGTACTAAAGCTGAGAAATACAATGGAGTCTAGGTTCAAGAACACCCTGGCTGATCTCAAGGCTTTAAAAGCCCAGATCCTGCATACCACTGGCACTGCTCCTCCAACTGTCGTCTTTATTGATCAACTCCCTCCAGATAATGCCAAAAAGGGGGAGAAAATTCAGGAGTGGAAGAAGAAGGGAATAGGTGATGGTCTTTACCTTGAACCAGAAAGAGAAAACATGACCAAAAATATCCCTTTGCCAGATGGTAGCAAGAAAATTGATGAGACCACAAATGCACTGGCAGAAGTAGTTGCAAGTGTCAAAAAGGATAGAGAGGCCATGAAGAAAGCTAGGGTGGATTATCCAGATCAGGGTACTTCTGGGTCAAAGGATGATGAAAATCCTGTTGATGAAAAGAAGAAGCCTACTAGAAAAGTAAGGCAACCCAAATCCATCCCAACCAGACGTTCAAAGTCTGCTCCAAAACCACCATTCAAAACAGCTGTTGTAACTCCTGTTGTATCAACTACTGTTGGTACTTCAGTGGTTTCAACATCTGTTCTCACTTCAACACACACCACATCCACTGCTTTACCACCATCACCACCAAAAACAGACTCACCACCATCTCCTGCCAAAAAGCAGAAGACGGCAGATGTTACAACATCTGTTGTAATGACAACAGTGGTTGAAACACCAGTTGTTTCAACAGCTGTTAATCAATCACAAACCACTGCCACCCAATCTACCACCACTGTTCCACCCAAAACATCATCAGTCCCTCCTCAAACAAAAAGGAGAAGGCTAATTCTTAAAGATGATGACTATTCACCACCACCAACATCTTCAAAATCCTTGTCACTTGTCACAATACCCAAGCCTATTCCTATTTCATCAGCACAAGTTCAACAACCCTTAGCTCCTGCAGGTGTTCAATTTCCTCTTGAACTCATAGCAGTCAGAGAAGAAATCAAATCTTTCTACTATGAGGATGACCCTGCTAAAAGGATGCTGCCATCAGTAAAAGGATATCCCAGGCCTAACAATATTGAAGAATATTTGAAAATCAAGGCTAAACAAGCAGAGGATATATCTCAAAAAGAAACACAAAAGGGAAATCTGATAGGGAAATACAGCAGAACTATCAATACTTGCTCACACAAGTTAGATCCCTGGAAGAATTTGCAAAAAATGTATGTCAGCAAATCTCAGAAAGAGCAGATGAGACTCTGAGAAAAGACTACATTGAAAGCATTATGGCAACAAAGAAATACAAGGGAGAAAGACACATGTACAAGGAGTGGACCATTCCTGAGCTTGAACAAGAAGCAGCCAGGATTCAAGAAATGATAAAGAATGAGGTCCAACACACTCCTCCAGAATGGTCAAAGTACAAGAAAAATGTGCCTGATAAAACACTTGAGCTGAAGATAATGAAAGAGGAATTGGTTGCTGCTGATTATGGGAACAAAAGACAAATAGCAAGATGGAAAGAAGATGTAGTCAGGGCTACCTACAAAAGGTTGGAGGAACTAAGAAAGAAAGATCCCAAAGTTCCTCAAAAGCCTGATTATCCTGAAGCAGAGGTTTCAAAAAGACCAACAAAGCTGCAAATCAGGAGAGCCACTGCTCCAGCTGGTGCTGCCATCTACAAAAGAAGGAGTCAAAACCAGCCAGGTGCTGAAACAGTTCAAGATCTAAATGCTGGAAATGCTGTTGTAAAAGAGGGCATTAGATTAATGATGAAAGAAGATCTTGAATTGGAACAATCTGCAAGTACTGCTCAGCCAGTCATGAATAGGCCAGCATCTCCAAACACCTCATCAAATAAAAATCTCCCAAGAAACCCACCAGGCTCAAAAGTACTAATGTGGGAAACTGACAAACAGACCCATGTACTGACTTTGTTCAGGTCTGATGGAGAAGTGAAGAAAATATCAAGGGAACAAGCATTTGGCCTAAGTCTTGAAGATTTACAGGATCTCCTTGATCTTCCACTTAGTAGGGATGATGATGATACAGATGCCTTAACCTTTGAACTACAACTTAAAGGGAAAATAAGGGAACTGTTGATGAGGCAATAAAAATTCCACAATAATGAAGAGTTTTGGCATTATCTGTTCCAGGGGAGATTGTTGGGATTGAACCCTATCAGAGGAACAGATAATAAAAGCCAAAACTGGATCAGAGCAGTGGATCCAGAATAAGCAGATGTTACATACAAGTCTCTCCCCTTGAAAGTGATTATAACAGCTGATGGTCTTATAACCAATGTCCGTATACAATTGATGCTGCTCCTTTAACTACTGATGAAGCCCATAAAACTGCTGAGAACTAAGCACTGCTGGTACAACCTACTGATGACAAAGCACTGCCCAATCAAGGACTGATCAACCTTGAGGAAAGCACTGATGTGAAGAGGAAGCAGTAGTTTAGTATATCATCTGTTTTATGTATAGTCAGTGGTTAGGCTTAGCAGAGTTTGTATAGAACAGTGTTTACAGGTTGTTAGGTTGTTAGATGTCACTTTCTTGGTGACGTCAGCTGAGATACATCAGTGGTTTGGTTTGCCTATAAATATAACAGTACCCTGTACTGTTATATTTGATCGTTTTGAGTGAGTTCTTCTCCTCAATTCAATCCTTTCATCTTGCACAACCAACCATGGGGTATCAGGCTGAGGGGGAGTTTAGTCTGTAAGCTTGCATTGTAATCATTTGCTTTGTATTGTAATCTTTCGACTCTATGAAAAGCAAGTGTTTATCTAACTATATTCTCCTTTGATTGTGTTTACAAAGTTTGTTATTCATTTCCGCTGCACTTTACATTGTTCCGTATTCATTCATTGTTCAAATCATACAAACTAACACAATCATGAGAGCCTCCGATCCTAACAAGCTTGTACCCTGATATTCTGGTTATGAACGCCTTTTCCAAACCCTTGACCGTGTAATTCCCGTAGCCCATTCACCGTTACAACCGGGCTGTTCAACACCAACCGACACTGCAACTTTATCCCCTTTTTCAACGTGAGCACTGCACGCTAATATACCAGACACATATACCTACACAAACATCACAACAAGAACATTAAAATTAATAAAATATAAACAAATAAAATAACATGTATAGTTGGATGTTACCTGAGCACCTCGAAGAACAGCCTCTACGCATTTACGGCTGACGATTACCTCCTTTGGAGGTCTGTCTTATTGATAATGATATTGAATATCATGGGGCCCGGAACCCTTTACAAATACAACATAGTCTAGCCCGGGTATTGGACACTTGAAAACAGGGCTAGTTTGGATAGAAAAAGTGTTTAAAGAAACCATAAAATGTGAAACAGTTGAAAAATACTGAAATCTTACAACTTTCACTAAGGGCAAGCTATTTAAAAGACTTCTAAGATAAGAGTTCAGATATTTGTAAGGCAGTCTCCCATGGACAAATTTTCTAATTACCAATTTATAATATTAGAATCTAAAATTTCATTAGATACATAACAAACAAATCCCTAAATTAACCCTACTTACACAACCAACCCATATAAGCAACAAGAAATCCAACAAATCCAAAACACATCAAAAGACAAACTATGAGACATACAAGCATGGGTACTGCCGTTTAGGTTTCTTGGATCCATCAGATTGATACTGTTGTTCTAAATCACCATCCCTACAACAATCACGTTCTTCAAATCACCAATAGTTGAACGTTAGAAGCTAGATTTAGGTTGGAATCGGTTGTAGAGAAGTCGATCCATAACCATGACGGTGGTGTATGGAGGATAACTGACCTTTGTTTTCATAACACCGCAACCAATCACTATCGTTTCACCAAAAACTGTAAGCAGAAGATCAACTGGATTGGCTTTAAATGGGGAAAACCATAACGTTTGGGTTTCTTGAGGAAAGGTTGTAAAACATATTCCGAGAATAACCCTGCAGGCGTCTTAAAATGGCTGTTAAGTTCCCATTGTGTTCCTCCAAGATGGCTTAAGCTCTTTTGTACATCATGTTTAACAACTTGTATAAGTGGTAAATTACATTTTGGTACATGGGAAATGCTTTATATAGGTTTATAGATATAGGGGAATGTTCATTTGAGAAGAAAATTAAATTAAGAAGAAAAAGAAGAAATGGTACAAATGTAAAACATTAAATAGTTTTTCTCTCAACTCATTTATTATTATCTTTGACTAATTAATTAGTCATAAACACTATCATCCTCCACACTTGAATTTTTGCTTACACACATCAAATTTATTCTACATGTTTTGAAATTTATCCTACACATATTGAAATTTATACTACACGGCTCGTAATTCATCCTACACACCTCGTCATTTATGCTACACTTTAATTTATATATTTTTTCTTTTTTTGAAAAAATATGGTATTTTGAAAATAAGCTACAAATTTAATGTAGTTAGCTATTAAAAAGGAAGACTACCAATAAATGATCCATCTAAGTTTACCAATATACCCTTACACTAATATTAAATACAAAAATAAAATGAATTAAAATGAAGCATTCTTATTGGTTAAAATTTCTTCTTTTTTATTCTTACAAAAAATTATGCTCGTTTGAACTCTCCACTACACTATGATCCTTATCCTATATATATATATAGGATAAGGATCATTACAGAACACAAATTATTGCGAGAATAAAAAGAACTACTCTAAATCACTAAATTTTGGGATTTAAGGTTCATATTTTATGTTTCTTACATTCATATGTGTATTATCTGTACATAAAAAACCGTATATTTGTACCTAAACATAGCCTACATACATGTAGGAAATTTAATCTACACATAAACTACATATGTGTAGATTATATAAAAAATGAAAAATTTTCATATTTTGTTTTGAATTCTAGTATGAGAAACAATACATCTTACATTTGTAACATTTTCATTTCGTTCTGCGTGTTCTCGCAATATTTAGTGTTCTGCATAGAACCTTCCCCTATATATATATATATATATATATATATATAGTGGGGATCCTGCGAAAAGTGTGTTTTTCCTAGAAAGTGTAGGAAGCGATCTGGGCCATCAGATGAGCGTGTTTAATGGTTGAGATCATTTTGGTGGCATTTTGGTAATATACGTGTCTTTAAAATAGGCTAATTTAATTGATTGGGGGTAAATGTGTCATTTAAGTTGTTTTAAATAAGGAAATAACTACCAATCATAAAACCACCTCCAAAAATTTCACAATTTTTTTTCTCTCTCTCTAATCCTCACATTTGAAAACACCAAATCATACAAATAAAAATGATAAATCAAATATAGATGTGTTCATAGTAGTGTGTTTTAGAGATAAAAAACAGTGTGACGAACTAGTGACTGACTACTAAAACACAACATCAAGAATGCCAACTGATAAAACACAACATGAACCTGTAACTGATAAAACACAACATCAAGAATGCCAAAATCATATCAACCAGGAATTGATAAAACACATTGTGATGAAACAGTAACTGGAACCAGTAACTGATAAAATACATTGTGATGAAACCAGTAACTAATAAAACACAACATCAAGAATGCCAAAATCGCATCAACCAGTAACTGATAAAACACATTCTGATGAAACAGTAGATAAAATACAAAAGAACATGCCATTCATGAATCAAAACTGGTATAACACATTGTGATGAAACCGGCAATTGATAAAACACAACATCAAGAATGCCAAAAATCATTCAACCAGTAACTGATAAAACACATTGTGATGAAACAGTAACTGAAACCAGTAATCGCTAAAACACATTGTGATGAAACCAGTAACTAATAAAACACAACATCAAGAATGCTAAAATCACATCAACTAGTAAATGATAGAACACATTGTGATGAAACAGTAACTGAAACCAGTAACTGATAAAACACATTGTGATGAAACCAGTAACTAATAAAACACAACGTGAACCAGTAACTGATAAAACACAACATCAAGAATGCCAAAAATCATATCAACCAGTAACTGCTAAAACACATAGTGATGAACCCAGTAACTGATAAAACACAACTTGAAGAAATTGTTAATGATTTGAACTTCGTAATTTAAAGTAACTGTCCTTTTGAAATCGTAATGATTTGAAATTGTCAAAGAGATATACGTTTCCATAAATATCTGGATAGTTAGTTTAGGATATATAATATTCCAAAATTAAATTAATAATCAAATTACCATCATGCCCTTTTGAATAAAAAAACTAAAAGCCACATGTCATATCCCTATTGCTTCCTAGACTTTCTAGGAAACTTAGGCTTTCTAGCCAACTCCCACACACACTCTCTCTCTCTCTCTCTCTATATATATATATATATTCTCGGTTGGGATGATGGACTTTAGATATATTCTCGGTTAGTAACTGAAAATTTAGAAAGCAATGCAGCAATAAAGTGATAACGAAAACTGAAGAGTCAGCATCTGGAGGATCAAAACAGTAGGCCATGCATCCTCTTTGTCACTCATTGTTATAATATACTTATGTTATTGACTGAATATTTTAGAATTTATCCATGACAGAATAATCTCCATTTCTTTCTAGCAGTAACAAACAATTAATTTTTTGGTTTCATACAATCGTCCAACTGAATTTTGTCACTTCGACTAATGTTTTTAGTCTAGTATGATGAGGATTGTCCTAGCCCAGGCCTAGAACCAATGACCCAGTGTAAGGGCCCAGGCTAGGAGTTTATTCCTGATTGTTTCAATCCATTGGATTAGCTTAAAATGATAAGATTATGCTCTTCCCGCCACAAGAAATGAGTGGTTATGAATCAACTAGACAACAATGGGGTTCTACATGAGGTGATTAAATCAAGCATTAAATGAAGTTGTGCGTCAACCGGAAGAAGCGTGCGAATAATTAAAAAAAAGCAAGAAAGGTAAACATTTTAACGGGGGCATTTAATAAGACCAATGCCCAGGTACCATTCTTCATGAAAAGTTTGATTAGACTTTGTTCCCCATTTACCCGGATAACACAGTTACCCAGAAAAAGATTCAATGTAACCAAGTACAGAAGAGGTTGACTCTCAAAAAGGGATATATCTACAAGGTCTAGAGAATGAAGACTCATTCAATTCTCCCCCCGAAATAACTCTTATTCAATATACTACAAACATTCTCTCTGAACATTATTCATTGAATAATTCATTATTAAAGGGTGTGTCTATTGGCACACTAAAGTGCCTATTGGCACACCAAACCCTAGCAAAATTAGGGTTTACCTACGCAGCGTATTGACCAATACGCTGCGTAGATAAACCATGGATCTCAGTGCCTGATAACCAATCATTGCACAGAAAACAAGGGTCATATACGTTGCGTATTGGTCTATACGCAGCGTATATAAACCATTAGATTTTTTGGGTCATTTTAAGAGGTTTGAGGGATCATTTTTTCACAAAGTTTATATAAGCTGCGTATTGACCTCTAAGCAGCGTATATAAAGGTCTGAAAATGTCTTTTATACCCTTGTGTTGAGGCTATACGAAGCCAAATACAAGGGTAGTTGTGTCATTTTTGTCTCATACGCTGCGTAGGGACCTCTAAGGAGCGTATATAAAGCTCCATTTTTGTATTTTTTTATTGTGTATTCCTTTGCTTATTTATAAAAAAAAGAAAATTATTTATAAAAAAACAATATTATTGGTAAACAATACAAATATAAATTATAAAAATAAAAAAATTATATAAATATTATGAATTATAAAAATTAAAAAAGAAAATTATTTATAAAAAACAATATTATTGGTAAATAATACAAATATATTGTTTTGTTATCGTTTAAATTAAATTATCGTATTCCTTTGTTTATTCATAAAAAAAAAGAAAATTATTTATAAAAAAACAATATTATTCGTAAATAATACAAATATATTATATTGTTATCGTTTAAATTAAATTATCTTATCGTATTGCATCGTATCGTATCGTTTTGCATCATATCGTATCGTATAGTGTATAGTATATAAGTCTCGTATAGAGGCCTATACGGGTGTTATTGTATAGTATCGTATCGTATCGTATAGTGTAGTATAAGTCTCGTATAGGTTTCCTATAGGTCTTGTATATGCATATAGGATTAGACGGGACCTAAACCACACCTATACGATACGATATCACACTTATAGGCTTATACGAGGTCAATACATGACCTATACGACGCTATACGACACGATATCACACTTATAGGCTTATACGAGGTCAATACGTGACCTATACGATGCTATACGATACGATATCACACTTATAGGCTTATACGAGGTCAATACGTGACCTATACGACGCTATACGATACGATATCACACTTATAGGCTTATACGAGGTCAATACGTGACCTATACTACGTTATACGATACGATATCACACTTATAGGCTTATACGAGTTCAATACATGACCTATACGACGCTATATGATTCAGTATCACACTTATAGGCTTATACGAGGTCAATACGTGACCTATACGACGCTATACGACACGATATCACACTTATAGGCTTATACGAGGTCAATACGGGACCTAATATTTGTATTATTTTTAATTCTTATAATTCATAATATTTGTATTATTTTTAATAATATTGTTTTTTTATAAATAAACATGGAAATACCCCAAAATAGACACAATTAATTTACTTTTTTTTTTATAAATAAACAAAGGAATACACAAAAAAAAATACAAAAATTGAGCTTTATATACGCTCCTTAGAGGTCACTACGCAGCCTATAAGACAAAAATGACACAACTACCCTTTTATTTGGCTTCGTATAGCCTCAATACAAGGGTATAAATGACATTTTCAGACCTTTATATACGCTGAGTATAGGTCAATACGCAGCGTATATATACAATAAGGGTTAAAAAGATAATTTAACCACATGTTTGGGGTTAAAAATAAAAACTACCATTTATATACGCTGCGTATTGACCTATACGCAGCGTATATAAAGGTCTGAAAATGTCTTTTATACCCTTGTGTTGAGGCTATACGAAGCCAAATACAAGGGTAGTTGTGTCATTTTTGTCTCATACGCTGCGTAGGGACCTCTAAGGAGAGTATATAAAGCTCCATTTTTGTATTTTTTTATTGTGTATTCCTTTGCTTATTTATAAAAAAAAAGAAAATTATTTATAAAAAAACAATATTATTGGTAAATAATACAAATATAAAAATAAAAAATTATATAAATATTATGAATTATAAAAATTAAAAAAGAAAATTATTTATAAAAAAACAATATTATTGGTAAATAATACAAATATATTGTTTTGTTATCGTTTAAATTAAATTATCGTATTCCTTTGTTTATTCATAAAAAAAAGAAAATTATTTATAAAAATACAATATTATTCGTAAATAATACAAATATATTATATTGTTATCGTTTAAATTAAATTAACTTATCGTATTGCATCGTATCGTATCGTATCGTATCGTATTGCATCATATCGTTTCGTATAGTGTATAGTATATAAGTCTCGTATAGAGGCCTATACGGGTGTTATTGTATAGTATTGTATCGTATCGTATAGTGTAGAATAAGTCTCGTATAGGTTTCCTATAGGTCTTGTATATGCATATAGGATTAGACGGGACCTAAACCACACCTATACGATACGATATCACACTTATAGGCTTATACGAGGTCAATACATGACCTATACGACGCTATACGACACGATATCACACTTATAGGCTTATACGAGGTCAATACGTGACCTATACGACGCTATACGATACGATATCACACTTATAGGCTTATACGAGGTCAATACGTGACCTATACGACGCTATACGATACGATACGATATCACACTTATAGGCTTATACGAGGTCAATACGTGACCTATACTACGTTATACGATACGATATCACACTTATAGGCTTATACGAGTTCAATACATGACCTATACGACGCTATATGATTCGGTATCACACTTATAGGCTTATACGAGGTCAATACGTGACCTATACGACGCTATACGACGCTATACGACACGATATCACACTTATAGGCTTATACGAGGTCAATACGGGACCTAATATTTGTATTATTTTTAATTCTTATAATTCATAATATTTGTATTATTTTTAATAATATTGTTTTTTTTATAAATAAACATGGAAATACCCCAAAATACACACAATTAATTTACTTTTTTTTATAAATAAACAAAGGAATACACAAAAAAAAAATACAAAAATTGAGCTTTATATACGCTCCTTAGAGGTCACTACGCAGCCTATAAGACAAAAATGACACAACTACCCTTGTATTTGGCTTCGTATAGCCTCAATACAAGGGTATAAATGACATTTTCAGACCTTTATATACGTTGAGTATAGGTCAATACGCAGCGTATATATACAATAAGGGTTAAAAAGATAATTTAACCACATGTTTGGGGTTAAAAATAAAAACTACCCTTTATATACACTGCGTATTGACCTATACGCTGCGTATAAAAAGGTCTGAAAATGTCTTTTATACCCTTGTGTTGAGGCTATACGAAGCCAAATACAAGGGTAGTTGTGTCATTTTTGTCTCATACGTTGCGTAGGGACCTCTAAGGAGCGTATATAAAACTCCATTTTTGTATTTTTTTTATTGTGTATTCCTTTTCTTATTTATAAAAAAAAGAAAATTATTTATAAAAAAACAATATTATTGGTAAATAATACAAATATAAAAATAAAAAATTATATAAATATTATGAATTATAAAAATTAAAAAAGAAAATTATTTATAAAAAAACAATATTATTGGTAAATAATACAAATATATTGTTTTGTTATCGTTTAAATTAAATTATCGTATTCCTTTGTTTATTCATAAAAAAAAAGAAAATTATTTATAAAAAAACAATATTATTCGTAAATAATACAAATATATTATATTGTTATCGTTTAAATTAAATTATCTTATCGTATTGCATCGTATCGTATCGTATTGCATCATATCGTATCGTATAGTGTATAGTATATAAGTCTCGTATAGAGGCCTATACGGGTGTTATTGTATAGTATCGTATCGTATAGTGTAGTATAAGTCTCGTATAGGTTTCCTATAGGTCTTGTATATGCATATAGGATTAGACGGGACCTAAACCACACCTATACGATACGATATCACACTTATAGGCTTATACGAGGTCAATACATGACCTATACGACGCTATACGACACGATATCACACTTATAGGCTTATACGAGGTCAATACGTGACCTATACGACGCTATACGATACGATATCACACTTATAGGCTTATACGAGGTCAATACGTGACCTATACGACGCTATACGATACGATATCACACTTATAGGCTTATACGAGTTCAATACATGACCTATACGACGCTATATGATTCGGTATCACACTTATAGGCTTATACGAGGTCAATACGTGACCTATACGACGCTATACGACACGATATCACACTTATAGGCTTATACGAGGTCAATACGGGACCTAATATTTGTATTATTTTTAATTCTTATAATTCATAATATTTGTATTATTTTTAATAATATTGTTTTTTTATAAATAAACATGGAAATACCCCAAAATACACACAATTAATTTACTTTTTTTTTTATAAATAAACAAAGGAATACACAAAAAAAATACAAAAATTGAGCTTTATATACGCTCCTTAGAGGTCACTACGCAGCTTATAAGACAAAAATGACACAACTACCCTTGTATTTGGCTTCGTATAGCCTCAATACAAGGGTATAAATGACATTTTCAGACCTTTATATACGCTGAGTATAGGTCAATACGCAGCGTATATAAACTTTGTGAAAAAATGATCCCTCAAACCTACCAAAATGACCCAAAAAAGTCTAATGGTTTATATACGCTGCGTAGAGAGCTATACGCAGCGTATATAAACCTTGTTTTCTGTGCAATGATTGGTTATTAGGCACTGAGATCCATGGTTTATATACGCTGAGTATAGGTCAATACGCAGCGTATAGGATTAACCCTATACGTTGCGTATTGACCAATACGCTGCGTAGGTAAACCCTAAGTGTGCAGATAGGCAAACTGTGTGTGCAGATAGTTAGGGCCTTATTAAAACCCCACTTGATTCTCACGCAGAAGATTGGTCACGGACACACCTGAAGGGGTATGGTCCCAAATCTCGCACCAAAGCAGTCGAGAGCGACCATCACCCTTATCAAATACACCCACCAGCAAGAACTTATCTGCCTCCGTGCGGGTACGCGCGAACGCATCTACCGAATCCAATCGGTCAAGTGATGAGAAGACTTACCTTGTGTATGAAAACGGATGTTACACATGGCGATGTGGCTTAGCACCGCATCCTATAAACATTTTTGTCACGACAAGGGGTAAGGTAACTACAACAGTTACCACACATGGCGATGCGGCTTAGCACCGCATCCTATAAATATCTTCGTCAAGCCAAGGGATGCGGAAACAACCGCGGTTACCGCAGATAGCGATGCGGCCTAGCACTGCATCTTATTGACGACGCACGTGGGACTGACACCTTGACTCAGGTGGCCAAAACAGCAAGTGGCACCAATGAAAGTCATCTGTCAGCCCATACGTAAGCAACACTGGCACACAGACTGACAGTCAGAGTGGGACGTGGCGTCACCCCCGTAACCGACAAGCCTGGCACACCTGCAAGGGGCTGCGTGTCACGGCCCCCGACCCGGTTTGACCCGTTTCAGGAGCCGCGAAACAGAAATCCCGTGGTATTTAATTAACAGCGGAAGTTTTCTTCAGGATCTTTTTTAAAAACTGAAATATTTCCCGATTATTTTATTTCACAACTCGGGATAAAACCCGGTAATTTACAATCTTGAGATTTCACGAAGAAATCTTTTATTTTACAAAACATGTTTCTTTATTTTATATTGAGCCACTTCCTTAAGCTGATAGTGCTTCGCGGCACTTTTCCTGGATCACAACAGATCACCTGAAACATGTTTGAAAAAGGTTTTGTCAGCGGAAAATACTGAGTGAATCATTCTATTTATGAAAATGACTCGTTTGTTATAATTTACAGTATTAAAAGAGATTACAATGTTTCAGATATCAAACCAACTACCCACAGTACTTGTCACTCGAACATCCATCGGAAGCCTCTTTGCCCGATGGTGTCTGTGACTATGGTCATATCACTCATTGGCTAACTCGTTGTCCAATAGTGACGGTTATCAAGTAATGTATACAAAACCCCACATACCGGCTGTAACTTGGTGATTACATAAACTTAATCACTGTAATTATAACCTTGAAAATAAATATGATTTCAAAAGTAATTTGATAAAAAGAGAATGACTCACATTGTAGATTTAATTGAGCAGAGCCTAGCCTACTGATTAGCCTTTTAACCTAAATTAATAACAGGCACACAATTCGGTTAGTAACTTAATACAGCATTTACGACAATTCACGAGATTAAACCCTCACAACGATTTACAAGTGCAATACTTAACAATTCAGCAGATTCACAACGAATGACAGAGTATAGTCCGAATTCGAACAGCACTCAAACATTCAAGTCAAAATCACGATGAATAACAAAGTATAAACTCAATTTGAGCGGCACTTAAACAATCGTTGGATAGTTATAATCGATCGGACGTTGAATCGTAATAGCGATCGAGTTATTACCCTGATTGCGGCGTCGATTAGTGAATCGTGTGTGTTAATTGTGATAAACAGAGCTTATCTCAGTCTACGAAACGAATTTCTTCGTCGTTCAAGTGCCAAACTTCGATTGCCAATGTCTGCTATTTATAGTGAAATTTTGGCCAGGCTTACGGACCGTAACAAATAACCCTTACGGTCCGTAAGGGACACCTAATTTTTTATAGAGTAGCCACGTCTGGGACTAGCCTAGCTGAGTCAGTAGTTTCGTAATTTTTTAATATGACAACGTTTTAAGTAGATAATCGTTAACTAGGTTTTATCCCCCCTGAGTTTTAGGGGCCCTGATCCTAATTCCGATTGTTCTGAAAATTTTAGGGTTTGTGCAGAATCACTTGGGTGTCTCAATTAGGGTTTCCTATTGGATAAAATAATATAATAATTAGGACTTTTAATGAGAGTTGTTACATTCTCCCCACCTTAATAAAAATCTCGTCCTCGAGATTTACTGGAACAATTGAGGATACTTTCGCTTCATTTCGGATTCCGGTTCCCAAGTGTAATCGGATCCTCGTTTCGAATCCCACTTAACTTTAACTAGCACTAGTCGTTTGTGCTTGAGAAACTTCACTTTTCTGTCTTTTATCTGAAGAGGTTTCTCAACAAATTTTAACTTTTCGTTTACCTCTATATCTTGGAGAGGTACTACTAAAGATTCGTCTGATAGACATTTCTTGAGGTTGGAGACATGAAATACATCATGTACTCCAGCTAACTCTTCTGGTAGATGTAAACGATAAGCAACTGGTCCTATACGTTGGATCACTGGAAATGGTCCTACATACCTTGGACTTAGCTTTCCTTTCTTACTGAATCTAACAACTCCTTTCCAAGGAGAAACTTTCAATAGTACTCTTTCTCCAATTTGAAATTCTAACGGCTTACATCTATTGTCTGCATAACTTTTCTGGCGATCTCGAGCAGTCTTCAGCCTTTCCTTGATTTGAGTAATCTTGTCAGTCGTCTCTTCCACTATTTCAGGACCTGACAATTGATTTTCTCCTATTTCTGCCCAACAAACTGGAGTTCTGCACTTTCTTCCATACAGTGCCTCGAATGGGGCAGTTTCAATACTTGAATGATAACTATTGTTATAGGAGAATTCAATTAATGGTAAGTGATCGTCCCAATTCCCACCAAAATCTATCACACATGCTCGGAGCATGTCTTCTAGAGTTTGGATTGTCCTTTCACTTTGCCCATCTGTTTGTGGATGATATGCCGTGCTTAGGTTTAGTCGAGTTCCCATTGCTTGCTGGAAACTTTTCCAGAAATGAGAAATGAAACGACTATCCCTATCCGAAACAATGGAGAGTGGGACTCCATGTAAAGATACTACTTCATCTACATACAACTTTGCCAATCTTTCCATGCTAAAGGTTTCTTTCATAGGCAGAAAGTGACCAGATTTGGTTAATCGATCCACAATTACCCAAATCGCATCATTACCTTTTCTGGTTTTGGGTAACTTAGTAACAAAATCCATTGTTATAACTTCCCATTTCCATACAGGCATTTCTAATTGTTGTAGTAGACCTGAAGGTTTCTGATGTTCTGCCTTAACTTGTGAACAAGTAAGACACTTAGAAACATATCTAGCTATATCCTTTTTCATACCTATCCACCAGAAATTCTTCCTTAAATCTTGGTACATCTTATTGTTTCCTGGATGAATTGTATACCTTGACTTATGTGCTTCTTCTAAAATCTTATTTCTTAATTCTCCTTGTTTAGGTACCCAAATTCTGCTTTTGTGGAATCTCCAAATTCCATCAGCTCCTTGCTCTAATTCTTTTATTCGTCCTTTCATTCCTTCAGCATCATCTTGGATTGCGGTTTCCTGAACATTCTTTATTTGTTCCATTAAATCTAATTGTAGATTTAATCTGAGAGCACGAACTCTTCTTTGGTTCTTATGATATTTACGACTTAAGGCATCTGCAACTACATTTGCCTTTCCTTCGTGATACTGAATATCACAGTCGTAATCACTTAAGATTTCCATCCATCTCCTTTGCCTCATGTTTAATTCTTTTTGCCCAAATATATATCTTAAACTTTTATGATCCGTATAGACAGTAAACCTACTTCCATACAGATAATGTCTCCATATTTTAAGGGCAAAAATTACAGCTCCTAATTCTAAATCATGAGTTGTATAATTTTCTTCGTGCTTTTTCAATTGTCTTGAGGCATACGCAATTACCTTCTTGCGTTGCATAAGCACACATCCTAATCCTAGTTTTGAAGCATCACAATATACTTCAAAATCTTCTGTTCCTTCTGGTAAGGCTAAGATTGGAGCATTGGTTAATTTCTGCTTTAGAATCCTAAAGGCTTCTTCTTGCTTAGGTCCCCAATCAAACTTAACTGCTTTACAGGTTAGCTTAGTTAATGGTACAACTATTTTGGAAAAATCCTTAATAAACCGTCTATAGTAGCAAGCTAAACCTATAAAACTTCTAATTTCCATTGCAGTTTGCGGAGCCTTCCAATTGGTAATTGCCTCTATCTTAGCAGGATCTACATGAATACCTTCGTGATTCACCATGTGTCCTAAGAATTGTACTTCTTGTAACCAAAATTCACACTTTGAGAATTTGGCGTACAACTTTTCTTTTCTTAACAAAGTTAAGAGTGCATGTAAGTGCTGACTATGTTCGTCCTGACTTTTTGAATAAATAAGTATATCGTCTATAAACACAATTACAAATTTATCCAAATACGGTTTACAGATTCTATTCATCATGTCCATGAATGCTGCGGGTGCATTCGTTAACCCGAAGGGCATGACTGTAAACTCGTAATGACCATACCTAGTTCTGAAAGCAGTTTTAGGTATGTCTTCCTCTTGTACCTTCAATTGATGATATCCGGAGCGTAAATCTATCTTAGAAAAATATCTAGCTCCTTGAAGTTGATCGAAAAGATCATCAATCCTAGGTAATGGGTATCGGTTCTTAACTGTAACCTTATTCAATTCTCTATAATCGATACACATTCTCATTGAACCATCCTTCTTCTTTACAAACAACACTGGCGCTCCCCAAGGGGATGAGCTAGGTTGTATGAAACCTTTACTTAGTAATTCATCTAATTGCTTTTTCAGTTCTAACATTTCTGTGGGTGCTAACCGATAAGGTGCCTTAGCTATCGGTATAGTTCCTGGAATTAGATGAATCCTACCTCCCTATCTGGTGGTAATCCTGGTAATTCTTCTGGGAATACCTCTGGGTATTCTGAGACTACAGGGATTTCCTTAAGCTCTTTTCCCTTAGTACTAATGATTACTGAAATCATATATACTATTCCTTGTTTTTGTTCATAATTAACAACTTTCATTACTGATATGAACTTCATAGGCTTACGTGGTTTATCTCCTGTAATCACAATTACTTCTCCGGTGGGTGCCTGAATTTCTATAGAGTTTTTATCACAGAGAATTCGAGCATGGTTGGCTACTAACCAATCCATTCCTAACACAACATCGAATTCAGCTAATTTCATAGGTAACAGATTTGCAGAAAATTGATGACCTAAAAGTCCTATTTCTATATTTTGCAAAACCTTATCTATTTTAACTGAATTTCCATCAGCCGTTTCGACTATAAAAATCTGCCTAATATTGGTTAAGGGTATATTAAGAGCTTGGCAGAATGAAGTATTAATAAAACTTTGGTTTGCACCAGAGTCAAATAATACTTTGGCGTAAATGTTGTGAACTAAGAACGTACCGGCTATTACATCAGGAATCATCTCGGCTTCCTGAGTAGTTAACTGAAATGCTCTGACATTCTTCTTAGTAGCTCCATCGGTTGTCTTGGCTTTGTTGTCTGCTGGTTTGACCAATTTAGGACATTCTGGTCTAAAATGTCCCTTTTCTCCACAGTTATAGCAGACTCTTGTTTTCTTTCTGCATTCCTCTTCACGATGTCCTACCATTTTACAAAAATTGCAGGTTACATTACATTTTCCAAAATGTTTCTTTCTGCAATTCCTGCAAAACGGCGGATTTGAAGATTGCCCCGTTCCTCTTTTCTTAAAACTGTTATAATTACCCATACGAAATCCTTGGGTAATTTTCTGAGCCAGTTCCTTCTTCCTGTTTTCATCTTGCGTGCGTACCAGTTCGTCGGTTAGGGTATTGGCTAATTCCACAGCATCGTCAATCGTACGAGGTCTCGCAGCTTTAACGATGTTACGGATTTCACTAATTAATCCCCAAATATAACGAGAAATGAGTACCGGTTCTGGCGAAGCCAGCGTTGGTACCACTCTAGCATATTCAAAGAATGTCAAAGTATAACCGCGACAATCTACACCTATCATTCTATGGTTTAAAAACTTATTTGTCGTTTGATCTTTTTCATATTCGGGACAGAATTTTCTTTCTACAAGATTCTTAAATTCTTCCCAGTTCATGGCATAAGCCCTATTTCTTCCTTTTGCTTGTAACACCGTGTTCCACCATTCTAGCGCCCCTTCTTTAAAAAGGTTTGACGCGTACATGACCTGATCATCCTGAACACATTTACTTATGGCAATTACTGCCTCGGTTTTCTCTAACCAACGCAGTGCCGCAATCGCTCCTTCATTGCCTGCAAACTCAGTGGGTTTACAAGCAAGAAATTCTTTATAAGTGCAACCAGGTGTTGCAGCTTTTATTTTCTTAGGGAGCGGAGCTTGCCGTGGTTCATTATCATGATTAACATGATCATTGCCTCCGTTTACACTATTACTGAAGTTATCTTCAGAAATACGTTTGCTAGGAATGATTTGTTGCGGTTCTATTGGATTTTTAACAGCAGCAACAAATGCTAGAATAGCATTGGCTATCCCTTGAGCAACTATATTTTCTATATCCTGCCTAGTCATATATTGATCCCCCGGTTGTTGCTCAGATTGATTAATCTCATTAACTGGTTCATTATTAGCGTTTTCCATCTGATAATTAATATATATAATTTATTAGTATCAAATAAATAACAATTACACAAAACAATTATACAGAATTCATAACACCAATATAGCCAAAACTATCGATTCTCGATTTCCATTTATATTTAATAGTATGCATCAATACACACTATTATCTTACAAAGTTTTATTTGTAGTTATTTTACAGACTGATTTTACTTATTACTATTACACCACTATAGTTCCATAAACCCCCTATCTTTTGTCAGTTGGTGTTCTAGTAACGACGTTCCTTCTTATCGTAAGTCCAGGAGATCTGTCCCAAAATCTCTTGGATCTTATTCCCAGTATCTACTAGTTCTTTGTCAAAATGGCGAAGTTCAGCCATTTTCTCGTTACTCATTGGTGGATTTGGTAAAGGTTCTAGATTGAACTTAGGAAAAAGCTTATAGGGATGGTTTTGTAACAGTATTTCATTATTCAACCATTCGTCTATTTGCGAGTGGATTGAAAGGTTTGGAATAGCTGGTTCTAAGTTCATTGGTAGTTGTGTTTCAAGAGAATGAATAAAATCATTTTCATTAACAGGATTAATGCTATCATAGCTTGTCAATATCAAATCTAGCTCTTCCTGAGATGGTAACCCCTCAATTTGCCTAGAGCTTTCCCCAATTTCCATTTTCTTAGGTTTGGGTTTCTCGAGAGGTAAAGCGTTGAATTCTATAGGTTCTTCTATGTCTGGTATGTACCTATTGAAATCTCTGGAAACCTCTATTCTTACCGGATAAAGATTTAAATTCTGAAAGGCGTCAGACAAGTCACTCATGCTGTTTAGCAAAATTCACCAAATTACTAAGTTAAAAATCATAACAAAATTTTATAAAAAACTTTTAAATATTATTTCATACTGGGTAAGGTTTCTAGACTGTAGGTAATCCAGGTACTAAAACTTTGAGTCAAATTATTTTAAAGATTTATATTTATTGCTACAGTGGCTAGCATATAAAGATCTGCCCATACTGTACACAATTAATCAGATAATAAAACACATAATCATAAAATAATAATTAATAAGAAATTAAGTATTTTCTAAATACATAATTGGCTTAAATCAGTGGCTCTGATACCACCTTTTTCTGTCACGGCCCCCGACCCGGTTTGACCCGTTTCAGGAGCCGCGGAACAGAAATCCCGTGGTATTTAATTAACAGCGGAAGTTTTCTTCAGGATCTTTTTTAAAAACTGAAATATTTCCCGATTATTTTATTTCACAACTCGGGATAAAACCCGGTAATTTACAATCTTGAGATTTCACGAAGAAATCTTTTATTTTACAAAACATGTTTCTTTATTTTATATTGAGCCACTTCCTTAAGCTGATAGTGCTTCGCGGCACTTTTCCTGGATCACAACAGATCACCTGAAACATGTTTGAAAAAGGTTTTGTCAGCGGGAAATACTGAGTGAATCATTCTATTTATGAAAATGACTCGTTTGTTATAATTTACAGTATTAAGAGAGATTACAATGTTTCAGATATCAAACCAACTACCCACAATACTTGTCACTCGAACATCCATCGGAAGCCTCTTTACCCGATGGTGTCTCTGACTATGGTCATATCACTCATTGGCTAACTCGTTGTCCAATAGTGACGGTTATCAAGTAATGTATACAAAACCCCACATACCGGCTGTAACTTGGTGATTACATAAACTTAATCACTGTAATTATAACCTTGAAAATAAATATGATTTCAAAAGTAATTTGATAAAAAGAGAATGACTCACATTGTAGATTTAATTGAGCAGAGCCTAGCCTACTGATTAGCCTTTTAACCTAAATTAATAACAGGCACACAATTCGGTTAGTAACTTAATACAGCATTTACGACAATTCACGAGATTAAACCCTCACAACGATTTACAAGTGCAATACTTAACAATTCAGCAGATTCACAACGAATGACAGAGTATAGTCCGAATTCGAACAGCACTCAAACATTCAAGTCGAAATCACGATGAATAACAAAGTATAAACTCAATTTGAGCGGCACTTAAACAATCGTTGGATAGTTATAATCGATCGGACGTTGAATCGTAATAGCGATCGAGTTATTACCCTGATTGCGGCGTCGATTAGTGAATCGTGTGTGTTAATTGTGATAAACAGAGCTTATCTCAGTCTACGAAACGAATTTCTTCGTCGTTTAAGCGCCAAACTTCGATTGCCAATGTCTGCTATTTATAGTGAAATTTTGGCCAGGCTTACGGACCGTAACAAATAACCCTTACGGTCCGTAAGGGACACCTAATTTTTTATAGAGTAGCCACGTCTGGGACTAGCCTAGCTGAGTCAGTAGTTTCGTAATTTTTTTATATGACAACGTTTTAAGTAGATAATCGTTAACTAGGTTTTATCCCCCCTGAGTTTTAGGGGCCCTGATCCTGATTCCGATTGTTCTGAAAATTTTAGGGTTTATGCAGAATCACTTGGGTGTCTCAATTAGGGTTTCCTATTGGATAAAATAATATAATAATTAGGACTTTTAATGAGAGTTGTTACACTGCGCATTGTCAGTCTAGCCACTCAATTACCCTCCTTCACTCCTCGGCTATAAATACCTATCCCGGACCAGGTTTGAGGTATCGCTTATCTACTCTCTCACTCTTACTACTATCACACACTTTGCTCTCAAGCAAATTACTGATTCTCACGCCGAAAAGTGGTAACAAGGAGCACCACCCACCCAATCCTCCTTGTTACGAGTCACGGTTTGCTTTCCTTGTGTAGGAGATAGATCAGCAGACGATCCAGCCACCGATCCTATGAAAGAAGGGATTAACCCTACTTGGTGAGACCAGTGAATTAACCTCCCTTGGTTAACCACTGTTTCATCATTGGCGCCCACTACTACTCTTAGAACTTTTTCCCATCTCTCTCTTTCTTGAAGATCATGTCTAATCGTCAACATAATGTTACTGGGGAAGATTTTACCACCACAAACGCAGGACCTACAGGGAACACTCCCCCGGTCCAACAAATAGGCCACATTGGCACATCCGGACATGGGGGGGCGCTCCACCATGTTCATTCCAGACTTTTCGCAGTACGCCTTAGTACTGCCACAAGGAGTGGATCTCCACACCTGTTACTTCGAACAACAGGTTGTTCTTACTGTAGCCTATAACAACGGTTGCGCAAATGCGCAACCATCCTGAGGACCCACACCCGCGCCATATACACCTGCGGCTCGTATCTTGCAATACGAGGGCAGGGCACCAACACACCCTGCTTCTCGGGATAGGCGTAGGCCACGTGGATCCTCCTACTGTACTGTCTACACGCTCCAGGAGGACGACTCCACTTATGGATCCCGGGCTAGGGGACCGGTACATGACTGCCTGGGCCCACATGGAGAATATCAGCGAGAGTCAGCTGCTCGCCGAGTGTCCGGTATACACAGCCATCTAGGACCAAACCGCCACAACGAGGGATACGACCGCACCGACCCAAACGACCATACATACTGCGGGGACTCTCAATCGGCTTACAACCGATCGGGGGATTACAATTACTATCCCCCATGCAACCCCGCACCGTATACGATCGCGCTGCAAAGCATGATCAAGCTCAACCCTACAGGCCAAAGTCTGCCGCCGAAAACTCCAAATTCATAAAGGAGATTGCCGTAGTCCTGCTCACCACGAGCAAACTTCCGCTCACGGTAGGCAAGTACAATGGTTCGTCAGATCCTGACGACCATATGAACATCTTCACCGGGGCTGGGGTCATCGCTCATTGGGAAGAGCCCACCTGGTGCCATTTTTTCCCCCAGACCCTCACTGGACTAACGAGGGCCTGATTTGATCCTTTGCCAGTAGGATCACCGGCCTCATTCGAACAATTGCAAGAAAAATTTCTTGCTCATTTTAGCCAGCAAAGATGTCACAGGCGCGATTCGTTAGACGTCATGAACATCTGGCGCGGAGAGAACGAAAGTTTGGAAGCTTTCGTCATCCGCTACAACAAAGAATGCCTCGAAATTGGCGGGGTAGCGGACCAACTGGCCCGCAATCATTTCCTCTGAGAGGTCAACCACGACGAAATGATTATGACAATATCGGGCAAGGATGGCTTGCTAGAAAAATGGGATGACGTCATGGCGGCAGTCAAGACGTACGCCCAAACCACACTATCTCTCAGACCCCACACTGGTAAAACCCGCCCCCAGACGGAAGGTCAATCCTCCTGCCAAGATCCCAAGCGCAACAACAATAAGCGCAACCGGGATACATGGAATCGAGGCAACGATTCCAAACCATACACCTCGCGCGGGTATCAGCCTGACGCGAGGGCAATCATTAATGCCCAGCGAGATCAGCGGGCATCCAAGAAAGAGTCTCGGGACCGCAATTGGACCGAGCTCACGAAGTCGCCAAGGGACGTCCTCCTCACGGACGCGCAGATCCTGCGACCGGCCCAACCAATGAATTCTAAAAAAGGGCAAGACTTGACCCTTTATTGTGAATACCATAAAGACTCGGGTCACTCTACAAACAATTGCATCAGTCTCCGATTGGAGATCGAACGAGCCCTGAAAGAGGGGAAGCTGCAACACCTGTTGTAAGTTGCGCCAGAACAAACTGAGTGCATCACCCCCAACGACGAGGGCACCTCCAGCGGAAAGAAGGCCATGTATGTGGCAACCACCCATATGATCAATGGGGGCCGCGGAAAGTCGCGCAAAGCGGCGAGGAGAGGGGACGGCGACTAGCGTGACGAGCAAGTCGTTTTCCTCAAAGTTTGAGGCGGACCATGCGACAGGCGCGTCGTCATCATCACCGACTACCTGGCTCATTACTGCACCGAGCGTCTATTTATAGACCTGGGCAGTACCTCTGATATCATCTATGAGTAATGCTTCAACCAATTCGATGAAAAGGATAAAGATCGAATTCAGCCGGTGGACTACCCATTGGCCGGGTTTGCGGGGGAAACGGTGTTCCTCCTAGGCCAAATCACATTCCCTGTGCGCCTTACCAACGGTAAGCACACGCGGGTCGAGGAGGTAAATTTCATGGTTTTACTCCATACCTCCCGCTACGACGTGCTTCTCGGGAGAGAATCACAGGGCGATTTCAAAATGATAACGTCCGTTCCCCACTCTGCTATCGGGTTTCCAATCGAAACGGGGATCGCGATAATCTACGCCCTCAGAGAAGTAATGTCAACAGACGAACTGCGTCCGGCCAAGACGGCAAGGCTTACCCCCAAAACCGAACCAGAAAAATGGATACTTAATGCAAGGTACCCTAAACAAACGGTCACAATGGTTCACGCCATGTCCAACAACACAAGAGAGTGCCTGAAGCAACTTCTCTTCAGGAATAAAGACATCTTCACGTGGAAACCCTCCGACATGACAGGCGTCCCATGTGAGGTCGTGCAACACTTCTTAAATACCCTAACGGGTATCAAGCCCGTGATCCAGGGACAACGCCACCTGGGATCAGTAAAGAACGAGGCGATGAATGAGCAAGTCAAGGAACTGTTCTCCGCAGGCATCCTACGAGAAGTAAAATACCAGACTTGGTTATCAAACCCAGTCATGGTAGAAAAAGCAAGTGAGGGCTGGCGCATGTGCGTCGATTACAAAGACCTTAACAAAGTCTGCCCCAAAGATTTACTTACTTCCGTAGATCGACGAAAAGGTCGACAATCTAGCGCCGTTCTGATGGAAATGTTTCCTCGATTGCTACAAAGGCTATCATCAGGTACAGATGGCAATCGAGGATGAAGACAAAACGGCATTCCACACCCTTACCGGAAATTACTACTACACAAAAATGTCGTTCGGGTTGTGCAACGAGGGCGCAAACTATCAAAAACTGATGAACGACACTTTTGGTGACCAAATCAGCAAGAGTGTCGAGATTTACATGGACGACCTAGTCGTCATGAGCATGGAGGAAGACACCATGCTCCAAGATATCGAAAGTACGTTCCAAACTCTGTGAAGCATTAACATGAAGCTCAATCCAGGGAAATGCTTGTTTGGAATGGAAGAAGGAAAGTTTCTTGGATTCATCATCACAAAAGATGGATTCAAGGTTAACCCGAAAAAAGTTCAGGCAATCGAGCGCATGCCATCGCCCTCAACGATAAAGGAGATGCAAAGGCTAGCCGACTGGCTTGCCGCATTAAAAATATTCTTAGCCAACTACGCGGCCAAATCTTATCCCTTTATCACCACCCTGAGCAACTGCCTAAAGAAAGAACAGTTTCAATGGACTGTAGAGGCAGAATGCGCCTTCCGGGAGATGAAAGAGTGTTTGATCCAGCTACCAACTCTCACCGCACCACGCAAAAAAGAACCACTCATCATGTACTTATCCGCCGTAGATAACGCGATGCGTGCAGTACTCATAGTGGAGAGAGAAGGCGTCCAAACACCAATCTATTACGTCAGCAGAATGCTTAACGATCTAGAGACAAGATACTCCATCATGGAAAAGTTGGTCCTCGCGCTGGTACATGCATCTAGATGGCTACTCCGATACTTTGTAGATCATGTCATCACCGTTTTAACCAACTACAGGATCGGGCAAATCCTCTCAAAGCCCGAAATCTCTGGAAGACTTGCCAAATGGGCTATTGAACTTGGAGGACACACTCTTGTTTATAAGTCGCGCCCAGCAATCAAGGGGCAATTTTTAGCTGACTTCGCTGCGGAGGTACCAGAGAATCGCATCCAAGAATGCGAAGATCAACAAAATCCTACACCTCCTTCATCCCCATCAGACATCTGGGCACTATACACTGATGGTGCGTCCAATGAGGACGACGCGGGTGCAGGTCAGCGACTCGTCAGCCCTGACGGCCAAGAACTTACTTACGCCATACGCCTAGACTTCAAAAGTACAAACAATGAGACGGAATACGAGGCATTGCTCGAAGGGATACGTTTGGCAGTTAAACTCGGCGTGCAACATTTGGAAGCTTGCGTCGATTCATTACTAGTTGCGAGGCAAGTCCGCGGAGAGTACGCCGCGAAAGGGGACATCATGATCATCTATCTAGAACAAGCCAAGCAACTGACATCATAGTTCACCTCCTTCAACATTCTACATATCAACAAGAGTGAAAACAAACCTGCGGATGCACTTTCAAAACTGGCATCAACCAGCTTCCAACACCTGGCAAAGGAAATACGTATTGAGGTTCTCAAGAACCCTTCAGTACCCCTGTGCCAAGTCAACGATATTGTCACACCCTGATATTTCCACGTATTACCGGTGGGCCCAGTGGGGAGTATCGTGACGTAGTTGATATCATCATAGTCAAACAACACAATTTTAAATGCACAGCGGAAGCAAAAGATAGATTTATTTCAACCGAATAAATTGTAATATTGAGTATCACAAAGTAGTTGAAACAGATCCACAGGCGGATCAAATAAAAAAGAAAACATAGTTCATCAGACATTAAATGCATCCAAGCTTGCGAGACTCTTATTAATGCTAAGGAGAGGCCAGCCTATTTAGATTAGTACCTGCACTTAATCTTTTTGGAAAAATACGTCAGTTTACATTGGTAAATACAATTACCTGGCTCATTTTGAAAAGGTTTAGAAACATTGATTTGAATGCACAAGGCACAAAACATTTTATAACTTGGGATAATTATTTATATATAAACTTGTAAAAGAATTACATGTTCGTTATACGTTCAGTATCCCAGATTGACACCGGGTTAAAGATTAATAGACACACCACATGATATAGTCCCGCGGCGAGTTATTCCCGAAACCGACGGTTATACCTTATTATTTATATATGCACTGTCGGGTGTACGCCTACACCCCGTGCTTAGGTCGTGGCCATTTCTTAAAATGATGCCAAGGATATCCGGGACATGGTCATTAACCCCCCAAAGGCTTTAAGCAAACAAAACAATTTAAACGGGACATTTCAATAAATTAATCTTCATACAATTAAAAATTCAATGCCCGACCAAGCGGTATTTTATATACCGTACCCCAAGCCCCGTATAGGGAAAATAAGTTAAAAGTATTTACCTTTGCATGTATTAATCACAAACAGCAAGTGTACGTAGCTTTTACTGGGTCTCCTATTCTAGAACAAAGGTTTTTAATAACTTATTAGATTCCTAACGGGTCTTTAATTAAGCCTAAACTTAGACCGGTTAGTTTTAAAAGAAGATACGGTTCAAACACATGATTAAGCGAAGACCGAAATGTAATGTGATTTAGACCCGAAAAGTTTGAAGACTTGTATAATATGGGTAAACTAAACACATTCTGGATTTTGAGACAAAAACGATAAGGTTTGACCCGTTTCGGTCAATTTATGCAAACTAGTTACATAAACCGAACCGAACGTGAAAAATGCATAACGGGTAACCATAAGAGTCATATACAGGTTTTCTAAGTTAATATGCCTTAAATAGGTTGTGACATCAGTAAGATAACTTCTATTATGCCCAAAATGGATTTAAACTCAAATTATGCCCCGTAGGGGTATTTTGGTCATTTAAAAGGTTATAAAAGAGATTTAATATAAATCTGAGTTTCAGGTCTGATATAATCAGTAAATATCCTTAATTTAATAGGCTATATCAGTAGGGTATTACATATATGTGAGATTTACCATTTATAACTAAATTATGCACCGTAGGGGCATTTTGGTAATTTCACTTAAGCCTAAAAGGTCAAAACTGGAAACCTGAGTTTAAAACTTTTGCTTACTGTTAGAATATAAAATTTTACTAAAAATATCAGTAGCTATCAATTCTTATATATTCAAAATAGTTTTAGTACATACTATGCGTTTAAAACGCGTAAAAAGGCGATTTTAAGCGATTTCCGGGTTTTATAAAGAAAGCTGATATTTTATTATTCCAGAAGGCTCAAAATATTTTATTTATCATGTTAGATCAGTAGAAAAAGGTTTGGTACCAAAAATATTTGTAAAACTCATTTTATAGGCCAAAAGGGCAAAATCGATCATTACCGAATCAAGCTTAGAACTCTAGGTTATGCTTAGCCTAAAATTAAATAAAAATCTTCAAAAATACCAAAATATTATTTTATATCAGTAGGTAAAAAGTTTGGTATCAAAAATTGGGTTTAGATAGGCTATACGCTAATTACGCCGTTTAATTAACAAAAAAGCTTTTCATTTACGCTAATGAGCATAACTCCTAATTTAGACCTCAAATTGATGTCAAATTTTAAGGACAACTTTATAAATCAGTAACTAAAGTTTCTATTCTTTTACTTTTTCAAAAATCACATTTTAAGGTCATACGGGCATAATAGTCAACATTTAAGCATTTAACGGAAACATGCATATGAATCGGATAACTAATGAACCAAGTTGTATAATCACAGAGGGTTATACTAACGTGAAACCTGGTCCAAATAAAGCTCTAAGGCATTTCTAAAACATGCTACATTGGTTCAGAACTGAAAGTCAAAGCAAAAGTCAAATTATGCGACTTTTGGTTCCGAACCGAGCCTAGACTGAAAATTGTTGGGTTGAACATGTTTAGACATGTTCTTACATTGATTACCAAGTTATATTAGTGATAAAATAGGTTGCATAGCTTCTACATTGTTAATTATGCATTTATTTGAAAATAAGCTTTCTGTTGACTTTATAAGATTAACTTTGACCCGACAATTGACCTAGTTAGAGTGGGAATCAGAGGGTGCCCTTTTAAGGGTTTATTGCCCACATAATTACCAACTCATAGGTACTTTCAATTCGTGATTTGACTGGACAAATTTTAATTAATCACGAAGTCAAACCTTAATTACGACGGTTTGACTTTAGGCTAATTAACTAGGTAAAACTGAATTAAGGAAGGTTAAGGATACTTACTGAAGTCCTATGCACGACTAAGAATGCTTGGGAAGTGCCCTTGAGCTCCAGAAATCTTCAGAACAAGTGTTTGGAAGCTTTCCAAGTGAATTGCTCAAGTGTTAGTTTACAAGTGCAACAATGGGCACTATATATAGCCAAAGAAAGTCATGGAGATTGATCCAGGTGTTAAGGGAACTTCCAGGGATGAAGACAAGTTCCTAGGGACGTGTATCATGCAGCAAGAGGGTGGCAAACTCGCTGAATCGCGTAAACATGCAAGCTGCCACGTTTAAACAGGTTTGCTGCCACTAGTAGTCCGTCGCGCGGTGCCACGGACGAGTGCCCATGTGGTGGCGCGGCGCCAGCACCCCAAATATCAGCCAACATGTTTCAAAATGTGACACTTTCACCCCCTGGACTTTCTAATGTGTAGTTTCTTCCATTTTAGGCACTTTTAACCCTTGGAATTTATATTACTATGATCCATGAGATAAAACCAATCATCAATAGGTCCGGTTTCGTTAAACGATAACCGAAAACACAAGTTTTGCCTCGTTGACGCTTTTAACCCCTCGTACACGAATATTATCATAACTTTCTCATACTTTATCGAAACCTTGTGAAATTTTTTATCACTTATTCTCGTGAGCATAATTAATCGTTACAAAGCTTCGGATTTGCTAAAAGGTCACTCAGAGGTATACTTTAAACATGTTGACACGTTTAACCCCTGTAGTTTGCAATCTCTCACTTTCTTCCACAATTAGCTTCGTATGATCCATAATTTATTCGTTTAAGGGTATAAACATCGTGTAGGGTTATTGTAAGGCATATTTATCCGTTGTTGACATTTTGAACCCTTATATTCATATACTTTCTTTGTTTGTCAACTTTAGTCCTTCATAAGCAACCTTCTACACGTTTAAAGCTCATGACACGTGTCGATACATTATTGGTCATAAATTTTCGAGGTGTTACATCCTCACCCCCTTAAAAGAAATCTCGACCTCAAGATTTACTGAAACAAATGAGGGTATTTTTCTTTCATTGTGGACTCTACCTCCCACGTGTACTCGGAACCTCTGCGGGCATCCCATTTAACCTTTATAATTGGCACATGCTTCCTTCAAAGCTTCTTAACCTGTCGATCCTCGATCGACAAAGGTTTTTCCACAAATTTCAAACTCTCATCTATATGCACATCTGTATGTGGTATGACTAGTGATTCATCAGCTAGACATTTCTTCAGATTGCAGATGTGGAATACATTATGAATACCACTGAGCTCTTCAGGCAAGTTTAACTTATAAGCCACTGATCCGACACATTCGATGATCTCGAATGGTCCTATGTACCTTGGGCTTAATTTGCCTTTCTTACCAAAACGCATCACTCCTTTCTAGGGTGATACTTTAAGCAACACTTTGTCACCAACCTCGAACTTTAGAGGTTTACGCCTTAAGTCTGCGTAGCTTTTCTACCTATCTCTGGCAGCTTTCAGGCGGTTACGAATTTGGACAATCTTGTCCGTTGTTTCAAGGACTATATCAGGTCCTGATAACTGAGCTTCTCCTACTTCTGCCCAACAAATAGGCGTCCTGCATTTCCTACCATATAATGCCTCAAAAGGCGCAGCCTGAATGCTTGTATGGTAGCTATTGTTATAGGAGAACTCGATCAATGGCAGGTGGTTATCCCACCTACCACCTAAGTCAATCATACATGCACGAAGCATGTCTTCCAAAGTTTGGATCGTACGCTCACTCTGTTCGTCCGTCTGAGGATGGTAAGCCGTACTGAAATTTAAGCGCGTGCCCAAAGATTCTTGGAAACTTTTCCAAAAATGTGATGTGTACCTAGTATCTCTGTCGGAGATAATAGACACTGGTAAGCCATGAAAAGATACAATCTTATCCACGTACAACTGGGCTAATATGTTGGAGCTATGAGTCTCTTTGATGGGTAGGAAATGTGCTGACTTAGTCAGTCTATCTACTATGACCCATATAGTATCATTTCCTTTCTTTGTCTTTGGCAACTTGGTGATAAAATCCATTGTCACCATCTCCCACTTCCAGGTCGGAAGTTCAGGTTGTTGTAGCAAACCTGACGGCTTTTGATGTTCAGCTTTGACTTGAGCGCACGTCAAACATTTGGCTACATAGGTAGCTATAGACTTCTTCAAGCCTATCCACCAATAGTTTGCCTTCAGATCCTGGTACATCTTGTCAGCTCCAGGATGAACGGAGTATTTAGAACTGTGGGCTTCCTGGAGGATCACATCCCTAAGTCCTCCATAAACTGGAACTCATATTTGTCCATTTAATCTCAGGATTCCGTCCTTACCATAAGATAACTGCTCTTCAGTTACTCCTAGCTTCTCATTAGGATAGTTAGCTTCTAATACAGCTTCTTTCTGTGCTGCTAGCAATCTTTCATTCAAACTATTCTTTAATTCAATGCTCTTGGCATTGATTCTTATAGGCTTCACCTTTTCCTTTCTACTTAAGGCATCGGCGACTACATTCGCCTTGCCTGGATGGTATCGTATTTCACAGTCATAATCATTCAAAGTTTCCATCCATCGTCGTTGCCTTATGTTCAAATCCTTCTGATTGAACAGATGTTGAAGGCTCTTGTGATCAGAATAGATCACGCACTTGGTTCCATACAAGTAATGTCTCCACAGTTTTAGTGCAAATACAACGGCACCCAACTCCAAGTCATGGGTGGTGTAATTCTTTTCGTGCACTTTTAATTGTCGAGAAGCGTAGGCAATAACTTTGCCTTTCTGCATAAGCAAACATCCCATACCTGTGTGTGATGCATCACAATAAACCACAAACTCTTCGATTCCTTTAGGCAATGTCAACACAGGTGCATTGCTCAATTTCTGCTTGAGAATGTCGAAGGACTCTTGCTGCTTAGGACCCCAATCAAACTAGATATTCTTGCGGGTTAATGAAGTTATGGGTGCTGTAATTCTTGAAAAATTTCAATAAAAACCTATAATATCCTGCCAGACCTAGAAAACTGCGAATCTCAGTGGGCGTCTTCGGTTCTTGTCAATTCATGACAGCTTCAACTTTAGCGGGATCTACTTGGATACCATGCTCACTAACTACATGTCCAAGAAACTGGACTTCGCGAAGCCAAAATTCACACTTTGAAAATTTGGCGTAAAGTTTCTCCTGCTGAAGCAGTTCCAGAATACATCGAAGGTGCTTCTCATGGTCGGCCTGATTCTTTGAATAAATCAGAATGTCGTCAATAAAGACGATTACAAATTTGTCCAAGTATGGCTTGCAGACACGGTTCATGAGATCCATGAACGCTGCTGGTGCATTAGTGAGCCCAAAAGGCATCACTAAGAACTCGTAATGACCATAACGAGTCCTAAATGTAGTCTTGTGTACATCTTCATCTTTAACCTTCAGTTGATGGTAGCCTGATCTCAAGTCGATCTTGGAGAAGTAACTCGCCCCTTGAAGTTGATCGAACAGATCGTCGATCTTGGGCAATGGATATCTATTCTTGATAGTGACTTTGTTAAGCTCGCGATAATCGATGCATAGACGCATCGACCCATCCTTCTTCTTCACAAACATGATTGGTGCGCTCCAAGGAGATGAACTAGGATGAATGAAACCTTTTGCCAACAATTCATCTAACTGGGTCCTTAACTCTTTCATCTCTGTTGGTGCCAACCTGTAAGGTGCCCTTGCAACAGGTGCTGCTCCTGGAATAATGTCAATTCTGAATTCTACTTGCCTATCTGGTGGTAAACCAGGTAATTCTTCAGGGAATACTTCGGGATATTCAGAAATGACGGGGATATCTTCAATCTTAGGCTTCTGCTCATCAATAGTTACCTGTGCCATATAAATGACACAACCCTTCTTCAAACACCTAGATGCCTTGAGCATAGACACTTGCTCAGGCAGTCCATACTGGGTATCTCCCAGAATGGTAAGTGACTCACCAGACGGAGTCTTGATCACCACTTGCTTCTTGTTGCAAACAATCTGGGCTTGGTTATGGGATAACCAGTCCATGCCTATAACTATATCAAAACCGGCTAATTTCAAAGGAAGTAGGGACAAAGGAAAAGAGTGGTTCCCAATGGATATGAAACATCCATCTAACACGGTTGATGCGGTTTCTATGGTACCATCGGCTAATTCAACCTCATATTTTATGCTTAGGGTTCTAACAGGTAGGTCTAACAACTTACAAAACTTATCATCAACAAATGACTTATCTGCTCCAGAATCAAATAACACCCTTGCATAAACATCATTAATAAGGAAGGTACCTGTTATGACATTATCATTCTGGATCGCCTCCTGTGCGTTCATCTGGAAGACCCTAGCATTGGTCTTTTTCCCTTCCTCATCTTTCTTAGCAAACTTTGGGCAGTTGGACTTGATATGCCCTTTTTCATTGCAGTTATAACACGTAGCATCCTTGATTTTCTTACAGTCTAATGTCTTGTGCTCAGAATATTTACAAATCCCACAAACCCTCGGCTGTGGCTGGGATTTCGATTCATATCTGCACCTCCCGAAATGGTGCTTCTTACAGATCTTACACTTAGGCTTATCCCCTGACTGTTGACCATCCTTTTTAGTTCCAGAACTCTTCTTGTGGTCATTGTTTCCCTTACGCTTCATGTCTGAACGTCGTGAGTTGTCATCCTCACGCTTCCTCTTCTCAGCGTCTATGTTTCTCAGCGATCTCTGCCTGACCGCTTCCAAAGTAAGGGATAATGATATATCAGCTGCAGACCGAAAAGTAGCTGGTCTAGAGGCCTTCACACTGGCCTTGATTTCTGGGACCAAACCCCCAATGAAACGAGCTATCCTCTTGGGTTCCGGAGTTACCAGATACGGAACTAGTCTTGACATAGTGTTGAAGCTCATAAGGTAGGCTTGACAATCTAGATTTTTCATAACTAAAGACAAGAAATCAGACTCAATCTTTTCGACCTCATGCTGAGGGCAGTAGTTCTCCTTGATGAGAGCAACAAATTGATCCCATGTTAAATTGTACAGTGGGATTTTTCCAGTGGCCTGGATCAAAGATCTCCACCATGCTAATGCCTCGCCTTTGAATGACTGAGATACAAACTTTACCACATCATTATTAGCGCAACCACTTATATCTACCACGGTGTCCATCTCATCTAACCATGACATGCAGTCAACTGCTCCTTTCTCCCCAGTAAAATCCCTGGGTTTGCAGGAAACAAAGTACTTATAGGTGCAACCTTTATCACGTGGTTCTTGATTTAACACAGCTCTCTTAGATGGAACACTCCTCTGATTTGTTGAGTGATGAGAATCGCTTTTGTGAGTGGTATGAGTTCTAGAGGGTGGTTTAGAGTGTGGCACATACTGGGTCCTTACATGGGTACCACTGGATTCATTGAACTGTCTCTCCAAAGCTCATGTGACAGCATTATCTATTAATGCTTGTAACTCTGCTCCTGCTACGTTGACTCTGGAGGTGTCATGATTATCTCTGGGGTGGCTGTTGGCTTCGTCTGACCCGGCCATGTAGCTTGATTGCTACATAAAATAATGATTTTAATTCATTCAGAGGTTTATAACAGTTTTATCATTCTAGATGATTTATTAATCTTGGTATTTAAGAACTATTTTGATTAATTTGTTAGGCATATATATATTCAGGAATTTATAATAATCCTTAGTTATAATTAAAATATATTAATGGCAAAAAGGCCTAGTCACGTGGACGGTTTTAAATCTTTATTCATGATCTTATAGGATCAAGGTATTGAGGTTTTAATTTCTAATTCATTACCTCTTCTTAACAGGGGGTCGAAGACCACGACTGTCTTTTGTCTTGTATGACAATGAGTATAGCCCGTAGGCATTACATTCCTATTGGATGTTTAATATAATAAAAGAAGTTGGAAGAATCTAATGTAAGGATGACTTTTGTGATTTTATCGAACCACATTTTGTCAAGAGTGTTAACATGTTTTCAGATGTTAACAAGGATTGGAACCTTTTGAATAGGTTTTACCATTTTGGTCATGTCTGCAATGACATATAGACTAGGGTTTACCTTTAAGATTCTTTTTAATATTTTATTATAATGGTAGGTCTTATAAAAGGAATGTTATTTTTCATTTATTTTACATATTATATTTATGCATATAATTTATCAAAAATGAAAATTTAAATTAAATCATTCCACTGCAAAAATTTAAACAAGTACAGATTTGCCCTAAATGAGACTTCTACTGAAATAACATGCCCGTGCAGGGGCTTAAACATAAATAACATACCCACGCAGGGGTTAACAGAAATACATGCCCACGCAGGGGCAGAATACAGAAACAAATGTCCACGCAGGGACATCATTACAACACTAAGAACAAACAAACAAATAAAGGATTTAATGATCATTTTTGCTCTTTCCTTTAATTAAATTCGTCAGACTCTTGAACATTCCTTGGTTTTGCCTACGGTCTTCCCGCACTTCCTGCCGCACCTCATTAATCCTTTGAAGAATCTCCTGATGTTGCGGTGGTGAAATCACTGGCGGCTGCGGGGGTTACTGATATAGCGGAGGTTGAGGAGGTGGCGGTTGATGATACCCATAAGGTGGGTATCCATAGTGCGGGTAACCAGCTTGATATGGGATCCCAAAGGATCCTTCCGGATGATGGGCATTGTAGTTTGCCGCTGCTACCAGGTAAGGGTCAGCCTCGGCATACTTGTAGTTGGTGTGGATCGGCTGCTCAAAGGGATTATACGCCGCCGCACCGGTGTATGTAGGTATAGGGTCGCCAAAGCCCAACGGTGGTGGCGCGATAGGCGCATAGTTTACTTCCGAGATGGGGTTCTAAGGCCCACCCATCTGCGGGTCTTCATGGAGTGGCGGGTAGCGGCTGCCACTCGAAGGTTGAGGGGTGCTGATACGCACTCCTCCTCGCACGGACATCCGTGCGTTCGATCTTCTTCGCCTCGGTGGCTCTGGAGGCTGTTGATGAACTGGTGGTGGTGGCGGAGTGACTGCTACAAAACGGGAATCCTCGGAGGGATCCTGCTGCGGTTGTGGTGAGTTGTGGTAACTGGGAGTAAACACCCAGTCGATCTGTCTGAACCTCTCCTCATAGCTGTCGGGACCATTATAAGGTGATCCCACAAAAGGTGACCCATCCGAAATTTTGATGAGGTGGTTATGGGTCCCGGTTGGAGGCTCGGCGGGATCCGTGTCTTCGTCCATGTCCATCGCATGGTCGCCCGAGAAGTGGTCTTCAGGTCCTAGTGGGTTAAAACCCACTGGTTCTTCAATGTAGTTTGCCGGGTTGAACCGGCTTTGGAAGACAGGTGTCGGGTCATCGAATGAATAGTGAGGGCTGGATCTCTGGAGGGGAAAAAAAGATGGCTGCAGGTTATGGGACTCATTTTCAGAATGAGGCCCGTAGGAGTGGTGATAGGATGGTGACGAACTTAGCGAGACGGATCGCCTCGCTGGCTCTATATACGTCCTCCAATGCTCCTGAGGACTCGTACTCATCGAGGCTGGTGGGGTTCGTCTGTGTGAGGGCCCGGCCTCATGGTCGTGGCCGGTGATTGGTGCCTTTCCTCTTCCCCTGTTGAATCTTGGTGGCATGATTTAACCTGTCAACATAAACAAAGATAACAACAAGGAATATATATAAAGGACAAAAATAAAAACAAATCGGGATTTGTCCTAAGTTCTTTGTCTAGACTCGAAAATTTAGGAATGTGCAACTGTGTAACTGAGATTAAACACAAAAGGCTAGTGTTTAATTCACTCAGTATTGGCTCTGATACCAACCTGTCACACCCCGATATTTCCACGTATTACCGGTGGGCCTGATGGGGAGTATCATGACGTAGTTGATATCATCATAGTCAAACAACACAATTTTAAATGCACAGCGGAAGCAAAAGATAGATTTATTTCAACCGAATAAATTGTAATATTGAGTATCACAAAGTAGTTGAAACAGATCCATAGGTGGATCAAATAAAAAAGAAAACATAGTTCATCAGACATTAAATGCATCCAAGCTTGCGAGACTCTTATTAATGCTAAGGAGAGGCCAGCCTATTTCGATTAGTACCTGCACTTAATCTTTTTGGAAAAATACGTCAGTTTACACTGGTAAATACAATTAAATGACTCATTTTGAAAAGGTTAAGAAAAATTGATTTGAATGCACAAGGCACAAAATATTTTATAACTTGGGATAATTATTTATATATAAAATTGTAAAAGAATTACATGTTTGTTATACGTTCAGTAGCTCGGATTGACACCGGGTTAAAGATTAATAGACACACCACATGATATAGTCCCGCGGCGAGTTATTCCCGAAACCAGGGGTTATACCTTATTATTTATATATGCACTGTCGGGTGTACGCCTACACCCCGTGCTTAGGTCGTGGCCATTTCTTAAAATGATGCCAAGGATATCCGGGACATGGTCATTAACCCCCCAAAGTCTTTAAGCAAACAAAACAATTTAAACGGGACATTTCAATAAATTAATCTTCATACAATTAAAAATTCAATGCCCGACCAAGCGGTATTTTATATACCGTACCCCTAGCCCGTATAGGGAAAATAAGTTAAAAGTATTTACCTTTGCAAGTATTAATCACGAACAGCAAGTGTACGTAGCTTTTACCGGGTCTCCTATTCTGGAACAAAGGTTTTTAATAACCTATTAGATTCCTAACGGGTCTTTAATTAAGCCTAAACTTAGACCGGTTAGTTTTAAAAGAAGATACGGTTCAAACGCACGATTAAGCGAAGACCGGAATGGAATATGATTTAGACCCGAAAAGTTTGAAGACTTGTATAATATGGGTAAACTAAACACATTCTGGATTTTGAGACAAAAACGATAAGTTTTGACCCGTTTCGGTCAATTTATGCAAACTAGTTACATAAACCGAACCGAACGCGAAAAATGCATAACGGGTAACCATAAGAGTCATATACAGGTTTTCTAAGTTAATATGCCTTAAATAGGTTGTGACATCAGTAAGATATCTTCTATTATGCCCAAAATGGATTTAAACTCAAATTATGCCCCGTAGGGGTATTTTGGTCATTTAAAAGGTTATAAAAGAGATTTAATATAAATCTGAGTTTCAGGTCTGATATAATCAGTAAATATCCTTAATTTAATAGGCTATATCAGTAGGGTATTACATATATGTGAGATTTACCATTTATAACTAAACTATGCACCGTGGGGGCATTTTGGTAATTTCACTTAAGCCTAAAAGGTCAAAACTGGACACCTGAGTTTAAAACTTTTGCTTACTGTTAGAATATAAAAATTTACTAAAAATATCAGTAGGTATCAAATCTTATATATTCAAAATAATTTTAGTACATACTATGCGTTTAAAACATGTAAAAAGGCAATTTTAAGCGATTTCCGAGTTTTATAAAGAAAGTTGATATTTTATTATTCTAGAAGGCTCAAAATATTTTATTTATCATATTAGATCAGTAGAAAAAGGTTTGGTACCAAAAATATTTGTAAAACTCATTTTATAGGCCAAAATGGCAAAATCGACAATTACCGAATCAAGCTTAGAACTCTAGGTTATGCTCAGCCTAAAATTAAATAAAAATCTTCAAAAATCCCAAAATATTGATTTATATCAGTAGGTAAATAATTTGGTATCAAAAATTGGATTTAGATAGGCTATACGCTAATTACGCCGTTTAATTAACAAAAAGCTTTTCATTTACGCTAATGAGCATAACTCCTAATCTAGACCTCAAATTGAAGTCAAATTTTAGGGACAATTTTTTAAATTAGTAACTAAGGTTTCTATTCTTTTACTTTTTCAAAAATCACATTTTAAGGTCATATGGGCATAATAGTCAACATTTAAGCATTTAACGGAAACATGCATATGAATCGGATAACTAATGAACCAAGTTGTATAATCACAGAGGGTTATACTAACGTGAAACCTGGTCCAAATAAAGCTCTAAGGCATTTCTAAAACATGCTACATTGGGTCAGAACTGAAAGTCAAAGCAAAAGTCAAATTATGCGACTTTCGGTTCCGAACCGAGCCTATACTGAAAATTGTCGGGTTGAACATGTTTAGACATGTTCTTACATTGATTACCAAGTTATATTAGTGATAAAACAGGTTGCATAGCTTCTACATTTTTAATTATGCATTTATTTGAAAATAAGCTTTCTGTTGACTTTATAAGATTAACTTTGACCCGACAATTGACCTAGTTAGAGTGGGAATCAGAGGGTGCCCTTTTAAGGGTTTATTGCCCACATAATTACCAACTCATAGGTACTTTCAATTCGTGATTTGACTGGACAAATTTTAATTAATCACGAAGTCAAACCTTAATTACGACGGTTTGACTTTAGGCTAATTAACTAGGTAAAACTGAATTAAGGAGGGTTAAGGACACTTACTGAAGTCCTATGCACGACTAAGAATGCTTGGGAAGTGCCCTTGAGCTCCAGAAATCTTCAGAACAAGTGTTTGGAAGCTTTCCAAGTGAATTGCTCAAGTGTTAGTTTACAAGTGCAACAATGGGCTTTATATATAGCCAAAGAAAGTCATGGAGATTGATCCAGATGTTAAGGGAACTTCCAGGGATGAAGACAAGTGCCTAGGGACGTGTATCATGCAGCAAGAGGGTGGCAAACTCGCTGAATCGCGTAAACATGCAAGCTGCCACGTTTAAACAGGTTTGCTGTCACTGGTAGTCCATCGCGCGGCGCCACGGACGAGTGCCCATGTGGTGGCACGGCGCCAGCACCCCAAATATCAGCCAACGTGTTTCAAAATGTGACACTTTCACCCCCTGGACTTTCTAATGCGTAGTTTCTTCCATTTTAGGCACTTTTAACCCTTGAAATTTATATTTCTATGATCCATGAGATAAAACCAATCATCAATAGGTCTGGTTTCGTTAAACGATAACCGAAAACACAAGTTTTACCTCGTTGACGCTTTTAACCCCTCGTACACGAATATTATCATAACTTTCTCATACTTTATCGAAACCTTGTGAAATTTTTTATCACTTATTCTCGTGAGCATAATTAATCATTACAAAGCTTCAGGTTTTCCAAAAGGTCACTCAGATGTATACTTTAAACATGTTGACATGTTTAACCCCTGTAGTTTTGCAATCTCTCACTTTCTTCCACAATTAGCTTCGTATGATCCATAATTTATTCGTTTAAGGGTATAAACATCGTGTAGGGTTATTGTAAGGCATATTTATCCGTTGTTGACATTTTGAACCCTTATATTCACATACTTTCTTTGTTTGTCAACTTTAGTCCTTCATAAGCAACCTTCTACACGTTTAAAGCTCATGACACGTGTCGATACATTATTGGTCATAAATTTTTGAGGTGTTACAGACATCCAGTATAGTACAACGTTTTGGATGCGCCCATCATAAGATACCTACAATCAGGTATTGCCCTTGAGAATAAAGCAGAGGCACGCAAACTGTAGTACAAAACATGTCACTATCAAATGGGGGACGGTATATTATACCGCAAGTCATACCCGGGGCCACTCCTACGATGCGTCGACCCTCAAGATGCCACATATCTTGTCAGATAGATACATGAAGGAATATGTGGCATACATACAGGCCCGCGCATGGTAGTGGCCAAAATCATGAACGCTGGGTATTACTGGCCCGGCATGCACCTGGATGCTGTTAAGATCTTGCGCAAGTGTTTCAACTGCAACGACATGCAACAAAACATTGCACCCAAAGAACAACCTGATCCCCGTAACCACCACGTGGCCCTTCCAAAAATGGGCAATCGACGCGGTGAGACCCTTTCCAGATGCCCCAGGTGCGGTGAAATTTATCATAGTGGCTGTCGACTACTTCACCAAATGGGTAGAAGCAAAACCGCTAGCCTTTACCACCGCTATGATAAGAAGAAAGTTTGTCTGGGAACACATCAACTGCTATTTCAGTTTACCAATGTGCATCGTAACCGATAACGGCACCAACTTCGTTGCTGACGACTTCCAAAATTGGTTGAAAGAATTGAAGATTGAACATGGTTTCTCTTCCGTGGTGCATCCTCAAGGGAACGGCCAGGGAGAAAGTATCAGCAAAAGCTTAGTCAAAGGCATAAAGGCACGGTTGGGCACAGCCAGACGTGGCTGGGTCGATGAACTCCCAAGTATCCTATGGGCGCATAGGACCAACCCGAAGACAAGCAATGGCGAGACACCCTTCAGTCTAATCTACGGCTCTGAAGCGGTGATCCTGACCAAAATTGGTCTCCCTTCACCCAGAATGCTGGGTGTCAACAAAATTGACAATAGCGACGAGCGCAGGCTTGACTTAGACCTCTTGGAAGAAAGGCGTGAAAACGCAACAATCAACGAGGCTAAGTGTGACACCCGGCTTTTCAGGCCGTACCGTACAACTGTAACACGTGTTATGAATAGATAAAAGGCTGTATTTGACTGATTATGATGTTTATATATGATATTTAATGAGTTGGTAAATTTAAACCTTGGTAAAAATTATGTTGGCAACGATAAGATAAATGCTTATCGCGTAACGGTTAAAAGGCGAAACGAATGTCGGTGACCACCCGATCAGTGTTAAAATCCTAAAAATAATCTGTTATGATTAGAATAGTAATTTTAATCATATTCTTGATGAAAAATAAATTAAAACGCTAAGAAACTCTATTTTTCGAGTTTAAGCGCGTACCGCGCGATACTGCGCGTATTAGACAAAATACAGTCAACCCAGCCAGTCAAGGCAACTGGTAATTATTTCAGTAATAATTTTGTGTGATTATTTTTATAGAACGATAAAAATAATTTAAAACGTACTAAAACGGGATTAAAACGCTAGATAAAATACCCGGTATCCAGTAAAATACCAGTTTTTTGGCCAACAAATCATATATATATGTATATATGAGTGTGAGTGTGTGTGTGTGTATGGTGATAGATGGCAGCCCATTCCCTCACTTTTTCTTGCATGAAGGACACTTGTGCTTCTTGGGAAAAGGGAAGATGAATAATACTCCTAAAATATTCCATAATCCTTCATTTTTCCAAGAAATCTTTATCAAAAATCACTCCATCTCACTCTCAAACATAGCTGGCTGAACACCCCATATTCAGCCATTTTTCAACTTTCTAATCTTGTTTTAAGGAATCAAACTCATTACAAGGTGTTTACAAGTCCATATGGTGGTTTAGAAGTGATTTCAAGGTGTTTCAAGCAACAATCAAGCCCCAAATCATCAAATTTTACTAAAACTCATTCAAGAACTTGAAGGTATAAAATTTATTTTAAAACCTTGTTTTTGATTCTTGATGATCTTGATGATGATGGAAGTTTCTCTTGTTCTTGAATTTAATCACAAAGTTGAAATCTAAAACAAATGGGTTTTATATAAAATTTAAAATGGAACATGTGAGTGTATTAACATGGCCGAAAATGAGAAGGTGTATGGATTAGAGATTGAGTTTTGATGTTATTTGATTTTGATTATATGATTTATGTGTGTGTGTATACGCATGCATGTTTAAAAAGGTGTCATGTGAAAGCTTTTTGATTTGAAATGGGTTTATGTGAACAGTGATGATTTGATAATGATCATAGGAAGATTAGAATGTTCTTGAATGTTTGAATATGAGTTAAAAGCATAATGGATATAAATTAGATCATGCATGTTGATGATGATGTTATATGGATGTATTAGATGCATTTACTTGAACATGCATGATGATTGGTGGTCATGAAATGATGATTTAAGCATGATTTGATAAAAATGAGTCTTGATCAGATTATAAACACTAAAATACGATTATTTTGAAGTGTTAAATAATATAAAACTTTGTCATAAAGTTTATTAGCTTTCCATGTTGTACTTGGTGCTTTATAAGTTGTAAAATACGTGAAATCGCATGATTTATATGACTTACACAAAAACTGTACTAATCTGATTATAACCACTATTTTAATCAGTAAATAATATGTATTGTGTTAAAATATCAAGTCATTCTGAGTTGGGATGATTATAGTAATGTTTAACGCAAAACTATGCGTTAAAACGGTCAAAAATTGGCTTTTCGAACGATTTATATGAAACTCTTTTAGATCAGTAAGTAAACTGATATTTTTAGTTTAAAAACAAGTATTTTAACTAATTCTAAGTTTACTTGGTGTTTGGTTGGTCATACGTGACTTCCGACTCCCGAAAACGTTACCGAATCACTAAAATACGCGTTTTTCAATGAACACTAGTATGGGTAATTTTTGGGTGAACCTTATGTGTTAAAATGTGTTAAGTGATTGAAACATGTGAATGTGAAAATATGTTAAGTTTTAACATGATATTGGAAATTTAGGCTATGCATGTATACCTGTGCGCTTTATGCGATATAAAAGGTAAAAATCGCGTTAAATGTGTAACTTGTTTGTCGAGCATGAAATTTGATACATATAAGATATTTTATGTATATTTGGTATAAAAATGACAAAATAGATAAGTTAACAAGATTTCGCGTGTTTCGATAACAATTTATGTGAATGTTTATGTATATATATTACGACGCGCAAATCGTAGATATATTGGTATAAACGGGGGTGTTAACGGATTTACATGATAACGGTCACCAATAAAATCATTCAAGTCGCAAAAATATTAAAAATATATATATGAATTCATATATATATATATATATATATATATTAACTTGCCAACATAATAAAAAACGATAACTTTTCGAGAAAATCTCAAAGTTATGTGACAATTCTAAGAAACGGAGAAACTTAGGATTTTTGTGATATATTGATTTATAAATCGTTCCTACATATAATAGGACGTGTAGAAATCAAACTGTGGGATTGGCTATTTAAAAATACGCACCCAAAGGTGAGTGTCACTAAACCCCTTTTTTACTACTTTGTATATATTTTGGGGGTAGAACACGCCAATAAAAGGGTTTAATAATGTTTTTGGATTAAAACATACCTTTTAATATAAATATATATATTTTCGTTGAAAATATATGGAGTTTGATAAATCATATGTTTCGTGATAAAACTTTTTTGATGAATGAATGCTTGGAGGAGAAATTGGGATGGTACGGTGTTTCTGAGGAGAAACAGACCGTAAAGTTGGAACAAATGCTGCCTGGTCTCAAGAGAGTAAGTAACAGAATCGGCTTACGTTTCAGTGGGGATTTCAGGGGATTCGTACAACTTCGTATATTAAATTGTCATATTAGTAGGATATATATATATATATTGTACGTGAGGCAGACATCATATTTGGTCTCAAAATGGACCCTGCGCCCATGATGTCGTTTAATCGATTAAGTAAATGTACGCGAGGAATTTTTGGTAGATCTATTGGGTTGACAACCCCGCCGTGATCGGTCGCCCCGTGTCAAGTCAAACGATGAATTTAGATTCTGGTTATTATCTAGCATTGATTATCCCTGCATAGTAAATATATAGTTCGTATTGTCTAGCTAACATATGAGTCTGAACATTGACGCTGTGAATTTAATATACCAAAACTTGGGTAAGAGCTTTAATGTCGGGTTTTTGAACTTACGACGGATGACCTATGGATTTTATTAAGGAAGTAAAAGGACTTTCTAAAAATATTATATGCATGTTTTACAATAAACACATAATTAGAAAGTTTTCCTTTGGATCAAATTGTTTAGATTTGAATATGTCAACTCACCTTCCTTTGTGTTGACACTTGATTTTAACGTGTTCTACAAGTACTTGAGTTCGGCTTCGGGAATTATGGCGTATCTTGTGGTTGTTGATGCATGTTTGGTTTGATAATGTTTTGGACAAACATTTAAAACTATTTGGGACCAATGTAATAAGATCCATAAGGATCGAAACAATTTAACTATGGTGTGATTGTGATGAACTTTAAGACTTTATGTTTTAAAATCTATGTTTTAATTAAGTTGAAATGTCCAACATTACGATGCATCGTTCAGCAAGATACAAATGGGCACCAGCTTCCGTCACCACTACGTTTCATATTCCGCTGCGACATTTTTGGGGTGTGACACTAAGTACAAAACAAAGCTGGAAAAATATTACAACGTGCGCGTCCGAATTTGCACGTTCAATCCGGGAGATTACGTCCTTCGTGATAATGAAGCTTCTAACGCAGAGCGCCCAGGGAAACTTGCCCCTAAATGAGAAGGCCCCTATCTCATCCAAGAGGTTTGGGCAAAGGCGCATACAAACTGCAAACATTAGAAGGAGACACTATCGCAAGGACCTGGAACGCACAGCAACTTCAACACTGCTATATGTTAGCTGCAATTTACATTTCCATGTAACCCAATGGCCCACAGGCCATCTGTTCATAAAGAAACAAACAATTACTTCGAAATTGTTCATCTTTTTTTCTCTCTATTACAAATGCGTGTTACACTTCCCGATATCTACGAAAACAGATTGGTAAAATCTTCATTCGCAATACCCATCCAAAGTGGCAATCACACACAAATATTGCAATAGGTCTGCAAGGGCAAACTTAGCGATGTATCCGGCCGGATGCGTACAGCGGATTGCTCATGGTGTTTTCAAACCAGAACACACTTCCTAGGCCCTAACGGGATAAAAACGGGAATTGACTACTACTTACACGACAATGGTGTATAGTATACTCATTACTTCATTCATTCCCTAACCAATGGAACGGGAATGATGAAAGATGTCGACTCACCCGCGCTCTAAAGCCATCAGAGTCACATATTAACATACTTGCATATCACCTAGACATGCAAATGGAAAATCCTGGCTTAATGTTATTTACACACTCCTTAAACATTGGCCTTAAATAATATTAACTCATCAAGGCTCACACAAAGCCAAGAAGTAAATACCCTTTTACTTATATGCTTTGAGCCGCACATACTTTGAGCAAAACAAAGTAATATTAACTCACCCGCGCTCACACAAAGTCAACAAATAAATACCCTTTACTTACACACTTTGAGCAAAACAAAGATTTTATATTAATCATACTTATGCACCTACCTGGTACATAAAAGACAAACTTTACATCATTCTACAACATTTACAAAAAAACAGAAGAAGGCACGCAGGCCCAACCTTTTCTGCGTTTGCACTACTAGTGCGTTCACCCTCTTTCACCGGGTTAAACAGCATGCGCAAACAGTCCACATAATCTTCCGCTTCCAAACATTTTTCAATACGGTCAAGGGTGGGAATAGAAAGTTTGTTGTACGCATCCACCGCAGCATCAAAAGCAGCTTCGGCATCCACACCGTGAAACCCAGATCATTCATCAGTAAATTTGCTATTAAAGAATGGGTTCACATCACTAATGCACTTTTTATAACCAGCCTTGAACCCAGCCCGGTACGCATGCTCGTTCATATCAGCAACCGCAGTCGCGTTCTCAGGGACGTCAAGGATAGTCTCCACAATCTGATCACATGACAGTAACAATATTACTAAGGCGAACACAGGAATAAAAAGGCACAAGGTACTTACATGCCCGATACCATGCTGACGCATCCACGCATGATCATCAGCAACCTGGGCTAGGGAGGTGGCCAACCCATCTCTAGCTTCCTCAGCTTGCCTAACCCGCGTCTCAGCCTCAGTAGCATGGGAGGTCACTTCCTCAAGGATACTTACTCGGCTCTTCAGTTTCGCCTATTCACAATGAGCACAAACAAGTATAATAAGGCAATCTGTTACACGTATCAGAACAAGGAAACAATTCATGCATAGTCATAGTTCATACCTGGAGCTCCTCCACAACCTTGTTCAACTTGGTGCAATCAGCACTCGCAACCGCAAGCTCCTTGGCCGCACGTGCCTCCGCCTCCTTTAGCGCAGTCCCCAATCCCATCAAAACTTCCCTAGATGCAGAGGGATCGTTCCTCACCTCGTTCCCTTGCAAAACACCTCAGGGGGGACATTGAACAGTAAAGCTACGCACTTCAGAATAAGAGCGACAATAATAATCCAATTCAGACTCATCTGGCTAAATTGGAGGTTGATCTTCAACTCCCTTCCCTATGGCATCAGAACTGGATACCTTTTCAAATATCGGGGAATTTGGCTTCTCGCCCCCCTTATCCCCTTCACCACGCGGGTCGATCAAGTTGTTGGCCGAGTCCAACGTGTCAAAGATCGTGTCACCCCCGGTCTCCTTTGACACCTGCTCCACATGCACAGTCGGAGGAGTACCTTCACTACTCACCACCTCAATAGAAGGGTCTTCTACACCCTTCTTCCGGGATTCCACGTCCACAACCTTTGGTGGGGAAGACGGTACAGTAGGCTCGGGCACCGGTTCCTCCAAGGGTTCTATAAAAGCAAAAGACATCAGATACATTGCGGCAACAAAACTTGCAAAAATATTGTAATAACTTACCAGCAGAGACCGCAGGCTTTTGCTTTGGAATGTCGTCGCCCTAGTCTTCCGAAACTTAGGCGCTTTCTCCCCACCAGCAACAGTGGCGTCTCCTTTCCATTTTTTATCATCAACGGGCTTAGTGCCCGCGATCACACCACTTGCGCCCGAAGACCCTCCTGGAACACTCAAGCCCTCAAGAGTGTCAGACACTACCACGTAATCTTCGTATTTGCGTAAACGAGAACGAAAGGTACCTGCTGCCTCTTGCACCAAAGGGGGAAGAGTAACCGTTGCATGCGTTTTTTTCTTGCGCCTTTGCCTATCCACCACCAGGTTCGCAGTCACCTTTGGAACACCCATCGTATCAGGGTCTCCCAACGCCCCAAGATGACCCGCGGTTCATTACAAACCAGTCATCAAGTATAAGTTACTAAAGGGCTGTGTGGGCAGAATAAAAATATTGTACCTTTGCCTTCTGGCAACACGGCATTCAGTGCGGCCTCAGAAGGGACCCGGAAGTTGCTAAGAATGGTTTCGTTCCATCCTTCCTCGTTCGGACCGCATTTCTCAATCTCAATCTTGCGCTCGAAGTCAGGACAAAACATCCTCCATAGTGGAGCTTCCATTGCCAACCCGTCTGTGCAAATTATTAACACAAACAAAAGGGCAAATAAACACAAAGAACGCAAAGGCACTTACCTTCGTTTTTCTCCCGCAACACAGGCCTTGCCTTCCTATCCATTCTGCCACCCAACATCATCACAATATCCGCAACTACCTGTTCTCCAATTTTTTGGAACTAATCACACGCAGATGTGGGAACCAAGCTTGTTTCCCCTCTTTGGGAGTACTCAGCTGCTCGGTTTCAATGGCCCCCCTAACATTTCTAAACTGCTGCTTCGCAGTGACTTCGGCTGCCTTCACATAGAAGAACTTGGTCTTCCATTTAGTCATACCCTTGGGTGGGCTCATAAGCTTGGGAGCACCTTCCCGAACACGGAAGGAGAAGAAACCAAGTTGCTCAGTCAACTGGTAGAAACGTCGGAAATCCTCTACCAAAGGTTCCAGATCCCGAGTACGAAATGTATATTCAAAATTACGAACACGTATCATTCCCAACGTACTGAGTTGGGAAATGTGGATCTTGTAATACTCCAATACTTCCACCATGAAAACTGTCAGTGAAAGCCAAAGATTACAGTTACTGAACCAGTCAACAAACATGCTGACATACCCCGCCGGAGCATCACCGGCAGTATCACCCTCTTTGGGATACCTAGCCCCATAAGCAGCAGGCAATTGGATAGTCGTCATAAAATTCTTGAACGACGACTCAGTCCACTTCAACATTGGCAAGAACTTGCCAGGAGCGTTCACTTCCGCCTCCTCCTCCGCCGTCAGTGACGACGACGGATCAGGATTTACAGCGGTAGTAGAAGATGGGTTAGAAGGACTAGCCATTGACAATAGATAACAACGAATAAGAGCAAGAAAATGTGAAACTCTCACCGGAAAACTCAAACTTTTGATCAGAGAAGAAGAAAAACAATGATTTCTCTCGCCGGAAAAATTTTGAAATTTCAAAAAGTGAGGGGAAACCCTAACAGGTTTCCCCTTTTATACTCATCGCAATTAATGCGATCACAGTAACCGAATAGACGTACGATTTCGGAGCCCGTCATAAGCCGCCACGTGTCAAGCGACGGTTATCACGCGCGCATGGCCGTTCACGCGCCTGACAATACACGACCTTTTGCACTCCTGCTACAGCTCATTTATGGTCTTGGGCAGTGCAAACGTCCTTTCATTTCAGCACATGCCAAGTAAATTTCACCAACCTCCACCAACCCGCACGTGCGGCATACCACGTATACAATAAGCGACAAAACGAAGACAACCTTCATTTAAGCGGCATGCGATTTCTCTGGTATCCCGCACCATAACCCATACTGCATGTTGTTTTTTACATACCCCCTCAAAAAAGAGAAAATATATATACATACTATGTAAAGGGGGATAACCAAGCTCTTCATACCTCCACGTCCACACGTGGAATATGCGGAGATAACACACACGAGCCCGCACAGGTGTGTCAGATACTCAGAACCAGCAATGTTCTTTGGACTGCGAAAACCGCATCTCAGGAACAGGCAAACCACAATGCCTTAAAACTTCTTCAAGCTTCAAATCCCTCATTTCCAGTTCACAACCACAGAGGGGAAATAAACAACTTCTCAATAGTGAAAGGATAGGTATGATGAGTGACCGCACATCAGCAACCCTAACTCCTGAACCTTCAAGAGCCACATCAAGTGCAACCCTCTTTTAAAGCGAGTCTTCTGTTACAAACTGCAGACACTCATGAATCGCTACGGCCGTTCCATAACTATGGAAACGGTAGCTATGGAAGAGCCATGACTAAGTCATCACACAGATGATCAAAGTTACTTCAAGGAAAACTGATCACAAACGTCCTTTAGTTGAAAGTGGCTACAGAATGAATGCGGATGAGTTTCACCCAGATTTCTAAGTAACCGCGGTGATCTCATTGAGCAACAAGCCAAGCAATGGTGGTAACAAGTCTGCTTATGACTTTGTTTACCTACCAACTGACCACATAGAATAAACAATGGTGGGCACAAGTGATGCATGTGTAGCGTTATATGTTTTTCTTTATATTTTAAGCCCTTTTTAACACATTAGTCAATTTTTAAATTTATAAAACACGATATTCTACTAACATTAAACACACATATGGGCAAGTGCACCCATCCTGAGCGTAGTATAGCGTTGGTAAGATACCGAGGTCGTCCAAGGACACAAGAGCTTTTAGTACCGGTTTATCCTCAATGTCTAATCAAATCAAAAGTTTTAGAAAAGGTTTTTAACATGAAAAATAAAAACTAAAATGCTGAAAAATAAAAAAAAATAAAAATAAAATAAAAACAGATAGACAAGATGAATCACTTGGATCCGACTCGCCTTTAATGTAACCTTTGATGATTTCCGCACTTTTGCACTTTTCAAGAGATTATCTTAGTTAGAGTAGTAGACCCCTCTTTTGAAGGTGACGTTACCCTCATCCCAGTGGTTTGAGTCAGCAAGGATACAATCCCAAAGGGTCGTTACCCTCGGCTAAGTGGTTTGAGTCAGCAGGGATACAATCCCAAGTAGCCGGGTTAATGTATTGATAGTAGTTTACATATGAGGGTTAGTTTTATGTCTCATTGGATGTAATTTATATGTTGCGTTTTACACACATCAAATACCCCCACACTTGAATCGTTGCTTGTCCTCAAGCAAAACTCTTTATTATGTGGCTTACACACCCAAATGGAATGGGTAGAAGAGAAGTTTTGGGCTTTTCTTGAGTGTCCAGAATCCAAGATCTTTATTGGGTTTTATTTTTATGCTAATTACAATCCTATTCGTTATGATTTATTTAGAACGTTTTATAAGAGAAATTACTTATTTGGGCATAACATGCCTCTTTAAAATTCCATTTATATACAAGTTCACATACCTCACGGGAGATCACTCAACACTCGGCCGAAGATGTATTTTTGTAAAACACTCGAGACCGGCATGGAACTTATTTCTACCATAAGCTTGCCAAGCAATCAATCTTCCTCCTTTTTAACTATAAACCTTTATAAATATCAAGAGGACTTTGGGGTAGGGTTAGGCATGGGTTAAAGGTAGGTGGTTTTGGGTTAGTGGTTAGTAAAAAGGGCTAAAAGCGTAAAAAGCGTCGGTCGTCGTAAAACTTTTTGTTTTTGTGACTTTTATTCAAACTAGGCATTTTCAAACAAAGTTTCTTTGAGTAACTTGTTTGTTTATTGCTATACTTCACTTTTTTTTAATTAGGAATGTCACAAGAAGACCGAGCTTTTTACTAAATTAAAGGGTTTAAAAGAAAAAGGTTTTGGTGGGTAAAGGGTGTTTGTTTTGTGGGTTTAGAAATGAAAAGGTTTAGGCTCAAAGGGGTTAACTAGGGGGATTTGGGGTAGGTGATAAAAGAAAATGAAAAATAATGGTGTTGAAAAGAAAAAATGGGTTAGTCCTAATGCCTCTATCATTTACTTACTTGGGTTTAAGTTGGTAAGAACCGGGAATGTATTGTCGTGGCAAGTTCTGGAGTTGTAAGAAACGAAGCGGCTATTCACACAAGAAACGAAAAATGAGCATTTAGTTTAAAGATGTATGCTTGTATGCTCAATAAGGGCTCAAAACTCACTTTTTGTGGGAATGGGTTTATAATGTGATCAAGTATATATAATCAAATTTTAACTAGATTTGTCATGTCGTTTCATAATTCTCTTATGTTGGTTCTTTTTATCACGACGCTATCGGTTCTAAATTTGTAAAAAATATAACCTTTCTATAACTTGTAATTCCCAAATTAAACCAAGACAAGTAAAAAAAATGAAAAGTTTTTTTGAAAAAAAATTGGGGTGATTAGCGGTTCCAATAGAGTTTTGTGTAAGACTTGTTATTAGGACTTACAAAAATTCAAGGTTTAGCACCCCCCCCCCCCACTTAAATTACACATTGTCCTCAATGTGTCCCAAAAATAAATTTTTAGGTTGATTGAATGTGTAAACAGGTGTTTAAAAACAAAATTTATGTTACTGGGCATCCGGACACGGGCCCGTGTTGGTCCGGGCATGGCCCCGTGTTCAGATTGCCAGTATCATAATTAACAGAAGGATGGGCACGGGGGCGTGTTCAGTGAGCACGGCCCCGTGTCGAGTTACCTGAACTGGCCGTTTTCTGCAGATCCTTGGGCACGGGGGCGTGTTGGGGTGAGCACGGCTCCGTGCTGAACTTGCTGTAATGAAGAAAAATTATCGGGAGGCTATGTTTTTGTGCATGTGGTGTGGGTTCAAGTTTCCCTTAGTAGCCTCCACTATTTCGAGTGTGTTTTATTCGTGAAAAGTAAAACTAAACTAGAAAACATAAAAGTTAATCTAAACTAAAACTTAGGATAGTTCCGCGGAATGCCTCCGTGGTGCGCCACGTTTATAAAGGTCCATGGCTAAACCCAAAGTCAGTCATATGTTACCCAAGTGGGATGTTTTGCATCCCATGTTGCACCGTCGGAGAGCATCGTCTAAGCTTGAGTCTATGACATTCATGTAGTTGACTGGGTCGTCGTCTTCTACTCTTTTCCCTACCCCGAACTCCATCCTTTTGTTCCCAACCCTCAACGTTAATTTCCCACCATTCATGTCTACCATTGCGTGAGCGGTGGCTAGGAAAGGTCTTCCTAGAATGAGTGGTACCTCGGTATCTTCCTCCATATCTAATATGACAAAGTCGGCCAGGAAGACAAAGTCTCCGACTTTTACCAATAGATTTTCGGCGACACCTTGTGGATATTTGATAGACCTATCGGCGAGTTGTATGCTCATCTTTGTGGGGCTTGTGTTACCTAGTCCGAGTCGGTCAAACATTGATGCGGGCATGAGATTGATGCTAGCCCCAAGATCGGCTAGCGCATTGTGTATGGGTGATCCCCTAGTGGAACAAGGGATGGTGAAGCTTCCGGGGTCGATTTTCTTTTGTGGGAGTTTGTTAAGCAGTACGGCGGAGCATTCTTCACTTAGATTAACTAATTGCAGTGTTTCAATTTTCCTTTTGTGAGTAAAAAAGTCTCTCATAAATTTTGAATATTTAGGCATTTGAGTGAGGACTTCCACAAATGGAAGATTGATGTGCAATTGTTTTAGTAAATTTATGAATTTGGTGAATTGCTCATGGTCTTTTGGCGAAGTAACCGACCGGGGTAAGGCACCGGGGGGTTCTTGGTAGGTTCTTGATTTGGTGGAGGAGTTGTCTCTTTTTGGGGTGTTGGCGAAGTTGTGGTTTGGTTAGACGGACTCTTTTCAGTTAGCGGGGCCTCCTCGGGACCTACGGTATGGTTCTCAATGTGATGAGATGTACTTGCGCCTTTGGGTTGGTTTTGGTATTGCTGGGTAACGCGCCTTGTGGTCTCTCAGAGAAATTTTGAGCTAGTTGATTTAGTTGTTTTTCAATGTTTTGAATACTAGCTTGTTGATTTCTAAAGTTCGATTCCATTTGTTGGAATCGATCCGAGTTTTTCTTTTTGGAGTCGAAGATGAGGCGTGAGATAGATTCCTCAAGCCTCTCTCGTCCCCCTTGTTGTTGTTGAGAGAAATTTTGTGACTCATTTCTTGGTTGTTGAAATTTTGTTCGTTGGTTTTGATTTTGTTGGTTACTACTATTGCCGGGTTCTCTCCAATCAAGGTTAGGGTGGTTACGCCATCCTTGGTTGTAGGTACCTGTCGGAGGACCTGACGGCCTAGGTCTATTATCAATGTAGTTTACTGTTTCCGTTTGATTATCCATTTCTTTCATACAACTACAATTTTCATGTGGCCCACCACACCCTTCACAAGCCATAACCGAGACCGTTTTTGCCATTTCTAAATTTTTTATTTTCGAAGAGAGAGCCTCGATTTAGGCTTGTAAAGAAGTGCTTTCGTCTACCTTATGGGCGCCCGGGGCAATAGATTTTGTGCCTCGGGGAGTGTGCCACTGAAAATTCTTTTAAGCAATTTCCTCAATTTGATTATAAATTTCATTTGGGCGACGATTACCTAGAAGTCCCCCGGAGCTAGAGTCAAGTGTTTGTCTTGTGTGTGGCAACAACCCATTATAGAAAGTGGATACTTGTTGCCATACTGCAAGACCATGATGAGGACATTTTCTTAATAGCTCCTTGAATCTTTCCCAAGTTTCATATAAGGATTCCCCGTCCTCTTGTGAGTATGTGTTAATTTCAGTCATTAATTTAGCTGTTTTAGAAGGAGGGAAATACTTATACAGAAACTTTTGGGCTAGTTCATCTCAAGTGTTTACCGAACCAGTTGGGAGGGTGTTAAGCCAAGCCTTAGCTCAGTCTTTTAGTAAAAATGGGAACATTCGAAGGCGGATGGCATCGTTTGATGCCCCGTTGATCCGAAAAGTATCACATATTTCCAAAAAGTTGGTAATATGTAGGTGGGGATCCCCGTCCGCAAGCCCATGGAAAGTTGTGGAGTTTTGGAGCATTTGAATCAAATGCGGCCGAAGTTCGAAGTTGTTGGCATCTACATTCGGTGCATTGATAGCGGCGCCAAGATTACCTACCATGGGCCGTAGGTAATCCATTAGGGTACGTTGATCCGCCATTGGAAGTAGATCCCCCAAAACTTTCTCTTGTATTTTAGCTTTAAGTCTTTTTCGTAGAAAGCGTTCGGATTCATCTAGAGGTTCTTTTATGTCTTTATTGGAACTGGAGCTCATGCACCGCGTAGGAAGTTCAGGTGCGGCGCCTGGGTTCCAAGTCCTGCGATAAAAACAAAAGATTGCGGGTCAGAAGTCTCACCACGGCCCCGTGGTCGCTGAACACGGCCCCGTGGTCGTGGTTACAGTGATTGTTTTCCGGATCCCTGTTACTGGAAAGATCAACACGGGGCCGTGTTGCACCAACACAGCCCCGTGCTCACCTCTCTGTAACTCAGAAAACAAGAACTGCTAGTAAGTATGCTGGGCACGGCCCCGTGTCCGACCAGGCACGGCCCCGTGCTACAGTTTGTAGAAGCTGAAAAATCTAGAAAAATCCTAAAAAAACAGAAAAATAAGAAAAACGAATAGGCCGTTGATTCCTAACTTTCTTAAAATCCTTGTGTCCCCGGCAACGGCGCCAAAAAATTGATGCGTGTGTAGCGTTATATGTTTTTCTTTATATTTTAAGCCCCTTTTTAACACATTAGTCAAGTTTTAAATTTATAAAACACGATATTCTACTAACACTAAACTCACATATGGGCAAGTGCACCCATCGTGAGCGTAGTATAGCGTTGGTAAGATACCGAGGTCGTCCAAGGACACAAGAGCTTTTAGTACCGGTTTATCTGCAGCCGCAAAGGTTACAACTAGAGTTGCTGATAATGAAAAGTTCATACTCAGCTTCAGTCACCATCTCAAAGGTTGGTTCGGCAAACCAACCGGTGGCAATCATGTCTGATGACATCAGAAAAAGGTAGACCACACTACCTAAGTCATCAGCCGATGCTTCAACATCAGCCTGAACTTGCTCACCGGTTCGGAAGAGACATCACACGACTCTACCAGATCTCCGAATTGATTTACTCGAAGCAGGAGCAACCGATCGGGCCTAGAATCTTCTCTAATCCGACTTCAAAAGTACCCACTCGACTGAATAGTCCAGTATTCCTCCCACATGCAACTTGCAGGAGGAAGCAACACTGGACTGGGGGGACTTTAAGGGGTCCCAAATCTCGCACCAAAGCAGTCGAGAGCGACCATCACCCTTATCAAATACTCCCACCAGCAAGAACTTATCTGAGTCCGTGCGGGCACGCGCGACCGCAGCTACCGAATCCAATCGGTCAAGTGATGAGAAGACTTACCTTGTGTATGAAAACGGATGTTACACATGGCGATGCGGCTTAGCACCGCATCCTATAAACATTTTCGTCACGACAAGGGGTAAGGTAACAACAACAGTTACCACACATGGCGATGCGGCTTAGCACCACATCCTATAAAGATCTTCATCAAGCCAAGGGACGTGGACACAACCGCGGTTACCGCAGATAACGATGCAGCCTAGCACCGCATCCTGTTGACGACGCACATGGGACTGACACCTTGACTCAGGTAGCCAAAACAGCAAGTGGCACCAATGACAGTCATCTGTCAGCCCATACGTAAGCAACACTGGCACACAGACTGACAGCCATAGTGGGACTTGGCGTCACCCCCGTGACCGACAAGCCTGACACACCTGCAAGGGGTTGCGCATTGTCAATCTAGCCACTCAATTACCCTCCTTCACTCCTCGGCTATAAATACCTATCCCGGATCCGGTTTGAGGTATCGCTTATCTACTCTCTCACTCTTACTACTATCACACACTTTGCTCTCAAGCAAATTACTGATTCTCACGCCGGAGAGTGGTAACAAGGAGCACCACCTACCTAATCCTTCTTGTTACGAGTCACGGTGTGCTTTTCTTGTGCAGGAGATAGATCAGCAGACGATCCAGCCACCGATCCTTGGAAAGAAGGGATTAACCCTACTTGGCGAGACCAGTGAATTAACCTCCCATGGTTAACCACTGTTTCATCAACACCCCTTGGGTTCTCCGTGATGAGGCTAACGATGTGTATTTTGCATGTTTCTGACAATATCTGACACACTAGAGTGGTTCCAATTTTGAGTACGTTTCAGGCAAGACATTGGTTTACGTATCAATACTGGCACCATATGTGGGACCTTATTTACACAAAGGGTCCCATATAAAGAGTATTCCTTAGTTATCGGTTTTTTTACGAGAAACGCATGGCTAGCCCAACCGAAATGCTACATATCCCTGGGAGGTAGTAAAGGTTGAAGATGAATACACAGAGTACCCGGAGTATAGGGTTTTTCGGCCAAAGGATCATTTTGTCACTCCTCAGTTCGTCTCGGCTCATAAAAAGAATTAAGGATCTAGTTGGAAAAACCTGACCGATCTGGAAGACTACATAGAATGTGTACTCGTCTAAATTTCGACATTCCCCTCCTAAGAGGGGACACATCAACACAAACAGGCCAAGAGCCCCTTTCAGATGAGAAAAGCCAAGGTTCATGGGGCACTTCAATAGATCCTGTAATGTTGTTCGTGACTATAATGAACCTTCTGACACCCAAATAGAGAGTTCTGTTGATGGGAGCACCAGCAGGAACCAGCTCAACCAAAGACCAAGAAACTAGGCCTTTAAATATTTCTAACCTAGGGACAGACAATGCCATTACCCTCCTTACAGGCCAAAATATTTGGCTGAGATATCCAAGTTAATCGGCGGATCGTTGAGGCCCCCTTTCCGTCAAAGCTGAGATCCCCTCCAATGTGGACAAATATGACGGTACCAAGGACCTGGAGGATCACTTACACACCTTTCGGGGGGTAGGACAAGTAGGGGTTGTCAACGCCAATTTAGTGTCATATATTTGTGCAAATGTTAACGGGAGGAACTAGGTTGTGGTTTGATTAACTCAAGTCAGGGAGTATAAACAGTTATGTAGAGTTGAGTGAAAAAAAATCCTCGGAAATTTCAACCAGCAAATGAAGACAGTAAAAAATCATAACGAGATAATGCACATCCGACAAAGGGATGATGAAAGTGTGGAATAATATATGGAGAGGTTTATATGAAAAAGCATGAACATAAGAGATGTACAAAAAGTAATGAGGATAAGCAACTTCATCAATGGCTTAAAACACACCCAACTTTGTGAAAACTGGGATAGGAGTTTCCCACGAGCTTTGATAGTCTCATGGACCGGGTTAGGGCTTTTGTCTAAGGGAAAGACACGAGCAGCAGCGTGAATTAAAAATAACAGTATGAAAGACCTAGAATTACCTTTCCCCCTATGAATCGAAAGTTAAGGGACCAATGCCATATGATGAAAGCTTTACCCCTCTCACAAAGACACCCAACGAAATATTAACAACTAAAAAAGTTTTAAAGGTCATTCTCACCCTCCCCACTGTAAAGGCGGGGGCCAAAACTTTTCCAAACGATTACTACAAATTCCACGCGAGATTTGGGCATCGAACTGATAATTGCATGTATTTAAAAAGAAAACTCGAAATAGCCGTGAAAACTGTGAAATTGTCCCATTTGTCGAAGGAAATTAAAGATGGTGATGAAAAGCGGGGAGAGAAGGTAAAACAAGAAGAGAATGAGAGGGGTTATGTGGATATGATCAGGAGAAAGGATGATGAGGAAAGGACATGTAGTGAAGCACCAATCCTAATGCCTTACCTAGAGGACGATGAGGCCTAAGAGGCCTCGTTGGACGTTTCAGCAAAGATAGTGTTTCACAAAGTAGCAAGGATACATGTGAATAAGGGTAGTAGTGTAGAGGTCCTATATGAACATTGTTTTATCCAGTTAGACAGGTATTTGTGAAATAGATTAAAAGAAGACTCAATGCCCCTCGTGGGTTTCAACTGAGGAATATATCACCCCCCCCCCCCCGGGTAAGATAAAACCCCTTTTCATCATGTGGGGGGTGGGGGAGGAAAGTATAAAGCCATTGAGTTAACCTTATCAATTGTCTGAGCTCCCTCCAAGTACAAAGCGATATTGGGAAGACCGGGGATAAGAATGTTGAAAGCGTTGACATCTACCTCTCATGGAGCGATAGCCTTCGAAACAACTAGAGGGTGGGTGAAATTGTCCACTGAAATGATTGCATCAATCTCAAATATTGAACAACACCAAAAACCAGAGTCTGGAGATCATGAAGAGTGACAATCAACGAAAGGTCCTTAGAGCAAATGTTGAAAGTAGGTCCCCAACTGTCTGAATAATGCAAAAAACACCCTAAAAGAATTATTACTCTTAAACATTGATATCTTTATGTATCAACAGAGCGATATGCTAGGCATACCAAGAAACCAAGCATAACACAAGTTAAATACCCACTGGTAGATAAAATCAATCAGACAGAAGAAAAGAAGAATAGGCCTGGAAAGGAGCAGAGCTGCATGTGAAAACACTAGAAATCTTTTGAAAGCAGGGATTGTAAGGGATGTAAGGTATCCCACATGGATAGCAAACCTAGTTATGGTTAGAAAATCAAACATAGGATGTATAATGTGTGTTTATTATAAAGGCCTTAATAAAGCTTGCCCGAAGTATTGTTACCCATTTCCAAAAATTGATGTGAAAATAGACTCCATAGCTCCCTATCCCATCAAGTGTTTCCTAGACGCTTACACACGATATCATTAGATCTAGGGTAAATTACACTTTTCGTCCTTTATGTTTGTAGCGGGTTGCAATGGATAACCTTTAACTTCAATAATTACAGTTACAGTCCTTTATTTAAAAAACGCATTACACTCTACGTCCTTTAGCCCTAACTAGGTTATAATTTTCAGTTAAATATGACATTGAGGGTAATTTAGTAATTTTAGAAATATCTTTAACAAAAACAAAAAATAAAAAAATATATATAAAACCCCTTTATCTCCATGAAAACCCAGATCCCCTTCTTCCTTCTTCTCCACTTACCCACCACCACCACACCATCAGCACCTGCCACCACACTACTACCCACCCTCACATCACCCCGTCGCAACTACTACACACCACCACCACCACCATTACAGCCCCCCCCCCCCCCCCCCCCCCCCCCCAATCTGAACCCTAGCTTGGGTCGTCGGAAACCACCACCTGTCGCCATAACCAGTCCAGCACCACAAAGGATATATCCAGGTTCATACAGATCTGAACTCTACGCTACTGAATCCGGCACCAAGGATTACAGACTCTTCAACTGTATTCAGGTTCGTACAGATCTGTTGAATGACGGTGAGTGTTCTTCAGTTGGATTACTACTATCGGATGAGAAATATTTCCGGCTTGATGCCAGTTTTGGCTGGCTATCGTTTTCAGGCGAAGAACTGAATAACTGTAACTGTAAGTTAACCGGTGTGTCGAGAACTTGACAATCGGTGCCGGAAAGAACACCGAGAAAGTCCATGGTTGATGAACCGGTTTTCCTGTTGACTTTTTGACTCTCAGAAGACGGTTTATCTTTGTCAACATCAGTTACGTTTCCGGGAACCGGTGAGATTGGCAAAGAATTTTGTTAATTATTTGCATTAGTTGGTCTTTGTTTGGTAACGGTGATGAACTACTGGTTGTGTCTGCAGTGGTTTCCTAATATTTAATAAACCATAAATATTAGATTTGAGTCATTCAACGATTTGATTATTTGCAAGACATGAGATTAAAAAAAAAAAGAAATGAAGTGGGGAATTTTGGTAATAATACCTTGAGCATAAGCTAAAATGACAGGGTCTCCAGTGAAGTGAATTCGGATGCCCTCTCTACACAAAACCTTATTATTTACTCAAAGCCCAAACAGGGTTCAAATTGGGGGGACGGTAATGGTGGTGGTGGTGTGTAGTGGTTGTGACGGGGTGGTGTGAGGGTGGGTAGTGGTGTGGTGGCAGGTGGTGATGGTGTGGTGGTAGTGGTGGGTGAGTGGAGAAGAAGAAAGAATAGGATGTGGGTTTTCATGGAGACACAGGGGTTTTTATATATTTTTTATATTTTTTAATTTTGTTAAAAATACTTTTAAAATGACGAAAGTACCCTCATGTGTAATGCACATGTCATATTTAACTGAAAATTATAACCTAGTTAGGGCTAAAGGACGTAGAGTGTAATAGGGGTGAGCATACAACCGAATTAACCGAACCGTAACCGAAATAACCGAAAAAACCGAACCGAAATAACCGATAACCGAAATAACCGAAGGGTTGGTTATTTATATTTTTAATAACCGATTTTTGCGGTTCGGTTATGGTTATTCTCATTTTTATAACCGCAAATAACCGAACCGAACCGAATATTTTAAACATAGCCAAATCCGTAGCACCATAAGTCTTTAAGTTTGAATTTAAATGCTTAACCATGACCTAATCTATATGTATCTTTTGTGAAGTATTTGAATGTTTTAACTTTTAACCATGACCCAACCTTATTGGCCCTTTATAGTTTACACTAATAAAAAAAAGAATGGGTCCGACCCTAGTTTATTGTTTGCGCATTAATTTTGCACGACCCACACATTTAAAGTCCAACATTAGAAACAATGAAAATAACCGACCTATAACCGAACCGAAACCGCATTAACCGCAATAACCGATTAACCGAAACCGCATTAACCGAAACCGAACGGTTATGACTTTTTGATAACCGCAGTGTGCGGTTATGGTTTCGGTTATAGGTAATAACCGAACCGAACCGCACCATGCTCACCCCTAGAGTGTAATGAGTTTTCTGAATAAAGGACTGTGACTGTAATTATTGAAGTTAAAGGTTATCCATTGCTACCCGCTACAAACATAAATGACGAAAAGTGTAATTTACCCTTAGATCTAAATGGCACATGAAGACGAAGAGAAAACTGTCTTCAACGTCTTGCCTAAAACTCCTCATCAAGTGGTATGCACAATCCTTTTTTTTTTTTTTTTTTTGAGCATATTGATATTAGATGGTTCAAATTTATAGACTATTAGTATTAGTGCAAAACTTATTGTTTCGTATTTGTTTTGTTCCTTGTGTAAGCAAACCACCCCTTACAGTTGTGTTAGATTTTGTTGTGGGTTACAAGCCCAGATAAAGGAGGATGGAATATAACAATGAAAGTTTGAAAAAGGCTTTAAATTTTCATTTCGCTTTAGGACCCCTAAAAGGTTGTGTCAGCTTTGCATATGGTAGCATTTAAATTATTCAACGGTCGAAATGTTACATTGTATCTGCCAAAAGGACATACAACCTTCTAACAATGGCACAACCTATAACTAATTCTAGAGAATCTCTAAACATGGGGCATCTCATCCATTGCTGATAAAAGTAACGCCGTTTGGTCCTTCATTTCCAGATTGTCTTCACACTTGTAATCTGTGTTGGTTCATAGTGTTGGCAACCGGCAACCATACCTTCATTATCAATTATTGCATGTTGATCTTGCCTTCTTATGCCACTAGCTTGTTTTGACGTTACTTAAGTTCGTATTTATCCATCATTCAAAACAAAATCATATTTACAAGCAGTTAGTTTTATAAGCATGACTAAATATATTTTAATGAGCCATCACCACTTTGGTGTGATGGTAGAGGTTTTGTGCCTCTTGGGAAAGACAAGAGTTCAATTTTTGACATTGGGTAAATTTGGTGTAATTTAGAAATAGGGATTATGTAACCTTTTATGTTCAAAAATATATATATTTTTTAAAGAGCAATTTAACACCAACCCTTATCGATTACAAATTTACAACCTTTTATTACCTTGTATCAACTATGAAGTCATAAGGCTGGAGAATGTGGGATAAAGCCCCTAGGGGCTTTATCAAGCCACGTCACGTCTACATCAGATAGGGGGCTTTAAGGCCCCTTCCCTTAACTTGCAGGGTATGGGATAAAGCCCCCTCAATGCCTGTAGCGCCCCCTTATCTTGACCAAATGCCTCGATCAACTCAACAATTCGTCGTTAACATGCTGGCGAGAGTCCCATGGCGCCCCGATTTAACTCGGTCGGTATGGGTGGTGGCGCCCCGGGGGCGCTATCGGTGATGAGGTGGCGGGGTGGCGCCCTCCCATACCCTCCGGCCTAAGGGTCTGCTTGGTATGGCGTAATGGAATAGATGAGGGAATTGAATGGACGAAGTAATGGAATGGACAAAGGAATGAAATGAATCATTACATTCCATAGTCTTGTTTGGTTACCATGTTGAAAAGGAATAAATCATTACCTTGTGTTATTTGGTAGGTAAGAAAAGAGAAATGAATTAAATCGGCGATGGGTGGTGGCGGCGGTGGCAGCGATGGGTGGCGGTGGTCGGTGGTAGCGGTGGTGGGTGGAGGTGGTCGGCGGTGGTCGGTGGGTGACGGTTGTTAGCGGTGGTCGGTGGGTGACGATTTTTAGCGGTAGCGGCGGTGATGGTCGGGGTTGGCGGTGGTCTGCGGTGGAAGGTGGCGGCGATGGTGGTGGCGACGACGGTGGGTGGTGGTGGTCGACGGTAGCGGGTGGTGGCCGCGGAGGATGGTGGTGGTGGTCGGCGAAGGGTGGCGGTAGTGGTCGGGGTGGCGGCTGTCGGTGGTTGCGGGTGGCAGCGATGGTGGTCGATAGTGGTGGCGATGACGATGGTGGGTGGTGGTGGTCGACGGTAACGGGTGGTGGCCGCGGAGGATGGTGGTGGTGGCCGGCGGAGGGTGGCGGTAGTTGTCGGGTGGCGGTGGTCAGTGGTGTGGCGGGTGGCGGCGATGGTGGTGGCGACGGGTGGTGGTGGCAGTGACGATGATGGGTAGTGGTGGTCGACGGCAGCGGGTGGTGGCAGTGGTGGTGGTGGTGGTCGGCGGAGGGTGGCGGTAGTGGTCGGGGTGGTGGTCGTTTGCGATGGCGGGTGGCAGCGATGGTAGTCGATGGCGGTGGCGGCAGGCGGCGGTGGTGGCGGAGGACGGTGGTGGTGGTGGTGGTCGGCGGAGGTTGGTGGCGGGTGGTGACGACGGCGGGTGGTGGTAGATGGTGGAGGTGATGGGCGGTCTTTGTGACGTAGGCTGAGAGAGGGAATGGAATGGAAAAAAAACAGGGGGAGTGGATGGAATGAATTTGAGGGAATGGAATGACTTATGTAACGGGTGATTCCATTACGTTGACCAACCAAACACATTTTTTTTCATTCCCTAACAATAGTTTATTCTATTCCACCTCCCATTCATACATACCAAACACTACCTAAGAGTTAAGAATTGGAGTATTTATAATTTAGGTGTCTATTTGTCATTAACACTTTCTTCACATCTTTCATACAATTTAAATAGTTCTAATCTCACACTGCTTCTCTCGCATTCATACACAACATGAGTACATGACATGTGTACATGTGAAGGAAAACCTTGATTACATGTCAAAATCCCTACAAAAAATCATTTCCTAGAGCAAATTTCGGCCCCCAATTTATTTTGTATGGCTCAAGTGTGTTCTTGAAAGCACACCATCTTCAAACCCAAAAAACAAAGCTTTTTATTTCATAATGCTAAAAAGGGTCCCTTTTCTTCTTCTTTTTCTTGCCTTTTGTTTCTTTTTATCAAATGTAGAATCCCATTTCACCATCTCCCAATCAAGACCCAGTTCAGGTTCGTCATATTTTTCTTAATTCTTTTCTTGATTTTGTTTAGATTTATCAAGAAAATGTGTTTGTGTTGCAAATCATTTCTGAGATTTTAGAGAACATGGTATAGATTGTTTTTTTTTTTTTTTCAATTCTTTTGATTTTGTAGGGAGCAAGAGGCTGCTTGGGGATGAACAGAAGAATAAGAATGCATCACTTGTTTTGGCTCAAGAAAGAACAACAAGAAAAGACCCTCTTAATAAATTCAGGAAATACACAGGAGGATGGAATATTAAAGAGCGCCATTATTGGGCTGTAATTTTCTTGATTGACACTACAAGAAAGGGACACCTTTAGCGGCGACACCTTTAGCGGCGACAGGTCAAATGTCGCCGCTATTGGTCGATCCGGGTCACAGGATCTCAAACCAAACCCCATCCGCGTCTTGATTGATCGATTCTTCTTTCAATTATTTCTAAATTTAAATCTTTATTTTTGAAATTGGAAAATGTTCAACAAAACCCTTTAATCTTCATGATTCTAAATATCAAGAACAGAAAGAAAAAAAAAACGAAAAGTGCATGGAAACTCCCATTAAATAATTTGTTAATTAAGTAATGAATTAAAGATCTATTTTACCATATATTAATCTGGCCTACATGTTTTAGAACATGTATTCCCTAAGAAAATTGGAAAAACATTTTCTAAACTTGGGTTTTATGTAAGATTCTTAATTTTATTTGAATTAAGGGTTAAAAGTTACAACCACATTAGTGCATGATACATGACACAACAGCACAATACATGTTGCTAATTCATATGTTATAAATATGCATAAGCCTATATACATGAATATCTTTCATTTGAAAGCAATTCATTTGTTTTACAAGTACTAACTTATTTCATAAAAAATATTTTTTTAAAGGGTTTTGTCAAATGCCCAAAAAAACACACAAAAACATATGCATGCAACGAAGGAATGAAGTAATCATGTTAATTTTTGTGTCAAATATTATTTTCAAAAACACCATGGTGCTAGTGATAATTTAAATATTCCTAAAAAAATAACAATAGGAGATTCATGCTTTTTTTTTTTGTATATATAACGTCACTTGTAAAGACTAAAGAGTTTTCTATATTTATAATAACACACACATTGTATATATGGTTGGAGCCCCGCTTGCGGTCTGCTCATATAATGTAATATATGTGTGGGCGCTCAGGGGGGCAAAAGCAAAAGTGCACTAATTTTTAACGTTATTTTACTAATTTCGTGAAAATAACGTTAAAAAGAGGGGATCGTTAATCAGGCATCATGTGGTGGCGTTGATAGCCGAAAGACAAGGGGGTACATGCACCAATTGGCGTTTGTCTCAATTGCTGAGTGTTATGTGCCTTATGTCCAAGGCTTGATGCAAAACCACAATCGAGCCGGGGGTCTCATTGGAAGCAGCCTCTCTATTTCTACGGGGTAGAGGTAAGGCTGTCTACATCCCACCCTCCTCAGACCCTACCTTAGCTTTGCTATAGGTGGGATATACTGAGTACGATGATGATGATGATGATGATTGTATATATGGTTGATCAGTCTGTGGCTTTCACGGGTGCACCGTTCTTTGTGGTGGGTGCAATTTGGTTCGTGATCTTTGGTCTATTCTTATCTATAACATGCTTCTGCTACTGTTGTTGCCGGAAAGAACCTTTCGGCTATTCCAAAACCGCTTACACTGTATCACTCGTTCTTCTAATTCTGTTCACCATCACCACAATGTACATAACTTAAATCCCTTAACTGATTTTTAATTACAAAACAAATCACCATGAAAACTCATTCGTTTTGCAGTGTTGGATGCATCGTTTTATACACGGGTCAAGGGAAATTTAACTCAAGTACAAAAAAAGCGTTGAAATATATCGCTCATCAAGCTGAAATAACTGCCAAGACACTTGGTAACGTGTCGGATGATCTTGCTGCTGCTAAAAAAATAGCCGTTGCACAAGTGTTTTTGCCGGTTGATGTGCAAGCTGACATTGATAAGATACAAACCAAGCTTAATGCTTCGGCTATTGAACTCTCTAAGAGAACCGAAGCGAATAAAAAAGACATTCAGAAAATCCTTCGAACTGTGTATGTTTTGCATACCCCTACTATATGAGGCCACTAGGGTTTTAGCCAAATTACCACCTCCAACTCCCCATACAATAGCAAAACTATTGGTAGGGCGAGATTTGGATAAACCTTACTGTTATCCCTGTTGATAGAGAGGTTACTTTCAGATAAACCCTGACACCTCTGAGTCCCTATATATATCACATATAGCCCAAAGGTGGATAGGATGATTTGGCCAGAGGCGATGTTTAATACGACGTTTAGGGTACCGATCATAAGACAGGCGTAAAAATGTTGATGTAGCATGGGCCCTAAAACAAAAAAATTGGAGTGATGGTTCCCTAAGCATTGCCTTTGGGTTAAATTAACCATCCTTGAGCCAAAATCCTACAAAGGTTAAATGAAAATTTTGTTTTAATTTTAACCGTTTGATATGTATGTAATCTTGTAGGAGAATAATGTTGATTGTTATATCCGTGGGGATGTTGCTTTTGACGTTTCTTGGATTCAGTAAGTTTCTTTGATTCATGATGAGTTTATCTTATAAAAGGTTGATAGGTTTAAAGTTATAAAATTTAATTGGAATAATTGCATATTTCCCCTTAAAAACACCCTTAATTGCATATATACCCAAGCCTAAATAAAAATTGCATATTTCCCTTTCTCCATTAAAATGACAAAACTACCCTTGTCAATTGAACAACCCAAGAACGATAAACAGGTGTTGGGCGACAGTGACGATTTCCAGCCTAGATCTCTCTTTCTTCCAATCTCTCTGTTATCCCACCAAATCAACCTCCTGATCCCTCACATCCCCTAGATTCTTGCAATTTTCCTCCTCTTGTAAACAATGTGAAGAGTGACGCTCACATTCAAAACCCTCATACAGCGCCGCTTTCCTTTTCTGGAGTGGTAAATTCATCTCAGCAGAAGGGTGGAGTGAATGGAGGGGTTGTTAACCTCCTTCATGTTGATCTCGTTCTTGATTCAGGATCATTACAATCAGAATCATCTTCGTCAGCACATCAAGTGGCTAGTGCTAATTTTGTGTCAGAGATGGGAAATTGGGTGAAAAGAATGGTAGATGGAAACCGATTGAATGAAGCTAGGGTTTCCCCTACGGTTTCACCCAGCAGCTCGGTCCTTATCTCAATGGAATCCATGGCCAAAGCTAATGTATTGGCTGAAATTGATACAGGAGATGGGCTGTTTGTCACGAGTGCTGGTAATGGTGTCTCCATGTCCACTCAATCAGGAAAAAATGCAAGTAGGGAGGAAAAATAGTGAAAAAAAAAATAATGAAAAAAATTGCAAGTAGTGAAAAAGACAAAAAAAACTAGTAAAAATGAGTAAATATGCAATTTTCTAAAGTTTAGTAAAATGAAGGGTAAAATAGTCTTTCTATAATTTAATTTTAATAAATTAAATCAAAATGGGTAAATTTGTAATTTTATTAATTAATAGAGGGGAAATATGCAATTTAATTTTTGGCTCGGGTATATATGCAATTTCAAAGTTTTTAAAGGGGAAATATGCAAAAAACCCAATTTAATTTGCTTAATTTATATAAGGAAACATAAAAATTTAATTTGTTGTTTTCTTATAAGCTTAATATTTTTTATATAAAATCGACAAACATGTTTATAAACTAAAATATTTATTAATAAAACTTGGCCATGATTGCTACACGTGTTATTGATATTTCATTGCGGATGGTCTAAAATAGCCAGCGTCCAACTTTTTAGATCGAAATAACCATCAGAAGTCATTAAAATTTTGATAGTATACAACTAACATCTAAAAGTTCTAATGTTAGACAAGACCTTATAAGACACCGAGGGAAAATCATGTAAATAGTCATAGTCATTTTGAAAAAAAATATATATTATATCAAATAGTCGTTACATTTATTTATGTTTGCAAAAGTTGTTAGGTGCTCCCTAGTCAGAGTTGAGAGTTCTCAGGGAGTACTCGGCCTAGGCGAAAAATACTCGGTCTCAGAAGCTTACCTAGTAACGATTACTCGGAAAGTACTCGGCCTCCGAGACCATGTTTTACTACATCGCTTTTAGTTAAGAATTTATCAATCAACAGTCACTAGTTTTTAATAACTGCGGTGTTATGCCACAAGAAACTAGCATGGAGGGAACCCATAAGGGTGCCCCGTCCCCCTTTTCACTTTTTCTGGTAAACTTTTTAAGGTTGACTTTTTTTTTTTAAATGCCTACTTGCAGTGTTTTCCATTCTTGGCATGCAATGCATAGTATACACGTGAGTGAAATTCCCTTCATTAAACCGACTATTATTAGATTTTTTATCTTATAATAAATAAACTGAATGGTTGCAGATTGGTGTTATTTGGATGGATTTTTGTGACCCTGACGTTTATATTATGCAGCGTGTTCCTTTGTCTCCACAAGTAAGTTCGATTTCAATAATGTTGGTCAATAATTTTCGTATATTGATTTCTAAGTCAAGTTGTAGAAAATGAGAAGTGTTTGCAGGAGTTTTTTGGAAATGTTTTGGTTTCAAAGGAGTTCGCTATCTATAACAGCAGACTCTAAAATTCTGACACGATATTCACGTGGCAAACGAACTCCTCATGAATGTTGTCATGGCAAAACTCAAAAAATCCATAGAAACAGGCTCTTATTAGGCTATGGGGTGTGGGATAAAGCCCCAAGGGGCTATCAAGCCACATCAAATCCATGTCAGCCAGAGGGCTTTATCACGCCTTCTCTTAACTTGCACGGTGTGGGATAACGCCCCCTATTAAACAAAATTAAAAAAAAAATATTGGATGAAATGATGTGGGCCCCACCTGCAACTCACACTCTTCCTCGTTACCATGGTGAAGACCCATCAGTGGCGCCCCTCCGTAAATGCGGCGGTGTGGGGTGGTGGCGCCATCAGACGCTATAGACGGTGAGGTGGCATGGGTGGCGCATCCACACCCTCCGGCCTTAGATTTTTTTTTACTAGCGGAATCCAATTTATTCTGCTCCTTTAACTAGCGGACTTTAACTGAATCTGTTACTTTCACTAGCGGACTCTAATTGAGTTTGCTATATTTACTAGCAGACTCCGTAGAAACCAAAACAAGTTCAAAAACCTCCTAAAAATATTTGTGGTTTCTCTAAACCACCTAAAAATATCCGCCATTATATTTGATATTTCTATAATAACTTGTGTTCATTAACCTTTTTAATTAATGTTTATAATGACTTGTATCTCGCAATTGATAGCGCGACTGCAGATAGCTGCGAAGCAATGAACCAATGGGTCCAAAACCCTACGGCTCACACGACTCTAGACGACATACTTCCATGTGTAGACAACATCACGGCTCACGAGACCTCAAAGAGGTCCAAAGAGGTCACGGTCCAACTCATAACCGTGATCAACCAAGTCATAAGAAACGTCACAAACGGCAATTTCGCACCAAGCAATGCACCACTTTACTACAACCAATCTGGCCCAACAATGCCACCCCTTTGCAACCCATTCAATCAGGACTTCACTAACCGAACATGTGAACCCGGTGAAGTGCCATTGAGTAACGCCTCAAGTGTATATAGTAAATTTGTTTGTCAAGTTTCATCTAACCAGATATGCACCACCACGGGCCGTCTAACGCCTGACTCGTTTAACCAAATGTCGGCTGGGATAGAACTAGGCTACTCGTTGTGGTTGTATGGGCCGTTTTTGGTGGATCTTCAAGATTGCACATTTGTCCGGAAGACTTTTACTGACATATCTCGAGATCATTGTCCGGGGCTGTCTCGCTTCCTCAACTGGATATATGTCGGGCTGTTGATGGTGTCATTGGCGGTGATGTTTTCGCTTGTTTGTTGGGTGATTTACGTGAGAGAGAGGAGACACCGGGTTTATACGAATACGGTTATTGGTAGAAGTGGTCGGGGAGGGGAGAAAGATATGTAAAGAAGGTTGTGAACGATTTTTTTTAGCAACGGAGGTTTGTAAATATTAGTGTAGAGGAATGATCGTGGCTAAATGTTTGTGTGGTTATAGTGTTCAAGTCTTTGTAGTTTGGGATTTAATAGATTGTATAAATTAATAAATATATACTTAGACTAGGTTAATGTCCGCGTAATACGCGGGCTTCAACTAAAACCATATTATTTACTTTGAAATGAAATATTATCACCCGGGAACTTCCCGGGTAGGAGAAATTTAAGATCGTTTAAAAACAAATAAATCGGAAGAAACAAACAACAAATCTTCAAATTTCAGTAAAAATTTACTCATAGACTACGTTGGTTTTTTTCTTTGTAACATTTCCATATTTATCTAGTATAAGTAACTTGATACCATCTCTGCTTTTTACTCTTGACAATACGACATATAGTTGATGATGTAAGATTGCAACTGTATTAATGGCATCAAGAAATGAAATGTCTTTTAACTTCACTTTCATTGCTTCTTATAACAAACTTGATCCTAGTTGCTAATCTCTATGCAATGTTTTATATAATTTTCGATTTTTTTTTTCACATATCAATGGCTTATACAAATCATCATATGTGATATGTGATCTGGTATATGTTTAGCAAGATTCATATATTTTAATAATGATAAGCATGCAGGAAGTTTCAAAATAATATATTAACTTGAGTAGAGATTAAAAAAATAACTCGCCAGGTGAGCCAAGGAATTAAGATTTTCAGTGCAACTCTTCAGCACCAAAAAATATGGATAATGCAATGAAAAACATTAATAATATTATAAACATATCTATATATATATATATGAGATGGATTTGAGCTAGGTGGCATTTGTATTTGGCCATCTTGGCTGATGTGGCAATTTAGTTTAGGAGGGAACTCACATTTTCGTTCTACAATCACGATTCCAAGGAAAAACAAGCGGGATCCGAAATTTTTTGGGTCGGGTTTTATGTTTCCGAATACACCTAATCAAATACATTCGGATCATTTAAAACCTACTTCATTTTCTTTTCTCTCATTCATACCTACCTCAACTTTACCCTCTTCTTTCTTCCTTTTGTTCTACAATCGGTTATCTTCTCAGCAAGTTTTCAAAAATTAGGTCAACATCAAAGGTAAATACACTAAATTGAAGCTAAATATTTGTTATTATATGTTCTGAATGAAGATCGTAGTTTGATTTTATGTTATTCGTTTGTACTTCTATTAACTTTTTATTTGGTCTGATTTCTGTAGATCCAACCAAAAATCTTGCAGGTATGTTTTTTTACTTTGTTGTTTAGTATTCATCTTTTATCTAACCGATTCAACATGTTTATTTTTTTATAAACAAAAATCTATACCAGAGGTTTTTGTAGATTTTTGTTTTAAAACAAAATTAAGTTTTTGATTTTTCTTGATTTCTGTAGATCCGACCATATTTATCGCTGTTACTGATTTTGCTTGATTTTTTTTCATGTCAATCCCTAACTTCGTCATAACAATCGGAATCCCATCATTCGTCAAGCAACAAAGGTTAGTTAAATCTTATACTTTTTTTAATATTTTTTAAATTTATCATATATAATTTTATGTTTTCTGTTCACTTTTTTTTAATTAATACTATATTACGAATGTTTTATGGTATATCGTGTTTTTAATTGATAATATATTTAATTGAATTTAATTGATATTGTTTGTTTTTTGAGATATATAGTCTGCCTTATTCTTATTAAATTAACAGTGTTTTGAAAATATTATAACTTTATTATTCAGTTATCATTTTTTAAAATTTGCTCTAAAGATATGTTTAATTTATTTTTAAAAATGTTTTTTTTCTATAAACAGAGTAATGTTTTTAAGCTTAATTTATGAATTTGAAATTCTAATTATGTTTCTGTAATTATACATTGTTTCTATAATTAGGTTGCGGTTATATTTTTAAAAAAAATTTACTTTCCTTTGCAGTTATGGTTCCAATCAACTCTTCAACTTCCCTCCAATCTTCTTCCAAGAATACCATCGGTTTCCATATAACAATGTATTTCTTCAGTGAATTTACATATATAGATGGTTTTACATTCTTCACCGTCTTCATCTACATTTACTTTTTCTTGAATCGATATCTGAATTTGACATATCGCTCTATAAACCTGTAAGTTGTTTTTGTTATATTCATTCTTTAATCATTATTCATGTGTTCTTCCTTTTATTTAATGTGTGTAAACTATGTTTATTTAACTCTAAATCCGATTGGGATTGAAAAATATGTTCATTTTTGTGTTTTAAGATTATGGTTTTGTTAAAGAATATGTTGTTTATGCAAAACCTTAACACCGATGTTGATGCAGAATATTTTTTATTTCTAATGTTTATTTATTCTATCAACTTTATACGAACCCCTACATCTGATTGTTATGAATATCTGTCTTAAGTTTTATTTGAAATGATGTAAAATAACTTTTATTTGATTGTGATTGTTAATAACTTTGTGAATGTCATTCAAAAGCATAAATCCTCTTGGTATTGTAAAATAGTTTGATTTAGTGGTTTTAAGAATATGGTTTTGTTATATAAAATGATGTTTATGCAAAACCCTATAACCTATTTTGATGCAGAATGTGATGTTTATAGGAAACCCCGAATCCGATTGTAATTGAATATAGTTTTTTTATGAATTTTATTATTTTCTTTGGTATGATTATGTTTATATGATTTTTTCACTCTTATGTATTGTTTAAGTTTATGTTATACAAACCCTGATTCTGATTTTCATGGAAATTCTTATGATTTTGTTTTTCTTTCACATGTTTATGTAATTTATCAATTTTTGAGGTCACTTATCTGTATTTGACGATAGGATAATATGATTGTATATTTTTAGGTTTTTTAAATGTTGTTAATTTTCAGTGTAAATCATTTGGTTACAAGATTTTTTATTATGATGTTTCATAATTTTTATATCATCGGTTGCCTCCATTTGTTCTAGATTTTGGAATAAAAGATACTTATTATGATGTTTGTTACATATTGAATGTTATTATAACATGTCGTTCACATTGTTTTTTTTTTTTTGTTATTTATATTTATTTTAATAATTCATCATTTCATGGTTTGTTTATGTAACGTGTTTTTGTAGGTTTTTTATATGGCTGAAAGTTCATCAAAGTATTTTTTTGTTCATTTTGTGACTTTATGTAACATTTCATTTGTACAATCTGTGATTTTTTTCATTTATTTGTTTTTTTCTCACACTAACCTTAACATGTTACACTTTATTAACATCGTCATTTTTAAATCAGTTTCAAAGGACCCTGGTTCTTAAGGCTAATGAATGTAGCAGACGAACTTATTCTGTTAAATGATAAATTATTACATAATTTTTTTTCTTATTATTAAATACAGTTTATTATTATTGTATCGTTTATATCTTTTCACTATAATTATAATTCATTTTGCATTTGTTTGTTTTATTAGTCCATTCCAGATGATGCTGCGTGCAAACTATGGGGTGTTGATAAAGGCCCTACAAATGTTATGATACACACTAAAGATGGCCGATTATTTAATGTTTCTTTAAGCGCTTGTAAAGGAAAGTTATTCTTCTTCCATGGTTGGTCCAAGGTTGTAGAACATTTGCGACTAACCAAAGGCTGTTTGGTAGTATTTAATCCTGTAGATTCTACTACGTTTAAATTAACATCTTTCGTTGATGGGGTTAGTCGTGGCTCTTTTTGGACGTATCTGCTCCCTCCATCATCTCATTTTTATGTAAGATAAATTCTATTTTTTTTCCTTTTGTATTGATGTATTACTTTACTTATATTAAGACTAATTTTTTTTTCTTTTTTATCATTCCCACAGGTCATTCCTGAATGTATCATGCCAAAAGTTTATGATTATTCCTCAAATGATTTAATTTCTACTGTAATTATAGACAACAAAAATTTTAAAGTTGCCATTGAAACGTCTGACGGTAAAGTTGGTTTTACCGTTGGTATTGACGTAATTGTTTGTTAGTTACAGTTGAAGGCTGGTTGTATTTTGTTATTTACAAAAGGTTTTGGTAATTTTTTCCATTTAAATTTTTTTGGAAAAAACGGCGTTGAAATTTATTTTCCTGATGTGGATGTCGATGAGGTAACTTAAATTTTGTTACTTAATTATATATTTTATATATGTTAATGTAATACATGTTGTATATCTAATTTGCAGGTTGATGTTGCACCTATCGATGCTGAAAATGAAGTTGATGAACAAATACATGGTGGTGTTCGTCGTTTTACTCGTATGGCTGGTGAACGTTATTTTGTAAGTTTTAATATCATTTTACAAACCTCTGAAAAACAAGCTTTACAATTTTTTGTTACTTAATAAACATTGTTGTTTTAGTTTCATATTTATTATTAATTTTATTTTAACAACAATACAGAGGATTCCTGATCCTGTTTCACGGATGGCTAGACTTGATGAAGGTTTAAAAGATATCACCGTTAGGCTTATGCATCTGGATCCACCAAAGTAATTTACCAACGGTACTAGACGTGAAAAAAGCGGCGGAGGTTGGCGATACGCGTTAACCAGTTGGAAGAAGTTCATGAAAGCTGCTAGAATTAAGGTCCGTGACACGGTTGACTATTCTTTTGATGAAAATGAACAGGTGTTGATTGTTGAACGAGTTGTACCTTACGTTAGGCGTAGTCATTAGTTATATGACATTTAGGGCATGTTTTTTGCCTTTCATATGTTAGATATTAACTTTTTATATGGTTTTTTTGGTTTTTGACATTCGTTATGGTTTTTAATATCAAGTTATTATATTTTTTTCATATGTTAACTTTGGTTTTAACCACTCATTTGTCATGTGTTGAAAGTTTAATTTATGTGTTAAGTAGTTATTTCTTAAATTTTATAAATCGTTAACTGATGCTAAGGATGTTACAAATTTCTTTAAAAAAAGTATATCAAACACTATGTTATGTTAATCAATTAAGCATTTAACATTATTTAAAATAATATGGATCCCATTCTTTCTTTTATCTTAGTATGTTGCAATTTCAAAAAATTTCATTTATTATTATAAGATAGTATTATGAACCTTTAGTACTACATATATAATAGATAGATAACACTATGATTGTCATTTTTAAATCTTTCATTATAGTTTTGACATGTTTCATTATAAGGTTTATATATAAGATTTAACATAAATAACCCATTTTATATTCATTTTAATTATAGAAAGTCAACTGTCACTTAGTATGTTGCAATTTCAAAATTTCGTTCTTAATTTGCAAGTGATTAATCATAAAATTTCGTCCTTACTTTGCAATTTCAAACTTATAATTATGGAGACTCATTATTCATAAAAATGTAAAAAAATCTTTTATTTATATTTTAGTAAAGGTTGTCAATTATGGAAAATATGATACAAATATAAAATTTTACCTTAATATTTCTAAAAAAATTTTAAATTCGTAATGTGAACTCGAAGTTATATACTTAATATGTACTGTTTCCGTTTTTTACAAATTTGAATTTATGTTAATTCGTTTTATATAATTATAATTATACCGTTTCCTTATTTAGTTTATTTTAAAAAGGAGGTTTATTTTGATTAGAATTATTGATAATATACTACTAAAAATAATAACTTTATTAATTTCATATAAATAGATCATTTGTTTTCTTTTTAAGCCCAACTAATATTTTTGCAATAGTCCATTCATTTATTTGATTTCTTCTTAGCTATAATGGAAAACGAAGGTCAGATCACCTTGCTGAACTATATCGATGCTCTTAGCACAAACTACACTATCAAGGTTAAAATTGTTAGTTTGTGGATGAAGAAGATGAGAGATAATGAAAGAGAGACATATCGTATAGATATGATACTGATGGATGAAATGGTAAATTAATGATTTAATCTTTTCTGTGTTAATTATGCTCAGTTTGATTGCATTTTTACATACCCTTTGCATGTTATTCTGTATTTACACACAGGGTACCAAGATTCAAGCTTCTTGCTTGCATAAGCTATTTTCAAAGTTTGAGAGGCATCTTAATGTTGATGAATGCCTTATCATTAAACGGCCATCTCTTGCTGCCAACACTGCATCTTTCAAGATTGTTCCTAACAATCAGAAGTTATCTTTTTATTATCGTACGTTTGTGGAAAAGTGCAATATATGGGAAGGTCCGCAGTACGTTTTCAATTTTGTTCAGTTTAATAATGTTCTTTCCTAGAAAATTAAAGAGGGTATGACAGTAGGTATGTTTAGTTTTTATTTACAATCTTTATATACCATAATATTTGTTTCCTGATTTTATAGATTTTTTTATTTTCTTATATATGCTGACATGTATTTTATATTTTTGGTAGATTTCATTGGTTATGTTGCTGTTTGTTATAACATCGAGGAGACTAACAAAAAGGATGGTAGTAAAGGGAAACGCCTTAATCTTAAGCTTCAAGATCTTGAGTAATACATTTTATAAATTGTGTTTAATTTTTTTTTTCCATTTTATGCTTTAAAATTTACAAAATGTTTTTATACTTATATTTTTTTTCTTATATTCTATTGTAGAGATGTTCAGATCGATTTAACTCTTTGGGATGATTACGCTAAGGACATGTATTCTTACATGGTTAGTGAAAAGCGTGAAGCACATGTTGTCGTTGTTGTCCATTTTGGTGTTGTTAAGACATACAAAGGTATTAAACTCATAGTGCATTTTATACCAAACAAATGTCAATAGATGTTGTTACTTCGTATCTATTTTTTTATTGTTTAAATTATTTTTACCTAACAATAGGCAAATGGGGATTTTCTAATAACTTTGATGGTTCACGACTTTTCATTAACGACAATTTTGATGACATGCTATCGTTCAAGCAAAAGTAAGTGTTATTATTTAAACATATTTTTTTAAATTTTATCAACTTTACGTATTGTTTGTATTTATTTTTAATTAAACATTTATGTTTATTCAAAATGTTTTTTATGTATCTTGCAAAACTTGCTGCTTCAACTGAGTCAAGTAGCCATGCTGGGTCATATATGATGTGTGCTGTCGAAGATAAATTTTTAAAGAATGATGTTTTTTCACCAATTGCTTATCTTGCATCAATCTTAGAGGTTTTCCTTAACATTTCATGTTTTATATTTTTTTATTTTAACAACATTTTAATGAATTTTTTTCTTTTATATATTAAACAGCCAAAGAAAGTTGTTGTTGTTGGAACTATTGTAGCAATCGTTTCAGACAAGATGTGGTATTATGATGGCTGTAACTATTGCAAGTCCAAAGTTGAGCAAAAGTTTGAAACCTATGATAAGGATGATGGAACAAGTGATGTTAGAGATGAGAAGTTGTTTCAATGTTCTAACAAGGATTGTAATGGAAAAGAAGTTTTCCCGCTGTCCAGGTAAAGTGTTTGTTAGTCATACTTCTAATTATTGTTCATACAACAACAACAACGTAGATCGTCTATATTATCTATTCACATATGTTTGTTAATTATTTAAATACCGTTTTTTAAGGTTTAAAATACCGGTTCGCGTTCAAGATTCAACCGGTACTGTGACGCTTACATTATTTGACCATGAGGCGTTGAAGTTTGTTGGGAAAACTGCAAAGTAACTTATAGAAATTCAGGACGAGGTTATATTTAGTTATACTTTATATTTATATAAATTAAATTTTATACATTTATTGTGATGACACATTATATTTTTTTTAATATAGTTATTGAAGACAAATGATTTTCCAAGAGAATATCCAGTTGAATTTGAATCGTTGGTTAACCTAAAGTGTGCTTTCGTGATTAAAGTAACTGACTTTAATATTGTCAATGCTGTTGAGAATTATGGAATATCATTTGTTACGACTGATGATGACATCTTGGATAAGCTGAACAAAAAATTTAAAATTGACCAAGTAAGTGATTGTTTTATTAATATATAGTTGCACTTTGAAAACCGATTAAAATATGTTGAACTATTTGTTGTTTGCTTTTCATGTTTTCACAGCTTGATGTTTCTGATTCTTTTGGTATGAGTCAGTCTGAGTTCCAAACTTCTGGTGGTGAATGTTTGAATTTGTTTATTTCTTTAAGGATGCTTAGTTATATATAACTTTAATAGTTGTCTTAGTTATAATTTGTTTATTTCTTTAAGGATGCTGTTTCTTACACTGGGGATAATGTTGGTGCACTACATCTGTTGATTACGTCTAGGTGTCTAGGATCAGGTCTTATGTTGTATTGTATAGCATAGGGCACGAAATACGAGAAAACAAGAGTCTGTATAGTTTTTATAAGTCTGGTCCGCTCATAGAGACATAGGGATTCTGGTCCGCTTATTTGTCAGTCTGGTCAGCTTATATGGACATGTCTGGTCCGCTTTTAAGGACATGTGTCATATAAGCGAACCAGAAACTCTAAATATAGGAGTCTCATGAACGGATCTCATAAAGTGTATGTGAAATTCCACACCGAAGCTCTGTCGGTGTGAAGATCGAGCTGTAAAACGTTTCTTATCAATAAAAGAAGCAGTTAGGAAGAAGAACAAGCTATATCTACTTGCATTTCTTATTATTCCGCATCTGAAACGCAAGAGACAACCTCTGAACGACTCGTTCGGGTCAGCAAACGATCCTACAAGTGGTATCAGAGCTTGGGAGGAGGTTTTCTGCAGATTGTAGCTGTTTATCAGCGTTTCTTCTTACTTCTACACCTTCTTTTCTTATTTCGGAGAGATTTCACGGTTGAATTTCGTTCAAAAGCTCACAGATTGTGTATAATCATACTAAGACAAACCCTTGGAAGTTACAGGTCAAAATACAGCTTAAAAACACGTCAAAACTTGTTCGATATGTGGATCGCTCGAAGTGACGTCAACCTCTGAACAAGTCGGAATTCGCTCAAATTTCAACAGCTTGTGCGCAATAGTATCGAGATAAATCCTGGAAAGTTTGAAGTAAAAATTCGAAGTTTTAATGAGTCAAAACATGTTCGGTATGTGGTTCGCGTTTCTGGTCCGCTTCAACGTACAAGTTATGCTGGTTCGTTCCTGTTTTTAGTTCTGGTTCGCTCGAAAGTGAATTGTCTGGTTCGCTCTTAGTGCAACATTCTAGTTCGCTCTAAAACAACATTCTGGTTCGCTTATTTGAACATCATCTGTTTCGCTCATTTGAACAAGTCTGGTTCACTCATTCTGACAAGTTTGGTTCGCTCATTCGTACAATTTCTGGTCCGCTCGAACGTACAATTTCTGGTCCGCTCGAACGAACAATTTCTGGTCCACTCGAACGAACAATTTCTGGTCCGCTCGAACGAACGATTCTAGTTCGCTTATTTGGATCTTTCTGGTTCGCTTATTTGTTCAAAGTTGGTTCGCTCTTCTGTCATTTGTCTTGAAATATGTGTTAAGTCAGTATGGATTCCGAGTTCTATAACGCATTTGCCTCATCGACTTCTCCAGCCGCAATTGCTCAAGCAATGAATTTAGAAAACGAGACGGGAACGACTCAAAAGCCCCCTAAATTGATGAACATTGAGGAGTATTATGGATGGAAGGATCGATTTGAAAACTGGGTTCAGGCAAATCATCTCAGATCGTGGGAATGCATATTGAAGAAGTACACATTGCCTCGAACAGATTTGCAAGTCATCAAAGAAATATCCGAGTTCACTGATCAAGAACGAGCAATGTATAGAGCTGAGAAAATGATGATTAGTTTGTTGCAGCAGGCGATAAAAGAAGATATATTCATCCTGTTACAGCACGACAAAACTGCTAAGTCAATTTGGGATGCGCTAAAGGTCAAGTTCGAGGGAAGCGAAAACATGATCAAAAGCAAGAAAGCGTTACTAAAGAAAGAATTTGATTTGTTTAGTAGTTTGCCAGGAGAGGATACTAAAAAGCTAATCGAGAGATACTGTCATTTGGTGCGATCTTTATCTATGTTGGGTGTTGAAAAAGGTCGTGAGGAATGGGTGGATAAATTGGCGGACGCGTTACCTCAAAAGGAGTGGGGAACATATTTGATGATCTTGAAGAATACTGGTGTGTATGATGGGTTGACAATCTCACAGTTTATAGAGAAAATTGAGAGTCAGGATCTTGAACAGCAGAAGATTGCGAGGATGAATAGTCCAAGTGGTCAACAGGATGTAAAGATGTACTACAAGGGTAGTATTCCAGCCATTGAGTCTGAAAGAAGTCCGAAGATTCAAACTGCTTTAAGTGCTGGTGATTCATCTGAGAAAGCTGATCAGGGTTCGAACAAGAATAGCAGCGGGTTTTCATCATTTCCGAGTGTGAATCCGAAAGAGACTAACACGAGTTTTCAGTCTCAGAGTACAAAAACAGGAAATGGATACGTGATTCAATGCAACATAGCTCTTAACCTTCCAGAAGGTCAAAGCTTCTCTGAAGACACTGCTAAAGATCATATGGCACTTCTGGGTTCAGTACTGTTATCCTATGAAGGTCTTGTTGCTGGTCGGATCGGCAATCCTATGCTTACCAAAGAGGATTACGATCAGATAGACGCCGAAGAGATGGAACTTATGGATATCAAATGGTGTCTTGCTAGTGTGCTTAGACGTGCTGAAAAGTTCAAAACGATTACCGGGAGAAATGACTTTCTTGATGCTTGTGTATCTACTTTAGGTTTTGATAAATCTAAAGTTACTTGTTTTCGATGCAGGGAGAAAGGCCATTTCAAACGGGAGTGCAAGAATAGAGAAGCTAGTGGCGCTCAGAATCCGTTTGGAAAAGACGACTACTACCGAAAAGCTATCTATCAACAAGTCGGTCAACAACAAGAACCATAGACGGCTCATGGTAGAAAGATTGAGGATTCCAAGAGAGGATGTTTGGTAGATTTTAACTGGAACAACTACATATCTCCTGATAGCAAAGCATGCATAGTTGATCAAGATGATGGGAGACTACCTGAAGGTTTCAGTTGGGATATGTTTGTTGATGAAAAGGGTGATTTCAAAGCTTTCATTGCAAAGATTGTTAGAGAACCAGACATGTTTGCCACATGGATGAAATCTATCGGTGAGACAGTGAAAAGTGTGAAGGAACAGTCTGTTACATCTGAAGAAAGCTCAGAAAGTGCTGATGAAGATTCACTAAGTTCAGATGAGAGTATTCAAAATGTTGTAACTTCAGAAAAAGAAGTTGTATTTGATCAAACACCATCTGATTCTGGTGTATCAGATGCTGATTCTGAAAAATCTGTAGAGTTTGATCAAACACCAGTTGATAGCAGCAGTGATGATGAGGAGGAAAAATATGTTAATGTTGCAAAATCTCATCTTTCTCCTGAAAGTTTTCATTTCTATTTTGCAGATCGAGTAGAGAAACTAAAGGAGAAAAGAGCTGCTAAAGAACAACAAACTGAATCTGATGGTGATGTTCAGAATGTTGAAAGTGTTGTTGAGAAGATTACCGAGATTGAAAAAGAAGAAGAAAAGGTGATTGAAGTAGAAAAAGTGATTGAGGTTGTTAAAACAATCGAAATTGAGAAGATTGTTGAAGTTGTAAAGCCTTGCGAGAAGTGTTTAAAAACATGCAAGGAATGTGCTGCAAAAGACGACATTATAGCTGAGTATGAAAAGAAGAAGGAGCAGTTACTGTTCAATCTTAACTATGTGAAAGAATCTTATAATGTCTTGAATAAAACAGTAACTGGTCTACAAAAGACAAACTCAGAAAGAGAACAAGCACTTACGATGATGAATGCTGTTATGATGACAAAGCAAAAAGCTATCAACTTTTACATCGAAGAAAGTGCTAAATGGAAGCAAGAGTTGGAAACAGAGAAGATTGAGAATGAGAGAATTAGACGTTTATTACAAAGTTATTCTAGTTCTGATTATCTCATTGATCGTATTTACCCAACTGTTGCAGGTATGGAAGCTTTTAAAGATGAGAAGCCGAAAGAAAAGAAAGACTGTGGTAAGAAATCGACTGTTAGTTATAACAAATGTCCGCCTCCAATTTGGGAAGGGTATTCTCCTAGAAAACCAAACGAGGAGCAACTTGAAAAAGCAGTCAATATAAAGCTAAAAACCGACACAACTGATGTTTTACCAGATAACATTGATGTCACATTTACCTCGTCCGATACTGATCATGAGTCTGAGTTAATAAAAAAGATGGTCGATCAGGTGTTAGATACTGAGGAGGAATCCGAGTCAAAGTCTGAGTCTGGAGGGTCAAATTCGTCAGTCAACAGTCCAAAGTCGTCTGTCAAAAAGGCTTACAGTAAAGAGTTTTTGTTATCGAAAGCAAATTTGGATGATGAAACATTTGAAGTTGCATACACTTTAAATGATTCGGACAAATTATACTCTGACAAAGAGTTTCCAATAAGAAGTGTTCGTTTTGACATGATCAAAAAGGTTTTCAAAATGACAGAAATTAATATTTCTGAAATAAAAGATTTAAATCTTACAGAAAAACCTAAAAAGTACACTTCAAGAGTTCAACAACGTCTAAACAAGAAAAAGGGTTACAATTCTGGTTCTGGTTTTCAAAAGAAACAAAACCATAATCGTAGCTACAAAAAGAAAGGTCTTGGATTTATACCATCAGAAAATCATAAAAATTTGAAAAATTCTAAAACAAAAACAGAATTTGTGTCAGGTGGAAGTGCAGAAGAGGAACAGAAGAAACCATTTTGGAGACAGTCAAATCAAGAGTTTCTTGTTGAAAAGAAGAAGAATGGAACTGAATTGTTTTATCAAAGAGAGAATCGTACCTGTTACAGATGCAATGAAGTCGGTCACATTGCATGGAATTGTCAGAAAAATGCCAAGACAAAACAGGGAGTTTCTAACAAGTTGAAAGAAAAAGTTGTTGATATTGAACCACCAACGGAAAAATTTAAAATTTTTGAAAATTCAACTTATGAGGTTGGTGAGTGTTCCAAAAAGAATTTTTATAAAACGAAAGAGAATGACAACCAAGTGTGGGTTGTTAAGAAAGTTGATGAGAACGTTGGCGATGAATCTGGTTCCACAAAGCCAGAAGAGCCACAGGTTGAAAAGAAGATTTCAGTGAATGATGATGAGTTTCCATCACTGAAATTTGAAGAAGTTAAACAAAAAGTTGGTAAGGTTGATATCTCGAATCAGTTTTACAAAGATAATACTAAGTTTGATGTCGAGAAAACATTCAATGGGAGTGTTAAGAAAATTTTTGGGAAAATGTTGAATGGGAAAGTTAAGGGGGTTAAAGATTTTTATGCAACTAAAAAGGCAACTTACAACCCTACTGTGCAAGAACTGAAGGCCATCAAGTCTGAAAAGACTTGGATGGAAGTTTGTTTCCCATAATAGTCTCAGGACTATGCCGGAGATCCCAAGTTTATATCGTGGATCAGGAATCGGCATCTTTCTAATGTTTGAAGATTTTGGTTGAAAGATTTTGATAGTGTTTGAATGTTTACAGGTTGAAGGACTACGCCGGAGCTTCCAGGTTGGTAAGTGCGAAGCAGGAATCGGCATCCTGATTGGTAAAATGGTGATGTAGACGTAACATTCCTACAAGTGGTATTGTGTGTTTTTACAAGTGGTTATTTTTACAATTGGTTTAGAGGTTTACACTTACAAGTGGTAAAATCAAGGACATTAAGTTGTACTTGCTTTTTCCTACAAGTGGTTGACGACAAAATGATGAACCATACCCCGAACCTACAAATGGTTTAAAATCAACAAAACTCATTTTCCGAAAAAATCATTTTGATTAATACAAACTTAAGTGTTTTGAGATCTAAATGAGAAAATGGTTTGTGATAGGGGGAGTTCTGATTGTTTATGCCTAGTGGATGGCGAATTGAAGTGATTCGATATCAGTTGTCATGTTTGTGTATAGTTTGTTTTCATATTTCCTAAAATGTTTTTGCATTTTAGGGGGAGTAAGAATTTTGTAGAAAATCCAAAAACATTTGAAAATTTGAAAAAGCCAAAAACATGATAAAATTCAAAATGAGTTTTTGTTGTATAAAAGAGGAAATGATAGTACATCAGTGGACGATCACGGCATGCTAAAGAAATGGAAAGTTTAAAAGTGATAAACGGTCTCACTGATGATGTGTCAGTAGGTTTTTGCACATTTAGTAGATTGTGACGAGATATAAACATAAATTTCAAACTTGCTTGTTCTGTGGGTTAACACAAACTTGGATATATAGGTAACCCCTGAAATCTTGTTTGAAAGGTCCCTTATTCTGAGATACTAGGTCTTTATGCTCAGTGATATCTGGGGTATTATCCCGGGACTTCTGCTGAAAGAAATTTCTGACCTAGTCCCCGGATAATGCTTTCTGCAAATGCTTGAAACATAGCATCGCCCTCAGCAAGCTGATGAAACAATAAAATTGATAGTCGCTGCTGTTGTAATACAAAAGATCCTCTAAAGGGGACACACCAAAAGTCGAAGCCGTCATCTCTCTGCGTATCGAAAGATCGACCTGAGCTCTCACGGCCCTCGCACTATAATTTATTTCCTTACAGATATCATCTGTGGTATACTCACCTGTAAGACTGAATATTGGGATCTGGATACGGGAGTATATTCAAGTAGTGGGACACACGGATAAGTTCAAGTGTTTAAAACATTAATATCGTATCTCGGATCAGTTGAACTTTGTGTGAAAATTTAAGTGGATAAGTATACTGACAATCTAAGTGAATCGTTTAGAACTTAAAATGAAATGAAGCTTAACGGTGTTAGTGATTGGTCTCAGAAACTGATATGATCCTCTTGCACAAACTCACAAAAATATTGTCTGTAAATATTTTATTTCTGCATTTTAGTCTCTCAGAAAATTCAAAAAGATTTTGTGTGTGTTTTAGCATAATTTTTGAAAAAGTCAAAAAGATTTTCGACAACTGATGTTGGAAAACTGATTTTCAAAATTCCGAGTGCTAAACATGATGAGCAGCTTTTGAGGGGGAGTGTTTGTGTAAATCTAATTGTTTTCGTTAAATCTAACCTTCTTCAAGTGGTTCATCATAGATATTTGAGAAATAGCCTGAGATGTTGCAATTGTATGTTTGTTTTAGTGATTATGAGTTATGTGTTGGTGCACAGGTATTTGATATGTGATAAAATTAGAAAATTTATGTCTGGGTTAAGATTGTGCAGGTAGCTAGGATTCGATATTCTGAAAATCTCTGTTGGAAAAGAGCCAAGTTTCGATCCTGGAAATCAATTCTGAAAGCTTGTGTAGATCAGACAACGATCCTGAAGATGTTACTGAAGAACAAAAGAATGCCAGTAAATCGAGAAGGGGAGTCTGAAGATTGAGAGAAGAGAAAGCCCAGAGACTGATCTAGATTGAAGATGTGAAGACATGGTTTTGCAGTCAGAGTGTATAGGCGACTCCATCAACATCTGAGGGGGAGTCTGTTGGTGCACTACATCTGTTGATTACGTCTAGGTGTCTAGGATCAGGTCTTATGTTGTATTGTATAGCATAGGGCACGAAATACGAGAAAACAAGAGTCTGTATAGTTTTTATAAGTCTGGTCCGCTCATAGAGACATAGGGATTCTGGTCCGCTTATTTGTCAGTCTGGTCAGCTTATATGGACATGTCTGGTCCGCTTTTATGGACATGTGTCATATAAGCGAACCAGAAACTCTATATATAGGAGTCTCATGAACGGATCTCATAACGTGTATGTGAAATTCCACACCGAAGCTCTGCCGGTGTGAAGATCGAGCTGTAAAACGTTTCTTATCAATAAAAGAAGCAGTTAGGAAGAAGAACAAGCTATATCTACTTGCATTTCTTATTATTCCGCATCTGAAACGCAAGAGACAACCTCTGAACGACTCGTTCGGGTCAGCAAACGATCCTACAGATAACACCACACCTGTTTCAAAGGATTATGTGGGTGACTTGAAACAATCATCTTCTGATATGAAGCGTAACCTTGATGATGTTTATTTGAATGAAGAGGGATTGGCGTCGTCAGCAAGTAAGCCTCGCATGTGTGTTGAGAAGAATTGATAAAGAAGATATGGCAAATGGTGGTTTTAATAAAAAAAAAACAATTTATTGGTATTTGAATATTGGAATTTTGTTTTGTTCATATGACTTTTTGATGTTTCAAGACATTTTATGTTTTGCCTATATATTGTCACTTTTTGAGTTATCCTATAATATTTTTGGTTGAGAATTATGTTTGGTTATATACTTTATTGTATGAGACTACGTTGATTACTTTTTTATTTTTGTAATGTAATAATGCCATAATATAAATACTGGAAAAATAAAAAAAAATAGTTTTGACCTTAATTACTTTTCATGAACTGAACATTAATAATTTTTTGTGTATATATAGATTTACTATTCAGTTACAATTCATAATTCATTTTAAGAAATATGCTAATCATGTCAATTTTTACTATTCAGTTACATTTCTAAACTTTTTTTTAGAAATTTCGTAATTTTAGCAATTCTATTTTTACTAAATGACACACTATCTTCAAATTTCGAAACTAATAAATATAGAATTATTTTCATATTTATGATCATTAATTTGATTACAATTTATTTTTGTAATGTATATTACGAATTCCATAAATAACTTATACCTTAGGTCTATAAATTCAGATACTTCACAAACTTTTGAAACATCTTCATGGTTATCTGAATTTGCATTCTTAGCTTCCTTCTACGGTGGAATAATTTATTTTCATCATTCTTTACATTTCCAGTAAGTTTTTATATAGTTCGTTATAATTTTATTTATATTTATTCATGCGTTTGGTTTTCATTGTAAACCTATTAGTTTTTTTGTTGTAGTTCTTTGTGTTGGTTAAAAAATGCATAATAGGGTTGAACAACTTACGTCGTATTCTTCTGAACGTCCACATATTGGCCTTGATAATAAATGTAAATGTTTTTTTTCTTTTATCTCAAACATTTTAAATAGTATTCAATTTCTTTTTTTGAAAACGTTTTATGTTCTAAATTCTATATTTGTTTCTTCTTATTTAGTTTTTTTTTTTTTTTTTTTTTTTTTTTGCATTTTAGCTGAGCAAGCTAAATGTTACCGTTCGTTAAGAAAACTATATCTTGATAATAAGAAATCAAGTGCAGATGCATTTCCGGATTATTTTGTTAGAGGTAAATTTTCTATCATTTTTCTATGCATATATATTTTGATTATATTTAATATTTAAGTTGTATATATCACATTTGTTGTCATTAAAGAAAGTAATTTTTTTACTATTGTATTATTTTTAATGTTTACTGTTACATATGTCAAATTTTATTATTTAATCTATTTTTATATTATAGCAGTAGAGGCTAAACACAGGCGCAAGTTAAGAAAACTATACCTTGATAGTAAGAGATCAAAGATTACTAAAAAAATCATTTCTCGAGGTGGTGCTTCAACGTCGTCATCATCAACACGAATCCTTTTAAATAACAAAGAGAATTTAACTCTCAATTTTTCAATCACAACCTTTCCTACCGAATCTTCAGCTGTTATAGGGACAAGTAAGTTTAGATTTATGTTAGATAATGTTACAAATTTCACATTACTAATTTAGTTCGTCAACTCCAGTTCGGTTATATTACATATTATATAATGATTGTTTATATCTTATTAGGTAATCATTTAAATTCGTCCGTTAGTGTAAGATCTTCCATTGTTACACATTCTACTTTGAAGAAGAAAGGAAATGTACTACAAGATCAGTTTACAACACCCAACCGTACACCGTTTGCAAACATAGAAAACATAATCCCAGGTTTGTAAATAAAAAACAAACAGTTAGTACTTGGTTATGTTTCACATTTTGTTTGTTTTTACTACATATAATATTTGAACAAATTATTTTTAAAATACCTATTTGTATTATCTTTTTTTTTTACGAAATAATTCTAATTATTCGAGAAATGTAGCTTATTCATCTGGAGCATTTTCAGATCATAATAGAAAGACAAATGTTTTGCAAGATTCTTCTACCTCAACACGACGAATTACGAGGTCAAACAAAGAAAACATAACTCCAACATCATGTATTACAAACATACGTTCTCAAGTTCAAAGTGTACCGCATTTTTCTAATGCTATGTCTTCTTTGAATCGTATATCACCTGGTAAATATTTTAATTATATTGTTACATACATTTTTAATTGTTTAATTCATATACTTAACGAAAAATTCTTTTTTCTTTTTTATTCAGATAATATTGCAAGCTCATCAACTTTACCATTGAATGACTGCTATTCTCTTAATCCCAGAATTACGAATAAACGTAACACAACATCTTCGACCTCGGAATTTAGCTCGATAAAAAAGCTGTCTTCTGGAAAGCGTAGACTTATTCATAAACCAATTGAAATAGAACCCATACCAATGGCTGTTCTTGATTCTGATGATGAAAATCATGTTCACGAGGTTGTGTTAGACGCCACGAAAGGCGTATCTAAAGGTAACTGATTAATGTTATTCATTGTTGTTTCATATTTTATTCTACCTACTTTATTATTAAATTTATGTTAAATGTTCAGATTATGTTGACCATGGTGACCAATCTCTTACGTGTGGTTTATGCTTTGCAAAGTTATGGCCAACCGAAGGTGGAAAGGGTCGCATTACACTTCAAAAGCAAACATATAGCTTATGTTGTGGATATGGTAAAGTTGACTTGCCTGAATATAAAGATTCTGATCCATCTTATCAGATGCTTTTTCGTTGTTTAGATCAGGAAAGCAAGTTTTTCTTAAAGAACATAAGACGTTACAATTCTATGTTTTCCTTTACTTCAATAGGAGGAAAAGTAGATACTAAAATAAACAAAGGTAATGCTCCATTTGTTTATAGAATCAGCGGTCAGAATGCACATAGTATGGGTAGTCTTCTTCCTAAGCACGGAGACCAGCCAAAATTTTCACAGCTTTATATCTATGATACTGAGAATGAGCTTGCTAATAGAGAGTTGTTATTCGGGTATTTTTTTTTCCTATCAGTATCTTAAAATTAAGTTACAACGTAGAATTCTATTTTTTCCATTTCAACGTTTGAAACTGTAATTTAAAACGTATCATTTTCTTACAGTGATTCTTCAAGCAAAGCATCTTTAAGGGCAAAGGAACTTGATGTTAAATTTATAAAGTTTCTTACGAACATGTTAGATTCTACAAATATGTTGGTTAAAACTTACAGGATGGTACGAGACCATCTCCATGAGAATCCTAATGTTACCCTCAAGCTTCATATAATATCACAGAGAGATCGGGATGGTAGGACTTACAATTTACCTACGTGTTCTGAAGTTGCTGCTTTAATAGTTGATGAACCTGATCTCAAGATAGAAAGCTGTGATATTATTGTCGAAAAGCGTTCGGGAGTTCTTAAGCGTATTAGCGAGTTACATCCTTCTTATCTTGCTCTACAGTATCCAATTCTTTTTCCGTACGGAGACGATGGCTATAGGATTAACATTCCTCATAGGGATTTTGGTCCTAATACAAAGAAGACAAGACCAACTTGTACGATGAGGGAGTTTTTTTCTTATAGAATTCAGGATAGGCATAACAAGTTTTCTCTAATTCTTAATGCAAGGAGGTTGTTTCAGCAGTTTTTAGTCGATGCCTACACAATGATTGAAAGTGAGAGGCTAAACTACATACGTTTTCAGCAAATCAAACTGAGATCTGATTCGCTTAACAGTCTTAAAAATGTTCAAGACATTGGTCAGAGTGATTTGAGTCATACAGGACAACCTGTTATATTACCCTCATCTTTTACTGGTGGTTCTCGCTACATGATGCAAAATTACTTGGATGCTATGGCGTTATGTAGGACGTATGGGTATCCTGATTTCTTTATCACAATCACATGTAATCCGAAATGGCCTGAGATTGTAAGATTTATTGGTGACTCTTCAATTAAGCCAGAAGACAGACCTGACATACTTTTTCGATTGTTTAAGATGAAATTTGATGAATTGATAAAAGATATGAAGCAAAAAACTTTTTTGGCGATATTAATGCAGGTATGTCAATGCTACACCTACTTTCAATTTATACAATTTTTTGGTCTTTCCATACATTTTATTTACTATTTTTTACTCATCGTTAGTATATTTTTTTTTGTGTAGTTGTTTACACAGTTGAGTTTCAGAAGCGTGGTTTGCCACATGCGCATATTTGCTTATTTATGAAAGCTGATCATAAGCTTCCTACGGTTGAACACATCGATCCCTTTATCTCAGCTGGAATTCCTGATAAAAACGAGGATCCTGAATTGTATTCTCTTGTGAGTGACTTTATGATTCATGGTCCTTGCGGACATGCCAACATGAAATGTCCATGCATGGTTGGGAACCGTTGTTCTAAAAATTTCCCAAAGAGGTTTTTGGAATCCACTTCCGTTGATTCTGATGGATTTCCCGTTTATAGGAGAAGAGATTCTGGTCACACAGTTGTGAAGAAGGGTGTTACTTTGGACAATAGGAATGTAGTTCCATATAACAAAAAGCTTCTTAAAAGATATCAGGCGCACATCAACGTGGAGTGGTGCAATCAGGCTGGCTCAATTAAGTATTTGTTTAAATACATTAATAAAGGACCTGATCGAGCCACTGTTGCTGTTTTTGATTCAGACAGAGGTCCCGATGAGGAGATCCCAAAAGATGAAATTAAAGAATATTACGAAGCTAGATATGTTTCCGCATGTGAAGCCAGCTGGAGAATATTTGCCAATGATGTCCATTATAGGTATCCTTCTGTTATGAGATTACCCTTTCATCTTCCAGGACAACAAAATGTTGTATTTAGTTGTGACGATGATATTGAGGATGTCCTAAACAAACCTCAAGTAAATTCCTCAATTTTCTTAGAATGGATGAAGATGAACAATTCTAAGCCGGAAGCAAGAGAACTTACTTATGTTGAGTTTCCTTCAAAATATGTGTGGAAGTTAAAATATCGTTGCTGGCAGCAACGCCAAAATTATGTTGTTATTGGGATAATTTATTCTGCGCCTCCTTCTCTTGGTGAGGCTTATTACCTAAGAATTCTTCTTACTAAGGTTAAAGGGCCACGATCATTTGAAGAAATCAGAACATATGATGGTGTTGTTTATCCTACTTTTAGGGACGCGTGTTATGCACGTGGCCTGTTAGATGATGACAATGAATATATCGAGTGTATTAAAGAATCCAGTTTCACTGGAAACGGTCATTATCTTCGTTCTTTGTTTGGAACACTTCTATTGTCTAATACACTTTCAAGACCTGAAGTTGTTTAGGAGAAAACGTGGGAGCTATTGTCCGAGGACATTTTATACAATATGCGGAAAGATTCTGGCATGAGTGGTATGTTTTTAAGCCTTTTGTTATATTTTGTGATGTTATATTAACAAGTTGTTTCGTTATATTAAATAATTTCCGTTTTCATTGTAGGATTCGTTGTTTCTGACGAACGTTTAAAGAATATAACGTTGTCCAAAATCGAAAAATTCCTTCTTCGTAATGGATCCAGCTTGCACAGGTTCTCACCAATGCCTTATCCTTATGATGACTATCTAATGTCCGAGAGCAACCGTCTGATAAACGAGGAGCTTTCTTTTGACACGGATGAAGTTAGGGCTGAGTTCAATAATCTTCACAGGTCTCTAAACGACGATCAAAGAGCAGTGTATAATGAAATTATGGATGTTGTTCGAAGTGGGAAGGGTGGTGTGTTTTTTGTGTACGGTTATGGTGGTATGGGCAAGACTTTTCTGTGGAAAACTTTAGGTGCTTCCATTAGATGCAATGGACAGATTGTTATTAATGTTGCTTCAAGTGGTATTGCATCTTTGTTGTTATCACGAGGTCGTACTGCTCACTCTCGATTTCATATTCCAATTAATCTCAATGAAGATTCGGTATGCCATATCAAGCCTAATACTGAAGTCGCGAATATTCTATACGAAGCCAAGTTGATTATTTGGGATGAGGCACCGATGGTACGCAAACATGCTTTCGAGGCTCTTGATCGTACAATGAAGGATGTTTTGAGTGTGTTTGATTCACGAAATTCAGAACTTCCATTTGGTGGAAAAGCTATTGTCTTTGGTGGTGACTTTAGACAAATCCTACCTGTTGTACAAAATGGAAGCAGGCAAGAAATCGTAAATGCCTCTTTATGTTCATCCCACATCTGGTCCAGTTGCAAGGTGTTAAAATTGACAACCAACATTCGTTTGTCGGTTGGATCCAGTAGCTCAAACATCGAGGAGATAAACGAATTTGGTAAATGGCTTCTTGAGATCGGCGAAGGCAATGTTGGTGATTGTAACGATGGTGATGCAAATATTGAAATACCTGATCATCTTTTAATAACTGATGAAAATGATCCAATTCAAGGTTTGATTGACTTTGTATATGCTTCAGTGCTTCATCGTTTTAAAGACCGTGACTACTTTTCTAAAAGAGCTATACTCGCTCCTAAGAATGAAGTTGTTCATGAGATAAATGATCGATTGCTTTCGTTGTTTCCCGGTGAAGAAGTAGAGTATCTTAGCTCTGATAGTTTACATCAAGATTTATATAATCCAGATGTCTTGAACAGTGTGAAAGTATCAGGATTACCAAATCATAGATTGGTATTAAAATTGGGTGTTCCGGTTATGCTTTTGAGGAATATTGATCAGCAGAACGGTCTGTGTAATGGTACGCGTCTTCAAATCACACGTCTTGGTAAACGTGTTATCGAGGCTGAGATATTATCGGGGAGTAATGTTGGTTCAAGAACTTACATCCCAAGAATTAGCATGATACCATCTGACAAGAAAATACCCTTCAAGTTTCAACGAAGGCAGTTTCCAATAACCGTATGTTTTGCGATGACTATTAACAAAAGTCAAGGACAGTCTCTATCGAGAGTTGGTCTATACCTGAGAGACCCTGTGTTCTCACATGGTCAGCTTTATGTTGCTTTGTCGAGAGTAAAGACTAAAGATGGCGTTAAGGTTTTAATATTCGACAAAGATAGGAGGACAACAAATAAAACTGCAAACGTTGTTTACAAAGAAATATTCGGGAAATTGTAGTTTAAACTGTTGTTATGAGGTTGATTAATCCTAACATCAATGTTTTACTAATTCTTTTTTATTATTTTTTTTCATATATATATGTTATCATTGTTCTTTTTCATAATTGTCATGTTAATAATATATAATATTATTATTTAAATATACTTAACCTCATTGTTATATCAATATAAGATGATATTTCTATGTATTAAATATAACATATAAACAAAAAGTAGACCAAGTAGATATTTATAAACACGGTTACATATTAAAAGTCCAAAGTACATAAAGATCGTAACTTTAAAACATGTTAACCTAATAGAAAACAACTTTTAAAACATAATAACCTACTGTAGCTTCCTTCATCAGCCAAAATTACCATATAGTATGCTTCAAACATGTTTCAAAGTTTAAAATATCACCACTAGCGGAAAACATCGGTAAGGAACAAAACACCTATATCTGGAAAGTACTGGAACTTGCAATGATCACCTTCAGTTATGTTGTTATCTTTTAGCCATTTCGCCCACCCTTTGACAACGTACTTCATACTGTTTTTATTTGGCTCCGCCCTAACATCATGTTTTGTCTCCACATTCTGCCTGTTGGCGATCTTAACTTTCAAAGTTTCATCAATTCCTGTGATCCGTGCTACTTCGACTGGTATGCGCTATAAGTTACAAAACATAATAATAATTTCCATTAACTATGTTGACATATTTTAAAAATACTAAAATGAACCAGATTATGTAAACATGTTTGACGCGTAGTAACATTTAATTATTGTCGGAACTTACAAAGCGTTTCGTGTATGGCACAAAAAATATAAGCGGACCAATATCATCATCATCAAACTCATCTGATTCAGCCGAAGAGTCTTCAGAATCCGATATGACGACAACATCGTTTTCAGCTCCAGCCATTCTAACAAACATTTAAAACGTTAACCCATTTTAAAAAAAAGATCCAGTCATAACATATAATGCAATATTTTTTTGTACTTTAAAGTAATCACAAATATACATACGTTAAATACTGTAATTCCTTTTGATGTTACATTTCTATTCTACTTGAGTTAATTACTTTTTTTACTTAAACATATCCTACATTTCAGTGTTCCATCTTTTATTACCCAATAATATTTTCATTATTTATAATCCACATATAAACCATATAAACAATACTATAGGAACTTGTATCAAGTAGAATAGAAATGTATGTCAATATATGTGATTTAAAAATATTGTAAATCATACTTTTTTTAACAACCAAAACCATTTAATCATCCAAATCAAACTATAAACCAACAAAATCAATTTTTTCATAAGATTATCAACATAATATTTAAACCAAATCACACTATGAACCAAAAAACTAAAGTTCCAAACACATGCAATACATATAATCCCTTTTTAATTTACATAACATACTAATTATTGATTTTCTTTAGAAATACTTAAACTCAGATTTCACATTTACTTACTCATTAATCGCTTTTAGGTTTAGATCCTGTGATTTATTTGGAATAATAAAGACAACTTCAGTTTTGAAATCAAAATAACAATCTGTTTAAAAGTGATCGGATATGAAATCGTAAACTTACCTTTACTAATTTCTTTAAACCTCCTTTTGGGTGTTCTTGAGCTATGTGAAGAAGGTGAAGTGAAGCTTCTTTAGATATTAGGTGATATGATATAATGATTGTCATAGATATTGTAAAAGGTAGAGATATGTTTAATTTTTTATTCGGTTATTTCATAAATAACATTTAACTTTATTTTGTTTTATATTTCCAATATTTACTCTAATAATTTATATAAATACTTAATCCATAAATGTTAGCTGAATTTGCAGTATATGGTATATGATATGATTGTATTAGTGTCATAGATATTGTAATAGGTAATTATTGTTATTTTTTAATTCAGTTATTTCATAATCAACTTTTACCCTTTATTTTGTTTTATATTTTCAATATTTATTCTAATAATTTACATAATTGATAAAACTATTTATTCACAATGTTCAATATATAAAAATGAAATATAAATAATCCTAACATTAATGTTTTACTTCATTTTTTACTAAACTTTTGTTATGAGGTTTATTAATCCTAACATCAATGTTTTACTAATTCGATAGTCATCTTTAATTTTTTACTTAATTTTGTTTTGTTACATTACATCTTTAGTACATCTTACTTTCAACTTATATAAACAATCCGAATCACATATAAACATCAACAAGTTATTATGTAAATATATCTACTTAAGCATTCATAATCAACAACCGTTTAAAGACGATACCAACGTTTCTTACATACAAAAATATGGTTTGTGGGTTGATGATATAACACTAATTGTCTGTAAACTTAAACTACCAAGTAACAAAATAAAACATCATAACCACTGCTTACGTGTCCAAAACAAAATTAACATAAAATAAGTAGCATAAAAGAGTCATGATTGTTCTACCCAAACACCTTCATCATTAGAGTAGTTGTTAACTTGCATTAACCCCATCCACGTGTGATAGGATCAGGAGATTTTCTGAAGTTACAAATGTGAAATGCATTGTGTCACCCAAACGTAGGCCATTCTCCCTCATGAACATCGGCCAACCTTCGATTGCATACCTTACACGATCTCCATTCTTCTGTCGCCTAAGATTCATATCGATGGTTTTTCCATTCATGTTTGTCACTTTTAACTCATGCACTTTATTTCTGAATCCGATAAATCTTATAACATTAGCAGGCAATCTCTGCATGAATGCCATAATTAACAAGTAAATTATGCTTATGCATGTTATAGTATTTCTGTTTATTATTGACTATGTTGAAAAAGACATACCATGCGGTTTTCTCCTTTTGTTGTGAATTCATATTTACCGCTTCCCTCAACAATATTTTTCCTTGCAACAACCTTTCGTTCAACATCCAATATCTTCAAAGCATTATCATTTCTCTTCTTTTTTTTTCGTTTACCTTATTTTTGAAGACATACATTATATTTAGACTAATATCTTAATTTATAAAAAATATTGATCAATCAATGTTGTTTTTCTTATCATATACTTACCAACTGATTCTGAGTTCTCTGTCCAACGGTTGAGACGTTTGGCATTTCAACTTATGTCCCGCATATTAGCTCTTTACTGTCCTCCGCATGACAATATGCGTCAACCTGTTTTCCTTTCTTCTTAACATGTTAAGAGAAAAACTAACTTTAGATAACAATAAGCAACGATTATTAACTAAATATGTCAACATATATTAATGAAACAAAACATCTATTATTATTTTTGAAATAATTACATCATCCTTTGTTGGTTGTTTTGTCTCTTCTGTCATCGAAATCTTTGTTTCTTCCTTTGACTTTTCTTTTCCAGCAATGTTTTTATTCACTTCGTCTGTGTTAGTACCTTCATGAATCTGTTTAGGATAGTTAATAATATTACAAAATCTGACTGTAATTTATTTTATTCTACAAAAATGTCAACTTAGTACCTCAGAAATCAACTGATCTATCGAGTCATCATCATCATCACAGAATGTCTGTTATATAATAACATACGTAAATAAGTCGTATCTATTAGTAAACCGTTATAGTTTAGTTGAAAATACTTACAAACCGAACGATTTTGTAGTATGTGTCTTTAGGTATTTCCATCACAGAATTATCTTCACTTTCTTCTTTGTTGGTCAAAACAACCTCAACTCCTCGACGATAAATTTTTAAGTCAAATGTGTTGCTGTCAGTCTTCATCAACAACAGTATATCATCATCTTCTATCCCAAGATCATGAAATAACTTCGGACAACCTTTTGTAAAAACATAAATATCATTTATTTTGTCCGTCTCAACTTTCCAAATATGACCTTCTGCGTATATGTTATAAGAATCGTTCACTGGCGTGTAAGAGTAACATTTTGTGACATACGCTTCTGGAATCACCTGAAATGTTATGTAGCATTTTATTGTTAAACATATATGTATACCATTGATTTTACAACTAAAAAAAAGTGATTCTTACATATTAGTATACTTACTATTATCTTTAAAATGCCGTAACGGTTAACTGTTACAAAAGATTCACCACACATGTTATCGACGAAACAATCCTTTTTCATATTCTTATCTTCCATAATCCTTAAGCGCAATAACGTCTGCTTTGTCAACTGAAGATCCCTTACCACGTCACGCCATCCGTCAGTGATAACAGATTCCCCGCTTACACTTCTCAAAGAAACTGGCCAACTTCTTTGACTTTCATGATGTATCATTAATTTTCTTCTTTGCCAATAATCACCATATACAGTCTTAACAAAGTCAGTTGGTAGCACCTGTGTTTAAATTTATGTCTTAGATCTTATGTAACACAATTTATATATACTTTTTTCTAACATTTGTAGCATACCAGTTTTAACGAGGAATTCTCATCTAACACAGCTACGCATGATGAACTCATTTTTATATACCTGTAACATAGCAACAACTGTTATAAACATTTAGTATTCAAGTTGAATTCATACATATAAGTTTGTATTTATAACAAAATTACATCTTAAGCAATACTTGATAGACACGTTTTTAGAAATATGCCTTTATTATTCTTATATGTATAAATGTATACTGATATAATGTAAACAATATTTTCATTATTCCTAATGCTAATTGATAATCTATATAAAACCTGTCTGTGTAGATTTTCAATAATACATAACTTTTTTCACAACAACATCCACAAAATATATCAACCAAATAACTTTATTAACCTAAATTTTATACTTTGAAAGACATAGAATACAATCTAATCCCTCTTAGATACACATAACATACACAACATTCAATTTTAAAAGAACCTAAAACCAGATTTCACCTCTAAATTTAAAATAGCCGGAAATAAACACCTTTTCAACGAAGAAAAAATATTTCAATCTTAAATTTAATGTTATAACCATTTCAATCATCCAAATAACAATGTTAATCAAGAAATTGTATTTTTCACAACAAGATCCACAAAATATATCAACCAAATCATCTAATTAACAGAAATTATATAGTTTGAAACACATGCAATAGAATCTAATATATTTTGGATACACATAAGATACAACATTTAATTTAATAACAAACTAAAACCTGATTTCACTTGTAATTTTTCAATACTCACCGGAAAGAAGTCGGTAAAGTAACTCAAACCGAAAATTGGCGTTCAAGTGATTAGATAATAAGTGTGTAAATGAAAGCTAAGATTGCCGTTAAAATCATCGGAAAATAAGTCGGTAATGTAACTTTACCAATTTCTTCTTCAACCGTCGTTTATAATTTTTCTTGAGCTGTGTGATTTCTGATTGAAGATAATATGAGTGTTGAAGGAGATTTGAGTTGATATGTGATGATTGTATTAGGCATTTGATGACTGTCGTCAGAGTCAATCAAAAACCTAATTAAACTACGTAGATAGCGTAAGTAGGGTATCGTATCCACGGGGAATATGTGGTTAGTGTTTAACTAGAGAATTATTATATATTAAATGAAAGCAACTCCCACCCAGAATCCCGATTGCAAGTTTAACACGAAAACATGTTTACCGATTCAAAACACCACATAGACATGGCCTCGGAATTAATGAATTTGATTAATTATTAGGGATAGTTTTTAAGATTCACCATACAACCTAATAATCCATTTATTTATATCAACTACTCACCAATTTACCAACCCGTTAACGACGCAAGTATATCGCCAATACGCTTGATAAACGACAAATAATTCAAATATAAAAAACGTTTACCAAGAATTCAACACAAGTGGTCAAGCTTTACCAGTTAAAAAGAATCCGTAAACAAAGTTTAATGAAAAACAAAGTAACCGTTCATCCGGGCAGAAGCCACAAGCAAAAAGATAAAGGTAATGTTCTCCAAATTTCAGATTCTAGGTTTACACAAAACTCAATTTAATCATTTATTGGACACTACATAGACATGGTGCTGAAAAGTTGGTTAATTTAAGTGATAATCAAAAATAGGTCTTTGTCATCAGATCTTTTACAGTTCAATTACCCTATTTACTAGTGTGAGTCAACCTACTCTATGTCACCCAACGAGCTACAAAGTTTTGTCATCAACCGAGCAAGTTGTAAAGTAAGAACTCAAAACACATAAAAATAGTTCAAAGAAACCAACACATCAAATTGTTTAAACAACGTTGTCAATGTCAAAAACAAATCCAATAATGAATAAAACTAAGAAAAGTAATAAACCCTACAAACCGTTCACTTGGAGAAAACCACCTAGTCGCTCATGATTGAACCGTGTACAGCCGCCAAAAGGCGGCTGCCTTCCGTGCGTCCCTCCTCCTGCCTTGCCGCCAAAAGCCGGTTGCCTTCCTTTCTTCTGGTGTGCGATGTAATTTTTTATAGGTTTTACATTGATCAGTCGGTGATCACAATGCACTCCAGCCCAAAATATCATCTCGTTTAATTAATTCAACCCAACTTAAACTCTCTAGTCCACCAACTAAACCCCATTTAATTTCTTTTGCCCACTAACTCTCGGCTCTCAATAACCTGACAAAACAATGTCAAATTAATTTATAAATACATCTAGCTTTAATCACGACTACTCATAAACATTCTTTTTTATATTTAATTTACTCGTTTTAGCTCATTTTCTTCTCAACCCGTATGACAATAAAACCACATCAACAACCATGTTGTATACTATTATCAATGCATTTTTGCCATAACTAATATTAAATAAAACGTTCCTAAAATGCACTGATCAGTATTTTTATTTTAATATTTAAGTATTGATTTTTTTAGTTTGTATATATCCGTTTATTTAATGATAATATATTAACGTTGATTTTTTTTGTCCATTAGTTATTTGTATATTATGCATAAATAGATGTTAGGCATTTTACTAACAAGATTTTATAAATCTATTAAATCGGTTCAATTTTTTGCAAGATTTTATAAATCTGTTAAATTTTTATTACACATTTACATTAATTTGTATACTTTTCCCGAATATTCAATTGAATAATAACTTACATATATAGTTTTAACAACTTTTGATTCTATTGTATTTTTAATTATAATTTGGTAATTTTGTCTTATAAATACATACTCATAATTTGTTCTTTCATTCTATGTCTTGCCAGTACTATTCGATTGTTAGCCTTCTTTCTGAACTTTCGTGTTTGGGTTAACATGTATCGTCATGGTCCGTATTTTATCATAACTATACTTGATCCACTATCCCTTCAACAGGTTATATAACTTTCAGTATTATATTTTTTAAACTAATGATTCGTATTGTTTTATCTTTTATTGGAAAGAAATTTTGTGTTTTTTTTTTTTTTTGCTTTTTAGGCTATACCTATATATATGAGTAGATTTATATGGAGCAATAAGTTAGAATCCTCAACTGTTAGACTTAAATTTGATGAAACGCATTCATGGTGTGTTGTTATCAAATTAATAGAAGATGTATTCTACTTTACGGATGGATGGTCTGAGGTTTTAAACTACTTTGGCCATGGATATTTCTTCATTATTTTCAACTATCTTGGTGATCGTACTTTCAAGTTCAAGCTCTTCTGTCATGATCCAAATAAAGAGTTTGGAAAACCGTTTTGTAAAATTATTCAAAATCCTTTACAAAGTCCAATGGTACGTAATTTTATTATAGATTTTAATTTTTTTATTTCGATTTATTAAAAAACATAATAATCATAAATTTGTAATAATTTATTTTTTTACAGGTTCTACCAGATACTTTTCTTTCAGAACATTATGATTATCCTTTAAAGGATAACATGATTATACTTAACGTATCCGAGAATCATAAATGGGAAGTCCGTATTAGAAAGATTGGTCCAAATTATTGTTTTGCTGATGGTTGGTTTAAATTTATTGAAGATCTAAGGTTAAATCCTGGTGATATTTTGTGTTTTAAAATAAACGACGTGAAACATTTTAATATTACCATATTCAATAAACACGGTCGTCTAGTTTTGTTAAAGAACACTCATTTGATTGAGCAAGAATATGAACATATTAGCAATGTGGAAGGTTATCGACAAGTTAGTGACGATCCTAACTATCTTTTTTTCGCAATGACAGTAACTAATGAATTGGTATTATACTATGCTGTTTTTTGTTTATTATTTTGTTTATTTGTAGTGTTTTACATTTAATAACATTTACATATTGTTAATGTTCTTACAAAATGTAGATCCTTCCCAAATTGATTACAGACTTAAGTGGTTTAAATGAGTTTTCTGAACTAAAGATCAAAGTTCTTAAAGGAAATACTTGGGTTTAGAATCTTCGTAGACACAATATTGATGGTCAAACAAGGTCTGTCAATCAATTTATTATCTTATTTATTATTTATCTTTTACCCTATTTGTATATGTATTACTAACAATTTTTTTCATATTTTATCAACCATAGGTACGGTGTTGTTGGATGGCATGATATACTTGAAGCTGAACATATTTCCTTAGGTGACGATTGTTTTTTCAACTGGTCTAAAACGAATTCCAAGTTATTCGTTACGAAACTCCAGCAAGCAGAAGCGCTACAGTAATAGACTTTTAGTTTTTATTTAAAACCCGAAAAAACATATATCTTACATTTACTTTTTGATCCCCCTTTATTTACGTTTGTGGTACAATGCGTTTGTTTTTTTAGTATTTTAAACTCAGATTGCCATTTTAATTTTTTCTGTACAGTCCGTTTTTTATAACTAACATAAATCATTTATATCATAAGTATAAACATATATTTTATTTATACATCTTATTCATCATAGAATTTTTCGTTTATTAATATATATGTATATATTTATATATTTATTTGTTTAGAAAGATAGATTAACAACCCGTGAGTATTCACGGGTTATAACCTAGTTCACTATAAATAAAACGATAAAGCTATACAGCTATCATATAAGTTTTATAAATGGCAACATGTTATTGCGCCTTGTGTAAGAAAAGCGACATGCTCTTGCACCTTGCATCTCGGCTCGAGACCCTATCGCCTTAGTGCGCCCGACACCTTTTAAGTCTAAGCTCCATGCTAATAATCTTTGTTACCCATTAGTGACCAGCTCAACCATATAGTTTATCATGGTTAGAGACAACATGAGTGACCCTATCGCCTTAGTGCGATCACTTTAGCATATAAATGAAACAGAAAAGCACAATGGATGCAATAACATGTAAAAACAGACATCTATAATCAAATAGAAAATAGAAATATTAATATTTTTTTTTACCAGGGCTTTAGAAATGATGAAATCGTTTTGGAGTTTCAATGCAGTAAGCACAAGTACGCATCGAGGCTCCAACTTTTACGTATTGTTTCCACGTATGGCTAAACTTGAAAGCCCCTACACAGGCTCCCATCTAGACATATTTTCCTGTAGAAGTTAATAACATGTAGAAATGTTAATAACATGTAGAAATGTTAATACAAATATACCTAAAGGGTAAAATGATTATAAGCATACCATAGCTTCTTCATCACCCTTTGAATTAAACACAAATTTGTAATCCTTGTGTTTTCCATCGAGATATGCCGGTTTGTTTCAGATAGAAAAAAATGAACCTGGTATATAACCTTAGTTTTATGATATATAATATTGGTCATCATCTTGATAAGTTTACCCCAAAAAAAACCGCTGATGACCCCAATCACATTAACAGTCATGTTGTACAGTAAAAGTGATGGAAGACGGACCTGGCACCTCTTTGATTGAGCTGGTCTTTTTTCTTCAAAAAAAAAAAGCTGAAAATCATAAAAAAAAATCAACAGTATATACATAGCATTAATGTCACAAAATTAAACAATAAACAATTTGGTTTAACAACCTTAACTGTATTCATCACAAACTCGATATGCAAATACAATGCCGTTAACTCATCTAACACAACAATGACATATGCGTTCATAAGTTCCAGCACCTGCTCATCATTACGTTTCTGAAATCCTTGAACCACACAACCTGCATAATATCGAATCACACACCCTTCCTAAAACATGATCAAGAGACATAGAACAGGTACCTGAGATGTTCTCGAATTGTGTCACAGAACTGCGTTCCAAAACAATGGATGTTGTCGTTCGTTTCTTCATATGTTTTGGCAGCCTTAGCGACACTTACCATTGGTGTTTAACGCCATTTTGAGCACCGAATAACATCTTAAACAGCTGCAACGAATCGGCACTCGCTGCTGATTGTACCACGCAATTTGGTCTCTAAATCGTGCCCGAAATGATATGTATCTTAGTTCTATCACTTATATAGCAAGAAATCCAATCGGAACCCTTGATCACTAAATCTTTAGTTCTATACAAATCACCACGCTTCATGGCCCCTTTGAGAAATGTGTCATGTATACCATAAAGGTTCGTAAATATGTGGTATGTGGTCTTCATCTTTCAAACCACCAAACTGAGTTTTCTTTAAGAGGGGGAAGTGGTGGAGGTTGTGCAGTGCAGGGAAAAGAATCCTCTTCATGAGTACATAACACAAAGTAGCAGGGTAAAGTTAATGAATTAGGTTAAGGGTAAAGCAAATGCATTCGGTTAAACATATTATGATATCACTTCACAAAAAAAAAAACGATTTAATATTATATTGCAACCATGAATTGAGGGGGTATTATAGATTTACATATTAATGCACCAACTTTCCTTTTATAGATAAATAACCAAGAATACATATAGAATGATATCGATGATTCATATAATAATCTAAACCTTTTATGATGTTACAATAATCGAACCCCCATTCTTGAACTGACTGTAACACCCAAAAAGTTTCATACCTTTTAGACATTGGTGAGGACCATCATTCTTGAATGGTATCTCGTTCACAAGCTTCTTCCACCCATCTACAAAACAATAAAGTCATGAAGATAGCGATTAACGAATTGTGGATCCAACAACCTAAAATAAACCAATGCAAAAAACATAAAGATGCACCGTAATATTAATGTATATAAGAAGAATGCATACAAATAATAAATATTTGAGATGTTGGACCGTTTATACTCATACATATATATAATCTCCAAAATCCTTTGTTAATGTACAAAAATAGATGCATGAAAGTTAAGTTTAATGCCCAGCTTGTGGTTGTTTTGACTCTTCATAGTTTCTTTGATCATGCTTGAAAGAAAACTAATAAGATGTATGAATTGAATTTTCTTATAATGCGTGAACTACGAAGAAAAGATGTAAAAGTAATAAACCTTCATTTTCTGAATCATGTTTTCCACTTGAATCTCTTCATATTCTCTGGTAATCTGCTCGTTGACATTCACATAGGGTAAAACTTTTTACATCTTAGATAAAAACAAAAGAAGCAAAAACAAATAGTTAGTTATCACTTCAGATGTTAAAAAGGAACAATTAAACACTATTAAGGTTTCAAAACAAAACTTACATTGGAAAAATCGGAATCTTCATCATTGTGATTGTGCTTGCAGGTTTGAACATCATAAGGTAACGATCTTTTTTATATGCACCGTCCATATTAATGTATATAAGAAGAATGCATACAAAAAATAAATATTTGAGATGTTGGTATACTATATAAGATTGTTCTATAGAATACATGATTTGGTAGAATAGAGGATCAGGGTAGTCAAATAGATGAAACGGAATAGTGGTAAGACACCATGTGTCTTTCTCAACCGGATTAAAACCATGCATTCTGCTAGATGCATACCAGTGTTTTTGACCAACTTTTGTCAACCAGAACTAAATGAGTATTGCATCTATAATCTTTTTAATGTTTCCATTTCATGACATATTGTCCTTCCATTTTATAACAACTATACGACTTCATCTTTAAAAAAAATCAACAAAATGTACCAGCAAGGCCTACATAGAGGACAAACATGTATCACCCTATTATAATAAGCACTAATTTTTTGCCATTTGTTTATAAAATTACTAGGTTATAACCCGTGAATACTCACGGGTTGTTAATCTATCTTTGTAAAAAAAATAATACATACATATATATTAATAAATGAAAAAATGCATGATGAATAAGGTGGATGAATAAATGATAAGAACGTCTATATGAGTAAAAATTAATAAAATGTAATACTGAGAACAACAAACTTCTCTTTTATTCGTTCATAATCATAGCATAAAGAACACTAAACAATTTAAGCAACACCTTCTTCATTAACTTCTTTTTTAACTACTACTTTAACACGTCCAAGATGTCGTTCAGGAATACGGACCAAAGCTTTTGTCCCTCTAAAAACCATCATATCAAATTTTGACTCAGAAATCATATCGAAGATAATAAAGTGTTCATGTTCAATTTTCATGTCTTCTTTAATGCGATCCCATCCGGTAGTCATATAAAAATTGTCACCATGTTTTTCCATAACAACCAACCATGTACGGTTAGGAAAAGAGGTTATAGTAACATGTTTCGTAGGTAGTATGTTCTTCAACTTATGATGAACAAAAAATCTATCGATAAGCTGCAAGTACAAAAAAAATATTTTATATTAAAGAAAGTTTTGTAAAATTTGTCAAATACCACTATAGTACAAACATAAAAAAAAATTACCAAATGATCTTTATGTTCAGAGAATTGTGATGTTTGGTATTGTAAGAAATCACCTTGAGCAAGTGCAAAATCTTGATAGAAATATATCAATCTAAAAGTTAGACTACCTTCGTACTGAAACATAAGCAATGAATTCTTTGGTAATAGTAGTGACTGAATCATATTGAACCATCCGTCGTGAAAAAAGTATGAAGAACCTACTTTTCTAATTTTGACATTAAAAATTCTTTCATCAAGTGTAATGATTTGAACCATACCATCAGTAGCTAACTTGAAATCAGCTACCCAGTTGTGGTAACTCCTCGGTAAAATCTATATGCAAAGTAAGAATTAATACAAACATATAATAAAGAAATAAAAATAATTATAACATCAACATACCCAAGAATTCATCTTGTTGTTTGATAGAAAACGTAAAAAACAGTTAAGCATCTTCACTGATAATAAAACTTTGAATTAGATGAAGACGCTTTAGGTATTATCTATATTTATAAGAAAAAGTTATTTAAAGACAAATAATATGTAAAAACATGGTTATTCTATTTTCCATATATAATGAAAATTGTTAAACTTTTATTACACATATTTAACAAATTTCTTTAAATATATAGATACAAATTTATGATGCAATTATCATTAATAAGTAAATGTAAATAATTACTATAATTAAAAATCAACAAAAAAAAATGCAACCGTTTGTATTAGAAGATTATAAAATAAATAAATGAATGTTAACTTTATAGGTAATAGATATTTCATCATTACAATCTACATTTATCAACACATCCATCAACTCACCAATCTTCATCATCTCTATTGCAAGAAAAAAAATCTCCCTTCACCGTCGTTTGGATTCCGGTAAACTTCCTTCCAAAATCTGATTAGCGATTTTTTTATGAAATTCAGCAACTAAACATGTTTTAGTTAGTATATGCAGAAGATACGGTGTTTTATATGAGACTAAATCGGTGTTAGACATGAAATTGAATTTTAGGGTTTAATCATCTTGAAGCTTTGATAAATTTGGTATGTTTGTCATCTAATGTAGATATTTCGTGTGATTTACATTGTGGATTATATATTTAATGAAAACGGTATATTCGGATTTTGTAATGAATCATAAAGGAAGGAAAACATATATGTTATTATAAATTCATTGATTAAAACGAATTTTTGTTTAGTTGTACTCAAATAAGATGATACATCATCAAAGTCAAAGAAGTTGGCAAGTATCGTTGAGAAGTGTAAGCGGGGAATCCGTTATCACTGACGGATAGGGTAATGTCGTAAGGGATCTTGAGTTGACAAAGAGGACGTTCTTGCTGTTTAGGATAATCAAAGATAAAAATATTGAAATCGATTGTTTCATAGAAAACATATGTGGTGAATCATTTGTGACAGTAAACCGTTACGGAGTTCTAAAGATAATAGTAAGTATACTAACATGTTTGATTCAATATTTATTTTGTTATACTTGTCAACTAAATGGTATACATATATATCTAACAATAAAATGTTACATAACTTTTCAGGTGATTCCAGAAGCTTATATCACAAACTGTTACTCTTACTCCCCAGTCAACGATTGTTATAACATATATGTAGCAGGTAAGACTTGGAAAGTTGAGACCGACAAAATCAATGATAATTATGTTTTTACAAAAGGTTGCCCGAAATTATTTGATGATCTTGAAATAGAAGAGGAGGATATGCTGTTGTTGATGAAGATGGACACCGTTACATTTTAGTTAAAATTTTATCGTAGAGGAGTTGAGGTAGTTTTAAGCAAGAAGGAAGAAACTGAAGATGACTTTCTGCTGGAAATACCTAAAGAAACATACTATGAAAACGATAACTTTGTAAGTATTTTGAATTAAAGTAGCATGGTTTACTACAACATACGACTTAGTTACGCATATTATTGTATAACAGACCTTGTCTCAAGACGAAGCCTCAATAGATAAGTTGATTTCTGAGGTAATAAGTTTACATGTATATAGATTGGAATACATTACAATAAGATTTTGTGGATTTTATTAATTGTCATACACAGATGCATGAAGCTGCTAACAAAGAAGAGGTGAATAAGAACATTGGTGGAAAACAAAAGTCAAAGGTAGGAAGAAAGAGTTTGAGGATGGAAGGGAGAAACAACCCAAGAAAAGAAAATGTAATTATTTCAAACATAATAATAGATCAGTAATTTCATTCATATATGTAGACATATTTAGTTAATGATTGTTGGTTAATGTTATTTAACTTTAATCATTGTATTAATAGTTTAAAAAGAAAGGGAAACAGATTGCGGCATATTATAATCCAGACGATAGTAAGCGGTTGATATGTGGAACAGAAGTGGAAATGCCAAACGTCTCAACATTTAGACGGAGAACTCGCAGTCGGTTGGTATGTATAGAAAAAGTTAACAACATTTACTTATAAATATTTTTTATACATTAATGGATAAAATATACTACTCTAAATATAATGTGTATCTGTAATAATAAGGTTAAAGAAAATGGAAAGAGATATGCTAATGCATTGAAGATATTGGATGTTGAACCAAAACGTGTTGCAAGGACAAATAATGTTGAAAAAACTGATAATTATGAATTCACAAAGAAGGGAAAATACCGCATGGTATGCTTTTTTACACTAATCATTCATTGAGAGTAAAAGTATAACAATCATAAGCCTGAATTAGCTGTTAATTCTCGTATACATGCAGAGAATGTCTGTTGATGTTGTAAGAATTGCCGGATTCAAAAATAAAGTGCATGAGTTGAAAGTGAAGAACATGAATGGAAAAACCATCGATATGAATCTTAGGCGTCAGAAGAATGGAGATGGTGTAAGGTATGCAATCGAAGGTTGGTCGATGTTCATGAAGGAGAATGGCCTTTGTGTAACACCCCGAAAACGGGTTTGGTAATCAAACTCCGTTAATACTAAAAGACGGGTAAAGTACCGTTAGTGGCAAAATTACCCGGTAAATATTAGGATTTAAATAATTAATCCTAATAATAAATAAAAAGTGAATAAAAGCTTTTAAGAAAATAAAAGCTTAGAAGGCCCGAGTTAACGGGACCTGAAATAAACTTAGTCATAAATATTCTTGAAACCGCTAAGTTAACTAGGAATATTTAACCTAGTTAATAAGTGGGAATATTGTTGAAAATAAGTAGGTTGTGGCCTATTTTATAACTAACCAAACACGAGGGACCAAAGCCGGGTAACTGAAAAAATAGAATTATAAACTTAAAAATATAACACAACACACACACTAGGTGTGTGTGCGTGTTCTGGTCGTAACCCACAGGAGCCAAGGAAAGCTCAAACCCTAACCTTCAACAAATCAACAAATTGAAGGATCAAACCAAGTCCAAATCGAAATCTAAGCACAGATTATTGATCCTCATCACGAGAGGATTACAAGGTATGCAAAATTTCATGAAAACTCTCAACTTGAAATTCTCATGAATTGGGAATAATCTGAAATTCTAGTTGCATGTGTATGTTATGATGATTTAGGAACTACTATAGTGTCTAGGGACAAACCCTAGACAAATACAAGTTGAATTCATGTGAAAATTTAGTAGAATCCATAAACACCATTGTAGGTGGTTAGTGGGTTATGTAGATTTTGATAAACACTAGGAAATTGGGTGATATTCTAGTGTAATTTGACAATTCTGAAGTGACTTCAGAATTATAAAAGCTAACAACTTTGTAAGAAGGTTGATTTATGAGAAATTAGGGCTAAGAGGTAAGCTAGAGACTTGATAAATGAACATGTAAAATTCTGCCCCTAAGGTGTTCGTTGAAATGCCTCAAAGAAGGCTCGAAACTAAAATTGTGTAGTTAAAACACCTAATTGTGATGTTTCGGCTATTATGCAAAATGTGATTAAAAAGAGTACTAAATATGATAAACGTGATCAAAACGGTAGTCTGAAGATAACGCCTACCGGCTAATCAAAGAATGCTAAAACTAGTTGATAAACTCGAATATGCAATTAGCGTGCTAATGGGCATTTGACTTTTAAAAAGGTCAAACTGACCTATAATACGATAAATAGTAATTTTGATATGAAATGCATAAGGTGGAATAATCGTATTAGATTATGATTAAACTAACCACCTTGAAAACGATGATGATAGTTTGACGCGTAACAAGCTAGGTGGAAGCTTGAAGAGGAAGCGGGTCAAACGAAGCAAGAATGACGGAAAAGCATAATTCAGATGCAAGGTAAGTATAGCTTACACTAGTCTTATACTTCAGAATATTTTCTTATCGTATTAGTTATGAATAAGTTAAATACAAAATCGAGGTATGATGTTCCGGTGTGTAGACGTACGGAACAAGATAGTCGAGCATAATTAGAAGCCATGTTGATGGTTTAAAAAGAAGTAAATCAATAATTCGGTTATATCAAGTCGAAGGTAATAAACGGTTTATAAGTTAAAATGACCGTACGGTGTTAAACGGAACGAATCATGTAGAGGAGATGATAATAAATATCATCTCGCAAAGATAAATGGTCAATTCGGCCAAACGGGTCAAAAGGTGTAGGCAACACCTTTTGACTATATAGACTAATGATTCTTTTGTCGAGTTATATGCTTACAGGAATAGATATCCAATGGGTATTCGCATCGTTCTTAATTAGCGAATATAAAGCAAGGTATTACAATCGGGTCTATTTGTTGATCCGAGCCAGGTACGCATATTTATGATGTATGTAAAAGTGCTAATTTGGTCGAATAATTGGTGATAGCCCTTTATGGTAAAAGAAGGACCAAAATCGACCAAAACGCCCTTGTAGGCTAAATTGAACAAACAACCCTTAGAGGTTGTTTGGAAAGGAGTCTTATGATTAAACAAAAGTCTAGAACGAGTATAGGTAGTGAAAGATGTAATTTTTGGGCTAAAAGACTCCATATGAGTCTTTGCCGTAAAATGATATTTCAAGGGAAATAAATCCGGAACACATAGATATCTACTTTAAATCCAACACACATTTAGTTGTGATGGAAGAGTACTAGATAAGAAATATAGGTTACAACGCTAGATTGGAATAAAAGCAAATTTTGAGTTTAAAAGTGCTTAAGATATCCTTAACGGGTCAAAATAAGCATACGAGTGAAAATGGGTTTAAATTGTGTAATAAACCTATAACTAGAACCTATAATGGTAGGTAATATTAAATTAAAGAGTTGTATGTGATATGGGAATCAAACAATTACGTTTGTTTGATAAAATGCATAAACGAACCAAATTTTGGTAAAAGAGTAATAAGCCGAAGACTTAAAGGTCTTAAATTTTGTTAAGCCGAATGTCGGGTTTTAACTCCATATGATGAAGAATTAAATTACAAACATGTAGGAAGAAACGGTAGGTCAAACGGATAAACGGTTTGAAAGATACGAAAGAATTCGTGTCAAATTACGGCAAAATGGAAAGGTGGGATGCAGGTGCCACCGTAAATTACGGTGCCACCGTAATTTACGGTGGACCTGAAATGGGTTACGGTGAAACCCTCCTGATTTACGGTGAAAACAAATCGAAACAAGGACCACCGTAAATTACGGTGTCCACCGTAATTTACGGTGGACCTTGTACAAACATGTATGTTTTTTATCAGTTTTGTTTTCCAGACTCGTTTAGATGCGTTTTAAATACCGTATGACTAAAGCATTTCATGTTTATGAAATGTAGGTACTTTCTGGGATGCCGGAAGACGATCAAGCTCAGCGAAGAACCGAACACGATAATGACACACGCTTCCGCACTTTGATAAATTGTAAATCTTAAACAACGAATTCAATCACGTTATGAAGAATAACTTATGACGTGTAAAAGTTTTAATAAACCCGTATTTTCAGTATAATCGTGATTGTAATTACATGATTATGAGTTTAGATTATACTATAAACGTTAAATAGAAACCAGGGTGTTACAAGTTGGTATCAGAGCCTTGGTTTAAGAGATTCGAGTATGGTTGGGAGGAACCATGCTTGGACTTAAACCTTATGCTCTTGACAAAGAATAGTGTTCGGTTCGAAGCTTGATCGCAAATCCGGTAAGTACAGGTACGTTATTAGTTAGTATGCTTAAGTGTTGTAAACAACACATAGAGCTATCGTGTGGTATACGTTACCCCAATTTAAATGATTGTTAGGGTTGACGAAAATACGCGCGTTGACGTGTATAGTAGAAAATGCCTTGTATTATAATACGGGCGATTATTGAAGTTGACTTTACTAACTTTTGTGAATGTTCTAAATGAAGGACACTCGCGTTTGAAGACGACGAGAGTCAAACAAATTATGGACATAATGATGGAACGGTCCGAGGTACGACAGAAAGAGCATACTCATTAAGGACCAAAAAATCGCGTAACGGTCACGAACAAGACTAATGACAAGAGAAGCCCGTTAGGGCAACCATCACCAGGTGCACACTTTTAAATTTAATCGCACGAGTCGTTATATGCAACAAACACGTAAGTAATAACGGTTGCATACACATATGACAGAACTTGGAAAACCTGATTTCCAAGAGAAATTTAATAGGAAATGTGTTATTCACAATGATGAATAACAAATGAATAACAAGACTTGTTTATATAGAAACTTGGACGGGAGTGATCATCCAAGCAAGTATTCTCAATACAAATCCTATTGAGAAAATTTATGATCACATCAATGAATGCGAATAAATGTTCATAAAAAGGGACATTGTACATGTTCAAGGATAAACGATTAAAACTAATAATCGTTAACTAACAATTAGATAGAGTTTTACCAAATGAAACCATAAACATGGAGACAATTTGAGGAGTTACTTACATGGGACGTGATGTGGTAATTATAATAAGGTCACGCGTACCACGTGTTGATCGCTTACTCTGGCCAAGTAAGTAGTGAACACATGATAGCATGAGCTTCTTATAATGAGCGCAGTTATGTCCGATGTGGTAATGGCGGGGTGAATGGGACTAATTAAAAAAATACCCAAATGAAGCAGATAAGCAAGATATTTGAAAATAATGTAAACGCACAACCGAGTGACGGGAGCGTGTTACATTAGGATAATGAGCCCGAGTGAAGGGACAAACAAGCATGTAAAATGATTTAGACAAGTATTGGGAGGGAGTGTACTTACACTCGAACCCATAAAACGCAAGCATGTAAAATGATTTAGACAAGTATTGGGAGGGAGTGTACTTACACTCGAACCCATAAAACGCAAGCATGTAAAATGATTTAGACAAGTATTGGGAGGGAGTGTACTTACACTCGAACCCATAAAACGCAAGCATGTAAAATGATTTAGACAAGTATTGGGAGGGAGTGTACTTACACTCGAACCCATAAAACGCAAGCATGTAAAATGATTTAGACAAGTATTGGGAGGGAGTGTACTTGCACTCGAACCCAGAAAATGCAAACATGAAAAAAATGATTTAGACAAGCGATGGGAGGGAGTGTACTTACACTCGAACCCGGAAAATGCAAATATGTCCCTTAACGGGTCATTTTTTTTTAGTAAAACGTCGAACTTAAAGACAAAGTCAGAATATAAAGATGAAGCAAGGTCTTAATGCATACCGGGAGGATTGCAATAATAACGACCTTGGTAAAACACCCGGTTGATGGGTAAGAATTAAACACATGCGTAAACCGAGAAACGAAAACACGAATTTAAAGTCAAAGGACTCGGATCATGAGTTACGACTAAAAGACCATAAAAATTTCGTAAACAGAAATTTTGATAATTATATTCAACCATTTTGAGGTTGAACGGGTTGAATAAAGTATAAATGCTTAAGGGCATAAGTAAGCGCAAGCCGGATAACGGTAAGCTTGAGACAAACTGACGCGTAAATAACGTCAGAAGTCATAAAGTCGGAGGATTAGCCCGGAAGTAAACAAATGAGGCCTTAGACTACGGTCAAGGTCAAATGAAGTTCAAGGGTGAAAACAAATGATTTTCAAACATAAAAAGAGAGCTTTGACACCATATATATATTTCAATATAGACATGCGTAAAGAATGATCTACGGGATCAATATAACCCTTGGGGTTATAAACAATGGAAAAGTCTACGAGACTAATATGACCTACGGGTCACGACTAGAAAGAAATAGATTATAAGGACCTAGCCTTAAAGAGGTGAAAGTCTAATAAAATAGCCCATAAGGCTAAATGATAAAACCTACGGGTTAAATGGAATAAAGCGAGGAAATCAGTTAAGAATCTCCGCATAAAAACTAGGACTGTAAAGGATTAAATTACGGACTGTCAATATCCCGGTATGGATGATTGACACAAGTTAAAGAAAAGATCCTAAAACTAAAACTTCGGTTTTAGTAAGAAATAATGTTTTTACAAACATAAATTCTGATAGGAATTTAAATGATAAGTATGAAAGATACAAGTCTTGACACTGATAGGCGCAAGACAATATATTCGAAAGGTGAGATATTTTCGAAAATGAAAGGTTGATATAAATTAAACATGATGTAACACAATCACGGTCAAGAAATGTAATGTGAAGTAGAATCACATTATAACCAAACAAGCGGTAAAAAGGAACTGGACAAATAAGTTTAGTTAGTGAAACCGGTTAAAGTCAGCAATTCAAGTTGAGAAATTGGGTTCGCTTGTAAACGGTAAATTCGGTATAACTAAACCGAATGAATAAATTTGAAAATAAAAGAAATTGTTGCTAGAAGTGAAAGATTTCACTAGAGACCTTTAAACGGGTCAAGGTAATGGATTCATAAAGAATTCGATAGTATATGAAAGCGAGGAATATCGCTAATTTAATTAAACTAGTGGAAAATAACGAGATTACGTTATTTCAAGTCGCATTATGTCATGTAAAATACGTAGATGATTAATAACCAAAAGAATATTACCATACTTTCTGGTAACACTAACAATCAATTAAGATATGAGAAATGCTTAATTGATTATCGAGAACAAATACATGGAATTGAACTCGATAAATTAAGTAAGAAAAGGTTTCGAGGACGAAACCTCTTTAAGGGGGGTAGACTTGTAACACCCCGAAAACGGGTTTGGTAATCAAACTCCGTTAATACTAAAAGACGGGTAAAGTACCGTTAGTGGCAAAATTACCCGGTAAATATTAGGATTTAAATAATTAATCCTAATAATAAATAAAAAGTGAATAAAAGCTTTTAAGAAAATAAAAGCTTAGAAGGCCCGAGTTAACGGGACCTGAAATAAACTTAGTCATAAATATTCTCGAAACCGCTAAGTTAACTAGGAATATTTAACCTAGTTAATAAGTGGGAATATTGTTGAAAATAAGTAGGTTGTGGCCTATTTTATAACTAACCAAACACGAGGGACCAAAGCCGGGTAACTGAAAAAATAGAATTATAAACTTAAAAATATAACACAACACACACACTAGGTGTGTGTGCGTGTTCTGGTCGTAACCCACAGGAGCCAAGGAAAGCTCAAACCCTAACCTTCAACAAATCAACAAATTGAAGGATCAAACCAAGTCCAAATCGAAATCTAAGCACAGATTATTGATCCTCATCACGAGAGGATTACAAGGTATGCAAAATTTCATGAAAACTCTCAACTTGAAATTCTCATGAATTGGGAATAATCTGAAATTCTAGTTGCATGTGTATGTTATGATGATTTAGGAACTACTATAGTGTCTAGGGACAAACCCTAGACAAATACAAGTTGAATTCATGTGAAAATTTAGTAGAATCCATAAACACCATTGTAGGTGGTTAGTGGGTTATGTAGATTTTGATAAACACTAGGAAATTGGGTGATATTCTAGTGTAATTTGACAATTCTGAAGTGACTTCAGAATTATAAAAGCTAACAACTTTGTAAGAAGGTTGATTTATGAGAAATTAGGGCTAAGAGGTAAGCTAGAGACTTGATAAATGAACATGTAAAATTCTGCCCCTAAGGTGTTCGTTGAAATGCCTCAAAGAAGGCTCGAAACTAAAATTGTGTAGTTAAAACACCTAATTGTGATGTTTCGGCTATTATGCAAAATGTGATTAAAAAGAGTACTAAATATGATAAACGTGGTCAAAACGGTAGTCTGAAGATAACGCCTACCGGCTAATCAAAGAATGCTAAAACTAGTTGATAAACTCGAATATGCAATTAGCGTGCTAATGGGCATTTGACTTTTAAAAAGGTCAAACTGACCTATAATACGATAAATAGTAATTTTGATATGAAATGCATAAGGTGGAATAATCGTATTAGATTATGATTAAACTAACCACCTTGAAAACGATGATGATAGTTTGACGCGTAACAAGCTAGGTGGAAGCTTGAAGAGGAAGCGGGTCAAACGAAGCAAGAATGACGGAAAAGCATAATTCAGATGCAAGGTAAGTATAGCTTACACTAGTCTTATACTTCAGAATATTTTCTTATCGTATTAGTTATGAATAAGTTAAATACAAAATCGAGGTATGATGTTCCGGTGTGTAGACGTACGGAACAAGATAGTCGAGCATAATTAGAAGCCATGTTGATGGTTTAAAAAGAAGTAAATCAATAATTCGGTTATATCAAGTCGAAGGTAATAAACGGTTTATAAGTTAAAATGACCGTACGGTGTTAAACGGAACGAATCATGTAGAGGAGATGATAATAAATATCATCTCGCAAAGATAAATGGTCAATTCGGCCAAACGGGTCAAAAGGTGTAGGCAACACCTTTTGACTATATAGACTAATGATTCTTTTGTCGAGTTATATGCTTACAGGAATAGATATCCAATGGGTATTCGCATCGTTCTTAATTAGCGAATATAAAGCAAGGTATTACAATCGGGTCTATTTGTTGATCCGAGCCAGGTACGCATATTTATGATGTATGTAAAAGTGCTAATTTGGTCGAATAATTGGTGATAGCCCTTTATGGTAAAAGAAGGACCAAAATCGACCAAAACGCCCTTGTAGGCTAAATTGAACAAACAACCCTTAGAGGTTGTTTGGAAAGGAGTCTTATGATTAAACAAAAGTCTAGAACGAGTATAGGTAGTGAAAGATGTAATTTTTGGGCTAAAAGACTCCATATGAGTCTTTGCCGTAAAATGATATTTCAAGGGAAATAAATCCGGAACACATAGATATCTACTTTAAATCCAACACACATTTAGTTGTGATGGAAGAGTACTAGATAAGAAATATAGGTTACAACGCTAGATTGGAATAAAAGCAAATTTTGAGTTTAAAAGTGCTTAAGATATCCTTAACGGGTCAAAATAAGCATACGAGTGAAAATGGGTTTAAATTGTGTAATAAACCTATAACTAGAACCTATAATGGTAGGTAATATTAAATTAAAGAGTTGTATGTGATATGGGAATCAAACAATTACGTTTGTTTGATAAAATGCATAAACGAACCAAATTTTGGTAAAAGAGTAATAAGCCGAAGACTTAAAGGTCTTAAATTTTGTTAAGCCGAATGTCGGGTTTTAACTCCATATGATGAAGAATTAAATTACAAACATGTAGGAAGAAACGGTAGGTCAAACGGATAAACGGTTTGAAAGATACGAAAGAATTCGTGTCAAATTACGGCAAAATGGAAAGGTGGGATGCAGGTGCCACCGTAAATTACGGTGCCACCGTAATTTACGGTGGACCTGAAATGGGTTACGGTGAAACCCTCCTGATTTACGGTGAAAACAAATCGAAACAAGGACCACCGTAAATTACGGTGTCCACCGTAATTTACGGTGGACCTTGTACAAACATGTATGTTTTTTATCAGTTTTGTTTTCCAGACTCGTTTAGATGCGTTTTAAATACCGTATGACTAAAGCATTTCATGTTTATGAAATGTAGGTACTTTCTGGGATGCCGGAAGACGATCAAGCTCAGCGAAGAACCGAACACGATAATGACACACGCTTCCGCACTTTGATAAATTGTAAATCTTAAACAACGAATTCAATCACGTTATGAAGAATAACTTATGACGTGTAAAAGTTTTAATAAACCCGTATTTTCAGTATAATCGTGATTGTAATTACATGATTATGAGTTTAGATTATACTATAAACGTTAAATAGAAACCAGGGTGTTACACTTTGTGCGGGTGACACAATGCATTTCACATTTGTAAGTTCAGGAAATCTCCTGATCTTATCACACGTGGATGCAGTTAATGCAGGTTAACATGTAGTCTTATAAGCTAATGTTGAAGGTGTTTGTGAAGACGAAATCATGAGTCTTTTGTGCTACTGATTTTATGTATCTTTTTTTGGACATGCACGTTCTCTTCTTATCATGTTCAATTTTCTTCGTTGGTAGTTTAAGCTTGAAAACAATTAGTGGTATGTTATCATGACAGATACCATATTTTTGAATATAACTAACAATGGTATCGACTATAAATGCTTGTTGATTATCGATGTTAAAATATATATATTTACAAATTAAGATGTGGTTGTTTATATGTGATTTGCATTTATTATATAAGTTCTAACTCATATTTACTAACAATTTAATGTAACCTTAAATGTTGAAGTAAACAGTAAAGATGAATTTCATAAAAAAATCAATGAAGAAAAATAAAAGTTGGAAATTACTATTAAAATACTGAAAGTATAAATTTCAGAATATCTCTTTGTAGACTACATTGGTAATTTTATTAGTAATGTTCCCATCACTGTCTAAATATTAACATCTTTAAGCCATCCATACTTTTGAATCTTGAAAGTGTCACATATACTTGTCCGTGAGTGTTCAATATCTATTCACAGAACCTTGAAGATGTTTGAAAGTGTGTAAAGTATCTGTATTTATAGACATAAGCTATAACTTATTTATGTAATTAATAATAAAGATTAGTAAAATCAGTTGCAATCAAATTAATGGTCTGAAATATGGAAACAATCTTATATTTATAAGTTTGGGAAATTAAAAAGAATGTGTCAACACTAAAATCGAGTTGCTATAATTACGATATTTATTAAAATAACTATAGAAATGTAACTGAATTGTATAAATATTTAAACAAATGATTAATGTTCATTTCATGAAAAGTAATTCATTAAGGTCAAAAGTAATATGTAATTTTTCATTTTCTTATTTTTATATTATCGGATGATTAAATTATGATACAATAAATAATAAATGTAGTCGTATAAAATAAGGAACATAACCAAACATGATTTCCAACCAAAAATAGTAAAGAATAAGTCAAAATTTCATAATATATAGGGAAACCATAAAAATGTATTCAAACATCAAAAATCAAAAACCACAAAACAAAATTCCAATAGTCCAATAAACAAATAAATTGTTTTTATTATAACCACCATTTGCAAAATCTCGTTTATCAATTCTTGCCTAAATCTTCGTCAGGATCATTGTTCTCAACACACATGCGAGGCTTACTTGCTGCCGACCCCAATCCCTCTTCAATCACATAAACATCACCAAGGTTACGCTTCAAATCAGAAGATGATTGCTTCAAGTCACCCACGTAATCCTTTGAAACAGGTGTGGAGTTATCCCCAGTGTAAGAATCACCATCCTAAAAAAATAAACAATTTATAATAACACAACTATTAAAAGTATATATCAGTATATTTTTAAAGTTAAACCGTAGAGCATTCACCACCAACATATTGGAACTCAGACTGACTCATACCAAACGAATCAGAGACATCAAGCTGTAAAAAAATCGAAAGCATGAGACAAATTGTTTAAACATATAAATATAACATGAAGTAATTAATAGCATCTATATAATATATAAACTAACTTATAAAAAAATATTACATGACATTGAGAGGTAGCAGACGGAGTCTATTTCAAAGCATCATTCTTTGTATTCCAACCATCATTGAACTACATAAAAGAAAATAGTAGCACAATTTAATAGTGTACTTATCTAATAGATATAATAAGATCTGTTAATAATTTGAACGAATACACTTACCAGCTTCTTAGCATCTTCCATCTCAATTAGAGCAGCTATATGTCGATCAAACTTGTAGTCGTCAGTATCCTAAAAAATGACATCATAAATATAAAAATATAAGAATACAACAATGTACTGGTTGTTAAAGTTTGTTAATATATATTAAAACATAGTTACATACATTAAAAATAGACTCAAAATTTTGAAGTTGAAAGTGACCAACACTATCCCCAGCAACACCTTCTTCAACATGACTTTCGGTAGTATGTGGCTTCTCCTTCGACTACAGATAAAAAGTCCACATAGTAACAATGTTAAATAAAGTTCAACTAATAAGACCGTATCAATCAACTTTAACAACGAAGGAGCGTTGTTTTTAGGATCCATAACTACAAAGGAAGTAATCAATGTTTTTAAAAAATATAACGGTAATTTATTTATAGAAAGAATGTCTATTTACAGAAACCGAATAATAATTCCGAATACAAAAAATTAAACTTAAAACAGTAATTTGTTTATAGAAACAAAAAAAACGTTAAAAAGAAATTAAAGGTATCCTTAAAGAATTAATAACTAACTAAATAGAAAAAAATATAACTGATAAAACAAACCATATGAACTTCAAAAGATAATCACATAAACTTTCAAAATAAAGCATAAAGACAAAACTTAAAACCAAAGACTATAGATATCAATAAACAAACAACACCAAGAAAATTGAACTAACCTGTTTTGGTTGACGAACACTCCGAGTTCGATTGTCACAAAAGATGGAGGGTTCACCATGAGAAAAACAAACCATAAATCATTCAGAACATATATTATTAATTTATGAAAAAAAAAACCGAACAGAAAGGATAAAATCAAATATTACAAACTTAAAAAAGAGAAAACAACTATAACATTCAACTAACCTCTGTTGTTTGTTCAATGATCGTTTATCCAATTGTTATCCAAGATTTAGGGATTCATATGAAAATCAAAATAAACCAAAATCAGTAAGTTTGATAAATGCCCAAGACATGATTAACGTTCATAGATATTACATAAATCAGAGAATGTAGATGATGATAACAAACCTCCGATCTTGATATTGTTTGCAAAAAACAGTGATTAAATCGGATAATGTATATCATAAAGAACAACACAAAAAATACAGAGAAATCTTCAAAAATTGGGATTAAACACTTACAATACATAATAATCTAATATAGAAACAATTTATTTATAGAAACAAAATCAATATTCTTAATAAACATATCAGACCATAAATAAAATAAAATAAATAAAATCTTTAATGGATTGGTAATTAATACAATACAAAATTTATTACTAACAAAAAAAAACATAATCTGTTTATAGAAACAATGTCTAATTACAGAAACCGAGTTATAATTCCAAATACAAAAATTAACCTTAAAAAGTAATCTGTTTATAGAAACAAAAAACAACTTTATTGAGAAATTAAAGGTATCTTTAAATCTAAATTGAAAAAATGATAACTGCCAAAAAAAAACATATGAACTTCAAACCATAATCACATAAAGTTTCAAATTAACACTAAACACAAAATTTACTAAAAAAAAGAAAGAATTTACATATCAAAAAACAAACAATACGAAGAACATGTAACTAACCTGTTTTGGTGGACGAAAAGTCAGAGTCCGAATTTCACAAAAGATTGAAGGGTTCACCCTGAGAAAATACAAACAATAAAACATTCAAAACATATATTACTAATTAAAAAAACTGAACTGAAAGGATAAAATCAAATATCACAAACTTAAAAAAGATTAAAGAACTATAACATCACATAAAGTTTCAAATTAACACTAAACACAAAATTTACTAAGAAAAGGAAAGAATTTACATATAAAAAACAAACAATACGAAGAACATCTAACTAACCTGTTTTGGTGGACGAAAAGTCCGAGTACGAATTTCACAAAAGATTGAAGGGTTCACCATGAGAAAATACAAACAATAAAACATTTAGAACATATATTACTAATTAAAAAAAAACTGAACAGAAAGGATAAAATCAAATATCACAAACTTAAAAAAGATTAAAGAACTATAACATTTAACTAACCTCTGTTGTTTAACGAATGATGAGATTCCGATTGTAATCACAGAGTTAGGGATTCACATGAAAAACAAAATCAACAAAAAAAATTAAAAATGTTCAATCGCTTACATTAAACATGAAAATTAAATCACTAACATCCAATCCCGTAAATTAGCATACTAAAAATTATCATACTAAAAATAAATCACCATTTATTTATAGAAATAGAAACCTTAATTCCGGAAAATTATCATACTAAAAATAAATCACAAAAATTTAAATTTGAGGTTTCAAAAATAAATGACAAACGAAATTTAAAATTGCTCAAAATTTTAAATTTAAAATTTGAATTTCGGAAATAGAAATAGAAACCTTAATTCCGGAAAATTATCATACTAAAAATAAATCACTAACGAAATTTAAAATTGCTCAAAATTTTAAATTTTAAATTTGAATTCCGGAAATAGAAATAGAAACCTTAAAATTTTAAATTTGAGGTTTCAAAAAACGTAACACCATTTATTTATAGAAATAGAAACCTTAATTCCGGAACATTATCATACTAAAAATAAATCACTAACGAAATTTAAAATTGCTCAAAATTTTAAATTTTAAATTTAAAATAGAAACCTCAAAATTTAAAATTTAAAATTTGAATTCTGAAAATTAAATCACTAACATCCAATCCCATAAATTATCATACTAAAAATTATCATACTAAAAATAAATCACCATTTATTTATAGAAATAGAAACCTTAATTCCGGAAAATTATCATACTAAAAATAAATCACTAAAATTTAAATTTGAGGTTTCAAAAATAAATGACAAACGAAATTTAAAATTGCTCAAAATTTTAAATTTAAAATTTGAATTTCGGAAATAGAAATAGAAACCTTAATTCCGGAAAATTATCATACTAAAAATAAATCACTAACGAAATTTAAAATTGCTCAAAATTTTAAATTTAAAATTTGAATTCCGGAAATAGAAATAGAAACCTTAAAATTTTAAATTTGAGGTTTCAAAAAACGTAACACCATTTATTTATAGAATAGAAACCTTAATTCCGGAACATTATCATACTAAAAATAAATCACTAACGAAATTTAAAATTGCTCAAAATTTTAAATTTTAAATTTAAAATAGAAACCTCAAAATTTAAAATTTAAAATTTGAATTCTGAAAATTAAATCACTAACATCCAATCCCATAAATTATCATACTAAAAATTATCATACTAAAAATAAATCACCATTTATTTATAGAAATAGAAACCTTAATTCCGGAAAATTATCATACTAAAAATAAATCACTAAAATTTAAATTTGAGGTTTCAAAAATAAATCACTAACGAAATTTAAAATTGCTCAAAATTTAAAATTTAAAATTTGAATTCCGGAAATAGAAATAGAAACCTTAATTTCGAAAAATTATCATACTAAAAATAAATCAGTAACGAAATTTAAAATTGCTCAAAATTTTAAATTTAAAATTTGAATTCCAGAAATAGAAACCTTAAAATTTTAAATTTGGGGTTTCAAAAAACGTAACACAATTTATTTATAGAAATAGAAACCTTAATTCCGGAAAATTATCATACTAAAAATAAATCACTAACGAAATTTAAAATTGCTCAAAATTTAAAATTTAAATTTTAAAATTTGAATTCTGAAAATTAAATCACTAACATCCAATCCCGTAAATTATCATACTAAAAATAAATCACCATTTATTTATAGAAATAGAAACCTTAATTCCGGAAAATTATCATACTAAAAATAAAGGAAATAACAAAATCTTTAATGGATTGATAATTAATACAATACAAAATTTATTACTAAGAAAACAAAGACATTCAAATTTTAAAAAATATCATAGTTAGATTTTCAAAAATAAAAAATAATAAAAATAACTAAAAAATTATACAGATTAGCATAAACGATTTAACCTATAACAATTATCGAATCAAAAAACACCAAAACAACCATAAAATTAAACTTACCTCTTCTGTTCGACGAAGATTTAGAGTCCGGCAGTTGCATAAAATTTAGGGTTTCTCATGAAAAACAAAAACCAAAATAAAAAAATCACTAACAACATCACTCTTTGAAGACATCAAGAATAGATCCATTCATAAGATTAGAATCGGAGAATTAAAATCATCATCAACAACAAAAAAATTACAGAAAAATGATAAAAAAAGTGCGATTAAGCATTTACAATACATAACAATCTAATATAATTTACATACCTGCAGAATAAGTGGAATGATCTAAAAAAAGAACAACAATAATCATTAGCATTTTCTGAATGGGTTTTGACAAAAAAAACCTACTATACGATCGAAGAACAAAAATAAATAGTATTTCGCTGTGATCATGTAGTTTACCTTTGATTTGTGAAGGATTCTTGCTTTAAGTTTATGATAGGAGAAGGTAGGTAGAAGAGAGAGAACATAGAGAAAGAACTTGTTTGTAAGAAGATGTTTATGAAGAATAATTGAGTCAAAATAATAAATAGGATCCATATTCAAAATGGGTTTTTTGGAAAACCGGAATAAACCGACCCAAATATTTCGGATCCCGCGTGGAAGTAAGTTTTGGTTTGTGTTTTGTGAATTTGGTTTGTTTATAGAGAATTCCCTCCCAAAATCACTCTCTACTTAACCAATGGTTGCCACATCATCAAAATGGCTTCACCATTCAAGGACACATAGCCCACATCATCTCAATTATTAATATATATAGATAATAACACTAAGTTAAATAACAAAAGATGCAAAGATTTGGGTATTAAGATGAATACCATGAATGTTGAAGATGATTTTATCAAGATCTTAAAACACCTGGGAGACATGTTCATGTAACTGAGCTGAATAAACTATATGAAAGAAAAAATGTCTGACCTTTCTAAATTACCAATTAACTACAAATGATTTTAAAAACCTCCATCAAATGATTTGAAGAACGAAGTGGGGTCTGTGTTGTGCAAACAACAAACCAATGTTCTTCTTCTTTAATTGATCCCCAAGGCCAATGCATTGCCTCCTAAACCTTGAACCAAAACACAAGAATCTACCATTCATATTTCATAGTTTCATACTCTGATTACTAATATATATTGATTACTAATATACATTAAGATTTCACAAACTATGATCATGATAAAAACTTTAAAAAGAATAATCTTTTACCAAACCAGTCCATTCTTGCTATACATCATAACTCATAACCGAATCTCACCAACCATCACGGTAACCTGCAATCAACCAGACAAAACACAACCATAATTCCCAACTCCACATACCCTAAGTGTAATTAACCAACTGTAACTAATTGTAACACTAAAACAATGGAAAAATAAAACAATGGGTAAAGGTAATCTTACTCCTCTGATTACAGAACAAAGCGATTGAATATTCGAAAATTAGGGTTCTAACAGATTTACATACCCGATTAAATAACTGTTAAAATCGATTAATGGTAGCGTTTGAATCTTGGATAGATTGGCTTGGATTGAACGGCAGATTGATGCGATTGAAGTTAGGGTTGTGAGGGGTTGAGTTTGAACGGCAATTAGGGTTATGGGATATCAAAACCGGGTTATAACATTCGCAATTGAAACCTTCAATGGAGTTCATCGCCGTGTTTGTCAGAGAGAGAGAGCAAATAATTAGGGTTAGAAGAGGAACGATGAATGATGACAGAACAAGAGAGAGAGAGTATATGAATCTAACAAAAGAAGCCAAACCAATTGAGCCCTTAGAGCTATGCCACGTGTTTGATGATGTGTCTGCTAATGTGGCTTAACCAAGGGGTGACATGTGTCCCCCAATGGTTTTGTTTATTATATATATAGATTATAACAAATTAACAAATACTTTTAACATGTATAAGAAGTTTATGGTACGTACTATAATGGGTAAAGTCATGGTTGCAAAAATCGCGACTAGCCGGCGATTAATCGTTGACTAGTCGCTAGTCGCCCATCAACTGAGTAATTTTCAGCTAATCAGTAAAAAAATCGTTAGCCGGCCTAGTCGGCCCTAATCGGCCCTAGTCGGCCCTAATCGCGACTAGTCGGTCGGGAAAAATCAGAAAAAATCGGGAAAAAACAAAAAAAAATCGAAAAAAATCAGAAAAAACACATATTCCGGCCAAAACCTCCCAGATTCCGGTCAAAACTTGTCCACTTAAAAAAATTACGTATAAAAATATATGTATATATGTATAAAAACTTAAAATTATACATAAAAAGTCCGATCCGATTAATCCCGAGTAATCCCGAGTAGTCGCTAGTCCCTACCTCACCGACCCGTTAGCGACTAGCGAGTTCTCCAACCTTGGGTAAAGTACGTGTAAATAAGCTATCTATTGCCGCTCACAAAAGTTAAGAAAAAATATAAGATCATCAATTGTTAGTATAGTTTGTAAAGCTTCAACTTGGAGTAATGAGATAACTGAACAATTAAAAATAAAATGATTTTCCTTAAAGGTATAATCTATTTCATAAAGAAACTCTGAAGATTCAATTAATTACAATATATTAGTTAAAGATTCAATTATCTGAAACAAAATGTAATGTGATTAGTCATCTCATAAGGATTATTACACACACAAATATCATGTTGACGGATTAGGATCAAATACAAAGGCTCCTAATTGTAAGAAGGGTACAAAGGCTCCTAAAAAACCCACTACAAAAAAAAAAAAAAAAAAAAAAAAACACTTAAACATCCACCACCACCTAAAAACCTAAACCCCCACCCACCCCCTCCCCCATCACCCACCCAAAAAAAATAAAAAAAAAATTGCCGAGGGGGTGGGGGTTTAGGTTTTTGGGTGGTGGTGGGGGGTGGGTGTTTAGTTTTTTTTTAGACTTTTGGGTGGTGGTGGGGTGGGGTGGGTGTTTAGGTTTTGGGTGGTGATGTGGTGGGTTTAATTTTAGGTTATTGGACACCTATCACTCTATAAATCCTTCTTACAATTAGAGCTATTTGTAGAATAACTTGACCTCATGTTCATAGACTCGTCATCTTTCTTTACTTTACCAAAGCGTGAGATGGGAGTGCGCAACCACACACAACAACAACAACAGAGTCGTCCCCAAAAACTCTTCAAAAAATTTAGGCCTCGGGCGACGAAAATGGCCATGGGCCCAAAATTATGGTTAAGGGTAAATGAATCTAATATTAATAAAAGAGTTCACTTAATGCCACATGGCATCTAATTCTTAATAATGTCACATGACATTTTCTCCATTAATTCATTAATATTAATGATATTATTAATTAATTAATTAACATTTAATTCAAATTTATAATAAAAAAAATATATAAATTATCTATAATTTTAAAACTTTTGATTTTATTACTTCTTAAAATGGATAAGCATAATCCCACATGACATTTTCTCCATCAATTCATTAATATTAATGATATTATTAATCAATTTCTAATTCTAATTTATGATTAAAAATATATAAATTATCTATAATTTTAAAACCTATGATTTTATTATTTCTTAAAATGGATAAGCATATGGTTTAGTTTACGTTATCTATTTTGCGTAAATCAAGTTTGAGAAAAAAATTGCTATTATCTAAGAAACATCGTGTTACGCTATTAAAATGTTATTTTTTGTAGTGTTACGTTATCAACATGTTATTTTTTAATTATATTCATCAATATTTCATATCAACACCACAAAAAATATGTAAAATAATAACATTCGGATTTGAGTTTATATATTAGAAATAATGTAGTGAAGTTCAACTAAATATTTTGTGACGAATTTATCTATTAATTCAAACAAAAATTAATTAATTAGTAATATTATTAATGAATTGAAAAAGAGAATATTATATGACATTAATTGTAATTTTTTATTAGAATTAGATATACAATTACCCATCACAATCCATCTCCATCACCACCATTTTCAGCCACCAAGTCTCGCTCATTAAGATTTAAGAGTCTTCTCATTATCATGCCAAAATTTTAAAGAAACCTTTATGTGTTCATCGGTTTTTTTCTACTTCGTCTCATTCCCCAAGATAATGATGAGATTTAAGAATTTTCTTCACATTCTTTACGTATCGTATCATAACATAATATAGAAATTTAATTGTTATATAAATATATATTTTATGTACATCTAATTATTATTACTAAAGCAACAAATAAATATAAAGTATTTACATAAACGCGTCATTTATAGTGAGTAATGTTATATTGTCTTTAACTTGGTATGGATAGTTCATGTTAGGGTAATATGTGTTTGTATCAAAACTTATTTTTAACGTGCAATATCAAAAATAATTCAAATTTTGTAATTATTTTGTTCTTCGAATACAACCAATCTTATCATTCAACCCGTGTAAGATACGAGACTATAAACTAGTTACAAAAATAAAAACTTAGTGATAGAGCAAAGACTAGAACTTAATACCTTTGCATTATTTTGAGATGGTTTTTGCTACTACACCACCAATATTTTTTTGCATAATAAATGAATGAATATACTAAATATATAATTTAATAAACATATACAACCTTATAAAGACTTTTCGGGCACTTTGAAATTTTGGGCCTCGGGCGTCGGTACGGGTTTGCCGGGCCCAGAGTCGGCCCTGAACAGCAACAACAACAACCGTACCCAGTATATCCCACCAATAGCAGAGCTAGAGGTAGGGTCGGGGGAGGGTGAGATGTAGGCAAACCTTACCTCTATCCCTTGGGGGTAGAGAGGCTGCTTACAGAAAGACCCCCGGCTCATAAACAAAAGCATATGACAAACAGACGTGAAACAAGCAGAAAAGACGGGTACCATAGTGAAATAAAGTATCAACAGGAGTGAGCATATACTACATAACATTTATAGCATCATAAAATAACCAATGCACATGATACCGAAAGGCAATCATATGTTAAATCCCCCCTTAACCCCAAAACTAGGCTACCTATACGTCATCCCTTAATAGTCTTTAACCATTATCCTATGTCTCCACGAATCCCTATCCTGGATCATATCCTCAGAGAGATGCAACTCTATCAAATCATGTCTAATCCGCTCCTCCCAGGTTAATTTAGGTCTGCCTCTACTTCTCTCTCCCCTCCACAATGAAGTTTTCCACTGCTCTAACTGGCTTTGTAGTCTGCCTTCTCTTCACATGCCCAAACCATCTCAATCTCCCTTCTTTAATCTTCTCCGATATACTAGCTACTCCTACCCTATTGTAGTCTGTCTTCTCTTCACATGCCCAAACCATTCACAAAATAAAAATAAATAAATAAATAAATAAATAAAAGTTAACCTTTTTTTTTGGGTAAAATAAAAGTTAACCTATTGATGATTCTTATACCTCTTTTAACTCGAAAATGTGTGATTATATTTCCATCTGTTCGAATCTTAAGCAAAAAGATATATATTTTATACCAAAGGCCACCGATTTTAAAATTTTCTTTGGGCTTCCAATTTTAAAAAAGGTTGAGCCGACCCAGCATCTTCTTAGAATCTTAGTAGTAAGATTCAATACGATTTCAACCACCGCATATTCAATACATATACACTCTGTTCTGGCTGAACATTAATTAAGTCTAAGCCAAAGCCATTACTTACTCTCATGTTCGAGTATTACTTAGTACTACACTCATGTTCGAGTTTGATCAAATAATGGATCCTTTCTCTATGGTGGGCTAACGAATGTTGCTTTGCTTAAAGATAGGCTCTAGGTGGATCCAAGCATTTATTAAGATCATTGCTTAAAGGCCAATAAACTTCTTATAGCAGTCGGTCGAAGACTTGGAGATCTTTTGTAGCTTCAACGTCCAAAGTTTAAATTCAACTCATTTAGTCTAAAGCCTAAACCTGACAAAGTTTAAATTCAACTCATTTCAAACTTTGTTTCAAAAGCTCGAGTTTAGTTTATATCTAATGTTTACAAACTAAACTTTGCCTCGTTTAGTTTCGCACTATTTTTTATTTGCACATATGCATATTATCCTTGTATACATTTGTATTTCTTTATAGCGTAGCTTTCAAGGGGCCGGGGGAGGCGCCCGGTCCCCCGAACTTTTCGCTCAGTAGTGTTATATATGTACGTTTCGTATAGAATATTTTAGGTATATACGTTTTCGACCCCCCGGTTTTATAAAAATAAAATTTACTTATATAGAATTTTTAGGTTCGGTGACTTCCGACCCCCCCGGTGGAAATTTTCAAGCTTCGCCACTGTTTATACGTATAACAAAACATATATATTTTAGTTTTCTAAACTGTAAGTGCGCATATATAACTCATTATTATGGTGAATTACATATATTTTACTATATATATACACACACAATGCTCGTTTAAGCATAAGAGCCTAATCAGACGTAGCTCGAACCGAGTTCGTTAATGAAATGGGCTCCAACTTAGGTAAGAGCTCAAATCTAGCTCACTTAATCATGATTTGATTCGAAATTTTAGCTAGCAGATCTCTAGTAATTTACGAACTACCCGACTCCTTCACACCTCTAAAAGTCGTCAATGAAGATGATGCGCTCTCTCTCTCTATATATATACATACATATACATATAGGTTTATATTGATGTGATTGTTTGTGTTGATTGTGTATATGACACTACATACGTATAAATATAAACATTACACGCTACGAATACCTCTACATATACATGTCACTTTACTTTTTAAAAAAATAACAATATTCTCTATATAATTTGTTCCTTCAAAGTACGCAAAAGCTGCTACCCAATGTCCCCAGCTACTTGTAGCAAATAAACGACTTTTTTAAAACTAAAACATATTATATGATCTTAGCGTATGTTCTTAAGTCGCGATTAAATAAACCGTAATTAAATAAAACATCTAGTGTATGATGTTTGACCTACAAAATATCACCTTTTATTTTAAATTGTTAACATATAAAGATCAAATTGACCTTTCTTAATTAATTATGTTATATTATATTATATGATTGGATAAATAATACCATAAACACATTCTATCAATTGTAACGTAAATGTTATATGTTAATTTTACTTAAAGACGTCAAAACGGAACCTCTTTTGTTGACTTTAAGTATATGACTTTCATATGGAGAACCAACAAAGTGTACATACCTATAGCTAACCCAACAATAGGATGGCAAAATCCAGAAACTACTTATAGAAACATATGGTTAACAGAAATATTAGCTGTCACATTTTATATTTATATTGGCAATATAGTTATATTGATACAAGTGTATAAAATCGTTATTAAATTGTATATAACTAGTAAATTTCTCCACATACGGCGGGTCCAAATGTAAACTAACTCGAATTTGTACAGTAAAGATAAGAGTTGTTTCTAAACAAAGTTACGTTAAAACGTGATAAACTGAAGATGTACATAAGAATAAGCACAGAAATATATTATAATATGGTCCGACTTATTTGCGGAAAAAATTTACGTCGACCCACGAAAGTCCTATATAAACAATGTAAATGGGTAAACACACTATGTAACGCGTGATCGGATCCCATTACATACCTCGACTAACATCCACACAGTATAAATGAGGCAGACACATATTTGTAACATTTAAAATGGGATAATTGCACTACATAAATGGGTTAAACACACTATTTACCACACAATGCACTATTCATTCATTTTAAAAATGTTAGTTTTTGATACTCTACTAACGGAAATATTTTTTTTAATATGCAATAATCCTATACTCTACTAAAGGAAATATCTTTTTTTTTTTTGGTTTTATTGTATAAATCATACAAAAATTATTTAAGTTTTGTAAAAGTTGATCACCTAAATTATATTAAATAAACCTCAACAAAAAAGACAATTATTTTACCCTCCAACACATTAGTAAAATCTTTTTAGACAAAACGGTCGGGACATATTCCTAAATCCTAACAATTAAAATTGATTCAATTGAAAATCCAAAATACATTTATTTAATACTTATAAATATATTTTTTTTTGTATTTGAATTGTCGTTCTCTCCTATTTCTTGTTTTCGAAAGTCATAGTTCTTGAAAAAGTCAACATCGATAAACGTCTTTGCATTATAATAATGATTCCAAAAATATCAATATCGAGTATTGAGAATAGACTATTAAAAAAATACTAGTAGTATTCAAACACTTGTAATATACAAACACTTGTAATGTAATATATAAACATGTTGTGAGAATCATAAAGCTATGCGGTATGGTGTCTCATAGAGGATGATTCAATACACTAAAACACTGGAAATGGGAGGATGATCCTACCCCATCATTTTTTATTTAAATTTATCTACTTTTTAAAAACCAAATATTAAAAACATAAATAAGATGTAAAAATAAAATCATAAATATTAAAAACCAATACATAATATTATAAACCAAATATTACACAAAACTAAAAATAATATAAACTAATTCAACCCAACCCAGCCCAAAATGCCCAGTAAAACAAAAGGTATAGCAAATATCATCATCCCCTAGGGTTTATTGCTACTTTCCTGCACCTTACCGTCACTGCAAATCTCTCCTCTTAAGGATTGGTGCATGGTCAAATCCTCAAATATGTGTTCTATTTAACCAGCTAAGTCGCACGTCTCTAAGCTTTACTCCTATAATTACATATTTGTATACCGTATAACTTGAACCCTCAACATAATAAAGAAACATTTCCTACATACATTAACATTTTAATACTACAAGCTCTTTGATCAGCAAATTGTATATTAACAAATTACGAACTATATGCCGATAAAAATACGAAAATATGCAAAATGAATAAACGAAATTTAACATTAGATTCAACTAATTAATAAATCACTTATTAATCGTTTTTATTAGAAGGTTAGAGCAAATTACAAATCATGGGTTGGTAGACGGGCAACAAGCTGCGCCGCCACCCCCTTTTGAATTGCAAATCCTACTCGGCTAAACACATAACTATGGCCTACAGACACTGTCGCATGCGCAAGTGCTGCCTTTTGAACCCGCTTCAAGAAACCGGACGCCACAGGGGCCAGACAACCAAAGGTATCGAACGCGAAAGGAAGGAAGGCATGTTGATTATCTATGCAGGCCTGTTCGTGCTTGGATATTTTCCCCGCCTCAGCCTTCCACGTCGCTTGCCCTGAAACAAAACCACTGCCCCTGAAACCGGCAAGAGGCGACACCCCCGTGAGATCAATGCAAGCATGCTTACCCCCGGACCATCCAAAAACCAGCACATCGGCTGGTCGAAGGGAAGACCTCCCCTCCTTCGGGTCCGTTAGGAAATTATATTTTTTAATGTGATTAGTCAACTTTTATGTTTGTATTTATTATTAGAAGTGGACTTTTTTGGTTCTCAAATTCGGATTTCATGGTTCTTAAATGAACCCATGTGAAGCGGTGTTGTGGAGAACACCATGTCACCCTCGGAAAGGCTTCCGTTGATGCCTAACTTCCCTCTGATCTAAGGGTGTTCAAAATTATCCGTATCCGAAAATCCAATCCGAATTATCCGATATCCGAATTCGAAATATCAGAAAATTCGGATATCCGAAATTTCGGATTCGGATATCCGAATTTTCGGATTCAGATAGTGATTTTAAAAATTTTCGGATATCTTGGATATCCGAAATATCCGAAAATTTAATTTTTATTTTTTTCGGATATCCGAAAAGTATCCGAAAATATCCGAAAACTTATATTTGGATATCCGAAACTATCCGAAAACTTATATTTGGATATCCGAAACTATCCGAAATATCCGGTTCTATAAATAAAATAATAATAAAAAAATAAAAATCGGATATCCGATTCACTATCCGATCGGATGCGGATTCGGATAGTGAAATTTGGTATCCGAAATTTTCGGATATCCGAATTTTCGGATATCCGGTTTTGAACACCCTACAGTGAGTGTGATCTCCATCCTTAGTTGCCTCGAACCATTTCAAACCATTTGAACATTAAAATTTGAACGTTGTATCAATAAAATGCCGGTTTAGAAGCATTTAAAAAAATAAACGCCAATTTTAAAAAACTACATATTTTTTACACAATTCTCCTCTTCGATAATCATACACGTCACATTACATGATGGATTCTTCATCTTCATTAGATGAAATTAATGATTTTTCGTCAACGTAGTAATGAAGACGACAGAAATCATTACGAAGGAACAAAAAAATGTGTCTCAAATCATTATGTTCATTTCTATATGAGTAAACTGCCATTTTGGTCCCTGTGGTTTGGCCAGTTTTGCCACTTTAGTCCAAATCTCAAACTTATTACATCTGGGTCCCTGTGGTTTGCATTTTGTTGCCATTTTAGTCCAAAATCCAAAAACCCTATTTTTTTACTGTTGCAACCTCTTATTTTGTCCTTTAGTGCAGGGGCATTTTGGTCATTTTAATTTACTCTTTTAATAAATTAAAACAAAATTAATTATATTAGGTAGAGGATCCTGTAAAAAAGGCCTAAAGTGTGAGAAGGGTAAGAAAGAATCTCAGCCATTAGATCTTTTGATCTAATGGTTGAGATCAATAGGGACCAAATTGTAAAATATTTTCATTAATTTGGACTGATTTGAAATATCTATGGGCAATATAGTCTTTTAAACCCACTAGAAATTAGGTAATGCACATGTAACTTCCCCCGTCTTTTTTAAACGTCAATAACTTTTTATACGTAACTTTAAAAAAGAAAATACACCATAATAACGAGCGTTTTTTTTATCTTTAATATGAGTACCATATTGCTATACTTATATAGAGAAAAAAATATATTTCGATCAGATGTTTAGTCAATGAATGGTGTTATATACTTGCTGAATGGTGTTATATACTTACTGAATGGTGTTATATACTTGCTGAATGCTGAATGGTGTTATATACTTGCTGAATGGTTTATATACTTACTGAATGGTGTTATATACTTGCTGAATGGTGTTATATACTTGCTGAATGGTGTATATACTTGCTGAATGCTAAATGGTGTTATATACTTGCTGAATGATGTTATATACTTGTTGAATGGTGTTATATACTTGCTGAATGGTGTTATATACTTACTGAATGGTGTTATATACTTGCTGAATGATGTTATATACTTCATATAATTAAGGTGGCGGTTATTGGTAGTTTTTAATTAATTAAATTAATGATAAATTACTTGTTTACCCTTTTCAATTAATTTAGATCTAATGGCTGAGATTCTTTCTTACCTTTCTCACACTTTTGGTCTTTTTTACAATAACCTTACCCATTATATATATATATATATATACATACATACATACAGACATTCACACATCCACCATCTCTCCATCCCCAACCTCTCGATCTCTCCATCCCCAACCTCTCGATCTCTACATACATACAGACATTCACACATTCACACAGAACCTTCTTCATCTTCCCCCAAATCCCAAACCCTGGTTCTCCTGCTCAGCCGCCAGACACCACGTGAAGCAACCCGGTGCCACCACCGTCTCCCTCACCGCCTCCACCATTATCATCACTGCCGCCACCCCCTACAACCTCACCTCCTCCTGAATCGGGTTTATTGTTCTTGTGAATCACCTCCTGAATGGGATTTATCACTGCGACGTTTGTTGCAGGTTGGGGTTGTGGTTTCCGGTGATGGCAACATTTGGGTACGCCATTCCACAAACCCCCACATTAGGGTTTATAATGCTTCTCAATCTGGTCAATTAAACATCGGAGATTTGTTCTGTCTGTCTTTCAAACACCCTGTTTGGTTTAATCTGAACAAAATCACATCTGCAGATGAATCGAATAGATGCGAGGAAGCCTTCGCAGAGATTTCAGGGTTTGATCATGATGAAATTCAGACCACTGATATCGATCTCATTCGGTTTATTTCTCTCTCTATTGCTTTCTCTCTCTATAACTGTCTCTCTCTAGATGTATATGTGTTGATTTGTGGTGTGAATGAGTTTGTTTGTTGCTTGTTTGGATGAATAGGCGACTTTTTGTTGTTGATAATCGGTAGTAATTAGGGCTTTTTGGGAGGAGATGTGCAGATCTCCTGTGGGTGCGGGTGGAGGAGTGGTGGCGGGTGTGTGTGGTGGCTAGGATAGAAAGAGGGGAGAGGAGTGATGGTGGTGGCACTGCAGATCTGGTATGGGTGTGAAGAAGATGATGTTTTATTAGGAAATGATAAAGGGATTATTTATTTTAATTTAATTAATAATTTGTTATAATAATTCATAAATGACCATTTTGCCCCTGAAGATAAGGACAAAACAGGGGGGTTGAAATTGGGGATTCTGGTCAAATTTCACTTTTGGACTAAAATGGCAACAAAATGCAAACCACAGGGACCCAGATGTAATAAGTTTGAGATTTGGACTAAAGTGGCAAAACTGGCCAAACCAAAGGGACCAAAATGGCAGTTTACTCTTTCTATATTTAATATAGTGCACAAATTCGTTTGGTGGCCGACTATTTTTGCGAAAACCCAGTGTACATCGACGAAGTTTTTAGACGTTTGTTCCAAATGATTCGTTGTCTATTCCAACAAATTGTGACGATATAAAGATAATAATGTCCTTTTAAGTTTAACATAACTAGTAGACTTCCCCCGCGCGTGGCGGCGGGAAGTCGGTTGGTATCATCGTTCGATTCAATAAAGTATCGGTACCATAATTGGTAGTTTGTATAGCGATCAAAAGATAAACCCAAATAAGTAAAGTCATGATATGCTCAAAATGATATTGACACATGTTTTACATCAGTAAAAACTATAAGAATGAATATCGATAAAGGTTTTAAAAGTAAATTGACATGGCACCGATGTTGTTTGGATGGTATCAGTTTTGTTTATCACCGATACTTGCTATAGCTTATTATATAAAAGGTACTCTATACCGCTACCGAATGTGTTCGAACAGTATCGGTTTGGTTTGTCATGGAAAAGAACAAAAAAATATAATTCACTCGTTCAATTTTGAACAAAATTTTTATTAAAACGCAAATAAAATAAGTATGTTACAACAATATATTCAGAGTTTAATATAACATTGTACTATATTTTTAGAATAACGAAAAAGGATAAACGACGTCAATTTATAAAACATCGTATTTTATCTTAAGAGTTATTAAAGAAAAACAAAACATGTTTAAAATTAATTATAATAATAAATTAATAATATGAACAATAATATAATTATAATTAATAAAAAAATTAGTTAATTAATTTGTTGCCGGTCTTTACCTTCATGTACTGATACCGAACAGGATCGCACTGAAAAAACAATAAAAAAAGTTGCCACGTGGCATCTTTTTAATGAACCAAACACTATTCATGGTACCCATGATCAAGGATAAGCAAATGGTACCAGATAGTAGTACCAAATTTTTCTGAACTTAAAGAATTTCAATATAAATTCGGTACCACATGTTGGCGTTTTCTGTACCATGTTGGTGCCGGTCTTTACCTTCATGTACCGATACCGAACAGGATCTTACCGGAGAAACAATAAAAAAGTTGCCACGTGGCATCTTTTTAATGAACCAAACACTATTCATTGTGTTGGTTTTCTGGTCTTTACCTTCATGTACCGATAACGAACATGATAGTACCGTAAAAACAATAAAAAAAGTTGACACATGGCATCTTTTTAATGAACCAAACACTATTCATGGTACCCATGATCAAGGATAAGCAAATGGTCCCAGGTAGTAGTACCGAATTTTCCGAACTAAAAGAATTTCAATATCACATGTTGGCGTTTTCTGTACAATATTGGTGCCGGTCTTGACCTTCATGTACCGATACCGAACAGGATCTTACCGGAGAAACAAAAAAAAAAGTTGCCACGTGGCATCTTTTTAATGAACCAAACACTATTCATTGTGTTAAGTTTTACATAATATGTGAGAGGTAAATTAGTTTTACACCTTTAAATTTAAAATATATAAAAGTTTTTTCTTTTGTTTTTGTATAAAGTAACAAATTAGATAACATATGCTCTCTTTCTTAAAAGCATTCACATATAAAAGTTTTTTCTTTTGTTTTTGGATAGAGTAACAAATTAGATAACATATGCTCTCTTCCTTAAAAGCATTCTCATCATATTTTTACCCTAAATTACACTAAAAAACACTACATTTTTTCTATCTTTTTCAATTAAATAATATTTTTTTTATACTTTTAACATTACCTTTTCTCTCTTCTCCACTCACAACTAGTTTCAAAATATATTAAAAAACTGAGACAGTTGCATATTTCCTCTTAAAAATCATCCTTAATTACATATTTACTCAAACTCAAACTAAAATTGCATATTTCCCCTACTTTATTAAAATTTCTTAACACACGACAAAAATGCCGTTTCAACCATCTCTAAGTTTCCCTTCTAACCACCTCCTTCTCTATCTTATCCTACAAGCAACGAATTGAGCAACAAATTGTTTTAACATATATAAGCAACGAATTTTTATAACTGTTACAAATCATCATATTAAATTAAATATATATGAACCATGGTTGCAAAAGTCGCTAGGCGCTCCCTAGTCGGTCGGCCAGAGAGTTGAGAGTACTCGGCCTAGGCGGAGAGTACTCGGACATGTAAAATTAAAAGAAATTAGTTTTTGGAAATTAAATATATGTCAAATAACATAAATTTACTAATATCTATAATAAAATACGTAAAAATGATATTAATGCTTTAATATGATAGGCATGAAAAATTATGTTTTATTATTTTTAAGTCAAACTCGGCCCGAGTTGACCTACTAGATACGATTTTGGCCGAGGTTGACCGCGTTTGACCGATTCCAAGTAATTAGGCGGAGTCAAAGAAAGTTGACTCGGCAGCCTACCTTGTAGCGAGTACTCGGGGAGTACTCGGCCTTGGAAACCTTGTTTTACAACCATGATATGAACACATATACAAATGGCTAGGACGAGCTGCAATTTTGGGCTTGTTGTTATGCATTAGATTTATGTATGCAACAAAAGTATTTTGTGTGTTGTATTTTAATTAAGAAAAAGGAGGTGATTTATTACTCCATCCCAAACCAAGCTACCAAAGACCCCAATAATCCAACACAGGATTAACTCAAAAGGAGTAAAAGAAATTGATTGACAATATTAATAAGTTAAAAGAATGATTAAGTTGAAACATATTAATAAGCTAAATTGTTTTAGCATAAGTAAGGGTAAAATGTGCATTACATAATTTATTTTTAATAAAATAAATCAAAATGGGTACATTTGCAATTTTTTTAACTAAAGAAGGGGAAATGTGTAATTTTAGTTTGAGTTTGGATAAATACGCAATTAAGATGTTTTTTAAGGAGAAATATGCAATTGTCCCTAAAAAATTATAGGGAGTGAACAATATCCCCCTAAATATACAGATGAACAATAACATTTTCTCTCTCCTCCACTCACAACCACTTTTATACTCTTTATATAATAAAAACTCTACACATATAATTTGATAGCATGGATATGTGAATGCTCTTAAACCATCAAGTTACATAACATATGTTCTCTTTCTTTAAACCATGTAAGAGCATTCACATCCATTCTACCATATTTTCACCCTAAATTACACTAAAAAACACTACATTTTCTCTCTTTTTTAATTAAATAATATTTTTTATACCTTTATCATTACCTTTTCTCTCTCCTTTACTCACAACCACTTTCAAAATATATTAAAAAATTATAGGGGGTGAACAATGTCCCCCCAAATATACAGATGAACAGTAACATTTTCTCTCTCCTCCACTCACAACCACTTTTTATACTTTTTATATTTTAAAAACACCACACACACAATTTGATTATTTGGATGTGAATGCTCTAATACCATAAAACTTTTGATGTTTTTATTTAAAGTAAAATGCTATTTTAGTCTCTAGGGTTTAGGTCATTTTGTCACTTTAGTCTAAAGGTTTTATTTATCGTCCGTGAGTTCAAAAAGTTTTTAACATTGCTATTTTAGTCTAACTGACTTAACCACATCCAATGACCTCTGTTAGTTAGGCGCAATTTTGTCGGTTCCCATATTATTTTAATTAAAGCTTTAAACCCACTCTACTTTTATCTCAAACACTCCTCATGTTCTTCAAAACACAACAATGCTCCAAACCCCCTAACCAAATAAAACCAATATTATTCAACAATAAGTTTATACAAAACCAAAAGACCACATCAAATTTAAAGGGTCAACTCAAGAAAAAAAACAATATCTAGATACTAAAAAAACATCAACGATCATATTTTCATGGCTCTCACAACCCACAAAAGCCACCGGCATATGACCATAAAACGGCAAACAATCACTGTAACACCCCGTTTTCTAGACAAGAATATAAGTATATAAAATTTATATTCCTTATATTGTCAAACTAGTAAGTAATGAGTTCATCTAAAATTTGTAATGGTTAGACGAGCACTTAGTATTATAAGAGACCGTATAATAATAATAATAATAATAATAATAATAATAATAATAATAATAATAATAATAATAATAATAAAATATTATATGTTGATCCTACTCCGTTTTTAATGAAACTTAGGTTAAAACGTAAACAAAAATATGCTCGTTTTAATGACATATTCGTTGTTTTATAAAACGTCATATTTTAAAAGTTATACGAGAAAAACAAGTGAAGAAACTGAATTAATTTTTATATTATAATAATAACTAGAATTAGTGCCCGCCGCAATGCGGCGGGTATAACTTGTATATATGACTAACACTTAACCAATTTGCATATTACACGTGTAACACTCTAGATCTTAGCATGATAACAAAAGTAATACCACTGACCTGCATCACTCGCCACTCGGAAATGTGACTACTTGTTTTTGCTTCGACTGGGCGCAGATTCAATGGCTTCAACAATAGCTCCACATTTTGTTACCAACCTAAACCACATCATTAACAATCTCGCCATAGCATGAATTTCATTCCGTGTGTGTAACTGGATAATAGAAATCAAATAATGAACATTATCTATTTTCATTCGGACTATTCATGTAATTTTCATTTGGTGAAATTGGTGGTAAACTTGATCCAAATCAGATTTGTTATTATTTTAGATTTGTGATACATATGTAAGAACCCCGCCACATTGCAGTGGGTACTAATTCTAGTTGAACTTAAGTAAAAAGATAGAATTCTAGGCACGCAAACATTAATAACTAAGATATGCATTCAGCAACACAATCGACTTTCATGTTATACATTACATGTGACATGCCTAAGCATGGTATATTATACATCAACACATGCTCACACATGCCTCCTTTTATGTCTCATCCTATGATTACCACATGTTAAACCCTTCAGGTATGCCTCCCCAAGTTGAAATACAAACTCAAATTCATGGAATGTCAAATTGAGAAACAACCGTAAATGGATGAATTGACTCTATATAGCAAACAGAACAAACAATAGAAAATGGTAATTAAATTTATACATAATTAAAACTAACTAATTAAGGACATACCTTTGCTTTTACTTGAGATTGGTAGTGGATATTCTCCAAAATCTCAGTTGATAGCCTATGAAATGTAAAGAAAAAAAATAAAAGGAATAGCATGGTTTTATAATCGAGGGTAAAAATAAAAGGGGGTCGGACACGTAGCTGTGACGCGCGACAAAAAGAATAAAATGCACAAAACCAAACAGCAAGTGTGCAATTCTATGTTTGGTCGCCGGAAGTTTAAGTCGACTAAATAGCCCTGTAGAACACCTTTCTTGAGTTGAATATTATAAACCCAACACAACTATTGTAACACCCCGTGTTTTCACAAGTCAAAGTCAAGGTCTAAGTCAACGACCGATTTTGCGCAACTTGACTCGTAGAAATCTCTTTATTTAATTCGTATTATGTGGAGTAAGTGTTGTTAATGACAATAATCGATGTGTGTTAATCGTTAATCAATCGACTTACGACTGTGAATTATAGGAAGTAACAATGCGATAAAGTTAACTAATCAATAATCAAGCTATGCTAATCGAACCGGCATCAAATCGCAACTCGAGCTACGTATTTTTACTTGTTATTATACGTGTGTGTGTGCCTTACGTGTTACCTGTGCATGTTTATTTATGTTGTGTGGTGATAATCAAGCAAACTCAATCGAAACTTGAAATCTAACTCGACATGCAATCGAACTCGAATCGTGAACGAACTATGATAAATGGTGGAAAATAGATTATGCGAGATATGAGTGTTTGGGACTGAAAGTAAATTGATTAGGAAACCCTATCGTATCGTACTGCTAGCAATCGAAATCGAAATATCAAAAATCGGCGCGCAAAACACTCGAAAAGTGCGACTGATTCGATCAGGCTCCCAGCCGATCGAACAGCCAGCCGAACGGACTGCTGTCCGATCGGACAGGCTGTCCGATCGAGCTGCCTGGCCGATCGGCCAGCACTTACCCCTTTTGGCATCCTATAAATACCCCTGTCATTGTCATTCTTTCCACTTTTGGAAACCTCTGACCGACCAGCATGCTCAACTCATCTTTTCGCAGATTCCTCTCGATTCCGGTAAGTTTTCGTCCTAAATCTTGTACTTTCTTGATCTATACACACTCCTACACCTTTCTATCTTTCAAATCTAAACTTCTAACCGTGAAATCATCAAGATTCAAGTGTTCTAGGATGATGTCATCATGGGTTCTTGAAGAACTTCATGATTTGGCCTCATTCCACCAAGAATGACTTGGATCTAGCCGATTTCCACAGAAACAAACAAAGATCTTTCATAAGATCTAAACTTATACTCGGCGAAAAGGATTGGAAGATGGATTCTCCAACTTTCTTCCAACCCTTTTCACTCAATAACTTCAAAACCTGTAGAAACGGACCCTGAGCCGGTTTACAAATCACTTCGGTGGTTGTATGGCTCAAGATCCGGATTCTACCTACGAGGTTAACCGATTTCGTGTTAAACGTTAAACTCCGTTCCGAATAGTCCACCGACCGGATTTGGGTGATTCCTGTCCGACCAGGGGAACCAAGTAAGGACGAGGGATCTATGGTTCTACCGTTGTCAAAATACCTCAATAAAACGACAAACGAACAGAACAACCAAGTGTTAGACGGAAGGGCTGATCAAGTCAGGAAGCTGACCGATCGGACAGCCAACCGATTGGATAGTCAGCCGATCGACCGGCCAGCCGATCGGTTAATACATGGTCCCACACAATCAATTAACCTATTTTGAAGACTAGTATTGAACGAACTGTTGTATCAAACTCTATATGCTAGTATCAAACTTGTATGCTCACCTTTACATTTTATGTATTGACTTTATTTTAACGTATGTGACAGGTGCTTAGGATGCATATGTGGTAGGAATTTGAAGCTAGAATAACGCTTTAGAGCCCAACAAATAGTTGTCTGTAGATAACGAATCAAGGGTGTCTAGAAGCAGATAAACAATTGCTGTCTATTTAAATCTGAGTTGTCGGAACAGAATATTTGACTGGATTTATGTCTGTAATAATTATTTAGCTGTTTGAGATACGGTATGGGACGTATTATTTAAATTAAATAGTATTGATAATTGTTATGGAAACTTCTGGACAATCTGTTTCGCTCAGTGCCGCGCCCCGATGATTCCGCCATCGGTTGGGGTATGACAGATTGGTATCAGAGCCATAACTATAGGGAATTAGGCAAGACTCGACCTAGTCCGGGTCGATGTCTTAGAAACCTAGTCTATAGTTAGGAACCAACAGACCGATTTGTGCATAGCCAGTAGGGAATATGCATGAGCTCACTACTATCACTCGCTATTCTCGCTTATTCTACACTATCACCACACTCGAATTTTCAATTGTGAGTGGGCAATGAAAGTCGAGAATAGGTGTGAAAACCGCGAACTCTCGACTAAAATTGCTTTATCCACCCGCATTTTAACTACAAACAAGGGGAATTATGCCAAATCAGGAGTGAAATCCATATTTTGATGAATAATCTCCTCAATTTTATTAAAAACAAGGACGGAGTTGTTAAGCCAGGGGTGAAACCCTAACCTTGACGACTTGTTCCGCACCTTTTACAGAACTCCCACCAAAGTCTGGACGGACTCCAACGACCGAAGTCACAATATGACCAACGGGATGTGTGTCAAACGCCCAAGAATCGAGGCAGAAGCATAGTCCTGAAGGTCAAATGTGCACAACGAATCCTTGTGAATAGTCAAATCGCTTTGGTTAGTCGAAGTCTGCTAGCCACAGACAGTTTATCTCTCGATTTTACATGTTTCCAATTAGGAGCCCGCAACTGCTGACTCTGATAATTCGTCGATTTTTATGAGTTTATATGTGTTTACCTGTTTATGTGTTTAAATTTTTGGGATTACTCGTTTTTTTTGCTTTCATCGACATGTACGACTCACACTGCATTTCTATCTCAAATCGTTAACAAATCGTGAAATTTTGGACATCCTTATGCTACGATATACACTTATACTACGATATTCTCAAACAATCGCAGACTTTGAATAATAGGTTTCTGTTTCCTGACTGCCTCTAGTGATTAAATGCGTGTGTGTTTCCCTGCTTCCCTGCTCTACGTGCTTAGGTGTTATGTGATTATGTGCCCTACATGCTTATGTGTATATGTGAAATTGTGCTCTATGTATTATGTGTTTACGTAAATCTGCGTGTTCCTGAGCTTTAGTAGTTAGTAGACGTGTGAGGTGATGTAACACCTCGAAAAATCACGTCCAATGAAGTATTGACACGTGTAATAAACCCTAATGAAGTCAAACGTTGAATTTAAGGGACTAATTTTTCGAAAAATCAAAAACTTTGATTATGAAAGAACTGGAAGTATTATCATACCTAAAATAAGTTTCTAAATAACCTTTTATGGTTTTATATTCACAAATGAGCCACTTGTTAATCAAGTGTTGCCGTTTATGTAATTAATTGAAAGTTTGCGCAGAAAAAGGGTTAAAAGCGTCAACATGTTAATTCTTACCTCTGAGTGACCTTTTAACAAACTAGGAGCTTCATAATATTTAATTATAACTCTCGGAAATGCCAATTAATGGTCGTCTAAGGTTTTTATGCCTATAAGTAAAGTTACGCGCAACTTTGCAAGTTAGAGGGACTAAAAGTGTCAATATGTTTAATTATACCTCTGAATGACCTTTTAGAGAACCCGAAGCATCGTAATGTTTAATAATACTTTCAAGGATACCTAATATGGATTAGATGAGGCTTCAATGCTAATAAATGATGAAATGCGCAAGTTTGCGCAATAGAGGGGCCTAAAGCGTCAACTTTTGAATCTACGCCATTCGGTGACAATTTAAGGAAACGGGAGCATAGTAATATTTAAATATATGCTTGGTAATGATTATTATGGGCCATGGAAGGCTTAGATATCATTAAACGGCATTTCGCGCTACTTTGCGCAATTAAGGGACTAATTGCGTCAAACTGCAAAAGGAGGTCGAATCGTATGGTTACGGACCTTCCGGAATATTTCCATAAGTTAAACATACCCTATTTATCCTTTATATAGCTTAGATATAGGTTTAGAGGTGTTTGGTACGCAAAAATAAACTTTTATGTCATGCAGGGACTAAAAGTGTCAAAAAGTGCACAAGTTTGCACTTTTGCGCATATCTCGCATTCTGAATATCCCCGGACACCCAAAAATTTATGTAAGCACTAAAATATTTTATTTTAGTGTGTGGCATGATAAAATTCCACTCGTCGCGTAATTTGGACCGTTTTTAGCGTTCGTCCGTGTTTCGTCGTAATTCGACGCACTACGTGACCGTACGGCCAAAGGAACCGACATCCGACATGTTTTTGAACATGTTTCATGTTCCCTATGTTTAAACATCATAGTGGGGCCTTAAAATGAGGTTAACGGGCCTTGAACGTGCCTAAAGTGACCATAAAAGCTCACAGGGGCCATTTCTGCCATATATGAAAGTGATGTTTGCTGCTAAACAGCTGTAAACAGCCTGTTCCAGCAGTTTCTATCAATTGTAAATGGTTTTTTTGGAAACTAGGGGCTGCCCATTGTTTATAAAACCATGGGTAATATGTGTAGGGTTCAGATTCAATCACGGTTTACGAGGAACGATCCTAACGGTCCTCAAAAACCTATAAATACCCTTCCCCACTTCCTTCATAACCCACACTTGATCTTGAATTCTCTAAGTTGGGGACTTTGCTCCTCATACCTGAGAAATTAGGATCAACCCTCCTTGCTTGGACCCTTTGTAAGTCCCCTTTCGTGTTTAGTTTAATTATTTAGCTGTTAAAGCCGAAAAGTCAAGCGTTTCGATAAACGCTTTGACTTTTAAACGGCTAAGCCATGGTTCACAACGAACATGGCTACGTGACCGTAATTAGGTAGGTAATTAACCCTTAAAAGGGCGCCTCCTAATTACCACGTGTACTTAGTTTAATTGTCGGGTCAAATGAAAGTCAAACGGGTTAATTTTAAATAAAATGCATAACTATTAATTAAAAGTCATAAAATCAGTTTTGCCACATTAATAACTTGGTAAATATTAGTTGAACATGTCTAAGCATGTTCAACCCGACAACTCTAAGTATAGACTCGGTTCGGAACCGAAAGTCGCAGAAGTTGACTTTTGCTTTGACTTTCAGTTCTGACCCGATTTAGCTTAGTTTAGATATGCCTTAGGATTCCTTTAGGAGCATATTATAGGTTAGTATAACCCTCCGAGGTTATACAACTTGGTTCCATAGAAATCCTAGTTCATGCGTGTTTCCGTTATATGCCTAAATGTTGACCGTTATGCCCTTTGGACCTTAAAACGATATTATTAAAATGTAAGAGGATAGAAACCGTCACTACTAAATTATAAACTTGTCCCTAAAATTTGACATCAGTTTGAGGTATAGATTAGGAGTTATGCTCAATAGCGTAATTAGAAAGCTTTTTATTAATTTAACGGCTTAATTAGCATAAAGCCTATCTAAACCCAATTTTTGAAACCAAACTTTTTACCTACTGATATAAAATAATATTTTGGGATTTGTGAAGATTTTTATTTATTTTTAGGCTGAGCATAACATAGGGTTCTAGCTATAATTCGGTAATTGCCGGTTTTTGCCCTTTTGGGCTATAAAATGAGTTTTACAAATCCTTTTGATGCCAAACCTTTTTCTACTGATTTAATATGATAACTAAAATATTTTGAGCCTTCTGGAATAATAAAAACATCATCTTTCCTTTGAAAACCCGGAAATGGCTCCAAATCGCCTTTTTAAGCGTTTTTAACGCATAGTATGCATCAAAACTATTTTAAACATATAAGGGTTGATGCCTACTGATATATTCAGTAAATTTTTATATTTTAACAGTAAGCAAAAGTTTTAAACTCAGATTTCCACTTTTGTCCTTTTAAGCCTATGTGAAATTACCAAAATGTCCCTACGGTGCATAATATGGTTATAATTAATAAATTTCACATATGTATGATACCCCACTGTTATAACTTATTAAGTTAAGTATATTTACTAATTTAATCAGACCTGTAACTCAGATTAATATTTAATCTCTTTTATAACCGTTAAAAATGACCGAAATACCCCTACGGGGCATAAATTGGTCCTTAATTCGTTTTGGGCATAATGGAAGGTATCTTACTGATATCACAACATATATAAGGCATATTAACTTAGGAAACCTGTATATGACTCTTATGGTTACCCGTTACGCTTCTTACGCGTTCGGTTCGGTTTATGTAACTAGTTTGCATAAATTATCCAAAACGGGTCAAACCTTATCATTTTTATCTCAAAATCCAGAATATGTTTAGTTTACCCATATTATACAAGTCTTCAAACTTTTCGGGTCTAAATCACATTCTATTCCGGTCTTCGCTTAATCGTGCGTAAGAACCGTGAACCGTTCCTTAAAAACTAATCGGTCTAAGTTACGACTTAAATAAGACCCGTTAGGAATCTAATAGGTTAATAAAACCTCCGTTCCAGATTAAGAGCCCCAGTAGAAGTACTTGTGCTTGCTGATTTGAATATACGGCTGAGTATAAATTGCATTGCTAGCTCAGGTAAATACTTTTAACTTATTTTCCCTTATACGGGCTTGGGATACGGTATTATAAAAAATACCGCTTGGTCGGGTGTAGAAACCTTTTAATCGGAGATGATTAAATTGCATAATCCCGTTTTAATCTGTATTGATTGATAACAAATAACATTAGGGGTTAATGACCGTGTCCTGGATATCCTTGGCTCATTTAAAAAGTGAATGGCCATAACGTAAGCACAAGGTGTAGGCATAACACCTCCTGTTGCGTATGTAAAAGATATACTCACTTGTAAGGTGTCTTCTTGTGAGTTATATTTATGGTGTGTCGATTAATCTTGACCGGCTTGTATAATAGAATCACCGGCCCTAAATGTTGGACAAACATGTAAATCGGATACAAGATTTTTATTAATAAAATTGTCCCAAGTTATAAAAGATATTTTGTGCCTCGTGCATTCAAATCAATTTTCAAACTCTTTTTCCAAAATGAGTCAGTTAATTGTATTTACCAGTGTAAACTGACGTATTTTCCAAAAAGGTTAAGTGACAGGTACTGAACGTAATTGGCTGGAAGCTCAGGGCGTTAATAAGGAATCTTGCAAGTTCTAGGCGTCTAAAGTCTGTTGAACAATGTTTATGTTTTAAGATCCGCCTGTGGATCCTTTACTTTCCGTTGTAATACTTTGACATTACTTTATATTCGGAATATAATATATTTATCTTTTGCTTCCGCTGTGCATTTATATATTGTGTTGTTTGACTATGATGATATCAACTACGTCACGATACTCCCCACCGGGCCCACCGGTAATACGTGGAAATATCGGGGTGTGACAGGTTGGTATCAGAGCCAACGCTGAGTGAATTAAACGCTAGCCTTTTTGTGTTTAATCTCAGTTACACAGTTGCACATTCTTGAGTCTAGACAAGAACATAGGACTAATCCTAATTCGTTTTATTTTGCCCTTATTTGGTTCCTTTGTTATTTTCCGATTAGCCCTTGCATGGGCAAGTCATTTTCTGTTAGATGTCCCGTTTAGGGCAACCATATACTTGTTTAAATTTTAAAGGAATGATTATATTTAAAATATCATTCCTATATTATAAGATCTACCATTATAAATAAAATGGCAAAATCTAAAAAGGACAAGACCTAGCCACGTGTTACTTTAAGACATGGCCAAGATGGTAAGACCTATTCAAGAGAATCAAATCCTTGTTAACACCTAAGAACGTGTTAGCACTCTTGACAAATGTGATTCGAGAAAATCACAACAGTCATCCTTATATTGGATTCTTCCAATTTTCTTGTCTAGCCGATTGATTTAGAAATCATGGCTCAAATCATCAAATAAAGATGATCATATTGTTAACGCCGAAGAACGTGTTAGCACTCTTGACAAAAGTGATCTGAGAAAATCACAATAGTCATCCCTATATTGGAATTTTTTTTTAATTTCCTGATTTGGCCTAATGATCTAAAAATCATGGCTTATATCATCCTCTAAGATGATCATATTATAAACATCCAATAGGGATGAAGTGCCTACGGGCTAAACTTGTTGTCCGATAAGACAACGACAGTGGTGGTCTTTGACCTCCTGTCTAAAAATGTTGGACCATGTCCAAGCATAATAGTCGGTATGATCCAAACGATCTCGACTAATAGCATCTGAAAAGATGATCATATCATAAACATCCCTCAGAAGGGAAATGCCCACGGGCTATATCTATTGTCCTAAAAGACAAAAGGCAGTTGTAGCTTTCGACTCTCTGTCAAGAAAAGTAACCGACTATGCTCAAACCTTAATTGCCTCGATCCCAAACGATCATGGCTTATAAATTCAAAATTGTCCTCGTGACCAGGCTGCTGTGCCACTTTAATATCCTTGGTGTTTTTATATACTAGGATAAAATTATAATGAAAATACTAATAAAATTAACAAATTAACCCATATGGTTTATATTACCATGGTTAATAAATTATCAAAAATGATAATTTCATAATAACCTCTGAATAAATCATTGTCAATGTTTATGAAGCAATCAAGCTACATGGCTGGATTAGATGAAGTTAACAGCCACTTGAAGGAGAACAATGATACTACCAGAATTAATGTAACTGGAGCGGAACTGCAGGCAATAATAGATTATGCAGTTACTCGAGCTCTTGACAGACAGTATGATGAATCAAATGATACCCACTCTAAGACTCTATCTGTGGCTCGTAGTAAGCCCCCTCCCAAAACACATGAGTCAAGGGAGAACGATGTTCATCACTCATCAAATCAGAGGAGTGTTCCGCCTAGACAGGTTGTGCTTCATCAAGAGGCACCAATTAAGACCTGCTCATATAAATATTTTGTCTCCTGCAAGCCCAGAGACTTTACAGGGGAAAAAGGGGCCATCGATTGCATGACATGGCTCGATGAGATGGACACTGTTGTTGACATCAGCGGTTGTGTGGAACAAGATGTTGTGAAATTTGTTTCACAATCATTCAAAGGAGAAGCGTTGGCATGGTGGAGATCATTGCTCCAAGCCACGGGAAAGGTCCTACTCTACAACTTATCTTGGGATCAATTTGTTGCATTAATCAAGGAAAACTATTGCCCTCAGCATGAGGTAGAAGAGATAGAATCAGACTTCTTGACTCTGGTCATGGAGAATTTGGATTGCCAGGCATATGTGACAAGTTTCAACACTATGTCCCGCCTAGTTCCTTACTTAGTCACCCCTGAACCTAAACGCATAGCGCGTTTTATTGGAGGCCTAGCACCAGAGATAAAGGGAAATGTTAAAGCATCTAGGCCTACCATATATAGGTCCGCGGTGGACTTATCCTTATCTCTCACCTTAGATGCAATCAGAAATAAGTCTGTTAAGGCTTCTGGCGAGGGAAAAGGGGAAAGAGAGGAGGAGAACTCTCATCGGTCTGACAAGAAGAAAAAGGGAAGTTTTAGGAACAAGGAAGACTCCGAATTTAGGAAAAACTCGAGTCAGTCTAATAACAGACCCAAATGCAGTAACTGCAGAAAGCAACATTTTGGAAAATGTACTATCGACCCACGTGCTAAATTGTGTGGAATTTGCAAGACCAAGGGTCACAAAACCTTAGATTGCAAGGAGTTGAAGAGCGCGACATGTTACAATTGTAACGAGGAAGGGCACATCAAAACCAACTGCCCAAAGCTTATAAAGAAGCCTGGAGAGGCCAGGAACACAAACGCATGAGTCTTCCAGAGGAACGCCCATGAGATGGTGCAGAATGACGACTATATAGCAGGTACTTCTCCCTTATCAAGAAGTTATGCAGAAATTTATTTGATGCTGGCACATATGATTCTATAAGTAACGCTAAATATTGAGAACTGTTGTCTCCGCCTGATTAGGACTCCGGTCATTTATTGCGAAGTAGAAATTGGCCGATGATACTCTAGAGAGTGCTCCAACAAACCTTAGATGGATATTTTATATCTAATAGGAATCACTCTTTTATGATATCCCTATGGCAAGCTTTCAAGCTACCTAAACTCTTCAATATAATAAAGACAGATGTGACGTTTTGATCCTCTGTCAGAAAAGTGATGGACTAGGTCCAAACCTTAAATGCCATTGATGGTCTTTTGCGACCTAGGCTAAGTAATATTAATATACATTTTAAATAACGTTCATTAAGAATGTTAGTGCTATATTAGCCTGTATGGGTTATTGATACCATGGTTAGTATATATTAAGGCCATCGGGATGAGGAATAGCAGTTGTTGGATTGCAACTAAGAAATTGTTTTATTGGTGTTAGGAAGCAATATCGAGTATGGCAAACTCAGATAAGACAGCCGTTGGTCGTGTTATGGATGATGTGACACATGCCAATGATGCTACAATTGTGAACCTTAGAATTTCCAGTGATGTTCTTCAAACTATGATAGACGCAGCTGTTGGTAAAGCTGTGAAGAAGGCCGTGAAAAAGTTCAAGGAGCCCGATGCTACTTGCTCCAAGTCTCATGCAAGACCACACGTCCTTACTCACAAGGAGGATCTCGTTCATACCTCTAATGCAAGGGATGAACTAAAAAGGAAAAGGGAGGAAGATAACTCCCAGAGTTCTACGAAAAAGAACAAACAAAAGTCCAACCAGAAACCTGTATGCAAGACCTGCAAGAAGCGCCATTATGGGAAGTGCAGGTTCGAACCAAAATCCCAATCACAGCCGAGGGCTTGTGGTATCTGCAAATCAAGGGAACATAAGACGTTGGACTGCAAGGACATGAAGAATGCAGTCTGCTTCGGCTGTAATGAGAAAGGCCACATCAAGACCACGTGCCCTAAATCTCTCAAAGGAAATGCGGCTAAGGAAGGAAAGCCTAAGAATGAAAGCGCCTAAAATGCCTGAGCTAGTTCATAAATAATGGCATCAGGTACATTCCTTAACACTTATCAGTGAATAAACGCTAAGAATTCTGCTTTGATTCGGATACCAATCAATCCTTCATAAACTATAAGTATAGCAAACTTTTAAAATCTTTTATAAGAACCCTAGATGTTAAGTGTAAGGTAAAACTTACCAACAAAATCATAGGAACCATTTCTTCTGTTCCTGCTATAAATCTTCAGTCATATAATTTGAGTACCCCCTCCCTAGATGAAGTACGTCAGAATATGAAGTTGATATATCTTGATCTCTATCGATTAAGAATACCATATGGTATGACAAAAGCACCATATGAGGATTGGTGTATCTCAATAAGTTCAATAGATTGCTTCCATGCCTGATCAGTATGGAGGTTTAATGCATGGAACCACAAAGATATTCCAATGGTCATACGGTATTAAAGTCAACTAATGGTATTCAAAGATGATATCCAGAATGGAATTATCTAAGTAAGTGTCTCTGATTAAGAATTCCGTGGACTCGTAACATAAATGTGGCACTCATTTGACAACAGCAAGGATGGATGAACTGGAGCCTGAGATTTGGAAAATCTCTGTAACCTCCTTGTATCTTGATTATCTTCTCCTAAGACTACCATGTTTACCTCCCGAGAGGCAAGTAGAGTTAAGATTTATATCCCATTTAGGGCTGTATCATTATGAAATCTCCAAGACAGCTAGTACCATTAATGGAATAATCGAAACCCTGATTAAGTAAATTTTAAGATAGGAGATTCATATAGCCTAACTCAATATTCTGAGAGTTTGATATTGTTAAATAAGAAAGACGGTTCATTTTGCTTATGCATTGATTACCGCAACCCTATTAAGGCAACAATTAAGAATCGCCATCAGCTGCCCAGGATCGTCGATTTGTTCGACTAACTGTAAGGATTAGCTACTCCTTAAGATTAGTTTTGAGCAATGGTTGGAATAACCATCTCACCTTAAGATAATATTTTCTACAATAGTTGTTATATAAGTATCAAGGTGGCTCCTTTGGAGACCTTGTATGGATGAAATATCAAAACATCCGTAGGATGGACGAGACTTTGGGAAGTCCACCTATCAGGATCTGAAAGTTGCATTGGAAACAACAAATAAGATCATACAAATCCATAATCGATTGTAAGTTGCCAGTATACGGCAGGAAATCAAGGATTTATGAAAATAGCAACCCTCCTAAGTTCTGGTTAAAAGATAAGGTTCAACAAAAGATAACACCCTGGAAGGGTGTGCCGAGTTGTAATTTTCAGGTTAGTTAAGCTCGGAATCTACAAAGTCATTCGAAGGATTCGAATGTATCAAGACTAAATAGCTTACGAGCTAAGACCTAATATAGGAGCTTGGTGGAACGCGCAATGTGACCCACACTAATGATTTAGCGACGTGTCACCAATAAGTCGAAAAGCACTATCACATAATGATATGCAGATCTATGATAGTAGGAGCAACCTATGTCGATTGAGAATCGACAGGTTAAGGAGCTCCAAAAGAAAGTATGCACCTATTGTATAGGTCAACTGGGATACCCTTGGAGGCCCAAATATACGATGGAAGTTAAATCCATGATACGACAGAAAATACTTCATTTACTTTAAGCAAATCTCAAGGTCGAGATTTCTTTTAAGGGGGTGAGGATGTAACACCTCGAAAAATCACGTCCAATGAAGTATTGACACGTGTAATAAACCCTAATGAAGTCAAACGTTGAATTTAAGGGACTAATTTTTCGAAAAATCGATAACTTTGATTATGAAAGAACTGGAAGTATTATCATACCTAAAATAAGTTTCTAAATAACCTTTTATGGTTTTATATTCACAAATGAGCCACTTGTTAATCAAGTGTAGCCGTTTATGTAATTAATTAAAAGTTTGCGCAGAAAAAGGGTTAAAAGCGTCAACATGTTAATTCTTACCTATGAGTGACCTTTTAACAAACCAGAGGCTTCATAATATTTAATTATAACTCTCGGAAATGCCAATTAATGGTCGTCTAAGGTTTTTATGCCTATAAGTAAAGTTACGCGCAACTTTGCAAGTTAGAGGGACTAAAAGTTTCAATATGTTTAATTATACCTCTGAATGACCTTTTAGAGAACCCGAAGCATCGTAATGTTTAATAATACTTTCAAGGATACCTAATATGGATTAGATGAGGCTTCAATGCTAATAAATGATGAAATGCGCAAGTTTGCGCAATAGAGGGGCCTAAAGCGTCAACTTTTGAATCTACGCCATTCGGTGACCATTTAAGCAAACGGGAGCATAGTAATATTTAAATATATGCTTAGGAATGATTATTATGGGCCATGGAAGGCTTAGATATCATTAAACGGCATTTCGCGCTACTTTGCGCAATTAAGGGACTAATTGCGTCAAACTGCAAAAGGAGGTCGAATCGTATGGTAACGGACCTTCCGGAATATGTCCATAAGTTAAACATACCCTATTTATCCTTTATATAGCTTAGATATAGGTTTAGAGGTGTTTGGTACGCAAAAATAAACTTTTATGTCATGCAGGGACTAAAAGTGTCAAAAAGTGCACAAGTTTGCACTTTTGCGCATATCTCGCATTCTGAATATCCCCGGACACCCAAAAATTTATGTAAGCACTAAAATATTTTATTTTAGTGTGTGGCATGATAAAATTCCACTCGTCGCGTAATTTGGACCGTTTTTAGCGTTCGTCCGTGTTTCGTCGTAATTCGACGCACTACGTGACCGTACGGCCAAAGGAACCGACATCCGACATGTTTTTGAACATGTTTCATGTTACCTATGTTTAAACATCATAGTGGGGCCTTAAAATGAGGTTAACGGGCCTTGAACGTGCCTAAAGTGACCATAAAAGCTCACAGGGGCCATTTCTGCCATATATGAAAGTGATGTTTGCTGCTAAACAGCTGTAAACAGCCTGTTCCAGCAGTTTCTATCAATTGTAAATGGTTTTTTTGGAAACTAGGGGCTGCCCATTGTTTATAAAACCATGGGTAATATGTGTAGGGTTCAGATTCAATCACGGTTTACGAGGAACGATCCTAACGGTCCTCAAAAACCTATAAATACCCTTCCCCACTTCCTTCATAACCCACACTTGATCTTGAATTCTCTAAGTTGGGGACTTTGCTCCTCATACCTGAGAAATTAGGATCAACCCTCCTTGCTTGGACCCTTTGTAAGTCCCCTTTCGTGTTTAGTTTAATTATTTAGCGGTTAAAGCCGAAAAGTCAAGCGTTTCGATAAACGCTTTGACTTTTAAACGGCTAAGCCATGGTTCACAACGAACATGGCTACGTGACCGTAATTAGGTAGGTAATTAACCCTTAAAAGGGCGCCTCCTAATTACCACGTGTACTTAGTTTAATTGCCGGGTCAAATGAAAGTCAAACGGGTTAATTTTAAATAAAATGCATAACTATTAATTAAAAGTCATAAAATCAGTTTTGCCACATTAATAACTTGGTAAATATTAGTTGAACATGTCTAAGCATGTTCAACCCGACAACTCTAAGTATAGACTCGATTCGGAACCGAAAGTCGCAGAAGTTGACTTTTGCTTTGACTTTCAGTTCTGACCCGATTTAGCTTAGTTTAGATATGCCTTAGGATTCCTTTAGGACCATATTATAGGTTAGTATAACCCTCCGAGGTTATACAACTTGGTTCCATAGAAATCCTAGTTCATGCGTGTTTCCGTTATATGCCTAAATGTTGACCGTTATGCCCTTTGGACCTTAAAACGATATTTTTGAAAATGTGAGAGGATAGAAACCGTCACTACTAAATTATAAACTTGTCCCTAAAATTTGACATCAGTTTGAGGTATAGATTAGGAGTTATGCTCAATAGCGTAATTAGAAAGCTTTTTATTAATTTAACGGCTTAATTAGCATAAAGCCTATCTAAACCCAATTTTTGAAACCAAACTTTTTACCTACTGATATAAAATAATATTTTGGGATTTGTGAAGATTTTTATTTATTTTTAGGCTGAGCATAACATAGGGTTTTAGCTATAATTCGGTAATTGCCGGTTTTTGCCCTTTTGGGCTATAAAATGAGTTTTACAAATCCTTTTGATGCCAAACCTTTTTCTACTGATTTAATATGATAAATAAAATATTTTGAGCCTTCTGGAATAATAAAAACATCATCTTTCCCTTGAAAACCCGGAAATGGCTCCAAATCGCCTTTTTAAGCGTTTTTAACGCATAGTATGCATCAAAACTATTTTAAACATATAAGGGTTGATGCCTACTGATATATTCAGTAAATTTTTATATTTTAACAGTAAGCAAAAGTTTTAAACTCAGATTTCCAGTTTTGTCCTTTTAAGCCTATGTGAAATTACCAAAATGCCCCTACGGTGCATAATATGGTTATAATTAATAAATTTCACATATGTATGATACCCCACTGTTATAACTTATTAAGTTAAGTATATTTACTAATTTAATCAGACCTGTAACTCAGATTAATATTTAATCTCTTTTATAACCGTTAAAAATGACCGAAATACCCCTACGGGGCATAAATTGGTCCTTAATTCGTTTTGGGCATAATGGAAGGTATCTTACTGATATCACAACATATATAAGGCATATTAACTTAGAAAACCTGTATATGACTCTTATGGTTACCCGTTACGCTTCTTACGCGTTCGGTTCGGTTTATGTAACTAGTTTGGATAAATTAGCCAAAACGGGTCAAACCTTATCATTTTTATCTCAAAATCCAGAATATGTTTAGTTTACCCATATTATACAAGTCTTCAAACTTGTTGGGTCTAAATCACATTCTATTCCGGTGTTCGCTTAATCGTGCGTAAGAACCGTGAACCGTTCCTTAAAAACTAATCGGTCTAAGTTACGACTTAAATAAGACCCGTTAGGAATCTAATAGGTTAATAAAACCTCCGTTCCAGATTAAGAGCCCCAGTAGAAGTACTTGTGCTTGCTGATTTGAATATACGGCTGAGTATAAATTGCATTGCTAGCTCAGGTAAATACTTTTAACTTATTTTCCCTTATACGGGCTTGGGATACGGTATTATAAAAAATACCGCTTGGTCGGGTGTAGAAACCTTTTAATCGGAGATGATTAAATTGCATAATCCCGTTTTAATCTGTATTGATTGATAACAAATAACATTAGGGGTTAATGACCGTGTCCTGGATATCCTTGGCTCATTTAAAAAGTGAATGGCCATAACGTAAGCACAAGGTGTAGGCATAACACCTCCTGTTGCGTATGTAAAAGATATACTCACTCGTAAGGTGTCTTCTTGTGAGTTATATTTATGGTGTGTCGATTAATCTTGACCGGCTTGTATTATAGAATCACCGGCCCTAAATGTTGGACAAACATGTAAATCGGATACAAGACTTTTATTAATAAAATTGTCCCAAGTTATAAAAGATATTTTGTGCCTCGTGCATTCAAATCAATTTTCAAACTCTTTTTTCCAAAATGAGTCAGTTAATTGTATTTACCAGTGTAAACTGACGTATTTTCCAAAAAGGTTAAGTGACAGGTACTGAACGTAATTGGCTGGAAGCTCAGGGCGTTAATAAGGAATCTTGCAAGTTCTAGGCGTCTAAAGTCTGTTGAACAATGTTTATGTTTTAAGATCCGCCTGTGGATCCTTTACTTTCCGTTGTAATACTTTGACATTACTTTATATTCGGAATGTAATATATTTATCTTTTGCTTCCGCTGTGCATTTATATATTGTGTTGTTTGACTATGATGATATAAACTACGTCACGATACTCCCCACCGGGCCCACCGGTAATACGTGGAAATATCAGGGTGTGACAGGTGAGATTCGAATACAATGTGTTGAGTCCTGTGACGATGTCTGATGCAGACGATGTCTGATGCAGACAATGTCGTCTGGATCCCGTCATGCACTTTCTCGTCAAGAAAAGAGAGACAAACGTCTTGCTTCCATCATCGCTAAAAGCGTAGCAAAGGCTGTGAGTGATGTCTATGAGAATGCCAGCAAATCGTCTGAAGAATCGAGAACCGAAGCTCCAAAAGCTGCCGCAAGGCCCTTCAGTTTCAAGCAATTCAAGTCTTGTGGGCCAAAAGAATTCACTGGCGAAGGAGGTCCAACTGCATTATTTCATTGGTTTGACTCCATTGAGGTTACTCTGCGACAGAGTGGTTGCCCTGATGACTTCCGTACTCTGAATGCTACCGGCGTTTTCCATTCCCGTGCACTAGACTGGTGGACGGCCGAGAGGAACAAGCGAGGGAACGATGCAGCCTACGGTCTGTCGTGGGACGAGCTCAAGGAAGTTATGCTAGAGGAATTCTGCCCTCCTCACGAACGTCAAAAGCTAGAAGATGAATTTTGGCACATACAGCAAAAAGACGGTGACAATGCTGGTCTCACTGCTCGTTTCAAACAGCTCAGCATTATCTGTCCCGATCAAGTTAAGACTCCCGACATGACAATCAAGAAGTACATCCAGGCCCTGCCCGACTGCGTTGCTGATTTCGTGTAAGCGGCTAAGACTACGACGATCGAGGAAACTTATCTACTGGCCGCTGAAATCAACGACAAGCGGGTAAAGGCTGGTGTCTGGGATAAGACTTCGAAGCATCTGCATCAAGCTACCGCTACCGCACCAATTGCTGAACCCACCTCATCAAGCAACAAGAGGAAGAACAAGAGAAAGAACAGCTCCAGCAACAAGAACTGTGCGATCACTGCTGCACCGATTCAAGCTGTACCTGCCCAACAGCGTCAAGTAGCGGCGCCTGTGGCCAATGCACCGCCTGCAAAGCGTGCAAACACTGGACCACACCTGCTCTGCCCTATTTGCACCTACCACCACCCAACTGCCATTGCTTGCCGTTTCTGTGCTCATTGCAACGTATACGGCCATTTTACCGCTAACTGCCGCATCCGACAAGCTCCTGCTCATCAAGCTCTGCTCACTGCCCTATAGGGTCAACAAGCTCCTCCGGCACCCGCAGTCAAAGCCAGATCCTGCTTCGCATGTGGCGACCCGAACCATTTCGCCAACATGTTCCCAAACAGGGTTGTGAAACAAGAGCCTCAGCAACAGCAACAACAACAACAACAACAGCAGCAGCAACAACAGGCCGCACGCGCCAGAACTTTCAACCTCAACGTGCGTCAAGCCCAGGCTGACAACAACGTGGTCAATGGTACGTTCCTTGTGAATGGTATTTATGCTTCATGTTTGTTTGATACTGGAGCCGATAACTGCTTTGTGTCGTTCGAATTTGAGAAACTCCTTAGTCGTAAACGTTCCCAACTCTCCTCGACATTCGATGTTGAAGTCGCTACTGGAAAAACCGTCGCTGTCAATTCCGTTATCCGTGATTGTACTCTTGAGCTCAACAATCACATCTTCCCAATTGACCTTATTCCGATGCAACTCGGAAGTTTTGACATCATAATAGGCATGGACTTTCTTCGAGAAAACCATGCTGAAGTTGTGTGCTTCGACAAGATGATTCGTTTTTCGCTCGCAAATGGTGACTTATTGTGTGTTTATGGCGATACCATGTGTCCAAGCTAGCAAGTATCTTCGTAAGGAATACAGGTCCTTCTTGGCTAATATTGTAGCAGCGGAGAAGGAAAAGAAAGAGGAGAAGGAAGTGAAAGACGTTCCTGTGGTTCGAGAATTTCCTAATGTTTTTCCAGGGAATCTTCCCGGGCTACCGCCAAGTCATGACATCAACTTTCGTATCGACCTCATTCCTGGAGCCAATCCTATTGCTAAAGCTCCTTACCGACTCGCGTCGTCCGAAATGCGCGAACTCTCAACCCAACTCCAGGAATTACTTGAGAAAGGCTTCATTCGCCCGAGCACCTCTCCTTGGGGCGCGCCGGTCCTTTTCGTCAAAAAGAAGGACGGGTCATTCCGGATGTGCATCGACTATCGGGAATTGAATAAGTTAACTATCAAGAACCGCTATCCCCTACCTCGCATCGACGATTTGTTTGATCAACTACAGGGCGCTACGTGTTTCTCCAAAATTGACCTACGTTCAGGGTATCATCAGCTACGTATTCAAGAAGAGGATGTACCCAAAACCGCGTTTCGTACTCGTTACGGCCACTACGAATTCGTTGTCATGCCTTTTGGTTTAACCAACGCACCAGCGGTTTTCATGGATCTGATGAATCGCGTGTGTAAACCATATCTCGACCGTTTCGTCATCGTATTCATCGACGATGTCTTGATTTATTCCAAATCGAAGACCGAACACGCGCAACATTTACGTTTGGTTCTCGAGTTACTCCAGGGGAACCAACTCTATGCCAAATTCTCCAAGTGTGAATTCTGGTTGGAGGAAGTTCAGTTTCTGGGTCACATTGTTAATAGTCAAGGTATTCATGTCGATCCTGCAAAGATTGAAGCTGTCAAGAGCTGGGTTGCACCTAAGAATCCGTCTAAAGTCCGCTCTTTTCTCGGACTAGCGGGCTATTATCGACGATTTATCGAGGGATTCTCAAAGATCGCTGTACCACTTACTTCTCTCACGCATAAAGATCAGCCTTTTGTCTGGGGAACCAAACAAGATACTGCCTTTTAAACCCTCAAGCACATGCTTTGCAACGCTCCTGTTCTCACGTTGCCCGACGGAAACAATGATTTCATTGTCTACTGTGATGCTTCCAACCTTGGTCTTGGTTGTGTTCTCATGCAACGGGACAAGGTCATAGCTTTCGCATCTCGTCAGCTCAAAATCCACGAGAAGAACTATACAACCCATGATCTCGAGCTAGGCGCAGTTGTTTTTGCGTTAAAGATTTGGCGACACTACCTATATGGTACCAAGTGTACGATCTTCACCGATCATAGGAGCCTACAACACATCTTTAATCAGAAGGAACTTAATATGCGTCAACGCCGATGGGTAGAACTTCTCAACGATTACGACTGTGAGATCCGTTATCACCCAGGCAAGGCGAATGTTGTTGCTGACGCACTCAGCAGACGGAGTTATCTGCTTAGCACTCGTAATGTTCAGGCCCAACACGATCTCGAAACACTCATCCGCGACGCTCAACATGCATGTTTTAATGAACACACTTTGAAGAAAGAAAGGATCTACCATGATGGAGCCCAGCTTGTGAGCAAATCAAACGAGATATTCCACTTTCTGGACCGAATTTGGATTCCCAAACGAACTGAATTGCGACAGATTTTGATGGACGAAGCCCACAAATCCCGGTATTATGTTCATCCCGGAGCTGATAAAATGTACCAGGACCTTCGTTATAAGTACTGGTGGCCGGGTATGAAAAGTGATATTGCTCTCTACGTCGGAAAATGCCTAACTTGCGCTAGAGTCAAGGCTGAACATCAAAGACCCTCTGGCTTACTTGAACAACCACCAATTCCCATGTGGAAGTGGGAAAGCATAGCCATGGACTTTAGAACCAAGATACTACCCACGTCATCAGGTCACGACAGCATTTGGGTTGTGGTCGACCGTTTGACTAAATCAGCTCACTTTTTGCCGATACGAGAAGACTACAAGGTAGAACGATTAGCCCGAATCTACACCGACGAGATCATTTGTAATCATGGGATGCCTCGCGACATCATTTCTGATCGTGATGCTTGGTTTACCTCGCGACTGTGGGAAACGTTTCAAACGGCACTCGGTACATCGCTTAATCTAAGTACCGCTTTCTACCCACAAACCGACTGTCAGACTGAAAGAAGGATTCGTACTCTTGAAGACATGCTCCGTTCGTGTGTCTTAGACTTCGGTGGTAATTGGGATAAATACCTCCCGTTAGTCGAATTCTCGTATAACAACAATTACCATTCTAGCATCCAAATGGCACCATTCGAGGCCTATACGGAAGAAGATGTCGATCGCCTATTGTGTGGCATGAGATCGGTCATTCGCAATTAACCGGTCCTGAGCTATTACAAGAAATGACAGACAAAATTTTCCAAATTCGAGACAACCTGGTGAAAGCTCGGGATCGACAGAAAAGTTACGCCGATAAGAAACGCAAGCCCCGGGAATTTGACGTTGGTGACCACGTACTCCTAAAGGTATCACCTTGGAATGGTGTGGTCCGATTCGGCAAGAAAGGGAAACTCGCGCCTCGATATGTTGGACCTTTTAAGATTCTGGAAAGAATCGGGAAAGTCGCCTACAGACAAAGTCGCCTACAGACTCGAACTACCAGAGGAACTTAGCAATGTCCACCTGACTTTTCACGTGTCAAACCTCCGAAAGTGCCTCGCCGACCATGATTTACATGTTTCTCTAGACGATCTACAAGTGAACGAAACATTACACTTCGTGGAAAAGCCTGTCGAAATCATGGATCGTCAAACCAAGCAACTCAGACACTCACGCATTCCTATTGTGAAAGTGCGATGGGAAGGCAAACGAGGCGCAGAGTTCACTTGGGAACTCGAAAGCGACATGAAGGCTAAGTACCCGCAGCTGTTTAAAGAGAAAGTCTAGAAAGAGAAAGTTCTCAAACGTGATTCACGGTGATGTACAACTTCCAGCTTAATTTCGGGATGAAATTCCCTAAACAAGGGGAGGCTGTAACACCCTGTGTTTTCACAAGTCAAAGTCAAGATCTAAGTCAACGACCGATTTCGCGCAACTTGACTCGTAGAAATCTCTTTATTTAATTCGTATTATGTGGAGTAAGTGTTGTTAATGACAATAATCGATGTGTGTTAATCGTTAATCAATCGACTTACGACTTTGAATTATAGGAAGTAACAATGCGATAAAGTTAACTAATCAATAATCAAGCTATGCTAATCGAACCGACATCAAATCATAACTCGAGCTACGTATTTTTACTTGTTATTATTCATGTGTGTGTGCCTTACGTGTTACCTGTGCATGTTTATTTATGTTGTGTGGTGATAATCAAGCAAACTCAATCGAAACTCGAAATGTAACTCGAAATGCAATCGAACTCGAATCGTGAACGAACTATGATAAATGGTGGAAAATAGATTATACGAGATATGAGTGTTTGGGACTGAAAGTAAATTGATTAGGAAACCCTATCGTATCGTACCGCTAGCAATCGAAATCGAAATATCAAAAATCGGCGCGCAAAACACTCGAAAAGTGCGACTGATTCGATCAGGCTCCCAGCGGATCGAACAGCCAGCCGAACGGACTGCTGTCCGATCGGACAGGCTGTCCGATCGAGCTGCCTGGCCGATCGGCCAGCACTTACCCCTTTTGGCATCCTATAAATACCCCTGTCATTGTCATTCTTTCCACTTTTGGAAACCTCTGACCGACCAGCACGCCCAACTCATCTTTTCGCAGATTCCTCTCGATTCCGGTAAGTTTTCGTCCTAAATCTTGTACTTTCTTGATCTATACACACTCCTACACCTTTCTATCTTTCAAATCTAAACTTCTAACCGTGAAATCATCAAGATTCAAGTGTTCTAGGATGATGTCATCATGGGTTCTTGAAGAACTTCATGATTTGGCCTCAATCCACCAAGAATGACTTGGATCTAGCCGATTTCCACAGAAACAAACAAAGATCTTTCATAAGATCTAAACTTATACTCGGCGAAAAGGATTGGAAGATGGATTCTCTAACTTTCTTCCAACCCTTTTCATTCAATAACTTCAAAACCTGTAGAAACGGACCCTGAGCCAGTTTACAAATCACTTCGGTGGTTGTATGGCTCAAGATCCGGATTCTACCTACGAGGTTAACCGATTTCGGGTTAAACGTTAAACTCCATTCCGAACAGTCCACCGACCAGATTTGGGTGATTCTTGTCTGACCAGGGGAACCAAGTAAGGACGAGGGATCTATGGTTCTACCGTTGTCAAAATACCTCAATAAAACGACAAACGAACAGAACAACCAAGTGTTAGACGGAAGGGCTGATCAGGTCAGGAAGCTGACCGATCGGACTGCTGTCCGAACGGACAGCCAGCCAATCGGATAATCAGCCCATCGACCGGCCAGCCGATCGGTTAACACATGGTCCCACACAATCAATTAACCTATTTTGAAGACTAGTATTGAACGAACTGTTGTTCGATCGAACTATTGTCCGATCGGATTACTCTTCGGATTATGAGATACTATGCTTCAATACTTAATCAATTTTTCAACGTGTTCAATGCACTAGAAGTGCCACCCGATCGAACAGCCGTCCGATCAGGTGACACCCTGTTGTCCGATCGAACAACAATTGTGTTATTCGATCGATCAACTATCCGATCCATTGCACCATACTTTACATTTCATTCAAGGTCTTTGACTAGTTAACCTGTCCGATCGAACACCTGTCCGATCCAAAGACTAAACATTGCAATTCATTTTGAATGCCTAACCGATTGGGTTGCCGGTCGATCGAACAGTCGTCCGATCGACCGACCTGAAACGTAAAGGTACTTCAAAGTTTTCAAATACTACAACGAAAACTTCAAAAGTCAAGCCATCATACACAAACACATACTTCTTATAGGAAGAAACAATCCACTCGAACAGCCATCCGATCGGCCTACCGACCGACCGGACAGCGGACCGAACGAACTGCCAACCGAACGGTTAGCCGTCCGATCGAGCTACCGTCCGATCGACCAGCTGTCCGACCCTCCAACACTTATTTTCTGTTTTACGCTTCACTTATCGTTATACAACCTAATCTATTCAGGCTAATCTTGCTCGCTAAGCGCTCCCTTCAATCCATTAATCGCTGTGAGTATACTCGATCCCTTTTTGCTTTAAACACTTTTGGGTGTTACATACGTTACGAATATTCAAACTACAACTATCACACTACTCAAACTATTTGAACGCTAACCGTTAATGCATGTTATACGTGGCTTATGAATGCTTGTTTGTTATGTTTACACATGGAATGTTGTCTACCTGCCTTAGCAACGATAGTACTATAGTTTGGACTCAGCACCCGTTCACACGGGGGTTGTTAAGGATCTTTTACTTGCATGGATTACGGTGGTAATCATGTATTGCGAACTGCCTCGGGCAGTCAACCCGCAGTCATTGGTATCGATGGATCTATGTCGATAACTAACGTGCTTCATTTCACTATGTGTACATGCTGGTTATGCGTAAACGAATTCGAACTCTATATGCTAGTATCAAACTTGTATGCTCACCTTTACATTTTATGTATTGACTTTATTTTAACGTATGTGACAGGTGCTTAGGATGCATATGTGGTAGGAATTTGAAGCTAGAATACCGCTTTAGAGCCCAACAAATAGTTGTCTGTAGATAACGAATCAAGGGTGTCTAGAAGCAGATAAACAATTGCTGTCTATTTAAATCTGAGTTGTCAGAACAGAATATTTGACTGGATTTATGTCTGTAATAATTATTTAGCTGTTTGAGATACGGTATGGGACGTATTATTTAAATTGAATAGTATTGATAATTGTTATGGAAACTTCTGGACAATCTGTTTCGCTCAGTGCCGCGCCCCGATGATTCTGCCATCGGTTGGGGTGTGACAACTATCACCACTGTCATTTGCTGCTCAACATCTTCTCACAAAACCATTCGACATCTAAAGGTTGTCAGAATTTAGAAGAACCATTGTATCAAACTCGAATCCTACAGAAGTTAGTTGTTAGATCTAAAGAGGAGCGAAACATGCAAGCCCAAAGGGGCTTGCCTGAAATCTTATCGGAATGATATAAAGTGATAAATGGCTGACCTCGTGTTGATTGATTGCGATTTACCCAACTCACAACGCTTTGTTCATTTTCCTCTACAGCCTCCGTTCGCAAAGCTTCACCATCGTTGGTTCCCGTGGTGTTTTCTGGTGAAACCCTAGCCACCGCTGTCGTTATATGGTATAATAATGGTCTGGCCAGAGAAGAAAACGGTGTAACCGGAGAGGACGATGGTCTGAACCGTTCTGTTTAGGTTCGACTTAGGGTTTCAAGGTGGCCCCGAACATCACCGTGGTCGCACCACCGCCGCAGAACCACCGCCATTCTCTGTCTTACCTCTCGGCCTTGCTTCTTTGTGTTGATAGTTTTGGGAGGAAGAAGAGATGATGTGTTTTGGGGAAGGAGGAGACATTGGTGAACCTTTCTATTTAGCTTCTTTGTTTGGCACGGTGTAGCTGAGTCAATTTTTTTTGAAAACCACCCAAAGCCAAATGTACAAGTGCTGATGCACCAAAAACTTGCTTCTTTATATAGGTTTTAATATATATTACAAAATGAAACGTAGTAATAAGGCAGACATGTCAAATTCATCCCACATCGATCAGGCAAAGAAAGTCATTGTACACTAGGATCCATATATAGACCATAAGGTATAACCTCATAGGGTTATTCCCTACAACAATGTGGTCATATAAAAAATCCTCATCGGGTCCTAAACTTGACCAAACGAGTTAGAATCGAAAGTCAAAGCAAAAGTCAACTTTTTGACTTTTGACTACAAAATTAGCTCTAAACAAGAAATGATGAGTTGGACATGATTAGCCATGTCCTAATATGTTTTATAAATTGTTATGATGTCAAAATTTAAGGTTTTGATGGTTAGAAACTTATTTAGCGTAATTTGCAAAGTTTACATTTTTGACCTTTTATTTTATATAAATTTGACTCGTCATTTCACCTATTTAACGTGATCTTCAGAGGGTGTTATCACAAGGGATTTACACCTTCATTATTACGATCACGTAGCCAAGTTCGATTTGAACTATGGCTTGACCAAAATAGTTATAACCGAAAGTTAAAGCAAAAGTCAATTTGCTTGACTTTCGACTAATAACTAGCCTAATAAAATGAAATAGACTAGAGAAGGCACTTACTAGTGTTGAAGAACACTTGAAGTACTTAGAAGGATGCTTCCAATAATGGAAGCAAGCTCCAAAAGAAGATTAAGAGTGAGAAAAGAATGGTGCAATTTCAAATGGATCATGAAGGATGCTATTTATACTAATCCTCAAGCTCCCAATCCCAAATCATGACAAGTATTGTCAAGAGTCATTAGAAGCTGATTAGTGTCAGGAAATGTCTCCTAATGTGGTTTAAGGTGGCACAAAACAAGCTAGGTGCCAAGAGAATGCAACAAGGCTACTGCCAGCTACCTTACTGCTGTTAGCGCACCCCTTACGGACCTTAAGGGTAATGGCTTACGGTCCGTAAGGACCTTCAACGACCAATTCTTTTTAAATGCCTTACGGACCGTAAGGCATATACCTTGCGGTCCGTAAGAGACCTTCAGAAGCCAAAGTTTAGCAATTTCTCATATTTAACCCCTCAACTTCGAATATAACTTCGAATATATATATATATATATATATATATATATATATATATATATATATATATAGGGTGGGGTTCTAGAGTGAACACTAGTGTATTTGCGAACTGGGTGAACAAATCCTGGCCATTGATCTACACATGTGTATGGCCAGGATCTCATCATCAAATCGTAAAATACACTAGTGTATTTCAACATCAAATCCTGGCCATTGATCTACACACGTGTATGGCCAAGATTAGTTCAGTCAGTTCGCAAACTACACTAGTGTTCACTCTTGAACCTAATCTTTTATATATATATATATAGAAACGGGATCAGGAAAAAATGGCAAAAGGTGTGAGAACGCATCCTGGCCGAACACGTGGCGTGGGGCTTGATCAGGGACCGAGGGTTTTTTTTTGTCTTTTTAGTATTTTTCTCCTTTCACGATTTTCGCGTTTGACATGCTTCTTTATTTTTTGCGTGTAAGATAATTTTGGCGTTTTGTAGATTTATTAATTATTTGGCGTTTATTGTTTTTTTCTCAGATTTTCTTCTCTTTGAGTTAATTCTTTTTGTGTCACATAGTTAATATTTTGGCGTTATGGCTTTTTCCTTGTTATTTTTGGCGTTTTGTATCTTTTTGTTAATAATTCATTACCATAGATTAATATTTTAAAAATTTACAATAACTCAAAAATCAAAATAATCTAATAGTCTTCCGTAGGTGGGATTACATCGGAGATGTACCCATCGCTTTGTTCTTCACTTTCTTCAGATTCTTCATCATCAAATTTCATTTTTACGTATAACGCCATTAGCTCGTCTCTTCTTTGCTGCAGCCTATTCAAGAATATTACTGCATCCTTGGATTTTGGATCGTTTGAAGGTGTTAAATCACAGAGTTGTTCAATGATAGATAGCAACCCTGTCTTCAACATTTCTTCCATTGGTCTTGAATATTGCACCCCGTTTTTATAAGTTACTTCAAGTGTTCCTTCTTCCTCATGCAATACCCAACTGCTAAGTTTTGGTATTTGTGTATCTTCAATATCATCATCATCATCTTCTGCTGGAAACTTTCTCTCCAGTCTTCTTATTACAGTTCTTGTTCTTTCACAATCGTTGTCTCTTGGAGAGGATGATTGACCCGTAGTTGGGGGAAAGAAGTGTGACAATGGTGGTATTGTGGATGAAGGGCTAAAGGTAAGATTGGGTTCAACTTGAGTAGTGATCGGTTGTGTGGTGTTGGTTGGTGTAGTGTCATGAGGTGGAGTAGGAATTGTAGTGGTATTAGGTATGGTTGTGTTTGGTGATGGGTGTGTTGAAGTAGGTATAAATGATGAGGTCGTTTGACCCGTTGTGGGTGGTATTTGAGATTCTTGCATGATGTTTCGTGGTGTGATGGGTGATGTAGGTGAACCAATAATTCTGTTTTCTCTTACTAAAACTCTATTTTGCCTTAATCTTCTTTCGATCTCCGGATCAAATGACAATGGTGACGACTTGTGAGAGCCTCTAGTATGCATGCACCTGTAGAACCTGCACACTAAACACACCAGTGTAAACCCGAAAATAACAAAGCAAAACTAACAAACTGACACACGTTGCGCACTACTCCCCGGCAACGGCGCCAAAATTTGACGTGCTGTCGTAGTACACGCAAATTTAATCCAAATAACAACTAATAGATAGTGGTAAATGGGTATCGAACTCAGGGAGTATATGGAAAATGCATTGATTTTATAGCTTTGCGATTTAACTACAATTAACCTAATTTGAAGAAATTAAAGATCAATGATTTGGATTGTTGTTTTAGAAAACTAAATTACTAGCTAATTGCAAAATCAAAATTGGATTTTTAATTCAGATTATGAGAACAATGACCATCTTAGGATTCAGTTTCTTTTAACACTTGTGTGAAATTCCAACTAGAAAGAGTTACATAGACATAACTCGTGTATAAACAATTGTTGTGATGAAAGGAAACAAAGTACTCGGATAATATGAATACGAGGCTGTTTCCCGATGATCAATCGATCAATATCCAACCCTAACCCTTCCCGTGATATCCCGATTTCCAACGGCACCAAGAACGTACGAATTAGACTAGAATTGCAATACCAATTAACAAGCTACAATCAATTACTCATACACCATGATAATTAAAGTAAACACAATGTTACCATTCTAGAAATAAAGGAACAAACACACAAGAGTTTAGAGAAACCTTCACCTAAGATGATCACCACAAGTTTAGCTGGACATTGTTCGGTTGATCGTCATAACATCCAAATTCAAGTTCATACAAATAAAAAACAAGAACCAAATGTTTAGAAATGTTTGGAACAAGGTAGAACCAGCCAAAATCACCCCCAAGATGCCAAGAAACCGTCCAATCATGAGATATGTGAAAAGGCACCACAAAAAATGTTTTAATGAAGGCAGTTACGTTTTCCTCGCAGCCTCCACCGTAATTTACGGTCTCCACCGTAAATTACGGTGGACATCAGACAGTTACGGTGAAGATCTCTTGTGTTACGGTGGGACTTGGGCATGTTTCAGGGCCACCGTAAATTACGGTGGCCACCGTAATTTACGGTGGAGCCCTGATTCATGTGTTTTGTTTCTTCTTTCATTCCATGCACGACCCGATCCTCTCCAAACCGTCCAAAGCAGCGTTTTATCCATTTTTAGCTCCCGAACTGTACCTGAAACATAAGCATTCGTAGTTATCTAATTCAAGATAATTACACGATCAAATGAGGGATAAACTCGTCTTTTAACTTCATTAAGGGTTGTCCTATGGACCACCCATCAGCGACACATCTTCTTTCTATGGTGATCTATATTTGATTTGCTAGGTTAGATTCTTAAATTCTAGTCCGTATAATTTTTTTTCTAAATGTTTTCGACATCTTTCATGAAGAAAACATGAGCCAGTATTTTATTTATGCTTACACATTTGGTATTTGTGATTTTAATTGCGAGGCAAGTAAATGAGTATTGTATACACGCACGCTGTATGTGACAACCGGCAAAATTAATGATAAATCCGTACAACTTAACAACTATTTATTATTTAAATTGCGTTCATTATCGACTTAATTAGTGCATGATTAGGTCATATGAAGGCTAGCATTCGTAGGCCATGGTTAAACTCTACATATGATAATGCCACATTCGTCGCGTCGCGAGAAAACAAGAAACTATGTCCAAATATGTTGGCTAAATGCTAAAAAGCACTATTCACCTTAACACACTATTCATGCCAGCTAGTTATGAAAACTGTCCGAACGAACAACGAATGGTATGAAAGCATTTGACAGTTGAAATACAAACAAAAATCCCTAATTAGGGACACCAAATACTAAAACGCTTTAACTTTCCAGAAAATGCACATATTTACAATTACAATTTGTCCGTTCCGCGCTAAACTGTAACAAAATAAATTGTTCGCAACACTAAAACTCAGCTAAGATTTGTATATAAGGTAATACATCCTAAATAAGCTAGGGGGCATCAATGGGATATCCGAAACATAAACTCCCGTTATTACGTCGCTACTTGCACATCTTGTCCGATTTCGAGCCGACGAGCTAGGAAATGGTATTTTTATCACCCCAAAGCCTAAACTAACAACCTAGTGAGCTAGTTAGCCATTGTTTGGCGTCAAAAACATCGTCACAACACTAAGGATACAAGAATTTCTCTAATCCCCTAAACCCCTAAACTAAACCTCACTTTATATAGGTATAACTTTTATAAATATATATATATATATAAACTCTTATACCCCCCCTAACTTGTGAATGAAAAGATAAGAAAGCATGGTCTTTGGATTTCATTGTTGACAAATATTGCATGATCTTTATGATGTACGCAAAATGTAACATATAAACTACATCAAGAAAGGCATAAAATTGACCCTTTTTCGGTACTAATGTTAAAGAAAACATGTTTCTTTGTTTACTTTTAATTTACAGGATCAAAAGAGCTTAACCGAATAAAAGGAACAAATTAACAGCAGGAACCAACACAAATACAAAGAAGAAGGATTGACACGACCTGCCGAACCCCCATCCACATCCAAAACAACAAAATAACAAAGACAGAATCTTAGGCACGGGGCCATGCCCACCAGGCATGGGGCCGTGCCCACCAGACATGATTCCCTACAGAAAAAGACAACAGCAAAAGACAAACCAACACGGGGTCGTGCCAACCCAACATGGGCCATGGTCAACTCTAAGATTCGCAGAATCTGAGATAGTACAGCAAGTACACTCACCACGGGGTCGTGCTATAACACCACGGGGCGTGTTGGTACAAGACCTGACATATGCAGTTAATGAAGGGAGAGAAAGAGAAAACCAAGGGGTCGTGTCAGGTGGGCACGGGGCCGTGCCTGCCCACTGTTTTCAGCTATAAAAAGAGGTGCTTGGTTTAAGAGAAAGGCATCCCTTGGAAAACCACTTCTCTCACACTTACCATCAGTCCACCACCACTACAACACCAACACCCACCACCATCATCCATATTTCATCTTTTAGAGTGTGTAGTAGTCTCGAGATCCAAGATCGATTGTAAGAGTTCTTGTTAAACAAAGGCCACGCTTGGTTCATCTATTAAATCACTTGGTAAAGACAAATATTTTATGTGTTACTTTTGATTTCCAACCTTTGGCAACTTTTTAATTGGGTATGTATTAATGACTTTAATAACTAGTTTTTTGTATCGATAGTAAACTTTGGTTAAACATTTCTCTATGTTCTGTTGATTCACTTATTCATGTCTTTACGGTCTATATAAAGCACGTTAACTACCTGGAATGGGGTTAGAAGGGTGTTTGGGGTAAAGTTCTTGCCTCGTTCAATGTATAGATCCTGCGAGGTCTTGGTTCAAGCTTATTAGGACTTCCCTTGAGGCAGATAGCATCAAATAGGGGGAAGTAAGAATTGCTTGAACCCCTTATAAATAAATTGCTATTAAAACTTTATTCGGCCTTGCGGGACTATATCGCTGCTGACTCAGACCAATATGGCCAATGGTAATCTCTCCTTCACAAGAGGAGCCTACCACTTTTTCGCATTAATTACTTATTAAATTATCTTTCAATAATCCGACCTTGGGGTACTGTATCCCTGCTGACTTAGACCAATATGGTTGAGGGTGGTGTCGCCTTCACAAGAGGTGTAACACCCCGTGTTTCGAAAGTCAAAGTCAAGATTGAAGTCAAAGGAAGACAAGATTGCTAATTTCGATCTGTCACTCCTTGCTCAACTCCTGTTTTGACTTCTTTGACTTGTAGATAATCTATTTATGTTATCGCATTAGTTGTATTATGTGGAGTACTTGTTAATAATCGAGGTTTAATCGCATATTAATCGCATGTTTAATCGATTTATCGTTTATCGCTATCGCAACTCAAAATATATGTTCTGGATATTGTTTTATGTGTGTGTGCTATTTATGTGTTACTTGTGCATGTTATGTTTATGTTGAGGTGATAATCAAAATCACAATCTATCGCATCGCAAATCGAAGCAAAAACGCTAAACGCAAGTTATTTATAGGGATTGTATGTTAGATATAGTAGTTGGGATTAAAAGTAATTTGATGAGTAATATTATCGCACCGCTCTCTCTAACCAAATCGCAATGCTCAATACTCGAATCAAAACTGCAAAACTCGCCGCGCCAACCACTCCAATCGAGTGGCCAGCCGATCGAGCTGCCAGCCGATCGAGGTGCCACTCGATCGAGCTGCCACCCGAACGGGCTGTCACTCGATCGACCAGCCACCTTTTCCCCTTTCCATTTATGGAAACCCTATAAATACCCTTCTTTGTCACATCATTTGATGTTGACAGCTCGCTCTTCACCCAACTCGCTTCAGCCCGCATTTCTTCCGATTTCTCTCAAATCTTGTAAGTTCTCAACCTAAATCTTGTACTTTCTTGATCTACACGCACTCCTACACCTTTCTATCTTTTAAATCTTAACTGTTAACCTTGAAATCACTAGATTCGAGGTGTTCTAGGATGATGTCATCATGGGGTTCTTATGAACTTCATGTTTTGGCTTCAATCCACCAAGAACAACTTAGATCTGAGCGATTTCAACATGAATAAACAAGGATCTTTCATAGATCTGAACATATTCATGGTGAAAAGGATTGAAAGATGCTTTTCTAACTTTCTTTCAACTCTCTTACACTCAATGCACTCAAACCCGATGGAATCGGAACTAGTTCTGATCTTCTACCCATTCTTGGTGATGTATCGGTTCCAGATCTGAATTATATACAAGAGGTATTGACTTCAGGTTTGAACATGAACTACCGACTCGAACCGTGAACCGGTCAGACTAGGGTGATTCCTGTTCGGTCGGGTCACTTGGGCCGGGTCGAGGTTTCTTTTGTTCAAGCGTGTTATCAAAATATCTCGTTCAAATGCTACAAAACTTCAAATGAGTCAAGTGTCAAGACGAAAGGATAGTCGGGACGGATTGCCGTCCGATCGGATTGCCACCCGATCGACCGGCCATCCGATCGGGTTGCACTTGGGCCCTACACTTAAACAATTTTCCAACATAATCAAGGGTCTGAACATTGAAACGGATTGCCACTCGATCGAGTTGCCACCCGATCGTGTGACCACCCGATTGTGTGACGTTTGGGACTTGGCCAACTTCAACAGGTTCAATACAAACGGATTGCCACCCGATCGGATTGCCATCCGATCGGGTGACCGTCCTGCTGTGAACTTGTTCTTAAACAAGATAAGGCTCGCCAATCGGATTGCTATCCGATCGAACGGCCATTCGATCAACCGACCTGAAAGGTAGAGATATTTCTCTATTTTTAAAATACTACAACGAAAACTTCAAAAGACAAGCCATCATACACAAACACATCCATCCCAAACAAGGTGACAATCCAATCGAGTGGCCACCCGATCGGGTGACCGCCCGAACTGATTGTCATCCGATCGATCGGCCACCCGATCGGATTGCCACCCGATCGGATTGTCGTCCGATCCATTGACACATCATACCATTTTACGCGCCGCTTATGTCACACCCCCAAAATACCACCTAGTGAATGTCCCTGTTAGGCGTGTGACGTACCAACAACGAGCCACTAATTACGTTGAACCCATACTAGTTTCAAAATAAAATTCTCAATTATTAATTAAAATACCATCCACAAGTTTAAATGAAAACCAACATGTTCAGCGGAAGCAAATAGTAAACTAATGTTAAACTGTTTCAAAAATCAATGTATGATATCAATAGTTCAATCACATGAATCCCTCCAGTCGACCCATGACCACTCCAGCTACTCCAGACAGCAAGTGCTAGTCCAAGACATCTAACAACCTACAAGCATGCAGACAAGTGTGTCAGACGACGCTGGTGAGTTCAAAGTTTTGTTAACGAGTTTAGTTACCAGATATGTGTATAAAAACAGTTTAACAATTTGATTTGATGTTGTTATTAACTCGATTACCGCAGATGGCTACAAGATGTATTTGCCCAACCCCAATGTCTCTATCAAAACATTGGTCATGCTTTAAGGAAATTAGTTCACGCCCGTCCTCCCCGGTACGGTGTGAGGGTGCCAAACCTAATAGCGCTATCAACTAATAACCTCGTTGCCTCCCCGGAAACTGTCAGTAGATGTAAGGGCTCTTATATGATAGAAACTGAGGAATAATAACAAACATCCCAATAAACTAGCGTTCCTCCCTGGAACGTTACCCAATATCCCTCCCCGGGATGCATGCTTGGAAAAGAGCAGTGAACTCACCTTTGGTTTGCTCGGTAAGATTAAAGTATGTGTTCCCAGTTGGTCAATTAGTTCCTAATGTAATTACTAACAATAATCAGTTTCATACGCACGTAATTCACGCATCCCATGTACAATTTGTTCACGTACACCACATTTACATATCACTCATTTATTGAACGTGTAGCATGCAGTTCGAGTCATACATTCAAGCTAGCAATTCAATACCCAAAAGTAACCATCTAACACATATTCGATTCATAAACAGGTTCATATTCACATACACATGACACTTTTACCCTTAACCACAACTACATGTACAATTACCAAATTAATATCCTACATGAGCTCAGTAGGGTCCAAGATAGTTTTTATGCTTCCCTCCCCTTAATATCCAATTCGCAGCCCACTATTTACTACCCAAACCAACCGGCCCAATCTCTCAATTACACTCACCTCCTATATTCATATTATCAATCCACAACTACTTAACAATCAACATAATAATTTACCATCCTCTACATCATCAAACAGTAGCACCCACACCAAAAGTATCATGCAACCCTAGTCACTAATATGCAAGAACACTTAAGCTGGTGGCCCAGTTTAAACGTGATATGTGTATTGCCCATGTAGTAACAATTAACAATCCACAACCTTATTCAACATTTATAGATTATACTGTGTATTAAGGAAATCAATTTCATCAATCCATTATTCAATAGAAGCACATGTAATTCTAACAATTATCATGGGTGGCATATTACCATACATCATAAAAACATCGCATCATGATCATCAATATTGAACCCGTAACATACCTCATAAATATAAATAGCCTACAATTCTAAGCATCAATTATCATGCAAACATACACAATCAGCACTTTGTTAATCAAGGTTATATATGCACACAAAGTCAACAGTTAACATGGATATAGATTCACTAAAGTCTTCGGCCCAATCATACTTAATGTGATCAAATTTATTGTGCGGCCCAATGAAATTGAAGTGTGAATTAGAATTGTCGGCCATTGACAATTGTTTGAGAATAAAGCTGTCAGTTTGCATGTGATGTATTAAAATTCAAGGTTCATTGTTAAGGTCAATAAATCAAACAGTCATCAACATATTCATCATAATAACAAACTTTCAATTCACATAACATTCACATAACCTAACCCTCATGGAACATACGTACACGCTTTTTGTTAATCAAGCACACACACAAACAAAATCAAACAAATCAGATTTAATATGAACACGGAGTTACTAACCAGAAACCCGATGAAAGAAGATGATGCCTCGTTGGGGGGGGGGGGGGGGGGGGTCACTGCCGTCGCTAGTCAGGGGGTGTTTAGGGTTTCTTTTCCCTTTTTTTTAAACTCCTTCTAGTATACGTATTATACAATTCCCTAATATATAACTTGAAGTCTTGAAACATAATGTGGGCTTCATAAACCATGGATTAAATCTTAACAGTGGGCCAAAGTTTAAACCTTAATGTGGGCCGAGTTGCATTAAAGTGATTACTATCTGGCTGGCCCAATCGAGTTGGGTTTACGTATCACTTGGGTTCGGGCTCGGGTTGGATCTCAGGAAGTGTAGGCCGAGATACTACTGAGACGGCCCAAGTCTTTACGCGGCCCAATCCAGCCATTATGCACATAAGGTAGACCAATAACCCACTCGGTCACACACACTATGTTTACATAAAACAAGCTTGCCTTAGCCAGGAACATGAATGAAGAATGAAAAGAAAACAAAGTTACGAGATTACACAATGCCGACCTTAAGAGTTTGGGTTGTCACATCATCCCCAACTTGAAAGAAATTTCGTCCCGAAATTTGACAAGTAGCTAGTCAAAACGGCCAAAATATTAACTCATGATTCAACACGACGAGATGTTAACTCAGGATGACTGTGGATTTTCCGCGGGTACCACATCATCCCCAACTTGAAAGGGAATTTCATCCCGAAATTTGTCAACGACAGCAAAAGTTGTTTCAACCACTTGAACAATTGAGGATACTAGAGCTCTATCCAACGTTCGCGTTTCCGCATGAACTCCGGTCCACGTCTTGAGTTCCAACGAACTCTCACGATTGAAATTCAACTGTGTTAACAGTGGGTTCCTCGAGTAGGGTATCACAAGTGTTGCGTCGAACAGACGCTTCTTTAGGTTCGAGACATAAATGACATCGCGTACATTACCTAATTCGTTAGGTAACTCGAGTTTGTGAGTTATATCACCCACCGTTCCAGAAATCCGAATGTCCCAGCGTACCACAAACTAAGCTTGCTACGTTTCCCATAGTGTACCGCACCCCCCCAGGGTGAGATTTCCGATACATTCGCCTTCAGCGAACTCCCAGTGTTTCCTAAGCTTATCAGCTTCCCTGACGGTCACGCATTGCCGCCAAACGATTTCCGTTCTGAACAATCTTCCCACGAGGTTCAAGTACAAACTCTGGATCTATGATTAGGTTGTCACCCACCTTAGTCCAACAAGGAAGTTGGCATTGTCATCCATGCAATGCCTCAAACAGAGCTGTATGCATACAAAAACGGTAACGGCTGCCGTAGAGCTCACCCAAAGATAAGTGTCCTTCCCAAATGCTTACTATAGTCAATCACGCACATGCTTGCAGCATGTCTTCGTGTGTCAGGATGGTTCGGTACTCGGCCCGGTTGTCCTACAGTGATAAACAACGCTCATGTCTAGACGTGAGCCAAGAGTGTTGCGTAGTGTCTGTCATAAATCAGGTATAGATCAAAACCAGAGGTAACAGGGGTTGGCACCCCATGCCCACAAACCGCCTCTCTCAGAGGAACACTCACAGTTGTGAGGACTTGTCAGTTTCCTTGATTGCAAGAAAGTGTGCGGGTAACGTGAGACTATCAACGATCACCTAGGTGATATTGTTTTCGTTTCGAGGTGTAAGTAAACTAGGGACATAATCCATGGCAGTCTGTTCTCATTTCCATATGGGTATTTCCGGTTGCTGATACTCCACCTTAGTTTTCCCACCAGTCAAACATCATTCACATACATAGCTAGGGGGCCTTCATGCCCGATCACCAGTACAAGATTTATAGATCCTAATATCTCTCATCAAAACCCAGACGACCAGAATATCGGGGCCGGTGTGCTTTGCTCCACTCAGGTTCCCTATGGTTGCTGTATAGTGAGGTCCGTATTCGTTCCATGAAGTAGCAAATATCGTCCGACCTGCCAAAGGTTGCTTCCCCATGCCCCGGATGGGTCAATCTTGAGAACTCTCTTCCTTCAGTTCCTCAGTTTGAACAAGGCGAGTCTGATCAGGTACGTTAGAGTCGATAGCGAGCTGCAAAGCTCGTGCACGTCCAGGTTTCACGGTTGTATTCATTCAAAAGCTCCATCCAGCGCTGCCATCACATGTTTAGCTCTCTTGAAACAAGGGTGCACGGGAGGCCCTTGTGATCGGTCTAAGTGGTGCATTCGGTACCGTCCAAGTAATGCCTCCATTTTTTTTTAAATCCAAAGACTATGGCTTCCCCCCGCTGGTCGTGACTCATGCAGTTCTTCCTGTAAGTCCACCACGTGGGCCATCTCCTTCTCGTGTTGCATCGATGTGTAACCGGGACTCTGATTCGAACCATCATAGTATACCACTAGATCACCCGCACCCTCGGGTAAAGACGATGCTCAGTGCATTGCAGAGTTGGGATTCGAAAGCTGAAAAGAAGTCCTCCTGTTTTGTCTTTCACGAACACAACACCCTGCTGTGCTAAAGAGATTTAAGCTGCGCGACCTTCGAAAATCCTGTGGTTAAGCTGTGATAGTATCTAGTGAGACCAAGAAATTCCTGTATCCTCTAAGGGATCTTTGATGTTGATCAGTTTCTAACAAAATGGATCTTAGCGAGATCCACGTGTATTCCCACTTAGTTGTTTATATGACTAAAAATGTGTACTTCCCGAATCCTGAAGTGACACTAAGGTAGACTTCGCACGTAGATGTTCCTCCCCTAGAAGCTCTACGATGAAATACAAGTGACGTTCATGGTGCTCCTTTCTCCTGGAAATGATTCAAGACGTCCTCAGTAAACACGGTCGATTCATGTGACCCATAAAGCTGCTGGTGTGTTGTTTATCCCAAATGGTCATGGAATAATTCTTCATGTGTCTCCTGGAAATGGCCGCATTGCATTCAATATGCCGTCTTAGGAACATCCTCCCCTTGGACTTCCATCAAGTGACAGTCTGATCTTAATTCGGTTTCCGAATAGAAGCTTGATCATTGCAGCGGGTTAAGCAGGTTGTAGATGCGAGGTAGAGGGTAACGGTCTATGATTGCCACCTTGGGGTAGTCTGTACACGTACGAAAGGACTTGTCCTTCGTTTCCACAATAGAGCTTGGGTTCCCCAGAACAAGGAGCTAGATCGCTAAAACTCCCACCCGGTAGTTCCTGAAGTTGACTAGACAGTTCTTGCAACCCTCCTGGTGCAAGACGATATGAAGTACGAGTGATCAAGGCTGCTTCTGGCGTGAGATTTAACTGAGATTCTGCCTAACAGTTGTGGAAGTAAGCCCGAAAGTTCCTCGGGTAACAAACCGAGAGGGATCACAAACAATTGGTGGATCCTCGATCCTCTTTTCCCTCAGCCCTATCATCAGTAACGGTTGCTAACACAGCAGAGTAATCCCTCCGTAGACACTTCTGGCCTTCACAGCTGAAATGGCGCTAACTTTTGCACTACTCTGATGCTTTAGAACAAATAACGATTCTCCACACAAAGTTTTCTCCTCACTGGGTATATCTGCGTGATTCCTGGATAACCAATTCACATTAACTATTGCGTTGTAACCATCGAGGATAGTAGAAGGAAGGTCGACGTCGAACACTTGTCCCACAAGGTCGTGTTTACACCCTAACGAACATATGAGATTTCATTTGACTTGCCATCAGCCGATTCCACATCATGTTTGGTTTCAAGAAGTATCAGGGTCAAGCAGAATAGAGACGAAGCGAACAGCTACCCATACAAGCTACCATGTTGCTGTTATGCCTGGCGTCGCTTACGCCAATCCTAAATGTCCTTCCACGAGCATCATTTCCAGTGTTGTTGTTACGATTGCGAGGGTTCCCATTACTATCATTATTCACTTGGTTGTTGACGTCTTGACTTAGCAACAGTCAATCCCTGTCAATGTCACCTTCGTTTCCATGCTGTAGACTACGATTACGAGTACCTTGATGTTGCCGCGACTGTTGCCTCCAATGCTGTTGCTTGAAACGGAGCCCTACAATCTTTCACCATTAAAGTCCATCTTTTCACATTCAGTGCCACGCGCTACTCGCTGTGCTGGTAGCCACATATTTCACACTATAATCTGTTGTCATCGCTTATGTCCTGATTGATTCGTAAGAGTTGACTCCCACGAGTCGCTAACTAGAGTTAAGAATTCAATTGAAGTCAATTTGCTGGTGTTTGTTTCCGGTAATCAGGGTTGTCCAAATACTGAGGTCGGTAAAATACTACGCTTACCCTTTTGTCCATCGATCTAGCAAGTCGATTGAGTAATACGCGGTACGTTGCGAGAGTGTTGCAGAAGTGATCACACTTCGGAGTCTAAGACGTCAATACATAGAGTTCCAGCAAACGAAGAAAAGTGAGAAAGGTATAGACCAATCATTGTCGTTGCAACATCCAACTCAGGGATGTCCGTACAAGCACCTAACATTCTACACAGTTCGCTAGGTGTTCAGATGGGTGTTCAGGTAATACTTGATAGCATCAAGATTCGAAAGGATTCAGAGAGGAGTGAAAAGGTCACGTTCAAGTAAGAGACAATCACTGCTATGACTCTTATAGACTGTTGTGTTTCACATCGATCAAATAACGGAACAGAACCCCTTTTTCACTCGTTAAGTCTCACTGGGACTCACATACACCCCACATTATTATTATGTGTGCACCCACAATAATATTGTGATTTGCAAGCTCATCTCAGCTCCTCTTAACTCATGTCAAATGGTTCCTCAAACGCGAGTAGTAAGCAAAGAACATCACAAAAAGCGAGTCATGAATGTTTAGGGAAATACTGCCCTATCAGTCACATAACACATGCAAGTAATACATGAATTCATACTGTTATGCTAAACGTGCAATCACATGTAATATCATATGTATGTGTTCACTGGTTATGCAGTATAATGAGTATACGAGAGACGAACCTTGCAATCTGGAGCTGAGTGTCATGGTCGATTTCGGATCTGTTCGGTTATAGTCTGGTTTTATAAAAAACGTTTTAAAACCAAGTTCACTATAACCAGTGGCTCTGATACCAAACTGTCACACCCCCAAAATACCACCTAGTGAATGTCCCTGTTAGGCGTGTGACGTACCAACAACGAGCCACTAATTACGTTGAACCCATACTAGTTTCAAAATAAAATTCTTAATTATTAATAAAAATACCATCCACAAGTTTAAATGAAAACCAACATGTTCAGCGGAAGCAAATAGTAAACCAATGTTAAACTGTTTCAAAAATCAATGTATGATATCAATAGTTCAATCACATGAATCCCTCCAGTCGACCCATGACCACTCCAGCTACTCCAGACAGCAAGTTCCAGTCCAAGACATCTAACAACCTACAAGCATGCAGACAAGTGTGTCAGGCGACGCTGGTGAGTTCAAAGTTTTGTTAACGAGTTTAGTTACCAGATATGTGTATAAAAACAGTTTAACAATTTGATTTGATGTTGTTATTAACTCGATTACCGCAGATGGCTACAAGATGTATTTGCCCAACCCCAATGTCTCTATCAAAACATTGGTTATGCTTTAAGGAAATTAGTTCACGCCCGTCCTCCCCGATACGGTGTGAGGGTGCCAAACCTAATAGCGCTATCAACTAATAACCTCGTTGCCTCCCTGATGCGGGTTGGTGTGTATATGGAATTATGTATATTTTAAGCCCTTTTTACACGTTAGTCAAGTTTTAAATTTATAAAACACGATATTTTACTAACACCAAACACACATATGGGCAAATGCACCCATCGTGAGCATAGTATAGTGTTGGCAAGATACCGAGGTCGTCCAAGGACACAAGAGCTTTTAGTACCGGTTTATCCTCAACGTCTAATCAAATCAAAGGTTTAGAAAAAGTTTTTAAACAAGAAAAGTAAAAACTAACTAAAATGCTGAAAAATAAAATAAAAGTAAAACAGATAGACAAGATGAATCAGTTGACTCCGACTCGTGTTTAGTGTAACATTTGATTATTTCCACACTTTTGCACTATTTAAGAGATTATCTTAGTTATTGTAGTAGGCCCCTATTTTGAAGGTGACGTTACCCTCAACCCAGTAGTTTGAGTCAGCAAGGATACAATCCTAAAGGGTCGGATTATTGAAAGATAATTAATTAAGTTATTAATGCATATTATGGTAGGCCCCTCTTTTGAAGGTGACGTTACCCTCGGCTAAGTAGTCTGAGTCAGCAGGGATACAGTCCTAAGTAGCCGGGTTAAAGTATTAATAGTAGCTTACATATGAGGGGATCAAAGAGTTTGGACCCCCGACATCCAATACCGGTGGGTATTGAAGGAGGTCCTACTAAATTTGACCCAGGTCCTTGCAGGATCTATACACTGAACAAGGCAAGACTCTTACCAAACCGTTCCCTTAACCCCTGACCAGGTAGCCAACATACCTTCATATAGACCGTGGAGATATGAATGGTGAAAATCTTTTATTTTATATAGACAGTAAAATAATGCCAAGACACCACGGACAAACGATAAGGAAGAATCACCTTCAACATAAGAAACTAGTTATTAAAGTCATTAATACATAACCAAGTAAAAAGTGCGAAAAGATTAAAAATAAAAAGTATTACACTAGACACTTGTCTTCACCAAGTGATGTAAGAGACTTAGGCAAACATGGCCTTTGATTGTCAAGAACTCTTACGATCAATCTTGGATCCCGAGACGACTCACACACTCTATGATGGACAATGGATGATGGTGGTGGATGATGGTGTTGTGATGGTGGTGGGTGGTGGGTGAAGTGTGAGAGAGGTGGTGTGCCAAGGGATGGTTTGCAAATGAGCCAAGCAACCCTATTTATAGCCTGAACAGCAGCTCGGCCACGGCCCCGTGTCCATCCTCTTCTCTTCCTTCATTAATTGCAGTTTGTCTGCATTAGTTGACCACGCCCCCGTGTTCGCTGGGCACGCCCCCCGTGTGCAGAAGCATATCTGTACTATCAAGATTTCCTCAGATTCTGCGAATCTTAGAGTTGACCACGTCTCCGTGTCCGTTAGGCACGCCCCCGTGGTGGGTGATAGAAGCTTCTATAGCTTTGTCTTTTTTACTGACACTTGGGCACGCCCCCGTGTTCGCTGAGCACGGGGCGTGTTCAGTCTTCTGTCTTCTTGATTTTGCTTGGGAAGATGCTGTCGGGGGGTCGGGCATGCCACATTTGTTCCTTTTCTTGTATTTATGTTAGATTTAGTTGCCTTTTTGCTTCTTTTGTTAATTTGAGCTCATTTAATCCTGAAAATACAAAAGGAAGACAAAAACACACTTTTACCAACATTAGTACTAAAAAAGGGTTAGTTTTATGCCACAATTGATGTAATTTATATGTTGCATTTTGTGCAAATCACTCCCCGGCAACTGTCGGTAGATGTAAGGAGTCTTATATGATAGAAACTGAGTAATAATAACAAACATCCCAATAAACTAGCGTTCCTCCCTGGAACGTTACCCGATATCCCTCCCCGGGATGCATGCTTGGAAAAGAGCAGTGAACTCACCTTTGGTTTGCTCGGTAAGATTAAAGTATGTGTTCCCAGTTGGTCAATTAGTTCCTAATGTAATTACTAACAATAATCAGTTTCATACGCACGTAATTCACGCATCCCATGCACAATTTGTTCACGTACACCACGTTTACATATCACTCATTTATTGAACGTGTAGCATGCAGTTCGAGTCATACATTCAAGCTAGCAATTCAATACCCAAAAGTAACCATCTAACACATATTCGATTCATAAACAGGTTCATATTCACATACACATGACACTTTTACCCTTAACCACAACTACATGTACAATTACCAAATTAATATCCTACATGAGCTCAGTAGGGTCCAAGATAGTTTTTATGCTTCCCTCCCCTTAATATCCAATTCGCAGCCCACCATTTACTACCCAAACCAACCGGCCCAATCTCTCAATTACACTCACCTCCTATATTCATATTATCAATCCACAACTACTTAACAATCAACATAATAATTTACCATCCTCTACATCATCAAACAGTAGCACCCACACCAAAAGTATCATGCAACCCTAGTCACTAATATGCAAGAACACTTAAGCTGGTGGCCCAGTTTAAACGTGATGTGTGTATGGCCCATGTAGTAACAATTAACAATCCACGACCTTATTCAACATTTACAGATTATACTGTGTATTAAGGAAATCAATTTCATCAATCCATTATTCAATAGAAGCGCATGTAATTCTAACCATTATCATGGGTGGCATATTACCATACATCATAAAAACATCGCATCATGATCATCAATATTGAACCCGTAACATACCTCATAAATATAACTAGCCTACAATTCTAAGCATCAATTATCATGCAAACATACACAATCAGCACTTTGTTAATCAATGTTATATATGCACACAAAGTCAACAGTTAACATGGATATAAATTCACTAGAGTCTTCGCCCAATCATACTAAATGTGATCAGATTTATTGTGCGGCCCAATGAAATTGAAGTGTGAATTAGAATTGTCGGCCATTGACAATTGTTTGAGAATAAAGCTGTCAGTTTGCATGTGATGTATTAAAATTCAAGGTTCATTGTTAAGGTTAATAAATCAAACCGCCATCAACATATTCATCATAATAACAGACTTTCAATTCACATAACCTAACCCTCATGGAACATACGTACACGATTTTTGTTAATCAAGCACACACACAAACAAAATCAAACAAATCAGATTTAATACGAACACGGAGTTACTAACCAGAAACCCGATGAAAGAAGATGACGCCTCATTGGGGGGGGGGGGGGTCACTGCCGTCGCTAGTCAGGGGGGTGTTTAGGGTTTCTTTTCCCTTTTTTTTTAAACTCCTTCTAGTATACGTATTATACAATTTCCTAATATATAACTTGAAGTCTTGAAACATAATGTGGGCTTCATAAATCGTGGATCAAGTCTTAACAGTGGGCCAAAGTTTAAACCTTAATGTGGGCCGAGTTGCATTAAAGTGATTACTATCTGGCTGGCCCAATCGAGTTGGGTTTACGTATCACTTGGGTTCGGGCTCGGGTTGGATCTCAGGAAGTGTAGGCCGAGATACTAGTGAGACGGCCCAAGTCTTTACGCGACCCAATCCAGCCATTATGCACATAAGGTAGCCCAATAACCCACTCGGTCACACACACTATGTTTACATAAAACAAGCTTGCCTTAGCCAGGAACATGAACGAAGAATGAAAAGAAAACAAAGTTACGAGATTACACAATGCTGACCTTAAGAGTTCGGGGTGTCACAGCTTATCTTCTATGCTATCGTTCTGATCAGGCTAATTTCCTCTCTAGCGCTCCCTTCAATCCATTAACTCAATCGCTGTGAGTATACTCGAACCCTTTTTGCTTTATGCACTTTTGGGTGTTACATACGTTACTTATACTAAATCACATCAATCACACTACGCAATATTTCAACGCTAACTGATTACCGCATGTTTTACGTGACTTAATGAATGCTTGTTTGTTATGTTTACACATGGACTGCTGTCTACCTGCCTTAGAAACGATAGTACTATAGTTTGGACTCAGCACCTGTTCACTCAGGGGTTGTTAAGGACAATTAATTACATGGCTCACAGTGGTGAGTGTGTATTACGAACTGCCTTGTGCAGTCAACCCGCAGTCATTGGTATTGATAGGATCATGTCGATAACTTACGTGCTTCATTTCACACTGTGTACGTGCTGGTTATGCGTAAATGATTTTGAACTCTATATGCTATTATCAAACTTCTATGCTCATCTTTACACTATGTGTATTGACTTTTACTTTAACGTATGTGGCAGCTGTTTAAGATGTTTGAATGCTTGGCTTGCTGTGAAATCGAGGCTAGTAAAGAGTCTAGAAACAAAGACACTTTATTTTATTTGAAAATATGAGTTGTCGGAACATGTTTATTTGTTTGAAGAATATCTCGTCTGTAATAACTAGATTATCTTATGGGTTATGGTATGGGACATAATATTTAAACTATTCGGTAATTTAGTCGTTATGGAATTTCTTTGAACAATCTGTTTCGCTCAGTTCCGCGCCCCGATGATTTCGCCATCTGTTGGGGTGTGACAGATTGGTATCAGAGCCATAACTATAGGGAATTAGGCAAGACTCGACCTAGTCCTGGTCGATGTCTTAGAAATGACCTAGTCTATAGTCTAAGTACCAACAGACCGACTTGTGCATGCCCGGTAGGGGTTTTGAACGAGCTTGCTCGCCATTTCTCGCTATCACTCGCCGTGCACTATACACACTTGCGCGAACATCGCATACTATAGTTCTTCGCAAGATCAGCCTTTCCTGAGGTTGATTAATCCCACACAAACGAATGATCTGGTTAAGAATAGGTGTGAAAACCGCAAACTCTCGACTAGATTACTCGTTCGAATTGCTATTTCTACTATAAAACAAGAGAATTTGCGTCGAATTAGGAGTGAAATCCATACTTTGACGCAAATCTTCTTATCTATCTTGTGGTATTACCACACAACCAGGATTGTGGTCACTAAGTTAGGGGTGAAACCCGAACCTTGATGACTCATTCTACTCTAAATGTGGTTTTACAACACTCTCACCAAAGTCTCGACGGACTCCAACGACTTGAAGTCACACTAAACTGGAAGGATGCGTGCCATTCGCCCAAATTCGAGGCGAGAGCACAGTCCCGAAGGCCAAAGTGTGCACCTAAAGTCCCTGTGAATAGTCAAAACACTTTGGGTAGTCAAAGTCTATCTAGCCAGAGACAATCCATTCTTGATTTTTATGTGTTTCGATTCTGAGCCCGCAATTGCTGACTCTGATATTTGTCGATTTTATGTGGAATTTATGTGTTTTATGTGATTATATGTTTCGATTTTGATGAATCATTCGCTTTTCGCTTTTCAACCCACACTACACAATCATTAACGAATCGCTGGTGACTATTCGTGATCGCTGCTCGATACTCGCAATCGCTATAATTAATCGCTATACGCGCTGTGAAGGATAGGGAATACGTGCAACATATAGCTAGGTTTTTGTATTCTGAGTGCCTCATGTGATTATGTGCCTTACGTGCTTATGTGATTATGTGCTCTACGTGATTATGTGCTTATATGTTTATATGCCTACGTGATTCTGTGATATTTGAATGGATGTGCTTATATGTTTATATGCCTACGTGATTCTGTGATATTTGAATCGAAATTTGTGTTGAGTCCTGTGGCGATGTCTGTTGCAGACAATGTCGTCTTCTGGATCTCGCGCTACCCAATCTGCTCGCCGAAAGCAAGCAGACAAACGCCTCACCGCTATGATCACCAAGAAAATGGCGAAGGTTGTTCCCCAAATAGTTAGTGAACTGTACGAGAATGTGAGCAAATCGTCTGAAGAGTCAAGGACCGAAACTCCCAAAGCTGCCTTTAGCTTCAAGCAATTTAAAGCTTGCGGACTGTAAGAATTCACTGGCGAAGATGGTCCTACGGCTTTATTTCAATGGTTCGATTCGATCGAGGTCACCCTACGTCAGAGTGGCTGTCCTGACGATCTCCGCACTCTGAATGCTACCGGCGTCTTCCAGTCCTGCGCTTTAGACTGGTGGACGGCCGAGAGGACAAAAGCGGAAATGACGCAGCTTATGGTTTGTCATGGGACGAGTTGAAGAACGTCATTCTCGAAGAGTTCTGCCCTTCCTATGAGCGCCAAAAGTTGGAAGACGAATTCTGGCACATCAAGCAAAAGGAGGGTGACAACACAGCTTTAACCGCACGTTTCAAGCAGCTTAGCATTATATGTCCCGATCAAGTCAAGACTTCTGACATGGCGATTAAGAAGTATATTCGAGCTCTACCCGACTGTGTTGCAGATTTTGTACAAGCTTCAAAGCCAGCAACGATCGAAGAGACTTACCTGCTTGCCGCTGAAATAAACGACAAGCGAGTCAAATCTGGCGTCTGGGATAAAACCGCCAAGAATCTCCATCAAGCTACCACTGCACCAACCGCTGAAGCAACCGCCAACCATCAGTCTTCAAAAGCCTCTCGTCGCAAGAGGAAGAACAACAACAGCAGCTCCAGCAACAAGAATTGTGTTGTCACTACCGCTGCTCCACTTCAAGCTATACCAACTCAGCACCAACCCCAGCACCGATCAGCTCCAGCACTAGTAACCCAAGCACCGCCGGCAAAGCGTGCTTACACTGGTCCTCATCCTGCTTGCAAGACTTGCACCTATCATCACCCAGTGGGGATTGCTTGCAGATTTTGTGTACATTACAACATTGTAACATCCCGAAAATACAAAACATTATATTAGAACTATAAAGCGTATAATATACAAGAAAAAGCTAACTAGGATAAATAACCCAGTTAGTTAGGAATCTTGTAGTAATACACGAAGGGGATTAAAAAGCTAAAAATATAAATTAAATAAGAGTGGAGGGTCCTAGGTTGTCAAGATTGAAACTTGTATTACTAATAGTTGATAAAAACAAAACCAAATACCCCATTAGAGGGCTCTGGTCGATCAAGAACAACAGGGGGCGACACCCTCACTCTCAAAAACCCTAACTTCCACTAAAACTCTCAATTGAAGGCCTAAATCAAGCTAAAATCGAAATCTGAACATGAAATCGTGATCACCTCGTCAAGGGGATCATAAGGTATGTCAAATTAAATTATTTGAGTTCAACCCAAATTCTTGCATGTGATTGAAATCGAGTGTTGAGCTTGATTATGTGTTGTAAACACGAAATTGGAGGTGATATAAGGTTTAGGGACAAATCCTAGACGATTTCTTGTCAAAATCTTGCATGATAATTGTAAGAAACAAAATCACCATAGTGGGTGGTTAATAAGCTAGTAGAACTTGATAAACACTAGGATTAAGACTCTTGTTCTAGTGTAAACTGAAATTGTGAGATAATCTCTAAAATTATTGATGTTAAAATATGGGTATATTGTCTATTTGAAGTTAATTTGGGTGGTAAATCCAAGTTGTGAACTTGGTTTAGATCATGTAGAAATTTGACCCGCAAGGTGTTTGATAAAACGCCTAAATGAGGGTTAAAATGTTAAAAGTTGAGTAAAAACGCAGATTTGATCATTGTAGAGAATTATGCGTTAAAGCTTGTGAAAGTGTTCTAAACTTATTGTGAATTGAACTCTTTAGGCAAAGGATCCGGAACGTCAAGCGGACAAGCCGGAGGTAATACACGCTTGAAAGGTGTGCTTTAAAGGTACGTAACTTTCGGTTTCGTTACAATATGCATAAACAATAGTCTTAGAAATGTTGATGAGATTGTAGTGTCAAATGTGAGTTTGGTATGTCATAGAAGTGACGAAGTTCACTCGACAAACCAAGCGGGTCAAAAGGTTAGTCAAATATGTTGGTTGACGATATGGTTAATTAGTCATTTTGGAATGTAAATAAAGTGATGTAGCTCACTAGATAAAGAAACGGATTAGAATATTTACGGTAAGAAGTTTGGTATGTTGATGAAATGGTGAATTCCATTAGACAACCAAACGGTTTAAATAACGGTCGAAATGTTAGTGTTTGAAGTGACTTAAACGTCACTAATTAAATTGGAATTAAAAGAGCGTAGGTCATGGAAGGGATGTGATATGCATAAGGTTGACAAGCCCGGGAATGGGTAATTTTGGTTAGAAACCAATGTTGATAAATTACACAAGTATGTAACTTTACCCGTTACATTAAGTGAATTGTTACTTAATTATGTACGGTTACATTGTAGAATACAAGTGGTGCTAGTTGTAGCGAACATGTTCGTTACTTAAATCCGTAGGTTAAGAATTGGTTGTAGTCGTTTGGTAGTCATAAAAAATGGAGGATTCCGTAGATGAGCCAAATGGGTCGAATAATGGTGTACATTGTAGTGTTAATATCTTAAGTAGATAGCGATGGCGATAATGGTCACAAGAGCATGAAGCCATAGATTTGGTATTAAAGTGCCGGTGATAGTAAGCCCCAGAAGTTGGGTAATAAGCGCCTAGGTTTACTAGTTAAATAGTAGCAAATTGAGTAAAGTTATAATGGGTCGAATAAATGCATAATGACATTTGGTTGTTCGGTCCATAAGTTAAATTTTGGTATAAAAATCTTAATAAATGCGTTGGTAATGAATTCACAGACGTTTAGGAAAAAGAATCGCCTAAAACGGACTTACGAGTCAAAAGTTGTGGTCAAATGAAGTTAAAAACTTGAAATTTCGGAGCTGGCAGTAATTGCAGGATTCAGCAATGAACCTGCTGGAAAATTGAATCCCCCGCGCTACGCAGGGGAGACTCAATGAACTGGCGCGACACGCGGGGGCTCCCGCGCCACGCGACAAAGAGAACGGATCCTGCCGCGACACGCGGCAGGATCAGTTTTGAAATCTTATTTTATTTTTCATATTTCGATGTCGGAACTTGTTTATATGCACTATATTAATGTCAAAACTAACTTGTAAGTGGTTTTGACTCTAGGTAATGATGGGGTCTTTTCGGATGGCGATCAAGCATGTTTTTGAAGAACTGAACACACACACTTTTGAAGCTTCCGCAATTATCTAGTTTTGTTTTGTAAAAAGTGGAATATGTAAACATTTTAAACCATGTTTTAGAATGTTGTAAACATGTTTAATACTCAAGATGTAAAAGTTTTTGATAAGTGGCATTTTTTTATAAAATGTTTACTTTAATTATATATATTAACGTTGAAATAGTATGGGTGTTACAAGTTGGTAATCAGAGCTCAAGGTTGTTAACAAAAATGGAGGATTCCGTAGATGTGCCAAATGGGTCGAATAATGGTGTACATTGTAGTGTTAATATCTTAAGTAGATAGCGATGGCGATAATGGTCACAAGAGCATGAAGCCATAGATTTGGTATTAAAGTGCCGGTGATAGTAAGCCCCGGAAGTTGGGTAATAAGCGCCTAGGTTTACTAGTTAAATAGTAGCAAATTGAGTAAAGTTATAATGGGTCGAATAAATGCATAATGACATTTGGTTGTTCGGTCCATAAGTTAAATTTCGTTATAAAAATCTTAATAAATGCGTTGGTAATGAATTTACAGACGTTTAGGAAAAAGAATCGCCTAAAACGGACTTTCGAGTCAAAAGTTGTGGTCAAATGAAGTTAAAAACTTGAAATTTCGAAGCTGGCAGTAATTGCAGGATTCAGCAATGAACCTGCTGGAAAATTGAATCCCCCGCGCTACGCAGGGGAGACTCAATTAACTGGCGCGACACGCGGGGGCTCCCGCGCCACGCGACAAAGAGAACGGATCCTGCCGCGACACGCGGCAGGATCAGTTTTGAAATCTTATTTTATTTTTCATATTTCGATGTCGGAACTTGTTTATATGCACTATATTAATGTTAAAACTAACTTGTAAGTGGTTTTGACTCTAGGTAATGATGGGGTCTTTTCGGATGGCGATCAAGCATGTTTTTGAAGAACTGAACACACACACTTTTGAAGCTTCCGCAATTATCTAGTTTTGTTTTGTAAAAAGTGGAATATGTAAACATTTTAAACCATGTTTTAGAATGTTGTAAACATGTTTAATACTCAAGATGTAAAAGTTTTTGATAAGTGGCATTTTTTTATAAAATGTTTACTTTAATTATATATATTAACTTTGAAATAGTATGGGTGTTACAAACATGTACGGCCACTTTACCGCCAACTGCCGTACAGGTCCTCGACAAGCGCCAGCACCAGCCACTGCTCATCAAGCTCTGCTCCCTGCCCCTCAAGGCCAACAAGCAGCTCAGGCACCCGCGGTCAACGCCAGAGTCTGCTTTGCGTGTGGTGATCCCAACCACTTCGCAAACATGTACCCCAATAGGGTTGTGAAACAAGAGCCTTAACAGCAGCAGCAACAACAGCAGCAGCAACAGCCTCAGCAACAACAGCAACAAGCCGCTCGTGCTCGAACTTTCAACATTAACGTGCGTCAGGCTCAGGCTGACAACAACGTGGTCAATGGTACGTTCCTTTTGAATGGTATTTATTCTTCATGTTTGTTTGATACTGGAGCCGATAACTGCTTTGTATCGTTTGAGTTCGAAAAGCTTCTTAATCGTAAGCGCGCCAATCTCCCCTCGACAATCGATGTTGAAGTTGCTACTGGAAGAATTGTTGTCGTCAACTCTGTTCTTCGTGATTGTACTCTCGAGCTCAACAATCACATCTTCCCCATCGATCTTATTCTGATGCAACTCGGAGGTTTTGATGTCATAGTAGGCATGGATTTTCTTCGTGAAAACCATGCTGAAGTTGTTTGCTTCGACAAGTGTCACACCCCGATATTTCCACGCATTACCGGTGGGCCCGGTGGGGAGTATCGTGACGTAGTTGATATCATCATAGTCAAACAACACAATTTTAAATGCACAGCGGAAGCAAAAGATAAATATATTACAAACCGATATAAAGTAATATCCAAATATTACAAACGGGATGTAAAAGATCCACAGGCGGATCATATATATAGGAAACATAGTTCATCAGATTTAAATGCATCCAAGCTTGCGAGACTCTTATTGATGCTAAGGAGAGGCCAGCCTATTACGAGTAGTACCTGCACTTAACCTTTTTGGGAAAATATGTTAGTTTACACTGGTAAATACAATTAACTGACTCATTTTGAAAATGGTAAAAAATTGATTTGAATGCACGTGGCACAAAACATTTTATAACTTGGGATAATTATTTGAATATAATACTTGTAAAAGAATTACATGTTCGTTATGCGTTCAGTAGCCCGGTTCGTGGCAGGTTAAAGATCAATAGACACACCACATGTATAATGCCCACAAGGTTGAATCCTTTAAGTGGGATACCAGTTTTTACATATGCAGCTGTCAGGTGTACGGCTACACCCCGTGCTAAGGTCGTGGCCATTTCGTAAATGATGCCAAGGATATCCGGGACATAGTCATTAACCCCCAAAGGCGTTAAGCAAACAAAACATATTTTAAACGGGTCATCTCGATAATACTTAACCACCAATCGATTAAGGTCGAATGCCCGACCAAGCGGTATTTTATATACCGTACCCCAAGCCCGTATAAGGGAAAATAAGTTAAAAGTATTTACCTGAGCTAAATATAAAATTCAATCCCAGCCGTATCAAATCAGCAAGTACAGATAGCTTTTACTGGGCTCCTATATCTAGAACGAAGGTTTTTAATAACCTATTAGAATCCTAACGGGTCTTAATTAAGCCTAAACTTAGACCGGTTAGTTTTCAAAAGGAAGATACGGTTCAAACGCATGATAAGGCGAAGACCGGTTTAGAATGTGGTTTTGACCTGGCAAGCTTGTATGCTTGTTTAATATGGGTAACTTAAACACATTCTGGATTTTGAGATGAAAACGATATGGTTTGACCCGTTTCGGCTAAATTATGCAAACTACTTACATAAGTCGATCCGAACGCGAAAAGTGTGTAACGGGTAACCATATGAGTCATATACAAGTTTCCTAAGTTAATATGCTTTAAATATGTTGTGATATCAGTAGGATACCTTCCATTATGCCCAAAACGAGTTTAATTTCAATTTAAGCCCTGTAGGGGTATTTTGGTCATTTTAAAGATTATAAAAGGGATTATTTATAGTTCTGAGATTCGGGTCTGAAATAATCAGTAAAACAACTTAATTTAATAGGTTATATCAGTTGGTGATAAGTCTTATGTGAAAAAAAATGGTTTTAAACCCATACTAGGCGTTTAATACGCGTAAAAAGCCATTTTAAGCGATTTCCAGGTTATACAGGAAATCTGAGTTTTTTGAACAGGTTATAAAGTTCAAAATACTTTATTTATTATATAAAATCAGTAGCAATTGGATTGGTGTCAAAATATTATGTAGAACTCATTTTATGAACAAAAATGGTATATTCGGTATTTACCGAATCAAGGTCATAACCTTAGGTTATGAGCAGGTTAAAAATAATTAAAAATCTTTAAAAATCCCAAAATATTATGTTACTTCAGTGGGTAAAAGGTTTGGTGTCAAAAAAAGTTTAGATAGGCTTTATGCTAATGACGCCGTTTAATTACTAAAAAGCGTTCTAATTACGTCATTGAGCATAACTCCTAATCTAGACCTCAAACTGATGTGAAAATTTAGGGACATGTTTACAAATCAGTAATAAAGATTATTGTCCTTTCATATTTCCAAAATTATCGTTTTATGGTTAAAAGGGCATTATGGTCAACATTAAGCAATTAATGGAAACGTGTAAACGAATGGGGCAAACAACTAACCAATCACAGAGGGTTATACCAACATGTAACCTGGTCCTAAGGAAGCCCTAAGGCATTTCTAAACCCATCTAAATCGGGTCAGAACTGAAGTCAAAGTAAAAGTCAAAGTTTTGCGACTTTCGGTTCCGAGCCGGGTCTAAACAGAAAATTGTCGGATCAACCAAGCTTAGACCAGTTCTTATACTTATTACCAAGTTATATGAGTGACAAAATAGGTTACATGCCTTCTACATTGCTAATTATGCGTTAATCCGAAAATTAAGGTTCTGTTGACTTTTTATAAACAGCTTTGACCCGACATTTGATCTAGTTAGAGCGGGAATCAGAGGGTGCCCTTTTAAGGGTTTATTGCCCACATAAATACCAACTTATAACTACTTTCAATTTGACTAAACATCAGACCATTAATGATTAATCGATAAGTCAAACCTTAATTACGACAGTTTGACTTTTAAGCTAATAACTAAGCAAAACTCAAATAAGGAAGATCAAGGACACTTACCAAGGTCTAATGCACGACCAGAGATGCTTAGGGAATGGCCTTGAGCTCCAGAATTGATCAGAAGAGGAGTTGGGAAAGAATGATCAAAGTTTGCAAACATTGGGGCTTTATATAGTGTTCTTGATCCATCAAGATCATGACAAACAAGGCTATACATGATACCTGATGATTAACAAGTGTCCCTAAGGCCTAAGAATTAGTTTAGGCAGCTCTTGGTTGTGATTAAGGGCCATATAAGTCGTTTACCTGGGCTGAACAGACAACAGACGAGTTGCTGCATCTGGGATATGCTTACAGACCGTAAGGGTCCCAGCCTTACGGTCCGTAAGGACCAAGCCAGCACAACAGATCTTTCAAAAGTTGACAGTTTTGGCCCCCTGGACTTCCAAACTTGATTTTTAACATGGTTTCTTGCACTTGTAACCCCCAAACTTGACTTTTAAGGACCCCAAGTCATAAACCAACTATGTTAAGTCCCCGGTTATTAATACGATCACCGAAAAGTCTTAAATTTAAACGTTGACGCTTTTAACCCCTCGTATACGAATTTTATCGTAACTTTCTCATACGATAACGAAACTTGGTGAAATTTTTATCACTTATTCTCGTGAGTATAATTAATCATTACAAAGCTTTGGGTTCGCTAAAAGGTCACTCAGAGGTATACTTTAAATATGTTGACACATTTAACCCCTGTAGTTTGTAATCTCTCACTTTCTTTCACAATTAGTTTCGTATGATCCATGAATCATTCGTTTAAGGGTATAAACATCATGTAGGGTTATTGTAAAGTATATTTATCCATTGTTGACATTTTGAACCCTTATATTCACATACTTTCCTTGTTTGTCAACTTTAGTCCCTCTAGAGTGTTCTTTTACACGTTCAAAGCTTATGACACGTGTCAATACATTATAGGACGTGAATTTTCGAGGTGTTACATTCTCACCCCCTTAAAAGAAATCTCGACCTCGAGATTTGCCAAAATTATGGAAGTACTTTTTGTCGTATAATGGACTTGACTTCTATAGTATATCTGGAACCTTTCCAAGCTCTCAAAGTGACCCCTATATTAGGTACATGTGTCCTTTTGGAGCTTCTTAACCTGTCGATCCTCAATCGGTACAGGATGCTCATCACATCATAAATCTGCATATCCTTGAGTGATAATGCTTCTCAACTTATTGGTGAAACACTTCCTTAAATCATTAGTGTGTTAATGTATTGCGAGCTCCGCCAAGCCCCTTAAATAGGTTTTAGCTTATAAGATACTTGATCTTGATACATTCGATTTCCTTCGAATGATTCTATATATTCAGAGCTTAACTAGCCTGATAATTTAACAAATTTGGCACACCCTTCCTGGGTGATATCTTTTGTTGAACCTTATTCCTTAACAAGAATTTAGGAGGGTTGCTACTTTCATTAATTCTTGATTTTCTGTCGAATATTGGCAACTTATAGATGATTAGGGATTTGTAAGATCTTATTCGTTGTTTCCAATGCAACTTTCAGATCCTGATAAGTGGACTTCCCAAAGTCTCGTCCATCCAACGGATGTTTTGATATTTCATCTACACAAGGTCTCCAAAAGAGCCACCTTGGTACTTATATAACAACTATTATAGAAAAGCTTAAGGTGAGATGGTTATTCCAACCCTTACTCAAAACTAATTTTAAGGAATAGCTAATCTTTACAGTTAGTCGAACAAATCGACTATCCTGGGCAGCTGATGGCGATTCTTAATCGTTGCCTAATTAGGGTTGCGGTAAACAATGCCTAAGCAAAATGAACCGTCTTTCACAATTAACTATACCGAATTTTCAGGATATTGAGTTAGGCTATATGAACCCTCTATTTTAAAACTTAGTCAATCAGGGTTTTGATTCTTCCAATGATGGTACTAGCCGTCTTGGAGATTGTAACACCCTTTTTATGATAATCAGATTACTTAATATAATACATGAGTTTATACAAAAATCCCAATTTAGAAAATGTTTACGATTCAAAATACCAAACATGATCATGTTAATTACTAAACGAAAGTTTAAAGTAACTTCTACTAGTCACTACCGACTAGTTTAAAACCTTAGGACATAGTTAACAATTCATCTACAACAAAACCATTGTCTAAAACAAAGTTAAGTTAACGCGGAAGCTACAAAATGCGTGTTCGGTTCTTCGACAGTGCTTGACCGCCATCCGGAATCCCACCATAGTCACCTAAGGTCAAAACCACTAAAAACATTAGTTTTGGCATTGACATAATACGTGTAAACACGTTCCAACATCAAATCAATTAAAAGAAAATAAAAATCTGATTTTGATCCTCCCGCGTGTCGCGGCAGGAGACATCAAATCCGTCGCGACTAACGACGGCTTCCGCGTGTCGCGGGGGTATTCATGTCTTCCTCCGCGTGGCGCGGGGGAACACGTTTTCCAGCAGGTGCAGGTTTAAAACCTGCATTTCTGCCCAGCTCCGAAAATTTTTAAAATTCTAACTTTAAAAGGTCATAACTTTTCACTCGCTAGTCCGTTTTAACCGATTCTTTTTCCTATGAGTCCGTAATAAAATTACGGATCCAACCATGTAAGTTTCACATTACGGAAACCAAGATACCGACATTCGGTTCACGATTTCCTTATTTCAATTATTCAACCCATTGTTGTAAGTGCATAGCACCATTTTTCAACTCTTAAAACTTTTCGGACATAATTACCCAAATTCCCGGGCTCATAAATTTTGCACATTCGCGCCATTCCATGGCTTCGCGATCCCTTGGATCTAGTTACTTGTTTCATCGGAATTCAAGCATTCCGTTTCAAGCAACCCCTTTTTATTTATCTTCTATTATTTGACCCAAGTTCCCGGGTTCTTAGACTTAGATTTATATAACCAAATCATTAGTATGGTACAATCCATCATTTAACGAAGTATGAGACTTTCAAGTCTCTACTCTCGTGATTCTTTTTTAAAAGCATCGTTTTGACCCGTTTGGCTATTCAGTGAAAACCATCACTTCATTGACTAGCCAAACTAAGTTCCAAATCTTTACTTTGACCCGTTTGATGGTCGAGTGTACTTCGCCACTTTAACGACGCATCAAACATATTCATTACACTACAACATCATTCACACAACAAAACTAAACATTTGCACATAATTTAACGGGGCTTAAGCCACGTACCTTTAAAGCACACCTTTTCCGCGGGTATCACCTCCGGCGTGTCCACTTGACGTTCCGGATTCCTTGCCTAAAGAGTTCAATTCATAACAAGATTAGAACTCTTCCATAAGCTTTAACGCATTATTTCTTAACATATTCAAATCTGCGTTTTACCCAACCTTTAACATTTTAACCCTCTTTTAGGCATTTTATCAAACACCTAGCGGGTCAGATTTTTACATGATCTAAACCAAGTTCATGACTCGATTTTTATCACCCAAATTACTTCAATTTGACCACATGTCTATATGTTAACATCAACAACTTAGAGTTTTCCTCATAATTTCAGTTTACACTAGAACAAGAGTTTTAATCCTAGTGTTCATCAAGTTCTACTAGCATACTAATCACCCACTATGGTGATTTTAATTTATACAATTATCATGCAAGAATTTGACAAGAAATCATCTAGGGTTTGTCTCTAAACCTTACTTTACTTCCAATTTCATGTTTACAACACATAATCAAGCTCTACATTCGATTTTGATCACATGCATGAACTTTGAATCGAATGAAAATGACCTAATTCAACATACCTTATGATCCCCTTGACGAGGTGATCACGATTCCATGTTTAGATTCCGATTTCTACTGGATTTTGGCCTTCAATTTGAGAGTTTAGTAGATATTTAGGTTTTGGAAGTGTGGGTGTCGCCCCCTTCCTGTTGTTGATCGACCAGACCTCAATTGAGGTGTTTGGTTTGTTTTATTTTACTAAATATTAGTATCTTAAGTTTCAATTTTAACAACTTAAGTCCCTCCACTCTTATTTAGTTTATTTCTTTGGCTTTTTAACTCATTCATGTGTTACTACAAGACTCCTAACTAACTGGGTTATTTATCCTAGTTAGTTTATTCTTGTTTATTTTACACTTTATAATTCTAATATAAAGTTTTGTATTTTCGGGATGTTACAAGTCCACCCCCCTTAAAAAGGGTTTCGTCCCCGAAACCGTAATACGTACCAAATAGTTTAGGGTAGAGCCGTTGCATCTCTTCTTCTGATTCCCACGTGGTATCCGCACCCTTCCTGTGCTCCCACTTAACCTTCACTTGGTTAATTACTTTGTTCCTCAGACTCTTCTCTTTTCGATCTAAGATTGCAATTGGCCTCACTGCATAGTTGAGGCTGTTATCCACCTCAATGTCATCATAGCGGATACGAGCAGTTTCATCTGCTAAGCATTTTCGGAGATGTGACACATGGAATGTGTTATGAATTCCACTCAACTCCTCGGGTAGTTCAAGGCGATATGCTACCTTACCAACCCGTTCAGTGATCCTGAATGGCCCAATGAACCTCGGACTCAACTTTCCTCTTTTTCTGAACCGTATAATTCCTTTCCATGGCGATACTTTTAGCATTACTTTATCGCCAACTTGAAATTCAATAGGCCTATTTCGCTTATCCGCATACGACTTTTGTCGATCCTGAGCTGCCTTTAGGTGAGCTCGGACCACATCGATTTTCTCATTCGTAGTTCGGATTATATCAGTATGTGCTAATCCTCGTGGTCCCACTTCTCCCCAACACACTGGGGTTCGACACTTTCTACCATATAACATTTCATACGGGGACATTTTAATGCTCGATTGATAGCTATTGTTATATGAAAATTCGACCAAGGGTAGATGGACATCCCAACTACCCCCAAAGTCGATGATGCAAGCCCGTAACATATCTTCCAACGTTTGTATCGTTCTCACACTTTGCCCATCCGTTTGCGGATGATAAGCAGTGCTAATGAACAGTTTAGTTCCCATTTGCTCTTGGAATTCGCGCCAGAATTTAGAGGTAAACCGAGTATCTCTATCTGACACAATGGATATCGGCACTCCGTGACGTGCTATGATTTCATTGGTGTACACTTCCGACATCTTCTCGGATGTATAAGCCTCACGAATCGGAATGAAGTGAGCACTTTTTGTCAATCTATCCACGACTACCCATATAGCATCAAATCCGCGATTGGTTTTGGGCAATTTGGTTAACAAATCCATCGTGATTTGTTCCCATTTCCAAACTGGGATATCCAGCGGTTGCAACCTACCATATGGCTTTTGGTGCTCCGCTTTGACTTGTAAACAAGTCAGACACTTCTCCACATATTTCACAATATCTCTTTTCATTCCGGGCCACCAATAGTTTTGTTTTAAGTCATTATACATTTTGGTCGCCCCCGGATGAATTGAATAATGAGATTTATGGGCCTCGTCAAGTAGTCGCACTTTGGCCCCACACGTATTTGGAACCCAAATTCTTCCAAATCGAGTTTTCAATCCTTGGTTATCATCCTCCAGGTCTTTTAGCTGCCCAACTATCCTTTCCTTCTTCACATTTTCATCCTTGATTGCTTCAATTTGAGATTTTTGGATTTGTTCAAGCAAACCCGATGTCACAATTAGTTGCATCGATCGTACTCGAATAGGCGTATAATCTGTCTTTCGGCTCAACGCGTCTGCCACTACATTAGCCTTCCCGGGGTGGTAATGTATTTCACAATCAAAGTCTTTGACAGTTTCTAACCACCGCCTCTGCCTCATATTTAATTCCTTCTGATTGAAGAAATACTTTAAGCTTTTGTGGTCGGTAAAGATAGTGCACTTCACCCCATACAAGTAATGCCTCCATATCTTCAAGGCGAATACCACTGCTGCCAACTCGAGGTCATGGGTAGGATATCTCTTCTCATGAGTCTTTAGCTGCCTCGAGGCATAGGCTATAACCTTGCCCCGCTGCATCAAAACGCAGCCAAGTCCCGAATGCGATGCATCCGAGTAAACTACCATATCCTCCGTTCCATCCGGTAATGACAATACCGGTGCATGGGTCAATTTCTCCTTGAGCGTTTGGAACGCCCTTTCTTGATCCTCGGCCCAAATAAACTTTTCATCCTTTCGGGTTAGTTTGGTCAACGGCATAGCAATTTTGGAGAAATCTTGTATGAATCTCCGATAATAACCCGCAAGCCCCAAGAAGCTTCTGATATCCGAAGGTCTCTTTGGTGGAGTCCATCTTGACACAGCTTCTATCTTTGACGGATCTACTCACACCCCGTTTGCACTAATGATGTGCACAAGAAATTGCACCTCTCGTAACCAGAAGGCACATTTTGAGAATTTTGCATACAATTTCTCTTTCCTGAGCGTCTCCAACACTTCACGCAAATGACTTGCATGTTCCGCTTCATTCTTGGAGTATATCAAGATGTCATCAATGAACACTATCACTGACTTGTCTAGCATGGGTTTGCAAACCCGGTTCATGAGATCCATGAAAGCCGCGGGTGCATTAGTTAACCCAAAGGACATCACGAGAAACTCGTAATGTCCGTACCGTGTACGGAAAGCCGTTTTCGGTACATCCTCCTCTTTGACTTTTAACTGATGATACCCCGATCTGAGGTCGATTTTTGAGAACCAACTTGCACCTTGTAATTGGTCAAATAGGTCATCAATTCTTGGAAGCGGATATCGATTCTTTACCGTGAGTTTATTCAACTCCCGGTAATCAATGCACATACGCATGCTCCCATCCTTTGCCTCGGCTGCTGTTAACTGGAAGGATCTTGCTTTTTCTCTTGGTGTCTCAGTACGTGAGTTTTTCTCGGCTGCTGTTAACTGGAAGGATACACGTACTGAGACACCAAGAGAAAAAGCAAGATCCTTCCAGTTAACAGCAGCCGAGGCAAAGGATGGGAGCATGCGTATGTGCATTGATTACCGGGAGTTGAATAAACTCACGGTAAAGAATCGATATCCGCTTCCAAGAATTGATGACCTATTTGACCAATTACAAGGTGCAAGTTGGTTCTCAAAAATCGACCTCAGATCGGGGTATCATCAGTTAAAAGTCAAAGAGGAGGATGTACCGAAAACGGCTTTCCGTACACGGTACGGACATTACGAGTTTCTCGTGATGTCCTTTGGGTTAACTAATGCACCCGCGGCTTTCATGGATCTCATGAACCGGGTTTGCAAACCCATGCTAGACAAGTCAGTGATAGTGTTCATTGATGACATCTTGATATACTCCAAGAATGAAGCGGAACATGCAAGTCATTTGCGTGAAGTGTTGGAGACGCTCAGGAAAGAGAAATTGTATGCAAAATTCTCAAAATGTGCCTTCTGGTTACGAGAGGTGCAATTTCTTGTGCACATCATTAGTGCAAACGGGGTGTGAGTAGATCCGTCAAAGATAGAAGCTGTGTCAAGATGGACTCCACCAAAGAGACCTTCGGATATCAGAAGCTTCTTGGGGCTTGCGGGTTATTATCGGAGATTCATACAAGATTTCTCCAAAATTGCTATGCCGTTGACCAAACTAACCCGAAAGGATGAAAAGTTTATTTGGGCCGAGGATCAAGAAAGGGCGTTCCAAACGCTCAAGGAGAAATTGACCCATGCACCGGTATTGTCATTACCGGATGGAACGGAGGATATGGTAGTTTACTCGGATGCATCGCATTCGGGACTTGGCTGCGTTTTGATGCAGCGGGGCAAGGTTATAGCCTATGCCTCGAGGCAGCTAAAGACTCATGAGAAGAGATATCCTACCCATGACCTCGAGTTGGCAGCAGTGGTATTCGCCTTGAAGATATGGAGGCATTACTTGTATGGGGTGAAGTGCACTATCTTTACCGACCACAAAAGCTTAAAGTATTTCTTCAATCAGAAGGAATTAAATATGAGGCAGAGGCGGTGGTTAGAAACTGTCAAAGACTTTGATTGTGAAATACATTACCACCCCGGGAAGGCTAATGTAGTGGCAGACGCGTTGAGCCGAAAGACAGATTATACGCCTATTCGAGTACGATCGATGCAACTAATTGTGACATCGGGTTTGCTTGAACAAATCCAAAAATCTCAAATTGAAGCAATCAAGGATGAAAATGTGAAGAAGGAAAGGATAGTTGGGCAGCTAAAAGACCTGGAGGATGATAACCAAGGATTGAAAACTCGATTTGGAAGAATTTGGGTTCCAAATACGTGTGGGGCCAAAGTGCGACTACTTGACGAGGCCCATAAATCTCATTATTCAATTCATCCGGGGGCGACCAAAATGTATAATGACTTAAAACAAAACTATTGGTGGCCCGGAATGAAAAGAGATATTGTGAAATATGTGGAGAAGTGTCTGACTTGTTTACAAGTCAAAGCGGAGCACCAAAAGCCATATGGTAGGTTGCAACCGCTGGATATCCCAGTTTGGAAATGGGAACAAATCACGATGGATTTGTTAACCAAATTGCCCAAAACCAATCGCGGATTTGATGCTATATGGGTAGTCGTGGATAGATTGACAAAAAGTGCTCACTTCATTCCGATTCGTGAGGCTTATACATCCGAGAAGATGTCGGAAGTGTACACCAATGAAATCATAGCACGTCACGGAGTGCCGATATCCATTGTGTCAGATAGAGATACTCGGTTTACCTCTAAATTCTGGCGCGAATTCCAAGAGCAAATGGGAACTAAACTGTTCATTAGCACTGCTTATCATCCGCAAACGGATGGGCAAAGTGAGAAAACGATACAAACGTTGGAAGATATGTTACGGGCTTGCATCATCGACTTTGGGGGTAGTTGGGATGTCCATCTACCCTTGGTCGAATTTTCATATAACAATAGCTATCAATCGAGCATTAAAATGTCCCCGTATGAAATGTTATATGGTAGAAAGTGTCGAACCCCAGTGTGTTGGGGAGAAGTGGGACCACGAGGATTAGCACATACTGATATAATCCGAACTACGAATGAGAAAATCGATGTGGTCCGAGCTCACCTAAAGGCAGCTCAGGATCGACAAAAGTCGTATGCGGATAAGCGAAATAGGCCTATTGAATTTCAAGTTGGCGATAAAGTAATGCTAAAAGTATCGCCATGGAAAGGAATTATACGGTTCAGAAAAAGAGGAAAGTTGAGTCCGAGGTTCATTGGGCCATTCAGGATCACTGAACGGGTTGGTAAGGTAGCATATCGCCTTGAACTACCCGAGGAGTTGAGTGGAATTCATAACACATTCCATGTGTCACATCTCCGAAAATGCTTAGCAGATGAAACTGCTCGTATCCGCTATGATGACATTGAGGTGGATAACAGCCTCAACTATGCAGTGAGGCCAATTGCAATCTTAGATCGAAAAGAGAAGAGTCTGAGGAACAAAGTAATTAACCAAGTGAAGGTTAAGTGGGAGCACAGGAAGGGTGCGGATACCACGTGGGAATCCGAAGAAGAGATGCAACGGCTCTACCCTAAACTATTTGGTACGTATTACGGTTTCGGGGACGAAACCCTTTTTAAGGGGGGTGGACTTGTAACATCCCGAAAATACAAAACTTTATATTAGAATTATAAAGTGTAAAATAAACAAGAATAAACTAACTAGGATAAATAACCCAGTTAGTTAGGAGTCTTGTAGTAACACATGAATGAGTTAAAAAGCCAAAGAAATAAACTAAATAAGAGTGGAGGGACTTAAGTTGTTAAAATTGAAACTTAAGATACTAATATTTAGTAAAATAAAACAAACCAAACACCTCAATTGAGGTCTGGTCGATCAACAGCAGGAAGGGGGCGACACCCACACTTCCAAAACCTAAATATCTACTAAACTCTCAAATTGAAGGCCAATATCCAGTAGAAATCGGAATCTAAACATGGAATCGTGATCACCTCGTCAAGGGGATCATAAGGTATGTTGAATTAGGTCATTTTCATTCGGTTCAAAGTTCATGCATGTGATCAAAATCGAATGTAGAGCTTGATTGTGTGTTGTAAACATGAAATTGGAAGTAAAGTAAGGTTTAGGGACAAACCCTAGACGATTTCTTGTCAAATTCTTGCATGATAATTGTATAAATTAAAATCACCATAGTGGGTGATTAGTATGCTAGTAGAACTTGATGAACACTAGGATTAAAACTCTTGTTCTAGTGTAAACTGAAATTATGAGGAAAACTCTAAGTTGTTGATGTTAACATATAGACATGTGGTCAAATTGAAGTAATTTGGGTGATAAAAATCGAGTCATGAACTTGGTTTAGATCATGTAAAAATCTGACCCGCTAGGTGTTTGATAAAATGCCTAAAAGAGGGTTAAAATGTTAAAGGTTGGGTAAAACACAGATTTGAATATGTTAAGAAATAATGCGTTAAAGCTTATGGAAGAGTTCTAATCTAGTTATGAATTGAACTCTTTAGGCAAGGAATCCGGAACGTCAAGTGGACACGCCGGAGGTGATACCTGCGGAAAAGGTGTGCTTTAAAGGTACGTGGCTTAAGCCCCGTTAAATTATGTGCAAATGTTTAGTTTTGTTGTGTGAATGATGTTGTAGTGTAATGAATATGTTTGATGCGGCGTTAAAGTGGCGAAGTACACTCGACCATCAAACGGGTCAAAGTAAAGATTTGGAACTTAGTTTGGCTAGTCAATGAAGTGATGGTTTTCACTAAATAGCCAAATGGGTCAAAACGATGCTTTTAAAAAAGAATCACGAGAGTAGAGACTTGAAAGTCTCATACTTCGTTAAATTATGGATTGTACCATACTAATGATTTGGTTATATAAATCTAAGTCTAAGAACCCGGGAACTTGGGTCAAATAATAGATGATAAATAAAGAGGGGTTGCTTGAAATGGAATGCTTGAATTCCGATGAAACAAGTAACTAGATCCAAGGGATCGCGAAGCCATGGAATGGCGGGAATGTGCAAAATTTATGAGCCCGGGAATTTGGGTAATTATGTCCGAAAAGTTTTAAGAGTTGAAAAATGGTGCTATGCACTTACAACAATGGGTTGAATAATTGAAATAAGGAAATCGTGAACCGAATGTCGGTATCTCGGTTTCCGTAATGTGAAACTTACATGGTTGGATCCGTAATTTTATTACGGACTCATAGGAAAAAGAATCGGTTAAAACGGACTTACGAGTGAAAAGTTATGACCTTTTAAAGTTAGAATTTTTAAAATTTTCGGAGCTGGGCAGAAATGCAGGTTTTAAACCTGCACCTGCTGGAAAACGTGTTCCCCCGCGCCACGCGGAGGAAGACATGAATACCCCCACAACACGCGGAAGCCGTCGCGAGTCGCGACAGATTTGATGTCTCCTGTCGTGACACGCGGGAGGATCAAAATCAGATTTTTATTTTCTTTTAATTGATTTGATGTTGGAACATGTTTACACGTATTATGTCAATGCCAAAACTATTGTTTTTAGTGGTTTTGACCTTAGGTGACTATGGTGGGATTCCAGATGGCGGCCAAGCAATGTCGAAGAACCGAACACGCATTTTGTAGCTTCCGCGTTAACTTAACTTTGTTTTAGACAATGGTTTTGTTGTAGATGAATTGTTAACTTTGTCCTAAGGTTTTAAACTAGTCGGTAGTGACTAGTAGAAGTTACTTTAAACTTTCGTTTAGTAATTAACATGATCATGTTTGGTATTTTGAATCGTAAACATTTTGTAAATTGGGCTTTTTGTATAAACAAATGTATTATATTAAGTAATCTCATTATCATAAAAAGGGTGTTACAACACTGTCCCCAGTGTCTTCTTTTGCAGTTTTTACATTCGGGTTTTATCGCACTTTCGCTTATGATCCTTCAACACACGGTCCACAGCGTTATTTACGGTTGTATTTATCATAGCCTGAAACTCGGTGCTTGTTAAGTTCAGTCTTGCATCATCATTCTGATCAACTGTATGATTGTGATCTTCAGAGGAGTCAGCCATGGTGAAGCTTTGAAGGCTACAAATCATGTAGTAATAATTTGCTTAATTATATTGAATGGTCGAATTTGATGATTAAATAGCCATGGTGCAAATAAACCATGTAGGCCAATAGATAGTATTAAATTTATTTGATTATGTTTTGCCTAGGTTTTTAAATAAAGGGTTATTAGATTTTATCACCCTCAACTATTGTCTATTGGCCACTGCCACCCCCAACTATCACTTTGACGCCCGTCACCCCCAACTTAACACTTAGTGTGTTCTGTCACCACGTCGTTAACCGATCCCTAACTTTTGAACCTGTTACTACACTTTTTGGGGTGTCATAGGGATCTTGGGAAGGTTTTAGGGATCTTAGAACACCCCCAAAAGTATAATAACAGGATCAAAAGTGAGTGATCTGGTGACAGAACACACTAAGTGTCAAGTTGGGGGTGACGGGAATCAAAGTGATAGTTGGGGGTGGCAGCGGCCAATGGCCAATAGTTAAGGGTGATAAAATCCAATAACCCTTAAATAAACCATCTTTGGTGTTTAAACGGAATATAATCCTTAATATTTCTTAGACAGGGGACATAAATCACGACTGTCAATGTCGCACCGACATTTTATATAGCACTAAGGCTTGTTCCAAAGGACTCTTGATGGCATAGGATCCTTGTCACTAGGGAAAATTTTAAAACATAATCGATGATTCCTTTGGATCAGAAAATTTCATAGTTCATTGTCTTGACAAGAAGTTATGAGATAAAACTATCTTTTTCATGTATTCATCTTTGCCCGTAGGTATATATCCCAAAATGGATGTTTTGATGTGTACATCATGTTCGACGTTTACTAGCCATGATTCCTATTGATCGCTTATGCTAAATAAGGGGTTTAAAAATTCCTAATATAAAGACGACAAGTGTGATTTATCGCATCACTGTTGCCGGGAGTGTTAACATGTTTGCAGATGTTAACAAGGATCTGAATCTCTTTTTAAACAGGTTTTACCATCTTAGCTAGGTCTTTAATGACATTCAAGCTAGGTTATACCTTTTAAGATTTTCTTTAACATGTATATTGGCAGGGAAGGAATGATACTTATTTTATTCAGGATTTGAATCCTTATTTATAAGTTAATAATAGCACAAATGGTCTAGTCACGTAGACAAGTTTAATTTATAAGTCATGATTCTCGTAGAATCAAGGTATTTAGGCTCGAACGTTGTTCATTGCCTTTTCTTGACAGGGAGTTGTAGGCTACCACTGTCTTTAGTCTCAGAGGACGTTAATTATAGCCCGTGGGCACTTCATCCTTAAGGGATTATTATATAAATAAGGGGAATTAGAATAACCCAATTTAAGAATGACTTATGTGATTTTACCGGATCACATTTTTTTTTCTTTTCAAGCATGTTAATATGCATTCAAATGTTAACAGGGATTTGAATCCTTTGAATAGGTTTCACCATCTTGGCCATGTCTAAAATGACACGTGGCTAGGTCTTACCCTTAATATTCTTTTTAATATTTAACGCAGAACAATCCTAAATTGAGATGTTAATAAGGATCTGAATCTAATTGAGGAACTGCCATCTTGGCCCTGTTTTTAGAATAACACATGGGCCAGGTCTTGTTCTTTTTAGATTTTACCATTTTATTATAATGGCAGATCCTATAAAAGGAATGTTACTATTCATATTTTATGTTCATATATAATGATGTAAATAACCTTTGGATAAAACGTTCCAAGGATTTCTGAAAGAGGTACAGAATTGCCCTGGACGGGACTTGAAAGGATGATGTTGTCCATGAAGGGACTGAAAGATAAGTATGCCCTTATAACGACTTACTAAGGAAACGAACTTCAGCAAAAGGAGTTTCTTCTTCACTTTATTTCTGAATGTTTTCTCCCTGGATGCACATTTCATCCTAGCCGCGGTACGAAGCTCAGCATTTCAAGGCTCCGGGTGTGGAGAAATTTTAATACGGCTTCTTTGCTTGGCGACGTATCCAATATATATAAAAATCAGAAGCAAAAATTTCCAGATTAGGATTGAGAGTATTCCTATGTTAAGTCTAGACTCAGAAAGTTAAGGAATGTGCTACTGTGTCACTGAGATTAAACACCAAAGACTAGTGTTTAATTCACTTAGTGTTGGCTCTGATACCAACCTGTCACACCCCGATATTTCCACGCATTACCGGTGGGCCCGGTGGAGAGTATCGTGACGTAGTTGATATCATCATAGTCAAACAACACAATTTTAAATGCACAGCGGAAGCAAAAGATAAATATATTACAAACCGATATAAAGTAATATCCAAATATTACAAACGGGATGTAAAAGATCCACAGGCGGATCATATATAAAGGAAACATAGTTCATCAGATTTAAATGCATCCAAGCTTGCGAGACTCTTATTGATGCTAAGGAGAGGCCAGCCTATTACGAGTAGTACCTGCACTTAACCTTTTTGGGAAAATACGTCAGTTTACACTGGTAAATACAATTAACTGACTCATTTTGAAAATGGTAAAAAAATTGATTTGAATGCACGTGGCACAAAACATTTTATAACTTGGGATAATTATTTGAATATAATACTTGTAAAAGAATTACATGTTCGTTATGCGTTCAGTAGCCCGGTTCGTGCCGGGTTAAAGATCAATAGACACACCACAGGTATAATGCCCACAAGGTTGAATCCTTTAAGTGGGATACCAGTTTTTACATATGCAGTTGTCAGGTGTACGGCTACACCCCGTGCTTAGGTCGTGGTCATTTCGTAAATGATGCCAAGGATATCCGGGACATGGTCATTAACCCCCCAAAGGCGTTAAGCAAACAAAACATATTTTAAACGGGTCATCTCGATAATACTTAACCACCAATCGATTAAGGTCGAATGCCCGACCAAGCGGTATTTTATATACCGTACCCCAAGCCCGTGTTGGTGCATATGTCTGTTGACTTCGTCTTATATCGAGTCTCGGTTTCGTTGCAGATCTGAACAAGAATGATGTAATCATCTTTGATGATGACATCATAAAGATGACATCACAATATGACATCATGTTATTGCATCATCACACAAAACATGAATCAGTAGGTTAGATGTACATGAAATAGTATTTTTATATTATTTTTGGGAGGTTTCGCTTGAATTGAATGATGTGAGTTCGCTTGAAATATCAGGGTTCGCTTGAAAATTTGGTGCAGTTTGAAGCGAAACACTGGCTTTCGCTTGAAATATCAGGGTCCGCTTGAAAATCGTTTGAGATATATCTGATTGTGTGTAAGTTGGAATATGTAATCACGTGTTCTATGTCAGAATACATGCGATCTTATCTGTGTACATCAGCGAGATATTAAAGTTGTATGTCACTTTTGTTGTTGCACTCTGATAAAGTGTGGTTTGATTCTCTCGAAAATCAGAATTCACGTGAAAAATGCATCAAGTTTCGAGAAAAGTTGTTTAGTAGTGCAATCGGTGACATTTATTGTTTGCATGTGAAATTTATTGTTGCACTTTGATCAAGTAAGGTTTAGTTTTATTGAAAATCAGAATTCACGTGAAATCTGAATCCATTCATTGCATTTGTCTGCTCAACATTGAGGTCCAATCAAGTCTCATTGTTAATTGAAAATTAAAAGTCTTAAAGACTTTATTGAATAGCCAAATACATCTGTTGATATCGAGGACTGTATGTTTGCATGTGATATGTTGTTGGCCATTATAGTGTGCATGTGATTATTAAGTGAGTTGTCGGCCCATGTGATCATTAATTTGATCATTCATTCAAGGATTGAAGCCCAAAATTTTTCTGGTTAAGGAGTTGTTTTGTGCGAGAAGCCCAGTTCATTCAGTAATCTCACTTGAACAACATTGAAACGAGTTCGCAAATCTTTGACACGAGTCTTAGATTGATTTCACAAACACACACTTTCACGTATTCAGTTTGTTTAAACTGATCGTTTATTTGTTTGTTTGCAGGTACTCCGTGGTATTTGTCAAGCATCGAATACCCGTCCAAGCGGATTCTCACTCGATTCGTTATCACCAGATTTTTGTCACTCAATCGGATATTCATCTGATTAAGTGGTTTGATAAAGTGATTGAACTGATCTTAGACTGTGTGAATTTTCGTATTGTTTGAAAATATGTCTTTGAAAATCTTTCAATAACGAAACATGGATTGTGAGTCGTATCGTGTTCAGAATCCAGCAGATATTGCACAGAAGAAATTTGATAGTTTTACGGGTATGAAGGGAGAGTCTACAAAAGAATTGATTGATCGATATTGCCATCTAGTTTTGGAGATGGGGAGATTAAAGATAACCAAGGCTAATGAGGTGTGGGTTGACAAGTTGGCGAATGCTTTACCAAAGGATGTGTGGGGTGCTTATTTGATGGAGTTGAAAAACAATTCAAATTATTATTATCTCAACCTTAGTGCATTCGTCGAGAAGATTGAAGCTCAAGAACTTGAGTTCCAAAAGATTAGAAAATTGAAGTATGATTCAGGAGAGAAGTGTTTAAACTGTGAAAAATCTGAATCAGACAATGCTAAATTCTTGAAGGATTTGGAGAGTCTGACATTGGAAATCAAAAATTTGAAGGATGAGAAGAAATCTGATGATAAAATGATTCTTGAACTGCAGGAAAATTATGAGAAATTGAAATCTGAAAATGTCAAACTATTAAGTGATTTGGACAGTTTGACATTGGAAAACAAAATTTTGAAAGAAAAAGAAAAAGATTTTGAAAATGAAAAATTAAAATTTGAAAAAAAAAATCAAAGTCAAATGAAGATTTTAGAAGATGAGAAATCTGCTATTTTTAAAAATAATCTTGAAAAACAGATTGAAATAAACTCTCATCTTCAGAAAATCATTCGGCTTGAAAATGAAGCTGAAAAAGCTCGGATTAAAATCAAAGAGCTTGAAGAAAAATTGAAAGGTTTTGAGACTTCGTCATCAACACCAGATTATCCATGTCCAAAACCGATCAATTCTGTTCCAATAAGTGACAATGTCACAAATTTTGACAAAGTCAAAATTGAAGATTGCGATGACAAAGCTGATGATGAAAAAGAAAAGAAAAGAAAAATATTTTTAGAATTACAAGAAAAATTTCAAAATACTGTTTTGCAGTCTACTGAAATAGGTGAATGCTCAAAGCAAAAACCTGTTAAGAAGATTGTAGAACAGAAACAAAAAGTTAAAAATTTTAAAAATGAAAATAAAAGCTCATCAGTTCAGTCATCCAATCATTATGAAAAACCACAAAAATTTTAAAAACAAAACTTACAAAAAGTTGGTAATCAATGGTGCAGGTTTGACCACAGTGCTCAAATGCCAAATCAAGGATACAAGAGGAGACATGAGTACTATAAGGCAAATCAATGCTATGATCTGAGAGTTTGGTATGATGGTGGTGAATGGTATGATAACAGGGTGTGCTACACTTGTGGAGTGAGAGGACACATTGCTGTTAACTGCCAGAGCTGGAGTTATGAGACGAGAAGATGCTTTGAATGCAATATAAAAGGTCATATTGCCAAAGATTGCCCAATGAGATCAAAGGGACGATCGAGGGCTGATTCTCAGAAATTGGCAAAGAAACCAGTCAATGTCAAGCCCAAAGAACAGAAAGTTCAAGAATCAAAAGTTCAAGAACAGAAAGTTCAAGAAAAGAAAGTGAAGCTTTCACAGGGGCAGAAAGACAGACTGAGGAAGAAGAGAAAGAAGGCAAGAGAATATTTGAAGAAAATTTTGTCCTCGGGTACAACGGTTAATTCAGATAAAAGTTCTGATAAATCGTCTTGCTCTCCAAAGAATGACAAATCAAGCAAAACAAATTCATCAGATACAAATCTGAGGACAGAATGGTGTGTGAAGAAAGAAAATGTTCCTGGCGATGAATTTGTTTCTTCAGAAACAAAGGAGCAACGTGTTGGCGATGAATCTGACTCGTCAAAGTCAGAAGAGCCACCTGTTGAGCAAAAAGAAGAAAATTCAGTTTCGCCAATAGATGATATCAACTTTCCACGATTGCAGACTGAAAATTTGAAACAAAAAGTTGGTAAAGTAAAAAGTTCGAATCAATTCTATTCTGAAAAGAAAGAATTCGATGTCGAAAAGGCTTTTAATAGCAAAGTAAAACATATCTTTGGAAAGATGATCGAGGGTAAGGTAAAAGGGGTTAAAGAATTTTATGAATCAAAAAGGTATGTTCAAAACATCCAAGGACAGTCAGGCTTGGGTAAATCTCTTTAACTGAAAAACTTGACTTGCCGGAGCTCCCAAGTTGGTAATCGTGGAGCAGGAATCGGCATATTTCTTGAGAAATTCACTTTGGTGATATTTCGACTTACAAGTTTAATCAAGGACATTAAGTTGTACTTGATTTAACTATCTTACAAGTGGTATTGTTTTTTTGTGAAAAACTGAAAAGTGTTAAAGTTTTTACAAGTGGATTGTGAAAGGACAATGTGATGAAAACCCCATGTTTGTGAAACGACAAACAAAACTAATTTTCCAGAAAAACCATTTTGATTAAAACAAACTTAAGTGTTTTGAAATCATAATGGGAAAATAGTTTGTTGTCAGGGGGAGTTCTGATTGTTTATGCCAAGTGGATGGCGAATTGAAGCAATTCTCATCAGTTTGTCACGTTTTTTGTACAGTTTAATGCTTTCAATTTCAAATTTTCTCAGAAAATCAAAATTGAAACATATTTTGAGTTTAGGGGGAGAAAAATTTTTAAAAAATTATTAGAAAATTTGAAAAATGCCAAAAACATTGAAAAATTCAAAATGAGTTTTGTTGTGAAAAAGAGGAAATGATAGTAAATCAGTTGGACTATCACAGCATGCTAAAGAAATGAAATGTCAAATGTGATAAGCGATCTTACTAAAGATGTGACGATAGGCTTAGCTAGACTAGTAGATTTGCGATAACGATACAAACTTAAATGAAAAAGCCTAGTTCTAGTGGGAAACATGGTCAAAAGCATAGTACTTAGTTTTGTCCTTCTTGATTGTGTGCCTACTCAGTAATCGCTGATTGTCGAAAGACATAAAACTGGTTAAGTCTGTGAACTTTCACAACTTTGCTAAAAAAATCGCTGTGATTGTGTATTTCATTTTGCCAAGATTTAAACTTGTTTTATTTCTTTATTTTGTTTAAGCATTGGACATCCTCTGCGTATACGTGAGTATCGACCTGGATGTTATTGCCTAAACGTTCTGCTTTATTTTCTTTGGTGTTTCGTTTAAGCTTTGGACCTCCTCTGCGTATACGGAAGTATCGACCTGGTGGTTAAAGCCTAAACAACTTCAACTTGTTTTATTTTCTTATTTTGTTTAAACATTGGACTTTCTCTGCGTATACGGAAGTATCGACCTGATTGTTAATGTTTAAACATTCTACTTTGTTTTCGCATAAATCACAGTTGATAAAAGTTTAAAGGCATTACTTGAGTTAGTGTATTGCATGATGAGGAGATATGCTGAGATCGTGGGGTCCATAAGAACTTAGTGCAAAATTAATATACCTTAACGTATCAGTAAGCATTTCGAAAGTTTTTAGATTGAGTTTAAGAGGACAACTATATCGTCAATCTATGTTAATCGTTTAGAACTTAATATGTTTAAAGCTTAACGGTGCTAGTGATTGGTCACATAAACTGATATGATCCTCTTACACAAACTCACAAAAATATGTATGTAAATATTTCTTTACTGCTTTTCTTTAAACAAAAATTCCAAAAAGATTTTAGTGTGTTTTAGCATAAATTTTTGAAAAATCCAAAAAGATTTTCGACAACTGATGTTGGAGAGCTGATATTCAAAATTCTAAGTGCTAAACAGGAAGAACAAGAAGTTTGGGAAAGGTTGTTTGAAACGAGAAATGTTTTTTTGAAATGACTAAATGGATCATTAATTTGAAACCAATTTTAAACATTTTAAAATCAAGTGGTAAGCATAAAGTTAAATCTTACTGTTGGTTAGAGTGTATGCAGGTATGCAGCTAGTAAATTCCAGACTGCGATCCCAGCTTGTAGAAAGGGGGAGTCTGTAGACGTAAAAGCCAGGTTTCTGATCTTGTTGCTACGGAGTGCCAGGAGATGGTCCTGAATCTGTGAAAGCTGCTAATGCTGAGAAGATAGAGAGTGCTATATCAGATTACGATCCCGGAACAACGTAAGGGGGAGTCTGTTAGCAATAGAGTGATTGAAGAGAGAGTGTGAAGACTGATTAAGACTGAAGTTTTGACATACTAAAGTCTCGTACTGAAGACTCCGTTAACATCCAAGGGGGAGACTGTTGGTGCATATGTCTGTTGACTTCGTCTTATATCGAGTCTCGGTTTCGTTGCAGATCTGAACAAGAATGATGTAATCATCTTTGATGATGACATCATAAAGATGACATCACAATATGACATCATGTTATTGCATCATCACACAAAACATGAATCAGTAGGTTAGATGTACACGAAATAGTATTTTTATATTATTTTTGGGAGGTTTCGCTTGAATTGAATGATGTGAGTTCGCTTGAATTGAATGATGTGAGTTCGCTTGAAACATCAAGTGTTTGTTTCAAGCGAAACCCAGTACACTATATATAGGTGGGCTTAGCTTCTCATTTGTATTAAGTTCCTTCAGAAGTGTAACGTTACTCTGCCGGATTGTCAAGTCATATATGAATGAGAAGTGTAGTTTAAAGTGATATTCTTCTGTTTTCTACTCCATTCTCTTTGATTCAACCTGTTTGTGTGATTCCGCCACATAAACAGTGGTATTTTGACTCAGATTGACTCATTTGATCGTCAATACGATCCTACAGCCCGTATAAGGGAAAATAAGTTAAAAGTATTTACCTGAGCTAAATATAAATTCAATCACAACCGTATCAAATCAGCAAGTACAGATAGCTTTTACTGGGCTCCTATATCTGGAATGAAGGTTTTTAATAACCTATTAGAATCCTAACGGGTCTTAATTAAGCCTAAACTTAGACCGGTTAGTTTTCAAAAGGAAGATACGGTTCAAACGCATGATAAGGCGAAGACCGGTTTAGAATGTGGTTTTGACCCGGCAAGCTTGTATGCTTGTTTAATATGGGTAACTTAAACACATTCTAGATTTTGAGATGAAAACGATATGGTTTGACCCGTTTCGGCTAAATTATGCAAACTAGTTACAAAAGCCGATCCGAACGCGAAAAGTGCGTAACGGGTAACCATATGAGTCATATACAAGTTTCCTAAGTTAATATGCTTTAAATATGTTGTGATATCAGTAGGATACCTTTCATTATGCCCAAAACGAGTTTAATTTCAATTTAAGCCCCGAAGGGGTATTTTGGTCATTTTAAAGATTATAAAAGGGATTATTTATAGTTCTGAGATTCGGGTCTGAAATAATCAGTAAAACAACTTAACTTAATAGGTTATATCAGTTGGTGATAAGTCTTATGTGAAAAAAATGGTTTTAAACCCATACTAGGCGTTTAATACGCGTAAAAAGCCATTTTAAGCGATTTCCGGGTTATATAGGAAATCTGAGTTTTCTGATCAGGTTATAAAGTTAAAATACTTTATTTATTATATAAAATCAGTAGCAATTGGATTGGTGTCAAAATATTATGTAGAACTCATTTTATGAATAAAAAGGGTATATTCGGTATTTACCGAATCAAGGTCATAACCTTAGGTTATGAGCAGGTTAAAAATAATTAAAAATCTTTAAAAATCCCAAAATATTATGTTACTTCAGTGGGTAAAAGGTTTGGTGTCAAAAATTGGGTTTAGATAGGCTTTATGCTAATGACGCCGTTTAATTACTAAAAAACGTTCTAATTACGTCATTGAGCATAACTCCTAATCTAGACCTCAAACTGATGTGAAAATTTAGGGACATGTTTACAAATCAGTAATAAAGATTATTGTCCTTTCATATTTCCAAAATTATCGTTTTATAGTTAAAAGGGCATTATGGTCAACATTAAGCAATTAACGGAAACATGTAAACGAATAGGGAAAACAACGAACCAATCACAGAGGGTTATACCAACATGTAACCTGGTCCTAAGGAAGCCCTAAGGCATTTCTAAACCCATCTAAATCGGTTCAGAACTGAAGTCAAAGCAAAAGTCAAAGTTTTGCGACTTTCGGTTCCGAACCGGGTCTAAACAGAAAATTGTCGGATCAAACAAGCTTAGACCAGTTCTTATACTTATTACCAAGTTATATGAGTGACAAAATAGGTTACATGCCTTCTACATTGCTAATTATGCGTAAATCCAAAAATTAAGGTTCTGTTGACTTTTTATAAACAGCTTTGACCCGACATTTGATCTAGTTAGAGCGGGAATCAGAGGGTGCCCTTTTAAGGGTTTATTGCCCACATAAATACCAACTTATAACTACTTTCAATTTGACTAAACATCAGACCATTAATGATTAATCGATAAGTCAAACCTTAATTACGACGGTTTGACTTTTAAGCTAATAACTAAGCAAAACTCAAATAAGGAAGATCAAGGACACTTACCAAGGTCTAATGCACGACCAGAGATGCTTAGGGAATGGCCTTGAGCTCCAGAATTGATCAGAAGAGGAGTTGGGAAAGAATGATCAAAGTTTGCAAACATTGGGGCTTTATATAGTGTTCTTGATCCATCAAGATCATGACAAACAAGGCTATACATGATCCCTGATGATTAACAAGTGTCCCTAAGGCCTAAGAATTAGTTTAGGCAGCTCTTGGTTGTGATTAAGGGCCATATAAGTCGTTTACCTGGGCTGAACAGACAACAGACGAGTAGCTGCATCTGGGACATGCTTACGGACCGTAAGGGTCCCAGCCTTACGGTCCGTAAGGACCAAGCCAGCACAACAGATCTTTCAAAAGTTGACAGTTTTGGCCCCCCGGACTTCCAAACTTGATTTTTAACATGGTTTCTTGCACTTGTAACCCCCAAACTTGACTTTTAAGGACCCCAAGTCATAAACCAACTATGTTAAGTCCCCGGTTATTAATACGATCACCGAAAAGTCTTAAATTTCAACGTTGACACTTTTAACCCCTCGTATACGAATTTTATCGTAACTTTCTCATACGATAACGAAACTTGGTGAAATTTTTATCACTTATTCTCGTGAGTATAATTAATCATTACAAAGCTTCGGGTTCGCTAAAAGGTCACTCAGAGGTATACTTTAAATATGTTGACACATTTAACCCCTGTAGTTTGTAATCTCTCACTTTCTTTCACAATTAGTTTCGTATGATCCATGAATCATTCGTTTAAGGTTATAAACATCATGTAGGGTTATTGTAAAGTATATTTATCCATTGTTGACATTTTGAACCCTTATATTCACATAATTTCCTTGTTTGTCAACTTTAGTCCCTCTAGAGTGTTCTTTTACACGTTCAAAGCTTATGACACGTGTCAATACATTATAGGACGTGAATTTTCGAGGTGTTACAACAAGATGATTCGATTCTCGCTCGCTAATGGTGATCAACTATGTGTCTATGGTGAAGTCACGTCAAAGAAACTCCAACTCATGTTATGTGTACAGGCTAGCAAGTATCTCCGCAAGGAATACCAAGCTTTTCTGGCACACATTGTAGTAGCGGAGAAAAAGGAAGTTAAGGAGGTGAAAGACGTCCCCGTTGTTTGTGAATTCCCCACCGTTTTTCCTGAAGATCTTCCTGGGTTACCACCAAGTCGTGATATCGACTTTCGCATCGACCTCATTCCTGGAGCAAACCCTGTTGCAAGAGCTCCTTATCGACTCGCTCTGTCCGAAATGCGTGAACTCTCAAGCTAGCTCCAGGAATTGCTTGACAAAGGCTTTATTCGCCCTAGCACCTCTCCTTGGGGCGCACCAGTCCTTTTCGTCAAAAAGAAGGATGGGTCGTTCCGGATGTGCATTGACTATCGGGAATTGAATAAGCTGACAATCAAGAACCGTTACCCCTTACCTCGCATCGATGATTTGTTTGACCAACTATAGGGTGCTACGTGTTTCTCCAAGATCGATCTATGCTCAGGCTACCACCAGCTACGCATACAAGAGGAGGATATTCCCAAAACCGCTTTTCGCACTCATTATGGTCATTATGAATTCGTTGTTATGCCTTTTGGTTTAACCAACGCACCCGCGGTTTTTATGGATCTGATGAATCGCGTGTGTAAACCTTTTCTCGACTGCTTCGTCATCGTGTTCATCGATGATATCCTGATCTATTCCAAGTCGAAAGCCGAACACGCGCAACATCTATGTTTGGTTCTCGAGCTACTTCAGGGGAATCGACTCTATACCAAGTTCTCCAAGTGTGAATTCTTGCTGGAGGAGGTTCAATTCTTCGGTCACATTGTCAATAGTCAAGGTATTCACGTCGATCCCGCGAAGATTGATGCCGTCAAGAGTTGGATTACACCTAAGAACCCGTCTGAAGTCCGTTCTTTTCTCGGACTAGCGTGCTATTATCGCCGATTTATCGAAGGATTCTCTAACATCGCTGTGCCGCTTATCTCTCTCACGCAAAAAGACAAGCCTTTTGTTTGGGGAACTGAATAAGAGACTGCATTTCAAACCCTCAAGTATATGCTTTGCAATGCTCCTGTTCTCACTCTACCCGACGGAAACGATGACTTTATCGTCTATTGTGATGCCTCGAACCTTGGTCTTGGTTGTGTCCTTATGCAGCAAGACAAGGTTATTGCTTACGCATATCGTCAGCTCAAGATACACGAGAAGAACTATACAACCCACGACCTCGAGCTAGGCGTAGTTGTTTTTGCGTTAAAGATCTGGCGACACTACCTTTATGGTACCAAGTGTACGATCTTCACCGATCACAGGAGCCTAGAACATATCTTTGACCAGAAGGAACTAAATATGCGTCAACGCCGGTGGGTAGAACTTCTCAACGATTATGACTGTGAGATTCGTTATCATTCTGGCAAAGTAAATGTCGTTGCCGATGTTCTCAGCAGACGGAGTTATTTGCACAGCGTCCGTAATATCCAAGCCTAGTATGATCTCGAAACCCTCATCCGCGAAGCCCAGCATGCTTGTTTTAATGAGCACACTTTGAAGAAGGAATGGATTATCAATGATGGAGCCCAGCTAGTGAATAAGTCGATTGGGATATTTCATTATCTGGACCGAATTTGGATCCCTAAACGGACCAATTTACGACAAATTTTGATGGACGAAGCCCATAAATCCCGATATTCTATTCATCCCGGTGCCGACAAGATGTACCAGGACCTGCGCTACAAGTACTGGTGGCCGGGCATGAAGAGGGATATCGCCCTCTATGTTTCAAAATGCCTAACCTGTTCGAAGGTCAAGGCTGAGCAGCAACGACCCTCTGGTTTACTCGTTCAGCCCGAGATCCCTGTGTGGAAGTGGGAGAGTATAGCTATGGATTTCGTAACAAAACTTCCGCGAACGCCCTCAGGTCACGACAACATCTGGGTAGTCGTTGACCGTTTGACCAAATATGCTCACTTTTTGCCAATACAAGAAGACTACAAGGTAGAAAAATTAGCCCGAATCTACACCAAGGAGATCATTTGTCGACATGGGACGCCTCGCGATATCATTTCTGACCGCGATGTTCGGTTTACCTCGCGTTGTTGGGAAACGTTTCAAGCCGCTCTTGGCACTGTGCTTAATCTAAGTACCGCTTTCCATCCTCAAACCGATGGTCAGACTGAAAGAACGATTCGTACCCTTAAAGACATGCTCCGTTCGTGTGTCATAGATTTCGGTGGTAATTGGGATGCATACCTACCCTTGGTCGAATCCTCGTTCAATAACAGCTATCATTCCAGCATTCAAATGGCACCGTTTGAGGCATTGTATGGAAGAAGATGTCGATCGCCTATTGTATGGCACGAGATCGGGCACTCGCAATTAACCGGTCCTGAGCTATTGCAAGAAACGATTGACAAAATCCTCCAAATTCGAGACAATCTACTGAAAGCTCGGAGCCGTCAGAAAAGTTATGCCGATAGACGACGCAAGCCCCTCGAATTTGACGTTGGCGACCATGTACTCCTAAAGGTATCACCGTGGAAGGGTGTGGTCAGATTCGGCAAGAGAGGAAAGCTCGTGCCTCGATATGTTGGACCCTTTAAGATTCTGGAAAGGATCGGAAAAGTGGCTTACAGACTCGAACTACCAGAGGAACTTAACAACGTTCACCCGACTTTCCACGTTTCAAACCTCAGAAAGTGCCTGGCTGATGATAACTTGCATGTACCTCTCGAGGATCTTCAAGTAAACGAAACACTACACTTCGTGGAGAAGCCTGTCGAAATCATGGACCGCCAAACCAAGCAACTCCGACGCTCACGCATTCCCATTATGAAAGTCCGATGGGAAGGCAAACGAGGCGCATAGTTCACTTAGGAACTCGAAAGAGACATGAAGGCGAAGTACCCGCAGTTGTTTGTTACGGCTTCAGCCTAATTTCGGGACGAAATTCCCTTAAGAAGGGGAGGCTGTAACACCCCGTGTTTCGAAAGTCAATGTCAAAGTCAAGATTGAAGTCAAAGGAAGACAAGATTGCTAATTTCGATCTGTCACTCCTTGCTCAACTCCTGTTTTGACTTCTTTGACTTGTAGATAATCTTTTTATGTTATCGCATTAGTTGTATTATGTGGAGTACTTGTTAATAATCGAGGTTTAATCGCATATTAATCGCATGTTTAATCGATTTATCGTTTATCGCTATCGCATTCGCAACTCGAAATATATTTTCTGGATATTGTTTTATGTGTGTGTATGCTATTTATGTGTTACTCGTGCATGTTATGTTTACGTTGAGGTGATAATCAAAATCACAATCTATCGCATCGCAAATCGAAGCGAAAAAGCTAAACGCAAGTTATTTATAGGGATTGTATGTTAGATATAGTAGTTGGGATTAAAAGTAATTTGATGAGTAATACTATCACACCGCTCTCTCGAACTAAATCGCAACGCTCAACACTCGAATCAAAACTGCAAAACTCGTCGCGCCAACACTCCAATCGAGTGGCCAGCCGATCGAGCTGCCACCCGATCGAAGTGCCACTCGATCGAGATGCCACCCGATCGAGGTGCCACTCGATCGAGTTGCCACCCGAACGGGCTATCACTCGATCGACCAGCCACCTTTTCCCCTTTCCATTTATGGAAACCCTATAAATACCCTCCTTTGTCACATCATTTGATGTTGACAGCTCTCTCTTCACCCAACTTGCTTCAGCCGCATTTCTTCTGATTTATCTCAAATCTTGTAAGTTCTCAACCTAAATCTTGTACTTTCTTGATCTACACGCACTCCTACACCTTTCTATCTTTTAAATCTTAACTTTTAACTGTGAAATCACTAGATTCGAGGTGTTCTAGGATGATGTCATCATAGGGTTCTTATGAACTTCATGTTTTGGCTTCAATCCACCAAGAACAACTTAGATCTGAGCGATTTCCACATGAATAAACAAGGATCTTTCATAGATCTGAACATATTCATGGTGAAAAGGATTGAAAGATGGTTTTCTAACTTTCTTTCAACTCTTTTACACTCAATGCACTCAAACCCGATGGAAGCGGAGCTAGTTCTGATCTTCTACCCATTCTTGGTGATGTATCGGTTCCAGATCTGAATTCTATCCAAGAGGTATTGACTTCAGGTTTGAACATGAACTACCGACTCGAACCGTGAACCGGTCGGACTAGGGTGATTCCTGTTCGGTCGGGTCACTTGGGTCGGGTCAGGTTTCTGTTGTTCAAGCGTGTTATCAAAATATCTCGTTCAAACGCTACAAAACTTCAAATGAGTCAAGTGTCAAGATGAAAGGATAGTCAAGACGGATTACCGTCCGATCGGATTGCCACCCGATCGGATTGCCACCTGATCGACCGGCCATTCGATCGGGTTGCACTTGGGCCCCACACTTAAACTATTTTCCAACATAATCAAGGGTCTGAACATTGAAACGGATTGCCACTCGATCGAGTTGCCACCCGATTGAGTGACCACCCGATTGTGTGACGTTTGGGACTTGGCCAACTTCAACAGGTTCAATACAAACGGATTTGCCACCCGATCGGATAGCCATCCGATTGAGTGACTGTCCTGCTGTGAACTTGTTCTCAAACAAGAGAAGCCTCGCCAATCGGATTGCTATCCGATCGAACGGCCGTTCGATCGACCGACCTGAAGGGTAGAGATATTTCTCTATTTTTAAAATACTACAACGAAAACTTCAAAAGACAAGCCATCATACACAAACACATCCATCCCAAACAAGGTGACAATCCAATCGAGTGGCCACCCGATCGGATTGCCACCCGATCGGATTGCCGTCCGATCCATTGACACATCATACCATTTTACGCGCCGCTTATCTTCTATGTTGTCGTTCTGATCAGGCTAATTTCCGCTCTAGCGCTCCCTTCAATCCATTAGCTCAATCGCTGTGAGTATACTCGAACCCTTTTTGCTTTATGCACTTTTGGGTGTTACATACGTTACTTATACTAAATCACATCAATCACACTACGCAATATTTCAACGCTAACTGATTACCGCATGTTATACGTGACTTAATGAATGCTTGTTTGTTATGTTTGCACATGGATTGTTGTCTACCTACCTTAGCAATGATAGTACTATAGTTTGGACTCAGCACCTGTTCACTAAGGGGTTGTTAAGGACAATTAATTACATGGCTCACAGTGGTGAGTGTGTATTACGATCTGCCTTGTGCAGTCAACCCGCAGTCATTGGTATTGATAGGATCATGTGGATAACTTACGTGCTTCATTTCACACTGTGTAAGTGCTGGTTATGCGTAAACGATTTCGAACTCTATATGCTATTATCAAACTTGTATGCTTATCTTTACACTATGTGTATTGACTTTTACTTTAACGTATGTGGCAGGTGTTTAAGATGTTTGAATGCTTGGCTTGCTGTGAAATCGAGGCTAGGAAAGAGTCTAGAAACAAAGACAATTTATTTTATTTGAAAATCTGAGTTGTCGGAACATGTTTATTTGTTTGAAGAATATCTCGTCTGTAATAACTAGATTATCTTATCGGTTATGGTATGGGACATAATATTTAAACTATTCGGTAATTTAGTCGTTATGGAATTTCTTTGAACAATCTGTTTCGCTTAGTGCCGCGCCCCGATGATTCCGCTATCGGTTGGGGTGTGACAAGAGGGGCATGCCACTATAACTAAGATAATCTCTTAAAAAAGCCCAAAGTGCGGAAATCATCAAAGGATACATAAAAGAGGAGTTAGAACCAAGTGATTCCTTCTTGTCTAAAAAGCCCAAAGTGTGGAAATCATCAAAGGATACATAAAAGAGGAGTTGGAACTAAGTGATTTCTTCTTGTCTATTTATTTTTCCTTTCATTTACATTTTTATTTCTAGTTTATCTTTTACAACTTTCAAATCTTTTAACAAAATTTGGTTAGATTAGACGTTAACGATAAGTCGGTATTAAAAGTTCTTGTGTTCTTGGAGGATCTTGGTATCTTACCATCACTATACTACGTCTACGATAGGTGCACTTGCCCTGTGTAGAGTGATAGTATTGTATCGTGTTTTATAAATTTAAAGCTTGATCCACGAGTAAAAAATTTAAAGGATTTTAAGGAAGCTTAAAATTAACGGCCTAATCATTTTTTAGCTTTTTCCTTTTAATTTTTAGGTTTTCTCTTTGTTTTTGCATTTTCTACATTTTTCCTGCAGCTGCAGCACGGGGCCGTGCTTACTAAACACTGGGTCGTGCCCTTAACAGTAGCTGCCAAAACTGTTTTAGTTAGACAGTAGCTGTGACACGGGGTTGTGTTAGCTCAACACGGGGCCGTGTCTCCCTACTAGCAACTACAAAACAGGATCATCCAATCCCAACAGTTAATAACATCTAACAAAAATATGGACGATATTGATTATTTTTACTTTCGCAATTCTTACGGTGAATGGTGTCAATTATGTGGTGGGTTTCATCAAGATTTAGAATGTTACTTTCTAAATTTCGACCCCCATTACCTAATGAACCCACCGTCCTCCTGTGAAAGTCACCTTAAGAGGGGCGAAAGTAAAAACGATAACTATCATCCATTTTAATGCCATCAAACCTCTTTTTAAGAAGACATAACCTCAGATGACATATGCCAAATAGAAAAGAGGAGTCTCCAAAAATTAAAAGAAATAGAGTTTATGATGAATATGAGGTGTTCATCACAAAACACTAACATTGGAGAAGATTTGATGGGGCCCATTCAGAAATAAACGACATCGAATCCGTTACGTATACCTTAACAGCTTGTGAGGACGAATGCGATAGTCGTCCCTGTTCGATTGTGCCATGACGGACTCACCACCGACTACATCCAGTGCATACATAGACCAGAGCGATTTGACTCATGCCTTCTTTAACAAGAGCCCAAATAAGGTAAATAAAGGTTGGTTTCAACCAGCGTATAGTTTAGGATTATTCCTTTCCGACAACCTCTTGCGTTTTCGTATAAATCACAAGCACCTTAAGTACCTCTGACACTTTGGTGTTGTCCCTACTAGTAAAGAGCCGTCCGATAAAAACAAAATGCCTTAAATAAGACGAAACTTCATAAATCTCAAAAAACAACATGGGGTCGTGCCACGTAAGCACGCCCCCGTGCCCATCTGTTAGGAGACCACGGGGTCGTGCCTTGCCAACACGCCCCGTGGTCACTAGCTGCCAAAAGCTACTCTGACCCGTTATAGACCACGGGGCCGTGCCACCCAGGCACGGGGCTGTGGCCACTGTGCTGTCACTTTCTGTTGGATCTGAGTTTGTTTCTGATTGTATTTTGTGTTTGTAATTAAAATGAAAATGGATGAGTGTGCAGCGGAATTATGATGAAAACAAACTTTGCATACAATCAAACGAGAGTAATACTTTGATCAAACATCTTTTCTCAATGAATCGGAAGATTGAATTTATTTCAATAACGATTACAATGATTGATGAATGAATGCAAACTCCCCCTCAGCCAGAGCTCAGTGTTTGTTCGTGCAAAGAAGACGATGATGCAAAGAGCTAATAGAACAGTACAAAGTACTGAACTATTTATAGGCACCTGCAAACCACTGAGCATCTTAGCTGACGTCACCATGAAAGTGACATCTAACCTCCTAACAAACTCTAACCTCTGATCTATACAGACACTGCTATACAAACTACTGATGTTACATTATATTGCATAAAAACTAATAATCAACTGCTGCAACCTTCCACTGCTGTGAACCCAGCAGTACTTGTCTGGATTAGCAGTGCTTGACTCAAGGAAGTAGATTTAATCAGCAGAGCTTTGTTCTTTTATCAGTCTTTGACATTTGGCAGTAGATGTAAGGCAGCACTTTGCAAGATCAGTAGATAGGAGGTCAGCAGATGTTGAAGTTCACTTTCAAGGGGAGAGGCTTGATCATATCATCAGCTTATTCTGGAACCACTGCGTTGAACCAGTTTTGGCTTTCATTATCTGTTCCTCTGATAGGGTTCAATTCCAACACTTTCTATAAAATCAACCCTTTGGCAGCATGTCTTGGATTCATTCCAAAGACAAAGATCTATCTGATTCTACACATATACCTAAAAAGGTATATTCTTAAAAAAGGTTTTATCAAACCTTCTTGTCTTTGCCACTTTTATCTCGTTCCTTCTTCTCCAAAACATTCAACCTCCATCAAAGCCTCAAGCTTTTTCAACATAAATAAGTGATTAAACCCAAACTATCTTAAAATAAATGTTTTACAACAATGTTTCAAGTTATTTACAAAGGATACATAAAAGAGGAGTTGGAACCAAGTGATTTCTTCTTGTCTATTTATTTTTCCTTTCATTTACATTTACATTTTTATTTCTAGTTTATCTTTTAAAACTTTCAAAACTTTTATCAAAATTTGGTTAGATTAGACGTTAACGATAAGCTGGTATTAAAAGCTCTTATGTCCTTGGACGACCTCGGTATCTTACCATCACTATACTACGTCTACGATGCGTGCACTTACCTTAACGTGTATAGAGTGGTAGTATAGTATCGTGTTTATACATTTAAAGCTTGATCCACGAGTAAAAAATGCTTAAAATATAATCTAAAATTTATACCCATGCTCGACCACGTCACTTTATAACCATCCTCCATCATATTCTTTCATTATTCTTACAAGTATTCAAACAAACCAAACACTCCTTCTTGTCCTCTCTCACCTACGGCCAACACAACCACCTTCATCCACCATTAAACACCCCATTTTAGCCACTTTTAAGCCATTTCATGATGAACCAAGGGTGTTACAAGTAAGGAGAAGCATTAAGAGGCACTTTGGAGCATCTACACCTTCTTAATCTTCATCTTAAGGATCACTAATCACTTGCAAAGTTGTAAGATCAACTTTTACCATTTTTAAGCTTCTTATAAAGTGTAGTTTACTAAAGTACAAGTTGATCATCTTGAACCTTAAAGAAAACAAAGCTTAAAACCCTAATCACCACTTAAAAGTCTACTAATAATGATGTATTATGTGTTGATTATGTGGATTAGTGTTAACTAGTTAGTATGGTATTGTTGATTATTTTAAAGTAGGATGATTAAATGTATGATCTTGTATTATTTAGACTAGAAATGATGAGATCTAAACAAGATCATTATCTTGATGTTCCATGGACTTTTATATAAACTTGAAGGTGATTTGTGATGAATACATCTTTTATAAAAGTTAAACACCATGATTTTCAAAAAAATCATCTTGAAAAGTAGCCTAAACAAGTGTGTTTAGACAAAGGAACTAGACTTTAAAGTATGAGAATAAAGATAATCATTGTTAGAAAAAATATATAAAGATATTGCTTTTAAAGATGTGGTTAAAAATATACTTGCAAAAGTCTATGGAAATGAGGATGAATATGTATGGTTCATGCATGCAAAGTTGATGTTTTGAGACGTGGTTGAGTTTTGATGATGATTATGGGTTAAGAATGCTAAATGAAACGTTTAATAAACGTGGAAAATGCCATAGTTTAGGGGAAACTATGAATCGCGATTAAGGAGTAATTAAAGGGTGATTAAAATGGTTAATCATGATTAGTAACCTTAATCATGATTAGGCAAACCTTTATGGTAAGGTTTAAGTCTTAATCATCCAAGAGTTTTATTAAACACTTATATATATTTCTCCTAAGTTAAAATGATGGAAATAATATATATATCTAGGGTAAATTACTTTTTGAGTCCCTGTGTTTTAATGGTTTTAAGCACTTGAGTCCAAAATCAAAATGTTTAACGCCCTGAGTCCCTATAGCCACTTTTCTTAACCATTTGAGTCCAAATTTCTAACACTGTTAGAATTTTTTGGTTAAGTATTGTTAAATGACCAAAATAGCATTTTAATTAAAAAATAAAAAAATAAATTATTATTAGATTTTTCTCTCTTTCTCTCTTATATATCTCTCTCCCACTTATCTCTTTATCTTTCTCTAAACATTCTGCACCATCATCTCTCTCTCTTATCCTTCTTTCTCTCTCTAGACCACCTGCATCCCCCACCACAATCAACACCACCACCACATCACCACTGTCACCACCACAGCCACAACCACCTTCGTCACCAACCATCACCTCAACCACAAACCTCCAGCACAGTCACCGTCGCACCACCGCCATACCACCATCACCAACACCTACTTCACCCCACCTCTTCAATTACCCTTCTTCAAATTCTCTTCTCATATCACCAACAAAAACCCATAAAAGTAAAACACAAATCACTCAATTTAAGCCCAAAAAAACAGAATTATACACATTAGACTGAATTATACAAACTCATATATATTCAAAATCAAAAAATACAGCCAATCTCTACCACTAATAAACACACTAGACTGAAAATATCAGTGATTGCTTAGTGATTCAACTGCATAACAAGGTGGCATGAGTATAATCCCAAACAAAAACTTCTGTTCCTGCAGACCAAACACCAGCAATCAACCATCAGTTTCACATCAATCACAAAAGAATTCAAACATGAACAGCATCTTTAGCCAACAATAACTTCCAAAAAGGTTAAAAATAGCTAACGTATTAACCCTATAAAACAATTTTAACAGATATACCTCTGGATTTTTGTAAGCAGAAAGGTGCTCGAACAACAAGTAAATTGATAGGGTTAGACTGATGAAAACGAAAACACCGGCGACTATGACTGGCCATGTAGGCGGAGAATACTTGAGAGCACCTATCAAACTAACTAAATCGTCTGCAACAAACTTGTTCATCAACAGATATAATAAGGTGGTGTTGATGGTGGTGGAGGATGCATGTGGTCTAGAGAGAGAAAGAAAGATGAGAGAGATATGAAGGTGCAGAATGTTTAGAGAGAGAGAAAGAGATAAGGGGGAGAAAGATATATAAGAGAGAAAGAGATAAGGGGGAGAAAGATATATAAGAGAGAGAGAGAGAGAAAAAATCTAATAATAATTTATTTTTTAATTATAAGGGTATTTTGGTCATTTAACAATAATTAACCAAAAAATTCTAACAGTGTTAGAAATTTGGACTCAAATGTTTAAGAAAAGTGGCTATAAGGACTCTGGGTGTTAAACATTTTGGTTTTGGACGGGAAGTGGTTAAAACCCCTAAAAACACGGGGACTCAGAAAGTAATTTACCCATATATCCTATAAATATAATTTTGGGAAAATTATATATTTTAAATACTTCACTTGGTGTATAATACTTGTGCATTATGTATATGTACTAGTATTAAGAGAATGCTAATCAAATACCAAATGCATCACACATGAAAAATACATGAATACTTAAATGTATAAATAAGAACATGACCTTCATGTGTAACCATACTTGGGGAAATTAATACACTAATTAGACACACATGAAACACACTTATAAGATATCCATAAAACGGACATTAGACAAACCATGTTATCACTAAAAATATTGACAAGACAATATATATTCAAAACCGACGTGAAATATAAAATAAACGCTCTAACGAAATACATGTGTCGTCATCAGCAACGATCACCCTAACGTCACGACGAGGAGTGTGCACATATTTACGAACGACATTTGGTCACTCTCGGCACGAAAGTATATAAATTCGGTTACTACGATGAAACTCTAAAAATAATATATTTTTAGACATCGGAAGTATAAATATATTTCAACACTTATAATCCTGGAAAGTATAAGTATAAATAATCACTAAGTGTAAGAAGATATAAGTTTACACGTATACAAACGCGTATAAAATACGTATGAGAATACACTTGGTGAAATTTCAAGAATACAAGAAATGTTGATGCGTGTGAAGTGTTATATATATTAGGTGTATATTTTAAGCCCCTTTAACACTTTTTTAGTCAAGTTTTAAATTTATAAAACACAATATTTACTAACACTAAACACACATATGGGCAAGTGCACCCATCGTGAGCGTAGTATAGTGTTGGTAAGATACCGAGGTCGTCCAAGGACACAAGAGCTTTTAATACCGGTTTATCCTCAACGTCTAATCAAATCAAAAAGTTTAGAAAAAAGTTTTAAACTAAGAAAAATAAAAACTAACTAAAAATGCTGAAAATAAAAATAAAAAGAAAAACAGATAGACAAGATGAATCACTTGGTTCCGACTCATGTATAGTGTAACCTTTGATTATTTCCGCACTTTTGCACTTATTTAAGAGATTATCTTAGTTATTGTAGTAGGCCTCTCTTTTGAAGGTGACGTTACCCTCAACCCAGTAGTTTGAGTCAGCAAGGATACAATCCTAAAGGGTCGGATTATTGAAAGATAATTAATTAAGTTATTAATGCAAATTATGGTAGGCCCCTCTTTTGGAGGTGACGTTACCATCGACTAAGTAGTCTGAGTCAGTAGGGATACAGTCCTAAATAGCCGGGTTATAGTATTAATAGTAGTTAACTTATGAGGGGATCAAAGAGTTTGGACCCCCGTCATCCAATACCGTTAAGTATTGAAGGAGGTCCTACTAAATTTGACCAAGGTCCATTGCAGGACCTCTAAACGCTGAACAATGGCAAGACTCTTACCAAACCGTTCCCTTAACCCCCGACCAGGTAGCCAACATACCTCGATATAGACCGTGGAGATATGAATGGTAAAAATCTTTTATTTTATATAGACAGTAAAATAATGTCAAGACACCACGAACAAACGATAAGGAAGAATCACCTTCAACATAAGAAACTGGTTATTAAAGTCATTAATACAAAACCAAATAAAAAGTGCGAAAATATTAGAAATAAAAAGTATTACACTAGACACTTGTCTTCACCAAGTGATGTAAGAGACTTAGGCAAACATGGCCTTGATTGTCAAGAACTCTTACGATCAATCTTGGATCCCGAGACGACTCACACACTCTATGATGGACAATGGATGATGGTGGTGGATGATGGTGTTATGGTGGAGGTGGGTGGTGGGTGAAGTGTGAGAGAGGTGGTGTGCCAAGGGATGGTTTGAGCTTAAGCCAAGCACTCCTATTTATAGGCTGAACAGAAGCTCGGGCACGGCCCCGTGTCCAGTGGGCACGGCCCCGTGTCCACATCCTTCTCTTTCTTCATTTAATGCAGCTTGTCTTATTAGTTGACCACGCCCCCGTGTCCGCTGAGCACGACCCCGTGTGCAGAAGAATCTTTGTACTATGAAGATTTGCTAAGATTGTGCAAATCTTATAGTTGACCACGGCCCCGTGTCCGCTGAACACGGCCCCGTGGTGGGCAATAGAAGCTTCTACCACTTTGTATTTTCTGCTGACACTTGGGCACGCCCCCGTGCTGGCTGAGCACGGGGCGTGTTCAGTCTTCTGTCCTCTTGTTTTGCTTGGGAAGATGCTGTCGTGGGGTCGGGCATGTCACGTCTTGTTCCTTTTCTTGTATTTATGTTAGATTTTGATGTCTTTTTGCTTCTTTTGTTAATTTGAGCTCATTTAATCCTGAAAATACAAAAGGAAGACAAAAGCACACTTTTTCCAACATTAGTACTAAAAAAGGGTTAGTTTTATGCCACAATTGATGTAATTTATATGTTGCATTTTGCACACATCAATGTACACGTACACGAATACGTATAAATACGATATAAATACCAATAATAAAATATACAAATACAAGTATATATACAATATACGTATACGTATAAAATACGCAAGTACATGGAGATGCACTCAAATACACTTGTTGAAGTGTACACTCACAAAGAATACCATACATGTACATCAATGTAAATACGATGTTAAAGATAAATATTTTTAACAATTATATATCTATAAAGGACATACACATATATTTGTGGAACAAATATACATACTCGAACCGAACATATTTATACATGTGAATGAGGTTCACTAAACTTAAAAATATATATTTGGAGAATATATATGTCACACATAACGAACATAAGTCGTGCGTGGCACGAAGACGCTAATGGGCTAGGCCCATTCATGCCATGTGGATCACGGAGACTCAAATGGGCTAGGTCCACTCTCACTTATACAAGGCACAAAGACTCAAGTAGGCTAGGCTCATTCTTACTTGTGCGAGGCACAAAGACTCTCATGGGCTAGGCCCACTCATACTCATGCGAGGCACGAAGACTCACGAAGGGCAAGGCCCGTTCGTACACACTATAAATATAAAACATATATATAAGAAGTATATATATATATATATATATATTAATGCCAACATATTATTAAAAATACACAAGGGTTCCCAATATAAAACAAATACAGTGACGTTCAAGATGAACAACGCGTGCAAGGTCTAGAAGAGACCTAAGTGTCTAATGAGTTTGAGAACTTGTAGGTTGACTCACGCTTTTGGAACACCGTTACTAACACTATATTTCTGGACGCAAATCAGTGAGTTCATGTCCCCATTTTCTCTTAAATGTTTTCGGTTTTACAACTCTTGGGGGGAAATACATGTCACTTGGTATGGTTTAGCTATGGAGTGAAATATCTGGATCATATGCGAATAGGGTCTCTCTTAAGAGCCATTAATCTTGTATAAGACCAAGGAACAAGAGGGGTAGATCTATCGGGTGTAAGCGATCCCCACTCATGGGTCCTTGTGTGGCCGCATGTAGTGCTTTTGTTGTCCCAGCGGGGTGGACCGGATGAGATCGTCTAGGGTTGAGTGCTTCCTATGTCGTCACACATATTAATGTCCTTGCAAAACATTAATGATCATATGTTCATTGACGCTTTACATACCACATTGTTATATACGAACTCTCAAATGTTTTTAAGACCATTTGTTATGAACTCAAAACGCGAACTCACCAACTTTTGTTGATATTTTACATGTATTTCAGGCAACTAAGTGGATCTTGGCTCGGTTGGTTACAAGAAGTCAAGGTTACGATGTCATCCTATTTTGAAGGGTTTGGTCCATATATTCCGCATTCGAACGAGATATAGGGTGCAAAGCCTTTGGGTTTTAAAAACTATATTTTGAACAAGTCTTTTGTAAAAATGTTATCACTTGTGTTGTCTTTCGTGGTTAATTACTTATGACTTGTAACTTTTAAATGATGGCAATGGATGAACAGCGTGCATGTTTTATTTCATATAGTTGTTTACTTATATCGTATGCGATGAAAACTAATCAAAATCACACCGCGCGCTTCTGCTAGGTGTGACACTGTAAAATGTTCAGATTTTGAAAATCAGCCCCGAACCCACATGTTGTAGTGGCGTTGTCTCTTCACCCATCAGTAACATATCTTGTCTGTATTATTTTTTAATTAAACATTTATTGTATAATGAGATTTAACTCAACTTTGGTTTGAGTCAAATTCAAATGAAAAACATAGAATTTTCAAGCTGCAATTTCACAACCTTACCTATTAACATACTAGGTTTGAACCCCGTATATTATACGGGCTGTATAAATGTAATTTTATATCATAAATAATAAAAAATCTATCTTTAAAAAAAACTCGTACGTATTGAATAAAATATAATTTCATATGTTAACCATACAGTCGTCAAGATTTATCTTTTAAAATGAACTTTGATGTACTATTTACTTATTATAACATCTTAGTTTGTTTTTTTATTTATTATTAGGTAAAAAGCATATGTATTACATGGGGTTGAAATCCCCTTTTTATGATCATTCAAATTATAAGATACAATAATTTTAGTTAGTTTTATACACATTTTTGCTTATTTGTCTATTAAAGGTGGAGATCGATCCCGCACGTTTTTATATATTTCATATTTTTATGAATTACATCATAAAATCGAGAATTATATTCTCTTTGAATGGAGTATAGAATTGTTATATTTAAAAATTGTGTTCTTTCTAAATGTTGATGCAATATGCGATAAATGATAAGTTTAAACCAATTATAACAGTACGTCTAACATTACAAAGGTGAAACTAAGTTGTATATATTTGACATTTGAAAGAACTGTGCGACTATAATGGTGAGTTCAAACCATTATATCGATTCATCTAAAAACACGTATAATTTGATAGAAGCATATGCCTCGGATCTAGAATAATTATTTATTCTAGTGAAAAAAATAATAATACAATTATTAGAATAATTATTTATTCCAGTGAAAAAATAATAATACAATTATTAAGCAAATGGAAACCTTTGATTTCTAATTTACCATAATTTCAATTTATATATAAAAAACGGTTATGCTTATCTAAATTTTTGTTTAAAATTATTTATAAAAAACAAATATTTATTTATATCTAATTTTTGTTTTATTATTATTATTATTATTATTATTTAGTATGTGAGATAAATACAAAAATAAGGTAACAAAACACTAAAATGTAACCTTGTTCAAAAAAGATTTTCATGAAGATATATATTCCAAAATGACTGGAAACTATAGAATTTTCAATTGTCATGTACTGTACTGGAAACCATAGAATTTTCAATTGTCATGTACTGTACTGGAAACCATAGAATTTTCAATTGTCAAGTTCGTTGAAAGGAAGAGCCCTTAATATGGAGGCTAACAAATGGACAAGTTATGTAATAATATCCATTCGTTTAATAAGGTCGGTTTGGAAATGGTCCAAGTGTCTTGATAGTCACACCAAATAATATGTCAAAGCTACCTCCGTTTTCTCAACGCTATCCTTCTAGCTAAAATAATATTAGTTAAAATATAAATTATATTTCTGAAATTGTTTTTAAATTTATGGTTTATTCATTAGCAATCACCATGTGATATTAATGAAATTTAATGTATTTTATAAGTTTTTATTTATTTATTACATTATTAATGAATTTAGAAATGAAATTTAATATATTTTATAAGTTTTTATTTATTTATTTATTTATTACACTATTAATGAATTTAAAACTTATAAAATTATGTACTTTTAATACTTTAGTAGGCAAAACCCAATAGAACATGCAGTTAGCAAAGGAAAAACTAAAAATAATACCTTTTTTTTTCAATACGTTTGAGATCTAGCTTATGAAAGGCTTTCAAGAAAAAACTCAATGGGACAAATCTATGAGACAAAATGCCACACTTTACTGTTTACTCCCCTCGTTTGACTCCTTGAGTTAATTAGCACAACACAATTTATGAAACAATTTCTTAATGTTGATGTGACAAATGTTTTGGTAAACATATATGTTAGATTCTCCTAGTTTGAACGAATAGTATCACTACTTTTTCTTAACAACTCCTAGATTTATAGGATAAATACATCACAACCTGTAGACTGTATGATTTGAACTCTCAACCTTTTGGTTATGAAACACACCACTTAACTAAGAGAATGACTTCAATATATGAATGGAGAGAACATTGGTGGGATGAGTTTGGTTATGCCAACTTTGCTAATCCGGACACATTTTTCTTGTCTTTCTATTTTGCTAACTTAATTTTTCTCCATTGGATGTGACCTTTGGAATAGGAAGAGGTGTTCCACACTTATGGATATAGGATACTCCTTTGCTTCATAATCTCAATTGCCTTAAAACTAATAATACTTGTAACATGGCTTGAGACATTATTGACTAGTGTAATCTTAAATTCTTGGGTTATTAGGAATCCGGGTTTATATGGTAATCTTTAGGCTTGGGTTGGCTACTTGGCTATAATATGTATATCTCAAACTTCTAATTTATGCTTCCTCACTTGCCAAAGCATGTCACAATATTGTCATGATATTTTGATACATGCTTTGAATCATTGTATATTTGTCACTATTATTCACTACCACTCCTTACACATGGGACACCCCATACTACATTAACCTCCAATCACACCAGCCGGTCAACTTCATATGGATTCAATGAGTATGTCCCGTGGTCAATGGAGTGCCTCATGCCATGCCAATCAAGTTGTGTGGCCTTTTTTTTGTTTATTTTTTTTTTCCAAAATTATCCATTTACATTTACATATTTTAATAGAGTAAACAAATATTATTAATAGTATAATTATCTGATGCATATACATATTATAATGCATATAAAAAGGATAAAAAATAGTTTTTATAATTTTTAAACTATAAGTAGTTATAACTTTTATAACATATTTTCTTTTACTTTTAAATAAACTTCCCTTTGCAATTTTTAAACGACCATAATTTTTTCATATGTTCATATTTTATTTTAAAATTATACAATAAAAACTAACACTTTAATTTGAGTATGTATTGCTTTAGTTTTTTTATTTAAAAAAAAAAATTAAAATCTTATGTAACTATTTGTTTTCTGTCGCATCACACATGAACTCTACTTGTATAATAAAAAAGTATCTAAAAAAAATGAAAACTAAAAATAAAAATAAAATTAATGAAAACCCAACTTGTACAATAAAAGGTATTTCAAAAAACGAAAAAAAAATAAATAAATAAACGAAAAACGAAATTGGTGGCAAAGAGTAATTCAAAATTTCATTCCATCGCGTCCCACAAAGTTTGATCCAGCATTGCGGCTAGCCGGCTGATGATTTACAACCGTCCGATCAATCTCTAAGCAAACAATCCAAAAACCCTAGCGTAACCATGGTTAGCTGTCTCCATCTAATATGGTTAACCTAACCAACCAAAACCAATACAATCACCACACACATTAACCTCCAAAGTTCCCATTAATTACAATCCATACCCCCACAATCCCCCTCCTATAAATTAACCATCGAACCAGAGCTAGGTTTGCCCAACTGAAGAGCCAAGGGCCCTTCAGTAAAATCACCCTCCCCTCTCTCTTTTCTCTTTCGATAACCGTTTTCTCTCACTAAAAAAGTACAAGTTTTCTCTCTCTAAAACGGAAAAAATGGCGACATCTTCTAGAAAGTCAAACTCGCCGGTGATGCCGTTGACATCGGCGTTTAACCGGTCAAGTTCGCCATACGGACGTATCGGTAGCTACTCATCGGCGTTCGCTGCTGACGTCAATTCATCGCCGTTTGCGTCATCAACGAGTTCGAGTTTCTACTCGTCTCCGGTTTCGAGTCAAGTCTACAGCCGTTCGTCATCTCCGACACGTGTGAACCTTCACGGACTCGCTCCGGTGACTTCATCGTCGGTGAAGTTTTCATTAGCGAGTAGATCTGGATCTCCGAATAGATCTATGGCGGTGAGTTCAAGAGAACAGGTTGTACGGAAGCAGAACGCTGGAAATCCGTTGAAGAATGTTCCGAAGAAGACATGTATGTGTTCGCCTACGACGCATCCTGGATCGTTCCGGTGTAATTTGCACAAGAGATTTAACAACAATAATAATCAAACGGTGACGTATTCGCCGAACAGGTTGAATGCTCGTAGATCTGCCATGACGAACTCGCTTGTGCGAATCGGAACCGTTGAAGGAGGAGATCTGGTTAAAAGAGCTTTAGCGGCGTTGATCCGTCCGTCGTCTCATCAGCAGAGGCGGAGAACGGCGTTTGAGCCGAGACCTAGCCGGTTGTCAGTTATGTCCAAGGCCGATGACGTATGATTTTCTTCAACGAGAAGTTGAGAATCCTCTGGTTGTTCGGTACAGGTTTGGTAATTTTACTTCTTACCTTTTCTATTACAGATCTACTTCCACCGGTGCTAGGGTTCCGACGAATATATCGGCTAAGAGAAGAATATTCCGGTGTTTATGCAATTTGACGACATGAAATCAATCCTTCAATTCTGACACAAAGATGAAGAAGAAGCTTATTCAATTATCCATATCAAACGGAACTGAACTGAACTGAACATCTTGTGTACATAGATGATAGTTATGATGTGCTTGCAGCCATTGTGATTGCAAAACTGAAGGACTTTTTTGATTAAACTTTCACTTTCAACGAATCAATCACTTCTAAACACACTAACATCTAAATTAACTCTTAATCAACATAAAACAAGTTAACAATCATCCTAATTAATTTCTATTCGCTTTTCGTGTGGTTTGTTCATTGTATTGTTTCATTTGATGATTGGATTGATTGATCCATTGTTCCATCCGTTTTCGCAGCATCAGATTCGTTATGCGTCTCGTTCTTCTTGTTCCGTTGCGTGCATCAGAATCCGTGTTATGTTCCGTTAAGTTGGATGACGTTCCGTTAGCTTCTTCCGTTTACCGTCTGTTTCGCCGTTTGGTGGGTATATGCCTTTCCTGTGAGGTAATGCGTACTTTTTGTTCATTTAATTTTATTAAATTTTAATTTATTGTTTTTAATTATTTAATTAATGGTTCACGCAACAGGAATGAGGGTTTGATTTAAAGATATTGACGCTGGAAATGTGGAAATGAAGTGAATTACCTTTTTGTGAGAAGTTAAAACAGTTGTTACTTTTGAACATATACACGCTAAAAACACCTAATACCTAACTTGCATTGATTGGGTTGGGTAAGCTAATAATGGTCTCTATATAAAATAAACTTAGTTTCTTGACTAAAGTATACATAGTTTAAATAAAACAAGTTTTTTAATCTTTTGTTTTTAAAGAAGTTTGTTTATTTCAAAAATTGAAGTATTGATTTGGTTAAGTTAGAAAAATGGAGTAGAGGGAATGACAAGACAGAAAATGGACCATTCATGGAAAAGTGTGATAACAAAATATTATCTGATCTATGCAAATGGAATGGAAGGATATGCAAGAAACACCAAAACTACCAAATGATCCAGCTGGCTAGATAACATCAAAACTTGCACCTAATAATCCAACTAGCTAAGAAGCTAGATGGTCCCAAACCTAGTTGGGAGAAGAAAACAAATGAGGGTGAAACATTTTCTATAATGATGGAAAGAGACATTGTGATGATACCTTTGTTTTTAGTGATGAAGGTTTAGGAGTTTGAGAAAACACCAAATTAGGGTTATGATAAATGTTGGTTAAGAAAACAACAAAGAGACATTGTGATGATACCTTTGCAACCATTTTTTTTTTTTTGTGAATACTAGTGGTTGGGAATGTATATTCACAACCTTGTAGATGGCTTTCGAATGATATGACTTAGTATGCTAGTGTATTAGGATTAATATTGTGATTAATCTCGATTGATATGGCTTTCGAATCGCAAAGTGAATCGTCATTTAGTGATAAGTAGACGTTCTAAATCAAAGTGACCAAAGGTGAGCCCTCACGATTAGATCCCCATTTTAAATGGTTTTGGGGCCATAGTACATGGAAATGATTCGACATGTGATGAGTTTTGCTTTGAATGTGTATTATATTAGATAATGCTGTTAGGGTATCAGATCAGAGTAGGATCGAGCGGAAGTGAACAAACACATATACAAACATTGACAGAATATAAAGAACACGACAATTTACGTGGTTCGGCCAAGGTGACTTGCGTCCATGGGTTGCAACTAGGGGTTCAGTTTTATTAGATTCTCACAGACTACAATTACACCATAGGTATTTTTATAGAACATGGTTAGGGTTTTATACTTGGTCAACAAGTTAACAAAGTGTGGCCTAATAACTAGGGTAGGCTACCCTAAAGCTGACGAACCCAACAATCTCCTATTCGGAGGCTTTGCATAGTCCACAAAGTGCATTCAAGAAACCAATAGTCAGTAGCTTCAGTAATCTTCAAGTCTTCCAAGCCTCTAGTTCCGAGAACAAGCTAAGACTCCAATCTTCCAAGCCTTCGGTTCCATGAATAGGTTAAGACTTCAGTCACATCCAAGCTATCTAGTTGCAACCACACCTCTCATCAAGTACCTGAGAGACCAGTTGAAGCTCCCACAACAGATCTAGACCTCTCGTCCAGCTCTTTCCCTCTCCCGCGATAACCTTGTGTTTAATTGAACCTTTGGCTCTGATACCTGTTGTTAGGTATCAGATTAGAGTAGTCTCGAGCAGAAGCGAACAAACACACATATACATACCAGCAGGATATAAAGAACATGAGAATTTGCGTGGTTCGATCAAGGTGACCTAGGTCCACAGGTTTTAATTAGGGTTTCAATTTTATTAGATGCGCACAACTATTATTACATCATAGGTATTTATAGAATAAGATTAGGGTTTCCTACTTAGTCAACAAGTTAACTAAGTGGGCCTAATAACTAGGGCCGACTAACCCTAATTAGTGATAAGTAGAATTCCTAAATCAAAAGTGACCAAAGGTAAGCCCTCACGACTAGATCCCTTTTAAACGCTTTTTGGGCCATAATACATGGAAATGATCTGACAAAAGATGAGTTTTTGGTTTGAACATGTATTATATTAGTAAATGTTACTTGCAAATCATTAAGGCGTTGTGGTCCCGGGGCATATATATACCTATAGTTGATACTTTAGCTATATGCGTTGAAATCCTGCTCATGTGGAGTGTCGAAAGGCTGCAAAGTGGTGTATATATGTCAACATACATTTTTTTTTGAACAGCAAGAACTTTATACGAAAAAGGGGGGAACCAGCGATGAGCTGGAATGTCAACATACATGTATGTGCATAGTGTGATATGCATGAGAATTTGATTTGGTGTATGATGTTTTCATTAGAATTTGATAAAATCCTTTATAATAAGATTACATTTGGTCTTCGACCATGGTTGTAATGAACCTTTGATCAATGATACAGATAATTTTTTATTTCCGCTATGTATTTGATTGATATGATCGGTTAGTATTGATCCGCTGAGACTAGGTGTGACAAATATGATGTACAAACTAAATATATTCAATGAAATACAATAAAAAGGTATTTTAGAATTTAGAAAAATTCCAATACAATAATGCATGGTAAAATGTTTGATAATTATTATAGGAAAAATCATACATGACCCGTTAATGTCTGAACAATAATACATAATTCCATTTATAACACCATGTGAAGTTATAGTCTTGATGATAACTTGAGATTCTATTTGAAGAAAAAGTTTATTTCACTTTCAATAGATGTCTAATGTAACATCCCAACTCTTATTTATATTAAAATAAAAGTGAAATGATAATATCTTAAAGGTTTGTAAAGAAATTGTTAATCTATAGGCTGTATAGCCACATAAGTTGGGTAATGGAAGGGCTGTTCGTGGACAAATACAAACTTAAATAGATTTGGCTTACGTGGGTTACCCACGTATGAATCACATTTGAGGAAAACTAAACTATAGTGTGTGTGGGGGTGAGGTTACGAGTGGCCAAGAAAGGGACTCAAAGGGAGGATTTCAACTTGATTTCATATGAAATTGGAGTTTAAGGGCCATCTCCTTAGTTCTTCATTTTTAGGCTAGAAAATTTGTTACAAGGTCATATATATATAGGGGAGGGTTTAAATGAGAACACTCATCTTTTGTGAGAACTATGAGAACAAATCTCAGCCATTCAATTCTTTTCATTTAACTTCAATTAAAAGGGTACCTTGGTAATTGTTGAACATGTTGAATCATCCACGACTTTCTCCCTCTTTATCTCCTCTGAAGCATGATTTCTCCCATCTCTAGTGACGCGATCTTCAATCGATTTTTCTCATCACGCAATCCTCATCTGATTTGAGTCCTCCACTACATAGCCATTCCTCTGAAGCTGTTAAGATTCATCTAATTTTGTTCATAATCTGTAGGTTTTATCTGGATTTCAATTCCTTAATCAACAGGTTTTGACTTGATTTCAGTTCCATTGTTCATCGATTTTGGATAACCTACATATTTGGCTAGGATTTCAATTTTTATTTTCCCTAATTGCTTTTAATTTGGTGAATTGCAGTCATGATTTATCCAAAATCATATGTGGGGAATCACTCTGAAGAATCTCTTATTGAATGTTAGGCACAAATTAACATCATTTGAATGTGGACAATGCTTTGAATTCCAGTGATGCTCTCAATAATACCATGAATCTGAATCTATGATGAAGATAATACTACTGTAGGTGTTTCTTGGAAGATGGGAAAACATCATTGTTTAATTTGAAGTAATTGTGGTTTTCTTGATGCTAGAAATTGTCCAAAAGATGAATTGTTGGGTTCATTATGTTTACAAGTACTTTTAGTTCTATCTATTGCATATGATTGTAAGGATTTGTTTAGTTTTTCAAAATTTAATAAAATATTGGTGTTTCTTTCTTTCAAATATCATGTAATTAATTTACTAGATTAGTATGCGCTTATAGATTCATCTAATTTACTATGTTTATTCTATTCGTTTGGTTTTTTACACATGTGTAATATTCGATTTGGAGCATCATAAATGGTTTACATTGGAGATTGTTGTGTATTTTGTGTGCAAGAAAGAAACATCTGTACCAATGAAGGAAGATCTAAACCTACTGCTGAAGTTTTCAAACTAATCAAAGAATCGGTTCGACTTTGTATAATGGGTCTCAAGTTGTTGAAACTGCTACAACTTTTCAAGTTGTTCGTACCTGGGATCTGCATAATATGTAGTGGATTCTATCAAACAACATACCATGTCCCTTCTTCTCTCCTTGTGGTGGTGGTGGTGTCGTCTTTGCCGTTGTCACCTACGAGAGAAGGTTGAGAAATTGATTCCCATCTGGGCTAAGATTTTTATCACACAAAATATTAAAAACCTGGCCATTATATTCTGTTTGCAACAATTTTAGCTATTGCCTTTTTCTGCAGATGGGTGGGTGGGGGTTTGGGACCTTATGGTTGCCTCCTATTTGATTGTTGGGTTTGGGTTTTACACTACTGTTGTTTTACAGATCTGTAAGTTTTTTGTTTTACATATGTGTAAGTGTTCACTATGACTTTTCTTTATGATTTACATGTGTTTAGGGCATTACACATGTATAAATTTGTTCCTTGTTAGCTATTTGTTTCTGTTTTACATATCATCAGCTAAATTACACATGTGTAAACAGTTGTTTTACACATTTTTAGCTTAATTACACATGTGCAAACAGTGCCCTGTCACTTATTTGGTTATGTTTTACACTTTTCCGGCTTGATTACACATGTGTAAACTGCTCCATGGTCACCTAATTGTTTTTGTTTTACACATTTTCAGCTCATTTACACATGCGTAAGTTGTTCCCTGTCAATCAATTAACTGACTCTGTTTTACACACTTTCAGCTTATTTACACATGTGTAAACTTGAATAAACAAGACAATATGGAATGTAAAAGGGGACGATAACTCGGTAAATTTTAATGATAACAAAAAATATTTACAACCTACGAGAATCGGGCTTCCCGTAATATTCCCCAAGGAAAACACCAACCCCAAACCATTAGCTATGGTCTAACAATTGGAACCTAATAAGGCCATGGCCATGAGCTACACTAGAAATAAAAAACAACCTATTATAGACATAAAGCCACACCCGGCCCAAGTCCAACATTAAAATAAATCTATACATTCAAGTTTCAAGTAGCCTAAACCATCTAAAATAACAAAAACGATCACACACGACCAAAACATTAAAACATTTAAAGCATAACATCCAAGAGTCCATCTTGAGCTTCCCAAAAACCTTGAATTCGACCACGCAACATCATCATCCTCATTCCTCAACCTGTCCAAATTACAAACAACCATGTACCAAAAAATATCACCAGCAAACACCAAACCTAATCGGATTTTCACATTCCCAAACCAGCCATGCATCCAACCCAACCTATTAATAATAAAAACAAGCTGCCACTTTATTGCCCAGCCCAAAAACACCAACCAAACACCAGGTTCAAACGGATACTGGTCACTACACAACCTAACTCAATCAACCATATACCAACTAACCACAAGCAACATTCCAACACTACTACCCAACAATCCTTTGCCTTTTTTCATTCAGCGCCTTCTGTTGTTGTCTTTTTGCCTCCTGTTTACAATTACACATGAAACAATTTTAAACAACATTTTTAATACACATTTGTAGCAGTTTATACAACTGCTTATTTACACATGTGCAACAACTTACTTTCACATTTGCAAATAGCTTATTTACACATGTGTAAGTTGCCTAATCACTCAAAATCAATATTAACTAAGATGATTTACACATGTGTAAACCGATTACTTACACATGTGTAAACAATCGATTTACATATGTGTAAATTGCTTAATCAGTCAAATTTAATATTAACTATGAAGATTTACATATGTGTAAACGTTCACATATATATACAATTTTAATTATTTTTTTATATTACATACCTTCACGTGTGGTAACTAATTGGAGTTTCTTTGGCTGTTTTTCTATAACCGTGTTCACCGTCTGCTTTTTTGTGTGTTCACCACTCCTTGATGCTTCTGTTAAAACAATAGAATGTAATTAAATAACTTACTTACACATGTGTAAATTGCTTGATTACACAAATTTAATAGTAACTAAGATGATTTACACATGTGTAAACAACTTATTTACACATGTTTAGATTTCTTAATTACACAAATTCAATATTAACTAAGATGATTTACACATCTGTAAACATCTAACCTTTTATTTCACACAACAAATGTAGGATGAGATGCGTGGAGACTAGCTTTGGCGAGTTCAAAACCTAAGATATTGGATACTCATCTACGACTGTATAACAGCGAGTTTAGGTGGTGTATGGTTATGGTAGGTTGGGATTGATAAAGTAATCCACAAAAATATCTTGAAAACTCACACAAAAAGATTAGGGCAAACAAATCCTTTAAGACGTTAACATACAAAATTTTCAAACAAATCATACTATGTGACATATTTCACTCCTTATTCCCTAATGACAAAATTACGGCAAAAAACTGATCTGCAAAGCTCAAATCACACAACAAAAAACTAGTTAAAACAAAAAACTTGGTTAACAAAACGTCACACTTTCACATTCACTCCTACTCCCCCAAATCTTCTATAATCTTTCTCAAATCAAACCCATTCCAATTCCAGATTCAATCTAACATTCACGCAACTTGAAATCACCAACTCTGTCTACAATCATCACCACTAATCCATCACTATCCATATAACACACACATAACAAAACTTTCACAGACCGTAAATCAATGAACACACTTCAATAACCTAAATCAGTAACAACATTCGTACCAGTGCTCTTGAACAGATGTAGTGGATGGTGATTGTGATGATGATGATGATGGTAATGGATTAAGAAGGTTAGAATTTTGATTTTGCTTTGATGAAGTCGTTGGTATCCCTGTCTCTAAATCTACACATCATTAAGTAGAAATTGTTAATAAATTCTAACTTATCAAAATAGACAATAAAAATTGTTGTTTAGCATATTTGTTCCAACAGATTCAAATGCATAAATATGAATGGAAAGAAGTGCTCAATCAATCAACCTAAAAGTCTTTATAATTATTATGTGCAAGTAACAGTTTCTGGTCAAACACAGACCGTATAATAACAAAGTTATCACCAACGATTATACAAAGCCTAAATCAAACTAAGAAAACTGATTAAAATTAGGGCTAAAACTGAACTGGAAACTTAAATCAGCAACAAATCAAGAATATTAAACAACTCACCAGTTAAACCGGTTCAAATCGAGACTGATCGGAGGTTTTTCATCACGATTTTTGAAATTGAGAGGCGTTTTTACATAGAGACTGATTGAGTGCAGGGATTTTGAGACTGGTCGTGCATTGTTAGGGGAGGAATTCCTGAGGGGTTTTTGTTTTTGTTTTTTTGTTTTTTTTAGTTTTGACAATAATACCCCTTTAGTATTTTAATTTAGTTTTCCTCCTAATTTAAACCTTTCTAATCTTAGCCCTTAATTTAGGATGATCTATGGACGGAAATTGTTCTCAGTGTTCTCACAAAAACCATTGTTCTCAAGATAACCCTCCCCTATATATATATATATATATATATATATATATATATATATATATATATATATATATATATATATATTTGGAAATAGGCTTATAATGATGATTAACTACTTAGAAGCATTACTGTGCATGAATATAAATCAATGGAAATCATTATTAATCGATATTCAAATGGTTTTAGGGTTCATGGAGTAAGTTTGGAGATTTTGGATGAATTTGAACCAAACCCATGATTATTGTATAGAAGGCTTGCAAGGGTATTGTTATAGTCTAAAATAACATAATGATGTTTAAAAAACCAACTAGTTTTCAAGAACTATCAGCTTTTGGTCATTTAAGTATTGCATTAACCTCTATATGTTTTGTTTATACATAAGAGAAGCTAGAATTATGCCCGTGCGCACTGCACCGCAGACACGTTAAATGGAGACTTTTTGTAACAATAACGGACCGTTAATTATTGTTATGTGCTCCTAGTTTGTAGTATATGATATTTAATACAAAATGTAATACAATATGTCAAAAAAGTAAGGAAAATGAAGAAATCAAAGAGCATAACCAACAATGCACACGTAAATCTTGTAAATTAATATTATATAGAGTAAAGTTGTTACAAATAATGCTATTACAAATATAATAAGGCCAACCAATTTTTTTTTGTACTACAAAAACAATAAACATCATGTTTTTGTGGAAGTTTTTTTCCCACCACTGGGTCCATCCATTTGCAGGCACATGACAAAAAGGGCTTAATCAGTGGTTACGTCGGTAATTTGGTACAACAAAAAAGCACTAGTTGTCTTGGAATTGTGAGTGTCGGTTGATCCACAAAAATAATAAGTGATTATCCGCTAGCATAAGAAAAGACAATTAATTAAAAAACGATAAATGCTAATCTTACCATGATGTAATCAACTCCGACACATGCCGTAAATCTGAAGTACGTAGCCAACTAGGCATGCGATGAGGAAATAACAAATAAACGGAGCAAACACAGTTCTGCATAAAGTCTAACAACCTATTGCACAAGACAACAAAAATGCAAGTTCTTAATGCCAACAAATTTAAACACAAAAAACATATAAAATATCACTATGTAAGATATCATGCTTATTCGTAGTAGCAATTTCCCAATGTTTCTTGGAATACTTGGGAATGCAAATATCCAGTACGTTAGCGTTAGACTTGACATTCAACATATTGTAATGTAACAAAAAACAATAATCAAACGTTATACCAACGACGCGAAAGCTAAAATCATTAACTTACCATTGGCACCGACAAATGTAGATGGTAGATACATCGAAGCAAAAGAAACAACACACTGACACAATAAGAAAAAAGAAAATAATACAATCAAGAATTAAAGTAGATGTTAGTGATAGACGATATGTAAATACATATAAACAGGTTCAGAATTAAAGTAGATGTTAGTGATTAACAATATGTAAATACGTATAAACAGGTTTAGGTTATCGGCTGCAAATGGTGGTTACATTAAATCCACTTTCATTGCCATGCCTAGATTAAAAAAAAATTCTTCATAGCGATAAGAAAGTAAACATAAACGGCAAATATGTAACCATATATAAAATAGACAAAGTATGCAAGCAACTTACCTCATCGAAACCCAAAAGCCAACAACAAAACCAACATAACAAATAAGAAAAAAAAGTCTCATATGAGGTTGCCCTCACCATCATCGACCGCATAAACCAAAACAAAGCAAAATAATACTTACAAACATCCATCAACGACAGTCGACATGTTTTTTCGGATTCCATTATGCGTACAAACTGTATATGATGAACTCAAAGAACAAATTTCTTTAACAAGTTAAAGCAAAATGAAAGCACGAAAAAAGGGTATGAACAAAGGCTCAGAATCGTAGTTACGGTATTCTCCTTCGCCCAAATCTACCATGGCTGCAATCGTATTTGTAAAAGGTGTAGAGAAAATCTCTATACAACACAATTACTGTAAGGACCTTTAAAAATGTCCCAAAACGAACCGTAATTGAAAACCCGGACCCCTGAAACCCTAATCCATAACAAAAATCAAGAAAAACAGATTTTATGGTTTCACGCGGGCCGCGTAAACCTTAAGGTAAGGTTACGCGGGCCGCGACAACTCATAAAATCTCCGGATTAGCTTGCCAGGCCACGTGTCACACACGTGGCAAGCCTAGGTGTGACACGCTAGCCCTAGTCTACGATTAGGAGGCCCTCGCGGGCCGCGTAAATGCTAAGTGTGGGTTTACGCAGGCCACGTAAACCCCATTTTTCAGCTATAAATTGGTTTGATCATGAGCAGTTCACTGGTGTCGAAAACAATTCTCAAAAAACGAATAATACTGCTCAAAAGTCGAAAATCATATTCACAGTAGTGAAGCGCTGCTACGATACAAGGTATTAACTTGATCGCTGCTATGATTCAATGTCCGATCGATTGAAACTATCCGGTGGATGTTTAAGTATTGCACTTTGTCATTCGTTGTGAGGGTTTTAATCTCGTGAGTTATCGTAAATGCTGTATTAGTTACTGACCTAGTTCGTGTGCATTGTTATTTAAATTAGGTTACAAGGCTAATCAATAGGCTAAACTCTGCCCATTTAAATCTGCAATGTGAGTCATTATCTTTTTATCAATAATGTTTTACAATACTCCAAGTTATTTTCAAATGTTATAATTACAGGGATTAAGTCATGGTTATCTTAATCACTGGCTAGTGGGGTATTGTGCACATTACTAAATTTCTCACGGTTAGGCTAATAAATCCTAACAGTGATAATCATCACTACTTGGGTGAAAGGACCCAATAGTGGTATGACCATCGTCACCAGGAGGTGACACGACGCCAGATAAAAATAAGATAGAAGCCATTGTAATCGCTCTTATACTGTAATTTATAACTATGTGTCGTTTTATAATTTTGAATGACTCGCCAGTATTTCCCCGCTTATAAAATATTTTTAAAACATGTTTCAGGCGACCTGCTGTGATTCAAGGAAAACGTGCTACAGAGCACTAACAAGCTTGAAGCGGTGGCTCAGTTAAAATAAATAAACATGTTTTGTAAACAAGGGAATTTCCTTGTGAAATTCCTCTATTGTAAATTACGGGGTTTATCCCGAATTATGAAATAAAATAATCGGGCATTTCAAGTTTTAAAAAATCCTGTAAAATCTTCCGCTGTCAACTCAATTAATAAATACCACGGCTTTCTGTCCCGCGGCTCCTGGACCGGGTGAAACCGGGGTGGGGGCCGTGACAGAAAAATGTGGTATCAGAGCCACTGATTTAAGCCAATTAAGTATTTAGAAATACTTAATTTTCTTGATTACCATCCTGTGATTATGTGTTTTGTTAACTGACTACTTGTTGGTTACAGTATGGGTAAGCAAAGAATTTTGGACATCTATCGTCAACTAGATAGTACACCAATAGATAAGGGAACCTCATCCCAATCAAATTCCTCAAGATACTCAGCAGATACAGAGGAATGAATATTTGTTCGTAAGACACAGTTTGAGAAACCACTTACCATTAAGAAAAGAAGTTGGATTATTAGAAAAAATCAAGAGAAAATAAAGAAGTCACAAACAAAAGAAGTGATAATTAATAAAGAGACTCAGGAAACAGGTGATAACCCACCATGGGAAGATGAATTAGACGAACAATGGGCAAATCTCTATATGTTAGCCACTACAGTAGTAAATATTAATCTTTAACTGCCAACACCCTGACCTAGTACTAGCACCCATATCATTCATAAGCCAGAAACTTTAAATAAACTTGCCCATTAGATAAACAACTTAGTAAGAAAAGATAGACTAACATAAATTACCCCTAGTATATTTTAAATTTCAGTTGTAATTTGTAATAAACATATATATATATATTTAGTTTTAATCAATCTGTTTGTATAAATATAATAGATAATTGTAATTAATATTTAATTTTTTTATTACCTTTTTGTGATTATGTGAAAATTCAATTTACAAAATTTTAACCTAGAATTTTTGTATTTCTTCATATCTGCTAAACAGCATGAATGGATTGTCTGAAGCCCTTCAGAATCTCAATCTCTATTCTGTTAATATGGAAGTTTCCAGAGACTTTACCGGTTATTGTGCCGACGTTGAGGAACCTATGGAATTTCGAGCCCAACCTACAGAGAAACCCAAGCCAAAGAAAATAAGAAGATTAGTGGGCTGGAGGCGTGTGCGCAGGAGGAAACCCTCAACACGGAAAGCTATAAAGATGGAGGATCCCAAAGATAAAGGCAAGGGAATATAAATTGGGGAAAGTTCCAGGCAAGATCAGGAAATGCCACCCTGAGAGGAGTGATGTAGGGTAAAATATACATACTTGTCCCGTGTAGCGTGTATAATTTTTGTATAGCTTTTATTTATTATTTTTAGTTTTTAGTATTATATTACATTATTTTGTGTTTGGCTAGGTCCTGGTGCAAATGGATCAAAAAACGAGTAATATGGAAATGACCAGCCAGTTGGGTAGAGTCGAGCGCTAGCGATAGAATAAAAATTGCAATCATTTTCCGTGAGTGGACCGAACCCGATATCTCTGTGTTATCTAAAAGAAAGCTGTCATATATGGAAACACTTATTAAATGGGTCAAGCATATTATGAACGTATAAAGAAAAAAAAAAGGGGATCAATATATAGAACCTATTTGGACAAAATTCAAAGCTCAACACTTACGTGAATTTTATTATGGATGTGGGCCTTTTAGCAAATGCATTGTGATGTTCACAAATTAAACCCTTTTGGACCACCCACAAGTATAGATAATGGGCTGAGGAATCCATGGGAGACGGGAAGTAATTAGAAGAGGAGGAGCCATATATTATTTTTTGGAGAGAGCATAATTGACGGCGGGACATCATCACGACAGACGAAAGACATCCGCAACTAGGGGACGAACTGTGAAACTATCTTGTGCAAGGATTGAAGGAACGAAGAATCATCGGGATCACGCGGGAAGCTTGGGGAGCAAGAGATTAACGGGGTTTTCTACTCGATTTCTTTAGTTTTCTATTTTTCTTGTTTGACATCGATGAATTCTTGTTCTAAACCTTATTTGATTGTTTTTAAAACTATGTTTCTTGGCTAAACCCTAGATACTACCTAGACAAGATGATAGTTTGATTAAAGTTTGGATTTTTAATGGTTATTTATTGTTCGTTTATGGATTGATTCTTGAAAGTAAGATTATTCTAGAATTCTTATTTGGTGCATATGCATGCTTGACATATATTTTATTACGGTTTGTTGCTTCGTATGATCCTTGGTGACGGTCTTTATCACATAATAGGGTTATATTAGGGTTCTTGATTTAGGTGACTGTCTATATCACGTAATAGATCACTAATCCTTTAGGGTGAAAATCTAGTAAGTAACCTTAGAAGTAATATTTGGTAATTTAATAAAATCAAGTGTTCTGCTTAACTTGTCGCTGAGAGGCTCGAGTTAGTTATTAGGTCTCAGTGCAATATATAGCTAAGATAGATTTTGAGAGAAGTCGGTTTTAGTTCCCTAATTGCATTTGTGTCTAGAAAACCAAGTCAGAACCTAGAATTGCCTTAGATTATCGCGCTGAGAGGTAGATAGTCATATTAGGGCACTTTTAGAATCGTTAGAGGACTGAGAGGAAGTCTAACAGTCGGTAATCATAACAGCCTTGTAGGGTTTCCTAGGTTTCTTCCTGAGAAGGGTCGGGAAGTCTTAGCATTGAAATACCTTAAGGTTTAGTATTTTACGATCCTGGCTCCATACAACAATAATACCATTAGAAGTCCATTCCTAGTCAAGTTGGATTCAAATCTAGGTAGTCGTTAAACTCATCTGAATCAAACCTTAGTCTTCGTTCGTGTCTTAGTCTAAGTCTAGTTAATTAATTAGGTTAATATAGATTTCCTAGTTTTTCAGTAACCCCCCCCCCCCCAAACAACAAAACAGTTAAGTACAGTTAGGTTAGAGTCAGTCTAGTCAGAGTCTAGTTAACGTAGTCAGTAGAGTCTCGTGGGTTCGATACTCGGACTTACTTAGGCTATACTGCATTGACCGGTACACTTGCCGGTGGTGTGGTCTAGGTTTTAGAGAGTCCTAGTCTATAAATTTAAAACTTATAGAGTCTAGTTTAGGGTTTAATTTAGTTAATTTATTTAGACCACTTTTAACACATCAAGTTTTTGGCGCCGTTGCCGGGGACTCTTGGCGATTGCGTTTATTAGCTTTGATTAGACTTAACTGAAAAATCCGTGCTACTTGTACAGTTGTGTAATTTTTTTAGTTAGTTTTTATTCTCTCTACCTTGCTCTGCTCTGTCTACTCTCTTAATGGCAGGTGATCCTATTGACCAAGATGTCTCTGATGAGTTGTTTTGGGAGAGTGAATTTGCTGATGAGTTAGAGGGTTTGCCGGTAGATGAAGAAGTAAGTACGTTTGATCCGGAGGGGGACCTAGCTTACCTAGAAGCTTTACTTGAAGGAAACCCAATGACGGACATCCAACAAGAAGAAGTGGTGGTGGAAGAGGAAGACTACCACAGCTGGCCCGTGGTACTGATAACGAATGCGAGTAAAAATTTAAAACCACGGGAGAAGGCAATGATAAGAACACCTGGGATCGTGATTCGGTGGCTACTGCCAGGTAAATTCAAATTTTTGTGTTCTAACCCGTTAAAAATTTTAAAATCATTTTATAATTCCACCGTTAAATTTTTAAATGTTTACGAGAAACGGATGTAATTAAATGGGTTGGACCGGGTTCAAGTTAAGGAAAAGCCTCCTGATTAAATTCAAGTGTGGGGAGGTTTTGTAGAGTTTGTATAGAGTCGTAGTTTTTGTATATTGAGTCTTAGTAGTTTTTGAGTCGTTTTTTTTAGAGCCAGTACTGCTTTGGGTTTTGTTTTGTTGTGATTGTGCAGGTTTGGATTGTACCACCCGTACTCAATCTCCATTCGGGTGATTTCGGAGCTGCCTTATTGATATAACCCAAGTAGACTAGGCAACGATCGCGAAGGAAATGCTATACGATCGTTCGTTGGATTCAAGACTCGTACGGCTGGCACTGACTTTTGTCCTAACCAGCTAAGTCTTTTCCAACTCTCTCTGTATCTTTATTTTTATTTCTTATTTTGTTTTTAGTTTCCGTCTCTGCATTGGGGACAATGCAAATCTCAAGTGTGGGGATGGGTAACTGCTTTTTAGGTTAGTTTGAGTCATAAAAATAAAAAAAAAATTGAAAAATTAGAAAATGTCTTTCGAATAAAAAAAGAAGTTTGCAATTAAAACGGAAAATGATAGAAAAGTCGGGTTTTTGTTCGAGTTCAAATAATAATAATAATATGAGATTAATATAATTGAGCTTGTGTCTAGTTTGGGATACGCGGGTAGGCTCGGTTCGGTTCTAGGTTCCTTTGATTTAAAATATACCTAATTGTCGGTCTACTAGTGGGTTCTCATCTAGGGAAAGTGGGGAAACTGAAACCACCAAAAATAGTATAAGGGATGCCGTTATAAGCTAAGATCGTTAGAGTTTTTGGTCATTATCTCGTTGAAAAAGAAAAAAAAATAGAATAAAAAGTGAGCTAGAAACTAAATGAAAGTAGCACAGACCTATGTAATCCGAGTTGGGGATAGCGACTCTACAGCCGGAATGCCTCTGGGATGTGTGAAATCGACTTGCCGAATAAAAGTACTGAAACCTAAGTAATCTGTGGTTGGGGATCGCGACTCTACAGCCGGAATACCTCTTGGTTAGGGAAAGCATCGTCTAGACTCACGAGAGAAAAAAAAAAAAAGAGAAAAAAAAAAAGCAAAGTCTAAGCTCGTATGAAAAAAAAATAAAAAATAAAAATAGATTTGATTCTAAACTCTTTGGATCTTGGTATAAGGCGGTTAGGAAATAACCCAGTGGTTGTTCCTTTTGTCCTATAAGCTTGAGGGGGGATTAGGTGGACTTGCAATTCTTAGCGTGAGACCCTAGGTAGATTGACCGAACTTGAACTAAATTGCATGATAAGGGCTTGGAACCGGGTTGGGTTTAAGAGGATCGATATACTTGCAATCGCTGCTAACACAAGTTTTGATTTTAATAAGTAATTTAAGCCTTTGTCCCGAGTGATTATTCCGACTATGATTCCGTTTGCATAATTCTTTTTCGGGGACGAAAAAAAGCTAAGTGTGGGGATATTTGATGTAGGGTAAAATATACATACTTGTCCCGTGTAGAGTGTATAATTTTTGTATAGCTTTTATTTATTATTTTTAGTTTTTAGTATTATATTACATTATTTTGTGTTTGGCTAGGTCCTGGTGCAAATGGATCAAAAACGAGTAATATGAAAATGACCAGCCAGTTGGGTAGAGTCGAGCGCTAGCGATAGAATAAAAATTGCAATCATTTTCCGTGAGTGGACCGAACCCGATATCTCTGTGTTATCTAAAAGAAAGCTGTCATATATGGAAACACTTATTAAATGGGTCAAGCATATTATGAACGTATAAAGAAAAAAAAGGGGATCAATATATAGAACCTATTTGGACAAAATTCAAAGCTCAACACTTACGTGAATTTTATTATGGATGTGGGCCTTTTAGCAAATGCATTGTGATGTTCACAAATTAAACCCTTTTGGACCACCCACAAGTATAGATAATGGGCTGAGGAATCCATGGGAGACGGGAAGTAATTAGAAGAGGAGGAGCCATATATTATTTTTTGGAGAGAGCATAATTGACGGCGGGACATCATCACGACAGACGAAAGACATCCGCAACTAGGGGACGAACTGTGAAACTATCTTGTGCAAGGATTGAAGGAACGAAGAATCATCGGGATCACGCGGGAAGCTTGGGGAGCAAGAGATTAACGGGGTTTTCTACTCGATTTCTTTAGTTTTCTATTTTTCTTGTTTGACATCGATGAATTCTTGTTCTAAACCTTATTTGATTGTTTTTAAAACTATGTTTCTTGGCTAAACCCTAGATACTACCTAGACAAGATGATAGTTTGATTAAAGTTTGGATTTTTAATGGTTATTTATTGTTCGTTTATGGATTGATTCTTGAAAGTAAAGTATTCTAGAATTTCTGATTTGGTGCACATGCATGCTTGACATATATTTTATTACGGTTTGTTGCTTCGTATGATTCTTGGTGACGGTCTTTATCACATAATAGGGTTATATTAGGGTTCTTGATTTAGGTGACTGTCTATATCACGTAATAGATCACTAATCCTTTAGGGTGAAAATCTAGTAAGTAACCTTAGAAGTAATATTTGGTAATTTAATAAAATCATGTGTTCTGCTTAACTTGTCGCTGAGAGGCTCGAGTTAGTTATTAGGTCTCAGTACAATATATAGCTAAGATAGATTTTGAGAGAAGTCGGTTTTAGTTCCCTAATTGCATTTGTGTCTAGAAAACCAAGTCAGAACCTAGAATTGCCTTAGATTATCGCGCTGAGAAGTAGATAGTCATATTAGGGCACTTTTAGAATCGTTAGAGGACTGAGAGGAAGTCTAACAGTCGGTAATCATAACAGCCTTGTAGGGTTTCCTAGGTTTCTTCCTGAGAAGGGTCGGGAAGTCTTAGCATTGAAATACCTTAAGGTTTAGTATTTTACGATCCCGGCTCCATACAACAATAATACCATTAGAAGTCCATTCCTAGTCAAGTTGGATTCAAATCTAGGTAGTCGTTAAACTCATCTGAATCAAACCTTAGTCTCCGTTCGTGTCTTAGTCTAAGTCTAGTTAATTAATTAGGTTAATATAGATTTCCTAGTTTTTCAGTAACCCCCCCCCCAAACAACAAAACAGTTAAGTACAGTTAGGTTAGAGTCAGTCTAGTCAGAGTCTAGTTAACGTAGTCAGTAGAGTCTCGTGGGTTCGATACTCGGACTTACTTAGGCTATACTGCATTGACCGGTACACTTGCCGGTGGTGTGGTCTAGGTTTTAGAGAGTCCTAGTCTATAAATTTAAAACTTATAGTGTCTAGATTAGAGAGTCTAATTTAGTTTGTTTTTATAGTCTGTTTAGCACACATCAAGGAGCTAGATCATAAACTGGCACTTAGTGACCTCATCGGACCTGCCGGTGAAAACCTCATTAATTACCCAGCGGAAGCACAACTTCCAGTTGACCTAGAACCTAAAATCCCAGATCCTATTATCCACACCCAACCTCTACCAGCAGAGCTAGAAGAATGGTGGACCACCGACTGGCATTTTCAGAATCTCCTAAATAACCCTAATACCTTTTTCCCCCAATTTGATCCGGATCCTCCACTACACCCACCTATAAGCTCCGAAAATTTGGCAGAACTCCGCCACTATGGCGAGGAATTAGTGGACGCAGGAAATAGAATCCGGGAGATAGGAGAGAGGATATCTTGGAAGTACGACGAAAGGGAGCGTCGTTTCTGAAATGCCAGCTGACGGTGGTTGTGGGATTGTGTGTTTAATAATAATAATAATAAAAATATAATTATGTGAAATAACTTAAAAATAAAACTTTTGTAAAATAACCAGTGTGTACGGATGCCTATTATAATATATAAAATATCGAACGTCGAAAAATCGTCAATTTTGGCTATACGTGTTGACATGATTATGTGCAATTATTTTGTTATGTTTGGTTATTAATTATTTTATGCTAATCACTTATATAAATTAATTACCAGATGAAACACGCTAGTAATGAACCCGTTAATGAAGTTAACCAATCTGAACAAAACCATGAAGATCAATTTCTGAATAGGCAAGATATCGAGAATATCGTTGCTCAGGGAATAGCCAATGCTATTCCAGCAATCCTTGCTGCTGCCCGAAATCTAGTTGAACCTCAACAAATTATTCCTAGCAAACGTACACACGGTGACAATTTCAGTAATAGTGTAAACTGAGGTGGTAACCATACTAATAACGACAACGATGGGATGCAAACCCCACTCCTTAAGAAAATGAAAGCTGCAACGCCTGGTTGCACTTACAAGGAATTTCTTGCATGTAAACCAGTTGAATTTGCAGGCAACGAAGGGGCGACTGCTGCACTGCGTTGGTTAGAGAAAACCGAGGCGGTGATTAAAATAAGTAAATGTGCCAAGGAAGACAAGGTCATGTACGCGTCGCATCTTTTTAAAGAAGGGGCGCTAGAATGGTGGAATACGGTACTTCAAGCCAAGGGAAGCAATGTAGCCTATGCCATAAGTTGGGAAGAATTTAAGCGGTTAATGGAAAGAAAATTATGTCCTGAATATGAAAAAGAACAAATGGCGAATAAATTTCTGAACCACCGAATGGTGAATGTAGATTGTCGAGGGTATACTTCGACATTCTTCGAGTATGCTAGAGTCGTACCAACCCTGGCTTCGCCAGAACCGGTACTTATTTCCCGCTATATTTGGGGATTGATTGGCGAAATCCGTGATATCGTTAAAGCTGCGAGACCTCACACTATTGACGATGCTGTGGAATTAGCTAACACCCTAACTGACGGGCTGGTACGCATAAGAGAAGAAAACCAGAAAAAGGAAGTGGTCCAAAAGATTACCCAAGGATTCCGTATGGGTAACCGTAGTAATTTCAAGAAAAAGGGAACTGGGCAATCTTCCATTGTTCCATTTTGCAATGCCTGTAAAAGAAAGCATTTTGGTAGATGCAAGGGGTATTGCAATTTCTGCAAAATTCCAGGGCATCAAGAAGAAGATTGCAGGAGAAAGAAATCCACAATCTGCTACAACTGTGGAGAAGCTGGACATTTTAGGCCAGACTGCCCGAAATTGGTCAACCCAGCTAATAACAAAGCCAAACCTGCAGAAGGAACTACCAAGAAAAACGCAAGAGCCTTCCAGTTGACTACTCAGGAAGCAGAGCTAATCCCTGACGTGATAGCTGGTACGTTCCCAGTTCACGACATTTATGCAAAAGTATTATTTGACTCTGGTGCAAACCAAAGTTTTATAAATACTTCATTCTGCAAGCTCTTAACTTACCCTTAACCAACCTTAGGCAGAATTTTACGGTAGAAATGACAGATGGGAATTCTGTTAACATAGATAAGGTTTTGCGAGAAGAAAAGATAGAACTCTTAGGCCATAAATTCTCTGCAAACCTGTTACCTATGAATTTAGCCGAATTCGATATAGTATTAGGAATTGATTGGTTAATAGCCAATCATGCTCGAATTCTCTGTGATAAAAACTCCATAGAAATTCATACACCCACAGGAGAATAAGTGGTGATTACAGGAGATAAGCCACGAAAGCCACTGAAATTCATTTCAGTAATGAAGTTGGCCAGTTATTCAAGAAAACAAGAAATGGTGTATATGATTTCAGTAATCATTAACACGAAAGATAAGGAACTTAAAGAAATTCCTGTAGTAGCAGAATACCCAGATGTATTCCCAAAAGAAGTACCGGGATTACCACCCAATAGGGAAGTCGAATTTAGAATTCATCTAATTCCTGGAACTACACCGATAGCCAAGGCACCTTATCGGTTAGCACCCACCGAAATGTTAGAATTAAAAAAGCAGTTAGATGAATTATTAAGTAAATGATTCATACAACCTAGTTCGTCCCCGTGGGAGCTCCAGTGTTGTTTGTGAAAAAAAAAGATGGGTTAATGAGAATGTGTATCGATTATAGGGAATTAAATAAGGTTACAATTAAGAATCGATATCCATTACCTAGGATTGATGATCTTTTCGATCAACTTCAAGGAGCTAGATACTTTTCTAAGATAGACTTACGCTCCAGATATCATCAATTGAAGGTACAAGAAGAAGACATACCTAAAACTGCTTTTAGAACTAGGTATGGTCATTACGAGTTTACAGTCATGCCCTTCGGACTAACAAATGCTCCTGCAGCATTTATGGACATGATGAATAGAATCTGTAAACCGTATTTGGATAAATTTGTAATTGTCTTCATCGACGATATACTTATTTATTCCAAAAGCCAGGATGAACACCATCAACACCTGCATGCACTCTTAACCTTGTTAAGAAAGGAGAAGCTTTACACCAAATTCTCAAAATGTGAATTTTGGCTGCAAGAGGTACAATTTTTAGGACACATGGTGAATCACGAAGGTATTCACGTAGATCCCTCCAAGATAGAAGCGATCACCAAATGGAAGGTCCCGCAATCAGCTACAGAAGTTAGAAGTTTTCTAGGCCTAGTTGGATACTATAGACGATTCATTAAGGATTTTTCCAAGATAGCAGTGCCATTAACTAAGCTAACCTGTAAAGCAGTTAAGTTTGAATGGGGACTTAGGCAAGAAGAGGCCTTTAGGATTTTGAAGCAAAAACTAACAAACGCCCCAATTCTTGCCTTACCAGAAGGAACGGAAGATTTTGAAGTTTATTGTGATGCTTCTAAGTTAGGATTAGGATGTGTGCTAATGCAACGCAAAAAGGTAATTGTGTATGCCTCAAGGCAATTGAAAAAGCACGAAGAAAACTATACGACTCATGACTTAGAGTTAGGAGCCATAATTTTTGCCCTTAAGATTTGGAGACACTATTTGTATGGAAGTAAGTTTACTGTCTATACAGATCATAAGAGCTTAAGATACATATTTGGGCAAAAAGAATTAAATATGAGGCAAAGAAGATGGATGGAAATCCTAAGTGACTACGACTGTGATATTCAATATCACGAAGGAAAGGCAAATGTAGTTGCTGATGCTTTAAGTCGTAAGTATCATGAGAGACAACGACGAGTTCGTGCTCTTAGATTAAATCTACATCTAGATTTAATGGAACAACTGAAAAGCATTCAAGAAACATCAATCATTGATGATACTGAAGGAATGAAGGGTCGAGTAAAAGAATTAGAGCAAGGAAGTGATGGAATTTGGAGATTTCACAAGAAAAGGATTTGGGTACCTAAGCAATAAAACTTAAGAAATAAAATTTTAGAGGAAGCCCATAAATCCAGGTATACCATGCATCCTGGTAACAATAAGATGTACCAAGATTTAAGAAATAATTACTGGTGGATAGGAATGAAAAAGGATATAGCTAATTATGTATCTAAGTGTCTTACTTGTTCACAAGTTAAGGCAGAACACCAGAAACCCTCAGGTCTACTACAACAATTAGAAATGCCGGTATGGAAATGTGAACTCGTAACAATGGACTTTGTTACTAAGTTACCCAAGACCAGAAGAGGTAATGACGCGATTTGGGTAATTATAGATCGATTAACCAAATCAGCTCATTTTCTACCCATGAAAGAAACTTTTAGCATGGAAAGGTTGGCAAAGCTGTATGTAGATGAAGTAGTATCCTTACATGGAGTTCCACTCTCCATTGTATCGGATAGGGATAGTCGTTTCACTTCCCACTTCTGGACAAGTTTCCAGGAAGCATTGGGAATCCGACTAAATCTAAGCACTGCATACCATCCTCAAACAGATGGACAAAGTGAAAGGACGATCCAAACCTTGGAAGACATGCTTAGAGCATGTGTGATAGATTTTGGTGGAAATTGGGATGATCACCTACCCTTAATCGAATTCTCCTATAACAATAGTTACCATTCAAGCATTGAAGCTGCCCCATTCGAAGCACTATATGGACGAAAATGCAGAACTCCAGTCTGCTGGGCAGAGATAGGAGAAAGTCAATTATCAGGTCCTGAAATTGTGCAAGAGACCACCGACAAAATTACTCAAATCAAGGAAAGACTGAAAACGGTTCGAGATCGCCGATAATCGACGCAAGCCACTAGAGTTTCAAGTTGGAGACAAGGTACTCTTAAAAGTTTCTCCTTGGAAAGGATTAGTTCGGTTCGGTAAAAAAGGAAAGCTGAGTCCAAGATACGTAGGACCATTCCTAGTAATACAACGTATAGGGCCAGTGGCCTATTGCTTACAACTGCCAGAAGAGTTAGCTGGGGTACATGATGTATTTCATGTATCCAACCTCAAGAAGTGTTTATCTGACAAATCATTGGTAGTACCTCTCCAAGACATAGAGGTAAATGAGAAATTGAAGTTTGTGGAGAAACCACTTCAAATAGAAGATAGAAAGATTAAGTTTCTCAAGCACAAAAGATTGGTGCTAGTTAAAGTCAAGTGGGAGTCAAAAAGAGGACCCGAATACACCTGGGAGCTGGAATCGAAAATGAAGCGAAAGTATCCTCACTTATTCCAATAAATCTCAAGGACAAGATTCTAAATAAGGTGTGGAGGATGTAAGGACCTTTAAAAATGTCCCAAAACGAACCGTAATTGAAAACCCGGACCCCTGAAACCCTAATCCATAACAAAAATCAAGAAAAACAGATTTTATGGTTTCACGCGGGCCGCGTAAACCTTAAGGTAAGGTTACGCGGGCCGTGACAACTCATAAAATCTCCAGATTAGCTTGCAAGGCCACGTGTCACACACGTGGCAAGCCTAGGTGTGACACGCTAGCCCTAGTCTATGATTAGGAGGCCCTCGCGGGCCGCGTAAGTGCTAAGTGTGTGTTTACACGGGCCGCGTAAACCCCATTTTTCAGCTATAAATTGGTTTGATCATGAGCCGTTCACTGGTGTCGAAAACAATTCTCAAAAACGAAGAATACTGCTCAAAAGTCGAAAATTATATTCACAGTAGTGAAGCGCTACTACGATACAGGGTATTAACTCGATCGCTGCTACGATTCAATGTCTGATCGATTGAAACTATCCGATGGATGTTTAAGTGCTGCCCACATTAGGGCCATACTTTGTCATTCGTCGTGAATTCGATGGATGTTTAAGTATTGCACTTTGTCATTCGTTGTGAGGGTTTTAATCTCGTGAGTTATCGTAAATGCTGTATTAGTTACTGACCTAGTTCGTATGCATTGTTATTTAAATTAGGTTACAAGGCTAATCAGTAGGCTAAACTCTGCCCGTTTAAATCTGCAATGTGAGTCATTCTCTTTTTATCAATAATGTTTTACAATACTCCAAGTTATTTTCAAAGGTTATAATTACAGGGATTAAGTCATGGTTATCTTAATCACTGGCTAGTGGGGTATTGTGCACATTACTAAATTTCTCACGGTTAGGCTAATAAATCCTAACAGTGATTATCATCACTACTTGGGTGAAATGACCCAATAGTGGTATGACCATCGTCACCAGGAGGTGACACGGCGCCAGATAAAAATAAGATAGAAGCCATTGTAATCGCTCTTATACTGTAATTTATAACTATGTGTCATTTTATAAATTTGAATGACTCGCCAGTATTTCCCCGCTTATAAAATATTTTAAAACATGTTTCAGGCGACCTACTGTGATTCAAGGAAAACGTGCTACAGAGCACTAACAAGCTTGAAGTGGTGGTTCAGTTAAAATAAATAAACATGTTTTGTAAACAATGGAAATTCCTTGTGAAATTCCTTTATTGTAAATTACGGGGTTTATCCCGAATTATGAAATAAAATAATCGGGCATTTCAAGTTTTAAAAGATCCTGTAAAATCTTCCGCTGTCAACTCAATTCATAAATACCACGGGTTTCTGTCCCGCGACTCCTGGACCGGGTAAAACCGGGGCGGGGGCCGTGACAATTACCATAAACATTGCCTAACCAAGATATCGACTGGATCTACAAAGTCTAATTACTACAAGCAATCAACATCACAGCCTCGTCATCAGGAAAACAATCAGAACAACAAACAACCTAAAAAAACTTTAATTAATATGTTACTAAAAATCCCAGCAAAGCATCATATACTCGAGGCACACCATGATCCATTTAAAAGAACCACTTCAAAGATTTCTATGCATTGCTACTTTTATCGCCAAGTTTGTGTGTCTTAACATAGCGTCATAGACACACAGACTCAATCCAAGCAGTATCGTAAAACAACCGACTCATCCAAACCAATCGAATAACCAACAACTCACATATTGTAAGCAACCATCGTCTTAGCAAAGCATCACAGGATCAACCAAAGAACATAAATAGTCTCAGATGGCTGGAGAGCCACCCTCACTGGGAACGGGAAAAATCAGATGATGCACAAGTATCCTCAGTTGTTCAAGCCGGTTGCATTTATGTTAAAGCTACTACTGAATCTCGGAACGAAATTCCAAGTCAATTTAGGGATGATGTGACGCCCCACGGGAACTCTTGAATGCACTAGATTCTTCAGCGAATGCTTGCTAAATTTTGGGACGTAATTTCTTTCAACTTGGGGATGATGTGACAACCCGTAATTTTCAAGGTTAGTACTGTTCTTTCCTTTCGACTATTCGTTTATGTTTCGTATATACACTTGAACGTATATATATAAATAGATAAAAACATAGCATCTCGAATGTATTGTAAACTATGACCCGAGTGAAACCTGGTTGGAACCCGAATGCGATTCAAACCCAACTTGCCACCCTTTAAACCTTCGGCCCAAACCCCTTTACACACGACCCATGTTTGTGGCCCACCCAAACCAAAACCCAACCACCCCCTTATGCATATACGTATGCACGTGTGTGTGAGTAACCTAATAATCACCAAATCACAAAACAAAAACCATAACACCCTCCCTAATCTCTCTTGACGTGCGGTTGCCGGCGTCCCCCTATCGTCGCTAACTCTCTTTCTTTCGCTATTTCTCACTCTAGCTCTCTCCCATTTCTCCAAGGTTAGCGTGTAATGTTTTGTTTGATTCGGTTTGAAGTTTTTATAAACATGGTTGCGTTTTTTTTTGTTTATGAATACATGATGTTTGATGTTCATGACGAGTATGATGATTAGTAGTGTTGTTTATGTATATATAGGCACGCATATGTTAATTAGGGTTTTATAGTTTTGATGATCTTGATATTTTGTTTGATGAATCTGAGATATAATAGCCTATAACCTGCTATGAATGATTTAACGTGTTTATGTATTTGCCAAGACATGATAAAGAAACCCGGAAACCCATTTTATGAAAGTCATGTGAAAACAAGTTCTGTCCAGAAAGTTACGGCCGAAAAATTTAATCGGCAGTAATGGGGTCCAAACTTAACAAAAACATGCAATTTTTGAACCTATGATGTGCTTCCAGGAAATACCTTTCAAACCCCACTGTAATTGCATTTTTTGGACGAAAACTGAATGTTTTATGAATTTCTCCGTATCGAAGTTCAGGCTGTGTTTTTTGGCAGAATTTGCAGCCCATTACGAATCTCATAAACTCAATGTAGGAATTTAGTTATGATCTGAAATTTTTACTGTAAGTACTTCCAGGAGGTATCGAAAATCTCCAACTGGAATTTCGTAAAAGAATAAACGAGGATTTTTAAATAAATTTTTTCGTTAGCTGTAGTCAGAAAATGATGAATCTGGCCACTGCTTAGTAAATGAATTTTCATAATATTTGTATAAAGAGTTAGGCCATGTGAATTTTACACAAAGCCTAGCCAACCAAAATACGCGTCACATAAAATATTTGTAATTTTTGTAGCTTGTTTACTATTTTAATAAAATCACCGGATACACCCCAGTTTTAGGAGTCAAAGCTGAATTTTGACAAGTTGATTTATATGTGTTTGCATGATGCTTATATTATCATGGAATGCCTGAACTTGATTATTACTTATGTGAGAATTGTTTAACATATTGCATGTTATGGTGATGTCCATGTATTTATTCGGTTAAATGTTCACGTGTCAACGTGTTGTGTGCTATGTGTTAGATGCATGTAGAATTTCATGTATTGCATGAACACCACCCTAACGAATTAAATGGTAATCATTTTAGGACGTGGTTGACCATTCTCGTTATTTCTCCATCTAAATCTAACCGAGCTTAAACCAAGGTAAGTTCACACCTTTATTAAAATCATGCATTCCCGGGTTTTGGAACTACACTGTCCCTGGATTTAGGACTACTCTATATTCCTGGGTTGGAATATTGCATATTAAATACCGTAGTTTATATTTCATGTCTTTAGCAGACTAAATGAAACTCCATCTGAAAAGTCCATACGCATTTTACCTATTAGTTGCCGGGTTTGGCAAACGAGGTACTAGTTAATAGCGCTATTAGGTTTGACAAACTCACCTGGGAGTCGGGCGTGAACTTTTGACATTGACTTTATATCAATGACGATAGACATTGATATGGGGTACAACAACTTACTTCAGTCAAGTATTCAGTACTACACAGTTTAGTGGCTTAACCGTGGATTAGCTACCTATGACATGTTTTTAATAAACTAATGTATTTTAAACTTACTTTACTTTAAAACTGAAACTGTGAACTCGCCAACCTTTGTTGATACACTTTAACATGCTTTGCAGGACGTTAGGTACAGCATGATAGCTTGCAACATTTGGAGTGTTGTGGCCGACATTAAACTATTAGCTTTAAATTTTATTAAACATTCTGGTTTTTAACTTATGTCTGGATTTTACGTTTAGCTTCCGCTGTTGATTTAAACTATGTTTTGGACATTTAAGTCTTAATCACTCATCGTGTTGATCGTGATGATGTTAATAACTTTTATACTTGGGTCAACATGATTAGTGGCTTGATCCTGCTCAGCCGCACGCCTCGCGGTAAAACGCCGCATGTGGATTTTGAGGGTGTGACACGTTAGCTGCCACATCATCAAAAAAACAAATTCAGATGCCACATCATCAAAAAATTCCACGTCAGACGCCACATCACCACGCAAGTGCCACATCAGCAAAAAAAAAAAAAAAAAAAAAAAAAAAAAAAAAAAGTTACGGTTTAGTTAGTTTGTGGTGCTATCGGCCAAACTTACATATATATAATAGTTTAATAATTGTTCAATTTGTGGTTGCCGGTTGGTCCGTGTTCTACGCTCCATGAGCCCAAGAGTGGGTCCTTCACAGCTCGAACCAGTGTGCCTGATGACGTTTCAATCATCATTTCATCGCTGTCATTATCCTCCACTAATGGATGCTGTCAATTTTAAATCCCATAATTACACACACACACACACACTCCTAATCATAAAAAAAAAAAAAAAAAAAAAGACAATTTTCCGCCAAAATCCCCTGTTTCATCCATCATTCTTCCCCAATTCAATTAGGGTTCGTTTTTCTTTTCTTTCATCCTGCAATTCATGTTATTTCTCTTTAATTATTCAAACTATTTGGATTTAATTTAATTCAATAGAAAAATTGAGTTAATTAAGGTTAGGGGTATGGTTTTTTTTTTTTTTTGGAATAGAAATGGTTTTAGAAATGGTTTGGATTGAATTGTGAATTTTAATCGGTTAAGGCTTATGGTTTTTTTTTGTTGGGGGGGGGGGGGGGGGGGGGGTATAGAGGGTTTATGTGTTTTGCAACTGAAATGGTCTTGAAAATTGTTTGGATTAAATTGAATTGAATTAAGTTGAGTTAATTAAGGTTAGGGTTTATGTGAATAGTTTTGAATAGTGTTTGGATTGAATAGAACTGAATTGAATTAAGTAAGGTTAAGGGTTTATGTTGGGTTATTATTATTATTATTATTATTTTTTTTTTTGGGTTAAAGGATTTATGTGTTTTGGAACAGAAATGAGGAAACTTACTGGAAAAAAAGTATTTCTGTTTAATTTTTGATAACTGTTTGGATTAAATTGAATTTAATTGAGTTGAGTTGAGTTAATTAAGATTAGTGTTTATGTGTTATTTTTTTTTTTGGTTAAATAAAGGGCTTATGTGTTTTGGAACAGAAATGGTTTTGAAAATTGTTTCGATTGAATTGAATTGAATTGACTTGAGTTAATTAAGGTTAGGGGGTTAATCATTTATATGTTTTATTATTATTATTATTATTATTATTATTATTTATGTTAAAAAAGGGTTTATATATGTGTTTTGGACCAGAAATGGGGAAACCAACTGGAAAGAAGAAGTTACAATCTGGAGTTGAAAAACCAACCAAACAGAACAAAACAGCATCATCTGAAAGAGCTTCAAAGCTTATCGATGAAGATACCGCTGTGTTCATTCAAATGGCTCAAGAACTAAAGGAAGAAGGTAATAAACTATTTCAAAAGCATGACAGTGAAGGTGCAATGCTAAAGTATGAAAAAGGAGTCAAACTGTTACCAAAAAATCACATAGACGTTGCGTATTTACGTAGCAGGATGGCGGTTTGTTATATGCAACTGGGACTTAAGGAGTACCCTAGAGCTATTGAGGAGTGTAACAAAGCTCTTCAAGTTGCTCCGAAATACAGTCCGGCATTGGTTAACCGAGCAAAGTGTTATTCCGTGCTAAATAAGTTTGATTCGGCTTTGAGTGATGTTACGACCGTGTTGAACATGGAGCCGAACAATGTGGCTGCGTTGGAGATCGAGAGTTTGGTTAAGAAGGCGATGATGGGTGGAGACGAGTTGAACAAAGATGTTGGTGTTGTTGAAAATGTTGAAGATAAAGCGAAAGCATCGAAAGAGAAAGCGAAAAAGAAGAAAGACGATGAGAAGGCGAGTGGGGCGAACGAGTCCAAAGGTGAAGATATTCGTGTAGTTAAATACGTCGATGAAAAAGCGAAAATATCGAAAGCGGAAGTGAAAAAGGAGAACGACGATGAGAAGGTGGTTCGGGTAGATAAAACAAGCATTAAAGACGAAAAACTGGTGACGAACACCGTGAAGATGGTTCTCGGAGACGATATAAGGTGGGCCGAGCTTCCGGTTAATTGTAGCATCGGTTTGGTTCGGGAGATAATTCGGGACCGGTTTCCGGGCCTAAACGGTGTTCTTATAAAGTATAAAGATCCAGAAGGCGATTTGATCACAGTTTTAACTACCAATGAGTTAAGATTAGCCGAAAAGTCAAGTGATCCTCAAGGCTCTTTTAGGCTTTATTTAACAGAAGTTAGTCCAGATAAAGAACCGTTATACGAAGGGTTGACGTTGACCGGTCAACGGGTTCCTAACTCCGAACCCATACAATCTAGCGTTTCCGAGAATGTTAGTTCGGAGAAACCGGAGGGAGTCGAAGAATGGATCGTTCAATTCACAAGGCTGTTTAAGAACCATGTGGGTTTAGATACGAATCCGTATTTGGATCTTCACGAGATCGGAATGGAATTGTATTCCGAAGCGATGGAAGACGATGTCTTAAACGAAAACGCTCAAAATCTGTTTAATATCGCCGGTGAAAAGTTTAAAGAAACATCCGCTTTAGCGTTTTTCAATTGGGGAAATGTGCATATGAACAAAGCGAGAAAATTGGTAAGCGTTGCGGAAGATGAAGTTCGCGATTCGGTTGAAAAAAAGGTGAAAGTCGCATACGAATGGGCGATAAAGGAGTATATAAAAGCAGGAAAACGATACGAAGAGTCGATAAAGATCAAACCCGATTTCTATGAAGGCCACCTGGCGCTCGGGCAGCAGCAGTTCGAACAAGCCAAGCTGACGTGGCACTACACCGTTCGGGCGAAAGCTGATCTTGAAACTCCGTCTATACAAATACTCGAGTTGTATAACAAGGCGGAGGATAATATGGAAAAGGGTATGCAGATTTGGGAAGAACTGGAAGAACGGAGATTAAACGGGTTAAGTTTATACGATAAACATAAAGTTGAATTGATTAATGCGGGTTTGGAAGGGATTATTAAAGATGCATCTAGCGACGAATCGGCAGAAGAAGCGGTTAATATTCGGTCGCAGATATATATTCTATGGGGTACGTTGCTGTATGAGCGATCAGTAACGGAATTTAAGTTAGGTTTGTTCTCTTGGGAAGAATGTTTGGAAGTTTCGATTGAGAAGTTTGAACTTGCGGGTGCATCACAAACCGATATGACCGTGATTATAAAGAATCATTGCTCGAATGGAACCACGTTGGAAGGTAAGTGTTTAAGACAAGTAGACTATATGAAACTTTTTTGAGAAATTTATATATTTTTTTTTATAATTTTTGTGACTTGCAGGTCTTAATTTCAAAATTGATGAAATAGTTCAGGCATGGAATGAGATGTTTGATACTAAACGGAGGCTGACTGATGTTCCGTTGTTTCGGTTAGAACCGCTGTTTAAGCGGCGGGTTTCAAAGCTACATTCTTTGATGGAGAATTTCTGAAGCTTCTTTGATCATCTGAAAAAAATAATGGTAATATTATGAGAGCTGATTATATATTTCTTGATGACGTTTAGAATATATTTAGAAGCATAGTTTATATTGGTGACTTTAAGGGGGGTATTTGGTATTGCTTCTGATTTTTGTTAACTGATTATTTAGGGGTCACTTTATATATAAAATTTTAACAGAGCAATATATATATATTGTTTCTTAAGGAATTTAACGTGAATTTCCTTTCCTATATTTGCAGGTTTCTTTGCGCATTTAAATTGTTTCTTTTGTTGTTGGAAGCAAAAGAACTGAAGATTATTTCTGGATTTTTCGTTATTTTTTAGTGCGTTTGGGCATCTACCGGCTACAAAAGTCACCGAAGCTCAAGGATCCTTTATTTATGTAAATGTGGGCATAAATCTTAAAGGAGTATACACCATTTTTTATATGAAGTTGCATAGCTTGTTACGGATCAAGAAAGGTATGCTTGATCTTGTTAGAAAGAAATTGTAGGTGCAAGATTCATTGTCTTGCAAATTGTGAGCAAATGAAGCTGGAAAAGCTTCTTGCCTTTTCGGGTTTGATTATTTAGAAATTTTGATATTTTTTTTGTAAACTCTTGTTGACATTTTGTGGACATCATATTTCTCAATTTTCAGTACCTTTCTAAACTTAAATTAGTCTAATCTTAAGCAGTTGTCTGTTTAGATCTGTATCAGTACAAGCCCTATGCAAAAAGTATACCAGAAACTCACAACATGAGAAGCCGCTGTTCATAAGAAGCCGCTGTTAATGCACTCATAGTTAAGGTTTTGGGGTTACCAAGCCACTCTTACTAAGGGAAAGCGGGCCGAAAGCACAGGAGAGAAATACCTTTTAGCTAAAAAAATCAAATTTGGATTTAGCTAAAAAAAAGAAACACCAAATTTGGATTTTCTATACAATTTTTTTTAGCTAAAAGGCATTTCTCTCTTAAATGCTGATTAAATGATAAATTTGGGTTAATGATATGAGAAACTGAGCCGGTTAGGTTATATTCGGTTTGTGTGTGGACTGTCCAACTGTTACAACGTGCTTTTGTAGCGTAATGGTACAAAGACGCTTTGTTAAGGTGAAGGTTCAAGTCCTATTATGGGCAAAATGGAGTATCTAGGAGTAGGATACTTTGCCGTTAATCTTTTTTTAGAGTCGGCAAAACTTGCGGGTTGGGTGATGAGTCAGAGCGGATTCGGTCAATATTGGTTTGAGTCAAAACAGCTCATCTCGGTTCAGGTTTTAACCGTTTAAGTAAAAGCCAGCTGAGTCAGAATGGACCATTATGAAAAATGGATGAAATAAACAAACCTGCCAGTTAAAGAGAACACCAACATTCATTCATTCATTCTCTAATATCTTTCATGAATTCTAACAAAGAGTATTATGATAGTATGTCCTGATTTTCAAATATGTATTTTCAACAGGGGTGTTCATGGTTCTGTTTGAAACCGTTCAAACCGGTCATCGGTTTGGTTTCATGGTTGTTTTTTTTTTTTTTTAATTTGGTTGGTTGGTTTAGAAACTTTTAAACCGTACTTAACAGTTTGGTTTCTGGTTTATATTAGAAACCGGCCGAAAAAACCGAATCGGACCGGACGTAGGAGTTTGAGCTTATAAGTTTTTATATTTTGTATGGGATTTCAATTATCTTAATGCAGGCTATAGTACATAATTGACCATTTTGGGTGTGGGTCTTTAATATATAACTATGCTTCCATTGTCATTGAAGCTGTTGGTAGACATAGTGTTTTTATTTGTTTAACCTTTGCTATAGTGCTTCCATTTCAATCTTTGACTTGGTTACAATTTTCATTGGGTCTTTGTTACCAATTCTTTACCTCTGTAGTGTTCTTTTTTTTTTTTCTCATCCAAGCTACAGTTGTATAAAGAGTTATCGATAAATGCAGTTGATGGGATATGGTCTCAAATCTCGCATCGACATGCGCAACAACAAGCAGTGGCGGATCCAGGATTTTTTCCTTATGGGTTCACTTTTTTCTGGTGGTCGGATTTCTCACAACCAAATGTTAGAATTTTCGGGTCGGGTCGGGAACATAAAATACCTAATCAATTAAGTATCACCATACATGAATAAGCAATGTAGTCTAAAACTAATCAACAAAATAAAAAATAATTCCTCAATAGATTGGAATATAAACATTTAACATAAGTCAAATTCAACATACCTTGTAATTGTAGAATTGTGGAAATTTAAGCAGAAATACAGAACCAAGTAAGAGCCCTAAAACTAGCTACAAGAATAACAAAGTGGTTTGATGGTTCAATATTTGGGAAAAAACAAAATAGTAGCTACAAGAATAACAAAGTGGTTCGGTGGTTCAATATTTGGGAAAAAACAAAATAGTCAAATAAGAAATGGTTATGTTGATTTTAAGTCCACAAACATTCATTTATTTTGTCACTGTTGGTTGTTTATCCTTTAGAAACACCAAATTCCCATCCTAAAGAGACAAAGTTTCACATTAAAAAAAAGAAAGTGAACGCCAAAAAAGGGAAAAAAACTTAAGAGGTGGAATCGAACTGGGGATCTGAAGCTTTGAAAGCAAGCGCTATACCAGTGGAAGAGAATATTTGTTTTGATATTGGGTTCACCCGTAATATATTTATGGGTTCCTTCCATGTTTTTTATACAAGTTTTCACTAAAAATTCAAAACCGAATGGTTCCTAGGAACCCGGTCTTTTCAAGTAGATCCGCCCCTGACAACAAGCCTATGTCGTGTGCGGAGGGCCATACCCAAAACAAGTGAACTTAATATTTGAACTTCAGACTTGGTCACCTTTAAGAACATCCGCGCAAGTTTCTACGGCGCAAGCCTGTGCATGCCAGTAAGGCACAGTACAACCGGTACAAGTGAGCATGCGACCAATAGGCGCACACCAGGCTTTGTCCAGTGGAGCCTCACGATGAATAATCGTGCATGAGACAAGAGGTACAAAAGAACAGTGACGTGTCACTAATCACTGTGCGCCAATAACTGCTCCATGATCTCCATTAACCGCTAATGACAGACCCGACAGAAAGGACAACTACAAGGCCTTCCAATCAGCGTGCGCCATCTTCCCAATTGCATGCAGACACTAACGGTTATGTCCAAGGGGACAAATGGGATATTCCTTGATGTCGCCGTCGAGCCCAAGGCCCATCAGCCCATCGTCTTCGTAATTCTCTTCCCCTATAAATATGGGACTTCACCTCCAGGTTTAAGGATCGCCCTCATTGCACTCTCACTGAATACACACACTTATTATCCTCAAAACAAGTTCTTATTCTCACATCGGAGGGTGGTTACAAGGAGAACCCCCAATCCTCCTCCTTGTAACGAGCTTCACGGTGTTGTGTTATTTTGCAGGGTTGAGCAGCCAGCCATCAGGCGAGAAAGAAGAGTAACCTTATTTGAACGAGACTAATTCAACAAGTTAATCTTCGGATTAACGTGGTATTTCTTCAGCGGCTGAGATAGAAAATGGCACAAGTTAAAACGAAATAACTTTTAGTTCTTCTGAAGTTACTAAGTCATAAGATATGGAGAGTAACGTCTCATCGATAGATACATTATGACAGATGTGATAGGCGGCTTTCCAAAATTTTGGAATTTGGACCGAAATATCTTCACGTGGAGTCTTGATTTTGCGTTTTTCCAAACTCTTGGACACAAATTTCTTCATGTGGGGTCTTGATTTTGCATTTTGACCAATCTCCCCAATTTTAGTCATTTTGATTGATTTTGTTTCCATAAAAATGTGTGAATCATGAATTTCATTAATTTATGTGTTTATTTAGGCTATATTCTGGTAGTTAAGTGGCATGCTATCTTAGAAAACATAAGAACTGTTGTTAAAAAATAAAAAATTCCCAATTATACTTGCCAAATATATTTTTCTATACAAAAGTTTTTTTTTTTCTTTCTTTCTAGGTATTTCTCTCATATGCTTCCGGCTCTGCTTAAACCTTAATTATAAGATTGTGGGGAGTGGAAGGGTTTGAGTTGGGGACATTGCTCGACACGTGGCGAGGGTGAGCTCCATAAGATATGGTGAAAAATGAGGGGTGTGGTGTGGCTTGGCCAGCCATGTGAATTTTTTGTTTTTAATTAAAGTAGTCAATCAAAGCCAGCCATATTGAACCAGCCAACCAAGTCACCCTGCCCCCCGTCCCATGCCAGGCTGAATACCGCCGCCAAAGGGGCACCGCCCCAACCAACGCCAACTCGGAGTAGAGCAGCTGGCGTTAAAGGGCTTCCCCTGCCCCAACCAACGCCCCCAATGCCCCACCTCCCCACAGCCTAAACACATTAATAGTGGCCAAACAAAAACTTTTTAACTGGGGCAAACAACTAAGTACCAATCATCTTTTTCTCTACCTGTAATAACAATTACATAAGAGTAGAGGAATCTATGACGTTAGATTAACAGAGCATTATATTGTCAATGATTATGTTTCTTACTGAATCCAACCTGAATTTCCTTCCTAGTATTAGGAGCAAATTTCCTTTTTAGAGCAATTCAAGAAATGCAAGTGAGCTAGAATATGACACAACTTAAAACGACATAACATTAACCTTCTGTTCTCGAGTCTCATTTAACAGGGGGAGGGGAGGGAAAAGAGATGAAAATATGAAAAACCATGTTCCCGAGTTTCATTTAACAGGGGGAGGGGAGGGAAAAGGGGGGAAAGGGAAGAAAATATGACAAAATATGACCATATATTCATCCTCCCAAATTGGAGAGATTAGGAGAGAAAATTTTCCTTCCCCTCCCCCTGTTAAATGAGACTCGGGAACATAGTGTAAGTTCTTTTAGAGTTATGCGCTCGTGAGATATGAACGGAAACATCTCAATGGTAGATATGTTGCGACAAATGGCATAAGTGGTTTGCTAGACTTTTGGACCAAATTTCTTCATGTGGAGTCTTGATTTCTTCGGTAGATGTTTTTTGTATGGTGTTTTAAACTTGCATTCCAGTAGGTTTCATATCATGCTATACATATTTTTTTTTCTATATAAGTATAGCAATATGGTACTAATATAAAAATAAAAAAAGCTCGTTGTTATGATGTATTTTTTTTAAAAAGTTACGTATAAAAAGTTATTTGCGATAAAAAAGATGAGTGGAACTTGCATGTGCATTGAGGTTGATGACAGTTTCTTTATTTAAACAACACAATATAAAAAAAACACCATTACCCTTAATCTAGCCAAATTAGTCAAAAAAATAAAAGATAATTTACATTTAAGCCCTTTTTGATCTCAACCATTAACTACAATATCTAAGGGCTTAAAACACTTCTTACATTTCTCACAAACCACTAATTTTTACACTAACCCTACCCTATATGTGTGTGTATATATATAAATGGGTTAAACGGGTCAACTTGCCAACGTATCAGGTTGACACGAACCCGACCCCTTTAACTAAACGAGTTCTCGGGTTCAACCACAAGCTGACATAAATCCGTTGGACTAAACCCAATATCGTAAATTTTGTATTAGGTTCATCTCAATTTTTTTAGGCCGTGTCAAAAAAATTTCAATCATGATTGCCAAATTTAGATTTTCAATACAAAACTAATTTTTAGCTAAAGGTATTTCTCTCCTATGCTTCCTGCTCCGTTTTGCCTTGGTAATAGTGGTTTAGTAACCCCAAATTTTTTACCTATGAGTGCATTTACATAACAAAAGCTTTTCAATTAGGTCACACAAAAACTTTTTTATTAGGTCAAATTGCAAATACCAATCATCTTTTTCTCAATCTACAACAATTTAATAATAGTTAAAGAATCTATGACGTTAGATACCCCTATTAATAAAAAAAATCAGATGAACACCAACTAACTCTGTGTTCCCGCTAAGGGATAAGCACATTCTTGTCAACTATTAATAATTTTTTCCTTGAAATGTTAATGTTTAATCTGTGGGATGTTTTATAGTATATTTCATATGCCATTTGATTAATAGTCAATTTGGAAACCAATAACCGTTATTTTATATAGCTTCATTAAAATATGCTTGCAACTTTGCTTCACGTTTAGGCATTAGCAATAAGGGTTGACGAAGTCAAAGTCTCAAAGTTGATTAGTATGCAATAATTGGCTAGATAGAAGACATTAAACGTGGGATCATATACAGTATACAATATTATAACACCATTATGCATGCCATAACATAATTAAAAAATCACATATACTTGCTTTGTTAATTTTACAAATTAATAAAACTGCTTTTACTGAAATTAAAATAACTCAAAGATAGTTTATTAAACAACATACAAGTGTAACACGCAATTTCAAAAAAAAAAGTATCATTTTCTTAATGCCTTAGTCGTATACACATAGCCTTTGGATAATGCGTCTTCAAAATTGACTAATGCTAAAGTCTCAATCAACATTAAAATTCACTTAAATTGCTAAGAATTAGAATGTGATTTATTGTAATTCCAGATTTCACATATTTTTTTAATGATAAATTTAGATCATTTACGGACTACTAGAGTATTATCGTGCCACCAGCAAAACTACCCGATCATATTCATTTCCAATATACTATAATGCCTATACACCAATTCAGGAGAAACCCAATAAATTTGAGAAAAATCCTCTTGTGGGAATCGGATTCAGGACCAATTGGTACCTAATCCTTATCCCACCCCAAAAATATCACTAGATTATAATATCATGGGCATAATCCACATGATTTAATGATTAAAGCGAACTCAAATATATTTAAAAAAAGTGTAAGAAAAATTATTTGAAGTCCAAAGCAACGATTTGGATAAAAAGTTTTGATATCCGAGAGTTGAGTAAATTCGCGTAAAATCTCATTATTATGACGTATCCCCCTTTCTTGATAGAACACGCAAGCAATGTTTTCAGGATCGGACCGGACCGGAAGTCGAACTGATCTCATTGTTGGTCCACTGGCCGGGCCCGTCGGATCGGATGTAAGAACCAGGCTATGTCGTAAATACTATAAATATAACTACGATAAAAAATGAAAAAAATAACAAAATCCAGGGGCCACCCGGTTTTCCGGTCCAACAGGGCGGTCTGATAAAGTGGACCGGACCGTTCATACCTCTCGTCTCCGGTCTGACCGACTGGTCCGGTTTTCAAAACCAAGCATGCAAGTTGTCATGTCATAATGTTTGTGACTGAATACATAAGGCTACAATAAATTCACATGTGTAGATATTATGATATTAGGGTGCACGCGGCCCCCCCGTGATCGTGCCCCATCACGGTCATAATGGTGTGATACATCGTCGCAGGTGGTGTTTATCACAGAGGAAATCGTGATGGCCATCGCGGTGTGATACAACCCCTTTAAACGACCGTTACACTATATAAAAAAGAATAAATTTCTACTCTATTTAAATCCAATCTTCTTCTATTTTTCACACAGAGTACTCATTTCACGAACTTCCTCTCAACTCTATAAAAATTTAATATTTAGTTTTCTCATAAAGTTTTGAAAATACCAGTGAAGGGTATGGAGCGTCCAAGTACATTCCCACCCGAGGATAAACCATAAATGACACATTTGGGACGGATATGGGGTCAAGTAATAGTTATGGGAACGGGTTTTGGATTAGATTTTATTTTATTTTTTTCGTGGGTTTGGGACAGGTTTGGGATTTGGTGATATACTCGTTTACCCGACCCGATTACCTAACTAAGTGTACACGTTTACCCGATTGTATGCCCGATATAATTTCTTTTTGTTTTAAATACGTGTGTGTGTGTGTATATATATAGGGTGAGAGTTGGCTACAAAGTCTTTTTTTCCTACAAAGTGTTCAAAGTCATAAAAACCATAATGTCAACCATAAAACACACTCAAAACCCACAAATAATAAAGTGAAGATTACTAAAACGCCATATTTGTGAGTTTTGTGTCGTGTTTTGGATGATAAGGATTTGATTATCGAATTGACTAATATTAGTGTGTTTTATGTTGATTAGCATGTTGTGTTTTATATTAATAGTTTTAGATGGTGTGTTTGAAGTTTTTATGGACTTTTAGGGTTTATATATTATGTTTTAGTGATATCCACTCTGTTATTTGTAGTTTTGAGTGTGTTTTATGCCTGAAATTATGGTGTTTTATGACTTTGTAGGAAAAATGGACTTTATAACCGAACCCCACCCGGTTTAGGCTTGGGATCACCTAAACCTGTCTCAAACACTCCCCATTGCGACCCCTACTATAATAAATAACAACTATTATACTAACTATATGTATCTATGAATGTATATATCACATAATACAAAACTAAACCAACCTCACTCATATTTCTTTTAACTATTCTTTAAATTTTTATATGAAAATAGACCCGCACGTCAACTCTTCATTTGATACAGACATGGGGGATGAGTTGATCGTTGTTGCAGTTCAAGCGAGGGTCCAACTTTTAGTTGATGAATGCAAAGCTCACAACTACGTACAAGATGACCTTCATTTCAACGGGATCGTGAGGCTACATCATGACTTTTTTGACGTCGTTCTTGGATGAGTCACCAACTATTCTTAGGAGTTGTTGGCGATTTAGAAAGCGAGTTACAATTGTTTCAACAATAGGAGGATGCTATAAGTAAACTAGAATTTTCCGCGTTAGAAAAGTGCACAACCGCAATTCGTCACCTAGCATACGACATTTTGAGTGATGCATTAGACAAGTATTTAAAGATGTCAGAAAAAGTGTCTCAAGTCGTAAATGTTTCTGTGAAGGTATTATTATCAGGTGTTGTTGATCTCTACAGAAAGAGATATATGAGGAATTTGACCTTTGGTGACATCCAAAAAATATACGAGGTCCATCAACAAGTACATGGTCTTTCCGGGATGTTTAGTAGTATTGATTGCACACATTGGGAGTTGGTCGCCTGTCCAACTTGTTGGAAAGGTCAAGATCATCGAGGTGATCATGAGGGTCCATCCCTATTACGTGATGTAGACGCATCATATGATCTTTGGACTTGATATACATACTTTGGAATGGCCGGCGCAAAAAATGATATCACTGTCACACCCCCAAATTCCCACCTAGGGTATGTCCCTATTAGGAGTGCGACGATCCAACAACGAGCCACTAATTATATCAAACGCATTCAATTAAAAGATAATGTACTTGATTGTAAATAAAACATTGTCTGTAAGTTTGAATGAAAACCAAAGTATCAGCGGAAGCAAAGTTAACCAGTTTTAACACCAAAGTAATGTATCAATAAACCAATAAAATAAATACGTCCAGCAAGACCATGCCCACTCCAGCTGCTCCAGATAGCAAGTCCCAAAGTATCTCAGCTAACGACCTGCGAGCATGTAACAAGTGTATCAGACAAAGCTGGCGAGTTCACAGTTTTAGAAAATGTTTGTTACCAGTTGTATGTAAAACAGTTCAATAACCAATGCAAGTAATATTGTTAATATCTCAATTCCGAACAAGACGGCTCCTGATGTACATGACTGCCCTATCCCACGTACTCCTATCTAGTACTGGGCCCGACTGGGTCATTAGTTCACATCCGTCCTATCCAGGAGCGGTGTGAGGGTGCCAAACCTAAGTAGCGCTACCAACTAATACCCGAATAAGGGACTTACAAAAATGATAGGTGAGAATATTAACCAATATACCCGTTTTTACCCAAACCACTGACTGTCCCCAACCACTGGGACGCATGCTCGAATGTAGTGAACTCACCTTAGATTAGCTCGGTATGTTACGATACGTTACTCGTTCCACGTTGATTAACCAGACCCTATCGTGGTTACCGACAATCAGTGTCACATCCATATAAATCACATATTATCCGAACACATAGCCATCAAGCACAGCACATATCAACACGTATATCATAATAGGTCTTAGGTGTATGCTCACACAAGTTCACATTACATCATGATGGCACATTACAAACGGTTCAGTTCACCATTCAAGTAAACATGCTATGTCCTATCAAGAAATCATGCAATATAATAATTAGTCTCCCACTAGAATTCTCCTAGCAGGTATTCGGTTCCAGTACAAGTGTTGACTACAATATCATGTCTCCATATCCATTTAACAGTTTAACTCCTTAATCACTTAACCATGTGGTTCGGTTGGCCATCGGCCCATATTAAGAGAGGGCGGTCCATCACATTGTTCCCAAACCACCCGGCCCATTAACAGTTCACTTAAATAACACTCGCATTACTATTCACCCATTACATCCGTTCGGCCCGTGATAAAATAACCCATTTCCATTATGTGGCCCAGTTACTCAGTCCTCTATTATAACGGCCCGCTAACATGTAAAGCCCACCAATGAACATATAATTACCATCACATATATTCAGTCAACACAACTCGAGGCCCACTATCATGTTATACGAAAATCATAAATTATTTGGTCAGGAACGATGTGCATTATCAACTCAACACAATTTAACTTATTGATTAGAACTTTAAATTAATTACATGATCTGTTAAAGTTTTGCTCAATAATGATTATAACCAAAGCATCCTAAATCAATCCAGTCATGCGATATAAATAACAACCAATCATGTAATCATGGGTAATATCATTAGGGATTTAATGTACATGATTATGAACCATATCATTATCATACATGAACATCATCGATTCACAGTTATGATTTGCTCTCCATAACCGAATAACAATTAAACAAGTAAAAATACAACAATATCATCAAATCTATTTATAATCATACTCATCATTCATGCATATCACATGCCTACTGACAACTTCATTATGTGTCTTCCTGATTTGAGTTTGGTTGCACATGGGTCAACATTAATTTCATGTATAGCCTATTAATCATACCTAGTCTATCAATCATGCTCACACACAACCGATTGGCATCAATATCAAGCATCATGCATATAATATACTTACACACAACCCAATATCAGCCACTAACAACTAACATGTAATATCGATTTTATGTGTATTAATCATGAAATCGCATAAACACAAGCATCAAATAGACGTACTAACCCACAAGTTTTGATCGACGACTAATGCACTCGAAAGGGGTCTGCTACTGTTGCCGCACGAACTTAGGGAAGGGGTAGGGTTTATTCTTGTGATAATGATCGAGATATATGCACGCCCCCTCCCCTTAATATAAATCGAAATAATGTGGGCCGAACCCACATGTGCTAATCTATTACGTAAATGGGCTTCTAATATCCATGAATGGCTTAATAACCCAAGTGATGGTTTGGCTTGAGCGGCTTGTGTGAATTGGTTTCAACACAAGTGTGGACCAAACACAAAAGGTAATAAGAGTATATGTGTGTGTAGCACAAAGTCGCCAACAGTTTTACCCTAGCAAGTAACATAAAGGACCAAGAATGGCAATTAACGTGAAAGACAAAGAATTAACGAGGAATCAAGGTTACCAACTAACCTTGGAATTTCGGGTTGTCACATCATCCCCAACTTGAAAGAAATTTCGTCCCGAAATTTGACAAGCACGCATGAACGAACGAGGGAAGAAATCAAGGTTGTTGCGGATTCTGCTCGGGTGTGACATCATCCCCACCTTGAAGAGGAATCTCGTCCCGAGATTCACCAGTTTTGCTAGATTCAGGCTTGTCTTTAGGAAAGAGGTGTGGATACTTGAGCTTCATTTGATCTTCTCGTTCCCAAGTGAACTCCGGTCCTCGCCGCGAGTTCCAACGGACTCTAACAATTGGAATACGACTGTGCTTACATACTTTGACCTCTCGGTCCATGATCTCAACGGGTTCTTCGACAAATTGCAGCTTGTCGTCAATCTTCAACTCTTGGAATGGCACAATCAGTGTTTCATCAGACAAACACTTCATCAATTGCGGAACATGAAAGATATCATGAACATTACCTAACTCAGCAGGTAACTCGAGCTTGTAGGCCACTTTACTGATCCGCTCCGGGATTTTAAATGGCCCAACGTAACGCAGGTTAAGCTTGTCGCGCTTTCCAAAGCGTACTACACCTTCCCAGGGTGAAAACTTCAGGAAGACTCGCTCGCCTACAGCGAACTCCCAGTGTTTCCTAAACTTATCGGCTTTCCTGACGGTCGCGCGTTGCCGCCAAACAATTTCCGATCTAAGCAATCTTCTCAAGAGCTTCGAGTACAAGTCCTGCTCTTGTGATTAGGTTGTCATCCTCCTTAGTCCAGCAAGGAGTTTAGCATTACTGTCCATGCCATGCCTCAAACAGAGTTGTCTGAATACTAGAATGGTGACTGCTACGGTAGAACTATGCCAAGGTATGTGTCCTTCCACTTTTCACTAAGTCAATCACACACATGCTCGCAGCATGTCTTCCAGTATCGGGGGGGGGGGGGTTCGTTTACTCTGACCATTTATCCTATGGTGATAAGTAATGCTCATGTCTAGACGTGAGCCAATGGTGTTGTGTATCGTCTGTCATAAATCATAGCTCAAAATCAGAGGTAACAGGAGTTGACATCTCGTGCCTAAAAAGGCCGCCTCTCTCAAAGGAATATCCACAAGCTGTGAAGACTCGTCAGTTTCCTTGGTTGCAAGAGGGTGTACTGGTTGCATGTGACAATCAACGATCACCCAGGTGATACTGTTTTCGTTCTGAGTTTTAGGTAGACCAGTGACAAAATATGTGGCAGTCTGTTCTAATCCTCCCAATGGGTGTCTCTGGTTACTGACATAACCCAGAAAGTTTCTGATGCTCCACCTTGGCTTCCACACAAGTCAAACGTCGTTCACACACCTTGCTATGTGGGCCTTCATGCCCGATCACCAGTACGAGACTTATAGATCCTAATATCTCTTGTCATAACCCAGACGAGTAGAATATCGAGGTCGGTTTGCTTTGTTCAACATGAGTTTCTCTACAGTTGCCGTATAATGAGACCCACTTTCGTTCCATGAGGTAGCGAATATCGTCTGACCTGTCAATGGTTGCTTCTCCATGCCCCACATGGGTTTAACTTGCAAATTCTGTTCCTTGAGTTTACCAGTTTGAACAGAGCGAATCGGATCAAGTAAGTTAGAGTCGATAGTGAGTTGCAAAGCTCGTGCACGTTCAGGTTTCACAGTCGAAATCATTCAAAAGTTCCATCCAGCGATACCATTAACTGATTTAACTCTCTCATAACCAGGGTACACGGGAGGCCCTTGTGATCGGTCTAAGTGGTGCATTCGGTACCGTCCAAGTAATGCCTCCCACTTAAATCCAACGACTACGGTTTCCACCGCAGATTGTATGTCGTGCAGTTCCTCTTCATAACACCATTCCGTAAGTCATCACTCTCTCGTGTTGCATCGGCGTGTAACTGGGACTCTGATCTGGAGCATCATGGTATACCGCTAGATCACCCATACCCGTAGGTAAAGACGATGCTCAGTGCATTGTAGAGTTGGGATTCGAAAGATGAAATGACGTTCTCCCGCCTGTCTCCCACGAGTACACAGCCCCCTGCTGTGCTAAAGAGGTTAAAGCTGCGAAATCCTCGAAAATCCTGTGATGAATCTACGTTAGTATCTAGCTAAACCAAGAAATTACTGTATCCCCGATAGACTATTTGGTGCCGATCATTATCTAATGAAATGGATCTCTTGCGAGATCTGCGTGTATCCCTACTCTGTTGACTACGTGACCAAGAAGGTGTACCTCCCAAATCCTGAAGTCACACTTAGGTAGACTTCGCGTGAAGTTGCTCCTCCCCTAGGAGCTCTAGGACAAAATACAGGCACCTTCATGGTGTTCCTTTCCCCAGATAGTGTTTCAAAACGTCGTCAAATATCACGGTCGATTCACGTGATTCATAAAGCTGCTCGTGTGTTGATTAACTCAATGGTCATGGTGCATAAAGTTGTATGGCTATACTGCGTTTGATATGCCGCTTTAGGAACATTCTCCCCTTGGACTTCCATCTGATAATAGTCCATTCGTAAATCAATCCTCGAATGAAAGCTTGTCCCCCGCAACTAGTCGACAGGTTGTCACTACATGGTCGAGACAAACCTCGACTGTCACCTTGTTAAATTCTTGATAACCAGTACACGTACGGTAAGGCTTGTCCTCATGGGTGTAACTGGGGCTCCCCAAAGCGAATAGCTAGGTCCGTCAAAACTCTTGTTCAGCAGTTTCTGTAATTAATTAAGCAGTTCTTGCACCCTCCCGGTGCAAGACGGTTTGAAGTACGAGTAGTCAGAACTGCCCCTGGCGTGAGATTAACTGAGATTCTACCTAACAGTTGTGGAAATAATCCTGAAAGTTCCTCGGGTAGCACACTGAGAGTAATCACGAACATCTGGTGGACCCTCGATCCTCTCTTCCTTAGCCTTATCATCAGTAACCGTTGTTAACAATGGCGAGGTAATCCCTCCGTAGACGCTCCTGGGCTTTCATTGCAGAATCGATGCTAACCATTACACAACTCTGATATTCTGGAACAATGACGATTCTCCACTAGGGGGGGGGGGTACGCAAAGTTTTCTTCTCACAGGGTATATCTGCGCGATGTATGGATAACCAATCCATACCAACTACTACATCAAACTATCAAGGGTAGTAGAAGGAAGGTTGACGTCGAACACCTATCCCACAAGGTTGAGTTTGCATCCCAACAATCATATGAGATTTCAGTTGACTTGCCATCAGCCGAGTCCACAACAGGTTCGGTTTCAAGAAGCATCAGGGTTAAGCAGAACAGTGACAAAGTGATTAGTTACCAAGAATGTGTAGGCTACCATGTTGTCATAATCCTAGCGTCGCCCACGCCCATCCTAAATGCCCTTCCACGAGTGCCATATCCAGTGTTGTTGCTACTGCTACTAGAACTCCCAAAACTGTCATTGTTCCCTGGGTTGTTGGCGTCTTGCCTTAACATCGGCCATTCCTTGTTGAAGCCACCATCATTTCCATACCGAAAGTCGTGATTTGCGAGTACTTTGATATCATCGTGACTGTTGCTCCTAATGCCGATGAAACGGAGTTCTGCGGCCTTTCACTGACAGAGTCCACCTTTTCACATTCCATGCCACGTCCTAAGGCACTACTCATTGTGCTGGCAGTTACACATTCTACACCATGGCCGACTGTCATCGTTTATGTCCCGATTGATTTGTGAGAGTTGACTCTCATAAGTCGTTGACTAAGGTTAAGGATTCATTTGGAGTCAAATCGCTGATGTTCGTTGCCAGTGACTAGAGTCGTTCAAATGCTGAAGTCGGTAAAGTACCACATTTACTCTCTTGTCCATCATTCTTCCAAGTTGATCAAGTACTACACGGTTTGCTGCGAGAGTGTTGCAGAAGTGATCGCACTTCTGGATCTAATGCGCCAAATTTTGAGTTCCACCATATGATAAGAAGTGGGAAAAGTTCATCATTGACGTTGCAACATCCAACTCAGGGACGTTTGTACCAGCACCTAACATTCTACACGGTTCGCTAGGTGTTCAGAGGGGCGTTCGGGTAATTCTCGATAGCATCGAGATTCGTAAGGATTTAGAGAGGAGTGAAAAGATCACGTTCGAGTAGGAGACAATCACTGCTATGATTCCTATAGATTGTTGTGTTTTACATTGATCAATTAACGGGACGGAACCCCTTTTTCACTTGTTAAGCGTCACTGGGACTGACATGCACCCCACATTATTATTATGTGTGCACCCACAATAATACTGCGATTTGCATGCTCATCTCAGTTTCTCTTAACTCATGTCAAATGGTCCCTCCAACTCGAGTAGCAAACAAAAAGCATCACGGAACGTGAGTCATGAATGTTTAGGGAAATACTACCCTATCAGTCACATAACACAGGCAAGTAATACATGAATTCATACTGTTGTGTTAATCGTGCAATCGCGTGTGATGTTATTCATAAACAAACACTAGATATACTATGCAATAGTAAACGAAAGACGAACCTTGCGATCTGGAGCTGAGTGTCATGGTCGTATTCTCTGTTGTCAAAACTGTTCGGTTATAGTCTGGTTTTATAAACACGTTTTTAAAACCAAGTTCACTATAACCAGTGGCTCTGATACCAAACTGTCACACCCCCAAATTCCCACCTAGGGTATGTCCCTATTAGGAGTGCGACGATCCAACAACGAGCCACTAATTATATCAAACGCATTCAATTAAAAGATAATGTACTTGATTGTAAATAAAACATTGTCTGTAAGTTTGAATGAAAACCAAAGTATCAGCGGAAGCAAAGTTAACCAGTTTTAACACCAAAGTAATGTATCAATAAACCAATAAAATAAATACGTCCAGCAAGACCATGCCCACTCCAGCTGCTCCAGATAGCAAGTCCCAAAGTATCTCAGCTAACGACCTGCGAGCATGTAACAAGTGTATCAGACAAAGCTGGCGAGTTCACAGTTTTAGAAAATGTTTGTTACCAGTTGTATGTAAAACAGTTCAATAACCAATGCAAGTAATATTGTTAATATCTCAATTCCGAACAAGACGGCTCCTGATGTACATGACTGCCCTATCCCACGTACTCCTATCTAGTACTGGGCCCGACTGGGTCATTAGTTCACATCCGTCCTATCCAGGAGCGGTGTGAGGGTGCCAAACCTAAGTAGCGCTACCAACTAATACCCGAATAAGGGACTTACAAAAATGATAGGTGAGAATATTAACCAATATACCCGTTTTTACCCAAACCACTGACTGTCCCCAACCACTGGGACGCATGCTCGAATGTAGTGAACTCACCTTAGATTAGCTCGGTATGTTACGATACGTTACTCGTTCCACGTTGATTAACCAGACCCTATCGTGGTTACCGACAATCAGTGTCACATCCATATAAATCACATATTATCCGAACACATAGCCATCAAGCACAGCACATATCAACACGTATATCATAATAGGTCTTAGGTGTATGCTCACACAAGTTCACATTACATCATGATGGCACATTACAAACGGTTCAGTTCACCATTCAAGTAAACATGCTATGTCCTATCAAGAAATCATGCAATATAATAATTAGTCTCCCACTAGAATTCTCCTAGCAGGTATTCGGTTCCAGTACAAGTGTTGACTACAATATCATGTCTCCATATCCATTTAACAGTTTAACTCCTTAATCACTTAACCATGTGGTCCGGTTGGCCATCGGCCCATATTAAGAGAGGGCGGTCCATCACATTGTTCCCAAACCACCCGGCCCATTAACAGTTCACTTAAATAACACTCGCATTACTATCCACCCATTACATCCGTTCGGCCCGTGATAAAATAACCCATTTCCATTATGTGGCCCAGTTACTCAGTCCTCTATTATAACGGCCCGCTAACATGTAAAGCCCACCAATGAACATATAATTACCATCACATATATTCAGTCAACACAACTCGAGGCCCACTATCATGTTATACGAAAATCATAAATTATTTGGTCATGAACGATGTGCATTATCAACTCAGCACAATTTAACTTATTGATTAGAACTTTAAATTAATTACATGATCTGTTAAAGTTTTGCTCAATAATGATTATAACCAAAGCATCCTAAATCAATCCAGTCATGCGATATAAATAACAACCAATCATGTAATCATGGGTAATATCATTAGGGATTTAATGTACATGATTATGAACCATATCATTATCATACATGAACATCATCGATTCACAGTTATGATTTGCTCTCCATAACCGAATAACAATTAAACAAGTAAAAATACAACAATATCATCAAATCTATTTATAATCATACTCATCATTCATGCATATCACATGCCTACTGACAACTTCATTATGTGTCTTCCTGATTTGAGTTTGGTTGCACATGGGTCAACATTAATTTCATGTATAGCCTATTAATCATACCTAGTCTATCAATCATGCTCACACACAACCGATTGGCATCAATATCAAGCATCATGCATATAATATACTTACACACAACCCAATATCAGCCACTAACAACTAACATGTAATATCGATTTTATGTGTATTAATCATGAAATCGCATAAACACAAGCATCAAATAGACGTACTAACCCACAAGTTTTGATCGACGACTAATGCACTCGAAAGGGGTCTGCTACTGTTGCCGCACGAACTTAGGGAAGGGGTAGGGTTTATTCTTGTGATAATGATCGAGATATATGCACGCCCCCTCCCCTTAATATAAATCGAAATAATGTGGGCCGAACCCACATGTGCTAATCTATTACGTAAATGGGCTTCTAATATCCATGAATGGCTTAATAACCCAAGTGATGGTTTGGCTTGAGCGGCTTGTGTGAATTGGTTTCAACACAAGTGTGGACCAAACACAAAAGGTAATAAGAGTATATGTGTGTGTAGCACAAAGTCGCCAACAGTTTTACCCTAGCAAGTAACATAAAGGACCAAGAATGGCAATTAACGTGAAAGACAAAGAATTAACGAGGAATCAAGGTTACCAACTAACCTTGGAATTTCGGGTTGTCACAATCACTGTTATACAATCATCGCATGTGTTCGACGATGTCAAAGATGGAGCTAAACCTAGGTCATCAAGTTTTTACAAACGAGGTCGAGTACGATTACTATCTTGTCGATGGTATTTATTTGGAGTGGTCCACGTTGGTGAAAACTTTTTCGTGCTCAGATGATGATAAATGTTTATATTTCAAGAAAAGACGTGAGTTTTCAACAAAAGAATTTGAACGACCTTCAGGTTATTAAAAAAATGACGGAGTACCATTGCCCAATGAGCACGTATACAACAAAAGAAAAAATTAAGAAACATTATGTACATTTGGATTATCTTACACAATATGATCTTGGAGGACTTGAGCAAATCCATTTGTCAAACGCCAATAGAAACTAGCTATCCTAATGAAAATACAACATAGGGACACATATTTAAATCTTCGATTGGATTTATTAGAACACCTATGGTTGAATTGTAAGTACGATGATTACAATAATGACGGTGATGATGACTAGAATAATTGTATTTATCATTTTTGTTTTTATATAAAGGAATATATTTCCCCTATATTAATTTGTAAAATAGTTGTGTGAGTTACTTTCACTATTCAATTTTGTATAAATTTGTATGCTTATAGTACTTTCACTCATTGCATAACCTACACTTATTTATCTAAATTTCCTTTTATACATTCATTGCACAACCTCCGTTTAGCTGAGTTTTGTTAATGCTTTGACTTAGATTTCTTTACTATGATAATATTTTACGTTTTGGTCTAAATTTGATGAGTTAATATTTTACAACACACGTGTTTGGTTCAACATTTTTACGGCTATTTTTTGTTTGGTTTTAGAGTCCCGTGCAACTCGTGGGTACTAAAAACTAGTTTAATTAAAATTGAAAACAATGCTTAAAAAGTAACTGAAATTTAGTTAAACCATAACATGCTAATTAAAAGATTGGACTAGTTAAAACTCATTGTATACCCATTAAACATAAAGTTATGGTCTTATCGTTATTGATTACGGGTTATGTGGAATAATGTTGTAAATTAATTAATTGCATATACTGAGTGATTGTAGATCATGCTCTTGTCATATTCGGTGTTTCGTTTTGTTTTTTTTTTGTTAATTCCCTACTCGGCCACTTCCCACTAGGCATGAAGCGATAGAAACATCACCTCATATTCGTTTTCTATATTTTCAATCAATGATGTATGTGATGAAGTTTTAGTATTTGTTTTTACTGTTTTGATTGGTTGATTAAACTTTATATGTGATAACGGGGTAGCTCAAACCTTAATAAACTGATTAGAGACACAACAACTTAAAAGGTTAAAATGTTAAAAGGTTCGAAAATGGTCCAACGGTCATGAACAGTAAAAAGACAAGTCAGAGCCTTGTCACATCACCCTTTGCGTGTGAAACCTCCTGCCCAGCCGCAACCAGACCATGTGGGAGAGCACACCCTTTTGTCCGCAGGTCCAAACCCTTCAACCCCTAAAAAGGGTAAGCCCCTCACTGCAAGCCAGGTTCACTAGTTAAAGGTTTCTCTTTTAAGAAACCTCTTCCGCTATAAATTGCAGCCCATGACAAGTATGCCATTCATTCTGGAATCAGCAGAAAACTATCTCAATTCTCTGATTCTCCTTCTCCCTCTCGAGAACAAGCTTCATGCTTACTTCTCTTCTTCTTCTCCAATGAGAACTAGCTTCATGCTTGCTTCTCTTCTTCACTCTAAATAATTCATCCTCTCCAACGATTGCATTCTAGGCTGGTTTCATATCAGTCTAGAATTCAAGGAGAACAACAATAACACTAGTGAACCTTTCTCCACGTCTTGCAAACGTGGGGGGACCCCACGACCTGCGTTAGGCAAACTGAAACCTTGAACCCTTTTACCCGGAGATATCGCTACAGGCATTGGTCTTGTATTTGTTGTAGCAACAAGTTGGCGCCCACCGTGGGGCTACGCCGCTTACTTTATCTTAAAGACCAGTTGTGTAGCTCCATTTTCTCTTTACATCATGTCTGAAAGCGAGTCTCTCGGTCAGGTAAATCAGGTGCCTAACAACACCGATTTAACACCAAATTCGGGTCGGATCTCACCGGTCCTATCTACACCTCTTTCTACTCCCGGAAGTACTCCACCGGGATATGTTCCTGGAGTTCACTTCTTTTCAAACACAAACCCATCTCGGTCAGGGGTTGCACCTACTCAAATCGATGTAATGCATACACCGGAACGCATAGATCTAACACCCGAGGGAGTAGCTAGAAATTTCTTACAACTGAGATTTCTTCTCAACTAGCATGTGAGCTTAGAAAGGGAAAAAACGAGTGAGAATAAGACTAAATTATGAGGAGTCTGAACCCTCATTATCACATGGCCCTCCATCTTTTCCTTTTAGCAGCTCACGTTCAGCCACTTCTTACCTTGAAGTTGGTCCTAGTATGACAGACCAACCACTCAAGCCCTTTAGCTTTTGGGGATGCCAAGTCCAACCGCTTTTCCCTTATTTACCTCCCAACCCGTTACAACCGGTGCACCCATGGGGCATAAAACCACTCTTGATCAATTATGGCAGTAACCAGCTTCAAGTGTTCCCCCTCCCATTGCTACTTCGTGAAAACAAGCCATGGCCACCTTGCCTTTGGCTCGAGGTGCGGTCATGAGCACATCCATGGGAATGCCTTATACAGTAAGCCTTTAAGGCTTTAAGGCTTTAACTTTATGACACAGATAATGGCATCTTTTATTAGTACCATCAGAAAGCCTTTAAGGATTTAACCTTATGCCCTAGCCGATGACACAAATGATGGCATAATTTCCTTTGCAACACGTGAAAGCTGGATGATGACACAGAAAGCCTTCAAGGCTTTAGCTTTAACTTCATCAACCAAGTACCAACCACTCACCAGGGTACCTCAAACGGTAACCCAGCTTCAAGGGTAGTAGAAGACCTCTCAAAACCCTACAAGCCTAACAAACTTGTCTTGCTTCTCCCGACAAATCGTTGATTACGAGTTTTAAACCCAGATAAAGATGCCATCACGGTACTAAAGACTACCTCCAAATCTTCGTCGGGACTGCAAGAATTGAAAAATGACCCAACTCCGAATGTTGTCTCATGTTCATGCAAACCCTTGAAGGGTTTTCACGCATATGGTTCAATGACCTTCCTGGACGAAGCGTTCAGACCTTTGACGATCTTAGCAAAAGTTCCCTATAACAACAGAGGCATGTCAATGACGCCACGGTAATCTTCCAGACCAAACAATGTGATGATGAAAGTCTCAGAGACTTCATCGAAAGTTACAAGAAGGAAGGTTTAACTTACGCCGATGAAAAATTAGGGTTGCAGGGTTCATGAATGCTATAAATTCCAAATATTTCGCAAGAGACTTCAATAAATGCCTGCCCAAAACCCTTGAAGAAACACTCGAAAGGGCTGAAGCCCACATTCGAGGAGAATAAGCTGTAGACATCAAAGAAAAAAAGAGAGAACTCTTAACTGGTATGGCTCTTATGACAAACAGTTCAAAGGTTCGGATTCCAGAAGGCCGGAACCCTCCAAGCCGAGAAAAAACCATAAACTTTACAGCCTTAACCAAGACTCCGCAAGAGATCTTGGCAACCGAAGAGGTAAAACACAGCTTCCACCCTCCTCAACCATTGCCAAAAAACAAAAGATAGGAAAAATCAAGCCAATATGATGAGTTTCACGAATAGAAAGGTCACCATATCAATGATTTCTTCCAAACCCAAAAAAAAAAAGGATCGAAAAAGCCGCCAAGTCCGAACTGGCTCACTTGATTAAAGGGGTCAAGGACAAGATGTTTAAAAAAAATAATAATAGTGAACATGGTCGACCTTGAAAACAAAGCTTCCCACAAACGCCATCATTTTGAGGCATGGGAAGATCAACATAAGGAGAGTTGCTTTCAAACCCTCTGGTGATGGAGTCCAACATAGGAATCATCAAGACACAAAAGGCTTACATTGACACTGGTGCAACCACCAAAATCATGTTTGAGAAATGCTTTAACCCTCTCAGCGACAATGAACAAGGGTTGGACATAAACCCAAAATATCCTCAACAGGGGATAAGGGTAAACACTAACCTTTCCAATAAAGCCCTCTCATACCTTGAAAAGCTACTCTTGCACTATGTATTCGCTTGATGCCCCGAAGATATGACCGACATCCCTCATAGCATTGTTGAAACATAAGTTATGGATCCCATCTGATAATAAGCCCATTATATAAAAAATGGAAAAGCTTGTTCTAGCCGGAATCCTTCGAGAGGTCAAGTATCAATCATGGGTGGCCAATCCCGTAATGGTTCGAAAACCCGACAAGTCTTGGAGAATGTATATCGATTTTAAAGACTTGAACAAAGCATGCCCAAAGGATTGCTACTCGCTGCCCGAGATAGACCTCAAGGGTAACTCGCTCACAGGCTTCCCATTCAAGTGTTTTCTTGACGCCTAAAAGGGTTACCATCAGATCCTAATAATAAAAAAAAAGATGAAGAAAAATCCACATTTCACACTGATAAAGGTATATCTTGCTATCAAAAAATGCCTTTTGATTTAAGAAATGCAGGTGCCACTTATCAACGTCTGGTTAACAAAGCGTTTGCCAGAAAAATCGGCAAGAACATTAAAGCTTATGTTGAAGATTTGGTGATCAAGAGAAAAACGAAATACCAAATGCTCGATGACATACAAGAAACTTTCCAAAACCCAAGAAAGATCAACATAAAGCTTAATCCAGTCAAGTGCTCGTTTGGTGTTGAAGAAGGCAAGTTTGTAGGACACATCGCGGGGAAACAAAGCATAAAAGCCAACCCTCAAGGGATATGCTAACAAGAAAGGCTTTCGATGGAAAGCTTACAGCTTTGAAGCGTTTTACCTCAAAAGGAAGCCTTCAACCAAATGAAGCAACACTTGGCTTCACTCCCAGCCATTTTGGCTCCGGAGACAGGAGGAACGACCACTACCTACCTATCGATTGCTGAAAAGACCATAAGTACGGCTCTGATCATTGAACGAAACAAAGTTCAGATACCCGTTTACTTTTTCAAACTTTAAAATTAGCAGAAATTAAATATTCTTCTTCGGAAAAACTTGCTCTAGCCCTAGTCCAAACGGCTTGAAGGCTTCGAAGGTACTTTCAGTCACACCTGATACAAGTGGTCACTGACTAACCTATTAAGAATGTGCTTGAAAAATCACCTATGTCCCGAGAAAAGCTATCAAAGCCCAAGTCTCAGCTGACTTCATCATAGAAGTCCCTAAAGAAGTCACAACGGAAGTCGATACAGTCTCCACTGAACCCTCTGACCCCCATACTTGGAAGCTCTTTACCGACGAAGCTTCCAGCATTGAAGGGTTAGGAGCAGGGCTTGTTCTAATTGATCCTAACGAATTGGAATTCACGTATGCCTTTCATCTTGAATTGCAGACTACAAACAACGAAGCTGAGTATGAAGCATGGATTGCTGGGCTCAAGCTTTCAAAAAATATGGGTGTCAAAAGGCTTCAAGTCTTCACAGACTCGTTGCTTGTTTCATACCAAGTAAGTGACAACTACATAGCCAAAGAAATAGGGATTCAAAAGCTTCAAGTCCTCACAGACTCTCTCAAGCTAAGATAATTACACCTACATAGCAAAAGAACCCAACATGTATTAGTACCGAGAGAAATCAAAGGAATTGATGAACACATTTCAAATATGTTCCATCAAAAAAGTTCCAAGATCTCAAAACAAGAGAACTGATACACTAAGCAAGCTTGTATCTCTTACTTTTGCCCACCTCACCAAGAAGGTACTAATTGAGGTATTAAAAATGGTGAATTACCTAATGACCAGACTGAGGCTAAAAGGCCAAATTGGATGACTCCCATTGAAAAGTTCCTCAAAAATGGTGAATTACCTAATGACCAGACTGAGGCTAAAAGGGTTCGTATCAAGTCAAGGCAGTATGTGCTACAAGGAGATATCCTTTACAAAAAACGATACCTTGCACCACTACTACGATGCGTTGACCCAGAACAAAGCCAATATCTAATTAAAGAGGTTCACGAAGGGATATGTGGGGCTCATTGTGGCCCAAGATCGGTAGTGTCAAAGTTGATGAACCTCAGATACTTTTGGCCTTCCATGCATCGAGATACCTTCGAACAACTGTGAAAATGTGAAGCTTGACAGTTACATGCTCCGGTACCCAAAAGCCCCAAACATGACCCCGTTCCCACCTCCTCGACTTGGCCATTTCGTAAGCTGAGAATGGACATTGTTGGACCATTCCCACCAGCCAAAGGAGGAGTCAAGTTCTTATTGGTAGCCGTGGGCTACTTCACCAAGTGGCTAAAAGTAAAACTATTGGCAAAAATCTCAGGGAAACAGGTCATTGATTTCGTTTACGAAAACATAATCTGTCGTTTTGGGCTCCCAGGGACACTATTCACGGATAACGGGAAGTAGTTTGCCGAAAAGCCTTCTAGCTCCTGGTGTAAGGAGTTCAGAATAACTCAAGTATTCAGCTCGGTAGCTTACCCACAATCCAATTGCCAGGTTGATAGGACAAACCACAACATTGTTCAAGGGATTAAATCTCGATTGGGAAGATACGACAACAACTGGCTCGAATAGCTTCCCAATGTGCTATTGGAAATTCGAACAACCGAGAAAACGAGCCACACAAAAAAAACACCCTACAGCCTAGTCTTTGGATCAAAGGCTGTAATCGCAGCTGAAATCGGAGTAACAACACAAAGAACATTCAACATCGACCTCGAGTCAAATAAGAAAGAAACGATGTTGAATTTGGAACTCCTCGAATAGGCTCGTGACCAAGCAACCATACAAAAAGCAAGTTACAAGCAAAACATGGAATTGTATTACAATACACGGGTGAAGCAGGAACGCTTCAAGCCTGGGGACCTTGTGCTTCGAAATAATGTGTCCTGCAAGAAAGAAAGCCAAGGAAAGCTTGGCCCTAAATAGGAAGGGCCATACACTATCCTTAAAGCCCACAAAGTGGGATCATACAAGCTGGCAGGTCCGCAAGGCAAAAAGCTCCCCCGCCATTGAGATAGCAAAAACCTTAAAATGTTCCATGTTTAACCAAAACGTATAGTTCCAAAAAGTTATTCTATTCCCCTAGTAATTAAAGTACTTTGAAATGAATTAACAATGAATCAAAATTTGTCTTTCTATCCTATAATCAGGTTGAGAACCTAGCAAGAAACTCTATGGCAAGGGCCATGTAAGGGGATGAGCTCCCATGCCACATCGCTCAATAGGTTTAAGGGTTGAATGGACCTATATAAGGGGTGAGTTACTAAATCAATACAACTCCATGAGACTCATAGAAATCTTAAAAATCATGTCTCACAGACGGGTTTGAACAACCTACACCAAATGTTCCTTAAGCCCTAACATTGGCTTACGAACCAAAAAGATTTTAAGTGAATGTCATACATAGGATAGAGGTTGTATCTTCTTGTTAAAAATATCCTAAGGCTAAGTGACTGCAGCACTGAACCCTTTAAGGTATAAGTAACATAAGATGCACCGCCCAAAACAAAGACAACATACAAAACCAATGAAAACACAAGGGAATAAATAGAACAACATAGCAAGATAAGTTAAAGATAGCAAGGGCCATACTGGCCATCAAACATAAAACATTGTCCACAAGTCTTCCAGGCTTTAACCACCAAGGGACCTAAACGGTTCCCTTAAAATAAAAGGATGTTTAAACAAACAATCCATAACATCGTTCGACATGCTAAGAATGTTACAAATCAAAGTTTCTTCTTCACTTGGCAACATCAGAGATGGTAGACTTTGTTGCACCATCCTTCGTCGAAACCCCATCATCTTGGGTCTTTTCAGCCTTCCTCATCAAGGCTCGAACCTTTTAAGCCCTCACCACCTTCAGAACACGTTTCCTCGCTATCTCCGGAGCAAGAACGTTTCTTCGAGAGGGACTTCAGCACTTCGTTATAAACAGCCTCATTAAGGCCCCGAGGTTTTAGCCCTTGCAAGACAGGCAAAGGTTTACCAAAACACTTGGAGACTTTACCCACATAAGGGTAAATCATATGCTCAATCTTCAAAACTGTTCCCTTGAAAACTTTGAAGTTTTTGGGTTAAAAAAGAGAAGACTTTTCCCAAGGCTCCCCAGGATCACAAAGCTTTGTAACCAGCAAACAAACCTTGGTGTCTCCCATGAGCAAGAAGCTCGGTGTACACATCACCCAAGACCTTTTTGAACTCCGATGAATGGAGAAGATAGGTAACCACTTGCTAGAATCCATGCTCAATGAGCCATTTATTATCACTAGTTGCCTGGGCAAGTGAAGCCTTTAACCCTTCTTTCTCCTCTAATAAGTCCTTTTTCTGAACCTCCAAGGCAGCCTTATCGATCTTGACTTAAACCTTGTCAGCCTCGAAGCGTTTTTCCAACTCAACCATATCAGTCTTGTGCAGGAAGAAAATTACTCAAATCTTCAAACAGCAATGCTTTCTCCTTCTCAGCGTAGCCCTCAACTTCTTTCAAAGCAACCATTGAAGCTTTCAACTCATCCCTTTTCTTCAAAAAGACTTCATATTCTTGCATCCTTTTGCGAAAATCGGGATACACCCTCTAGAAGCAAGGTCATCATCTTCGAGATCATCAGGTCGTCGTCCATAGACGAGAAAGAACCTCGTACAATAGGAGGAGCAAAATGGGTAAGAACATCCTCACAAACGGATGAATACTTGAAGCTGTCACCAACTGTGACCTTCCAATCCGGCACATAAACCTCTTTGGGATTAACATTGGTGGAACCTTCACCACCTTTCTCGAAACCCTTCAAGCTTACAACCTTCTTACCCGCTGCTTTACTCTCCTTACCAATCACCAAGGGCAACTCCTTGTCTTTTTTTATTATTTTCTCTCAACCCCAACTTCCAAGTCGTCCGAAGCCTCTATATCATCACTCGATTGCACTGGCTCGAAGGCCGATAGTTGGTCAGCTCTCTTTAACATACGTCGGGTTAAACAATGGGTAGAAGCTTTGGAAGCACCGACCCTAGTAAAGCCTTTGACATTTGGAACGTTCACATAACCTGAACCCTCGAACCTGTGTTCAGCACCTCTGGCAACAACATCTTCACCGGGGGTGGCCTCAGCATCCCCAAACACAACATCAGAGGTATCATCACTCTTGATAAAGCATAAGGCAAAACATCATACCCTGATCATACCTCATGAGCAAAGGGTCACTATCCGGCTTGTCCCACAAGGTGCTCACACCCATCAACACTAAAAGGTGTTCAGGAAAGGGACGAAGCCTTGAAGGACACTTCCTAATGGCTTTTAAACTATCTAGTTCAGACTCAAATGGCTTAAGCTTGTTTAACATAGCATCAGGGTGCCTCCAAACAAGCTTGAAGGAAACAATGGACTCAAAAATCCAGAAAAATCGGTCCTTCCAAGAACCAACGGTAGTAACCATTGAGGAAGTCAAACAAACATCAACTTGGGATTTCTCAAACGTGACCCAATCGTCGTTCTTGGTCAATCGGAAGAAACATCGGAACAACAACGATGGGTCATACCCTATCACAAGACCTCAAAGTGTAAAGTCCCAGCAAGACCTTGAGGACTTAACTAACCAAGCGACACACGATAATACTCTAAAATATTCAGAACAAAGACCAAAAAACGGATGACACAAGTTGGAAAACTCGAAATGGCAGCAATAAAGAGCAATCGAACCAGCGGGACACTGATCGATCGATTTATCTAAAACCCGGAGCCACCGGATTAAACTTTAGATCGATCCCCCATTATTTACAAAAAGCCTCAACTTCCTCTCTAGTGAGACAAGAATAACTCACATACAGATCTTTGCTAGCACCCAGGAGAGGTGATCAAAAGAAAAAAGAATGTGAAGTATAGGCAGTTATTATTACGCAAAAGGCAAAAAACTGCCATCCATCACATTAACTGTCATTTCAAAATTCAAATCCAAAAAACTTAGACGCCTGATAACCTTTCAAGCCTTGAAGCCTTTAAGCAATAAAAATCGTGTACAAAAGTCAGAAGCATTTGAGCTTACACCCCAAATACCTCTGACTTGGGGGGCTGATGACGGGGGTAGCTCAAACCTTAATAAACTGATTAGAGATACAACAGCTTAAAAGGTTAAAAGGTTTGGAAATGGTCCAACGGTCATGAACAGTAAAAAGACAAGTCAGAGCCTTGTCACATCACCCTTTGCGTGTGAAACCTCCTGCCCAGCCGCAACCAGACTATGTGGGAGAGCACACCCTTTTGTCCGTAGGTCCAAACCCTTCAACCCCTAAAAAGGGTAAGCCCCTCACTGTATGCCAGCTTCACTAGTTAAAGGTTTCTCTTTTGAGAAACCTGTTCCCCTATAAATTGCAGCCCATGACAAACATGCCATTCATTCTGGAATCAACAGAAAACTATCTCAATTCTCTGATTCTCCTTCTCCCTCTCGAGAACAAGCTTCATGCTTACTTCTCTTCTTCTTCTCTAATGAGAACTAGCTTCATGCTTGCTTCTCTTCTTCACTCTAAATAATTCATCCTCTCCAACGATTGCATTCTAGGCTGGTTTCATATCAGTCTAGAATTCAAGGAGAACAACAATAACACTAGTGAACCTCTCTCCACGTCTTGCAAACATGGGGGGACCCCACGACCCGCGTTAGGCAAACTGAAACCTTGAACCCTTTTACCCAGAGATATCGCTACAGGCCTTGGTCTTGTATTTGTTGTAGCAACAATATGTCAATGGGTAGATGTTTTGTGGAATCTACAAATTTGTTTTATATATTTTTCTTTATATAAAAGTTTTAAAACTATGTTTACAAGCTTCTATTATATATATATATATATATATATATATATATATATATATATAGGGTAGGGATCCTAAGAGAAGTCCACCCTATTTGAGAAACTTGAGAAGCAATCTGGACCACACATTTTACCTAAGCAAAAAATGCAAAAAAAGGTGAAAAAAAATGCGAATTTTTTTTTTTTTTTTGAAAAATCGCTGCTTTTTCTTTAAGTATTAAAAAAAAAAAAAAATTTTAAAAAAAAAAAAAATTTTTTTTTTGGATTTATACACATGTGTATATTGTTAATCTTTTAACTATACATATATGTATATTGTCAATTATACATATATGTATATACATGTTTAAAATTGAAAAAATGTGTATATTGTTAATCTTAAACCATAAACACTAAAGCTAAACCCTAAACTCTAAACCCTAAAGCTAAACCCTAAAGCTAAACCCTAATGCTAAACCCTAAAGCTAAACCCTAATTCTAAACCCTAATGCTAAACCCAAAAGCTAAAACTAAACACTAAAGCTAAACCCTTAATGCTAAACCCTAATACAAACCCTAAAGATAAAGCTAAACCCAAAAGTTAAAGCTAAACCCAAAATCTAAACCCTAATGCTAAACCCTAAATACTATTGCTAAACCCTAATACTAAACCCTAATGTTAAACCCTAAAGCTAAACCCTAAACCATAAAGCTAAACCCTAAACCCTAATGCTAAACCCTAAATAACACTTATTTTTCAATTTTAAACATGTATATACATATATGTATAATTGACAATATACATATATGTATAGTTAAAAGATTAACAATATACACATGTGTATAAATAATAAAAAAAAAATTTTAAATTTTTTTTTTAATTCTTAAAGAAAAAGCAGCGTTTTTTCAAAAAAAAAAAAAAAAAAAAAAAAAAAAAAAAAAATTTTGCATTTTTTCACCTTTTTTTTTGCATTTTTTTGCTTAGGGAAAATGTGTGGTCCAGAATGCTTCTCAAGTTTCTCATTTAGCCTACTACTTCTCACATGATCCTTATGCTATATATATATATATATATAAATGTGAACATAAAATAAAATCTAAAAAAAAAAATCAAAAAACACTCAATTTTTTCAATATATTTTTTAAAAAAAATCGCTATATTTAGTTAGCAAAAAAAAAAAAAAACTTTTTTTTTCGAGTAACAGTTATCCATGCACATGTGCATATGTATAATCACTTCGAAAAATTCCGTAATACGTTATCAGTAATAGACAATTTCACTTTAATTTACAATACCATCCGTAATACACAACTTTTTACATTACCAATATTCAAAATGCACATGTGCATCATTATGTATAACCATGATATAACATGTTTTGGTACAAAAAGTTTGTGATTTTGAATGGAGAAGTAGGCCCATATACAAGTTTTTTTTTGGTTAATTATATCTAGTGGTTGATGATTTGGTTATAGTTGTCAATTTATGATGTAATATGTTGATTGGATACCCATGGCTTTATAGCCTAGTGGCATCTTGGGGGTGAGATAAAGCTTTGGGACCAATAGGTCCTGGGTTCGATTCCTACAAAGGGGGTTTTCCCATATTTATTGGGTTTCCTCCTGAATTGGTGTATAGACATTATGCCTAATGGAGATGGATATGATCTGGTGGTTCCGCTGGTGGCACGATGATACTCCAGTGGTCCGTCAGTGATCCAAATTTGCCGTTCAAAAAAAATATGTTGATTGGATGGTATAAATGGTGTTGATATACATGTAATAAAATGAAAATATTGGTAACGGTATTGTATTATGGATGGTAGGAGGTAATGGTATTGTATTATGGATGGTAGAACGTAATGGTAGTGTATTATGGATGGTATGATAGATGAAATGGAAAGTGTATTCAAAGTAGTGTACCAAAACACCTTATTTCATGTTGATACATATAGATGCACATGTGCATTTCTAATATTGGTAATGTAAAAAGTAGTGTATTACGTATGATAGTGTAAATGAAAGTGCAATTGTCTAATATTTGTAATGAATTATGGAATTTGTCAAAGAAATGACAAAAATGAACATGTGCATGTTTGTGTATTATGGATGGAACGATAGATGAAAGAGAAAGTAGTGTACCTACACACCTTATTTCATGTTGATACATATTGATGCACATGTGTATTTCTAATATTGTTAACGTAAAAAGTAGTGTATTACACGTGGTAGTGTATATGAAAGTGCAATTGTCTAATATTTATAATGAATTACGGATTTTGTCAAAGAAATGATACAAATGCACATGCGCATGGATAACTGTTACTCGATTTTTTTTTAATTTTTGATTTTTTTTATAAACAAAATATAGCGATTTTTCCAAAAAAATAGTAAAATTTTTTTTTTTTGGGTGTTTTCTAGATTTTTTTAGGTATTACTGTTTGTGTTCACACTGGTTCTCGCGGTTCTCGCAATAAGGGGTGGTTCCTAACGGATCCTTCTCCTATATATATATATATATAGGCTAGGATTTCATCATCAAATCGTAAAATACACTAGTGTATTTCATCATCAAATCATGGCCATTGATCTACACACATGTATGGCCAGGATTAGTTCGCTCAGTTCGCAAACTAAACTAGTGTTCACTCTTGAACCTAATCCTATATATATATATATTCTTCTTTTAGACTATTACTAAAAGAAATAAACTTCTTATAGTATAAATAGCAAATAACCCTTATGGTTTACTTTTAACACACTGTAATGTCTGTACGTGGTTTAACGTTTTTTTACGTCTGGTTTTTGTTCGGTGTAGTGGTACCCGTGCAACGTGCTTCACTTTTTTACATAAGATTTCGGATATTGTCAACGTCTTTGCTATAATGCGTGGACTTACACTGAAGATTTGGTTTTTTAAATGAACTTTCGAATTAACATATGAAATGTGTATTTGTTTTTAATGGATTTGTCGCATTGCGCAGTTCGTGAAATACAAGTTAACTTTTAACTAATACTCTTCTCCTGTTGTATTATTTCAAGAAGACATTTAAAAAAAACTTATTTACATTCATCGTGTTAGATTTCAAATGTGAGGATACGCAAACTTTTAATTAATACTCTTCTCGTGTTGTATTATTTCAAGAAGATATTCTTAAAAAACTTATTTACATTCATCGTGTTAGATTTAAAATGTGAGGATACACTATGTCAAATGGTATGAATACAACTGATGAACACATGAAATAGAGAGAAAATAGGCGACAAAACTTTATTATTTACCAAAAAAAAAAAAACACACCCCTAAAACCATTGATCTTACAAATCGTAAGATCTGAATACAGATACAAAGAAATGATCAACTATAAGATCTGAATACACATAAAAAGAAATGATCAAGTGATACAAACAATTAGATGACGTATAACAGTGATCACACACGATCACAAGATCCATCAAAGGTCTTCCAACTACTGATACAAAATACAGAGGATGCAACCATGGCCGGCCTTGAGGGTGGGCGGGGAGGACCACCGGCCAGGGCTCGATATTTCGAAGGGAAGCTATTTAAAAAAATTCGATATGTATATGTAAAAAAATGAATTAATAGGGTATACCTATACAAATACCAATATAGGCCCACTTACAAAACTATTTTTATGGTTTAGATTAGTTATTAGCCCATTGGCATTGTTTAGACCTTTAGTGAGCCCCATACCCAATTTCGTTAAGGCCTAAGGGCACGTTTTTTCGAGCTTGAACAAGGGACACGAATTCTCAGGGCCGGCCCTGGATACAATGAAAGAGAACAATGAAGACCATATGAACTGATGCATAACAAGTGAGATGGAGAATGAGAGGAAAAGTCCAGATCCTTCTATTTTATATGAGGCCCTTGAAATGTTACACTCTAGTCCAAAAGTTACGCTGATGATGATCGCACTCCTCCATAAGTTTCATATAGCCCCTCAGACTTCCAGCTGTTATAACAACTTACAATAAACACATAACAACCAGATATAACAACTAGGCCCATCATAACACAAGCCCAACAATGATAACAGGCTAATAATCAGCCCAATAAATAAAACATATGAATGAGAATTAATTCTCTTCTTTTAACATCCCCCCTTCATTCATATGTTTGAACATATTAACCAATCCTAATTTGTCACAAAACATTCATGTTGTTATACTGAAGTCCTTTTAGTAAATACATCTGCAAGTTGACACTCTGTGTTAACTTTCTCAGGATGTATTATACCGCATGCAACTTTCTCTCTCAAAAAATGCAAGTACAGTTCAAAATGCTTCGTCCTTTCATGAAATACAGGATTTCAAGCTATAGACATAGCTGCTTTGCTATCACAAAACAAATTTACAGGTAAACTAACATCAACTTTAAGTTCCTTCAACAAATTCATAATCCACATCAACTTTAGGCGCTCCCTAGTCAGTCAACAGGGGAGTGAGAGTATTCGGCCTAGGCGGAGAGTACACGGGGAGTACTCAGACATGCTAAATTATAAAGAAATTAGTTTTCGGAAATTAAATATACGTCAGATAACATAAATTTACTAATATTTATAACAAAATACGTGAAGATGATATTCATTATTTAATATGATAGGCATAGAAATTATGTCTTATTTTATTTTAAGTCAAACTGAGCCCAAATTGACCTACTAAATCCGATTTTGGCCGATGCTGACCACGTTTGATCGATTCCGAGTAATTAGGCGGAATTGAAGAAAGTTGCCTTGGCAACTTACCTTGTAGCGACTACTCGGGGTGTACTCGGCCTTGGAGACCTTGTTTTACAACCATGCTCATAAGTAGTAGAGCACATAGCTCTGTATTCTGCTTCAGTAGTTGACCTCGACACCACACTTTGTTTTTTACTCTTCCATGAAACCAAAGAAGAGCCCATAAATATGCAAAAACCAGTTACAGGCTTTCGAGTTATTAAACATTTACCCCAGTCAGAATCAGCATAACCCAACAACTCCAACACATTTTCAGACTTAAACTTTAACCCTTTACCAGGACAAGACTTCAAGTATCTAAGTAACCTTAGAGCAACTTGTAAATGTAACTCAGTTGAACTATGCATAAATTGACTCAGAAACTGGACGTCATATGATATATCAGGTCTGGTTAAAGAAAGATATATTAACTTTCCTATTAATTTCTGAAAACTAGTGACATCTTTTAACAAAACTGGTTTTTTCTCAGTTTTAGACGACACTATATAGCTTTGTTCAGTGGGAGTTGAAACAGGTTTACACCCTAATAACCCAAATTCATTTAATAACTCCAAACAATATTTTCTTTGATTCAAACAAACATCATTTTTATCATACAAAACCTCTATCCCAAAAATACTTCAGCTTACCTAAGTCTTTTATCTTAAAGCTATCACTTAACAGTTTCTTAACTTTATTTATTTCATTAACATTGTTTCATGTTAAGACTATATCATCTACATACATATGTAGAACAACAGACACAGAATCTTTGCAAAAATAAACAAAGAATGATCACATAAGCTTTGCTTAAAACTAGTTTTTTTTTTTTTTCTAAAACCCCAGTTAACTTTTTATTCCACTTATGTGGTGCTTGTTTAAGTCCATACAAGGACTTTACAAGCTTGCAAACCTTTGTTTCATTCTTTGAATAATAACCTAGGGGTAACGTCATATACACATCCTTAGTCAATGAACCATACAAAAATGCATTATTAATATCAAGCTGAAACATAGGCCACTAATTTTTCACAGCAAGACAAATAACACATCTTATTGTTACCATTTTAACAACTGGAGAGAAGGTTTCACTAAAATCTATGCCTTCTCTTTAATTGTGGAATTTGGCTACTAATCTTGCTTTAAAACGTTCAACTTCACCATTAGCTTTATATTTGACTTTATATACCCATTTGCACCCAATAGGTTTTCTATTGGGTGGTAAATCAACTAAAACCCATATATTATTTTAAACAAGGCCTCCATTTCAGCATTCATAGCCTTAACCCACCTAATGTCTTTGGCGGCCTTGATGACTATCGAAAGGGTCATGCAAAAACCTAATTAACCTAGGTAGCTAGGGTAAGCATGGTATAGAATCCAGAGGAGTCTTGTGGAAAGTGTTATGAGTTAAGTACTAAGAACTAATTGCAAAAATATAAAACTTGGTTGTTTGTTTGTTAGACTAAACTAAAAGTTACTAAAATGAGTTGTAAACAATTGGAGAAAACAATGGTTCCTCCGGATTTTAGATTCAAAGCAAACGCCAATTATGTGTTTAATCATAACAATCACATTGACATGATTGTGTAATTCAATTAACAAATTGTGATTACCTAAAGACTACTTACTTCGATTGTAAAACAACGGAAGGTTATCATATAAGCAATCAACTGAATTTATCAACCCTAATCCCTATCAAATATATCCCGATTACTAGAACTCTCGGGAATTGAATGAATCAGAAATAAAGTTTAGATAAAGCCAATCGATTACAACCAGTTAAACGAATCAATAAGTAAAAAGCATTGAATGCTTAGATTACCAATGTTCACAAACGATTAAAACACATAAAATCTGTTCACTTATAAGAATCCTCTACCGGGAAGAAACCACTAGATGATTAGCCACTCATCTCGTTCGATTGATTTGTCAAACACTTGAGAGACGATTGAATTCATGATCTTGATTGTTGATGTTATGGAAGATATGAGGAATGATGGTGAAATAGAGCTCCCAAATTCGTGTTTTTGGTTCCTATTGTCGTCCCAGAGGTGTTAGATTTCGAGTTAGGGTTTGTTAACCTTTTAAACCCCTAAAAAAACTCCAACTGCGCGCTGCTGATTTAGTCCAACCGTAGCCTACGGTCCCAACCTGCTGGTCACTCTGTTTCATCTGGCCGTAGCCTACACCCCCATGTCCGTAGCCTACGCTCCATTGCTGCTGAAAACTTTTGGAGTATAAATGTCAACCGTAGGCTATGCTGGTGAACCCGTAGCCTACGCCAGGTCTTGAACTTCCACTTTTCTTCACAAAACACTTTCATTAAATGACTAGAAGGCCCCTAGACTTCGTTCTTTCACGTTTCTTGCACATTTGAGCTATCTCTTCGACCCGAAAAAGTCCTGAATGATTTGATATATCTTAGTAATCATCTTTGCTTGTTCTGTTTCATCACTAAGCCCTCCAACTTTACCAGTTTAGACGGTTAACCTATAAAACCACAAAAAAACTCGTAGTTATTACATTCGAAATACATAACCACCTAAAACGCACTAAAACACATAATTTAAACACTTTAACACCCGGATTTCACCCTCTCCATCAGGCCTCACTATAATTAATTGGTTCAATAACTTTATTCAAAGAATTAACAAAACAATAATTCTCAGCAGATAAACAAGAGTATTGCTTATTATCAAATCAATAACCACCCTATCTATACCATATTTAATTTTATTATCAAGCACAAAACCATCCAATCTTTTTGGCACAGATACAACCCTAGTAGACCTTCTAGAACTAATTTGGATTTCCTCAGATAGGTTGGTCTCTTCATTTGAGATCCCAGTGTCCTCAACCCTGCTATTATCCTCTCCACTACTACTCTCAACCTAGAGGAGGTAGATGTAGAAGGATGATCTAGCTGCTGATCATCACTAGGAAACTCATGAGATCCAATATGTCGCAACCCCGACCCCTACCTGGGAACGGGCGGCCGCGAACCAGTTATTAGTGGTATCGGTGTTTATCAATTTGGCAGCGGAATTTACATCAGGACCGTAGTTAGGAAATATTTTATCAGAGTAAAATACCACATTTTATAATATTAAATACATGGGGAAATTCTCAAGTTTCCATCACAAATATGTTTATAGGGATAAACCCTAATTTATTAAAATAAAACATCTTCTTTATTTAGGTAACTTTTATAGCCACTTTTCCTAAGCCTTCAGTGCTGTCCAGCTGGCTTGTAATTGGCTTTCACATTTTGTTACCTGAAACGCGTTTAAAAATATTTTGTCAGTTGGAAATACTGGTGAGTGAATCCCAATTTAATCAAAATAATGTTATCATTTTACAGTATTGAGAGCGATTACAATGTTTATATCTACACAATTACTCATTCAGTATTGTCAATCCTTACTGGTGGGTCATATTACCCATTGGCTATCTCATTGTCCAATGGTAACGTGTTCCACATTTTGTATACAAAACCCCAACATACCGGCAGTAATTGAAGAATTACAAAGACTCAATCACTGCTAATTATATTTTATAACATTTAAGGTTTTGTAAAAATAGTTTACAAAAAATATTTCATAAAAGGAGATTACTCACAAAAAGGTTTACAAAAAGAAGGATTACTCACATTGCTAATTTAGGTTTTTCCTTTGTGACTTCATGGTTATAATCTATTAATTTAAAACAATGCACACGCGTTAGTATAATAACCCATTTTACATTAGTTATACCCTCCCTGAGACAGAACTACAACGACTACGTCGGGCAGAGCCTCGACAACCGTTACGGAGCACTAGATCAATCGGGCAGCGTATCTAATACGTAACCGGGGGTTAAAATATTTACAACAAGGCAGAGCTTTGCTATATTAGTGGGTATAATACCCGATATTATTTCAAATTTTCAGAATTTTGAGAGAGAATTCGAGTTGTGAGCGAGTTTGGACTGAAGGTCGATGTTCCCAATTTATAGGGTCTGATCGATGGTTTCTCGCGCCCCGCGTAAGCCCTGGGCTTACTTCTTCGCAACCCGCGAGCTAGGGTGTGTAGGTCCTAGCTTGGCTGATTCAAGGGGTAGCCTCGACACGCGTTGCGACACGTGGCGGCAGGGGGTGCAGGCGGGTGGCCAGCTGTCGCGCCCCGTGACAAAGTTGCTTATGGCCTTCGCGGCCCGCGAGCGCCCCTAAGATTTTGATTTTATTTAATTTTTATAAAACTAAAGTATTTGGGGCCCATTATTCGTATACGGGGTGTATTTTAGGGCTTATAGGGTTGTTCTAATTATTTTAGGAGGGTTGTTATATCCTCCTCACCTTGTTTTGGAACTCATCCTCGAGGTCTACTGGAACAGGTTTAGGTATTTACTCTGCATCTCTGATTCAAGCTCCCACGTATATTCTGGTCCTCTCTTGGAATGTCATTTTACTTTGACTAGAACTAATCTCTTGTGTTTGAGATTCTTGACCTTCCTGTCTTCAATCTGTAGAGGCTTCTCTACAAAGTTAACTTTCTCATTTACCTCTATGTCCTTAAGAGGTACCACTAATGATTCATCAGCTAAGCACTTTTTGAGATTACATAAATGAAATACATCATGTATTTCTGCCATTTCCTCTGGCAGTTGTAGCTGATAAGCTACAGGTCCTATTCTTTTAATAATCTCAAAAGGTCCAACATACCTGTGGCTTATCTTTCCCCTCTTGATGAATCCGATTACTCCTTTCCATGGAGATACTTTTAATAATACCTTGTCTCCTACTTGGAATTCCAATGGTTTTCGCCTGTTATCAGCATAACTCTTTTGTCGACCGCGTACTGCTTTTAACCTTTCCTTGACTTGAATAATCCGGTCCGTTGTTTCTTGCACTATCTATGGTCCAGACAGTTGTTTTTCTCCAATTTCTGCCCAACATACTGGAGTTCAGTACTTTTGTCCATAAAGTGCTTCGAATGGTGCAGCATTGATGCTGGTATGATAGCTGTTATTGTACGAAAATTCTATTACGGTAGGTGATCATCCCAATTTCCACCGAAATCAATTACACAGGCTCTAAGCATATCCTCCATTGTTTGAATTGTCCTTTCGCTTTGTCCATCCGTTTGAGGATGATAAGTTGTGCTTAGATTTAACTTGGTTCCCATTGCTTTTTGGAAACTCGTCAAAAATGAGAAGTAAAACGGCTATCTCTATCAGAAACAATAGATACAAGAATTCCATGTAATGAAACTATTTCATTTACATACATCTTGGCTAACTGTTCCATACTGAAAGTTTCCTTCATCAATAAGAAATGAGCAAACTTGGTTAATCTGTTTACAATCACCCATATTGTATCATTACCTTTTCTTGTCTTGGGTAATTTGGTAACAAAGTCCATTGTTATCAACTCCTATTTCTTAACAGGCATTTCTAACTGCTGTAATAAAACTGAGGGTTTCTGATGTTCAGCTTTAACTTGTGAACAAGTTAGACACTTGGCAACATAAGCTGCTATATCCTTTCTCATTCTTATCCACCAGAAATTTTTTATTAAGTCTTGATACATCTTATCACTTCCAGGATGTATCGTATACTTAGACTTATGAGCTTCTTCTAATATTCGGTGGCGTAGGTTTCCTAGTTTAGGTATCCAAATCCTTTTCTTATGGAATCTCCAAATTCCATCTGTTCCTTGTTCTAATTCCTTAATCATTCCTTTCAATTTTTCAGTATCATCCTTGATTACTGATTCTTGTACTTCTCTAATTTGCTCATTTAAATCTATCTGCAGATTTAATTTAAGAGAACATACTCTTTTTGGCTTTTCATGATATTTTCGACTTAGAGCATCAGTTACTACATTAGCCTTTCCTTCGTGGTACTGGATACTACAATCATAATCACTAAGCATTTCCATCCAGCGTCTTTGTCTCATATTTAACTCTTTTTGCCCAAAAATGTACCTTAAACTCTTATGATCTGTGAAGACTACAAATTTATTTCCATATAAATAGTGTCTCCAAATCTTAAGGGCAAAAATTATGGCTCCTAACTCTAGATCATGGGTTGTATAGTTTTCTTCATGATTCTTAAGTTGTCTAGAGGCATAGGCTATCACCTTTTGACGTTGCATCAACACACATCCATAACCTAACTTAGAAGCGTCACAATAGTCTTCAAAGTCTTCAGTTCCTTCTTGTAATGTTAATATGGATGCGTTGGTTAATCTTTGCTTAAGAATTCTAAAGGCTTCTTCTTGTTTTGGTCCCCATTCAAACTTAACAGATTTACAGATTAACTTTGTTAATGGGATGGCTATTCTAGAGAAATCTTGGATAAACATTCTATAATAACCTGCCAGTCCTAGAAAACTTCTCACCTCTGTTGGTGATTCAGGGACTTTCCATTTGGTAATTGCCTCAATTTTTGTGGAATCCACATGAATTCCTTCATGATTAACTAAATGTCCAAGAAATTGTACTTCTTCTAACCAAAATTCACATTTTGAAAATTTAGCGTAAAGCTTTTCTTTTCTCAGCAAATTTAAGAGTGTATGCAGATGCGCTGCATATTCCTCTTCACTCTTAGAGAAAATTAGAATATCATCTATAAAGACAATTATGAATTTATCCAGATATGGTTTACATATTCTGTTCATCATGTCCATAAATGCGGCTGGGGCATTGGTTAAACCAAATGGCATGACGGTAAATTCATAATGACCATACCTTGTTCTAAAAGCGGTCTTAGGAATTTCCTCTTCCTGAACTTTTAATTGATGATATCCTGAGCGTAAATCAATCTTAGAAAAAAATCGAGCTCCTTGTAATTGATCAAATAGATCATCGATTCTCGGTAATGGGTACCGATTTTTAATCGTGACCTTATTTAATTCTCGATAATTAATGCACATATGCATTGTTCCGTCCTTCTTCTTGACAAACAAGATGGGTGCTCCCCTTGGTGATGAACTGGGCTGTATGAATCCTTTCTCCAGAAGTTCATCTAACTGTTTCTTTAGTTCTTGCATTTCTGCTGGCGCCAAACGGTAGGGTGCTTTGGCAAGTGGTGCTGTTCCTGGTAGCAGGCGGATTCTGAATTCAACTTCCCTGTCCGGCGGATGTCCTGGCAATTCTTCTTGGAAAACATCTGAGAATTGAGATACTACGGGAATATCTTTCAATTCTTTTCCTTTAGCGTTAATGATTATAGAAATCATATACACTAGTGATCCTTTTCTTGCACAACTTGTTGTTTTCATCACAGAGATGAATTTCGCAGATCGAGATGGCTTATTTCCTTTAGTTGTGATCTTTTCACCCTTTGGTGAATTTATTTGGATTGACTTTTGATCACATAGAATACTGGCTTTATTGACTACTAACCAATCCATTCCTAATATGATATCAAATCCAGCCAGATTCATTGGGTAAAGATTAGCAATAAAATCTTGGTTTAAAATTTCTATTCAAGATTTTCAGTGATCTTAATGGATTCCCCATTTGCTGTCTCTACTAGACATCCTTGTTGGAGTTTAGTTAATGGTTGGTTGAGAATTTTGCAAAAGGAAGTATTAATAAAACTTTGGTTCGCACCAGAGTCAAATAATACTTTAGCAAAAACATCATTAACTAAAAACGTACTGGCAATCACGTCCGGAATCATCTTAGCTTCTTCGGCAGTGAGAACAAATGCTCTAGCATTCTTAGTAGTCTTGTTATTCATGGCTGGAGCTAGTTTCGGACAATTTGGTTTGATATGTCCAGTTTCTCCACAATTGTAGAATATCATATTGTTAGGTTTCTTCCTGCAGTCTTCCTCCTTGTGTCCAAATATTTTGCAGAAATTGCAGTATATAGAGCATCTTCCGGAATGCTTTCTTTTGCAATACTTACAGTAAGGAGTAGAAGTAGAACCAACATTTTCCCACGGTTGGAATTACCGTAGCGAAATTCCTGAGTAAGCTTTTGGGCTAGGTTCTTTCTCTGATTTTCTTCTTGTGTACGTACTAATTCATCAATCAAGGTATTTTCTAGTTCTACAGCTTCTTCTATGGTTGGTGGTCTAGCTGCCTTGACTACATGCCTAATCTCACTAATTAATCCCCAGATGTAACGAGAGATTAATACTGGTTCTGGTGAAGCTAGGGTTGGCACAATTCTAGCATATTTGAAGAATACAGTAGTGTAACCCTTACAGTCTATTCTAGTCATTCTAAGGTTTAAGAACTTATTGGCTATCTGTTCTTTTTCATTAGGAGGACATAATTTTCTTTCAACCATATTCTTAAACTCAGTCCATTCCATATTATAGACTCTGTCACTTCCCCTAGAGTGGAGAATAGTGTTCCACCATTCTAGAGATGCGTTCTTAAAAAGATTGGAAGCAAACATGATTTTGTCTTCCTCTGCACACTTGCTTATTTTTAAGACAACCTCTGTCTTTTCTATCTAGCATAGAGTTGTAATGGCTCCTTCATTGCCAGAGGATTCTATTGGTTTGCAAGACCAGAATTCTTTGTAAGAACAACCGTACGACATGGTTCTTCTTCTTTTTGGAATAGGCAATTGAAGTAACGGTCCATTGTTTACGCTGTGATCGGGTTCAGTAGGTGGTCGTTTACTTCCACTGTTACTTTTATTATTTTCAGCTTCTCTAACAACTTGGATGATATTAGGCATAGCATCTATGATCCCTTGTGCCACTATGTTTTGAACGACACTGTTATCTAATTGGTTCCTGTTATTATTGTTATTCTGGTTTTCTTGATTCACTTCGTTGTCCATTTGGATATTAAACATTTACCAAGTATTAATATCACCAAACAATATTTAGTGCTAACAATCATACAAACAACACATTGATCAAAATCGTTGTACATTGCAACATTTACTCTATTTTATATATATGCATATATTACAAACCGTAACTGGAATTTAAAATACAATACTAGTATGCATCAGTAGTTATTGGGTTATCTATCTTAGTGGATATATATATATATATATATATATATTTTATTATTATTATTACTACTACTACTACTAGTGGGGGTCCATCCAATATTACATATTACGCTCGTCGTATTTCCAAACGAGCCTCTCCCCTATTTGCCTTATCTTTTCACTTTCATCTAATAACTCCTCACCAAAAGTGCGGAGTTCCTGCACGTTTTCGGTATTCATGGGTGGTGCGGGTGCTGGTATTGGGTCAGGGTACTGGGGCATCGGTTCTTCGTATGGGTATGGGTTCTCTAGGATTTCCCTGATATATTGGTCATTATCCCAGTATGGATCTAGAGGGTCAAGGTTTGGATAAGGTGCTACGGGGTTTGGTACTAGCTCCTCATGTGGATGGAATTATGGGTAATCTCTATGGTCGTCAAACCACGGGTCATAATTTAGAGGATTTAGGGCTGGGACTCTAGGGATTTCATTTGGGTTGAAAACAGGTAATGGAATCTGGTCTTCTGGTTTAGGTTATATTTCCATGGGTTGTGTTGGAAACAACGGTAGTGGCTGTGGTGCTATGATTTGTTCTAAGTTCGGGTCTGCGGCTGTGGTTGCTAGTATGTTGAAATTGGCCAGTCTCCTATTGATCATATCCTGGGTTTGAGCATTCATCTCCCTATTTGCAGCTGCTAAAGATCTTTGTTGTTGTAATTTCCTCATTCTTTTTCTACGCTCGTGAGCTCCCCAACTGAACCATCCTATCTTTTTGGTAGGGAATGGCTATTCAGATTGCGCTTTGAATATAAAGATCCCCTCTTCTGTGTCAGCTGAATACCCCGAGGGGGTAGGATGGGAAGAAGTTTCTTCATTTCTAGGAGAACTAGACAATTGACGATAGGCGTCCGATGGTCCTTGATCAGTCATACTGTAAACAAAGAAATTGTTAAATAACACAAAACAATAATATACAGGTACGCACGTAATCACATAGATTATTTCCTAACAAAATAAAATTTTGGGGTCAGCAGAACACTTCTGTGGCTGAAATCAGTGGCTGTAGCTCTGATAACACTCTCTGTCGCAACCCCCAGCCCCTACCTGGGAACGGGCGGTCGTGAACCAGTTATTAGTGGTATCGGTGGTTATCAATTTGGCAACGGAATTTACACCAGGACCCTAGTTAGGAAATATTTTATCAGAGTAAAATACCACATTTTATAATATTAAATACATGGGGAAATTCCCAAGTTTCCATCACAAATATGTTTATAGGGATAAACCCTAATTTATTAAAATAAAACATCTTCTTTATTTAGGTAACTTTTATAGCCACTTTTTTCCAAGCCTTCAGTGATGTCCAGATGGCTTCTAATTGGCTTTCACATTTTGTTACCTGAAACGCGTTTAAAAACGTTTTGTCAGTGGGAAATACTGGTGAGTGAATCCCAATTTAATCAAAACAGTGTTATCATTATACAGTATTGAGAGCGATTACAATGTTTATATCTACACAATTACTCATTCAGTCTATCAATCCTGACTGGTGGGTCATATTACCCACTGGCTATCTCATCGTCCAATGGTAACGTGTTCCACATTTTGTATACAAAACCCCAACATACCGGCAGTAATTGAAGAATTACAAAGACTCAATCACTGCTAATTATATTTTATAACATTTAAGGTTTTGTAAAAATAGTTTACAAAAAATATTTCATAAAAGGAGATCACTCACAAAAAGGTTTACAAAAAGAAGGATTACTGACATTGCTAATTTAGGTTTGTCCTTTGTGACTTCCTGGTTATAATCTATTAATTTAAAACAGTGCACACGCGTTAGTATAATAACCCATTTTACATTAGTTATACCCTCCTCGAGACAGAACTCCAACGACCACATCGGACAGAGCCTTGACAGCCGTTACGGAGCACTAGATCAATCGGGCAGCGTATCTAATACGTAATCGGGGGTTAAAATACTTACAACGAGGCAGAGCTTCGCTATATTAGTGGGTATAATACCCGATATTATTTCAAATATTCAGAATGGGACTTAATCGTCGAGATGCGGGTTTCACCCCTAGCTTGACAATTTCGTACCCTAAATGTGGTTGGTACTTGTCGGGTCAAAACAAAATTTCGACACTATGACAAGGGTCCACTAGAGTTGAAATGAAAATTACCATTAAGTTGTGGATTTCACTCCTAGCTTAATGGTGTAATTTTGTGCAAAAGAAATACTTTAAGGTAGAATGAGAGTCGTTTACCAAATTGTGGGTTTCACGCCTATTTTGGTAAAGTTGTCTCGTTTGTGTTACAAGAGTATACAAATAAACAAAAGTGTATTCATGTTAACCTTAGGAAAGGCATATAAATTTAATCAACAAGAAGTGTAGCTAGGAAGCATGCATGGTAGAGTACAAAAGTTTTAAACAACACATAAGAGGCAAAATTCCTAAAACTATAGATTAGGGCAAAAGCATGGCAATTTTCCTAATTCCCTATAGTTATGGCTCTGATACCAATCTGTCACACCCCAACCGATGGCGGAAACATCGGGATGAGACAAACAAATTGCTCAAAACATCATAACACTATGTGACAATATTTAATTGAATTCAAATTTCATTGCAAGAACTAAATTGTCATACAACATTTAAAATGGAAGTAACAACATTGTTCAAATTCAAATCAACAAAAGATAAATAGATTAAAGGTGTGTATCTAGTCCACCCTAAACTTGTTTCATCATTCATCCATACTTCAATAATCAACCTGCAACATGTATTAAAATAGAGTTTCAATGCAAAAGCATGAGCGAGTATACAAGGTTGTTTACATAGCATAACAGAATAAAAACTCAAATCCAACATGATTCATAATATGTGATTACTAGTATGCAATTTTGGCGTACAATATGATCAAACCCTAGAACACAACGCATAAAATAGCCTAATCCCAATAGTTCAGCGGGGTGGTAACTTAACAATACCCAATAGTTCAGCAGGCGGGGCGTTAATCCTATAGCGCTATAATTGTTAAGGTGGGCGAACAAGTCAATGAGCATATAACGTTCCAAATCGTTCATAGAGCATACAAGAATAGCAAGTAAGTCACATTAGTTTCATGCTTCGTTCAAAGATTGAGTATGTTTAGTTCAAAAGTTGTTTGCATAATTATACATGTTGCATCCCAAAGTGTAAAGGGGAAAAAGGGATCGAGTATACTCACGGTGGTTGCAAGCTTTCTTACTTGGAATTCCCACGAGTGAGTGTTGGAGTGGATTAAGTTGGAGCACCTAGTCCTTCTACACGAGGAAACATAGGTGTGTGAGTTTGGCGTTCAACGGAAGATTATAAATTTGGAGTTTAACATAACATAAAGTATGATATTAAAAATAATCATCTTCAACTTATAACTCTTATATGACACTATGTAACCACTAGGGTTATATTGTATTTCATGGGTAGTACACCCATTAGAATCATATCGAGATTTTAGGTCTTAGATGATATCCTACTACTTTAACATATAAACACAAGTTTAAGATTAAAGGTTCGAATGGGTGTATATATATTTAGGTGAAGTATTACGTATTATTTAGTCCAATAATTCATGTAGGAGGTAGAAGATTAGGATCTTCATTTAGGCACCTCGAGTTATCATGGATGTCATGTATGGAGTAGGAAGACAAGCTTCCATTTAGGAACCCCTTGAACGTTCACCACTTCACTTGATGTAAAGACAACCAAGGAGGGTCAAGAACTAGGATTAATACAAGTATGTAAATAATCTAAACTAAGAGAAATCATCAAATCATGTGAGGATTTTATGTTGAAGCAACCCAAGTTGTTCCACAATCACTCTACATCAAGATCTAAGCTCGAACATGACTTGTGGGTAAAATACCCTAATCAAAACAGAAAATTATGAGGTTTAATCCTCTGATTTCAAGTGTCTCAACCTTGTTTTTAAGCTTAACCAACCATGAGATAGGTTGTAAGCATTGGGACATAGGTATGAGATGTGTAAGACACAAGTTGGATAAGTTTAAACAAGCTTTTGAAGAACTTAAAACAAAACATAAAGTTTATGGACCATGTCAGGGCAATTCCAGGTCTTATTTCTCCAAGGAGAAGTAAAGGAATCGAACCCCATGATTATCCAAGCAAGTAGGAAGAAGAATCAAGTAATTTCGTTGAGAAATGAGCAAGTTATACTCACTTTAGTGCAAGAATATGAATCTGTCCGAAAATGCAGATTTGCAACTGATTTGAGAGTGAATTTGTGAGTTGTAGAGAGTTGTGAAAGTTTAAAAATGCTTGGAGGAGGTGTGTATTTATAGTGGAAGAGGTTAGGGATGATTGGAGGTGATTAGAGGTGGATTAAAGGTGATTGGGTGAGGTTAGAACTTAGGATTTCGTGCAAAATCGCGTGGAAATGCAGCTGATTGTATTTTCTGCGAACCTGAGGTCCACGCGGGCCGCATAAAGGTTCAGGGGGACTTTACGCGGGCCGCCTCAACTTAAGGTTCCGGAATTAAAGTTTCATTTATTACAAATCAGCCCCTAGAGTTGTTATTTTGGTGTTTTTAGGTCATTTAGGGACTATTTTTGCCACAAAAGCATAGATTGAGATGAATTCAAGTATGAGAAGGATAAACCAAATATAATTAAGCGTATGAGTATCAAAATCAAGTGTCGTTCACGTTCAAAACACGTTTTAAACATAAGTTTAGATTAATTACAAGTTTAGCACATAGTTTCCGAGAATATCGTTTAAGCATCAATTGATTCACAAGATCGAACATACGAGCATATACAAAGTGTGTATAACATATTTGTAACAAAATACAAGTTTCATTAATGATCCAAGTCTCGGTTTTACAACGATTACAAAGAAAGAACGATTACAATAATACAAAGTTTCAAAAAATAGAAATACGAACAAAACTTTCTATAAATGGAAAGTACAAAAGAGCCGGGCATTACAGTCTCCCCTCCTTTAGGAAATTTCGTCCCGAAATTTAGGAAGACGTAGGGAAAAGATGAGGTACTTCGTCGATAGAGAAAACATGGATGTTGAGCGCGAGGAAACAATAAAGGAAAATAAAATCAACGGTGATGGACTTGCCATCAGAAATTTTGACTGGAAATGACATAGATTCAGGTTTAACAAATACAAAGCCTTACGCGAGTATAGAGGTAATAAGGTTGTTAACGAAAAAGCGCACCCTCAACGTCTTCATTGTCGTCCTGGGATTGCTGTCGTTCTTGATTCCATAGAGGACATTGTGGCCGAAGATGAGTAGTGTCTCCACACTTGTAGCAAGCGCTCACTTTGTTGACTGAATCTGTGTGTTGAAACTTTCGTTTCCTACCATCACTCGCTTGGGCTTCAGGGTCAGTGGTAATCTGATTGGCTATCTTGGTGGAGGTTGCAACCTGTTTATCGCGAATGCGATTGTTGTTTAGGGAAGCAGCGAGGCGGTAAACAACTTCAATATTATCGAGTTTGGCTGCCTCGATGGTATCACGCATAGCAGAGGGTAACCCATTGATGTACTTCCTTATTTTGTGGTCGGTGGTCATAACGAGGTGAGGAACAATGAAGCTAAGTTGTTTGAAACGGGTGGTATAAGCTAGGTTCTCATCTCCCACTTGCTTTAGCGCCCAAAATTCTTCCTCTAGCCTTTGTTGCTCATACGGAGGACAAAACTCGTCCATCATCAGGGCCTTAACTTCTTCCCAAGTCAACGCATAGGCCAGTTCATTCGAGCGGATGTTCCTTTCGTTCGTCCACCATTCGAGAGCTCGGGCTTGGAATACCCCAGTCGCACTACGCGTTCTGAGCTCATTGGGGCAATCACTATTGATGAACGTGACCTCCATGCAATCAAACCATTCGAGCATGGCGGTCACCCCATCATTGCCGGTGAATGGCTTGGGATTGCACGATGAAAAGTGCTTGAAGTTGAACGAAGCGGGCTTGCGTATTTCGACCTTGGAGTCGACGGAGGAGTTCGGAGTTTCAGAAGCTCGAATCTCGGAAATGACCTTTGGAACGACGCGCGCAAATTGATCGGCCATGAAAGCCATCATCTTCTTCGTAGCACGGGACTTTGACTTCTTAGACGAGTTGGAGTGACGAGAAGACATCTAAGATTCAAAAGAACGAATAGGTGAGACTTGATCATAATGTTTGTTTAAGAAAAATCGTTTGCAAAAGTTGATTCACATAGCATAAAGTGTCACATAGTATAAAAGGTTCAAATTGATTCACATAACATAAAGGGTTTAGATGTCACATATAGCATAGTCATGAGTCCCACATAGCATAGCATGAATAAACGAAAACATTGTAAATTTAGTTTGTTCACGAGGGATTATTATTGTTTGTGATTGCGATCAACGTGCGAAATGAGTAAAACAAAATTTCGAAATGAACGATCGTTCAAGTATAAAATCACATATAAATTGAGATACATAAAAGAGAGGCTCAATAAAACATTGGATTGTTTCGGGTAGAGAAACGTCGACTATTCCAAAGTGGGTCGAAAGTTCTTTCGAATTAGAGAAATCGTGCTTTGGCCTATAGGTAAGATACTCTCGTCGAGAAGCGATTAGCGGTATCTTACCCTTCCGGTTACTACACATCTCTAATTGATTGAAACAATCGGGACTTTGGCGAGATTGAAAATCGAGGAATGGGACTTAATTGACGAGATGCGGGTTTCACCCCTAGCTTGACGATTTCGTACCCTAAATGTGGTTGGTACTTGTCGGGTCAAAATAAAATTTCGACACTATGACAAGGGTCCACTAGAGTTGAAATGAAAATTACCATTAAGTTGTGGATTTCACTCCTAGCTTAATGGTGTAATTTCGTGCAAAAGAAATAGTTTAAGGTAGAATGAGAGTCGTTTACCAAATTGTGGGTTTCACGCCTATTTTGGTAAAGTTGTCTCGTTTGTGTTACATGAGTATACAAATAAACAAAAGTGTATTCATGTTAACCTTAGGAAAGGCATATAAATTTAATCAACAAGAAGTGTAGCTAGGAAGCATGCATGGTAGAGTACAAAAGTTTTAAACAACACATAAGAGGCAAAATTCCTAAAACTATAGATTAGGGCAAAAGCATGGCAATTTTCCTAATTCCCTATAGTTATGGCTCTGATACCAATCTGTCACACCCCAACCGATGGCGGAAACATCGGGATGAGACGAACAAATTGCTCAAAACATCATAACACTATGTGACAATATTTAATTGAATTCAAATTTCATTGCAAGAACTAAATTGTCATACAACATTTAAAATGGAAGTAACAACATTGTTCAAATTCAAATCAACAAAAGTTAAATAGATTAAAGGTGTGTATCTAGTCCACCCTAAACTTGTTTCATCATTCATCCATACTTCAATAATCTGTCACACCCCGAAATATCAGAGCGTTGGCGTGACTGGACTGGTATTTTCATTGCACAGCGGAAGCAAATAAGCTAAGACTTTTAGTATGTGAACGCCCACTAAGTACTCGACTCTTCATGGTTCTCCTATTCCAACCGTGCCTTGTCTTAGAAATGCAACCTGAGAAAGAAACATGCGAAAAATCAACATAAAGTTGAGCGAGTTCATAGTTTGTTTGAAAAAGATTTGAACTAAATCTTTTTGAATAACCGGTTTTTGATGTTTTGTTGTGAAAATGTATTTAAAATCACTTTCTTATCGAGTTACTTGAAACTCTGAATGAAAACATAGTTTGTGTCACGTATAAATCAAGTTTTCATATATAATTCAAGTATTCATGTGTACACCAAGTACTTTATGTAGAATTCTAATCTTCTTGAGTACCCCACGTACTTCAAGTATAATTCTAATCTTCTTGAGTACCCCACGTACTTCAAGTATAATTCTAATTCTAGTATGGTATGAATTTCATGTAATTAAAGTATTCCTGTAAGTATCAGGATTGTTAATGGGTTGCAAGGCCATTAACATGTGACACGACATAGGAAGTCACCAAACCTTAGGCATTTAATTGGTATATTCTGAGACACAAAAGCACTACTCGATTCTCGCCCTCACCGAGAGTGTGGCTGCCCGGCACCCGTTAGATCTAACCTTTTGTTATGCGGTCTAGGTATATTGTTGATTAATGGTGCTTATGTACCCTATTCGTGACACTATTTCTCATAACGCATCCTACTTGGTTCTCGTCCTCACCAAGTGCGTTTCTTGTTATCATTTCTCATAACGCATCCTACTTGGTTCTCGTCCTCACCAAGTGCGTTTCTTGTTATCATTTCTCATAACGCATCCTACTTGGTTCTCGTCCTCACCAAGTGCGTTTCTTATTATCTTATATTTTCATACCATAACTCGTATTTTTAAACTCTTGTATTTGTAGTTTCTCGTAGTTTAGAAAACTAGAACTCATGTGTGTATGCATATTTCGAAAAATACGCTTGTTTGGAAAACCGGTATAAAACATAAGCTTTTCGTAAACCATTTGTGTTCTTTGTAACATGGTTTAGAAATATTTAATTCTTGTATGCTTTGCAAAAAGTGCATGTCTTTCCACCCCGAAAACATTTATAAAAATGTAAAACCATAAAAGGTGGGGTTATGAACTCACCTGAATATTCCTGTGCAAAGCTAGCTAATTTATGACTTCGCGATGTCGTTTCCAAGACGTGACTCGCTATCGTGCATTCTACAATATTCCTAACACGGAATATCTAGTAAGTTTCTAAATAACGCAGTAACTATCTACGTGTAATCGAGCTCTACCGAATCGTTGATCGAACGATTTGACGGTAAATAGTTAACTTAATGAAAATGACTAAGTTAAACTGCCGTGAGAAGTCGTTTGTGTATGTAGGAATATTCGTATGAAAGTAATATATAATAAACTTGTATTATATATATTGGGCCTTGTATATTCTTGCCAAAATATATGTATATGCCGTTTCGGCGTTCGTAATAAACATAAAATATTATATTTATTTGCGAAAGTAACATCGAGTTGTTTGAAGTTTCAAATAAATATAAAACTATATTTATTTTTTTATAAAATAAATTCGTGTTGTATAAATATAAAAACTATATTTATTTTTATAAAACGAATTCGTCGAATTTCCGAAGTTCAAAACAACTATGTTTGTCGTTGTAAATATTTTCCGAATCGTTGTTTTCGGAAGTTGTAAGTTGTTGTCGAAGGAAACTTTATATTTGTATCTCGTAAAAGTCGCTTTATAACAATAGTTGTCATTTTACAATAAAACGTGTCTAGATTTTCTCGAAAAACGGGCAGAGTTTCCTCTGTTTTTGGACGCCCCCGACAACTATATTGTCGATTTATTTTTCAAAATTCAATCAATATAATCAATATTAATTCAACAATTAATCAATCAAATTATATAACTTTCGCCAAATACGTCAAATTATAAATCATTATTTTAATTGATCGGTTCAAGCTCGTTTCTCACGTATTTAATAAAATTATGAAATAATGGAATAAAACGCGCTGTTAATCTTTACCGTCTTCTTGTGTCGAAACGTCGAACCACTTGACCGAGTTGCCCGGCTGAGTCGACCGAGTTGACTCACTGAGTTGACTGAGTTGACTCGCTGAGTTGACCGAGTCAACCGGGTTTGACCCGAGTTGACCGAGCTAAAACTGTCCAAGATGACCTGAACCGAGCCACATTTGACCAGAACCAATCCGTGGACCCGTTGGCTGCCTTTGACTTGTGTTGACCAGCTTTGACCCACTTGGAACCGCACCCAAACCTGAATCGAAACATATGAGCCCAGAACCGTCATCTGAACTGAACCGACGCTCCCGAGCCGCCCAAAACTGACCCGTGTCGAAACCATCTAACCAGAAATTTGTCGGACAAAAACGAAAACCGTCGGGCCGAGACAAGGACCGCCGGTCCGAGTCTCGGACCGCCGCTGACCACCACCGCCACCTGAAACGACACCAAACAGGCCAGAAAGACCAGGATCTGGTCGGATCTAAAAGAAAACGAGAAGGAAAGGGTCGTGGCTTACCGGAAAAATTAACGGATAAAGGCGAGGACCGACGGTCCGTGGCTCCGACCGCCTGGTCCGCTGGTTCTCTCTCTCTCCTCTCCGTAGCTCTCTCTCTCTTTTCCGTAGCTCTCTCTCTCTTCGTTCCTTCCTGTTGCAGCCGCCACACGCCACCACCAGATCGATATGCAGAAGACAGAAGGGGGGGTGTCTCACCCGAGTGGGGAACCGAGGAGGGGTCTGCCGGTCGGATTAAACTCCGGTCACCGGAGTTTAGTTGGAGAGGGAGATGATGAGGGAGTGTGTTTGGCTCTGTGTTTCTTTGATGTAATTGTGAGAGAAATAATGACTTTATTATTTGGGTGTGTGGTTCCTGTACATATATTCGAGTGAGTAGGGAAAGGCAAGCAAGGGTTTTGATTTATAGATCAAGTGTCTTTTATGTCCACTGTGTATTCAAGTTACCATCAAGTTGCAAGTTTTATTCTTTGAATCAAAATCCTTTGAAGAGATTTTGCAAGATTATGAGAATCTTGTTTAGATTTTCGTAAATCTTAATAAGATTTTGATAAGATTTTAAGGGGCGATCTAATATATTATGTGCAAGTTTAGGTTTGTGGGTTTTGGGCTTGGGCCCAGGGCCCACAAGCCCATCTCACGTGTGAGTGGCCCGTAATTCCTACGAGACCTGATATCGCGACCCATACTCCATAAGCATAAATATATTTGTGTAACATCCATATTTGTCAGTGTCGTCAGTATTTCGTACGGTATTAGTCCGTTGTTGCGTAATATTCAGCAGATTTCCCATAATCACCATAGGCGCACTGTATAGTTGAATAAACGTTCCTGGGCACTCCAAGGGCCTAATTAAGTTAATTTGCGCTGTAATCACAATTTATTATTGCGTTAATCGCCTGCTAGCCACGTAATTAAGGGCGTAAATTACCGGTTGTCACATAATCAACCTGCAACATGTATTAAAATAGAGTTTCAATGCAAAAGCATGAGCGAGTATACAAGGTTGTTTACATAGCATAATAGAATAAAAACTCAAATCCAACATGATTCATAATATGTGATTACTAGTATGCAATTTTGGCGTACAATATGATCAAACCCTAGAACACAACGCATAAAATAGCCTAATCCCAATAGTTCAGCGGGGTGGTAACTTAACAATACCCAATAGTTCAGCAGGCGGGGCGTTAATCCTATAGCGCTATAATTGTTAAGGTGGGCGAACAAGTCAATGAGCATATAACGTTCCAAATCGTTCATAGAGCATACAAGAATAGCAAGTAAGTCACATTAGTTTCATGCTTCGTTCAAAGATTGAGTATGTTTAGTTCAAAAGTTGTTTGCATAATTATACATGTTGCATCCCAAAGTGTAAAGGGGAAAAAGGGATCGAGTATACTCACGGTGGTTGCAAGCTTTCCTACTTGGAATTCCCACGAGTGAGTGTTGGAGTGGATTAAGTTGGAGCACCTAGTCCTTCTACACGAGGAAACATAGGTGTGTGAGTTTGGCATTCAACGGAAGATTATAAATTTGGAGTTTAACATAACATAAAGTATGATATTAAAAATAATCATCTTCAACTTATAACTCTTATATGACACTATGTAACCACTAGGGTTATATTGTATTTCATGGGTAGTACACCCATTAGAATCATATCGAGATTTTAGGTCTTAGATGATATCCTACTACTTTAACATATAAACACAAGTTTAAGATTAAAGGTTCGAATGGGTGTATATATATTTAGGTTAAGTATTACGTATTATTTAGTCCAATAATTCATGTAGGAGGTAGAAGATTAGGATCTTCATTTAGGCACCTCGAGTTATCATGGATGTCATGTATGGGGTAGGAAGACAAGCTTCCATTTAGGAACCCCTTGAACGTTCACCACTTCACTTGATGTAAAGACAACCAAGGAGGGTCAAGAACTACGATTAATACAAGTATGTAAATAATCTAAACTAAGAGAAATCATCAAATCATGTGAGGATTTTATGTTGAAGCAACCCAAGTTGTTCCACAATCACTCTACATCAAGATCTAAGCTCGAACATGACTTGTGGGTAAAATACCCTAATCAAAACAGAAAATTATGAGGTTTAATCCTCTGATTTCAAGTGTCTCAACCTTGTTTTTAAGCTTAACCAACCATGAGATAGGTTGTAAGCATTGGGACATAGGTATGAGATGTGTTCGACACAAGTTGGATAAGTTTAAACAAGCTTTTGAAGAACTTAAAACAAAACAGAAAGTTTATGGACCATTTCAGGGCAATTCCAGGTCTGATTTCTCCAAGGAGAAGTAAAGGAATCGAACCCCATGATTATCCAAGCAAGTAGGAAGAAGAATCAAGTAATTTCGTTGAGAAATGAGCAAGTTATACTCACTTTAGTGCAAGAATATGAATCTGCCCGAAAATGCAGATTTGCAACTGATTTGAGAGTGAATTTGTGAGTTGTAGAGAGTTGTGAAAGTTTAAAAATTCTTGGAGGAGGTGTGTATTTATAGTGGAAGAGGTTAGGGATGATTGGAGGTGATTAGAGGTGGATTAAAGGTGATTGGGTGAGGTTAGAACTTAGGATTTCGTGCAAAATCGCGTGGAAATGCAGCTGATTGTGTTTTCTGTGAACCTGAGGTCCACGCGGGCCGCGTAAAGGTTCAGGGGGACTTTACGCGGGCCGCCTCAACTTAAGGTTCCGGAATTAAAGTTTCATTTATTACAAATCAGCCCCTAGAGTTGTTATTTTGGTGTTTTTAGGTCATTTAGGGACTATTTTTGCCATAAAAGCATAGATTGAGATGAATTCAAGTATGAGAAGTATAAACCAAATATAATTAAGCGTATGAGTATCAAAATCAAGTGTCGTTCACGTTCAAAATACGTTTTAAACATAAGTTTAGATTAATTACAAGTTTAGCACATAGTTTTCGAGAATATCGTTTAAGCATCAATTGATTCACAAGATCGAACATACGAGCATATACAAAGTGTGTATAACATATTTGTAACAAAATACAAGTTTCATTAATGATCCAAGTCTCGGTTTTACAACGATTACAAAGAAAGAACGATTACAAGAATACAAAGTTTCCAAAAATAGAAATACGAACAAAACTTTCTATAAATGGAAAGTACAAAAGAGCCGGGCGTTACAACAAAAGAGGGCAACCTTTTAATTAAATACACGGCAGTCAGAACACTATCAGACCGGAACCTAAGGGGCAAGCCACCCTGGAATATCAGTGATCTAGCCAAGTTTAACAAATGTCTATGTTTACGTTCAGCCACACCATTCTGTTGTCGTGTGTATGAACAAGACGTCTAATGAATAACACCTTTAGATTTAAAAAGATTATTCATCTGATTATTTACAAATTCCATCCCATTGTCACTTCTAAAAACTTTAATTTTAGTTTTAAACTTTGTTAAAACCATCTCATAAAAAAATGCACAAATTCTCAAAAATCTCCATTTTATTTTTTACAAGATAACACCAAACAGTCCTAGAAAAATCATCTACAATAGTTAAAAAATATTTGAATCCTTCACAAGATGAAACCTTATAAGAACCCCAAAGATCTAAATGAACTAGATCACCAACACATTTTGATTTATGTTCACTTATAGGAAAAGGGACCCTAACCTGTTTGGCTTTATGACAGATTTCACATGGACTGTGATCTAAACTATTAATTCCAATCTCATGTTTCAACAAGGATAGAACCTGATCTGAAGGGTGACCTAGCCTACTATGCCATAAATTAGTTTTCAACACACTATTAAAACTAACACCATTAGAATTACCATTTTTTCCCACAAAATACAAACCACTATCTTGACTACAAATCATCAGGACTTTCCTTGATTTGGAATCCTGCAATACACAGTTTTCTTCATTAAACACTACTGAAACATTGTTATCCTTAGCAAGTTTATGAACATGCAACAAATTCACACAATAATTAGGAACATAAAAGACATCCTTTAACACAACACCATCAATTAATTTTAAGTCTCCAATTTTTAAAACTTTCACACTAGTACCATTTGGATGACTAACACTTAAATCAAACTCTGACACATCGACACAGTTGTACATATTTTTATCTGTTTTAGTCATATGTTGATTAGCACCAAAGTCTACAATCCAACTATAACTACTACCAAAGTTATCAAAACTGGAACAACTAACAAAACTACCAGTAAAATTACAACCACTTGTAAACTTCCCTCCAACATTGGAAGCCTGAGACTCATTTCCAGACTTCTCACCAACAAGATGTAGCAACTTAGTAATCTGTTCTAAAGTAAAATGTAAGACTGAAGTACCAACAGAAGTAGTAGACCCAACAACAACATTAGATTTACTATTACAAGAATTACCTTTACCCCCTGATTACTAACCCTCTTTTTAAACCCAGGAGGATACCCTAGTATTTCAAAGCACCTATCAACAGTATGGCCTACCAAATTACAATGAGTACTTTTTAGATTTGGGTTAGGTCCTCTAGGCACTCTTTTCTTAGGATCAAAGGACTAATTAAATTTAGACACATAAGAAAGACTTTGTCCTTTTGAGTTACTACTAACCATCCTATGTGACTCTTCCCAAGACACAATAGAGAAGGCAACCTTGACTGAAGAAAATGGTTCTCTGGTTAACAAACTTGTCCTTACATGTTGATACACATTATCTAAACCCATAAGGAACTGCATAAGTTTGATTAAGGTTGTAAAATCATTATCTTCTTTAGCTGCTTTACAAGAACATGAAGGCAGTTGAAGCATAACGTCAAACTGCTTCCACATAGTTGTAAGTTTATTTTATTATTTAGCAACTGAACTTCCATTTTGTAAAATACAATTTATCTTTTTGTATAAATCATAAACCACAGAACCATCAACATTATCAAAAGATTCCTTCAAATCAGCCCAGACCTTAGAAGCTAATTTAGAAACACTTATCCTAAAAATAACTCCTCAGAAAGAGAATTTAACAGTTAACTGGTCACGGCCCCCGACGCGTACCCCGGTTCAAGTGCTGTGATGCAGAAAACAGTGGTACCGGTGTTTATAAATTTCACAGCGGAAAAATCATCAGGACCGGGTGGCAGGAAAAATTATTAGAGTTTTCAAAACACCAATTTTTTTTCATAGATTGTGGGGTAAAACCCATATTTACATAAAGAAATTTCACAGGGAAATCCTTGATTACAGAAAACACGTTTACTTCAGGTTTTACATAGCCACTTATTTAAGCTAAAGTGCTTCACGACACTTTTCTTCACTTCATAGTAAATCACCTGAAACGCGTTTTAAAAATATTTGGTTAGCGAAAAATACTAGTGAGTTCATTCAGTTGTATAAAAACACATTGTTATAATTTACGGCATTAAGGGTTTTTACATTTGTTTATATCTATCAATTACCCCAAATCAGTATTTGTCACTCGATCGGATCTGTGACTATGGTCATATCACTCATTCACTAACTCGTTGTCCAATGGTGAAGCTTATCAAGTAATGTATACAAAACCCCACATACCGGCAGTAATTTCAGAATACAAAAACTTAACCACTGTAGATACAACTTGGAAAACAATTAGGGTTTTGAAAGCAATTTGATAGAAATAAAATGACTCACATTGCAGATTTAAGTTGACGGTATTGCCTACTGATTTAATGCTGGTATACCTAATTAAATACACAATGCACCCGTATTAGTGTATTAACTCAATTCAACTTTAACGATAATCATGAGATCAAAACCCACAATGAATGACAAAGTATAGCCGGGTACCGACATAACTTAAACATCTGTTGGATCCGTTTCAATCGATCATATATAGTACCGTATCAGTGATTAGAGTTATTACCATGATAATAGGGCAGTGCTTCGGGGTTTTAGGGACTTTGGCAAAGAAATAGAGATACGAGCAGGAATACAATCATGAAATTCGATCGAAATTGAGCAACTGAACCTGTCTCACTCTGCTGAATATATAGCTCATCCCGACACCCCCCGCGCGTCGCGACAGTCAAGGGGGACACCCCCGCGTGTCGCCTGGCATGCCAATTAGCTCTAGAGTAGCCTCATCGCACGTATAGGCTTGCCAAATGTTGCGCTCGAGTCACACATTTCATGGTACTCCCTCGCGTGTCGCGGAAGATTTAGGGGTACCCCCCGCCCGCGCAACCTCCTGCGATTCCTGTCATTGATTTCTTTGTTTTTCGTACCAGGTCGCGCCGTACAAGTTTGGGGATTCAATCCGGGGCTCTTATAATGTATTTTGGGAATTGTTACTTGTATTTTGGGAGTTTTTACACAAGAACACAACTGTGTTACACCTATCCCATTGGGCAAACAACACATCATCATCCTCAGATTTCTCACATCTACCATCTATAAAACAATATTTATTTTTAGCTTCTAATGCAAGCTTCATTGCACTAGCCCAGACAATATAATTTTCTATACCTTTAAATTTTATACTAGCAATGGTCAATGCACTAAAATCACTAGGATGTAAGTAAATAGGTGATCCTATATCTAATTTACTAATGAGAGTAACATATGTACTACTAGGATCCATAATGACAACACAACAGACAGTCAAATAGCAACACAATACAAAGAAAACACAGGTTATCAACAGATAACTAATCACAAAAACAACAATATCAGAAACAATAACCTAGGGCGAAACTGAGTCAGGGACCAGATTCCAGGTTCATCACTCTATGGTGCCTGGACAAGCCTTTACTCAGGAGCCAAGCTCTAAATGACAATCAATAGAACAACAAGAACACAGATATACCATAGAACAACGACAATAGAAACAACAAACAAGAAATAACAAACAAAAGCACAGATAGACCGGTCCTCTTTACCCAGGTATCAACTAGACAAATCAACAATCAAGCCGGTCCTCACCACCCCGACATCAACTAAATCAACAACAAAAAAAAGAACAAAATTGAACGATCTTACATAGGGTGCGTACAACTCCAAGAGACACCAGAACTGTAGTTTTCAAGAACTACAAGATCTGATCAAGCCACAATCAAACACTCCTGGTTAGTTTGTGTAACACCTCGTAAAATCGTGTCCAATAATGTTAAGACATGTGTCATAAACCCTAATAAAGTTAAACATTGACTGAGATGGACTAAACTTGACAAACAATGGAAGGATGTATGCGGAGGGACTAAAAGCATCATTATGCCAAACTTGTGCCTCTGAATGACCATTTACGGATTTCGTATACATTAATAATTCACACGTTGGATTTACGAACCCATTCGAGAAATAAATAAAAAACTTATCAACAAAAGGGTTAAAAGCATCAACATGTTTAATTACACCTCTGAGTGACCTTTTAGCGAAACTGGAGCCTAACGATGTTTGTTATAGCTTCCAAGATTATCAAAAACTAACTCTAGGGGCCAAAGGTGCTTAAAATGAAAGATATATTAAGTTATAAAGGCTAGGGACTGAATCTGCCAATGTTGAAACTTGTTTTACTGGTTGTGGGCTCGCTCGCGGGCCGCGACTCGCATCCTTATCTTCTCTCACGCCCCGCGAGGGATGTATCTAGGCAGTAAGAAATAGACAGCTGCATGTATTGCATCCTTGAGCCCCAATCAAACTACCATGCAGCCTGATTTCGAAACAAGGAGCATGTAAATGGTTTTTAAGAACCTCTTGGACACCTGGGATGATCAGAGAAGGCCTCTAACACCTGGCTTCATCTTGTGAGATCATGAATTAGTATAAATAGGAGCCTTGTGTGCCTTCATTCCTTGTTCATTTCTAAAACCATCTCTTTCTCACTTGCTTTTGTATTCTTGGAGATTCCTGATCATAAAGGAGACTCCCCTAAGTTCAATTTTCGAGCTAGGACCTGTTGTAAAGGTCCCTAGCCTCTGCTTTTCGGTTTTAAGCTTTTAAAAACCGAAAGTCAAAGTTTCCGCTAAAGGCTTTGACTTTTGGTTTAGACCTTAACGGTCCAGCCATTGTTCGAGGCGTATATGGCTACATGATCGTAATTAGGTAGGTATTAATCCCTTAAAAAGGTACCTCCTAATTATCACGTTTACTTAGTTAATTGTCAGGTCAAAGTTATTAAAAAAAAAGTCAAACGGGTCAGTTTTTAAAATAATTCAAATCTAATAAGGTAAAGGTTATAAAATGTGTTTTATTACTTTAATAACTTGGTAAATATTATTAGAACATGTATAAACATGTTCAACCCGACAATTCTGAGTTTAAGCTCGGTTCGCAACCGAAAGTCACAAAATTTGACTTTTGCTTTGACTTTCAGTTTTGACCCGAATTAGTATACTTTCATTATGCATTAAGGTTCCTTTGTGACCATATTATGTTGTAGTATAACCCTCTGAGGTTATATTACATGGTTACATAGTAATCTAAGTTCGTTTATTTGTTTTCGTTATTATGCTTAATGTTGACTATTATGCCATTTTGTTCAAAAATGAGATTTTAAACATAATCAAGCATGCCAATAAATTACATTCTGATTAGTAAACATATTTAACATATTTTGACAATTATATTCTGGTCATAAACTGAGTTTACTAATATAATTATAAAACATGATTTTAAAAGAACTAAAATGCCTTTTTGCCTGCAAATTAAGTTTTAAACATAATTTTGACATAAAACTTTTTACCTACTGTTGTGATATCATATTTAAGAATTATTGGGATGTTAAGTCAGATTATATACTGAATTTAACTCAAAGCTCTTCTACAAAGTTTATAAATGACGATAATACCCTTTTTGCATTTAAAATAGGTTTTGAACATAATATACATGCAAATCCTTTTTGCTATTGATATTTTATGATAAATAAAATATTTTGACTATTCAAGGCTAGTCATAATCTCATAATTTCTTAAATATCGAAATTATCGTCATTTATCGACTTTTACGACATTTAGGTGCATAGTATGGTTTAAAATTATATTTAGCACCCAAGACTTATTACCTACTGATTTTATAAACCATTATAATTATTTTTACAGTAGGTATAATTCATAAACTCAAAATCCCAAATAAGTCCTTAAAACTATGTGTGAAATGACCAAAATGCCCCTACGGTGCATAGTTTGGTCATAAAACATAAACCACACATATTTGATATCCTACTGTTAATATATCATAAAATAAATATTTTTACAGAATGTTTATGACCTTGACATCAGATTGCTTGCAAACTCCATTTATAAATCATAAAATGACCAAAACGCCCTTATGAGGCTTAAATCGGTTTTAAAACTTTTATGGGCATACATGTTGATATCCTACTGATATCATAACATATTTTAATCATAATAACATATAGAACTTGTATATGACTCATCCGTTTAACCGTTAATGCCTATACACGTTCGGTTCGGTTTATGTAACTAGTTTGCATAAACCAACCGAAACGGGTTTAACCTTATCATTTAAACCTCAAAATCCAAAATGTATTTAGTTTACCCATATTATACATATCCCCATACTTGTAGGGTCTAAATTACATTCCATTCCGGTCATCGCTTAATCTAGTGTTTCGTACCGTAAATCGTTTTTTAAGCTAACCGGTCTAAGTCTATGACTTAAATAGGACCCGTTAGTATTCTAATAGGTTAATATTACCTTCATTCCAGAATAGGGAGCCCCAGTAAAAGCTACCTTCAAAAGTCTAAGTAAATCATACGGCTGAGTGGTTAACTCTTGCATTAAAATTAAAGTTAAAACTCAGGTAAATACTTTTAACTTATTTTCCCTTACACGAGCTTAGGATACGGTAAATTATTACCGCTTGGTCGGGTATGGGATCACTTGGTCGGATTGTGACTAACAAATCCGCATAACCCATTTTGATCTGTATTGTTTGATAACATAAACATTGGGGGTTAATGCGACTGTGTCTTGGATATCCTCGGCTCATTAAATTGCTAATGGCCACGACCTGTGCACGGGGTGTAGGCATACACCTGACAGATGCAAATACTAAAATATCATATACCCACAAGGTTGGGGATAACTCTTTTGTGGGTTTTATAAGTGGTGTGTCGGTTAATCATGTCTCGATCTCTGTACTTAGCCCCATATGTATAACAAACATGTAAATCTATATACAAGGTTAAAAGAGTAACTGTCCCAAGTTATAATAGATTTTTGTGCCTTGTGCACCTAAACCAATTTTCTTAAACATTTTCAAGTGAGTCAGTTAATTGTATTTACCAGTGAAAACTGACATATTTTCAAAAGACTGAGTGACAGGTACTACACGCAAATAGGCTGGGAGCTGCTAGGTGTCTAATAGAGGATCTTGCAAGTCCTTAAGATACCTTAAAGTCTGTTAAACTTTGTTTTGTATATCATTTAGATTCGCCTGTGGATCCGTTCTACAACCGTCTGTATATTAATATTTTGAACTTTGAACTTTCGGTTTAAGTAATTTCCTTCCAAGCCTTCCGTCGTACTATAACTGTGTTTAATTGACTATGACGATATCAACTACGTCACGATACTCCCCACCGGGCCCACTTGTTTGTGGTTGAAATATCAGGGTGTGACAGTTTGCCCTTAACCTTCTAGGGTTTCAGCGACTAACACAGGTCTTCAAACAACACAACACAAACCCTAGATTAGGATTTTTCTTCTCAGATCTCACCAGCACAGATCCCAAGGATGCAGAACTACACAACACCTTTCCAATCAAACTCTAGGGCAAGAAACCCTAAACAGATACAAAAAAACAAGAAAATTATAAGAAATCAACAAGCGGAAGACAAATCAAGAGCTCTGTAGCTCTGATACCATGTCAAATGGTATGAGTACAACTGATGAACACACAAATTAGCGAGAAAACAGGCGACACAACTTTATTTTTTACCCAAACCAAAAAAAACCCCTAAAACCCTTGATCTTATAAATCGTAAGATCTGAATATAGATACCAAGAAATGATCAACTGATACAAACAATTAGATGATCTATAACAGTGATCACACACGATCATAAGATCTATCAAAGATATTCCAACTACTGATACAAAATACAGAGGATACAACGAGAGAGAACAATGAAGAACATATGAATTGATGCATAACAAGTGAGAGGGAGAATGAGAGGAAAAGTCCAGATCCTTCTCTTTTATATGAGGCCGTTGAAATGTTACACTTTAGTCCAAAAGTTACGCTGATGAAGATCATAGTCCTCCATAAGTTTCATATAGACCCTTAGACTTCCAGATGTTATAACAATGTACAATAAACACATAAGAACCATGCCCATCATAACATAAGTCCAACAATGATAACAGGCAAATAATCAGCCCAATAAATAAAACATATGCATATGTATCATTTCTTTGACAAATTCTGTAATACATTTCCAGTATTAGACAATTGCACTTTCATTTTACACTACCATCCATAATACAATACTTTTTACATTACCAATATTAGAAATGCACATGTGCATCTATATGTATAAACATGATATAACGTATTTTTGGTACACTACTTTGAATACACTTTCCTTTTCACCTATCATACCATCCATAATACACTACCAGTGTTCTAAAATATGTTTAATCACTTAAAAAACTTGGTAATAATTATTAGAACATGTGTAAACATGTTCGGCTCATCAATTCCAGTTTTAGGGTCGGTTCGCAACCGAAAGTCGCGAAGTTTGACTTCTGCTTTGACTTTCAATTATGAACCGAATTAGATTAGTTTACTACTGATTTTAGGTTCCGTTATGATCGTAATTTAATGTAGCATAATCCTCTGAGGTTATATTATACGATCATACTAGTAATCTGAGTTTTATGCAAGTATCCGTAATTATGCCATACTTTGACCATGATGCCCTTTTTAGCAAAAAAAAGGTTTTAGACACCAATAAGCTATCAAACAACTTAGGTACTGATATGTTAACATGATTAACATATTTGGATGTTACGTATCTGATCATAAACTGAGTTTACGGATATCGTCGTAAATTATGCCATGAATTGACCAAAATGCCCTTTAGGCGCATAGATCGGTTTTAAGCATAATTTATCACACCAAATTCATTGCCTACTGATGTAATATCATAATTAGGATATTTTGGGATATCAATTCTGTTTATAGATTGAGTTTATGCCAAAGTTCTTGAATTATGTACTTAAATGACGATAATGCCCTTTTCGCACCTAAAATAGTTTTGAAAGCATATTTTATACAAAATCTTTTGACTACTGATATGTTATATTAATTAACATATATTGGACATATAAACTTGATCATAACGTCAATTTTCCTAAAAGATCGCAAATATCGTCATTTAACGACTTTAAAGCCGCTTCGGCGCGTAGTATGGTTTTAAACCATAACTACCAATCAAACTTGATACCTACTTTAAATAACTTTTTCAGTAGGTATATGTTATAAACTCAGATTCCCAAATTTGCCTTCAAAACTATGTGTGAAATTACCGAAATACCCCTATGAAGCATAGTTTGGTTTTAAACTATAAAACACACATATGTTTGATATCATACTGATATTATATCATAAATAAAGTGTTTTCACAGAAGGTTTATGGTCGTAGCATCATATCGTACCCAAGTTCCTTTTATACGTCATAAAATGACCAAAACGCCCTTACGGGGCATAGTTTGATTTTAAAACCTAAACGGGCATACAAGTTGATATCCCACTGATATTTTAACTTGTTTAAGGTATATTGGCATATGAAACTTGTTCATGACTCATCCGGTTACTCGTTATCGCTTATACGCGTACGGTTAGACTTACGTAACTAGTTTACGTAAGTTTACCGAAACGGGTTAAACCTTATCGTTTTTACTTCAAAATCCAGAATGTACTTAATTTACCCATATTATACAAGTCTTCATACTTGATTGGCTCTAAACTACATTCTACTCCGTTCATCGCTTAATCTAGCACATCGTACCGTTTTAGATACTTTAAGCTAGCCGGTCTAAGTCTACGACTTAAATATGACCGTTAGCATTCTGAATTTGTTATATATTACCATCATTCCAGACTAGAGCCACCTAGTAAAAGCTACATACATTTAGTTAGATTGGATACGACTGAGTTATTTTGCTGTGAGTCAAGTATTAGCTCAGGTAAATACTTCTAACTTATTTTCCCTTATACGGGCTTGGGATACGGTATATTATTACCGCTTGGTCGGGTATGAGATCATTTAATCGGATTGTGATTTAATAAATCTGCATAACCCGTTTTAATTTGTTTTGTTTGATAACATAAACACTGGGGGTTAATGATCATGTCCTGGATATCCTCGGCTCATTTAAGTTATTAATGGCCACGACCTATGCACGGGGTGTAGGCATACACCTGACAGATGGAAATGCTAAATATTAAATTACCCACAAGTTGGGGATAACTCTGTCGGTTTTATAAGTGGTAAGTCAGTTAATCATGACCGGCTTCCAAACCAGCCATGATTGTATGACAAACATGTAAATCTGTATACAAATTTTAATAAAGATTGTCCCAAGTTATAAAAGAATATTTGTGCCACGTGCATTTAAATCCATTTTCATAAACTCTTTTCAAAAGAGTCAGTTAATTGTATTTACCAGTGTAAACTGACGTATTTTCAAAAGGCTAAGTGACAGGTACTACTCGTAATAGGCTGGGAGCTGCTCAGCGTCGAAATAGGGGATCTTGCAAATCCTTAAAGATGCCTTAAAGTATGCTAAGCTTCATTTTATACATTCTGAAATGATCCGCCTGTGGATTTGATATTACAAGCTCGTCTATAACTAATACTTTGATATTTTCAGACATTTGGGTTTGTAATAATATTTATATTCCAAGACTTCCGCTGTGCTATATCCGTGTTTAATTGTCTATGATGATATCAACTACATCACGATACTCCCTACCGGGCCCACCAGAATATGTGGAAATATCGGGGGTGTGACAGGTTGGTATCAGAGCTAACGTTTGAGGGAATTAAACACTAGTCCTTAGTGTTTAATCTCAAATGACATAGTAGCATATTCCTTAGACCTTTTGAGTCTAGACTTAACATAGGAATTCTCTCATCCCTATTAAGTAAATATTGATTTCGATTTTATGTATTTGAATATGTCGCCAAGAAGCCGTTGATGGAAATTCTCCTTATTTCGAAGCCAAGGAATGCCAAGCTTCGTATCACGGCTAGAATGAGCATGCGACCGGTTTGGAGGAAAGACCTTTAAGGACCTATTCCTAAAATCAAACCTATTGAAACTTGTAATCAGACTTCGGGGTCCATACCGGAGGTCCCTGAGGCTCAAATTCGAAGCCTGTATCAGTGGAACCCATACCAGGAGGTCCCTGAGGTTCCCGTATTGAAAATAATATCCATGGATCCTAATGATCCCTATTTCTTACCTCCAAGTTTTGGAATCCCAGACTTGGATTATATCAGTCAAAACCCAATCCGTGATCCATATCATTCTTTAACAATAGAATCCTTGAATTCTACTTCTATAACGGATTCTGATTGGAATACTTACTTTATTTACTGAAGTCTTCAGTGTCCCTACCGTGTACTGTAAACAAAGAAGAGAAACAATCGAAATGAAGCAAGGAAGGCATTAGAGAATCCTTCTTCCATAATATTCATTGTCCTTTAAGTCCTTATAAGGACCTATCTCTTCTATATAGTCCCTGTGTGGGCATACCTTTCGACTTAAGACCCTGTATGGGCATTTTCTATTTAGTCCATTCGTGGACATCATATTTCAATAAGTCCCTCGGTGGGCATACTATTTCAATATATTCCTCTCATGGACGTGTGATTTCATTAAAATCCCTTTGTGGATACACTATTTTAAAATAGTCCCTTCATGGACTTGGTATTTCCAATATAGTCCTTCCATGGACATCATACTCCATAATAGTCCTTTCATGGGCATATTATTTCATTGAAATCCTTTTGTAGATGTATTATTTCATTAAAGTCCCCTGGCAGACATAACAATTCATTATAGTTCTTTCGAGGACATATTAATCCATCGTAGTCCCTTCGTGGACATGTTAATTCATCAAAGTCCCTTTATGGACATATTATTCCATTAAAATCCCTTGTGGACATGATATTTCATTATAGTCCCTTCAAGGACATATTGTTTCATTAATAAGTCCCAATGAGGACGTATCTTTCGACTTAAAATCCCAGTGAGGACAATTGTTTAATAATGTCCCTTCGTGGACATGATATATCAAAATAATCCCTATGCGAACATATCTCATAGTCCCTATACGGACTTATATTTTCCTTTTAGTCTCTGCGTGGACTAGAATTGCTTTAAAGTCCCGGTGTGGACAAATGAATTACTAAAAGTCCTGATTAAGGCACCATTGTAAAATCCTAATGATTTATGGAAAGTTTTAGAATTTATATAGGTATTCATTCCGTCCTTTATTAAACGATCGTTTCAATTTTACTCGAACTTTATCGATCAGCTGAGAAATTTCAAAAAATCCTCTTAATGGTATAACCTAGCCTATATGTCTATGAATATGTCTATGATGGTAAAACCCTCTTAAGACAATTAATCTTTGTTAACATCTAAGAACATGCTAACACTCCTGGCAGTGTGGCTTGAGAAACCTCACCGGCCGTCAAGGTATTGGATTACGTCCAAGCCTTAAAGCCTATATGATTAAAGTAGATCAGGCAAGTATCATCAATGTGATGATCATACCATAAACATCCATTAGTGGTGAAGTGCCTACGGGCTATACTTGTTCTCCAATAAGATAATGATAGTTGTCGTCTACGACCCCCTGTCTAAAGATATTGTACTATGTCCAAACATAATAGTCTATATGATCAATGCGATCATGACTAATATCACCTGATACGATGATCATATTATTTAACATCCCTTGAGATGTTTTGCCTACGGGCTATAGCATATTGTCCATTTGAGACATTGACATTGTGATCTTTACGATCCCCTGTCCAAGGTGGTGAGCTATGCTTAAGCCTAATAGTCTATATGATCAATGCGATCATGACTAAAATCATCAATATGATGATTTAATTAAACATCCTTAATGATGTTTTGCCTACGGGCTATATTATATTGTCCAATTGTGACAAGACAATTGTAATCTTTTATGATTCCTTGCCAAGGCGGTGAGCTATGCTCAAATCCCATAGTCTATATAGTCATTGCGATCTTGACTAATATCATCAGTATGATGATCATAATATTAACATCCCTAGTGATGAAGTGCCTACGGGCTATACTTTACTCTATTGTCGACAAGACAAGGATAGTGGTGATCTTTATGATCCCCTGTTCAAAATGGTGGGTTATACCCAAACCTAATAGTGTACTGTATATGATCAATGTGATCATGACTAACCTCATCAACATCTTAATCATACTAAACATTCCCAGTGATGTTTCTTCTACGAGCTACATTATATCGTCCATTTGAGACAATGACAGTTGTGACCATTATGGTTCCCTGTCCAAAGTGGAAAGCTATGCCCAAGTTTCGCAGTCTATACGATCAATCTGATCATGACTAATATCATCAAATACGATGATTTTATATAAACATCCATTAGTGATGTTAATTGATTTACCTTTGTGCCAAAATAAATCGTCTTTCAAGACGATGATAGATATAGTCTATGACTCCCTATCCAAAGGTGAAGAACTATGTTCAATCTTAAAGCCCCTGATCTAATAAGATTGCGGCTTATAAATGAATGTCCTTTGTGACACACCAACGAGTGACATTGTAAAGTCATTCATGACAAGCCAATGTGCTATAATTTGTCGTTCGTGATAAGTTAACATACTAAATATTAACATCCTTTGAGACAGGCCTTTTGTGCCAAATTTAAAAATGTCCTCCGAGACAGGCCTTTGGTGCCATATTTTATAACGTCCTTGTGTCGAGGCTATTTGTACCATATCTAAATGTCCTTTGTGACAAGGCCTTCGTGCCATATGATTATTTATGTCCTTCATGACTAGGCTCTATGCCATATCGTTTTATGTCCCTAGTGACGGGCCTCTGTGCCATGTATATTAGAATTCCTTTAAGTCTAGCCATCGAACTATTCATAATCGTCTTCATGACAAAGACAGCTGTGATCCCCTATCAAACGGGTATTGGACTCGGTCCAAACCTTAAATGCCGTTAATGGTTCTTTTGTGACCTAGGCTAAATGAAATTAATATTCTTTCAAATAACATTCATTAGGAATGTTCGGAACTAAATAGCCTATGCGGTTTATTGATGCTGTGGCTAATCTATGTTAGGTCGTCAGGATGATGACTAACTATTGTTTAATTTAATGTTTAGTACTAAGCCTCGAGTATGGAAAACTCGGATGAGGCAGAAAACAGTCGTGATACTAATGATGCGACAAATGCTAATGATGCTGCAAAACGTAAATCTCAATATTAATGGAGTTAATCTCCAAGCTGTGGTTGACGCAGCAGTTGGAAAGGCCATGGAAAAGGTCATGAAAAAGTTTAAGGAGCCAAATGTTACTCGCTCCAAATCCCATTTAAAACTACATTCACCTACTCATGAAGAGAGCTTCGTTCATGCTTCGAATGTGAAGAATGAACCAAAGAAAATAATGTATAATGAGGAGCTTCGTTCCTCCCAAGGATGTACTTACGAGTGCTTCGTCTCTTGCAAGCCAAGAGACTTCAATGGCGAAAAGGGAGCCATTGATTGCATGGGATGGTTGGATGAAATGGAAACCATTGAAGAAATCAGCGGTTGTGCTAAGGAAGACACTGTGAAGTACGTATCACAGTCATTTAAGGGCGATGCCCTTACCTGGTGGAAAACATTGATAAAGTCCACAGGGAAAATACCCCTATATAATATGGAATGGTCCCAGTTTATGGACCTCATCAGAAAAACCGACTGTCAACGACATGAAATGGAAAAGGTGGAATCAGATCTTCTGACTCTCAAAATGAAAAATCCGGACTGTCGACATGGTGATTTAGCACTAGAGAGAAAGAAGCATGATAAATCTTCAAAGCTTGCTTCTATTAGATCCACTATGGATCTATCTCAACCACTTACACTGGATAGGTTGAGAAATAAGTCAGCCAAAATTTAGACTGACAGAAAAAGGAAAAAAGAGCAAGTTTGGGCTCAATAAGAACCAACAAAAGTCCAATAAGAAGCCTGTATGCAAGACCTATTATAAAAGGCACTGGGGACAGTGTCGAATAGAACAAAGACCAAAGCAGTGTGGCATCTGCAAAGGAACTGGTCATCAGTCCCACGAATGTAGGGACATAAAGAATGCAGTCTGTAACGGCTGTGGTGAGAAAGGCCACATCAGAACTAGATGCCATAAGACTGCCAAAGAAGGTACAACTAAGTATATAGAGAGGCTAGGGAAGAAAATGCCTGAACTCTCCTGATGAATGCCAAGAGGCAGTACACATCAATAATGTTATCAGGTACATTCCCTATCATGAATCAAGGATATTCTGCCAAGAAGTATGTTTTTAATTCGGGTACTAAAAAGTCTTTCATAGACCATAAGCTTAGCAAACTTTTGAATATACTCATAAGAACTCTAGACATAAGTATCAAGTGGAACTTTCCAATAAAATCATAGAGACCGTTTCTTCTATTCTCATCGTATAATCATTATTCATCAAATCTGGAGTGCTCTATCTCTAGATAGAGTACGCCAATAAATGTTATTTTATATTATTTTCTCATTGATTTCTATCAACTGCGAATGCCAGACTGTATTGATAAAAACACCATATGAGTATTGATGTATCTTAGTGTGTCCCATAGATTGCTTCCATGCCTGATCAGTATGGAGGTTTAATGCATGGAACCACTGAGATATCCCGATGGTCATATTGTACTAAAGTAAGCTAGTGGTGTTCAAGGAAGATCTCCATTATAGAAATGCCTAAGTAGGCGTCTCTACCTAAGGCATCCATGTACTCGCAAAACAGATGTGTCATTTGCATGGCACAAGTAACGGTAAGTTAACCGAAGATGGAGATTGGAGCTATCTCTAATATATTTGGATAACTTGATGTCTTCTCCGTAGAACTACCTTGTTTACCTCCTGAAAGGCAAGTGGAGTTAGGATTGACATCTTATTAGGAATTGTATCAGTTACAGAAACTTTGATTTCTGTTGATAAAATTAGAAAGCACGGTGCAATACACTTGTGCACTGATTACTGCAAACCTTACTAGGAAACGGCGGAGAATCGTTATCAGCTGCCCAGGATCATCGATTTGTTTGACTAACCATGAGGGTAGCTATTTTGTTAAGATTAATATGAATAGTAGTTGGAATGATCATCTCACCCAAATTAAGTTCTTCTATAACCAATAGCTATTATATAAGCATCAAGGCTACTCCTTTAGAGGCCTTGTATAAAAGATAGTGTTAAACGCCTGTTCATTGGGCAGAAGTTTGGGAAAGCCCAATTATCAGGACCTAAAATTATCCTGGAAACAATGGATAGAATCATACGAATCCATAATCGTTTGAAAGCTGCCAGTAATCGGTGGGAAAATCAATGCTGACGAGAGTCGCAAGCCTCTTAAGTTCTCAATAAGGAACAAGATTCAACAGAAAGTACCACCCTGGAAAGGTATGCTACATTTAATGTAAGGGGCAAGTTGAACCCTAGATATTTAAAGACCATTTGAAATAAACAAATATATCAAATTTGTAGTATAAGTTAAACTTACCTAAGGATCTCAGTGGAATTCACAATGTGTTCCACATTTGCGATTAAGGAAAACGTCTAGCCAATGAGTCACTAGCTATGTCGCATGAAGATGTGCAGAGTTATGAAAACCTTCGGTTTAATGAGAAACCGGCATCGGTCAAAGATCAACAGTTCAAGAAGCTCCAAGGATAGTATATACCTATTATTATGATTAAGCGGGGTACCATAGAAATCCCGATTATGCATGGGAGGTAGTGTTCACTATGTGACAGAAGTACTCCTATCTTTTTGAGCAAATATCGAGGTTAAGATTTCTTTAAGGGGGTGAGGATGTAACACCTCGTAAAAATCGTGTCCAATGATGTGTTGACACGTGTAATAAACCCTAATAAAGTCAAACGTTGACTATGAGGGACTAATTTCGTCAAACTATATTTATGGAAAGGACTGAAAGTGTCAACATGCTTAAACTAAGCCTCTGAGTGACCTTATACGGTACCCGTATTCTCATATTAAGCCACTTGTTGGATAAGCGAAACCGTTTGCGTAATTGATTGAAAGATTTCGCGACGAAGGGTTAAAAGTGTCAACATGTTTAATTATACCTCTGAGTGACCTTTTAACAAACCTGGAGCATTATGATGTTTGATCATATTCTTGGGAATACATAATATAGGCCATTTAGGGCTTTAATGCCGATAATCGATGATACGCACAAGTTTGTGCGTTAAAAGGGTTAAAAGTGTCAACATGTTAATTCTTACCTCTGAATGACCTTTTTAATGAACCTGAATCATCGTGATGTTGATAATACTCATGGGAATGCTTAATATGGATAACATAGGGCTTCGACGTGATAAAACAAAGATACACGCAAGTTGTGTGTTATAGGGACTAAAAACGTCAAAACTGCGAAAGTATGCATATTCGCACATATTCTGCGTTCTGACCATATCCGTATATCCAAATATTTTTGTAATCATTAAAATATTATATTTTAATGATGGGAATACAAAAATACCATTCATTACGAAGTTTGGGTCGTTTTCGTGTTCGTTAAAGTCTTTTTAAGCATTTTTGCGAAACGCATAACCGTACAACCGAATGAATCAACATCCGTGATATTTCTGGACATTTGAAAGTTGGTGTGAGCTAGCCAGGTCCTTACGGACCGTATATAGGACCATACGGTCCGTATATAAGTTCCAGATGCGAGAAATTGTTTGCAGCCCAAGGAAACAGCTATAACTCACATAATTCGACTCTAGGGGCTTGTTGCTGGTTTGTAACACATACCAGGACACTTGTAAGCATCTGAGAAAGCCCTAAACACCTGTCAATCATCTAGAAATCCTCTAAACACTATATAAAGAAGTGTTCTTCAACATTCTCAGTTGCTCATTTCATCTTAATCTCCTATCTTTCTCATTTGGGGAGCTCCTGAGCTTTTAAGAGCAGACCCTTGAGTTCTTTTCAGTCAAAAGGACCTCTTGTAAGTGCTCCTTTCATGGCTAGTTATTTTATTTGGCTTTTAAAGCTGAAAAGTCAAGCGTTTACGACAAACGCTTTAACTTTTAGTTAAACCTTAAATGGTCAAGCCATGATTCGCAACGAACATGGCTACGTGATCGTAATTAGGTAGGTGTTTATCCCTTAAAAGGGCACCTCCTAAGAATCACGTTTGCTTGGTCATTTGACTAGTCAACTTAATGTTCTTTTAAAAAGTCAAGGGGTCAGATTTTTAAAATAATTACGATATGAGTTTAGAAGTGTTCTAAAATATGTTTTATCACTTAAATAACTTGGTAATAATTATTAGAATGTGTGTAAACATGTTCGGCTCGTCAATTCCAGTTTTAGGGTCGGTTCGCAACCGAAAGTCGCGAAGTTTGACTTCTGCTTTAACTTTTGATTCTGAACCGAATTAGATTAGTTTACTACTGATTTTAGGTTCTTTTATGATCGTAATTTAATGCAGCATAATTCTCTGAGGTTATATTACAAGATCATACTAGTAATATGAGTTTTATGCAAGTATCCGTAATTATGCCATACTTTGACCATTATGCCCTTTTAAGCAAAAACAAGGTTTAGACACCAATAAGCTATCAAACAACTTAGGTACTGATATGTTAACATGATTAACATATTTCGATGTTATGAATCTGATCATAAACTGAGTTTACGGATATCGTCGTAAATTATGCCATGAATTGACCAAAATGCCCTTTAGGCGCATAGATCGGTTTTAAGCATAATTTATCATAGAAAACTCATTGCCTACTAATGTAATATCATAATTAGGATATTTTGGGATATCAATTCTGTTTATAGATTGAGTTTATGCACAAGTTCTTGAATTATGTACTTAAATGACAATAATGCCCTTTTCGCACCTAAAATGATTTTGAAAGCATATTTTATACAAAATCTTTTGACTACTGATATGTTATATTAATTAACATATATTGGACATATAAACTTGATCATAACGTCAATTTTCCTAAAAGATCGTAAATATAATCATTTAATGACTTTAACGCCGCTTCGGCGCGTAGTATGGTTTTAAACCATAACTACCAATTAAGACTTGATACCTACTAATTTTATAAATCATTTTAAATAACTTTTTCAGTAGGTATATGTTATAAACTCAGATTCCCAAATTAGCCTTCAAAACTATGTGTGAAATTACCGAAATGCCCCTATAAAGCATAGTTTGGTTTTAAACTATAAAACACACATATGTTTGATATCATACTGATATTATATCATAAATAAAGTGTTTTCACAGAAGGTTTATGGTCGTAGCATCAGATTGTACCCAAGTTCCTTTATACATCATAAAATGACCAAAACGCCCTTATGGGGCATAGTTTAATTTTAAAACCTAAACGGGCATACAAGTTAATATCCCACTGATATTTTAACTTGTTTAAGGTATATTGGCATATCGAACTTGTTCATGACTCATCCGGTTACTCGTTATCGCTTATACGCGTACGGTTAGACTTACGTAACTAGTTTACGTAAGTTTACCGAAACGGGTTAAACCTTATCGTTTTTACTTCAAAATCCAGAATGTACTTAATTTACCCATATTATACAAGTCTTCATACTTGATTGGGTCTAAACTACATTCTACTCCGGTCATCGCTTAATCTAGCGTATCGTACCGTTTTAGATACTTTAAGCTAGCAGGTCTAAGTCTACGACTTAAATAAGACCATTAGCATTCTGAATTGGTTATATATTACCATCATTCCAGACTAGATCCACACAGTAAAAGCTACCTACACTTAGTTAGATTGGATACGACTGAGTTATTTTGTTGTGAGTCAAGTATTAGCTCAGGTAAATACTTTTAACTTATTTTCCCTTATACGGGCTTGGGATACGGTATATTATTACCGCTTGGTCGGGTTTGAGATCATTTAATGAGATTGTGATTTAATAAATCTGCATAACCCGTTTTAATCTGTTTTGTTTGATAACATAAACAATGGGGGTTAACGACCGTGTCCTGGATATCCTCGGCTCATTTAAGTTATTATTGGCCACGACCTATGCACGGGGTGTAGGCATACACTTGACAGATGCAAATGCTAAATATTAAATTACCCACAAGTTGGGGATAACTCCTCTGTGGGTTTTATAAGTGGTAAGTCGGTTAATCATGACCGGCTTCCAAACCGGCCTCGTTTGTATGACAAACATGTAAATATGTATACAAGATTTTAATAAAGATTATCCCAATTTATAAAAGAATATTTGTGCCACGTGCATTTAAATCCATTTTCATAAACTCTTTTAAAAGAGTCGGTTAATTGTATTTACCAGTGTAAAGTGACGTATTTTCAAAAGGCTAAGTGACAAGTACTACTCGTAATAGGCTAGGAGCTGCTCGGCGTCGAAATAGAGGATCTTGCAAATCCTTTAAGATGCCTTAAAGTCTGCTAAGCTTCATTTTATACATTCTGAAATGATCTGCCTGTGGATTTGATATTACAAGCTCGTCGATAACTAATACTTTGATATTTTCAGACATTTGGGTTTGTAATAATATTTTATATTCCAATACTTCCGTTGTGCTATATCTGTGTTTAATTGTCTATGATGATATCAACTACGTCACGATACTCCCCACCAGGCCCACCGGAATATGTGGAAAATATCGGGGTGTGGCAATATATATACAGAAACGGGATCAGGAGAAAGCGACCAAAAGTGTGAGAACGGTGAGAACGCATCCTGATAGAACACGTGGTGCGGGATATAATCAGGGTGCGAGGGGAGTTTTTGTCTTTTTAATCTTCTTTTTTCCCATTTTCATGTGTCACATGTTGCTTCATTATTGGCGTCTAAGATTATTTTGGCATTAATTAGATTCATTAATTACTTGGCGTTTTACTATTTTTTGGATTTGTCTCGTTGAATTAATTGTTTTGGTGTCACATAGATAATTTTTTTGGCGTTATGGCGTTTCCCAGGTCAATTTTTTGGCATTCGTGGCGTTGTTAAAAATTCATTATCATTTATTAATATTTCATAACATTACAAGACGAAATTAAGACAAACTAATAGTCTGCTATGTATGGGATTACAGTAGAGATGTACCCTTCACTTTGTTCATCACTTTCTTCGGATTCATCATCATCATCATCATCATCATATTTTGCATTGGCGTATAACGCCATCATCTTGTCTCTTTTTTGCTACAGCCTATACTTAAATATCATTACAACCCTGGATCTTGCATCGTTTGAAGGTGCTAAATCACAGAGTTGTTCAAGAAGATGTAGCCTCTCTGTCTTCAACATTTCCTCCATGGGCAATGAATATTCCACCCCGTGTCCATAAGTCACTTCAACCGTTCCTGCTTCATCATGCAACACCCAACTGCTAACTGTTGGTAGAGGAGTATTGCCAATATCATCATCATCATCATCATCATGATCATGATCATGATCATCATCATTTTCTTCTAGAAATTTTCTCTCCAATCTCCTTATTACCGTTCGAGTTCTTTCACAATCGTTGGCCATTGGAACCCCAAGGGCCAAAATATTCCTCTGAACCCCTTTCATCCATACTAAGTATAGTTTTGATTGTCTTGACCTTCACCCTTCTTCTATCAGAGAACTTTAGGATGAAACATCTCTCCGACCTTTCAAACATCCATGCAATAACCTTGGCCATTTGTTTAAGTTTTATGGCGTTTTGGACAATATGTGGCGTTTTAGATAATGTGTAGAGTGTTTAAGTTGTGTTTACATGTTCTATTTTTATAATGACTTTTTTTCCCGCGCATGTAGGATGCAGTCCATAAAGTGACAGGTAATTATAGCGTTTTGAAAAGATAAATAAATTCAACAGCTAATTATGGCGTTTTGGAAAGATAAATAAATTCAATTTCCCACGGAGTGGCTTTTAATATAATCAATGTTAGTAATAAAGTTTCCATCGCTTCAGTTTACTGTTTTGTAGTTACTATTTGTTCAGCTTCATCTGTTTATCGTTTCAATTTACTGTTTGTAGTTACCTTTACGAGATTTTGGCGTTTTGTATTTTTTAATGGGTTTTAGATAAAGATGTCACTTTGTTCTATTCTCTTGTACCTTGTTTTATATTTTTTTTGAGTTTTTAATAATACTTGTCCAAAGTAATTTTATTATAGTTTGTAATAATTGTCCAAAGTAATTTTATTATAGTTTGGGAGTTTTGGGCGTTTTATGGCATGATGGTGTTTCACAAGGATTTGTTTGTGTGGCGTTTTATTATATTTTTTAGAGAAATAATGTATTTGTTCTTAGCTGAAAATTTCATAACAAACAATAGAAAACGAAAATTAAAAAAAAAGTTTTAAAACAATTCATCTTCCAAATCTTCACTGTCACCAGTCTCTTTCTTCTTTGAAACTACAAGAACCGTTACCAATATAGGGTTTTTTTTTTTTTTACTTTGGTATGATTCATTTGTTTTTTTGTTGTTGAAGTAGCTTTTTTATGGATGTTTGGAGACACAAAATGACATGAGTTTTCTGTTTGAAGTTCATCTTTATCTTCAACCCACTCTTCAGTGTCATCCGTCTCTTCATGCTATTCAAATATTCATGAAGAACATACCACAGAAAATGACATTCGTCTGTCACCAGTCTCTTTTTCTTGAAGATTTGTCCATCTCATGCAGCAAAATGTTATTGAGTTACACCCCTCAGCTAACAATCCATTCGGTGAAACTTCGCTTAGAACAATATTGAATATCCAAGAAACGATGTTTGCCATTTTTGATTTTTTAACTTTTTGGCGTTTTACTGAGATATTCAACTTCTCAGTAAAATATGATGTTTGGTTTTTTTTTGGCGTTTCTAAGATGAATGGTATATAGAAAAATATGGCGTTTTGGGTTTGGTGTGTTTAATGGAAGGTCTGAGATGTTGTTTATATAGGATGTTTTTGCCGCGTATTTAGGCGGGATTTTATTATAATAAATGCTAGTAATTAAGTTCCGTTGTTTCAGTTACTGTTTGTTCTGCTTTATCGTTTAAAAACAAAGTTTGGCGTTTTATATCTAATAGCGTTTAGATTAGGATGATGTGTGCTTTGTATTTTAATGCGGGAATTTAATGGCGTTTTATTCATGAGTTTGGCGTTTTGTGTAGAGAAGTCTAAAGACATTTTTACCCTTAATGAAGCGCGTCCACTTAATAAAATTGATGTTATTTACGAAAATACCACTGGGCCAATCTAGTCCATAGATTGTTTTGATCTGACGATCCATAAGCGTTCTCATTGTTCGCACACTTTTTACCGTTTTTCCTAAATCCTGACCCTATATATATATTCCTCATCTATAATCCTTACTATTTAAAACAGTTTCAACAATTTCACCGATTTATTTGCTATATGTATTTTATATTTTAAATATATATTTCTAAAATCCATATATACCTCTTAATTGATCCGATTAGGTTTTATTTTGCTTTCTCAGGTTAGGCAGCTGTCAAGTGACCTAAATCAAATTCTTTAGGTAAGATTAGATTAATTATCTATTTTTGAATGTTAGTTATAACACTTATATTTATTTTTTCATGATAAGAGCACAAAATTTGGTTTGGAAGAGCAATAAACATGGGTAATCATAATCATCTGACCACATCGACCAAACCATATTCAAGAATTGTTTATTAAGATAACATTATTATTTTTTAGCTTATATAATCATTGACTTATATAAACTTGCATCTTTATATTTATAATAATCATGTAGATTTATAAGGGTTAGGCTAAACGTATCCTCATTGTTACTTGTCATACCCCTCTCTTAAAAAAATCACATAATTTCTTTTTCATATTCCTCCCCTAAACTTATTTTTCTATAATAACTCAGGAGCCAATTTTATTTTTCTCCTTGCAGAGAAAAATCCAATCCAATAATGTAGATTAATTATCATCCCATCCATGTTTTTTCCTATAAAATTTTGTGATTTTCTAGATCAATTAAAATTTATAAGTTGGAATCTAAGTAACAATTTTTAAAGTAACATTGAATTTTGTTTGATATCTTTTAATATTATGATCCGTTTTGATAAAAAGATGAGGATGTTATTAGTAGAAAGTCATTAGTTTTGATTATGTATATGATTTAATCAAGTGATAGTTATTGAACTGAATTTAGCGGATTCTATTCACACAACCACCAATTCAATTATGTAAAAACAGAAACCGACATCAAACTGCTAATGATGTAAAGAAAGCAAAATCGAATGAATATTGATTCAATGTTTTGAGGACAACCAGAACATTTTAATGCAAAAAAAAAAAACCCCTAATTGAATCTAATATTAACTTAATGGGTTAATAAATGCAATCCAAAAACCTGGGTCAAACTGAAATCGAACGTTACTTACACAAACCCTACGCCTAGATAAGATCACGAGTGATTTAGCCTTGCATCATCACCATTGGATCTTTAAATCTTGATTTGGATTTGGAAAACATGAATGAGGATGCAATCGGAATGATTAGAAACCTCCCAAATCATATTTTTTTCATCTAGAACTTGTCCAAGAAAGCATAGATTCGTAACCCTATAGAAAAATCCTTTAGAGAAGAAAAAATCACGGGATTCCAGAAAACCTGGGGCTCCCACGTCACACAGATGTTGGTATTGGGCACCACGGATTACCAAACTCAAAGTTTGACACTCAAAACTCTATGCAAATACCGATTTGAATGCCCCCAACGTTCAAGACTGTCACACCCCCAAAATCCACGCGCGGAGTACCACCGCTTGGAGGTGCGACTGACCAGGATCAAGCCACCAATCATATTGAACATATAAGTAAATAGTAAATGTCATTCATCAATACGATAGGCGTTTTCAAAATCCAAACATAAACAAGTGTGTAGCGGAAACAATAATGTAAAAAGCCCAACATAAGTATTAAGTTGAAATGTCATAAAGGAGTTTATCATAAAATCCAAAATCCGTGCCCACAACGACCGCGCCTCCCGTGCAAGCTCCAAGAGTACCTATGGTCCTGCAAGGCATGTAACAGAGAGTCAACAACTAGTTGAGCGAGTTCACAGTTGGTTGTTCAGTTATAGTAATTGTATTGTAATCCGTATGTTCGTTTAGTAACCCATATATCGTATGTACTTGAATCGTAGTCTCCTAGACATGTGTGCGAAGATTGTGGGGGTTTCCCATGTTTTCTAGAGTAGGTATATTTGTATCGCAGCCCACCCGGCATGTGTGCGAAGTTTAAAGTATGGTTCGCAGCCATTCCAGGCATGTGTGCGAAGATTAGTTCTATTATCGCAGCCAATCCCGGCGTGTGTGCGAAGAGAAGTATATGTATCACTAGTCTAGCGGTATCTACCAATAACCTTCCTCTCCCGAGGCCTATGGTATGTAATTCCAATAACAACTCAAGCATAAGTAATCATCCAAACCCATTCCCAACCCCGGGAATCCCATGCCTTGGTAAGAGTGTGAACTCACCTTGGTTTGCTCGGTATGCTAAGTATGTGCTCACAGTAAATCAATCACGTCCTAAAGTACGCACGTGTACATAAATCAGTTTCATATTCACGAAGTTCATGCATGCATATTAAATCACCAAGTGGCACAGATCACGTATTCAAAATCATACAAGTCATGCATATCATCTAACAGCAGTTAGTTAATCCAGTTAACTACTAACAGAGTCTAACTAGGTTACTGTGCAAATTACCCAAGTCGGCGAAACACCCTCTGTTTCGCCGTGAGCCCCTTCGACGAATCACTTCCGTTTCGTCGTGACATCCCTCGGCGAAACACATTCTGTTTCGTCATGATCCCTTCGGCGAAACACATCCTCCCGTTTCGCCGTGAATTCCATTTCGTCGACAAGTCTGTTACGTCATGAATCAGTTATGTGCAGAAAACCCTAACAGCCGTCATCATCAAGCAGCAATCATACAGAAATCATTTAGCACAGAATCATCATAACATCATCATAACAGGATCATCACAGCACTGACGTCTAGCATGAACCCTAGTTTATGAGTACCACAAACCGATTACCATAATACATCACATCAACAAACCCTATTAGCATGCTATCGTGTATTCAGATTACACTAGCAACATTCAAAAACGAGATTTATGAGCTTCGTCCATTACAAGCTCGCGTAAGTTGCCGTAGAGTAGGACCCAGACCCGTCCTGTTACATAGTAGGCGCCGTCTGCCTTTTGTTCTAACCGTTGCCTTGAGCCGCATAGAGCTTCAGCCCTGACATTTTCTGGTTTCAATGCTTCTACCTGAGCATCTCGTATCTGTGAAGGAAGACTAGACTGAATAGTGAGTTGCAACGCTCGTACACGCCTAGGTGTAGTATCCTTTCGACTGAGGGCGTCAGCCACCACATTGGCTTTGCCCGGATGGTACTTTATAGCACATTCGTAATCGTTCAGTAACTCGACCCATCGACGTTGTCGCATGTTCAACTCTTTCTGCTTGAAGATACGCTCAAGACTCCTGTGATCGGTGTAGATGGTGCATTTAGTGCCATATAGGCAATGTCGCCATATCTTGAGCGCAAAAACAACAGCTCCCAGCTCTAAATCATGTGTGGTGTAATTCCGTTTGTGAATCTTAAGTTGGCGTGAAGCATAAGCAATGACTTTATCCCGTTGCATCAATACACATCCAAGACCTTGGATAGATGCGTCGCAGTAGACTACAAAATCGTCCGTGCCTTCATGCAATGAGAGGATAGGTGCGCTACAGAGTCTATCCTTTAAGTGTTGAAACGCTGTTTCCTGTGTATTACCCCAACGGTAAGCAACACCTTTCTGTGTCAGTAGTGTAAGCGGCTGTGCAATCTTTGAGAAGTCTTTGATGAACCGTCTGTAATAACCCGCCAAACCCAAGAATTGGCGTATTTCGGTTGGTGTGCGAGGTGCAGGCCAGTTCTTGATCGAATCTACCTTGGATGGATCAACATGAATCCCATCCTTGTTTACCACGTGGCCTAGGAAGTGGACTTCACGAAGCCAGAAGTCGCATTTTGAAAACTTGGCGTACAGTTGTTCCGTTCGAAGGAGTTCCAAAATAAGTCGTAAATGATGCTCGGGTTCCTCCCGACTCTTCGAGTAGATCAGGATGTCGTCGATGAAAACAATGACGAACTTGTCAAGATAAGGTTTGCACACCCTGTTCATAAGATCCATGAAAACCGCAGGCGCGTTCGTTAATCCGAATGGCATGACTAGAAACTCGTAGTGGCCGTAGCGTGTTCTGAATGCTGTTTTGGAGACGTCCTCATCCCGGACTCTCAGTTGGTGATATCCTGACCTCAGGTCAATCTTCGAGTAATAGCTCGACCCTTGCAACTGGTCGAATAAGTCGTCGATGCGTGGAAGTGGATAGCGATTCTTCACGGTCACCTTGTTGAGTTCTCGATAGTCGATACACATCCTGAAGGTACCGTCTTTCTTCTTTACGAATAGCACTGGAGCTCCCCAGGGCGAAGAGCTAGGGCGTATGAAACCCTTTTCCAATAGTTCTTGTAATTGCTTAGACAGTTCTTCCAGTTCCGTTGGAGCTAAGCGATAAGGTGCTCGAGCTATGGGTGCTGCTCCTGGAGCTAGCTCGATCTGAAATTCGACCTGGCGATGAGGCGGTAGACCAGGTAACTCTTCAGGAAACACTTGAGGAAAGTCGCGTATGACTGGAATATCCTCTAACTTCTTCTCTTTCGTCGATGTATCTGTAACAAGTGCTAGTATAGCAGTGTGGCCCTTTCGCAAACACTTCTGTGCCTTCAAGAAGGAGATGATGCCACTCGCGACACCACTCTTGTCGCCTTGAACTTCAAGAGGTTCTTTTCCAGTACGGGGAATGCGAATGATCTTCTCCTTGCATAGGATCTCTGCTTGTTGTTGGGATAACCAATCCATACCAATGACGATATCGAAACTACCCAGAGTTATAGGAATGAGGTCGATAGAGAAAGTCTGACCAGCGAGGATAAGATTACAACCCTGAACTATGTGTGTGGCCTCTAGACTTTTACCGTTAGCTAACTCTACGACATGTTTGGTGTTCAAAAGTGTTGGTGCGCGTTTAAGCATTTGACTAACTTTCAGAGACATATAACTGGTATCCGCACCCGAATCAAATAATACAGTAACATAAAAGTCGTCGAGAAGAAACTTACCCATAACCACATTAGGATTTTTCCTTGCATCACCCTGACCAATCACAAATGCACGACCCCTAGCACCATTATTGTTGTTGTTTCCCCCATTGTTGTTCCCATTGCCCTGATTATTGTTGTTGTTATTCTGATTCTGGTTTAACTGGGGGCAGTCCCGCTTGAAATGGCCCTCAGCCCCACATTGAAAGCATCCCCTATTGCCTCGCTGTTGTTGTTGTTGTTGCTGGTTTCGTGGAGCTGGTGGCTGCTGTTGCTGGTTCTGATTCGCAGGCCTTGAGCTCCTGCAATCTTTAGCTTCATGGCCTATCTTGAGACATCTCTGACAGTGGCCCTTGCGACACTGACCACTGTGGTGTCTGTTGCACCTGTTACACAGTGGGTGAATTCCCCGATATCCACCCTGCCCCTGACCACCAGACGATTGCTGACTCGGACTCTGGTAATCATTGGTCTTGCGTTGCTGCTGTGCTTGTGACTGAACGGTGGTTGAACCCCTGCTGGAATCCCCCTCCCATTTCCGCTTGTTGTCACTGGGAGTAGCAGGAGTAGCTGAAGTAGTAGCGGTAGTAGTAGCGCTGATACATTTAGGCAGCTTGCCCTGTTCCACTGCCTGATTGGTGAGACGGTGAGCTAACTTGATGATCTGCTGAATGGTGCCAAGATTCGCTGAGGTTTCGTGACTTTGAATTTCCGGCACTAGACCCTTGAGATACAGTTCGATACGCTTAATGGGAGGGTCCACCATAGTTGGACACAAAATGGCCAGCTTGTTTGATCGTTTCGTATAAGCTTCAATTTCCGATCCCGTCATCTGTAAATTGTAGAACTCTACCTCCAGCTTGTAATGGTCATCACGGCTACAATATTCCTCTTTGATCAACTCCTTGAAATCGTTCCAGGGTGTGGCGTTAGCAACTGCCAACCCTAGCATCTGAACTTGCGCTTTCCACCAAGTCAGCGCAATGCCTTCGAGAGTACCAGTGGCGTACTTCACCCTGCGAGCCTCAGGGCATTCACACATCTCGAATACTGACTCATGCTTTTCAAACCCATGGAGGAGTCTAACTGCTCCTTCCGTGCCACTGAAAGTAGTAGGACGGCAGTCCATGAAAGTCTTGAAGGTGCAAACAGGTGGTTGACCTCCTGCTTGTGCAGCTGCAAGTGCCGCAGCAACTTGTTCGTTAATGAGAGCCGTCAACTGGGCTTGTGTCATGTTAATGCGTCCAGCCATGATCTTCATAGCAAAGATAACATAAGTAAGAGAGGTTCGCGAATAGTGCGATGACAGAAGAGAGTGAGCACACAAGTATTCTCAAGCAATAGGGATTATGTGTATCTAAGCATACCGTGAGCAAAGTTCTATGTAATTCTACCAAGTAGGCAATAAAACATATACCATATTACCTAGAATGTTGAGTCTTCCACGTGGAGCGAAGCGTCGTTGTGGATCGTTGAGCACTGTTCAGGTTATAGTCTGGTTTTAACAAAAACTTTTTCCCCTTATTAAAACCAAGTTCACTATAACCAATGGCTCTGATACCAATCTGTCACACCCCCAAAATCCACGCGCGGAGTACCACCGCTTGGAGGTGCGACTGACCAGGATCAAGCCACCAATCATATTGAACATATAAGTAAATAGTAAATGTCATTCATCAATACGATAGGCGTTTTCAAAATCCAAACATAAACAAGTGTGTAGCGGAAGCAATAATGTAAAAATCCCAACATAAGTATTAAGTTGAAATGTCATAAAGGAGTTTATCATAAAATCCAAAATCCGTGCCCACAACGACCGCGCCTCCCGTGCAAGCTCCAAGAGTACCTATGGTCCTGCAAGGCATGTAACAGAGAGTCAACAACTAGTTGAGCGAGTTCACAGTTGGTTGTTCAGTTATAGTAATTGTATTGTAATCCGTATGTTCGTTTAGTAACCCATATATCGTATGTACTTAAATCGCAGTCTCCTAGACATGTGTGCGAAGATTGTGGGGGTTTCCCATGTTTTCTAGACTAGGTATATTTGTATCGCAGCCCACCCGACATGTGTGCGAAGTTTAAAGTATGGTTCGCAGCCATTCCAGGCATGTGTGCGAAGATTAGTTCTATTATCGCAGCCAATCCCGGCGTGTGTGCGAAGAGAAGTATATGTATCACTAGTCTAGCGGTATCTACCAATAACCTTCCTCTCCCGAGGCCTATGGTATGTAATTCCAATAACAACTCAAGCATAAGTAATCATCCAAACCCATTCCCAACCCCGGGAATCCCATGCCTTGGTAAGAGTGTGAACTCACCTTGGTTTGCTCGGTATGCTAAGTATGTGCTCACAGTAAATCAATCACGTCCTAAAGTACGCACGTGTACATAAATCAGTTTCATATTCACGAAGTTCATGCATGCATATTAAATCACCAAGTGGCACAGATCACGTATTCAAAATCATACAAGTCATGCATATCATCTAACAGCAGTTAGTTAATCCAGTTAACTACTAACAGAGTCTAACTAGGTTACTGTGCAAATTACCCAAGTCGGCGAAACACCCTCTGTTTCGCCGTGAGCCCCTTCGACGAATCACTTCCGTTTCGTCGTGACATCCCTCGGCGAAACACATTCTGTTTCGTCATGATCCCTTCGGCGAAACACATCCTCCCGTTTCGCCGTGAATTCCATTTCGTCGACAAGTCTGTTACGTCATGAATCAGTTATGTGCAGAAAACCCTAACAGCCGTCATCATCAAGCAGCAATCATACAGAAATCATTTAGCACAGAATCATCATAACATCATCATAACAGGATCATCACAGCACTGACGTCTAGCATGAACCCTAGTTTATGAGTACCACAAACCGATTACCATAATACATCACATCAACAAACCCTATTAGCATGCTATCGTGTATTCAGATTACACTAGCAACATTCAAACACGACAGTTCCCGAACACCATACAATCTAATTCATCATTCAATACAATAACCTAACATGTAATCATTACCAGAACTCTATTCGATTGCCTGATCAGATTTATGAAAACAACATCATCAACACATGCAAACAAAGACAATCACGGAACTAATCACACTAACCGAGATATTAGTAAGGATGATTTGATCGTTCGGGAGGGTTCGGAAGTACACAGAGCTGCCGTCACACAGAGGAGAGTTCTAGGGTTTCAACTTTTGCCATAGGTGTGAAATAGAAGTCGTTTCACGTAAATATACACGAATTAGCGTTCTGGGCCCGTGATGGGCTTCGGCGTAACTGGGCTCGGCGAAACACAATCTGTTTCGTCGAAAGGTAGATGGCGAAACACAATTCTGTTTCGTCGAATTAGATGATGGCGAAACACCCTGTTTCGTCGGGTCCTTTCATGTGTTAAACAGTTTAAGTGTTTTTCTAAAATACTAAGTCTCATGTTATAATATCAATCACATACATGCAACAATCACAATACAATACGTTTCATTATAACACATACATGTACAGTTACAAGTCAAACAAGTCAAACAACCAAACAGTCAAAGTCAACGTGCAATAAATACGAAAGTGAAAGTCGGAAATTCGATTTGTCACAAAGACACCCATACCTAGCGCCCTGGACGCTCGGAGTTTAATTATGACTAGAATTCTTCTTCAGCTCACCGAGACATCCACGTTTCATATAATATGGCTCCCGCAACTCCTTTCCTTGCTCAAGATATGTCGTTTGAAATTCTAAGGAAATCGTGGCTTAATTGTTTTCTGCTTTGACACTTTCAGGCCTCGTGCTTTTTTTTCAGATGCTTCCAAAACACGTATTTAACGTGTTTATTATTGCAAATCACAAACACTCGCAATGTAAGCGTGTGAAATAAAAACATGATATTAAACATATTGAATACCGAAACTTAACCTAAATAGCATACGTCTAGTTTCATCTAAAACTAATTTATTCAATTTTATATAGTGGATGAATAAAATTAGTTAATGACTCCAAATAAAAGTACAACTATAAGTTGCTTAACTTTTTTTTTTAAAACAAAACTGCAATAAAACAAACCTCCGACCCAAATGGGTAAAAGGCCAATACAAAAAATACCCTCGACCTAAATGGGCAAATGGAAAAACTACAACATATACATAGGATATTCACACCACTCCTTCCAACTAATAACTTTACATGATGATCTATTTTTCACCCACCCAAAACCTTTCGATTTAATTTCTATCATAATTTCATGTGGATTTCTGCTGATCTGATTGAAAACCAACTCGTTCCTACTTTTCCACATACACCAACACGCAATAAAAACCAAACCAAGGATAATCTTTTTCTTTTTCTTTCCACCCTGTATAGAATTATGTATATCCATTGAATCTTTAAATTCGAAAGCGAAGATCGGAGGAATGTTGCACCAAGCACTGATAGCCGCCCACACCCGAATCGCCATTGAACATGCAGTGAATAAATGATCCACCGTTTTCTCATACTCGTCACAAAAGGGGCACATATCCGATGGAATAACCACGTTCCTCTTCCTTAAATTGACTTTGGTCACAAGCCTATCCAAGTTACCCCTCCATGCCATAATATTACATTTGATTGGAACCCATTTATACCATTCGAAGTTAGGAAGATGGCTGCTTCCCCTATCAGAAACTAACTCCCTTTTCACCAACCTCACCGAGAAATCTTTCTGACTGTCAACGGTCCATAACCACGAGTCCTTATCCTTTGACAATCTCACTATGTTGATAACATCTTGACACTCCTGCCATTCCTTTAGTTATGTGTCCGACTCTGGATATCTAACCCAATTCCATGAATAACCTCTATTTTCTTACCCTGCTTTAATTCTATCTATGACCCTGCAAGATTTATACGATTCCAAAACAAATAGATGTGGCCATCTTTCCATGAAAGGAAGATCGCCCACCCAGGTATCTGTCCAAAAACGGATATTGGCCCCGTTCCCCATGTTACCCAAAATCATCTGATTTAAAGCTTTCCCGTTAAGTTTCATTTTGGAAATTAGTTTCACAATGTGATTCCAACAACCCGCCAAATTACCATTTAATGGCAGATAGCTTCTTTGATTGTTTTTACTATGACAGGCTTCCACCACTTTCCTTCACAGATTTTGTTTTTCTACCCTAAATCTCCAACCCCACTTATAAAGCAGCGCCTCATTGACTTCTTTAAGTTTGTTAATACCCAACCGCCCTTTTTTCTTAGGCCAAGTAACCCAGTCCCATGTCACCTAGTTCATTTTTTTATTATCACTAGAACCCTCCCAAAAAAACTTTCTCATTTTACCTTCAAGAATCTTAATAATACCGATCGGGGATTTATATAAAGAGAAGTAATATATAGGAAGACTCTCCAAAACCGAATTGATTAGAGTAAGTCTCCCACCTATAGACAAAGTTTTAGCTTTCCAAACAGATAACCTTTTATCAAAAATCTCAACAATTGGATGCCAATCGCTGATTCTATTCATATTGACCCCCACCATGATACCCAAGTAAGAAAGCGGGATGTTATCAGTGTTACACCCAATCACGTTAGCCATATCCTTGATATCATAGTTGTCCACCCCAAACCCATACAGGTTAGATTTGTGAAGGTTAGTTTTAAACATCTAGCCACATTTGTCACATTACCCCTATCCTAATCCCTTAAAATGAGAGCGTCATCAGCATAAAAAAGATAAGAGATATCTGGACCATTATTAGGAGTTTGGACGCTTTGAAAAACCCTTCAAGCACTGCTTTGCAAAAAAAAAATGCTAGACAGGGTTTCCATAACCAAAAGGAACAAAAACGGGATAACGGGTCTTCCTGTCTGATCCCCTTGGAACAATTAAATTCAAAAGTGGGAGACCCGTTCACTAAAACCGTGGATCTAGCCGATGTTAAAATCCCTTTCACCCAATTACACCAAAGCTTAGGAAAATCCATCCGATCCATGATATTCAGCAAAAAAACCCAACAAATGTTGTCATAAACCTTTTCAAAATCGATTTTTAACAGGAAAGCCTTTTTTTTTTACTTTTTGATCCAAGAGATAAGCTCGTTTAACATCAACTGATTGTCAAGGATATACCTGCCTTTAAGGAACACAGTTTGATTTTCGGATATGATTGTACCTATAACCTTTTTGAGACGAATAGCAAGAACCATAGAAATCGTTTTACTAATCACCCAAATAAGATTGATTGGCCGGTAATCTCCCATCCCCATCGGATCCTTGTTTTTACGGATCAAAGTTATGAAAGAAGAACTGCATCCTTTTGTGATAGCACCTTTACTGTAAAAATCAGCCAGCAAGTTATAAAAATCAGACTCAAATAAATACCAATACCTTTTTATGAAGTTGAAATTAAAATTGTCTGGCTCGGGGGCTTTGTCGGCCCCCACACTCGAACACCACTTTTTTTATCTCTTCGTTCTTAAAAGGAGTTATCAGTGACGCCACATCCTCCTCTGAAAGTCTCTTAACATTATGACAAATAAGCTTAGGTCTGTTAATGTATTTTTCCTTAAAAGCCAGCTTGAAAAACTCATAATCTCTTTTTTGACTAAGGAAGGTTCAGTTGTCTAGACTCCATCAATCATAAGATCGGGGATATTGTTAGAAGCTTGTCTGCTGTTAATGAACCCGTGAAAAAAGGCCGAATTTTCATCTCCATCTACATCCCATTTGATTCTGGCTCTTTGTTTGAGATCTTTGTATTTGTACCCTTCCAACTCATTTAAATCTTTAATACATTCCGCTTTGATCCATTCCTCCTCTTTCGATAATTTTCTCGCTTCTGACCACTCTTCAAAGTTGTTAATCTCTTCCTTTAGAATCCTCTTCTTATCCTCTTATTTAGATAACACCTTCTTTTCCCATTTTTTAATACCCTCCCTAATCTTTTTACAATTTTCCATTAGCCGCACATCTGGATCTTGTTTTCCGACAAAATTTTCACTCGCCTTTAAAACCACCTCATCAAAATCCTTACGATCCATCCAAGAATTAAAGAATCTAAACGGTTTGGGCCTAAAGTTTTTGTTCGAGTAAGTCAAAACGAGAGGGCAATGCTCAGAATGAACCCTCGGTAACGTCCTCAAACAGGCCACTGGCCATTCAGAAATAAATTCCTGACAAACCAGAACCCTATCTATTTTGCTTTGTTTGTTGCCATTATCATTTTGGTAAGTGAATTTCCTTCCTTTCATCTCAAATTCTCTGAATCCATTATCAATAATAAAATTATTAAAATTGGAAGCACATGTTTTATTAAACTTAGAGTTCCTCCTTTCTTCCAAACAACAAACCGCATTAAAGTCTCCCAGAATCACCCACCACCCCGAGAAGTTACCCAAAATCCCCCTATGGAATCCCACAGATCTTTCTTTTGTGGAACTTTTTGAGCAACGTAAAGATTAGTAATATTAATAGCTTTGTTACTTTCTTTCAGAACCCCCACCGTTAAAAGAAAATTAGGGTGTTTGATAGAATCATGTACCTTAAGAACATTAGGATCCCATAAGCTAACCACCCCTCCAGACCTCCCTGTTGCTGGCACGTGGTCTATCTCGAATTTGCCAGCTCCCCAAAATTTCTCGAATTCGATACCTGAAATGTCAGTAAACTGAATTTCTTGTAAAGCAATGAAATCAATCCCGTTCTCTTTTTTTTTTAAATATTTAACCCAACCCGCTTTATTTTTACCCCCTCTCCTAACCTTCTAAGGTTCAGAGAAAGAAAATTCATCTAGAAAATTTTTGGATTCCTTCTTCCCTTATCGCTTCTCTGATCATATGCTCATGTTGTTGAAGATCGACACCCACAGCTTCCCCCAAGGTAGTCGTAAGACGTGTCTCTACGTTGAATAAACCGTACTCCTCATACGGTTGCACATTAAGATCTTCTGCCATATATTCGTTCATGTTCACCTCCACTAGCTCTTCTCTAACCACACTTGTCTCTTTTTGACTAATCTCAGCAAGTCCTTCATTCCCCACATCGTTATCGCTTATATTTTCCAGTTCTTCGGATGAAACGCTATCCTCTTGTATACATATTGTTTCATTTAGGTCGAAAGGGTCATTTTTTTCTCATCCTTTTCCTGGGCCTAGAAAGCCCTCTGATTTCATTCACTACATATTTCTTGTTACTAGGTTTTCTAAAACTTTTCTCATATCTCCTAGGCCCACTAGAATTAATGTTAGCTTGGAAACCCAATTTTATTGGCCCATTGAAAAGGTATCTTCCGTGAAAAAACCTCCCCGCCTCATATCTTTTTCTTTCTCATAAAAAACCCCACTTCCAAAACTTTGACCAATGAACGGTGCTGTATGCCTATTCTTTTCCTTCCTCTCCTCGTTACTATTAACCTCATCATCCACATTAAATTCATTCGATTTTTCAACAAACTCAACAGATTCCGATGCCATCGACGATATTCCAATGTTCATACCGTTTTCCGAAACCTTCTCCTTATTACCGATAAGAGTCTCGATATTGCCCAAATCATAATTGTCGGCCGACTTTTCAACTGTCTCTTTGTTATTCTTTGTCACCGACGAAGTAACTTTTCCGACGTTAATATCATCTTCCGCTGACCTGCCATTGTCGGAGTTCGACCCAAATTTCGTTGTGTTGCCGACATTCGGGTCTATTACCATTTCAGGTGAACCTGAATACTTTTGATTACTATCACCTGCCATTTCCTTCTCCGCACCTACACTGCCGTCTTTCCTATCGTAACCTACCGGACCGTTGATATCCATGTCGATGTTATCACCAGAGCCACTTGACGGGAAGTCCGTAGGATGACCCTTAAGTGTTATAAGTATAATTTAATTCCGCATTTATTTATGTAATTATCTTGAATTAGATAACTACAACTGCTTATGTTTCAGGTTTGAACGGGGCTTTAAAAGAGTAGAAACGCAGCTTCGGGCGGAAGTAATTTGATGTGGAGTCGCATGTACTAAAGATGAAGAAACAAAGAAAAGATTCTAGCCTCTACCGTAAGCTACGGTACCACCGTAGCTTACGGTAGCCCCCAGATGTTGATTTGTCCACCGTAATACAGTCTTTAGTCACCGTAGCTTATGATAGGCTCAGTGAAAATTTGTAACTCCCAAGTTTTATTAGGGCATTGATGAGACTTTTGGTATCCAATCATTGTTGGTTGGTTTTGGAGCAGTCCTTGGGCGAATTTGGCACTTGTTCTTAGTTTCTAAACATTTCTAAGCACTCCGGTTTGTGTTTTGATTCGTATGAACATTAAACTTTATGTGATGATAATGCACCAAGCTATGAGAGGCTAAACTTGTTGGTGATCATCCTAGGTGGAAGGTTTGTTTGAGACACTTGTGTTTTTATCTGAATTTCTAGAATAATAATTTGCAATGTTTATTTGTTTGTTATGGTGTGTTGATGCTTGTAAATTGTTGATTTATGTTTTGATCATAGTCTAAACCATACATTCTTGGTGCTGTTGGCAATCGAGATATCATGGAAGGGATTAGGGTTGGATATTGATTAATTGGTCATCAGGTAACAACCTCGCATTCTAGTAATCCGAGTACTTAGTTCCCTTTTATCACAAACAAGTAACTACACACGAGCCATGTCTATGTGGTTCTTTCTAGTTGGATATAAACACTAGTGTCAATTTAAACCGGAAACCTAGGGTGGTCACTTTCTTTTAATCTATTTACAAAACCCAACATTTGATTTGCAATTTAGTTAGTTTAATTTAGCTACTTAAAACCAATCAACCAAATCTCTGAATTTACTTTTGCAATTTAGTTTTAATCTAGTTAATTAGCAAGCCATTTAGATAACGCATATTCCACAAACTCCCTGTGTTCGATACCCACTTACCGCTAGCTATCTAGTAGTATTTGGATTAAATTTGAGTGAGACTTCGACATCACATCAAATTTTGGCGCCGTTGCTGGGGAGTAGTGCGTAACGTGTGTTATCTTTTGTAGTTTAGTTTGTTATTTTTTTCGGGTTTATGATGGTTGTGTTTAGTGTGCAGGTATTTACAGGTGCATGCATACTAGAGGCTCTCACAAGCTATCATCATTAGCCTTCGATCCGGAAATTGAACGAACTTTGCGAAGAAACCGAGTCCTATTACGAGAAAATAAAGTCATTGGTTCACCTACAACACCTACAACACCAGTTACACCAATTAATACAATGGATCCTCCATCACCACCACCCACTACGGGTCAAACAACACCATCCACACCTCCACCAAATTCTACTACCATTCCTACACCAACACATGAGTTTAAACCAACCAACACCACTTTACCCACAAGTACCTAAACCGACCACTCCTTTAACTATAACCCTTCAACAACCGTTCCACCGTTTTCATCCTTCTTCCTATCATCCGGACAATCATCTTCATCACAACAAATACCACCACCACATCCATTTCAACCAACCTCATCCATAGTCCATGCTACCCCTTCATTCCAACAACCATTACAACCGGGGGTCCAATATCAACCATCACAATTTCTACAAACTTCGGGAGCAAGAAGAGATGGGTATGATGACAGGTATGATGAAGAGTTTGCGGGTTATGAAGACGAAGGGTATATTTATGGGGGTGATGTAGATCAAGGAGATTACACATATGTTCAAGGTCAAGGGATGCATGGTTTTGGTAGACCTCAACAATAACAAGTTATACAATAAATTGTTCCACAACAATTGCCGCCACAAGGTTCGCAAATTAAAAGACAAACACCTCAACAACAATAAGTGGGGCAAATGTATCAACCACCGCCTCAACAATTGATACCTCAAAGACCGGTTCAAAGACCAATGGGTCTACCACATCCAAGAGTTCGATTGGGTGTGCCGAGAAGTTATAACTGAGATGCCGTGAGGGGTATTGAAGCACATTTTCGTCCGATTATTACTAAGAATCCTTCACCGGTAATTATTCCTCAAAACAATCAAGGGAGGACTTTCGAAGTTAGAACTAATTCCCTCCAAAGTTTACCGAAATATAAGGGATTAGCAATGGAGGAACCTTATTTTCATTTGGAGGCATATGATTCGATATGCAATACTATCGGTGGGCAAGGGTTTTCATCGGACGAGGTCAAGTTGGTGCTATTTCAATTTTTTTTGGAAGATAGAGCGAAGAGATGGTTTTACACTTTACCATCGGCTTCGATTTATATATGGGCGGAGATGCAACAAAGATTCTTGGAAGAATTTTTCACGGCCCAAAAGACCAACGATGCACGAAGAAGCTTGAGAAGGTTTCAACAACAACAAGGTGAAATGTTTCACGAAGCTTTCGAGAGGTTTAATTCGATGATCAAGAATTGCCCTCATCATGGGATTGAGTTGTGGGAATTGTTGAATGCGTTCATGAGGGCTTGAATTCCGAAGATGCTCATGACTTAATGTCTATCACGAATGGTACATTCGATACCAATTACGAGCAAGACGATTGGGCGTTTTTGGAATAAATGGAGGTCATATCAAAGAGAAAGGCTCAATCATCGAGGAGAGCGAGACCGACCATTACTAGAACTCAAGTGCATGCAGCGGAGGATGTTAATGTGCAAACTGTAAACCAAATCTATGATGTTTGTGCACTTTGTAATGAATTGGGGCGTGCGGCTGAAAATTGCCAAGGAGGTGAGGTACAATATGAAGAAGTAAATGCAATTCAAGGTCAAGGTGGAGGTGGTAGAAATTACAATATGAACTAGAACACATACCACCCGGGTTACGAAACAACTGAATTTTAGATACGGGAATCCATCAAACCAAGCAAACCCGAACTTTCAAGAAAATCAAGGCAACTTTGTTCCGTGCCAACCGTTTAATAATAAAGGTGCTTATCGAGGCGGGAATAACCAAGGGTTTCAAAGGCAATATCAAACGGGTCAACAACATGGTGGGTCTTCGGGTCAAAATTCTTCAGGTGGAAATGAAGTTATGGAGATGTTGAAGGCAATGCAAATGGAGATGCAAAAGAGGAACCAAATGGATGATGCTCGCATTCAAAAGGATGAAATCCGGGATAAGGTGATTCAATCATTGACCACCCAAATGGGTCAACTTGCAACCAAAGTGGCGGACTTGAAGAAAGGTAAAGGTCAATTACCAAGCGACACTAAGGTAAACCCTTCTCATAGTTCATCTCGTAATAATATTAATATTAATCATGTGAGTGTTTTGAGAAGTGGGAAAGAGTACAAAACCGACCCATCACTGGGTTTGGTTGACAGGGTGGTTGAGGATATAATGGGTATGGAAATTGATGAAGAAAATGACACATGTACAAATTCTTCTACAAAACCTATTTTTGAAAACCGGTAATAAACGAAGAAGCAAAAGATAAAAACGAGGAAGGGGGACCGAGTCAAGTCCCATTTCCTTCGACTTTAGTAGACCCGGGTAAAAAAAAATTTATTTCAAAAAGGGGTCCTCAAAAGGAGGAAATGTGGGAGGTGTTTAAACAAGTGAAAGTTAATCTTCTGTTACTTGAAGCGATAAAACAAGTACCCGCTTATGCAAAGTTTTTAAAAGAATTGTATACTCAAAAGAGGCAACAAAAAGTGCCTAAACGGGTCGACTTAACTGATGGGTAACCGCGGTTTTAAAAGGGGATCTTCCTCCTAAGCTCCAAGATCCGGGAACGCCTCTCATAAATATTCAAGTTGGAAATTTTCAAATGTCGAGGGCGTTATTAGATCTTGGAGCCGGAGTGAGTATTTTTACCAGGGGGCTTATATGACCAATACTGATTTTGGTCCATTGAAGCGGGTTGAGACAACGGTTGTATTAGCCGATTTGTCTCATAAGCTCCACCGAGGGATTATGCGGGATGTTATTATTAAAGTTGACGAATTTTATTATCCGGTTGATTTTCTTGTTTTAGACTACTCATCCACGGACCCAATTCAACAACAAAATGTTATTTTGGGTCGGCCATTTTTTAACACCGCTCATGTCGTGATTGATTGTCGATATGGTACGGTCAACATGACATTCGATAATAGAAAGATGAGGTTAAATGTTTTTACTCACGTTTCTAACTCTTTTGGTGGTGATGAGTGTTTTATGGCAGATATAGTTGACGGATGCTACCCATATGAGTATGAGGAAGATGTGTTAGAAACGTGTATTTGTGATTTTTCTGAACAGGTACACGCTTGTGCTTTGAGAATGGAAGAGAAAGAGCAGGAGGCTCTCGCGGTCAAAGAGGGACGACCGCCATGGACCCACAGAATTGAAAATTTACCGGTGGAAATCAATTCGGATACGAAGCCCTCCTTGGAGTGTCCACCACAAGTGGAATTGAAAGAGTTTCTGAGTCATTTGAAGTTTGCATTTTTGGGGGATAATGACACTTTACCGGTGATTATTGCCAGTAATTTGGATGTGGCACAAGAAGAGGGATTATTGAGATTGTTGAAGGCTCACAAGGCGGCCATAGGATGGACGATAGCCAACTTGAAAGGTATTAGTCCATCCATTGTCATGCATAAGATTATTACCACCGAGGATGCCAAGCCAACCCGGGTGACAAAAAGAAGGTTAAATCCCAATTTGAGGGAGGTAGTTAAAAAAGAGGTAATAAAGTGGTTGGATGCGGGGATCATTTACCCCATTTTGGACAGTGCATGGGTGAGTCTGACATAGGTAGTGCAAAAAAAATTCGGCATTCAGATAATAAATGACGAACAAGGTGAGCAAATCGCCACCCGATCGGTCACCGGGTGGAGAGTGTGCATAGATTACCGTAAACCAAATGCCGCTACCTCAAAAGACCATTTCCCGTTACCCTTCATTGACCAAATTATTGAAAAAATTTCGGGTAAAAAATATTATTGCTTTTTGGATGGGTATTTATGATATAATCAAATTGCAATTCACCCGGATGACCAACACAAAACCACATTTACATGTCCGTATGGCACATTTGCTTTTCGGCGAATGCCATTCGGATTATGTAATGCCCCGGCCACTTTTCAATGATGTATGATGAGCATTTTTTTAGACATGGTCAGGGAATCACTCGAAGTATTCATGGATGATTTTTCCATTTTTGGCTCAAATTTTGAGTCTTGACTCGACGAATTAGAAAAGGTTTTAAAATGGTGTGTTGAGACAAATTTGGTGCTAAGTTGGGAAAAAAGCCACTTCATGGTATAAGAGGGTATTGTTTTGGGTCATGTAATTTCTGACCGGGGGATGGAGGTGGACAAGGCGAAAATTCGGGTAATTTCATCTTTGCCTCCACCAAAGAATGTTAAGGGGGTAAGATCATTTTTGGGACACGCGGGATTTTACCGACGATTCATTAAGGGTTTTAGAGTGATTACCAAACCTTTATGTAATATGTTATTGAAAGATGTCCCTTTTGATTTTACTAACGAATGTCTACAAGCTTTTAATGTTTTGAAGGAACAATTGGTGAAAGCTCCCATCTTGCAACCACCGGATTGGTCAAAGTCGTTGAGATCATGTGTGATGCTAGTGATATGACTATTGGAGTGGTTTCGGGTCAAAGAGTTGATTAAAATCCGGTGGTGATTTACTATGCAAGCAAGACATTATCCGAGGCGCAACTGAATTACACCACAACCGAAAAGGAGTTGCTTGTGGTGGTGTATGCCTTGGACAAATTTCGATCTTACATTTGGGGGAGCAAAGTGATTGTGTATTCGGACCATAGTGCGGTTCGATATTTGATGGAGAAGAAGGATGCAAAGCCCTGTTTGATTCGTTGGGTGCTTTTGCTACAAGAATTTGATTTGGAAATTCGGGATAAAAAGGGATGTGAAAATGTTGTGACGGATCATTTATCCAGAATTCCATTAAAAGGAATTGATGATGCTAGTGAGATTAATGAACGGTTTCCTGATGAACAACTTTCATCCGTTTCGACTGCACCGTGGTATGCTCACTATGTTAACTATTTAGCTACAGGTGCAATTCTGAGCCATTGGACCAAGAAAAGGAAACAATAATTTATGGTCCAAGTCAAGCAATATATATGGGATGAATTGGTTCTCTTCAAAATTGGGCCCGATCAAGTGATACGGAGGTGTATTCTCGAGACGGAAGTGTTGGAAATTTTGACCCATGCTCACTCATCTGCTTGCGGGAGTCATTTTAGGGGCTACAAGACGGGTTATCGAGTCCTTACATGTGGATTCTATTGGCCTACAATATTCAAAGATGCATGTGAGTATGCTCGGAATTGCTTGAATTGTCAAAGAGTGGGAGGTATTTCAAAGAGGGATTGAATGCCTTTACAACCTATTTTGGCAGTTGAAGTGTTTGAAGTGTGGGGCATAGACTTTATGGATCCCTTCCCAAGCTCGAACGGGTTCTTGTATATCTTGGTTGCGGTGGATTACGTGTCAAAGTGGATTGAAGCCGTAGCTACAAGGACCAATGATCACTCGGTGGTGTGCAAGTTTGTACAATCCAACATCTTTGCTCGTTTTGGGATACCGAGGGTTATCATTAGTGATAGTGGTTCACATTTTAAGAATTTTAACTTTGGGAAGTTGTTGAAGCTATACAACGTGAACCATCGAATTGCTACTCCATACCATCCGCAAACTAGTGGACAAGTTGAAGTGTCCAACCGGCAAATATAGGAGATTTTGATGAAAATGGTACAGGTGGATAGGAAGGATTGGTCGAGCAAGTTAGACGACGCATTATGGGCATACCGAACGGCCTATAAAACTCCAATTGGTACAATCCCTTATCGGTTGGTATATGGGAAGGGCTATCACTTACTGATGGAGTTAGCTCACCGAGTGTTATGGGCAATTAAGACGGTTAATGCGGACTATAACGAAGCGGGAAAGATTTGAAAGCTTTAATTGAGCAAACTTGAGGAGATTAGAGATGAAGCGTATGAATGTGCATCCGCATACAAAGACAAACTGAAAAAGGTTCATGATGCAAAGTTAAGAAAGCGAACTTTTGAAGTGGGTCAAAAGGTGTGGTTGTACAATTTAAGATTGAAGCTTTTCATGGGGAAATTGAAGAGTAAATGGATGGGTCCATATGTGATCACAAGAGTGGGCAAATTCGGAGATGTAGAGATTGAAGATGTTCACGAAGTAAACGGTGAATGGGCACCGGCTCAAACCGTACTTGGAAGGAAACGATATCAAAAATCTCGAACTTGGCAAGGTGGGATACATTCTACGCCCATTGGATGAGGAAGAAGCATAAGAGGTTTGTTAGTGTAAATATTTAGTGTAGTTTTGTTAGTTTCATTGTTTTTAAAACGATTATCGTACTCGTCTTGAATTGTGTTTTAAACAAGTGTGGGGAAATTCTTACGAATTTCTCTAACACGGTGTCGAGGACAAGACGGGTTTTTCATGGGGATAGGGTAATTTTCATGCTTTTTGAAAAATATAAACACTATAAAAATTACAAAACTTTGAATATATATATACACACACACACACACACACACACATCAAAAAGATTGAAAAAAGTGCAAATCCCAATCGTCCAGATGCCACCGTAGCTTACGGTGGCACCGTAAGTTATGACGGACTTTGAGAAAATAAAAAGCTTACGGTGGTAAGCTACTGCCTTACGGTGAGTATTTTTGCCCATCGGCTACCGTAGCTTACGGTAGCCCTGGGGCGCTGAAGGGTCATGTCAGCAGTAGCTTTATAAAAAAAATAATAATTAAAGTCGAAAATAACTCCCCATCCACATATCCTCTACGTATTCCCCAACCACATAATCTTCCTTCTTTTTCCCATATCACTATCACAAGAACCCTAAGTCCCCACATTCATACTCTCATAAAATCTTCACATCTTCATGAAATCTTGTGGTTTTTGAGTCTAAATTGACTAGAATTTCACAATCATTCCGATTTTGGGTTCGGATTTGGAAGAAAACTAAGTTTCACCAGCTGATTTTCAAGCCCTAGGTCCGAAATTTCTTGGGGTTTTGGGGGATTTCTTGTTTTCCTGGGAGTTCTTTGTGTTTCCATCATCAACAAATCCAAGGTATGCAACTTTTCACTCTTTTTGATGGTGCATTATGAAATTGAAGGTTGATGTTCTTACTTGTTCTTACACACACTTGCTTGTATATACTTGATGATATAAAGTTGTTAGTTTTCAAGTTACTATGGTTGTATATGCTAGGTTGATGTTAAATTCTGAATTTTTGGGAAATCTTCCCAATGTAGAGACATCATGCCCAAATTTATTTTGAAAAGATAAAACATTATGTTGATTCACATCTACAACCATAGTTGCAAGCAAGTGTGGGGATGTTGTGGGGTGAATGAGAAACTAATAGGAATTGTTTGTTGTGGTCATGTGATGTTTCAGGTGAATGGGTCGAACAGGAAAAGGGAAAGAGGCAGCAGGGTCTTCGAGCCAACCGGAGGCTCAACAAAAGAAAAGGAGGTTGTTCCGTTTAGCCGATCAAGACCCAGAAGAGGAAGAATAACAAGTGGGACTCCGGTCTGTTGTATGATCAGCCGGATTACTGGCAGCTTATCCTATTCCATGAACAAATGAATGAACTGAAGGATCGGGCTACAACTTTTATATGTGAGAAGGAAGTTAGGGAGGTCAATTTTGCACCGTTCAATGTTATCGACCGTTTTAAAGCTTTGGGTTGGGAAGCGGCTTTGAACTGTTATGATCATGAAAAGAAGAATTTGTTTAAAGAAGATATACAGGAGTGGATGGCCACTCTTCAATGTCCAATTTATGACAAGCCGCAAAAGATGAAGCTCATTGGTACGGTGAATAATGTGGAAGTAGAGATGTCGTTTGACACTTTAAGAAGGGTAGTGAGGTACGATAGCAAGCCGGCGAGGGAATACATGTTCCCTAGTTTGGATGATTTATATCATAAGCCGGAGGTACACCCTCGTTAGATGCAAATGTTGGAGGCTTTGTTTCTACCGGGCACATACCACGGTACTCTTTATAGAAAAAATCTGAAGATTGAAGCAATGTTACTCTTGGTGATTGTGGTTTGTGATGTGTTGCCAAGAAGAGTAGACAAGGAGATGGTCCGATTTCCCAAGGTGCCAGTTCTTTACATGCTACTTCAAGGGGCACCTTTGGTTCTATTTCGTTTTCTAGTGCTCAACAATGTATGGATTTGCTGAAATAAGGTGGGGAGAAGAATCATCCCCCATTGCCAATTGATCACGACATTATTGAAGATGTTTGGGGCAATCGGGGCAGAAGATAAGGGGGCATCAAAGAGGCATACACCGTTTGAGCTGGCAAAACTCAGGTCGGGATGGATGTATACAGAATCTAAAAGGTATCACAAATTGAAGTCTAAGGGTCAAAGATGGAGGGCACTGAAGGTAGATGCGAGGCCATTGGAACCGGGCGAGGAGGATGAGCCCGAGAGTGGAGATGAACAACCAAGTGGAGATGAGGACTATGTTTCTGAACGTGAGAATGACCCAATGGATTGGGTTCAAAGGGGTTTGAGTTGGGGTGGTAGAAGGCGTGGTGGGCCGAGTGATTTTGATTATTCCCAAAGGTAAATGGACCCAAATTGGGCCCACCACGGTACGATGCAAGAAGTAATTGGGAATGCACGGCCACCAACCTACACGGATTGGGATGAGTCGGTTCGCACTGGTTATGATCATCAGACATTTATGGGTGCTAGTATGGAGCAGTTAATGAAACAAAATTATGATCGCCAGGAGCAGTGGAATAGGACCCAGGCATATTCTTTTGACCAAGAAATGAACAACCAATATATTGACGATCGTAATCCAAGGATGCATGACGATTGGCATACGGGATGTCCAGTTGTGCCAGATCCCCCTATTGTGAACGATACCACAATACCGCCTTATGACGGTAGTGTATCGTATCCCACCCCATCATTGCATCATTCTCAATGGGTGGATCCACATACATGCGGGGGAAGACATGTGCCAAGCCAACAATCCGGTGATCAAGGTGGCGAAGGTAGCAGCAGTGGCAGGGCTTTTGGATTTGGGGATTTTTCGGAGATGATGACATCCATATTTGGACCTCCTCAACCGCGCTATTATTGACCAGGTTGTGCTCAGTCTTACCTTGTATATTTTGTGTATATATTTGTGTTTATGTTTATGGTTGGGTAGTAGGGTGGTGTATTGATGTTTTGATGTTGATGTTATTGGGTTGTGGAAGTTGGTGGTGTTAGTAATTTAGAATGTAAAAAAAAGAAATTTGGGGTTTGAGTTAAAAAAACAAAAGTTGATGTTGTGATGTTTTAGCGATCTTTCTTTTCCAAAGCCATACATTGGGGTCAATGTATCCCAAGTGTGGGGATGGGGGGAAATTTTAGAAATTTTTTAAAATCAAGCGAAAAATGATCCAAATTTGAACACTTAAGTACTAAACCGCATGACACACCGGCAACCCCGTATACCTCTTTTCTTGGTAAGAGTTTGAGCCACTTAGTTGATTTATTAGAATATATTTTCTTTGATGACAGTGGCAATGGGTGGGGGTGCATTAGAACTTGTGCTTGAATGCGGTTTGAGGCCTTTGCTTGATAGGTATGTGGAATGGATAAGGGCATCAAGTAGCCTCATCTTGGTGTGTGCGAGTGTGGGATTTTGGGGGTTGGACCCATAAATTATATATATGAGCATGGTAGCGAGAGGGGCAGGGGTTTGGACTATTAGTAGCCATTTTGAGCTTTAAGCCGATCGTTTGATAACCCGTGCCTAGTTCCTCAAAAATTCACCTATATTTGACCCGGTTGTAACACCCCAAAAATGTTTATTAGACATAAGTTAAATTAATTAAAAATTTAACGTAGTTAATGGAAAATGTTACAACTACTTGTAATAAAATGGGTAGTGTTTAAATTAAACAAGAGAACAAACTTGAAGGGCCAAAAATGTTAAATGTCAAAACTTAGAATAATAAAAGAATGAAAAAATTAAAACACACACACACTGTGTGTGGGTGTCTGGTCGATCGAACAAAGGCAGGGACAAGGTGAAACCCTAGTTTCACCAATTCAATCAATTTCAGTAGGAATTTCAAGGAAAATTGAATGCATGAAACTCAATTTTCAAACTTCTAACCTTGTTCATTGAAGTGGTAAGACCAATTTCACGATTTGATGAATTGTAGGAAATGGGTTTCAACCCAATCATGAGTTTATGATATGATTTGTGTGATTGGAAGTTATGATTACAAAATAGGACATGAATAATGTTTGATTTTAGCATTCTGATTGATTTGTAGCAAAAACCCATTTGATGAAAAGTTAGCATGAGTAGGATGATCAAGTAGAAATATGTATGTAAAATATTGATGATTGATCTTGTTTGTGATGTATGAACACTAAATGAATCGATGTAGAGTAAAAGGACCATATGGCTTGTTTGATTATTGATGAATTGCTAGAAGCACTAGTTAAATCATGTCTTAGAATATTGTGTTTAGTGTCCTATTAATGCGAAACCCGTCAAGTGTTTGATGAAATGCTTAAGAGAACACATACGTGAAAACCTAGAAAATTATGATAATGTTGCCATATGCTAAACTATGTAAATGATGAAATGGTATTCGGATGGTCTAAAAGACTAAATGAACATGTTAATGTAGGCGTGAAGGAAGAAGGTTCAGGTGCTAGGAAAACGGAAGACGCACAAGATCGAGGTATGTTGTTTTACGCATACATTTACATTACGTTATCAATTGCTCTTGCACAAAAACCTTTGATATGGTAGTTTATGGTAGTTATGAAGTAGATTGTCTAACCTGTTACGTACGAGTCATATGTAATGAATGCTATGAAAGGATATGTATCATGGTCGGTCTGTCTTGAACGATCCGAAAGAATGGAAAGTTATGCATAGAGGAATGGCATGGTTCAACCCGTCATTAATGGGTTGAAGTGAATGTAAATATGAAGATGAAAGGAATGTATTCAATTTGTTGTAAACGGATTTAATGGATGTTTATGTTTGAATGTAATTAACGATTTATGGATGGAATGTTATATCTTGAGTTGAGATAGTATGTTTGACCCGTTTCAATGGGTCGAGTAAAAGTAAATGATATATGAAGGAATGGAATGAATTAATTTAAATAGTAATATGCTTAACGGAATTAACTTTATAAGTTTGTTATGATGTAGGTAAATCCTTAACATAGTGGCTTGGCGACTTGGAACGAACACACATAAATCACGCCCACTTTGCGCTTCCGAAGATGTCTATTTAGTATGGTCTTGGTTTTGGTCATATGTATTTCCAACATATATAAACTTTTTGTCGCCTTTGTGTTTTGGGCAAAAACTTAGTTTGTTAGTAGCTTTTGTACTTAGACAACTTAAACTTGTCCGCTTTTGGTGTTAAAAAGGTCTTTTAAGTTGGAGCGTTTTATTGTTACAAGCAGGGAATTGTTTATGTTACGAACGGGCCATGCCCAATTTTTGTTAAAAATAGTATGGTATTACTTTTACTCACAAATGTACTGAAGTGGGTCTAATAAGTTGGTATCAGAGCCTAGGTTTGAGGGATTCGAACACGATAGAGTGCTTGGACTCAAACTGAAAGCTCGTGTGAATGGGTGTGTTCGCTCCGAGACGCAAGAAAGGTAAACTTTTCAAGAGAATTTCCTAGCAAATGTTGTTATGAACAAATGATGTTATAGGAAGATTAGAAATAAGTAAAAATGTAGCTATGTTATAGAAAAATGCAATTAGAATTCTCAGGGATGGGCTAGATTGAATCCGTATTTGAAAATGGTTCTAAATGGCTGCAAAAAGGAAAAATTCAGCCACCAATGTTGGGCATCACCGTAGCTTACGGTGGCCACCGTAAGCTACGGTGGGGACTGGGATGAAATGGTCGCCGTAGTGCAGTAGCGTTTGACCGTAGCATTTTTACCCTCACCGTAGGCTATGGCGACCACCGTAGCTTATGGTGGCGCCCAGATACAAAAGAATATTAGGCCGTAAGCTACGGTGGAGTAACCGTAGCTTATAGTGGACTCTGGCAAGCAATAAAATTTTAATTTGGACCACAAAAACCTTAATGATTCTAGTTAAACCCAAAGGGTAGTTTAATATCCAATGAGAATGTATGAATTTAGGCATGACATATGACTTAGCTTCAAGAAATGATCGACGAATGAAAGCACTTAAGAAGGGTGGGAAGGTAAATCGTTATGATCAACGATTATGACCTAAGCGATACAACATGATCGTCAATGACGATAATGTATGAAGTATGAATTGTAAATGGAATGTAGTATGATAACACGAGTTTAAATATGATGAAGAGAAGTATGAAAAGAAATCTAATAAATGGGATGAATGTTTTATGTAGATGACGGATGCAGGGAATGTAAATGATGATGAATTAGCACGTCAAGAAGCATTTGATAATAAGGTTATGGAAGCGGCAGAAAAGGTTATACAAGCCAACCTCCCCCAATTAGCTCAAGAAGTCGAAAGTCGTGTTTTGGGAGTGGTTGATGCTATGATGACTAGTAAGATCGAAGAGTTGAAGGAGATTATTGAAGGGTCTAAAAGCAAAAGCAAGGAACGAAGGTGTACGTACAAGGATTTCATGGCGTGCAACCCTTCAACTTATGATGGCAAGATTGATCCGATAGCATACCAAAGATGGATTTCAGACATAGAAGCGGTGTTCATACGAAGTCGGTGTGATAAGGAAGACCAAGTGATGTTCGCTACGGGTTAACTCATTTTAAAAGCGAAGGATTGGTGGGACACGTATTGTAAGGAAGTAGGTGAGGACAAGCTTCAGATGATGACTTGGCAGGAATTCAAGGAACCTTTCAGAAATATCATTGTCCTCAGTCAGCCATTGATAGGATTTAGGAGGATTTCTTACGCCTCCGGCAGAAAAATGAAACAATCAACGAGATAACGAATACCTTCTTGGATAAAATGAAATTCTGCGGGGATTTTGTGAAGACGGAATGAATGAAGATCAACCGCTATCATGGCATGTTAAAGGCTGAATATAGGGAGTTTATCACTCCCTTAAGATGTGAAACCCTCGATGAGCTTATTAATTGGGCTCGGGATAGAGAAATCAAGCTTAAAAGACAAGAGGAACGTGGTGAAAAGAGATCAACGGAGAAAGGGGCCAATTCAAGTCCGTCCAAGAATGCGAAGTTTCAGGATCATGGTAGGAAGGATAAATCGAAAGGCGGTATTACCCCTTGTAAGACTTGTGGGAAACTTCATACCAGGGAATGCCTTCTAGGCATGAAGGGGTGTTATAAGTGTGGCGACGAAGGACATCCGTATTATAAATGCCCTAACAACCCGAAGACTTGTTACAACTGTTTTCAAAAGGGGCATGTTAAAGCGGAGTGTCCTAAACTTCAACAAGGAGCAAAGAAGGAAGGGAAGAAGGAGGAGTGCTCTAAGGCAAAAGGAAGGATGTTCCAAATTACATCCGAAGAAGCCAAGGCTCATCCGAATGTTGTTTTAGGTATCTTCTTGTTAAATTCATTGCTTATGTACGTTTTGTTTGATACCGGAGCCACTATGTCGTTCATTTCAAGTGAAATAGTACAACATCCCTCGTTTAAGATTGAAAGAATGTCGGTGCCTTTTGAGGTAGAAATAGCCGATACTAAGAACTATTTATTGCACGAAGTTTGTAGAAATTGTAAGCTCACTATAGAAGATAAAGAATTTGATATTGACCTCGTACCAATGGTTTTTGGGGAATTTAAGGTGATAGTGGGTATGGATTGGATGGCCCGACACCATGCGGAGACTAATTGTGAAAATAAGACCGTACTTGTCCAATCTCCGAGTGGAAAGCAACTAAGAATTCAAGGGGGGAGAAATGTAGAAGCGAAACTTTGTACTATTGTTCAAGCTGGTAAGTATGTGCTTAATGGGAGTAGAGCATACTTAGCTTATGTAGTAGATGCTCAACAAAGTCTCCCGAAGTTCGAATATGTCGAGGTTGTGAACGAATTTTCGGATGTATTTCCGGAGGAGTTACCGGGGCTCCCTCCCGAACGTGAAATAGAGTTTCGAATCGAGCTAAATCCGGGTGTAAAACCGGTAGCTAAAGCTCCGTATAGGCTGGCCCCCACCAAGATGCGAGAGTTAATGACACAGTTACAAGATCTACTTGATAAGGGCTTCATACGCCCGAGTGTGTCACCTTGGGGAGCACCTATCCTATTTGTAAAGAAGAAAGATGGGTTGATGCGTATGTGCATCGACTATAGAGAGCTGAACAAATTAACCGTAAAGAACCGCTACCCTTTACCCAGAATCAACGACCTCTTTGATCAATTACAAGGGGCTAGTTGGTTCTCTAAGATAGACTTGCATTCGGGATATCATCAAGTCAGGGTGCGAGAAGAAGACATTGCAAAGACTGCGTTTAGAACCCGATATGGACATTACGAGTTTCTAGTTATGTCCTTTGGGTTGACGAACGCGCCAGCCGTGTTTATGGATCTTATGAACCTGGTATGCCGACCCATGCTGGATAAATCTATGATCGTGTTCATAGATGATATTCTAGTCTATTCGCGAAGTAAGGCTAAACATGCGAGACACCTACGGGAAGTACTTGAAACACTCCGTAAGGAGAAACTCTATGCAAAATTCTCAAAGTGAGCCTTTTTGGCTCAGAGAGGTGCAGTTTCTCGGCCACGTAATAAACTCGGAAGGTGTTTTGGTAGATCCGCAAAAAATCAAGGCCGTGATGAAGTGGGTCTCCCCGAAAAATTCAACTGAAGTAAGGAGCTTTCTAGGCCTCGCTGGCTATTATAGAAGGTTTATACAATATTTTTTGAAGATAGCGTTACCTTTAACGAAATTGACAAGAAAGAAAGAGAAGTTTGTGTGGGGTAAAGAACAAGAAGAAGCCTTTCGAGTGTTAAAGGAGAAATTGTCGAGTTCCCCGGTGTTGACATTACCAGATGGAACGGAAGATTTGGTTGTCTATTCAGATGCCTCACATCAGGGTTTAGGGTGTGTTTTAATGCAAAGAGGAAAAGTTATCGCGTATGCTTCAAGACAACTAAAACCACATGAAGGAAACTACCCAACCCACGATTTAGAATTGGCAGCGGTAGTGTTCACCTTAAAAATTTGGAGGCATTATTTGAATGGTTCGAAATGTACAATCTACTCGGATCATAAAAGCCTCAAATATTTCTTCGAAACATAAAGATTTAAATATGAGGCAGCGGAGATGGCTGGAACTTATTAAAGACTACGACTGCGATATCCTCTATCACCAGGGAAAGGCAAATGTCATGGCGGATGCGTTAAGTCGAAAAGAGTATCCATCTCCGATTCAAGTAAAGTCCATGAAGATGATAGTTACCCCTCGCCTCCTTGAAATGATACGAGATTCTCAAACAAAGTCATTAGAGGCAGGGGATCCAAAGGAAGAAAGAACAAAGGAAGTAGCTAAAAAGTTGGAAGAAAACTCCATCGGGCTCAAAACCAGATTTGGTCGAATCTGGATACCACGGTTTTGTGAAGTCAAAACCGCACTATTCGAAGAAGCTCATAAGTCACGGTATTCAATTCATCCTGCGGCGACAAAAATGTACCGGGACCTGAAGACAAATTACTGGTGGCTGGGAATGAAACGCGATATTGTTAAGTATGTCGCAAAATGTTTGACATGCTCCCAAGTGAAGGCAGAACATAAAAAACCGTACGGAGAATTACAATCTTTGGAAATTCTGGTATGGAAATGGGAGGAGATAACTATGGATCTGGTAACCAAGCTTCCTAGAACGAAAAAGGGGCACAATGCAATATGGGTAATCGTAGACTGACTTACAAAAAAGTGCCCACTTTTTACTTATTCGAGAGGCTTACTCTTCAGAAAGAATTGCGGAAGTGTATATGAACGAGATAATTTCTCGACCCGGGGTGCCCGTGCCAATCATCTCAGATCGGGACATGAGATTTACCTCTCGTTATTGACAAACGTTTCATGAAAATATGTGCACGAAGCTACATATAAGCACCGCCTATCACCCTCAGACTGACGGACAGTCAGAAAGAACCATCCAAACACTTGTTGATATGTTGAGAGCATGTGCCCTAGATTTTGGGGGAAATTGGGATGACCACTTACCACTAGTGGAATTTTCATATAATAATAGTTACCATAGTGGTATCCAAATGGCTCCTTACGAATTACTGTACGGGAGGAAATGAAGGACTCTCGTATGTTGGGGTGAAGTAGGGCAAAGGGAGCTTGCACCTAATGATTTGATTTCAATGACCAGCGAAAAGATCGATCTTATTAGAGCTCGACTGAAAGCGGCTCAAGATCGGCAAAAGGCTTATGCGGACAAGAGAAGACGTCCTATTGAGTTTCAAGTCGGGGATTATGTTTTATTGAAAGTATCCCTATGGAAGGGAGTAATCCGTTTTTGTAAACGGGGTAAATTGGGACCTCGCTATATCGGACCATTTAAAATTGTAGCTCGAGTCGGGAAGGTTGCATATCGTTTAGAATTGTTGTCTACACTAGACGAGATTCACAATACATTCCATGTATCACAATTGAGAAAGTGCCTTGCGGATGAAACGGCGTTTGTACCTCTTGACGACATTGAACTAGATGAAGGGTTAAATTATGTCGAAAGACCGATAGCCATTAAAGACGCTAAAGTAAAGAACCTTCGCAACAAAGCCGTTAGACAAGTTTTAGTGCAATGGCAACATCGAAAAGGATCGGAACTTACATGGGATGCGGAAGATGAAATGCGGAAGCACTACCCTTTTCTCTTCAGTATGTAAATACTTAATTTGTTATGTGTCCAGGTTTCGAAGATGAAACCTCTTTTAAGGGGGGGTAGACTTGTAACACTCCAAAAATGTTTATTAGACATAAGTTAAATTAATTAAAAATTTAACTTAGTTAATGGAAAATGTTACAACTACTAGTAATAAAATGGGTAGTGTTTAAATTAACCAAGCGAACAAACTTGAAGGGCCAAAGATGTTAAATGTCAAAACTTAAAATAATAAAAGAATGAAAAAAATTAAAACACACACACTGTGTGTGGGTGTCTGGTCGAACGAACAAAGGCAAGGACAAGGTGAAACCCTAGTTTCACCAATTCCATCAATTTCAGTAGGAATTTCAAGGAAAATCGAATGCATGAACCTCAATTTTCAAACTTCTAACCTTGTTCATTGAAGTGGTAAGTCCAATTTCATGATTTGATGAATTGTAGGAAATGGGTTTCAACCCAATCATGAGTTTATGATATGATTTGTGTGATTGGAAGTTATGATTACAAAATAGGACAAGAATAATGTTCGGTTTTAACATTTTGATTGATTTGTAGCAAAAAATCATTTGATGAAAAGTTAGCATGAGTAGGATGATCAAGTAGAAATATGTATGTAAAATATTGATGATTGGTCTTGTTTGTGATGTATGAACACTAAATGAATCGATGTAGAGTAAAAGGACCATATGGCTTGTTTGATTATTGATGAATTGCTAGAAGAACTAGTTAAATCATGTCTTAGAATATTGTGTTTAGTGTCCTATTAATGCGAAACCTGCCAAGTGTTCGATGAAATGCTTAAGAGAACATATACGTGAAAATCTGGAAAATTATGATAATGTTGCCATATCCTAAACTATGTAAATGATGAAATGATATTCGGATGAACTAAAAGATTAAATGAACATGTTAATGTAGGCGTGAAGGAAGAAGGTTCAGGTACTAGGAAAACGGAAGACGCACAAGATCGAGGTATGTTGTTTTACGCATACATTTACATTACGTTATTAATTGCTCTTGCACAAAAACCTTAGATATGGTAGTTTAAGGTAGTTATGAAGTAGATTGTCTAACCTGTTACATACGAGTCATATGTAATGAATGTTATGAAAGGATATGTATCATGGTTGGTCCGTCTTGAACGATCCAAAAGAATGGAAAGTTATGCATAGAGGAATGGTATGGTTCAACCCGTTATAAATAGGTTGAAGTGAATGTAAATATGATGATGAAAGGAATGTATTCGATTCGTTGTAAACGGATTGAATGGATGTTTACGTTTAATGTAATTAACGATTAATGGATGGAATGTTATATCTCGAGTTAAGATAGTATGTTTGAGGCGTTTCAACGGGCTAAGTAAAAGTAAATGATATATGAAGGAATGGAATGAATTACATTGACTCGTTAATTTAAATAGTAATTTGCTTAACGAAATTAACTTTATAAGTTTGTTATGATGTAGTAAATCCTCAACATAGTGGCTTGGCGACTTGGAACGAACACACATAAATCACGCCCACTTTGCGCTTCCGAAGATGTCTATTTAGTATGGTCTTAGTTTTAGTCATATGTATTTCCAACATATGTAAACTTTTTGTCGCCTTTGTGTTTTGGGCAAAAACTTAGTTAGTTAGTAGCTTTTGTATTTAGACAACTTAAACTTGTCCGCTTTTGGTTTTAAAAAGGTCTTTTAAGTTGGAGCCTTTTATTGTTACAAGCAGGGAATTGTTTATGTTACGAACGGGTCATGCCTAATTTTTGTTAAAAATAGTATGATATTACTTTTACTCACAAATGTAATGAAGTGGGTCAAACACCGGTCTATTAGGGTTAGCATCTTGTATTAGTATGCTTGTGTTGTTATGTTTATTTGAAATGTAAAAAAAAATATGAAAAGAAAAAAAAGGAGAAAAAGCAATGAAAAAGAAAAATGAACGAGATATATTGTATATAGTTGTTTATGTTATGTTTAGATAGAAATAAATGGCCGGGTTAAATAATTAGCTACTATACATATATATTTCCATTTTCTACCCATATGCCTAGCCACGTTCCAACATTTAAGTTCCTTTGATTCACATGCATGTTTTAGCAAACTCTTTAGGCGAATGAGCGATTTAAGTACAAGCTTATTATTGTGCCACTACCCATTTGCCGTAACTGTGTTTGTAGGATCGTTTTGTGACCCAAACGAGTCGTTCAGAAGTGATTTTATCAGTTTCAGATGCGGAAACTAAGAAACCGACGTTGAAACAGCTTGAATATCACTTTAAACACTGATTATATTGATATTATAGCAAATACAATCAGTCTTCACACCGGCAGCACCTCGGTATGGAATCACGAACTGTTACAAATGATAACACAACAACCCTATATATAGTGCTCTATGTTTCGCTTGAACTATACATGTTCATTTCAAGTGAAACCTTCTCATTCAACTCAAGCGAAACCTATAAGATTCTCTTTCAAGCGAACCTTCAAGACATAAATCTGATTTGTAAATTTCTTTGTCTTTTGTGATGTGATTCAATGATGATGTCATCATTAAGAATGATGACATCACTCTTGATCAGATTCACAACGCAACCCGAGACTCGACATAAGACGAAGACGACAGATGAATGCACCAACAGACTCCCCCTCAGATGTTGACGAGTCTTAAGTGTCGAGTCTTCGCATCTTCAGTCTTTATCAGTCTCTTTTCTTTCTTAGCATATACCAGGATCTTCTCTTTGGATCTAACCTCGTCAGACTCCCCCTCTCATCATGATGGGATCGCCGTCTGGAATTAGCTATCACCTTGAGATCAATCCCTGGCATTATCTCTGTTTAAGCTCATTTCCTGCACAAATTTTCTAACCACCACATAAGTTTTCACTTAAATCAATAAGAAAAACTTACTAGTAATAGTTACATCAAGTTCAAATTAATGATCTTGATTAACTAATCTAACTTTCTTTCTCAAAATCAGTTTATTCTTTTAAACGCACACTCCCAAACTAGTTCATCATGTTCAGCACTTGGAGTTTTGAATATCTGCTCTCCAACATCAGTTGTCGAAAATCTTTTTGGATTTTTCAAAATTTATGCTAAAACTCACTAAAATCTTTTTGGGTTTTTGATAACAAAGGAATGCAATACAGTAAAGAAATATATACAGACACTATTTTTGTGAGTTTGTGCAAGAGGATCATATTAGTTTATGAGACCAATCACCAACACCGTTAAGCTTGATTTCATTTTAAGCTCTAAACGATTCACGTAGATTGACGATATTTTATCCACTTAAACTAAATCTAAAAACTTTCGAAATGCTTACCGATACGTTAAGGTATATTAATTTTGCACTAAGTTCTTATGGACCCCACGATCTCAGCATATCCCCTCATCATGTAATACACTATCTCAAGCAATGCCTTTAAACTTTTATCAACTATGATTTGTGCGAAAACAAAGCAGAATGTTTAAACATTAACAATCAGGTCGATACTTCCGTATACGCAGAGAAAGTCCAATGTTTAAACAAAATAAGAAAAATAAAACAAGTTGAAGTTGTTTAGGCTTTAACCACCAGGTCGATACTTCCGTATACACAGAGGAGGTCCAAAGCTTAAACGAAACACCAAAGAAAATAAAGCAGAACGTTTAGGCAACAACATCCAGGTCGATACTCACGTATACGCAGAGGATGTCCGATGCTTAAACAAGATAAAGAAATAAAACAAGTTTAAATCTTTGCAAAATGAAATGCACAATCACAGTGACTTTTCAGCAAAGTTGTGAAAGTTCACAAACTTAACCAGTTTTATGTCTTTCGACAATCAGCGATTACTGAGTAGGCACACAGTCAAGAAGGACAAAACTAAGTACTATGCTTTTGACCATGTTTCCCACTTAGAACTAGGCTTTTTCATTTAAGTTTGTATCGTTATCGTAAATCTACTAATCTAGCTGAGCTTACCGTCACATCTTTAGTAAGATCGTTTATCACATTTTATCATTCCATTTCTTTAGCGTGTTGTGACAGTCTACTGATGTACTATCATTTCCTCTTTTATGCAACAAAAACTCATTTTTCATTGTATCATGTTTTTGGCTTTTTCAAATTTTCTAATGTTTTTGGATTTTCTGAAATAATACTCCCCCTAAAATACAAATACATCTAAAGAAAAATTGAAACCAAACTGTACAAAAACATGACAACTGATATCGAATCGCTTCAAATCGCCATCCACTTGGCATAAACAATCAGAACTCCCCCTCACAACAAACTATTTTCCCATTGATTTCAAAACACTTAAGTTTGTTTTAATCAAATGGTTTTTCCGGAAAATAAGTTTTGTTAATTGATTTTAACCATTTGTAGGTTTGGGGTTTGGTTCATCACTTTGTTTTTCAACCACTTGTAGGAAATCAGATACAACTTAATGTCCCTGATTTACCACTTATAAGATCAATCCAATCAAGCATTTTCAACCAAACATCATCTGTTGGTTGAATTCTCAAGGTGCCGATTCCTACTCCACACTTACCAACCTGGGAGTTCCGGTAATTCACACTTATACACAAACAATTTTCATAAACAATGAATGATGCCGATTCATGCTCCGCGATTACCAACTTGGGAGCTCCGGCAAGTCAGGTTTTTCATTTGAACAGATTCACCCAAGCCTGACGGTCCTTGGGTACTTTTGAATTCTTGTTGAACAATGGTGGAAAATTTGCATCATCCATTGTTAGACCAGAATTCTCAATTTTTACCTCAACAACTGGCTCTTCTGGTTTTACCATACCAGAATCATTGCCTGAATGTGGCTTGTCTGACTTTGATGAGCCAGATTCATCGCCGACATGTGGCTTCTTTGTTTCCGAAGAAACAGATTCATCACCACTAACTTTCTTCTTCTTCTTTCCCTCTTTCGTCCTCAGATTTGTATCTGATGAATGCATTTTGCTTGATTTGTTGTTCTTTGGTGAGCAAGACGATTTATCAGAACTTTTATCTGTTTTACCACTTGTATCCGAGGACAAAATCCTTTCGAGATACTCTCTCGCTTTCTTCCTCTTTTTCCCCAGTCTGTCTTTTTGCCCCTGCGAAAGGTTCACTTTCGGTTTTAGAACTTTCTGTTCTTGAACTTTAGGTTCTTGAACTTTCTGTTCCTTGGGCTTGACATTGACTGGTTTCTTTACCTGCTTCTGAGATTCAGCCCTCGATCTTCTCATTGATCTCCTTGAGCAATCTCTAGCAATATGGCCGATGATATTGCAGTTAAAGCATCTCCTTGACTCAAATCTCCAACTCTGGTAGTTAACAGCAATGTGTCCTTGATAGCCGCATCTGTAACACACTCTGTTATCGTACCAATCACCATTTTCAGTCCAAACATTTAGATCAAAGCACTGTTTGGCTTGGTGATAATCTTTCCTCCTCTTGTTTGCTGGATTTGGCTTTTGAGCACTGTGGTCCGACCTGCACAACTCATTACCAACAATTTTTAAGTTTTCATTTTTTACTTTTTTGTGGTTTTTGATTGTGATTGGATGATCGATCTGATGAGCTGTTATTCTCTTTTTGAACATTTTTCAAATTTTTAATTTTTTGTTTCTGTTCCACTTTCTTCTTCGAAGGTTTTTGCTTAGAGCATTCTCCTTTTTCGGTTGATTGTGAAACAGTTTCTTGAAATTTTTCTTTTAACTTCAAAAATAAATTCTTTTTGTCAATTTTTTCTTTTTCATCATCATATTTTTCATCGCAATCTTCAACTACGACTTTGTCATAGTTTGTGACATTGTCACTTATTGGAACAAAATTTAAAGGTTTTGGGCAAGGAATAGTTGAAGTATTCACAAACGAGTCGTTCAGAAGAGATTTTATCAGTTTCAGATGCGGAAACTAAGAAACCGACGTCGAAACAGCTTGAATATCACTTTAAACACTGATTATATTGATATTATAGCAAATACAATCAGTCTTCACACCGGCAACACCTCGGTATGGAATCACGAACTGTTACGAATGATAACACAACAACCCTATTTATAGTGCTCTATGTTTCGCTTGAACTATACATGTTCATTTCAAGCGAAACCTTCTCATTCAACTCAAGAGAAACCTACAAGATTCTCTTTCAAGCGAACCTTCAAGACATAAATCTGATTTGTAAATTTCTTTGTCTTTTGTGATGTGATTCAATGATGATGTCATATTATGATGTCATCATTAAGAATGATGACATCACTCTTGATCAGATTCGCAACGCAACCCAAGACTCGACATAAGACGAAGACGATAGATGAATGCACCAACAGTGTTCTAGCCCATCCTTGCAAGTATTATTTGTTGCAACCCCCGACCCCTTGTCCCGAAGGGCTGGCGGCCACAAGCAGCACACAGAGCTGGTGGTATCGGTGTTTATTAATTTAGCAGTGGAAATTTACATCAGGACCGTAGTTAGGAAATAGTTTATCAGAGTTAAACACCTCGCTTTTATAAATAATAAACACATGGGAAAAACCCAACTTTTCATTATAATATGTTTATAGGGATAAACCCTAATTTATTGAAATAAAACTTCTTTCTTATTTAGGTAACTTTTATAGTCACTTTTCCAAGCCTTCAGTGCTCTCCAGCTGGCTTCTATTTGGCTTTCACATTTTGTTACCTGAAACGCGTTTTAAAAACATTTTATCAGCAATAAATACTGGCGAGTGCATCCAATTTAATCAAAACAAGCTTTTATCCTTTTACAGTATTGAGGGCGATTACAATGTTTATATCTACCCAATTACCACTCACGGTACTGTCAATCCTGACTTGTGGTCACGCTACTATTCACATTATAGCAACAAGTAATGTATACAAAACCCCAACATACCGACAGTAATTGTAGAATACATAGACTTAATCACTGTTATCATAATTTAAAACAATTGAGGTTTGTATAAAAAGGTTTACAAAAATAGATATACTCACTTTGCTGTTTTAGACAATGCTACTGCTTTCTGATGACTTCCTTGTTATAATCTATTAAAATTAAATAATGCACACATGTTAGTAGGATAACCCAATTTACATTGGCCATACCCCTGAGACAGAACTCCAACGACTGAGTCAGGTAGAGCCTTGACATGCGTTACAGAACCCTAGATCAATCGGGTAGAGTAACTAATACGTAACCAGGGGTTATAATACTTACAACGAGGCAGAGCTTCGCTTTTTAGGGGTATAATACCCATAGAGTTTTAGCTATTATAGATTGAGAGAGAAAGAAATTTTTGAATGATTTTCAACTGAGCTCGAACACTCCTTATATAGGCTGGAATCATGGCAGCTCGCGGCCCGCGAGCACCTGCTCTTAAACTTACATGGCCCGCGAGAGACCTAGGGTAGGTCCTAGCTTACTCGAGTCGACAATCTAGCCTTCACACGTGTTGGGACATGTGGCGGAACCGGGTGTCGCCTGGTGTCACTGAGTCACGGCCCGCGACAGGCTTGCTTGACCTGGTCGCGCCCCGCGAGAGCCTCGGATATTTGTTTTATTTGATTTTTAATAATATAAAGGTATTTCAGGCCCGTTTTTCGTATATGGGGTATATTTTAGGACGTGTAGGGCATGTTAAGGGTTTTAGGAGGGCTGTTATATCCTCCCCACCTTGTTTTAGATATCGTCCTCGAGGTCTACTGGAACAGGTGTGGATATTTCTTTCGCATCTCTGATTCGAGCTCCCAAGTGTATTCTGGTCCTCTCTTGGAATTCCATTTCACTTTGACCAGAACTGATCTCTTGTATTTGAGATTCTTAAGCTTTCTATCTTCAATCTGCAGTGGTTTCTCTACAAACTTAAGTTTCTCATTTACCTCTATGTCCTTCAGAGGTACCATTAATGATTCATTTGTTAAGCACTTCTTGAGATTACATACAAGAAATACATCATGTATTCCTGCCATTTCCTCTGGCAGTTTTAGCTGATAAGCTACTGGTCCTATTCTTTTAGTAATCTCAAAAGGTCCAACATACCTGGGCTTAGCTTTCCTCTTTTAACGAATCTGACCACTCCTTTCCATGGAGAAACTTTTAATAACACCTTATCTCCTACTTGACATTCCAAGGGTTTTCGTCTGTTATTAGCATAACTCTTTTGACGATCTCGTGCTGTTTTAGTCTTTCCTTGACTTGAATAATCTTGTCCGTTGTTTCTTGTACTATCTCTAGTCCAGACAGTTGTTTTTCTCCAATTTCTGCCCAACAGACTGGAGTTCTGCACTTTCGTCCATAAAGTGCTTCAAATGGTGCAACATTGATACTGGTATGATAGCTGTTATTGTAGAAAATTCTATTAATGGTAAATGATCGTCCCAATTTCCTCCAAAATCAATTACACAAGCTCTAAGCATATCCTCCATTGTCTGAATTGTCCTTTCACTTTATCCGTCCGTTTGAGGATGATAAGCTGTGCTTAATTTTAACTTGGTTCCCATTGCTTTCTGGAAACTAGTCCAAAAATGAGAAGTAAAACGGCTATCTCTATCAGAAACAATAGATAAAGGAATTCCATGTAATGAAACTATTTCATTTACATATAACTTGGCTAATTGTTCCATACTGAAAGTTTCCTTCATAGGTAAGAAATGAGCAGATTTGGTTAGTCTGTCTACAATCACCCCGATTGCATCATTACCTTTTCGTGTCTTGGGTAATTTAGTTACAAAGTCCATTGTTATCAATTCCCATTTCCAAATAGGCATTACTAGTTGCTGCAATAAACCCAAGGGTTTCTGATGTTTAGCTTTAACGTGTGAACAGGTTAGACATTTAGCAACATAGGTTGCTAAATGTAACACCCTAGCTATTATATAACGATTTAGGTCTAACGGGATTTCCATGTCATTGACCTTGTTCGCGATCATCACGCGATTTAGGTCCTTGATGAGCATACTCTACTTGTCGTACTTCGGACCGTTCCTCTGCCATGTCTGTCACTTGTTACACTCTCGCCATCTTCAGATGCGAGCATCCTTCAACTAAACATTTACAAAAGTTAGTAATTTCGACATTAATAAACGCTCGTATTGTAATACAAGGCCTTTTTTACTATACGTGTCAACGCATGTGATTTCGTTAACTATACTAATCATTTTCATTGGAGTAACGTGTATTACACGATAACCCTATGTGTTGTTCACAACACTTTAATCATACTAAACCATTAACATACATGTACTTACCGGATTTGCAATCAAGCCTCGAACCGAACACACTTTACTCTTTAACCATGAGCTCTGATTACCAACTTGTAACACCCTAGCTATTATATAACGATTTTTGTACAAATCTCGACAACTAAATGTATATTTATGAATACACATACATATCAAAATACGGGTTTATTTAAAACTTTTCTCAATAAAAACAATACAACATAATATGTATGAATTTGTCGTTTACAACGACGACGAAACTATGTGCGGAAGCCTGTATCTTGATCGTGTTCGCTTCTTCGTTGAGCTTGATCGTCCTCCGGTACTGTAATTTATACCTACAATTCATAAAACATGAATTGAATTAGTCATACGTAGTTTAAAACGTGTTTAAACGAGTCCGGGAAGCTAAACTGATTAAAATACATTTTTTTCTCTGAAACAGGGCGCCGTCGATCCACGCGCCGGCACCACAATGCTCCCACGCGTGGCGCAGGGGAGACCGTTTTCCAGCAGGTCTATATCTGGGACCTGCATTTTCCAGCAATACTAGTTTTTATGGAAACGACCATAACTCATTCGTTATCGATCCATTTTACACGATTCTTTTTCCTATGTACTCATAATTTGATTCTCCGTCACATGGAGTTAAAATCCAACATCCGGATTATAAATATTTTAGACTTTTAAGCTTTCAGCTTAAAATATAATTACTAAATTTTTGACCAATTCGTGTATTTATCAAAGAAACAAGTTTGGTTGACCCTTATTTCTCACGGATCCCCTAATTTCAATATTGTCTAACATATTAGGTTTCAATCACAGGTTTCTTACATATTTTAGATCCGTTTTCGCTCATATGCTTATTTTGACCCGTTAAGGGTATTTAAGCATATTTTAAGCACAAATCGCTTTCAATAGTTTATAGCTTCATATTTCCACATTTCGTATCAAGTGATCTTCCACCACAACTATATTCGTGGTGGATTCAATGTGGTGATCTATATAATCTGAGTTTTACTCCTCGGATTGTTATTTTTTGGCAAAAGACTCATATAGAGCTAGTTGACCAAAGATTTACATCTTTCGCTTCTTATACTTATTCTAAGTATTTATTTAATCATAAAACTCGTTTCCAAACCACCTTTAAAGGTCGTTAGTTCAATTTAGCTTACAAGGGCGTTTTGGTCCCTTTTTGCCTTTCATTTACGAAGAAGTATTTTGAAAGCTTGTTTGACCCATATTCCTTCGTTTTAGTTATGATCTTGTTTGAAAAATCATTGTGCTTTCCAAAACACAACGACCACCATTTAAAACATTCGGTTTACTCATTAAAATAATCCATTGTCTATCTTAGACTTCGTTTAACACCCATTGAACCATACGTTCTAATTGAGTGTTTATTCTATTACACGTACCTGGCTCGGATCAATATATTGACCCGTTTTAATATCTTGCTTTAATATCCGCTAAGTCATAGTGATGCTAATATCCATTCGATATTTACTCCTGAAATCATATAACTCGACGATAGTCATTAGTCGATATTGTCAAAAGGTGGTATCTTCACCCTTTTGACCCGTTTGGTCTAGGTGACCGGTTGTATTGACGAGATGACGTTTATTACCATCTCGTCTATATGACTTGCTCTGGTTTACACCGTGCGGTCATTTTACTTGTAATTCATTCCTTAACATTCTCTTTTTTTTGGCCTATTATGGCTTACATCATAAGTGTCTTTCAAAAACTAACGGTTATGGTCAACGTATGATCAAATTACCGTTTTACCCTTATTGTTTGTTTTGGTTTACCATATAAGGTATCCATTAAAAGTTCTATATTTATTAGTCATTGCATGACTAAGTAACTGTATTAGTCCTTTTAACCATTAAACATGGTTTATTATCATCTTCGGTTATCTTGTTCCTTACGACTACACGTCAGAACATTATATCATGATTGTTAACTTATCTTATTCGTAGTTAATACGATGAGAGAGTATTCTATAATTCAAGAGTTGTGTAAGATATACTTACCTTGCACCCTGATCATGCTTTTTCTTCATTCTTGATTTGTTTGACCCGTTTTCTTCCCAAGCTTTCACCTAGCTCGTCAAGCGTCAAACTATCATCATAATTCGCAAGATGGTTAGATTAGTCATGATCATTTACGACTATTCCATCCTACAGGTTTTATGTCGAATTTATCATTCGATCATATCTTTGGTCATTTTGAATTTTTAAAAGTCAAAGTGCCTATTGACGAAAGTAGTTACACAATGTAATTCAACTACTCGTTTTATTACTTGGTCAATTACCCGGTAGCATCATTCTTAGGCTACCGTTTATCTGCTTATTAACCAAGTTTTATAACCATAATACATCGAATTAACACAACATTAATCTTTCTTAACACATGATGATATCAAACATCATTTTTAACATGAATTTATCATCATTTCCATATTTTTATACCAAACCCAATTCATGGTAATTATGATTCCTGTATTCAAATACTTAATTTGTTCAAGTACCTTGTTTCTACTATCAAATATGATGATTTTGAACACAAACTTATCATCATCTTCACTATTATATCAAAACCCAGTTATCCTAATGTGGTAATTCATCAAATCATTCAATTCATAGCACCATATGTATGATTTTCACTTAGGTTTTAGTTCCTAAGCAATTATACATCACTAATTTAGCTATAGCCTCTCTAATCCATACATAATTCGTGATTATGATGATTACTCAAATTTTACAACTTCACGAATCATCAAATTTTTACATACCTTATGATTCCCTAGCTCGGGTGATCATTAATTCACGTTCGGTTGTGAATTCAAGCTTCGTTTGGCCCTTCAATCGGATGGATTTGTTGGAAGTTAGGGTTTTGGCTCTAGAGCCTTCTCCTCTGATCGATCACGCACACACACTTATGTGTGTATGTGTTGTGTTTTGTTTTATTTCAAATAAACCAACTTCCAAGTTATCTACTTTAGTCCCTCGTGTCTGGTTAGTTATTAAGTAGGCCACAACCTACTTATTTCTAACAATATTCCCACTTATTAACTAGGTTAAACATTCCTTGTTAACTTTAGTGGGTTCGGGGAATTTATGACTCAGTTATTTTTAGTCTCATTAACTCGGGCCTTTTATAAACTTTATTTCATCAAAAGCCTTTATACTATTTTTATTTAATATTAGGTTTATTTATTTAAAATCCTAATATTCACCGGGTTAATTTTACCACATCGGTACTTTACCCGTCTTTTAGTATTAACATGGTTTGATTACCAAACCCGTTTTCAGGATGTTACACTATATCATTTTTCATTCGTATCCACCAGAAATTCTTTCTTAAGTCTTGATACATTTTATCATTACCAGGATGTATCATATACTTAGACTTATGGGCTTCTTCTAAAATTCGGTGGCGTAGATTTCCTTGTTTGGGTATCCAGATTCTTTTCTTATGGAATCTCCAAATTCCATCCGATCCTTGTTCTAATTCCTTAATCATTCCTTTTAATTTTTCAGTATCGTCCTTGATTACTGTTTTCTGTATTTCTCTAATTTGCTCATTTAAATCTATCTGCAGATTTAGCTTGAGAGAACGTATCCGTCTTGGTTTTTCATGATACTTTCGACTTAAAGCATCAGCAACTATATTAGCCTTTCCTGCATGATACTGGATATCACAATCATAATCACTGATAATCTCCATCTAGCGTCTTTGTCTCATATTTAACTCCTTTTGCCCAAAAACATATCTTAGACTCTTATAATCGGTGAAAATAGTAAACTTGCTACTATAAAGATAGTGTCTCCAAATTTTAAGGGCAAAAATTATAGCTCCTAACTCTAGATCATGGGTTGTATAATTCTCTTCATGATTCTTAAGTTGTCTAGAGGCATAGGCTATAACATTTTGACGTTGCATCAATACACATCCATAACCTAACTTAGAAGCGTCACAATAGACTATCAAATCTTCAGTTCCTTCTGGTAACGCTAGTATGGGTGCATTGGTTAACTTTTGCTTCAAAATCCTAAAAGCTTCTTCCTGTCTTGGTCCCCATTCAAACTTAACCGATTTGCAGGTCAATTTCGTTAAGGGAATGGCTATTCTAGAAAAATCTTGAATAAAACGTCTATAATAACCTGCTAGTCCAAGAAAACTTCTCACCGCCGTCAGTAATTCAGGGACTTTCCACTTAGTAATCGCCTATATTTATGTGGGATCTACATAAATTCCTTCATGATTAACCAGGTGTCCAAGGAATTGCACTTCCTTTAACCAAAATTCGCATTTTGAAAATTTAGCGTAAAGCTTTTCTTTTCTCAGCAAATTTAGAAGTATAAACAAATGCTCTGCATGATCTTCTTTACTTTTAGAGTAAATAAGAATATCATCAATAAAGACAATTATGAATTTATCCATATATGGTTTACATGTTCTGTTCATCATGTCCAAAAATGCGGCTGGGGCATTGGTTAAACCAAATGGTATGACTGTAAATTCATAATGACCGTACCTTTTTCTAAAAGCAGTTTTAGGAATGTCCTCTTCCTATACTTTCAATTGATGATATCCTGAGCGTAAATCGATCTTAGAAAAGAATCGCGCTCCTTGAAGTTGATCAAACAGATCATCGATTCTAGGTAGTGGGTACCGATTTTTAATCGTGACTTTGTTCAATTCTCGGTAATCAATGCACAAAAGCATTGATCCATCCTTCTTCTTGACAAACAAGATTGGTGCTACTCATGGCGATGAACTAGGCTGTATGAAACCTTTCTCCAGAAGTTCGTCTAACTGTTTCTTCAGTTCTTGCATCTCTACTGGTGCTAAACGGTAAGGTGCTTTGGCAATCGGTGTTGTCCCTGGTATTAGGTGAATTCTGAATTCAACCTCCCTATCTGGTGGTAATCTAGGTAATTCTTCTGGAAAAAACATCTGAGAATTTAGATACTATGGGAATATCTTTCAATTCTTTTCCTTTAGAGTTAATGATTATAGAAATCATATACACTAGTGATCCTTTCCTTGTGTAACACCCCGTGTTTTCGAAAGCCAAAGTCTAGGTTAAAGTCAAGGACCGATCGCGCGACTTGACTAGCAGTGAATTTCTTTTATGTGTTTATTTTAGCTGTATTATGTGGAGTAAGTGTCAATAATCACAATAATCGACGTGTGTTATTTGCTATTTAATCGACGTACGACTGTAAACTATAGGAAGTAACAATGCGATAAAGTCAACTAAATGCAAATCAATCTAATTTAATCAACATCGAATCGCAATCAAACTCGCAACTCGAATTACGCATTTTGATTATTGTTATACGTGTGTGTGCCTTATGTGTTACTTGTGCATGTTTATTTATGTTATGTTGTGGTAATCAATCGAAACGCAATCGAAACTCGAAACGCAATCGAACTCAAACGCAATCAAAATGGTATGATAATTGGTGGAGAAGAGATAGCGCGAGATATGAATAGTTGTGATTAAAAGTAATTTAACTAGGAAACTCTATCGCATCGAAACGCTCGCAATCGCAATCAAAAAAGCAAAAATCATCGCACCGAACACTCGAACCAAGAGCCATCCGGCCGGATTGCTATCCGACCGGGTTGCCGTCCGAACGAGGTGACATCCGACCGGACTGTCATCCGGGCGAGATGCCATCCGACCGACCCGCCCCTTTCCACTTTGGGTATCCTATAAATACCCCATGTCACTTTCATTCTTTCCACTTTTGGCAAGTGACGTCCGACCAGCTCGTTTTCCTCGCTTTTCTCTGATTTCTCGCAATCCCGGTAAGATCTCGTCCTAAATCTTGTACTTCCTTGATATATACGCACTCCTACACCTTTCTATCTTTTAAATATTAACTTTAAACCGAGAAATCATCAAGATTCAAGGTGTTCTAGGATGACGTCATCATGTGTTCTTGAAGACCTTCATGTTTTGGCCTCAATCCACCAAGAACAACTTAGATCTAATCGATTTCCACATAAAAGAACAAAGATCTTTCATAGATCTAAACATAATCACGGTGAAAAGGATTGAGAGAAGGTTTTCCAACTTTCTTTCAAGTCTTTTACACTCAATGCATTCTAAACCGGTAGAATCGGAGCTTGTGCCGACTCACTACTCAATCTTGTGGTTGTATTGGTTCAAGATCCGTATTCTATCCACGAGATTATCGATTTCGGGTTAACTAAGAACTATCATCTTAAACCGGTGGACTGACCGAACTTGGGTGGTTCCTGTTCAGTCGGGTCACTAGAGCTTAGGATGGGACTCTGTTGGTTAGCACGATATCAACACATCTCGATAACACGACAAACGATCAAGACAGCCAAGTGTAAGACGAACGGAACAACCAGGACGGAGTGCCGTCCGACCGGACTACTGTCCGAATGGACAGCCATCCGAGCGACCGGTTGTCTGAACGACTTGCACCTTGGGTCCCACACCTAACTATTTTTCCAACGATTGAAGTCTGGTTGTTGAACGAGTTGTTGTCCGACCGGACTACCATCCGAACGGACAGCCACCCGAACCACGAAACATTTGGACTTTAACATTTAAACAATTTCCAATATGTTCAGTAACAGGGTTGCCACCCGGACTGATGGGCATCCGACCGAGTAACCATCCTGCTGTGAACTTGTTCCCACTAAGGAACCTCGCCATTCGAGTCGCTATCCGATCGGACGACCGTCCGACCGACCGAACTGAAAGGTAGAGATACTTCAATGTTATCAAAATGCTACAACGAAAACTTCAAAGGTCAAGCCATCATACAAACACATCTTTCTCATAGGAAGAAACAATCCACTCGAATAGCCATCCGACCGGACTACCGTCCGACTGGATAACCATCCGAACGGATTGTCATCCGCACGAACTGGTCGTTCGATCGGATTACCATCTGATGGAACTGCTGACCGACTCACTTGTACCTTGCATCGTTTTACGCGTAGCTTATTGTTATGCTATCGATCTATTCAGACTAACCCTACTCCCTAGCGCTTCTTTTAATCCATCAATCGATGTGAGTATACTCGATCCCTTTTTGCTTTACGCACTTTTGGGTGTTACATACGTTACTTATACTAAATCACATCGAACACACTACGCAATACTATTTAAACGCTGACCGTTACCGCATGTTATACGTGGCTTAATGAATGCTTGTTTGTTATGTTTACACATGGAATGCTGTCTACCTGCCTTAGCAACGATAGTACTATAGTTTGGACTCAGCACCCGCTCACGTGGGGGTTATTAAGGACAATTATTTGCATGGATTACAGTGGTGATCATGTATTACGAACTGCCTTGGGCAGTCAACCCGCAGTCATTGGTATCAATAGGTCTATGTCGATAACTAACAGGCCTTATTTCACTCTGTGTATGTGTTGGTTATGCGTAACGCTTTCGAACTCTATATGCTATTATCAAACTTGTATGCTCACCTTTACACTATGTGTATTGACTTTATTTTAACGTATGTGACAGGTGCTTAGGATGCTTATTTGCTAGGAAATCAAGGGTAGAATAAGGTCTTAGAGGCCAACAAATAGTTGTCTGTACAAATGAAATATGAGTTATCGGAACAGAACTATTTGCCTAGATTTTGTCTGTAATAATTGTATTATCTTTTGAGACATGGTATGAGACATGTTACTTTAATTTAATTGGTAATGATAATTGTTATGGAAACTTCTGGACAATCTGTTTCGCTCAGTGTCATGCCCCGATGTTTCCGCCATCGGTTGGGGTGTAACACCTTGCATAGCTGGTTGTTTTCATCACAGAGATGAATTTTGTGGACCTGGTTGGCTTGTCTCCTTAATTGTGATATTTTCACCCTTTGGTGAACTTACTTGTACTGACTTTTGATCACATAGAATGCTGGCGTGATTAGCTACCAACTAATCCATTCCTAATGCGATATCAAATCCAGCCAGATTCATTGGATAAAGGTTAGGAATAAAGTTATGGTTTAAAATTTCTATTCTTGCTCCCTGCAAGAATTCAGTAATCTTAATGGATTCTCCATTTTCCGTTTCTACCAGGCATTCTTGTTGAAGTTTAGTTAACGGTTGATTGAGAAGTTTACAGAACGAAGTATTAATAAAACTTTGGTTTGCACCAGAGTCAAATAATACTTTAGCAAAAATATCATTAACTAAAAACGTACCGGCAATCACATCCGTAATCATTTTGGCTTCTTCAGCTATCAGAACAAATGCTCGGGCATTCTTAGTAATTTTGTTGTTTGTTGCTAGAGCTAGTTTTGGAGAGTTCGGTTTGATATGCCCAGTTTCTCCACAATTGAAGCATAGCTTATTGCTGGGTTTCTTCCTGCAGTCTTTTTCCTTGTGTCCAGATATTTTGCAGAAGTTGCAGTATATTGAGCATCTTCCTGAATGCTTCTTTTTGCAGTACTTACAGTAAGGTGCAGAAGTAGAACCTGTACTTTTCCCACGGTAAGTATTTCCAGAACGAAATTCTTGGGTAAGTCTTTGGGCTAGTTCTTTATCTGGTTTTCTCTTGCGTATGTACCAATTCATCAGCTAAGGTATTGGCTAATTTTACTGCTTCTTCTATGGTTTGTGGTCTAGCTGCCTTGACTTTATTTTAACGTATGTGAGGAGGCTAGAATAAGGTCTTAGAGGCCAACAAATAGTTGTCTGTACAAATGAAATATGAGTTGTCGGAACAGAACTATTGCCTAGATTTTGTCTGTAATAATTGTATTATCTTTTGAGACATGGTATGGGACATGTTACTTTAAATTAATTGGTAATGATAATTGTTATGGAAACTTCTGGACAATCTGTTTCGCTCAGTGCCATGCCCCGATGTTTCCGCCATCGGTTGGGGTGTGACAGATTGGTATCAGAGCCATTAGGGATTATGTATGAGCTTACTGATGTTTCTCGCTATTCTCGCCTATGCTACGCTATCACTGCACTCGAATTTTCAAATACGGATGAGCAATTAAGTCAAGATTAGGTGTGAAAACCGCAAACTCTCGACTGAATAGCTTGTTCAACCCACAATTTTATCTATAAACACGGGGAAATTGCGTTGAAATAGGAGTGAAATCCACACTTTGACGTATAATTCTCTTTTATTTCATCGAAACAGGAACAAAGTTGTTAAGCTAGGGGTGAAACCCTAACCTTGACGACGTGGTTCCGACTTTTTTATTGGATTTACAAAACTCTCACCAAGGTCTCGACGGACTCCAACGACCTGAAGTCATGGTGCGACTAACGGGATATGTGCCAAAAGCCCAGGAATCGAGGCAAAGGCACAGTCCTGGAGGTCAAAATGTGTACAACAAGTCCTTGTGAATAGTTGAATCACTTTGGATAGTCAATGTCTAATAGCCGCAGACGATCTATTTCTCGATTTTTATGTGTTTCAATTCTGAGCCCGCAACTGCTGACTCTGATGATTCATCGATTTTATGGGTTTATATGTGTGTTTATCTGTTTACATGTTTAGCTTTGGAGGCTTATTCGATTCTTGCTTTCGCTTCGATCGACATGCACGACTCGCACTGCTTATCTATCTCAAAGCGCAAATAAATCGCATGTGTTAATCGCAATCGCAACTTGGAATGATAGAGGAACACGTATAGTCACAGGCAGGTGAATGCATGCAACATAGGAGGGTGAATACGTGCAAAATATGTGTTTAGGTGAACTATGTGCTTCTGTGATTCTGTGCCCTACGTGCTTATGTGCTTCTGTGTTTATGTGAATCTGTGATTATGTGCCTATGTGTTTATGAGATACGTGTTACATTGTGTTCCCGAGCTTTAGTAAGTATTAGGCGTGTGAGGTGAGATTCGATTATGATGTGTCTGAGACCTATGACGATGTCTGTTGCAGACCATGTCAACTGGACCATCATCAGGATCCTGTCACCCACCACTTTCTCGTCGAGAACTGAGAGACAAACGTCTGGCTGCTATCATTGCTCAGCAAGTAGCAAAAGCCGTGAGTGATGTATACGAGAATGTGAGAAAATCGTCTGAAGAATCTAGAACCGAAGCTCCTAAAGCTACCCCCAAAGCTGCCTTCAGTTTCAAGCAGTTTTAGTCTTGTGGGCCAAAGGAATTCACTGGCGAGGAAGGCCCTACAGCGTTGTTCCAACGGTTTGATTCCATTGAGGTCACTCTACAACAGAGCGGTTGCCCCGACGATCTCCGCACTCTAAATGCTACCGGTGTCTTCCAGTCCCACGCACTAGACTGGTGGACGGCCGAGAGAAACAAACGAGGGAACGATGCAGCATACGGTCTGTCGTGGGACGAACTCGAGGAGGTTATGCTAGAAGAATTCTGCCCTCCTCATGAACGCCAGAAGTTGGAAGATGAATTCTGGCACATAAAGCAGAAGGATGGAGAAAACGCTACTCTCACTGCTCGCTTCAAACAGCTCAGTATCATCTGCCCTGATCAAGTCAAGACTTCGGAGATCGCAATCAAGAAGTATATCCGAGCCCTGCCTGACTGTGTTGCAGATTTCGTGCAAGCGGCTAAGACTAAGACGATCGAAGAGACTTACATACTGGCCGCTGAAATCAACGACAAGCGGGTCAAGGCCGGTGTCTGGGATAAAACTCCGAAGCACCTGCATCAAGCTACCACCGCCGCGCCAACTGCTGAAACCGCCACCGCATCGAACAACAAGAGAAAGAATAAGAGAAAGAACAGCTCCAGCAACAAGAACTGTGCGATCACTGCTGCACCGATTTAAGCTGTACCAGCTCAACAACGACAAGTAGCGGCGCCTGTGGCAAATGCACCGCTTGCTAAGCGTGCATACACTGGGCCACACCCGCTTTGCCCTACCTGCACCTACCACCACCCGACTACCATCGCTTGCCGTTTTTTGTGCTCATTGCAACATGTACGGCCACTTCACTACCAACTGCCGTGGTCGACAAACTCAAGCTCCTGGTCATCAAGCTTTTCTCACCGCCCCTCAGGGTCAACAAGCTCCTCCGGCACCCGCGGTCAACGCCAGAGCCTGCTTCGCATGTGGCAATCCTAACCATTTCGCTAACATGTGCCCGAAAAGGGTTGTGAAACAAGAGCCCCAGCAGCCGCAGCCTCAGCAGCAGCAACATCAGCAACAACAGCAACAAGCAGCACGCGCACGAACTTTCAACATCAACATGCGCCAAGCCCAAGCCGACAACAACGTGGTCAATGGTACGTTCCTTGTGAATGGTATTTATGCTTCATGTTTATTTGATACTGGAGCTGATAATTGCTTTGTGTCGTTCGAATTCGAGAAGCTTCTTAGTCGTAAACGCTCTCATCTCCCCTCGACGTTTGATGTTAAAGTCGCTACCGGAAGAACTGTCGCCGTTAATTCTGTTCTTCGTGATTGTACTCTTGAGCTCAACAATCACATCTTCCCAATCGACCTTATTCCGATGCAACTCGGAAGTTTTGGCGTCATAATAGGCATGGGCTTTCTTCGCGAAAACCATGATGAAGTTGTGTGCTTCGATAAGATGATTCGATTCTCGCTCGCGAATGGTGACTTACTGTGTGTCTATGGTGAAACTGCTTCGAAAGGTCTCAAGCTCATGTCATGTGTCCAAGCTAGCAAGTATCTCTGTGACACTTCGGGTTTTCCCGAGCCAACTTTCGTCTTTAAATGAATGTATGTGCATAGATATAATATTAAATGAGAACTTGTTATTTATTGTTGTGCATTATGTGATCTTTTGATTGTGTCGTGTGTATTATGTATGTATATATATATATATATATAAGTGTGAACCGAACCGAACCCGACGAGTAAACAAGTAACGATATGGGCCGGTTGGGCCGTAACCTTAGCCCACCCGGAAACCCCCCTTACCCACTCGAGATATATAACCGGCCACCCTCACAACTTGCACCATTTTGGCAACACCACTCCCACACTCTCTCACCTCACACACTCTCCCTCTCTCTCTCTCACTAAAACCCTAAAACCCTAAGGTCATAACATCAAACTCACCTCCTCTCCTCTCCCTCTCTCGGATCAAACCGGAAACAACAACAAGGAGCTCTCGGATCATCTCGGATCATCCCGGTTCAAGCTCATTGTCATCACTCGGAAACTCCCTTCACCAATCTTCCATACCTTCACACTTTTGACTACTAATCGGTTAGTATTTTAAGTGTTTACTATGATTTTGGTGCATTATGGTTGATAGCATGATAAGGATAATGTGTTTTAGCTTGAATGTGAAGATTAATATGATATGCCTCCTCTCATGATATGATAACATGAATAATGATCCTTGATACTATGAATATGTTATGAACATGTTATGAATAATGATTGTGTTAACCGATGATTGTATGATTATGATTGTTTAAAGATGTTGTTTAGAATGATGATATTTCTTGCCATATTGATATGGAACTTGTTAAGACTTGTTACTTGAATATTAGCTGTGAATTGGCTTGAATAAATGATATACAAAACCACAAATACCGAGTGTTTGTTGATGATGTCTAAATCGGTAATAATGTGCTAGATATAGGGCCGATGTTGATGACTAAATGGTATTTTGTTTTGGGTGAACATGATTGCAAATGAAGAACAATATGAATGTGTAGGATAAACATATTGAATGTGTATGAGTATTGGATGAACTGCTTGAATACATGATGAACATATTAAGAACAGTTTGAAGATCATGAAAATATTTGAAAATGCTGTGTTTTGATCTGTTTTGGTGAGAATTAGACAATAAAACATGTTTATTGGAGATAGTACACACTTTGCATGAAATCTCAATTCTATTGGATAGTACTGTTGGAACAGGTTCTAGAAGGATTCTTGTGCACGTATCCGAGGTTGCGACTCGCAACCCCCGGTTGCGACTCGCAACCAAAGCTTGACAACTCGAAACCACGGCGGTTGCGACTCGTAACCGGATCACGACAACTCGAAACCTCCGGTTGCGACTCGTAACCAAGACATGACCAGTCGAAATACCGGTTGCGACTCGCAACCAAGACGTGATAAGCCGCAACCTCTGGTTGCGACTCGCAACTGAGTGTCCTGGTCTCGACTGGGCTGTTAGTTATTGGGCCTAAGTGTATTCACTGTACATGCTTGTTACTGTTTAGTTGGGCTACGTGTTGACTATTAACTGTTGCTGTAATTATATGTTGAGCATGCTATGTGTTAGTTATGTGTAGATTATACGTGAATACTTGTACCCCAACTTGACCTATATTGGTAACCATGCTAGGACGTGGTGACCAACGTGATCAACCGGGTAATTAATCTACCGAGCAACCCAAGGTGAGTTCACAACCTAAAGCATGTATTCCCGGTGGTTTGGGAAACAGAACTAAAACAACACTATCCCCTTATAAGGGATACAACTTACTTTTCTTCCCTTGTTATTGGGAACCTTTTAGTTAATTACTGTTTATACGGATTGCAACCAACGGCACTAAACGAAACTCTATCACTTAAAGTCCCTACTACTTAATACCGATTAGTCGCCGGGGCCAGGCGAACGGGTTATTAGTTGATAGCGCTATTTAGGTCTTACCAACCTCACACCGTGCCAAGGTATGGGATCGGTCGTGAACTAATGTACTCAGGCATCCGTCAATGATGATAAAACATTGACATCGGGGCACTTTCTTGCGGATACGCAACGGTCACCTAGTGTTCGGTATTGGAAAAACAGTTTAGTTGCTAACTTTTGGGGTAGCTCCCCATGGCATGTATAAACGGATAAATTAACTGGTGAAACAAGTTTTTGGTAATTAAAACTGGACAACTAGTGAACTCACTCAGCATTATTGTTGACCCCTTACTGCATGCTTTGCAGGTAACCAGTGACTGTGGAGCTGCTGCTTGGGAAGTGTAGTGGTCGTGTAAACCCGCGTGTTGGGTTCTAAATAATTTGAACCATGAACCTTATTTAAACTATTTTATCTATGCTTCCGCTACTTACTTAATTGATATTTGAACTTAAACATTTGAACTTTAAACTATGGTGTTTACTAACCATTATGGTTGGTGATCATCCTCGCTATTATCCAATGCTCAGTATAATTGGTGGCTGGATCCTGGTCGGTCACGCCCTCAAGCGGACGGTACTCCGCAGGTGGAATTTGGGGGTGTGACAATCTCCGCAAGGAATACAAAGCTTTCTTGGCCAACATTGTAGTAGCGGAGAAGGAAAAGAAAGAGAAGAAGGAAGTGAAAGACGATCCTGTTGTCCGTGATTTTCCCAACGTTTTTCCTGAAGATCTTCCTGGATTACCTCCAAGGAATACAAAGCTTTCTTGGCCAACATTGTAGTATCAACCTCATTCCTGGAGCCAATCCTGTTGCCAAAGCTCCTTACCGACTCGCGCCGTCCGAAATGCGTGAACTCTCGAGTCAGCTTCAGGCTTGAGAAAAGCTTCATTCGCCCGAGCACCTCTCCTTGGGGCGCGCCACTCCTTTTCGTCAAAAAGAAGGATGGGTCGTTCAGGATGTGCATCGATTATCGGGAACTGAATAAGTTGACTATCAAGAACCGCTATTCCCTGCCCCGCATTGACGATTTGTTTGATTAACTACAAGGTGCTACATGTTTCTCGAAGATCGATCAACGCTCAGGCTATCATCAGTTACGTATTCAAGAGGAGGATATACCCAAAACCGCTTTTCGCACTCGATACGGCCATTACGAATTCGTTGTTATGCCTTTTGGTTTAACCAATGCACCCGCGGTTTTCATGGATCTGATGAATCGCGTGTGTAAACCATATCTCGACCGTTTCGTCATCGTGTTCATCGACGATGTCTTGATCTATTCCAAGTCGAAAGCCGAACACGCGCAACATCTATGTTTGGTTCTCGAGCTACTCCAGGGGAATCGACTCTATGCCAAGTTCTCCAAGTGTGAATTTTGGCTGGAGGAGGTTCAGTTTCTGGGTCACATTCTCAATCGTCAAGGTATTCACGTCGATCCTGCGAAGATCGAAGCTATTAAGAGTTGGATTACACCAAAGAACCCGTCTGAAGTCCATTCATTTCTCGGACTAGCGGGCTATTACCGACGATTTATTGAAGGATTCTCAAAGATCGCTGTGCCTCTTACCCCCCTTATGCATAAAGACAAGCCTTTTGTTTGGGGAATTGAACAAGAGACTGCCTTTCGAACCCTCAAGCACATGCTTTGCAATGCTCCTGTTCTCACATTGCCCGACGGAAACGACGACATCATTGTCTATTGTGATACTTCCAACCTTGGTCTTGGTTGTGTTCTCATGCAACGAGACAAGGTTATAGCTTACGCATCTCGTCAGCTCAAAATCCACGAGAAGAACTATACAACCCATGATCTCGAGCTAGGCGCAGTTGTTTTTGCGTTAAAGATTTGGCGACACTACCTGTATGGTACCAAGTGTATGATCTTCACCGATCATAGGAGCCTACAACACATCTTTGATCAGAAAGAACTTAATATGTGTCAACGCCGATGGGTAGAACTTCTCAACGATTATGATTGTGAGATTCGTTATCACCCAGGCAAGGCAAATGTCGTTGCCGACGCTCTCAGCAGACGGAGTTATTTGCTCAGCATTCGTAATGTCCAAGCCCTATACGACCTCGTAACTCTCATCCGCGAAGCCCAACATGCCTGTTTTAATGAACGCACTCTGAAGAAGGAACGAATCTATCACGACGGAGCTCAACTTGTGAACAAGCCGAATGGGATATTCCATTATCTGGACCGAATTTGGATCCCTAAACGGACCGATTTACGACAGATTTTGATGGACGAAGCCCACAAATCCTGGTATTCTATTCATCCCGGTGCCGACAAAATGTACCAGGATCTTCATTACAAGTACTGGTGGCCGGGCATGAAAAGGGATATTGCTCTCTACGTTGGGAGGTGTCTGACGTGTGCAAGAGTCAAGGCTGAACACCAAAGACCCTCTGGCTTACTCGAACAACCACCGATCCCTATGTGGAAGTGGGAGAGTATAGCTATGGACTTTATAACAAAGCTTCCGCACACGTCATCAGGTCACGACAGCATCTGGGTTGTTGTTGACCGTTTGACCAAATCAGCCCACTTCTTGCCAATACGAGAAGACTACAAGGTAGAACGATTAGCCCGAATCTACACCAACGAGATCATCTGTAATCATGGGACGCCTGGCGACATCATCTCTGACCGTGATGCTCGGTTTACCTCGCGACTTTGGGAAACGTTTCAAATGGCTCTATGTACATCGCTTAATCTAGGTACCGCATTCCACCCTCAAACCGACGGTCAGACTGAAAGAATGATTCGTACTCTTGAAGACATGCTCCGTTCGTGTGTCATAGACTTCGGTGGTAATTGGGATACATACATGCCGTTAGTCGAATTCTCGTATAACAGTTATCATTCCAGCATTCAAATGGCACCATTTGAGGCACTATATGGAAGAAAATGTCGATCACCTATTGTGTGGCACGAGATCGGGCATTCGCAATTAATCGGACCCGAGCTATTGCAAGAAACGACAGACAAAGTTTTCCAAATTCGAGACAATCTAACGAAAGCTCGGAATTGTCAGAAAAGTTATGCCGATATACGACGCAGGCCCCTTGAATTTGACGTTGGTGACTACGTGCTCCTAAAGGTTTCACCTTGGAAGGGTGTGGTCCGATTTGGCAAGAAAGGAAAGCTCGCGCCTCGATACGTTGGACCCTTTAAGATTCTAGAAAGAATCAGCAAAGTGGCTTGCAGACTCGAACTACTGAAGGAACTTAGCAACATTCACCCGACTTTCCACATCTCAAACCTCAGAAAGTGCCTAGCCGAGCACGACTTACATGTTCCGTTAGAGGACCTATAAGTGAACGAAACACTACACTCCGTGGAGAAGCCTGTTGAGATCATGGATCGCCAAACCAAGCAGCTCAGACGCTCTCGTATTCCTATCGTGAAAGTCCGATGGGAAGACAAGCGAGGCACGGAGTTCACTTGGGAACTCGAAAGCGACATGAAGGCGAAGTACCCGCAGTTGTTTGTTACGGCTTCGGCCTAATTTCGGGATGAAATTCCCTCAACTAAGGGAGGCTGTAACACCCCCTGTTTTCGAAAGCCAAAGTCAAAGTCAAGGTCAAAGTCAACGACCGATCGCGCGACTTGACTAGTAGTGAATTTCATTTGTGTGTTTATTTTAACTGTATTATGTGGAGTAAGTGTCAATAATCACAATAATTGACGTGTATTATTCGCTATTTAATCGACGTACGACTGTAAACTATAAGAAGTAACAATGCGATAAAGTCAAGTAAATGCTAATCAATCTAATTTAATCAACATCGAATCGCAATCAAACTCGCAACTCGAATTACGCATTTTGATTATTATTATACGTGTGTGTGTGCCTTATGTGTTACTTGTGCATGTTTATTTATGTTATGTTGTGGTAATCAATCGAAACGCAATCGAAACTCGAAACGCAATCGAACTCAAACGCAATCGAAATGGTATGATAATTGGTGGAGAAGAGATAGCGCGAAATATGAATAGTTGGGATTAAAAGTAATTTGACTAGGAAACGCTCGCAATCGCAATCAAAACAAAAAAAATCGTCGCACCGAACACTCGAACCAAGAGCCATCCGGCCGGATTGCTATCTGACCGGGTTGCCGTCCGAACGAGGTGACATCCGACCGGACTGTCATCCGGGCGAGATTCCATCCGACCGACCCGCCCCTTTCCACTTTGGGTATCCTATAAATACCCCATGTCACTTTCATTCTTTCCACTTTTGGCAAGTGACGCCCGACCAGCTCGTTTTCCTCGCTTTTCTCTGATTTCTCGCAATCCCGGTAAGATTTCGACCTAAATCTTGTACTTCCTTGATCTATACGCACTCCTACACCTTTCTATCTTTTAAATCTTAACTTTTAACCGTGAAATCATCAAGATTCAAGGTGTTCTAGGATGACGTCATCATGTGTTCTTGAAGAACATCATGTTTTGGCCTCAATCCACCAAGAACAACTTAGATCTAATCGATTTCCACATAAAAGAACAAGGATCTTTCATAGATCTAAACATAATCACGGTGAAAAGGATTGAGAGAAGGTTTTCCAACTTTCTTTCAACTCTTTTACACTCAATGCATTCTAAACCAGTAGAATCGGAGCTTGTACCGACTCACTACTCAATCTTGTGGTTGTATTGGTTCAAGATCCGTATTCTATCCACGAGATTATCGATTTCGGGTTAACTAAGAACTATCATCTTAAACCGGTGGACTGACCGAACTTGGGTGGTTCCTGTTCAGTCGGGTCACTAGAGCTTAGGATGGGACTCTGTTGGTTAGCACGATATCAACACATCTCGATAACACGACAAACGATCAAAACAGCCAAGTGTAAGATGAACAGAACAACCAGGACGGAGTGCCGTCCAACCGGACTACTGTCTGAACGGACAGCCATCCGAGCGACCGGATGTCCGAACGACTTGCACCTTGGGTCCCACACCTAACTATTTTTCCAACGATTGAAGTCTGGTTGTTGAACGAGTTGTTGTCCGACCGGACTACCATCCGAACGGACAGCCACCCGAACCACGAAACATTTGGACTTTAACATTTAAACAATTTCCAATATGTTCAGTAACAGGGTTGCCACCCGGACGGATGGGCATTCGACCGAGTGACCATCCTGCTGTGAACTTGTTCCTACTAAGGAACCTCGCCATTCGAGTCACTGTCTGATCGGACGACCGACCGACCGACCTGAAAGGTAGAGATACTTCAATGTTATCAAAATGCTACAACGAAAACTTCAAAGGTCAAGCCATCATACACAAACACATCTTTCTCATACGAAGAAACAATCCACTCGAATAGCCATCCGACCGGACTATCGTCCGATCGGATTACCATCCGATCGAACTGCTGACCGACTCACTTGTACCTTGCATCGTTTTACGCGTCGCTTATCGTTATGCTATCGATCTGTTTAGGCTAACCCTACTCCCTAGCGCTCCCTTCAATCCATCAATCGTTGTGAGTATACTCGATCCCTTTTTGCTTTACGCACTTTTGGGTGTTACATACGTTACTTATACTAAATCACATCGAACACACTACGCAATACTATTTAAACGCTGACCATTACCGCATGTTATACGTGGCTTAATGAATGCTTGTTTGTTATGTTTACACATGGAATGATGTCTACCTGCCTTAGCAACGATAGTACTATAGTTTGGACTCAGCACCCGCTCACGCGGGGGTTGTCAAGGACAATTATTTGCATGGATTACAGTGGTGATCATGTATTACGAACTGCCTTGGGCAGTCAACCCGTAGTCATTGGTATCGATAGGTCTATGTCGATAACTAATATGCCTCATTTCACTCTGTGTACGTGCTGGTTATGCGTAACGCTTTCGAACTCTATATGCTATTATCAAACTTGTATGCTCACCTTTACACTATGTGTATTGAATTTATTTTAACGTATGTGACAGGTGCTTAGGATGCTTATCTGCTAGGAAATCGAGGCTAGAATAAGGTCTTAGAAGCCAACAAATAGTTGTCTGTACAAATGAAATATGAGTTGTCGGAACAGAACTATTTGCCTAGATTTTGTCTGTAATAATTGTATTATCTTTTGAGACATGGTATGGGACATGTTACTTTAAATTAATTGGTAATGATAATTGTTATGGAAACTTCTGGACAATCTGTTTCGCTCAGTGCCATGCCCCGATGTTTCCGCCATCGGTTGGGGAGTGACACCTTGCATAGCTGGCTGTTTTCATCACAGAGATGAATTTTGTGGACCTAGTTGGCTTGTCTCCTTAATTGTGATATTTTCACCCTTTGGTGAACTTACTTATACAGACTTTTGATCACATAGAATGCTGGCGTGATTAGCTACCAACCAATCCATTCCTAATACGATATCAAATCCAGCCAGATTCATTGGATAAAGGTTTGCAATAAAGTTATGGTTTAAAATTTCTATTCTTGCTCCCTGCAAGAATTCAGTAATCTTAATGGATTCTCCATTTGCCGTTTCTACCAGGCATTCTTGTTGAAGTTTAGTTAATGGTTGATTGAGAAGTTTGCAGAACGAAGTATTAATAAAACTTTGGTTTGCACCAGAGTCAAATAATACTTTAGCAAAAATATCATTAACTAAAAACGTACCGGCAGTCACATCCATAATCATTTTGGCTTCTTCAGCTATCAGAACAAATGCTCGGGCATTCTTAGTAATTTTGTTGTTTGTTGCTAGAGCTAGTTTCGGACAGTTCGGTTTGATATGCCCAGTTTCTCCACAATTGAAGCATAGCTTATTGCTGGGTTTCTTCCTGCAGTCTTCTTCCTTGTGTCCAGATATTTTGCAGAAGTTGCAGTATATTGAGTATCTTCCTGAATGCTTCTTTTTGCAGTACTTACAGTAAGGTGCAGAAGTAGAACCTGTACTTTTCCCACGGTAAGTATTTCCAGAACGAAATTCTTGGGTAAGTCTTTGGGCTAGTTCTTTCTCTGGTTTTCTCTTGCGTATGTACCAATTCATCAGCCAAGGTATTGGCTAATTTTACTGCTTCTTCTATTGTTTGTGGTCTAGCTGCCTTGACTACGTGTCTGATTTCACTAATTAATCCACAGATGTAACGGGAGATTAATACTGGTTCTGGTGAAGCTAGGGTTGGCACTATTCTAGTATATTCGAAGAATATGGTAGTGTAACCTTTGCAGTCTATTCTAGTCATTTTAAGATTTAAGAATTTATTAGCAATTTGTTCTTTTTCATGTGGATGACAAAATTTCCTTTCAACTATGTCCTTAAAATCAGTCCATTCCATATTATAAATTTTATCACTTCCTCTAGACTAGAGAATAGTATTCCACCATTCTAAGGCTGGATTCTTAAAAAGATTAGAAGCAAACATAATCTTATCTTCATCTGCACAAATTGCTTATTTTTAAGACTGCCTGTGCCTTTTCTATCCAACGTAGAGTTGTAATGGCTCCTTCATTGTCTGAGAATTCTGTTGGTTTGCAAGACCAGAATTCTTTGTAAGAACAACCATATGACATGGTTCTTCTTCTTTTTGGAATAGGAAATTGGAGTAGCAGTCCATTATTCAAGCTGTGACTGTGTTCAGTGTGTTGATGTTTACTTCCATTTATAGATTTATTATTTTCTGCTTCTTTAATTGTTTTGAGAATATATGGCATAGCGTTTATAATTTCTTGTGCTACTATATGTTGCATGTCACTGTTATCTATTTGGTTTCCATTATTATCATTATTCTGGTTTTCCTGATTTACTTCGTTATCCATCTGGATTATAAACATTTATCAGGTATTAATATCACAGAAGAAAATTTAATGTAAACAATCATGCAACAAATTGATCAAAGACGTCGAACATAGCTTCTATCTCCGTTGGTTGGGTTGGAAATAAGGGCAAGGGTTGTGGTGCAACTATCTGATCAAGGTTTGGATCTGCTGCAGTGGTGGCTAGCATATGAAAGTTTGCCAACTGTCTATTAACTGCCTCCTGAGTTTGGGCATTCACTTCCCTATTGGCTTTCGCTAACGCTCTCTGTTGCTGTAACTTTTTCATCCTTTTTTGCCTCTCATGTGCTCCCCTACTGAACCATCCTCTCTTTTTCGGAGGGAACGGTTCTTCGGATTGCGCCTTAAAGATGAAAATTCCCTCTTCAGTATCAGCAGAATACCCTGAAGGAGTAGGCTATGATGAAGTTCCTTCACTCTTTGGGGAACTAGCTAGGTGACAGTAAGCGTCAAACGTACCTTGCTCACTCATACTGTAAACTAACAGATTGTCAAATAACACAAAACAATAATATACCTATATACACATAATCACATAGATTATTTCCTAACAAAACTGCTAAAAATCTTGCTGTCAGCAGAACACTTATGTGGCTTAAACCAGTGGTTGTAGCTCTGATACCGCCTCCTGTCGCAACCCCCGACCCCTTGCCCCGAGGGGTGGGCGGCCGTGAGCAGCACACGGAACTGGTGGTATCAGTGTTTATTAATTTGGCAGCGGAAATTTACATCAAGACCGTAGTAGTTTATCAGAGTAAAACACCTCACTTTTATAAATAACAAACACATGGGAAAAACCCAAGTTTCCATTATAATATGTTTATAGGGATAAACCCTAATTTATTGAAATAAAACTTCTTTCTTATTTAGGTAACTTTTATAGCCACTTTTCCAAGCCTTCAGTGCTCTCCAGCTGGCTTCTATTTGGCTTTCACATTTTGTTACCTGAAACGCGTTTTAAAAACATTTTATCAGCAAGAAATACTGGTGAGTGCATCCCAATTTAATCAAAACAAGCTTTTATCATTTTACAGTATTGAGGGCGATTACAATGTTTATATCTACCCAATTACCACCCATGGTACTGTCAATCCTGACTTTTGGTCATGCTACTATTCACAGTATAGTAACAAGTAATGTATACAAAACCCCAACATACCGACAGTAATTGTAGAATACATAGACTCAATCACTGTTATCATAATTTAAAACAATTGAGGTTTGTATAAAAAGGTTTACAACAATAGATGTACTCACTTTGCTGTTTTAGACAATACTACTGCTTTCTGGTGACTTCCTGGTTATAATCTATTAAAATTAAACAATGCACACGTGTTAGTAGGATAACCCAATTTACATTGGCCATACCCCCCGAGACAGAACTCCAACGACTGAGTCAGGCAAAGCCTTGACATGCGTTACGAAACCCTAGATCAATCAGGTAGAGTAACTAATACGTAACCAGGGGTTATAATACTTACAACGAGGTAGAGCTTCGCTTTTTAGGGGTATAATACCTGAGAGTTTTAGCTATTATAGATTGAGAGAGAAAGAATTTTTTGAACGATTTTCAATTGAGCTCGAACACTCCTTATATAGGCTGGAATCATGGCGGCTCGCGGCCCGCGAGCACCTGCTCTCAAACTTACGTGGCCCGCGAGAGACCTAGGGTAGGTCCTAGCTTATTTGAGTTAACGATCTAGCCTTCACACACGTTGGGACATGTGGCGGAACTGGGTGCGGCCTGGTGTCACTGAGTCGCGGCCCGCGACAGGCTTGCTTGACCTAGTCGCGCCCCGCGAGAGCCTCGAATATTTGTTTTATTTGATTTTTAATAATATAAAGGTATTTCAGGCCCGTTTTTCATGCATATTTTAGGACGTGTAGGGCATGTTAAGGGTTTTAGGAGGGCTGTTATATTATTTGTCATCGAGAGGAGAGTCATTGTGTGGGGTGTGTTATGCGGGGCTTTAAGAAAAAAGTTAGTAAAATGAGGATATGTGTTTACTTGATTCATGTTGATCACTTGAGGAATTATGAGCTTGTTTTGGGCAAGTTGCTTGGGGGCAAGCAATGGTTATGTGTGGGAATGTGACGGGTAGTCCGTAGGACGACCCTTAAGTGTTATAAGTATAATTTAATCCCGTATTTATTTATGTAATTATCTTGAATTAGATAACTACAGTTGCTTATGTTTTAGGTTTGGATGGGGCTTTAAAAGAGTAGAAATGCAGCTTCGGACGAAAGTAGTTTGATGTGGAGTTGCATGTACCAAAGATGAAGAAACAAAGAAAAGATTCCAGCCTCTACCGTAAGCTACGGTACCACCGTAGCTTACGGTAGCCCCCAGATGTTGATTTGTCCACCGTAATACAGTCTTGAGTCACCGTAGCCTTTTGAAAGCTACGGTAGCACCGTAGCTTATGGTAGGCTCAGCGAAAATTTGTAACTCCCAAGTTTTATTAGGCTATTGATGAGACTTTTGGTATCCAATCATTGTTGGTTGGTTTTGGAGCAGTCCTTGGGCGAATTTAGCACTTGTTCTTGGTTTCTAAACATGTCTTAGCACTTTGGTTTCTGTATTGATTAATATGAACATTAAACTTTATGTGATGATGATGCACCAATCTATGAAATGCTAAACTTGTTGGTGATCATCCTAGGTGGAAGGTTTGTTTGAGACACTTGTGTTTTTATCTGAATTTCTAGAATAATAAACTTACAATGTTTGTTTGTTTGTTATGGTGTGTTGATGCTTGTTTGTAAATTGTTAATTTATGTTTTGATCATAGTCTAAACCATACGTTCTTGGTGTCGTTGGCAATCGAGATATCATGGGAGCGATTAGGGTTGGATATTGATTAATTGGTCATCGAGTAATAACCTCGCATTCTAGTAATCCGAGTACTTAGTTCTCTTTTTATCACAAACAAGTAACTGCACACGAGCCATATCTATGTGGTTCTTTCTAATTGGATATAAACACTAGTGTCAATTGAAACCGGAAACCTAGGGTGGTCGCTTTTTTCTTAATCTGTTTACCAAACCCAACATTTGATTTGCAATTTAGTTAGTTTAATTTAGCTACTTAAAACCAATCAACCAAATCTCTGAATTTACTTTTGCAATTTAGTTTTAATCTAGTTAATTAGCAAGCCATTTAGATAACGCATATTCCACAAACTCCCTGTGTTCGATACCCACTTACCGCTAGCTATCTAGTAGTATTTGGATTAAATTTGAGTGAGACTTCGACATCACGTCACCACTTACTTCTGAGTCTGATAAATCATCTTCTTTCTGGATGCTATCTTGGTTCTCGATAGAATCTGGAATCCAGTCACCCCTTTCTTCTTTGACCCAAACCCTGAATCTTTTACATTCCTCAATGATTGAAACCACTTCTTCTATCCTATTCACCAAGTTCGTCAACACACAAACACTATCCGAGGTTAAAAAGTTATCCTTCGGTTGTCGTTGAGATGCGTGAATAACTTTACCAATGCATCTACCCACCGAATCGAAAGTCTCATTTCCAGACAGGTGTAGCGACACTCCATGAATGTTCAACCATGCAATTCTCTCCAAGGTTGCAGATTGTCCTTTCCATATTTCCACGTTGGTGAACCATCCGAATCCAGGGGCCTTGGACCTGAAACAATCAGCCTCAACATTTGTTTTACAGATTATCAACACACTCAGACCACCGAGGTATTTAACAATCGAATCTCTATATTTTGCTTCCTTAAGTAAAATATCCAGCTTTCTGAGCGTCCATAAGTCTTTCGTCTTACCGACAATGGCCTTCCCATGTAGCTCCACGTAGGCTTTAGCAAATTCTGAAACCACTACCTCTTTCGTACTTGAAATCGACGGTTGTTTACCTATCAAGGTGTTGGCGTAAGTTTTACCGCCGGAAACAAAAGCGTTAGATCTCATCCCCTGCTCCTTGTTGATTTTTTGATAGTCTCCTTGCTCATCATTCTGCAACATAGACTTGCCCTTCAGTTCCTGGTTTCCTTTACCTTCTTCATTTTCCATTGAAAATCTTGCTATGTTAATGAAAAATTTAAAGCTACCCATCCATACATTGTGCATATACTTTTCCAAATCCGCCACATCCTTCACCCCTGTAAAACTAACAAAACCAATTCGAAAACTATTTTTATCCCTTTTTCTTGCCACATACACTCCTTTGATCTTTCCAAAAACCCCTAATATCTTGTCGATATCTTTCGAGCTACATCTCTCTGGAAATCTTTGTTAGAAAATAAAGTATATTTGGAAAATATTGGGATTGGTCAAACCTTACTGCTCACAATTACAGCTCACGATCCGGATTTCCAGCCTTGATTTATTCCCTTTAATTATTCTTGTATCCATTTTTAGTTTATGTTTGGTCTATAAATTGAAGGCCTGAATGTAATAGAAAAACCAAGTAATCAAAACACATCAGTTTATCTCTATACCTGTTGATATGGTATCAGAGCAGTGCATCCGATCTTGAGATCAATCCGCTCAAACCACAAAACAAATCCATTCAGTGAAAACCCATCTCCTTCAACCCACAAAACAAAACCGATTCAGAAAACCTCTCTCCCAAAACTCAAAATCAAAATCAAACTCCAAAAATTCAAAAACCGATTCAGCTTCTTCTTGCCACCACCATAAAACACCATCACACCCGTCAGCCAACACTGCCAGATCCGCCGCCCTTAATCACCTCTGTTACCGACCGTCTTCATCACTAAACGAACCGAACCCCAACGTGATTTTTCCGTCATCACAACACCAATAAACCTCCACTGTTGACCGTTCCGATCATTGTCTCTGGCGTGACGTCATCTCTGTCACCGCGAGCACCGCCTCCGACCACCACCGTCATCTTCAAACCTATCACGGTACCACCGCCCCACCTCTACTAAACCCGACCACCACACTCCGCTGTTTTGTTAGAACATAGAAGAAGAAGAAGAGACTGTGAAGTTTTTTAGGGTTTGAATATTGGAAGGAAAGAGGGGAGATTTGTACTGCTGTTGTTATAAAATAAAAGGTCAGGTGGGGTGAGGAGCACGTGAAGTTAAAAAGGGATTGGGATTATCACCTTTTATTTTATTTGTTGTTTAAGACAACATTTAAAAAAAAAGGATTTTACAAATGATTTTTTTTTAAAGGAACATGAAGTATGAGTTGTTGAAGGACTATCCATCAACAAGTGGGGAAGCCTATTTAACAACACAGAAAAGCGGTGATCAAGTCAGTTCATGGATTTTTGATTGTGGAGCCACTGATACGATGACGTACGAACCATCAGACTTCGTGTCTACAAAGACACCAAACAGAACTCATATCAAGACTGCAAATGGTGAAAGTGCCTCAGTAAAAGGAGGAGGAACTGTCGAAATATCTCCCAATCTGAGATTGTCAAATTGTTTATATGTTCCTTCATTAACACACAAATTATTATCAATAAGTCATGTTACAAAGGAACTCAATTGCACAGTTCTAATGCATCCTCATTTTTGTATCTTACAGGACATCAGAACTGGAAAGATAATTGGGCGTGGCACTGAACGACAGGGCTTATACTATGTGGATGAGGTGACTCAGTCAGGGACTGCGATGCTTGCTCACGGAACAAAGAGTAGAGAAGCATGGCTTTGGCATAGGAGATTAGGGCATCCTTCCACTGGGTATCTACATCTTTTACTCCCTAAACTTTTTCCGTCAAACAGTACTTTAGACTGTGAAACATGTGCCTTAGCCAAAAGCCATAAAAAAACCTTTCAAACCAAGTAACACTAGGGTCAGTGAACCCTTTTCACTAATACATTCCGATGTTTGGGGTCCAGCTGAAACGAATGGAGGTCAAAATCTTCGTTTCTTCCTATTATTTGTTGATGACTGTACCCGGATGACATGGGTATATTTTTTAAAACACAAATCTGAAGTCTTTGACAAATTTAGACTGTTTTACACCATGGTCCAAACTCAATTCAAAACCAACATTCAGATCTTACGATCTGATAATGGAGGGGAGTATGTTAATACCTCCATGAAACAATTTATTCAAGAGAAGGGAATGATTCACCAAACCACTTGCCCAAAACACCCAGAACAGAATGGTGTAGTTGAGCGAAAAAATGGCATTTTGGTAGAAATGGCTCGAGCCCTTATGCTTGAATCCAAAGTCCCTAAATCCTTTTGGCCCGAAGCTATAAACACAACTGTGTATCTTCTTAATCGTTTACCAACCAAAGCCCTTGACCTAAAAACTCCCCTAGATACCTTATCCACATTCACCAAACTACCCCCACCTCTTACATTACCACCTCGTGTCTTTGGGTGTACCGTTTTTCCCCATATACCCAAAACCGAACGATCCAAACTTGATCCATGTGCCGAAAAATGTGTTTTTGTTGGTTATGGGGTGAATCAGAAAGGATATCGATGTTATAACCCATTACGGCGTCATGTGATTACCACTGTTCACTGCGATTTTCTTGAAACAGAATATTACTATCAGTCCCATCTCAGTGGTCAGGGGGAGATAGAACATGAAGACTCACTGAGCTGGTTGAAGTGGATACCGTCTGCAAGTGAAGATGAGTCATCACATACATCCACACATACTAAGCCTGTCGAAAGTCTCACCCAAGAATAATCCAGACTGGTGTTCGAGGTAAGTGACTCTCCAAACCTTGAAAATGTGCCTGAATCTGATCCAGATACCACTAACAATCAGGAAAGTCCCGAGATAATGGAACAGGTGGAGATTGCTGAGCAAAACAACGCAGTCCAAGAAGAAGTCGAATCTAATGAACAGCATGATGAAGGCTCTGGAACAACACCAGGAACATATGTTTTACCTCCTAGAGCCAATAGAGGGGTTCCTCCAAAACGGTACTCCCCAGAAAGGGAAACCAGAAATTCAAGGTACCCTACAGCCAATATGGGTGACGGGAACTTATCTAGCAGTGCGAAAGCATTTGTTACCTCACTATACTCCGAACAAATACCGACTTCAGTAAAGGAAGCTCAGGGTAAGAAGAACTGGAAGGAAGCAATGGAAACGGAGATGCGTGCTCTTATGAAAAACAACACGTGGGAGAAGTGTGTTCTTCCTAAAGGAAAGAAAACTGTTGGATGTCGGTGGGTGTATTCGATCAAATACAAACCAGATGGTTCCATTGGAAGATACAAAGCTCGGCTCGTAGCCAAGGGTTACACTCAGACGTATGGGATCGATTACTCTGAGACATTCTCTCCGGTTGCAAAAATGGACACCATCAGAGTCCTCTTTTCTGTGGCAGCGAATAAGGAGTGGCCTCCCCACCAGTTTGACGTTACAAATGCATTTCTCCATGGAGACCTAACGGAAGAGGTCTACATGGAAGCACCTCCAGGTTTTTCAGGGAATTTTAAAGAAAAGGAAGTATGTCGGTTGAAAAAGTCATTATACGGGCTAAAACAATCTCCTCGGGCATGGTTTGGAAAGTTCACTTTGGCCATGAAAGAATACGGGTATCACCAAAGTAATGCTGATCATACTCTGTTCCTCAAGAGAAGAAATGGCCTTGTAACTTGCTTGATCATATATGTAGACGACATGATTATTACCGGAAATGATGTAGAAGAAATAGCACAGCTGAAAGAGAATCTGTTTTCAAAATTTGAAATGAAAGATCTAGGGAATCTCAAGTATTTCCTCGGGATTGAAGTCCTCAGGTCTAAACGGGGGATCTTCATATGTCAAAGAAAGTATGTCCTTGATCTTCTGGCAGAAACCGGGTTGATTGATTGCAAACCCGCAGATACTCCAATGGTGGTGAACCACAACCTTCACATGGAACTTAATGGGGAGCTTGCGGACAAAGAAAGGTATCAACGGCTCGTGGGCAAGCTAATTTATCTCTCTCACACTCGTCCTGATATAGCATATGCGGTTGGAGTAGTAAGTCAGTTCATGCACCAACCACAAGTTGCCCACATGGAAGCTGCTCAGAGGATTTTAAGGTATCTCAAGGGGACCGTAGGCCATGGAGTGTTGTTCAAAACAAATGGACATCTGAATGTTGAGCTCTACACTGATGCAGACTGGGCAGGAGATAAGGGAAATCGAAGGTCAACATCAGGGTACTTCTCCTTAGTCGGTGGAAACCTTGTTACCTGGAGAAGTAAGAAACAGAAGGTGGTTGCTCTATCAAGTGCAGAAGCGGAATTTAGAGGTATAGCTCGAGGTTTAAGCGAAGTTCTTTGGATCAGGAAGCTACTAGAAGACATTGGTTTTTTTCCAAAAGGAACCAAGTAAAGTTATGTGTGACAATACGGCTGCAATACAAATATTAGAAAACCCAGTTCAACATGATCGAACAAAACATGTAGAGGTAGACCGGCATTTCATCAAAGAGAAACTGGAGGAAAGAATCATAGAGCTCCCATATGTATCGTCAAAAGATCAACTCGCAGATATTCTTACAAAGGCCGTCAACGGAAACGCTTTTAGTAGCTGCTTGAGCAAGTTAAGTATTGATGACCCCACTACTCAACTTGAGGGGGAGTGTTAGAAAATAAAGTATATTTGGAAAATATTGGGATTGGTCAAACCTTACTGCTCACAATTACAGCTCACGATCCGGATTTCCAGCCTTGATTTATTCCCTTTAATTATTCTTGTATCCATTTTTAGTTTATGTTTGGTCTATAAATTGAAGGCCTGAATGTAATAGAAAAACCAAGTAATCAAAACACATCAGTTTATCTCTATACCTGTTGATAATCTTGTCACGTAGAACTTCATAATCCTTTTCGAATCCATCGCGTTCCGGTAATCAAAGCCTTGTTCCGGTCTTCAGCCATCCATTTCTTCCTGTTGCCTCCTGTGCGAGCCGCCGCCGAAAGAGATATCTATATATATAAAACTTATAAGTTGCTTAACTAGTGGTAAAGTCATTAGTCCGCGGGTGAATTATGAACCCAATCACCCTCGTTGACTTTAATGCTGAAAAGGTCTTCTTTCATTTCATGATTCGTTTTTTTCATAATGCATTAACTATACATTAGTGCCTATATTTAAATCTTTCATAATGCATTAACTATACATTAGTGCCTATGTTTAAATCCAATAATATTATTCTTCGTTAGTGTTTTTTTTTTTTTTTTTTTTTTTTTTTTTTTTTTTTTTTTATGAAAAAGAACGATTTTTTTAGAAACATTACTTAAGCAAGTTGCTCAAGTGGTACAATAAGAGATACATGTAAAACCTAGTCAAACACTAGCCAAACAAGAAAGGGTACAGCCATACTTTGTAAGATGTATAGCCATACTTTGGAAGATAAAAGGTTGACTTTGACTTCAACTTCATCCTATTTAATTAATCCAAGTTTCATTTTATTCATTTTGATTATTTTTCAAAAACATTTTCAACAAAATCTTTCTAAACACAAACAAACTAAAGCAAAAGCCTAATAAGTAATTATTATTATTATTATTATTATTATTATTATTATTATTATTATTATTATCTATGAAAAACTTGCTTTACTTTTGTTATCCATCATTATAAGTAATTTAACAATATATATAGTATTGTTGTTGTTATTTTTATCTATGAAAAACTTGCTTTACTTTATCCATCATTATAAGTATTTTAACAATATATATAGTAAGCATAAAAGCGCATAAGGAATTATTCTGTACAATATGATAAGGGTAACCCACCACTAAAACCATCAATCGCACTCATCCCCTTTCACATCGTCACTTCCTAGAATAAATACAAACATACACATATATACATATACATATATACATACACATAATACATGCATATAATCCATTTTTATTAACAAATTACAGAAACTGAAATAAAAAACCAAACACTCCAGCCAATGGTCAACTTTTATAGGACAAAAATATTGTGGTGTGAATCAAAATTATTTAATTTGATTCGATTGATACGAAGTAAAATGAGTTAGTATATAAACCTTGTTACACAATACCACCCACTAATAATATTAGTTCTATCAACCCTCTCTCCCTCCCTCCCCCCCCCCCCCCCCCCCCCCCCCTCTCTTTCAAAGCTTTGTTAAAGTAATCGATGGCTAGCAACTCGACAAATCGACCAAAAAGGCGTGTGATAGTTGAGATCGGTTTACTTGTGGGAACGACGGGGCTATGTTTGGTGTTGGTGATGGTGTTGATCCCGGGCTTAAAAAGATTACTCTTAGAAAAGGTTGGTTTTGGAGAGGGAATGGTGCATGTTAATGGAACAAGTTCCATTGGTTTGATTGATGAAGACTTCATTTATGCTACTTTGGATTGGTGGCCACCTCAAAAATGTGATTATGGAACTTGCAGCTGGGGATCTTCTTCTATCCTCAATTTGGTTAGTTGTTTAATATTTCCATTGATTTCTTTTACCCTCGACGGTGAACTAACTAACTCGCATAGACCAGAGGGCTTGTAGTCTGACGGTATTAAGGTGTGCGTAGTAAAGTTGTTCATCCCAAGTAGATTAGAAAAACTAACTTGCATCGCTATCTCAACTCCTGGTCCATTCAAGCGGATTTTGATAACAAGAACATCTAAAATATATATTTATTAATAATTGCATCTTAATCATTTGGGAAACTTTAAATAAGGAATAATTTAATTGTGATAATCATGTTTTTCGCCCATCATCGTTAAATTTATCCGTTTTTTGACCAAATATAATTATGAAAAAGAAGTTTGTGTATATATATTGATGACATCCATGATGGGCTTTTCATTTTTTTTGACCAAATATAATTATAAAAAAAAATGTTTGTGTATATATTGATGACATCCATGATGGGCTTTTCATTTTTAGAGTTATCACGAATCACGACTAAAGGTATGTATACCACATAAGGAAACTAATCGAAATTGTTTAACCTCTCGGCTTTGTATTGGCATGATCGTTGACATTGAAATGTCAAATTAAATTAATATTTTATGTTTTAGTAGATTAAAATAAGAGTTAAATGCCATTTTAGTCCCTGTGATTTGAGTTATTTTATCAGTATAGTCCAAAGGTTTGAAACGTTGCTATTTTAATCCAAATAGTTTCAAGTGTTGCCATTTTAGTCCAATAGGTTAACTCCGTCCATTTTTTATGTTAGTTAGAATGGTAATTCGATCATTTTATATGGCTAAATTGTCCTTCTAGTTAACAGAACTAAATATAGAATGACCGAAATGCCATTCTAGTTAACAAAATAAAAGAATGTAGTTAACCCAGTTGACTAAAATGACAATATTTAAAATTATTTGGACTAAAATGACAATATTTCAAACCTTTGGACTAAACTGACAAAATTACCCAAACCACAGGGACTAAAATGACATTTAACTTTTAAAATAAATAGGGTATTTAGTATGATAATATTTTATTTTATATTTAAGTCTATTTATGTTGGTTGAAAAAATGGAGTTTTATATGGATAATAGTAACGGTATAAATGTTTCAAAACATAACTCATTTAATATTTTAACATATACCGTGAAAGTCTACTCCTTATAAAACTAATTTTATTATTTTTAAAATTACATTTAACTAGGATTGAGACCCGCCGCAATGCGGCGGGGATTCTTTAGTTATAACTAAGTCGATCTAGGACCCACACGTTATGTTAAACCTGTCAAACGGGGAAAAATAGACGATGTAAGAATGTTCACCTACACACGCACGTTGCGTCGTGTTAACTCGCAAAATTTAGAACAAAACGTAAAAACGTTAAACCAAAGACGCACGTTGCGATGTGTTAAGTCACAAAATTTAGAACCAAGCATAAAGCGAAAAATCTGCGTAAAATGAAAACTATAAAGGACCAAAGTTGAAAGTAAAAAAAGTTATGATGATAGATTGCAAAAGACAAATAGTTTTGGGTTAAAAGTAAACAAACAAATAGTTTTGGGTTAAAAGTAATTTATGAAATACTTTTAGGTAAAAAATAAATAAAAAAAATCAATTTTTTTTAAAAACCCCCAAAGCCAACGTTATGACAACCATATGCATAACTATTTTTTCTTTGAAAAACCCCCAAAGCACACCCCGCGTTGCGGCAGGGCGTAAAACGGTGTCAAATAGTACTAATGTCACACAACCGTCATCAGTGGCGTATCCAGGAATTTTTCCTGGGGGGTTCCTTTTGGTATTTTCTCACTAATTTTTTCGAAATCGATCAAGTTTCCACTAACTTTTTCCATTTTTTTCCAAACCGAGGGGGTTCCTGGGAACTCAGGAACCCCCCCTGGATCCGCCCCTGACCGTCATCGACCACAAACACTGGCTCGACATAGGATATGCGTGTTGCGACGAACCTGTCAAACATGGAAAAATAGAGGTAAAAACGTTGAACCACACATGCACGTTGCGTCGTATTAACTCGAAAAATTAAGAACTATACGTAAAACGAAAATTTGCGAAAGATGAAAAGTATAAGTGACAAAAGTTGTGAAGTTAAATTGCAAATAATGAAAAGTTTTGGGTTAAAGTTAAAAAAACAAATTATGTAGGGTTAAAATGGAAAAGGTAAAAACCTTTTGGGTTAAAAGTAAATAATCAAGTTTTTTTTTTTTTTGGAAAATGCCCTAAGCACAAGTTACAACTCTTGATGCATATATTTGTTGCTTCTTTACAGGAATAAAATTACCGTAAGTTAATTTTATACCATAAATGTCACCTTAAAAATCTTTTTAGAATCCATAAATAAAAAAATATTTTTTCCCTTTTTATATTTGAAGATTAAAAAATTAAGATAGTTGAACAAGTCAAATACCATAACCTTTTTTTTAAACTTAAAAAAATGTGATTGTATTTATATCTAGACCATTTATATCTAGGGAGGGTGCATCAGGATTCGGGTTTTGGTTACAATACAATGAAACTTCACTTCATTCCACTATATAAAATAAACTTAAGCATCAACTTTATTTTTTGTTCATCAAAGTTGTTATTAGTTTTATGTATAAAACTGTTATTTAACTACACACATAATCACTCACTTTTCTCTCTTTCATTATATATGCCATACATTTTACACAAGTGCTTTATACAATAATAAGAATTTTATGTACAAAATTGATTTATTATGTGTGTAAAACTTACTTGCTACCTTTAACATTCTTATTTGGTTTTAAATCTTTTGTTCACAGGACCTTAACGTTCCAGTCTTGTTTAACGCAATTAGAGGTGAGTACACATATAAAACCAAAAATTAAGTATGTTTATGATTTATAAAACTGGATTTTTATAAATTTAAATTCACATGAATCACATTTGCCTACACGAAATGCATATAATAAATAAAATTAAATATAAAATTTATGCATGTTTTAATTAGAGACTCTTGTCTCTTAAGGGAGGGGGAGTCTTGGGTTCAATCTCAAGCAAGGAGTAACACGTCATAAAGTATGAACCATTTAAAATTCTTGAATGAAAGTATTCTAACACGTCATATTTATCTATAATACAAGAAAAATGTTCTACTTGTTTTCTTTTTAAAACCTACTGATTAATAACTTTTCATGACAAAAAGGTAAATTTGATCCTTTACAGCCTTTTCTCCATTGAAACTTAGACTAGGAGGCACTCTTCAAAACAGATTGATATACCAAAGGCAAGGTGATCAAGAACCATGTTCCCAATTCACCAAAGCTAATGATGGGCTAATGGGCTACACTCAAGGTTGCTTACCACTATCTAGATGGGATGAGCTCAACACTTTTTTCCAAAACTCAAGGTAAAACCACTTAGACACATATATTTAAATTCTTATTCATATGTTTATGATATTAAGTTTCTTTGTAACAGGGTTTTGTTTTATTTTCTCTTATTTTTAAAAGAGCAAAGGTCATATTCGGGTTAAACGCGCTATATCAAAGAGAAGTAAAAACGGATGGTTCGGTCATAGGACCATGGAACTCGAGCGACGCAGAAGCTTTGATGAAATACACCATCGACAAGGGTTTCACGATTCATGGTTGGGAACTCGGTAAGCTACTTCGGTGACTTGGTCCAAAACCGACATTTTTTATGTGGTCGTAACTCAAAACCTTTTTTTTTTATCGGTAACTAATAGGAAACGAATTGAGTGGGCACGGGATAGGAGCAAGCATCGGTGCGGATCAGTACGCGTCGGATATGGTTTCACTCCGAAACTTGGTGCAAAAAATCTACAAGGCTTTTGAAGTGAAACCACTAGTTCTTGGACCAGGTGGATTCTTTGATGCAAATTGGTTCAATGAATTTGTAAACAAATCAAAAGATTCACTTCAAGTAATTACCCAACATATCTATAATCTTGGTCCAGGTATTAATATATATTACAAAATGTATATGATATTATGTAACATCTATGCATATATTTAAGTGTTTTGTTATTAAATATTAGGTGTTGACAATCATTTAGTTGAGAAAATACTTAACCCCTCATATTTGGATGGAGGATCACAACCATTTAGAGATGTTCAAAACATTTTGAAGAAATCGAAAGCTTCAACGGTTGCTTGGGTAGGTGAAGCGGGTGGTGCTTATAACAGCGGACATAATCACGTCACTAACTCGTTCGTGTTTAGCTTTTGGTAAGTTTTAACAACGCTTTTACGTTTTCAAGAATTACACGCGTTGAGCTCAATACATTTTGATTCAACGTGTTAGTGTTACATAAGACGATAAAATGTTGATAATAGTGTATCTTTATAGGTACTTGGATCAACTGGGGATGGCAGCATCGTATGATACTAAAACGTATTGTAGGCAAACGTTAATAGGAGGTAACTATGGGCTTCTTAACACCGACACATATGTTCCGAATCCTGACTATTACAGGTAGTTTGTTTGTGACGATTATAAGTTGCCATAATTCAACTGTTCTTCACTAGAGAATTTGACATTGTCGAATGATTTAATCATACGATGTAGTGCCCTTCTTTGGCATCGGCTGATGGGACGACGTGTTCTGTCGACAAGTTTTCAAGGCACAAGAATGATCCGTTCGTACGCACATTGTTCCAAACGTTCGGTAACTATATATTTCCTCTTGCTGCAACTTTAATACCAATGAATAACAAGTACACTTTTAATACATAATAATAAATGAAATATACATGTAGGGCATGTTTAATACACATTAATTTAAATAGAGAGCACTAAAACTGCAGTGTCATTAGTGTGTGAGAATATTAATTTTAACAATCCCAACTACTCGCCGTTGGCCGCCAATAATCCCAACTTCAAAAATAACCACTAGGAGTCCCAACTATTGACATACTGGCCACGACCCTGACTAACAGAACCCTAACACCGTTAGTCTCCGGTCACCGGAAAACCGTTTTTGGCCAGAAAAAGGTTTCTAAATGTCCGATTTAAGGTTACAAAGAGGGTTGGGACGAAAAAGTTGAGTTTTCCGGCCAAAAAGTTGAGTTTTCCGGTCAAAAAGAAGTTTTCCGGCGTAAAGGAGTTTTCCAGCGACTTCAATAATCGGGGCTTCTACTAGAAAAAGATTCCTAAAGATCCGTAATAAGGTTACAAAGAGGTTTGAATGTTGAGTTTTTCGACCAAAAACGTTTTTCCAGCAACCAGAGACTAACGGCGTTAGGGTTCTGTTAGTCAGGGTCCATTGGAGGTCAATATGTTAATAGTTGAGACTGTTAGTGGTTATTTTTAAAGTTGGGACTGTTAGCGGCCAACGGTGAATAGTTGGGATTATTAAAATTCAATATTCCTTAGTGTTGACCATGAGAGAAAGAGCATGAATTGTTCCAGGGTGGGCAACATCAACATGTGTCAAAAAAACAACCATGTTTTGGGTTGTTTATGTTTAATAAACGGGTTGTGTTCGTTCACTTGGTTAACTAGTTTAATTAGACAAGTCGACCCGTCAACCCATTTATATAAACAAAATAACAAGCCAACCTGTTTTAACCCATTTACAGGTCTTTAACCCATTCACAAACTGTCATCCAGTCGTTTAGATAAATGGGTTAAACGTGCCACGTTCTTGTTGCATGACTGTAAGGTTTACGGATTAGTGGTTCAACACGAACAAATATACAAGTAGAGTCGTTTTTGGATTCAACAATTTAACCCACCAACCCAAACCCCTAATTATACAGTTAGAAACATTCAATTCTGTACGTATAATTATATCTGTATTGCACGTTCCTCATAGTTTTAACACTGGGTTTATATGTAAATTAATATCGGTTAAATTTGACAGAACGGGATGACTATCTTGCTGATCAACCTCGACGGGATTACAAAAACCGAAGTAGGTGTTACGATTGAGAATGAGACAATAGCGGTGGCATCAAAACGACAAATAAAACAAACACACTCATCCAAACTTCGTAACAAAGAGTTCACAAGAGAAGAGTATCACCTAACAGCAAAAGATGGGAATTTAAACAGTCACACAGTACTTTTAAACGGAAAAGAATTAACTGTAAATTTTACAGGGATCATACCTTCGCTAGATCCAGTCGAAGCAAACCTCCGCGACCCAATCACTGTTGCTCCATACTCCATTGTATTTGTTCATATACCCGGGATACACATTCAAGCTTGCACATAATGACATGTTAGTAATTTTTATATATTTTGTTTGTCATGTGGGCCCCATGTTTATTATCATCATATATGCATACATAATCGGTATGTTTAAAAACATGTAAATGATAAAGCTTATGATTAATAAGATATAAACGTCCTGGAAGAATAGAGTTTATGAATGTAAGTACAAAAACAGTCCTATTATCAACCTAAACAAAGTCTTAAAAACGATCCTACATAATACATATAAAAGCTACAAACCGGATATTGTCGTTTTGTTTTGCTTGCGGATCCCACACCGATAATTATGCTGGTGCCTAATTGCTCCTTCCACCTCCACCTCCAGCTCCAGCTCCAGGCATCAAATTTGCAAGAGAAGGAACACCTTGGTTCCTCATCTCTTCTTGTGCTTTTCTAATTTCTTCCGGATCTGCGATTAGTTTGATAAATCATAAGATCTAGAGATTTACTAGTTCGTAGTTACAAACATGTTTGCCGGTTCTCTAATTACAATGACAAGTAAAGTACACGGATGCAGTGGCGGAGCTTGACCAAAAGTTCCGAGGGGGCAGAAAATCATAGGACCCAATTTATATATTGTATAAATATTTGGGCAAAATAATTGAGGGGCAATCCTATATAATTTTAAAATTTTCGGACGAAAAATAGGAAATCTTCGGATGGTCCATGTGGTTTGCACTTTGTAACACATTTCGTCCCCAGCTTTTTCTAAAAGTACATGGATGGTCCCTGTGATGTGCACTTTGTAACACATTTAATCCCTAACTTGGACCTGCTAAAACCTTTAGATTTGTTGGTTGGGGACTAAATTCGTTACAAAGTGCAAACAACGGGGACCATCGTGTATTTTTGGAAAGCTAGGGACCAAATCCAAAACTTTGGTAAACCACAGGGACCATCCGTGTACTTTACTCTACCATGATTGTAAATTGAACACTTAGTTTGGGAGTTTTAAGATTAAGAAACGAGAATGCTTACCCATGTTTTCAACTAGTTTGGGCATCAAGAACACAACCACCACCATAAATCCAATCATTAAGCCCATTGGACTTTTCACTATAGACATTATGTTAAACGGCTCCCTTATCTGCAACCACAAATGACGAGCCATGGTAAATTGCACAGTATAATAAAGAAATTAGTACCTTAAGTATTGTAGGTTGTTAAAAGATTTGTTTTAAGGGCATTTTGGTAAAATGCCATTTTCATTCATGAGGTTCAGCTAGTTTTATGACTTTCGTCCAAAGATTTGTTTTTTCTATCTGGATCCAAAAGGTTTAAAATCTTGCCATTTTCATCCGGCTCGTTAACTCCGTCCATTTTTTCTCCGTTAAGTTTAGGGTATTTCCGTCTTTTTTGTTAACTTAAAGGGAAATTCAATCTTTTTCAAGGGTATTCGTTCTTTTTACATAAAATGAAAAAAACCGAATTGCTTTTCAAGTTAGCAAAAAAGACAGAAACACCTCTGACATCACATAGAAAAATGAATGGAGTTAACGAGCCAGATGAAAATGGCAAGATTTCAAACCTTTTGGATCCTGATGCGGAAAAACAAAGCTTTGGACGATAGTCGCAAAACTAGCCAAACCTCAGGGATGGAAATGGCATTTTACTCTTTTAATTATGAGGAAGATACCAATACATTAATAAAACTTATAACATGTCCAACTGACCTCATAGTATTGTTCCTCTTTCAGAGGCTCCAGCACAAGCTCGTTTAGACCTCTTCGGGTTTCTGTTAGTGCAGCCTGAATCTTACCAGGGTTTCTGGCACTCACATCTACCCGTACCTGGATCATATGTTTTATAATAATAACACTGTTATAATCATGGTAACTGAAGTTAGTTTCAAAACAGAATAGAGATGAGAAAAACAAACCGGTGAAAAGAAATAACCAATGACATCAACTTCAATAAGGTGGGTTCCAGCCGGCACATTATGGCTTTAAGTGGATTATAAAGGAACTTCAACAATAATAAAAAAAATAATCGCCTACTTTCACTTATACAAAGATGCATAATTGCATATATACCCATCTTATGTACACACACACATATATGGGAAGGGTGGTTTTGGAAACCTACTTGAGATGAGAAAACCTTGAAAACCCTGTGTAACTCTTGTGTAACAATATCTAAAACAACATATTTTTTATAAAAGAAATTTGGAACGTAATATACATATTTTCAAGCATTATTGGCCAAAAAAAAAAAATCTAAGCGCTTAAGGAATTTTTTTAAAATAAAAAAAATTTCCTATGTAACAGGTGTGTAACATCATATTTATAAACAACGTTGTTACATATGTAACATATAAAACTGAATTTATTTTTTTGTAAATACCCACTCGACGAATTTTTCATCTTTTTTTGCTCAAAACGCTCAAAAACATGTATATTACATGGCCTAAATATTTTTATAAGAATGGTTTTCAAGGTTTTCATTCTAGTTTTCTCCTATATATATAGTGAGTATTCTAATATTGAACTGTAATTTAATTTTATACAATGTTAAACAAGATATCGAAGGCAAGAGATGAACAGTTAAGGTAGTAGGATTAGGATACAATGAGAAGTAACCATCTGGTTTTAGAAAGGTAACTTGTTGGCCACCGTTTAATATGACTTTGGCATTGTTAGCCTTAACTGGCAGACCAAAGCCTTTTGCACCGAAACCTGAAATGGATTCACCTAACTTTTATATTTATATTTATATTTTATGAAAATAACGGTTACAAAAAGCCAAGAGGTGAATGTGGGAACAAATAAGCTAAGCTCACGACTGGAAAGTGGAAATGAACACCAACAAAAGATGTTATTTGAATGATAAACAGAAAAATTCCACTAAAATTAAATTACATACCGGGAATTTTTACACGACCATTAATACTATAACCACCTCCATTCCTATAAATCAACAAACAAATAATAAACAGCAAAATCATCGAAATATAAAGGAACAAAAATGCAGATTATTACACAATAACTATAGAGTAACACATCATTAGTTCTATAGGCTTCCGACATAATGATTCACTCGTGTAAACAATTCTTATCAGTCCATGGATAGAACAAACATGCAGATTGACTACACAATATCTATAGAGTAATACATCACTAGTTTTATTGGCTTCCAACATTATGATTTATGATTCACTTGTGTACACAATTCTTACCCGTCCATGTGTAGAACATATCTATAGAGTAATACAATATCGATAGAGTAATACACAATATCTATAGAGTAATACATCACTAGTTTTATTGGCTTCCAACATTATGATTTATGATTCACTTGTGTACACAATTCTTACCCGTCCATGTGTAGAACATATGTACATCAGTAATTCAGCAAGTGTATATGATTTATCTGATTTGAGGAATTAAAGCCTTATGCTTTCACAAATTATTATTAAATTATCACAAACTTCAAAGTTTCTTCAACAACTTGACTTCATTATGTCACCATTGATGACTAACACCTAAACATTTGTAACAGCAACAATTTAACTACTGTCATTCAATCTCCAAAGTTCTAATAGAAGTTACTTCATATGTTTAGTGAATTTGTTACTTCATGCCTTATACAATGATCTGACACTAGAAATTTTGAGATATTGGATCGAAACCACAAGATGATTCAGCTTATCCTTTTTGGCTTTTTCTAATATTATGGGATTGTGACCTTAAAGATATAAAACACTGTCACAATATTACAACCAAAATAAGGACAAGGAGCAACAGGAAGATCATCATCATCATACTCGGTATATCCCACCAATAGCAAAGCTAAGGTAGGGTCTGAGGAGGGTAAGATGTAGACAGCCTTACCTCTAGCCCGTAGGAATAGAGAGGCTGCTTCCAGTGAGACCCCCGGCTCGATAGTAGTTTTGTATTAAGCCTTGGACATAAGGCACATAACGCTCAGCAATTGAGACAAACGCCGATTAGTGCATGTACCCCTTGTCTTTCGGCTATCAACGCCACCAGATGATGCATGATTAACCATCCCCCCTTTTAACGTTATTTTCACGAAATTAGTAAAACAACGTTAAAATTAGAGCACTTTCACTTTTGCCCCCGAGCGCCCACACATGTATACATTATATGAGCATACCGCAAGCGGGGTGTAAGATGACTCCAATAAAAAAAATGTAAGATGAAATATGACTGAGATTAATAATTGAACCTCTGTTATCAAAAGCGAGCGCCTAAGTGCCCAGATGCAGCCTTATAACCTTATTGCTTCACTTTAAAAGCCCCATTTTCAAGCACTAACACACGCACTTTCAGGCCATGTTCCGAGCCAAATTTTGGCCAAAAAATTGCCTGAACAGATCTAAAACAATTATACTAGCCCTAAACAAGCCGAAAACATCTCTAAAACCCCTGAAATGGTATTTTCATACTATCCGCCTTGGACAACTATAATTTAAACTATATCATACTACATTAGAAAGCTTGAATACTAAATAGTTCCTTTTATCATAGATCAAAAGAATATGATCATAATAATAATAATGTTGAATTCATCTTACTTATGGTACAGTTTTATCTAGATTCAAGAGTTAACAATCAGTAAACTACACGTCTTAACAATTCAAATATATCATAAAATATAAAATCTGATAATCAAAGATGACCGAAGACCTAATTTCTCCGTAAACCGTATATATAACATGATGATTTGTGATTAGGAGATAATTAGGGTTTATATATAGATGTGTAGGAGAAGAAGAAAGAACGTACCCGGTTGCGAGTGAAGAAGAAGCGAAAAGAGATAGTAGTAGTAACAATAATAAGAGTGTAGGTTTGGATCTCCGTGGAACAGCCATGGAAGAAGAAGAAGACAGAGCACAGACCGTTCGCAGGGTTAGATAGTCGATTTGGGCCTTCGGCTTTCACAATGTCTGTCACTTGAACAAAATTGATGGAATTAATTTATTTTAAGGGTAAATTACATTTTTCGTCCTTTATGTTTGAACCGGATTATAACGGATAGCCTTTAATTTCAATAGGAGTAAACTGCCATTTTGGTCCCTGTGGTTTGGCCAGTTTTGCCACTTTAGTCCAAATCTCAAACTTATTACATCTGGGTCCATGTGGTTTGCATTTTGTTGCCATTTTAGTCCAAAATCCAAAAACCATCTATTTTGACTGTTGAAAACTGATTATTCTGTCCTTTAGTGCAGGGGCATTTTGGTCATTTAAGCATTAATTATTATTTTGACTGTTCAACCCTGATCCCCCATCTTCTTCAAAACATGATCCCCTTTCAGTTAACAAAATGCTGAACAAAATATCATCTCAGTTTTCATTCAATTAACCTTAAACATGATCGGTTCCGATGACCCCAAATCATCATCTTCCCCAATCTTCAACCGATCGTACACTATTCACTCTACACCCACCGATTCCACAAAACCTAACCCTAATTCTTCACTCCAACGCTCCGATTCCGTCAATAACTTCCCCGATTCAATCAAAGGCAAAGTCAAGAGCCTATGCAGCATATTCGAAGCTTGTAGGGCACCAAAATCCAAAACGCAAACGAAACTGAAACCAGAAAAGTCAATTTCATCAAACGAATCGTCTGCAATTCGATTAGCTGGAACAGAGGATTGTGTGGAACAGAGGATCGTGTTTAAATCCATTAACCCTTTGAGAAAAAGCAAGTTTAATCAACAAAACAAAACAAAACCCTAACTTATGAAATTGCCGGAGATCGGAAGATTCGGGTTCTAGGGCGGAGACGCGGCTAGAGAGAGCAATAGAGGTGATTTTGCGAGCAATGTCGAGCTGTTGGAATGGATCGGAATTCGGAAGGTAGAACTGAAGGCGGTGGTTGGTGGTGGCTCCGTCGCCGGCTGTTGGAATGGATCGGAAGGTAGAACTGATATGTGTAGGGTAAGATAGATGATGGAATAAATGATGAGATAAAGGTGATTTTGTTTGGTGGCTTGTGGTGAGAAGGAGGTGGTGGTAGCGGCTGTGGTGAGGAGGTAGTGGTGGCGGTGGTGAGAAGAGAGGAGGAGGTGGCGATGGTGGAGTTGGAGGTGGCTGTGGAATTAGGGTTTGGGTGAAGGGTTGTTGCTCTGCATCATCTGCATTTGGGGAAGATGATGGTGTCATCTTATTTATATGTTAATTTAGTTTATTAATTATTATTAATATATATATTAATGCTTAAATGACCAAAATGCCCCTGCACTAAAGTACAAAATAATCAGTTTTCAACAGTCAAAATAGATGGTTTTTGGATTTTGGACTAAAATGGCAACAAAATGCAAACCACAGGGACCCAGATGTAATAAGTTTGTGATTTGGACTAAAGTGGCAAAACTGGCCAAACCACAGGGACCAAAATGGCAGTTTACTCTTTCAATAGTTATAGTCCCAATCCTTTATTTACAAAACCTGTTACACTCTACATCCTTTAGTACTAACCTGGTTAAAATTTTCAGTTAAGTTTATTCACTTAAAGGTATTTTGGTCAATTCATGCTTTTATTTAAATGTTAATAAATAAAAAAATGCATTTACACTTCATCTTCCCTAAGATTTGGTTGCATTATCCTAGTCTAATTTTTGACCAAAACAGTTTGGCGCCCACCGTGGGGCAATTGGTGCTTCATTTCTGAGAAATTTTGTTCATTGTGATCATTTCGGTTCATCACCTTCAACCACATGGCTTCTTCAGCGAAGAACACTTCAAGTTCCATGCCGGCAGTCACTTCTTCACAGGGCATCCCACATTTGCCTCGATCACCTTTTGAATCCCAGAAGAATGCTGAAAATGCTGCGAAGAAACAAAGCCCCGTTTTCTCAAAACCACCAACTTCTACTGTTACTTCTGGCCCTACTAACAATGATCTTTATTCTTTGATTTTGCAGATGAGGGATTACATGCAGCAGAAAGACAAAACTAATGACAGGATCCTTCGAGAAATTGATGAAATCAAGAAATTGAAGAGATCAGCGGAGGATCACTCCCCATTGGTGCCCAGATCACTGAATTTTGATTCACCAACCGTAACAACCCAGCACTCCTCAGCATCAGGCTGTCAGTACCAAGGTGGATTGTCAAGTATACGCTATGGATCGCTGGCGATGCCTCAGGCTCAAGGATCCTACTTTCAGCCTTATGGATCCTCTCAGCCTCAAGGATCCTCTCAGCTTCTAGGATCCTTCTTCAGTTCTGGAGGATATGTTGGAACACAGACAGTTCAAGGATCCTCCTCTCAGGTTCAAGGATCCTCCTCTCAAGTTCAGGGATCCCCTCAGGTCAAGGATCATCCTTTCAGGTTCAAGGATCCTCATCTGGAGTTCCAAACTTGAATCTTTCAGGAGGTAACACTTTGAATAATTCTTATAATACTAACCATGGCTTTGTGCATGATACAGGTATCAACCAAGCTATGGCTAGGGAATTACAGAAACTGAAGGATATGATATCCAGCGTTCCAGGAGTGGTCAAGCCCATTCCTGAAATTGCAGATGGAAGCCACAGGATATCTTGTTTTGCACCACCTATTTGTGATGCAGAAATTCCAAAGAGGTTCCAAATACCAACCATGAAGTTATATGATGGCTCAATGGATCCAGAAGAGCATGTAGCTCAATATAGAGAAAGGATGGAGATCAATCCCATCCCGGAGAGGTTAAAAGAAGCATGTCTATGCAAGGGTTTTGGATCCACACTAACAGGATCAGTTCTTAAATGGCTGCTAAGTCTTCCCCCTTACTCTATTACTTCATTTGCTAATCTAGTTAACCTGTTTAATAGCCAATTCTCATGTAGTAGAAAATTTGAACGTTTAACTAGTGATCTATATAGGGTAACACAAGGTCAAAATGAATCACTTAGAGATTATATCACTAAATTCAGTAAAGAATCCTTAGATATTCCTAATCTGGATATTGCTACGGCTGTAGAAGCCTTCAAAATGGGTTTACTTAGGGATTCATTGTTTTATGATGATCTTGTCATGACCCCTTGCAGGAATCTTGATGAAGTAAGAACCAGGGCCCTTAGATTCATCCGATTAGAGGATGATAAAAGGATCCAAGAAAGACTGGTAGGATCCTCGAAACAGGAAAAACAAGGATCCTACTTCAGGAACAACAAGTCCAAATCTTATAACAAGTCTGACAATCATAACGTGCATGCAGTAGAGCAAGAAGAGGATGATGAGGATTATCCTCCCATTTCTGGATATTGTTTTTCTGTTGATAACAATAAACTGATCCTTGCAATGCAGAACCTAGGTGAAAAAGCAAGATGGCCCAGAAAAAGTGATAAGCCAGCTGCAACAAAAGACAAATCCAAATGGTGTGCATATCATGAAGATTTCGGTCATCTCACTGAAGAATGTATTGTACTCAGAAAAGAGATTAGTTACTTGTTAAGCAAAGGGCATTTGAAGGAGCTGTTGGGAAGAAAAAAGTCAAGGATCCAGGATCCTGAAAAAGTTCCAGAAAGAGCTCCTGCTCCTCCTGCTGATGCATAAATTATCAACTTCATATCCGGTGGATCAGACATATGTGGCACTTCCTTTTCAGCAGCCAAGAGGCATGCCAAGGAGACCAAGATAGATAATGGGGATAGACCTATCCGAACCTCTACTGTTACACAGGAAAAAGTTATAACATTTGATGAGAATGATCGTGTGGATGTTCAGGATCCTCATCATGATGGTCTTGTTATTACTTTGTTTATATCTAATCATTTTGTTCGTAGAATCTTGATAGATGGAGGAAGCTCAGTCAACATTATTCAACTTGTTGTCCTCAAAAAGATGAATATCCCTGAATCAGAAAATATCCCAAGATCATCAGTTCTCGTGGGATTCAGTGGAGAAACTAAGAACACATTGGGGGACATTAAGCTTTCCATTTACATAGAGGGACTTAATTCTTTTTAGAAATTTTGTGTTATAGATTGCTTATCCTGTTGCAATGTTATCCTTGGCAGGCCATGGATACATGACATGAAAGCAGTCCTATCTACATATCATCAATGCGTGAAGCTTCCCAGTCCATGGGGTGTGGTGAAGATTGAGAGCGATCAACAAGAAGCTAAGAATTGCTATACTTCATCGATGAAACCAGCCTCAAGACCCAAGGAGCAATAGCAATTAAAGCATCCTCCAAGAGATGTCCTTGAGGCAAGAGAACAAGATGTGAAAGATATCCTTATGGATCCTCAGGATCCTGAATCCAAAGTCTTCATAGGATCCGGGATCCTCAGCAACATCGAACAGGATTTAGTATCCTTCCTCAAGAAGAGAAAAACTACCTTTTCCTGGAAGCATGAAGACATGACAGGTATCTCTAAGGATATTATTACTCATAAGCTTGGCATTGACAGGTCATTCAAACCCATACATCAAAAGAGGAGAAAGTTTGCACCTAAAAGGAATGCCATTATCCAGGAGGAGGTAGACAAGCTGCTCAGAGCAGGTATGATAAGAGAGGTTAAGTATCCAAGATGGTTATCCAATGTGGTTGTTGTTCAAAAGAAAAACGGAAAGTGGAGGGTATGTGTCGATTTTACTGACTTAAACAAGGCATGTCCCAAGGATCCTTTCCCATTGCCCCACATTGACTCCATGGTGGATGCTACCGCGGGTCATGAGCTGTTGACTTTTATGGATGCTTCATCTGGATTTTAGTAAATACAGATGGAACCATCTGATCAAGAGGATACAACCTTTATGACCCCAACTGGTATCTATTGTTATATTGATATGCCATTTGGACTAAGAAATGCAGGTGCTACTTATCAAAGGCAAGTCAATATGATGTTTAAGGAACAAATTGGACACACTATGGAAGTCTATATAGATGACATGGTGGTTAAGTCCAAGAGAGCTGAGGATCACCTTAGAGACTTGGAGGAAGCATTCGATATCCTTGACAAATTCAATATGAAGTTGAATCCTTCAAAGTGTCACTTTGGTGTTAAAGCAGACAAGTTCTTAGGCTACATGGTAACAAAAAGAGGCATAGAGGCAAGTCCAGAGCAAATTAAGGTGATTGTGAATATCAAATCTCCTGCCAATGCCAAGGATATGCAAAGGTTGACAGGGAGGATCGCAACCTTGAACAAGTTCATATCAAAGTCATCAGAAAAATGCAAGGAATTCTATGACATTCTGAGAAAGAACAAGAAATTTGAGTGGACTGAAAAGCATGAGAATGCTCTCAAAGCCCTTAAGGATTACCTATCCTTAGCTCATGCCTTAATGAAACCAGAAAAAGGGGATATACTATCCTTATATTTGGCGGTCTCTTCTAAAGCAGTAAGTGCAGTCCTTGTTAAGGATCATGAAGGTACACATCATCCTGTATATTATGTAAGTAAAAGTTTGCTTGATGCTGAATCCAGGTATTCACATTTAGAAAAACTTATCCTTGCTTTGATTATGGCATCTACTAAATTACGCCATTATTTTGAAACTAATGCTATCATTGTTAAGACTAATTTTTCGATTAAGAATGTTCTCAGGAAACCTGAGATGTCAGGAAGGATGGCCAAATGGGCAGTGAAGCTTGGTGCTTATGATATAAGATATGAGCCAAGAACTGCCATTAAATCCCAAGCCTTAGCTGACTTTGTGGCAGATTTCAGTAGTGACTTACAAAGGGAAGCTGAGTTAGAAGTCCAACAGCTTGAAGAAACCAAGGATCCTTGGATACTCTTCACAGATGGAGCCTCTAATGTCAAGAGAACTGGACTTGGAATACTACTAAAATCGCCACAGGGGGACATAATACCCCACTCAATAGCTTGTGAGTTTCAAACTACTAATAATGAGGCTGAATATGAGGCCTTGATAGCTGGTTTGCAAATTGCCAAGCACATGAGGATCAGGTATCTTGAGGTACATGTAGATTCATTGTTAATTACTAATCACTTTAATGGATCCTACGCTATTAAAGGTGAAAGACTAATCAAATATCTAGAGATAGTCAATGAATTGACACTCTCTTTTATTTCCTTTAGTTTGACACAGGTACCTAGGGAAGAGAATGCAGAAGCTGATGCATTGGCCAACCTTGGATCATCCTTGAAGATTCCAGAGGATATTAAAATTCCCATTATTCCTGCTATCGAGGTGCGTAACTATGGAGATAGGAGAGGATTCTGCAATCATACCTAGTGATGATGCACAATCTCATTCAGGATCATGGATCCTTCCAATCATGAGATATATACAACATGGAGAGATTCATACAAGAGAAAATTCCAGAGCTTTCAAAGTCAAGGTATCTGTAAGACCCTAACACGTTTTTGACAACAAGTCGCAGTGGAAGTTTATGCCATAAAATTTCTTTCCTTATAAATACCTTGACTTACTTAAAATTTCATTTTAACATAACTCTTTCGTAGAAAGTCATCAATCGACTCATTTACAATTAAAAACATAACATGAGTTTACTACATTACATACTCCAACGTTCCCGTACAATCTGTCTTGTGACTCGGTCCTCGATCTCTATTCCTTGATGATCCTCGTGACTCGTACTACCTGCGCTCACCACATAAAATTCATAACATTAGTATGCATTATAAACATACAAGATTTATTCACATTTACTTTTCGTTCCGTTAACTCTTTACATCCCAGCTTTCCATCTGATCATACAATCCGTGATGAGCCTTCTATGCTATTCCTACGTTACACTTCATTCACAAGGTACACTATTAATAATGTCGATACTCGATCGTATTGAAAACTTAGGTACAACCATGCATACTTACTTGCTTACATGCATACATATGTACCCACATACATACATACTTTCAAGCATAACTACATACTTGTATACGTTAATACATAACTACTTCCATACATACCAACAATCCTACATACATACATACATACGTACGTACGTACGTACGTACGTACGTACGTACGTACATACATACATACATACATACATACATACATACAACATACATACATACATACATACATACATACATACACACATACATACACACAGACATACACACATACATACATACATACATACATACATACATACATACATACACACATACATACACACAGACATACACACATACATACATACATACATACACACATACATACATACATACATACATACATACATACATACATACATACATACATACATACATACATACATACATACATACATACATACATACATACATACATACATATCCTCACCTATGTCTACATCTCCTAAAACATGAAATAAATCAGTCATACTTAGTGTATAAGCGTTTAAAAACGGTCTAAATGGGTTCGCGTTGCATATACAATTAAAATATGATTTTTTCAACATTCTGGAGCCCGTGGCGTCGCGCGACGGCCTATGGCCTTCGCCGTCGCGTCGTGCCACCCCCCCTTTTTGACAGAATGTTCGCAGCTGTTGCTGCATATTCCCAGCATAACTCAGTTTTACGGAAACGAGCATAACTTTCTAGTTTTTGATCCGTTTTACCTGATTCTTTTTCCTACGTGATCGTAATTTAATTCTCCATCACATAGAATTAACATCTGACATCCAGATTAACAAAATTATGGACTTTTAAGCTATCGACTTATCACCTTTTTACTAAGTTTTGACCCGTTCATGCATTTATCAAAATAATCTGTTTATTTGACCTCAATTTCTCATGTGCCTTACAATTTCAACGTTGTTTATCATAAAAGATTAAATTCTTGGATGTCTTGCATCCTCTTAACCCATTTCCGCTAAAAAGCCTATTTTGACCCGTTATGGGTATTTACGCATTAAATGGTCTATGACATACAAAACCATACTCTTCGCTTTCACACATGACCAAAACATTACTCTAATCGATTAGCTTGTTTCCAATTGACATTTAAGGTCGTTTGCCCGATATACCTATCAAGGGCGTTTTTGTCAACATTGTTCCATCCTTTATAACCAAGGACTTCATCACATATTTAACCAATCCTACCACTTAACTACAATTCTAACACACATACCTTGCTCGGATCAAAGCTAAGATCCGTTTAATACTTCATCCACCATGTTAGATGATAGCACCGAAATCTTTCCGCTATTCATTCTGTAAATTCGTAATACTTGCCAAACAATTCATTAGTCGATATTACCAAATGGTGATATCTTCACCATTTGGCTCATTTAGTCTAAATGCCCATTTCATCCTTATGAGATCTTTACTTAGTCATTATTCCCTCCATGTAACTTATCCCTTCATTAACTCGTAACTAAAATTACCATACTACCCTTTTTACCCTTTTTACCATGAAACTTAGTCTCTTACCATGACCACATGTTCCGACCCGTATCAAAACTTGTCGGAACATCATACTTCACATTTTCACTTACCATGTTCATAATCTATTCAACGAGTAGATATTCTAATACAAATAAAAAGGGGTAAGCATTACTTACCTAACATCCAAATATGCTTCCCGTGCACATTAGTCCCGATTGACCCGCTTCTTTCCCAAGCTTCCATGTCGCTTATCAAGCATGAACTATCATGTATCATTCTCAAGATAGTTAGCTTATTTATCATTCATCACAACCTTTTCATCACACGGATCTTATATTAAGTTTATCATTTAACCTTGTAACATGCTAATTCATCATTTCTTATCCAATTTCTTCAAACATACATACACATATATGATTTTCAAACATCATTAACACAAGCATATCATTACTTCTATCATATCATCAAAACCCACTTCATAACTACTTTGTTAATCACTTACAAGTGATCTAATCTCAAATTCCTCATAAGTTCATCATACATTGGTGTGTATACTGCCTCCTAAGCATAGTATATAACTAATTCATGCATATTCTTCTAATCTCACATATAATTCATCAAATTCTTCATTCTAATCAACATGAATCATCCATACATAAACATCGACCTACTAGTATTACAATTCATTCAATCCCTCTAACAAGAATCCATCATATATCAAAATACATCAATAATAAGCAAGAATTTGGACATGGAGGATTTTCCCATGTCATCATCTTCACCATAACAAACGGGTTTCACCCTTAAACATCAAATTAACTTAAACATCAAATTAACCTACTGCTAGAACAAGCATAATGCTGAAAAATTAGTTCAAGACTTGGATACCATAGAAGAACTCAGGGATTTAGCAAGGATAAGATTGGCTAGCTATCAGCAAAGGATGGCCGGTGCCTACAACAAGAATGTCAGGATCAGAAAGTTTCAAGTTGGTGATATGGTGTTGAGGAAAGCATTTCAGAATACCACAAATCCTGCTGATGGCAAATTAGCACCAAAGTGGGAAGGCCCCTATCTTATTGAAGCTGAAGCAGGAAAGGGGGCATATCGATTATTAACAATGGAAGGAGATTTGCTACCAAGAGCTTGGAATGCTGTCCATTTGAAGAGATACTTCATGTAATAAGGATCCAGGATCCTTAGCCGTCTTCATATTTGGTACAGAATAAGGATCCTTAGAGGATATATGATCCTCAGTCTGGTAATGATCTGATTCTAATTTATTTAATCTTTTAATTTATTTTATTACGAGGAGAAGGATCCAGGATCCTTTACTCCTTTTTCACTAAGTTCTGAGTTTTGCAGAAGATTGATGCATCCTTGACAAAGGATCAAGTATCCACAGAAGTCTCCTAAGTTTCATGGGCTTGTCCCCAGTTTTTTGGGTTTTGCAGAAGATTGATGCATCCTCTCATTTCATACATTATTTAATTTGCATAAGCCCACGTGTCATTATACGAGAGTTTAACCAATTCTCGAATTTTTCACTTAAAACCTTTAAGATTCATTCCTTAATGACATAGTTTTCTTCTTATGTCAACTATTAGGAATCAGACATTCCATACTATACCGCACTTATGCCACCATGCATTTTGTAGGGCGTTTTCAATTTACTAATTCATACTTATCTGACATAAATTAAAGCATTTTACTTACCTCGATTTCCTTCCATACTTCAGCGATCCGTAAATCAGATCTGTCCACATTCTTCACAAGTGCTAGCCGTACCAGGCTAGATTTCATTCATCCATGTAATGCGCTTCCAATCGTACACATCCTTCCACCAATTCGATTAGTTTCATCACATCAAGGGTTCTAACATTATCATCAACAATTTTAACAGTTAGCACATTTCATTTCTCACACGAAATTCTTTCATTCTAGTTACTTATTTCATCAACCTTCATTTGACTTTTCAAGGCTTAACTGACATTTCTTAATTATCGTATAAGTATTGAGGCACCGTTCGTACTTCTTTCCATTCATGCTTACTTGCAAAAACATTCATTACATCATTTCGGTATTGTTAGCAAAACTTATCCTTTTTGCTCATACTTAATTTATTGTCCGTGTCGTAGCCCGTCATTTATTATGACTCCTAAGAGTCGATTTCTAACACATTTAACACATAACTTGTTCAAAACTTCTTCCTTTCGTTTTAAAATTTAGGTTTGTTTGCCAATTACGATCATTCTTTCATTCAGTTACTTTATATTTACTCATATGACTCGTTTGACGTGACCAAGGTCAAACTATCGGCATATTCTGATATGGGCTAATTTCATCCGTTTTTTATATTTTTAAATCCGTCCAGCGGTTCCAAACGTACCATTCATACCTTTTCTTCCTTCTATGATTTGAATGCATCTAACGGATTTTAAACATATCATTCACATCTATCATTCCTTATATGTGTTGAATCCGTCTCGCGGATTCAGACATATCATTTCTACATTTCATTTCCTTGAATCCGTTTTACGAATTCAAACATTCCATTCATGCCTTTCATTCCTTGAATCCGTCTCGCGGATTCAAACAGGTCATTCATACTTCATTACTTTCATGCTTCGAATCCGTCTTGCGGATTCTAACATATCATTCATACCTTCATTCTTTTCATGCTTCGAATCCGTCTCGCGAATTCTAATATATCATTCATACTTTCATTCCTGAAAGTCTTACGTTTCTCTTCACCCTCACGTCCACCTACTACCTAATTCTAACGGACATACCTGTATCAATTATCACGGTCTCACGAACGTCATATGTTTCTTGTGTTAGTTCATACGTCTGTAGCTTCCATCAGCATTTAGTCATATTTTGTATGTTTATGTCCTTTGTAAACAATTATGTATTTGTATGTATGTACGTAGTTAGTCAGCTCAGGATATGGGTCTTGTATGTTAAAGTGCTGAACTTTGATTGTATAGTGTCACCCGATCAGATGATCCATCTGATCGGACAGCACTGTCATCCGATCGGACAACAGCCATGTCATCCGATCGGACAGCACTTAGTGAGATCATGAGTTGCCTATAAATACCCAGTCTGGGTACGTCATTTAGAACTTTTGTCACTTTAGGAGAACTCTGTCAAGTCTGACTTCTACTGGCACTCGTGTACTTTCATATCAGTTGAATAGAAAGATCAGACCGTGTTTAAGCGTTGAATACTTTGTCGTACATCTGTGATTTGATCCAATGGATTCCGCACATGGATCAAAGTCGATTCATCTAAGTTCCTGACGAACAGATCCTTTACGAGGGACCCAATAAGTGGTATCAGAGCATCCAGGGAGCTGAATCGAGATCTACGACAGCGAATTCATCAGAATTCAAGCTATTCTTGCCGATCAGAGTTAAATTTCACCTGAAATTTGATGAATTCTATCACTTTCTACTCATTTCTTACATTGTTCTTCACTTTTATACCTTAAAAACCAGAAAAACAATAAAATTGAACGTGAATCTATAGTTAAAATTGGATAAAACTGATATCAATCGATTCGCAATCAATCATAGTACAAATCTTAAAAATTTCATAAGAAAATTCCATAAAAAACTGAATCAAAATCATCAAAAACCATGTTGAACTGTTCTTGCATGCTGATGTCATCTATCCGTTCAAACAGCTGTACGAACGACTTGGCTTAGCTATTCTTAGATACTATTTGCTGACATCATCAATTCGTTCAAACAGCTGTACGAACGACTTGGATTAGATTGTTCTAAGAAACTTTGTTGCTGACATCATCAGTGCTACCCGATTGAACAACAGGTCAATCGGACAGCATTGTTGTTTCTTATCCTTGGTGCTTACGTCATCCTACCACTCGATCGGACAGTCATCCGATCGGTGAAGGTTTGAAAAAGTCAAAAGTCTGTCTGCTACTCATTCGGACAACCACTCGTTCGGACAACCATTCGTTCGAGTTGCATTCTGACTTGTGTACACCAATTGATACCTGACTGTGACACTCGATCGGACAGCCATCCGATTCAAGTGCACAAGTGTGAAACCTTCCGAAAAATCATAAAAATTTTATCTAAGTGTTTGTAAACTGTTTCAGGTACTCTAAAATGGGGGACGATTTCCTAAACCCTTTTAGTGACATATTTGCTTACACCAGCAACACGGGAGACGCCTCATCAAGCAACACAAACAACACTGCTCCAAACCCGAATCCTAAGAAAGCCATTGCTGACTCACTAAGCGTGGATAATGCTTATGGCACATACAACAAACCGCCCAAGCTCATGGCTATCGAAGATTATAATAGATGGGCGAGTAGGTTCGAGGACAGGTTGAAGGCTTTCGCCTACCAAAGTTGGAAGTGTTTGAAGAATGGGTTTGACATTGGAAGAAGTGACTATGAAATCGATAATGAACAAGAAAACTTCATTGCTGAACAAAAATGCATCGCATTGCTACATCAATCAGTGAGGGATAATATCATATCTTTAATCGATTACAAAAATTCCAAAGATTTATGGGCAAAATTAGAGAAAAAGTGTGTGGGTGGAGAAGAAATTGTTAAGAACAAAAGAAAATTGTTGAAAAAGGAATTTGATCTTTTTGGTTACATGAAGAATGAATTGGTCTCAAAGATGATAGAACGGTTTTGTTACTTAAAGATCGAGCTTTCTAGACACGGGATTACATTTACCGAGGAAGAATTGGTTGATAAGTTGATGGATTCACTACCGGATGAAAAGGATTGGATGTACTTTGCTTTGTTGTTGAAAAACACCGTGGAGAAGTAGAATCTGACAGTTGATTTCCTGATTGAGAGGTTTGAAAGTCACGAGCTGGAGATTAGGAAAACAAATAAAGTCAACAATACTCAGTACCAGCAAAATGTCGATCTGTACTATCGAGGAAGCATGATTCCAAAGACTGTGTCACCAAAGACTCCGTTCTCAGCAGAAAACTCAAGCATACCAAGTCAAGAAAATCAAAACAGCAGTCCTGCTCCAAGCAGCGGATATCATGGAGGACCGCCTTCATCGACTTCAAGTCAACAACAACAATCTGCTTCGAAAAACATTTTCCAATGCAACATTGCTGTAAATCTCAACAACGCACAAAACTTCAGCGAAGAAGCAGCCAAACATCAGATGGTATTTCTGGCATCCATCTTGGAATCTTATGAAAGTTTAGTAGCCGGAAAAATCGAAAACACTAACCTCACCAAGTAAGACTATGATCAAATTGACCCCGAGGAAATGGAGTTGATTGACATTAGATGGTGTATGGCGAGTGTTGTTCGAAGGGCTCAGAGGTTCATGGAGATAACCGGTAGACACTCCATTGGTGGACCTTCAACAAAATTGGGATTTGATAAATCGAGGTTACATGTTTTAAGTGCAAGCAAAAGGGGCACTTTAAACGAGAATGTTGAAATGCAGCTTCTGATGAAACGGCCAATCCATTCCGTGATTATTATCATAAGAAGGCCATTTATCATCAAAACAAAGCAGAACCTCCAAGAATGAAGCAGCTAGAAGAAGCTCCAAAAGAAAAGTCAAGAGCCTTAGCAGTTATTCACGATGATGAGGGTTTTGACTGGAGTGATCTGTTACCTGAAGAAGATGCTGTGGGATATGCCTTCATGGCAAAGATTGTGCCTTTCAAAGACACCCGTACTGAGGAAGAAAAATATGTCAACAGAAAGGTGTTAGCACAAACCATGAAAGACAGACATTATCGTGCATGGAAAGAGGCAAAAAGTGCAAAGAGATGGGATGCTGACAGAGAATGCTATTTGGATCCTAAGGGAAATATACTTGTTGAACCATCAACGCTTCTTGTTGAAACTCTTATCGAACAAATAGCAGAACAGGAGGAAGAGAGACAGAGAATGTGGGCAAGAGAAGCTGAGGAGGAGAAGTTAAAGTCGTAAAAGGTCGATGATGGGATTATCGACACGATGAAAGAGATGAATGCAGAGAACCTAAAGAAAATGGCAGATAAAGTGCTCGCATCAAAGGAATTAGAGGTAGATTCTAAGTCTGGAACTGAGTCAAAGAGCAAGGTCAGTTCTAATGATTCAACAAATGGGTCAGGTAAGACTGATAAAGCCAAAATTGAAAGCGACTGCAAAAATTGAATGAAAAACTGCAAGGTTTATAGTACACATGCATATCTCAGTGCTAAAAAGACTGAAGAACTGACTGAAAGAGTCAGAGAAGTTGAAAATCAAATCTTAAGTCGTGACAAATTGGTGAAAGCTTCAAATGATCGAATTAAGGAATTAACGGAGAAACTTGAAAATGATAAAATTGAAGTAGACCGAGTAAGAAAAGAAAATGAAAAGTTAATTCTTGAAAACCGACAACTTTCTGAAAATCATGAGAAGTTAAAAAGAACGATAAAAGACTCAGATGAGCGAAACAATAAAACAAGCAAAGAAAATTTTCAATTGTCAGGAGTCCTTCAGTCGAAAGAAAAGCAAATCAACCAACAGTTGGATGAGATTGCTAATCTGAAGCTTCAGTTTCAGGAAGCTAAGATTGAAAATGAACGCATCAATCTGAAACTCAACAGTTACAACTCAGCAAGTTTTTTTCTTCAACACATAGTTCCCAAACCCATTGGGAAGAACAAAGCCGGCGAAGATGTATACTCTGATGGAACTGGGGTTGGGTATTATCAAGTTCCACCGCCTGTGTTGAATAATTTTCAAAGAAAAAGTCTGGGTTGGTTAACAATGATGAAACAAATGAAATTAAACTTCCAGAAACAATTGACATCACATTTACTTCATCATCTGATGAAGACAGTGTTCAGTCTGAAGTTGTTAAAAATGTAGTTGAAAACGTTTTGAAATCTGACAGTGATTCAACTGAGGACGAAGAATGCTTTTTGAATAATTACATTCCGAAATCAAAATCCAAAAACAACTTAAGTGAAAAACCTACTCTTGTGATGTACAAGATGTCGGGTTCGGATAAGTTGTATTCGGATCTTGAGTTTCCATTAGAGAATGTGAATGTCGACAAATTGAAAAATGTTTTTAAACTGGTTGAGATTGATCTTTGTGAAATCGAAGGTTTGAAACATTCCGAAAGACAATTGAACTTTGAAAAAGATAAATCTTACTACAAAAAACCTGTTGTACCGCCACGTTTTTCTAACAGAAACCAAAACAAATGGTCGGGTGGTTATCAGGGTGGTAAGAATAATCAAAGAAGGAACTTTCAAAACAAGAAATTTGTTGAGAAAAAGATGTTTGTGAAAAGCTCGAGTTCACACTCCGAGCAAGAATCTGAGATTTTTTCGAAAACCAATGAAGAATTCTTTGAAAAGAAAGCATCGCAGCCTCAGACCGAAGGCACAAGTCGGGTAGTTGACACCCGAACATGCTTCAAATGCAATCAAGTTGGACACATTGCATGAAAGTGCACCAACTCGAAGCCTAAGTCTGTGGTTGTCGAGAATACGAAAAGAAAAGATGATGTAAAAGGAAAAGCTCCAATGTTTGTTGAGAAAAAGTTTTTAAAGAAGGAAAATGCCAAAGTTAAAACTGAATCTGTAAAAGAGTCAGTTAAGAAAACTGAACCCGTAAAGAAGTTGGTAACTAAAAATGACAAATTTTACAAGCGGGTTGCGTCATCTCAACAAACATGGAAGCCAAAATCTGTTGAAAAGAAAGCAAGTTCTTCAAAACCAATGGTTTCAGAGTCTGCAAAACAATCATCTTCTACCACACCGGTAAAGACGAATGTTCCTTTGGATTACTATGAGAAACTTGAGAAACAAACTTCTACTTCACCAGAGAAGAAGTATGTTCTGAAGAAAGACCAACCATCTGGTCAACCTCAGAAAGACGAATTCTTCTTATACAAAGAGGTTGAGGTTGGGTCTGAAGAAAGTTTAAAGATGAATGACAAAAATTTTCCGCCATTGTACACCAAAACCACAATTCTAAACGTCAAGCTACCTGAGTCGAAAGAGGCTTGGGTTGCTTCAAAATCTCACTAAATGTTTTTTAAATGTGCAGGAGCTTCCGAGATCCATCTCACGTCGGATAATGGATAGTGGAACTTCTCGGCACATGGCGGGGAAGAAAACCCTACTGTATGATGTTCGAGGGTTTAATGGAGGATATGTGGGATTTGCAGGAAATCAAGGTGGTCGTATAGTTGGTGAGGGAACCTTATCGAATGGTATTGTCACGTTTGAAAGAGTAAATTACATCGCCAAGCTGGAAAACAATCTTCTGAGCATTTCTCAGATTTGTGATCGTATGTATTCGACGCACTTCACGGACAAAGAATGTTTGAGATTGAAGCCAGGGTTTGTTTTCCCCAAAGAGTGGGTCATCATGAGAGCACCAAGAGTCGACGATCTGTACGTGTTGGGCATGAGTGTAGCAACTACTACCACGGGTCAGGCTCACTGCTTCATGTCAAGAGCCACTAAAAAGGAGTCACAATTATGGCATCGAAAGATGGGCCACATTCATCTGCGAAAAATGAACTACCTGGTACACAACGACTTAGTAATTGGTGTTCATCTAAAAGGTTTTCATCTTGAGGGGGAGTGCATTAGTTGTATCAAAGGTAAACAGCGAAAGAAATCTCACCCTGGAAAGAAGATGAACTCAGTCTCGAGGCCGTTGGAGAGACTTCACATGGATCTCTTTGGTCCTGTGAATGTCAAAAGTATAACTGGTGATCTCTACTGCTTAGTAGTCACATACGACTTTTCAAGATTTTCGTGGGTAACGTTTCTGAAGACAAAAGATGAAACATTTGAGAGTTTGATGACAATGTTCAGAAAGATTGAATACTTGTACCAAACTCGAATTAGAAGAATAAGAAGTGACAACGGTACAGAGTTTAAGAACAACAAAATGGAAGAATATTGTGATGAAAGAGGTATACTGCAAGAATTCAGTGTGCCATACACTCCACAGCAAAATGGAGTAGCAGAAAAAAGGAATAGGACGCTGATTGAGACCGCCAGGACGATGCTTGCTGATTCAAAACTACCTGTCAATTTCTCGGCAGAAGTAGTGTCAGCCGCTTGCTATACGCTCAACCAGGTTCTTACGGTGAATAAGTTCAACAAGACGTGTTTCGAGCTGATTAACAACCGCAAACCTAACCTGAAGTATTTGGAACCGTTCGGGTCTCCCTGCACAGTTCTAGAACCTTATGGTAAATTTGGTCCAAAGAGCATTGAAGGTATATTTGTGGGATATGCAAGCCCATTGAAAAGAGTCTTTGTTCCAAGCCTGAAGCGGATCATCGAAGCACATAATGTTGAGTGTCAAGGTTATATGATGCCACCTCAGAAACCTGCCGACTCATGGCGTTTCAGTTACGACACTCTGTGGGATTCATTCGACATAGAGGAAGAACCAGAGTTCTTTGACGAGTTGGATATTCTAAGAGAATATGAAGCATCACAAGAAAGATTCCCAGCAGAACCTTATAGTCGTCAACGACAAGCTTCGAACGATGATGAAGCGGGTCCAAGCAATGCTGGAGAGAATGATGATGTTATGCAAACTCCGACATCCTCAGAATGTGAACAAGCTCCTAACAATCAGACGGCAATCAATAATAATTCAGAATCTAATGAAAGGCCAACATTCTATCGTGGTGATTCAGAGTCCGAGGGGGAGCAAATCCAGTCTCAAGATCAGACAATTCCAATCAGTGAACAAGTTGCAAATCAGAACATTACGAATTTGGAAAGCGAGATTGAGCCGCGAACGTACAAGGAAGCACTAACTGAAGACTCGTGGGTAAATGCTATGTAGGAGGAGCTTAGTCAGTTTGAGAAGTTGGGCGTATGGAAACTAGTAGACTTGCCTGATGGTCATAGGAAGATAAACACTAAGTGGGTGTTTAAGTGCAAGAGGGATGATCGAGGGGTTATTATTCGCAACAAAGCTCGACTCGTTGTCCAGGGTTTCAGTCAGAAGGAGGGTATAGATTTCACTGAAGTGTATGCTCCGGTTGCTCGACTTGAAGCGATCAGAATCTTCCTAGCATTTGCATCTTGGAAAGGATTTAAAGTGTTTCAGCTAGATGTGAAGTCGGCATTTCTCTATGGTAAAGTGAAGGAGGAGGTATATGTCGGACAGCCACCGGGCTTCACCGACCCAATTCACAAAGATAAAGTTTATCTTTTAGATAAGGCGTTATACGGCTTACATCAGGCCCCGAGAGCTTGGTATGAGACACTGTCTCAACATCTGTTAGCCAACAACTTCATCCGAGGAAAGGTAGACGCCACTCTGTTCACAAAAGAAGTCGACAGCCATCTTCTGATAGTTTAAATTTACGTGGATGACATAATTTTCGGGTCTACAAATGAAGAACTCTGCAAAGATTTTGAAAAGGTGATGAAGCAGAAGTTTGAAATGTCATCAATGGGTGAGATGAAGTTCTTCTTGGGGCTTCAGGTTGATCAACTACCCGAGGGAACGTTCATACATCGGACGAAGTATATTCATGATGTTCTGGAGAAATTCGGGATGTCAGAAACTGCTCCAACTTCCACCCCGTTAGCGACAAACCATGGGATAAACCCTGATCTCACCGGAGATAAAGTGGATGAAACGTTGTATCGCTCCATGATCGGATCGCTGATGTATTTGACGGCATCAAGACCGGATATTATGTATCCAACCTGCTTCGCAGCACGGTTTCAGTCTAGTCCCAGAGCCTCGCATATGATTATAGTGAAAAGGATATTACGCTACCTGAAAGGAACTCCATCACTAGGGTTGTGGTATCCAAAGGATGGCTATTTCACGCTCGAGGGATATTCTGATTCCGATTTCGGATGCTGCAAAGTGAACGCTAAGTCAACAACAGCGGGGTGCCAGTTTTTCGGACCACGATTGGTCACCTGGCAATGTAAGAAGCAGACCTCTATAGTTTTGTCCACATGTGAAGCCGAATATGTATATGCTAGCAGCTGCTGCTCTCAGATCCTGTGGATCCAGCAACAGATGCGAGACTACGGTTTGCAATTTCTTAATTCCCCTATCTTTGTTGATAATGAGGCAACTATTAACATAACAAAAAATCCTGTTCATCACGCTAAAACCAAACACATTGAAATTCGTCATCACTTCATCCGAGACTATTTCAAGAAGAAGTTGATACGAATAGAAAAAATCCACACCGATGAACAAAAAGCTGACTTACATACCAAAGCATTTGACAAAACTCGTTTTCAGTATCTTTTGAAACTTAATAGTATGAAGTTACTATCGGTTGCGGAGGGGATTCTTGGCGTAGATAAAAGTACCACTGTAGATGATGTTGAAAAGCAATCTGCAATGGTTTGTCGATTTTTTACTTGTTTTGGTATTTAGGGGGAGATAGGTTATATTTTCAAAAAATACAAAAACAATAAAAAATTCAAAAATCCAAAAACAATAGAAAACTGAAAAAGAGCTTGTGTAAAAAGGGAAAATGATAGTACATCAGCTAGACAGTTGCAGTATGCTAAAGAAATGTAAAGTTTAAAAAGTGTTAAGCAGTCTCGCTGATGATATGCCGATAGGTTTTTACACATTTAGTAAGTTTGTTTGGGATATAAACCTAAATCATTACTTGCTTATTACGTGGGGAACATCTCTCGGATATATAGGTAACCCCTGAAATCTTGTTTGAAAGACTCTATTTCTGACATACTAGGTCTTTGTACATGATGATATCTGGGGTATTATACCAGGACTTATGATTTTGCGGGAGCAATAGCCTAGTCCTCGTATAATACTTTGCACTGCTTTATTCATAAAGCCCACCCTCAGCATAAAAAATGATGAAACATTGATAGATGCTAATCATGTGCTGTTGAAAAGAAGATCCCCAAGGGGGACCCACCTAAAGTCGAGCCATCATCTCTCTGATTGAACGAAAGTTCTAGCCTGAGCTCTCATGGCTTCGCATTTACCCCTTACAGATATCATTAGTGTGCACTCACCTGTAAGACTGAATATAGAAGTCTGGATACGGGAGTATATTCTGAGGTGGTACATGCGTATAAGTTAAGATCTTAAAACACTAAATTCGTATCCTGAACAGATTGAAATTTGTGTGAAAGCTTAAGAGGATCAGTATATCGACAATCTAAGCGAATTGTTTAATTCTGAGTATGAAATCAAAGCTTAACGGTACTTGTAGCTTGTTGGTAGCTGATATGATTCCCTAACACGCTCACCAAAAATATGTTTGTAAATAGTTTACATTTACTGTATTCCATTTCATTTCAGTTTAACATTTAAAACCCAAAAATATTTCATAGCTTTTTAGACTTAAACTTTCTTAAAATCCCAAAAAGATTTTACATTTCTGCTTTGTTTTCATCGACAAACCAAAGTGGAAAGCTGATCTTCAGACTCGCAGTTTGAGACAGATGCAGGAAGTTTCTGAGCTGGACAGATGAGTTGGGAGCTTATCATGTTAAACCTGATAAAATGAAAAGTCAAAACAAGTTCATTAAGTTGAAACTTGTAATTTTCAGAAAAATGTTTGAAAACGTTTGAACAAAACGTCAGTATGCTTCGTTTCGGGTCAACCAAGGTCATTAAGTTGGACTTGGTAGACAAATTAAGTACCTAGGGTCATTAACTTGAACCTAGATACTTAAGTGGATTCCTAAAAACTGATAAAATCAAAGTCAAAAAGTCAAAAAGGTCAAACAAATGAGAATCAAAGAGGTGAACTTGGCTTGGGCGGCAATCTGATCGAACAACTGTTCGATCGGACATTAATCCGATTCAAGACACACTATAAATAGAGGGTCAACTGTTCAGTCAAAACTTTCACTCGTTCGATCGACCACCCTATTCTCTCTCACACTTTGTCTCATTTGATCTGATTTCTTCACACTCTCTTTGCACAAGTACATTAGATCCTTGGTTTGCTCAACTTTCATAATGGCAAAGGTAAGTTTTTCATGCTAAATCTGATTAATCTTGATGTTTGTTGTCTGTTCTGTTCAACTTTCATAATGGCAAAGGTAAGTTTTTCATGATAAATCTGATTAATCTTGATGTTTGTTGTCTGTTCTGTTCGATGACGTCATAGTCGGTGCTTAAATGATAGATCTAAGTAGATTTAGGACGTTTTGATGAGATTTGAACACTAGGTTTTGTTTGCAATGGTTAGATCTATAGATTAACCGGTTCAATTTGTATCATAACATGATTAAATCTAGCAGATCTGAGTTTACATCGTGTCGGCAGTCGGTTAAGTTTTTGTTAAATTAATCCTTGATTAGGCCGAGATAAAACACAATAAATATAGGGTTTTGATCGCGATGAGATTCTCTACATAGATCTATGTTCAATTTGAGGATTTGTCTGAGAAAAATTTCATGTTCATGTTTGTTCTTGAATGTTCTTGAAACGAGGTGCTGACCGATCGGACAGCAGTTCGATCGGGTGACCACCTGATTCCTTGTTTGAGTACTTGATAAATTTTCTAAGTGTTTGTATCTAAGAATCTGTGCCTAAACTGTTAAAATGTTTGATGCTATGAATCATGTGTCTCTGTCTATCAATCATGCCATGAATAGGATGGAAATCCGGCCGGACAGCATTGCAATCCGATCGGACAGCCATCTTATCCACATCACTATGTTGAAATTTGTGCTTTCTTGTCAAATTGGCATTCCGTTCGGACAACATTGCAATCCGATCGGACAGCCACTAAATGACAAAATCCTTCATCTGAGTGGCAAGTCGTTTGGACAGCAATGTCATCCGATCGATCAGCCCGTTTATCCATATGGTCATGTCTTGAAAACTGTGCAAAGTGGCAATCCGTTCGGACAACTTTTGCAATCCGATCGGACAGCTACTAAAAGACAAAACTCTTCAACTGTTTCATGTTTGCCAAAAGGTCTAGTGGCAACTCGATTGGACAGCACTCCGATCGGGTGGTCATTCGATTCATATGCTGATGACTTGTTTGACTTTCTTCATTGCACAAGATAGGCCATCCGATCGGACAACAATGTCATCCGATCGGACAGCCATCCGATTCTGAATACTAGCACACATAGAGTGTTCCAGAGTTAGAAAATTTTGAATTTTTCAAAATTTTCATAACTCATCCTTTATGTCTCAAACCCTATGCAAATGATTGATAATGAATATTTTTGCAGGGAAAAGGAAGACTGGGACAAGGGTCACAATGTATACTGTTTATTAGATGAAGATCATACAAAAGGAACTGTGGTTGAGGAAATAGCTAAGTTTTTAAGAGAGAGCAGGATTGGGAAAGCGTTAACTGATAAAACCATTGTGTATGAATCTCATGTGAGAACTTTCTGGAACTCAGCTAGATACGAAGAATATAAAGCAATTTTATTATGGTCTCGATGTGAAAGTACATGATTAGCATTTATGGGATTACATTAAGCAGCAGGCCAAGAATGGTTATCCTGATTGGAAGCCGCAACGTCCAAAACAGATCGTGACTATATTAGAAAATGGAGAAAAAGACATAACTTTGGATGTTAAGCCTCCACGATGTTTGAAGAACATGCCTCTTAGAGCAATTGAGCAAGATTTTCATGATTTATTCGAAGGCTGGCTTTACAATGAAACAACGGCTGAGGCAGTAATCTCATTATTCGACAAGTCCACTGGAAAGTCTCGAAGAATCAGTATTCTGGATCCAATGTGGCTTGTTAACTGTTCAAAGAAAGATATCGACTGCTTGTTCTACAACAAGATTGTATATGAGAAAAGAGACAAAGAACAAGCGTTGCAGTATCAAACGATCGTGGATGTGTGTTTTGCCCAAGACATCAACTCAGGAAGATATTGGAAGATGAAATGGAGAGATCTTGAGATTGATGAATTCCTGAAAAGATACAAGCGCAACCAGAAGTTTAAAGAGATTGCTGAAAGTGCAGCTGAGCTTGGAAAGTGCAAGTTAGGAAGATCGATACCAACGGATCAAACGCCAATCGAGAAAGAAGAAAACAAGATTCCCAAATGGGATCGGAAGCGTGATGGTGATCCGGTATACAGGAAATGGTAGATCGAGGAAGGAAGGCTCATAAGGCAAAGAATGTTATAAGAAAGAGCTGGAAAGCGAAGACAGAGGGCCAAAGAACGAAGGCGTAACAGGAAGGATTGAAGACTATGCTGGAAGGAACTGCAACTACATCCGAGGGGGAGTCTGTTAGTTCATACGTCTGTAGCTTCCGTCAGCATTTAGTCATATTTTGTATGTTTATGTCCTTTGTGAACAATTATGTATTTGTATGTATGTACATAGTTAGTCAACTCAGGATATGGGTCTTGTATGTTAAAGTGCTGAACTTTGATTGTATAGTGTCACCCGATCGGATGGGCCATCCGATCGGACAGCACTGTTATCCGATCGGACAGCAGCCATGTCATCCGATCAGACATCACTTAGTGAGATCCTGAGTTGCCTATAAATACCCAGTCAGGGTACGTTATTTAGAACTTTTGTCACTTTAGGAGAACTCTGTCAAGTCTGACTTCTACTGGCACTTTCATATCAGTTGAATAGAAAGATCAGACCGTGTTTAAGCGTTGAATACTTTGTCGTACATCTGTGATTTGATCCAATGGATTCCGCACATGGATCAAAGTCGATTCATCTAAGTTCCTGACGAACAGATCCTTTACGAGGGACCCAACATCTTGTGTACTGGCCAGGTACACAATCCACATACTAGTTTCGTGTCTTCGTGTAATCACCACCTTATGTTAGAAGAATTAAGTTTCGGCACGTGTATCATTTTCAAAAATTCATAGCCATATCACTATTATGTTTCCTTTAAAATTTTCTTTCACTCGCTTAATTATACCACTTCATATGCCCACACGTTAAATTTACGCACCTAGGGTCCATTTGCCTTATCACTTGCCTTGATGCCGGTTCTAGACCGCATTCTCGGATCATCCTTTCCAAGCAATTATGCTTACCTTACACATAATATAACCATTAGTTTCTTCATATGAATGCATACATACACGTTTTCATTCCATTTCTACCTTTAGATCTTGATCGAGTCCTGGATTGTACGGGTTCCTTATCATAAGAGCACACAGGTTTGAGTTCAAGTACCTACCCTCTCGTACTTGATTCTCTCAAACCAGGGCTCTAATACCAACTTGTAAGACCCTAACACGTTTTTGACAACAAGTCGCAGCGGAAGTTTATGCCATAAAATTTCTTTCCTTATAAATACCTTGACTTACTTCAAATTTCATTTTAACATAACTCTTTCGCAGAAAATCATCAATCGACTCATTTACAATTAAAAACATAACATGAGTTTACTACATTACATACACCAACGTTCGCATACAATCTGTCTTGTGACTCGGTCCTCGATCTCTATTCCTTGATGATCCTCGTGACTCGTACTACCTGCGCTCACCACATAAAATTCATAACATTAGTATGCATTATAAACATACAAGATTTATTCACATTTACTTTTTGTTCCGTTAACTCTTTACATCCCAGCTTTCCATCTGATCATACAATCCGTGATGAGACTTCTATGCTATTCCTGCGTTACACTTCATTCACAAGGTACACTATTAATAATGTCGATACTCGATCGTATTGAAAACTTGCGTACAACCATGCATACTTACTTGCTTACATGCATACATACGCACCCACATACATACATACTTTCAAGCATAACTACAAATTTGTATACGTTAATACATAACTACTTCCATACATACCAACAATCCTACATACATACATACACACACACACACATACATACATACATACATACATACATACATACATACATACATACATACATACATACATACATACATACATACATACATACATACATACATACATACATACATACATACATACATACATACATACATACATACATACATACATACATACATACATACATACATACATACATACATACATACATACATACATACATACATACAAATCCTCACCCATGTCTACATCTCCTAAAACATGAAATAAATCAGTTATACTTAGTGTATAAGCGTTTAAAAACAGTCAAAATAGGTTCGCGTTGAATATACAATTAAAATATGATTTTCAACATTCTGGAGCCCGTGGCATCGCGCGACGGCCTATGGCCTTCGCCGTCGCGTCGCGCCACCCCCCTTTTTAACAGAATGTTCGCAGCTGTTGCTGCATATTCCCAGCATAACTCAGTTTTACGGAAACGGGCATAACTTTCTCGTTTTTGATCCGTTTACCCGATTCTTTTTCCTACGTGATCGTAATTTAATTCTCCATTACATGGAGTTAACATCTGACATCCAGATTAACAAAATTTTAGACTTTTAAGCTATCGACTTATCACCTTTTTACTAAGTTTTGACCCATTCATGCATTTATCAAAATAATCTGTTTATTTGACCTCAATTTCTCATGAGCCTTATAATTTCAACGTTGTTTATCATAAAAGATTAAATTCTTGGATGTCTTGCATCCTCTTAACCCATTTCCGCTAAAAAGCCTATTTTGACCCGTTATGGGTATTTACGCATTAAATGGTCTATGACATACAAAACCATACTCTTCGCTTTCACACATGACCAAAACATTACTCTAATCGATTAGCTTGTTTCCAATTGACATTTAAGGTCGTTTTCCCGATATACCTATCAAGGGCGTTTTTGTCAACATTGCTCAATCCTTTACAACCAAGGACTTCATCACATATTTAACCAATCCTACCACTTAACTACAACTCTAACACACATACCTTGCTCGGATCAAAGCTAAGATCCGTTTAATACTTCATCCACCATGTTAGATGATAGCAACGAAATCCTTCCACTATTCATTCTGTAAATTCGTAATACTTGCCAAACAATTCATTAGTCGGTATTACCAAATGGTGATATCTTCACCATTTGGCTCATTTAGTCTAAATGCCCATTTCGTCCTTATGAGATCTTTACTTAGTCATTATTCCCTCCATGTAACTTATCCCTTCATTAACTCGTAACTAAAATTACCATACTACCCTTTTTACCCTTTTTTACCATGAAACTTAGTCTCTTACCAGACCACATGTTCCGACCCGTATCAAAACTTATCGGAACATCATACTTCACATATTCACTTACCATGTTCATAATCTATTCAATGAGTAGATATTCTAATACGAATAAAAAGGGGTAAGCTTTACTTACCTAACATCCAAATATGCTTCCCGTGCGCATTAGTCCCGATTGACCCGCTTCTTTCCCAAGCTTCCATGTCGCTTATCAAGCATCAACTATCATATATCATTCTCAAGATAGTTAACTTATTTATCATTCATCACAACCTTTTCATCACACGGATCTTATATTAGGTTTATCATTTAACCTTGTAACATGCTAATTCATCATTTTTTATCCAATTTCTTTAAACATACATACACATGTATGATTTTCAAACATCATTAACACAAGTATATCATTACTTCTATCATATCATCAAAACCCACTTCATAACTACTTTGTTAATCACTTACAAGTGATCTAATCTCAAATTCCTCATAAGTTCATCATACATTTGGTGTGTATACTGCCTCCTAAGCATAGTATACAACTAATTCATGCATATTCTTCTAATCTCACATATAATTCATCAAATTCTTCATTCTAATCAACATGAATCATCCATACATAAACATCGACCTACTAGTATTACATTTCTTTCAATCCCTCTAACAAGAATCCATCATATATATCAAAATACATCAATAATAAGCAAGAATTTGGACATGGATGATTTACCCATTTCATCATCTTCACCATAACAAACGGGTTTCACCCTTAAACATCAAATTAACCTAAACCATGCATAATCCATGTTCTATATGATGATTCTAACACACACCCGTTCTCAATTTCATACAAATTCGCAACTTACATTATAACCCACTTCGTGAAAGATCACCAATCTAACTTTTAAGACATACCTTATGATCCCCTCGTGTAGGTGATCATTAATCCGTGTTTATTCATGAATTTAGACCTCGATTCACCCTTCAATTTGATGATTCTTCATGCTTAGGGTTTCTTGAGCTCAAGGAGCTCCTGCTCGTTCTAGAACACACACGATTTGTGTGTTTGTGTGTGTTTTTCATATATTAAATTCAACTTTTACTTTGGCCCACTTTAGTCCCTCAAGTTTGCCACTAAATAATATTGGCACAACTATCATCCTTTAATTGCTTTTACCACATTCCTAACTAGGTCAAATAGCCTAGTTGTTTATTTCATGATATACCATCTCAGAACATTTACCGAATATAAACATTCGGGTTTTGGGGTGTTACAGTATCTCAATTTACAATATTAAATAACATGTTATATAAACGATCTCTTGCAGGTCCATATCTAAGGTGCATTGAGGATCCTGAAATTCAAGAAGTCCTAAAGGATTTTCATGAAGAGGATTGTGGAAACCACACTGGGGGCAGGGCATTGTTCTCAAGGATCCTTAGGACATGATACTATTGGCCTACTATGAAGAAGGATGCTGTGGATTATGCCAAGAAATATGATGCTTGTCAGAGACATAGCAATATCCTTCATCAACCAGCAGAGCTCCTGCATCCTATATCCTCTTCTTGGCCATTCATGAGATGGGGAATGGATATTGTTGGTAAACTTCCCAAAGCACCAGGAGGAAAAGTGTTTATGCTTGCCATGACTGATTACTTTTCCAAGTGGATAGAAGCTGAAGCCTTTGCTCAAGTCAGAGAAAAAGAAGTGATATCCTTTATTAAAAGAAACATTATTACCAGATTTGGTATTCCCTCTGAAATTGTTTGTGATAATGGATCCCAGTTTATTGGGAGTAGAACCACTAACTTGTGTGACAGCTGGGGGATTAAGATGATAACATCAACACCAGTCCACCCACAAGCTAATGGTCAAGCAGAATCATCAAACAATATCATCATCAATAACTTGAAGAAGAAGCTTGGATCCAAGAAAGGAAAATGGGCAGAAGAGCTACCTTATGTGCTATGGGCTGATAGGACAACTCCCAAGAATGCTACTGGCCAGACTCCATTTTCTTTAGTGTTTGGAGCAGAATCAGTGATCCCTACAGAAATGGTGGTTCCTACTGCTAGAACAAGCATCCGTGATCCTGAAGGAAATGCTGAGAACTTGGTTCAAGACTTGGATACCATAGAAGAACTCAGGGATTTAGCAAGGATAAGATTGGCTAGCTATCACCAAAGGATGGCCGGTGCCGACAACAAGAATGTCAGGATCAGAAAGTTTCAAGTTGGTGATATGGTGTTGAGGAAAGCATTTCAAAATACCACAAATCCTACTGATGGCAAATTAGCACCAAAGTGGAAAGGCCCCTATCTTATTGAAGCTGAAGCAAGAAAGGGGGCATATCGATTATTAACAATGGAGGGTGATTTGCTACTAAGAGCTTGGAATGCTGTCCATTTGAAGAGATACTTCTTGTAATAAGGATCCAGGATCCTTAGCCGTCTTCATATTTGGTATACAATAAGGATCCTTAGAGGATATATGATCCTCAGTCTGGTAATGATCTGATTCTATTTTATTTAATCATTTAATTTATTTTATTACGAGGAGAAGGATCCAGGATCCTTTACTCCTTTTTCACTAAGTTCTGAGTTTTGCAGAAGATTGATGCATCCTTGACAAAGGATCAAGTATCCACAGAAGTCTCCTAAGTTTCATGGGCTTGTCCCCAGTTTTTTGGGTTTATCCCCAGTTTTGGGCTTATCCCCAGTTTAAGGTATCCACTACCTTCGCCAGTAGCGCATGATGATCTTGGTGCAGTTCAAGGCAATGGGACCAGTACCCGCTTTAGGGGCTGACAATTTCATTGTACTGGCTGTATCCAGGATCCTACATATAATGGTGGACGTACCATACATCTGTTCCTAAGGTTTCTAACGTTTTCACGTTAGCTAAGGTTTTGGCATTTTCATGTCACCAAGTTTGGATAGTCGCCGGTGAGGGCCATACTCCAGTTTACACAAGATCCTTTGGGCTTGTCCCCAGTTTTTTGGGCTTGTCCCCAGTTTTTTTGGGCTTGTCCCCAGTTTTTGGGCTTGTCCCCAGATTGTTGGGCTTGTCCCCAGTTACTAACTCTTCTCTTATATTGGCTTAGTCCCAAGTTATGTTCAATTTCAGGTTTCCAAAGACTAACTCTTCTCTTATATTGGCTTAGTCCCAAGTTTTGTTCAATTTCAGGTTTCCAAAGCGAAACAGTTAAGGATCCTTGATCCTAACCTGTTACCTAGGGTTTGTCTTTTGGTTATCTCGATTGTAAGTATCAAAGATTTAGGATCCTAACTCGGATTCTTAGGTATGATCCTTATTTACCTTCATGTTATTCTTGATTTATTTAAGTTACCCTTATTCTTTGACAACAGGATACATGATCCTAAAATTACATCATTTTTTTTGAAATTTTTTATTATAGGATATTTGATCCTTGATCATATCCTAAACTATTTGACATAATCTAATATATATTTTTTTTCTTCATTCTTAACTTGTGAATTCAAAAAGATTGTATCATAACAGTTGAAAGGTAAAGATATACAACATTAACAACTCAGAATAGCCAAAAGATTAAGGTTTTATTTATTTATCAAAAGTTAAACCCTTCAAAGGTTGTCAAAATTACCTACCCCAAGCAACTACCAGCAATACGTGGCCCGTCCGCTTGGGTAGGTAAAGGGTGTCCATGATAATAAGTTCTAAGTGATGCAGGAATAGAAAGACGGTAGGATAACAACGGTTTCATCCCCCAAACAGAGGATCCCTCCACCAATTGTTATCCTACCTATTGTTCAAAGGATCAGTGATCCTTAAACCTAAAACTATTGTTCAAGTACAGACCATTGTTTTAAAACATCAACAACAAAAAAAACCTTAAACCATAAAAAATGGGCTCCGGCCACGTCTAGAAATTTCCATCATCGCCCATTGTTGCAGCCTACACCTTCGCTGCATCACCACCAGCCGCTGCCTCCTCAACCTGATCCTTCAACCCGCTGCTGCCAGCTTCAATCGCCAGAACCTCTTCAGCCTCTTCTTCATCATCTAGCTCGGCCAGCTTGATCTTCCAGCCTTCTTGGTCCCAGGCAGTCCTGTCAAAGTTAGGATCCTCTGCCTCCTTTGCTATTTGAAGTTTGATCTTGAGCATGGCTATTGTGGCAGAAAGTGTGGCTCCTTCCATCACCTCCTCCTTCTCCTGTTTAGCCCTGATTTGGGTCATAACCAGCTCTTTCTTCTCTAGAGTGAGGTCCTTCTCGAGGTAGGAGATGGTCTTATCCTTAGCCAGGAACATCTTCTGGAAGTCTAAGTGCTTTTGCTCAGCCTCTTCAGCATATGAATCCAAGAGCATCTGGATCTCAGCAAATTTCTGCAAAAGAGAAACACATGTCAGGATCCGTTATCCTCAGTATGGGAAGATCAGATTTAAGGATTCGGGATCCTTACCTCAGAGACGTATTCTTCAAACTGGTATTGGATGAGAGGCAGGCCTTCAAGAGTCTCAACAGTTTTCCTTTTCTTTCCACCCTTGCCCTTTGTGCTGGCACCCTTAGGATTTGGGATGCTGGGACTAGCAGTAGGTTGTTTCTTGGCAGACTTGGAGGAAACATATGCATCAAGATCACTGACACTGAACCGAGAAGCTGATTTTGAAGATTTTCCAGCGCCTACAAATGCCAAACAACAGATAAGTGTTCATATTTTTCATTCATGTTAACATTCATCCATGTATACATATATTCAAATACTTACTAGACATTGTGAAGGAACCGGAGGATGCTTCTTCTGAATCCTTGGTTTTAGCTTGAAATGTCCTCATAGCGGGGTCAAGCCTCCAGAAGGCAGCGAGTCTTTCTTTTGTTGCAGGGGAATCTAGAAGATGAGAAACTAAGATAGCTGCACAATAGAGACAGAAAAAAGGATCAGTTATCCTTAAAAGAGACAGAGTCCTCCTATGATCCTTGTATAAGGATCCTATATCTTACCATGGGTGGTCCACTTTTCGGGAAGGTCTTTCCCGTCCGGAATAGAGTCCCTCCTAACAAAAAGGAAACGATTTTTCCAGTGGGTATCATTTTTTGTGGTCTTAAGGATTGGATGGGGCTGACCAGGTTTATGCTTGAACAAGAAACGGTGTGAACCATGGCTAACAAGATTGTATAACTCAGCCAATTCCAACATTCCTATTTCTATACCTTCCTGCTCTATGATGTTTTCCAGAGTATACAGAACTCTCCACATCATCGGCATGGCTTATATGTAGCACATGCCGGTGAGTGCAAAGAGGGATTGGGTAAAAGCAGGGAAAGGATAAGAGAATCCTATCAAGAAGGGGGTGGCTGGAAAAGTGACCCAGGTGTCGGAAATACAGTCACTCTTCAGTGAAGAGTCAAAAGATTTGAAGACAACCTCCACCGAGAAGCAGTGACGGATTCGATCGATTTCGGGATCGGTAAAACGGCAGAGTTCTGCCAAAGGGTTTTGGATGATGCCTTGACTCCTCAAAGGACTATCCTTCTTGGGATCCTTGGCTGGTGAGGATCGGAGAACCATTTTCACCATGGATGCTAAGAGAAAAGAAGATCGGAATAGAAGGATTTAGAGAGAAGGAAGGAGAGTGTACCTGATTAGTCTCCGGATGAGGATTTAAAGGGAGAGTAACGCACGAATTTAAATGCCTCTTGATCCTTATCTCTAACTCTGAATTTATAATGATGATTTGCAGATAGTCATGTCGCTGACGTCAGTTTTGCAACGGCTAGTTCGGATATAACGGCTATATTTACGTTAGCTAGTTCGTTCGAGATAAGGCAGAAAAATATGACTCATTAAGTTGTATTTTATTCCTCATATTTTGGGGGCAATTGTTAGGGATGGATTTTCTAAACCTAAGGATCACGGATCCTTAAGTGCAGCCAGGATCACGGATCCTCAATTCTGTTTGAATTAAGGATCCTCAGAAGACGTTGCAGGTTTAAGGATCTAGGATCCTCATTATTATCCTTACACTAACGGTTGTTTCCACTATATTTGAACTTGTTTACAGGGATATTCACATGGGACTTAGTCTTGCCGAGATTCCAGGAGAATATGCTCTATTGTTCTGCACGTGCATGGCTTGTATGACCGTTATGGAAGTCGTGGGAAGCTAGCACAATTTGCGGATTGTTTGTTATTTAGATTATTTCCATTTTATAAGGGGACAACGAGCTTGAATAGTTAGAACAAGTTAGCAAACACACACACTCAAAAACTCTCTACAACATATTGGCGATTTCACATTTTTTGCACACTAGTGATCCTTGTAACAAGCTTGTTATCATCCCGATTTGTAACCTTTACTTGTTTAATATAGTTGGTGATCCGTAGTTTCCATCACCCGAGGTTTTTTATGCCAGAGATCATATATTGATCAAGGGCTTTTTCCTCGTATAAATCCTTGTGTCTCTTGTTCATTTCATTTACAAGTTGTTCGTACATTCGTTAATTCATTCAAGCATCACACCTCACAAAATAAGATTTGGTTGCATTATCCTAGTCTGATTTTTGACCAAAACAGTATGAATCGTGAATTTGCTAATTTAGAAGAGCATGGTGTTCGTCTCGTAGTTGACAAGATGAGGTGGTGGCGGTAGGATGTGGTGGTGGTGGCGGCGGCAGGATGAGGTGGTGGTTAGGTTATGAAATTTGGGAAGATGAAGTGTAAATGGGTTTTAAATAAGAGAATGAATTGACCAAAATACCCTTAGGTGAATAAACTTAACTAATTTTTTTAACCTGGTTAGTGCTAAAGGACGTAGAGTGTAACGGGTTTTGCAAATAAAGGATTATGGCTGTAATTATTGAAGTTAAAGGTTATCCGTTGCAATTTGATACAAACATAAAGGACGAAAAGTGTAATTCACCCTACTTTTAATCAAAAGTTTATCTATTTAGGAGGTGTTTGTTTTTTCTATCAAACATCTTCAAGGGAGCTTATTACGGCATAGATTCTTATAGTTATGGATCATGTATCCTGAAGCATAGCCTGGATCACTTATCCTTAGTGGATGGTGCAGGAACTCGGAGGATCAAGGATCTTTAACATTACTTATGATTTCTAACAATTGTCACGTTTTTAATGCTTATACATAGGTAATGGACGACATGGACTTAGTCTTTGCTGGAATCTTGTCGAATATGCTTCATATAGAGCACGTGCTTGATGAAAAATAACCGTTTTCGAGAACATGGGTGACTTGCATATTTTTTTCGATAGTTAGTTACGTGATATTTTCTATCTTTAAAGGGGAAAACGAGCTCATTTTTAAGTGGTAGTCGAAACAACACACAAAGACACATAACACTCTGATACTCAATCATAAAAAATACACACTTTAGCAAATCATTGTATTGAGCTCGTTGTCTTCCGAAGTTGTATAAGGATCATTATTATTGTTTGTGCAATATACTTGGTGATCGGTAGTTTCCATCACCCGAGGTTTTTTATGCCAGAGATCATTCATTAATCAAGGGATTTTTCCTCGTATAAATCTCGGTGTTCATCATTGATTTCATTCCATATTCATTCATCATACTAAGCACTCAACCTCACAAAAATCAAATTTGGTTACATTATCCTTGTTGTGATTTTTGACCAAAACAGTTTGGCACCCACCGTGGGGAAATTGGTGCTTCGTCTTTGAAAATCTTGTTCAATTCATTCATTTCTGTGCATTACCTTCAACCACATGGCTTCTCAGGGAAAAACTACTTCAAGTTCCATGTCGACGGTCACGTCATCACAGTGCATTCCACCATTGCCTCCTGCTATCTCTGCATCTCAGAAGAATGCTGAGAATGCTCCGAAGAAGCCAACCCCCGTTTTCACAAAACCAACTGTTGTTTCTTCCTCTACACCTACTAACAGTGATCTTTATTCTTTGATTTTGCAGATGAGAGGATACATGCAACAGCAGGAAGAAACTAACCAAAGGATTCTTCGAGAGATTGATGAAATCAAGAAGCAAAAGAGACCAGCAGAAGATCAGTCTCCATTGGTGTCCAGGTCGCTGAATATTGCCACTCCATCATCAACAATCCAGTTTTCCAAAGGATCCAATGTCTAGATTCAAGGATCCTCCAACCTTTAGCATGGATCGCTAGCAATGACGCAGCCTCAAGGATCCTATATCCTTCGGCAAGGATCACTGGAGTCAGCTCAGCCTCAAGGATCCTTCCACCAACCCGGAGGATCATAGGGAACATACTAGCCTCATGGATCCTACTTCCAGCATCAAGGATCGTCATCTCAAGTTCAAGGATCCATGGATTATCCTTCAAGGCCTTCTATACCCATGTATCCTGGATCCAACATCTTTCAGGATCAAGGATCCTCGAGGAGTCAGTCATCCAGAAGTTTTGAAAAACATGAAGGGGATTTTATCCCTATGCAGACCATTACTTAATCTGGTCCTACTATTGCACCAGACATGTCTTATCCTGGATACACTTCTGTGATACCGATTCTAAATCAATCAGGAGGTAACCATTACAACACATCTTTTGATGCTAACTATGGTTTCATGCAGGATGCAGGGATCAACCATGCCATGGCCAGAGAGTTACAAAAACTCAAGGATATGATATCCAGCGTCCCGAGAGTGGCCAAACCCATTCCTGAGATTCCAGATGGAGGTCATAAATTGTCTCGCTTTGCACCTCCTGTTATGGGTGATTTTCTGCTCATATATCCCGACTGATATTCTGACTTTGTTTGTTTTATTATGACCAGGATTCTGAATCAGGATACTGGTAACATCCTGGAATGATATCCTGGTAGTAACTAATTAACCCACGTGCAGATTGAAAGGTGCAAGTCTTTAACGTTCGAGTGGACTTCTTCTCCTCAAGACTCTGGCAAATCAGTTAGATTATGGACGTTGAAGCCGGAAGACGTGGACTACAACGTTCACATATGGAATATTCGCTGAATCCCGGAATAATAGGCTAGTTAGTTAGTTTCTTTTACTATAAAAAGTATTCATCGGATCAGATTAGGGACACACAATCTTTCATACACTTTTTCTATCTAGCTGCAAACAATCACTACACACTTACACTTGTACTCAAATTGCATTGTAACACTTAGTCGATCCGCATCATATCCTGCACTGTATCCTAACATTTGAAGTAATAGAAGAACAAGGCAGCTGCGATTGTCAGCTCCCGAGGTTTTGTGTCGGTGATCTAGATTGATCAAGGGCTTTCCTCGTACATCCTGTGTCACCCTTAACATTTTTGCTCATTGTTTGATCATAAATACAGCTCAATATCCTGAGCCGTATCCTAAAACTGTTTTTGCAAACAACGTAATTATCACATTTTTTGAACACATTCTTTCAGCACACTACCTCACTTAACTAATTTGATCACTTAATTGATTCGGTAATTTTTGACCAAAACAATTTGGCGCCCACCGTGAGGCAAGTGGTGCTGTTTCTACTAAAAGCTTTTGCAAAATCATTACTTGGTTTTCTGTTTTCAAAACCTTTTGCTACACTATTTTCAATGGTCTCGAGATCAAACATAAGCTCTTCCACCGTGTCTGCTACAACCTCTGCAACAATTGGTTCGGTGCTTCCACCACCTCCTCCGAGAACCCAAGCCTCTTCACTGCCTCAGGATGTTATCCCAGCTCGCAACATTCAGGGATCCACTCCTGTTTTGGCCTCTAATGAAGAAATTCTAAATTTGTTTGGTAATGTACAGGAACAGATGAGGCAGCAGCAGGAGACCAACCAGATGCTGATGAGAGAGATACAACTCTTGAAATCCAGCTCAAGCAGGCCTGCTGAGGATACTGTTACTCCCTTGCAACCCAGAGCTTTGAACTTTAGTTCTGCAGTATGTACTGAAGATAACAGGGGGAATATTGTGCCTAGCCATTCCCAGAATCATACTCCTGAGATACCCTCTTCAGTCAGGGTGTCAACTATGAGAAGCTCAGGATACGCTTCATGATATGGCCAGAATCCTTAGACTGGTAACGTATCTAATAATAATAATACTTTTGCTACTAACGGTATTGGATCTTTGCATTTTCTAGGGAGCTTTAGAAATTGAAGGACATGATATCCAATGTACTTGGGGTGGTCCAGCCAATTCCAGAAGTGTCCCAAGATAGCCACATGATATCCCGGTTCATGTATCCCATTTGTGATGCTGAAATCCCAAAAAGATTTCAGACCTCCAACATGAAGCTCTATGACGGAACTACGGATCCTGAAGAGCATATTGCCCAATATAGGGAACGGATGGAAATCAACCCTATCCCTTCGGATCTTAAGGAAGTATGCCTATGCAAGGGTTTTGGTTCTACCTTAACAGGATCAGCCTTAAAATGGCTCTTAAACGTTCCTCCTCACTCGATTACTTCATTTGCTCATTTGGTTAATTTATTTAATAGTCAATTTTCTTGCAGCCAAAGTTTTGAGAAACTAACCAGTGATCTTTACAGGATAACTCAAGGACCTCAGGAATCCTTGAGGGATTATGTGAACAAATTTAGCCGGGAATCCTTAGATATCTCACATCTTGATGTTGCAACAGCTGTGCAGGCTTTCAAGATGGGGTTGCAAAAGGATTCTCAATTTTACTAGGATCTTGTAATGAATCCCTGCAGGAATCTGGATGAAGTTCGTAACAGGGCTTTAAGATATATTCGGTTGGAGGATGACAAAAATATTCAAGAGAGGATGAATTCGTCAACAACCTATGAGTCGACTAACAGGAAATCAGAATCCTCGTATAAACCATATCGCTCTAAGCCATATGGCAGAAATGACAGCAAAAAGTGAATGCTGTTGAAGACGAGGATCCTGAGGAGTATCCTGAGTTGTCTGGATACTGTTTTTCTGTTAATATACCTGAGTTGATGTATGCTACGCAGGGTTTAGGAGACAAAGCAAGATGGCCCTAGAAGAATCAACAAAAAGCTGATTGGAAGGATAAGTCCAAATGGTGTGCCTTCCACCAGGATTTCGGACATGTTACTGAGGATTGCATTGCTCTAAGGAAAGAAATAAGCTATCTCTTGAGCAAGGGATATCTGAAGGATCTCCTGGGAAGAAAGAAGAATAAAGGTCAGGATCCTGAACGAGCGGCATCACTTCCTGCGGACGCCAAAATAATTAACTTTATTTCAGGAGGATCCGACATCTGTGGCACATCATATTCTGCGGCGAAAAGGCACGCGAAGCAAGCCAAAGCAGAGAGGGGAGATAAGCCAACCAGGATGTCAACCCTCACGACTGACAAAGTGATCACATTCGATAGCGATGACAGGGATACCGTCCAGGATCCTCACCATGATGCTCTGGTAATAACATTATATGTTGCTAACCATTTTGTGCTCATGATACTGGTGGATAATGGCAGCTCCGTCAACATAATTCAGCTGGAAACGTTGAAGAGGATGAATGTATCTCTGATGGACATTACTTCAAAATCCACTGTGCTTGTTGGTTTTAGTGGAGAAGCAAGGAATACAGTAGGAGAGATAAAGCTGTCCATGTATGTTGAAGGGGTCAACTCAATGCAACGCTTTTGTTTCATGGACTCCTTATCCTGCTATAATATTATATTAGGTAGGCCTTGGATCCATGATATGAAAGCTGTGCCATCAACCTATCATCAATGTATCAAGATCCCTACCCCTTGGGGAGTAGTCAAGGTGGAAAGTGATCAACAGGAAGCGAAGGAGTGTTATTCTTCTTCGACGAAATCCTCAACAAAGCCTAGTGCAACATAACAATTAAAGATGCAAGGCCAGGATATCATGGAGGCTTCAGAACAGGATGTGAAGAAAGTTATCCTGGATCAGGATAATCCGGATATCTTGGTGCTCGTAGGAAGCAATATCCCTCAGAATGTCAACATTCGCGTGGAAACACGAGGATATGACAGGTATTTCCAAGGATATTATAATTCACAAGCTCAGAATCGATAGGTCTTTCAAGCCTGTCCAACAGAAACGAAGGAAGTTTGCTGCAGAGCGGAACGCAATCATTCAGGAAGAAGTTGAAAGATTATTAAAGAGCAAGATGATTAGGGAAGTGAAATTTCCCAAATGGCTGGCAAATGTAGTTGCCGTACAAAAGAAAAACGGGAAATGGAGAGTCTGTGTAGATTACACAGACTTGAACAAAGCTTGTCCCAAAGACCCGTTTCCTCTACCTCATATTGATTCAATGGTGGATGCTACTGCTGGCCACGAGATGTTAACCTTCATGGATGCCTCCTCAGGATTCCAGCAGATCCAAATGGAACCCTCGGATTAGGAGGATACTGCTTTCATGACACCGATAGGTATTTATTGTTATACTGCTATGCCTTTTGGTTTAAAAAATGCAGGTGCAACATACCAAAGATTGGTGAACATGATGTTCAAAGACAAGCTGGGAGACACCATGGAGGTGTACATTGATGACATGGTAGTAAAATCTAAGAAGGCCGAGGATCACCTCCAGGATATTAAGGGAGCATTTGATATCCTGGACCAATACAACATGAAGCTAAATCCTGCCAAATGCCATTTTGGAGTGGGAGCAGGAAAGTTTCTAGGATACATGGTGACCAAAAGGGGGATAGAAGCGAGCCCAGAGCAGATAAAAGCTATCTTGGATATTAAGTCACCTTCAAATATGAAAGATGTTCAAAGATTAACAGGGCGAGTAGCAGCATTAAACAGATTTATCTCAAGATCCTCGGAAAAATGCAAGGAATTTTATGATATCCTGAAGAAGAATAAGAAATTCGAATGGGGAGAGAATCATGAAGCAGCCTTGCAGGATTTGAAGCAGTATCATTCAACCGCACCTCTATTGATGAAGCCTGAGAACGGTGAACCTTTATCCCTGTACCTAGCAGTATCAGGGAATGCAGTAAGTGCTGTCCTTGTGAAGGATCATGAAGGTCAGCAGTATCCTGTCTATTATGTTAGTAAAAGTTTATAAAATGCTGAAGCTAGGTACTCTCATTTAGGGAAATTGATATTATCCTTAGTTATGGCATCAACAAAACTTAGACATTATTTTGAAACACATAAGATTCATGTTAAAACCAACTATCCTATTAAAAATGTGCTTAGTTACACATTAAGAATTAAACAATTCACTTAGATTGTCGATATACTGATCCACTTAAATTTTCACACAAATTTCAACTGATTCAGGATACGAATTAGGTGTATTAAGCACTTAAACTTATTCATCTGTCCTACCTCTTGAATATACTCCCGTATCCAGATCCCAATATTCAGTCTTACAGGTGAGTATACCTAGATGATATCTGTAAAGGGTTAAATGCGAGACCGTGATAGCTCAAGCTATTGCTTCCGCAAAATCAGAGAGATGACAGTTTGACTTTAGGTATGTTCCCTTTAGAGAATCTTTTCTTCAACAGCACATGATTAACATTTTGCAATGTTTCATCATTTTTGATGCTGAGGGTGTGCTTATATTTCAAACATGCAGAAAGTATTATACGGGGACTAGGCCATTGCTTCCGCATTATCAGAAGTCCCGGAATAATACCCCAGATATCACTAAGCATAAAGACCTAGTATCTCAGAAAGAGGGACCTTTCAAACAAGATTTCAGGGGTTACCTATATATCCAAGTAGTGTTCCCCATGAAACAAGCAAGTTTGAATTTATGTTTATATCCCGAAAAAGTTTACTAAATGTATAAAAACCTATCGGCATATCATCAGTGAGACTGTTTAACGCTATTTAATCATTACAATTCTTTAGCATACTGTACCTATCTACTGATGTACCATCATTTCCTCTTTTTACACAAAAACTCTATTTGAATTCTATCATGTTTTTGCCTTTTTCAAATTTTCAAATGTTTTTGTATTTTCTGACAATAATACTCCCCCTAAAATGCAAAATCATTTAAAAGAAAATTTGACAACCCGATACTGATAGCTTTGTCTCGCCATCCATTTTCTGCTTCACATGCTCTGTTTTGCAGAAAGTATAACGTACCCCCATGATTTACAACACATGGATATTTTACAGTTTGAAAACCGTTTTTCAATCTAGTGAAATTAATCATGTTTGTTCCGCCGTGAGGGTTTCGGCATATTCAAGAAACATATTTTTGAATTTTTGGATTATTTGACAAAATTTAAAAACAAACATATTTTTGATTTTTCAAAATTTTGACAAAATAAAAACATATTTTTGTTTTTTAAATTTTTCAATTTTTAGGGTTTTTGAAATATTGTTTATTTATGTACAAAAATCAAACAAACTCCCTGTTTTAACCAAACCAGGGTTCAGCAACCTCCTCTCCTCGTTGTGCCAGGCTGCTCTGTTTTCCATTTTCACAGTCTTCAGTTTTCTTGAGCACCTGCACATTCAACCATTTAATCACTTGAACAATTTAGCCCAGGTCTGTTGAACCTTAGGCATTTCGACACAATATGCATCATTCAACTTCGGAAAATCTTTGTCATTCTGAACAAAGACTTTTTCAATTTCGGCTTTAATTTTTCCATCATTTACCGGAACAATTTGTTTCTTAGCACTCCAAATTTGACCTTTAGGAGTGCCTCGTTTGTAAAAATTTGAATCTTTTTGAACATTTTGATTTTGAACAACAACTTTTGGTTTCCAAAACTCGTTTGATTTTGTTGTGTCAACAGTTGTTCTCCAACTTTGTGTTGTTCTAAATCTGGGTGTGTGAGAATTCCAGGTCTGTCTAGAATTGAACCTATTCAGATTTGATTTCCAAGTTTGATTCAAAGCAAACTTGTTTGTGTTGTACCTCCAAGTTTGTTTTGAATCAAATCTGGTTGACCTTTGTTTCACATTCTCAGATTTATGTTTCTCAACATTTTCAGACTTCTTTTTCAACTCAACATCAACAGGTTTCAGATTCAGACACTTTCGTGCAAGATGTCCTATTTGATCACATTTGAAACATGTTCGTTTTGAAACATCTTTGACCTGTGGTTGTTGCTTTTTCTTTTGAGCATAGAACTCTTCATTAGACTGTCGTCTAAATTGGAGTTCTTTCTCTTCTTCAGAACTTGTTCCATGAACAAAATTCATCTTTGCCTGAAAATTTGGCGTTTCATTTTTATTTCGACTTTGTTTCTTCTTATAACCCAACCCAGCCTTCATGTTCTTCTTTTTGAAACCAGGTTTACTATAAGAAGTTTTATGACCTTTTCCAGTAAATTTTGAAATTTCAGACTTTTCAATCTCAACCATTTTGAAAACTTTGTCTGAAATCACATTCTGAATCTGAAATACAATATCTAAGAATAATTTGTCCAATCCAATCATGGTATAAACCAATCCTTTTGAATCATCATCCAGATTTTTCTTAGATTTTGAGTTTTTCAGATATCCATCATGAAAATTACCTTCATTTTCATCCTGTGATTCAGATTTACCTGTTTCAACCGACTCTTCTTTCAACACACTTTCAACAACCTTACCTACCACCTCTGAATCACTAGAATCATCAGATTTGGAATAGGTTACGTCAATGTTATCTGGTAATTGATCTACCATGTTGAAAGCTTTTTCCACCTTTTCATCATCATAAAATGCAAACTTTTCCGGTGGTGGAACTTGATGAAACTCTGAGCCAATGCCTTTCTTGTTTTGCTCAGACTCACCATCTCCCGGTTTTATATTGAAAATACATTCAAGCACATATGATGACGAGTGATAACTTTTTAACTTGTTATTATCCTGTTCTAAATCAGCAATCTGACGTTTTAGCTTATCAACATCCTCAATATAAGAATTTATAACTTGTTGCTTTATTTCATAATTTCGCTTAAACGTATTAGTTGTTTCAGAACAGTAATCTAATCTTGATTGAACAAATTTCATTTCACTTTTCACCTTTTCATATGATTCTTTTGTAATGTGATAAGCCAATTTTATTGAATCATATTCTTTTTTCATTTCTTGACAAACATTTTCTTTTTGATCACATTCTTCTGTCTTTTTCAAAACATTTTCTTTCAAAATCTCATTTTCTTTTTCTAACTTTTTACATTTTTCCAAAAGTTTTTCGTCATTATCTTTCAAAACTCTTTCATTTTCTAACATTTCTTTGTATTTATTTTTAAAAACATTTTCAATTTTTGTGAATTCAAGATCTCTTGTTCTGAACTTTTCGTCTTTTTCAGTACAAGCACTACATGGTCTCATGCATTTCATGCACTTTTCAACAGTTTCATTTAAGACTTTAGAATTAGAATTTACCTCAGTGATTGGAACCTTGATGTTTTCTGCTGCATCTGTCTGATCAGCATCTTTCTGCTTCAGTTCAGTTTCACTCTTCTTTTCTTCACCAGTACCAGCATCATCAACAACCTTCGAAATTTCATCCTTCACTTCAATCGAACTTTTAACTTTCTTCTCAGCTTCTTCAACTTGCTGTTCTTTGGTAACATCTTCTTTCACAACTCTTTCTTCTACCTTCTCATTCTCTACTTTCACATCTTCAGCGACCTTCTTCAACTCATCAACCAGCTTTTCAACATTATTCTTCATTCTCTCTTCATCTCTTTTCCTCAAACACGATGTCATGACATATCTTATGTCTTTTTCATGCCTTTTCGCATATGTGTTATCTTTTGTTACATTTGTATAGTATTCGACAGATCGAGGAATTATGAGAAGAACATCATCAAAAATTATGTCCTTCTTGGGAACAACAGGTTCACCTTGTCTGTTAACATAGCACTCTTGCTTCTTATCCCATCTCTTATTGATCACTGCACTTTCATATTCTTCTTGCATTTCATTAATTCTGTTGCTAGCAATGTTTCTCTCTCTGTATGTCTTTTCTGCCAGAATCTCTTCTCTGGTTTTCTCTTTAACCTCAGCAACAAAAACATAATGTTTGATCTTTGATGAACTTCTGCCATGAGCTGTAACTCGATTATCCACACGATCTTCTTCTGGTAGAATTTGACTCCAATCATATCCTTCGTCATCATGAATAACTGCACAAGCTCTTGATTTTTCTCTGGGATTATTTTCAATCATCTTCGGCTCTTCTTTGCTACGGTGATAGATCGCCTTTCGGTAATAATCATCGTTGAAAGGATGTTCATTTCCACCAACTGCAGAATTGTTGCATTCTCTCTTGAAATGACCTTTTTGTTTACATTTGAAGCAGGTCACTTTGGATTTATCAAATCCCAGTTTCGTTGATGGTTCACCGATTGACTGTTTCCCAGTAATCTCCATATATCTCTGAACTCTGCGGATGCAACTTGCCAAACACCAACGAATATCAATGAGTTCCATTTCTTCCGGATCAATCTGGTCGTAGTCTTCTTTGGTTAACTCTGAGTTTCCAATTTTACTAGCTACAAGACCTTAATATGATTCCAGAACAGATGCAAGGAAGCTCATTTGCTGTTTAGCAGAGTTGATACTCATAGCCGGAGAATTTTTCAACTTGAGAGCAATGTTGCACAGTATCTCCTCTGATTCTTCAGAATTAGCTTTTGACGAAGATGAATGATAACCCGGATCATAACTTGATAAGCTTTTCTGAGGTTCTTTTGTCCTCTCACCACTGAATGCTGTTTTTGGTGATTCACCAACTTTCACCGATGGTAAGTTACCTTTGTAATAGAGACCAACATTCTGTTGATGTGAAGAACTGCTCATCTTGTTTTGTTTCTGCAATTCAAGCTCATGAATTTCAATCTTTTCAATTAACACATCGAGAGAAATTGTTTCATACAAAGCATCATTTTTCAATATAAACACGAACGTTTGCCACTGATCAGCTCGTGGTAACGCTTCTATTATTTTGTCAATTATTTCTTCTCTCGTTTTCTCAATCTTAAATCTTTCAAGTTTAATTTTTAGATGACAAAAACGTTCAATCATTTGTCGAACTGATTCACCGTTAAAACTGTTAAACAAATCGAATTCTTTCTTTAACAAAGCAATTTTATTTTTCTTGATTTGTTTACCCCCCCTCAGCTTTAACCCTTAAAGCTTCCCAAACAGATTTTGAAGATCCATCATGTTGTAATAAAGCAAATATGTCATTTCTGATTGATGATTGGATTAAGGAAATCATTCTCTGTTCGGCTGCAAATTCGGATTTATCTTCTTTGGATAAGTTCTTGAGTGGAAGATTTTCTTCTTTATCATCTTTTGGTCTTTCATATCCGAACTCAAGACAGAACCAGCTTTCATGTGCATAAGCTTTTGCCCAGCTAATAAAACGTTCTTTCCACCAAGTATAGTCTTCAATACTTTCGAGCGTTGGTGGTTTTGAATGTGTTCCGTAAAAATTATCATGTTTAATGTTTTCATTGATTGCTTTTGTTATGGTTTTTGGTGTAACAGTTGTAGTTTCGGATGATTCGGACGTGAGTGCATTGTAGAACGTATTGTAGAACTCTTCAGCCATGATGTAAACTTCTTGAATTACCTGGAAACAACAAGCAAACACAATCAGTCTAAACAATATTAAACAACTTGAAACAAACTGACACTCGGTTGATGCGAAATGATCTAGACACGAAATGACTTTGATTCGAAATAACCCTTTCAAACGAAATAGAGATCTTCAAACGAAATGGCAACTCAAACGAAATCACTTTGGTGCAGAATACCCTTTCAAGCAAATTCCAACTTTCAAACGAAATTCCAATTTGAAGCGAAATTACTAATTTCGTGTGGATCTCCCAAACGAAATACCAATCTGGTGCGAAATAAGGCTAATTTTGTGCGGAATAATGATGACTATTTCAAACGAAATAGTGATGATGTCAGCATTTCGGTCCAATTTTTGTCCAATTAATCCAGCAATAGGTCGAATTATGATCTGAAACTTTCAAGGATTCATTAAAACTGTGTTTCGCATGTAATGTGTGAAATTCAATCCATTTTGTCCGTAAAATTTTGTTAATTCTGAAAAAGAAGGTGTAAAAGTCAGAAATCTGATGAAATCAAGCTGAACTCTTCCTCTCGAGCTCTGATACCACTTGTAGGATTGTTGTGCGACCTGAATGAGTCGTTCAGAAAAGCTTATATCCGAATCTAAGGCGGAATTCAGAGAAACGAACTTGTATACAAGCTTGATTCAATTATAATGTCTCTATTATTGATATAACATCAATTTACAACCTGGAGACAATTTGGCAGCACTTCGTTACCAAATCAGAAAAGTTACAAATAAATTGGAGATCAAGGTATTTATAGGTGATGTAATTTCGTGCGAAATAACAAAGTGTTATTTCTTGCGAAATTACCAAAGGTTATTTCGTGCGAAAGAGCACTTTGCTATTTCGTGCGAAATTACCTCAATCACACATAAAACCTATTTTCTTGTACTACGAGCCCTGATCTAACAATCCTATTACATGACTTGATACAAGACGAAGTCAACAGACATATTGCACTAACATCTTACACTCCCGCCTGTAGCGCATGAAAATTTGGGATTTTCCCCAGAATACTTATGGGTTTATCCCCAAGATACTAAGGATTTATCTCCAGTATATTTTAGGGTTTACCCCCTGTAACACAAGAACTGTTCAAACAATTGGAACTCATGTTCTGAAACTTTCTAAGTGTTCAAAAACATTATGTGCAGGGGACATTCCTGCTGAGGCAATTGTGTAAAACTCAGGGGGATCAAATTTGGACTTAGTGCATTGAGTATCTCGGACTGGGGACATCTTCGTGGAAAAATCTACAAAAGGATTGAAGTTTGAGAATAGGGTTACACTCTATTCCTGGTATGACTTTGCTTTTATAAATTCTATTTAAATCATTCGAAACTATATTTGACAAAGCTTAAATATCCTGATTAGGATATATTCTCAGGATATGTTCTCGAATTATATTTTCAGAATATGTTGAGTATTTGGGATATGATGCTTGGGTTAAAAACTAAAATTGTATTCAAACAAGTGTTATCGGAAACAAACTTTGTAAAATAAAAATGAATTGTCCTTTTTCTTTGAAAACTTTATCTGAATTATATGAGTTATAAAAACCCTATTTGACGAAAGTCTTTATAGGATATTTGTGAGTATATTGATCAAGATATTTTTATAATATTTGAATAAGACATATGAAATATTGCACTAAATTTGGAACATTGAAATTCAAACTAAGCAATGTATAACAAAGGACTGTTGGTGCATATGTCTGTCGACTTCGTCTTATATCGAGTCTTGTTTTAGTCTAGTTAGATCAGGGCACGTACTACGAGAAAATGTGAAATATATGGGTAGTGTTCATTTCGCACGAAATGAGAAATGTGCATTTCGCACGAAATAGCAATAGCTATTTCGTACGAAATGACAAGTTCATTTCGTGTGAACAGTTTCGTGCAAAATAGGCTGGCCTATATATACCTGCCTTGAGATTTCATTTGTAACAATTCGATTCCGGTAGCGAAGCTCTGCTGAAGTGTCTCCAGCTTTGTAATACGATCTGATATCAATACAGAGACAGTTTAAAGTGATTTCTTATGCAATTAAGTTGAAATAACTCTGATACGTCTGTTTCCGCCTTTCGTATTGGATAAAACTCTTCTGAATGACTCGTTTTGGTCGTAAAAACGACCCTACAAGTGGTATCAGAGCTCAGGAAGAAGAGTTCTTACCATTTTAGCTGCAAATTTTGTTTTCTACACCTTCTTTTCAAAATTTAACAAAATTTGACGGTTAAAATGGCTTGATTTTCAAATATAATGTGCGAAATACTGTTTTAACTAACCCTAAAAAGAATCAGACCTTAATTCGGAATAAAACTTGATCAAATTGTTCAAAAACTGTTCGAAAGTTCCATTTCGCACGAAATTGATATCATTTCGTTTGAACAGTGCCTTCATTTTGTACGAAATCATTTTTCATTTCGTACGAAATCAACATTTCATTTTGCACGAAGGGTGTATTCGTTTGAAGAGGGTCATTCCGCGTGAAAGTTCATTTCGCTTGAACAAGGTCATTTCATTTGAAAGGGTCCATTCCGTACCAGCTTCATTTCGTTTGAAAAACTGTGTTGGTGAAAATTTGAAAACCGAATCATGGAAAACGAGTTCTACAATGCCTTTGCTAGTCCGATGACTATTACTCAGAGTACGATGCTAGAAAATGAAACAGGGACAACGCAAAAACCGCCTAAGCTCATGAGTATCAAGGGATACAGTGGATGGTCTGAACGTTTTGAGAACTGGGTTCAAGCATATCATTTAGATGCTTGGGAACATACTGAATTTCAATATAGTAGACCAGTAGGGGACAATGGAGCGAAAATTGAAATTAGAAAACTGAGTGTTGAGGAGAAAAAGAAATATAAAGATGAAAAAATGATGGTTAGTCTTTTGCAGCAAGCCATTAAAGAAGACATCTTGATTTTACTTCAACACAACGGAAGTGCACATTCAATATGGAAAGAATTAGAATCAAAATTTCTTGGTAGTCATGAGATGATCAAGAACAAAAAGTCACTTTTGAAGAAAGAATTTGATCTATTCCGTGGATTGAGAACTGAAAACACCAAACAGATTATTGAAAGATATTGCAATTTGGTGAAGAATATGAACAGATTGAACATCAATAAAGACAAAGATGAATTGATTGATAAGTTGGCTGATGCGCTGCCACATGATGTTTGGGGCACGTATCTTATGATGTTGAAAAATAAACCGGATTTTGACAAGATAATGATGAGTAAGTTTATTAAACAACTTGAAGCTCAAGAGATGGAACAACGAAAGATAGCAAGAATGAAGAATTATGATGGAGAACAAGACATTGGTTTGTATTACAAAGGTGGTATTAGTGATAAAACAAACATTGCACCAAAGATTGAAACTGCTTTCAATGCAAAAAGTTCTTCTGAAAGTTCAGCTCAAGGATCAAGTAGCAAAATGGGATTTTCTTCATATCCATCATTTGATGCACATTTCTCAACAACCAAGAGTGGCAAAGTTCTACAATGCAACATTGCACTAAATCTTGAGAACGATCAAAATTACTCGGAAGAAGTAGCTAAAAGCCACATGTCTTTGTTGGTAACTGTGTTAGAGTCATATGGGAGTTTGGTTGCGGGTAGGATCGGAAATCCAATGTTAACAAAAGAGGATTACGATCAGGTTGATGCTGAAGAGATGGAATTAATGGATTATAAAGTGGTGTTTGGCTAGTGTTTTGAGAAGAGCTGAAAAATTTTAACAAATTACGGGAAGAGATGATTTTCGTGATGCAAATGTTTCTACTTTAGGATTTGATAAATCTAAAGTTACTTGTTTTCGTTGCAGGGAAAAAGGGCATTTTAAGAGAGAGTGCACAAATCGTGAAGCAAGTGGAGCTCAAAATCCTTTTGGAAACAATGTCTACTATCGAAAAGCGATTTATCACCAAGTTGCTCAACAGCTGTATCAACAAGAACAACAACAAACTGCACATGCTAGGAAGGTGATTGAAGATTCAAAGAAAGCGTGTCTTGTTAATCAAGATGATGGAAGTACATCAAAAGATTTTAGTTGGAATAAATATATTTCGGCTGATAGTAAAGCATGTCTGATAGATCAAGATGAAGAAAAGCTTCCAGAGGGTTTCAGTTGGAACGATTTCAATTGGGATAATTATGATCCTAACAGAACTTCAGATCATAAAGCTTTTGTTGCTCAAATTGTGAAAGATAATGGTGAAAACTATACTACTGATGATTATTGGGCAGAGAAAATAAGAAAGTATTTAGCCAAGAAAGATGAGAATGTTGAAGAAGAGGTTAGTGTGATAAAGAAGCAGGATAAAGAAATTCCAGTGTTTGAGATAAAAAAGGAAGCTGTTGCAGAAAAAGTGTCTGAGAATTGTGAAAATTGTGAGACCATGAAGAAACAAAACAGTGAATTGATTCACAACATGAATAGGCTGAAAGAATCATATGATGTCTTAAACAAAACAATGAATCAATACGACTAGTCAAGAAGTGAACAAGCTACAGCCATGAAGACTCTCAATGGAGCATACATGATAAAGCAAGAAATGATCAATTATTACATTGGGTTGATTGCTGAGCTTGAGCAGAAATTGGAAACTCAGAAAATTGAAACTGAGAGAGTAAACAAATTGTTGAAAAGTTACTCATGTTCTGCTTATGTAATTGACAAAATTTATCCTGTAGTGGCAGGTATGAAGACATTTGAAGAAGAAACGTCTGAAGAGAAGATTTCCGATATAAAAGAGGATGTAGAAGAGAAGAATTCTGGTAAGAAACAAAGTGTTGGATATAACAAGTGTCCACCCCCGCTTGAAAATGGATATTCTCCACGAAATCCAAATTCAGATAGTGTCAAAAAGGCAACCAACTTACAGTGGGAATCTGAGTCTTCAGATAATTTGCCAGAAAGTATTGATGTCATTTTCACATCGTCTGACACTGATCATGAATCTGAATTAATAAAGAAAGTGGTCGATCAGGTGTTGGATAAAGATGAAACCGAAGAGTCAAAGTCGGAATTGAAGTCAGAGTCAAAGTCTGAGTCTGACACGTCAAGTTCAATAGTAAAATAGGGAAAACGAGTTTACAATAAAGAATTTTTGTTATCACAAACTAGTTTGAATGACGAACGGATCAAAGTAGCATATACTTTGATTGATTCTGACAAATTATATTCTGATGAAGAATTTCCAATAAGAGGCGTTAAAACTGATATGATTAAAAAGGTTTTCAAACTAACAGAAATTAATATTTCTGAAATAAAAGATGTAAATCTTTCTGAAAAACCAAAATCTTACACCTCAAGAGTTCAACAAAGGTTAAACAAGAAAAAGGGTTACAGTTCTGGTTCAGGTTATCAAAAGAAACCAAACCATAACGGTAATTTCAAAAAGAAAGGATTGGGTTTTATTCCACCAAAAAATCATAAAAATGAGAAAACTTATAAACCAAAAACTGTATTTGTTTCAGGGTCAAGCTCGGTAGAAGAAGAAAAGAAATCGTTTTGGAAGCAATCAAACAAAGAATTCCTTGCGGAGAAGCAAGAAGAAATGAAGAATGTAATTGCTCAGAACAAGAAGGTGACAAGAACATGTTTTAGCTGTCATAAAGTAGGTCATATTGCCAGAAACTGTTCAAAGCCAATCAACACACAACAGGGAGTGTCTCTTAAACTAAAAGAAAAAGTTGTTGAGAAAAGTAAACCACCAACCAAAAGATTTAAAGTTTTTGAAAATCCAACATTTGGCAAAGAATCTGATTCCACAAAGTCAGATGAGCCACAAGTTGAATCAAAAGTTGAAAAGTCAGTTCCGCCAATGTATGATGCAAATTTTCCACCATTGCGGGCTGAGAATTTTAAGCAAAAAGTTGGAAAAGTTGAGATTTCAAATCAATTCTTTACTGAAAAGAAAAAATTTGATGTTGAAAAAGCCTTTAACCCCACAGTCCAAAATATTTTTGGAAAAATGATTGATGGAAAGGTGAAAGGGGTTAAGGAATTTTATGAAAAGAAAACGAAGAAACCAGATGAAGATGGTTCATCCTGGAATAGTAATTGGGATAGAACCTATCACGATTAAACTCTGGACTTGCCGGAGCTCCCATGTTGGTAATCGTGGAGCAGGAATAGGCATCTTTCTTGAGAAATTCACGTTTGTGAATTTTCGATCTTCTAGTGGTGTTTTTGTGCAAAATCTACAAGTGGTTGTTGGGTATTTCTACTAGTGGTTAATCAAGGTCATTAAGTTGAACTTCATTTATCTTTCATACAAATTGGTTGAAAAACAATGTGATGAAACCCCTAACCTACAAATGGTTTGTGAATTTCAACAAAACTAATTTTTCGGAAAAACCATTTTGATTAAAACAAACTTAAGTGTTTTGAAATCATAATGGGAAAATAGTTTGTTGTCAGGGGGAGTTTTGATTGTTTATGCCAAGTGGATGGCGATTTGAAGCAAGTCACAACAGTTGTCACTTTATTTGTACAGTTTGTTTTCAAAATTTTCTTTTCTTGATTTTGAATTTTAGGGGGAGTAAGAAATTTCAGAAAATCCAAAAACATTAGAAAAGTTGAAAAAGTAAAAAACATGATAAAATAAAAAATGAGTTTTGTTGTGAAAAAGAGGAAATGATAGTACATCAGTGGACGATCACAGCATGCTAAAGAATTGGAATGCTAAAATGTGATAAACGGTCTCACTGATGATATGCCAGTAGGTTTTTACACATTTAGTAGATTGTGTTCGAGATATAAACCTAAATATCAAACTTACTTATCTCGTGGGGAACATCTCTCGGATATATAGGTAACCCCTGAAATCTTGTTTGAAAGACCCCTCTTTCTAAGATACTAGGTCTTTATGCTTAGTGATATCTGGGGTATTATCCCGGGACTTCTGATTTTGCGGAAGCAATGGCCTAGTCCCTGTATAATACTTTTCGCTTGCTTGAAATAAAAGCACCACCCTCAGCATAAAAATGATGAAACATTGCAAAATGCTAATCATGTGCTGTTGAATAAAAGATTCTCTAAAGGGAACACACCTAAAGTCGAAGCCATCATCTCTCTGATTTTGCGGAAGCAATAGCCTGAGATCTCATGGCCCTCGCATTTAACCCTTTACAGATATCATCTAGGTATACTCACCTGTAAGGCTGAATATTGGGATCTGGATACGAGAGTATATTCTGAGGTGGGACACGCAAATAAGTTCAAGTGCTTAAAACATTAAATTCGTATCTCGAAACAGTTGAAATTTGTGTGAAAATTTAAGTAGATCAGTATACTGACAATCTACGTGAATCGTTTAGAACTTAAAATGTTTAAAGCTTAACAGTGTTAGTGATTGGTCTCATAAACCGATATGATCCTCTTACACAGACTCACAAAATTATGGTGTGTAAATATTTCTTTACTGCAATTCTTTAATTCCCAAATCCAAAAAGATTTTCAGTATGTTTTAGCATAAAATTTTGAAAAATACAAAAAGATTTTCGACAACTGATGTTGAAGAGCTGATTTTCAAAATTCCGAGTGCTAATCAAGATGAACAGGTTTGGGAGAATTTGTTCTAGAATGAAAGAAGTTTTATGCTTACAAATGATTCATCAGAGATTAAATCATTTTTTGAATGATACATGCATGTGATGTATAAATTTGTAAATTTTAAATTTGAGAAATTTATTGTGAGGTAGAGATGGTGCAGGTAAAAGCTTTGGAAGAGCAAGGTTTTTTGATGCAAATCCTGTAGATTGTGAATTCCAGACTATGATCCCAGTCTATCGAAAGGGGGAGTCTGAAGTCGTTTAAAGCCAGGTTTCAGATCCTGTTGCTATGGAAAGCCAGGAGACTTTTCTGATACTGTGAAAAGCTTAAGGAATCAAGAGACCTAATCAAGAGAAGTATAGAGCCAGGTTGAAATTCTAAAACAAAGAGAGAGAAGAGAACGAGATTGATTGAGGATGCTTACAATGGAGAATCTTTGGAGAGATCGAGAAGACTGATAAAGACTGAAGGGTTGACAACCGAAGACTCGACACCGAAGACTTCGTCAACATCCAAGGGGGAGTCTGTTGGTGCATATGTCTGTCGACTTCGTCTTGTATCGAGTCTTGTTTTAGTCTAGTTAGATCAGGGCATGTAGTACGAGAAAATGTGAAATATATGGGTAGTGTTCATTTCGCACGAAATGAGAAATGTGCATTTCGCACGAAATAGCAATAGCTATTTCGTACAAAATGACATGTTCATTTCGTGTGAACAGTTTCGTGCGAAATAGGATGGCCTATATATACCTACCTTGAGATTTCATTTGTAACAATTCGATTCCGGTAGCGAAGCTCTGCTGAAGTGTCTCCAGCTTTGTAATACCATCTGATATCAATACAGAGACAGTTTAAAGTGATTTCTGGTGCAATTCAGCTGAAATAACTCTGATACGTCTATTTCTGCCTTTCGTATTGGATAAAACTCTTTTGAACGACTCGTTTTGGTCGTAAAAACGATCCTACAAGGACAATGAATAAGTCAGAAGGTAGTTATATTATTAACATAAGCAAAAGTTATGCTTTTGGTTTCATCTCAAACTGAGATCCCTCCACCAAAAGCACGATTAGTTTCTAACTATGTTGACACAACGGTTGAAGGTTTCATCTCAAACCGAGACCCATCCGCCTCCAACCGCTGTATTGTTCAAAACAGATTATACCAATTGATGACCAAGGGCTTCATCCTGAAACCCAGGACCCATCCACCTTTGGCCATCATATTGTTTTAGTACAGGAAATGTAAATTGTTCAAAGACAGGAAAAGTAAATTGTTTAACATGCCACAACCATTAGACTTAAAAAAAAGTGGGCTCCGGCCTAGGCACATACATCCATCATCACCCACTTCACTGCTTTTAAGGGGCAACACCCTCCTCCATCATGACTTCATCAGTGGCATCCTCTCCAGCATCCCTTCCTGCATCCTCTCCAGCATTCGTCCCAGCATCGCCACCAGCATCCTTCAGAGCATCAGCATTATCCACCTTCTCGGCCACCTCAGCAGGCTCCTCCGTAGTGGATTTCACAGGGGGCTCCACAGGATTACCACCAAGATGTTTCAGCTTCATCTCCCAAGCCTTGATATTCCATGAAGGGCATTCAAAGCCCAAAGCCATAGCCTCATAAGCCATTTTCAGTCTGGCATGGAGGAGGGAGATGACAACAGAATTCTTGAGGCTTTCCCGGTATGAAGCCATATCCTGCTCATGTTGGACTTGGGCAGCGTCTGTGACACCTGTGCCTCTGCAACCATCAAACAAATACCAAATTAATGAAATATTGTGTTTCATAATTGGTATTTGTAAAAATTATGTGTATCGTTTGCACATATCAATTCTTGTTCGATTTCGGGCTTTAAATCGCTTTCTGGAAGGTTATACGCGATCTGATGCGTAAATATAACCAGTTTAATGCAACAAACACTCCGAAAAAGTTACATAGGCTTAACATACCTTAAATAACCTTTACATAACTTAGATATGAGTTTGGAGGGTTTGGTGTGGTGAAATCAAGTTTATTCGCTTACAAGGATAAATTTCGACAAACTGCGAAAGTATGTCGATTCGTACTGTAACGAACATTCTGGAACTTGATCATAAGTTAAAAATACCCTAAATATCCTTTACATAGAATAGAAATAGGCTTTGAGGGGTTCAGTATGCTAAAATAAACTTTTTGGTCATTCAGGGACTAAAAGAGTCAAAAAGTGCATAAGTTTGCATTTTCGTGCATATCTTACGTTTTGAATATATCTGGACATCCAAAAATTTAAGTAATCATTAAAATATTTTATTTTAGTGATTGGCTTGATAAAAATCCTTTCGTCGCGTAATTTGGATTGTTTTTCGCGTTCGTTCATGTTTCGTCGTAATCAACCGAATAACGCAACCGTACGGCCAAACGAGCCGACATCTGGGATATTTTTGAGCATGTTTCAAGTTCCCTGTACTTTAACTTCATTTTAGAGCCTTAAATGAGGTTAACGGGGTTTAAACGCATCAAAAATGGCTTAAAAGTGTGCAGGGACCATTTCTGCCATTTTGGCAAAATTGCTGGAGCTGGCACATTGTGTCGCTGCGCCACCACCATAAGCCTTTGCCGTGGCACGACGCCACGGCCCTATATGGGCAGAAAATTGATTTTTAGCATTTTTCAGCAATGGGATTGAACTTGGGGGTCTTTTTTGTAACTTTTTCAATACCATTTGATGGTTTTGGGGCACCCCTAGTATTCCAAAACCTTGTGCCCACTTGGATGGTCCAGATTGATGCTCGTTTATCGAGGAACGATCCTAACGGTTCTTCACTTTCTATAAATACCCACCTTCCTCATTTGCATTCTTCACACTTGATCTGATTGATCTCTAAGTTAAGGTGCTTTTCACTTCATACCTGAGAATAATCGGATCAAGATTCCAATGCTTGGAGCCGTTGTAAGTCCTCTTTCATTCTTTTATGCGTTTTAGCACGAAAGTCAAACAAACCAGTTTATGGTCAACACGAAGTTCGTTTGAACTTCATAACGTGAGCGTAATCACGATGGTTTTAGTCTCTCGTGACTACACCTACTGATTACCACGTTATTTAGGCATAGTGACGAGTCATAGTTTCGGCCAGAATACGCATTTATGCGTATTTTGTAACCCAAACTACTCTTGGGTATCAAAACCCTTTGTTTTGATATCAAACCTGTTTTCTAACCTAGTTAAACATGTTTTTACATGTTTGGCTCCTCACTTTAGGTTTAGTGCTTATATAGGGTCGTAAGATAAGCGATCTAAACAATCGCTTAGACTTTCAAACCCGACCCGTTTGGTCGATCATTAGGATCCGACCAAACACATTAGGTGACCATAGTTGTATAGGCAATAACCTTCCGAGGTTATACCTTATGGTCACTTCGTTTTGTTAGTTGTGTGATAGGTAGTTTATATGCCTTAGGAAAATGACCAAAATGCCCTTTTTACGCATAAATTCATTTTAAGCATATGTAACCTAAATTTTGACATCTAAACTGATTCGGTAACATTATTAGACATGTTAAGGCATATAATATTTGTCATAGGACTAGTTAGGCGATCCGAACGCGTTTTACGCGAACGACGCGTTAAAGTAGCGTAAGCTACCTAAACGGGTCGTAATGGGCCGTAAGCACTTAGGTTAGGTTTCCTTTTAGAATGTAGGCCTTGTTAAAACATATTACATGAGTTCCTATAATCATTTGGTTTATGAAACCTCATTCTATCCGATCTTCCGATTTAGGTCAGGTTATTAATGTAGTCACCTACATTAGGTGCCGTTTGATTTCCGTGATCCCTCTAGCTTTGCTTGGTTGTTAGTCAAGATTTCTAAGGATCCTCAAGTGAGTACATAGACCCCTCTGTTACTGTTTTTCAAACGTTTTGGGGTGAAACACATGTGCCTACTTGTTACTTTCGTGCTTTCCATGTTTTCATATCATATACTTGCTATGTTCATTAGTACACTATTAGTACATGATTTCATTGTGTTTTTGCTGTGTATGTCCTTTTAGTGCATACTTAGTACATCCTTTTACATTTCATTTTATGCTATGTATGTTCACTTAGCATGCTAGCACATTGTTTTACATTTTGAACTGTTAGAACCATTTGTAACCATTTGATGTATGTGAACCATTTGTAATCATTTGATGTATGTGAACCATTTGTAATCATTTGATTTATGTGATCCGTTTGTAAACGTTTGATTTGTGTGAACCATTTGTAACTGTTTGAACGGTTGGGTTAGGGAAGTGATTAGGTAACGTGGCGGGTGTAATGTGTTAAAAGCATGGTGGATACGCCGCTGGTACTTCCTATATATAAGTGCTTTTAACACACTATATATCGTTGCGTTATCTAGATCACTTGGGCAAGGTTATCAAAACAAAGTTATATTACAAGGTTTTTCTAACAATATATACTATTCGAGTTTTATTTCAAAAACGATTTACATTCTCGGGTTACTTAAACAAATGTTTTGGAGTTAAGTATTATGGCTACGAGATTTTATAAATTATAACCAACTTGATTTGAGTTGGTTAATTATGTCGCAATACTATACTTTTCAAAATAAGGATTTTAAATAAGTATTGCAACATGTAAAACGAGCCATGAATCTGACACTCGTATAAAACCTATGTACTCGCCGGCATTTTTATGCTGACGTATTTTCACATGTGTTTCAGGTACCATAGTTGATGATATTTGATGACGATATTGATGCATGCTCACATAGGAACAGAAGAGGCCTTAGTGACTTAATAACAATAAAAGTCTATTTGTTCATGTTTTGATTCTAATTCCAATATAATGTAATACATTTAATTAAATAAAACGAAACTGTTTAATCCATGGTTGTGAATCAATGATTCTGTTACAACACTCCCCGAAGTTTCCGCCACGTTTTGTTGTTTTACGTGGTCGGGGTGTGACAGAAAAGTTGGTATCAGTGTCGATGGTTATAGGGAATTAGGTTATTAGTAATGCTTTGACCTAGTCTATAACCTTCCTAGGACCCTAACACAAGATTCTTGTGTTTAGATCTTAAAACAATACCGTCACTTATCCTTAGGTGACAATCACAACAAGAACATAAATTTTGAATCTGCTTTGAAAACTAATCATCTGTTCTAGGATGATTTATTATAAGGTTTTGAACCTTCAAAAGTTTTCAAGATCCCATCAAAGTTTGGGTCTTATAATGTGAACACGTGCAATCTGGAAGGGTGGACGCCTGTACTCTGAGTTTTCTGTCTAAGGCTAAAGTGTTCGTACAAATCCACATAATCGGACCAGTCATTCTTACCTGGGAACTCTTGGAGTGAGTGTCCACTTATAGGCTAAAGCATGTCTTCGCGATACATTAATGGGACCTGCTTACTTTGATTAGTCACCGTCTCATTTGTTTGCCTTTGGTAACAAACAAATGGTCACAATCTTCATGCGTTGTCATTCTCTTTTGATTATCTTTCGCTTGTTTCCTCCTATGCCTTCCATTATCTTCAAGATGCCTCTTCATTGCAACAACACTCAAGTATCCGAACCAGGTGCTGCAATTACCCAATGAATAGGCGTCGTACTCCAGAGGACCGTTGATTTAGCTATCACCATGACTCGCCTCAGGGATGACGCCATATAAGGGAACTGCTCCTTGGTGCAATCAATGCCACTGTCATTATCCGAATCAAATACCATGTTTCAAATGTACCCACGGTGGACGATGGAGACATTTGGTTAACATGTGTCGCTTTGCAATCCAAAGCAAAGCTGTTACAAATCCTGCTGCTGCTCAACCTTCAAATTCTGCATCATATATCGCCTTGGCATATCTAGCGCCTCAACCTCATGAACTTTCTACCTTGTGTATCGACTTAAGCACGCCTAGTGCAAGGTGTCGAAACACCTGCTCGTTACACAAATTCCAAAATCCATATAGGATCTTTCTATCCTCATAATTCGATCCTTGTGGATGGGTATCGTTCATCGGAGCCCTTAATTGAATTCTTTGTATGATTCAATACGTACATTACGATTTAATAAGGACAAAGCCGAATTCCTATTAAGATTTTCCTATCTTTATAGATAGATTCTTGAAAATGATTAAAGTGCCAAATGAAATCCACGGATTGGATTCCTGGTATGCTTTAAATATCCGTGTCCAAAGATAACAAATTAAAGGTCAAGTTAAACAATTATGTGATTATGTGCTTATAAAACAACAACAACAACAACAACAACCATACCCAGTAAGTCCCACAAATAGCAGAACTATTTATAGGGTCTGGGGAGGGTGGGATGTAGACAGACCTTGCCTCTATCCATAGGGATAGAGGATTATGTGCTTATGTGTTCCCTTTTTATGTTTTTGTGTGATCCAAATTTTTGTTATCCAAATCCTCGTAGAATCTTCCATATCTTCGTATAAGGGATTCATAGTAGGATATCCAAAGGTACTACCTTAAATCCTTAATGGGCTTCTACGTAATAGTTAAGACCCTTGGATTATAAAGTACTATTCCATAATTAGACCCTTGAGTGGTCTAGTTAAACAGATTGATCCAAAAATCTAGTTAGGAATATCATGTGATGATATAGCTGAAAAGACTCCTTGGTGGTCAAATTAAAGAGATCATTTGTCAATCTAATTAAAAGGACCCTATGGTAGTCTAGTCATACTCTTCACAGGTTTGATTTTCTGCCCCTACACATTATGAAATGCACTGTGCGAACTGTGCAAGGAATTACATAATTATGGACGCGTACATAATTATGGATTTTAGTGCACAGAAACCACAGCAAGTTTTGTCATGTGTCTAGAGTTAACCCTATTCATTTCCATTTCTGAAGAATACCGATTGAGGAAAATGACTCATTCAGTTCATTTTCGTTTCTGAAGAATATCCATCGAGGGAAATGAATATTCCTGATTATTCCTTCATTTCCATTTCTGAAGAATACCCATTGAGGAAAAGGACTCATTCCGTTCATTTTCGTTTCTGAAGAATATCCATCGAGGGAAATGTATATCCTTGATTTTTCCTTCATTTCCATTTCTGAAGAATACCCATTGAGGAAAATGACTCATTCCGTTCATTTTCGTTTCTGAAGAATATCCATCGAGGGAAATGAATATCCTTGATTTTTCCTTCATTTCCATTTCTGAAGAATACCCATTGAGGAAAACGACTCATTGTGTTCATTTTCGTTTATGAAGAATATCCATCGAGGGAAATGAATATTCCTGATTATTCCTTCATTTCAATTTCTGAAGAATACCCATTGAGGAAAATGACTCATTCCGTTCATTTTCGTTTCTGAAGAATATCCATCGAGGGAAATGGATATCCTTGATTTTTCCTTCATTTCCATTTCTGAAGAATACCCATTGAGGAAAATGACTCATTCCGTTCATTTTCGTTTATGAAGAATATCCATCGAGGGAAATGAATATTCCTGATTATTCCTTCATTTCCATTTCTGAAGAATACCCATTGAGGAAAATGACTCATTCCGTTCATTTTCGTTTCTGAAGAATATCCATAGAGGGAAATGAATATCCTTGATTTTTCCTTCATATCCATTTCTGAAGAATACCCATTGAGGAAAATGACTCATTCTGTTCATTTTCGTTTCTGAAGAATATCCATCAAGGGAAATGAATATCCTTGATTTTTCCTTTATTTCCATTTCTGAAGAATACCCATTGAGGAAATGACTCATTCCGTTCATTTTCGTTTCTGAAAAATATCCATCGAGGGAAATGAATATCCCTGATTATTCTTTCATTTCAATTTCTGAAGAATACCCATTGGGGAAAATGACTCATTCCGTTCATTTTCGTTTCTAAAGAAAATCCATCGAGGGAAATGAATATCCCTGATTATTCCTTCATTTCAATTTCTGAAGAATACCCATTGAGGAAAATGACTCATTTCGTTCATTTTCGTTTCTAAAGAATATCCATCGAGGGAAATGAATATCCTTGATTTTTTCTTCATTTCCATTCTGAAGAATACGCATTGAGGAAAATGACTCCGTCCGATCATTTTCGTTTCTGAAGAATGTCCGTTGAGAGAAATGACAGGATTATCCCTTGCATATCTTTGATGGGTTATTCTACGCAAATAGATAAACACCCTAGATTCCGTGCAAGACAATTATTTAACAAAGCGTCACAAACAGACTCATATGAATAAATTTCGGGACGAAATTTCCTAAAGTAGGGAGACTGTGACACTTGTGCCTCTGCAACCATCAAACAAATACCAAATTAATGAAATATTGTGTTTCATAATTGGGATTTGTTATAAATATGTGTATCGTTTGCACATATCAATTCTTGTTTGATTTCGGGCTTTAAATCGCTTTCTGGAAGGTTATACGCGATCTGATGCGTAAATATAACCAGTTTAATGCAACAAACACTCCGGAATAGTGACATAGGCTTAACATACCTTAAATAACCTTTACATAACTTAGATATGAGTTTTGGAGGGTTTGGTGTGGCGAAATCAAGTTTATTCGCTTATAGGGACTAATTTCGACAAACTGCGAACGTATGTCGATTCGTATTGTAACGAACATTCCGGAACTTGATCATAAGTTAAACATACCCTAAATATCCTTTACATAGCTTAGAAATAGGCTTTGAGGGGTTCGGTATGCTAAAATAAACTTTTTGGTCATTCAGGGACTAAAAGCGTCAAAAAGTGCATAAGTTTGCATTTTCGCGCATATCTTACGTTCTGAATATATCCGGACATCCAAAAATTTAAGTAATCATTAAAATATTTTATTTTAGTGATTGGCTTGATAAAAATCCTTTTGTCGCGTAATTTGGATCGTTTTTCACGTTCGTTCGTGTTTCGTCGTAATTAACCGAATAACGCAACCGTACGGCCAAACGAACCGACATATGGGATATTTTTGAGCATGTTTCAAGTTCCCTATGCTTTAACTTCATTTTAGAGCCTTAAAATGAGGTTAACGGGGTTTAAACGCATCAAAAATGGCTTAAAAGTGTTGGAGGGACCATTTCTGCCATTTTGGCAAAATTGCTGGAGCTGGCACATGGTGGCGCTGCGCCACCGCCATAAGCCTTTGTCGTTGCGCGACACCACGGCCCTATATGAGCAGAAAATTGATTTTTAGCATTTTTCAGCAATGGGATTGAACTTGGGGGTCTTTTTTGTAACTTTTTCAATACCATTTGATGGTTTTGGGGCTCCCCTAGTATTCCAAAACCTTGTGCCCACTTGGACGGTCTAGATTGATGCTCGTTTATCGAGGAACGATCCTAACTGTTCTTCACTTTCTATAAATACCCACCTTCCTCATTTGCATTCTTCACACTTGATCTGATTGATCTCTAAGTTGAGGTGCTTTTCACTTCATACCCGAGAATAATCGGTTCAAGACTCCATTGCTTGGACCCGTTGTAAGTCCTCTTTCGTTCTTTTATGCGTTTTAGCAAGAAAGTCAAACTTTGTTTAACTTTCTGCGTTGACCAGTTTATGGTCAACACGAAGTTCGTTTGAACTTCATAACGTGACCGTAATCACGATGGTTTAAGTCTCTCATAACTATACCTACTGATTACCACGTTATTTAGGCATAGTGACGAGTCGTAGTTTCGGCCAGAATACGCGTTTATGCGTATTTTGTAACCCAAACTACTCTTGGGTATCAAAACCCTTTGTTTTGATATCAAACCTGTTTTCTAACCTCGTTAAACATGTTTTAACATGTTTAGCTCGTCACTTTAGGTTTAGTGCTTATATAGGGTCGTAAGATAAGCGATCTAAACAATCGCTTAGACTTTCGAACCCGACCTGTTTGGTCGATCATTAGGATCCGACCAAACACATTAGGTGACCATAGTTGTATAGGCAATAACCTTCTGAGGTTATACCTTATGGTCACTTCTTTTAGTTAGTTGTATGATAGGTAGTTTATATGCCTTAGGAAAATGACCAAAATGCCCTTTTTACGCATAAATTCATTTTAAGCATATGTAACCTAAATTTTGACATCTAAACTGATTAGGTAACATTATTAGACATGTTAAGGCATATAATACTTGTCATAGGACTAGTTAGGCGATCCGAACGTGTTTTACGCGAACGACGCGTTAAAGTAGCGTAAGCTACCTAAACGGGTCGTAATGGGTCGTAAGCACTTAGGTTAGGTTTCCTTTTAGAATGTAGGCCTTGTTAAACCATATTACATGAGTTCCTATACTCATTTGGTTTACGAAACCTCATTCTATCCGATCTTCAGATTTAGGTCCGGTTATTAATGTAGTTACCTATATTAGGTGCCGTTTGATTTCCGTGATCCCTCTAGCTTTGCTTGGTTGTTAGTTAAGACTTCTAAGCATCCTCAAGTGAGTACATAGATCCCTCTTTTACTATTTTTCAAACGTTTTGGGGTGAAACACATGTGCCTACTTGTTACTTTCGTGCTTTCCATGTTTTCATATCATATACTTGCTATGTTCATTAGTACACTATTAGTACATGATTTCATTGTGTTTTTGCTATGTATGTCCTTTTAGTGCATACTTAGTACATCGTTTTACATTTCATTTTATGCTATGTATGTTCACTTAGCTTGCTAGCACATTGTTTTACATTTTGAACTGTTAGAACCATTTGTAACCATTTGATGTATGTGAACCATTTATAATCATTTGATGTACGTGAACCATTTGTAATCATTAGATTTATGTGATCCGTTTGTAACCGTTTGATTTGTGTGAACCATTTGTAACTGTTTGAACCGTTGGGTTAGGGAAGTGATTAGGTAACGGGGCAGGTGTAATGTGTTAAAAGCATGGTGGATATGTCACTGGTACTTCCTATATATAAGTGCTTTTAACACACTATATATCATTGCATTATCTAGATCACTTGGGCAGGGTTACCAAAACAAAGTTATATTACAAGGTTTTTCTAACAATATATACTATTCGAGTTTTATTTAAAAAACGATTTACATTCTGGGTTTACTTAAACAAATGTTTTGGAGTTAAGTATCATGGCTACGAGATTTTATAAATTATAACCAAGTTGATTTGAGTTGGTTAATTAAGTCTCAATACTATACTTTTCAAAATAAGGTTTTTAAATAAGTATTGCAACATGTAAAACGAGCCATGAATCTGACACTCATATATGACCTATGTACTCGCCGGCATTTTTATGCTGACGTATTTTCACATGTGTTTCAGGTACCATAGTTGATGATATTTTATGATGATATTGATCCATGCTCACATAGGAACGAACGAGGCCTTAGTGACTTAATAACAATAAAAGTCTATGTGTTCATGTTTGATTCTAATTCCAATATAATGTAATACATTTAATTAAATAAAACGAAACTGTTTAATCCATGGTTGTGAAACAATGATTCTGTTACAACACTCCCCGACGTTTCCGCCACGTTTTGTTGTTTTACGTGGTCGGGGTGTGACAGCGTCGGACTTGGCTTGGGCCTCGCGGGTGATCTTCTGGATGGCAGACTGGTGCTCTTGGTCCATCGCCTTGTATTTAGCTTCATAGTACTCTGATTTGGCGGTGGCGATTGTTGCTTGGTCCGCGATGGTGACTTCGGCCTTTTTCAGCTTGCTCTCTAGCATGACGTTCGAGCCACATGCATCTTCATAAAGGAACACCAGGCGTTCGAGACCCTGCAAAATAAGAAAACAGGTATTGACCTTAATTAACATTTATAACCAGCATATGGTGCAGGATATAGGTCAAGGATACTAACCTGGTTGAGGAAGCCGGTCGTGAATTTGCTGGATTCAGTAAACCCATAGTTCTCAAATGGGAACACATGGGGGGTAGCAGGGTTGTCTGCTTCCTTCCTCTTCCGGGAGCTAGAGGCTCGAGTCCTAGATGCCGGGGGAGCTTTGGGTGCAGTAGCAGTTTTCGAACTGGTAGGCTTTAGCGTGGCAGCTAGCTTTGGATAGGATTCTTTCTTGACAGGTGCAAGGCCGGAAGAACTGTCCAGCTCGTCGAGTTGGAAGCCTTGAGGTTGATGACTGGCACTATAAAAAGGGAGAAATGTTTAATTTCTAACACTCATATTCTATTAGTCTAATCATATACTTACAAGACATTTCTGAGCTTGATTTTTGACTTGAGCGTATGAGATACAGGGAGAAGGTTCTTTCACTAGCAGGAAGACGATAAATCTCTTTGACCCTGGGCTCCGATTCTGCGTTTGGAGGTGCTAGATCTCTGAAGCTTGCTGCACAAGAAATCAGGATGTCAGTTAAGGATATGGTTTTAAGATATATTTGGGGATATTCCTAAAACCCTAAATCCTACCCGAGGTCAACCATTTAATTGGCAAGTCAAAACCCTTGTCGATAGAATCCCTTTTTACGAAAAAGAACTTTCGTTGCCACTGGTCTTCGTTCTTAGTGGCTTTGAGGATAAGGGGGTTCTTGGAAGTGGAGAACAGAAGAAAGCAGCTGTTACCATGGGATCTCAGTAGATATGCTATGGGGAGGTCTTCGATGCACAGATCAGGGATATGACGAGCTTTAATTTGGTTTAACACCATTAAAACCCGCCACACCATTGGCATGGTCTGAGCGTAACTGAGGCCGGTAAGTTCGAAAAAACGAGAGATGAAGGGTGGAAATGGATACCGGAGTCCCAAGGAAAAAGGATAAGCTAAAAAGCACACCCACTCATTTGACACCGCGTCTGATCGGACCTCCCGATCAAAAGGGCGAATGATCGTTTCGGCGGGAAAGGCACCGGAATCTTTCAAGGCGGCGATGTCGGCATTGTTGAAAGAACAAATCTCCTTTTCTGGTTCTCGGATAAGGTTTTGACTCACGAGGGTTAGGACGACTCGTTTGAACGTGATCTTGTTCGTGATGCCATGAGAGGTATCGAACAAGAAACAAGAAATTCAAGAAAAGAAAAACAGAGAAGAGAGAAAGGAAATACCTGAGAAATTGCTTGAAATGTGATGATGATAATGCTGATTAAACCAGCTAAATAGAGGCAGAATATAGGGGGCAAAGAGTAAATATCGCGTTGGAAGTTGCACAAAGTCACATCAACCGTCGTTTCAGTTTAATAACTTCGATTTAAGAGATAAGATTTAAAATATATCCGTTGGAATTGGTATACCAACAGATATATTTTGGGGACAATTGTTATGGGTGATTTCCTGCTCATATATCCCGACTGATATTCTGACTTTGTTTGTTTTATTGTGACCAGGATACTGAATCAGGATATTGGTAACATCCTGGTAGTAACTAATTAACCCAAGTTCAGATTGAAAGGTGCAAGTCTTTAACGTTCGAGTGGACTTCTTCTCCTTAAGACTCGGGCAAATCAGTTAGATTATGGACGTTGAAGCCGGAAGACGTGGATTACAACGTTCACACGTGGAATATTTGCTGAATCCCGGAATAATAGGCTAGTTAGTTAGTTTCTTTTACTATAAAAAGGATTGATCAGATCAGATTAGGGACACACAATCTCTCGTACACTTTTTATCTCTAGCTGCAAACAATCACTACATACTTACACTTGTACTCAAATTGCATTGTAACACTTAGTCGATCCGCATCATATCTTGCACTGTATCCTAACATTTGAAGTAATAGAAGAACAAGGCAGCTGCGATTGTCAGCTCCCGAGGTTTTGTGCCGGTGATCTAGATTGATCAAGGGATTTCCTCGTACATCCCGTGTCACCCTTTACATTTTTGCTCATTGTTTGATCATAAATACAGCTCAATATCCTGAGCCGTATCCTGAAACTGTTTTTGCAAACAACGTAATTAACACATTTTTTGAACACATTCTTTCAGCACACTACCTCACTTAACTAATTTGATCACTTAATTGCTTCGGTAATTTTTGACCAAAACACCTCCCATATGCAATGCTGAGATACCAAAGCGTTTTTAGACCCCCCAACATGAAGTTATATGATGGTACAACTGATCCAGAAGAACATGTGGCTCAATACAGGGAAAGATTAGAAATCAACCCCATTCCTGAAAGATTGAATGAAGCCTGCTTATGCAAGGGCTTTGGATCCACACTTATTGGATCAGCATTAAAATGGCTGCTAAGTCTTCCTCCTTATTCTATTACTTCATTTTCTCATTTAGTTAACTTGTTCAATAATCAATTCTTATGTAGTAGAACTTTTGAAAGGTTAACTAGTGACTTGTATAGGATCACCCAAGGCCGTGATGAATCACTTAGGGATTACATTACTAAATTCAGTAGAGAATCCTTAGAAATCCCTAATTTAGATATTGCTACTACTGTAGAGGCGTTTAAGATGGGATTGCGAAAAGATTCTCCTTTCTATGATGACCTTGTTATGACACCTTGTAGGAATCTAGATGAAGTAAGGAACAGGGCCTTGATGTTCATCCGATTAGAGGATGACAAAAGGATCCTAGACAGGTTATCAGGACTATCAAAATAGGAGAAGCAATGATCTTTTTTCAAGAATAATCGATCCAAGCAATACTCCAAGCATGACAACCAGAATGTGCATGCAGTTGAACAAGAGGAAGACGATGAGGATTATCCTCACATTTCTGAATGTTGTTTTTCTGCTGATAATAGTGAACTAATCCTTGCTTTGCAGAATTATGTGACAAGTCCAGGTGGCCAAGAAAGAATGAGAAGTCCGCGACTAGCAAGGATAAATCGAAATGGTGTGCTTATCATGAGGATTTCGGTTATCTCACAGATGAGTGTATAACATTAAGGAAGGAGATAGGTTACCTTTTGAGCAAAGGATACTTGAAGGAGTTGCTTGGAAGGAAAATGTCAAGGATCCAGGATCCTGAGAAAATTCCTGAAAAATCTCCTCCACCACCAGTTGATGCTCAAACCATCCACTTCGTCTCTGGAGGTTCTAATATCTGTGGGACTTCATTCTCAGCAGCTAAGAGACATGCAAAGGAAACAAAGATGGAGAATGGGGACATACCTATTCGGACATCCATTCTTACCCAGAAGAAAGTGATATCCTTTGATGGGGATGACCGCGTAGACATACAAAATCCTCATCACGACGGTTTAGTCATTACATTATTTATTTCTAACAATTTTGTTCGTAGGATCCTCATTGACGGGGGAAGCTCGGTGAACATAATCCAGTTGGATGTCCTCAAAAGAATGAATATCCCTGAATCCAAGATTGTTCCAAGATCGTCTGTCCTTGTGGGATTCAATGGAGAGACAAAAAATACATTAGGGGACATCAAACTTCTCATCTATATAGAGGGAGTGAATTCTGTTAAAAAATTATGTGTTATAGATTGCTTATCTTGCTGTAATGTTATCCTTGGCAGGCCATGGATACATGATATGAAGGCGGTTCCCTCAACATATCATCAATGTGTCAAGCTCCCAACTCCATGGGGTGTGGTGAAAATAGAAAGTGATCAGCAGGAGGCGAAGAATTGCTACACTTCTTCTATGAAGCAGACTTCGAAACCGATGGAAGCATAGCAATTAAAGTATCCTCCGAGGGATGTCATGGAGGCAAGGGAGCAGGACGTCAAGGATATTCTGTTAGACCCTGAGGATCCTGAATCCAAAGTTTTTATAGGATCCTGGATAGCATAGAGCAGGTTCTGGTATCCTTCTTAAAGAGAAGGAAGTCTACTTTCTCTTGCCAATACACCAAAAGATAAGGAAGTTTGCACCTGAAAGGAATGCCATTATCCAAGAAGAAGTAGACAAAGTATTAAAGGCAAGTATGACATATTGAGGAAGAATAAGAAGTTCGAATGGACTGAGAAGCATGAGAATGCCCTCAAAGCCCTCAAGGATTACCTATCCTCAGCACCAGCTCTAATGAAACCAGAAAATGGGGAAACATTATCCTTATACTTAGCTGTTTCAGCTAAGGCAGTAAGTGCTGTCCTAGTTAAGGATCATGAAGGCTCTCAACATCCGGTATACTATGTAAGTAAAAGTCTACTTGATGCTGAGTCCAGGTATTCTCATTTAAAGAAACTTATTCTTGCTTTAATTATGGCACCTACTAAACTCAGACATTATTTTGAAACTCATCCTTTTATTGTTAAAACTAACTTTCCTATCAAGAATGTTCTCAGGAAACCTGAGATGTCAGGACGGATGGCAAAATGGGCAGTCAAGCTTAGTGCATATGACATTAAGCATGAACCTAGGACTACCATCAAGTCCCAAGCCTTAGCTGACTTTGTGGCAAATTTCAGTAGTGATCTACAAAGGGAAGCTGAATTAGAAGTTCAACAACTTGAGGAAACCAAGGATCCTTGGACACTCTTCACAGATGGAGCTTCAAATGTCAAGGGAACTGGACTAGGCATACTACTAAAATCGCCATAAGGGGACATTATACCCCAATCTATTGCTTGTAAAATTCAAACCACCAATAATAAGGCTGAGTATGAGGCCTTGATAGCAGGTTTGCAATTAGCCAAACATATAAGGATCAGGTATCTTGAAGTATATGTAGATTCTCTATTAATTACTAACCATTATAACGGTTCTTATGCTTTCAAAGGTGAAAAGCTAATCAAGTATTTAGAAATAGTCAAGAAATTGGCAGGTTCTTTTTCTTTTTTGAGTTTAACACAGGTACTCAGGGAAGAAAATGCAGAAGCTAATGCCCTAGCTAATCTTGGATCATCACTGAAGATTCCAGAGGATGTGAAGATACCTATCATCCATGTTTTAACTCCTGCAATTGAGGATAACATAGCCATGGAGATAGTAGAGGATTCTGTAATTGTACCCAGTGCTAGTGCACAGTCAAATTCAGGATCCTGGATCCTTCTGATCTTGACATGTATACAGAATGGAGAAATCCTTGTTGGAGAAAATCCTAGAGCCTTCAAATTTAAAGTATCTCAATTCACATTATTAAATAACATCTTATATAAAAGGTCTCTTGCATGTCCATATTTAAGATGCATTGAGAATCCAGAGAGTCAAGATGTTTTAAAGGATTTTCATGAAGGAGATTGTCGGAATCACACTAGGGGCAGAGCACTGTTTTCAAGGATCCTTAGAACATGATATTATTGGCCCACAATGAAGAAGGTGTGACACCTGTGCCTCCACGGCCATCAAACAAATACCAAACTACTAAAATATTATATTTCATACTTGGGATTTGTATAAATATGTGTATCATTTGCACATATCAATTCTTGTTCGATTTCAGGCTTTAAATCGCTTTCTGGAAGGTTATACGCGCACTGATGCGTAAATATAACCAGTTTAATGCAACAAACACTTCGGAATAGTGACATAGGATTAACATACCTTAAATAACTTTTACATAACTTAGAAATAAGTTTTGGAAGGTTTGGTGTGCCGAAATCAGGTTTATTCGCTTATAGGGACTAATTTCGACAAACTGTGAAAGTATGTCGATTCGTACTGTAACGGACATTCCGGAACTTGATCATAAGTTAAACACACCCTAAATATCCTTTACATAGCTTAGAAATAGGCTTTGAGGGGTTCGGTGTGCTAAAATAAACTTTATGCTCATTCAGGGACTAAAAGCATCAAAAAGTGCATAAGTTTGCATTTTCGCGCATATCTCACGTTTCTGGAATGCATCCGGACATCAAAAAATTTATGTAATCATTAAAATATTATGTTTTAGTGATTGGCTTGATAAAAATTCATTCGTCGCGCAATTTGGATCGTTTTTGCGTCCGTTATGACTTCCGTCGTAATTAACCGAACAACGCAACTGTACGACCAAACGAGCCAACATCCGAGATATTTTTGAGCACATTTTAAGTTCCCTATACTTTAACTTCATTTTAGGGCTTTGAAATGGGGTTAACGAGGCTTAAACGTGTCAAAAATGCATCAAAAACCAAGTTTGGGGCATCAGGGGCCTGTTCTGCCATTTTTGAAACTTGCTGGCCTGCACAAGGCTTACGGACCATAAGCTTGAGAACCATACAGTTCATAAGGCATCCCCAGATCAGCAGAATGTTGATTCCATCTTGATCCAGCTGCTCCACACTTGTGCACATGGTTTTGAGCATTTCTATGGGCTCCCCTAGTTTTGTAAAACTATGGGCTCGATGTGTACGACCAGTATTGAATCACGGTTTTCAAGAAACGATCCTAACGGTTCTACGAAAACTATAAATACCCCTCCACCCCATTTGCTCAAACCCACAATTTGAATCTGATTCATGCTCTCTAAGTGGAAGTATATGCTTCCTACCTGAGAGAGAATCGGGTCAAATACTTGCGGGGACCTTTTGTAAGTGTTCCTTCATTCTTTTCATTCGTTTTAGCGTTAAAGACAAACTTTGTTTGACTTTCTGCATTGACCAGTTTATGGTCAATGCGAAGTTCGTTTGAACTTCATAACGTGAGCGTAATCACGATGGTCATAGTCCCTAGTGATTGTACCTACTGATTACCACGTTATCTAGACTCAGTGACGAGTCGTAGTTTCGGCCAAAATGTGTGTTCTCGCGTATTTTGTAACCAAACTACTCTAGGGTATCAAAACCGTTTGTTTTGATACCAAACCTATTTTCTAACTTAACTAAACATGTTCTAGCATGTTTAGCTCGTCACTTTTAGATTTGTGCTTGTCTAGGGTCGTAAGGGTAAGTGATCTAATCAATCGCTTATGCTTTCGAACCCGACCCATTTGGTCGATCATTAGGATCCGACCAAACACTTTAGGTGACCATAGTTGTATAGGGAATAACCTTCCGAGGTTATACCTTATGGTCACGTCGTTTAAGTAGTTGTATGATAAGTAGTTCTTATGCCTTAGGTAAATTACCAAAATGCCCTTTTTGCGCCAAAAATCATTTTAAGCTTATGTAACATAACTTTTGACATAAAAACTGATTTGACAACAATATTAAACATGTTAAGGCATATCTTACTTGTCATAGGGCTAGTTAGGCGGTCCGAACGCGTTTTACGCAAACGATGCGTTAAAGTAGCATAAGCTACCTAAACGGGTCATAACGGGTCAAAAGCACTTAGGATATGTTTCATTTTAGTATGTAGGCTTTGTTAAACTATATTACATGAGTGCCTACACTCATTTGGTTTACAAACCCTCATGCTACCCGATCCTCCGATTAGGTCCGTTTATTAATATAGTTACCTATATTAGGTGCCGTTTAAATCCGTGATCTTCTAGCCTTGCTTGGTGGATATCTAAAGTCTATTGAGCAATCTCAAGTGAGTACATAGATCCCTCTTTTACTATTTTTCAAACATTTTGGGGTGAAACACATGTGCCTACTTGTTATTTTCATGCTTTCCATGCTTTCATATCATATACTTGCTATGTTCATTAGTACATTATTAGTACATGATTTCATTGTGTTTTTGCTATGTATGTCCTTTGTAGCATACTTAGTACATCGTTTTACATGACATTTTATGCTATGTATGTTCATTTAGCGCATACTTGGTACATTGTTTTCATTACATTTCACGCTATGTATGTGTATTTAGTGCATACCTAGTGCATTGTTTCACATTACCTTTTCATGCTATGTATGTTCATCATAGTTAGTACATTTTCATTTCGTCACATGCTTACATTTTGATATGACATTTGTTTTGTTTAAATGGGACCATATACATTCATTAACATTAGCTACACCGCTCGTTAGTAGGTAATGGTACCATAGGAATTGACAACTCCCGTTCCTGACATCCTAGGTATGTTTGGATGAAAGGAATGACCGAATCCGATAAGACATAACACAGATAGACCTTTAATTTGTTTAAGGGCTTATCACCACAGTCACAAGGCTTGAATGTATGCATTTATACAATACCGCATAAATGTTTGTATTCAGTATAGCATGCATTTTCCACAAGACATAACGTTGAATTAAACCACGTTTTACTTCAATTCATTGTTTTGTGCATTTTTATCTGTGGCTCAGTAGATATATATATATTTCACTTCCCATACATGACATTTTGTTTACACATTACATATTTGACATTTGACATAGACATTTTGATATTGATATACATATTTCATGGACTACATTTTCACATACACATTTTGACATGGTTTACACAAAGACATTTGACAAATGGTTTAGACATGGGCAATTTACATTGGTGGTTTGTTTGGGTAAAGTGATTTAAGTAATGAGGCGTGTGTAATATGATACAAGCATGGTGGATACGCCGCTGGTACTTCCTATATATAAGTGCTTGTATGGTATTACATATCGTAGCGTTATTTAGATCATTTCAATTTAGACATATGACATTTTATACAAATAACATATTTTTCACAAGACATTGATTTACAAAACAACTTATTTTATACAAACTCATTTTACTTGGTTATTCATTTAACCTACATTACTCTTTTACACATCATCTACTTTATCATCGATTTTCAAATGATTTATAAAACAAAACATTTTACAAGGATCATTACTGACATTTGTTAAACAACTTTTTCTAAACTTATAAGTCATGAATCCTATTTTCACACAACCTATGTATCTCACAGGCATTTTTATGCTGACGTATCTATTTTCACATGTGTTTCAGGAAATGATGCATAGGATTGATCGAGACACACATAGGCGGGCTTGGGCCTTAGTGACAATAAAAGATGCAAGACTAGTTAATTATGTTATACTTCTTTGTTTGTTAAGACATTGTAACTCTTTTAATCAATAAAACAAATTTCAATTTTCCATGTGTTATGAAACAATGATTCTGTTACAACACTCCCCGACGATTCCGCCAGGTTTTGTTGTTTTACGTGGTCGGGGGTGACATAAAAGTTGGTATCAGAGCTCATGGTTATAGGGAATTAGGTTATTAGTAATACTTTGACCTAGTCTATAACCTTCCTAGGACCCTAACGCGATTTTACTTGCGTTTAGTCATAAAACAATACTGTCACCTATCCTTAGGCGACAACCACAACAAGAACACAAATTTCGAATCTGCTTTGAAAACCAATCATCTGTTCTAGGATGATTTATTATAAGGTTTTGAACCCTTCTAAGTTTTCAAAATCTCGTCAAGGTTTTGGGTTCTAAATAATGTGAACACGTGCAAACTGGAAGAGTGAATGCCTGTACTCTGAGTTTTCTGTCTAAGGCTAGAGTGTTCGTACAAATCCGCAGTATCGGACCAGTCACTCTTACCTGGGAACTCTTGGGGTGAGTGTTCACTTATAGGCAAGCATGTCTTCAGCGATACATTATTATGATCCGCTTGCTTTGATTTGTCACCATCTCATTTGTTTGCCTTAGGTAACAAACAAATGATCGCAATTTTTATGCATTGCCATTCTGTTTCGATTATCCGATAACATTCCACTTATTTCTTCCTATGTCTTTCATTTTCTTCTAGAATGTCTTTTCCTCTCAGCAACGATCAAATGTCCGAGCAAACAACCAAATTTGCCCAGCAAATAGGCGAAGTTGTAACAGTCCAGCGTAACCGCACCATGATATTGTCCGCTTTGGCGGCTAGCACGCCCCCGGCGTCCGCCCCTCACGGTTTTCAAAACGCGTCATGATGGTGAAGGTATCCAGCCCCTTATAAGGAAGCATTTGTTCCCCTTCACAACCGATGTGGGATGTCACAATCCACCCCCCTTAAGGGGTCCAGCGTCCTCGCAGGACCTGGCACCACCGGTCTGGCCCTGGCTCTGATACCATCTGTAACAGTCCAGCGTAACCGCACCATGATATTGTCCTCTTTGGCGGCCAGCACGCCCCCGGCGTCCGCCCCTCACGGTTTTCAAAACGCGTCATGATGGTGAAGGTATCCAGCCCCTTATAAGGAAGCATTTGTTCCCCTTCACAACCGATGTGGGATGTCACAGAAGTGATTTTGAAGACTGTGGATTTAGGCATTGCCATGTCTCATCTCAATAATGAAGTCACTCAAGAGTCACCGAAGGAAGCAGAAGTCAAGCCCATACCAAAACCAAGGAAGCGTAAGGCTTCAAGGAAACCCGCAACAGTTACACCTAATCAAGCGGGACCTAGCCAAGTGGCAGCGCCACCAGCTAGGAAGCCGTACTTAGGAGTTGCCCCATGGTGCAAACGATGCAACTGTCATCATTCAAACCTCTTACCCTGCTTCAAATGTACCTACTGTGGACGGTGAGGACATTTGGTTAACATATGCAGCTTTGCTATCCAAAACAAAGCTGCTATAAGCCTTGCTGCTGCTCAACCTCCTACCAAGAAACCTTATGACCGTACTGCACTGATGTGCAACAAGTGTTATGTACCTCACAAAGCTTACCTGCAGTGTCGTCTGTGTGCTTCATGTGGACGACTCGGTCACCTGGCAAATGCTTGTCTTTTCAACCCAATCCAAGGTGGCCCAAGCCAACCCCAAGTCAACCCTGCTCAAGCTCGTTTACCTTCTGGTACTTGGTACAACTACGGTTAGACGAGCTATTTCAGGAACAAATAATCAGAGATTGTCAATGCAAGTCTGACGCACGGATAAGCATAGGGCTGAGTATAAGATGTTGCTGTGTTTAATCTTATGCTTTTGTTTTCTCTGTTTTTCTTTGTAATGTGAAACAATCAATTTTGTTTATAAATAAATTGTGGTTCCCAATTCTGATGTACAAGTGTAGCTACATATGTGTATGGCGTATCCCTATAATACCTACATTAAGGAACTGTGTCCCTTACAAACTACTCTTATGATTCTCCCTTTCATGTGATCGCTCCTAATTTCCTCGAAAAATTTTAAGTACTCGTTTCATTCTTGGAGACGAAGTACAAGAAATAAAGCGAAATTATGAGTAATCGTGCTTTTAGCACATCTGTGCCTTTAAATCCTTGGTTAGGTAACTAAGGGTATTTTCAAATCTCATACCCATTACGTTCTGATTTTTCAACATGCATAACATAAGTTTTCAAAAACAACCTCCATGATTTCAAAAACATTGCCTATGTTTTCAAAAACAACCTCCATGATTTCAAAAACATTGTCTATATTTTCAAAAACAACCTTCATGGTTTCAAAATGTTATTAATACAGTATAATTACTTATATCAAGTGCATGATTTCAAAAGCATCATTCATGTTTTCAAAAACCTTATACATCATTTCAAAATTCATCTCGCATGATTTTAAAGCATTTTTATAAATATACCTACCTAATACACCTACTTTATGATTTCAAAAGTATTTTACATATGGTTTCAAAAACATTGAACACATTTTTTAAGAACCCCATGCATAGTTTTCAAAAATATTCTCCTCATACATTGACTTAATCTTCAAATTCCGCTCCATATGTCTCCTTGACATATCCAGCATCTCAACTTCATAAGCATTTTTACTTCATGTTTTGACTTAAGCACATCTAGTGCAAGGTTTCAAAACATCTTCAACTTCTAAAATCCATATGGGATCTTTTTATCTTCACATTAGACCCTTGTGGATGATTATCATTCAAATCAGAGTCCTTAATTGGATTCCTTGTATGCCTTAATTCGAACATTTCGGTTCCTTATAATCGAAATCGAATTTTTCTCTTTAAGATCTTTCTATCTTTATAGTTAGATTCTTGGAAATATTTAAAGCACCAATCAAAATCCACTGATCAGATACCTGGTGTGCTTTGAATACATGTGCACAATTAACCACAAATTAACAAAATGATAACAAATTTAAAATCAAGATTTAACATTTATGTGATTTTGTGTTTATGCATTTTGTGTTTTCTTTTATGCATTTTTTGTTTTTGTATACTATGGATATTTGTTATCCAAATCCTCCTAGAATCTTTCATATCTTCATATGAGGAATTCGTAGTAGGATATTCAAAAGGTACTACCTTAAATCCTTATTGGGCTTCTACATGATAGTTAAGACCCTTGGATTATATAGTACCACTCCATGATTCATAAGAGACCCTTTTAGTGGTCTAGTCAAAAGACTGATTCAGAATCTGGTTAAGAACGACATCTAGTGGTGTAGCTGAACAGACTCCTTGGTAGTCTATTTAAATCATTTATTGATTTAATTAAAAGGACCCTATGGTGGTCTAGTCACAATCATCACAATTTTGTTCATTATTTTCTTCCCCTACACATTATAAAATACACTGTGTGGACTATGCATGGAATTACGTAATTATGGATGCATACATAATTATAAAAATTCAGTGCACGGAAACCACAGTAAGATTTTTCATGTGTAAGAACCTATAGTGGCAAAAATAACGAAATGTAAACAATGTAATGGAGGTACAGTGGACGCACCAATAACGCTTTATATACTTGTATATAAGTGTCCCTCTCACATTGCCAGCATGATGTTATTTAAAGTTACTAGAAGTTCAGGACTCTAACCAGTATTGTTTGGTCTTTTCAACTTCATGTTTCACACTCTCACAAGTTTCCTCTAAAATAAATTTCGGGACGAAATTTCCTAAAGTAGGTGAGACTGTGACACCTGTGCCTCCACGGCCATCAAACAAATACCAAACTATTGAAATATTATATTTCATACTTGGGATTTGTATAAATATGTGTACCATTTTCACATATCAATTCTTGTTCGATTTCGGGCTTTAAATCGCTTTCTGGAAGGTTATATGCGCACTGATGCGTAAATATAACCAGTTTAATGCAACAAACACTCCGGAATAGTGACATAGGCTTAACATACCTTAAATAACCTTTACATAACTTAGAAATAAGTTTTGGAAGGTTTGGTGTGCCGAAATCAAGTTTATTCGCTTAAAGGGACTAGATTCGACAAACTGCGAAAGTATGTCGATTTGTACTGTAACGGACATTCCGGAACTTGATCATAAGTTAAACACACCCTAAATGTCCTTTACATAGCTTAGAAATAGGCTTTGAGGGGTTCGGTGTGCTAAAATAAACTTTATGCTCATTCAGGGACTAAAAGCGTCAAAAAGTGCATAAGTTTGCATTTTCGCGCATATCTTACGTTCTGAATACATCCGGACATCCAAAAATTTATGTAATCATTAAAATATTATGTTTTAGTGATTGGCTTGATAAAAATCCATTCGTCGCGCAACTTGGATCGTTTTTGCGTCCGTTACAACTTCCGTCGTAATTAACCGAACAACGCAACTGTACGACCAAACGAGCCGAAATCCGAGATATTTTTGAGCACATTTTAAGTTCCCTATACTTTAACTTCATTTTAGGGCTTTGAAATGGGGTTAACGGGGCTTAAACGTGTCAAAAATGCATCAAAAACCAAGTTTGGGGCTTCAGGGCCCTGTTCTGCCATTTTTGAAACTTGCTGGCCTGCACAAGGCTTACGGACCGTAAGCCTGAGAACCATACGGTCCGTAAGGCATCCCCAGATCAGCAGAATGTTGATTCCAGCTTGATCCAGCTACTCCACACTTGTGCACATGGTTTTGAGCATTTCTATGGGCTCCCCTGGTTTTGTAAAACTATGGGCTCGATGTGTACGGCCAGGATTGTAAAACTAAGTGTTCGTTCGTTCTTTTCATTTGTTTTAGCATTAAAGTCAAAATTTGTTTGACTTTCTGCATTGACCAGTTTATGGTCAATGTGAAGTTCGTTTGAACTTCATAACGTGAGCGTAATCACGATGGTCATAGTCCCTAGTGACTATACCTACTGATTACCACGTTATCTAGACTCAGTGACGAGTCGTAGTTTCGGACAAAATGCGTGTTCTCGCGTATTTTGTAACCAAACTACTCTAGGGTATCAAAACCGTTTGTTTTGATACCAAACCTGTTTTCTAACTTAACTAAACACGTTCTAGCATGTTTAGCTCGTCACTTTTAGATTTGTGCTTGTCTAGGGTCGTAAGGGTAAGCGATCTAATCAATCGCTTATGCTTTCGAACCCGACCCATTTGGTCGATCATGGATCCGACCAAACACTTTAGGTGACCATAGTTGTATAGGGAATAACCTTCCGAGGTTATACCTTATGGTCACGTTGTTTAAGTAGTTGTATGATAAGTAGTTCTTATGCCTTAGGTAAATTACCAAAATGCCCTTTTTGCGCCAAAATTCATTTTAAGCTTATGTAACATAACTTTTGACATAAAAACTGATTTGACAACAATATTAAACATGTTAAGGCATATCTTACTTGTCATAGGGCTAGTTAGGCGGTCCGAACGCATTTTACGCAAACGACGTGTTAAAGTAGCATAAGCTACCTAAACGGGTCATAACGGGTCAAAAGCACTTAGGATAAGTTTCGTTTTAGTGTGTAGGCTTTGTTAAACCATATTACATGAGTGCCTAGACTCATTTGGTTTACGAACTCTCATGCTACCCGATCCTCCGCTTAGGTCCGTTTATTAATATAGTTACCTATATTAGGTGCCGTTTAAATCCGTGATCTTCTAGCCTTGCTTGGTGGATATCTAAAGTCTATTGAGCAATCTCAAGTGAGTACATAGACCCCTCTTTTACTATTTTTCAAACATTTTGGGGTGAAACACATGTGCCTACTTGTTATTTTCATGCTTTCCATGCTTTCATATCATATACTTGCTATGTTCATTAGTACATTATTAGTACATGATTTCATTGTGTTTTTGCTATGTATGTCCTTTGTAGCATACTTAGTACATCGTTTTACATGACATTTTATGCTATGTATGTTCATTTAGCGCATACTTAGTACATTGTTTTCATTGCATTTCATGCTATGTATGTCTATTTAGTGCATACCTAGTGCATTGTTTCACATTACCTTTTCATGCTATGTATGTTCATCATACTTAGTACATTTTCATTTCATCACATGCTTACATTTTGATATGACAATTGTTTTGTTTAAATGGGACCATATACATTCATTAACATTAGCTACGCCGCTTGTTAGTAGGTAATGGTACCATAGGAATTGACAACTCCCGTTCCTGCATCCTAGGTATGTTTGGATGAAAGGAATGACCGAATCCGATAAGACATAACACAGATAGAGCTTTAATTTGTTTAAGGGCTTATCACCACAGTCACAAGGCTTGAATGTATGCATTTATACAATACCGCAGAAATGTTTGTATTCAGTATAGCATGCATTTTCCACAAGACATAACGTTGAATTAAACCACGTTTTACTTCAATTCATTGTTTTGTGCATTTTTATCTGTGGCTCAGTAGCGATATATATATATATTTCACTTGCCATACATGACATTTTGTTTACACATTACATATTTGACATTTGACATAGACATTTTGATATTGATATACATATTTCATGGACTACATTTTGACATGGTTTACACAAAGACATTTGACAAATGGTTTAGACATGGGCAATTTACATTGGTGGTTTGTTTGGGTAAAGTGATTTAAGTAATGAGGCGTGTGTAATATGATACAAGCATGGTGGATACGCCGCTGGTACTTCCTATATATAAGTGCTTGTATGGTATTACATATCGTAGCGTTATTTAGATCATTTCAATTTAGACATATGACATTTTATACAAATAACATATTTTTCACAAGACATTGATTTACAAAACAACTTATTTTATACAAACTCATTTTACTTGGTTATTCATTTAACCTACATTACTCTTTTACACATCATCTACTTTATCATCGATTTTCAAATGATTTAGAAAACAAAACATTTTACAAGGATCATGACTGACTTTTGTTAAACAACTTTTTCTAAACTTATAAGTCATGAATCCTATTTTCACACAACCTATGTGTCTCACAGGCATTTTTATACTGACGTACCTATTTTCACATGTGTTTCAGGAAATGATGCATAGGGTTGATCGAGACACACATAGGCGGACTTGGGCCTTAGTGACAATAAAAGATGCAAGACTAGTTAATTATGTTATACTTCTTTTTTTGTTAAGACATTGTAACTCCTTTAATCAATAAAACAAAATTTCAATTTTCCATGTGTTATGAAACAATGATTATGTTACAACACTCCCCGACGATTCCGCCACGTTTTGTTGTTTTACGTGGTCGGGGTGTGACAAAAGGATGCTGTGGAATATGCAAAGAAGTGTGATGCTTGTCAGAGACATAGTAATATCCTTCATCAACCAGCAGAATCTCTGCATCCTATATCCTCTTCTTCGCCATTCATAAGATGGGGAATGGACATAGTTGGCAAACTTCCTAAGGCACCAGGAGGAAAAGTATTCTTGTTGGCCATGACTGATTATTTCTCCAAGTGGATAGAAGCAGAAGCCATTGCACAAGTCAGAGAAAAAGAAGTTATATCTTTTATCAAAAGAAATATCATTACTAGATTTGGAATACCTTCTGAAATTGTTTGTGACAATGGATCCCAATTCATTGGGAGCCGAACTACTAACTTTTGTCATAGCTGGGGGATTAGGATGATAACATCAACACCAGTCCACCCACAAGCTAATGGTCAGGCATAATCATCCAACAAGATCATCATAAACAACTTGAAGAAAAGGCTTGGATCCAAGAAAGGGAAATGGGCAGAAGAGTTACCATATGTATTATGGGCTGATAGAACTGTTTTGGTCAAAAATCAGGCTAAGATAATGTAACCAAATCTTTGTTGTGAGGAATGATGCTTGAATCAATGAACAGTGTTAAGGATAACTCAGAAATGTAATGAACAAATGACACAAGGATTTATACGAGGAAAAAGCCCTTGATCAAGAGTTGATCTCCGGTATAAAAAACCTCGGGTGATGGAAACTACCGATCACCAACTAAGATTAATCAAAAGAAGTTTACAACTCGAGATGATAACAAGCTTGTTAAAAGGATCACTAGTGTGCAATGTGCAAAAATGTATGAAATCGCCAAGTAGTGTTTGAGAGCTGATTAAGAGTTGTTACGAGAGTGTGTGTATTTGCTAAAATTTGCCAAGTGTTCTAACTCAAGCTTGTTATCCCCATTTTAAATTAGAAATAATTAAACTAACTAATTGTCCGCTAATTGTGCAAGCTCCCCACGATCTCCATAACGTCCACAAGAACCAAGCACGTGCGGAATATCGAGGGAATATGCTCCAGGAATTTCGGTGAGACTTAGCCCATGCCTTTGCTCCTGCAAAACAAGCTTACGTACAAGGTAGACAATCGTTAGTGTAAGGATAACAATGAGGATCCTGAATCCTGGTCCTGCAACATATTCTGAAGATCCTTAATTCAAACAGAATACATGATCCTGGCAGCACTTGAGGATCCATGATCCTTAGGATTGGAAAATCCTCCCCTAACAATTGCCCCCAAAATATAAGGAGTAAAGTGTAAATTAGCGAGTTATATTTTCTTGATCTTATCTGCAACAAACTAACGGATATATAGCCGTTAGGATCTAACTAGCCGTTATCGATCATACGTCATTGAAGCGACATCCCTGCAGAATCATCATTATAAATTCAAGTTAGAGATAAGGGTTAGGAAGCATTTAAATTCATGCGTTACACCCTTTAAATCCTCGTTCGAAGATTAAGCAGGTACTGTTTTGGTCAAAAATCAGACGAGGATAATACAACCAAACTCTCTGTTACGGGGTATGATGCTTGAATTGGTAAACAACAATGAGGATCACTCAGAAATGAATTGCACAAGAGACACAAAGATTTATACGAGGAAAAAGCCCTTGATCAATGAATGATCTCCAGCATAAAAAACCTCGGGTGATGGAAACTACCGATCACCAACTCAAATTAAACAATAATCTTTTTACAACTTCGGAAGATAGCGAGCTAGGTACAAGGATCACCACAGTGTATCGTGTAGAAATGTATGAAAAATGCTAAGTGTTTTGCAGAGAGCTGATGAATGCAGTTGCACGAGTGTGTGTAGCCAAAAAATAGCCAAGTGTTTCTAAAAATTAGCTCGTTACCCCCTTAAAATTAGAAAATATCTAGCTTAACTAACTGTCCGCATTTCGTGCCTTCTCCCCACGTTCTCCATAACGTTCACAAATGGTCCAGCACGTGCAGAATTGAAGAGAATATACTCCAGGAATATCGCCATGACCAAGTCCAATCCGGTACTCCTGCAAAATAATATCGAATTCAAAGTGAACAATCATTAGTATAAGGATCCTTAGGATGATCCATGATCCTGATCCTGAAGTACTTCTGAGGATCACTAATTGTCACAGAAGTAAGGATCACCAAACAGGATAACACTTGAGGATCACAGGTCATTAAGAAATCCTCCCCTAACAGGTACTTCTCTCTCCTTTATCTCTTCTCCTTCTTACTCTGTTTTTTCTTTCTTTACCATCATCCATGACCAAGATGATGTTAAGATCTTCACCGGCTAAGGATCACCAGAAGGATAGTCCCCTGAAGAGCCAAGGAATCATCAAAGATTCTCCGAAGGAACGTTGCTGCTTTACTGATCCTGAGATCGACATGATTCGTCATTGCTTTCCGGCAGACACTGTTTTCAAACCTTTTGACCCTACCGCCTTGAGTGACTTCGTTTCTGAAACTTGGGTTGCTTTCCCAGTCACCCCATTTTTGATAGGATACTCCTATCCTTTCCCTGCTTTTACCCAGTCTTTCTTCTCCCTTACCGGCATATCCTATATCCAGGCCATGCCAATGATGTGGAGGGTTTTATTTACCCTTGAGAGGATCATCGAGCAAGAAGATATAGAGTTGGGAATGTCGAAACTTGCTGAATTGTACAACCTTGTGAGCCATGGTTCACACCGCTTTTTATTCAAACACAAACCCGGTGAAGAACACCCAATCCTCAAGACCACTAAAAACGACACTAAGTGGAAGAAACATTTTTTCTTCGTCAGGAGGGATTCTATCCCAGACGGGAAGGATCTCCCTAGAAAATGGGCCACTCATGGTAGGATAGAGGATCCTTATAGAAGGATCATAGGATAACCCTGTTTCTGCTGAGGATCACTAACTCCTTTTTGTTTCTTTTTGCAGCTATCTCTGTTTCTCATAACATTTCATCACCTGCAACCAAAGAGAGGATCACCGCTTTCCGGAATCTTGATCCTGCAATAAGATCATTTCAAGCAAACACCAAGGATTCTCAAGAAGTATCCTCAGGCTCAGTCACAATGTCAAGTAAGTATCCGAGTTTGTATATAATTAAATGTTAAAATGTAAATAAAACAAGAATACTTATCTGTTGTTTTGGATTGATAGGTGCTGGAAAATCCTCAAGGTCAGCCACTCGCTTCAGTGTCAGTGATCTTGACACTGTCACTGCCCGCTCCGGGAAGAAGAAAACGACTGCCAGCCCCGTCGTTCCGGTGCCAAAGCCCACTACCTCCAAGGGTAAAGGAGGAAAGAAAAGGAAGACCACCGAGGCTGATGACCTGGAAGGCTTGCCTCTCATCCGCCACCAGTTCCAGGAATACTTTGCTGATGTAATGATCACCAACTTTGCTTCATTATCCTGCCCACTTGAGGATCACGGATCCTGAACTTTACCTTGTCTTTTTGCAGAAATTCGCCAAGGTCAAAATGCTCTTTGATGCATACGTTGAAGAGGCGGAGCAGAAGCATCAGGAGTTCCAAAAGATTTTCCTGGCCAAGGATCAAACCATTTCCTCCCTCGAAAAAGATCTTAATCTGGCAAAGAAGCAGGTGGTCATGGCCCAGATAAATGCTGATCATGAGAAAGCTGAGCTGCTGGAGGATGGTAAAATCTCTGCCGCCATCACCATGTACAAGATCAAGTTCCAAATGGCCCAGGAGGCCGAGGATCCTGATTTCGACAGGACCACTTGGGACAAGGAGGGCTGGAAGGCAAAGCTAGCTGAGCTAGAGGATGAGGAGGAGGCTACCGAGGTCTTGGCGATTTAGGCAAGTGGCAGCGGGAAGGATCAAGCTGGTGGTGATGATGCTGGTGGTGATGCAGCCAAGGTGTAAGCTGCAGAAATGGGCGATGATGGATATTTCTAGACGCGACCGGAGCCCATTTTTAGGATTTGGTAGTGGTTTTATGGTTATGATGTTTTGAACAATGATGGGTTGTAACAACTAAACAATAGCTGTTAGGGTTGAGGATCATGGATCCTTTGAACAATAGGTAGGATAATAGGTGGTGGAGGGATCCTCTGTTTGGGGGAATGAAGCCACTTGTTATCCTACCATCTTTTATTTCCTGCACTTTTAAGACCTGTTAACAATGGACACCCTTTGCCAACCCAAGTGGATGGGCCACGTATTGCTGGTAGAAACTTGGGTTAGCAATTTTGACAACCTTAAAAGGGTTTAACTTTTGTGAATAAATAAAGCTTTAACTTTTTGGCTATTTCCCATGTTGTTATCCTTGTGAATTCTTTATTTTTCAACTGTTGTCATATACTTTGTTTGAATTTATTAAGTAAAGAAGAAAAGTTTAACAAATCACGTTTAAAAGTTTTTAGGATATGATCAAGGATCAAATATCCTATAGTCAACAAATTCAGAAAAGTCATGTAACTTAAGGATCATTAGTTCTGTTGTCAAAGGATAAGGGTCACTTATATAAATAATGAATAAAATCAAAGTGATTAAGGATCATACCTGAGAATCCAAGTTAGGATCCTAACCCTTTAACATTTATAATTAGGATAACCAAAAGACAAACCTTAGTAAAAGGTAAGGATCAAGGATCCTTGGCTGTTTAGCTTCAGAAACCTAAAATGGAACATAACTTGGGACTAAGCCAATATAAGAGAAGAGTTAGTAACTGGGGACAAGCCCAACAATTCTGGGGACAAGCCCAATATATTGGGGACAAGCCCAAAGGATAACTGGATACTTCTGTGGACACTCAATCCTTTGTTAAGGATACCTAAACCTTCTGCAAAACTCAGAATCAAGTGAAAGAAGGATAAAGGATCCAGGATCCTTTTCCTTATATATAGGATAATTAAAGAATGAAATAGATTGAAATTAGATCATTACCAGGATGAGGATCATCCATCCTCTAAGGATCCTTCAAGGATGTGGATCATGAATATTGCTAAGGATCACAAATCCTTATCACATGAAGTATTTCTTCAGGTGGACAACATTCCAAGCTCTTGGTAGCAAATTACCTTCCATTGTTAGCAATCGATATGCCCCCTTTCCAGCCTCAGTTTCAATCAGGTAGGGGCCTTCCCATTTTGGTGCCAATTTTGGTATTCTGAATGCTTTCCTTAATACCATATCACCAACTTGGAACTTCCTGATCCTGACATTTTTATTGTAGGCTCCAGCCATCCTTTGTTGATAACTAGCCATCCTTATCCTTGCCAAATCCCTGAGTTCTTCTATAGTATCCAAGTCTTGAACCAAGTTTTCAGCGTTTCCTCCAGGATCACGAATGCTTGTTCTTGCAGTAGGAACCACCATCTCTGTTGGGATCACTGATTCTGCTCCAAATACCAAAGAAAATGGAGTTTGGCCAGTAGCATTGTTGGGAGTTGTCCTATCAGCCCATAGTACATAAGGTAGTTCTTCTGCCCACTTTCCTTTCTTGGATCCAAGCTTCTTCTTCAAGTTGTTGATGATGATCTTGTTGGATGATTCTGCCTGACCATTAGCTTGTGGGTGGACTGGTGTTGATGTTATCATCTTAATCCCCGAGCTGTCACAAAATTTAGTAGTTCTACTCCCAATAAATTGGGATCCATTATCACAAACAATTTCAGAAGGAATACCAAATCTAGTAATAATGTTTCTTTTAATAAAGGATATCACTTCCTTTTCTCTGACTTGAGCAAAGGCTTCAGCCTCTATCCATTTGGAGAAGTAATCAGTCATAGCAAGCATGAATACTTTTCCACCAGGTGCCTTGGGAAGTTTACCAACTATATCCATTCCCCATCTCATAAATGGCCAAGAAGAGGATATAGGATGCAAAAGCTCTGCTGGTTGATGAAGGATATTACTATGTCTCTGACAAGGATCACATTTCTTGGCATATTCCACAGCATCCTTCTTCATAGTAGGCCAATAGTAGCCTATCCTCAGGATCCTTGAGAATAATGCCCTGCCCCCTGTGTGGTTTCCACAATCTCCTTCATGAAAATCCTTTAGGACTTCTTGGATTTCAGGATCTTCAATGCATCTTAGATATGGTCCTGCAAGAGATCGTTTATATAGCATGTTATTAAATATTGTAAACTGAGATACCTTAATTTTGAAAGCCCTGGGGTTTTCTCCTGTAGGAATCTCTCCATGTTGGATATATCTCATGATTGGAAGGATCCATGATCCTGAATGAGATTGTGTATCATCACTAGGGATGATTGCAAAATCCTCTCCTATCTCCATGGCTACATGATCCTCAATAGCGGGGTTAGGATGTGGATAATAGGGATCCTGATATCCTCTGGAATCTTCAAGGATGATCCTAGATTGGCCAATGCATCAGCTTCTGCATTCTCTTCTCTGGGTACCTGTGTCAAACTAAAGGAAACAAAAGAGAGTGCCAATTCTTAGACTATCTATAAATACTTGATTAGCTTTTCACCTTTAACAGCATAGGATCCATTAAAGTGATTAGTAATTAACAATGAATCTACATGTACCTCAAGATACATGATCCTCATATGCTTGGCAATTTGCAAACCAGCTATCAAGGCTTCATACTCAGCCTCATTGTTAGTAGTTTGAAACTCACAAGCTATGGAGTGGGGTATTGTGTCCCCCTGTGGAGATTTTAGTAGTATTCCAAGTCCTGTTCCTTTGACATTAGAGGCTCCATCACTGAAGAGTATCCAAGGATCCTTAGTCTCTTCCAGCTGTTGGACTTCTAACTCAGCTTCCCTTTGCAAGTCACTACTAAAATCTGCCACAAAGTCAGCTAAGGCTTGGGATTTGATGGCAGTCCTTAGTTCATATCTTATGTCATAAGCACTAAGCTTCACTGCCCACTTAGCCATCCTTCCTGACATTTCAGGTTTTCTGAGAACATTCTTAATTGGAAAATTAGTCTTAACAATAATGGCATGAGTTTCAAAATAATGTCTTAATTTAGTAGATGCCATAATTAATGCAAGGATAAGTTTTTCTAAATGTGAATACCTGGATTCAGCATCAAGCAAACTCTTACTTACATAATAAACATGATGTTGTGTGCCTTCGTGATCCTTGACAAGGACCGCACTTACTGCTTTAGAGGATACCGCCAGATATAAGGATAATATATCCCCTTTTTCTGTTTTCATCAAGGCAGGAGCTGAGGATAGGTAATCCTTAAGGTCTTTGAGAGCATTTTCATGCTTTTCAGTCCACTCAAATTTCTTGTTCTTCCTCAAAATGTCATTGAATTCCTTGCATTTTTCTGATGATTTGGATATGAACCTGTTCAAGGCTGTGATCCTGCCTGTCAATCTTTGCACATCCTTGGCATTGGCAGGAGATTTGATATTCACAATAGCCTTAATTTGCTCTGGACTTGCTTCAATGCCTCTTTTTGTCACCATATACCCTAGGAATTTACCTGCTTTAACACCAAAGTGACACTTGGAAGGATTTAGTTTCATATTAAATTTATCAAGGATATTGAATGCTTCCTCCAAGTCTCTAAGGTGATCCTCAGCTTTCTTGGACTTAACCACCATGTCATCTATATAGACTTCCATAGTGTATCCAATTTGTTCCTTGAACATCATATTGACTAGCCTTTGATAAGTAGCACCTGCATTCCTCAATCCAAATTGTGACAACCCTCAAATTCCATGTATTCCGTACAATTTATTAATGACAATTAAAGTGCTTGACGACTGTGTGGAATTGTTTAACTGCTCTCTGATTTATGTGTTATGCTTACATGTACTTGTTAACACACTAATAAAGTACAGAAAAGTCATTAAATAGTCCGTTATTATTTCCTAAGTGTTAGAAATTAAAAACGTTACAAAAATATATACGTAAGACACTTTTCGGATTAATTAAGCACTTTAACGGAACAGTGTCAAACCGAACAACCGGACTTAACCCAGAACATAAAAATATTGTCAATGATATAGTTTTTCCTTTTCTGAGCTAGTTAGGGTCCCCGAACACCCTAACACCCGTTATAATTCACAACACACATAACACACTAGTAAATCACCTAACTAAACAAACCAACACCTAACTATCTAGTTCAAACCAAACCAATTACCCCCCCCCCCCCCTTGACCGATTCGGTTCCCCTAGGGAACACACACCACATAAAATATGATTATTTTATTAGTTTGTCTAATATCTTGGCTACACTTTGTATGATGGACAACAAGAATGGATGGACTATAAATAAACCCAAGAGACCATTCATTCCATACACATCAACACTTAACAAAAAATTACACTCTCCCTCTCCTCTCTTTCTTTGAAATCGGCAGCCACAACCACCCACCATATCACCACCATCCAACTTCCCTACAAGCATTTTATACACACACAAAGGTGCTAGAGACCTCTCTCGTTTTCTTTTATCCACCACTTTTACGTCTTGTTTCTTCCCTAGCCTTGTGCTAGTAGTAAGTGTTCTAAATCACCATCTTGTCCTTGATTTTAGTGGTTAATAGATGTTTGTATGATGAAATATGAAGAACACTAAATAACATAACATAAACTCTTGAACATAAGATGAATAAGATGGATAAAGAAAAGTTATGTGTGTAAATCATGTAGATCTTGTGTGGTTATGATTATTGGTTGATTATCTGATGTTTTGCTGATTAATATTAATGTTTGATGTTGTTGTGGTCACTAAACATGATTAACGGAATCAATCGAACACAAGTTAGTAAGTTAAAGAGTGAAAACAGAATCTGTCCCGGTTTTACAGCCAACTTCAGTTGGCTGTAAACAGGTCATAAACTCAACGAAAAACTGATATTTTAAGTCTAAAATGTGTTATTATGAAATACGGTTCTAATGGCACCGGAATCGTAATTTTTGGACTTCGTTTACTATTTTTAAAGCGTCATTTCGTAACAGCAGCTGGAGCTGCATTTTTCTGCTGAAAATATGTGTTTTGTTTTCTGTCATAACTTGGGTTCTGTGTAGAGTTGGATCATGAAACTTGTACTGTAGATGACCACCGATGATTTGTAATTACCCCACTGGAATTTCGTAAATCGGACCCTCGATGAATTTTAAATAAATTATCCCGTGGACTGTGGTCAGAAAAATATAAATCTGATTTCAGTCCGGAAAATGAATTTTTATAAAATATTGGTAATGAACCGGCCCTCGATATTTTTACACAATAAAATTTGGAACGTTTAAGACATTCTGTAAAAATTTGGGAATTTTTGGAATAAGTTACCTATTTTATTAAAATGTCCAAAAACAGCCCGGTTTTGAATATTAATGCTGAAATGACATAAGTTGTAATTTGCGTGTCTAAATGTCGAGTATGCTATCTGTGAATGATATAACGTGTTATATGTGTTATGTGCACTATCGTATGTTTGCTTATGAGTGGGGAATGGATGGGAAGTATATATGGGCATAAACACTTAAAGTAATGCATGCTATGTGATAGATACGTGTAGGAACTTTGTGCTTTATTTGTAAATCACTAAATGACTAACTGGTAATCATATTAGGACGTGATTGACCAACCTTGACTATTAGCTATATTTGAGAATCTAACCGAGCAAACCGAGGTGAGTTCACACTTTCTACAAGGCATGGGATTCCCGGTGGTTTGGGAATGGGTTAAAGAATTTAAAACTAAATCTACATATCCCCTTGGGAAGATATGTACAGCCATCCTCCATAAAGAGGATGCCATTATTAATCCTACGAATTCTCCTGGTGCAGAATACGTACGTTCGTCCTCCTGGTGTAGGACAACAACCTTAAAAACTTACTAGATAAAACTCTATCACCTAAGCCCTCAAATTTATATCGACTTAATCGCCGAGGCCGATGGCGAGCGGGTCATTAGTTAATAGCGCTATTAGGTTTAACAAACCTCACACCGTGTCGTCCGAACGGGCGTGTACTAATGGACTATGTCAAACTGTCAATGATGATAGAACATTGACGTAGGGCACGTATTCGTCAGTTGTCTATATCCAAACAGTCTAGTGGTTTACATGGGGAAAACCCCCACTAATTATGGGTATGATTTGGGTAATAAAAAGAATCTGGTTAAACATACTTTCAACTAAGGGGTAACCCCCACGACATATAAGCCAACGAAAGTCAAACTACGTTTTTCAGAAACAACTTAAAACTAATCAACCGACCGTGAACTCACTCAACTTTGTTGTTGACTCGTTGTTACATGCCTTACAGGTGGCTAAACGCTTGGAGCTTGCACGAGGAAGGAGTCGTTGTGGTGTACGGACTGTTATGTTCCGTGCTTACTGTTTAAATCCCTATGAACTTATTAAACTTGCGTTTTGAACTTTAACTTATAAACTATGGACTTATGCCTTTGGATTTACTTTTATGCTTCCGTTGTTTAAACTAAACATGGTTAACTGGCTTTGGTCACCAATCGTATTGTGGTTGGTCTTATTTACTTAATTACGATATTCAATATGATTGGTGGCTCGATCCTGGTCACGTCACGCCTCCAAGCGGTGGTACTCCGCATGGTGGATTTTGGGGGTGTGACACAAATGGCATAGCAATATAACAATATATACCAGTTGGGGTCATAAAGGTTGTATCCTCTTGATCAGATGGTTCCATCTGAATTTGTTGAAATCCAGATGAAGCATCCATAAAAGTCAACAACTCATGACTCGCGGTAGCATCCACCATGGAGTCAATGTGGGGTAATGGGAAAGGATCCTTGGGACATGCCTTGTTTAAATCAGTGAAATTGACACATACCCTCCACTTTCCATTTTTCTTTTGAAGAACAACCACATTGGCTAACCACCTTGGATACTTAACCTCTCTTATCATACCTGCCCGGAGTAGTTTATCTACTTCTTCCTGGATAATGGCATTCCTTTCAGGTGCAAACTTCTTCCTTTTTTGATGAATTGGCTTGAATGACTTGTCAATGCCAAGTTTATGAGTAATTATATCTTTAGATATAACTGTCATATCCTCATGCTTCCATGCAAAGGTAGTTTTCCTTCATTTAAGGAAGGATACTAGATTCTGTTCAATGTTGTTGAGGATCCCTGATCCTATGAAAACTATGGATTCAGGATCATGAGGATCCATAAGGATTTCTTTCACATCCTGTTCCCTTGCCTCCAAGACATCCCTTGGAGGATGCTTTAATTGCTATTGCTCCCTTGGTCTTGAGGCTGGCTTCATTGATGACGTGTAACAATTCTTAGCTTCTTGTTGATCACTCTCAATTTTCACCACTCCCCATGGACTAGGAAGCTTCACGCATTGATGATAGGTAGATGGGACTGCCTTCATGTCATGTATCCATGGTCTGCCAAGGATAACATTACAACAGGATAAGCAATCTATAACACAAAATTTTTTATAAGAATGGAGTCCTTCAATATAAATGGGAAGTTTAATGTCCCCCAATGTATTCTTGGTTTCTCCACTGAATCCCACAAGAACTGAGGATCTTGGGACAATGTCTGATTCAGGAAGGTTTATCTTCTTGAGGACATCAAGCTGAATGATGTTCACAGAGCTTCCTCCGTCGATTAGGATCCTGCGAACAAAATGGTTAGAAATAAACAGAGTAATAACAGGACCATCATAATGAGGATCCTGAACATCAACACGATCATCCTCATCAAAAGATATAATTTTATCCTTGGTAACAGTGGAGGTCCGGATTGGTCTATCTCCATTATCCATCTTGGTCTCCTTGGCATGTCTTTTGGCTGCTGAAAAGGAAGTACCACAAATGTCTGATCCACCGGATGTGAAGTTTATAACTTGTGCATCTGCTGGAGGAGCAGGAGCTCTTTCTGGGATCCTCTCAGGATCCTGGGTCCTCGACTTCTTTCTTCCCAAAAGCTCCTTCAAGTGCCCCTTGCTTAACAAATAACCAATCTCTTTTCTAAGTGCAATACACTCTTCAGTGAGTTGTCCGAAATCGTCATGATATGCACATCATTTGGATTTGTCTTTTGTTCCGGCTGGTTTATCACTTTTCCTTGGCCATCTTGCTTTTTCACCTAAATTCTGCATTGCAAGGATCAGTTCATTGTTATCAACAGAAAAATAGTATTCAGAAATGGGAGTGTTTTGGTCAAAAATTACCTAAGCAATTAAGTGATCAAATTAGTTAAGTGAGGTAGTGTGCTAGAAATATGTGTCAAAAATATGCTGATTAAGTTGTTTGTAAAAACAGTTTTCAGGATACGGCTCAGGATATAGAGCTGTATCTATGATCAAACAATGAACAAAAAGTGTAAGGGGTGACACGAGATATACGAGGAAAGCCCTTGATCAATCTAGATCGCCGGCACAAAACCTCGGGAGCTGACAATCGCAACTTCCTTGTTCTTCTATTACTTCGAATATCAGGATACAGTGCAGGATATGATGCGGATCAACTAGGTGTTACAATATAATTTGAGTACAAGTGTTGGTGTGTAGTGATTGCTAGTAGTTAGAGAGTAAAGTGTGCGAATGAAGCAAGTGCCTTAACTTGATCCGATCATACTATTTATAGCTAACCGAAAACAACTAACTTTCCTAATAAACCGAGATGCCCTGAATATTCCCAAGTAACCGTTGTAGTCCTGGTCTTTCGGGATCAACGTCTCCATTCCAACTGATTTGCCCAAGTCTTGGGGGAAGAAGTCTTCTTGAACGTTGGAGACTTGTAACTCTTAATCTGCACGTGATCAATTCAGTTAATACCAGGATATCGAACCAGGATGTTACAAATATCCTGATCCTGTATCCTGATCACAATCAAAATCAGAATATTAGCCAGGATATATATTCGGAAAATAACCCATAACAATTGTCCCCAAAAATATACCTGTTCGAATTCTGAGTTCAAACAGATATATTTTTAAATTTTATCACCTGGATCGAGGCAATTAATACGATGAGACCTTTGAAATGACAATGTGCAACTTCCAAGATGCTATTTACTCTTTACCCCCTATTACTCAGCCTATATCTAGCCAAAATAGTTCACATTATGATCACCACTCCTCAAGCGGATCTCAGGTATTTCTCTTATCTTCTCTGTTTTTCCTTTCCTTTGGATTTTCTGTTTCTCGGCCGATACCCTTTATGGCATCTCGAACAAGATCCCGGTCGAACGAGCCAGTCGCAGACCTAACGAGTCAGAACCTCATACGAGAGCCTTAAAATGAAATCTGCTCCTTCAATAATGATGACATTGCCGCCCTGAAGAATTATGGTGCGTTCCCTGCCAGAGTAGTCATACGACCTTTTGATCGGGAAATCCGATCAGACGCATCGTCAAACGAGTGGGTCTGCTTCCTCGCCTATCCCTTTTCCTCGGGACTCCGGTATCCATTTCCGCCCTTTATCTCTCGTTTCTTTGAGCTTACCGGCCTTAGTTATGCCCAAACCATGCCGATGGTTTGGCGATTTTTAATGGTGCTGAACCAGATTAAATCTCGTCACTGCCCTGACCTGTGCATCGAAGACCTCCCCATAGCATACCGGTTGAGGTCCCATGGTAATAGCCGTTTTCTTTTGTTCTCCTCCTCAAAGAGCCCTTTAGTCCTTAAGGCCACCAAGAACAAAGACCAGTGGCGGCGAAAGTTCTTTTTCGTGAAAAGAGACTCTATTGACAAGGGTTTTGATCTGCCGGTTAGATGGTTAACCAAGGGTAGGATCTAGGGTTTTAGGAATATCCCCAAGTGTATCCTTAAACTATATCCCAGACTTATATCCTGATGTTTTTGTGCAGCGAATTTCAGAGATCTTGCACCCCCAAGTGCGGAATCAGAGTCCAAGATCAAAGAAATCTACCGACTTCCTACTAGTGAAAGAACCTTCTCCCTGTCTCTTACAGATTCAAGCCAAAAATCAAGTTCAGAGATGTCTGGTAAGTACACAATTATAATGATAGTAAAATACAAGAGTTTGCAAATTGAATATTTTTTCCCTTCTTCTGCGCCAGTTATCAACCTTGAAGGCTTCCAACTTGACGAGTTGGACAGTTATTCCAGTCTCGCACCTATCAAGCAAGAATCCAACCCGAAGCCATCCGTCACACCGAAGCCTACCAGTTCGAAAGTGACTTCCGCTCCTAAAGCTCCTCCGGCATCTCGGACCCGGGCCTCCAACTCCCAGAAGAGAAAGGAAATAGAGCCTCCTGCTATTCCCAATGTATTCCCATTTGAAAATCATGGGTTTGGAGAGTCCAGCAAATTCATGACCAGCTTCCTCAACCAGGTAAATATCCTGATCCATATCCTGCACCATATGCTAATTACTGAACTCAATTAAAGTTAATACCTATTTCTTTATTTTGCAGGGTCTTGAACGTCTGATTTTCCTTTACGAGGATGCATGTGGTTCGAACGTCATGATGGAAAGTCGGCTAAAAAAGGCCGAAGCCACTATCGCAGACCAAGCAGTGATCGCCACCGCTAAATCAGATCACTACGAGGCCAAATACAAGGCAATGGCCCAAGAGCAGCAGTCCACCATCCAAAAGGTCACCCAGGAAGCCCAGGCCAAGATTGACGCCGCCCAAGTCCAACATGAGCAGGCTATGGCTTCGTATCGGGAAAGTCTCAAGAACTCTGTCGTCATCTCCCTTCTCCAGGCCAGACTGAAAATGGCTTATGAGGCAATGGCTTTGGGCCTTCAGTGCCCCTCCTGGAACACAAAGGCCTGGGAGGCGAAACTGAAAGATCTCGGGGGAAATCCTGTGGAGCCTCCTGCCAAATCTGCTGTGGAAGAACCTGCTAAGGTGCCTGATGCTAGTGCTTCAAAGGATGCCGGTGGTGATGCTGGAGAAAATGCTGGTGTAGAGGATGCTGTTAATGATGCTGAGAGGAATGCTGGTGAGGATACTGGTGGAGATGTCATGGCGAAGGAGGGAGCTGTCCCTTAAATGCAGTGTTATGGGAGATGATGGATATATGTGCCAAGGCCGGAGCCCACTTTTTTAAATTTCATGGTTGTGGTTTGTACCAACAATTTACTTTTCCTGTCGTTGAACAATTTATATTTCCTGCACTAGAACAATTTGATAACCAAAGGTGGATGGGCCTTGGGTTCCAGGATGAAGCCCTTGGTTATCAATCAGTATAACTTGTTTTGGACGATACAACGGTTGGAGGTGGATGGGTCTCGGTTTGAGACGAAATCTTCAACCGTTGCATAAATATCGTTATGAACCTGTTGTGCTTTTGGTGGATGGGCATTGGTTCAAGGTGAAACCAAGAGCACACCTTTTGACTTGTTAATAATATAACCACCTTTTGACTTACTTGTTGTCGCCTTTTAATTTTTTGTTGCTTAGTTAGAATTTCAATTTTGTAAAATATCTTGACCAGGATACTCAACCAATATCTTTAAAACAGTTTATTCTACAAAATCTCGAACAATAGGGTTTTTAAAGGAAAAATATGGTTTGCTTAGAACTTATAAACCTTGTTTTGATAGCATTTTTAACTCTGATTTTTTAAATTCAAGTATTGTATCCCAGATATTCTACCCGGATATCCTGAATCGTATTCTGAGAATATATCTTAATGATATATCCTAATCAGGATGCTTTGAGCCTTAAACAGAGTTAAACAATTCATGTAAGGTTCACAAAGGAAAGATCATACCGGGAATTGAGTGTAACCCTAGTATTAAACTCCAACCCCTTTTGCGACTTCTCCCACTAAGATGTCCCCAGTCCGAGACACTTAGTCCAATTTTGATCTTTTGAGCTTCACACAATTGCTTTAGAAGGAATGTCCCCAGTGCATGAAGTCTATAAACACTTAGAAAATTTTTGAATATCAGTTCCAACTGTTTAGACAATTCTTGTGTTACAGGGGTTAAACCCAAAAATATACTGGAGATAAATCCTTAGTATCCTGGGCAAAATCCCAAATTTTCATGTGCTATAGGCGGGAGTGTATAAACTCCATGACTTAGAAAGGTGATAACCTTTAAACCTTAGAGAGTATGAAAATACCCTTTCATGAGAGAGGGTGATCAATCCTCATATACCTTTAGGATTCAGGATATAGCCAACAGTAACAAAATTGTCTGCCACTTTTACATGAACTGGTCCCGCCACCTTGAACTATTCCCGAATAACTTGCGCTCCAGGCGGGGTGTTTAAACCCAATTCGGAAGAAAGGTGAATACCTTTAAACCTATGAAGGGATCAGGATCCCTTAGACGTGAGAGAGGGGGCCAATCCTCTAATCTTCTGAAGTATCCTGAATGTATATCCTGGAGCTATATCTCGAAGCATATACTGTAAAACAACTGTAAGCAAAGGTGAGTGTTAGCCTGGCTAACACCCTCCGATGCTTAAGTCAGTAATGGGTTCAAAACAGTAAATAATATTAAAATTTAATAAAAGAGACATAATCCATACCATCCTGAGTTAGAATTTAAATTCCATACTCACTTGAAATAGAGTTTTAGATGTATAGCATTCCAGGATCTCGGTAGCATATCCCCCTCCATATTCTTGAGTCGGTATGCTCCTTTTCCTAATTCTGATTCAACCTCATAGGGTCCTTCCCAGATTGGAGCCAACTTTCCATCAGCAGGATTAGTAGTATTCTGAAAAGCCTTTTTCAATACCCAATCTCCAATTTGAAATCTTCTAGTCCTTATATTATTGTTATATGCATTAGATATCCTCTGTTGATATGCTTCCATCCTTAGCCTTGCTGCGTCTTTTGTCTCATCAATAGTATCCAGTTCCTGGCATAGGACTTCAGGATTCTGCTCAGGATCCCGGAGGTTGGATCTCGCTGTAGGTATCACCATTTCTGTCGGGATTACCGCTTCTGCTCCAAACACCAAGGAAAACGGGGTTTGGCCAGTTGCACTTTTCACTGTCGTCCTATCAGCCCACAAAACAAAGGGTAACTCTTCTGCCCATCTTCCTTTCTTAGCCCCTAGTCTCTTTTTTAAGTTGTTGACAATTATCTTATTTAAGGATTCTGCTTGTCCATTTGCTTGAGGATGTACCAGAGTAGACGTGATCATTTTGATTCCCCAACTCTTGCAAAAGTCAGTAGTCCTTTTACTTATAAACTGGGATCCATTGTCACAAATGATTTCAGCTAGTACTCCAAATCTGGTCAGGATATTCCTCTTTATGAAGGATACTACTTCTTGGTCTCTAACTTGAACAAAGGCTTCACCTTCAACCCACTTAGAGAAATAATCAGTCATTGCCAGCATAAAGACTTTTCCTCCTGGAGCTTTTAGTAATTTCCCTACTATGTCCATCCCCCATTTCATGAATGGCCAAGGGGAAGCTATAGGATAAAGTGGTTCGGCCGGCTTGAGTAATATGTTACTGTGTCTTTGACATGCATCACATCTTCGAGCATATTCTGCAGCATCTTTCCTCATTGTCGGCCAATAATATCCTGTTCTTAACGCCTTTGAGAACAATGACCTGCCCCCAGTATGGTTACCACAATCCCCTTCGTGTATATCCTGAAGCACTTCCTTAGTTTCGGGATCCTCTAAGCACCTCAGATATGGTCCTGCAAGAGATTTCTTATACAAGACATTATTTATAATAGTGAATCGTGATACCTTCATTCTAAAGGCCTTAGGATTCTCATCCTTTGGGATATGTCCTTCCTTGAGATATCTTTTAATTGGAACCATCCAGGACTTGGGATCCTTCTCAGGATACGCATCAGGATCCCGAATACTTAGTACTTCCTTATCCTGAGGATTCGTCGCAGGATATAAGATATGTAACATTGGTATTCGGGTTCCTTCCGGTATCCTGACTGATGATCCTAGATTTACCAAGGCATCAGCTTCAGCATTATCCTCTCTTGGTACCTGTTCAAGTGTGAAAATATCGAAATATCCTGCTAATTTTTTGAGAATTTCGAGATACTCGATTAACTTCTCACCTTTAACTGCATATGATCCATTAAAATGATTAGTGATTAACAAGGAGTCAACATATACTTGCAAATTCTTGATACTCATATTTTTAGCCAACTCTAATCCCGCAATTAAAGCCTCATATTCTGCTTCATTATTAGTAGTAGGAAATTCACATCTAATAGCCTGGGGTAATATATCCCCCTGTGGAGATTTTAGTAGTATACCTAAACCTACACCTATTATTATATTAGATGCACCATCAGTATATAATGTCCAGGATTCTAAGTTTTCTCCTAGCTGCTGTACTTCTAAGTCTACTTCATTTTGAATGTCACTACTGAAATCAGCTACAAAGTCAGCTAGCTTAGGTGTAACCGCTGCGGGTTTCCTTGAAGCCTTACGCTTCCTTGATTTTGGTGCTGGCTTGACTTCTGCTTCCTTTGGTGGCTCTTGAGTGACTTCATTGTCGAGACGAGAGGCTTCATTGTTGAGACGAGCCATTGCAATGCCTAAATCCACAGTCTTCTGAATCACTTCGCCTATTTGCTGGGCAAATTTGGCTGTTCTCTCGGACATTTGACCAGTGCTGAGAGGAATAGACATTCTAGAAGAAAATGAAAGATATAGGAAGAAACAAGTGAAAGATTATTGGACAAATAAAACAAAATGACAACTCATAGAAATTGCGATCATTTGTTTGTTACCTAAGGCAAACAAATGAGACAGTGACTAATCAAAGTAAACAGGTCTTATTAATGTATCACTGAAGACATGGTCGCCTATAAGTGAACACTCATCCCAAGAATTCCCACGTAAGCACAACTGGTCTCGCGTCTGATGAGATATATACGAAGTGCTTGCCTAGACAGAAAACCCAGGATACAGGCATTCACCCTTCCAGTTTGCACATGTTCACATTATAAGACCCAAACTTTGACGATATTTTGAAAATTCAAAGGGGTTCAAAATCATATAACAGAGAGTTCAAAATCTTACAATAGAGGGTTCAAAACCTTACAATAGAGGGTTCAAAACCTAGTAATCAATCATCCTAGAACAGATGATTAGTTTTCAAAGCAGTTTGGAAATTTATGTTCTTGTTGTGGTCGTCGCCTAAGGATAGGTGACGGTATCGTTTTATGACTAAACGCAAGTAAACTCGCGTTAGGGTCCTAAGAAGGTTATAGACTAGGTCAAAGTATTACTAATAACCTAATTCCCTATAACCATGAGCTCTGATACCATCTTTTCTGTCACACCCCGACCACGTAGGACAACCAAACGTGGCGGAAAACGTCGGGGAGTGTTGTAACAGAATCATTGTTTCATAACACATGGAAATTGAAATATTGTTTTATTGATTAAAGTAGTTACAATGTCTTGACAATCAAAGAAACATAACATAATAAACTAGTCTTGCATCTTTTATTGTCGCTAAGGCCCAAGTTCGCCTAAGTGTATCTTGATAAATCCTATGCATCATATCCTGAAACACATGTGAAAATAGGTACGTCAGCATAAAAATGCCTGTGAGATACATAGGTTTATGAAAATAGGATTCATGACTTATTGTTTAAGAAAATGTTTAGTCATGAACCTTGTAATTTGATTTGTCTTGTAAATCATTTGAAAAACGATAAGATCAGATGATATGTATAAATAAGAGAATAATGTATGGTTAAATGAATAACCATGTAAAATGAGTTTGTATAAGATAAGTTGTTTGTAAAAGTATGTCTTGTGAAAAGTATGTTATTTGTATAAAATGTTATATATCTTAAATTGAAATGATTCAAATAACGCTACGATATGTAATACCATACAAACACTTATATATAGGAAGTACCAGCGGCGTATCCACCATGCTTGTATCATATTACACACGCACCGTTACTCAAATCACTTACCCAAACAAACCACCAATGTAAGATGTCTATGTTTAAACCAATTGCCAAACGTATTGAATAATATGTCAAAAATGTTTATGTCAATATGTAAATCATGTAATGTGTAACCAATGTCAATAATGTTTATGTGTCAAATGTAAATTATGTAATGTGTAACCATTGTCAATAATGTTCATGTGTCAAATGTAAATCATGTAATGTGTAACCAAAATGATCTGTATGGCTAGTGAAATGTATCAACTAAACCATATGCACAAAAACAAAGTATTGAAGTAAAACATGGTTTAAATCAAAGCTATGTTTTGTGGAAATGCATGCTATACTGATACGAACATCTATGCGGTGTTGTGAAAATGCATACATCCAAGCCATGAGACTGTGGCGATAAACCCTTAAACAATTTAAAGGTTTATCTAAATTATGTATATCGAATTCGGTCATTCCTTCCAATCCAAACAAACCCAGGATTTCAGGAACGGGAGTTGTCAATTCCTATGGTACCACTACCTACTAACGAACGGCGTAGCTAATGTTAATGAATGTATTGTTCCATTGTAAACAACCCAAATGTCATAACAAAATGTAAGCATGTGATGAAAACACTGTACTAAGTATGTAACCAACGGACATACATAGCATAAAATGTAAATGTAAAACAATGTACTAAGTATACACACAATGGGCACACATAGTACAAAATGTAATGTAAAACAATGAAATCATGTACTATAAATGTACTAATGAACATAGCAAGTATATGATGTGAAAACATGGAAAGCATGAAAGTAACAAGTAGGCACATGTGTTTCACCCCAAAACAGTTTGGAAAACAGTAAAAGAGGGGTCTATGTACTCACTTGAGATTGCCCAGAAGTCCTAGGATAACCACCAAGCAATGCTAGAGATCACGGAATCAAACGGCACCTAATATAGGTAACTATGTTAATAAACCGGACCTAAATCGGAGGATCGGATAGAATGAGGGTTCGTAAACCAAACTAGTATGGAGACTCGTGTCATACGGTTTAACAAAGCCTACATACTAAATGAAACCTAACATAAGTGCTTACGACCCATTACGACCCGTTTAGGTAGCTTATGCTACTTTAACGCGTCGTTCGCGTGAAACGCGTTCGGACCGCCTAACTAGTCCTATGACAAGTGTTATATGCCTAAACATGTTACATAATCAGTTATGTGACAAAAGTTTAGGTTACATATGCTTAATTACCAATTATACATGAAAAGGGTATTCTGGTAATTTACCTAAGGCATATAAACTACCTATCATACAACTACTTAAACGAAGCGACCATAAGGTATAACCTCGGAAGGTTATTCCCTATATACTATGGTCACCTAATGTGTTTGGTCGGATCCTAATGATCGACCAAATGGGTCGGGTTCGAAGGTATAAGCGATTTATTAGATCGCTTACCCTACGACCCTAGACAACGTGGTAATCAGTAGTCATAGTCCCAAGGGACTATAACCAACGTGATTACACTCACGTTGCAAAGTTCAAACGAACTTCGCATTGACCATAAACTGGTCAACGCAGAAAGTCAAACAAAGTTTGACTTTCAGACTCGAAAAGACTCGAAAAGCAATAAAAGAACGAAAGAATACTTACGAAGGGTCCCCGAATGCTAATCTCGATCCAAGAATCTCAGGTATGAGACAATGGTTTCAACTTAGAGTTTCTCAAATCAAGATTCTTGTGGGTTTAGCAATGGATGGCATGGGGTATTTATAGTGTTCGGTTAGCCGTTAGGATCGTTTCTAGGAAACCGTGCTTTGATCTCAACCATACACATCAAGAACATGGTATTACAAAACCATTTGAGCCCACGGTATTGCCAAAACCATGTGCGAAAGTGAAAATGGACCAAATACAATGTTTCTGTCCAGATGAGGAAGTCGCGTAGCGCCACTGCCAAGGCATGATGTGCTCGCGCTACACCACTGCCCACCAGTATCAGCAAAGTTTCAAAAATGGCAGAAATGGTCCCTGCAGCCCGTTTAAGCTATTTTTGATGCGTTTGAACCCCGTTAACCTCATTTCAAGGCTCTAAAATGAAGTTAAAGTATAGGGAACTCAAAAAATGCTCAAAAATATCTAGGATGTTGGTTCGTTTGGTCGTACGAACGCGATGTTCGGTTAATTACGACGGAATGCGCAAAAGCGCGAAAAACGATCCAAATGACGCGACGAATGGATTTTTCTTATGCCAAACACTAAAATAAAATGTTTTAGTGCTTACATAACTTTTTGGATGTCCGGATGTATTCAGAACGACCCAAAAGTTTATTTTAACACTAAAATAAAATGCAAACTTGTGCACTTTTTGACGCTTTTAGTCCCTGAATGACCCAAAAGTTTATTTTAGCACACCGAACCCCTCAAAGCCTATTTCTAAGCTATGTGAAGGATATTTATGGTATGTTTAACTTATGGTCATGTTCTGGAATGTCTGTTACAGTTCTAATTGGCATACTTTCGCAGTTTGTCAAGTTTAGTCCATGTAAGCGAATTAACTTGATTTTGCCATACCAAAGCCTTCAAAACTTATTTCTAAGTTATGTAAAGGTTATTTAAGGTATGTTAAGCCAATGTCACTATTCCGGAGTGTTTGTTGCATTAAACTGGTTATATTTACGCATCGGTGCGCGTATAACCTTCCAGAAAGCGATTTAGAGTTTGGAATCGAACAAGAATTGATATGTGCAAATGATACACATATTTTTACAAATCCCAAGTATGAAATACAATATTTCATTGGTTTGGTATTTGTTTGATGGCCGTGGAGGCACAGGTGTTACAGTTCCTGTTTCATTCTCAACGTACAAAGTTTCAGCAGCTGTAACAGGGGCAATCGGTGTTGCAAACGCATTGTAGAATTCCTCATCCATGATTCGGCAAATATTTTTACAAATACAAGTTTTCATATTGAAGAAAAATAACACCCTGAAGCAAAAAACAACTAATTTCGCTTGAAATAACTCAAGCGGAATCACTCCTTGAAGCGAAATAAACAAATTTCGCTTGAAACGGTTCAAACGAAAATACTTCCAGAAATGGAATTAGATGTTTTCAAGCGGAATCAGGTCAAATTTTCAAGCGAAATCACGATTCCAAGCGGAATTAAGCTGCTAATTCCGTATGAAGTGTTGCTGACATCATCATTTTCGATCTGTTTTCAAACGGAATTAAGAATTTGATCAAGTTTTAAGCTGATTTTAGGTCCAAAACTCTCAAGGATTTATTAAAACACTGTTATGCACTTAATATGTGAAATTCAAGACTTTTTGACTGAGAAAACTAGTTCAATTTCAAAAAGAAGGTGTAGAAGTCAGAAATAACGGCTGTTTTGGCAAGAACTCTTCTTCCTGAGCTCTGATACCACTTGTAGGATCGAGTTGTGACCCAAACGAGTCAATCAGAAGAGCTCTTGTCTGTTTCAGAGGCGGAAACTAAGAAACAGACTTGAAAAACAGCTTGTTTCACTATTAAACATCTTGTTTTATTGATATCACAGCTTTACAGATCAAATGACGCATCGGCAGCAGTTCAGTACCTGAATGATGAAAAGATACAACTAATTTCGTTTTAGGCCTATATATAGAGTTGAGATTTCGCTTGAAGGTGACAAGTTTCAGTTCAAGCGAAATTAACAAGATTGATTTCGCTTGAAAGTGTCACAAGCCTCCTTCAAGAGAAATTAGCTAAACCACTCCCTAAAACCTCCTATTATCTCATATAAGGCGCCCTGAACTAACAATTCTAATACTAGACTCGATACAAGACGAAGTCGACAGACGTATGCACCAACAGTTGTTGTTCCATAACGCCTTCCCAATGGTTCAGTTTGATATTGGATGTCTGGAGCTGTGGTTTGCAAGGCGGTTATGGCTGGGGTGTCAAAATCCAATGACCTTGGTATCAGAGGAGAGTGATCCTCCCCCGATCTCTTCTGTTTCTTGATGTTACCAATTTCCTAGAGGATCCTTTCGTTGGTTTTGTCCTGCTCTTGTATGTGATCCCTCATCTGTAAAATCAGAGTAAAAAGATCATTAGTAGTAGGATTAGAAGAAACAGAAGAAGTTGGTGGTTTTGGAAAAATGGGGCTTTGTCTCTTTGCGGCATTTTCAGCATTCTTTTGGGATCCAAAAGGTGGTGGAGGCAAAGGTGGAATGCCCTGTGAAGAACTCATTGCCGGCATTGAACTTGAAGTGCTTTTTGCTGAAGAATCCATCTGCTTGGTTGTAATGAACCGAAATGATCATAAAAACAAGAATTTCTTAGGAATGAAGCACCAATTGCCCCACGGTGGGCGCCAAACTGTTTTGGTCAAAAATCAGGCTAAGATAATGTAACCAAATCTTTGTTGTGATGAATGATGCTTGAATCAATGAACAATGTTAAGGATAACTCAGAAATATAATGAACAAATGACACAAGGATTTATACGAGGAAAAAGCCATTGATCAAGAGTTGATCTCCGGCATAAAAAACCTCGGGTGATGGAAACTACCGATCACCAACTAAGATTAATCAAAAGAAATTTACAACTCAGGATGATAACAAGCTTGTTACAAGGATCACTAGTGTGCAATGTGCAAAAATGTATGAAATCGCCAAGTAGTGTTTGAGAGCTGATTAAGAGCTGTTACGAGAGTGTGTGTATTTGCTAAAATTAGCCAAGTGTTCTAACTCAAGCTTGTTATCCCCATTTTAAATTAGAAATAATTAAACTAACTAACTATCCGCTAATTGTGTAAGCTCCCCACGATCTCCATAACGTCCACAAGAACCAAGCACGTGCGGAATATCGAGGGAATATGCTCCAGGAATTTCGGTGAGACTTAGTCCATGCCTTTGCTCCTACAAAACAAGCTTACGTACAAGGTAGACAATCGTTAGTGTAAGGATAACAATGAGGATCCTGAATCCTGGTCCTGCAACATATTCTGAGGATCCTTAATTCAAACAGAATACATGATCTTGGCAGCACTTGAGGATCCATGATCCTTAGGATTGGAAAATCCTCCCCTAACAAGAACAACTCCTAAGAATGCTACTGGTCAAACTAAATTCTCTCTAGTTTTTGGAGCTGAATCTGTGATCCCTACAGAAATGGTATTCCCTACTGCAAGAACAAACATCTGTGATCCTGAAGGAAATGCTGAAAGCTTGACTCAAGACCTGGATACCATAGAAGAACTCAGGGATTTGGCAAGAATGAGGTTGGCTAGCTATCAACAAAGAATGGCTGGAGCTTACAATAAGAATGTTAGGATCCGGATGTTTCAAGTTGGTGACTTGTTATTAAAGAAAGTATTCCAAAATACCACAAATCCTGCTGATGGCAAGTTAGCACCAAAGTGGGAAGGCCCCTATTTAATAGAAGCTGAAGCCAGAAAAGGGGCATATCGTTTGTTAACAATGGATGGTGATCTCCTACCAAGAGCTTGGAATGCTGTTCATTTAAAGAAGTACTTCATGTAGGAAGGGTCAGGGATCCTCAGCGATGGCAGTATTCTGATTAAGGATCTGGGATCCTCAAAGGATATATGATTCTATCTTTGGTAACACATTACGTTCATTTTCATTCATTTTATACTTATTACTTATCATAAGTCAAAGATGTTTAACATTTAACATCTATTTTCATAAAGTTTAAGCTTTTGCAGAGTTGTTATTATTTTACAGAAGATCAAAGTGGTTGGCCAACTCTCCAAAGTTTTTATGCTTGTCCCTAGTTTTTGGGCTTGTCCCCAGCTAAGGTATCTTATACCTTCTACGGTTTAAAGGTGTTCACCTTTCACACGAATTGGGTTTTGACACCCTCACCAGTAGCGCAAGTTATCCAAGTACAGTTCGAGGCAATGGGACCAGTACCCGCTTTAGGGGCTGACAATTTCATTGTTGTTGGCTATATGTAGGATCCTAAGTATAATGGTAGACGTACAATACATCCGTTCCTAAGGTTTCTAACGTTTTCACGTTATCTAAGTGTTGTGGGTGGTTTTCTGAACATATATCCTGAATTATATTCTGACTGTAATACTTATGCTTGTGACCAGGATACCAGACCAGGATATTGGTAACATCCTGATGCAGTATCCTGGTAATAACTAATTATTCATGTGTAGATTAGTAAGGCATACTTATAACGGTCAAGAAGACTGCTTCTCCTGAAGACTCGGACTAAGTGGTTGAGAAGAGAATGTTGAAGCAGCAAAGAAGGGGTCTCCAACGTTCAAAGGGGAATATTCGAAGCATCCCTCATTTTTAGGATAGTTTGTTATTTTTTTGCTATAAAATGGAATGATCAGATCAATAGGTAGACACATTTTTTTACGTACACTGCTGCTCTCTACTAGCTACAATCACTCACAAATACTTACACTTGTACTCGAATCTCACTGTAACACTTAGTTGATCCGTATCATATCCTGCACTGTATCCTAAAGTTTGAAGTAATAAGAAGAACAAGGCAGCTGTGATTGTCAGCTCCTGAGGTTTTGTACCGGCGATCCAGATTGATCAAGGGCTTTCCTCGTACATCTCGCGTCATCCTTTACTTTTAAGCTCATTGTTTGATTACTGATATAGCTCGGTATCCTGAGCTATATCCTGAAACAGTTTTTGCAAACAACCAAACCAGCATATTTTCAATACACATTGTTAGCACACTACCTCACAAAACTAATTTGATCACTAAACTGCTTATGTAATTTTTGACCAAACCAATTTGGCACCCACCGTGGGGCAAGTGGTGCTATTTCTACTAAAAGCTTTCTTAAAATCGTTACTTAGTTTTCTATTTTCAAAGCTTTTTGCCCAACTATTTTCAATGGCCTCAAAATCAAACATGAGCTCTTCTACCATGTCTGCTACAACCTCTGCAACAATTGGTTCGGTGCTTCCACCACCTCCAAGGACTCAAGCTTCTTCACAGCCTCAAGCTCCTCCAAGAAGGACAGAAACTCACATGGCTCGGGATATCATTCCCACTCAGAATGTTCTAGGATCCGCTGCTTCAGGGAGAACCCCTATTATGGCTTCTAATGATGAAATTCTAACTTTGTTTGGTAGTATACAGGATCAGATGAAGCAGCAGCAGGAAACCAACCAAATGCTGATAAGAGAGATACAACTCTTGAAATCCAGCTCAAGTAGGCCTGCTGAGGGTATTTTCACTCCCTTGCAGCCCAGAGCATTGAACTTCAGTTCGGCAGTATACACCAAGGATAACAGGGGCAATATTGTACCTAGTCATTCCCAGAGTCATACTCCTGAGATACCCTCATCGGTTAGGGTATCAACTGTGAGGAGCTCGGGATATGCTCCAGGATATGGCCAGAATCCTCAGGCTGGTAACGTGTCTAATAATACTAATACTCTTGCTACTAACGGTGTTGGATCTTTGCAAGATATAGGTGTGACGTTGGCACTCTCTAGGGAGCTTCAGAAGTTGAAGGATATGATATCCAGTGTACCTGGGGTTATTCAGCCCATTCCGAAAGTATCCTAGGATAGTCACAGGATATCCCGGTTTGCATATCCTATATGTGATGCTGAAATCCCGAAAAGATTTCAAACCCCCAACATGAAGCTCTATGACGGAACTACAGATCCTGAAGAACATGTTGCACAATATAGGGAAAGGATGGAGATTAACCCTATCCCTCCGGATCTCAAGGAAGCCTGTCTCTGCAAGGGTTTTGGTTCTACCCTAACAGGATCAGCCTTAAAATGGCTCCTAAACGTTCCACCTCATTCAATTACATCATTTGCTCACTTAGTTAATTTATTTAATAGTCAATTTTCTTGCAGTCGAAGTTTTGAAAAACTAACCAGTGATCTCTACAGGATAACTCAAGGTCCTCAAGAATCCTTGAGGGATTATGTGAACAAATTCAGCAGGGAATCCTTGGACATCCCGCACCTTGATGTTGCTACAGCAGTCCAAGCATTCAAGATGGGACTACAAAAGGATTCCCGGTTTTATCAGGATCTTGTAATGAATCCTTGCAGGTACCTTGATGAAGCTCGGAACAAGGCTCTGAGATATATCAGACTGGAAGATGACAAAAAGACGCAAGAGAGGATGAATTCATCCTCAACCTATGAATCAACCAACAGGAAGTCAGAATCCTCATACAAACCATATCGCTCTAAGCCATATGGCAAGAATAACAGCAAGAAAGTAAATGTTGTCGAAGATCAGGATCCTGAGGAGTATCCTGATTTGTTAGAATATTTTTTTCTATTAATATACCCGAACTAATGTATGCTATGCAGGGTTTGGGAGATAAAGCAAGATGGCCCAGGAAAGCAAAAAGCCGATTGGAAGGATAAATCTAAATGGTGTGCTTTCCATGAGGATTTCAGACATGTCACAGAAGATTGCATAGCCCTGAGGAAGGAAATAAGCTATCTGCTAAGCAGAGGATATCTAAAGGATCTTTTGGGCAGAAAGAAGAATAAGGGTCAGGATATTAAGCAGGATCCTGAACGAGCAGCATCACCTCCTACGGATGCCAAGATAATCAACTTTATCTCAGGAGGATCAGACATTTGTGGAACCTCTTATTCTGCAGCTAAGAGACATGCAAAGGAGGCTAAGGTAGAATGCAGAGATAAGCCGGCCAGGATGACATCCCTCACAACTGATAAAGTGATAACGTTTGATAGTGATGACAGGGATAGTGTCCAGGATCCTCACCATGATGGTTTGGTGATAACTTTATATATTTCTAATCATTTTGTGCACAGGATACTAGTGGATAATGGCAGCTGCGTCAACATTATTCAACTAGAGACGCTGAAAAGAATGAACATTTCCCAGATGGAGATCACATCAAATTCCACTGTACTTGTAGGATTCAGTGGAGAGGCTAAAAATACTATTGGAGAAATAAAGCTACCAGTATACGTTGAAGGTGTGAATTCGATGCAACGATTCTGTGTCATGGACTGCTTATCCTGCTACAACATTATATTGGGCAGACCATGGATCCATGATATGAAGGCTGTCCCATCAACCTATCATTAGTGTATCAAGATTCCTACCCCTTGGGGGTTTTTCAAGGTGGAAAGTGATCAACAAGAGGCAAAGGAATGTTATTCTTCCTCGATGAAGTCCTCAACAAAGCCTAAAGCAGGATAGCATTTAAAGATACGAGCCCAGGATATCATGGAGGCTTCAGAGCAGGATGTTAAGAAAATTATCCTGGACTAGGATAATCCTGATATCTCAGTGCTCGTAGGAACCAATATCCCTCAGGATATTGAAAATCAGTTAACTAACCTTTTGAAATGAAGGATGTCCACATTCGCATGGAAGCATGAAGATATGACAGGTATTTCTAAGGATATTATAACTCACAAGCTTGGAATCGATAGGTCTTTCAAGCCCATTCAGCAAAAGAGAAGGAAGTTTGCTCCTGAAAGAAACGTAATTATACAGGAGGAGGTTGAAAGATTGCTGAAATCCAAGATGATTAGGGAAGTCAAATTTCCCAAGTGGCTAGCAAATGTGGTCGTAGTTCAAAAGAAAAATGGGAAATGGAGAGTTTGTGTAAATTTCATAGACTAGAACCAGGAGTGTCCTAAAGACCCATTCCCTCTGCCTCATATAGACTCAATAGTGGATGCAACTGCTGGTCATGAGATGTTAACCTTTATGGATGCATCCTCAGGATTCCAGCAGATCCAAATGGATCCTTCAGACCAGGAGGATACTGCTTTCATGACACCAACAGGTATCTATTGTTATAGTGCTATGCCATTCGGTTTGAAAAATACAGGTGCAACATACCAAAGATTGGTGAACATGATGTTCAAAGACAAACTGGGGGACACCATGGAGGTATACATTGATGATATGGTGGTAAAGTCCAAGAAGGCTGAGGATCATCTCCGGGATATTGAAGGAGCATTTGATATCCTGGATTAGTATGACATGAAGCTAAATCCTGCCAAGTGCCATTTTGGAGTGGGGGCAGGAAAGTTTTTAGGATATATGGTGACTAAAAGGGGGATAGAAGCAAGCCCGGAATAGAGCAAAGCTATCCTGGATATCGAATCACCATCCAACATGAAAGATGTGCAAAGATTAACAGGACGAGTAGCGGCATTAAACAGGTTTATATCAAGATCCTCAGAGAAATGCAAGGAATTCTACGATATCCTGAAGAAAAATAAGTTCGAGTGGGGAGAAAAGCATGAAGCAGCCTTGCAGGATTTAAAGCAATATCTTTCAAGTACACCTTTATTGATGAAGCCCGAGGATGGTGAACCATTATCCCTGTATCTTGTAGTATCAGGGAATGCAGTAAGTGCAGTTTTGGTAAAGGATCATGAAGGCCAGCAGTATCCTGTTTATTACGTTAGTAAAAGTTTATTAGATGCTGTAACTAGATATTCACACTTAGAGAAATTGATATTAGCCCTAGTTATGGCATCAACTAAGCTTAGACATTATTTTGAGACACATAGGATTCATGTTAAAACTAATTATCCTATTAAAAATGTGCTTAGGAACCCTGAAATGTCAGGGATAATGGCTAAGTGGTCAGTAAAGCTAAGTGCATATGATCCTAGGAATGCTATAAAGTCTCAGGCTCTAGCAGACTTTGTGGCTGATTTCAGTAGTGATATTCAAAATGAAGTAGACCTAGAAGTGCAACAAATAGGAGAAACCCTAGAATCCTGGACATTATATACTGATGGTGCATCTAATGTGAGAGGTGTAGGATTAGGGATACTACTAAAATCGCCACAGGGGGACATATTACCCCAGACTATAAGATGTGAATTTCCTGCCACTAATAATGAAGCAGAATATGAAGCTTTGATTACAGGATTAGAATTGGCCAGGAGTATGAATATTAAAAGTTTGCAAGTATATGTTGATTCCTTGTTAATTACTAATCATTTTAATGGATCCTATGTAGTCAAAGGAGAAAAGTTAATCGAATATCTTGAAATTCTCAAAAAATTAGCAGGATATTTCAATGTTTTGCATTAGAACAGGTACCAAGGGAGGATAATGCTGAGGCAGATGCTTTGGCGAACTTAGGATCATCAGTCAGGATACCGGAAGGAACCCAGATACCAATACTACATATCCTTTATCCTGCGATGGAACACTTCAAGTCCCAGGATAAGGAAGTAGCAAGCATCCGGGATCCTGATGATGGGTATCCTTAAGAGAATCCTGAATCATCGACGGCTCCAATCATGAAATACCTTAAAGAAGGAGAAATCCCAAAAGACGAGAATCCTAAGGCTTTCAGGATGAAGGTATCTCGTTTTACTATTATAAATGATATTTTGTATAAGAAATCTCTTGCAGGTCCATACTTAAGATGCTTGGAGGATCCTGAAACCAAGGAGGTACTTCAGGATATACACGAAGGGGACTGTGGCAACCATACTGGGGGCAGGTCATTATACTCAAAGGTGCTAAGAACAGGATACTATTGGCCAATGATGAGAATAGATGCTGCAGAATATGCTCGAAGATGTGATGCATGTCAAAGGCACAACAATATACTGCATCAGCCTGCTAAGCCACTATATCCTTTTGCTTCCCCTTGGCCATTCATGAAAGGGGGGATGGACATAGTGGGAATGATGCCAAAAGCTCCAGGAGGAAAAGTTTTTATGCTGGCAATGACAGATTATTTCTCCAAGTGGGTTGAAGCTGTGGCATTTGTCCAAGTCAGAGATCAAGAAGTAGTATCCTTCATAAAGAGGAATATCCTGAATAGGTTTAGGATACCAGCTGAGATAATCTGATATAATAGCTCTCAGTTTATCAGTAAAACGACTACTGATTTTTGCAAAAGTTGGGGAATCAAGATGATTACATCCACTCCGGTACATCCTCAAGCGAATGGACAGGCAGAACCCTCAAACAAGATAATAGTCAACAATTTGAAGAAAAGATTAGGAGCTAAGAAAGGAAGATGGGCAGAAGAATTACCCTTTGTCTTATGGGCTAATAGAACAACAGTAAAAAGTGCAACTGGGCAAACCCCATTTTCCTTGGTGTTTGGAGCAGTAGCAGTGATCCCGATGGAGATGGTAATACCTACAGTAAGATAAAGCCTCTGGGATTCTGAGACGAATCCTGAAGCTTTATGTCAAGAGTTGGATACTGTTGATGAAACAAGGGATGCAGCAAAGCTAAGGATGGCAGCATATCAACAGAGGATATCCAAATCATATAACTAGAATTTGAGGACTAGAAGATTTCAAGTTGGAGATTGGGTGTTGAGTAAAGCTTTCCAGAATACAACCAACCCTGCCGATGGAAAATTAGCTCCAAAATGGGAAGGACCCTACGAAATTGAATCAGAATCTGGGAAAGGAGCATACCGACTCAAGCATATGGAGGGGGACATGTTGCCAAGATCCTGGAATGCTATACACCTCAAAGCCTATTTCAAGTGAGTTTAGAATCTAATTTCGAACTTAGGATGGTATGAATTCTCTCTCTTTAAGATATGTTTGATTTTATTTATTCTTTTGAACCCAATACTGACTTAAGCATCGAAGGGGTGTTAGCCAAGCTAACACCTGTTAGGGATAGATTTTCTAAACCTAAGGATCACGGATCCTCAAGTACTGCCAGGATCACGGATCCTAAATTCTGTTTGAATTAAGGATCCTCAGAAGACGTTGTAGGATCAGGATTCAGGATCCTTATTGTTATCCTTATACTAATGGTTTCCTTCACTATGTTTAAGATTGTTTTGCAGTATACGCGTTGGACTTGGTCTTGCCGATATTCCAGGGGAATATGCTTAAGTATTCCACACGTGCATAGCCTTTGTGAACATTATGGAGATCGTGGGAAGATTGCACATTTAGTGGATAGTTAGTTATCTAGTTATTTCTAATTTTAAAAGGGGATAACAAGCTTGAATTAGAACAATTGGCTAAGTTAGCTAACACTCACACTCTCGCAAGCTCTCAACAGTTCATTTGGCGATTTCATACACATTGCACTCTAGTGATCCTTGTAACAAGCTTGTTATCATCCCGAGTTGTAACAATCATTTGTTTAATTATAGTTGGTGATCGGTAGTTTCCATCACCCGAGGTTTTTTATGCCGGAGGTCAACTCTTGATCAAGGGCTTTTTCCTCGTATAAATCCTTGTGTCACTTATTCATTTCATTTGCAAGATACTCATACATTTGTTCATTGATTCAAGCATCACACCTCACAACAAAAGATTTGGTTGCATTATCCTAGCTTGATTTTTGACCAAAACAGTTTGGCGCCCACCGTGGGGCAATTGGTGCTTCATTTCTGAAAAATTTTGTTTATTGTGTTCATTTCGGTTCATTATCTTCACCATATGGCTTCTTCAGCAAAGAACACTTCAAGCTCTATGCCGGCAGTCACTTCTTCACAGGGCGTTCCACCTTTGCCTCCACCACCTTTTGAATCCTAGAAGAATGCTGAAAATGCTGCAAAGAGACCGAGCCCCGTTTTCTCAAAACCACCAACGTCTGTTGTTTCTTCAAACCCTACTAACAGTGATCTTTTTACTTTGATTTTGCTGATGAGGGATCACATATAAGAACAGGATAAAACCAACGAAAGGATCCTCCGGGAGATTGGTGACATCAAGAAACAAAAGAAATCAGGGGAGGATCACTCTCCTCTGATACCTAGATCACTGGATTTCGACACTCCCACTATAACTGCCCAGCAATCTGTAGCTCCAGATATCCAATACTGAGGTGGATCAACAGGAATGCGCTCTGGATCATCGGCAATGACTCAAGCTTTAGGATCCTATTTTCAACCTTCAGGATCCTTCCTCCAGCATCAGGGATCCTCTCAGGTTCAAGGATCCTCTCAGGTCCAAGGATCCACTCAGGTTTAAGGATCCTCTCAGGTTCAAGGATCCTTTCAGGTTCAAGGATCCTCCTTTCAGGTTCAAGGATCCTCATCTCAGGTTCACGGATACATGGGTTATCCTACAAGACCCCCACTCACGGCACATCAAGGATCCAACATCTTTCAGGATCAGGGATTCTTAAGAAGTGTACAACCCTCAAGTTCAGATGTCCATCAAGGAGACTTCATTCCAATGCAGACCGTTGCTTCTTCTGGTCCTTCAGTCATACCAGAATCTTGTCAATATGGATTCACCTCTGGAATTCCAAACTTGAATCCTCCGGGAGGTAACATTTTGAATAATTCTTATAACACTAACCATGGCTTTATGCAGGATACAGGTATCAATCAAGCTATGGCTAGGGAATTATAGAAACTGAAGGATCTGATATCCAGCGTTCTAGGAGTGGTTAAGCCCATTCCTGAAATTGCAGATGGGAGCCACAGGATACCTCATTTTGCACCACCTATTTGTGATGCTGAGATACCCAAGAGGTTCCAAATACCAACCATGAAGTTGTATGACGGTTCAACGGATCTAGAGGAGCATGTAGCTCAGTACAGAGAAAGGATGGAGATCAATCCAATTCCCGAGAGGTTAAAAGAAGCATATCTATGCAAGGGTTTTGGATCCACACTCACAGGATCGGCTCTTAAATGGCTGCTAAGTCCCCCCCCCCCCCCTTACTCTATTATTTCATTTGCTAATCTAGTTAATCTGTTTAATAGCCAATTCTCATGTAGTAGAAAATTTAATCGTTTAACTAGTGACCTATATAGGGTAACACAAGGTGAAAATGAATCACTTAGAGATTACATCACTAAGTTTAGTAAAGAATCCTTAGACATTCCTAATCTGGATATAGCTACGGCTGTGGAAGCCTTTAAAATGGGTTTGCTTAGGGATTCATTATTCTATGATAATCTTGTCATAACCCCATGCAGGAATCTTAAAGAAGTAAGAACCAGGGCCCTTAGATTCATCCGACTAGAGGATGATAAAAGGATCCAGGAAAGACTGGCAGGATCCTTGAAGCAGGAAAAGCAAGGATCCTACTTCAGGAACAACAAGTCCAAGTCTTACAACAAGTCTGACAACCAGAACGTGCATGCAGTAGAACATGAAGAGGATGATGAGGATTATCCTCCCATTTCTGAATATTATTTTTCTGTTGATAACAAAGAACTAATTCATGCAATGCAGAATTTAGGTGAAAAAGCTAGGTGGCCAAGGAAAAATGATAAACCAGCTGCAACAACAGACAAGTCCAAATGGTCTGCATATCATGAGGATTTTGGACATCTCACTAAAGAATGTATTGCACTTTGGAAAGAAATCGGTTACTTGTTAAGCAAGGGGCACTTGAAGGAGCTTTTGGGAAGAAAAAAGTCAAGGATCCAGGATCCTGAAAAGGTTCCAGAAAGAGCTCCTGTTCCTCCGACAGATGCACAAGTTATAAACTTCATATCTGGTGGATCAGACATTTGTGGTACTTCCTTTTCAGCAGCCAAAAGACATGCCAAGGAGACCAAGATGGATAATGGGGACAGACCCATCCGGACCTCTACTGTCACACAGGAGAAAGTCATAACTTTTGATGAGGATGATCGTGTTGATGTTCAGGATCCTCATCATGATGGTCTTGTCATTACTTTGTTCATTTATAACCATTTTGTTCGCAGGATCCTAATCGATGGAGGAAGCTCGATGAACATCATTCAGCTTGATGTCCTCAAGAAAATGAACATCCCTGAATCAGATATTATCCCAAGATCCTCAGTTCTTGTGGGATTCAGCGGAGAAACCAAGAATACATTGGGGGACATTAAACTTCCCATCTACATTGAAGGAGTTCATTTTTATCAAAAATTTTGTGTAACAGATTGCTTATCCTGTTGTAATGTTATCCTTGGCAGGCCGTGGATACATGACATGAAGGTAGTTGCATCTACATATCATCAATGTGTGAAGCTTCCTAGTCCATGGGGGGGGGGGGTGATAAAGATTGAGAGTGACCAACAGGAAGCAAAGAATTGCTATACCTCATCAATGAAACCAGCCTCAAGACCAAGGGGGCAATAGCAACTAAAGTATCCTCCAAGAGATGTCTTGGAGGCGAGAGAACAGGATGTGAAAGATATCCTTATGGATCCTCATGATCCTGAATCCAAAGTCTTCATAGGATCAGGGATCCTCAGCAACATTGAATAGGATCTAGTATCCTTCCTTAAGAGGAGAAAAACTACCTTTGCCTGGAAGCATGAAGACATGACAGGTATCTCTAAAGATATAATTACTCATAAGCTTGGTATTGACAGGTCATTCAAACCTATTCATCAAAGAGAAGAAAGTTTGCACCTGAGAGGAATACTATTATCCAGGAGGAGGTAGACAAATTACTCCGAGCAGGTATGATTAGAGAGGTCAAGTATCCAAGGTGGTTAGCCAATGTGGTTGTTGTTCAAAAGAAAAATGGAAAGTGGAGGGTGTGTGTCGATTTCACTGATTTAAACAAGGCATGTCCCAAGGATCCTTTCCCATTACCCCACATTGACTCCATGGTGGATGCTACCGCGGGTTATGAGTTGTTGACTTTTATGGATGCTTCATCTGGATTTCAACAAATTCAGATGGAACCATCTGATCAAGAGGATACAGCCTTTATGACCCCAACTGGTATCTATTGTTATATTGCTATGCCATTTGGACTAAGGAATGCAGGTGCTACTTATCAAAGGCTAGTCAATATGATGTTTAAGGAACAAATTGGACACACTATGGAAGTCTATATAGACGACATGGTGGTTAAGTCCAAGAGAGCTGAGGATCACCTTAGAGACCTGGAGGAAGCATTCAATATCCTTGACAAATTCAATATGAAGTTGAATCCTTCAAAATGTCACTTTGGTGTTAAAGCGGGCAAATTCCTAGGCTATATGGTAACAAAAAGAGGCATAGAAGCATGTCCAGAGCAAATCAAGGCAATTGTGAATATCCAATCTCCTGCCAATGCCAAGGATGTGCAAAGGTTAACAGGGAGGATCGCAGCCTTGAATAGGTTCATATCCAAATCATCAGAAAAGTGCTAGGAATTCTATGACATTTTGAGAAAGAACAAGAAATTTGAATGGACTGAAAAGCATGAAAATGCTCTCAAAGCCCTTAAGGATTACCTATCCTCAGCTCCTGCCTTGATGAAACCGGAAAAAGGGGATGTATTATCCTTATATCTAGCGATATCCTCTAAAGCAGTAAGTGCAGTCCTTGTTAAGGATCACGAAGGTACACAACATCCTGTCTATTATGTAAGTAAGAGTTTGCCTGATGCTGAATCCAAGTATTCACATTTAGAAAAACTTATCCTTGCTTTGATTATGGCATCTACTAAACGAAGACATTATTTTGAAACTCATGCAATTATTTTCAAGACTAATTTTCCAATTAAGAATGTTCTCAGGAAACCTGAAATGTCAGGAAGGATGGAAAAATGGGCAGTGAAGCTTAGTGCTTATGATATAAGATATGAACCAAGAACTGCCATCAAATCCCAAGACTTAGCTGACTTTGTGGCAGATTTCAGTAGTGATCTACAAAGAGAAGCTGGGTTAGAAGTTCAGCAGCTTGAAGAGACTAAGGATCCTTGGATACTCTTCACTGATGGAGCATCTAATGTCAAAGGAACAGGACTTGGAATACTACTAAAATCGCCACAGGGGGACATAATACCCCACTCCATAGCTTGTGAGTTTCAAACTACTAATAATGAGGCTGAATATGAAGCCTTGATAGCTGGTTTGCAAATTGCCAAGCATATGAGGATCAGGTATCTTGAGGTACATGTAGATTCATTGTTAATTACTAATCACTTTAATGGATCCTACGCTATTAAATGTGAAAAGCTAATCAAATATTTAGAGATAGTCAAAGAATTGGCACTCTCTTTTGTTTCTTTTAGGTTGACATAGGTACCCAGAGAAGAAAATGCAGAAGCTGATGCATTGGCCAACCTAAGATCATCCTTAAAAATTCTAGAGGATATCAAGATCCCTATCATCCATATTTTGGCTCCTGCTATTGAGGATCACATAACTATGGAGATAGAAGAGGATTCTGCAATGGTTCCTAGTGATGGTGCACAGTCTCGTTCAGGATCATGGATCCTTCCAATCATGAGATATATACAACATGGAGAGATTCGTACAGGAGAAAACCCCAGGGCTTTCAAAAGCAAGGTATCTCAATTTACAATATTGAATAACATGTTATATAAACTGTTTTGGTCAAAAATTACCTAAGCAATTAAGTGATCAAATTAGTTAAGTGAGGTAGTGTGCTAGAATTATGTGTAAAAAAATATGTTAACCAAGTTAGATATGAAAACAGTTTCAGGATACGGCTCAGGATATAGAGTTGTATCTATGATCAAACAATGAGCAAAAAAGTAAAGGTTGACACGTGATGTACGAGGAAAGCCCTTAATCAATCTAGATCACCGGCATAAAACCTCGGGAGCTGACAATCGTAGCTGCCTTGTTCTTCTATTGCTTCAAATATCAGGATACAGTGAAGGATGTGGTGCGGATCGACTATGTGTTACAATGTAATTCGAATACAAGTGTTGTGTGTAGTGTTTGCGATGAGCTAGAGAGAAGGTGTTTGAAAATGTGTAAGTTGAGTGCCTTAATTTGATCCGCCCCCATCTATTTATAGTAAAACAAATGTAACTAACTATCCTACATAACCGGGATCCAACGAATATTCCTTAGTCGAACGTTGTAGACCTGGTCTTTCGGGTTCAACGTCTCTCCTTTAACAAATACGCCCGAGTCTTGAGGAGATGAAGTCCATTTGACCGTTGGCAAGTCCCAGTCTTTAACCTGCACGTGATTAATTCGATATACCTCAGGATATCACCCAGGATGTTAGCAATATCCCCGTCCAGTATCCTGATCATAGATAAACAATTAAAAGCAGGATATAGTTCAAGATATGTATGCTTAGAAAATGAGCCATAACAATTGTCCCCAAATATATCGATTGGTATACCAATCCAACGGATATATTTTAAAAGTTTCACCTCATAACTTAAGGCTATCAATACGACTAAACCCTTGAAATGACAGTGGTGCAACTTCCAAAGCGTTATTTACTCTTTACCCCCTACATTCAGCCTATATTAACCGAGGGACTCCTCATTATGGTTATCCTTATCTTCAACCGGATATCAGGTACTTTCCTCTCTATCCTTTCTATTTTCCTTGTTTATATCTCCCTCTCTCCGATTGTGATCTTCCATGGCGACCCGTACCAGATCGCAAATGACGGACTCTGTTTCCACCTTCCACAAACAGAATCTGCTTTAGAAACCTTCAAAAGAGGTGTGTTCTTTCGATAATTCTGACATCGCGGCCCTACGAGCTTCCGGTGCCTTTCCCGCCGGGACAATCTTCCGTCCATTCGACCGAGAGGTCCGATCGGACTTTTGTTCCGACGAATGGGTCTGCTTTTTTGCCTATCCTTTCTCCATAGGACTTCAATACCCGTTTTCACCTTTTATTTCCCGTTTCTTCGAACTTACTGGCCTGAGCTTTGCCCAAATCATGCCCATGGTTTGGCGCATATTAGTCACCTTGGAAGGAATTAAGGCTCGCCATATGCCTGACCTGTGCATCGAAGATTTGCCAAAGGCTTATCGTTTAAGATCTCATGGTTCCAGCCGATTCCTTCTATTCTCTATTTCCAAAGATCCTCTCATCCTCAAAGCTACCAAGACCGAGGATAAGTGGACAAGAAAATTCTTTTTTGTGAAAAGAGACTCCATTGATAAGGGTTTTGACCTCCCTAAAAGATGGTTGACTTCTGGTAGGACTTAGGGTTTTAGGAATATCCCCAATCATATCCCGAACCTCCATCCTGAACCAACATCCTGATATGTTTATTTATTTTCTTGCAGCAAACTTTAAAGAACTAGCTCCTCCTAGTGCTGAATCGGAAGGGAGAATAAAAGAGATCTACAAGCTTCCAGAGGGTGAAAGAACCTTTAACCTGCTACTCACAAGCTCAAGCCAAAGATCAAGCTCCAACATGTCTGGTAAGCATATTTTCAGGAATTATCTTTATATTAAACTGATTATTATTTTTAGAAGTATAATAAGCTTAAAACATCTTCCCTTATGTAGTGCCAGTTATTAACCTCGAAGGCTTCCAACTTGACGAGTTGGATAGTTACTCCAGCCTTGTGCCTGCCGAACAAGAACCTAAGCCGAAGCCATCTGCCACACCGAAGCCCATCACTTCAAAGACTACTACCGCTTCTAAAGCCCCTCCAGCATCCATGACCCGGGCCTCTAGTTCCCGGAAGAGGAAAGAAATGGATTCTCCAACCGCCTCGGAAACATTCTCTCTCGAGAATCATGGGTTTAGTGAAGCTACTTCATTCCTCAAGCAGGTAAAAATTCCTTTCCAATATCCTGAACATGCATGTTAATCATTATCCTGTTCATTTTACGCCGATACATGTATCTTTAACTGCAGGGCTTGGAACGTCTCATGCATTTGTATGAAGACGCCTGTGGGCTTAATAAGATGCTGCAAATCAAGCTCGAAAAAGCTGAAGCCACCATAGCTGATCAAGGAACAATTGCAGCTGCCAAATCCCAGCATTATGAGGACAAATACAAGGCAATGACCCAGGAACATCAAGTTGCCCTCCACAAGGCCAAAGAGGATGCCCAAGCCAACCTAGATGCCGCCCTTCTCCAATACCAGCAGGATATGAGCTCATATCGGGTAGTCTCAAAGCATCCGTGGTCATCTCTCTTCTTCAAGCCAGGATAAGGATGGATTATGAGGCCAGGGATTTGGGCTTCGAATGTCCCTCCTGGGACGTAAAGGCTTGGGAAGGTAAACTACAGGATCTCGGAGGTCATCCCGTTGCTCATCCTGCAAAGCATGCTGGTGAAGAGCCTTCTAAGGCGGCAGAGGAAGTGGCCAATGCTGGTGATGATGCCGAGAAGAATCCTGAGGCTGATACTGGTGCGAATGCTGGGAAAGAGGTTGCTGATCAAGAAGGTGCCGCTTCTTAGGCGGCGAAGTGGGCGATGATGGATATACGTGCCAAGGCCGGAGCCCACTTTTTTAAATTTCATGGTTGTGGTTGTGTAAACAATTTACTTTTCCTGTCTTCGAACAATTTATATTTCCTGCATTAGAACAATATGATGACCACAGGTGGATGGGTCCTAGGTTTTAGGATGAAGCCCTTGGTCATCGGTTAGTATAATCTGTTTTGAACTTCGTAGCGGTTGAAGGTGGACATGTTTCGTTTTGAGATAAAACCTTCAACCGTTACGTAGGTATGGTAAAAACTAATCGTGCTTTTGGCGGATGGGCCTTGGTTTAAGGTGAAACCAAAAGCACAACTTTTGACTTGTTAATAATATAACTATCTCTTGACTGATTTGTTATTGCCTTGCATTACTTAATGTAACTCTTAGCTTTGTAAAAATTTTGTATTGTTATCTTATAAAAATATCCTGATCAATACGCCCAGCGATATAAAAACTTTTTATTAGATAGAACTTCTAAACATTCCTTCAACTTTGTAGAAAGCCTTTTAAAGAGTGAAAAACAGTCCACTTTTCCAAAACCTGTTTTGATAATACCTAAATGATCAAAGTTTCAAACCAGTATTAGTTTCAAATATTTTAATCAAATATTCTGAGAAGTATTTTGAAAATATATTTTGAGAATATATCAGGATATTTAACCTTTTACCAAACATAGTATTATCAAAAACTTAAACGATGTTTACAAAGGATAGATCATACCAGGAATAGGGTATAATCCTATTATCAAACCTCAATCCCTTTGCAACTTTTCCAATGAAGATGTCCCCTGTCTGAGACACTTAGTGCATTAGTTTTGACCCTTATCCTTTGAGCTTTACATCATTGCCTTGGTAGGAATGTTCCCTGTGTACAATGTCTTCAAATACTTAGAAATCCTCTGGATATCAATCCCCGTTGTACAGACAATTTTTCATGTTACAGGGGTAAACCCCAAGAATGTTCTGGAAATAAATCCCGTGAATTCTGGGGGAAATCCCAAATTTTCGTGCGCTACAGGCGGGAGTGTATAAACTCCAGGACTTAGAAAGGTGAAAACCTTTAAACCTTAGAGAGTATGAAAATACCCTTTCGTGAGAGAGGGTGATCAATCCTCATATACCTTTAGGATTCAGGATATAGCCAACAGTAACGAAATTGTCAGCCACTTTTACATGGATTGGTCCCGCCACCTTGAACTATCCCTGAATAACTTGAGCTCTAGGCGGAGTGTTTAAACCCAATTCGGAAGAAAGGTGAATACCTTTAAACCTGTGAAGGGATCAGGATCCCTTGTACATGAGAGAGGGGGCCAATCCTCTAATCTTCTGAAGTATCCTGAGTGAGCATCCTGGAGCTATATCCCGAAGCATATACTGCAAAACATCCTTAAACTAAGGTGGGTATTAGCTTGGCTAACACCCCTCCGATGCTTAAGTTAGTATTGGGTTTCAAAGAATAAATTAAACCAAACATATTTAAAAAAGATAGAATTCATACCATCCTGAGTTAGAAATTAAATTCTAAACTCACTTGAAATAAAGCTTAAGGTGTATAGCATTCCAAGATCTCAGTAGCATATCCCCTTTCATATTCTTGAGTCTATATGCTCCTTTCCCTGCTTCTGATTCAACTTCATATGGTCCTTCCCATTTTGGAGCTAGCTTACCATCGGCAGGATTAGTAGTATTCTGAAAAGCCTTTCTTAACACCCAATCTCCAACCTTAAATCTTCTGGTCCTAATATTCTTGTTATATGCTCTGGATATTCTTTGTTGATATGCTGCCATCCTTAGCCTTGCTGCATCCCTTTTTTCATCTATAGTATCCAAATCCTGACACAAGGCTTCAGGATTCTGTTCAGGATCCCGTAGGGTAGATCTTGCAGTAGGTATTGCCATTTCCGTTGGAATCATTGCTTCTGCTCCAAATACCAAGGAAAATGGGGTTTGGCCTGTTGCATTCTTTACCGTTGTCCTATCAGCCCACAAAACAAAGGGTAATTCTTCTGCCCATCTTCCTTTTTTGGCTCCAAGTCTCTTCTTTAAGTTATTGACAATTATCTTGTTTGAGGATTCTGCTTGTCCATTCGCTTGAGGATGTACCGGAGTAGATGTTATCATTTTGATTCCCCAACTCTTGCAAAAGTCAGTAGTTCTCTTGCTTATAAACTGAGAACCATTGTCACAGATTATCTCGGCTGGTACTCCGAATCTGGTCAGGATATTTCTCTTTATGAAGGATACTACTTCTTGATCCCTGACTTGGACAAATGCCTCGGCTTCAACCCATTTGGAGAAATAATCTGTCATTGCCAACATAAAAACCTTCCCTCCTGGAGCCTTTGGAAGCTTTCCCACTATATCCATACCCCACTTCATAAATGGCCAAGGGGAAACACTAGGATATAATGGTTCAGCAGGCTGATGCAGTATGTTACTATATCTTTGACATGCATCACATCTTCGAGCATATTCTGCGGCATCTTTTCTCATTGTTGGCCAATAATATCCTGTCCTTAATACTTTTGAGAATAACGACCTGCCCCCAGTATGGTTACCACAATCCCCTTCATGTATATCCTGAAGTACTTCTTTGGCTTCAGGATCCTCCAAGCACCTCAAATACGGTCCTGCAAGAGATTTCTTGTATAAAACATTATTTATAATAGTGAATCGTGATACCTTCATCCTAAATGCCTTAGGATTTTCATTTCCGGGGATGTGTCCTTCTTTGAGATATCTCATGATTGGAGCCGTCCAGGATTTAGGATCCTCTTCAGGATGCTCTGCTCCAGGATCCTGAATACCCGCTACTTCTTTATCCCGAGGATTCGTTGCAGGATATAAGACATGTAATATTGGTATTTGGGTTCCTTCTGGTATCCTGATCGATGATCCCAGATTTGCTAAGGCGTCTGCTTCAGCATTATCCTCCCTTGGTACCTGTTCAAGTGTAAAAACATCGAAATATCCTGCTAATTTTTTGAGAATATCGAGGTATTCGATTAATTTCTCACCCTTGACTGCATAAGATCCATTAAAATGGTTAGTAATTAACAAGGAGTCAACATATACTTGTAAATTCTTGATACTCATATTCTTAGGCAATTCTAATCCTGCAATTAAAGCTTCATATTCTGCCTCATTATTAGTAGCAGGAAATTCACACCTAATAGCCTGGGGTAATATGTCCCCCTGTGGCGATTTTAGTAGTATACCTAAACCTACACCTCCTATATTGGATGCACCATCAGTATATAATGTCCAGGATCCTGAAGATTCTCCTAACTGTTGAACTTCTAGGTCTACCTCATCCTGAATGTCACTACTGAAATCAGCCACAAAGTCAGCTAAAGCCTGAGACTTTATGGCATTTCTAGGTTCATATACTAAATCATAAGCACTTAACTTTACTGACCACTTGGCCATCCTGCCTGACATCTCTGGTTTCCTAAGCACATTTTTGACAGGATAATTCGTTTTAACATGGATCCTATGTGTCTCAAAATAATGTCTAAGCTTTGTTGATGCCATGACTAGAGCTAATATCAATTTTTCTAAATGAGAATACCTAGTTTCAGCATCTAACTAACATAATAAACAGGATATTGCTGACCTTCATGGTCTTTTATAAGAACGGCACTTACAGCATTCCCTGATACAGCGAGGTATAGGGATAGTGGTTCACCATTTTCAGGCTTCATCAATAGAGGTGCAGTAGAGAGATATCGCTGTGACAACCCTCACCAAACCAGGTATCCGTACAAATTAATTAATATTTAATTACCACTTAATTACGGTGCTTGTTTATAACTGTGATTAAACTGCTTACTGATTCCTGATACGTACATACTCATGCATCACATTTTATACTGTCACTCCATTATTTACACACAAACCTTAGTGACAACCTTGATGCACAAAAGCACAGTGAGCATACTATACGGGATACCCAGTAAACATGCTGACATAGCCAGCATCAGACAGTTACTGTCTCTGAGGCCAGTATGAGCCGGGAATAGTTTACTACACTAGTAGGGAGTGTAGGGAGGTGAGAATTGTTAAACTGCTTCACTAGGTAATAATTATAGTGACCGGGTGTGCCTAAAACATGTGTTAATTACAAAATTCTGCACTTTAATATAAAATTTAGCCTTTAATCATGTGAGTTACTTGCAAAAATAAATATGGCAAAACAATCTTGTATGCTTTCCTAAGTGTTGGAATTAAATTCGTTACAAAAAGATGTATAAAAGACCCTATGCGATATAATTTAACACTTTAACGGAACGTTACCCAACCGAACAACCAGACATTACCCGGGATACTAAATTTTTGTCAATAACATTGTTTTATTATTTTTGGCTAGACATGATCCCCGTTTGCCATAACACCCACTAAAAACTTTATAATTATCAAGTAATATCATTTTACTTATAATATAACCTATGGTTACATTAGTGGAAATTTTGCAATCATACTTTCCCCCTCACAACCGATTATGGAAAATGTGGGACTTCCCACTCTTGATCCTTTGGAATTAAAAATGATATTATGTTAGGTATTTGTCTAGATAATGCAATTATTAATAATGTGTTGATAAATCCCACTAATTTTCCCCACCCACATATCCGTTCGTTTTTTTTTATGTGGGATACACCACAATTTTTTTTAAACAATCTTGCCTAATATCTAGGAAGCATTTAACAATGGGTATTATTGTATTAGTAAAATATGGACTATAAGAAAACCAATGCAGCACCACTTTCACTCAACAAATCTCAACACAAAATTTCCATTTTCCTTCTCCTTGTCTTGCTTACTGCCGAGAGCCACAACACACCTATCAACATCTTTCAATTTTGTATTAGCAATTTTATTTACTTCCAAGTGTGTTAGAGCTCATACGAGGAGACCCGGTGTTTACGGAATCGCGAGGACCTCTCTACACCGCTAATAACCACATTGTTTTCGCCTAGATTCTTCCCTAGCCTTGTGCTAGTTGTAAGTGATTCTAAACACACTCTTGATTTTATGTAATGTGGTTAATAAGAAATTTGTCGGATAAAAATAATGATAAACATGGTGGTTAATGAATGAATGTTAGTGTAAAACTTTTGAAACTAGTTTTGATATGAATATTTATTGTTGGTTGAATTTATAAAAGAAAATGATACGCTTGAAAGCGTGGCCACCTCCAGTTACAGAGGAAACTCTGGCGAAATTTTTCCAAAAATATAATACTTGGAAAATATTTTTTTACGACAAGTGCTATGAATATATTTTCAACTTGTTTTACCAAACAAACTTCGCCATGAATTTTTATTACAAAATCTCCAAGTGTCGGATGTGGGATTATCATAAATAAAACTTATTAAAAATATATATTTAGTATATATATATATATATATATATATATATATATATATATATATATATATATATTTTCATAGTAACACTTGTATAATTTTTTTTTATGATTATTTGTGAAATACATAAATATTATATTTAGAGTAAAAATAATATTACTGGTACACACTGAATATTCACGGCTCCAAAATAATGCTAACGCCTTCACAGTAAATATTTAAGTTACACCGGTAATATTTATTACCACCCGAACTTTACAACGTAACTTACGTATTTTCAGAAAATACCCATAAGTGTGTATTTTGACAAAGTATTATTTTGGAAAATATATGGAATAAAATATAATATTTTGGGAAAAATATTTATATTTTGGAAGTAAAGTATTTTGGACAAATGAAATAAAATATATTACATTAAGTGAGACTTAATAATATATTTCGAAGTTATACGAACACACATGTATTAAAACCCCTATCCTTGGGAAGGAATATATTTATAAAATAATTACGAAGTGTAACTATGAAATAGTTGCCTAACTATTTCCCAAAGACACTAAACCTTAAACTAAGGCACGACCGTCCGTCTAATAGAAGTTAGTACGTGTAGGTCGTCGCACAGCAGGTTGACCGGGATATTTCTTGTTAGATACGCACTACAGTGAGTTCATGTCCCCCTTTTCTCTTAACAGTTTTCAGTTTTATACTTCGGGGGTGGAATACATGTTACAATTATTACAGACATTTTATACATGGTATGGTTAGCTTAAGGAGGGTTTACTACTTAGATCATGTGAGTGGGTAGGTGGAACTTAAGGCCATTAATCCTCGTTGTAGGACCGAGGGTCATGAGCGGTAGATCTATTTGGGTGTAGCGAGCCCAGCTCCTGAGTCCACAGTACGGACCACGGGGTGACTTTGAGCCCGACGCACAAATTTGCTAGGTTTGAGTCTTCCTGCATCAATTCACACATATCATTGGCTTTGCAACCCAATTGTGATTTCTTTTTCCTTATTGCTACATACCAGGGACATTTATTCATACTTTGAAGGTTTATACATACTCACTTTTACATGAACTCGCTCAACTTTTGTTGATTTTTTTCAAAATACATGTATTTCGGGAAATTAATGGATCTGGGAAGTATGCTATTGTGTCAAGCTGCGTAATGAATAACGATGCCATCCAGGTTTAGGAGGTGTAACCCTTACCTGGACGGTTACATGTCTTTAAATCACGTATTACTTACGTCTTTTGTTGTGTCATGTGAAAACGCTTTAATCTTGTCTTGGTTGTAACTTGTTTTGTGTGTCGATATTTTAGACAATGACGTTGTGGTGTCTTTAAGTTTAATGAATGGATGAACATCATGTGTTTTACTTTCATATAGCATTGTTATGATTGTTGCTATGGTATTAAGAAGTCACACCAAATAAACCCACGCTTCCGCAAAAGCCAGGGTGTGACAGCTTGGTATCAGAGCCTCGATCATAGCGAACTAGGATTCTTTCTCGAGTCTAGACTATGATCACTAGGGCTCTCACGAAAACATTTTTACAATTGCATACACGAAACGTCCAGATCCAGGGTACAAACATTTTTACAAACAAAAGGCACAAATACACCGTTCAAAAATTTATATTTCAGTCTTAGAGACTGAGGGAGTTTAGCCTTAGAGGCTGGGAAGGTTCAGTCTTAGAGACTGAGGGAGGTTCAGTCTTAGAGACTGAGGGTCTCAATCTTAGAGATTGGGGATGTTTAGTCTTAGAGACTGGAAGGTTTGATCTTAGAGACCAGGGAGTTAGTTTGAGAAACTAAGGAGTTCAGTCTATGAGACTGGGTGGGATAGTCTGGGGAAGACTAGCATGATTACTTGCTTACATTGATTGTGACTTACATGCGTTGTTGCATCATTTATTTTGCGTTATGACATGAGATATTATGAGTTATTGTGTTATTACATACGCATATTACTTACTATACTTATTATGAACGGACCAATATGATCTTTCTTTTAGAAGATGCCTCCGCGACGCGACCCAGGCAAGCCTACTACCCAGGCAGAACTCCAAGGGATAATTACCGCAGCCATAGCACAATATGCGGCCTCCCAAGGAGGAACTAGCGGGAACAATTCGAACAACAACGGCAACAACAATCCACCCCATGGGTGCACCTACAAACAATTCCTTGACTGTAAGCCAGTAAATTTCAATGGCACTGGAGGTGCTGTTGCGTTTGTTAGGTGGGCTGAAAAGACAGATTCGGTTCTGAGAATGAGCAAATGCGCTCCCGATCAACAAGTCACTTACATTTCAGGGCTGTTTCTGGATGGTGCTCTATCGTGGTGGAATCTACAAGTGCAAACTTTAGGAGAAGCCGCTGCTTATGCATTAACTTGGGCTGAGTTAAAAGAGTTAATGAGGAAAAAGTACTGCTCGCGTGCTGAAATACAGAAGCTAGAAACTGAGTTCTGGCACCTAAAAATGGAAGGTCCTAAGATTGCAGAATATGTTCAAAGGTTTCATGATTTGTCCCATGTAGTGCCATACATGGTCACGCCAGAATTTAAACGCGTTGAGCGCTTCATCTGGGGATTGGCACCCCAGATCATGAGCATGGTAACCACGTCCAAGCCTGCAACCATTACTGAAGCCATCGACCTGAGCGTGTCACTTACTGAGGAAGGTATCCGTCTAAACAAGTTTCCAAACTCTGACCCCAAGAAGAAAGAAATTCACGAGGAATCCTCAGGAGAAAACAAACAGAAATTCTCCAACTTCAAACAAGGCACCAGCAGTTCAAACAAAAAGGGGTACATGGGCACTCTGCCCAAGTGTGAGGTATGCCAGCGCCATCATTCCGGCCAGTGCAGATTAAGGAAATGTGAGTCATGTGGAAAGAACGGCCACTCGAAGGATACATGTTGGGCTGGAACTGGTGCTGGGCGTGGTGGTAATCGAGGCAATGGGAATGGTAATGGAAACCGCCAACAAGGAGGAAATGGCGGAAATGGAAACCGTGGGAACTTTGCAAACCAAGCTGGGAGTGAAAATCGCAACCAAAACAATGCTCAAGGTGGAAATGGAAATGGGAATGGTCGGGGACCGGGGTGCTTTAACTGTGGAGACGTCGGGCACTTTAAGAGGGAATGCCCAAAACTGAACCAAGCACAAGGAAGAGTCTTCAACATTGGTGCAAGGGAAGTGCGCCAGGATCCAAACGTTGTCACTGGTACGTTCCCTATAAATCAACGCTTTGCATCTGTGCTATTTGATACTGGTGCCGACTATAGCTTTGTATCGTTAGAATTTAAGAATATGCTTGGGTTAACTACTAGTAAGTTAGACATTCCGTACTCAATTGAGCTGGCTAATGGGAAACTAATTGAAACAAATGAAGTCATCAGAGGATGCGTGATAGAACTAGGAGGATACGAATTTACGCTAGATCTACTGCCAGTCAAGTTGGGGAGCTTCGACGTGGTAGTAGGGATGGATTGGTTGTCAAGCAACAGAGCTGAGATTGTTTGTCACGAGAAGACCATTCGCATCCCAATGGCGGATGGAGAAACGATCATAGTACACGAAGAGAAGCGCGATACGCCTCTGAGGATCATTAGTTGCTTGAAGGCTAGAAAGTGTTTGAAGAAGGGATGTGTTGCCTTCTTGGCACACATCGTGGATAAAGAAGCAGCTGAGCCGAGGATAGAAGACATTCCAGTCGTGAATGAATATCCTGAAGTCTTTCCAGAAGACCTGCCAGGATTGCCGCCACAAAGACAAGTCGAGTTTCATATTGACTTAGTTCCAGGCGCCGCGCCTGTAGCTAAGGCACCTTATCGACTTGCACCATCAGAGATGCAAGAGCTGTCAACGCAACTTCAAGAGTTGTTAGACAAGGGATTTATCAGACCAAGCTTCTCGCCTTGGGGAGCTCCAATTTTGTTCGTGAAAAAGAAGGATGGTAGTTTTCGCATGTGTATAGACTACCGGGAGCTGAATAAGTTGACAATCAAGAACAGATATCCTTTGCCAAGGATCGATGACCTGTTCGATCAATTACAAGGTTCAAGTTTTTACTCAAAGATCGATCTACGATCAGGTTATCACCAGTTAAGGATACAAGAGGAAAGTATTCCAAAGACGGCCTTTAGAACTCGATATGGACATTACGAGTTCCTGGTTATGCCGTTTGGTTTAACAAACGCGCCAGCAGTATTCATGGATTTGATGAACAGAGTCTGTAAACTGTACCTCGATAAGTTTGTGATTGTGTTCATTGACGACATTCTAATCTACTCGAAGACGAAAGAAGAGCATGAGCAACATTTAAGAGCTATCTTAGAGCTACTTAAAAAGGAGAAGTTGTACGAAAAGTTCTCAAAGTGCGAGTTCTGGTTACGCGAAGTTCAGTTTCTTGGTCATGTGGTTAATGGAAATGGAATCCATGTGGATCCTACAAAGATCGAGGCGATCAAGAACTGGGAAACTCCAAAGACGCCAACCGAGATTCGACAGTTTCTAGGTTTGGCTGGTTATTATCGCAGGTTCATTGAGGATTTCTTGAAAATCGCTCAACCTTTGACCTCTCTCACTCAGAAAGATAAGAAGTTTGATTGGGGAGACAAGCAAGAAGAGGCCTTTCAGTTGTTGAAGAACAAGCTTTGTGATGCACCGATCTTATCGCTACCCGAAGGAACGGATGACTTCGTGGTATATTGCGACGCCTCGCGTCAGGGTTTAGGCTGCGTCTTGATGCAGCGACATAAAGTTATAGCATACGCATCACGCCAATTGAAGATCCACGAGAAAAATTACACCACGCATGATTTGGAATTGGGCGCGGTGGTGTTTGCACTAAAAATCTGGCGACATTATTTGTATGGTACGCGATGTACAATCTTCACTGATCACAAGAGCTTACAGCACATATTTAACCAAAAGGAGCTTAACATGAGGCAAAGACGCTGGGTTGAATTGTTAAACGACTACGACTGCGAGATCAAGTATCACCCAGGGAAAGCGAACGTGGTCGCTGATGCCCTGAGTCGTAAAGAAAGGATTAAGCCCATAAGGGTTAGGGCTTTAGAAATGATTATCCAAACAGATCTTTCTCTGCGAATTCGTACTGCGCAGAAAGAAGCACTTAAGGAAAGAAACCTTGAAGAAGAATATCTCCATGGGATGGAGAAGCAATTAGTGCCAAACGAGGAAGGAACGTTATGTTTTATGAAAAGGATTTGGGTTCCTCTATTTGGTGGTTTGAGAAAAGTTATTTTTGATGAGGCACACAAATCACGGTACTCTATTCATCCCGGGGCGGATAAGATGTACCAAGATCTTAAGGATTATTATTGGTGGCCTAGAATGAAAGGCGACGTTGCTGTTTATGTGAGCAAGTGTTTAACGTGTGCTAAAGTGAAAGCTGAATACCAGAAGCCTTCAGGACTTCTGCAACAACCAGAAATTCCCAAGTGGAAATGGGAACAGATTTCAATGGATTTTATAACGAAGTTGCCAAGGACGCCTGATGTGTGTAAAATGCAACATATAAATTACATCAAATGAGGCATAAAACTAATCCTTTTTTTAGTACTAATATTGGAAAAAGAGTGTTTTTGTCTTCCTTTTGTATTTTCAGGATTAAATGAGCTCAAAAACGCAAAAGAAGCAAAAAGACAGCTAAATCCAACATAAATACAAGAAAAGGAATATTAGTGGACTGCCCGAACCCTCAACGGCACCTTCCAAAGAAAAATAGAGAAAACAGAAGACTGAACACGCCCCGTGCTCAGCCAGCACGGGGCCGTGCCCAAGAAGCAGCAGAAAAGACAAACCTATAGAAGCTTCTATTGCCCACCACTGGGCCGTGCTCAGCGGACACGGGGGCGTGTCGAAAGTACAGCAGGCGCATTTATTGTAATTGCGAATTACAATTAATGAGGAGAGAGATTGTCAGACGGACACGGGGCCGTGCCCAGCGAACACGGGGCCGTGTCCATCTCTCTGTTCAGCCTATAAATAGGAGTGCTTGGATTCATTTCATCTCATCCCTTGGCACACCACCTCTCTCACACTTCATCCACCACCCACCACCATCACAACACCATCATCCACCACCATCATCCATTGTCCATCGTAGAGTGTGTGAGTCGTCTCGGGATCCAAGATTGATCGTAAGAATTCTTGACAATCAAGGCCATGTTTGCCTAAGTCTCTTACATCACTTGGTGAAGACAAAGTGTCTAGTATAATACTTTTTATTTCTAATCTTTTGCACTTTTTATTTGGTTTTGTATTAATGACTTTAATAACTAGTTACTTATATCGTTTGTCCGTGGTGTCTTGGCATTATTTTACTGTCTATATAAAATAAAGGATTTTCACCATTCATATCTCCACGGTCTATATGGAGATATGTTGGCTACCTGGTAGGGGGTTAAGGGAACGGTTTGGTAAAGGTCTTGCCATTGTTCAGCGTTTAGAGGTCCTGCAATGGACCTGGGTCAAATTTAGTAGGACCTCCTTCAATACTTCACGGTATTGGATGGCGGGGGTCCAAACTCTTTGATCCCCTCATAAGTTAACTACTATTAATACTATAACCCGGCTATTTAGGACTGTATCCCTGCTGACTCAGACTACTTAGCCGAGGGTAACGTCACCGCCAAAAGCGGGGCCTACCACAATACTGCATTAATAACTTAATTCATTATCTTCCAATAATCCACCCTTTTAGGATTGTATCCCTGCTGACTCAAACTACTGGGGTGAGGGTAACGTCGCCTTCAAAAGAGGGGCCTACTACAATAACTAAGATAATCTCTTAATTATGTGCAAAAGTGCGGAAATAATCAAAGGTTATACTAGATACGAGTCGGAACCAAGTGATTCATCTTGTCTATCTGTTTTTCTTTTATTTTTATTTTCAGCATTTTAGTTAGTTTTATTTTTCTTAGTTTAAAACATTTTTCTAAACTTTTATTTTGGTTAGACGTTGAGGATAAACCGGTACTAAAAGCTCTTGTGTCCTTGGACGACCTCGGTATCTTACCAACACTATACTACACTCAACGATGGGTGCACTTGCCCATATGTGTGTTTAGTGTTAGTGAAATATCGTGTTTTATAAATTTAAAACTTGGCTAAAATAAGTGTTAAAAAGGGCTTAAAATATACACCAAAAATAAGTAACACTTCGCACGCATCAAGTTTTTGGCGCCGCTGCCGGGGACACAAGGATTTTAAGAAAGTTAGGAATCAACGGCCTAATCATCTTTTATTTTTCTTTTTATTTTTTTTTAGGATTTTCTTAGATTTTCAGCTTCTGCAGAGCTCAGCACGGGCCGTGCTCGGTCAGACACGGGCCGTGCCCAGCTTCATCACTGGCAGTTTTTATTTTCTGAGTTACAGAGAGCTGAACACGGGGCCGTGTCGGTGCAACACGGGGTCGTGTCCAACTCCCAGTAACTGGGATACAGAAAACGATTACTGTACTTCTGACCACGGGCCGTGTTCACTGAGCACGGGGCCGTGGTGAACATTCTGACCAACGTTCTTTTTTGTTTTTATTGCAGGATTTGGAACCCAGGCACCACATTTGAACCTCCTACGTAGTGCATGAGCTCCAGTTCTAGTAGAGACATAAAAGAACCCCTAGAAGAACCCGAGCGCTTTCTCAGAAAAAGACTTAAAGCTAAAAATCAAGAGAAAGCCTCGGGGGACCCATTTCCAATGGCGGACCAACGTACCCTCATGGATTACCTACGGCCTACCGTAGGCAATCTTGGCGCCGCTATCAATGCACCGAATGTCGAGGCCAACAACTTCGAACTTCGGCCGCATTTGATACAAATGCTCCAAAACTCTGCAACCTTCCACGGGCTTGCGGACGAGGATCCCCATCTACATATTACTAACTTCTTAGAAATATGTGATACCTTTCGGATCAATGGAGCATCAAATGACGCCATCCGCCTTCGAATGTTTCCTTTTTCACTAAAAGACCGAGCTAAGGCTTGGCTTAACACCCTCCCAGTTGGATCGGTAAACACCTGGGATGAACTCGTGTGACAACTCGAATTTCCGACGTTCTTTATTTGCATTTAATGCACGTTGACTTTGACTATATAGTGGTGTTATGATAAAACCTAGTGTGTTGCATGGTTATGTGTGATTGTATAACTTGCGTACTGTTTGTTAAACTTAAACTGCTTAGAACCCGACGAAACACAAGAGTGTTTCGCCATAACCCATTCCGACGAAACAGGCTGTTTCGCCATGAACATTCCGACGAAACAGAAGTCTGTTTCGCCGGCCCAGTAGCCCAGCTTGGGCCCAGAACGTATTTTGAGTATTTTTACGTAAAAACAACATCACTTTACATTTTCTATCAACACAACCGAAACCCTAGAGCCCTCCTCTCCTTTGTGACGGCAGTAGGAGCTTCTCGAAGATATCTCTAGCGATTGATTGTGTTTTCTCATATCTCGGTTAGTATGTGTTCATTAATCGGTTCATTTTTCTGTGATATCTCGATCCATGCTTGTGCTTATAGTTGAGGTGTGTTACTGCTGTGATTATAAGAATATGTTGATGTTATAGATTTTTGATTTGTATGTTGTAGTCGAATATAAATAGTTCTATGCGAAAATTGATACGATCGAACACTTGGTTCTGAATGTTGTTTATGTGGCCTGTTTCTGAATACACATTAGTATCTTAATAGGGATCGATGATATGATGATGGTATGTTAATCTATATGTTGAACACATAAACTAGGGTTCATGCTAGACGGTGATTCTTTGATGATTGAGTATGATGATTCTATGTGCACATTGATCTCCATATGATATCTGTTGTTGATGACGGCTGTTAGAATGATTAGGGCTTCAGTATGAATCGTAACTGTTATGATGTAACTGACTGCCTGACGAAACAGACCTCTTGACGAAACAGAAGTGTTTCGCCAAGGGCAGTCGACGAAATAGAATCCTGTTTCGCCATATAAGACCGCGACGAAACAGAATATGTGTTTCGTCACTATACATGTGTTTCGTCAATCTGTGTGTGTGTTTCGTCAATATATGTTGTTTCGCCAATGTACTTGTTTCGCCGACTTGTGTTTCGCCAAATGGGTAATCAGCACAGTAATCTGTTTATTTTTCGGTTAAGTGTTAACCTGGTTAGTTAACTGCTGTTAAGTGTCACCATCTTGTGTACGATCTCAAACACGTGCTACGTGCTACTTGCTTATCAACTGTGTACTTATACGTGAACACAAACTGATTTCACATACGTGCATACTATAGGACGTGATTGACTTATTTGCGAGCACATAACCTAGCATACCGAGCAAACCAAGGTGAGTTCACACAAGCCAAGGCATGGGGTTCCCAGGGGGGAATGGGGATTTGATAATGACTGTACATACATAGATGACAGAACCTACTGCTAGACTAGTAACACTTATTGAACGATCTTCGCACACCTGCCAAGGACATTGGCCGCGATATTATGACTGTCTTCGCACACCTGCCAAGGACATTGGCCGCGAACTAAACGTACAACATCATCGCACACCTGCCAAGGACATTGGCCGCGATACAAACAAACCTAGTCTAGAAAAACTTAGGGAAGGACCTTCCCCAACATCTTCGCACACCTGCCAAGGACATTGGCCGCGATGGAAACTAATACGATACATTGTAACGAACGAACATACTACTACTCACGCTATACTATTACTGAACTGTTAACTGTGAACTCGCTCAACTAGTTGTTGACTCTCTCTTGCATGCCTTGCAGGACCTTAGGTACATATGGAGCTTGCACAGGAAGGAGCAGGTCGTTGTGGGATACGGATCGTAGACGATATTTGAACTTATAACTTAATTTGGGTTTACATTATTATGCTTCCGCTACTTAAACAATGTTTGGTTATGAACATCAGTCATGTCAAGATGAATTACATTTTCCTACTTTTACACTTAAATACTATGTTTGATATGATTGATGGCTTGATCCTGGTCAGTCACGCCTCCAAGCGGTGATACTCCGCGGGTGGATTTTGGGGGTGTGACAGATTGGTATCAGAGCCATTGGTTATAGAGAACTTGGTTTTAATAAAAGGAAAACGATTTTTGTTAAAACCAGACTATAACCAGAACAGTGCTCTCAACGATCCACAACGACGCTTCGCTCCACGTGCAAGGCTCAACATCATAGGTACTACTATTCATGATTACCTTACCTACTTGCTAGAATTACATAGAACTTTGCTCGTGGTATGCTTAGATTACAGAACCTACTATACGTTATTGCCTGAGAATACTTGTGTGCTCACTCTCTTCGCACTATTCGTGAACCTCTCACCCACATGTTCTCCTTGATGTCAAGATCATGAGTGGACGCGTTAACCTAACTCAAGCCCAGTTGACGGCTTCGATCACTGAACAAGTTACTGCAGCACTCGCAGCTGCCCAGACAGGAGGTGTAACCTGCCATCACCACTTACTCTAGGATTTTTAGATCCTACTCTTATAACTCAACACTTGTGCTTAATTTTGATTACTCTTACGCACACGACAAGTCAACACACTCAGCCACCTGTATGCACATACACGACTTTTATGGACTGTCGTCCTACTACTTTCAGCGACACTGAAGGAGCTGTTGGACTCCTCCATTAGTTCGAGGAACTCGAATCGGCCTTCAAATGTGCGAATGACCTGAGGCTCGTAAGGTGAAATATGCCACTGATATTCTCGAAGGCACTGCGCAAACTTGGTGGAACGCGCAAGTTACGATGTTGGAGCTGGCGGCTGCTAATGCCACCCCATGGAATGATTTTAAGGAACCTATCAAACGTGAATACAGTAATTATGATGCCGTCCACAAGTTGGAAGTAGAATCCTTTAACATGAAGATGACGAGGTCAGAGATAGAAGCGTGCGCGATAACGATCCAACGAACTGGCAATTTTGTGGTCAACTATGGTGGATCCTCCCATAAAGAGCTTTGAGCTGTACCTCAAAGGCTTAGTACCAGGAATTCAAAACCATGTGAAGACGGCTAAACTTGCTACTATTCAAGATGTTATTCATCTTGCTCATCGTCTCATAGACCAGGCAGTGGAACAGAACAAGCTGCCTCAACAAATCAGCGCTACTACTTCAACTACTTCTGCTACCCTCAGTGACAACCAATGAAAGTGGGATGGAACCTCTAGCAAGGGTTCGACTACGAATTCGTCCCAGGCACAGCGGCGAAAGATCAATGACAACCAAAGTCCTGGACAGCAACCTTTTAGTAGTCAAGGGCAGGGTGAATACAAGGGAAACCACCCTAAGCGCAAACGATGTAACCTGCACCACAGCGGGCAGTGCAACCGAAATCATTGTCAATGATGCAACAAGCTTGGTCATGGAGCCAAAGATGGTAGAAACTCACGTCCTGCAAACCAGAACCAACAACAACAGCCACAAGATCTATAGAATCGGCGACAACAACATGGTAACAAGGGATGTTATCCGATGGTGCTGAAGGTCTCTTCAAGAGACACTGCCTACGGTTGAACCAGAACCAGAATCCGAACCACAACCAAGGAAACAGGAACAATAATGGAGGCAACAATGGGGGTAATAATGACGGTAATAGTGCCAGGGGTCGGGTGTTCGTCATTGGTCAGGGTGATACTAGGAATGACCCCAACGTTGTGATGGTTTCGACATTGAAATTGGTATGGATTGGTTATCCCAACAACAAGCAGAGATCCTATGCAAGGAGAAGATCATTCGTATTCCCAGTTTTGGTAAAGAACCTCTCGAAGTTCAAGGCGACAAGAGTGGTGTCGTGAGTGGCATCATATCCTTTTTGAAGGCTCAGAAGTGTTTACGCAAGGGGCACACTGCTATATTGGCACTCGTTACAGATACCTCGAAGAAAGAGAAAAAGATTGAAGATATTCCTGTAGTACGTGACTTTCCTCAAGTGTTCCCTGAGGAATTACCTGGGTTACCGCCTCATCGTCAAGTCGAATTCCAGATCGAGCTCGCTCCAGGAGCAGCACCCATAGCTCGAGCACCTTATCGTCTAGCTCCAACTGAATTGGAAGAACTGTCAAAGCAGCTACAAGGACTCTTGGAAAAGGGTTTTATACGTCCTAGCTCTTCGCCTTGGGGAGCTCCAGTGTTATTCGTGAAGAAGAAAGACGGTACGTTCAGGATGTGTATAGACTACCGTGAACTCAACAAGGTGACGATCAAGAATCGTTATCCTCTTCCGCGCATAGATGACTTATTCGACCAGCTGCAAGGGTCGAGCTACTACTCCAAGATAGACTTAAGGTCAGGGTACCATCAGCTGAGAGTCCGGGATGAGGACGTCTCTAAAACAGCATTTAGAACTCGTTACGGCCACTACGAGTTTATGGTCATGCCATTTGGGCTAACGAACGCGCCTGCCGTATTTATGGATCTTATGAACAGGGTGTGCAAACCCTATCTCGACAAGTTCGTCATTGTTTTCATCGACGACATCCTGATTTATTCGAAGAGTCAGGAGGAACACGAGCAGCACTTACGTCTTATACTGGAACTCCTAAGAACGGAACAGCTATACGCCAAGTTTTCTAAATGTGACTTCTGGCTTCGTGAAGTCCACTTTTTAGGCCACGTGGTGAACAAAGATGGGATCCATGTCGATCCATCCAAGGTAGATTCGATCAAGAATTGGCCTGCGCCTCGTACACCAACGGAAATACGCCAATTCTTGGGTTTGGCGGGTTATTACAGACGTTTCATCAAAGACTTCTCAAAGATTGCTCAGCCGCTTACACTGTTGACGCAGAAGGGTGTTGTTTATCGTTGGGGTAACTCACAGGAAACAGCGTTTCAGCACTTAAAGGATAGACTCTGTAGCGCACCTATCCTCTCACTGCCTGAAGGCACGGACGATTTCGTAGTCTACTGCGACGCATCTATCCAAGGTCTTGGATGTGTATTGATGCAGAGGGATAAAGTTATTGCTTATGCTTCGCGCCAACTTAAGGTTCACGAACGGAATTATACGACACACGACCTAGAACTGGGAGCGGTTGTCTTTGCACTCAAGATATGGCGACACTACTTGTATGGTACCAAGTGCGCAATCTACACTGATCACAGAAGCCTCGAACATATCTTCAAACAGAAAGAACTGAATATGCGACAGCGACGATGGGTCGAACTGCTAAACGACTACGAATGCTCAATCAGGTACCACCCAGGCAAAGCCAATGTTGTGGCTGACGCCCTCAGTCGAAAGGACACCGCGCCTAAGCGCGTTCGAGCCTTACAACTCACTATACAGTCTAGTCTTCTTTCCCAGATACGAAATGCTCAGGTGGAAGCATTGAAACCAGACAACGTCAGGGCTGAAGCCCTACGCGGCTCAAGGCAACGATTAGAACAAAGGGCGGACGGCGCTTATTACGTAACAGGACGCATTTGGGTCCCACTGTACGGCAACTTACGCGAGCTGGTAATGGATGAAGCTCACAAGTCTCGCTACTCGGTACACCCTGGTTCGGATAAAATGTACCACGATATTAAGACTACATACTGGTGGCCTAGCATGAAGGCTCACATAGCCACATACGTTAGCAAATGCTTGACTTGTGCGAGAGTCAAGGCAGAATATCAGAAACCGTCAGGACCACTCCAACAACCTGAGATACCACAATGGAAATGGGAGCAAATTTCCATGGATTTTGTTACTGGCCTACCTAGATCTCAGCGCGGAAATGATACTATTTGGGTGATCGTGGATCGACTCACAAAGTCTGCTCACTTCCTGGCCATTAAAGAAACAGACAAGTTCTCTACCTTGGCAGACATTTACTTAAAAGAAGTGGTCTCGAGGCACGGAGTGCCAACCTCTATCATCTCTGATCGTGACGCACGTTTTACTTCAGAACTGTGGCAAGCAATGCATAAATCGTTTGGCTCTCGTTTAGACATGAGCACGGCGTATCATCCTCAGACCGATAGGCAGTCTGAGCGCACTATTCAAACTCTAGAAGACATGCTTCGGGCGTGCGTCATAGACTTTGGCAATGGTTGGGAAAAACATCTGCCACTTGTGGAATTTTCGTACAATAACAGCTACCACACCAGCATTAAAGCTGCACCATTCGAGGCGCTATACGGACGTAAGTGCCGGTCACCTCTCTGTTGGGCAGAGGTGGGAGAAAGTCAAATCACAGGTCCAGAAATGGTAGTCGATACTACAGAAAAGATTGCACAAATACGACAACGCATGGCGGCAGCACGCGACCGTCAGAAAGCATACGCTGATTTAGACAGGAAACTACTCGAATTCCAAGTTGGGGATCGAGCGCTACTTAAAGTTTCACCCTGGAAGGGTGTGGTTTGTTTTGGCAAACGCGGCAAACTAAATCCACGATATGTTGGACCTTTCGAGGTTATTGAGAAAATAGGCAAAGTGGCCTACCGATTGAACTTACCACCTGAACTCAGTGCAGTTCACAACGTCTTTCACGTGTCGAATCTGAAGAAATGTACGTCAGATGAGACCCACGTAGTTCCCTTGAAGGAACTCACTATCGACGAACGGTTGAACTTCGTCGAGGAACCTGTTGAAATCACGGACCGGGATGTTAAGGTCCTCAAGAACACGAGAATCCCTCTTGTACGAGTTCGTTGGAACTCCCGCCGCGGCCCAGAGTTCACCTGGGAGCGTGAAGACCAAATGGAACTCAAATATCCCCAGTTATTCAGAACCAATACAACTACTACTGAGGCTGAAGCTACCAATGCACAATTTCGGGACGAAATTCCAAATCAACGGGGGGATAATGTGACACCCCAAGAAAACCAGTAATCTTCGCATACATGCTCGGGGAGCCGCGATACGAAACAGGTAAACAACGTCACACTATTAGCTTCCTCAGTAACCGCATGCTAAATTTCGGGACGAAATTTCTTTCAAGTTGGGGATAATGTGACAACTCGAATTTCCGACGTTCTTTATTTGCATTTAATGCACGTTGACTTTGACTATATAGTGGTGTTATGATAAAACCTAGTGTGTTGCATGGTTATGTGTGATTGTATAACTTGCGTACTGTTTGTTAAACTTAAACTGCTTAGAACCCGACGAAACACAAGAGTGTTTCGCCATAACCCATTCCGACGAAACAGGCTGTTTCGCCATGAACATTCCGACGAAACAGAAGTCTGTTTCGCCGGCCCAGTAGCCCAGCTTGGGCCCAGAACGTATTTTGAGTATTTTTACGTAAAAACAACATCACTTTACATTTTCTATCAACACAACCGAAACCCTAGAGCCCTCCTCTCCTTTGTGACGGCAGTAGGAGCTTCTCGAAGATATCTCTAGCGATTGATTGTGTTTTCTCATATCTCGGTTAGTATGTGTTCATTAATCGGTTCATTTTTCTGTGATATCTCGATCCATGCTTGTGCTTATAGTTGAGGTGTGTTACTGCTGTGATTATAAGAATATGTTGATGTTATAGATTTTTGATTTGTATGTTGTAGTCGAATATAAATAGTTCTATGCGAAAATTGATACGATCGAATACTTGGTTCTGAATGTTGTTTATGTGGCCTGTTTCTGAATACACATTAGTATCTTAATAGGGATCGATGATATGATGATGGTATGTTAATCTATATGTTGAACACATAAACTAGGGTTCATGCTAGACGGTGATTCTTTGATGATTGAGTATGATGATTCTATGTGCACATTGATCTCCATATGATATCTGTTGTTGATGACGGCTGTTAGAATGATTAGGGCTTCAGTATGAATCGTAACTGTTATGATGTAACTGACTGCCTGACGAAACAGACCTCTTGACGAAACAGAAGTGTTTCGCCAAGGGCAGTCGACGAAATAGAATCCTGTTTCGCCATATAAGACCGCGACGAAACAGAATATGTGTTTCGTCACTATACATGTGTTTCGTCAATCTGTGTGTGTGTTTCGTCAATATATGTTGTTTCGCCAATGTACTTGTTTCGCCGACTTGTGTTTCGCCAAATGGGTAATCAGCACAGTAATCTGTTTATTTTTCGGTTAAGTGTTAACCTGGTTAGTTAACTGCTGTTAAGTGTCACCATCTTGTGTACGATCTCAAACACGTGCTACGTGCTACTTGCTTATCAACTGTGTACTTATACGTGAACACAAACTGATTTCACATACGTGCATACTATAGGACGTGATTGACTTATTTGCGAGCACATAACCTAGCATACCGAGCAAACCAAGGTGAGTTCACACAAGCCAAGGCATGGGGTTCCCAGGGGGGAATGGGGATTTGATAATGACTGTACATACATAGATGACAGAACCTACTGCTAGACTAGTAACACTTATTGAACGATCTTCGCACACCTGCCAAGGACATTGGCCGCGATATTATGACTGTCTTCGCACACCTGCCAAGGACATTGGCCGCGAACTAAACGTACAACATCATCGCACACCTGCCAAGGACATTGGCCGCGATACAAACAAACCTAGTCTAGAAAAACTTGGGGAAGGACCTTCCCCAACATCTTCGCACACCTGCCAAGGACATTGGCCGCGATGGAAACTAATACGATACATTGTAACGAACGAACATACTACTACTCACGCTATACTATTACTGAACTGTTAACTGTGAACTCGCTCAACTAGTTGTTGACTCTCTCTTGCATGCCTTGCAGGACCTTAGGTACATATGGAGCTTGCACAGGAAGGAGCAGGTCGTTGTGGGATACGGATCGTAGACGATATTTGAACTTATAACTTAATTTGGGTTTACATTATTATGCTTCCGCTACTTAAACAATGTTTGGTTATGAACATCAGTCATGTCAAGATGAATTACATTTTCCTACTTTTACACTTAAATACTATGTTTGATATGATTGATGGCTTGATCCTGGTCAGTCACGCCTCCAAGCGGTGATACTCCGCGGGTGGATTTTGGGGGTGTGACAACTCGCCCAAAAGTTTTTGTATAAGTATTTCCCTCCTGCTAAAACAGCTAAATTAATGACTGAAATTAATACATACTCACAAGAGGATGGGGAATCCTTATATGAAACTTGGGAAAGGTTCAAGGAGCTTTTAAGAAAGTGTCCTCACCATGGTCTAGCGGTATGGCAACAAGTATCCACTTTCTACAATGGATTGTTGCCACACACAAGACAAACACTTGATTCAAGCTCCGGGGGACTCTTAGGTAATCGTCGCCCAAATGAAATATATAACCAAATTGAGGAAATTGCTCAAACCAATTTTCAATGGCACACTCCCCGAGGTAATAAATCTATTGCCCCGGGCGCCCATAAGGTTGATGAAAGCACCTCTTTACAAGCCCAAATCGAGGCCCTCTCTTCAAAAATCAAAAGGCTAGAAATGACAAAAACGGCCTCGGTTATGGCTTGTGAAGGGTGTGGTGGGTCACATGAAAATTGGAGTTGTATGAAAGAATTAGATGAACAAACTGAAACGGTAAACTACATGGATAATAGACCTAGGCCGTCAGGTCCTCCAACGGGTACCTACAACCAAGGATGGCGTAACCACCCAAATCTTGGTTGGAGAGATCCCGGCAATAGTAGTAACCAACAAAACCAACGAACTAATTTTCAACAACCGCAAAATTTTTCTCAACAACAAGGTGGAAGAGAAAGGCTTGAAGATACTGTATCTCGCCTCATCTCTGACACTGAAAAGAAAAACTCGGATCGATTTCAACAATTGGAATCGAATTTTAGAAATCAACAAGCTAGCATTCAGAACGTTGAAAAACAATTAAATCAACTAGCTCAAAATTTCTCCGAGAGACCACAAGGCGCGTTACCTAGTAATACCGAAACAAACCCGAAGGCACAAGTACATCTCATCACATTAAGAAATCGAACCGTGGGTCCCGAGGATGCTCCATTGCCGCCAAATGAAAGAAGCCATTCTAGCCAGCCTATAACTCCCCCTGCACTAGAAAAGGCTTCTATACCAAATCAAGAGCCCACCAAGACTACTCCAATCCCGTACCCCGGTAGGTTAAATCGTCAAAAGACCGATGAGCAATTCGCAAAGTTCGAAAGTTTACTAAAACAATTGCATGTTAATATTCCTTTTATTGAGGTCCTAACCCAAATGCCTAAATATGCAAAATTCATGAGGGATTTCCTCACTCACAAAAGGAAAATTGAATCATTGCAATTAGTTAACTTAGGCGAAGAATGTTCAGCCTTAGTACTCAACAAACTTCCACAAAAGAAAATCGACCCCGGGAGCTTCACAATCCCTTGTTCGATTGGGAAGTCCCCCGTCCGAAATGCTTTAGCCGATCTTGGGGCTAGCATCAACCTCATGCCCACATCAATGTTCAAACGACTCGGCCTAGGAACAACAAGCCCTACAAAGATGAGCATACAACTCGCCGACAGGACCGTCAAATTCCCACAAGGTGTCGCCGAAAATCTGCTAGTCAAGGTTGACAAATTCGTCTTTCCAACCGACTTCGTCATCCTAGACATGGAAGAAGACACCGATGTCCCTCTCATCCTCGGGAGGCCATTTCTAGCCACTGCCCAAGCATTGGTGGATATGAATGACGGAACTCTAACATTGAAGTTTGGGAATGAGGAAGTAAAATTTGAATGTGGAAAGCGAGTAGAGGAAGAAGATCCGGTCAACTACATGAAGGTCATAGACTCAAGCTTGGATGACGCTCTCCGACGGTGTAACATGGGATGCAACACATCCCAATTGAGTAACATATGACCAGGCTTTGGGTCTAGCCAAGGACCCTTATAAACGTGGCGCACCATGGAGGCATTCCACGGAACTATCCTTAGTTTAAATTAGGTTAATTTTTATGTTTTCTAGTTAGTTTTAATTTTCAGGAATAAAACACACTCATGGTGGTAAAGGATGAAAAGGGGAACGAGAAAAATGATCTCATGCACAAGAACAAGGCAACCCGACAATTCTCTCCATTTCAGAAGATTCAACACGGGCCGTGCTCAACCAACACGGCCCCGTGCCGAACCACCTGCAGAAAAACGCCCAGTTCAGGTACCTGGACACGGGCCGTGTTCACCCAACACGCCCCCGTGTCCAGACTTCTGTTTATCTTATTTTAATTTTGTTACTGGCACTTGAACACGGGGCCGTGCCCGGATAACACGGGGCCGTGTTCAGTGCCCAGTAACACAAATTTTTGCTTTTTAAACACTATTTTACACATCTAATCAACCTAAAAATTTATTTTTGGGACACATTGAGGACAATGTGTAATTTAAGTGTGGGGGGGGGGGGGGGGATGCTAAAACCTTGAATTTTGCAAGTCCTAAATACAAGCCTTACACAAAACTCTATTGGAACCGCTAATCACCCCAAATTTTTTTTCAAAAATTTCATTTTTTTTTTTACTTGTCTAGGTTTAACTCGGGAAATTTAAGTTCTCAAAAAGGTTATATTTTTACGAATTTGCAACCGATAGCGTAGTGATAAAAAGAACCAACATAAGAAAATTATGAAAAGGCATAGCAAACTTATTTAAAATTTGATTATATATACTTGATCACATAAAAACCCATTCCCACAAAAGTGAGTTTTTGAGCCTTTATTGAGCACACAATTACATATCATTTGACTAAATGCTCATTTTTCGTTTCTTGTGTGAATAGCCGCTTGGTTCTTACGACTCTAGAACTTGCCATGACAATACATTCCCGGTCCTTATCAACTTAAACCCGAGTAAGTAAATGATGGAGGCATTAGGACTAACCCTTTTTATTTCTACACCATTATTTTTCTTTTTTCCTTTACCACCTACCCAAAAATCCCCCTAGTTAGCCCCTTTGAGCCTAAACCTTTTCGTTTCATCACCCAAACAAAAACCCTTTTACCCACCAAAACCTTTTTCATTTTTTTACCCTTTATTTTAGTAACAAGTTCGGTTCTTCGAAAAAAAAAAAATTTGTGTGATAATGATGAAGCAAAAAGAAAATAAACAAACAAGTTAATAAAAAATAACTTAGTTTGAATAAAAGCTTCATCAAAATAAAAAGTTGCAAAAATACGAAAACCGACACTTGTTACTCTTTTAGCCCTTTTTTCTACTAACCACTAACCCAACCACCTACCTTTAACCCTAGCCTAACCCTTAACCCACAAAGTCCTCTTGATATCTACAAAGGTATAAAAGTTAAAAAGGAGGAGGATTGATTTCTTGGCAAGCCTATGGTAGGAATAAGTTCCATGCCGCTCTCGAGAGATTCACTAAAAATACACCTTCGGCCGAGTGTGAGTGATTTCCCCGCGAGGTATGTGAACTTGTATATAAATAGAATTTTAAAAAGGCATGTTATGCCCAAATAAGTAATTTCTTTTATGAAAAGTTCTAAATAAATCATTACGAATAGGAGTGTAAATAAATAAAAATAAAACCCAAAAAGATCTTGGAAATCCCGACACTCTACGACAATCCCAAAACCTTCTCTTCTACCTATTCCATTTGGGAGTGTAAGCCACATATTAAAAGGAATATTAGTGGACTGCCCGAACCCTCAACGGCACCTTCCAAAGCAAAATAGAGAAAACAGAAGACTGAACACGCCCCGTGCTCAGCCAGCACGGGGCCGTGCCCAAGAAGCAGCAGAAAAGACAAACCTATAGAAGCTTCTATTGCCCACCACTGGGCCGTGCTCAGCGGACACGGGGGCGTGTCGAAAGTACAGCAGGCGCATTTATTGTAATTGCGAATTACAATTAATGAGGAGAGAGATTGTCAGACGGACACGGGGCCGTGCCCAGCGGACACGGGGCCGTGCCCAGCGGACACGGGGCCGTGTCCAGCTCTCTGTTCAGCCTATAAATAGGAGTGCTTGGATTCATTTCATCTCATCCCTTGGCATACCACCTCTCTCACACTTCATCCACCACCCACCACCATCACAACACCATCATCCACCACCATCATCCATTGTCCATCGTAGAGTGTGTGAGTCGTCTCGGGATCCAAGATTGATCGTAAGAGTTCTTGACAATCAAGGCCATGTTTGCCTAAGTCTCTTACATCACTTGGTGAAGACAAAGTGTCTAGTATAATACTTTTTATTTCTAATCTTTTGCACTTTTTATTTGGTTTTGTATTAATGACTTTAATAACTAGTTACTTATGTTGAAGGTGATCTTTCCTTATCGTTTGTCCGTGGTGTCTTGGCATTATTTTACTGTCTATATAAAATAAAGGATTTTCACCATTCATATCTCCACGGTCTATATGGAGATATGTTGGCTACCTGGTAGGGGGTTAAGGGAACGGTTTGGTAAAGGTCTTGCCATTGTTCAGCGTTTAGAGGTCCTGCAATGGACCTGGGTCAAATTTAGTAGGACCTCCTTCAATACTTCACGGTATTGGATGGCGGGGGTCCAAACTCTTTGATCCCCTCATAAGTTAACTACTATTAATACTATAACCCGGCTATTTAGGACGGTATCCCTGCTGACTCAGACTACTTAGCCGAGGGTAACGTCACCGCCAAAAGCGGGGCCTACCACAATACTGCATTAATAACTTAATTCATTATCTTCCAATAATCCACCCTTTTAGGATTGTATCCCTGCTGACTCAAACTACTGGGGGTGAGGGTAACGTCACCTTCAAAAGAGGGGCCTACTACAATAACTAAGATAATCTCTTAATTATGTGCAAAAGTGCGGAAATAATCAAAGGTTATACTAGATACGAGTCGGAACCAAGTGATTCATCTTGTCTATCTGTTTTTCTTTTATTTTTATTTTCAGCATTTTAGTTAGTTTTATTTTTCTTAGTTTAAAACATTTTTCTAAACTTTTATTTTGGTTAGACGTTGAGGATAAACCGGTACTAAAAGCTCTTGTGTCCTTGGACGACCTCGGTATCTTACCAACACTATACTACACTCAACGATGGGTGCACTTGCCCATATGTGTGTTTAGTGTTAGTGAAATATCGTGTTTTATAAATTTAAAACTTGGCTAAAATAAGTGTTAAAAGGGCTTAAAATATACACCAAAAATAAGTAACACTTCGCACGCATCAATGCCCAGGGGTCATGATACTATTTGGGTGATAGTTGACCGCCTAACAAAGTCCGCGCACTTTTTGCCAATCAAGGAAAAGGATAACACAAGTAAACTGGCTGAAATATATATGCGAGAGATAGTTACACGTCATGGAGTGCCTCTCTCAATTATCTCTGATAGAGATGGACGCTTCGTGTCAAGGATTTGGCAATCCTTCCAAGAAGCTTTTGGCTCGCAATTGAACCTAAGTACTGCATTTCATCCGCAAACTGATGGCCAAAGTGAAAGAACTATTCAAACATTGGAGGATATGCTGAGAGCATGTGTAATGGATCTTGGTGGTAGCTGGGATAAGCATTTACCATTGGCCGAATTCTCATACAACAACAGCTACCACACCAGTATTGGAGCCGCGCCATTTGAAGCTCTTTATGGACGCAAGTGTCGATCACCCCTATGCTGGGCTGACGCAGGTGATAGGCAGCTTGTTGGTCCCGAAATTGTCCAAGAGACGACAGACAAGATTGCGCAAATTCGAAAACGCATCGAAGCGGCTCGCGACAGACAGAAAGCCTATGCAGATCCAAACCGGAAACATTTGGAATTCCAAGTTGGAGATATGGTTTTATTGAAAGTTTCACCCTGGAAGGGTGTGGCACGCTTCGGGAAGCGTGGGAAGTTGAATCCGCGATACATTGGCCCATTCAAAATTCTGAAGAGGGTTGGTTTGGTAGCATACAAGTTGGACCTACCTGCTGAACTTAATGGTGTTCACGATACATTTCATGTATCTAATCTGAAAAAGAGTCCAACTCAAGTGACAGTTGTCATTCCTGCTGATGAAGTTCATATCGACGACACACTCCATTTTGTTGAAGAACCTGTTGAGGTCACTGATTGGAAGATTAACAAAACGCGCCGGAGTAGTGTCAAACTCGTCAAAGTTCGATGGAATGCACGACACGGCCCAGAATTCACGTGGGAACGTGAGGATCGTATGAAGGCTAAGTACCCACATTTATTCCCCAAGACCCCTGCAACTAGATGCAGATCCTGAAATTTCGGGACGAAATTTCTTTAACGGGGGGAGAATGTGACAACCCTCACCAAACCAGGTATCCGTACAAATTAATTAATATTTAATTACCACTTAATTACGGTGCTTGTTTATAACTGTGATTAAACTGCTTACTGATTCCTGATACGTACATACTCATGCATCACATTTTATACTGTCACTCCATTATTTACACACAAACCTTAGTGACAACCTTGATGCACAAAACCACAGTGAGCATACTATACGGGATACCCAGTAAACATGCTGACATAGCCAGCATCAGACAGTTACTGTCTCTGAGGCCAGTATGAGCCGGGAATAGTTTACTACACTAGTAGGGAGTGTAGGGAGGTGAGAATTGTTAAACTGCTTCACTAGGTAATAATTATAGTGACCGATTGTGCCTAAAACATGTGTTAATTACAAAATTCTGCACTTTAATATAAAATTCAGCCTTTAATCATGTGAGTTACTTGCAAAAATAAATATGGCGAAACAATCTTGTATGCTTTCCTAAGTGTTGGAATTAAATTCGTTACAAAAAGATGCATAAAAGACCCTATGCGATATAATTTAACACTTTAACGGAACGTTACCCAACCGAACAACCGGACATTACCCGGGATACTAAATTTTTGTCAATAACATTGTTTTATTATTTTTAGCTAGACATGATCCCCGTTTGCCATAACACCCACTAAAAACTTTATAATTATCAAGTAATATCATTTTACTTATAATATAACCTATGGTTACATTAGTGGAAATTTTGCAATCATACTTTCCCCCTCACAACCGATTATGGAAAATGTGGGACTTCCCACTCTTGATCCTTTGGAATTAAAAATGATATTATGTTAGGTATTTGTCTAGATAATGCAATTATTAATAATGTGTTGATAAATCCCACTAATTTTCCCCACCCACATATCCGTTCGTTTTTTTTTTATGTGGGATACACCACAATTTTTTTTAAACAATCTTGCCTAATATCTAGGAAGCATTTAACAATGGGTATTATTGTATTAGTAAAATATGGACTATAAGAAAACCAATGCAGCACCACTTTCACTCAACAAATCTCAACACAAAATTTCCATTTTCCTTCTCCTTGTCTTGCTTACTGCCGAGAGCCACAACACACCTATCAACATCTTTCAATTTTGTATTAGCAATTTTATTTACTTCCAAGTGTGTTAGAGCTCATACGAGGAGACCCGGTGTTTACGGAATCGCGAGGACCTCTCTACACCGCTAATAACCACATTGTTTTCGCCTAGATTCTTCCCTAGCTTTGTGCTAGTTGTAAGTGATTCTAAACACACTCTTGATTTTATGTAATGTGGTTAATAAGAAATTTGTCGGATAAAAATAATGATAAACATGGTGGTTAATGAATGAATGTTAGTGTAAAACTTTTGAAACTAGTTTTGATATGAATATTTATTGTTGGTTGAATTTATAAAAGAAAATGATACGCTTGAAAGCGTGGCCACCTCCAGTTACAGAGGAAACTCTGGCGAAATTTTTCCAAAAATATAATACTTGGAAAATATTTTTTTACGACAAGTGCTATGAATATATTTTCAACTTGTTTTACCAAACAAACTTCGCCATGAATTTTTATTACAAAATCTCCAAGTGTCGGATGTGGGATTATCATAAATAAAACTTATTAAAAATATATATTTAGTATATATATATATATTTTCATAGTAACACTTGTATAATTTTTTTTTATGATTATTTGTGAAATACATAAATATTATATTTAGAGTAAAAATAATATTACTGGTACACACTGAATATTCACGGCTCCAAAATAATGCTAACGCCTTCACAGTAAATATTTAAGTTACACCGGTAATATTTATTACCACCCGAACTTTACAACGTAACTTACGTATTTTCAGAAAATACCCATAAGTGTGTATTTTGACAAAGTATTATTTTGGAAAATATATGGAATAAAATATAATATTTTGGGAAAAATATTTATATTTTGGAAGTAAAGTATTTTGGACAAATGAAATAAAATATATTACATTAAGTGAGACTTAATAATATATTTCGAAGTTATACGAACACACATGTATTAAAACCCCTATCCTTGGGAAGGAATATATTTATAAAATAATTACGAAGTGTAACTATGAAATAGTTGCCTAACTATTTCCCAAAGACACTAAACCTTAAACTAAGGCACGACCGTCCGTCTAATAGAAGTTAGTACATGTAGGTCGTCGCACAGCAGGTTGACCGGGATATTTCTTGTTAGAGACGCACTACAGTGAGTTCATGTCCCCCTTTTCTCTTAACAGTTTTCAGTTTTATACTTCGGGGGTGGAATACATGTTACAATTATTACAGACATTTTATACATGGTATGGTTAGCTTAAGGAGGGTTTACTACTTAGATCATGTGAGTGGGTAGGTGGAACTTAAGGCCATTAATCCTCGTTGTAGGACCGAGGGTCATGAGCGGTAGATCTATTTGGGTGTAGCGAGCCCAGCTCCTGAGTCCACAGTACGGACCATGGGGTGACTTTGAGCCCGACGCACAAATTTGCTAGGTTTAAGTCTTCCTGCATCAATTCACACATATCATTGGCTTTGCAACCCAATGGTGATTTCTTTTTCCTTATTGCTACATACCAGGGACATTTATTCATACTTTGAAGGTTTATACATACTCACTTTTACATGAACTCGCTCAACTTTTGTTGATTTTTTTCAAAATACATGTATTTCAGGAAATTAATGGATCTGGGAAGTATGCTATTGTGTCAAGCTGCGTAATGAATAACGATGCCATCCAGGTTTAGGAGGTGTAACCCTTACCTGGACGGTTACATGTCTTTAAATCACGTATTACTTAAGTCTTTTGTTGTGTCATGTGAAAACGCTTTAATCTTGTCTTGGTTGTAACTTGTTTTGTGAGTCGATATTTTAGACAATGACGTTGTGGTGTCTTTAAGTTTAATGAATGGATGAACATCATGTGTTTTACTTTCATATAGCATTGTTATGATTGTTGCTATGGTATTAAGAAGTCACACCAAATAAACCCACGCTTCCGCAAAAGCCAGGGTGTGACAGCTTGGTATCAGAGCCTCGATCATAGCGAACTAGGATTCTTTCTCGAGTCTAGACTATGATCACTAGGGCTCTCACGAAAACATTTTTACAATTGCATACACGAAACGTCCAGATCCAGGGTACAAACATTTTTACAAACAAAAGGCACAAATACACCGTTCAAAAATTTATATTTCAGTCTTAGAGACTGAGGGAGTTTAGCCTTAGAGGCTGGGAAGGTTCAGTCTTAGAGACTGAGGGAGGTTCAGTCTTAGAGACTGAGGGGCTCAATCTTAGAGATTGGGGATGTTTAGTCTTAGAGACTGGAAGGTTTGATCTTAGAGACCAGGGAGTTAGTTTGAGAAACTAAGGAGTTCAGTCTATGAGACTGGGTGGGATAGTCTGGGGAAGACTAGCATGATTACTTGCTTACATTGATTGTGACTTACATGCGTTGTTGCATCATTTATTTTGTGTTATGACATGAGATATTATGAGTTATTGTGTTATTACATACGCATATTACTTACTATACTTATTATGAACGGACCAATATGATCTTTCTTTTAGAAGATGCCTCCGCGACGCGACCCAGGCAAGCCTACTACCCAGGCAGAACTCCAAGGGATAATTACCGCAGCCATAGCACAATATGCGGCCTCCCAAGGAGGAACTAGCGGGAACAATTCGAACAACAACGGCAACAACAATCCACCCCATGGGTGCACCTACAAACAATTCCTTGACTGTAAGCCAGTAAATTTCAATGGCACTGGAGGTGCTGTTGCGTTTGTTAGGTGGGCTGAAAAGACAGATTCGGTTCTGAGAATGAGCAAATGCGCTCCCGATCAACAAGTCACTTACATTTCAGGGCTGTTTCTGGATGGTGCTCTATTGTGGTGGAATCTACAAGTGCAAACTTTAGGAGAAGCCGCTGCTTATGCATTAACTTGGGCTGAGTTAAAAGAGTTAATGAGGAAAAAGTACTGCTCGCGTGCTGAAATACAGAAGCTAGAAACTGAGTTCTGGCACCTAAAAATGGAAGGTCCTAAGATTGCAGAATATGTTCAAAGGTTTCATGATTTGTCCCATGTAGTGCCATACATGGTCACGCCAGAATTTAAACGCGTTGAGCGCTTCATCTGGGGATTGGCACCCCAGATCATGAGCATGGTAACCACGTCCAAGCCTGCAACCATTACTGAAGCCATCGACCTGAGCGTGTCACTTACTGAGGAAGGTATCCGTCTAAACAAGTTTCCAAACTCTGACCCCAAGAAGAAAGAAATTCACGAGGAATCCTCAGGAGAAAACAAACGGAAATTCTCCAACTTCAAACAAGGCACCAGCAGTTCAAACAAAAAGGGGTACATGGGCACTCTGCCCAAGTGTGAGGTATGCCAGCGCCATCATTCCGGCCAGTGCAGATTAAGGAAATGTGAGTCATGTGGAAAGAACGGCCACTCGAAGGATACATGTTGGGCTGGAACTGGTGCTGGGCGTGGTGGTAATCGAGGCAATGGGAATGGTAATGGAAACCGCCAACAAGGAGGAAATGGCGGAAATGGAAACCGTGGGAACTTTGCAAACCAAGCTGGGAGTGAAAATCGCAACCAAAACAATGCTCAAGGTGGAAATGGAAATGGGAATGGTCGGGGACCGGGGTGCTTTAACTGTGGAGACGTCGGGCACTTTAAGAGGGAATGCCCAAAACTGAACCAAGCACAAGGAAGAGTCTTCAACATTGGTGCAAGGGAAGCGCGCCAGGATCCAAACGTTGTCACTGGTACGTTCCCTATAAATCAACGCTTTGCATCTGTGCTATTTGATACTGGTGCCGACTATAGCTTTGTATCGTTAGAATTTAAGAATATGCTTGGGTTAACTACTAGTAAGTTAGACATTCCGTACTCAATTGAGCTGGCTAATGGGAAACTAATTGAAACAAATGAAGTCATCAGAGGATGCGTGATAGAACTAGGAGGATACGAATTTACGCTAGATCTACTGCCAGTCAAGTTGGGGAGCTTCGACGTGGTAGTAGGGATGGATTGGTTGTCAAGCAACAGAGCTGAGATTGTTTGTCACGAGAAGACCATTCGCATCCCAATGGCGGATGGAGAAACGATCATAGTACACGGAGAGAAGCGCGATACGCCTCTGAGGATCATTAGTTGCTTGAAGGCTAGAAAGTGTTTGAAGAAGGGATGTGTTGCCTTCTTGGCACACATCGTGGATAAAGAAGCAGCTGAGCCGAGGATAGAAGACATTCCAGTCGTGAATGAATATCCTGAAGTCTTTCCAGAAGACCTGCCAGGATTGCCGCCACAAAGACAAGTCGAGTTTCATATTGACTTAGTTCCAGGCGCCGCGCCTGTAGCTAAGGCACCTTATCGACTTGCACCATCAGAGATGCAAGAGCTGTCAACGCAACTTCAAGAGTTGTTAGACAAGGGATTTATCAGACCAAGCTTCTCGCCTTGGGGAGCTCCAATTTTGTTCGTGAAAAAGAAGGATGGTAGTTTTCGCATGTGTATAGACTACCGGGAGCTGAATAAGTTGACAATCAAGAACAGATATCCTTTGCCAAGGATCGATGACCTGTTCGATCAATTACAAGGTTCAAGTTTTTACTCAAAGATCGATCTACGATCAGGTTATCACCAGTTAAGGATACAAGAGGAAAGTATTCCAAAGACGGCCTTTAGAACTCGATATGGACATTACGAGTTCCTGGTTATGCCGTTTGGTTTAACAAACGCGCCAGCAGTATTCATGGATTTGATGAACAGAGTCTGTAAACTGTACCTCGATAAGTTTGTGATTGTGTTCATTGACGACATTCTAATCTACTCGAAGACGAAAGAAGAGCATGAGCAACATTTAAGAGCTATCTTAGAGCTACTTAAAAAGGAGAAGTTGTACGAAAAGTTCTCAAAGTGCGAGTTCTGGTTACGCGAAGTTCAGTTTCTTGGTCATGTGGTTAATGGAAATGGAATCCATGTGGATCCTACAAAGATCGAGGCGATCAAGAACTGGGAAACTCCAAAGACGCCAACCGAGATTCGACAGTTTCTAGGTTTGGCTGGTTATTATCGCAGGTTCATTGAGGATTTCTCGAAAATCGCTCAACCTTTGACCTCTCTCACTCAGAAAGATAAGAAGTTTGATTGGGGAGACAAGCAAGAAGAGGCCTTTCAGTTGTTGAAGAACAAGCTTTGTGATGCACCGATCTTATCGCTACCCGAAGGAACGGATGACTTCGTGGTATATTGCGACGCCTCGCGTCAGGGTTTAGGCTACGTCTTGATGCAGCGACATAAAGTTATAGCATACGCATCACGCCAATTGAAGATCCACGAGAAAAATTACACCACGCATGATTTGGAATTGGGCGCGGTGGTGTTTGCACTAAAAATCTGGCGACATTATTTGTATGGTACGCGATGTACAATCTTCACTGATCACAAGAGCTTACAGCACATATTTAACCAAAAGGAGCTTAACATGAGGCAAAGACGCTGGGTTGAATTGTTGAACGACTACGACTGCGAGATCAAGTATCACCCAGGGAAAGCGAACGTGGTCGCTGATGCCCTGAGTCGTAAAGAAAGGATTAAGCCCATAAGGGTTAGGGCTTTAGAAATGATTATCCAAACAGATCTTTCTCTGCGAATTCGTACTGCGCAGAAAGAAGCACTTAAGGAAAGAAACCTTGAAGAAGAATATCTCCATGGGATGGAGAAGCAATTAGTGCCAAACGAGGAAGGAACGTTATGTTTTATGAAAAGGATTTGGGTTCCTCTATTTGGTGGTTTGAGAAAAGTTATTTTTGATGAGGCACACAAATCACGGTACTCTATTCATCCCGGGGCGGATAAGATGTACCAAGATCTTAAGGATTATTATTGGTGGCCTAGAATGAAAGGCGACGTTGCTGTTTATGTGAGCAAGTGTTTAACGTGTGCTAAAGTGAAAGCTGAATACCAGAAGCCTTCAGGACTTCTGCAACAACCAGAAATTCCCAAGTGGAAATGGGAACAGATTTCAATGGATTTTATAACGAAGTTGCCAAGGACGCCTGATGTGTGTAAAATGCAACATATAAATTACATCAAATGAGGCATAAAACTAATCCTTTTTTTAGTACTAATATTGGAAAAAAAGAGTGTTTTTGTCTTCCTTTTGTATTTTCAGGATTAAATGAGCTCAAAAACGCAAAAGAAGCAAAAAGACAGCTAAATCCAACATAAATACAAGAAAAGGAATATTAGTGGACTGCCCGAACCCTCAACGGCACCTTCCAAAGAAAAATAGAGAAAACAGAAGACTGAACACGCCCCGTGCTCAGCCAGCACGGGGCCGTGCCCAAGAAGCAGCAGAAAAGACAAACCTATAGAAGCTTCTATTGCCCACCACTGGGCCGTGCTCAGCGGACACGGGGGCGTGTCGAAAGTACAGCAGGCGCATTTATTGTAATTGCGAATTACAATTAATGAGGAGAGAGATTGTCAGACGGACACGGGGCCGTGCCCAGCGGACACGGGGCCGTGTCCAGCTCTCTGTTCAGCCTATAAATAGGAGTGCTTGGATTCATTTCATCTCATCCCTTGGCACACCACCTCTCTCACACTTCATCCACCACCCACCACCATCACAACACCATCATCCACCACCATCATCCATTGTCCATCGTAGAGTGTGTGAGTCGTCTCGGGATCCAAGATTGATCGTAAGAGTTCTTGACAATCAAGGCCATGTTTACCTAAGTCTCTTACATCACTTGGTGAAGACAAAGTGTCTAGTATAATACTTTTTATTTCTAATCTTTTGCACTTTTTATTTGGTTTTTTATTAATGACTTTAATAACTAGTTACTTATGTTGAAGGTGATCTTTCCTTATCGTTTGTCCGTGGTGTCTTGGCATTATTTTACTGTCTATATAAAATAAAGGATTTTCACCATTCATATCTCCACGGTCTATATGGAGATATGTTGGCTACCTGGTAGGGGGTTAAGGGAACGGTTTGGTAAAGGTCTTGCCATTGTTCAGCGTTTAGAGGTCCTGCAATAGACCTGGGTCAAATTTAGTAGGACCTCCTTCAATACTTCACGGTATTGGATGGCGGGGGTCCAAACTCTTTGATCCCCTCATAAGTTAACTTGATGGAACTTTAAAACTTATGTTGGGTTGTAATCTTAACTTAATACTTGTGTTGGTTGGAAACTTGAACAACTTGTGTTTATAATGTTTTAAACTGTGTATGGATGAACATCGCTTAATTTAATGCATGTAGTTGTTTGTTATGATCGAATGCAATGAAAACTGATCAAGTCACACACATACGCTTCCACAAAAGAGAGGGTGTGACAAATATAAATTTTAACAACTTTCTGTGTTGTTTTCGTTTTACGTTTTAAAAATAGTAAACGACGACGAACAAATACGAAACTTTCCAGTCTACTAATTTAGAGTAAGTTTTACAACATTTATTTGGAAAGCTTTTCTGTTCGGAACATGAAAATGGTCAAAACCGTGGATCAATACAGATCGTTCGGTTTTGCGCTTCAGTTTTGTTAATTCAAGTGATTGAGGTTCCAAACGAAAGTGTTTTTAAGCGTGCCATATATTGTTAAAACCGTATTTTAGTTTATTTAATCATAAAGTGAGAGTTTAATTGATTTGGTTAAGTTTTGACCAAGTTATGGTCGTTCAAAGTTATAACACGAAATCTATCCAAAACGGGAAGAACACCCATGTGTTCCCGTTGGTCGTTTTTAAGGTTTTTATGCATAAATGAAATATAAACAAGTTTTTAGATTATATATTATATAATATATATATTAATATATCTAGAATAAAGTACAAAACTAAGAATAAAAGTGCAAGAATAGTGACGATTTGAATGAAAAACGAATATGAACGAAGAACGATTATGGTGAGACTTACTTGAGAGAAAAATTTATCCAATTCAAGAAGGCAAGGGGAAAAAATAGTGCAAGGATTTTTTAGCATTTTTGATGAGTTTTGGTGTAAAAAATGGTGGTTTATATAGGGAAGCAAGGGGGTATGTTTCAAAAATTAGATGAAAAGCAAGACGAGTGTAGGATGTTGGAGGACAACTGTTAGATGGTTTTGTAAAAACCATGTCCTAAACAAGGGATAAAAGAAAAATGTGGGAATGGAAGATTCATCACCCTTTTTTAATAAAATCTCATGTTTTTATATAGGGTTATTGAATTTTAATAATCATAAGTTTCACCAGTTGGCCGATAACAATCCCAACTTTAAAAATTCCCTCCAATAATCCCAACTTGTAAATGTTTGGCCGCCATTAAACCTTTTCAAACATATAAGAATTTGGTCTCCTCAATAGATTCAATTACACCTAGAGACCCCTTAATTGATTTAAGTGCACCTATGTTTGAAAAGGATCAATGGCGGCCAAACTTTTACAAGTTGGGATTATTGGAGGGAATTTTTAAAGTTGGGATTATTATCGGCCAACTGGTTAAACTTAGGATTATTAAAATCCAATAACCCTTTTATATAAATATTGTTATCTTTTATAAAAGTTTGGTGTGAGTTTGGGAGTTTTTATACTAATTTGCCAAAGAAATAATATTACCCACTAAATATTATAAAATTTAGCAAACAATATCTATATTAGATGCTAGATGATGTATCGCATCTTACTATATTATAAAAGTCTGAAATACACATAATTTCTGAATGACGTAAGACAAAAACCACCAACTATGGGTTTTTAACTGTTTTGATGAAATTATTCACTTACAATATATTATTTTATGCTAATCCAAGCATATTGTCCTCTTTCTTAAATTTAATTGGTCTATCCACCAACCTTTGTTCCGATAATTTAACGCTAAGTTATTGTTGGGTTATATAAGACCTGCTGATGATGAAAGCCAAAACCTAAAGGTTCCATCATCCTTACATGAATAAGTTTACAATCTACAAAGTCCATCAGTTTCTCTCTCCTTGAAAGCTTCTTTAAAATAGCTGACCAAACTACTGTTGCATCAAACTACTGCCTTCAAGAGAATAGAAGAACAAATGCTGATGGTCAAAGTACTTGTCAACAAGTTAGTAATCAAGTCAACCAAAGTGAAAGGCTGAAGACTCAAAGACTAGTCAACAAGTCAAAGATAGAAGTTCTGGATTTCTAAAAGTGCTGGTTTCTAACCAGTAGTTCCGAGAAATCCAGCTGTTCTCTACTATTCATAAAAGAAGCAGAAGTTCAATGTAACAGTGTAACAATTGTGCAGTTTCACAACTGTTGGCAAGTACATCATTTAATGAGGATGTTGAAGGTCGCTTTCAAGATGACGTCACAAGCAGTTCACACCTCCTATATATAGTTTTGATTATTATTTTTAATTGCTTAACACTAAGAGCCTAGAGCATAGAACTTAGTGAGAGTGTGTTCACTTGGTGAGGGGGGTCCGAATGTACCTTGTGATTGTATTACATTACTGAATTCAATATATAAATCATTTGCAATCATTTCCTATTCCATCTGTGATAGTTTGATGTGTTTAGTTACTACTGTTTGATTGGGTTATTAATTTGATTAACTGTTTTACAAGAAAAATACAGACTACACACACACTCAGATCTAAAAGTTATAATTAAAAGCATTTACATGACCATCTTGCTAGCATGTTGAATAATAAATACACATGTATTAATGAGTTGAGTCACTAAGTACGAAAAATGAGTGACTATCAAAAGCTTGAAATTTGCGATTGTTACATCTGCCTCTTCTTATATGATTAAACTTTGGTGAGTTTGGGGATTGTTATATTCATCTTCTACAGTCACCTCTCCTTTGTTGTTTAGGGTTTTAACATTTAGATATGCTGTTATTGACGGTTGTTCGTGACGTTTGTTGCTTTGGTTGAACTTTTATGTTTTTGTTACAACTTTGCCCTTGCATGTCTGTTTTTTTTTTTTGGCCAGGACCGACTGACTATTCATAGCGTTTGCTTCATTTTTTGGGATCGTTGTCAATGAGGATTGCAGTAATTGTTGATCTGAGACGTTTAAGATGTTTGTGTGTTATAATATGAGTTTTCGTATAATGTTTAATGGTTGGCCGATGTGGTTTGAACATTTGGTCTCTGTGACGATCGCTTTATGCTAATATGAGAGTTAAAACACGTGTTCTTATTGGCGATGATGTCTCCTGTCATTTAGCGCGGCTTTATTACATGCAGTCATGAAAGGCTTCTAAGCCTATGTCATTTCGTCTTTTAGACATACTAAAAGCATTTGATACACGTGTTGCTTACTTTGTACGCTTCAATTTGTAACATGCATGTGCATTACTTGGTTGTAACATGTGCGTGATTTATGTTTCCTAATGAGCCTGTCGTACATGTTGTTTGTGCATTTGTAATGTGTATCGGTTATGATGCGTGGAACCTTAGGTGTCTCCTTCCTTCCATAAAAAGTTTTATTCATCGGAGATTTGTTGCATATGTTATTTTTTGCTTATGTGTATAGTTGGTTTAATGTGTTGTACATTACATCATTTAGACCCTTAGTGTTGATGGAAACGTTGGCTCTGTCATACTAGGTTTTTTGGTTTAGTTTCACACTGTTGTTTTTTTGGGTGTAGTTTTACAAGGCAATTATTGTTGTGTTGGAACCTGAAGGTTTACCCATAGAGGGTCATAATAGTTAAGGGGTTATTTACATTAATGTTTTGTTTTGTTTATTTGGGTTGAAAATATGTATTGTGGGTCTTATTGGTTTCGAGTTGGGCCTAGGGGGTTTCGACCTATTTGGTTTAGTATATAAGCAAACCTCAAACTTATGTTTGAGGTTAATCAGTCATTCGCAACTTAGAGGCCAGCCGAAACCATTGTGAAGTCCTGTATCAGTCTCGTTCAACGTTGAATGCAAGATTATCCGGTTTGTTTTGTTTATATTTTGTTTCGGTTTTATATATATATTCTTGAATCCACTTATGTTTGATTTCCGCACTCTCACAAGTTCTTGTTTGTCACACCCCGATAATTCAACATATTACCGGTGGGCCCGGCGGGGAGTATCGTGACGTAGTTGATATCATCATAGTCAATATACACAATATAATAGCACAGCGGAAGGCTTGGCGAATAAACTATTACAAACCATAATGTCTGAGTGTTCGACGAAAGAATATACAGACTGGAATGTAATAAGATCCACAGGTTGATCATAAAAATACAAAGAAACAAAATAACAGACTTCAGGTATCTTAGGGATTTGCAAGATCCTCTTATTCAACACCTAATAGCTCCAACCTATTTACGAGAGGTACCTGTCAATTAATCTTTAGGAAAATACGTCAATTTACACTGGTAAATACAATTAACTGACTCTTTTGAAAACATTTATGAAAATTGATTTAGGTGCACATGAAAATTATTTAAAGATAATCTTGTATACAGATTTACATGTTTGTCATACAATTGGGGGCGGTTGGAAGCCGGTCGTGATTAACCGACTCACCACTTATAGAACCCACAAAGGAGTTATCCTCAACATGTGGGTTTATATTTTAGCATTTGCATCTGTCAGGTGTATGCCTACACCCCGTGCACAGGTCGTGGCCATTTTAAAATGAAATGAGCCGAGGATATCCAGGACACGGTCGAATTAACCCCCAATGTTTATGTTATCAAATAAGACAGATTAAAATAGGTTATGTAAATTTATTAATCACAATCCGATTAAATGATTTCATACCCGACCAAGTGGTATTATTATAATACCATATCCCAAGCCCGTATAAGGGAAAATAAGTTAAAAGTATTTATCTGAGCTCAAAGGTGAAAGTAACTCAGCCGTAAATCCTAAAGCTGTATGATGATACCTTCTACTGGATGCTACTTAATATGTATAGAAGGTTTAATAACCTATTAGGGTGCTAACGGGCCTTTAGTTAAGTCAAGGACTTAAACCGGCTAACTAGAAAGAAACTTTACGGTTCTAAACTCTAGATTAAGCGGAGACCGGAATATAATGTGTTTTAGACCCGACAAGCTTGGATGCTTGTATAATATGGGTAAACTAATCACATTCTGGAATTTGAGGATTTAATGATAAGGTTAAACCCGTTTCGGCTATTATACGTAAACTAGTCACATAAACCGATCCGAACGCGTAAACGCGTAACGGGTAACCAAATGATTATATACAGGTCTTAATTTTTATTATGCTTAAAATATGTTAATACATCAGCAGGATATTAACATATATGCCCAAAAAGTAATTTAAACCAATTTAAGTCCCGAAAGGGTATTTTGGTAATTTTAATACTTATAAAAGAGATTTTATAATAAACTGAAGTTCTGGTCTTTTGAAATCAGTAAAAATATTTAATTTAATAAGTTATATCAGTAGGGTATTGCCTATATGTGAAATTTATCATTTATAACCAATTTATGCACCGAATGGGCATTTTGGTAATTTCACATAAGCTTTAAAGGTCAATTTTGGAAATCTGAGTTTAAAACTTTTTCTTACTATTAAAATGTAGAAATTTTCTAAAAATATCAGTAGGTATTAAGTCTTATATGTTTAAAATAGATTTAGCTCATACAATGCGTTAAAAACGCGTAAAAGTCGCTTTTAAGCGATTTTCGGGTTATATAAGAAAAGCTGATATTTTTAGCATTCCAGAAAGCTTAAAATATTTTATTTATCATATAAAATTAGTAGCAAAATATTTGGTATCAATATGTGATGTAAAACTCATTTTATTCAAGAAAAAGGTATAACCGACAATTATCGAATTAAAGCTAGAACCCTATGATATGATCAGTTTAAAAATAACTAAAAATCTTCAAAAATCTTAAAATATTATATTATATAAGTGGGAAAAAAGTTTGGTGTCAAAATTTGGGTGTAGATAGGCTTTATGCTAATTATGCCGTTTAATTAATAAAAAGTTTCTTAATTACGATATCGAGCATAACTCCTAATCTAGACCTCAAGCTGATGTCAAATCTTTAGGACAAGTTTATAAATCAGTAGCAAAGGTTTTTTTCCTCTCACATTTCTAAAAAACCCATTTATATGCCAAAAGGGCATTTATAAGCATATTAACGACCAAGAGCATATAATTCAAACCACTAAGAACCATGCACTATAACTCCAGAGGGTTATACTACTGAGTAACGTGGTCCTAATGGAAGCTTAAAACATGGGAGAATTAAGCTTGAACGGGTCAGAACTGAAAGTCAAAGCAAAAGTCAAGCTTTTGCGACTTTCGGTTATAATTTGACCTTGGACTGATGATTGTCGGGTTAGGACTGATAAAACATGTTCTAATATTAATTACCAAGTCATTAGAATGTTAAAATATAATTTAGAACCCCTGTTCAATTAATTTAATTCATTTTTAAACTTTCTGTCCAGTTTGACTTTTTGTCAAACTAGTTTGACCCGACAATTAACTAGTTAAACGAAATAATTAGGAGGTGCCCTTTTAAGGGTTAATCACCTACATTAATATGGTTCCATAACCACTTTCGTTTTGATCAGTGGCTGGACCATTTGTGATTAAACCGAAAGTCAAAGCTTAATTACGATAAGTTTGACTTTTCGGTTATTAAGCTAATTAAAACGACTAAGCAGATAATAAAACCCTTACTAATGGTCCTTGCTATCTTTTCTACACTTGTAATTCTTCTCCTAATCCTTGCAATCTCCAGAAATGAGTCCCTTAGAAGTTGTTGCAACTTATGTGCATAAGAACACCACACAAGTGCTCCTTTTATAGTGATTTCCAATTGTTTAGATCACTTCCAGATGTTATGGGACCTCCTAGGATCACCCTAGGTGTCCTAGTGGATTTATAATACCGTATAACAGCCCCTAGGATCGTTACAAACAAGTATAAGTCGGTTAAACTTGAAAAACCTACACCAGTCCTTCATTTTCTGCGCTGGTGACTTTTAGGCGGGCCGCGTAAATGTCAAGAGGGGTCTTACGCGGGCCGCGTAGACCTGGTTTCCAGGTTAAAACATTTTTAAACATGGCAACTTTAGTCCCTGGCCATTTAAAACCTTATATAACCTCCTTTTTGACATGTAAAGCCCTTGTAGTTAGTTTATTGAGGCTCAAGGATGTATAAACAAACTTGGTTAGGCTCGGTTTTGTTAAATATCACTATAAATGCAAGTTTCGTCAAGTTGACACTTTTCACCCAAAGTCTTGAAAACTTGCTTAACGATCTCGAAACCACGTGAAATTTATACCACTTATTCTTGAGAGTATATTTAAAAATTTCGAAGCCTCGGGTTCGTTAAAAGGTCACTCAGAGGTCAGAATTAACATGTTGACACGTTTAACCCTTGTAGTTTTATAATCTTCTGATTATTTTCACAAACGACTTCTTATATCCAATCAATCACTCGTTTAGGAATATATTCATCACGTATTGTAATTCAGAGGCACAAGTTTGGCATGTTGACACTTTTAGTCCCTCCGGACACATAGTTTCACTGTTTGACAACTTTAGTCCTTCAAACTCAATCTTTCACATATTTAGAGTTTAGGACACGTGTCTTTACATAATTGGACACGTTTTTACGTGGTGTTACATCCTCACCCCCTTAAAAGAAATCTCAACCCTGAGATTTACTGGAATAAGTGAGGGTACTTCTGTCGCATAGTGGACTCAACTTCCCATGTATATTCGGGACCTCTAAGGGCATCCCATTTGACCTTTACTATAGGCACATGCTTACTTCAGAGCTTTTTAACCTGACGATCCTCGATCGATATAGGTCTTTCAACAAATCTTAGGCTTTCATCAATCTGTACGTCCTTATGAGACATGGCTAGCGATTCATCAGCTAGACACTTCTTGAGATTACAGATGTGGAACACATTATGGATTCCACTCAGCTCCTCAGGCAAGTTTAGCTTATAAGCTACACTGCCGACACATTCAATAATCTCGAATGGTCCAATATACCTCGGGCTTAACTTGCCCTTCTTGCCGAAACGCATCACACCCGTCCAGGGTGATACTTTCAGTAAGACTTTGTCACCTACCTCAAACTTTAGAGGTTTTCGCCTCATGTCAGCATAACTTTTCTGCCTATCCCTGGCAGCTTTCTGGCGATCACGAATCTGGACAATCTTGTCCGTCGTTTCAAGGACTATATCAGGTCCTGATAGCTGAGCTTCTCCTACTTCCACCCAACAAACAGGCGTTCTACATTTCCTACCATATAATGCCTCAAAAGGCGCAGCCTGAATGCTTGTATGGTAGCTATTGTTATAGGAGAACTCGATCAAGGGTAGGTGGTCATCCCAACTACCACCTAAATCAATAACACACGCACGAAGCATGTCTTCCAATGTTTGAATTATACGCTCACTCTGTCCATCTGTCTGAGGATGGTAAGCAGTACTAAAGTTCAAACGAGTGCCCAAAGATTGCTGGAAACTTTTCCAAAAGTGAGAGGTGTATCTAGTATCTCTATCCGATATAATAGACACCGGCACTCCGTGGAGAGATACAATCTTATCCACGTAAAGCTGAGCTAGCTTGTCAGAGCTATGAGTCTCTTTAATGGGTAAGAAGTGTGCTGACCTAGTCAGTCTATCAACTATGACCCATATGGTATCATTTCCATGCCTTGTTTTAGGTAACTTAGTTATAAAGTACATAGTTACCATTTCCCACTTCCATGTGGGAAGTTCTGGCTGCTAAAGCAGACCCGATGGTTTTTGATGCTCTGCTTTAATCTGAGCACATGTCAAGCACTTAGCTACATGGGTGGCAATAGATTTCTTCAACCCTATCCACCAATAATTAGCTTTCAAATCCTGATACATCTTGTCACCTCCAGGGTGAACTGAATATTTAGAGTTGTGAGCTTCCTGGAGGATTACATTTCGAAGTCCTCCATGAATGGGAACCTCGATTCTTCCATTCAGTCTGAGAATTCCATCCTTGCCAGGTGTTAACTGTTCAGCAGTTACACCTAACTTTTCATCTGGAAGGTTAGCTTCCAAAACAGCATCTTTCTGTGCAGCTAATAGCCTTTCACTTAGGCTATTCTTCAGTTCAATGCTCTTAGCATTAATCCTGATAGGTTTAACTTTCTCTTTTTGGCTTAAGGCATCGGCGACTACATTCTCCTTGCCGGGATGGTAGCGAATTTCACAATCATAATCATTTAAAGATTCCATCCAACGGCGCTGTCTCATATTGAGCTCTTTTTTATTGAATAAGTGTTTGAGACTTTTGTGATCCGAATAGATCACACATTTAGTTCCATGCAAATAATGTCTCCACAACTTTAGTGCGAATACAACGGCACCCAACTCCAAATCATGGGTGGTGCAATTCTTCTCATGCACCTTTAGTTGTCGTGATGCATAGGCAATTACCTTGCCTTTCTGCATAAGCACACAACCCATACCGGTGTGGGACGTATCACAATAAATGACAAACTCTTCGATTCCTTCGGGTAATGTCAACACTGGAGCATTGCTCAATTTCTTCTTAAGAATCTCAAAGGATTCTTGTTGTTTTGGACCTCAATCAAATTTTACATTCTTACGGGTCAAAGAAGTCAATGGTGCAGCTATTCTTGAGAAATTTTCAATGAATCTTCTATAATATCCAGCTAAACCCAGAAAGCTGCGAATTTCGGTTGGAGTCTTTGGTGCTTCCCAATTCATTACGGCTTCCTCCTTAGCGGGATCCACTTAGATACCTTGCTCACTGACAACATGTCCAAGGAATTGGACTTCATGAAGCCAGCATTCACATTTTGAAAACTTAGCATACAGTTTCTCTTGTTGAAGTAATCCTAAGATGTATCGAAGGTGCTTCTCATGATCGTCTTGATTACAAGAGTAGATAAGTATGTCATCTATGAAGACGATGACAAACTTATCTAAGTATGGTTTGCAGACTCTATTCATGAGGTCCATGAATGCTGCTGGTGCATTAGTGAGCCTAAAAGGCATCACTAAAAACTCGTAATGTCCATATCTCGTTTTGAATTCCGTCTTAGGCACATCTTCAGTCCTAACTTTGAGTTGATGATACCCAGATCTCAAGTCAATCTTCGAGAAGAAGCTCGCTCCTTGGAGCTGATCAAATAAGTCATCGACCCTAGGTAAGGGATAACGATTCTTGATCGTTACCTTATTTAGCTCACGATAATCAATGCATAAGCGCATTGATCCATCCTTCTTTTTCACAAATAATATTGGAGCTCCCCAAGGCGAAGAGCTAGGTTGTATAAAACCCTTTCCCAGTAAGTCATCTAATTGAGTCCTGAGCTCTTTCATTTCAGTAGGTGCTAGATGATAAGGAGCTCATGCAATAGGTGCAGCTCCTGGTAGAATGTCTATCCTGAACTCTACTTGCCTCTCAGGAGGTAATCCAGGTAACTCGTCAGGAAAGACATCAGGATACTCAGAGATGATTGGGATGTCTTCAATCTTAGGCTTCAGATCATTCACAGTCAGTTGTGCCATGTAGATGACACATCCGCTCTTTAAACACCGCGATACCTTGAGAATAGACACATTGTTGGGCAATCCATATTGTGTATCTCCTTGAATAGTGACGGATTCACCAGAAGGGGTTTTGATAATAACTAGCTTTTTATCACAGGCAATTTGGGCTTCGTTATGCGACAACCAATCCATGCCCAAAACTATATCAAACCCAGCCAATTTCATCGGCAAGAGGGATAGCGGGATAGAATGATTCTTGATGGATATAAAGCATCCATCAAGAAGAGTTGAAGCTGTTTCTAAGGTACCATCGGCAAGTTCTACCTCATATTTTATGTCTAGAGTCTTAATAGGCAAATTCAGTGACTTACAAAACTTATGGTCTACAAAAGACTTATCAGCACCTGAATCAAATAAGACTCTGGCATAATTATTATTGATGAGGATGGTACCTGTTATGACGTTCTCGTCGTTCACCGCTTCCCTAGCATTCATTTGGAAAACCCTTGCATTGGTTTTCTTTGCCTCCTCGGGCTTCTTAGCATTCTTGGGGCAATTGGTCTTGATGTGCCCCTTTTTATTGCAACCGTAACAGATTACATCCTTAATGTTCCGACACTCTACAGATTTGTGCCCTTTCTTTTTACAAATCCCACATGGTTTAGCTTGTGGGTCTTGATTGCACTTTCCAAAGTGCCTCTTATTACAGGTTTTGCATCTGGGCTTATCACTTGACTGCCCCTTCTTGAAATTAAAGTTCCCTTTACTCTTTTTGTTAGACTGAGGGGACTTGTCTTCATCCCTCTTCCTCTTCCCATCATCGGTAGCTTTCTTTGCCCTACTTCTCACAATATCAAGAGTGAGAGACAAAGACAGATCCACAGCAGATCTATACGTAGTAGGCTTAGAAGCCTTGACGTTTCCTTTCACTTCGGGAGCTAAACCACCGATGAAACGCGCAATGTGTTTGGGTTCAGGAGTGACTAAATATGGTACCAGTCTTGACATTGAATTAAAGATGGTCACATAGGATCTACAGTCTAAATTCTTCATTACTAAGGTGAGGAAGTCAGATTCAATCCTCTCAACTTCGTGTTGAGGGCAGTATGTGTCTTTTACAAGATCTACAAACTTGTTCCACGAAAGGTTATACAAATGAACCTTTCCAGTGGACTGTACTAACGCTTTCTACCAAGTGAGGGCATCGCCCTTGAAAGATTGAGACACAAACATAACCATGTCTTCCTTAGCACACCCCCACTGATGTCAATCACAGTCTCCATTTCGTCTAACCATTTCATGCAGTCAATTGCTCCCTTTTCTCCTGTAAAATCCCTCGGTTTACAGGAGACGAAGTACTTATAAGTACAACTCTTTTTGTACTTAGGAGCCTGGTTTAGCACCACTTTATGAGACTCAGATCTTTGATTGGATGAATGCTGAGATTCATCCCTTTTTGATGCATGTGACTGTGATAAGGGTTTTGAGTGAGTTTTGGACCGAACCTTACTCGGTTCTTTGAATATCTTATCTACCGCTTGAGCAACCGCGGTGTCAATCATAGCTTGCAGTTCAGTGTTTGTAAGATTTATCATGGTCTCATTATTGTTTCCTTCCCGTGGATGACTGTTTACTTCATCAGATCCAGCCATGATTTGGGTACTATATTAAACAATAATGTTATATTTAAATTATGTAATAAATCATCATATTGATGATTAGATGGTCATGGTATTATTAAACCATATAGACCATTTTAAGAAAATAATAATATTCAATGAGATATAATTCTTTATATTTTATTAGACAGGGGAATTTAAGTCACAACTGTCAATGTCTTGAAAGACATTTTAATTTAGCACAAGGCTCGTCTCGAAGGACATTTAGATAGCGCAAAAAGGCTTTGTCATATGGACGATTAAATTATAACCAATGATCTCCTGGATAAGTGATCTTTTAAGGTCGAACCTAGTTCGTCGCCTTATTAACAAGAAGTTTATAAAGTAGAACTGTCATTGTCATTATTACACCTTCGCTTGTAAACGTACACCTCAAATGGATGTTTTAGGTGTATACATCATATTGATGTTTATTAGCCATGATTCATATAGATCATATAGGCTATGATTGTGACTTGGGAAAGTCCAAGTACGTTTGGAAGCTTGTGTGGTTTTCCGTACCGCACAACAAAGAATGTTAACATGTTTTCAGATGTTAACAGGGAGTTATTTTCTTAAAAAGGTTGTACCATTATAGCCATTAATATTTTTGGCTATGTTATACCTTTAAGAATTTCTTTGGCAGATTAAATAAATTTGAAATGATATAATATAATGATGTAATAAAATACATATTTAAAAATCGAGAATAACTTCATTAAACCACGAAACTAGTACAAGATGCCCTAAACAGGACTTGAAACAACACACTGCCCACGCAGGAGCTACATAAATAGAAAATAAGTCCACGCAGGGACTCGGTACAGAAAATAAAATAATGTCCTCGCAGGGACTTGATTGAAAGACAAAACAAAATAAAATAACAACTTCCTACTTCTTCTTGCCTTTAATAAGGTTCGCAAGGCCTTTGAGAAAGCCATTATGCTCTTCTTTGTTTCATTGGCTTCACGTTCAACCCGGTCTAATCTCTGCAGAATCTCCTGTGTTTGCTCCTGTTGAGGAGGAGGCTGATGATAAGGTGGGTATTGATACCCTTGCATCGGATATCCAGTTGGGTAAACTGGTGGGTAAGAAGAAGGATAAGTGCATTGTATTATGCTGTAGTAAGGTATGGGTCATGGGCTCCGTATTCCGCAGTGGTTGGATACCTTATACCCAGACGAACCTGGGTATGTAGGTATCAGGTTGTCAAAACCCACTGGCGGCTGTGGTGGTGCATGAGAAACTGGCAGAGGGTTAACCTCTGGCACCACGTGCGAGGGTCCACCCATTTGGGGGTCCTCAGGAATAGGAGGGTAATAACTTGAACCATGAGGGGATGCGAACCGTGGCCCTCCACGTACAGAAATTCGAGCATTTCTCCTTCGCCTTGGCGGCTCGGGAGGCGGTTGAGGTGGTTCCTCAATTGGTATAGGTGGTGGGGTAACAGCTTGAAGGTAAGGCTCATTCAAAGGAGGTTGAGCTAGGTAGCTGTGATATGAAGGGGTAAAGAACCAATCATACTGAGCCATCCTTTCAGCATACGAATCATGCCCTTGGTACGTCGATCCTTGATATGGAGAACCGATCGAGATGCTAATAGGGTGGCCTGGTGTTCCGGTTTGCATTTCAGGGTCCGGGTCGTCGTCCATTTCCATCTCCTGAGAGAAATGATCCTCGGGTCCTAGAGGATTGAAACCCAAAAAGTCGTTGACGTAGTCATTGGGATTAAACTGAGCTAGAGAGTAGGTATAATCCGAGTGATGAAGAGAATGGGGATGAAAAGTGTGGTGAGATTGGTTCGAGTGATGTGATCCCTGTGAATGATGGGAATGTTGGGGTTCATTAAGAATGGGTAACCCAAAGTATGGAGGGTCGGATGGTGAGGATCCTAGTGAGACAGAATGTCTTGCTGGCTCGAAGTTATGACTCCAATGGTCCCGTGAGTCGAAGCTAGAGAGAGTATCAGATGGGGTACGTCGGTGCGAGGGTCCCGCGTGGCCTGATGGCCCTCCTCTCATTGGTCCTTTTCCTTTACCTCTCACTCATGGCGGCATTTTCCAATTGATAACCTGTCAAAACATGTAAATATAATATAAACAATAAAAGGAAAGTTAAGAATGAATCCTAGGTCATTAGACTAGACTCGGAAGTCTAAGGAATGTGCTTATTGTGTCATTGAGATAAACACAAAAGGTTAGTGTTTAATTCACTCAATGTTGGCTCTGATACCAACCTGTCACACCCCGATAATTCCACATATAACCGGTGGGCCCGGTGGGGAGTATTGTGACGTAGTTGATATCATCATAGTCAATATAAACAATATAATAGCATAGCGGAAGGCTTGGTGAATAAACTATTACAAACCATAATGTCTGAGTGTTTGACGAAAGAATATACAGACTGGAATGTAATAAGATCCACAGGCGGATCATAAAAATACAAAGAAACAAAATAACAGACTTTAGGTATCTTAGGGATTTGCAAGATCCTCTTATTCAACACCTAATAGCTCCAGCCTATTTACGAGTGGTACCTGTCAATTAATCTTTAGGAAAATACGTCAGTTTACACTGGTAAATACAATTAACTGACTCTTTTGAAAACATTTATGAAAATTGATTTAGGTGCACATGGCACAAATAAGTTATAACTTGGGACAATTATTTAAAGATAATCTTGTATACAGATTTACATGTTTGTCATACAATTGGGGCCGGTTGGAAGCCGGTCGTGATTAACCGACTCACCACTTATAGAACCCACAAAGGAGTTATCCCCAACATGTGGGTTTATATTTTAGCATTTGCATCTGTCAGGTGTATGCCTACACCCCGTGCACAGGTTGTGGCCATTTTCAAATGAAATGAGCCGAGGATATCCAGGACACGGTCGAATTAACCCCCAATGTTTATGTTATCAAACAAGACAAATTAAAACGGGTTATGTAAATTTATTAATCACAATCTGATTAAATAATTTCATACCCGACCAAGTGGTATTATTATAACACCATATTCCAAGCCCGTATAAGGGATATAAGTTAAAAGTATTTACTTGAGCTCAAAGGTGAAAGTAACTCAGCCGTAAATCCTAAAACTGTATGATGATACCTTCTACTGGATGCTACTTAATCTGTATAGAAGGTTTAATAACCTATTAGGGTGCTAACGGGCCTTTAGTTAAGTCAAGGACTTAAACTGGCTAGCTAGAAAGAAACTTTACGGTTCTAAACGCTAGATTAAGCGGAGAGCGGAATAGAATGTGTTTTAGACCCAAAAAGCTTGGATGCTTGTATAATATGGGTAAACTAATCACATTCTGGAATTTGAGGATTTAATGATAAGGTTAAACCCGTTTCGGCTATTATACGTAAACTAGTCACATAAACCGATCCGAATGCGTAAAAGCGTAACGGGTAACCAAATGAATTATATACAGGTCTTAATTGTTATTATGCTTAAAATATGTTAATACATCAGTAGGATGTTAACATATACGCCCAAAAAGTAATTTAAACCAATTTAAGTCTCGAAAGGGCATTTTGGAAATTTTAATACTTATAAAAGAGATTTTTTAATAAACTAAAGTTCTGGTCTTTTGAAATTAGTAAAAATATTTAATTTAATAAGTTATATCAGTAGGGTATTGCCTATATGTGAAATTTATCATTTATAAGCAATTTATACACCGAAGGGGCATTTTGGTAATTTCACATAAGCTTTAAGGTCAATTTTGGAAATCTGATTTTAAAACTTTTACTTACTGTTAAAATGTAGAAATTTAATAAAAACATCAGTAGGTATTAAGTCTTATATGTTTAAAATAGTTTTAGCTCATACTATGCGTTAAAAACGTGTAAAAGTCGCTTTTAAGCGATTTTTGGGTTATATAAGAAAAGCTGATATTTTTAGCATTCCAGAAAGCTTAAAATATTTTATTTATCATATAAAATCAGTAGCAAAAGATTTGGTATCAATATGTGATGTAAAACTCATTTTATTCAAAAAAAGGGTATAACCGACAATTATCGAATTAAAGCTAGAACCCTATGATATGATCAGTTTAAAAATAAATAAAAATCCTCAAAAATCTCAAAATATTATATTATATCAGTGGGTAAAAAGTTTGGTGTCAAAATTTGGGTTTAGATAGGCTTTATGCTAATTATGCCGTTTAATTAATAAAAAGTTTCTTAATTACGATATCGAGCATAACTCCTAATCTAGACCTCAAACTGATGTCAAAACTTTAGGACAAGTTTATAAATCAGTAGCAAAGGTTTTTTTCCTCTCACATTTCTAAAAATCTCATTTATATGTCAAAAGGGCATTTATGGCATTTATAAGCATATTAACGACCAAGAGCATATAATTCAAACCACTAAGAACCATGCACTATAACTCCAGAGGGTTATACTACTGAGTAATGTAGTCCTAATGGAAGCTTAAAACATAGGAGAATTAAGCTTGAACGAGTCAGAACTGAAAGTCAAAGCAAAAGTCAAGCTTTTGCGACTTTCGGTTATAATTTGACCTTAGACTGATGATTGTCGGGTTAGGACTGATAAAACATGTTCTAATATTAATTACCAAGTCATTAGAGTGTTAAAATATAATTTAGAACCCATGTTTAATTAATTTAATTCATTTTTAAACTTTCTGTCCAATTTGACTTTTTGTCAAACTAGTTTGACCCGACAATTAACTAGTCAAACGAAATAATTAGGAGGTGCCCTTTTAAGGGTTATTCACCTACATTAATATGGTTCCATAACCACTTTCGTTTTGATCAGTGGCTGGACCATTTGTGATTAAACCGAAAGTCAAAGCTTAATTACGATAAGTTTAACTTTTCGGTTATTAAGCTAATTAAAACGACTAAGCAGATAATAAAACCCTTACTAATGGTCCTTGCTATCTTTTCTACACTTGTAGTTCTTCTCCTAATCCTTGCAATCTCCAGAAATGAGTCCCTTTGAAGTTGTTGCAACTTATGTGCATAAGAACACTACACAAGTGCTCCTTTTATAGTGATTTCCAATTGTTTAGATCACTTCCAGATGTTATGGGACCTCCTAGGATCACCCCAGGTGTCCTAGTGGATCTATAATACCGTATAACAGCCCCTAGGATCGTTACAAACGAGTATAAGTCGGTTAAACTTGAAAAACCTGCACCTGTCCTTCATTTTCTGCGCTGGTGACTTTCAGGCGGGCCGCGTAAATGTCAAGAGGGGTCTTACGCGGGCAGCGTAGACCTGGTTTCCAGGCTAAAACATTTTTAAACATGGCAGCTTTAGTCCCTGGCCATTTAAAACCTTATATCACCTCCTTTTTGACATGTAAGGCCCTTGTAGTTAGTTTATTGAGGCTCAAGGATGTATAAACAAACTTTGTTAGGCTCGGTTTCGTTAAATATCACTATAAATGTAAGTTTCGTCAAGTTGACACTTTTCACCCAAAGTCTTGAAAACTTGCTTAACGATCTCGAAACCACGTGAAATTTATACCACTTATTCTTGAGAGTATATTTGAAAATTTCGAAGCCTCGGGTTCGTTAAAAGGTCACTCAGTGGTCAGAATTAACATGTTGACACGTTTAACCTTTGTAGTTTTATAATCTTCCGATTATTTTCACAAACGGCTTCTTATATCCAATCAATCACTCGTTTAGGAATATATTCATTACGTATGGTCATTCAGAGGCACAAGTTTGGCATGTTGACACTTTTAGTCCCTCCGGACACATAGTTTCACTGTTTGACAACTTTAGTCCTTCAAACTTAATCTTTCACATAGTTAGAGTTTAGGACACGTGTCTTTACATAATTGGACACGTTTTTACGTGGTTTTACATTGTTTGATATCATTGAAAGATCCTAAAGGAACTTACAATTGGTATCAGAGCCAAGAAACCATATCTTGGTTCGGTTCGATATCAAACAGATTCAAGACGATCGTTATTGTTATAATGATCGTGTTTGCTAAGTGTTTTTCAGCAATTTCTGATGTTTGCATACTTTCTGATTTGGAAGTGTTCGTAGAAGTTCATCAAATATTGCTGATGATGGTTTTTGTTGATTCCGAAAGTTGTTTGCTGTTTGTTCGGAAAGTTGTTGGTGATAAATTTCAAAAGATTTCAAAATCTTTGAATTTTAGAAAGTGCTGAAAATCAGGGATTGCGAGTCAAAATTTTATCTAATAACCTGTTTTGTAGGTCTCGACTCGCAATCACGAGGTCTCGACTTGTCTTCTTCACGATTTCGACTCGCAATCTCAAGATCTCGACTTAACAGTTCATCTGTGGCTTCAAGTCTTCAAGGTCTCGACTCGCAACGTGCTTGGTCTCGAGTTGTAGCTTTTTAACTCGAAACAAAAGTCTCGACTGGCAGTCTTGACTCGCAACCTTGGTCTCGACTGAGGCTTTTGTGATTGATATTTGCTGATCTCGACTCGCAATAAAGATCTCGACTCGCAATAAAGATCTTGACTCAAGGATTCACTACTCGAAACCTTAGTCTCGACTCTCTGTCTCGACTCGAAACGACAGATTGCAACGTCAATTTGAATTTAGACTTTGGGCTCTTGGACCTATTGGACTTAAAATTAATTAATTAAAAAATGACTTCAAACAATCAGACTGTTGACTTGGCAGCCATGAACAAACATGAAGAATTGGATTCTATCATTGGAACCACCACTTGTGTTCCCAGATTGTTAGATGGAAATGACTTCCCTGAGTGGAAGTGGCGATTTGAATAACACGTGAAGGTTAAGGATGCTAAGATTTGGAGAAGCATTCTAAGAGGTCCTAGGGAAATCACAATGGAACGAGATAGTGAACCTGGTGTGAAAGTAAAGAAGCCTCTTGAATAGTACACTGAAGAAGACTTCGCTATTATCGAACAAGATGACATGGCACTTTCTTACCTGACTATGGCTCTGGGTCCAGACATTGCTATTGGATTTCGTACTTACAAATTCGCTAAAGATATGTGGGCAGCCATGATAGATGTCTATGAAGGGAATGAAGACATGAAAGAGAGTCGAAGAAATTTGCTAAGCCGGAACTTCAACAACTTCAACCATATCTATGGAGAGACTGTTGATAATCAAATTTAGAGATTTGTCAAGCTGGTTACTCAAATGAAAATGGAAGAGCTGCACATGACAAATGCTTCAACTAATAGACAACTTCTGAATGCTCTACCTAAAAGTTGGGATCATCACGTTGCCATGATCAAGAAAACCAAAGATCTCTCCAGATGCAGTTTGTCTGAGATGATCTCTCACATCAAGGCGTGCGAGCTAGATGACAAACAGAGGGAAACAAATTACAAGAATAGTATGTCGGCTGCTGGATTTTCTACAACACACTCTGCATCAAACAAAAATGCTGCTCTCATGTCCCAAGCTGGTATTCAAATGTTTAATAGCTCGGTGTCTGCTAATGCTGCTCCTACTTCCGCTAATGATTACTACTCAGTCACGCTTGCTCCTTCTGCTGCACCATCTACCGCTACCACTACTGCTGCTGCTTTAAATTCTTCTGTGAAGAACGAGATGATTGCTTTCTTCACTCAACAGTCCAAATAAAATTTGGACATTGTTGCATCTGTTATAAACTGCTTGAATGCCTTTGTTGCAGGTAAACTTGATCCTCCTAGATTTTCTATGGATGATCTAGATCAAATACATCCCGAGGACATAGAAGAAATGGATATCACATGGCAGATGGCTATGGCTGCTTTTAGAGCAAAGAACTTCGTGAGAAAAACTGGGAGAAACAAATGGCAAGGTCTTGCCTTATAGGACCCACTAGAATGTCGTTTGAGAAGATGCGCTGCTACAATTGCCATGAGTCAGGTCATTTTTCACGAAACTGCACCAAGCCACAGGTCAATAGAGATCAAGCTCCAGCGCAACCTGCTCCACCCAACCTTGAGAGAGCTCTTGTTACTACGACTGACACCACAACAACTGCTGGTGGAAGTACTCAAAGTTTAGCCTTGGTGGTTCAGCCTAATGTACTTTTGATTGAAATGCAGAAATTCAATGACTGAACATTTCAGCTCTAGAGAATCAGACTGCCTCAGATAACATTGCTTTCATGACTTCAGCTCCTGATGATCAGAATTTTGCACCTGAGGATGAGACTTTATCTGAAAACTTGGCATTCATGACTCAGATCCTTTCAGCTCCAGTTCATGGACTCACTAAAGAAGATGTAATTTCTGTCTTTTGCACTCCTGAATGTAGAGAAAGGGTTGAGGCATATCGATTACACAACGCTGAGCTAATACAAGATTACAAAGATATAAAAAATAAAAATTTTACGTTAGTAAAAAAATGAAAAGCTTTATAAAGAAAAAATCGAAGCTCAGCGAAAAGGCATCATTAAACTTAAGGATAATCTAAGTGTAATGACTTGTCACTACTTGGGGGTAAAAGAAAAAGTATGCGTTTTGACCAAAGAACTTGAAGAAATTAGAGAAAAATATCAAATTAATGAAATTAATATTAAAAAATATGAATCTTCCAGTAAATTGGTCAAAGATCTATGTGACCTCCAACTAGCATACAACAGAAAGAAAGGGTGTGGATTAGGTTTCAATCAAGTTCCTCCTCCATATAATGACAACTACACATATTTGCATGTTAATGAGGAGAAATTGATGAATGAAGGGAAGATGACTTACGGTCCTAAAACTGATAAGTCATCAATCAACAGCAGATCTGTTGATAATAAACAAGCAACTCCTTCAATAAACTTTATTTCTAAGGGTACTTTTGATCCTAATGGTTCGTCTATATGTGCAGATGAAGTAGTAGAAGTAAAGTTTGGAGACATTCTTGGGGATGAACAAGATTTAAACTCTAATTTTTCTAAAACTTCTTTTAATGAAACTGATTCTGGTTGTGTGTTTAGACAATCTTTTCTTAACTCATTTCATAGTTATGTGTCGTCTAGTGGGCCTGATGTTTTGGGCAAAATAGTTGATGCTTGTGATGAATTTTTTAATAATGTGTCTGATGATGGGTGTTTTTCAGTAGTTAATGATTGTGATTGTGTTGTTTCTAACTTTACAGCTACTGATAGTGTGACAGGTGAGGTCCCTCAGGATGCATTCAGTGAAACCACTGAAACTACTTCTCAAGAAAATCAAACATGTTCTGATTCTTCTTCTGAATTGGTCTCAGTGGACGTCCCTAATGTTGAATCTAGTGGGACCCCATTGGAAACCGAAGTTGAAAATGAAACACAAGTAAAATCATATGATACGTGTGTTGATGAAATTTCAACATTTTCTAAAATTAAAACTGAATCAGAAGTTGTAAAAGAAGAGGTGGTTAAAATGGACGAACAATCACACCAAAATGTTTCTGAAAAGGAAGTCCAAACTGAAACAAAATCGTCTTTTCAAACTGATAGCGATAAGATTGAGAAAGACGAAAAACATCACCCGTCTAAATCTCATGCTTGTGCTAGTTCTGATCAGCAGGTACCTAAATGCTCAGAAAAGGCACAAGTTAAACAAGCACGGAAAACTAAACAAGCTCACTCTTCAAAACCCAACAAATTCGCATCTGCTATGAAGCACCAAAATTTCCACACATTGAAATGACAAACATGTTTCAATTGTGGTATTGATGGACACATCGCAAGAAACTGTGTTCAATTTCCAAGTGTGCAATCAAAGTATAAGAATGCACAAAATCAGAAGGTCTAGCTAAACCGATCACGTTGTTCAGAGTCAGTGACGATTGCAAAGTCTGAGACAGTGAAGAATAACTATCGCAAAGCTAAACCTTCTGATCAAGATTGGAATGCAGCCAAATGAAGAAATCAAAATCAACAAAATGATTTTCAAAGAAATCAACATAAAGCTTTTGGTAACTACAATTATAAATGGTCACACAAACATTGGAAACCCAAAGCTAAGGCTGCCCAATCAAATACATCTCAACAGAAATCTGCCAATAAAAATCCTTCAAAGTTTTTGAATAAAGACAATTTAGTTTGGCAGAAAGTGACATACATCGACGCTCAAGGAAAACCCAGATCCACTATGGGCTGGGTTCCCAAATCTAACTGATCCCGCTAATCATGTAGGAACAGCTATGGAGGACTACCGTGAGACTTTGGTGCATGGATAGTGGCTGATCCAGGCACATGACAGGACACTTGTCCCAACTCGTCAATGTAAAAGAATTTAATGGTGGATATGTCTCTTTTGCGGGAGGAGAATCAGGCAGAATCACGTTGAAAGGAACAGTGCGAAACGACATACTAAGCTTTGAGAATGTGAACTACGTCCCAGAACTAAAACACAATCTGCTGAGCATTTCACAGATCTGTGATAGAGGAAATTCAGTTCATTTTACAAAGAAGGGATGTTATGTGCTAAAACCAGGAATCGTGATACCTGAGGATTGATTTTTGAATATTTCCGAGAGAAGAGGAAATGCATATGTTATTGACATGAACAAGAAACCGTATGAAGAAATTACTAGTCTTTTCTCGAAGATTTCAGAACATGATGGTCTATTGTGGTATCGTCGCCTTGGGCATGTGAACATGAAGAATCTGAATCGACTTGCTAAAGGTCAAATGGTCCGTGATCTACCAATCAAAGACTTCATGCTGGTAGAGAAATGTGTTGCTTGTGCAAAAGGAAAAGCACATCGAAAGCCTCATAAATCCAAGTCTACACCCTCGATCAAAGCTGTGCACGACTTACTACACATGGATCTTTTCGGTCCTGTAAATGTACTAAGCATTGGCAAGAAGTTGTACTATCTTGTGATAGTTGATGACTACTCCAATTACATATGGGTTTACTTTCTGAGTCACAAGAATGAGGCTGCGAGTTTAATTAAACAGTTCATCAATCTGGTTGAGAATCAAGCTAGTACAAGAGTGAAGGCGATTCGGTCAGACAATGGGATAGAGTTCAAAAATGTCACCTTGGATACATTCTGCGTAGAAAAGGGAATCGAACGACAGTATAGTGCACCACGAACTCCACAACAAAATGGAGTGGCTGAGAGACGAAATCGTACTCTTATAGAGACTGCACGAACCATGATGGCCGATTCGAAGCTTCCTAGTTTCTTTTGGGTTGAAGCAGTTAGCACGGCTTGTGACATCCAGAATCACGCTTTAGTAAACAAACGTCATATGAAAACACCCTATGAGATTCTAGAAGAACGTAAACCCTCGGTCTCACACTTCCATATCTTTGGTTGTCCGTGTGTACTATTACTCATGGACACTAATGGGAAGTTTGAGGTCAAGGGGGACAAGTGTTTCTTTATTGGATACGCTAAAGGATCTTCCTATAGAGTATACAATAAAGTAACTAAGAAGGTCGTCGAGTCGTGCAACATTGAATGGCTCGAAGAAAATTCTACGGATGCTAGAGTTGGTCCAGATTGGTTATATGATTATGCTGATTTGTTTAAATCTTTTAACATTCTGTCAAGTGTTCCTACAGATGCAGGTGTGTCGACTCCGAAACAACCGCTTTCGTTTGGTGATACAGAAGAAGAGGAACAGGACGAAGGGAGCTCGCGAAATCATACTATAGATCCACCTGGAATGAGATTTACTGAGCATCCTACATCACAACAAACGTCCCATCAATCCCCTGAAGGTGCATCATCAGGAGGTATTAACTCTAATGATTCAAGATCTGCATTGTTTCCTGACCCCATTCCTGAATATTGTATTGTTACTACTCCTGTGGTTCAAAGTACTGTAGCATCTAATGAGGGGGAGTCAACCAACATCAACATAACTCAAGACGAGACCATACCTGAATTTGCCATCCCAATAAGTGTTCAAAGAAATCATCCAATTGAGAACGTGATTGGTCCTGTAGATGCAGGGGTTCAAACCAGGAGCCAATCAGGAACCATTAATACTTGCTTATACTCATGCTACATTTCTCAGATAGAACCTAAAACCATTGATGTAGCTTTGCAGGAACCAGGCTGTGTGACAACCCGAACTTCCAAGGTTAGTTTCGTAATTCTGACCTTTATTATTGTTTGTCCATGTTCATGACTGTGTTAAGCTTGTTACACGTAAATGTAATCCCGTGCGGCTGTGTGCGTAGTTTGGACTATTATATGTGTTTGACATTGCCATTGGGCCGCGAGGGTGTTGGACCACGCACATGTTTGGACTCTTAAACATCCTCGGCCCAGTATCTTAGGAGCCTAAACATGAAATAAAAACCCAAGTGGGCTCGGCGGCCCTTGTTCTATTTTATTATGACTCTGTGAACTACATCGAGCACAAGTTTGAGAACCGAACATATGTGTGTGCCATATTCATGATTGGGCCTATAAAGCCCAAGTAGATCTTTAGATTGGGGCCGGCTAGGGGTTAGCATATATGCATACACAAGTCACATAAACATGATAACACAACTTTACTCAAACCCTAGCACATCCTCTATCTATCCATATGTCTTCGGTGATTAACAGTGGACGCACCCCCCCTCGTGAAGCTGTATGTTGTGTTCATCTAGTACCTTGACTCATTTAGTTAGTGTAACCTCTTTATATTTTGAATCGAGTCCTTTTGTCATTCATGCATAATTATATCGATGGTTATGACTGATTATGTTGTATTTGATGTCATGTGTGTTAGTTAATTGCAAGATAATGGGTTTCTTGGTGATTAGTTATGTAGTTATGAAATTTATTATGAGAATAGTCATGGGATACGATGACTTAGGCTTGAATTAGGGTATCACTTGCAAGCTGTTTGAACATGAATGACTCTTTAATATGTGGTAATCAGCTGAATTAATGTCTATAGCTTGACTAGGGGTTGCCAGCAAGACATGAATGTAATCGGCCATGAAACATGATTGTTGTTTGATTATATTGTTGGTACATGATAAGGATGTTTATATGATGAATTGTAATATGCCACTCATGATTATCTGTTAGATTTACATATGCCTTTATTGAATGATGAATTGATTGAATTGATTGCTTAATACACTATGTAACCTATAAATGATAAATAAGATTTTGGATTGTTATCTGTTATTAAATGGGCTACACACAATTGTTGAACACACATATTTAATTTAGTCTAGCAAATCTGGGCCACACAATGTTGTTAAATCACTGATTAAATGGGCTGCAACTTTTAATTGGAATGCATTAGTGGGCCGAAGTTTTAATGTATATGGGCCTAGTTAACAATGATGAAATAAACATGTTTGTGTAGTGGGCCGAGGCGGGTTAGATGCTTGGGCTGGACTCGGGCCGAGTAGCCCAAGTGTTGGCATTGTTTGTTGGGCCGGATACATTGGATAAGACTTATTTCCTTCGGGCCGATAGTAGTTTGGACCATAGGTTTATCGAGCCGAACATGATTAATGAATTCTTATACAGTATGCTTACTGATTAAAGTGGTGTACGGGTTGAAGAATGTCATTACTTGTATGTTGTGTGCGTCATTATGATGAATGAACTCGTAATGTGGAAAATACGTATGACCCGAATATGCGTTATAACTGGTGTGATATTATGTGCCAAGCTTGTTCATTTCTTGCATAATAAAGATATGTGATTTATGTGTGTAAAGTAACTGACTGGCATTGGAACCATACTAGGATTGGATTGATCAAACTGTGAACACATACTTTAATCTTACCAAGCAAACCGAGGTGAGTTCACACTTTCTATAAGGCATGGGATTCCCGGTGGTTTGGGAATGGGTTAAGAAACTAAAACGAAACCTACATATTCACCTCTAACAGAATATGTACCTCCGTCCTCGGTTGGGAAGGACGACTACATTTAACCTACGTATTCTCGGTTGGGAAGAATACGTACCTCCGTCCTTGGTTGGGAAGGACGACAACCTATAACTTACTAGACAAAACTCTATCATGAAGTCCCTCATTTTTATATCGACTTAATTGCCGGTAGGAGGGGCGTGTACTAATGGATCTGGGCACTTAGTCAATGATGATAGACATTGATGTAGGGCACAACTTCCTCAGTCAGTTGTCGATATGGTAACAGTCTAGTGGTTTACAACATGGGGTAGCCCCCACAGCACATGGTTTGGGAATCAAGGAACTGATTAACTACTGGTTTTCAAATGAACTTATGTTTTTTGGAACAACTTTAAAATGGACAACCAACTGTGAACTCGCTCAACTTTATTGTTGATTCGTTGTTACATGCCTTGCAGGCCTTTAGGTGCATATCGTTGGAACTTGCTGTCTGGGAGGCTGGAGTGGTCATGGGTCGAGATGCATGGGATCGCAACACAAGACTAATGGTTTTCACATGTGGTTTATAAACTCTTAACGAATGAATTATGCTTCCGCTGTATACGGTGAATTAGTTGTAACGTGTAACACTTAATGTTAATAAATGAAAGCTTTATTTAAATATACCTATGAGTTCAATGTAATTGGTGGCTAGATCCTGGTACGTCACACGCCTCGCGGGGGTTTCTGCATGTGGTATTTTTGGGGTGTGACAGGCTGGGTGGACGCTATACATGAAGAGCTGAACCAGTTTGAGAAGCTTGGAGTATGGAAGCTTGCGGAGTTGTCGAAAGGGAAACGCAAACTTGAAACTCGATGGGTGTTCGAAAACAAGCAAGATTCTGCAGGTGGTTATTGTTCGAAACAAAGCAAGATTGGTGGTCCAGGGATTCAGACAGATAGAGGGACTGGATTACAATGAAGTTTACGCCCCAGTTGCACGACTTGAGGCCATCTGGATCTTCTTAGCATACGCATCTTATATGGGGTTCACTGTTTATCAGATGGACGTCAAGACCGCGTTTTTATATGGAGATGTGAAGGAGAAAAATATTTGTTGAGCAACCACCGGGTTTTGTCCATCCAGATCATCCAGAATATGCCTACAAGCTTGACAAGGCATTGTATGGATTGCACCAAGCACCATGAGCTTGGTACGCAACTCTGACTGAACATCTTCTGGCTCATGGATACACATGTGGCACAATAGATCAGACGTTATTTATCAAGAGAGTGGGCAAGGATCTGATCTTGGTTCAAATTTATGTCGATGATATTATCTTCCGATCAACAAGTGAGGAGCTTTGCAAGGAATTTGAGAGAGTTATGAAAAAGAAATTCGAGATAAGTTCGCTCGGGGAGATGACAATGTTCTTGGGTTTACAAGTTAAACATGATTCTCGAGACATTCTCATTCATCAAGGAAAGTATGTGGATGATGTGCTGGCAAAATTCAAGTTCACTGACGCGAAATCGGCTGAAACTCCAATGGTAGAAAGACCATTACTGACTGAAGACGAAGAAGGATCCCTTGTTGATCAACGCCTTTATAGGTCTATGATCGGGTCGCTGATGTATCTGACTGCGAGCCATACAGACATCATGTTTGCTGTCTGCAACTGCGCGCGATATCAGGAAAATCCTAAAAACTCTCATCTTACTGCTGTTAAACGAATCTTTCGGTACCTTAAAGGCCGACCTCGGTTTGGCTTGTGGTATCCGAGGGATTCTAATTTTGACCTGTTTGTGTTTTCTGATAGTAATTTTGGAGGCACTGACAAGGACAGGAAATCCACATTAGCCGGATGTCAATTTTTGGGTGACAGGCTCATTTCTTAGCAATGCAAGAAACAGCAAACGGTGGCTATCTCTACAGCTGAAGAAGAATACATTGCGGCTTCTGCGTCTTGTTCCCAAGTGGTGTGGATGCAACATCAATTGCAGGACTACGGTTTAACTTATCTTAACACTACCATATACTGTGATAATGATGATGCTATTCAAATTGTGAAAACTCCTATCTTCCACTCAAAAACCAAGCACATTGATATTAAAGTTCATTTTATACGAGACTGTTTTGACAGAGGTCTTATCAAACTGGAGCAAATCCACACAGATGCAAATGCTGCCGATTTGTTCACAAAACCCGTCACTAGCTCAAAGTTTCAAGTGCTTGTGGATTTTCTAAAAATGATCCATTACACCGACTGAGCATGTTTTTTTTTTGTTTTTCGTAGGTAAATTTGTTCATAAAGTTTTCTATTCTTAGGTGGTTTTTATTTATGCACAAATTTAGGGGGAAAATTTTAAAAAATACAAAAACATTAAAATTTTTTGAAAAAATACAAAAACATTGTAAAATTTGAAAAATACAAAAAGAAACATTGCATGACATGGGAAATGAAATGAATTTTCACATTATGGAGAAGGGCTGACTCATGTAAAACCAGTATCGAAATAGTTTGCCTCTAGAATGATATGTTGGTAGGCTCTATCCTTAAGGCTGGAAACATTGGATGTTTCTGTTCAGAACCTAAAATAGTCTATGACCTCAGGAAAGAACATCACTTGGAATTAGCTCATTCCTATTTGAATGCATGTGTGATATCCCGATACACACAATTTTCGTCTAGTTCTGAAATCTTTTCTGAAAAAGTTGTGTATCTCCTTTGTTTTACGTGAGCAAAGACCAAGAGGTGCTAGGCAGCGTTAGCTTCTGTTTTGCGTGAGCAAAGACCTAGTTGTACGTATGTCGCTTTATAGATCAATTTACACCCGAAAGAGGCCCTCATGTGCCCAAAAGAAACCCAAAAACCTATATCAAACTGAGAAAAACTCATTTGATATGTATATTATATCATCTCTGCTTATGGTCTATTCTATTCTCTTCTCAATCTAGGCTCGGTAAAGGTTTCAAAAATCTAGAACGGACTTGTGGAAATATGTGCTAGGGAAACTGCTTGCATGATAGAGTGTGCTGACTATAATTCTAGGATTTGATTAGTATTTGTTTAGGTGTTCATTGTTAAGAAATCAAAACATGATAAAATTAGTTACAGGGAAAAGGTCTAGGGAGATGAGTTTAAGTGGACAAATATACTTGCAATCGTTTAGATCATTCAGTAGTAGATTAGTGTTGATAAGTGAAGTCAAGCCCGAAACCTTGTGATTTGATCCCCGAGCAATTACGATATTTCCTATTTTATTTTTGTAAATAATTGTTCATATTATTTATTTTTCTGTTTTTAGGTTTTTGATCTCGTAAAACATGCTCGGGAGGTTAAAAGGGGTTATTTAAACATTATTGTTTGAATGGATTTTTGAAATAATTGGAAAATGTTAAATAAAATCCTGAAAATGAATTTCTTGGTGGTCTCGGCTCAATGTTTATGGTCTCGACCCAATTCAAAGGCCCGGCCCATGAATGATGGAGTATAAAGGCTGGTGTCGAGTCGAAACCTCACATTTCCCTCGAGACTTTCCACTGTTTACTCTCAAAGACTCTCTCGTTTCTCTGGCAAGATTGTTTGATTCCGACGAACTTTTCTGATCTCGACTCGTAATCTTAAAAATTTGAAGGTATTATGAACTTAATGATAATTTAAGTTGAAGATTTGCAGATTTCATGAAGATGAAGATTTGAAGACGGATAAGAACCCTAATTGTGGACATAATCTGGTCTTCATCACAATCAAAGAGTGTTTTTGGACTTTGATCCAAAATAAAGCTGATCAAAACATGTTTATGTGGTCTCGACTCAGATTGCGACTGATGACATAAGGACTCGAGACTTCTGGTTGCGAGTCGCAACCTCGGTGGTCTCGACTGAAATTTCAACTTGGAATATCCTTGGTCTTGACTCGACACCTCATGGTCTCGACTCGAAACCTCATTGTTTCGACTCGAAACCTTGTGTCTGACTTAAAAATTAATTATTTTCACTCGTAATCAGGGTTGTTTCCTGGTCTCGACTGTTGACCTGTGTTGACCTATTAACTAGTATTAATTACACATTTTTGTTTAAATTAACTAAGTTAACAATGAATTTTTCAAACAAGATGCTATACTTAACTTATAAATTTTGTGTAGGTCATGGATTTGAAATTCATCACAACACATAACCAAGCAGGGTACTTAGCTCCACCTCCGGAGAAACACAAGAAGATGTATGCTTCATTGATCAAGGGATTGAACAGTTGCTGAATCGTTCACGCTTTATGAGATAATCCTGTTGTTTATGAAAGTCTTGTTCAGGAATTCTGGAAGATGGCAAGATTCAATGCACTAGGAGTAGATGGTAAAGGATCGATTGAAGCAGAGATTCAAAAGAAGAGCGGTACTGTAACCGAATAGATCATAAGGGAGGTTTTGTAGTTTAATGATCAAGAGATTGATCCCATTAATCTTCCGGGTGGAACCGTTGAAGCTATTTTCCCTCGATTAAGCTATGAAGGAACGTATCCCTCTCTGATTAAGAAGTTTGTGCATCCATACTGGCGTTGTTGATGCACATGTTCATAATGTATATGACTGAAAACAGAGGAGGAACAGATCAGCTAAACATTACATAGTCTGCAGCGTTCATTTATCTGATAACGAACAAACCATTCAACTACTCGAAGTACGTGTTTGAAGGCATGAAGAGGAATGTAACTGGTGTGCGAAAGGACAAGTTCATTATGTATCCCAGGTTCTTGCAAATGATCTTCAATGCTCGTTATTCGAATTTGGAGAGAACTGGAAACACTTTGGATCTGAAGCCAATGGGTCCTGGGTGTTTTAGTGATCTAACTTCTAAGAAGGGTACTGGCAAGAAATTTGAAGGAAGGATTGCATTAGAGAAGTTTGGTCAGTTTGCTGAGACAGAGGATGTGGCAGCTGAACCAGTAATAGTACAACCTAAACCTGTTAATGTTGCACCAGTAAATGTACCAGTTAATGCTATGATTGCAGAAGAACACGTTGTTCAAGGTGCTGCCGATGAAGAGCCTGAGACAGAGATTCTAATGATAAACTCTGATGATGAAGGCGTTGAGATTAGTTGTGATGATGATGATGAAGTTGAGCTTCCTCCTGAAGCTGAAGTTAGTTCTGCTGTTTCTACTGTTCAACCAGTGATTTTGTCTGAGAGTTTGGCTTTGCTGTTAAAGTCTTTAACTGAAAGAAGGGAAATCCTCCTTCCGATCATTCAGTTCAAAGGAAAGAGCAAACGGCTGAAGACCGAAAGGATCCTGATACTCAACAAGTGAAGCGATGAATAAGGGATCCTCGACCTGGTGTGTATATTGAACAAAACAAAGATCAACCTCCAACTGATACTGACGATGAAGATGGTTTATATGATTTTGACTTTGAGAAAGATACGACTGCTACTACCACTGCTACAGAAATAGGGTTTGATTTTGATGTTGATACACCAAGAATGGATGTGGATGTTAATCCTATTGAGATTCCTGTTGCAGCTACTGTTTCTGCTCCAATCACCGAGTCAACTTTTCCTATTACTGCTGCTATCACAAGTTCATCTGGTACATTTCGTGATGAACCATGCAGCTCAAGTGGAAAACGGCTTGAAGAACCACTAAGAATGCCGTTCGTTTACGATTCCAGCGATGATGATGAGTTTATTAGTATGAGAGAGATGAAAGAAAAGAATTGTTGTGCTTGAACAAGACTCGATCCACAAAGATGCAAAGATTATTCAGCTCGAAGACACAATTGTACAAAAGAATCGACAGATTGATCAGCTGGAAGGTGATGTCAGTCAGTTATTCAACATGGTGTATGATCATCGTGGAAAACTAGAGAAGAAGTTCGGTGATGAATTTTCTGATCCGACTGACACGGAGAGTAGGAGAAAAGCTGAGGAAGATCGAGCAAGAGCTTTTGTTAAGGATGACGCTGAAAGAGCTGTTGCAATGGATCATTACTTCAAAAAGGTAACTGAAAAAGATGCAGACAAAGCAAAGGCAGCTAGGATGAAGAAGAAAAGAGAGTATGTGGTTCTAAAGAACAAGAACCTCAATCCTGCTGATGACGATGTTCAAGCCACTCATCATCTGATGGATGTTGGTGAGAATTATTACGATAAAGTTGGGAACCGCTCAGGTTTATAAGTTGGGGATTTGATCATGATAGCCATAGGTGGTGGATTAGGAGGAAGGTTGGACCAGTGGAGTGGTACAAGAACCCTGCACAATTCCAGACATTTACGAAAGTGGATTTGACTATTTTGTCAAAGTCACCTTATGTGAATGATAAACCTGGCGGACGTGGATATTTATTCTTTAAGCGATTGCAGAGAGAGGTGGCCCGTGGATTCCCTTCAATGTATACTGCTGAATCCATTGTCTCTTCTGCTAAAGGTGTTAGAGATCCTCTTACAAACAAAAGGATGAAGATAGTTTCATGGCCACCAACTAACAAAGAGAAGACAATTCCTTTGGTTAAGAAGATTCCCACTGGAGCTCTAAATACCATGCATTTCTGGGCATATGATGAAAGATTAGGTCAAGCTGTTATTGTATGTGACGGTGATGAAACCTACCGTTTGACTGATCCAATTGACTTACTGAACTTGGATCAAGAGAATCTAGAAGTGCTTGCTCAAACTCAAATTAGAGCCACAGAGAAGTTTTAAGCCGTTGCTAAGGATTGGACGTCAGCTGTTGCTGGTGTTTTACAAATCAGTAAAAAGGGATTTCGCAGCTACAAAGATAAGTTGGAACGCAGTGGAGGCAGTGAAGGCAATTAAAGGCAGAAGAACCTCTATGCATAAACCTAGGGGAGATTGTTGGAACCTGAAGGTTTACGCATAGAGGGTCATAATTGTTAAGGGGTTGATTATGTTAATGTTTTGTTTTGTTTCTTTGGGTCGAAAATATGCATTGTGGGTCTTATTGGTTTCGAGTTGGGCCTAGGGGGTTTCGACCCATTTGGTTTAGTATATAAGCAAACCTCAAACTTATGTTTGAGGTTGATCAGTCATTCGCAACTTAGAGGCCAGCCAAAACCATTGTGAAGTCTTGTATCACTCTCATTCAACGTTGAATGCAAGATTATCCGGTTTGTTTTGTTTATATATTGTTTCGGTTTTATATATATATTCTTGAATCCACTTGTGTATGATTTCCGCACTCTCACAAGTTCTTGTTTGATATCATTGAAAGATCCTAAAGGAACTTACATGTTACATAAGTGCATATGTGTTGCTCATTGATAGTATTTTCAAAAGACTATGATGTTTAAATTTTGGTTTTATAGGAGCGTGAAGGCTTAGTATAAGCAACTACTTATTGTTAGATTTCAGAGTCAGTTTTAGGAAAATAACTTCTTAAGAATGAGTCATTTTGTATGTGTTTTTTTTCACTTTTTATTTACGTTCAGGTTAACGAGTAAACGGCTGTGGTGATGTGTTTGAGCCAATTCGTTATCCATGTCATATTCGTAATAAGTTTCTATTATTATTGTTTTTATTGTTGTTCGTTTGAAATTTAAGATAAGCAGATATGAACGTATTAGAGAGGCTTACTATAACAACTCTTCTAGAACCCTTAACGTGACCCTAAACGTTCCTATCATACCTCATATACGCGTTAAACGGCCCTAAATACCTTAATATTTATAAAAATCAAGGAAAACAAAATCTGGGAGTCGCTCGCAGGGCGTGACCCCCTTAGCCACATCTGTCGCAGGCCGCAACTGGCTTGGATTGCTGGTCAAGGCATTTCACCACGTGTTGGACACCCGACAAAGCTATACTCGATGACCAATCAACCCTAGGACCTAGTCTACTCCCTCACGGACTGCGAGAGAGTTAGAAGAAGGCTTCGCGGGCTGCGAACCAACCTTCTTCAGGCCTATAAATAGAGGCCGATGCCTCATTTGTTCAACGGTTCATTTTCTGATTCTCTCTCAAATCTCTTAATAGCTATAGCTCTTGGGAATAATACCCCTATAAAGCGAAGCTCTGCCTCGTTGTAAGTATTATAACTCCCGATCACTTATCTGTTACCCTACCCAATCGATTTAGGGCTTCGTAACGCATGTCAAGGCTCTGCCTGACTCAGTCGTTGGAGTTCTGTCTCGTGTTACACCCGATTGATCTAGGACTCCGTAATTCCTGTCAAGGCTCTGCCTGAATCAGTTATTGGAGTTCTGTCTCGAGTTATACGGTTAATGTGATTTGGGTTATCTTACTAACACGTGTGCATTGTTTAATTTTTAATAGATCATAACCAGAAGATTCACCAGTAAGCTTTAATTTTACCTAAGTAAACAATGTGAGTCATTCTCTTTTTCTCATCGTTTGTGAGTACATTATTTTTGTGAGTCAAACTATTTTACCAAAAACTTGAAATGTTTTAATTATACTTAACAGTGATTGAGTCTATGTATTCTACAATTACTGCCGGTATGTTGGAGTTTTGTATACATTATTTGAAATCCGTTACTATTGGACAAAGAGTTAGCCAATGAGTAACATGATCCACAAGTCAGGTGTTGACAGTACTGAATGAGTAACTGTGTAGATATAAACATTGTAATCGCTCTCAATACTTTAAAAGTTATAATACTGTTTTGATTAAACTGGGATGCACTTGCCAGCATTTCTTGCTGATAAAATGTTTTTAAAACGCGTTTCAGGTAACTTAAAGTGAAGCTATTAGAAGCCAGCTGGAGAGCACTAAAGGCTTAGAAAAGTGGCTATAAAAGTTACCTAAATAAAAATGAGATTTTGTTTTCAATAAATTAGGGTTTATCCCTATGAAATATATTGTAATGGAAACTTGGGTTTTATCCCATTTGTTTATTTATAAAAGTTTGGTGTTTTAAACTCTGATAAACATTTCCTAACTACGGTCCTGATATCTCATTTCCGCTGCCAAATTAATAAACACCGATACCACCCGCTCTATGCGTAACGACGCGGCCGCACCCTCCCGAGGCAGGGGTCGGGGGCTGCGACACTTACGCACGTATTCTTGAAGATGTGATACAATTTGACAAATGTATTAATAAAAACTTACCAAACTCTCTGAAAGTGTTTGTAAAATTTGTGAGAAACGAGCCTAGTTACATGTCACACCCCAACCGATGGCGAAAACATCGGAGTGAGACGAAATAGATTGCTCATTACACATAACACTATTTGTGACAATAATTAATCCAAAACTGATTTTATTTCATAACAAAGATTGTCAAGTACAACATGGAAATCAAAGTACAACACTTGGAAATTCAAAATACAACAAGTTTAATCAAAATAAGATAACAAATCTAGCATTTCATTATGAGTTTCGAAAGTCGTCCTTACTAGATTTCATCATGATCATCATCATCAACCTATAACATGTTTAAAAGTATAGTTCAACACAAATTGAATTGGCGAGTACACAAGTTTTAATACATAGCATAAGATAAAAATGAATCCACATGCACTACTAGAAAACATGGCTTTTGTCATGTATTTTTTGGTTACAAAATGGTAGCAATTTCCTTGTTGTCACCAGTTTGCCACCGAAAATACGGTGACAAAAACACCCGTGTCAATTGCCCTATTACCACCAAATAGCCACCATTTTTATATTTTGCTGCCTTATTTTTACCACCACAAAATTGGTCAAAATTATTTGCCACCGCTTCATATTTGCTACGCTCCGCCTTGTTTGCCACCGAGTTGTGATCGTTTTCATACCATTTAGCCACTGATATTGCCACCATCTTTTACACAATTTGCGAGTTTTGATACCATTTAGCCACCAATATTACCACCATTTTTTACACAATTGTGACCACCTTGGTATAGTTATTTGCTACCATTTATTTGCTACCATTTACTGATTTCAAAATTACATATAAATAACACTACAAATAACATAAAAAAGTCTAATAAAATTCCAAAATTATATAAAACATCTCGTTTTCAAAAGCATATAAAAAATACCAACTAAAACATAAAATAACTAAAATTATCCTAAAAAGATAAACATCTAAACATTCAAAACCAAGTGTTTATAGCCTATCTTCAAACTGTAGCTGTTAACATAGCTTATCTTTTTTCTTTTTCAGCCAATAACCCCGCAATAATTCCATTGAATCTTTCTTTTTCTTCATCTTTTTCAGCAATACCACTCCACCCGTCAACCATTATATACGTTATAAAGAACGTTGCTTTCATTGGATAGCAACTTTAACACATTCATTCATGGCTTATGCTTTTCTTGAAGGATCTCCTCCTCATTTGTCTTGCTAGGCTCAGGGCGGGTGTGTCTTTTAGTGGGTACGATGGGAGTCCCATCTTCATAGTGATCGTCAGAACCATCATCCTTGAAAACAGGATGAATGTAAGCATGCTCAAGGTAGCCTTTCAGGTTCAGGCTCAGGTTCGGTTCCATTACTCGATCAAGAGTGTCTTTATTCATAGCTTCCTGCAGAAAACCCCACAAAGAAAGCGTTACATGACAAATCGATAAAACTTAACAAGACTTTCCTGCATGCATACCTGTAAACGATATCTAGTAAATGCAGGTTCGAATCTACCATTACAGTAGATATGAAACCCCATTGTCAGAACTAGAAGTGCAAGGAGAACCGGAGTCGAAGCAGCAGCGTGTTTTGTACTCAACAAACCCAACAAAAGTATTTGTGATATAATCAATGCCGTGATCACACGTCCAGGGAGATCAGGCCAGAATGCCGCTCTGCTTTCATATTTTGGGTTGTATACATTAATTAAATGCATTCAACATAGACGTCTTATCTAATGTAATGTAAGATTTTTAATTCCATCCACTTGGGTTCTTTACCTGATTGCGATAGACAACGAATGCTAGCCCGAAGAAAACCAAGATAAATGGAATCAATAGTGGTGTCACCACCGCATAAACAAGCCCGATGAGAAAATAGAATTGTAACAAAATGGAGCCTCAAACTTCTCAAAGTATTTTCTAAATAAAACAATAACATAAACAGAGTTATGTGTATTGCGTATAGGTAACGTTAAAATAGGACTAGTGATACACTTGAAGGAATAACAGTTACCTGTCAAATAGTTTCAGTTTTTCTCTATACGGTTTTACAAGAACACACGCCCCACAAACATAATGCGGGTTCCCTTTTGACAAAACCATTTGTACCGTTTCAGAATTTTGAAACGTTACAAATCCAAACATCCGTTTTTGTTGACAAGGAATTCTCACATCATGAACCGGGCCAAAGTTACTACAAAATATAGCCATGAAAAAAAAGTAAAAAAAAAAAAAAAAAAACCATTGTCAGTTTCGTCTCAAACGGGTCAAACACTTAAAAGAAGTTAGCTTAAAAGAGACTTGATATAATATAATTTTTGTAATCTTACTTGACACAATGATTATTATTAAAATTTAATTTCTAGGTAAAATATTGTTTCAGGTCAGCCTAACTAGCCCGTTTTGACCGATCACCCACTTACCTAACCCGCCTGACCCGCCCATTTTTCACCTCTAGCTACGAGTTTCTACCTGAAGTAGTTGGAAACGTCATCTTCGGTGAAGGTGCTTTCGGCTGGAAAAGTCAAATAAATTTGCTTTGACCCGCTAACAATCGGGCCTGGACTGGGAAAGTTACGATCATAGCGGTTTTCCATGTACCTTGACGCATCATCAGCCAAAACTACTGCATGCTGCCCATGAGGTCTGCAGCTTAAATCACAAATTTTACTCAAAATGATAATAATTTAATAAACCAAAAAATAGATAAAATTAACAAAATAAAGATTCAAGCAAACCTGTACAACAATTATATTGCAAGATCAATATCTACTGCACTAATCTTTCAGTCGCTATTCAAATTGCGAGACCTTGGCGCTTCGCTACGAAGCGCGCGATAGCGAACGCTATCAATAACTATGCTATGCGCAGCGTTGGCGTCAAAATATATTGCAACTAGAATTTATACTATTAAATGAAAACGTATTATATTTGACAACTTTCCTTTGATATTTGTTCAAAATAATGAGCACCACCCACCATTTTCCGATTTACAATTCCACCATCACCACCATCCAACATTTCCAATTTTCATTACCACCACATACCTTTAATGTGCTGATGTAAAAAAAATGTTTGCTGTCTTCGGGAGCGATTGATTGGCTCTCTCTCTCTCTCATACACATATAACTACAAGATGACCGCCGGCTAAACCCCATCCTTCTTCGGCTACTCATCTAACTGTCACAAATTTGAAAAAAAGAGATTTAATAGGTTTTAATGTATACTGTAGTGAAAAGTTTAACTAAAATCGATATATCCAAGAGATCCATCTATAAGTCTTCTACACCCTTGCTCTGGAACAACCAACATCAGCCTTTAAAACAACTTTTCTAACATTACTCGCAACATATATCCTATATCCATGAGGTCGCCTAATGGATGTAAATCATACAGTTAGTGGTGGCAAAATGGGTGGGTTGGGCAGGTTTGGGTAATGGGTTAGGATGGGTTTAGGTCAAGATGGGTTTTTGTTAAGATGGATTTGGGCATGATAAGCTAAAATTATAAATAAATAAAAAAATAAAAAAAATAAAAAATTTTAAAAATAAAAAAAAATCAAAAAATTAAAAAAAATATATAAAAAATTAAGAAAAAGGTCGGCTTCACAGACGTGGTTCTCCACATCGGTGCTGAAGAAGAGGTTTTTGCCCCTGCATTGCTTGACGGCATCATCGAGGCCTGGTTCGTAGATCGGGAGCTGGTCGCTGTTCCAAGCAGTGATACTGTAGGTCCCGGTTTCGACACCGAACGATTGCAAACCGATCGTGCGACGTGCGGAATCCGTGCACGATCGTGACCGAACACACAAGAATCGTACTAAGAACGTGATTCAATTGATTATGATGACGTGTACAAAGCCGAGAATCACGTAGAGAGAACTTTCTCTCTCTAAGACTTTCTCTCTCTAAGATTATCTCCCTAAGTCTCCAAATGAGCAAAAGTCACTAAAAGAAACCCTAAGGCTCCTATTTATATGCCAAGGTTATAAGGAAGGTTTCCTTATTTACAATTATGCCACCTTGCCTTTTTAACTACAACATGTAACATAAAGTCTAGATCTCTTCTATTTCTGCTACGGTTAAGATTGACGGAGGCGATAGACATACTGCACTAACAGACTCCCCCTTGGATATTGCCGCAGTCAATCTGTAGTCAAACTCATAGCGACTTTTCTTTCTCTCTCTTTCTTGAGTCTTCTTGAAAGTTTGACATCTTCAGCACACACAGACTCCCTCTTTCTCGAACAGAATCCCGGTGGATCTGTCTTGAGCTTCAGCTCCCCCTTTCAGCAAACTCTTTCTTCAGGCTCCCCCTTTCTTCAAGCTTCCGTGCTTTGGGATCGACACCTGGCTTTCCGTATACAAGCTCCTTCAGGATAGTTTCCTGGCTTCTTGAATCCACGCTTCCTCTTGCGTTGAGCTCGTCTTCAGACTCCCCCTTAGACTCGGCTGTCGGGATCGTAATCTGGCCTTCACATGTTCACAAGTTCAGGATCAATTCCTGGCTCTATTCTGCATATGCTCAGGATTTGAAACCTGGTTAACCTGCACATCCTCTACCTCAACAAAAGTTTCACAAATTTATAACATTTAGATTTAAGAAACTTACTGGTAGAAATCATTCATTCATCAATCTGTATAGTTACATCAAGTTCAAATGAATGATCTTGATTAACTAAACCCACAATCTTTCAAAACATTTGTATATAACATTCAAAGTTTTTTAACAAACTTTCCCAACCCAATATAGTTCATCATGTTTAGCACTCAGAATTTTGAATATCAGCTCTTCAACATCAGTTGTCGAAAATCTTTTTGTATTTTCAAATATCTATACTAAAACACAATCTTTTTGGGTTTTTGTTTATAGAGAAATGCAGTAAAGAAATATATACAGACAATATTTTTGTGAGTTTGTGTAAAAGAATCATATCAGTTTATGATACCAATCACTAGCACCGTTAAGCTTTAAAAATTTTAAGTTCTAAACGATTCACATTGATTGACGATATGTTTGTCCTCTTAAGCTCAATCTAAAAACTTTCGAAATGCTTACCGATACGTTAAGGTATATTAATTTTGCACTAAATTCTTATGGACCCCACGATCTCAGCATATCCCCTCATCATGCAATACACTGACTCAAGTAATGCCTTTAAACTTTCATCAACTGTGATATGTGCGAAAATAATGTAGAATGTTTAAACATTAACAATCAGGTCGATACTTCTGTATACGCAGAGAAAGTTCAATGTTTAAACAAAATAAGAAAATAAAAATAAGTTGAAGTTGTTTAGGCTTTAACCACCAGGTCGATACTTCCGTATACGCAGAGGTGATCCAAAGCTTAAACGAAACACTAAAGAAAATAAAGCAGAACGTTTAGGCAATAACATCCAGGTCGATACTCACGTATACGCAATGCTTAAACAAAATAAAGAAATCAAACAAGTTTAAATCTTTGCAAAATGAAATGCACAATCACAATGACTTTTCAGCAAAGTTGTGAAAGCTCACAGACTTAACCGGTTTTATGTCTTTCGACAATCAGCGATTACCGAGTAGGCACACAGTCAAGAAGGACAAAACTAAGTACTATGCTTTCAACCATGTTTTCCACTAGAACTAGGCTTTTTCATTTATGTTTGTATCGTTATCGCAAATCTACTAGTCTAGCTGAGCCTATCGTCACATCTTTAGTGAAATCGTTTATCACATTTGACATTTCATTTCTTTAGCATGCTGTGATAGTCCACTGATTTACTATCATTTCCTCTTTTCTCAACAAAACTCATTTTAGCTTTTTCAATGTTTTTGTCATTTTCAAATTTTCTAATTTTTTTAAAATTTTTCTCCCCCTAAAATCAAAATATGTCTCGATTTTGATTTTCTGGGAAAAATTTGAAAATAAATTGTACAAAGTAAAGTGACAAACTGATATCGAATCACTTCAATTCGCCATTCACTTGGCATAAACAATCAGAACTCCCCCTGACAACAAACTATTTTCCCATTTAGATTTCAAAACACTTAAGTTTGTTTTAATCAAAATGGTTTTTCCGGAAAATTAGTTTTGTTTGTCTTTTTACAAACTCGGGGTTTCATCACATTGTTTACCTTTATCCACTTATCGGAAAGATAAATCAAGAACAACTTAATGTCCTTGATTAGTCTTTTGTGATTCGAAATATCACAGTTACCAACCTGTGAATTTCTCAAGAAATATGCCGATTCCTACTCCACACTTACCAACCTGGGAGTTCCGGCAAGTCAGGTTTTTCTATTTGAAAAGTTTCACCCAAGCCTGACTGTCCTTGGGTGATTTAGCATTCTTGTTCAACAATGGTGGAAAATTTTTATCATCCATTGTTAGACTAGAATTCTTTATTTTTACCTCAACACATGGCTCTTCTGGCTTTGATGAACCAGAATCATTGCCTGAACATGACTTGTCTGACTTTATTGAGCCAGATTCATCGCCGACAATTTTCTTCTTCTTTTCTTTTGTCCCCAGATTTGTATCTGATGAATTCATTTTGTTTGACTGATCAGTCTTAGGAGAGTAAAACGATTTATCAGAACTGTTACTCGCTTTGACGGCTATATCCGAGGACAAAATTTTCTCCAAGTATTCTCTTGCCTTCTTTCTCTTCTTCCTCAGTCTGTCATTCTGCCCCTGTGAAAGCTTCACTTTCTTTTCTTGAACTTTCTGTTCTTGAACTTTCTGTTCTTGAACTTTCTGTTCTTGAACTTTCTGTTCTTTGGGCTTGACATTGACTGGTGTCTTTGCCAATTTCTGAAATTCAGCCCTCGATCTTCCCTTTGATCTCATTGGGCAATCTCTAGCAATATGGCCTCTGATCTGGCATTCATAGCACCTTCTTGTTTCGAATCCCGACTTTGGCAGTTAGCAGCAATATGTCCTTGAAATCCACAAGTGTAACACACTCTGTTATCATACCTCTCACTACTTTCATACCAAACACCGTCTTCATACCACACACTTAGATCATAGCATTGATTTGCCTTGTGGTACTCATGTCTCCTCTTGTATCCTTGATTTGGCATTTGAGCACTGTGGTCAAACCTGCACCACTGATTATCAACTATTTTTGAGTTTTGATTTTTAAATTTTTGTGATTTTTTATTGTGATTGGATGATTGATCTGATGAGCTTTTATTTTCTTTTTGAAAATTTTTCGATTTTTTATCGTTTTGTTTCTGTTCCACATTCTGCTTTACAGGTTTTTGCGTTGAGCATTCACCTTTCTCAGTAGAATGTAAAACAATATTTTTAAACATTTCATTTAATTTCAAAAATGTTTTTCTTTTTTCTTCTTTTTCTTTTTCATCATCAGATTTATCATCACAATCTTCAATTTTGACTTTGTCAAAATTTGTGACATTGTCACTTATTGGAACAGAATTGATCGGTTTTGGACATGGATAATCTGGTTTCACAAAACCTTTCAATTTATTCTCTAAATCTTTGATTTTCTTTCTATCACCTTCAGCTTCTTTTTCAAGTCGAATAATCGTCTGACGATGGGAATTTATTACCTTTTGCTTTTCAATATTGTTCTTGCTAAAAACAGATCTCCCATCTTCAAAAATCTTTATTTGACTTTGAAAATCTTTTTCAATCTTTAATTTTTTATTTTCAAAATCTTTTTCTTTTTCTTTAAAATTTTTGTTTTCTAATAACAAACTCTCATCATTCTTCAAAAGTTTGTCATTTTCAGATTTTAGTTTTTCGCAGTTAAAGCGCAACTCCAAAATCTGTTCATCATCAGCTTTCTTCTCGTCTTTCAAAGCTTTGTTTTCCAATGTCAAATTCTCCACATCTTTCAAGAAATTGACATTTTCTGCTTCGAATTTTTTGCATTTTGAACATGCAAATTCACATTTTGAAGTTTCATCCTTCTTGGATTCTTCAATCTTTGCCGTTCCTGCAAGAAAAATTTTAACCATATCAGCAGGATTCAACTCTTCATTTAAAAAACAACCTCTCTTGAAATCATATTTCATCCTACTTCTTACATCAAGACCATTTCTAATTCTTTTGATTATTTCAAGAATCACATCCAAACTTATATATTTTGAGCTTCTTTCTAATTCCTCTATCAACTCTTTCTTTTTCTTCTCAATTTCACAATTGTATGTTTTAAGCTCTCTGATGAAGTCACCTGGACTAAATTTTGAGAACCTAGAATCCTTTTTCATCTTACACAAAAATTCATCCCATTCTGAAGGTAATGCATCTGCAAATTTAGATATCTGTTCAGCATTTGATATCTTTATCTCATTCATTCTCAAACCTTTAAGTAAATCATCATATCTCTTTTCCATATCATTAAAGTTCTCATATTTCCTACACATAAAATATTTAAATCTTTCAACCACAATCTCCTTTTTCTCAAGATAACAACCACTATACCAATTGTTTAGTCTTTCAAATTTAACGTTTTCCTTCTCGTCAAACATTTTAACCACAAATTCTTTGTTAAACGACTTGGTTTTAAAAAAATGTTTTTAGCTAAGAATCCACAAAATTTCAACTTCTTGATATTCGTGCCTTGTAAATCCTCTCGAATCACCTACGAACAAACAAACAAACAAACAATCAGTTTAAAAACGAAGTGAATATGTGAAAGTATGTGACGTGGCACAAAAAGACAAAACTGTTTGTCCGATTGGTTGACTTTGTCTTATCTGACCTCAAACAATGAACTTGACTTTTTAATACAAGATCACGTGTTAAACAATGATATCATCCACATGCAAGATTATCAAACAATTCAAAGTATGGCCTACAACTATTATCTGTTTATCACATGCAACTTCAAATTTGTCAACTTTGAATGAATTCACATGTAAACACTCAAATAATCCGAATAGATTTTAATGCAATCAAATTTAGTGGCTGACAACTTATCAACTACACATGCAAAGATTACTTTATCACATGAAATCTGATGTCTTACAATTAAAACACACTGACCAAGTTGACTAAGTGACACTCACAGGTGATAACACAAGACTCGGATTGCTATCCGCTCGGATGGTAATCCGCTCGGATAGTAATCCGCACGGATATTCTTCTATGTTATCCGCACGGGTGGTCAAGAAGTCAACACGGATTTCTATCCGCGCGAGTAGGTCAATCAAGTCAATACGGATTGCTATCCGCGCGAGTGAAAGATCCGGATGAAACAAATGATGTTATCCGCACGAGTTGTAATGCTATGACACGGATTGTATATGATGCGGATTGCTATTCGTGCGGACAACCAATCAACAATACTATGCCCCGGATTGTTATCCGTGCGAGTGATCTGACAAACTTTTAATATATCTCATGCAAACTGTCAATTTTGAATTTTACAACCCACTATATTAAAGCGGTCCAATCAATTCAGCTAAAAGTTGAAGAATTATTAAATGTTGACGGTCAAATCATATAATCAGCTTTTATCATGTGACCCGAACAGATAATGTGTCAAGACACGGATTGAGAGGTCAACTTAAGTCAACCCGGATAAACTATCCGCACGAGTAATACTTTGCTCCGATAAGTCAACTTAAGTCAACCCGGATAAACTATCCGCACGAGTAATACTTTGCTCCGAGAAGTCAACTAAGGTCAACCCGGATAAACTATCCGTGCGAGTAACTTGTCCGCACGAGAAAGTTATCCGTCCGGATAGTCAACTAATGGTCAACCCGGATAAACTATCTGTGCGAGTAACCATCAGCAGCAACATTCAACATTTTTCCAACTTTTTTCGATCAAAAAATCTTAGATTTCTCCCAAACGGCTAGGAATTAAGATCTGAAAATTTGTAGGCTTGTAGATCAGGTACTTTCGCACAACATATCCAAAAATCAGCAATTTTCGACTGTAAAAACCTGTTCAAATTGACAAAAATCAGATAAAAACGTGAAGAACAAGAAAGATATGAGAAATTTGACAAATCTGGATGATTTTGGCTCTGAATCTGATCAAATCTTGAACGAAATCGTGCGTTTGATCCGTGCAATCGAGCACCTGCTCTGATACCACTTGTAGGTCCCGGTTTCGACACCGAACGATTGCAAACCGATCGTGCGACGTGCGGAATCCGTGCACGATCGTGACCGAACACACAAGAATCGTACTAAGAACGTGATTCAATTGATTATGATGACGTGTACAAAGCCGAGAATCACGTAGAGAGAACTTTCTCTCTCTAAGATTATCTCCCTAAGTCTCCAAATGAGCAAAAGTCACTAAAAGAAACCCTAAGGCTCCTATTTATAGGCCAAGGTTTTAAGGAAGGTTTCCTTATTTACAATTATGCCACCTTGCCTTTTTAACTACAACATGTAACATAAAGTCTAGATCTCTTCTATTTCTGCTACGGTTAAGATTGATGGAGGCGATAGACATACTGCACTAACATATACGATGGACAGAAATATCGACTACAGCCACTTCAATGCCGCGGCATTTGAGTGCTATGACAGCCATAGTTGACAGCTAATGCTTAATGACAATGTCATGTAACGTTGTTGGCCCAAAAGTCAAATTATTAAATTATGATTGAACCAGATCTACTTTCATAAATATCCACTAATAGTGTCATCCTGATACCCGAGCAATCTAGCCATAAGCTAGATAGGAACTCAATTACAGAGAACCATCGGCAGGGGCGAATCAGAGGGGGTTAAGAGGATCTGCTGACCCGTCGGCCACGAAATTTGTTATATATTTTTTAAATATGAGATTTTCAAAGAAAAAACATGATCTGGACCCATATGATGACACCTAATAAAAAAAAGTTCGGGTTCCGGCACTGAACATTGGTTACATGTGCTATAACTGAAAGTAAAGAACTGAAACCGACATAGCATTTGCTAAAATTCTCTAAATTGCTTAAAGAGCTAAACCTACACTATTGCTTAATATTCAGATCTACTGCAATTGAGTTTCGGCTATGGCCGTTTGTGCATTTCGGGTGTTTTGGGCCAGTGGCGAAGCTTGAAAATTTCCACCGGGAGGTCGGAAGTCATCGGACCTAATATTTGGGTTGTCGAAAACGTATATACCTAAAAAATTCTATACGAAACATGATCTACTTTGCAATTAAGTATTTAGTTAGATATGATATGATATGTTGGACAAGTAATTTAGTATTAATAGGATCCATACTTACCCATAACATTAAATTATTAGGGTAGTACAATTACTATGAATACCCATAACATGCTTAATACCCTGATTAATTGATTTTTACAGATGTCAAGTTCTTTAGTGTTTAACAAGTGCTAATCCCTATTACTGCAGGTTCAATCTACTTTTAAGAAAATAATCAATGAATCTAAATCACACCAGAATTCTATGATAAATCATTAAATCAAAACGAACAAATTGTACACATGTGGGTAACTATAAAAACAAAAGACAGAAATCAAAATCAAATAGAAAATTAACAAAATCACACAAACTCATTTCAAAAACATAAATTAAATCAACAAAACTCAAGATTCCTTCTTCAATTTCCGAAAATCAATCCAAATCAAAAAATGAATAAAAGGTGATAGAAAACCTTACCTGAAAGGTAAAATTACGTGTGTTTGTTCCACAAGCGGCTTAGTTCTTCGATCAGATTAGATATGTGGGAGCAGACTTCTTCGATCGGCCAAACATAGGGGAGAAGCAGGGGTTAAAATTTTGGGAGGGGAGTTCTTTAGTGAAAACCCTAATCCCTAATTAATTGATTTTTGAAGCGTACAGATCCTCGAAAATTTAACCCGCCTATTTCAATTTTTTTGTTGCCACCACTATTTAACCCGCCTATTTCAATTTTCTTGTTGCCACCACTAAGACGGTCACAATTAAAAAATTACCTTTTTATTTTTCATCATTTTGCGTATTTTCCACAAATTGCGACCGAAATTTTAAAGGTGGCAAAATCTCTAACCACTTTGCTACCATATCTTGGTAAGTACGCTTATGTGTATTTCCATGGCAAATCGGTGGCTAAAGTTGCTACCGTTTTTTTTTCGATAGCAAATTTTGGTCACAATTGCCTATTTTTCTAGTAGTGATGGTAAACTATGTTATCAAGATTAACGTAAATCTAGCATGTGAAAATCAAGTCAAACCAAGGTTTAACGCAATATTTAAAGACTTAACATGACCTCACGTTTACGGGCGGTGCATTACTCCTATAGAGCTATACATGTTAAGGGTAGGCTCGTACAAAGTTAATGACAAGTTTAATCACAAAACGAACAAACCTAGATTAACGAATCAAGTATAACATATGCATGCATGTATTGGATTGTTTGTGCATTTAAATAACGTATAAGTGTTCGTGATTTTAATAAGCTAAACATATTGCACCCAAAATGTGTAAAATGAAAAAAAAGGGTGTTCGAGTGTACTCACGGTTTTGCAAAGCTTTCCTTGAATCTCGTGAAGAGTTGTAAGTCAGAGAATAGAACACCAAAGTCACCCTACAAGGGTAAACGAAGGTGTGTGAGTAACGGATTTAAGATGGAAGATTCGGATTTGGAATTTGAAGTACAAAAAAGTATGTATTCACAAAAGTATTATCTAGTTCTAAGTACTCGTTTATGACACTAAGTTATGTGTGATTTCAAGGGTCCTAATTTGCCTATTAGAATCAATAACGGCAGTCTTAGATCGTAGATAGGATAGCCTAATTTTATGACGAATAATTATGGCTTGATTATCATCACAAATTCAGCCATGTTTATATATATATATATATATATATATATATATATATGGGAAGGTTCAAATGAAAACCACTAGTTACTGTGAAAACTCGAAAACTAATTAAAAAAGCCAAAAAAAACATACAAATTTTTTTTTTTGCAAACCAATTTTCGCAGGTTTTTATATATAAAAAAATTTCAAAAAAAATTATTTTTTTTTGTGTAGTGCACATGTGTAATACAAATTTTTTTTTTTTGAAAAAAAGTTTTTTTTATATATAAAAAACCTGCGATTTTTATAAAAAAAATTGAAAAAAAATAATTTTTTGTGTGTTTTTTAGGCTTTTTTTAGTTAGTTTTCGAGTTTTCACAATAAAAGTGGTTTTCATTTGAACCATCCCTATATATATATATATTTATATTTATATAGTTATAATATTAACCTAAAACTAAGTCCATCATAGATTGTCATCTAAGTCAAGCATGGAGAATTAACCTCTTTGTATGATTCACCACTACACAAACCATCACAAGGATGATTCGGAGGGTTACGAATAACAAGAAATAATTCTAACTAATGCAAGCTCAGGTGACCAAGTAAATCCTAACCTGTGTGAACTACCACGACATGGAAAGAGTTAAGTAAGTTTCGGAGGCTAAGCGGGGTTATGTTACTTTGATACTAGGAAGTCCCTTGAGTGTTCATACACAAAGTTCACAAGTGAAGGAGTGGAACTAGATTGGAAAGCCTAAGCTCCCATGGTTCACACTTCACAAGTCACAAGTTCATCACATGGAAGATGATAAATCATGCTTGTTTTCCAAACTTGGATTAGGATATGTATGAACTAAAAAGTAAAGAGTTTTGAACTCATAACTTGATGGAAATCACCTCAACACAAACTCACAACTAACTATAGACTAAGTTGTGAGCTTGGTGGGTACAAGATTTCACCAAGTTTTAACAAGGAATATGAAGTTACATGAAGATGAAACAAAATAGAAAATAAAGTTCACTTTGGACCTCAAATATGGTGAGGTTTCACCTTAGTTTGTCATGGAAAACTTGTGAAAACCTTCCTAGAGGTTATCCAAGTGAAATGGAAGAAGAAACAACCAAGTTTGAAGAAGGAAGTGAGCTAGAACTCACTTTTTATAAGCTTGAACTTTCTGCTCAACTTCAGAATTTTTAAAGAGTTTTAAAGAGTATTTTGGAGTGTTTGAGAGGTTTGGAAAGTGAAAATGAGAGTGGGAATGAGTGTATTTATAGTGGGGGTATTAGAGTTGGGTGTTAGAAGTGAATTAATATAAGTTAGGTGGGTGTTGGAGAACCAAAAATGACCAATGCGCAACCAGCATTTAGCATGTTGTGGATCAACATAAGCCGCGCATCGCGGGGGTGGTTGGGACCTTGTGCGAGTGTCGCAGCCGGTCTCAGCCGTATAATTTTCAAGTTTGTCACTTATGACCCCTTATGTTTGATACAATGGACGTATTAGTGTTTAATTTGAATATAGAACATGAGATTAAGTATGTAAAGCATAACAAGGGATAAGTTATGTATTATAAACATAAAATGAAGTATTCGTATGTATAATACGTTTAAAGTTACGTATCGTGAGATAAGCATGTTTTACGAGAACCACGAATACGCATCAAGTATGTATTTGAAATAAATATATAAACAAGTATGAATAAACAACGTATAATTAAAATAAAATGACAAATTTTATTATGATCAAGGTCTCGGGTGACAATGATTTGGAATGAAATACGATTACTAGAGATTACAAGTTTCCAAAAATAGAAATACAAGACAAGCTTTCTAATTAAGGAAAGTTACAAAAGCGAGGCGTTAAAGTCTCCCCTCCTTTAGGAAATTTCGTCCTGAAATTTAGGAAAATGCAACAAATAGATGCGGATACTTAGCCTTCATTTCACTCTCGAGTTCCCAAGTAAACTTAGCGCCACCGTTTCCTTCCCATCGAACCTTAACGATAGGAATTCGACTGCGCCTTAACTGCTAGACACCTCGATCCATGATCTTGACAGATTTCTCCACGAAGTGCAAGGTCTCGTTGATTTGAAGATCTTCGAGTGGAACTTGAAGTCCTTCTTTAGCTAGACATTTCTTTAAGTTTGAGACGTGAAAGGTAGGATGAACATTGTTGAGCTCTTGAGGTAGGTCCAGTCGATACGCTACATTGCCAATCCTTTCGAGAATTTTGAAAGGAACTACATAGCGAGGAGCGAGTTTTCCTTTCTTACCAAATTGAACTACACCCTTCTAAGGGGATACCTTAAGAAGTACAAAGTCACCAACGTTGAATTCCAAAGGTTTGCGACGCTTGTCAGCGTAACTCTTTTGTCGGGTTATGGCTTTAGTAGGTTGTCTCGAATCTGTAAAATCTTGTCCGTCGTCTCTTGTATAAGCTCGGGACCGGTGATTTAAGATTCTCTGATCTCGTGCTAACAAATAGGCGAACGACACTTATGACCATACAATGCCTCGAACGGTGCCATTTGAATACTTGCGTGGTAACTGTTATTGTATGAGAATTCGATCAAAGGCAAGTGCATGTCCCAGTTGCCACCAAAATCGATTACGAAAGAATGAAGCATATCCTCTAGAGTTTGGATAGTACGTTCGGTATGATCATAGGATTGAGGATGAAAAGCGGTACTAATATTGAGATGAGTACCTATAGCAGATTGAAAAGTTTTCCAAAGACGAGAAGTGAAGCGACCATCGCAGTCTGAAATGGTGTCAATGTGGATACCATGACGACAAATGACTTCATCCGTGTAGATACGAGCCAATTTTTCGAATTTGTAATCTTCACGAATGGGGAGAAAGTGAGCTAATTTGGTCAATCGATCAATGATCGCCCAAATACTGTCATGACCAGACGAAGTACGAGGAAGCTTAGTAATAAAGTCCATTGCAATACTCTCCCATTTCCAGACAGGAATTTCTGGTTGTTCGAGCAAGCCAGAGGGATGTTGATGTTCAGCTTTAACCTTGGAACAAGTGAGACACTTCGAAACAAAGGTGGCGATATCTTTCTTCATTCCAGGCCACCAATAAGACATACGTATGTCGTGGTACATCTTATCAGCACCAGGGTGAATGTAATATCTTGATTTGTGTGTCTCCTTCATCATAAGTTCTTGAAGGTTATCACGAGTAGGAACCCAAACACGATCGAGATAGTATTGGATACCATTGGACTTGGTTATGAGACTTTCTTCAGCACCACATTGCATCTCATTATAGATGTTACCTTCATTAATAGATGCATATTGAGCTTCACGAATGTAGTTTCGAAGATCGTCGACGAGTTGGAAACAACGAACACTCTTGACATGAGTTTTACGACTAAGTGTGTCGGCCACGACATTCGCTTTACCTGGATGGTATCGAATTTCGCTGTCGTAGTCGTTTAACAACTCCACCCAGCGACATTGATGCATGTTCAGTTCCTTTTGGTTGAAGATGTGCAGAAGGCTCTTATGGTCGCTGAAGACCACACACTTAGTACCATAAAGGTAGTGTCACCATATCTTCAAGGAAAAAACAACTGCACCAAGTTCAAGTTTGTGCGTAGTGTAGTTTTTCTCATGTATTTTGAGTTGTCTTGACGCGTAGGCGATAACCTTATCCCATTTCATAGGGACGCAACCAAGACCTAGGTTTAAAGCATCGCACTACACGACGAAGTCGTCGTTACCATCAGGAAGAGCAAGGATAGGAGCATTGCAAAGCATGTTCTTGAGCGTTTGGAAAGACTCCTCTTGTTCAGGACCCCAAACAAAAGGTTTATCTTTTTGAGTCAAGGAAGTAAGAGGAACGTTGATTTTCGAGAAGTTTGAAATGAAACGATAATAATAACCATCTAGACCAAGGAACGGACGAATTTCAGACGGGGACTTAGGAGCAATCCAATTCTTCACAGCTTCAATCTTTGCAGGGTCAACGTGAATTCCAAGTTCGTTGATGGTGTGACCAAGAAATTGAACTTCTTTTAACCAAAATTCACACTTGGAGAATTTGGCGTAAAGACATTCAGCGGGTAAAAGCTGAAGGATAAGATGAAGTATTGCTCGTGCTCTTCTTGAGTCTTGGAAAAGATAAGGATATCGTCGATGAAGACGATCACGAAACGATCAAAATAAGCTTTGCACACATGGTTCATCAAGTCCGTGAAAACCGCAGGTGCATTGGTCAAACCAAAGGGCATGACCACGAACTCGTAATGACCATAACGTGTACGAAACGCGTTTTTGGGTATATTTTCTTCGAGGACTCGAAGTTAATGATAACTAGAACAAAGTTCAATCTTGGAAAAACAAGTCACGCCTTGTAATTGATCAAAGAGGTCTTCGATGCGAGGAAGAGGATATCAATTTTTTACTGTAAGCTTGTTGAGCTCACGATAGTCAATGCACATCCAAAATAATCCATCTTTCTTCTTGACAAATAGAACGGGAGCGCCCCAAGGAGAAATACTAGGGCATATAAAGTCTTTATCAAGAAGCTCTTGAAGTTGGCTCGAAATCTCTTGCATCTCCGAGGGTGCTAGACGATAGGGAGACTTAGGGACAGGTGTAGCGCAAGGCACTAAATCGATACGAAAATCGACAGGACAAGCAGGCGGAGGACCTAGGAGATCGTCAAGAAAAACATAAGGAAAGTCACAAACGACGGGAAGATCACTTATGCTTGAGCCGTTATCCTTCTTTTCCACAACGTGGGCAAGAAAGGCGAAAGCACCTTTGCGTAGTATTTATTCGCTTAAGTACATGACATAATCTTGAGGCCCTTAGAAGGTTTCTCGCCATAGACGTGTAAAGAATCACCATTAGGAAGAGGAAGATGAATAAACTTATCGAAGCAAACAACTTCAGCACGAACTTGCCTAAGCCAATCCATACCTACTATGATGTTAAAACTACCCATTTGCATAGGTATGAGGTCATTGGAAACGTATGATTGTTGAGGTTCAAAGAGCACTTAGAAAGAACGGAATCGACTTTGATGGATTTACCATTAGCGACTTCGACAACGAACAATTTAGGTAACTTAGAACGTCTACACTTAAGCATAGGCTCGATTTCAACGGATACAAAACTTTTATTCGTGCCAATAACAAATAAACAAGATGTATAGACATTGTTGACGAGAAACATACCGTTTATCACGTTGTTGGCATTTTATGCTTGTGCAGCGGTGATGACGAAGGTTCTGCCTCGAGCTTGCTGAGGCTGCTGCTGTTGCTGGTTGTTGTTGTTGGCGCGTTAAGGACAGACGTTTGCAAGGTGATTAAGATCGTCGCACTTGAAGCAGGCTCGAACAATAGCGGCCTGTGGTTGGGCTTGGTTAGGAGTAGGGTTCTGGGCTACAACTTCCTGGTTTTGATTGGCTGCTGGTTTATGACATTGGGTGGCAAAGTGCCAAACCGATTGAAGTTTGTGCACAAACGGCATGGTACGTTGGTTGGATGGTGGTAAAGACAAGTGTTACACTTGGGTTGAGTCCCAGTGTAGGCTTTGCGTTGTGGTTCAGGGTGAGGAGTTGTAGTGACTGATTGAAGTGGTTTAGGGTTTGGTGGAGTGACGACCGCACAATTTTGGCTTGAAGCCTTTCGTTTCTTGCCTTTGTTTTTCTTGGATTACTACGAGGGGGAGGGTTCAATGGTGGTGGTATCAGTTGTGGCTTCGTGCGCGCTCTTCGATTGAACCTTATTAGAAGTCCCACGAATAACACAGTTGTTGTTGAGTTGGGCAGCTAAACAAAAAGTGTCCTCGAGGGTTTTAGGTGAGGCTGACTCTATGAGGTTCATAAAGGAAGTGGGGAGGCAATTGATGTACTTTGTGATGGCTTTGTCAACAGAGTCAACTTGGCCAGGGCACAAGACGCTTAGCTGCTAAATTGGGCAGTGAGGCCAGCGTAATCATCCCCGATTTGCATCAGATTCCAGAATTCATCCTCTAGTTTCCGAAGTTCATGGGGAGGACAAAACTCATGCCTCATTAGCTTTTTCAAGTCAGCCCAGGGTAGGGAGTGGGCTACTTGATTCCCTCATGTGTTGCTCGAAAGTCCACCAATCAAGGGCTCTCGATCGAAACACTCCAGTTGCATTGAGGGTCCGAAGGTTGTCAGGATAACCACTTTGAAGGAAGGTCAGTTCAATGGCATCGAACCATTGAAGTAGCGCAGTTGCACCTTCTTTTCCAATGAAGGTGAGGGGTTTGCAAGCCATGAATTGTTTGAACAGAAACGTCGTCTTAGGTGTTTCCACCTTGGAATTGACGGGGGCATTGGGGGTTTCAGTAACAGGTTGAATTTTTCTCACGATGTCAGGGATAACCTTGGCCATTTGCTCGGCCATCTACTCAGCGATTTGTCCCATGAGGTCTTTCTTTGATATCGTATCCTTATTGTTGCTGTTAGAAGCCTTCTTTGAGTCAAGACTTGGATTTCTTGGCCATATGGGATAGGTTGTAGGGAGGCATCTAAAGAATCGAAAGAGGAATAAAGGACGAGACTTGATCATGACATAAAAATAATGTTTCTCATGTATAAGCATTTAGGTATTCATGTAACACATATGATTCACATAAATTGCATGGATTCAACAAGTATTCACAAAGTATAAACACGTATGATTGCATAAAAGAGTATAAATTTAGTTTGTTCGTGAGAATTATTATTATTTTTGATTGCGAGAGACGTGCGAATCGTGCATCGGTTTTGAAATGAACGAGGTAACAAGTATTAAAACACATAGAAATTGAGTTAACATAAAAGAGAGGCTCGATAAAACATGGGAGTGTTTCAGGTTTAGAAACTTCGGCAATTCCAAAGTGAATCGAAAGTCCTTTTGAATTAGCGAAACGTGCTTTGGCCTATAGGTCAGATACTCTTGTTGAGAAGCGATTAACGGTATCTTACCCTTCCAATTACTACACGTCCCTAATCGATTGAAAAATTGAAACTTTGGCAGGATTGAAAATCGAGGAATGGGACTAGTTTACAAGATGCAGGTTTCACCCTAACTTGACAACATCATACCTTAAACGTGGTTGGTACTCGTCGGGTCAAGAAGTTAATTCCGACACTTTGACGAGGGTCCACTAGAGTTTGAATTGGAAATTTACCATCAAGATGTGGATTTCACTCCTAACTTGATGGTGTAATTCCGTGCAAAATAACATAAGCGAATTGAGAGTCATTCCCAAATTGTGGGTTTCACGCCTATGTTGGTGAATTCGTCTCGTTTGTATGATACGAGTGTCTTAAAGTCTTCAAACATGTATTGTGTATATGTCTTAGGAAAGACATATTGTAATATTAAGACAAAAAGAAGAGATAGAAGTAAATAGGAAGAATTAACAAGTTAAACAAGTATCAAGAATGGTCAAGTATGGTACCAACTATAGACTAGGTCAAACATGACAATTCTACCTAATTCCCTATAGATAGGGCTCTGATACCAATATGTCACACCCAAACCGATGGCGGAAACATCAGAGTGAGACGAAATAGATTGTTCATTACACATAACACTATTTGTGACAATAATTAATTCAAAACCGATTTCATTTCATAACAAAGATTGTTAGGTACAACATGGAAATCAAAGTACAGCATTTGGAAATTCAAAATACAACTAGTTTAATCAAAATAAGATAACAAATCTAGCATTTCATTATGAGTTTCTAAAGTCGTCCCTACTAGATTTCATCATGATCATCATCATCAACCTACAACATGTTTTAAAGGATAGTTCAACACAAAATGCATTGGCGACTACACAAGTTTTAATGCATAGCATAAGATAAAAATGTTTAAACGAATCCACATGGCAAACTATGTTATCAAGATTAACGTAAATCTAGCATGTGAATAATCAAGTCAAACCAAGGTTTAACGCAATGTTTAAAGACTTAACATGACCTCATGTTCACGGGCGGTGCGTTAGTCCTATAGTGCTATACATGTTAAGGGTAGGCTCGTACAAAGTTAATGACAAGTTTAATCACAAAACGAATGAACCTAGATTAACGAATCAAGTATAACGTATGCATGCATATATTGGATTATTTGTGCATTTAAATAAAGTATAAGTGTTCGTGATTTTAATAAGCTAAACATATTGCACCCAAAATGTGTAAAATGAAAAAAATGGTTGTTCGGGTGTACTTACAGTTTTGTAAAGCTTTCCTTTAAATCTCGTGAAGAGTTGTAAGTTGGAGAATGGAACACCGAAGTCACCCTACAATAGTAAACGAAGATGTGTGAGTAACGGATTTAAGATGGAACATTCGGATTTGGAATTTAAAGTAAAAAAGTATGTATTCACAAAAGTATTATCTAGTTCTAAGTACTCGACTATGACGCTAAGTTATGTGTGATTTCATGGGTCCTACTCTGCCCATTAGAATCAATAACGAGAGTCTTAGATCGCAGATAGGATAGCCGAAGTTTATGACGAATAATCATGGCTTGTTTATCATCACAAATCCATCCATGTTTATATATATATATATATATATATATAGGTATAATATTAACCTAAAACTAAGTCCATCATAGATTATCATATAAGTCAAGCATGGAGGATTAACCTCTTGTATGATTCAACACTACACAAACCATCACAAGGATGATTCAGAGGGTCATGAATAAGAATAAATAAATCTAACTAATACAAGCTCAAGTGACCAAGTAAATCCTAACCTGGGTGAACCACCACGACATGGAAAAAGTTAACTAAGTGTCGGAGGCTAGGCGGGGTTATGTTACTTTGATACTAGGAAGTCACTTGAGTGTTCATACACATAGTTCACAAGTGAAGGAGTGGAACTAGATTGGAAAGCCCAAGCTCCCATGGTTCACACTTCACAAGTCACAAGTTCATCATATGGAAGATGATGAATCATGCTTGTTTTCAACACTTGGATTAGGATATGTATGAACTGAAAAGTAAAGATTTTTGAACTCATAACTTGGTGAAAATTACCTCAACACAAACCCACAACTATAGACTAAGTTGTGAGCTTGGTGGGTATAAGATTCCACCAAGTTTTAACAAGGAATATGAAGTTACATAAAGATGAAACAAAAAAGAAAATAAAGTTCACTTTGGACCTCAAATATGGTGAAGTTTCACCTTAGTTTGCCATGGAAAACTTGTGAAAACCTTCCTAGAGGTTATGCAAGTGAAATGGAAGAAGAAACAATCAAGATTGAAGAAGGAAGTTAGTTAGAACTCACTTTTTATAAGCTTGAACTTTTTGCTCAACTTCAGAATTTTTAGAGAGTTTTAGAGAGTATTTTGGAGTGTTTGGGAGGTTTTTAAAGTGAAAATGAGAGTGAGAATGAGTGTATTTATAGTGGGGGATTAGGGTTGGGTGTTAGAATTAAATTAAAGCAAGTTAGGTGGGTGTTGGAGAACCAAAAATGACCAATGCGCAACCAACATTTAGCTGGCTACGGATCAAAATAAGCCGCGCGTCGCGGGGGTCGTTGGGACCTGGTGAGCGTGTCGCGGCCGGTCTCAGCCGTAGACTTTTCAAGTTTGTCACTTATGGCCCCTTATGTTTGATACAATGGATGTATTAATGTTTAATTTGAATATAGAACATGTGATTAAGTATGTAAAGCATAACAAGGGATAGGTTATGTATTATAAACATAAAATTAAGTATTTGTATGTAAAAAACGTTTAAAGTTACATGCTCATGTGGTAAGCATGTTTTACGAGAACCACGAATACGCATCAAGTATGTATTTGAAATAAATATATAAACAAGTATGAATAAACAACGTATAATTCATATAAAATGACAAATTTTATTACCATCAAGGTCTCTGGTTACAATGATTCGGAACGAAATACGATTACAAGAGATTACAAGTTTCCGAAAATAGAAATACCGGACAAGTTTTCTAATTAAGGAAAGTTACAAAAGCAAGACGTTATATTACAATTACCAATAGACTTGCTCTATGCACGTTACGTTAGCAAAAATAATGTTGAAAAAACTAATTCTAGGTACTATAGTTTTTAAATAAGTTGATTGTAAACAATCAATGTTAGTAGATATAATTAATCCTTTATATTAATTACAAACATTCCTATTCAATCTAAGCTTTCTATCCAAAAAATAAAGGAATATAAAATTCCCTTGATAAAATATTTTTCGATTTCAATTTCATTTGTAATAAACCAACCACAATTTTTAAAGAAATTATTTACCATTCCAATTTCAATCTCACTAAATTTCATATACCAAACCAGATTAATAATTATCACTTTAAGGTTTCACTTGTGAAAATTAAGCTAAAAAAGCCGTATCTCTCCCTAATGGGAGATCTTAATGTTTAAGGGGAGTGTATTTCTCTTAAAAATATAGAAAATGTATTTCTCCTAAATGTATTTCTCTTAAAAAATACAGGAAATGTATTTTTTTAGGAATATGTTATAAAAAAACATTTGGTATCATTAGGGGTGTTAAAATTCGGATATCCGATTTTAGAATATCCGAAATTTTCGGATACTAGATTTCACTATCCAAATCCGTATCTGAAATTTCGGATATCCGATATCCAATCGGATAGTGAATCGGATATCTGAATATCATTTTTTTATTATTTTTAATATTCAGAACCGGGTATTTCGGATAGTTTCGGATATCCGAATATAAATTTTCGGATATTTCAGATATTTTTCGGGTATTTCAGATATTTTTCGAGTATTTCGAATATTTTTTGGATACTTCGGATATCCGAAATATCCGAAAATTTTTAAAATCACTATCCGAATTTGAAAATTCGGATATCTGATATTTCGGATTCGAATATCTGATAATTCGAATCGGATTTTCGGATTCGGGTAGTTTTAAACACCCCTAGGTATCATCAATAAGGTGTTGTTTGTTTTTGCAGACATAAATTGTTTGCAAGCTGATTTCATCTGTTTTCATGTCTGTAACTGAAGATCTGGTCTGAAGCTCTGCAAGCTGAAATATAAGACTGTTTGTTTTTATAAGTTGATACTGGTTGCATAAACTGAAAATATGTAATTGTCAAACTTATCTCACTAGATAGAAGTCATTTAACATTCAAGTTACATAAAAAATATGAAATTAGCATCATTAGAAGTAAACCCCAATAACTACAAACTGAAACTAGTATCATCAATATGAAATTACATTACAGTAATACTAATAATGAAAAGCCAATTGAAGAAAAAAGAAGCATTACCGCCACGATCAAGTAGAAGAAAAAGGGAAAGACCACCAGCAGGCTCTGATTTCAAAGACGAATCAAAGGTTTCACACGCTTTCTGGTTCGATTTTGGGTACCCAACATAACCAGATAATGTTCCACCATATTGAGGGACACCAAAATTCCCAATTGCACATTCATATGTTCCTTTCAAATTATAAGGTGATGACACCCTCAAGATGTTCTTTTCCACCACAAATCTACCCAAACATGACCCACACATGAACATAAACCAAACCAAAACCAAAACCAAAACTATAAACCCTACTTTCATCATTACTCACTTTCAATGATGATCCTGAAATTAGGAAATCGGGGGAGTATATATGTACCTGGTCGGAGGAGAAGAGGGAGGTCGCTGAAAAACTGGTCGGAGGAGGAGGAGGAGCGGCGGCGTCTGGGAGGGGCGATGTGGGAGGGGCTGATGTTTTAAATGTATATGAGGGAGGAGTATATTAGGGTTTTTTGTGGAGATGTTTTAAGAACGGGGTCCATAGCTTATTTTTTAATATGAAAAAAGTTGAGTTCGGATCTGTTTAAAAAAACAGTCTTCAAAAATAACGTCTGCACGCCTACGGACATCAGCTCTGTTTTGGTCAAAAATCACAACAAGGATAATGTAACCAAATCTGATTTTTGTGAGGTTGAGTGCTTAGTATGATGAAATAATATGGAATGAAATTAACGATGAACACCGAGATTTATACGAGGAAACATCCCTTGATCAATTAATGATCTCCGGCATAAAACACCTCGGGTGATGGAAAACTACCGATCACCAAGTACACAAACAATAATAATGATCCTTATACAACTTCGGAAGACAACGAGCTCAATACAATGATTTGTTAAAGAGTGTGTTTTTTACGATTGAGTATCAGAGTGTTATGTGTCTTTGTGTGTTGTATTCGACTACCACTTAAAAATGAGCTCGTTTTCCCCTTTAAAGATAGAAAATATCACGTAACTAACTATCCGAAAAATATGCAAGTCACCCATGTTCTCCAAAACGGTTATTTTTCATCAAGCACGTGCTCTATATGAAGCATATTCGACGAGATTCCAGCAAAGACTAAGTCCATGTCATCCATTACCTTTGTATAAGCATTAAAAATGTGACAATTGTTAGAAATCATAAGTAATGTTAAGGATCCTTGATCCTCCGAGTTCTTGCACCATCCGCTAAGGATAAGTGATCCAGGCTACGCTTCAGGATACATGATCCATAACTATATAAAATCTATGCCCTAACAATTTCCCCCAATATGGCAATTGTGATAAGGATTCACATCTGTCATATTTCCGTTACAAGCGGACTATGTTGGTGCACGAATGTCTAAAGCCTACGTCTTAGTCTTAGTTGATCAATGTATAGGGTCTAGATGTGTTAAATATGTATTATATAGGGGATTATATGAAAATTTGGAGTTGTAATGTTGATATTTCGCTTATATGGACATGTGCCATAAAAGCGAAATCACCAACTTGATGGTTTCGCTCATATGGACATGCCATATAAGCGAAACCTCATTCCCTATAAATAGTGGAGTTGTTTTCTCATTTGTAACTTTGATGTCAAGTGTGTAGCCGAACTGCTGCCCGTATATTTCGTGAAGATTGAATGAGAAAACCAGTTTAAAGTGAATTCCTTCTGTTTCTACACCTTTCTTGTTTTGATTCATGCCGATTTTGTATTTCCGCTGCATTTTCGGTAGTTGCTAGCTCGAATTGACTCACACGACTGTCAAATACGGTCCTACAATTGGTATCAGAGCCAGTTGTGAGCTAGTTGACCCGAATCAAAGCCTTTTTCAAGTACATTTTGAGTTTCTGGACTTTCCGACGGACAAAATGGACTGAGATTTGAGTATATTGTGTAAAACTGGTTAATAACAAACCCTTGAGATTATCAGAACTAAAATCGGTTTAAAAGTGATCCAAAATGGTTCGTGAATAGGTTCCGCTTTTGTGTCATCTTGAGAGGTTTCGCTTTTATGGCATTAGAAACCAGAGGTTTCGCTCGTGTAGTTTCGCTCATAGTGACATTTCAGGGGTTCCGCTCATACGAACTATCATATTTCGCTCATAGGTCATAACCTGGGTTTCGCTCATACGAACATGTGGTTTCGCTTATATGTGCATTTAGTGGTTTCGCTTATATGTGCATTTAGTGGTTTCGCTTATATGTGCATTTAGTGGTTTCGCTTATTAGTCATTCTTGTGGTTTCGCTTATAAGGTCATGTTCTGATTTCGCTCATTTGGTCATGGTTTGATTTCGCTTATTAGGACATTACTTGGTTTCGCTTTTGTGACCAACTAAGTGTTTTCGCTTATACATACACGTAGAATCTGTTTTAGCTTATATGACCTGTGTTTGAGTAAAAATCATGTTTTGAGCGTTTAGTCTATTTCGTACATGATCGAGTGTTAGAAACTCAGTCTGTGTTAAAATTTTTTATAAAATCAATCTGTTAATCAAAAGGTTAAACATTTTTTAAAAATTTGTCACTAAAATGGAAAACCAAGATTTTTACAACTTCTTCGCGGGCAGTGGTATGGTAGCAGGACAAACATCGGGTAGTCTTATGCAAAACGTCAACATGGAGAATGAATTGGGAACGATGCAAAAGCCTCCCAAGCTTATGAACATAGATGAATACTCAGGATGGTCAAGTAGATTTAAGAACTGGGTTCAGGCTAACCACTTTGAATGTTGGATGAAGATAGAGTCAAAGTATGTTCCACCGGTTGATGGGAGAGGTCAGGAAAAGGGTATTAGAAGTCTGACAGAGTCAAAACAAAATGATTTCAAAGCTGAGAAAAAGATGATTAGTATCCTTCAGCAGGCTATCAAAGAAGACATTTTAGTGTTATTACAACATGAAGATAATGCTCAATCTATGTGGGATGCATTGAAATTGAAGTTTCAAGGTAGTGTGTCAATGGTCAAGAATAAAAAGGCTTTATTAAAGAAGGAATTTGATATTTTTACCAGCATGAAGGGTGAAACAACAAAGCAACTGCTCGATAGATATTGTCATTTAGTACTTGAAATGAAGAGATTAGAAATTGTAAAGAACAATGAAGAATTGATTGATAAGTTGTCCGATGCATTACCTTATGAAGAGTGGGGCACTTATCTGATGATGTTGAAAAATAATTCAGATTTTGCGAATCTGAATCTTTGTGCATTCATAGAAAAGATTGAAGCTCAAGAGTTGGAGTTGCAAAAAATTAGAAAGATGAACTCAATGAATGTTCAACAAGATGTATCTTTGTATTATAAAGGCAATCCTTCAGTTTCAACTAATCAAAGCCCAAAAATACAGACAGGGTTCATTGTTGATATCTCTTCAAGTGTTTCTTCAAACACTCCTCAATCCGGCAATTTTTCACCATTCGCGAACTTTGAACCAAATGTCAAAGCTCAGGAATAGCCTTCACCTCAAAGCTCATCAGGATCAAATTATCAGGCGTACGTTTCTGGGGTTCAGTGCAACATTGCGGTAAACATAAAGAATGGAAACGAGATGACGGAAAAAGCCGCAAAACAGCACATAGCAATGCTTGCTTCCGTTCTTGAGGCTTATGAGGGCTTAGTAGCAGGAAGAATCGGTAATCCTGACATGACGAAGGAGGATTACGACCAAATCGATCCCGAAGAAGTTGAACTAATTGACATCAAATGGGGCATGGCTAGTCTGGTGAGGAGAGCACAGCGCTTCATGGAAATCACTGGCAGAAACAGCCTTTCTGGACCTGATCAGAAGTTAGGGTTCGATAAGTCGAAAGTTACGTGTTTTAAATGTAAAGAACGTGGTCACTTCAAACGAGAATGTCCCAACCGTGAAGTAAACAATCATCAAAACCCGTTCACCAATGATTACTACAGGCAAGCGATTTATCACCGACTAAATCAACAGCCAACTGTTCAAAGGCCACAAATTGAGAATAAACCGGAAAAAGCGCTGATCGTGAATCAAGATGATGAGAAGTTAGCTGCAGGTTTCAGCTGGGATAAATATATCCCCGGTAGCGATGGACAGGCAATGATGGCTGAAGTTGTTGAAATCTCTGAGATGGTGTCTGAATCAGAAACAGTTACTTAAGATGTTTCTGTGGTTGTTGAAGATGTTTCTGTGGATAATGAGGTTGACATCAAGGAGTTAGATGCAGAAGTTCATTATTCTCAATCTGAGCAAGAGGTATTAGCCAGTTCTTTGAGATCTATCATGCCTCCTAAAATTTTTGAATCTTTTGCAGGTTTCTTTGAAGAACCAAGGACCGGATTGTGTCCAAGATATGAGGAGAAGAAAGAATTTGTTGAAGAAATGATCGATGTGACAAAGGAAATGACTGAAGACACTTTGAAAGAAATTGTTGACAAGGCTCTCATGGCGAAACTGAGAGAGGTCGACACAAAACTTGTGAAACCAGAGTCTGTCGGTACCGAGTCAGTTCAAAAGGAGTCAGATAAGGAGTCGGGAATTGAGGAGACCAAAACTAAGAAAGTGTCTGAGTCAGAGTCCAAAGATGTCGGTAAACAGGAAGTGAAAACTGCTCATGAAGCAGAAATTGTTGAGAAAGTGAATTCAATATCTAAAACACCATGCCAAAAGTGTTTACAACCGTGCATGGAGTGTCTTGAAAAAGACACTAAGTTTCAGGAATTGAAAGAACATGCTGACATGTTAAAATTTGATCTAGGACAAGTCAAAGAAGCATATGATACACTAGCCAGATCAGTTAAAATGATTAAAGAAGAAAGTGTCGAAAATGATAAAGCCACAAAACTAGCAAAAGCAACACTTTTTGATAAACAAGTGGAAGTTAATTTTCATATTGACACAATCGCATCATTAAAGAAAGAATTGGAATTGGCTAAAATTGAAAATGATCGAATTGATAAAAAATTGATGAGTTATGTGGCTTCATCATATATCCTTGAACAGATTGTTCCACAGCAGCCACATGCTGATCCAATCTTTAAGAGCGTTCCACCCCCAATGTGGAATCATTATACTCAAAAGTATCCAGATGGGGTGGAAGCTGCTTTGAATCTCAAATTGAGATCAATTGAGGATGAATTGCCTGAGAGAATTGATGTTACATTCTCTGCATCCGACACAGACAACGAGTCACAGGTCATCAAGACTGTTGTCGATCAGGTGTTAGATGAAGAGAGTGATAACTCTGAGGTTGAAGTTATGAAATCTCATTCTGAGAAGTCTGTTACTGATTCTGAAGATGAGGATAATTTTTTAGATCATTTCATACCGAAATCAGACAAGAGTACGAATGATGATCCGATTATAGTGGTTTACACTATGATTGGAACTGACAAGCTTTATTCTGATTTTGAGTATCCTCTTCAGAATGTTAAGACTGAAAATGTTGAGAAAGTTTTCAAATTGGTTGAAATGGACATTAATGTGATAAACAACAAAGAATTTTTTTCGAAACCTAAAAAGTCATTTGTTACATCATGTGTCAACAATTCAGGTAAAAAGGAATGGGAAGGTAATGGTAACAAGAAAAATGGTAACAACTTTAAAAACAAAGGAATTGGTTTTGAGAAAAAGATGGCTAAGAAGGTTGTCAAGCCAAAAGATAAAATGAATGATGTTTTTGTTGTTGGACCAAGTGTGGATGATGAGAAGGAATACATTTTTAGTCAAAAAGCAGTTGACGATTTCAATGCGGCTAAGAAACTGAAAGAAGAGTCATTCAAGTCAACTTTTGTCAAGTATGACAATAGAGTTTGTTATCGCTGCAATGAAATCGGGCACATGGAAAAACAATGTAAGAAAGTTTTTGAAAAACCTGTCATTAAACCTGTTGTTCAAAAACCTCGACCTAAGTCACAAGTTGACAAAGAGGGTAAAAAACAAATGGTTTCACCAATCCGCATCTTGAAAAGAGGTGAATCATTGAAGTTGGAAGATAATCCGAAATCGACATTCGAAATTGGCGAATCTTCAAAGTCACAAAAGACTTCAAAGATTTATCCAAAAACAAAAATTTTTGAAACTCAATCATGGGTAGTTAAACCAAAACAATCAGTTGAGGTGAAGAAAATGGAAAATGAGTTAAAGTTTGATTCAAAAGTCTTTAATCCCAATGTTCTGAATATTTTTGGAAAAATGGTTGACAGAAAAGTCAAAGGGGTAAAGGAATTTTATGAATCAAAAGTGGTTGCAAATGATAATCATGAATTTGAATTTGAGCTTGATAAGTTTCTTGCAGAATTTTCTCCAATCACAAATGGAGTAAAATCAAAAGTAAAAACTGATGTTTCGAATGTCACGTTTAACTTTCCTAAGACTGATGAGAAGTGTGATATAATGTAATGTTTGGGAGTGTTTCAGAAGTTAAGAAGCCATGGACTTCATTGTTTGAATAATTTGATGTGATGTTTGCAGGGGCTGCCCAAGTCTATACTGTCAAAGTGGATTATGGATAGTGGCTCTTCAAGGCATATGACTGGGACGCTTGCTTTGCTAGATGATGTCAAATCCATAAACGAAAGCTATGTTGGATTTGCCGGGAACCAAGGTGGAAGGATTGTTGGTCAAGGAACGCTGTCAAATGGCGTGATTTCATTCGACGAAGTGAGCTACATAGTAGAATTAACAAACAATTTACTCAGTATTTCACAAATCTGTGATAAAGAGTTTAGTGTACATTTTACAAAAACTGAATGTGTGGTTTTGAAACCAGGGTTTAAAATCCCTGATGAGATGGTGCTGTTGCGGCTCCGCGGGAGAATGATCTTTATTATCTAGATATGAGAGTCGCAACGCCAACATCCCATCAGAAACAGTGTTTTGTGTCAAAAACTAAAGCGACAGAAAAGGATTCGATTATGTGGCATCGTAAGATGGGCCACATTCTGTTCGCAAAATGAACTTTTTGGTACACAATGACTTAGTTGATGGTGTTAATCTAAAGAATTTTCACTTAAATGATGATTGTATAGCGTGCAAGAAAGGAAAGCAAACTCGGAAGTCACACCCATTGAAGATGATGAATACGATCAGGTTACCTCTTGAGAGATTGCACATGGATCTCTTCGGGCCTGTCAACGTAAAGAGCATCAGCGGAGACTTATATTGCTTGGTGGTGACTGATGACTTTACGAGATTTTCTTGGGTAGTGTGCTTGGAACGAAAAGATCAAACTTTTGAGTCTTTGATGGTGCTTTTCAAGAAAATGGAAACGGTGTATAAATTGCCAATCCGGAGGATTCGGAGTGACAACGGAACGAAATTCAAGAACAACAAGATGTACGAGTTCTGCAACGAGAAGGGAATTCTTCATGAATTCAGTGCGCCGTATACACCACAGCAAAACGGCGTAGCTGAACGAAAGAATTGGACCCTAATAGAAACAGCCCGTACAATGTTAGCCGATTCCAAGCTTCCAATTTTTTTCTGGAGTGAAGCAGTATCAGCAGCTTGTTACACATTGAATAGAGTTCTCACTGTCAAGAAGTATAAAAAGACTTGCTTTGAGCTGTTGCACCGTTATAAGCCTAATCTTGAGTTTTTGGAGCCATTTGGGTCTCCTTGCACTTTTATTGATGAAAACGGTAAATTTGGCGCTAAATCTAATGAGGGTTTCTTTGTAGGTTATGCTAGCCCACTCAAGAGAGTGTTCGTACCATGCCTGGGTAAGGTGATTCAAGTCCAACACGTGGATTGTCAGAAACACACTCCATCACCACAACTTCCCGGACAAAGATTCCTGTTCGACTACGATAAGCTCTGGGAGTCGTTTCATCTGCCGGTCGAGCCGAGTGAGGAGGAACTAGCTCTTATGTACCTGTATCAGCAAAATGTGTCACAGGAACAAGTATCTAGACCGCTAGAAGTTTCTCAACCCACCGTGGGTACTCACGATGATGAAGCAGGACCAAGTGGAACAGCTCATGAACCACCAGAGGAACCAGCTCCACCGTTTGACGAATCTGACGACTCAGAAGCGGAACCCGCTCCAACTTTTGACGAGGATCCAACGGAAGCTGAGGATCAAACCGTTGATCTTGACATATCGAGCTTGGAATCGGAAGTTAATGTGCCTGATAATGCTATGCCACGGACGTTGTCTTATCATCCCTCAGAACAGATTATTGGCGACCTGCAAAGTGGTGTTAAAACCCGATATCAAATAGATCGAGCTCTTACATGTTTCTATTCATCTATTGCTGATATGCAGAAAGAAGTCTCATTAAAATGTTTTATTTCGCAGATAGAGCCTAGAACCTACAAAGAGGCATTGACTGAGGATAGCTGGGTGAATGCAACGCAGGAGGAGCTGCAACAGTTCGAAAAATTGGGCGTCTGGAGACTTGTCGATCTGCCTAAGAATCAAAAGCTAATCAAGACGAAATGGGTTTTTAAATGTAAGCGTGATGACAGAGGTGTTGTAGTGAGAAACAAAGCGCGACTTGTGGTTCAAGGTTTCAGTCAACAGGAAGGAATAGATTATGATGAAGTTTACGCACCAGTTGCCAGACTTGAGGCAATTCGGATTTTTCTAGCCTTCGCGTCATGGAAAGATTTTAAAGTATATCAACTTGACGTCAAATCTACCTTCCTTTACGGAACTATCAGAGAAGAAGTGTATGTGGGGCAACCGCCGGTGTTCACAGATCCACTGCACAAAAACAAGGTGTATCTACTGGACAAAGCGTTATACGGACTTCACCAGGCCCCGAGAGCCTGGTACGAGACGCTTTCGACATATTTGCTGGACAACGGATTCACAAGAGGGACAGTAGACAGCACTTTGTTTACCAAGGAAGAGGCAGGCCACTTGTTGATTGTGCAGATATATGTTGACGATATTATTTTTGGATCCACCAATGACGACTTGTGCAAAGAATTTGAAAAAGTGATGAAGAAAAAGTTCGAGATGAGCTCAATGGGGGAGATGAAGTTCTTTCTCGGGCTACAGGTGGAACAAATGCCCGACGGAATATTCATTCACCAAACGAAGTATGTGAAGGATGTGCTCGACAAGTTTGACATGACAGATTGCAGTCCTGCATCCACCCCCCTTGCACAGAATCATGGAATTTGTCCAGACGAGAATGGTGTGAAGATGGACGAGACATTATACCGATCTATCATTGGCTCTCTAATGTATCTCACGGCTTCACGTCCAGACATCATGTACCCGACGTGCCTCTGTGCCAGATATCAGTCAAATCCAAAGCAGTCACACCTGACCATTGTGAAACGTATCCTACGGTATTTGAAAGGCTGCCCAAGCATCGGCTTGTGGTATCCTCGATCGGGTGACTTTAATTTATCTGGTTTTGCTGATTCTGATTTTGGGAGCTGCAAGCAAAACGCAAAGTCCACCACTGCTGGGTGTCAGTTCTTCGGAACTCGACTCGTTACCTGGCAGTGTAAGAAACAAACCCCAGTAGCGCTCTCTACATGCGAGGCTGAATACGTTTCAGCCTCCAGCTGTTGCTCGCAGATCCTTTGGATCCAACAGCAGATGCGAGACTTCAGTTTGCAGTTCTTAGATACTCCTATCTACGTGGACAATGAAGCAGCTATTAACATTACTAAAAATCCGGTTCACCATTCAAAAACAAAACACATTGAGATCCGTCACCACTTTATCCGTTATTGTCACGAGAAAAAGTTAATTCGGATTGAACACTTGCACACCGATGATCAGAAAGCGTATTTCTATACTAAACCATTTGACAAAAAGAGATTTTATTATCTTTTAAAATTGAACGGGATGCAAAATCTGCAATCTGGGAGGGTTATTGAATGTGAAGCCGAGTTGGGCGGTGATCTGACGTGAACCTTTGTCGTGTTGTCAATTTTGTTTGTACAGTTTATTTTCTGCTTTTAGATAAAAACAAAAACACAAAAATATGTTTTTCTTTTTAGGGGGAGAAAGTTTGCAGAAAAATACAAAAACATGATAAAAACTACAAAAACCAAAAACATTTGAAAAAGTAAAAAATGAGTTTGTGTATAATAGGGGAAATGATAGTACATCAGCTAGACGGATACAGTACGCTAAAGAATTGGAATGTATAAAATGCAATTAAGCAGTCTCGCTAAAGATGTGCCGATAGGTTTTCATAAAATCAGTAAATCAGTTTGGGATATAAACATAAAATTTACTTGCGTCTACGTGGGGAACACCTCCAGGATATATAGGTAATCCCTGAAATCCTGTTTGAAGGGTCCCGTATTCTGAGATACTAGGTCTTTATGCTTAGTGATATCTGGGGTATTATCCCGGGACTTCTGATTTTGCGGAAGCAATGGCCTAGTCCCCGGATAATACTTTACGCTGCTTTGAAATATAAGCCTCCCCTCAGCATAAAAAATGATAACACATTGCAAAATGGTTAATCATGTGCTGTTGAAAAGAAGATCCCCAAAGGGGACCCACCAAAAGTCGAAGCCGTCATCTCTCTGCGTATCGAAAGATCGACCTGAGCTCTCACGGCCCTCGCAATTAACCCCTTACAGATATCATCTAGGTATACTCACCTGTAAGACTGAATACTGAGGTCTGGATATGGGAGTATATACTGAGGTGGGACACATGTAGATGTTTAAGTCCTAAAACACTAATTCTGTATCCCGAGCAGATTGAAAGTTTTGTGAGAATTTAAGAGGATCACTATATCGGCAATCTACGTGAATTGTTTAATGCTTAAAATGAAATAACAGCTTAACAATGCTTGTGTCTAGTCGGCAGCTGATATGATCCCCTAACACGCTCACAAAAAGATTGTGTGTACAGTTTTCAGTTTATCCAGTTAAAAATCCAAAAAGATTTTTGTTTCTCATTTTATTTTCGACAAATGACATTCGGAATCGGACGCTCAAAGCTTAGTGCAGATCATGTTAGTGTATAATGAGGGCTGGGTAAGCTGGTGATGCAGAACAATGATTGGTACAGTGTTTGATGGTTAAAAAGTGTTTGAAAGTTCAAAACGTTCAAAAGTTCATTCACTTGAACTATTTTCAGAATGAAATAAATGTGTACTTCATAATTCGGTCATCCAAGGTCATTAACTTGGACTTGGTAGGCCAAGCAGTTGACCAAGGTCATTAACTTGGACTTGGTTAACTGGGTGTGACGGTGTTTGATCTGAAAAGTGTCAAAATGTAAATTTTTTGAAAAACAGTATCTTGATTTTGATCAAGTGTTACTAAACAATAATTTTGAAAATTAAAAGGTTTAAAATTTGATTGTAAAGTGTTAAGTTTAGTTGTTTGGATTCTTTATATTGTCAAATCTTTACAGGATTGTGAAAGAACTAGATCATCAATTCTGAACATTTAAAATGTTTATTCTTATAAATGTTTGAGGTTTGCAGGTGAAAGTTCCAGATTAAGATCCCGATAGCAGAGTCTTAGGGGGAGTCTGAAAGCGAGCTTGATGCAAAAGGAAGCTTGTTGCTGGTAATCCAGATGTCGATTCCAAAAGCACAGAAGATTGATGAAAGGGGGAGCATGCGAAAGAGAAAGAGAAGCTTAGGAAGTTGCTGAAGAAGCCTAAGTCTAGAGAAGGAAATTTCAAGTCACTCCGAAGACCCAAAAATAAGACTAAAGACTCCGGCTGTATCCAAGGGGGAGTTTGTTGTGCACGAATGTCTAAAGCCTACGTCTTAGTCTTAGTTGATCAATGTATAGGGTCTAGATGTGTTAAATATGTATTATATAGGGGATTATATGAAAATTTGGAGTTGTAATGTTGATATTTCGCTTATATGGACATGTGCCATAAAAGCGAAATCACCAACTTGATGGTTTCGCTCATATGGACATGCCATATAAGCGAAACCTCATTCCCTATAAATAGTGGAGTTGTTTTCTCATTTGTAACTTTGATGTCAAGTGTGTAGCCGAACTGCTGCCCGTATATTTCGTGAAGATTGAATGAGAAAACCAGTTTAAAGTGAATTCCTTCTGTTTCTACACCTTTCTTGTTTTGATTCATGCCGATTTTGTATTTCCGCTGCATTTTTGGTAGTTGCTAGCTCGAATTGACTCACACGACTGTCAAATACGGTCCTACAGACTAGCCGTTGCTGCTGGTAACTAGTCGTTACACTGCCTATCGTTACTGATAAGACCTGTTATAATCATCATTGCAAAATATAGAGTTAAAGATAACTCTCTTTTCTTAGAAGATCAAAAAATCTTTCTGTTTGTGGAGGATGAAGCCGTTTACACCCTTCGTTCTTAACCTTCCTGCACTTAAAACAATTAGTACACCCTGCATCAACCTGAGTGGATGGGCCACGAATTGCTGGCAAAGCTCGGGTTGAGCATATTAGTAACCTTTCGGGGTATAAAATATAAACTTTTGGCTATATTTGGTGTTGTTCATTTGTTTGGTAAAGTTTACTTGATGTGCTTGTGTTTCCATATTCAAATAGATTGTTTGTGAAAAATCATAAGTTTGACCTTATAAGAATTTAGAAAAATTCATGTTGCTAAAAATTTACCAATTCTTGTATAATAATCTTAGATAAAATCCGATTAGGTACAAGTAGATAAGTCACATACCCTTAATTGCAAGGTTCAGGGCGAAGTCAATAAGATAAATAAGTAGGAGAATAAAGCATACCAGAAAATCCAAGTTAGGATCTTATATCCTTAGGTACAAGTAGATAAGTCACATACTCTTAATTGTAAGGTTCAGGGCGAAGTCAATAAGATAAATAAGTATGAGAATAATGCATACCAGAAAATCCAAGTTAGGATCTTATATCCTTAGGAACTACCTTTGCATAAACAAACTAGTCACCGTCAGATAAACTTTAAGGATCCAGGATCCTTTTTGAATCAACTTGTGAATCTTCAAAGCACCAAAACCTGTTGCAATCAACTTGGGACTAAGCCAAACAACTGGGAATGAACCCATAATAACTAGGGACAAGTCCACATAAACTGGGGACAATCCCAAACAAACTGGGGACAAGCCCAAATAACTGGGGACACGCCCAAATAAACTGGGGACAAGCCCAAATAACTGGGGACATGCCCAAATAACCAGGGTCAAGCCCAAATAAACTTGTGTAAACTGGAGTATGGCCCAAATTGGCACCTATCCCAACGTGAGCGACATGAAAATGCCGAAACCTTAGTGTTTTTGTCAAAAATTACCTAAGCAATTTAGTGATCAAATTAGTTTTGTGAGGTAGTGTGCTAACAATGTGTATTGAAAATATGTTGGTTTGGTTGGTTGCAAAAACTGTTTCAGGATATAGCTTAGGATACCGAGCTATATCAGTAATCAAACAATGAGCTTAAAAGTAAAGGATGACGCGAGATGTATGAGGAAAGCCCTTGATCAATCTGGATCGCCGGCACAAAACCTCAGGAGCTAACAATCGCAGCTGCCTTGTTCTTCTTATTACTTTAAACTTCAGGATACAGTGCAGGATATGATACGGATCAACTAAGTGTTACAATGAGATTCGAGTACAAGTGTAAGTGTTTGTGAGTGATTGTAGCTAGTAGAGAGCAGAAGTGTACGTAAAAAATTGTATCTACCTATTGATCCGATCATTCCTTTATATAGCAAAAGAAATAAAAAACTATCCTAAAAATGAGGGATGCTTCGAATATTCCCCTTTGAACGTTGGAGACCCCTTCTTTGCGGCTTCAACGTTCTCTTCTCAACCACTTAGCCCGAGTCTTCAGGAGAAGCAGTCTTCTTAACCGTTATAAGCATGCCTTACTAATCTGCACGTGAATAATTAGTTATTACCATGATACTGCATCAGGATGTTACCAATATCCTGATCTGGTATCCTGGTCACAAGCATAAGTATTACAGTCAGAATATAATTCAGGATATATGTTCAGAAAACTACCCACAACAATTGTCCCCAAAATATATCTGTTGGAATCCCAAATTCAAACGGATATATTTTAAATCTTATCTCTTAGATCGAGGAAATTAAGTTGATAAGACGGTTGAAATGACAAGCTGCAACTCCCCATGTGAATTTTACTGAATACCCCCTATTTTCAGCGTATATCTACTCGAGTTTCCTACATAATGATCACAAATACTCTGAGCATTATTCAGGTATTCCTCTTCTCTTTTTTCTCTGTTTTCTTTGCAAAGGTTTCGCACTTCACCATGGCCAACCGGACTAGATCCCAAACGGCAGACTCTGTTCCTACCTTCCATGAACAGAACCTCCTAAAAGAACCCACAAAGGAGGTGTGTTCATTTGATAATGCTAATATTGCAGCCCTACAAACTTCCGTTGCCTTCCCCGCCGGAGCGGTTATTCGTCCATTCGACCGAGAGGTCCGATCGGACTTTTATTCCAACGAGTGGGTATGCTTCTTGGCTTACCCTTTCTCAATAGGGCTCCGATATCCTTTCCCAGCCTTCATTTCTCGCTTTTTCGAACTCACCGGTCTTAGTTATGCCCAAACCATGCCTATGGTTTGGCGTGTCATAGTAAACTTGGACCAGATTAAAGCTCGTCATATGCCTGACCTGTGCATCGAAGATCTTCCGATTGCATACCATTTGAGGTCCCATGGTTCCAACCGATTCCTTCTTTTTTCTACCTCCAAAGACCCCCTCATTCTCAAAGCTACCAAGAACGAGGATGATTGGAGACGAAAATTCTTTTTCCTGAAAAGAGATTCCATCGACAAGGGTGTTGACCTTCCCGGGAAATGGTTGACCTCCGGTAGGACTTAGGGTTTTAGGAATATCCCCAGTCGTATCCTGAAAATATATCTCGAACTGACATCCTGATACATTTATTTTCTTCCTGTAGGAAATTTCAAGGAATTGGCCCCTCCAAGTGCTGAATTAGAAGAAAGAATAAAGGAAATCTACTAGCTTCTGAAAAGTGAAAGTTCCTTTACAATGTTATTCAGAAGCTCAAGCCATAAATCAAGCTCTGATATGTCTAGTAAACATAATTTTACGAGTTATTCATATATTAAACTGATTATGTTTTATTAGTATATAAGGATTTAGTATTTCTTCCCTTTGTGCAGCACCAGTCAAAAATCTTGAAGGCTTTCAACTTGAGGAACTAGACAACTATTCTGGCCCCGTGCAAATCAAGCAAGAAGTTAATCATAAACCAGCTGTTACGTCGAAACCCACCAGCTCAAAGACCGCCGCTGCTCCCAAGCCTTCCACTGCTTCAAAGCCACATGGCTCTAGTTCCCGCAGGAGGAAGGAACCAGACTCCCCTGCTGCCTCAGATGTCTTTCCATTTGAGAATCACGGATTCTCGGAGTCCAGCAAGTTCATGACTGGCTTCCTCAATCAGGTAGGTATCCTTGTCCTATATCCTTCACATATATGCTGATTATATATTTTGAGTACACATATTGATACATGTTCACCTGATTGCAGGGTCTTGAGCGGTTAGTGTTCCTGTATGAGGATTCATGCGGTCTGAACAAGATGTTGGAGGCTAAGTTGAAGAAGGCTGAAACCAACATTGCGGATCAAGCAGCAATCGCCACTGCCAAGTTGGAGCATTATGAAGCCAAATACAAAGCAATGACTCAGGAGCATCAGGCCGCCATCAAGAAGATCACCCACGAGGTTCAAGCCAAATCTGATGCCGCCCAGGTCCAACATGAACATGATATGGCTTCATACCGGGAAGGCCTCAAAAGCTCCGTTGTCATCTCCCTCCTCCAAGCTAGGTGGAAAATGGCCTATGAGGCCAAGGCCATGGGCCTTCAATGCCCTTCTTGGAACGTTGAGGCTTGGGAGGCAAAGTTGAGGGACCTCGGTGGAAATCCCGTGGAGCGTCCTGCAAAACCTGTTGTTGAGGAGCCTGCTAAGGTGGCTGAGAAGATGGCCGATACTGGTGGTGAAGCTGAAAAGGATGCTGGGAAGGATGCTGGACCGGATGCTGGTGAGGACGCGATGGTTGAAGAAGGTGGTGCTGCTTGAAGGCAGGGAAGTGGGCGATGATGGATATTTGTGCCAAGGCTGGAGCCCACTATTTTAATCTTGATGGTTTGTAACTGTTGAACAATTTACTTTCCTGTCTTTTGAACAATTTAAATTTCCTGTACTTAGAATGTTAGTACATACGTCTGTAGCTTCCGTCAGCATGTAGTCATGTTTTGTATATCTGTGTCTTTTGTAATGTGTATGTTAGATTAGGAGATCAGGATATGGGACGGTATTGTAAAAGTGCTGTATTTTGTTGGCTATGCCAGCCGATCGGACAGCCGTTTGATCGGTTAGCCCAGCCGATCAGACAGGCGTCCGATCGGTCAGCAATGCCAGCTGATCGGACAACACTTCTTCTATCCTGTCTCTGCCTATAAATACCTGTCCGATCAGGTCATTTGTAACTTTTGCACTTTTGACTCTCTCGAGAGAAACTGTTCAGTGTCTGTATTCTACCGGAGCTTTGTACTTTCAGAACGATCAATAGAAAGAACAGACCGTGATTAACCGTTGAATTCTGTGTTGATTATCTGTGATTTGTCATAATGGATTCCGCACATTAGACAAAGTCGATTCATCTTGTTCCTTAAGATCAGATCCTGTGCAAAGGGACCTACAAGTGGTATCAGAGCGTCCAGGAAGCTAAATCGAGATCAACGACACCGAATTCACCGGAGATTTGACATTTCTTGCCGATCATTGTCAAATTTCACCGGAGATTTGACATATTTTATCTTTTTCTGCTTATTTCTTACATCATTTCTCAGTTTGTCACCATAAAATTAGAAAAACTTAAAATTAAACGTGAATCTACGGTTAAAAATTGATAAAATTGATATCATTTGATTCGCAATCATTCAAAGTATAATCCTAGTGAGTTTCATAATCAAATTCAACCTAAAACGAGATCAAATTCATCAAAAACCATGTTTAACTGTTCATATGTGCTGACGTCATCCACTCGCTCGGACAGCTGTCCGAACGGATTAGATTAGTTAAGTATCTGCTAGTTGCTTGCTGACATCATCAGTGTTAGCCGATCGGACAGTTGACCGATCGGACATCATTGTTGTTGCAAGTTACCTTTTGCTTACGTCATATTGCTAGCCGATCAGACAGACGACCGATCAGACGGTAATTGATTGTCTTTATAATCGTATAGACGACCGATCGAACAGCTGATCGATCGAACAGCTAATCGATCGAACAACTATCCGATTAAGTGATCAGTTGTGTACTATTCGATCGAACAGTCATTCGATCCAAGTACACTTGTGTAAAATTTTTGAAAATCACAAAAAATTGTCTAAGTGTTTGATAACTGTTTCAGGCACTTGAAAGATGGACGAATTCATGAATCCTTTCAGTGATATGTATGCTTTTGCTGGAAACTCTGGAGATGATGGTACTTCTAGCAACACAAATGAGAACACTTCAAATGCAAAGAAAACCTTGACGGATGTTTTAGGCGTGGAAAGTGCATACGGAACATATAACAAACCCCCAAAGCTGATGGGAATCGAAGAATACAGTCGGTGGGCCAAGAAATTTGAAGAATGGTTAAAGGCTTTTGCGTATACCAGCTGGAAAAGTCTAAAGAATGGATACAAGGATGGAGGGAAAAATGGTGAAAATTTGACATCAACTGAAGAAATAGATGTTTTTGTTGCCGAGCAAAAGTGCATCGCATTACTGTTTCAGTCTGTTCGAGAAGATATAATATCTTTAATCGAGTATAACAACGCTAAAGATCTGTTGAAAAAGTTAGAAGTGAAATGTTTGGGTAGTGCAGAAATAGTGAAAAACAAAAAGAAACTGCTAAGAAAAGAATTTGATTTATTTGGTTGTTTAAAAAATGAATCAGTTTGTAAGATGATTGAGAGGTTTGGGCACTTGAAGTTGGAGCTGGCGAGACATGGAATTACTTATTCTCAAGAAGAGTTAGTCGACAAATTGTTTGACTTGTTGCCAGATGAGATGGATTGGCAATACTATGCGTTAATGCTAAAGAATACTATCAAGACTGAAGAGATGACAGTGGATCTACTTATCAAAAGATTAGAGAGTCACGAGCTGGAGATAAAGAAAACACACAAAGTGAATCACTCATCATATCAGCAAAATTTGGAATTGTATTATCCAAAAAGCATGATTCCAAAGAATACATCTCCCAAGACAGCCTATTCTGCTGAAAATTCCAACACAACAAGCAAAGAAACAAGCAAAGAGAGTGCAAGCAGTGGATTTCACAGTGGCTCTTCGTCTACTTCAAACTAATCAGCTGCTAAGAACTTATTTCAATGCAATATCGCTGTGGATCTAAAGAACGCTCAAAACTTCAGCGAGGAATCTGCAAAGCAACAGATGGTTTTCTTAGCCTCTGTGCTGGAGTCGTATGAGAGCCTCGTGGCTGGGAAGATTGGCAACACCAACTTGACAAAAGAAGATTACGATCAGATAGATCCTGAGGAGATGGAATTGATCGACATAAGGTGGTGTATGGCAAGTGCAGTGAGAAGGGCACAGTGTTTCATGGAGATAACTGGAAGAAAGTCTATTGGTGGACCATCTACCAAGTTAGGCTTTGACAAGACAAAAGTGAACTGTTTCAAGTGTAAACAGAAAGGTCATTTTAAAAGAAAGTGCCGGAATGCTTATGCTGATGATTCTGAAAATCCATTCAAAGAAGATTACTACAAGAGAGCAATTTATCATCAGAATAAATCAGAACCGCCCAGAATGAAACAACTTGAGGATAATAAAGAAAAATCCAAAGCTCTCGCTGTAATTCATGACGATGAAGGTTTTGACTGGAGCGAGTTGTTACCAGAAGAGGATGCGGTTAGATATGCTTTTATGGCAAAGATTGTTGAACATGTTCCTTATAAAGACAACAGAAATGAAGAAGAAAAGTATGTCAACAGAAAGATGATTGCTCAAAACAGAATGATCAGAATTTCTGATATATACACTGAAGCAAAAAGGGCAAAGTGATGGGATCCAGACAGAGAATGCTATCTTGACTCCATGGGAAACATTGCTATTGACTATAAGACCCTCGATCTTGAAACAATAATTCAACAAATTGCTGAAGAAGAAGAGGGTTGGCAAAGAAAATGGTGGGGAAGTGCAGAAGAGAAAGAAAAAGAGGAAAAGGCCAAGAAGATTGATGATGGGATCATTGATACATCACAAGAGTTGAATGCCGAAAACTTGAGAAAGATGGCAGACAAAGTGCTGGCTGCTAAGGAACTTGAGGTAGAATCTAAATCCGTATGTGAGTCTAAAAGCTAGGTCAGTTCAAACGGGTCAACAAGTGCGTCAGGTAAGAAAGTAAATGGTGATATTGACTGCAAAAATTGCATGAAAGAGTGCAAGGTTTGTAGTACAATCACTTATCTAAGTAGTAAGAAAGTTGAGGATCTGACAAACAGAGTCAGAGAGGTTGAGGATCAGATCTTGAACCGTGACAAAATGCTGAAAGCTTCGAATGACAGATTAAAAGAATTAACTGACAAAATTGAAACTGATAAAATTGATATAGAAAGAGTTAGGAAAGAAAATGAAAAACTAATTCTTGAAAATCGTCAAATTTCTGAAAATTTTGAAAAACTAAAACGCATGGTGAAAGATTCTGATGATAGAAACGGTAAAACATACAAAGAAAATTGCCATTTGCAAGGTGTTTTGAGGGTTAAAGAAGAGTTAATAAACAAACAACTGGATGAGATTGCGAAATTGAAGCTTCAGTTTGAAGAAGCTAAGATTGAGAATGAGCGTATTAATTTGAAATTGAACAGTTACAACTCTGCAAGCTTTGTTTTGCAACACATTGTTCCCAAACCCGTTGGGAAAAACAAAGCTGGCGAAGATGTATACTGTGATGGAACTGGAGTCGGGTTTCATCAAGTTCCACCACCAGTTCTAAACAATTTTTCAAAGAAACAATCAGGGTTGGTTAATGATGAAGTTGAAACAAATGAGATAAAACTTCCAGAGTCAATTGATGTGACATTTTCTTCATCATCATCTGATGATAGTGTTCAAACTGAGATTGTTAAAGGCATGGCTGAAAGTGTTTTAGATAGTGATTCAGCTGAGGATGAAGAGTGTTTTCTGAACAATTACATTCCAAAACCAAAATCTAAAAACAACTTAGATGATGAACCGGGTCTTGTGATGTATAAGATGGCTGGTTCTGATAAGTTGTATTCAGATTTTGAGTTTCCTCTGGAGAATGTTAATGTGAACAAATTGAAAAATGTTTTCAAATTGGTTGAAATTGATTTGTCTGAAGTAGAAGGTTTGAATCAAACAAAGAGGCAAATGAATTTTGAGAAAGATAAAGCTTACTATAAGAAACCTGTTATTCCACCACGTTTTTTCTAACAACAACCGAAATAAATGGTCGGGTGGATATCAGGGTGGTAAGAATTATCAGAAAAAGAATGTTCAGAACAAGAGGTTTATTGAGAAAAAAGGTGTTTGTGAACAGTTCAAGCTCACTTTCTAATGAGGAATCTGAGATTTTTTCAAAATCAAACAAAGAGTTCTTTGAGAAGAAGGCTTCACAGCCTCAGTCTGAAGGCACTAGTCGGGTAGCTGACACCCGAACATGCTTCAAATGCAATCAAGTTGGACATATTGCACGAAAGTGTGCCAACTTGAAGCCTAAGACTGAAGTTGTGATGAATTCTATCAAGAAAGATGTTGTGAAGGGAAAAGCTCCATTGATTGTTGAGAAAAAGGTTTTGAAAAATGAAAACACCAAGATCAAAACTGAACCTGTTAAGAATTTGGTATCTAAAAAGGACAAATTTTACAAACGGGTTACGTCACCTCAACAAACATGGAAGCCAAAAGTTGTTGAAAAGAAAGCAAATTCTCCAAAACCAAAGGTGTCTGAGACTGAAAAATCATCATCTTCAACCAAGAAGATGTATGTACCTTTGGATTTATATAAGAAACGTGAGAAACAAATATCGACTTCTGAAAAGAAGTATGTGGTAAAGAAAAATCAATCATCTGGTCAATCTCAAAAAGACGAATTTTTCTTATTCAAAGAAAATGAGATCAGGTCTGAAGAAAGCTTAGAGATGAATGATAAAAACTTTCCGCCACTTTACACTGCTAAAACACATATTAATGTCAAGTTACCCGAGTCAAAAGAGGCTTGGGTGGCAACAAAATCTCACTAAATGTTTGTGATATGTGCAGGAGCTTCCAAGATCCGTTTCACGTTGGATTATGGACAGTGGAGCTTCTCGGCACATGACGGGGAAAACAGCCCTGTTGTACGATGATAGAAATTTTAATGGAGGTTATGTGGGTTTCGCAGGAAATCAAGGTGGTAGAATTGTTGGTGAAGGAACGTTATCCAATGGTATCGTCACGTTTGAAAGAGTTAACTACATTGCTGAGCTGGAGAATAATCTGCTGAGTATCTCACAGATTTGTGACAGGATGTATACTACTCACTTCACAGACAAAGAGTGTTTGATCTTGAAACCAGGTTTTGTTATTCCTGAAGAATGGATTATCATGAGAGCGCCTAGAGTGGATGATCTGTATGTATTGGACATGAGTGTAGCAACTACAACAATGGGTCAAGCACACTGTTTTGTTTCTAGAGCAACGGAGAAAGAATCGAAGTTGTGGCATCGTAAGATGGGCCACATTCACCTATGAAAAATGAATCATCTGGTGCATAATGATTTGGTTCTGGGTGTTCACATTAAAGGTTTTCATCTGGAAGGGGAGTGCATTAGTTGCATCAAAGGCAAGCAAAAGAAAAAGTCACACCCTAAAAAGCAAGTCAATTCAGTCTCAAGACCTCTGGAGAGACTTCACATGGATTTGTTTGGTCCTGTGAATGTCAAAAGTATTACAGGAGAACGTTACTGTCTTGTGGTTACTGATGATTATTCCAAATTTTCATGGGTATCATTCTTGAAGACTAAAGATGAAACTTTCGAAAGTTTGATGGCGTTGTTCAGAAAAATTGAAAATTTGTACCAAGCTCGTATCAGAAGAATCAGAAGTGACAACGGTACAGAGTTCAAGAATTTAGTGCTGAGAAAGGAATATTACATGAATTTAGTGCTCCTTATACTCCACAACAAAATGGAGTAGCAGAACGAAAGAACATGACACTAATCGAAACGGCCAGAACAATGCTTGCTGATTCAAAGTTACCAATAAACTTTTGGGCAGAAGCTGTGTCAGCTGCTTGTTATACTCTCAACCGGGTTCTCACAGTAAAGAAATTCAACAAGACGTGTTTTGAGCTGATAAATCTCCGCAAACCTAACCTGAAGTATCTGGAACCGTTTGGGTCTCCCTGTACAGTTTTAGAGCCTTTTGGGAAGTTTGGACCAAAGAGCATTGAAGGAATATTTGTGGGTTATTCTAGTCCACAAAAACGAGTCTTTGTTCCAAGTTTAAAGCGGATCATTGAAGCATACAATGTTGAATGTCAGGGCCATACAATGCCACAGCAGAATCCCGGCGACTCATGGCGTTTTAATTATGATACTTTGTGGGATTCCTTCAACATGGAGGAAGAACCAGAGTTCTTTGACGAGTTGGATATTCTGAGAGAGTATGAAGATTCAGATGAAAGATTCCCAGCAGAAACTTATCGAAAACAACAAGCTTCAAATGATGATGAGGCAGGACCAAGCAATGCTGGAGAACATGACGATATTCAAAATGAAGTTGCTCAAGATAATCAGACAGTTGAGAATGATAATCAAGAATCTGAAAACAGACCAATCTATGATCGTGATGATTCAGATTCTGAGGGGGAGCAAATTCAGTTTTCAGATCTAACAATTCCAGTAAATGAACATGATGCAAATCAAAATGTCACAAATTTGGAAGGCGAGGTAGATGTTTCAGGCGAGGTGATGCCAAGAACACTTTCATATCATCCAGAGGAGTTGATAATCGGAGAGTTGCAGTCAGGCGTCCGCACTCGAAGACAACTTGATCAAGGGCTTACATGTTTTTATACAAAAGTTGCTCCTTTACAAACTGAGTTCTCATTAAGTTGTTTTATCTCGCAGATTGAACCAAGGACTTATAAAGAGGCGCTTACTAAAGATTCTTGGGTCAATGCAATGCAGGAGGAACTGAGCCAATTCGAGAAGTTAGGAGTGTGGAAGTTAGTTGATTTGCCTGATGGTCATCGGAAGATCAATACCAAATGGGTGTTTAAATGTAAGAGGGATGATCGAGGAGTTATAATTCGCAACCAAGCTCGACTCGTTGTTCAAGGTTTCAGTCAGCAGGAGGGAATAGATTTCACAGAAGTTTACGCCCCTGTTGCAAGACTTGAAGCGATCAGAATCTTCCTAGCATTTGCATCATGGAAAGGATTTAAAGTCTTTCATCTAGATGTGAAGTCGGTATTTCTCTATGGCAAGGTGAAAGAGGAGGTATATGTTGGACATCCACCGGGCTTCACCGACCCAATTCACAAAGATAAAGTTTATCTCCTGGATAAGGCGTTATACGGCTTACATCAGGCCCCGAGAGCCTGGTATGAGACCTTTTCTCAACATCTGTTAGCCAACAACTTCATCCGAGGAAAGATAGACGCCACTCTGTTCACAAAAGAAGTCGACAAGCATCTTCTGATAGTCCAAATTTACGTGGATGACATAATTTTCGGGTCTACAAACGAACAACTCTGCAAAGATTTTGAAAAGGTTATGAAGCAGAAGTTTGAAATGTCATCAATGGGTGAGATGAAGTTCTTCTTGGGGCTTCAAGTTGATCAACTTTCCAAGGGAACGTTCATACATCAAACGAAATACGTTCATGATGTTCTGGAGAAATTCGGGATGTCAGGAATGTCACCTATGTCCACCCCATTAGCGACGAACCATGGGATAAACCCTGATCTCACTGGAGAGAAGGTAGATGAAACGCTGTATCGCTCCATGATCGGTTCGTTAATGTACTTGACGGCATCAAGACCGAATATTATGTATCCAACTTGCCTCGCAGCTCGGTTTCAGTCAAATCCTAGAGCTTCGCATATGGTAACTGTGAAACAGATTCTACGCTACCTGAAAGGAACTCCATCTCTGGGGTTGTGGTATCCAAAAGTCGGCGATTTCACGCTCGAAGGATATTCTGATTCTGATTTCGGATGCTGCAAAGTTAACGCTAAATCAACAACAGCGGGGTACCAGTTTTTCGGACCACGATTGGTCACTTGGCAATGCAAGAAGCAGACCTCTGTCGCTTTATCCACATGTGAAGCCGAATATGTATCTGCTAGCAGCTACTGCTCACAGATCTTGTGGATCCAGCAACAGATGCGAGACTACGGTTTGCAATTTCTTAACTCCCCTATCTTTGTTGATAATGAGGCAGCTATAAACATAACAAAAAATCCTGTTCATCACTCTAAAACGAAACACATTGAAATTCGTCATCACTTCATCCGAGACTGTTTCGAGAAAAAGTTGATACGAATAGAGAAAATCCACACCGATGAACAAAAAGCTGACTTGCATACCAAAGCATTTGACAAAACACGTTTTCAATATCTTTTGAAACTTAATGGTATGAAGTTAATATCGAATGCGGAGGAAATCGTTGGCGTCGATGAAGGTACCACTGTAGATGATGTTGAAAAGCAATCTGCAATGGTTTGTCGAATTTTTACTTGTTTTGGTCTTTAGGGGGAGATAGGGGTATTAATTTCAGAAAATACAAAAACAATAAAAATTTCGAAAAACCAAAAACATTAGAAAATTTGAAAAAGCCAAAAACATGATAAAATTCAAAAAGAGCTTGTGTAAAAAGGGAAAATGATAGTACATCAGCTAGATGGTTACAGTACGCTAAAGAAATGGAAAGTTTAAATGCGTTAAACAGTCTCACTAATGATGTGCCGATAGGTTTTTACACATTTAGTAGATTTGTTCGGGATATAAACCTAAAATTCTTACTTGCTTATTTCATGGGGAACACTACTTGGATATATAGGTAACCCCTGAAATCTTGTTTGAAAGATTCCTTTTTCTGATATACTAGGTCTTTATACTCAGTGATATCTGGGGTATTATTCCGGGACTTCTGCTGAATGGAAGTTCTGACCTAGTCCTCGAATAATACTTTCTATATATGCTTGAAACATAGCATCACCCTCAGCATAAATGATAAGACAATAAAATTGCTTAGCAATGCTGTTGTAAAAAAGATCCTCTAAAGGGGACACACCCAAAAGTTGAGTCATGATCTCTCTGCTGGACGGTAGTTCTGACCTGAGCTCTCATGATTCTTCTTAATTTATTAACCCTTACAGATATCATTGGTGTTATATTTACCTGTAAGACTGAATATTGGGATCTGGATACGGGAGTATATTCAAGAGGTGGGACACATGAATAAGTTTAAGTCGCTAATACATTAAATTCGTATCCTGGACAGATTGAAAAGTGTGTGAAAATTTAAATGGATCAATATATCGACAATCTAAGTGAATTGTTTAATGCTGTGTATGAAATCAAGCTTAATGGTACTTGTAACTTGTCGGAAGCTGATATGATTCCCTAACACGCTCACCAAAAATATGTTTGTAAATAGTTTTCATATACTGCATTTTATTTCTGTATTTAATTTCTAGTTTAGATGCTTTATTAAAATCCAAAAAGATTTTACATTTCTGCCTTATTTCCCGACAAACCAAAGTGGAAAGCTGATCTTCAGATTCGACTTAAAAGCAGATGCAGGAAGTCACTGAACTGAAAGATGAGTTTGGAGCTAATCATGCTAATCATGAAATGAAATGTCATAACAAGTTCATTAAGTTGAAACTTGTAATTTTCAGAAAAATGGTTGAACAAAAATAAAGAAAATGTCAGTACGCTTTGTATCGGGTCAACCAAGGTCATTAAGTTGGACTTGGTTGACAAGTTAAGTACCTAGGGTCATTAATTTAGATCTAGATACTTAAGTGGATTTTCAAACAACTGATATGTGCAAAAAGTCAAAATGTCAAAGTTTTGAGAGATATAGGAATGCTTGGATCGGACAGCTGATCGATCAGACAGCATTGCTAGCCGATCGGACAGCACACCGACTCAATGACACCTATAAATAGGAGGTCAAAGCTCAGTCAAAATGGTTACATGTTCGATCGGTTGACCTTTCTCTCTCAAATTTTCATCTGATTTCTCATTGATTCTCTTTGGATTAGAACATTGGTTTGTTGGTTTGCACATTATTCACAATGCCAAAGGTAAGTCTTTCACATCCAAATCTATCATTTGTTCTATTTGTTCTTCATGTCGTCAGCGTCATCATCTTTAGAATCAGATCTAGGAAGTTCTAGCCATTTTTGTTGAATTCTAAGTACATGGTCGTGTTCGCAATGTTAAGATCTATAGATTTACCGGTTTAATTTGTGTCAATTCATGTTTATCTTGAGTAGATTTGATGTTTAGTGGTTACGTCAGTCGGCTAGGTTTTAGTGAAATTAAACATTGTTTGGAACGAATTAGAGAATAATGAACATAGGGTTTTGATCGCGACAAGATTCTTCACATAGATCTATGTTCAATTTTTAATAATTTGCTTGAAAAATTCTGAGTATGATTGTTCTTGAATGTTCTTGAATGAGATGCCAACCGATCGAACAGCTTTGCTAGCCGATCGGGCAGCCATCATTGTGGGTGCACAAGTATTGTTGCTTGTTAGGATAGCTCATGCCTTGGAGTCTGTGCCTTAATGTGTCATCAAAGTTTAGAATAATCATACTTTGTGCTAGCCGATCGGTCAGCATTGCCAGCCGATCAGACAGCATTGCTAGCCGATCGGACAACATTGCCAGCCGATCGGACAACATTCTTACAATTCTTTGAAATCTGTGCAAAATGGCCAACCGATCGGACAGCTTTGCCAACCAATCGGACAACTTTTTCTGCATTTCATTGGTGTTCAAAACAATTGCCAGCCGATCGGACAGCATTGCCAGCCGATCGGACAGCATTGCCAGTCGATCGGTCAGCATTCAATCATACCTTGATGACTGTTCAAAGTGACATATATGCCAACCGATCGAATAGCATTGCTAGCCGATCGGATAGAATCACTAGCCTATCGAACAGCATTGCTAGCTTATCGGATAGCATCACTAGCTGATCGGACAGCATTGCTGACCGATCGAACAGCTATTTCCATATCAGCTATCCAATTACTTAGTTCCATCACATAGGAATTCTCAGTGTTAGAAAATTTCTCAAAATTTCCATCTTTCATCTTTATGTCTCAAAACCTGTGTAAATGATTAATAATGCATATCTTTACAGGGAAGAGGAAAGGATACGGATAAGGGTCACAATGTATATTGTGTAATTGATGAGGCTAACACAGAGAATACGGTGGTAGAAAAAATGGCCAAATTCTTAAGAGAAAGCAGAGTTGCGAAGGCTTTATCTGACAGAACTGTTATATATGAATCTCATGTAAGAGCCTTCTGGAACACAGCTAGATATGAAGAAACTGATAAGATGATACACTCAGTATTAAGAAAGAAGGACAAAACGGGAAAAGATATTGATGTAGAGTTTAAGTTTGGTGTTGGAGACATTAGAAGAGTTCTAGACTTAAAAGATTCTGACGACGATCCAGCAATCATGTCTGAGCGTCTTGCTAAAGGAATGTGGTGTAGAATGGGATTCACTGGCCATATTAATGGAAAAATGACTAAGATAAGTTTCTCAAAGGCCTACAGATTTTTGTTGCATTGCATGGTTCATTCATTGTCACACAGGAAAGGAGCATATGATGAAGTATCAGATTACATCATGAATATTATCACAAGTTTGGTATTGAACAGACATTACAACATTTCTCAAGTAATCTTTGAATATATGAAGGAGAACTGCCAAAATAAAGGTGACATGTATATCATGTATCCAAGATTCATAATGATGTTGATAAATGATAAGTTCAAAGATCTTCCAAAAAATAAAAGTGACATTATGGATATGAGAAACATAACGACTGAGACCATTGCAAGAATCACCAAAGAAAATGATGCAAAGACGAAGCAAATGATATGCAAAATCAAGAATCCAGACTATGTTGCTCCTGAGAATGATAAATGGAGACATGAGAACAGTGATTCAGATAATGAAGATGTGAAGATGAGTGAGTTTAAAGAAAAGAATACTAGATGGTGGGTTGAGAAAGTAAAAGATGGGAAGAGAAAGAGAACTCCAAAGATGTCCCCTGCAGTTTCTATTCCGAAGAATGTAGAAAAGGGTATAGTGAAAGGGGGAGTCATAAGACAATTAGAATTTTAAATTGTTAAAAGTTTCTAATAAATTTGTCAAAATTTGTTTTGCAGGGTCTTCTGGAGAACCGCAATAAAAACTGATAGATGAAATAGTTTTGGAACCGTCTATAGTTATTCGAGAAGGAGCTGAGTTGTTATCACAAACTCTTGAAAGCTTTTTAAAGAAGAATGAGGATGTTGCTAAAGGTGTCAAAGGCAAAGAACCTGAAGGTGTTGTTCAAGATGTCTCAAGTGATGAAGATTCTGAAGCTACTGAATCAGAATTAGAACTTGATCCAAATACACTTGGCAGAGGCAAAGCACAACTTAAGAAAAAGGCTACAAAGAAACAAAAAGCATCAGATGAGGAAGATTCTTCTTTTGAACCAGATCAACCAAAGAAACAAATAAAGAAGCGCAAAGCTATTCAAACTGGAGTTATTCCAAGAAGTGTGCGTGTAAAGAAAGGAGAAGCTAAAGCTCAAAAGGATCAAGGAGGCAAAGGCAAAAAGCATGCTGAATCATCAAAAGCTCAAGAACCAGAAGTTAATAGGAAAGATGGTCAAGACGATTATGTTGAAGTGACAGAGGGTGGAGTATTTTCTTCAAAATTTCCACCTATACCAGAAAATATTGATTCTCTTGGGTCTTCAAAATCAAAAGCTACAGATGATCTATTTGAAAATCTTCCACCTGCTACAGGAGATCCGTTAGAAGATTTGAATTTTGGAGATGATTTATTCAATAATGAATCAGTAAAGATTCTGGCAAAGAAAGTTAAAGAGCTTGAGAAGGAAAAGGTAAAAGCTGAAGAAGAACGTGATGTTTTATTGAAGCAAGTAAATAAGCTGATGAAAGCTCATGATCAAATTAGAATGGTGCTGATCAATCATGAAGATGAAATGAAGAAAGTGAAGGATGATGGTGATAATAATTCTAAAGTGATTGAAGTTCTAACAACAGAAATTTCTTCATTGAATGAGAAGATAAAGAATCTTCAAGACGTTAATCAGACTCTTAATCAGCTTCTCAGTGAAATGAGTGAAGCCTCATCAAATGAAATGAAGGCTATGGAGTTAGAGATGGAAGCGATGAAAGCTGATAAAGTAATGAAAGATAACCAACTCAGCATGTTATATGCAGTTGTGGAAAGTCATCTGAAGATGGATGTTCATGCTGCTTTCCAAGAGATTGAAGTAAAAAGAGTATAGGAAAGAAGAATGGAAAGAGAAAGACGACTAGCTGAAGAGGCCATTCAAAGGAACAAAAATGTTGTTGAAGATATTCAAGAAGCTGGTGGATCTTCTAGTCAAGTTGACATTGAAATGGTTGATGTTGGTAATATTCAAGAACAAGTTGAAGAGCAAGTTGATGAAGATGTTCAAGAACAAAATGCTGATGATGAACAGAATCAAAACTATATGTTGGTTGGTGAGTCATCTCTATTCATTGATACTGATGAAGTTCTTCGAAGAGTTGCTGCTATTCAAAAGAAGAGAAAGGCCAAAGAAGTGTTGTTACTAGAATGGAAAACACAACAATTTGTTCTCGTTGGAAATGCTTCTACAGTGCCTTACAATATAAAAGAGATTGTTCGCAGAATGAAAATTAATGAAAGGAGAAAAGAAGCAAAGAAAGCACGTGGAGAAGATGTTAGTGATTCTGATCTTGAAATTCTTGGTGATGATGAAGATAATGAAGATGAAAATTATGATAAAGACGAGTCTGTTCAGAAAGATGATAAGAAAGATGATGATGACAAGAAAAACGATGATGATGATCAAGGGTCTTCTGGCTTGTTAATCAATAATCCAAATGTTCAAGAACGGATTGAAGAGTTGATGAATGATGAAATTAACGAACAAGAAGATGATAATCAACATGAAGCTTCATCATCTGGAAAACAACATGCAGATCAGGTTTTTCTAACAAACCCTACTGTTATCTACCTACATGAGAAATATGAAGGTGAGATCGAGGTTCGGAGAACTAGAGCTGAAATGTTAGAAGAGTTGGGTTTGGAAGATGGAAAGTTCAAGTTTGATATTGAGGATGAGATTCCCCAGTCTCCAGAGAAAGATTTTGAACCAAGATATGCTCATGAAGCTGATCATTATGATGAAGTCATTATTGAAGATGCTTCAGATTCATCTGATGAAGATACTGACTTTCATTATGCTGGAATTGATGAAACATTTCCGTCACTTGCTGAAATGTTCAAAGATAGAAACGAAGATGAAATCAGAAGAAAAATTGTTGAAAAAGTTTCCACTAAAGGCATTCCAGAAACAATTCCCAGAGAAATTCTTGCTGAAGAACGAAAAAGGTGGTTTAAAAATATGCCCAAAGAAAGAAAAACTCTTAGAGCTCTTCAGTATTTCACACATGACAAAAATCTTTCATGGGGAGACATTCTATCATGGGGCTATCTTGAAGATCTTAAAGTCTATGCTACAGTACTTCGAATTTCTGTCAGATATCAGTTCTTTACCGTGGTGGGATGTGGATGAGTTGGTGAAAACTAAGAATATCAAGCAGTTCTACTATGGTCCAGAAGTTAGACAACATGATCAAGATTTGTGGAACATCAAATTGCAAGCAAAGAATGGTTATCCTGATTGGAAACCACAGTATCCGAAGCAGATTGTCACATTTCTAGAGAATGGTAAAAAGGATATAACTCTGGATGTGAAGCCGCCTAGATGCCTGAAGAATATGCCTCTTAGAGCCATTGAGCAAGACTTCCATGATTTATTTCAAGGCTGGTTGTACAACGAAACTACGACTGAGGCAGTTATCTCTCTTTTTAAACAAGTCCACGGGAAAATCTGGAAGAATCAGTATTCTGGATCCAATGTGGCTTGTTAATTGTTCGAAAAAGGATATCGATTGCTTGTTTTACAACAAGATTGTTTATGAAAGGAGAGACAAAGCTCAAGCTCAGCAATACCAAGCAATTGTCGATGTTTGTTTCGCACAAGACATCAATTCTGGAAGATACTGGAAGACAAAATGGAGAAATCTGGAGATTGATGAATTCCTGAAAAGGTATAAGCGTGAACAAAGATCTAAAAAGATTGCTGAAAGAGCTGCTGAATTGGGCAAACGAAAGTTGGGAATCGTGCCACCAACAGATCAAACGCCAATTGAATCAGAGGAAAACAAGATTCCTAAATGGGATCGGAAGCGTGATGGTGATCCTGTTTACAGAAATTGGTGGTTAACCGAAGGAAGATATAAAAGAAAAAGAATGTTAGAAGAAAAAGCAGAGATGAGAAGACAGAAAGCGAGAGAACGAAGACGTAACAGGAAGTATTAAAGACTATGCTGGAAGGAACTACAGCTACATCCGAGGGGGAGTCTGTTAGTACATACGTCTGTAGCTTCCGTCAGCATGTAGTCATGTTTTGTATATTTGTGTCTTTTGTAATGTGTATGTTTGTATGTATGTTAGATTAGCAGATCAAGATATGGGACGGTATTGTAAAAGTGCTGTATTTTGTTGGCTATGCCAGCCGATTGGACAGCCGTTCGATCGGTTAGCCCAGCCGATCGGACAGGTGTCCGATCGGTCAGCAATGCCAGCCGATCGGACAGCATCACATGCTAGCCGATCAGACAACACTTCTTCTATCCTGTCTCTGCCTATAAATACTTGTCCGATCAGGTCATTTGTAACTTTTGCACTTTTGACTCTCTCGAGAGAAACTGTTCAGTGTCTGTATTGTACCAGAGCTTTGTACTTTCAGAACGATCAATAGAAAGAACAGACCGTGATTAAACGTAGAATTCTGTGTTGATTATCTGTGATTTGTCATAATGGATTCCGCACATTAGACAAAGTCGATTCATCTTGTTCCTTAAGATCAGATCCTGTGCAAAGGGACCTACATAGAACAATTCAATGGCCAAAGGTGGAGGGATCCTGAGTTTCAGGAAGAAGCCCTTGGTCATCAATCCTTAGTATGCTTTATTTTGAACAATATAACAGTTGGAGGCGGAGGGATCTTGAGTTTCAAGATGAAACCTTCAACTGTTAAGTAGATATGATTAAAACGAATCGTGCTTTTGGTGGATGGGTCTCGGTTTGATACGAAACCAAAAGCACAAACTTTTGTTATGTTAATAATAACCTAACCTTTTTTGGCCTTATTCATTGTTGTCCATTCTTACTTTGCAAATCTTGTTATGTGTTGTTTGATTTGAATGTACTTTCAATTTTTAATCTTAGTATAATATTTCAAATATTCTGACCAAATATCCTGAGAATATATCCTGGTCAGGATACTCATAAATATTCCATCAAGACTTTTGTCAAACATGGTTTCAAAAACTTAGATAATTTGAATAAGGCTTTTAAAGAACAAAATGGAGAGATCATACCAGAAATAGAATATATCTCAACCCTTAAACTTCAATCCTCTTGCAACCTTTCCATCGAAGATGTCCCAAGTCTGGGAGACTTAGTAAACCAAGTCCAAACTTGATCCTTTAAGCTTTTCACAATGCCTTGAGAGGAATGTCCCCTGTGAATGTTGTTTTTAAATACTTAGGAATTTTGTGCATTAATCCGATCACAACTGATGTTATACTTGTATACAATTTTAGTATTACAGGGGATAAACCCTAAATATCCTGGAGATAGATCCTTAATATTCTGGGGATAAACCCTAAGTATACTGGGGATAATCCCAAATTTTCGTGCGCTACAGGCGGGAGTGTATAAACTCCAAGACTTACAAAGGTGAAAACCTTTAAACCTTAGAGAGTATGAAAATACCCTTTCGTGAGAGAGGGTGATCAATCCTCATATACCTTAAGAATCCAAGATATAGCCAATAATAACGAAATTGTCAGCCACTTTTACATGAACTGGTCCCGCTATCTTGAACTATTTTCAGATAACTTGCACTCCAGGCAAAGTGTTTAAACCCAATTCGAGAGAAAGGTGAATACCTTTAAACCTTTGAAGGGATCAGGATCCCTTAAACGTGAGAGAGGGGGCCAATCCTCTAATCTTTCGATCCTGAGTATATATCCTGGAGCTATATCCCAAAGCATATTATTTAATGAACAAATGTGGGTGTTGTTTTGGTCAAAAATCAAGCTAGGATAATGCAACCAAATCTTTTGTTGTGAGATGTGATGCTTGAATCAATGAACAAATGTATGAGTATCTTGCAAATGAAATGAACAAGTGACACAAGGATTTATACGAGGAAAAAGCCCTTGATCAAGAGTTGATCTCCGGCATAAAAAACCTCGGGTGATGGAAACTACCGATAACCAACTATAATTAAACAAATGGTTGTTACAACTCGGGATGATAACAAGCTTGTTACAAGGATCACTAGAGTGCAATGTATATGAAATCGCCAAATGAACTGTTGAGAGGTTGCGAGAGTGTGAGTGTTAGCTAACTTAGCCAATTGTTCTAATTCAAGCTTGTTATCCCCTTTTAAAATTAGAAATAACTAGATAACTAACTATCCGCTAAATGTGCAATCTTCCCACGATCTCCATAACGTTCACAAAGGCTATGCACGTGTGGAATATTTAAGCATATTCCCCTGGAATATCGGCAAGACCAAGTCCAATGCGTATACTCCTGCAAAACAAACTTAAACATAGTGAAGAAAACCGTTAGTATAAGGATAACAATAAGGATCCTGAATCCTGATCCTGCAACATCTTCTGAGGATCCTTAATTCAAACAGAACTGAGGATCCGTGATCCTGGCAGTACTTGAGGATCCGTGATCCTTAGGTTTAGAAAATCTATCCCTAACAATTTCCCCCAAAATATGAGGAGTAAAATGTAAATTAACGAGTCGTATTTTTTAATCTTATCTGCAACTAACTAGCCAACGGAATTATAGCCGTTTGAGTCGAACTAGCCGTTACACATCATACGTCATTGAAGTGACAATCCTGCAGAATCATCATTATATATAGGTTAGAGATAAGGATCAATTTGCATTTAAATTCGAGCGATACCCCCTTTAAATCCTCATTTAAAGATCAATCAGGTATCTCTCTCCTCCTTCTCTCTTCATCTTCTTACTCTGTTCTTCTTCAAAATCTTTAGATTACAATGAAGCCATGATCCTCCCCCGCCAAGGATCACCAGAAAGATAGCCCCTTAAAAAGCCAAGGGATTATCAAAAATCTTTCGAAGGAACTCAGCAGCTTCACCGATCCGGAGATTGACCGGATTCGCCACTGTTTTCCAGCGGACACCGTCTTCAAACCCTTTGACCCTACTACCAAAAGCGATTATGTCTCTGACACTTGGGTTGCTTTTCCGGCCACCCCATTCCTGATAGGATACTCCTATCCTTTCCCTGCCTTCACTGATTCCTTCTTTTCTCTCACCGGCATGTGCTACATTCAGGCCATGCCAATGATGTTGAGGGTTTTATATACCCTAGAGAACATCATTGAGCAGAAAGGCATAGAGTTGGGGATGTCGGAACTGGCTGAACTGTATAACCTTGTGAGCCATGGTTCACACCGCTACTTATTCAAACATAAACCCAGTGAGGCACACCCAATCCTCAAGACCACAAAGAACGATACCAACTGGAAGAAATGTTTCTTCTTTGTAAAGAGAGATTCTATCCCAAACGGGAAAGATCTCCCCAAAAAGTGGACCACCCATGGTAGGATAGAGGATCCTTATAGAAGGACCATAGGATAACCCTGTTTCTATTGAGGATAACTGATCCTTTCCTGTCTTTTTGTGCAGCTATCTCAGTCTCTCATATCATTCAGTCACCTACAACCAAAGAAAGGATCGCTGCTTTTTGGAGCCTTGAACCTGCAGTTAGATCATTCCAGGCAAACACAAAGGATTCACAAGAAGTATCCTTCGGTTCAGTCACAATGTCAAGTAAGTGTTTATTTTTATGTATGATTAAAAGTATTTAAATCAAGGATACTTATCTATTGTTTGTCATTTGTAGGTGCTGGAAAGTCCTCGAAATCAGCAACTCGCTTCAGCGTCACTGATCTTGATGTTGTCTCTGCCCGATCCGGAAAGAAGAAATCTGCTGCTAGCCCGAGTGTCATAATCCCCAAGTCTGTCAACACCAAGGGTAAGGGAGGAAAAAAGAGGAAGACCGCTGATGATCTTGATGGCCTGCCCCTCATTCGTAACCAGTTTGAAGAATACTTTGCTGAGGTAAGGATCCCTGATCCTTAATTCTTTCCTGCCCACTTGAGGATAACTGATCCTAACTTGTATCTTCCTTTCTTTGCAGAAATTTGCTGAGATCCAGATGCTCTTGGATGCTTATGCCGAGGAAGCTGATCAGAAGCACTTGGAGTTCCAGAAGATATTCCTGGTAAAGGATGAGACCATCTCTCGCCTCGAGAAGGAGCTTACCTTAGCAAAAAAGCAGCTGGTCATGGCCCACATCAATGCTGATCATGAGAAGAACGAGGTGATGGAGGATGCTAAGCTCTCTTCCGCCATTGCTATGTACAAGATCAAGCTGCAGATGGCCAAGGAAGCTGAGGATCCTGACTTGGACAGGACCAGTTGGGACCAGGACGACTGGAAGGCTAAGCTGGCTGAGCTTGATGATGAAGAGGAGGCTGGAGAGATCTTGATGCTTAAGGCAAGTGGCAGCGGGGCTAAGGATCAACCTGGTGATGCTGGGGCTGGAGATGATGGTGATGGTGATGCAGCGAAGGTGTGAGCTGTAGAAATGGGCGATGATGGATTTATCTAGACGCGGCCGGAGCCCATTTTTTATAGTTTGGTAGTTGGTTTTTTGTTTGATGGTGTTTTTCTTGAACAATGCTGGTCTGTACTTAAACAATAGTTTTTAGGGTTGAGGATCATGGATCCTTGGACAATAGGTAGGATAATGGGTGGTGGATGGATCCTCTGTTTGGGGGATGAAACCACTTGTTATCATGCCGCCTTTATTTCCTGCACTTAGACCTTGTTAATTTGGACACCCTTTGCCAACCCAAGTGGACGGGCCACGTTTTGCTGGTTGAAACTTGGGTTGGCAATTTTGACAACCTTTTAAGGGTTTAACTTTTGGTAAATAAAAGCTTAATCTTTTGACTATCTCGTGTGTTGTTACATTTGTGAATACTTTACCTTTCAATTATTATTATACACTTTGTTTGAATTCATAAGTTAAGAATAAAAGGTTGGTAGATTATGTCAAAAAATTTAGGATATGATAAAAGATCAAATATCCTATAATCGAAAAATTCAAAAAGTAAGCTGACTTAAGAATCATGCAGGCTGTTGTCAAAGAATAAGGGCCACTTAGACAAATAAAGTATAAAACTAAAGTGATTAAGGATCATACCTGAGAATCCAAGTTAGGATCCTAAACCTTTAATATTTACAATCAGGAAAACTAAAAGACAAACCTTAGTAAAAGGTTAGGATCAAGGATCCTTAGGTGTTTAGCTTCAAAAACCTGAAATGGAACATAACTTGGGACTAAGCCAATATAAGGGAAGAGTTAGCAACTGGGGACAAGCCCAACAATTCTGGGGACACGCCCAATATACTGGGGACAAGCCCAAAAAACTGGGGACAAGCCCAAAGGATCTCATGTAAACTGGAGTATGGCCCTCACTGGCGACTATCCAAACTAAGTGACATGAAAATGCCAAAACCTTAGCTAACGTGAAAATGTTAGAAACCTTAGGAACGGATGTATGGTACGTCTACCATTATACGTAGGATCCTGAATACAGCCAGTACAATGAAATTGTCAGCCCCTAAAGCGAGTACTGGTCCCATTGCCTTGAACTGCATCAGGATCATCGTGCGCTACTGGCGATACTGGGGACAGGCCCAAATAACTGGGGTCAAGCCCAAATAACTGGAGACTTCTGTGGATACTCAATCCTTTGTCAAGGATATATCAGCCTTCTGCAAAACTTAGAACTAAATAAAAGAGGGATAAAGGATCCATGATCCTTCTCCTTGTATATAAGATAATTAAAGAATTCAATAGACTGAAATTAGATCATTACAAGAATGAGGATCATCTATCCTCTAAGGATCCTTCAAGGATATTGGTTATTAAAATAGCTGAGGATCCTAGATCCTTACTACATGAAGTATCTCTTTAGGTGGACAACATTCCAAGCTCTTGGTAGCAAATCACCTTCCATTATTAGCAATCGATATGCCCCCTTTCCTGCCTCAGCTTTAATAAGGTATGGACCTTCCCACTTTGGTGCTAACTTGCCATCAGCAGGATTGGTGGTATTCTGAAATGCTTTCCTTAATACCATGTAACCCACTTGGAATTTCCTGATCCTGACATTCTTATTGTAGGCTCCAGCCATCCTTTGTTGATAACTAGCCATTCTTTTCCTTGCCAAATCCCTGAGTTCTTCTATGGTATCTAAGTCTTGAACCAAGTTTTCAGCATTTCCTTCAGGATCACGGATGCTTGTTTTTGCAGTAGGAACCACCATCTCTGTAGGGATCACTGATTCTGCCCCAAATACCAAAGAAAATGGAGTTTGGCCAGTGGCATTCTTGGGGGTTGTCCTATCAGCCCATAACACATAAGGTAGTTCTTCTGCCCATTTTCCTTTCTTGGATCTAAGCTTCTTCTTCAAGTTGTTGATGATGATCTTGTTGGATGATTCTGCTTGACCATTAGCTTGTGGGTGGACTGGTGTTGATGTTATCATCTTAATCCCCTAGCTGTCACAAAAGTTAGTAGTTCTACTCCCAATAAATTGGGATCCATTATCATAAACAATTTCAGAAGGGAAACCAAATCTAGTAATAATATTTCTTTTAATAAAGGATATCACTTCTTTTTCTCTAACTTGAACAAAGGCTTCAGCTTCTATCCACTTAGAGAAATAATCAGTCATGGCAAGCATGAACACCTTTCCTCCTGGTGCTTTGGGAAGTTTACCAACTATATCCATTCCCCATCTCATGAATGGCTAAGAAGAGGATATAGGATGCAAGAGCTCTACTGGTTGATGAAGGATATTACTATGTCTCTGACAAGGATCACACTTCTTGGCATAATCCACAGCATCCTTCTTCATTGTAGGCCAAAAGTATCCTGTCCTAAGGATCCTCGAGAACAATGCCCTACCCCCAATGTGGTTTCCACAATCTCCTTCATGAAAATCTTTTAGGACTTCTTGAATTTCAGGATCCTTTATGCACCTTAGATATGGACCTGCAAGAGATCGTTTATGTTATGGCTCATTTTCTAAGCATACATATCTTGAACTATATCCTGCTTTTAATTGTTTATCTGTGATCAGGATACTGGACGGGGATATTGCTAACATCCTGGGTGATATCCTGAGGTATATCGAATTAATCACGTGCAGGTTAAAGACTGGGACTTGCCAACGGTCAAATGGACTTCATCTCCTCAAGACTCGGGCGTATTTGTTAAAGGAGAGACGTTGAACCCGAAAGACCAGGTCTACAACGTTCGACTAAGGAATATTCGTTGGATCCCGGTTATGTAGGATAGTTAGTTACATTTGTTTTACTATAAATAGATGGGGGCGGATCAGATTAAGGCACTCAACTTACATATTTTCAAACACTTTCTCTCTAGCTCATCGCAAACACTACACACAACACTTGTATTCGAATTACATTGTAACACATAGTCGATCCGCACCACATCCTGCACTGTATCCTGATATTTGAAGCAATAGAAGAACAAGGCAGCTGCGATTGTCAGCTCCCGAGGTTTTATGCCGGCGATCTAGATTGATCAAGGGCTTTCCTTGTACATCACGTGTCAACCTTTACTTTTTTGCTCATTGTTTGATCATAGATACAGCTCTATATCCTGAGCCGTATCCTGAAACTGTTTTCATATCTAACTTGGTTAACATATTTTTTTTTACACATAATTCTAGCACACTACCTCACTTAACTAATTTGATCACTTAATTGCTTAGGTAATTTTTGACCAAAACAATTTGGCACCCACCGTGGGGCGAGTGGTGCTACTTTTACTTAAAATCTTTGTGAAATCGTTAATCGGTTTTCTATTTTCAAAACTTTTCGCCACATTGTTTACAATGGCCTCAAGATCAAACATGAGCTCCTCTACTATGTCTGCTGCAACCTCTGCTACTACCGGTTCGGTGCTTCCACCACCTCCTCCAAGGATACCATTTTCTTCACAATCTCAAGATGTTATCCCTACTCAGAGTGTTTAGGGATCTGCTCCCGTTTTAGCCTCTAATGATGAAATTCTGACTTTATTTGGAAGTGTGCAGGAACAAATGAGGCAGCAACATGAGACTAACCAAATGCTGTTAAGAGAAATACAACTCTTAAAAGCTAGCTCGAGCAGACCTGCTGAAGAAACTATCACTCCTATACAGCCCAGGGCTTTGAACTTCAGTTCCGCAGTTTACACTGAGGATAACAGGGGGAATATCGTCCCAAGCCATTCTCAGAATCATACCCCTGAGATACCCTCTTCGGTCAGGATGTCGATTGTGAGGAGTTCAGGATATTCTTCAGGATATGGCCAAAATCCTCAGACCGGTAATGTGTCAAATAATAATATCCTTGCTACTAACAACAATGGCTCTTTGCAGGATGCAGGTATGACGTCAACATTTACCCGGGAGCTCAAAAAATTGAAGGACATGATATCCAGTGTACCTGGAGTGGTCCAGCCAATTCCGGAAGTATCCCAAGACAGCCACAGGATATCCCGCTTTGCATATCCTATCTGTGATGCTGAAATACCAAAAAGATTCCAGACTCCCAACATGAAACTGTATGACGGGACTACGGTTCCTGAGGAGCATATTGCCCAGTATAGGGAACGGATGGAAATCAATCCTTTCCCTCCAGATCTCAAGGAAGCATGCTTATGCAAGGGATTTGGTTCTACCCTGACAGGATCAGCCTTAAAATGGCTGTTAAACGTCCCTCCTCACTCAATTACTTCATTTGCTCATTTGGTTAATTTATTTAACAGTCAATTCTCTTGTAGTCGGAGTTTTGAGAAACTAACCAGTGATCTTTACAGGATAACTCAAGGGCCTCAGGAATCCTTGAGGGATTATGTGAACAAATTCAGTCGAGAATCCTTGGATATCCCACATCTTGATGTTGCAACAGTTGTGCAAGCTTTTAAGACGGGGTTACAAAAGGATTCTAAGTTTTATCAGGATCTTGTAATGAATCCCTGCAGGAATCTCGACGAAGCTCGTAACAGGGCTTTGAGATATATCCGTTTGGAAGATGACAAGAAGATGCAGGAGAGGATGAATTCTACCTCAACCTATGAATCAACTAACAGGAAATCAGAAACCTCATATAAGCCATATCGCTCCAAGCCATATGGCAGAAATGACAACAAGAAAGTGAATGCTGTTGAAGACGAATATCCTGAAGAATATCCTGACTTATCTGAATACTGTTTTTCTGTTAATATACCTGAGTTAATGTATGCTATGCAGGGTTTAGGGGAGAAAGCTAGGTGGCCTCGAAAGAACCAGCAGAAAGCTGATTGGAAGGATAAATCCAAATGGTGTGCCTTCCACGAAGACTTCGGACATATGACCGAGGATTGCATTGCTTTAAGGAAAGAAATAAGTTACCTGTTAAGCAAAGGGTATCTGAAGGACCTGCTGGGAAAAAAGAAGAATAAAGGTCAGGATCCCGAGAAGGATCCTGAACGAGCAGCATCACCCCCAGCAGATGCCAAGATAATTAACTTTATTTCAGGAGGATCCGATATTTGTGGAACTTCGTATTCGGCGGCCAAGAGACATGCAAAGGAAGCTAAGAGTGAGAGAGGAGACAGACCAGTCAGGATGACTACCCTCACAACTGATAAAGTGATCACTTTCGATAGTGATGACAGGGATACTGTTCAGGATCCTCACCATGATGCTTTGGTAATAACATTATATGTGGCTAACCATTTTGTACGCAGGATACTGGTAGACAACGGTAGTTCTGTCAATATAATTCAGCTGGAAACATTGAAGAGGATGAATGTATCTCCGATGGACATTACTTCGAAGTCCACTGTGCTCGTTGGTTTCAGTGGAGAAGCTAGGAATACCGTAGGGGAGATAAAGTTACCAGTATATGTTGAAGGGGTCAACTCGATACAACGCTTCTGTGTGATGGACTCCTTATCCTGCTATAACATCATACTGGGAAGACCATGGATTCACGATATGAAGGCTGTGCCATCAACATATCACCAATGCATCAAGATCCCTACCCCTTGGGGAGTTGTCAAGGTTAAAAGTGATCAGCAGGAAGCGAAAGAATGCTACTCATCCTCAATGAAATCCTCAACTAAGCCTAGTACAGCATAGCAATTAAAGATGCGGGCCCAGGATATCGTGGAGGATTCGGAGCAGGATGTGAAGAAAATTATCCTGGATCAGGATAATCCTGATATCTCGGTGCTCGTAGGAACCAATATCCCTCAGGATATTGAAGAGCAGTTAACTAACTTTTTGAAATGCAGGATGTCAACGTTTGCATGGAAGCATGAGGATATGACAGGCATATCCAAAGACATTATCACTCACAAGCTTGGAATTGACAAATCATTCAAGCCTGTTCAGCAAAAAAGAAGAAAATTTGCTCCTGAGCGGAATGCGATTATCCAAGAGGAAGTTGAAAGATTGTTGAAGTCCAGGATGATCAGAGAAGTCAAGTTTCCAAGATGGCTAGCAAACGTAGTTGTGGTACAGAATAAAAACGGGAAATGGAGAGTCTGTGTAGACTACACGGACTTGAACAAGGCTTGTCCTAAAGACCCATTTCCTCTCCCTCATATCGATGCAATGGTGGATGCTACTGCTGGACATGAAATGTTAACGTTCATGGACGCATCCTCAGGATTTCAGTAGATTCAAATGGAGCCTTCGGACCAGGAGGATACTGCTTTCATGACACCAACAGGTATATATTGCTATACTGCCATGCTTTTCGGTTTGAAAAATGCAGGTGCAACATACCAGAGATTAGTGAACATGATGTTCAAAGATAAGCTGGGGGACACCATGGAGGTATATATTGACGATATGGTGGTGAAATCTAAAAAGGCTGAGGATCACCTCCAGGATATCAAGGGAGCATTTGATATCCTGGATCAGTATAACATGAAGCTGAATCCTGCTAAGTGCCATTTCGGAGTGGGGGCAGGAATGTTTCTTGGATATATGGTGACGAAAAGGGGGATAGAGGCAAGCCCGGAGCAGATTAAAGCTATCCTGGATATAAAATCACCCTCGAATATGAAGGACGTACAACGGTTAACAGGCCGAGTAGCAGCTTTGAATAGATTTATTTCAAGATCCTCGGAAAAATGCAAGGAATTCTATGATATCCTCAAGAAGAATAAGAAATTTGAATGGGGAGCAAAGCATGAAGCAGCCTTGCAGGATTTGAAGCGATTGTCCACCCTGGCTTTTGCGGAAGCGTGGGTTTATTTGGTGTGACTTCTTAATACCATAGCAACAATCATAACAATGCTATATGAAAGTAAAACACATGATGTTCATCCATTCATTAAACTTAAAGACACCACAACGTCATTGTCTAAAATATCGACACACAAAACAAGTTACAACCAAGACAAGATTAAAGCGTTTTCACATGACACAACAAAAGACTTAAGTAATACGTGATTTAAAGACATGTAACCGTCCAGGTAAGGGTTACACCTCCTAAACCTGGATGGCATCGTTATTCATTACGCAGCTTGACACAATAGCATACTTCCCAGATCCATTAATTTCCTAAAATACATGTATTTTGAAAAAAATCAACAAAAGTTGAGCGAGTTCATGTAAAAGTGAGTATGTATAAACCTTCAAAGTATGAATAAACGTCCCTGGTATGTAGCAATAAGGAAAAAGAAATCACCATTGGGTTGCAAAGCCAATGATATGTGTGAAGTGATGCAGGAAGACTCAAACCTAGCAAATTTGTGCGTCGGGCTCAAAGTCACCCCATGGTCCGTACTGTGGACTCAGGAGCTGGGCTCGCTACACCCAAATAGATCTACCGCTCATGACCCTCGGTCCTACAACGAGGATTAATGGCCTTAAGTTCCACCTACCCACTCACATGATCTAAGTAGTAAACCCTCCTTAAGCTAACCATACCATGTATAAAATGTCTGTAATAATTGTAACATGTATTCCACCCCCGAAGTATAAAACTGAAAACTGTTAAGAGAAAAGGGGGACATGAACTCACTGTAGTGCGTCTCTAACAAGAAATATCCCGGTCAACCTGCTGTGCGACGACCTACACGTACTAACTTCTATTAGACGGACGGTCGTGCCTTAGTTTAAGGTTTAGTGTCTTTGGGAAATAGTTAGGCAACTATTTCATAGTTACACATCGTAATTATTTTATAAATATATTCCTTCCCAAGGATAGGGGTTTTAATACATGTGTGTTCGTATAACTTCGAAATATATTATTAAGTCTCACTTAATGTAATATATTTTATTTCATTTGTCCAAAATACTTTACTTCCAAAATATAAATATTTTTCCCAAAATATTATATTTTATTCCATATATTTTCCAAAATAATACTTTGTCAAAATACACACTTATGGGTATTTTCTGAAAATACGTAAGTTACGTTGTAAAGTTCGGGTGGTAATAAATATTACCGGTGTAACTTAAATATTTACTGTGAAGGCGTTAGCATTATTTTGGAGCCGTGAATATTCAGTGTGTACCAGTAATATTATTTTTACTCTAAATATAATATTTATGTATTTCACAAATAATCATAAAAAAAATTATACAAGTGTTACTATGAAAATATATATATATATATATATATATATACTAAATATATATTTTTAATAAGTTTTATTTATGATAATCCCACATCCGACACTTGGAGATTTTGTAATAAAAATTCATGGCGAAGTTTGTTTGGTAAAACAAGTTGAAAATATATTCATAGCACTTGTCGTAAAAAAATATTTTCCAAGTATTATATTTTTGGAAAAATTTCGCCAGAGTTTCCTCTGTAACTGGAGGTGGCCACGCTTTCAAGCGTATCATTTTCTTTTATAAATTCAACCAACAATAAATATTCATATCAAAACTAGTTTCAAAAGTTTTACACTAACATTCATTCATTAACCACCATGTTTATCATTATTTTTATCCGACAAATTTCTTATTAACCACATTACATAAAATCAAGAGTGTGTTTAGAATCACTTACAACTAGCACAAGGCTAGGGAAGAATCTAGGCGAAAACAATGTGGTTATTAGCGGTGTAGAGAGGTCCTCGCGATTCCGTAAACACCGGGTCTCCTCGTATGAGCTCTAACACACTTGGAAGTAAATAAAATTGCTAATACAAAATTGAAAGATGTTGATAGGTGTGTTGTGGCTCTCGGCAGTAAGCAAGACAAGGAGAAGGAAAATGGAAATTTTGTGTTGAGATTTGTTGAGTGAAAGTGGTGCTGCATTGGTTTTCTTATAGTCCATATTTTACTAATACAATAATACCCATTGTTAAATGCTTCCTAGATATTAGGCAAGATTGTTTAAAAAAAATTGTGGTGTATCCCACATAAAAAAAAACGAACGGATATGTGGGTGGGGAAAATTAGTGGGATTTATCAACACATTATTAATAATTGCATTATCTAGACAAATACCTAACATAATATCATTTTTAATTCCAAAGGATCAAGAGTGGGAAGTCCCACATTTTCCATAATCGGTTGTGAGGGGGAAAGTATGATTGCAAAATTTCCACTAATGTAACCATAGGTTATATTATAAGTAAAATGATATTACTTGATAATTATAAAGTTTTTAGTGGGTGTTATGGCAAACGGGGATCATGTCTAGCCAAAAATAATAAAACAATGTTATTGACAAAAATTTAGTATCCCGGGTAATGTCCGGTTGTTCGGTTGGGTAACGTTCCGTTAAAGTGTTAAATTATATCGCATAGGGTCTTTTATGCATCTTTTTGTAACGAATTTAATTCCAACACTTAGGAAAGCATACAAGATTGTTTCGCCATATTTATTTTTGCAAGTAACTCACATGATTAAAGGCTGAATTTTATATTAAAGTGCAGAATTTTGTAATTAACACATGTTTTAGGCACAATCGGTCACTATAATTATTACCTAGTGAAGCAGTTTAACAATTCTCACCTCCCTACACTCCCTACTAGTGTAGTAAACTATTCCCGGCTCATACTGGCCTCAGAGACAGTAACTGTCTGATGCTGGCTATGTCAGCATGTTTACTGGGTATCCCGTATAGTATGCTCTCTGTGGTTTTGTGCATCAAGGTTGTCACTAAGGTTTGTGTGTAAATAATGGAGTGACAGTATAAAATGTGATGCATGAGTATGTACGTATCAGGAATCAGTAAGCAGTTTAATCACAGTTATAAACAAGCACCGTAATTAAGTGGTAATTAAATATTAATTAATTTGTACGGATACCTGGTTTGGTGAGGGTTGTCACATTCTCCCCCCGTTAAAGAAATTTCGTCCCGAAATTTCAGGATCTGCATCTAGTTGCAGGGGTCTTGGGGAATAAATGTGGGTACTTAGCCTTCATACGATCCTCACGTTCCCACGTGAATTCTGGGCCGTGTCGTGCATTCCATCGAACTTTGACGAGTTTGACACTACTCCGGCGCGTTTTGTTAATCTTCCAATCAGTGACCTCAACAGGTTCTTCAACAAAATGGAGTGTGTCATCGATATGAACTTCATCAGCAGGAATGACAACTGTCACTTGAGTTGGACTCTTTTTCAGATTAGATACATGAAATGTATCGTGAACACCATTAAGTTCAGCAGGTAGGTCCAACTTGTATGCTACCAAACCAACCCTCTTCAGAATTTTGAATGGGCCAATGTATCGCGGATTCAACTTCCCACGCTTCCCGAAGCGTGCCACACCCTTCCAGGGTGAAACTTTCAATAAAACCATATCTCCAACTTGGAATTCCAAATGTTTCCGGTTTGGATCTGCATAGGCTTTCTGTCTGTCGCGAGCCGCTTCGATGCGTTTTCGAATTTGCGCAATCTTGTCTGTCGTCTCTTGGACAATTTCGGGACCAACAAGCTGCCTATCACCTGCGTCAGCCCAGCATAGGGGTGATCGACACTTGCGTCCATAAAGAGCTTCAAATGGCGCGGCTCCAATACTGGTGTGGTAGCTGTTGTTGTATGAGAATTCGGCCAATGGTAAATGCTTATCCCAGCTACCACCAAGATCCATTACACATGCTCTCAGCATATCCTCCAATGTTTGAATAGTTCTTTCACTTTGGCCATCAGTTTGCGGATGAAATGCAGTACTTAGGTTCAATTGCGAGCCAAAAGCTTCTTGGAAGGATTGCCAAATCCTTGACACGAAGCGTCCATCTCTATCAGAGATAATTGAGAGAGGCACTCCATGACGTGTAACTATCTCTCGCATATATATTTCAGCCAGTTTACTTGTGTTATCCTTTTCCTTGATTGGCAAAAAGTGCGCGGACTTTGTTAGGCGGTCAACTATCACCCAAATAGTATCATGACCCCTGGGCATTGATGCGTGCGAAGTGTTACTTATTTTTGGTGTATATTTTAAGCCCTTTTTAACACTTATTTTAGCCAAGTTTTAAATTTATAAAACACGATATTTCACTAACACTAAACACACATATGGGCAAGTGCACCCATCGTTGAGTGTAGTATAGTGTTGGTAAGATACCGAGGTCGTCCAAGGACACAAGAGCTTTTAGTACCGGTTTATCCTCAACGTCTAACCAAAATAAAAGTTTAGAAAAATGTTTTAAACTAAGAAAAATAAAACTAACTAAAATGCTGAAAATAAAAATAAAAGAAAAACAGATAGACAAGATGAATCACTTGGTTCCGACTCGTATCTAGTATAACCTTTGATTATTTCCGCACTTTTGCACATAATTAAGAGATTATCTTAGTTATTGTAGTAGGCCCCTCTTTTGAAGGCGACGTTACCCTCACCCCAGTAGTTTGAGTCAGCAGGGATACAATCCTAAAAGGGTGGATTATTGGAAGATAATGAATTAAGTTATTAATGCAGTATTGTGGTAGGCCCCGCTTTTGGCGGTGACGTTACCCTCGGCTAAGTAGTCTGAGTCAGCAGGGATACAGTCCTAAATAGCCGGGTTATAGTATTAATAGTAGTTAACTTATGAGGGGATCAAAGAGTTTGGACCCCCGCCATCCAATACCGTGAAGTATTGAAGGAGGTCCTACTAAATTTGACCCAGGTCCATTGCAGGACCTCTAAACGCTGAACAATGGCAAGACCTTTACCAAACTGTTCCCTTAACCCCCTACCAGGTAGCCAACATATCTCCATATAGACCGTGGAGATATGAATGGTGAAAATCCTTTATTTTATATAGACAGTAAAATAATGCCAAGACACCACGGACAAACGATAAGGAAAGATCACCTTCAACATAAGTAACTAGTTATTAAAGTCATTAATAAAAAACCAAATAAAAAGTGCAAAAGATTAGAAATAAAAAGTATTATACTAGACACTTTGTCTTCACCAAGTGATGTAAGAGACTTAGGCAAACATGGCCTTGATTGTCAAGAACTCTTACGATCAATCTTGGATCCCGAGACGACTCACACACTCTACGATGGACAATGGATGATGGTGGTGGATGATGGTGTTGTGATGGTGGTGGGTGGTGGATGAAGTGTGAGAGAGGTGGTGTGCCAAGGGATGAGATGAAATGAATCCAAGCACTCCTATTTATAGGCTGAACAGAGAGCTGGACACGGCCCCGTGTCCGCTGGGCACGGCCCCGTGTCCGTCTGACAATCTCTCTCCTCATTAATTGTAATTCGCAATTACAATAAATGCACCTGCTGTACTTTCGACACGCCCCCGTGTCCGCTGAGCACGGCCCAGTGGTGGGCAATAGAAGCTTCTATAGGTTTGTCTTTTCTGCTGCTTCTTGGGCACGGCCCCGTGCTGGCTGAGCACGGGGCGTGTTCAGTCTTCTGTTTTCTCTATTTTGCTTTGGAAGGTGCCGTTGAGGGTTCGGGCAGTCCACTAATATTCCTTTTAATATGTGGCTTACACTCCCAAATGGAATAGGTAGAAGAGAAGGTTTTGGGCTTGTCGTAGAGTGTCGGGATTTCCAAGATCTTTTTGGGTTTTATTTTTATTTATTTACACTCCTATTCGTAATGATTTATTTAGAACTTTTCATAAAAGAAATTACTTATTTGGGCATAACATGCCTTTTTAAAATTCTATTTATATACAAGTTCACATACCTCGCGGGGAAATCACTCACACTCGGCCGAAGGTGTATTTTTAGTGAATCTCTCGAGAGCGGCATGGAACTTATTCCTACCATAGGCTTGCCAAGAAATCAATCCTCCTCCTTTTTAACTTTTATACCTTTGTAGATATCAAGAGGACTTTGTGGGTTAAGGGTTAGGCTAGGGTTAAAGGTAGGTGGTTGGGTTAGTGGTTAGTAGAAAAAAGGGCTAAAAGAGTAACAAGTGTCGGTTTTCGTATTTTTGCAACTTTTTATTTTGATGAAGCTTTTATTCAAACTAAGTTATTTTTGATTAACTTGTTTGTTTATTTTCTTTTTGCTTCATCATTATCACACAAATTTTTTTTTTTTTTCGAAGAACCGAACTTGTTACTAAAATAAAGGGTAAAAAAATGAAAAAGGTTTTGGTGGGTAAAAGGGTTTTTGTTTGGGTGATGAAACGAAAAGGTTTAGGCTCAAAGGGGCTAACTAGGGGGATTTTTGGGTAGGTGGTAAAGGAAAAAAGAAAAATAATGGTGTAGAAATAAAAAGGGTTAGTCCTAATGCCTCCATCATTTACTTACTCGGGTTTAAGTTGATAAGGACCGGGAATGTATTGTCATGGCAAGTTCTAGAGTCGTAAGAACCAAGCGGCTATTCACACAAGAAACGAAAAATGAGCATTTAGTCAAATGATATGTAATTGTGTGCTCAATAAAGGCTCAAAAACTCACTTTTGTGGGAATGGGTTTTTATGTGATCAAGTATATATAATCAAATTTTAAATAAGTTTGCTATGCCTTTTCATAATTTTCTTATGTTGGTTCTTTTTATCACTACGCTATCGGTTGCAAATTCGTAAAAATATAACCTTTTTGAGAACTTAAATTTCCCGAGTTAAACCTAGACAAGTAAAAAAAAAATGAAATTTTTGAAAAAAAATTTGGGGTGATTAGCGGTTCCAATAGAGTTTTGTGTAAGGCTTGTATTTAGGACTTGCAAAATTCAAGGTTTTAGCATCCCCCCCACACTTAAATTACACATTGTCCTCAATGTGTCCCAAAAATAAATTTTTAGGTTGATTAGATGTGTAAAATAGTGTTTAAAAAGCAAAAATTTGTGTTACTGGGCACTGAACACGGCCCCGTGTTATCCGGGCACGGCCCCGTGTTCAAGTGCCAGTAACAAAATTAAAATAAGATAAACAGAAGTCTGGACACGGGGGCGTGTTGGGTGAACACGGCCCGTGTCCAGGTACCTGAACTGGGCGTTTTTCTGCAGGTGGTTCGGCACGGGGCCGTGTTGGTTGAGCACGGCCCGTGTTGAATCTTCTGAAATGGAGAGAATTGTCGGGTTGCCTTGTTCTTGTGCATGAGATCATTTTTCTCGTTCCCCTTTTCATCCTTTACCACCATGAGTGTGTTTTATTCCTGAAAATTAAAACTAACTAGAAAACATAAAAATTAACCTAATTTAAACTAAGGATAGTTCCGTGGAATGCCTCCATGGTGCGCCACGTTTATAAGGGTCCTTGGCTAGACCCAAAGCCTGGTCATATGTTACTCAATTGGGATGTGTTGCATCCCATGTTACACCGTCGGAGAGCGTCATCCAAGCTTGAGTCTATGACCTTCATGTAGTTGACCGGATCTTCTTCCTCTACTCGCTTTCCACATTCAAATTTTACTTCCTCATTCCCAAACTTCAATGTTAGAGTTCCGTCATTCATATCCACCAATGCTTGGGCGGTGTCTAGAAATGGCCTCCCGAGGATGAGAGGGACATCGGTGTCTTCTTCCATGTCTAGGATGACGAAGTCGGTTGGAAAGACGAATTTGTCAACCTTGACTAGCAGATTTTCGGCGACACCTTGTGGGAATTTGACGGTCCTGTCGGCGAGTTGTATGCTCATCTTTGTAGGGCTTGTTGTTCCTAGGCCGAGTCGTTTGAACATTGATGTGGGCATGAGGTTGATGCTAGCCCCAAGATCGGCTAAAGCATTTCGGACGGGGGACTTCCCAATCGAACAAGGGATTGTGAAGCTCCCGGGGTCGATTTTCTTTTGTGGAAGTTTGTTGAGTACTAAGGCTGAACATTCTTCGCCTAAGTTAACTAATTGCAATGATTCAATTTTCCTTTTGTGAGTGAGGAAATCCCTCATGAATTTTGCATATTTAGGCATTTGGGTTAGGACCTCAATAAAAGGAATATAAACATGCAATTGTTTTAGTAAACTTTCGAACTTTGCGAATTGCTCATCGGTCTTTTGACGATTTAACCTACCGGGGTACGGGATTGGAGTAGTCTTGGTGGGCTCTTGATTTGGTATAGAAGCCTTTTCTGGTGCAGGGGGAGTTATAGGCTGGCTAGAATGGCTTCTTTCATTTGGCGGCAATGGAGCATCCTCGGGACCCACGGTTCGATTTCTTAATGTGATGAGATGTACTTGTGCCTTCGGGTTTGTTTCGGTATTACTAGGTAACGCACCTTGTGGTCTCTCGGAGAAATTTTGAGCTAGTTGATTTAATTGTTTTTCAACGTTCTGAATGCTAGCTTGTTGATTTCTAAAATTCGATTCCAATTGTTGAAATCGATCCGAGTTTTTCTTTTCAGTGTCAGAGATGAGGCGAGATACAGTATCTTCAAGCCTTTCTCTTCCACCTTGTTGTTGAGAAAAATTTTGCGGTTGTTGAAAATTAGTTCGTTGGTTTTGTTGGTTACTACTATTGCCGGGATCTCTCCAACCAAGATTTGGGTGGTTACGCCATCCTTGGTTGTAGGTACCCGTTGGAGGACCTGACGGCCTAGGTCTATTATCCATGTAGTTTACCGTTTCAGTTTGTTCATCTAATTCTTTCATACAACTCCAATTTTCATGTGACCCACCACACCCTTCACAAGCCATAACCGAGGCCGTTTTTGTCATTTCTAGCCTTTTGATTTTTGAAGAGAGGGCCTCGATTTGGGCTTGTAAAGAGGTGCTTTCATCAACCTTATGGGCGCCCGGGGCAATAGATTTATTACCTCGGGGAGTGTGCCATTGAAAATTGGTTTGAGCAATTTCCTCAATTTGGTTATATATTTCATTTGGGCGACGATTACCTAAGAGTCCCCCGGAGCTTGAATCAAGTGTTTGTCTTGTGTGTGGCAACAATCCATTGTAGAAAGTGGATACTTGTTGCCATACCGCTAGACCATGGTGAGGACACTTTCTTAAAAGCTCCTTGAACCTTTCCCAAGTTTCATATAAGGATTCCCCATCCTCTTGTGAGTATGTATTAATTTCAGTCATTAATTTAGCTGTTTTAGCAGGAGGGAAATACTTATACAAAAACTTTTGGGCGAGTTCATCCCAGGTGTTTACCGATCCAACTGGGAGGGTGTTAAGCCAAGCCTTAGCTCGGTCTTTTAGTGAAAAAGGAAACATTCGAAGGCGGATGGCGTCATTTGATGCTCCATTGATCCGAAAGGTATCACATATTTCTAAGAAGTTAGTAATATGTAGATGGGGATCCTCGTCCGCAAGCCCGTGGAAGGTTGCGGAGTTTTGGAGCATTTGTATCAAATGCGGCCGAAGTTCGAAGTTGTTGGCCTCGACATTCGGTGCATTGATAGCGGCGCCAAGATTGCCTACGGTAGGCCGTAGGTAATCCATGAGGGTACGTTGGTCCGCCATTGGAAATGGGTCCTCCGAGGCTTTCTCTTGATTTTTAGCTTTAAGTCTTTTTCTGAGAAAGCGCTCGGGTTCTTCTAGGGGTTCTTTTATGTCTCTACTAGAACTGGAGCTCATGCACTACGTAGGAGGTTCAAATGTGGTGCCTGGGTTCCAAATCCTGCAATAAAAACAAAAAAGAATGTTGGTCAGAATGTTCACCACGGCCCCGTGCTCAGTGAACACGGCCCGTGGTCAGAAGTACAGTAATCGTTTTCTGTATCCCAGTTACTGGGAGTTGGACACGACCCCGTGTTGCACCGACACGGCCCCGTGTTCAGCTCTCTGTAACTCAGAAAATAAAAACTGCCAGTGATGAAGCTGGGCACGGCCCGTGTCTGACCGAGCACGGCCCGTGCTGAGCTCTGCAGAAGCTGAAAATCTAAGAAAATCCTAAAAAAAAAATAAAAAGAAAAATAAAAGATGATTAGGCCGTTGATTCCTAACTTTCTTAAAATCCTTGTGTCCCCGGCAGCGGCGCCAAAAACTTGATGCGTGCGAAGTGTTACTTATTTTTGGTGTATATTTTAAGCCCTTTTTAACACTTATTTTAGCCAAGTTTTAAATTTATAAAACACGATATTTCACTAACACTAAACACACATATGGGCAAGTGCACCCATCGTTGAGTGTAGTATAGTGTTGGTAAGATACCGAGGTCGTCCAAGGACACAAGAGCTTTTAGTACCGGTTTATCCTCAACGTCTAACCAAAATAAAAGTTTAGAAAAATGTTTTAAACTAAGAAAAATAAAACTAACTAAAATGCTGAAAATAAAAATAAAAGAAAAACAGATAGACAAGATGAATCACTTGGTTCCGACTCGTATCTAGTATAACCTTTGATTATTTCCGCACTTTTGCACATAATTAAGAGATTATCTTAGTTATTGTAGTAGGCCCCTCTTTTGAAGGCGACGTTACCCTCACCCCAGTAGTTTGAGTCAGCAGGGATACAATCCTAAAAGGGTGGATTATTGGAAGATAATGAATTAAGTTATTAATGCAGTATTGTGGTAGGCCCCGCTTTTGGCGGTGACGTTACCCTCGGCTAAGTAGTCTGAGTCAGCAGGGATACAGTCCTAAATAGCCGGGTTATAGTATTAATAGTAAGGGCTTGTTTTTAACAAAAGATAAGCTTCACGTGGCTTTGCGTTCTATATCTCATCGAAGATGGGATATACAAACCAAACCCTCCAAAATGTTGATGACATCTAGACTTGAAACCCAAAAACTTGCAGCCAACGCTGCATCAAGATCCATTTATCTTCTTGAAATACATGTAAGTTGAAAAATCAACAAAAGTTGAGCGAGATCACGTGTTTTAAGTGTATGTGCATCAAATGAATCTCAAAAACATTTGAAAGTTTTGTTGTAAGTATGTAAAGCGTCTATGAACATGTTGATTATTAATGTTTTGCAAGGACATTAATATATGTGACGACATAGGAAGTACTCAACCCGAGTAGACGATTTTTAGTGTCAAATCACCTTGACTAGGACACAACAACACTCTAAGTGGTCACCCATGGACCGTGAGTGGGGCTCACCCGTACCCATTAGATCTAACCTTTGTTCCGTGGTCCTTAAAAGGATTAATGGTACTTCAGTTAAAGCCTATGCTCACATGATCTAATAGTTCATTCCTTAGCTAAATTTATCACACCCTAACCGATGGCGGAAACATCGGGATGAGACGAAAACTAGATTGCAAGAGACTTCATAACACTATTGGTGACAAGTATTTATTAATTGGTTTTACATTGTTTGAACTAATATATAGCTAGATAGAAATACAACATGTGTTAAGCAATAAAATTTCATTTCATTGATAAAAATACTTTACAACTTTTGGAAGCAATTTACAACATGCTTGAAACTAGTACAAGTACATCAATACAACAAATTACACTTAAATAAAACGAGTTTCTAAGGCATTCCTATTAGATTCCATGCATCTTTAATTATATCATCAACCTGCAATACATGTTAAAGCATAGTTCAAAATAAAAAAAGTATTGGCGAGCATACAAGTTTGAATATAAGTATAGAACAGAAAACGTTTCAAACAAATACTTTATGGTAATGGCTATGTATAAGTATATGGGTTTAAGCATGTATGATTACAAGTATAACACGTAAGAGCATGTATAGGAATTGTTCATGCAAGAGTATAAGCATGTTTGGTAGATTTGATATAAAGTACATGTATTACACCCAAAGGTAATAAGGCATAAAAAGGGATCGAGTATGCTCACAGTTTTGCGTAGAAAGTACACTTAAACTACGAGGAAAGTTGGTGGAGTCTCGAGATCACGAGTGGTTGCGTTTGTGATTCCTTGTAAAATAACACACGAGTAAAGATTAAGAAACCGAATGAACGAGAATGGTCATCCTATATAATTAAGATAACACATAACGATTTCGTCATCATTCATAGGTTAAATAAAAGCCTATTTTTGTTTGTAAAAAGAATCAAAATATGTTATTACTAGAAACTGTTGATTACAAATGTTCATGGTTTTAGTAAAATAGAAAAAAAGTGAATTAAAGAAAAACAAACAATAAGTGAAACAGTAGGAAAAAATGATTTGAATAATGACCTCCTTTATGAGTATTAATTATAACTAGTACAATTATTTTATGCACTTTGTCTAATTTAAATACAGAAAAGAAAGCTAATCGACTATGAGTTAATTGGTTATTAGAAGGTTTTGATCATATATATGCTCACTTTTACTTATCTTTTCCTTTATGATTAATTCACGTAAAATTAACGCATATCAATCACTTATTTAGTGAATATTAGTAACTTTATATGAAAGTTTTTGATGATGTAATATAGGTTCATTAAATTTGAATTTATATATTATATATTAATAGCCAAAAGAATGGTTTTGTCGATTTTGTTAATACCCTTATAAATGAATATTTGGACATTACACATACATCATACATATATTACTTTTACACATTTTTATTATATTTGTGGGTATTGAACAGAAACTTTCAAAAGACTACTATATTTGTTTTACATTCTTGAATCTAAAACAGTGAAAAACAAAGAACACGTAACTCATAAAGATTCCGTTCAAAATACTAAGGGCCTGTTTGGTTGACAGGAATTCATAGGATTTCAAGGGAATTGGAATTTGAATTCCATTCCTTTGTGTGTTTGGTTGGACAAATTAGTTGAAGGGAATTGGATTTCAATTCCAACAAAATCCCTCATATAATGGAATTCAGATTCCTTCTCAATTTCAAAGGAAAGTTTAAAAAACCACGGGAATGTTTCCAAAGTTACGGAAATAACCCCTTACCCTTTCATTTTTGTCTAAAAACCAAGAAATAATAAAAAATCAAAAAAATTCTAAAAAATAAAAAAAATAATAAAAAATTCAAAAAATTCTAAGGGGGCGTTTGGTTCGCGGAATGTGTAGGAATTGGAATTGAAATCCCTATGGGAATTGGAATTTGATGGATTCCTTTGGAATCCATAGATGTGTTTGGTTGATAAATGTATTAATGTAATTTGAATTTTTTTGTTTTTTTTAGAGTTTTTTGGATTTTTATTTTTTTTTTAGTTTTTTAAAAATTATTTATTTTTTGATTTTTTTTTTTGGTTTTTTAGAATTTTTTTGGGTTTTTTTAGATTTTTTTATTATTTTTTGGATTTTTTAGAATTTTTTGGATTTTTTTTATTTTTTAGATTTTTTTTGTTTTTTATATATTTTTGGATTTTTTTTATTTTTTTTATTTTTTTGATTTTTTAGAATTTTTTGGATTTTTTTTATTTTTTTAGATTTTTTATTATTTTGTTTATTTTTTAGAGTTTTTTTGATTTTTTAGAATTTTTTATTATTTTTTTTATTTTTAAAATTTTTTGGATTTTTTAGATTTTTTATTATTTTTTAGAATTTTTAGAGTTTTTTCTAATTTTTAGAATTTTTTGGATATTTTATTATTTTTTGGATTTTTATAGAATTTTTTGGATTTTTTAGTTTTTTTTAGATTTTTTATTATTTTTTGATTTTTTAGAGTTTTTTTATTTTTTATATTTTTTGTATTTTTTATTATTTTTTTTGATTTTTTAGAGTTTTTTTAATTTTTTAGAATTTTTTGGATTTTTTATTATTTTTTGGATTTTTAAGAATTTTTTGGATTTTTTATTATTATTTTTTTATTATTTAAAAATTCTAAAAAATAAAAAAAAAACTCTAAAAAATAAACAAAATAATAAAAAATCTAAAAAAATAAAAAAAAATCAAAAAAATTCTAAAAAATCAAAAAAATAAAAAAAATCAAAAAAATAAAAAAAATCCAAAAAATTATAAAAAACAAAAAGATCTAAAAAAATTCAAATAATAAAAAAAATCCAAAAAATTCTAAAAAATCAAAAAAATAATAAAAAATCTAAAAAACCCAAAAAAATTCTAAAAAACCAAAAAAAATCAAAAAATAAAAAATTCTTAAAAATCCAAAAAATAATAAAATCCAAAAAATTCTAAAAAAATAAACAAAAAAGTCAAAAAAATTCAAAAAAAAATAATTTGTTGGATTTTTTTTTTGATTTTTTAGAATTTTTGGATTTTTTTTATTACTTTTTAAAATTTTTATGATTTTTTAGAAATTTTTGGATTTTGTATTACTTTTTAGATTTTTTTTGAATTTTTAGGATTTTATGGATTTTTTATTATTTTTTTGAATTTTTATAATTTTTTATAATTTTTTTGATTTTTTAGAATTTTTTGGATTTTTTATTATTTTTTGGATTTTTTTTAGATTTTTTATTGTTTTTTAGAATTTTAACGATTTTTTGGATTTTTTTATTATTTTTTAGAATTTCTTTGATTTCTTTGATTTTTTTGAATTTTTTGATTTTATATTATTTTTTAGATTTTTTTTTTATTTTTTAGAAATTTTGGGATTTTTATTATTTTTTAGATTTTTTTTTGAAATTTTAGGATTTTTTTAGAATTTTTTTGATTTTTTGGAATTTTTTGGATTTATTATTATTTTTTAGATTTTTTTTGAATTTTTAGGATTTTTTGAATTTTTTTTGTTTTTTTCAATTTTTATAATTTTTTATAATTTTTTGGATTTTTTAGAATTTTTTAGAATTTTTATCTAAGATGGTTGTTTTTAAAACTTTTGCCAATTGTTTATAAATAGAGGTAATTTTGTCTTTTTATGTATTTTTAAATTCTAATTCCATTAATACATTTATCAACCAAACACATCTATGGATTCCAAAGGAATCCATCAAATTACAATTCAAATTCCAATTCCCATAGGGATTCCAATTCCAATTCCTACACATTCCGCGAACCAAACGCCCCCTAATTATTTGCACACCATTTTTTTACTATTTTCGTTAACGAAACCAGATCTGTTATTACCAGGGTTGATATATACAACAAAATAAAATGGGTCGATTGAGAATAAAGGTATACCAAAGACATGATGTCGAGTTCCCGGATTTGTTTTCCGATGAGAGTGTAGGTAAACCGTATGATGCCGAGACAGTCTCCGACGTGAACTCCGGCAGGTTGCAATTTTTTCTAGCGGCTTCGGTTACTCCGGCGAAGTTCCGGTGTCATCTGTCTTCTTTGGTGGAGATGCAGGTTATACGAAAAATGTAGCGGAGATGTGAGGGCGTTGAATTAATGCGTACAAGTCCATTAAATGGGTTATAATACTTTTAAAATTCCTGTTTTGGAATTTCTATAACTTTCCGAAATGGGGAAAAGGTTTGCGTGTGAGATAAGGGTTGAAGGGGTGTTGTGGGTGGTCGGCTTGCCGGAAACACGGTCGGAACCGGCCGGAAACGTCGCCGGAATCCGTCACGAGGGAGAGAGCAGGGAGTTGAGGTTTGGGGCTAGGGTTTGTAAGTGATGGAGAAGGAGGTTAGAGATGATTATATAGTTAGGTTAAGTGTGAGTTAGGCCTAAAGCCCGTTAGTGTGTTTAGTTTCTTGCGTGGCCCAAATACGTTTCTACGGTCCATCTTCACACCTGAACCTCGTGAAATATCGTACTACACTCATTTAGGGTCGATAACTCTTAACATTATGTCGGTAGTCGATGTTTGGCGTGCACGTTCGTTGTGTGTGTTAAAATCGCGTAGATGTTTCATTGTCGTTTTTAGTCCGTTCTTTCGATCTGATTTCGACTGTGATTCCAAAAATAGAAAAACGAACACGTATTTTCTAAAAACATGGAAATATGGAAATACGAGGCGTTACAGTCTCCCCTACTTTATGAAATTTCGTCCCGAAATTTATTCAAGAGGAAGACCTTGGGAAGGATGGCATTCTCGAAGTGTGTTTGGGTATAACCGAGAAATAGGTTGTGAGTGATCAAAGTTTGTATTCAATAAGGTATGGGGAAACACCGAATTTCTCATGGCATGTTTTTACGAAAGTTTGGTAGTACGGTAGAAACACTTATATATAGGAAGTACCAGCGGCGTATCCACCATGTTCATACCATATTTCGTCCGTTTCGCTATTCGATGTCATGTTACGTTCCGTGTTATGATACACAGTAGAACCTACTATTGTTTTCATGCGCCTACCAATATAATCATGTATGCATCAGTGATTATTTTGGTTTGTGCATGATCCGCATAGTTTGTACTAGTAGTGTACGGGTCAGGGTATATTAACATATTACAAGTGAGAATGATAGCGCATAGGAATTTAAGTATGCAAGCATAATTGTATTTAAGTATGAGAGAGTATAGAGTATGAGTATGAGTATGAGTATGAGTATGAGCATGAGTAAAATCTTTGAACAACCACATGACATAGTTAGTTAACAAGATTAATGCATTACTAGCATGTGAATAACCAGGTCAACCCAACGTTTCCCGCTAGCGTCATCTTCATAGCACATGTTATAATTTCATTGCTATGAATGACCGTATAGTATTGACTAAACATGACCATAAATCTATGTGGCGGTGCGTTACTCCTATAGTGCTACATAAGCACTATACATGTTAAGGTGAGGCTTCCTACGAAGTTAATGACAAGTTGTTAACCCAGGGTCTGTTTGGTATGGGGTAATGGAATGGACGAAGGAATGGAATGGACGAGGTAATGGAATGGACGAGGGAATGCAATGGATCATTACCATTCCATGTCTTGTTTGGTTACCATGTGTGAATGGAATGAATTATTATTGTGTATTGTTCGGTGGGCAAGAAAAACGGAGTAATAAAATAAGCGGTGAGTGGTGGTGGTGGTGGTCGGTGGTAGTAACTGTTGGTGATTATAGGTGGCGGTGGTAGGTGTCGGCGGCGACGATGGGTTGTGGTTGTGGCGGGGAGTGGCGGTGCGGCGGTGACGACTAGTGGTGGTGGCGGCAAGGTGGCCGTTGGTGGTGGGTGGCAGCAGAGGTGTCGGTGGGTGGTGGCGGCGGCGGCGGTTGGTGGTGACGATGGTGGTGGCGTTGACGATGGTGGTGGGCGGTGCCAGCGAGTGGCGTTGGCGGTTGGTCGCGGTTGTGGGTGATAACGGTGGGGAGTGGGTGGCGGCGGCGACGGTGGCTGTCGGGGTGAGGTGGTGGCGGGTGGCAGCGATGGCGTCGGTGGTGGGTGGTGATGGTGGTTGGTTTTGGCGAAGCTGGTGGGTTGTGGTGTTGTTGATGAATGGTGCAAGAGAGGATGGAATGGAAAAAAAACATGGGGGTGGAAGGAATGATTTTGAGGGAATGGAATGGCTTTTGGAATGGGTGATTCCATTCCATTGACCAACCAAACACCCTTTTCTTCATTCCCTCATAATCATCCATTCCATTCCATCTCTCATTCCTGCATACCAAACACTACCCCAATGTTTACCGCAAGCGTAATCTTTTCATAGCACATGTCACCATTTAGTTGCTATGAAAGAACGTAATAGTTTTGACTTAACATAACCACAAATCCATGCGGCGGTGCGTTACTCCTATAGTGCTTCACAAACACTATATATGTTAAGGTGAGGCTTCTTATGAAGTTAATGACTAGTTTATCACATATGAATGTTCCAGTACTCCCGAATCAAGTATAACGTATTAGTATGCATGCATTGAATTTGTTGTGTAATAAATTTTGAATTTTGAAAAGGGGAGGTTTGAATCGTGTTGTGCGTAAACTTGATTCTAGTATAATGTTGATTTTGAAATGAACGAGGGGATAAGTATTAAATTGCATAGAAATTGAGATATCATAAAAGAGAGGCTTGATAAAATATTGGGGCGTTTCGGGTTGAGAAACTTCGACTATTCCAAAGTGAATCGTAAGTCCTTTCGAATTAGGGAGACATACTTTGACCTAATGGGTAAAATACTCTCGTCACCATGAGATTAACGATATTTTTCACTTCCAGTTAATACATGTCCCTAATTTGATCGAAAATACGAAACTTTGGCGAGATTGAAATTCGAAGAGTGGGACCAGTCATCAAGGTGTGGATATCAATCCTAGCTTGACAATTTCGTCCCCAAAATGTGGTTTATTGAACGAAACAAGATATAATCTCGAGTCGTCAATAAGGGTCCACTAGAATATGAAATGGAAATTCCCATCAGGATATGGATATCACTCCTGACTTGATGGTGAAATTTCGTGCAAAGTGTTATGTCAGATGGATTGAAATTCGTCACCAAAGGCGGGAATCACCCCTATTTTGATGAGTCGTTTCGATTGTGGAATATGAGTGTCTTCAAGTTCTTAACGTGTAATTTGCGTATAATGTCCTAGGATGAACGAATCGTATAATTATGATGAAAGAAATAGAAAGAAGCAAAGTAGGGAGAATTTGAGCGTCTTAAAGGCATGAAACAAGAATGGTCAAGTATAGGTACTTAAACTATAGAATAGGTCAAAAGCATGGCAATTTTCCTAATTCCCTATAGTTATGGCTCTGATACCAATCTGTCACACCCCAACCAATGGCAGAAACATCGGGATGATACGAAAATTAGATTGCAAGAGACTTTATAACACTATTGGTGACAAGTATTTATTAATTGGTTTTTCATTGTTTGAACTAAAATACAGCAAGATAGAAATACAACATGTGTTAAGCAATAAAATTTCATTTCATTGATAAAAATACTTTACAACTTTTGGAAGCAATTTACAACATGCTTGAAACTAGTACAAGTACATCAATACAACAAAATACACCTAAATAAAACGAGTTTCTAAGGCATTCCTATTGGATTCCATGCATCTTTAATTATATCATCAACCTGCAATACATGTTAAAGCAAAGTTCAAAATAAAAAAAGTATTGACGAGCATACAAGTTTGAATATAAGTATATAACAGAAAACGTTTCAAACAAATACTTTATGGTAATGGCTATGTATAAGTATATGGGTTTAAGCACGTATGATTACAAGTATAACACGTAAGAGCATGTATAGGAATTGTTCATGCAAGAGTATAAGCATGTTTGGTAGATTTGATATAAAGTACATGTATTGCACCCAAAGGTAATAAGACATAAAAAGGGATCGAGTATGCTCACAGTTTTGCGTAGAAAGTACACTTAAACTGTGAGGAAAGTTGGTGGAGTCTCGAGATCACGAGTGGTTGCATTGGCGATTCCTTGTAAAATAACGCACGAGTAAAGATTGAGAATCTGAATGAACGGGAACGGTCATCCTAGATAATTAAGATAACACGTAACGATTTCGTCATTATTCATAGGTTAAATAAAAGCCTATTTTTGTTTGTAAAAAGAATCAAAATATGTTATTACTAGAAACTGTTAATTACAAATGTTCATGGTTTTATTAAAACTAGTAATCTATGTTTCAAAGTACGTTCACTTAAGGTATGTGATGTATCTGTTGGTCATTGGATTAAAAAATAATAATAATAATAATAAGAACAAAGAAAAGGCTTTCACTCTCTCTTCTCCACCATCGTTACTGGGTGACGCCACTTGGCGCCCATAACGGTCACGGTTAACGCCCACGTAATAGTTTTTGCCTAGTTATTGGGTGATTTGACAAGTGGATAACGCTCACTACACAGTCTAAATCTACTTCGTTGTTTATTATGAGTCTTGAACACTCGAGCTTACGAAAAGGAAAGTCTTTTTATAAACTGGTGGTTTGATGTATCTATGTCTAGTAACATAACTTTTTGTTATGTTTGTAATCTTTTGCTTTTGAGTAATTTGTCAACTTTGATGATTTTCGAGTTAATGGCAAAAGAAACAGAAAAAAAATAGTTATCTCCGGGAATACCCTTTGTTAAGTATTTTCATTCATAATAACCTAATGACAACATGGTAATATCTCTTTCACTTTTGTCTTCTATACTATTTATATTTCAAATTTCAACCCCTATTCTTAAGAAAAAAAAAAACCAAAAAGAAAAAGTAAACCCTATTTGGTGGCACATGTTAGACTCTTCACACTATTCCTAAGAATTGTTATTATATAAAATAGAAAAAAGTGAATTAAAGAAAAACAAACAATAAAGGAAACAGTAGGAAAAAAAATGATTTGAATAATGACCTCCTTTATGAGTATTAATTATAACTAGTACAATTATTTTATGCACTTTGTCTAATTTAAATACAGAAAAAAGCTATTGGACTATGAGTTAATTGGATATTCGAAGGTTTTGATCATATTTTTTTATTTATTTTTTTTGAATGGCTAACGTTGCACACTATGGGGATTGAACCCCTGACCTCTCGTATCCTAAGCTCTATCTAAACTCACCAACACCACTGGGCTATTCCCAAGTAGATTTTTTGATCATATATATGCTCACTTTTACTTATGTTTTCCTTTTCGATTAATTCACATAAAGATTAACGCATATCAATCACTTATTTAGTAACTTTATATGAAAGTTTTTAACCTATGGCATAAAACACTAAAAGCAACCGCCTCCACTGTCATGAGCAATATTATGAGCCACCACCATACAAAACCACATGTCACTTATTCAAACCATCATAATTACATTAGAGTGGGACTTAGCTTTTAAGGGACGGGAGGTGCACCCGCTCCTCTCCTCCAATGTTTCGGTTAGAAGTGTAATATTTTTGATTTTTCAAATTTGATTTCGTGTAGTTAACGCAACACATAATGCTTGGATCAAATCGCAATGCTTATGTAGGTTACATTAAGTTCAATCGGATAGGTCGAAACAGGCGTTTTCATGTTGTTAACGTGACACATAATGCTTGAACTAATTCATTCGATGTTTGCGATGTACCCGCGCCGCAACGCGCGCGGGCAGAATTACTAGTTTTATATTAATAGCCAAAAGAATGGTTTTGTCGATTTTGTTAATACCCTTAGGGGGGACGGGGTGGTGCGTGATACCACCCCACAACGCGTTATTTCATCACTCAACACCGCCGCCGCCCCTTTCCATCACTCGTGGAAGTATAACGAGTGATGGTGGTAACGCGTTGAACTTGAGGATGATAGGGTATGGATCTTGTACATTGTGCATTAATACTTGTACATTGGAATCCCTATCACTAGTGATACCACCCCTCCTATATTTCTATCACTATCACTAGAATATTGGGTGCTTACATGGCATCATTTGATTGGTTGCTTCCATCACTGAAATCTATCACTAGCAAACCACCCCTCCCCCCCTTATAAATGAATATTTTCACATTACACATACATCATACATATATTACTTTTACACATTTTTTTATTATATTTGTGGGTATTGAACAGAACCTTTAAAAGGACTACTATATTTGTTTCACAATCTTTAATCTAAAAACAGTGAAAAACAAAGAACACGTAACTCATAAAGATTCCATTCAAAATACTAATTATTTGCACACCATTTTTTTTTTACTATTTTGTTGATATATACAACAAAATAAAATGGGTCGATTGAGAATAAAGGTATACCAAAGACATGATGTCGAGTTCCCGGATTTGTTTTCCGACGAGAGTGTAGGTAAATTGTACGATGCCGAGACAGTCTCCGACGTGAACTCCGGTGACGTCCCCGAACTCCGGCAGGTTGCAGTTTTCTCTGGCGGCTTCGGTTACTCCGGTGAAGTTTCGGTGTCGTCTGTCTTCGTTGGCGGAGATGCAGGTTATACGAAAAATGTAGCGGAGATGTGAGGGTGTTGAAGTAATGCTTACAAGTCCATTAAATGGGTTATAACACATTTAAAATTCCTGTTTTGGAATTTCTATAACTTTCCGAAATGGGGAAAAGGTTTGCGTGTGAGATAAGGGTTGAAGGGGTGTTATGGGTGGTCGGCTTGCCGAAAACACGGTCGGAACCGGCCGGAAACGTCGCGGGAATCCGTCACGAGGGAGAGAGTAGGGAGTTGAGGTTTGGGGTTAGGGTTTGTAAGTGATGGAGAAGGAGGTTAGAGATGATTATATAGTTAGGTTAAGTGTGAGTTGGGCCTAAAGCCCGTTAGTATGTTCAGTCTCTTGCGTGGCCCAAATACGTTTCTACGGTCCGTCTTCGCACCCGAACCTCGTGAAATATTGTACTACACTCGTTTAGGGTCAATAACGCTTAACATTATGTCGGTAGCCGACGTTTGGCGCGCACGTTCGTTGTGTGCGTTAAAATCGCGTAGATGTTTCATTGTCGTTTTTAGTCCGTTCTTTCGATCTGATTTCGACTGTGATTCCAAAAATAGAAAAACGAACACGTATTTTCTAAAAACATGGAAATACGGAAATACGAGGCGTTACAAAATCATACCCAAGTTGACATGTATTTCCCCCCAAAAGTTGTAAACCGGAAACATTAAAAGAAAAGGGGGACATGAACTCACAAGTTTGCGTCAGTAGTCGTGTACACTCAAAGATGATGTCCGTGAGTCGTGCCACTACCTACACATGTGTTATTTTTTATTAGACACCTTGGTCGTGTAACGATTCTTAGTTTTAATTATTTATTAGGACTTGTTTTGAAATTTGGTATACTTTGAGTTACACTTTCGGTGTATGGTGTATATATATAATTTTTTTATAATTATATATAATCTCAATGTAGAAAACTAGTTAAAATAATTATATTTTAACTTATGTTATTTTCATGCAAATATTCGGGGGTTTTGTTAAAAATATGGGTTATTGGATTTTAATAATCCTAAGTTTCACCTGTTGACCGATAATAATCCCAACTTTAAAAATTCCTTTCAATAATCCCAACTTGTAAAATGTGACAGTTGTCAAAATTCAGGTATCCGTACAATTAATTAAACCCTGATTAGTGCTTAATGACGGTGCTGAATTACAATTAACTGCTTACTGATTATTTTCATATACATACATGTGCATCACATATTGCAAATGATATGTCATTATGAGAGCTTATATGACTCAAATGATGCACGAAACACAGTTAGCACAGTTATCAGATAAATCAGGAAAATGCTGACAGAACTCAGCACATAGACATACATTGTTTTGAGACACAGAATGAGCCAGAAACTAAGTACTACACTAGTATAGTGTGTAGGAAGGTAAGGATCACAAAACCGCCTTTCTAGTGATAGTTTAAGTGCCGGAAAGTGCCTAAAACTCACCCAAAGTGCTAAATTCAGCAAAATTAAGCAATAATCAGCATTTTAACACCCTAATAGTATGCAGAAATATGATTAAATGGTCCTGAATGCTTTCCTAAGTGTCGGGAATCAAAAGTTTCACAAAAGGTACATAAAGCACATTAAACTGCAAGTTTAGCACCTTAACAAACCAGTAACCAACCGAACAACCGGACACTACCCGAAACATCAAATTTACACTAGAAGCATTGTTTACCAAGCTAGTTATGGTCCCCGAACATCATAACACATCATAAATATCTAGTAACTAGAATAACTAACTAGATACTTGGTTTTTAACCTTAAACTAACTAATTTAGTTTTACCCTAATCTACTACCCCCCCCCATGTCTACGGCCCAACAAGGGACCCACTTGGTGGATTTGTTTCAATTTAATATTGGATATTGTTCCCCCTTTAATGACACATTATACAAGAGTTAGAATGTTGGAATGGTTATAAGAAGACACCTTAGGATCATAACTTCATTCTTACACACATTTGAACACACACAAGCTATCCTCTTCCCCTTGGAGCTCTCGGCCAAGAATCAACACCCACACACCCACCTTACTTAGTCAAGCTTCATACATTTCAAGTATATACAAAGGTGTTAGAGATCATACAAAGGAGCTAGGAGCTTACGGAAGTGCAAGGACCTTCTCTATTTGCTTTAACCCACTTGATTTCTTCACTTGATCATCCCTAGCCTTGTGCTAGTGGTAAGAACCATAATCTTACTAGTTTATGTGGTTAAAAGAAGAATCATAATGTTAAACATGAAGAACACTAAGAATCACAATAAGTAAACTTGAACATAAGCATGTTTAATGAAGAAACTAAGTTGTTTATGTATTGATTTACTTGTTGATTGTTATTTATTCATGTATATGATGTAGATCATCATATGATCTTGCTAGATCATGATTAAAAACATAATCTAGCAAGATGAGAGAATAGAAATGTTGTAGGATGATAGATCATCCACACGTGAAGCATGAACTTGAATGAACAAGTGGTTTCCTAGAAAAATAATGATCAAAGTAAGTTGTTAATCATATAGATCTAAAGATTCATGGATGGTTTTTCAAAGAAACCAAGTTAAAAATATAAGTTTCATTTAATCTTGGTTCTTAAACAAACAAACCTTATTTTTTGTGGTTAAACAAGTGTAGAAACACTTGTGTAACAAGAAGAATTCATAAAGAAATATTTTTAGAAAACATGATCATAAGTTGTAAACATCTATATTCTTTAAAAATGAAGTTTTTAAAGAATCAATCACACTTTGGAAGGTAACAAGGCTTACTAAGAACACTAGTAAATTACTACAAATTTTTACAAATATTCAAGTTCATGAAGCATTAGATTATACTTGTTTTTGGCAAGATTGGTAAGTAAAGGTTGTTTATTGTTGATTTTGAATTGATTGTGATGATTTTTACAAAAGAAAATGATATGCTTGAAAGCATGGGAACCTCCATTTTTAGGGGAAACTATGGCAAAATTTTCTAAAAATTTAAACACTTAGAAAAATATTTATATACATGCACTTACAAGTGTGTTTTCAACAATAAATTGTTACATAAACTTTGCCATGATTTTTGCAACAAAAATTATAATTATTAGAGGTTGGTTTTTATAAATAAAAGTGACTAAATATGTATTTAGGAAATATATATTTAGAAGACACCATGTGTACGATTATTTGTATATTTTGTGTATTAGTTATATTATTTTAGGACATGAAATAATATAACACATCAAAATACCAAGGATTACAATCCAAAATATTACTGAAATTCCAAGAATATGAACATACACATTTACACAAAATATTGGCGAAACCAAACTATGGAATAAGACTTATAAAAAATTCCGGAAAATTGATTCACAAAGTATATTCTGGTAAATAGTATTTTGGACACCAAGAGACGAAAATATGATATTTATGATTTTCACAAGAATATATATCATATGTTTGACAAGAGAAAAATATATTATTTTTGGCATGTATGAATATATATTTTTCTTGAAATTTTAGAAGATATATTATTTTTATGAAATATATATTTTCTTACACAAACACGAAATACAATATTTTTGAGGTGAAAGATATATTTTCTCGAATAAATATGAAATATATCATTTTTGGGGAAGAATAAGTTTGTATATATTTTGCAAGTTAGCATGAAAATATATTATTTTTGGAACTTATATGAAAATACAAATATTTTTCCAAGTGAAAAATTATAAATAATTTTTCTAAGTAGTATTCCTTAATATATATATTTTGGAAATATATATGTATTTTACTAAGGATATTATTCCGGAAAAAATAATACGAAATTAAGTATATGAATACTTAATGAATACAATAAAAATACGTATTCTCATACGTATAAATACACACCGAAATACAACCCTAATACATGACAAAAATATACAAGTATAAAAATACAAATACAAATACACCCATCATTGGAAAGAAATACAAGTATAAATACTTGGGAAGTATTAAGTTAAAATAATTGTCTTAACAATTATTCCAAAATTTAATAAATATAGTTTAAGTTAAAATATTAATTATTTTAACAAATAATTATATAACTTGGAATAATATCGAAGACACAAAAGAAACGTAACTCAAAGACAATAATACTAAGTCAAGGCACGACCCGCCCGTCTAATAGATCATAGTACGTTGTCGGTAGTCGTGTATACCCGAAGAAGCTTGAGTTACGGTGATTAAAGATGCAAGACTGTGAGTTCATGTCCCCCTTTTCTTTAAACTGTTTTGTTTTATAACTTTGGGCGTGAAGTACATGTTACAAAATGATTACAAACAATTACAATTGGTATGGTTAGCTTTGGAAAGTACAGTAGATCATGTGAATGGGTAGGCGCACTCCTAAGACCATTAATCCTCGTGTTAGGACCGAGGGCATGAGTGATAGATCTATTTAGGTGTAGCGAGCCCGGTACAAAATTGTTAGGTTTGAGCCTTCTTACGCCGTTGCACGCATGTTGACGGCCTTGCAAACCATTAATTGATCTGTTTCCTTGTTTTGCTTTCATACCGGGATTTACAAAACATACATACATACAATGATATCAAAGGTTTATTCATACATACAAACAAACACATGAACTCGCTCAACTTTTGTTGATGTTTTCAAAATACATGTATTTCAGGGAATTAAAAGTGGATCTGGCGGGCGTTGGATGTTTCAAGTCGCGTTAAGAATAAAGGATGTCATCCGTTGTCCTAGGGTTTGGTTAGGGTGTCTTATTCCTGGACGAGACACATCTTCCAAAGCCTGATTTTATTTAAAGTCTTTTGATGAGTCCTTAGTGAACTCTAAACAATTCGTATGGTTTGTAAAACTTAAATTTGATGTCTATGTTTGAAACAATTATGTTGTGATGTTTTTAAACGTATCTAATGGATGACCATCTATGGTTTTTATTATATAGCTGTTGTTATGATTGAATGCAATGATATTAAGTAAGTCACACAGAATCACGCTTCCGCAAAAGTCAGTGTGTGACATAAAAGTTTGGCCGCCAGTGATCCTTTTCTAAAAAAGGTGCACTTAAACCAATTAAGGAGTCTCTAGGTGTAATTGAATCTATTGAGGAGACGAAATTCTTATATGTTTAAAAAGGATCAATGGCGGCCAAACTATTACATGTTGGGATTATTGGAGAGAATTTTTAAAGTTGGGATTATTATTGGTCAACAGGTGAAACTTAGGATTATTAAAATCAAATAACCCTAAAAATAATGTATTTTTAACTCAGTTTATCATATGGTTCTCACATCCGTATTTACAAGTATAGGTATACTTGTATTATGAACATGTTATGTTTGTCACTTTGTATTCTCATACTTATGTATGATACTTGTATGAGGGTATTTTACTAAGTGTTGTTAGTGTTTGTTGGTATGTATTTGTACGTATAGGAATACGTATTTTCTTGTATTTATTAAGTATTTCATACTTAATATATATTCATTTTTTTCCGGAATATTGTTTTCACTAAAAATCAATATTCTTGTATTCTTAAAATATATATTTTAAGATAATTTTTAAAGAAAAATATCTATATTTTGGCTTTGTTAAAATATGTATATATCCACATATATCTTAAAAATAATTTATTTTTAAGATCAAGTTAGAAAAATATAATTTTAGTTTCCACTAAAATAATATATTTTTAAAGTGTTTATGAAAATATATATTTTCTTGTACTCAAAATAATATATTTTCATGTTGACAAAATATGATATATTTTTATAATAATTGTAAAAATCCATACTTTGTCGTTTGTTCGGTTTAGTAAATACCGTTTACCAAATTTGTCATAATACGAACTAAATTTCTGGAATTTATATAATTTTGTCCAACGTGTCCATTGTCCGAATTGTCCAATATTTGTGTGCAAGTTATATATATATTTTCTTGTAATTTTTGAAATCTTCCAATTACAATTTTTTTTTGTATTTTTGTGTGGTGTAATATTTTTCAAGTTCCTAATTTTTAGTAAAACTAATACAAACAATATACACATAGCACATAATTTGTGTGTTTTCTAAATATATATTTTCCTAAAGATATACTTAGTCATTTTTATTTTTGAAAATCAACTTCCATTACTTGTAATTTTTATACAAAAAATTATGGCAATTTTTATACTTAAAACCATATTTCAAAATTGCTTGTAAACACGTGTTTAAACATATTTTTCTAAGTGTTTAAATTCTACAAAAATTTTTTTCATAATTTCCTTTGAAAATGGAGGTTTCCATGCCTTAAGCATATCATTTTCTTTTTCAAAAATTATCAACAATCATCCACAACTTACCATGTGCCATAATATACATCTCTACATGAAGACATGAACTTGAAGTTTTATAAAAACTTGTAGTATTCTAACATGGTGCTTAACATGATGCATCAACACTAAAAACATGATTTTTATATCTTAAAAACCATTTTTATAGAAATTCCATCTTTACAACATATAACTCATTTTTGCAAAAATTCATCTTCTTTAATTTTTCATGTCTTAAACACTTCAAGGGTTTCATTCTCACTCATAAAACAAGTTCAAGTTCTTTAAAAAACCAAATCATGCTAAACTTGAAGTAAACTTTGTTTTCTTGAAACTTTGATTTTTCAAATCCCTCATTTTTATGATCTACAACTTGTAGAAACCATTTTTATCACAAAACAAGTTCACATTACAAGTTCATACTTCACATAATGTAAGCTCTACATGGATCCCTCAGGATCTAACATCATACTTGCTAGATCATGTTTTAAATCATCATCTAGCAAGCTCTTATGTGGTGTTTAACACCATACACACAAGAAATCAACAAACAAGTTCAACACATAACCACAAACAACTTGTATTCTTATGATTTTAGTTTGGTTCTTATGTTCATCATCTTGGTTTAGTGAGATCTTCGGATTTTTAGTTCTACATAACCTTTAACTACTAATACAAGATGTAAAATGGGTTTCCGATACACTTACAACTAGCACAAGGCTAGGGTAGAAAACTAGAAAAGGATGATGAAGATAATTGATGGTTAAAAGCTCCTATGAGTGGTCCTTCAAGATCCAAAGCTTGCAACCTTCTTGATTCACCTTAGTGCACCTTATGATGAGCTTGAAATGCTTGGAAATTGAGTGAAAGTGAGTAGTGGGGGTAGTCGTGTTCTCGGCCGAACAAGGAGAGAAGAGAGGTTGAATGAGTTGTGGTGATGTTGTATTTTGACAATAATGATGATCTTTAAAGTGATGATAAGGTTTATTAACCCTTGGTCCCTAATTTCCCTCTAATTCATTATCTAAAGGATAACTAAGTGGCTTCTTTGACCATTTAGATATTTGTCAACATGTTTTAAGGGGGGGTGGGGTCCCTTGGGACGGTCAAGGATTGGGGGGGGGGTGTGATTTGTTAAAAATGTGTTTAAGTGTTTAAGATTTGTTATAAGTGTTATAAGTTAGAATGTTTTAGCGTTTAATGATTCTTGATGTAAAACATAATGTTTTAGACCATAACTAGCTTCCATGTTGTAAAAATATAGTTAACTAGTTTGTAGCACGTTTCTAGTTGTGATCGGGTGTCCGTTTGGTTATCGGATCGCTTAAAAGTTAACATTGGTAACTTGTATGTTATATTGTGTAATTATGCCATGTTAATGTTTTCAACATCTTTTAACTCATTCTGAGCATTCTGGCATTGTTTCTGATTATAGCACAAGCTGGCAAATGCTGATTTTTTCTGAATTATGCTGAATTTTACTGTTTAGCGCTAGTTTCGGCCAGTTTCTAGTGTTTACTTGTCACTCAGAACACAGTTTCACAAACTCTTGTTTTCTCACATAAAGTTCTAGCGTATCATGGTTTCTGGGACTCATTCTGTGTCCTAAACATACTGTCTGTCTGAGTACTGAACTCCTGTCAGTACTACTAGTTTATCTGACAAATATGCTAGTTTTGTCTGTGCACTGTTTAAACTGTTTCGAGTCGCATTCAACAATAGTAAGTAGCATGCATCATGTAATGTTTTTGTGAGTTTTTTGAAAATAACCATGAACTCATACATATCATAAATTCAGAATGCATAGCCGTATAACACAAATTACTGTTCACAATGTTGTCACATTCTCCCCTCGTTAAAAGAATTTCGTCCCGAAATTCAAGCTGCGTTATTGGTTGCAGGGGAGTTGTGAAATAAATGCGGGTACTTAGACTTGATCTGATCTTCACGTTCCCACGTTAACTAGTTGCGTTATTGGTTGCAGGGGAGTTGTGAAATAAATGCGGGTACTTAGACTTGATCTGATCTTCACGTTCCCACGTTAACTCTGGGCCGTGACGTGAGTTCCAACGAACTTTCACGAGTTTAATACGACATTTCTTTGTTTTGTGGACCTTCCAGTCCGTAACCTCAACAGGTTCTTCAGTGAATTGGAGTTTGTCGTTGACCTGAATCTCGTCTGCTGGAATGATGTGGTCTCCTGAGTAGGACTTTTCTTGAGATTAGAGACGTGAAACGTGTCGTGGACACTGCTAAGTTCTTCTGGAAGCTTCAGCTTGTATGCAACGGTTCCGATCCTTTCCAGAATTTCAAAGGGTCCAATGTAATGCGGGTTCAACTTTCCACATTTTCCAAATCGCACTACGCCCTTCCAAGGCGAGACTTTCAATAAAACCATGTCTCCAACCTCAAATTCCAAGGGCTTGCGTCGTCTGTCGGCGTACCTCTTCTGCGTATCATGAGCTGACTTGATACGATCACGTATCTGAGCAATCTTGTCTGTGGTTTCTTGAACCAACTCTGGACCGATAAGCTGATTATCCCAAGTCTCCGCCCAACATAACAGGGACTAACACTTTCACCCATATAAAGCTTCAAACGGGGCAGCCTGGATGCTAGTGTGATAGCTATTATCGTAGGAAGACACCAATAAAGGCAAGTGAGTATCCCAACTTCCACCAAAGTCCATCACACAAGCACGTAACATGTCTTCCAAGGTTTGTATCGTCCGTTCACTTTGGTCGTCCGTCTGTGGGTGAAAGGTCGTGCTAAGATTCAACTGAGATCCAAAAGCCTACTGAAACGTTTGCCAAATCCTTGACACAAAACGACCATCCCGGTCGGATATGATAGAAACAGGCACTCCATGACGTGCCACAATCTCCTTGAGATATATTTCTGCCAACTTCTTGGTGCTATCTTACTCACTGATCGGTAGAAAATGTGTGGACTTTGTGAGTCGATCAACAATTACCCAAATCATATCGTGGCCTCTTTGTGTTCTCGGTAGCTTGGTAATGAAGTCCATCGATATATGTTCCCACTTTCATACAAGAATCTCAGGTTGTTGCAGCAGCCCTGATGGTTTCTGGTATTCCGCCTTCACTTTGGCACAAGTAAGATAGTTACCCACATATATAGCAATATCAACTTTCATCTTAGGCCACCAATAAAAATCCTTCAAGTCTTGGTACATTTTTTCGGATCCGGGATGTATAGAGTACCTTGACTTATGAGCTTCATCCAAAATAAGTGCGCGTAGATCGCCGAAGAATGGAATCCAAATTCGCCCCATGAAATACAAAGTTCCATCTTCCTTTGGCAACAATTGCTCTTCCATTCCCCGCAATGATTCAGCTCGTAGGTTCTCTGATTTAAGCGCTTCTTGTTGACCTTCACGAATCCGAGTAGTGAGATAAGTTTTTATAGTCATCTCTAAGGCTCGCACCCTTAGAGGCATTGCATGCTCCTTGCGGCTCAAGGCATCCGCTACAACGTTCGCTTTGCCCGGGTGATACCTTATCTCACAATCGTAATCATTCAACAGCTCGACCCATCTTCGCTGTCTCATGTTTAAGTCCTTCTAATCGAAAATGTGTTGCAAACTCTTATGGTCTATAAAGATCGTGCAACGAGTACCATACAAGTAATGACGCCAAATCTTCAACGCGAATATCACAGCACCTAGCTCAAGGTCGTGCGTGGTATAGTTCTTCTCATGCACCTTCAACTGATGAGATGTGTATGCAATGACTTTGTTTCGTTGCATCAACACGCAACCAAGACCTTATCGAGACACATCACAGTAAACCACAAAACCGTCGGTACCGTCAGGTAAAGACAAAATAGGTGCGTCGCAGAGTTTATCTTTCAACAGTTGGAAAGCCGTTTCCTGTTCTTCGCCCCAATCAAACTTTCTATTCTTCTGAGTTAGGGATATTAACGGTTGGGCAATCTTTGAAAAGTTCTCAATGAATCGTCTGTAATAGCCCGCTAATCCCATAAATTGTCGTATCTTGGTTGGGGTTCTAGGTGCTTCCCAGTTTTTGATTGCCTCGATCTTGGCCGAATCGACATGAATTCCATTCTCATTTACCACATGACCTAGGAATTGCACTTCGCGAATACAAAATTCGCACTTTGAAAGCTTCACATACAGTTGTTCCTTCTTTAAAAGTTCCAAGATAGCTCGTAGATGTTGCTCATGTTCCTCCTTGGTTTGCGAGTATATAAGGATGTCATTAATAAATACAATCACGAACTTATCCAGATATGGCTTACACACCCGATTCATGAGATCCATGAATACTGCCAGTGCGTTCGTTAAGCCAAACGGCATGACAAGTAACTCATAATGCCCATAGCGAGTCCTAAAGGCCGTTTTAGGGATTCTTTCTTCTTGTATCCTCAGTTGATGATATCCCAATCTCAAGTCGATATTGGAGTAGTAGCTGGAACCTTGCAGTTGGTTGAATAAGTCATCAATCCTTGGCAAGGGGTACCGATTCTTGATGGTTAGCTTATTCAACTCTCTTTAGTCAATGCACATACAGAAACTGCCATCTTTCTTTTTAACAAACAACACTGGAGCTCCCCAAGGTGAGAATCTTGGCCTGAAAAATCCCTTGTCTAGCAGCTCTTGCAGTTGTGTCGAAAGCTCCTGCATTTCTGATGGAGCTAGCCGGTTTGGCGCCTTTGCCACTGGTGCCGCTCCTGGCGCAAGATCTATCCGAAACTCCACTTGTCGCTACGGAGGTAGCCCAGGAAAGTCTTCAGGAAAGACTTTTGGGAATTCCTTCACAACAGGAATGTCTTCCAGCTTTGGCTCCTTGGTCTCCTTGTCAATGACATGTGCGAGGAAAGGGATGCAGCCTTTTCGGAGACACTTCTGCGCCTTCATGCAATTGATGACTCGTAGGGGCGTCTCACGTTTCTCCCCATGGACTACAAGTGTTTCTCCATTCGGAAACGGGATGCGAATGGTCTTCTCATGACAAACCACTTCCGCTCGGTTGTCGGACAACCAATCCATTCCGACAACCACATCAAAGCTACCTAAACCAACTGGTGGAAGATCGATATAGAGTTCCTGCTCTCCAAGTTCAAGTGTACAACCTTTAATAACTTCATCCACTTTGACTAATTTCCCATTTGCTAACTCTATAGAATAAGGAGTGTCTAGCTTACGTGCTTCTATACCAAGTATATCCTTAAATTCTACAGATATAAAGCTAAAGTCGGCGCCATTATCAATCAAAATAGATGTATAGTGTTGGTTAGTAGGGAACGTACCCATAACAACATTCGGGTTCTAATACGCTTTGCGCGCTCCAATCGTAAAGACAGTTCCACGTGCTTGGTTTTCCTTAAGGCAATCCTTTCTAAAGTGCCCCATGTCTCCACAGTTAAAACAACCTTGGCCTTGACCATTACCATTTCTGCCTTCGTTGTTGTTCTTGTTATTGTTCCCTCCTTGATTGTTGTTGTGGTTTCCGCCCTGATTATTGTTATGGTTTCCACCGTGATTGTTGTTACCACCTTGATGGTAGCTACCATTCCCTCCTCGGTTGGCATTTCTTACCCAACAGGTTTCCTTGCTGTGCCCCTCTTTTCCATATTTGTCATACTCAAATTTCAAGAATTTTCCCATACGGAGTGCCTCTTCAGTGAGTGCGACACTCAAGTCAATAGCCTCTGCGATGGTAGGGGGCTTTGAGGCAGTAACCATGCCCAGGATCTGAGGAGCAAGACCCCAAATGAATCTTTCAATCCTCTGAAATTCTGGCTCAACCAAATAAGGAACAACCCTAGATAGGTCATGAAAATGCTGGATGTACTCAGCAATCTTTGGCCCATCCATCTTCAAGTTCCAGAACTCAGTTTCAAGCTTCTGGATTTCGGCCCTGGAGCAGTACTTCTTTCGCATCAGTTCTTTGAGCTCGTCCCAACTCATTGCGTAAGCAGCAACTTCACCCTTGGTTTGAACCTGAAGGTTCCACCAAGAGAGTGCACCATCCATAAACAAACCCGAAATGTAGGTAACTCTTTGCTCAGGGAAACATTTACTCATCCTCAGAACTGATTCAGTCTTTTAAACCCATCGAACAAAAGAAACGGCACCTCATGTGCCATCAAAGTTCAAGGGCTTACAGTCTAGGAACTGTTTATAGGTGCAGCCTGCAACATGTGCAACAACAAATCACGAGTAAGCATTGGCAAAGCACGAATGGAAATACCCAAAAGATTTGTAATGTGTCTTAGGTGACTTAACATTACCAATTGGAGGATTACTCTCGGAAGTGCCATCGCTTTGTTCAGAGCGGAGGGCTTCATGCTGCGCTATTGCCAGTGATATGCGCTCGTTAAGTTCAACTTCAGTGCTTGGTAACGGGTTGGTGTTTGTGTTACGCTTGTGCGGCAATTTCTTCTATCAAGAAGTATCGGGTAGGTTAGACAATATCCACCAAATAAATATCTATGAGGTATATATATATACAGATATACATATAACGTAAATGATCATCACAACAAGCAAACATGTAATCACATAAACAACACAGTGCACATATAAGCAACAATGTATAATAAAGAAAACAACCACTGAGCTTTCATATATGTTTGACAACTTAATACATTTTTTTTGTAGAAGAAAAAAAAAACAAAATGGACTCGAGGTTACATCACCTCGGTCATATAAGTTCATAATACAAAAGTAGTAACTATTTTCTCCTACACTGGTCTTCACAGTCTTTAAGTGTCTTTAGATTAATCCTTGTCTTCATATACACATGCTAGTGGGTCTGTAACTCCCACTCGAAAGGTACCTGCAAACAAAAGGGCCTAGGGTGCTAGAGGAGGTGGAGGAGTAGGAAAAAACAAGCTGCGAAGATGAGATACCTCATCCTCGAGCTCGTGAACTCGATGGATCAAGAAACTGACCTGCTGCTCTAGATTCAGAAATCGAGCAGCGTGACCATCAACGGGAACATGAACAGGTGGTGGAGACATTGGTGGAGGTGATGATGGTGGTGGTGGTGGTGGTGGTATGACTAGTGGGGGGTAAGCAGGTGGTGGAGGTCGTCTGGCATCGGCCTCACTCTCTAACTCGTAAACCCCGCGCAGAGTATCTCTACCTGAAGCTAAAGAGATAACAAAAGATCATCCCTGGTATAACCAGAATGATAGGAGGGATGGTATGGATCAGACAATGGCATGGAGTATGGAGGAAACAATTGGGGTGACTGGTGACATGGGTCTGACTCGAGTGGAGGAAAGTAGGGTGTAGACATGAAATCAACAGGTGCTCGAGTGTCGAAACAAGGAGGCTGTCGAGACGTACCCTCCCCAGGACGAGGTGCGGGTATCTCGTGAGAAAAGATAGTGGGTAGATCAATCTGGAGAAGATCAGCAGTGGGTGGTGTAAGTGGACATCCTGGAACAGGAGTGACAGGAGTAGTGTGTGGAGTCTGTGCATCAAGTGGTGCAACTGGGAGTGAATCAACAGAAGCTGAGATGGGAACATGTGTGGTCGGGGGACTGAGTAGCAATAGGGATGGTATCAAAACTGCTATCGGTCGCATCCGCGTGTAGCCCGGCTCGGCGGATGTCGGTGGAAGACTCGTCGTCACTAACGTCGGAAGAAGAAATGTCGATGACTGAGACAACGGGTTATGGCACCTCTAGAATAGCTATGTACAGAACCTCTCCATCATTGATATCATCATTGGGATGGCCAACATGGATAACAGGAATGTCGACCTCATCATCAGAGATGGCAATATCTCCGGGAACTGCGGCTAGAGGTACGACATCCAGAGGTATGTAATCAACGATGTGGGCTCCGACGGGGTGGCCGATGATGATGAACTGGTTCAGCTGGGGTCCAACAGCTAAAACGTCATCCCCTAGAGGCTCTCCATCATGAACGGGGTCGGGCAGTGCGAAGGGCTTGAAGTCATCCAGTTCCTCATCATTAGATGAGACAATCTCGAAAAAAGGCTCGTCATCAGAAGATATATGTATCTGGGCATGGTCATCATACACTCCACTACTAGCTGAGGAGGCCATGGCAATCCTGTCAAAAATAATCCGTACACATATATGCATATATATCAATGAATAATACTATTACTTAGTATATACAGGCAAGTAAAGGCAACATATCACATGCATTCACGTTGTTCCTACATGGGTCAGTTCTAGTTCGGCAAGTCTACCCCATATAAACTATACCATCAACTAATGTCCTTGCTCGTTTTTCTTTTGAAAAATGTTTGGTTCATGGATCTTGGCGTTTTTATAAATGCAATGATAAACATTTTTGTTTTTTGTAAAAATGTTTTCGTGAGAGAATCCTATTGATTGTAGTCTAGAGTCGAGAAGGAATCCTAGTTCACTACAACCTGGCTCTGATACCAACTTGTCACACCCTGTCTTTTGCTGAAGCGTATGTGTGTGACGTGATCAGCTTTCATTGCATTCGATCATAACAAACAACTACATGCATTAAATTAAGCGATGTTCATTCATACACAATTTAAAACCTTACAAACACAAGTTGTTCAAGTTTCCAACCAACACAAGTATTAAGTTAATATTACAACCCAACATAAGTTTTAAAGTTCCATCAAAGGACTTGTTTTTAACAAAAGATAAGCTTCACGAGGCTTTGCGTTCTATATCTCATCGAAGATAGGATATACAAACCAAACCCTCCAAAATATGGATGAAATCTAGACTTGAAACCTAAAAACTTGTAGCCAACGCTGCATCAAGATCCATTTATCTTCCTGAAATACATGTAAGTTGAAAAATCAACAAAAGTTGAGCGAGTTTACGTGTTTTAAGTGTATGTGTAACAACCCTCAGAAAGATCCATAAACAAAATCCGAAGTGTGCACGATAAAACTTGAAAACCTGATGGTTGATGAACCAACCCGCACAAAAGTACCTTTATTAGACTCGCAATTATAAACCGAACCATTTAGAATCAAGACCCAAACATACGCGATAAGCACCTGCATGAAAATCGAGAAAATGCCTGATTGGGCGAAAAAGGCGGCCGAAGACACGTGCCACAACGAGGCGCCACGTATTAGGCCTATACTGGACACGTGGCAGGTCTAGGCTAAATGAACCTCCCCCATACCACGCGCCAGGATAAGGGTGGGCTGGCGCGACACGCGGGAGGCAACAATTTTGGCTATAAAGCCACTGGTTTGGCACTTGATCAGATTGCTCAGTTCGACAGTCTAAAACGTCGTCCTACTCCTTGTATCTCCATTTCTTTCAATCAACGCCCTAAGCTCCCGAAACTCTGCCCGTTATTAGGGTAATAACTCTAGTCACTGGTACGATATTTTATCCCATCGATTGAAACTGATCCAAGGGATGTTTAAGTACTGCCTGTATACGGCTATCCTTTGTCATTCGTTGTGGGTTATTATCTCATGATCATCATTAAAGTTGAATTAGGTTAATACGCTAATACGAGTTCCATTGTATCTAGAAATTAGAACTCATAACCAGGGAGCTGTTAAACTAGAATACTTAGCGATTAAGTAAACTTAGTGTTTAAGTAAACTTAATGGTTAAGTAAAACTTAGCAGTTAAGAAACCTTAATAGATAAGATTAATTAATCAGCTAAGTAAGATTAATTAATTAGCTAAGTAAGATTAAGTAAATTAATCAATTAATCAGCTAAGTAAGATTAATTAATCAGCTAAGTAAGATTAATTAATTAGCTAAATAAGATTAAGTAAATTAATTAATTAATCGGCTAAGTAAGATTAATTAATCAGCTAAGTAAGTTAATCAGTTAAACAGTTAAGTAAAGTTAAACAGCTAAAGTTTAACAACAAGATATACATGAGGTAGATAATATCTAAATATGTATACATGGGGTAGGTATTATCTAAGGAAAATAATATATAGGGAAGGTTCAACTGAGAAAGGTTTTATCTAGGGAAAGTTCAACTGAGGAAGGTATATATGGGTAGATAACACCTAGGGAAGTTCTATATGGGGTAAGACTTATCCCTTACCTATAAATAGGAAGCTTAGGATTCATTTTTCTTTACCTATTCCTTCTATTCTTCTCTCTATACGTTGGTGTTCTAACCAATAATCACCGATACGATATTCTGTTCGATCGATTCGGGAACCAACTAACGAATGCCAAAGTGCTGTCTAAATAAGACTATACTTTGTGAATTTCGTTAAGGTTCTGATCTTGTGACCATCGTTAGGTTTGATTTGGTTTTATCTTAATACGTATTCCACTATGTTAAACTAAATGCTTAACTATCAGAAAACTCTGATCCAAAAACTTACTATCAAACAAGATGTTTAATCATCAGAAGATTTAGAATCAGGAGGCCTGTTAAAAAAAGACTATAAGACCTACAAAGTGAGTCATTCTATTTTTATCAAATTATTTCCAAAACCCTAAATGTTTTCCGTTATATTTACAGTGATTAAGTCTTTATTATCTTAAATTACTGACAGTACGTGGGGTTTTGTATATATTACTTATCTGGCGTCGCTTTTAGGTGAACAGACCTAAATAGTGATACGTCACTCTTGGGTGGACGGACCCAATAGTGATATGACCACAGTCACAGATCCGGTCGAGTGACAACTGGGTCAGCTAATTATAGGATAGAAGCAATTGTAATCGATCTTAATACTATAAATTATAACAATTGTGTTTTTGTAAAACTGAATGAACTCACCAGTATTTCCTGCTGACCAAATGTTTTTAAAACACGTTTCAGGTGATTACAGTAGATTGGAATAAGAGTTGTGATACGACACCGAACGGCTTAAAGAAGTGGCTTATTTTATCAAATGAATTAAATTAAATTAAATTAAATTAAATGTTATTTTTATGTATTCGGGTTTATCCCATATTAAAGCTACCTTTGTAAAACATGGGTTTATTACCATCTATTTAATAAATAAAAAAATCTGGTATTTCAAAACTCTGATATTTTCCCTAACTCACGTTCGTGATGAAATTTTCCGCTGCAATATTTTCAAAATAACCACCGGTACCACTTGACTGCTCACGTCTTCCGCCCAGGGTGTGGTCGGGGGTCGTGACAGAGGTGGTATCAGAGCCACTGGTTTAAGCAAGTAGGTGTTGTGATAATACCTAAGCTTAAACGAGAGAGTTAGGAAATTGCTATTAACTGGTAGAACACGTGATAGTATTTAGACTTAAACCTAAGAAAAATGCCTTAGTATAGGCTTCGAGATAAGCTAATTACTTGCGTGGATAAAGTGTGATGGGTGTTGGTATGCCGTGAGGATGATGACTAGAACGTTGCAAGTATGGTAAATAAGCGATAACACTTGGCCACTGTTATTTCTTATTTATTGGTACTACTTGGTTCTGGAATATGATCAGTCATGTGAATACTAATTTCCTTGTTCTTTGATGAAAGCTCTAATAAAAGATTCATTTTTTTCAAAACATGAATTGAGAAAATTCTATTTAGGGGAAATACAATGATAATTACCTCTCCGGCAAGACTGTGTATGGTGTGGCAAACTCTCCAGCTTGTCCGGGTAAGATGGGGTTACCTCTCCGGCGAGACCCGGTACGATGGGGTATAGGATATGTCAAACAAGTGACAGAATTCCCTAAATAGTATCATGACCTGATGTCTGACTTGTTTTTGGAAACATGAATCTGTTAAATACATTGACCTTATGAATGGTATGTATATTACAGTATGTGAAAAATATGATTATATTGATACGTATATCTATAAGGAAATCCAAAAACCATAAGGATTGACAATTTAGAATAAATCACGAGCATGTGTGTCAATAATAATTCCAGATTTGTTGATCAGGAATCTCTTGTATACATCTATAATTCCGATATCAAAAACTATTTCATTTGATCATCCATCTCGTAAGTCATGCGACAAGATAAACGATGTAAACCCTTTAAGTTGAAACGCCATCAAAAGTATAAGAATTCCCCTTGCTTTACCTTAGACTATTAACACAAGCAGGAAACATGTAACTAAAAGTTCTGCTAGGCACCAAACATCTAAAAACTTACGCTAATAAGAATAATTCTACTTTCTTTAAGAACTCTTGTGAAGATAAACGTAACCGCGACTAGATGCACTTACAAAGACTCTCTTCACCTGTAATCCTACTAAGATTACCAGTAATAAAGAAGTTGTTATGACAATACATGGGCTGCAAAAGACTAAAGTTGTCCAAACCATTAGTATATATGGTAAGAAGAATGAAGTAATGTATGCTTCAAAATTTAGACATTAAGATAGTGAGACCCGAGCTTCAAAACACATGATCAAGACATATGCCATAAAATGGAAAGAATAAAAAGAACTGACAGAAAGGAAATTCCGTCTGCTTCATAAAAAGGAACAAATGGAAACGATGATTCCGGAGGTGATTGCTTAGTTAGGTTGAGATTTGCAAGCCAACCGGAGAAGTGACCACAAGGAGACAAGATAGACCAGCCGACAAAGTTCGTCTCTGTGATCAAAGCTGCGAGATATTCACGGAAGTAAAACATAGCATATATGGTCTCGGGGTTCATTAACACCGGAGGCATGGAACTAAAAGAAATTCCGGTAATATCGGAATACTCCGACGTTTTCCCAGAGGATCTACTTGGACTATCACCCGATCATGAGGAGGAACTCAGAATTCACAAGATACTAGGGACAACACCGATTGTTATATCACAAAGTTAAGACTAATGTAGTAATTGATGCTTTAAGTCATAAGTTTCATAAAAAGCCGAAAAAAATACGTGCTCTTAGATTAAAATTGCGGATAGATTTAATGAAACAATTAAAGAGTACCCAAGAAACAACAATCAAGGATGATGCTGAAGGATTATAAAGGAATAATGAAGGAATCAGAAAAAAAGGGACTGACGGAATTTGGAAATTCCATAAGAAAAGAATTTGGATACCTATCTAAGGAAACATACATAATTCTTAGGAAAGCTCATAAAACTAAGTATATGATGCATCGTTTAAGTAATAAGGGGTATCAATGTTTGAATAAGAATTGCGGATAGATAGGAATGAAGAAGGATGTAGCAAGTTACAAGTATTTAATTTATTCATAAGTTAAGAACTAAACATTAGAATCCTTTAGGTTTACCTCAATGATAAAGATATCAGTATGGAAATGAGATTGATAACAATGGATATTGTTACCAAATTACCCAAAACAAGAAACGACACAATCTGGGTAATTATGGATCGACTAACCAAGTATGCTCAATCCCTACCAATGAAGTAAACCCTTTAGTATAAGACACTTAGTTAAGTCGTGTGGGGACGAAATAGTCTCATTACATAGAATCCCGTTATCTATTGTATTAAATCAAGATAATAATTTCACTTTTCATTTCTGGGAAAATTTTAACCCGACTTTTTTTAGTAGTGTGAAGGAACACTACAAACATTGAAAGACTTGTTAAGTACATGTGCGATAAATATTGATGAAAGTAGGACTATCATTTATCACTCATAATATTTTTCAATAATTGGCCTACAAGTATTAGTGTTACCCATTTGAAGCACTTCATGGATGCAGGTACCATCTAGTATGTTGAGCAAAAATATGAGAAAAGCAACTATCAGGCCATAAGATGGGCAAATTATTAGAATTTCAAATCAGAATAAGAATGATACTAAAAATCTCTCCGTGAAAAGGGAATAGTCCGATGCGGCAAGAAAGAAAAGTTAAGTCTAAAATTTGTTGAACCATTTGAAATCATTAAATAAATTGGATCAGTAGCTTATCAACTAGAGTTACCAGAAGAAATGACACATGATGTGTTTCATGTATGCAACTTAAAGAAACGCCTAGCTGATAAATCTTTAATTGTACCTCTGCAAGATATAGAGGTAAATGAATTGAAAGACCTTACAAGTCAAAGATAAGAATCTCAAAGCATAGAGAATGGTTCTGGTCAAAGTAAAGTGGAATTCAAAGGAAGGACCAGAGTATACTTAGAAATTAGGATTAGTGACAAAGTAAGAGTATTCCTCCAAAATTTTTGTAAATCTCGAGGACGATATTTAAAACAAGGTGGGGAGGATGTAACAACCCTCAGAAAGATCCATAAAAAAATCCGAAGTGTGCACAATAAAACTTGAAAACCTGATGGTTAATGAACCAACCCTCACAAAAGTACCTTTATTAGACTCGCAATTATAAACCGAACCATTTAGAATCAAGACCCAAACATACGCGATAAGCACCAGCATGTAAATCGAGAAAAACGCGTGATTGGCGCCATGTGTCAGGCCTATACTGGACACGTGACAGGTCTAGGCTAAATGGACCTCCCCCGCGCCACGCGCCAAGATAAGGGTGGGCTGGCGCGACACGCGGGAGGCAACAATTTTGGCTATAAAGCCACTGGTTTGGCACTTGATCAGATTGCTCAGTTCGACAGTCTAAAACGTCGTCCTACTCCTTGTATCTCCGTTTCTTTCGATTAACGCCCTAAACTCCCGAAACTCTGCCCGTTATTAGGGTAATAACTCTAATCACTGGTACGATATTTTATCCGATCGATTGAAACCGATCCAAGGGATTTTTAAGTACTGTCTGTATACGGCTATACTTTGTCATTAGTTGTAGGTTGTGATCTCATGATTATCGTTAAAGTTGAATTAGGTTAATACGCTAATACGAGTTCCATTGTATCTAGAAATTAGAACTCATAACAGGGAGCTGTTAAATTAGAATACTTAGCGATTAAGTAAACTTAGTGTTTAAGTAAACTTAATGGTTAAGTAAAACTTAGCGGTTAAGAAACCTTAATAGATAAGATTAATTAATCAGCTAAGTAAGATTAATTAATTAGCTAAGTAAGATTAAGTAAATTAATTAATTAATCAGCTAAGTAAGATTTATTAATTAGCTAAGTAAGATTAAGTAAATTAATTAATTAATCAGCTATGTAAGATTAATTAATCAGCTAAGTAAGTTAATCAGTTAAACAGTTAAGTAAAGTTAAACAGCTAAAGTTTAACAACAAGATATACATGAGGTAGATAATATCTAAATTGGTATATATGGGGTTGGTATTATCTAAGGAAAATATTATCTAAGGAAAATAATATATAGGGAAGGTTCAACTGAGAAAGGTTTTATCTAGGGAAAGTTCAACTGAGGAAAGTATATATGGGTAGATAACACCTAGGGAAGTTCTATATGGGGTAAGACTTATCCCTTACCTATAAATAGGAAGCTTATGATTCATTTTTCTTTGCTCATTCCTTCTATTCTTGTCTCTATACGTTGGTGTTTTAACCAATAATCACCGATGTGATATTCTGTTCGATCGATTCGGGAACCAACTAACGAATGCCAAAGTGCTGTCTAAATAAGACTATACTTTGTGAATTTCGTTAAGGTTCTGATCTCGTAATCATCGTTAGGTTTGATTTGGTTTTACACTAATACGTATTCCACTCTGTTAAACTAACTGTTTAACTATAAGAAAACTCTGATCCATAAACTTACTATTAAACAATATGTTTAATCATTAGAAGATTTAGAATCAGGAGGCCTGTTAAAACAAGACTATAAGACCTACAAGGTGAGTCATTCTATTTTTATCAATTTTTTCCAAAACCCTAAATGTTTTCCGTTATATTTACAGTGATTAAGTCTTTGTTATCTTAAATTACTGACAGTACGTGGGGTTTTGTATACATTACTTATCTGGCGTCGCTTTTAGGTGAACGGACCTAAATAGTGACACGTCACTCTTGGGTGAACGGACCCAATAGTGATATGACCACATTCACAGATCCGGTCGAGTGACAACTAGGTCAGCTAATTATAAGATAAAAGCAATTGTAATCGCTCTTAATACTGTAAATTATAACAAATGTGTTTTTGTAAAACTGAATGAACTCACTAGTATTTCCTGCTGACCAAATGTTTTTAAAATGCGTTTCAGGTGATTACAGTAGATTCGAATAAGAGTTGTGATACGACACGGAACGGCTTAAAAAAGTGGCTTATTTTATCAAATGAATTAAATTAAATTAAATGTTATTTTTATGTATTCGGGTTTATCCCATATTAAAGCTACCTTTGTAAAACATGGGTTTATTACCATCTATTTAATAAATAAAAAAATCCGGTGTTTCAAAACTCTGATATTTTTCCTAACTCACGTTCCTGGTGAAATTTTCCGCTGCAATATTTTCAAAATAACCACCGGTACCACTTGACTGCTCACGTCTTCCGCCCAGGGTGTGGTCGGGGGTCGTGACAGTATGCCTATAAAATGAATCTCAAAAACATTTGAAAGTTTTGTTGTAAGTAGGTATGTAAAACGTCTATGAACATGTTGATCATTAATGTTTTGCAAGGACATTAATATATGTGACGACATAGGAAGTACTCAACCCGAGTAGACGATTTTTAGTGTCGAATCACCTCGACAGGGACACAACAGCACTCTAAGTGGTCACCCATGGACCGTGAGTGGGGCTCGCCCGTACCCATTAGATCTAACCTTTGTTCCATGGTCCTTAACAGGATTAATGTCCCTTCAGTTAACGCCTATGCTCACATGATCTAATAGTTCATTCCTTAGCTAAATCATACCCAAGTTGACATGTATTTCCCCCCGGAAGTTGTAAACCGAAAACGCTAAAAGAAAAGGGGGACATGAACTCACAGGTTTGTGTCAGTAGTCGTGTACACTCAAAGTTGATGTCCGCAATTCGTGCCACTACCTACACATGTGTTATGTTTTATTAGACACCTTGGTCGTGTAACGACTCTTAGTCTTAATTATTTATTAGGACTTGTTTTGGAATTTGATATACTTTGAGTTACACTTTCGGTGTATGGTGTATATATATAATTTTTTTTATAATTATATATAATCTCAATGTAGCACATTAGTTAAAATAATTATATTTTAACTTATGTTATTTTCATGAAAATATTCGGGGGTTTTGTTAAAAATAATGTATTTTTAACTCGGTTTATCATATGGTTCTCACATCCGTATTTACAAGTATAGGTATATTTATATTATGAACATGTTATGTTTGTCACTTTGTATTCTCATACTTATGTATGATACTTGTATGAGGGTATTTTACCAATTTTTGGTAGTGTTTGTTGGTATGTATTTGTACGTATAGGAATACGTATTTTCTTGTATTTATTAAGTATTTCATACTTAATATATATTCAATTTTTCCGGAATATTGTTTTCACTAAAAATCAATATTTTTGTATTCTTAAAATATATATTTTAAGATAATTTTTATAGAAAAATATCTATATTTTGGCCTTGGAAAAATATGTATATATCTACATATATGTTAAAAATAATTTATTTTTAAGATCAAGTTAGAAAAATATAATTTTAGTTTCCACTAAAATAATATATTTTTAAAGTGTTTATGAAAATATATATTTTCTTGTACTCAAAATAATATATTTTCAAGTTAACAAAATATGATATATTTTTATAATAATTGTAAAAATTCATACTTTGTCGTTTGTTCGGTTTAGGAAATACCGTTTACCAAGTTTGTTATAATACGAACTAAATTTCTGGAATTTATATAATTTTGTCCAACGTGTCCGTTGTCCGAATTGTCCAATATTTGTGTGCTAGTTATATATATATATATATATATATATATTCTTGTAATTTTTGAAATCTTCCAATTACAATTTTTTTGTAATTTTGTGTGGTGTATTGTTTTTCAAGTTCCTAATTTTTAGTATAACTAATACAAACAATATACACATAGCACATAATTTGCGTGTCTTCTAAATATATATTTTCCTAAATATATACTTATTCATTTTTATTTTTGAAAATCAACCTCCATTACTTGTAATTTTTATACAAAAAATTATGGCAATTTTTATACTTAAAACCATGTTTCAAAATTACTTGTAAACACTTGTTTAGACATATTTTTCTAAGTGTTTAAATTCTACAAAAATTTTGCCATAGTTTCCTTTGAAAAAATGGAGGTTTCCATGCCTTAAGCATATCATTTTCTTTTTCAAAAATTATCAACAATCATCCACAACTTACCATATGCCATAATATACATCTCTACATGAAGACATGAACTTGAAGTTTTATAAAAACTTGTAGTATTCTAACATGGTGTTGAACATGATCCATCAAAACTAAAAACATGATTTTTATATCTTAAAAACCATTTTTATAGAAATTCCATCTTTACAACTTATAACTCATTTTTGCAAAAATTCATCTTCTTTAATTTTTCATGTCTTAAACACTTCAAGGGTTTCATTCTCACTCATAAAATAAGTCCAAGTTCTTTCAAAAACCAAATCATGCTAAACTTGAAGTAAACTTTGTTTTCTTGAAACTTTGATTTTTCAAATCCCTCATTTTTAAGAACTACAACTTGTAGAAACCATTTTTATCACAAAACAAGTTCACTTTACAAGTTCATCCTTCACATAATGTAAGCTCTACATGGATCTTTCAATATCTAACATCATACTTGCTAGATCATGTTTTAAATCATCATCTAGCAAGCTCTTATGTGGTGTTTAACACCATACACACAAGAAATCAACAAACAAGTTCAACACATAACACAAACAACTTGTATTCTTATGATTTTTAGTTTGGTTCTTATGTTCATCATCTTGGTTTAGTGAGATTTTGAAATTTTTAGTTCTACATAACCTTTAACTACTAATACAATATGTAAAATGGGTTCAAGATACACTTACAACTAGCACAAGGCTAGGGTAGAAAACTAGAAGAGGATGATGAAGATAATTGATGGTTAAAAGCTCCTATGAGTGGTCCTTCAAGATCCAAAGCTTGCAACCTTCTTGATTCACCTTAGTGCACCTTAGGATGAGCTTGAAATGCTTGAAAATTGAGTGAAAGTGAGGAGTGGGGGTGGTGGTGTTCTCGGCTGAACAAGGAGAGAAGAGTGGGAGAGTGAGTTGTGGTGATGTTGTATTTTGATGATAATGATTATCTTTAAAGTGATGATAAGGTTTACTAACCCTTGGTACATAATTTCCCTCCAATTCATTGTCCAAATGATAACTAAGTGGCATCTTTGACCATTTAGATATTTGTCAACATGTTTTAAAGGGGTGGGGCCCCTTAGGACGGTCAAGGATGGGGGGGGGGGGTGTGATTTGTTAAAAATTTGTTTAAGTGTTTAAGATGTGTTATAAGTGTTATAAATTAGAAGGTTTTAGTTTTTAATGATTCTTGATGTAAAACATAATGTTTTAGACCATAACTAGCTTCCATGTTGTAAAAATATAGTTAACTAGTATGTAGCATGCTTCTAGTTGTGATCGGGTGTCCGTTTGGTTATCGGATCGCTTAAAAAGTTAACATTGGTAACTTGTATGTTATATTGTGTAATTATGCCATGTTAATGTTTTCAACATCATTTAAGTTATTCTGAGCATTCTGGCATTGTTTCTGATTATAGCATAAGCTGACAAATGTTGATTTTTGCTGAATTATGCCAAATTTTACTGTTTAGTGCTAGTTTCGGCCAGTTTCTAGTGTTTACTTGTCACTCGGAACACAGTTTCACAAACTCTTGTTTTCTCACATAAAGTTCTAGCGTATCATGGTTTCTAGTACTCATTCTGTGTCCTAAACATACTGTCTGTCTGAGTACTGAACTCTTATCAGTACTACTAGTTTATCTGACAAGTGTGCTAGTTATGTCTGTGCACTGTTTAAACTGTTTTGAGTCGCATTCAACAATAGTAAGTAGCATTGTAATGTTTTTGTGAGGTCTTTGAAAATAACCATGAACTCATACATATCATAAATTCCGAACGCACAGCTATATAACACAAATTACTGTTCACAATGTACGAAATTACATGAAAAGTGGCAATTGTCACAATATTTTCTAAAACTAAACGATGTACCATTAACCAAGGGTTTTTGTAACCAATATCATCTACAAACATCATCATAATATCTTCAAAAGCCTAATTAACCATCCTTAAATTATTAGGGTTTACTTGTAATCATTGAGAATGCGCAAACTCATCATCCATCATTAAGGTGAGTTTAAATAACCCATTTTTCTATTTTAACTATTTGGGGGTGAAATATGTAGTTAAAACTATTTGACTATAACAATTCATGCCTATGTCTTTGCTTCTTCTTCTTCTTCTTATTATACATCTTGTCTTAAACTTGCATTGGTGATCTAACTATTGAACTAGTACAATCATTAACTTTGATCATGCCAACTGTAGTAGGTTATAGCGCTATAGGTCTGACAAACTCATCCCTGTATTAATCTAGGGATGCTTGACACAACATCTGTGTAACTAAGGTTAACTCGTGGAGTTGAAAGCAACTATGTCAACTAAGGTTTGATTGTGCACTTTTTAATAAATCATGGACATATGAATTGCTAAACTTTTTATCTATTATCTATTTAAACCTATGTATGCTCACCGACTATTTTTAGTTTACCTTTTATTTTATATATGTTTCATAAAACAATGCATAAGCTACTTTCAAGATGTGATTTCACTTAGGAGATTGGACTTAGATCAACTTTAATTTGGATTAGTGTTGTACAATTTGTTTTTATATTTGTTTATGTAAGGTATTTTAACATAATTGAATAAATTATTTTACCCTTAACAGTTGATCATGAGCTTTTGAACAATTTTTGTATCGCCCTGACGTTTCCGTCGTCGATTGAAATATTATATCGGATGAGGAGGCGCTGGGTAGCAACTAGTGGGGTGCAAATGAGCACCCAAAACAACAACCAACCATATATATATATAGTCATAAAACTGCATAACACAAAAAACCCAAGTTACAACCAAATGATGCACAAAAAAGAACTAATGCACAAGTTACAACCAAGTAATGCACATACATGTTACAAATTGACATTATTATTATTATATTATTATTATTATTATTATTATTATTATTATTATTATTATTATTAGGGTTATTGGATTTTAATAATCCTAAGTTTCACCTGTTGGCCGATAATAATTCCAACTTTAAAAATTCCATTCAATAATCCTAACTTGTAAAAGTTTGGCCGTCATTGATCCTTTTCTAATATAGGTGCACTTAAACCAATTAAGGAATCTCTATGTGTAATTGAATCTATTGAGGAGACCAAATTCTTATATGTTTGAAAATGATCAATGGCGGCCAAACTTTTACAAATTGGAAGTATTGAATGGAATTTTTAAAGTTGGGATTATTATCGACCAACAGGTGAAACTTAGGATTATTAAAATCCAATAACCCTTAATATATCCCATAGGAATTCTTTGTACGATGACGTGCCGGGAATATGAAGAAGAATGAACACAAACACATTCATTTCCTTAATGAATGAATACGAATAAAAAATCTCGTTCGATAAGTGTTCATAAACTGTTCGTGAAACAATTATTTTCTTAACGAACGAACGAACAACAACAAGGCATTGTTTGTGTTCGTTCAATTCGTTTGCTGCTCTAGATTTTAGATTTAGAAGAAGTTGATGTTGTCAAAGTTCAAATAAGTCGAATAATCCATATAAAAGATGAAGAAAAGGGTAATCATGCTTGTTATAGGACATATATAATTATCACACGACTTAAATATAAATTTTCAGTGATTAAGTTTAGCCATTGATAAAATCATAAATAATAAGTTCGAAAGGACAAATTTAGGGAAGGAATAACGATACTATTGATTTTATATATACACTTCATTATTTTATGAAAAAAAATTATCATAAAATTAATAATTTTATTATCTTTAATTTTAAAAATAAAACTAACAGTTTTATTATCTTTAATTTGAATATAGAATTTTTTTAAAGCCTTTGTAATCGAGTTTTAAGTGTTTATTTTACATGTAGGTATGAATTTAAGCTGATTTACGTCATGACGTATTTTTTTCTCAGAAATGAGTCGGGTCAAATATAACATGTTCATATGCTTATTATTGTATACGTTTTGGGTTGTTCTATGTCGTGACTTAAATGGTATTTTTTCTGGAAATGAGTCGGGTCAAATATAATATGTATTCGTGCTTACTTTTATGTATGTTTTTAGTTAGTCAACGTTTTAACTTAATTTTTTTTTCAGAACACCGCGGTAACGCGCAGGGCAATTTACTAGTTAAAATACCATTATTAATTTAAACATATAAAAACCTATGAGACATATATGACACTAATGTTAATAAAGAGGCCCAAGGTGATATCATATAACAATTCGCAAATCGCAAGTGAGACAAAGCACAAAAAAACATCCAGACAGACTGATCACAATTTCCCAATTCAATTCCATTACACAATAATCATTGAATACCTTAGGCTGATATGTCAAAATGTTATAGTCTGGTCTGGTTGCCATGTTGACCACCACCGATTAATTCAACTTCAACGAAGAGCGAGTGACCCAGGTTGACTACCACCATGCCTGTTAAAGTGGTCATGAATAATGATAAATATATATCTTTTATAAAGAATAAAGACATATATGATCCATCACCTGTGGATGTTCATGAGAGGCTTATTTCCATTATCAACAAGCTCAAGTGAATACCCATCCCCTTCCTTTAATCCATTTGCAACCAACATGCCCCGCAATCGGCTTATAACAACTTGACACTTTGAGGAGCCGAGTCGTGCCGGCCAACGCCTTTGCTTTTCATCCATCACAAACATTTTACACTTCCTCATGTAAAGATTATTTGCACTTGCAAAAGGCAACGGAATAAACTGCAATAAAAACAACCGATTATTTGCTCTTGCAAAAGGCAACGAAATATCATACCAATACGACATGACCATAAACTTATCCCCTATGTAGCTTAATGAACCCCTCTATGAGAATAAAAGTAGAGTGACGATGTGACTAATTTAGTAGGTGGAGGGAGGGGTACGTATGTTTAATTAGCACAACCCTATCTACGTTGACTTACCAAAGAAGCTCTCTTGATGCTAGATGCAGTAACAATGGATTTAAAATAAGGATTAGTGAGAGCAGCCTTCCGTAACCCTGATATATAAAACATTTGTTACCATCCAACGATAAAAACTGCATAATTTGGTTTAAAAAACAATAGGAAATTGTATTTTCTTGCAGTTTATCGTCGTATATTTACTTGAAACAACGGCAACAGGCTTCTTTCTGTTGCGGATGAGCTCAAACCGAAAACTATCTCCCTTCTCTAGGCCTATCGCGGTACAAAATTCACGCAATCCACTTCGAATATAAAAGTATTTGCCCAAGCTTTTTCTCAGTTTAACTGTCCAGGAGCCTTCGTTTTCCACATTTTTTAAGATCATTTCTCCATTACTTAATCCATTTGCTAATCCAAATTCCTTCGGAATATACTACATCAGAAAGATGAATTACTTCACTTTTTTAGATAAACATAACCAACAAGATGATCATATCCTTCTTAAATTACCAGAGTCAGTGAGTTGGGATATTGCTTTAAAGTGCCAACAAAGTAAGGATGGTGATGTTGATTAGGATTCTTGGTTTTTTGAGCTTTGAGTAAAGTTTTGGTTGATTGGTTTATGTATGCATCCTTCCCTTTTGAGATCTTCTTCAATGCTACACATTCATTAAATTTTAATTAATGTGATTAAACATATATATATATATAGGTAAAGAGTATGGTACAAAATACCTAATCGTACATTACATACGCGATCATAATAGCCCTACACGTGTCCCTGATTCAGTTTTCCTACATAAGGGTATATTAGACAATCCATTCAATCAGCAGAGGGCAAATTAGACAATTCCTTCAATAAGCAGATCACGAGTTCGTTACACCACTCCTGGTAATTATGAATCGTATCAATTTAATCGATTGTTGTTTTCAATGGATCCACAGAGCAACACCGAACGAAACACAGATGTTGATTTTGAAGACGTTGAATTCGTCAGTGAGCATTCCAATAGAAATTAATTTCGCATGATAATGTCACATGATAATATTTAATTCGCATGCTATTAATTTTTTCAATGATAATGTTAGATAATAAATCCTCAGTGGAATTCGCATGTTACAAAAGTTACTATTTTGAAATTCGCATGTTATTAATATTTTTTATAAGGAATTTGCATGTGCCTAGTTAAATCGCATGCATATTACAAAAGTTATTATGTGGGATTTCGCATGTAATTATTATTTGTTTTTCTATGGATTTTGCATGTGAATAAGTCTCCAGGTGATTATTATTTGTTTTTCGCATGTGATTTTTATTTGTTTTTCTATGGATTCGCATGTGATTATTATGTGGGAATTCGCATGCATGTTACAATAGATGTTATTTAAGAATTCGCATGCTATTATTATTAAATCGCATGTTATCTATTATTTTTTTTTTCAAGGTAACAAATCGCATGTGTATAATCTGTGTGCTGTAGTTTATTAGTTAGTTGTCACAGTTACAAAATCGCATGTGTATATTACTATTTAAAGTGCAATCGCATGTATTGACAAGAACAATCATATCAAAATTTTTATTAGTCTAGTAAACATTGCTGTCGATTGGAGATCTAATACCTCCCAAAGCTACTGTAGTTGTCATAATCGTCGGATGAACAATCGATTGGATGAAATCGCACCGGCGAACGTCGATTTGCAGAAGAATCGGTTGAAGAAGAAGAAGGTACCGAACGAAATTACCAGGATTTTGATAGAGGAATTGTCAATTTTATCCTTCGCGGTTGGTTTTATGTATATTAATTTGATTAATTTAATTATATAAATTAATTTTGCAGTGTTCAATAGATAGAAGATCGGACGGCTGGGCTTATCGCGTACATAATGTAGGATAAGGGGTATTGTACGTTAACCGGCCTCTATATATATATATATATATATATATATAGTGAAAGTGTAAAATACAATATCTCTAAACGTACAATACTTACAAGATGAAATAATAACATGCGTGATTAGTTTTATAACATGTGTGATTAGGGTTTTACCCCATGCGTGATTTCTGATTTTGTACATGTGTGATTATGTTCATGCGTGATTATGGTTTTCAACATGCGTGATTATGTTTTTTCAACATGCGTGATTAGGGTTTTGATTTTTATAACGTGCGTAATTTCATCTCGTACGCATCGTACGTTAAGGAATATTGTACGTTAACCAACCCAAATATATATATATATATATATATATATATATATATATATATATATATATAGTGGAGAGTTCAAATAAGAAAAATTACAAATTAAGAATAAAAAATTAAAAGGTACAAAGGTAATTTTAACAAATATTTAAATGAGTCTATACTTTATTTTTTCCATTCAAATTAATGAACCCTAATCATTTAATGAGTCTATCCTATAAAATAGTTGTGCACCTTACACAATAAAAATAATCATACACATGATCCTACATATTCAACGTTTCCTACACCATAAAAACAATGTTTTGGTGTATGGTACATAAGGTGTAGGATACTAACACTTTTAAATAATTTTGTGACTCATAATAAAATATGTGTAGGACACAAAACTTTTAAATAATTTTGTCTCTTCTAATAAAATTGGTGTAGTACCTAACACATTAATAGTGAAAGAGGGAAATTATGATAACATTAATGAGACTTGAGTAACTCTTTGTAATATTTAGTAGCATTCTCTTTCAAACAGGGGCGGATTTAGCCTGGTTTTACGGGTTTCAAGGAACACAGTCGATTTGGAAAAAAGCGTTTTTTTTAGTGTAAACCTTTTATGATTTGGAAAAAAAACGTTTTTTTAGTGTAAACCTTGTATGATTTGAAAAAAGGAACCCAGTGAAAAAACTGGCTGGATCCGCCACTGCTTTCAAATTGTCTATTACTACCTCCGTCTCATTAAAAGTGTCATATTTTGAATTTTCAAAGTCTTTATTTATAACTTTGACTTTAATTATATATTTTTTGTGTTATATAAAACCTGATGAAAATTAACCCGATAAAAACACTTGTAAAACACACTCAAATCATATAACTTTCATCAAGTATTATCTAACACAAACAGAATTATTTAAGGTCAAAGTATATAAATAAATATTTTGAAAATTAAAAATAGTACACTTTTAATGAGACGGAGGGAGTATAACCTTATTAACTAAAGTCTTAATTAAAAGTGAATAAAAGTGATATCTTGGTTCATAACCATTGACTTAAAAAAAATATAGGACATAGATTAATTTATTTTTCTTCTTAAAAAAGATTCTTCTCAAATAAACTTCACCCAACACATATATATACACATCAACGGGCGCACCTTCGTTTTTGAACTAGAATATCAAGAAGCGTAAGACCCATGCATAGCGCACAAAAAGATGATAAACATAATGTTTCATGATGTTATAAACTTCATAGTGTTATAATTTTTTAGGCACCATGCCAAAAAATTTTAAAACATATGCCTAAAAATCATTTTTACACTTTTTAAACATGTAACTTTTTAGCCAAACACAAACCATTGGTTATAAAATAAAAACGAACTAGGATTAAGACCCGCCCGCGTTGCGGCGCGTGTACATCGTAAACATCAAATGAATTGGTCCAAACGTTATATGATGCATTAACTATATGAAAACACACATTTCGACGTATCCAGTTGAACTCAATGTAACATGTATAAGCATTGTGATTTGATCAAACGTAAAGTAAATCAAATTCATATCGAACAATCATAACGTATTATATGTGATCCAACTCATACATAGAAAAAGTAACGGGTATGAAGGAAAATTTGCACATGTAATCGAAAGGGATTAATTAGAGCTTTCGAAAAAAAAGGGAGAAAAAGAAACCATAATTTGACTCCACTCGGTTCGAAACAAACTTTACGAAACATACATAAAATAAACACGAAAAATATTATATTTGACCTGAATCATTTCCCAAAAAATTTTACGTCGAAACGTAGAAAAACTTGAATTTATACCAAAAGGTACATAAAAATATGCACGTAAAAATGGTTTCTTTAAACGAAAATGTATTGTATTTGACATGCCTCGTCTATAAAAAAAGTTTACGGCAAAATGTAGAACAAATCATATTTATACCTACTCGTACATAAAATATGCACGTAAAAAAATAGTTTTTAAGTAAAGGAAGTATAGGAGTAAACCGAAACAAAATATTAGTAAAAAAATTAATAGGTTATAAACGTTTGCAAAACAATGCCAAGTAGCCCCAATGCCACAACGGTATCGACTCTCAACATCGTAAAAACAAAATAGATAAAATGGGGAAAATTACACCGAACGAAAAGCAGATTTAAAATCGTTGAACCACGCACATACGTTACAGTGTGTTAATGCGAAGAAATTAACCAGAAACGGAAAACGTAGAAAATAATAACTTAGTCGATCTAGGACCCGCCTGTTGCGGCGAACTTGTCAGAAAGGTAAAAAATGGACACGTTGCGATGAGTCTGCAAATATGAAAAAATAGAGCAAAAAACGTTGAACCTCACATGCACGCTACGACGTGTTAACTTGCAAAATTTAGAATGAAACGTAAAACTTGCGAAAGATAAAAAGTATGGGTGACCAAAGATGTAAATAATAAAGTGTTGTGTTAAATTATAAAATATGGAAAAGTTTGGGTTAAAAGTAAAACAATTAAAATGTGGTTAAATTACAAAATATGAAAATGTTAGGGTTAAAAGTGAAAAAACCAAGTTTTTTTTTTGAAAAACTCCCTAAGCCCATTGTACAACCTACATATGCATAAAGTTGTTGCTTATTTATACATGGAATATAAAAACGAATGTCACTCTACATACACTGTATATATTGAATATGGCAAAAAGCATGCACTCACCATTGTTTTCAAGTTTCCGTTTCTTAAAAGATTTTGTAACTTGATTATTTGAATACTCCTTTTCACACCAGGTAGTGTCGAAAACCATGGTTTCCAAAACCATATTCCCCTGATGTTTAAAAACCACAGTATCAAAATGTTGCACACCATTGTCTGTCACAAAATCATCCCAGCCGTCGCCAAAAACCCAATCGTCGTCAATCATCACCACCCATTTCGGATTCCCACTTCTCAGTATGGCAACTTTGTTTTTCGTTATATATTTTCTAAACTAGGTTAATGCCCGCGTAATACGCGGGCTTCAACCAAAGCAATATTATTTACTTTGAAATGAAATGTTCTGTACAAACGCATAGATTGGAAAAAATAAACAGAAAATTATTCAATCTCGGATAAAACTTCCTTGTATACTACATATGAAGATTGTCAATAGTTACAAAACTACCTAACAGTTATCACATCTTTCAAATAAAATAACATAATTTTATTGCGAAAATATGAAGACTGTGAATGGTTAGAAGAATCAATACCTAATTTATACAAAAGAATATCATCTAACTATTGTATAAATCAACAACATAACATTATAAACATAAGAAAACGTTAACATAGCCGGAAGTTAAAAATGGCCATATGAGAAAAACAAAAGTACTTGATAAACTATTGTAAACATATATAAAGACAATGATAATAACATCAAACAGTAACACCATTCAAACACATATTTAACTAAGTTATTTGTACCATTACAAAACATCAACATAAACTAAACCATACTAAAGTAAGCAAAGTTTTCATGTCCATCAACCCAACATCCAAAATGTACATATCAAATATACTAACCAACAACTTAACAAACCATAGATGTTATAAACAAAATGCATACCATTCTTGCTTAGATCGAGGTTACATCATTCAACACAATCTTGTTCTGGGATGTTACATAAGTGAAGTGTAACATATGACCAAACTCCAAGTGATTATCTGCTATGAACTTTCTCCAATCATCAACGGCGTAACGTAATGTACCACCGTTTAACTCCGTCTTGGTTTCATAAACCTCCACATCCCCAATCATGTTTTGAACATATAAAGGTCCCAAGTTATCAGACAGGCCTGCTCTTTTTACAACTTCATCAGGAAGACGCTAAATGCGTTTAAAGAAAAACAAATAATAGTCAATATGAAAAATGAAATAAATATGCTGGTAAATGATGTAAAAAAAAAAAACATACAAGCAGATAGTCTCCTTTACGACTAAAGTTGAAGAATTCAGGATCCATGCCAACACCAGAAACTTTGCGTGCATTCCTTGTAATCTTCTTACAATGCTTCACTTTTTGAACATCATTTAACCGTTTCTTTCCCTTGTTTATGAAAAAAAATATATAAACGTGATTAACAGCAAATATAGTATATACTGTACAATTAAAGTTTTCTTGTATAAAGAGAATTTATGAAATTGAATAAAACAATGCTTTGGCTTAAATCACTTAAAGAATTTTACGCATACTATCTACACTTTGTATGACTTATAAACCATTTACACCATTGAATCTAAACCTATTCACTTTTTATTAATTAAGACTCATTTCATTCTACTTGAAAATGAATCTCAACAGATTCAACTTGACCACCAAAAAATAAATAATGAAATATTATAGAATTTGAATTTTAAACATGTTATTCAGCAAGAATTATCAAATTTCTATGAAACCTTATGAATATGACTAACCAGACAATGACAATAAAAAACGGATATTAGTGACATTAATAAAAATATATTAAATATTTAATACCTTGACGTAATCAGCAGACGGACGATACGGAATCGAATCAGATTTTTGACTACATTGTAGGCCTTTCCATTCTTTCTTTTTATTCTCGACTGTCTCGGATATGTCAGCAAAAACTTTAGCTTTTCCTTTTACTTTAACCTGTTGTGAAATAATAATCGAAATAGTAATCAATAGTAAAACAGAAAAATGTTACAAAATCCAGTACATACTTAAACATCGCAATGAACATAATCGAAATAGTAATCAATAGTAAAACAGAAAGAAACATAGGGCAAAAAACCAACCTAGATCGACTTTCAATATGTTCTTATCGAGCTGCAAATTTACTTAAACAACTAATATACTAAGGTTATTAAATTTATTGTATGTTCTTATCGAGCTGCAAATTTAAGGATTGGGCAACCTTCTCTCATACGATTCATTATGTTCTTATGAAGCTGCAAATTTACTTAAACAACTAATATACTAAGGTTATTATATTTATTGTATAATGTCATCAGTACTTGGAAAACTATTTGACTGGTAAACCTCCGAAATGAACAGTCTGGTTGTTAAACATCTAATACAACCAATGTGATTATTGAACATATTTCATATACCTTATGTATCCATCACATTGATTTAACAATGTGTTGTAGAACCAAACGACCAAAAAGAGACTATAACACTAAGGATCTAGATGTAAGCTCAGGTTTCAACTCAGTACTCAACTTAGTATCGTTTCATTCAAGCTTGAGTTTCTAAACATGACTTTTAATAAACATTAATCATAAATAAATTAATTTAAATATATGTTAGTAGTGGTAAACTTACATCTTGAATTGTCTTGAAATGCGAAACATCACCTTTCTTCAACGTCTCTTTAACATGAACCTTCTTCGGTGTAGGTGACCGGATTGTTCCTGCTGGTAGGCTTGTTGATATCTTATACAAAGTAAGAAAATCATTAAGAACATGAATTTTAAAAATCAAAAAAATTTAAAAAGAACTATTGGTTGGATATAATTAATTAACTACATTACTGAATGATGGATTTTCTTCAGTAATATTAATGTTATCATCCTCCTCTATGTCCTGGAAAACATCATTATGAAAACAAATAAAAGACGGGTAAAATGGATACAAAATGTAATACTTAATAGATATGCACCTTCAAAAGCGTTTCCAAGTAATCAGTCTTAGAGATCTCCAACAAATCATCATCATCAGATTCAACCTTCTTGCTCAACCTCATTTCTATCTCGTCTCGAGACATCATGAAAAAACCTAACGTAAATGGTTCAGAAATCAATAATTTCTATAATCGTACAGTTAGTATAACTAAGTTGAATGGTTCGGAATCTAACTGTTCTTATAACGGTGTTTAACAAATTTTAACTGAATCATTCAATATCAAATCGTCATTGTCCGTTTATGACTACATTACGATGAGCAAATACACACATGTTGAACAGAGCATAAGAAAAATAAACTCAACAGACTAAATTTTTAACCTTTAAACAGTCAATATTAGGAACACATTAGTATAACCGGATCATCTCTCAAATATATCAATGTACTGTTAAATCAACGATTGGAAGTGATTAACTCAAAGATAATGTTAAAACTAAAGGAAGATTACGGTTATTACTTGACAATAAGGATTTCAACATCAACGATTGTAACTGATTAAATCCAAATTCATGATAAAAGTAAAGAACGAAGACTATCGCAAACCTGTTAGTGACAATTCCGACAACAAAATCGGCGCCGACTGTTGTTCCGACGAAGCTTCCGGCTAAATTATGGAGCCCTAGATACTGTCTTCGAAGGGTTAGAATGATGATTTGAGAGATGATATGATATAATAGCATGTATGTAATGATACAATCTATTGAATCAACCGTCATTTTAGAATTTTACATTTACACCCCCTTTAATTTCAAATGTGACAAAATTGACAATAATCTAACCATCACTTACAACAACACCATTCTATTTACTAAATATTTATATAATTTTAACCAAGTGTGAAATTATAAATACATATTTAAGAAAAGTTGTAAACTGTTAAGTGTTTTTTAATTATCCCAAAGTTTTCTGTAACATCTCAATTGATTTCCAACTTATGAACCGTGAATACTTGGAAAACCATTTGTTTCTATAAGAACATTAGTAGGCCCTTTATCGACACCCCACATTGTAGCCGCAGCGTCAGATGGAATCTGTTTACAAAAACAACAAATAAAAATAAATTAGAATTATCTAATTATATTATAATTAAAAAAAACACACAATAATAATAAATAGAATTTCATGAAAGCAACAAAATAAAATTTATAATTTGTGTTAGAATTTATGAATTACCATAAAAAGTTCATCAGATCGATTTATAACTCTACATAAAGAAGGCTGCCTCATACTGATTCAAATTCAAAAAATAATAAATGATAAGATGAAATCGAATAAAGAATATAGATATAAAAATAAAAAACAAATATTAAAACTTATAACCTACTGAACATAATAAATTACCTTAATGAACTTTCCATCGTTTTGAAAACCTACAAAAAACAGTTATAAAAAAACAATAAGATCCAGCGTGATAAATAACCAACCCGACCAAGATGACCAGTTGTATCCATTAAGCATCAAACTCAAACACACTAATATCAAAAATCAAACAAAATAAACACAAAATCAAGAATCTCAAATAAAACCGAAACCCTAAATCGAGATTCTCGCTAAAAATGTAAACAGTCAAAACCCTAAAAGTTCAAATCAAGGATTAAGATTTGACAATCTTACCTTGAATATATGGTGTTGAAGTGAGACAATTATAATAACCTTCAGCTTGAATATATGAACAGATGACGTCGGCGAAAACTTCAAACCAATCGAAAACTGTTGCCAAAAAACAATAACAAACAGATAATCAAACATGGATCTGTAACTATCATTCAGTGCCTAAATCAATAAATAACGAAACCAACGATTATTCTTTAAATCAATCGGAAAAGAAGAGCATATCGGAATCCTTACCGTCGATTATCACTAATGAAGGTCAGGAGATTGATAAACGCCGTGGAACAGGATCGATTGAAACAGTGAGAAGAAGAATCGCCGTGTAAGAAGATCGATTGAGAGGAAGATTTGAAAACTCTAAGATCCGATGAAGGTTGATCGAATTGCCGTGTTCGCCAGAGATAGAGAGAGAGATTAGGGTTTTGAATGAGAAGGAACGATGTTAATGATAGAATGAGAGAGAGAGAGAGATTAAAAACTTACCAAAGAAGCTACTTTCAATCCTCAATTTAGACCTATGCCACATGTACATCCACATGGCTGCTGAGTTGGCTTGCTCCATTGGGTGACAAGTGTCCCCCAATGGTTTTGTTTATTATAGATATAGATGATTGAGGTATCGACTGCGACAACATATGCAAAATCAATAAATTATAAACACACACACATATATATATAGACAGAGTTACAGGTATGGCAACTTTGTTTTTCATTATATATTATCATCGAAAACACAACACAAAACCCACAAATATGGCGTTTACTAATCTTCACTTTGTTATTTGGGGGGTTTTGAGTATGTTTTATGGTTGACGTTATAGTGTTTTATGACTTTTTACACTTTGTAGGAAAAATGGACTTTGTAGCCAAGTCCCACCCTATATATATATATAGGGAAGGGCTCATGCGAGAACCACTCTTATTGTGAGAACCAATGTGAACACAACCTAAAATAGCTAAAAAAAAACCTAAAAAAACCTAACCCCCACCCCCCCCCCCCCCAAAAAAAAAACCTAACCCCCCCCCCCCCCTCCAAAAAAAAAACCTAACCCGCCCCAAGCTAAATGCTAAAAAAAACCTAACCCCACCCCCCCCCCCCCCCCCAAAAAAAAAACCTAAACCCCCCTCCCCCACCCCCCAAAAACCTAAGCCCCCCCACCCCCCCAAGCTAAAATGCTAAAAACTAAACCCCCAAAAAACCTAAAAAAATCTAAAAAAATAAAAAAAAAATCTAAAATTTTTTTTTTGATTTTTTTTAGGTTAAAATCGCTACCTTTCGAAGCAAAAAAAAAAAAATTAAAAAAAAAAAAACTTTTTAAAATTTTTTTTTTCTTCGAAAAGTAGCGATTTTTTTATAAAAAATATTAAAAAAATCAAAAAAAAAAATTTTGTGTGATTTTTAGCTATTTTTAGACGTTTTTGGTGTGTTCACATTGGTTCTCGCGGTTCTCACAATAAGAGGTGGTTCTCGCATGATCTTCTCCCTATATATATTAGGGAGAAGATCATGCGAGAACCACCTCTTATTGTGAGAACCGCGAGAACCAATGTGAACACACCAAAAACGCCTAAAAATAGCTAAAAATCACACAAAATTTTTTTTTTTTGATTTTTTTAATTTTTTTTAGGTTAAAATCGCTACTTTTCGAACAAAAAAAATAAATAAAAATTTTAAATTTTTTTTTAAAATTTTTTTTTTTGGTTCGAAAAGTAGTGATTTTAACCTAAAAAATATTAAAAAAATAAAAAAAAAATTTTGGATTTTTTTAGATTTTTTTTTAGGTTTTTTGGGGGTTTAGTTTTTAGCATTTTAGCTTGGGGGGGGGGGGGGGGGGGAGTTTAGGTTTTTTGGGGGGGGGGGGGGGGGGTGGGGTTAGGTTTTTTTTAGGTTGGGGGGGGGGGTTTAGGTTTTTTTTGGGGGGGGGGGGGTGGGGGTTAGGTTTTTTTTAGGTTTTTTTAGCTATTTTAGGTTGTGTTCACATTGGTTCTCAAGGTTCTCACAATAAGGGTGGTTCTCGCATGAGCCCCTCCCTATATATATATATATATATCAGAGTAAATTGCATAGAGTTACAGGTAGTTGCAAATCTACAAGTTTAATATTAATAGAGAGAGTGTTACCAGATGGGAGTTTAGAGCAGGTGGGATGAACTTGAAGAAATGTGCAGGAGATTTCATGGTGTAGATTACACACCGTTTTCTTTATCATACGAAAAGGAAGAAGAAATCTTGGGTAAAACTGAAAGATGGTTATGTATTAGTTCGACATTTTTGGTAAATAAATAATGACAATATTAAAATGAAAGTTTTTTTTTAGGTTTTTTTTAGGTTGGGGGGGGGGGGGGGGGGTAGGTTTTTTTTGGGGGGTGGGGGGTTTAGGTTTTGGGGGGGGGGGGGGGGGTGGGGGTTAGGTTTTTTTTAGGTTTTTTTAGCTATTTTAGGTTGTGTTCACATTGATTCTCAAGGTTCTCACAATAAGGGTGGTTCTCGCATGAGCCCCTCCCTATATATATATATCAGAGTAAATTGCATAGAGTTACAGGTAGTTGCAAATCTACAAGTTTAATATTAATAGAGAGAGTGTTACCAGATGGGAGTTTAGAGCAGGTGGGATGAACTTGAAGAAATGTGCAGGAGATTTCATGGTGTAGATTACACACCGTTTTCTTTATCATACGAAAAGGAAGAAGAAATCTTGGGTAAAACTGAAAGATGGTTATGTATTAGTTCGACATTTTTGGTAAATAAATAATGACAATATTGAAATGAAAGTTTTTTTTTTAGGTTTTTTTTAGGTTTGGGGGGGGGGGGGGGGGGGGGGGTTAGGTTTTTTTTAAGTTTTTTTAGCTATTTTAGGTTGTGTTCACATTGGTTCTCAAGGTTCTCACAATAAGGGTGGTTCTCGCATGAGCCCCTCCCTATATATATATATATATACATATATATATATATATATATATCAGAGTAAATTGCATAGAGTTACAGGTAGTTGCAAATCTACAAGTTTAATATTAATAGAGAGAGTGTTACCAGATGGGAGTTTAGAGCAGGTGGGATGAACTTGAAGAAATGTGCAGGAGATTTCATGGTGGTCTTTAGATTACACACCGTTTTCTTTATCATACGAAAAGGAAGAAGAAATCTTGGGTAAAACTGAAAGATGGTTATGTATTAGTTCGACATTTTTGGTAAATAAATAATGACAATATTGAAATGAAAGTTTTTCGGTTGCTTTGGCAACTCAATAGTTCGACATTTAAAAGAGTGTCTCAAGCTATGTAACTTTAACTAATATATATTTATAGGAAAATGATAAAATGAGAACTCTGAAGCTATGTAACTTTAACTGATATATATTTATAGGAAAATGATAAAAGGAAAATGATAAAATGAGTAGAAATGATAAGCATATGAACTAATCTTAACCGTTGATTTAATTTAAGTTTGTGGTCAGATTAAATCAAATAAAATATTAAGCATAAAAATAATAAATAAATCAAGAAAAGTATCAAATGGTAGTTTGAGTAATTGGCTTGAAGCAAGCACTAAGTAAGTTTCTCATCATGTATATTTCATTGTTAATTAAATCAAATTTGTGTCCCCAATGTAATTATTCTATAACCTCTATTTTTTTTTTCAACAACAAAGACAATATATTAGAAACAAAGCCATCAGCTAGGCGCTGATAACTAGGGCTGCAAACGAACCAAACATTTAACGAAGAATTCGTAAACCGTCTAGCGGGAAGTTCGCTTGTTTTCGTTCGTTTATTAAACAAATGAACATGAATATGAAATTTCGTTCGTTTAGTTAAATGAACAAATATGAATAAGCGCTCGTTCATTTATGTCCGTGAACATTCGGTAACATGTTCGTTTGTGTTCGAAAGGTCATTAGTGTTTTTAATTTTAATATTTTATTTAAATAATTCAAAACTTCGACAAATAAAATATATAATAAGTGTCAGTGTATTAAATATTTTGTTCTCAAATGTTTGTTTGTGTTCATCTGTTTCCATTTATGTTCATGGTCATTAGTTTGTGTTCATTTATGTTCATCAACATTTTTGTTCATTGCCTAAAGTTAATAAACAAACACAAACGAACACGAACAAGTACATTCCCTTATCAAACAAACCAAATATAAAATGTCGTTGGGTAAGTTCGTGTTCGTTCGGTTTGTTTGCAGCTCTACTGATAACAGTCCCAACAACAGAAAAGAGCAGCTAAACGAAGTAAAAAATAGAAATCAGTCCCTCCCGATCTATTACAAAAAAACAGTCTTTCGAAGAGATACACCACAACTGGCAACTGATGGATCGATGCCTTGTCCTATTCTTGACCCATATAAAGAAATAAAAATATTAGAACTCTTTGCTTTACATTGTATAATAGTATTATACATTAACTAATATATATTTAAGGAAAATAGTAAAATGAGTACTATATTTAGAAATGACAATCATATGAAATAATCTCAACCATTGATTCAAATTAAGTTTGTGTGCAGGATTAAGCAAAATAAAATATCAAGCATGAAAAGACTAAATAACTCTAGAAAAGTATAAAGGGTAATTTGGGTAATTAGTTTGATGCAAGTTGCAACTTACTTTCTCACCTACACATTTATATTTCCATGTCAATCAAATCAAATTGACATTAACTCCTATTGTAATTATTCCATACCCCTATTTTTTTAGATTCACCATTTGAAGCATAAAATAAATTAGAACCCTTTGATTTACATCGTATAATAATAGGGTCTACATATTTACACACCTTATTGCCTATTTGGACACCCTTCAAGACGCCTCGTATAGACCTATACGAGGCGTATAACCTTTTTCAATTTCCAAGAGAATCTCTGATTATGTCATATTTTGTCTTATTTGCCTCGTATACGCCTCGTATAGGCCTATACTGGGCGTCTAAACGAAAAAAGACCATTTAGCCCCTGATTTAGGCCTATACTGGGGGTAAATTGGTATGTTTTGCCTCTCTTATATGCCTAGTATAGGCCTATACTAGGCGTATATAAAGAGTTTTTTTTTTTAACAAACATTTTATACAATATTAATCGTTTTAGCAAACTTTTATACAAAAACAAGTTTTTTATTTTAAATAATTAATATTAGGACCCCTCGTTGGTGTTTTTTTGAGTTGAAAAATGGATGTTTTGGTAGGGTAATTTGATTGTTTTTTGAGGGTGATGTTTTTTGAGTAAAAAATGGGTGTTTTGGTGGGGGTAATTTGAGTTGTTTTTTAAGAAAATAAACTTTTCTTAAAAAACAACTCAAATTACCCCACCAAAACACCCATTTTTTTACTCAAAAAACATCACACTCCAAAAACAATCAAATTACCCTACCAAAACATCCATTTTTCAACTAAAAAAAAACCAACGAGGGGTCCTAATATTAATTATTTAAAATAAAAAAAACCTGTTTTTGTATAAAAGTTTGCTAAAACGATTAATATTGTATAAAATGTTTGTTAAAAAAAAAAAAAAAACCCTTCAAGACGCCCAGTATAGGCCTATACGAGGCATACAAGAGAGGCAAAAAAGACCATTATAGCCCTGTTTTGCCCCCAGTATAGGCCTAATTCAGGGCTATAATGGTCTTTTAGACACCAGTATAAGCCCAGTATAGCCCTATACTGGGCGTCTATTTTTAATTCTTTTTGTTTTTTTTTAATATTTAAAAAGAGAAAACAAAAAAATAAATAAAAATAGACGCCCAGTATAGGGCTATACTGGGCGTATACGAGGGGTCCAAAAGACCATTATAGCCCTGTTTTGCCCCCAGTATAGGCCTAATTCAAGGGTATAATGGTCTTTTGGTCCACATAGACGCCCAGTATAGCCCTATATACTGGGCGTCTATTTTTTTTTTTCTCTTTTTAAATATCAATAACACTAATATTAACTATAAAAAACTCATATTAATTATAATAACACTAATATTAATTATAAAAAAAACTCATATTAATTATAATAACACTAATATTAATTATAATAACTCATATTAATTATAAAAACACTAATATTAATTATAAAAAACTCATATTAATATCAATAACACTAATATTAATTATAAAAAACTCATATTAATATCAATAACACTAATATTAATTATAAAAAACTCATATTAATTATAATAACACTAATATTAATTATACGATGCCTATACGAGACCTATACGAGATTTATACTATACTATACGATACGATACAACACGATAGGCTTATACAAGACCTATACAAGACTTATACTACACTATACTATACGATACGATGCGATACAACACAATACTATAGGATACGACACTACATCCATAGGCCCATACAATGCCTATACGAGACCTATACGAGATTTATACTACATCTATACTACGCTATATGATACGATAGTATCGTATTGTATCGTATAATGTATAGTATAAGTCTCGTATAGGTCCCATATAGGTCTATACGAGACCTATACGATACTTATACTACAATATACGATACAATACAATACGATATGATACTATAGGATATGATACAACGCCCGTATACGTCGATAGGCCTATACAAGACCTATAAGGGACCTATACGAGACCTATACTACACTATATGTTAAAAACAATGTAATATTTCTACGATCAAATATTTTTAAAGGCCGATCTTGAAAACGGTAAAATATTTTTATAAAAAAATAAATCTTTTCTTAAAAAACAACTCAAATTACCCCACCAAAACACCCATTTTTTTACTCAAAAAACATCACCCTCCAAAAACAATCAAATTACCCTACCAAAACATCCATTTTTCAACTAAAAAAAAAACCAACGAGGGGTCCTAATATTAATTATTTAAAATAAAAAAACTTGTTTTTGTATAAAAGTTTGCTAAAACGATTAATATTGTATAAAATGTTTGTTAAAAAAAAAAAACCTTTAAGACGCCCAGTATAGGCCTATACGAGGCATATAAGGGGCAAAGGGTCATATATGAGACCTATACGAGGGGTCCTATACGCCCAGTATAGGCCTATACGAGGCGTCTTGAAGCAGTCAAACCAGAAGTGACATGAGTCAGACACTGATTTTGATGTAACCCTATACGCCTCGTATAGGCCTATACGAGGCGTCTAGGGCTTAAAGGTGTCCAAATAGGCAAGCAGAGTGTCCAAATAGATTAACCCTAATAATAATAATACTATTAACTTCAAAAAAAAAGTTTTATACATAATCATATCAATGCTTTTTATTATATTTTGACAAAATATGATAGGGTTTTAGTGAAGATCCGGTCCTGTTTCTTCTAATCTTTTTTAATGCACTAAATACTTGGATTATTTTTTTTATTTTTATTTTTTTACATAGAGTATGGTTTTATTTATGCTTGTTACATAGTTTTTCTAAATTTTGGTTTTTTTTTTTTTTTTTTTTTTTTTTTTTTTTTTTTTTTTTTTTTTTGTTGACCTTCGTTTATAATTGGTAAATATGTTTTATAGATGTTTGTTTCTTTATTGTTTTACGTTTATTTTTTTTTTCTGGTTCAATGTAATGTTTGATGTGCGTTTTTAATTTGTTATGTGTGTTTTTAGTTTATGTTACATTTTTTAAAGTATGTAACACTTTTTCTATTTTATTTGTGCGTATTTTTTTATTTATTTTTGTTTTATATTGACGCATTTTTTAAAATATATATAATAATCATATAATAAATGTAACTTAACTAATGTAACATGTATATTTGGAGAAAGCAAAAAGATAGATTTAATATAAAAGGTCACAACATTATAGCATTCATAGAAGCCCTAAAAACCTAGTGTAAGGAATTAAGACCAAAAAACAAACATGTGCCACCAAAATGCGCACATATGTTGTATGAAAAAAGAAAATGAAACAATGTTACATATATATTAAACGCATGGTGTGCAACTTGGAACAACACCATTTTTAGTGAAGAAAGGATCTTGGAGTTCCATACTCGACCTCAGTGTTAAATGGTTCCGGGCTAACTTCACTCTCCCACGGATTATGGTAGGCTATGAAATAAGAGTGTTTGGAGAATAAGCAGAAAAATCATCATAATCTCCATTAGCATTGTTTGCATCATTTGCATTGCGATCTACTTGGTTGTCGTCGACAGGAGTTCTCGAATCACTATTCATCACAGATGAAGATGGCTCAACACGGGCTGGAGTTGGGAAAGGAACTTGTTTAACCAGATAAAGGATTCCTAGTCAATATCAAAAAGTGCCTCATCCCACCATGTCTCATCATCGGGGGCGGGTGAGGTTCAGTGTCAGCAAGTAGGTCACTTATCATGTTGGCATTCGCAAGAATTTTTTTTAATGACAAGCGGAGTGGACGGAAGATAGTTAGGGTGGTTGTTTGAATTTGGCCACATTCTGGGTTGCTTTTCCGACTTAGGAATACAGAGTTCGAGTGAACGTACTCTTTGTAATCGCTTGGCAACCCTCCTAGAATCAGCTTGTGCAATGGACAAGACATATTAAAGTTGGTGAAGAAATACCAAACTAATCTTGAGATTAACTTGTGGTTAGTGTCTGGTCCAAACAAGGTTAATCTTCTCCCGTTCTTATCTAAACTGCTGTGAAGATCTTGCAAAATAATCAACACACCGTAAGCTCGTTACAAGGAGGAGGATAGGGGGTTCTCCTTGTAACCACCCTCCGACGTGAGAATAAGTAACTGTTTTAAGGATAATAGTGTGTGTATTAAGTGAGAGAACAATAGAGCGATCCTTAAACCTGGAGGTGAAGTTCCCTATTTATAGCTGAGGTGGTTTGTGAAGGAGATGGACTGATAGGCCTTGGGCCTGAGGACGACAACAAGGAATATCCATTCTGATCCCTCTGCCATGACTGTTAGTGATTCCAGGCGAGAGGGTAGATGGCGCATGCTGAATGGATCCACGTGTCCTGACGTTTGTCCTTGTTGTTTGGTCTGTCATCAGCAGCTATGTTGAGATTATGGAGCAGTGGTCGGCGCACACTGATTGGTGCCACGTATACGTCCTTGTGTACCTTTTTGTCTCCTATACGATTGTCCATACTGCAGCACGATCAGATACAGCCTGTTGAACGCTTATTGGTCCACTGCTCTGCCACTTGTACCTTTTGTACTTGTCCGATGTTTACTTGCGCCTCTTACCTCCGTGCGACTCGGGTATATCCCGTGCGGTCGGCGCAAGGTCAAGGAAGCCAGGTCTTTTATCTAAGGAGCTAGGTGTCAGATTGATTTTGTTTTAATCCTGACTTTGCGCGCGACTTGGAGCACATCTGTTTAGTCGGCGCAAGGTCGGAAAAGTTATCACTTTGGTTTATCTTGGGTATGGTCTCATATGCGACCTGAGGCTGACTCGTATGGTCGGCACAAGATTTAGGACCATACCCCTTCAAGTCCCCCTAGTCTAGTGCTGCTTCCATGCGCAAGGCAAATGGTTGGAGCTCTAGACTAGAAAATAAAAATTAAGTCTATGCGCTTGCTCTGGTGTTCAGGAAGGCATCATGTGTGCTAGAAAAGATGGCGCGCGTATTTTGTGTCACAACTTACACGGCGCAACTATTTAGCTTAATTCTGAAGTTATCTCCCTTATTTGCGCGGTAAATTCTTAAGATTTGAAAATGAAGCATCTTCTGACAGGTTGGTGGCGAAAATGACTGCTGAGGTGACCGCTGACACAGTGAAGATCATGTTATCATTGTGTCAGGCGCACCGTTTCGTCTCGTGTCAGGAGAGTGAGGTCCACGCGCGCTTGGTAACTGTTGCTCCGGCTTTCCCACCTGATGTGTCACCCTGTGGTTGGACACACGCTGTAAGTTGTTGGCACGATTACTCATCGCATTAAATGTGATGGGTATAAATAGATGAAGAGACGATGACAAAAATCAATTTTGCCTTGAATTTCCTCTCGTTTCTTCTTTGAATCTTCAAATCTCCAAGAACTTTTTGAAGATCTTCAAGTTTTCTTCAAGTCTTCTGCTGATCATCTTCACATCTTCAAGTTCTTCCCAGATTTTCTTCAAGACCATCTTATTACGATATGAGTGAACACGTAGAAGACGTGGTAGGGGTTGAGGAATCTGGTGGTGCTATGCCACCATTGAAGTGGGAGGAGGGGCTCCTTAAGCAGATAGTCTGGGGCCGTCAGTTTTCCGGCGAATGGGACGCACGATATCCTGCCAAGGGCTAAACCGCCGCCGGGATATATCACCTTGTTCGCAGATTTTTTCGGGAACAATAACTTCCGATTACCAGCGACAAACTTGTCACACCCCGACTTTCCACGTGTCACCGGTGGGCCCGGTGGGGAGTATCGTGACGTGGTTGGCAACACAATAGTCAAACAACACAATTATATAAATGCACAACGGAAGCAAAAGATACATTATATATTACAATCCGAATTTTTAGAGTAATATCCAGTATTACAACGGAAAGTAAAGGATCCACAGGCGGATCTTAAAACATATCACTTGTTCAACAGACTTTAGACGCCTAGGACTTTCAAGATTCCTTATTAGCGCCCTGAGCTTCCAGCCAATTATGTTCAGTACCTGTCACTTAACCTTTTTGGTAAATACACTCAACCGACTCATTTGAAAAGAGTTTAAGAAAATTGGTTTGAATGCACGTGGCACAAAATATCATTTATAATTTGATTAAAATGCACAGAGGCAAAATTAACCTTTTTAACTTGGAACAATTATATTTATAACCTTGTATACAGATTTACATGTTCGTTATACGTTCAGGGCCCGATGTAGAAACCGAGTCAAGATTAACAGACACGCCACAAGTATAAGCCCACAAGAGAGTGAGATACCGTTTCCCTTTAAGCAACTTTCAGTGTATGCCTACACTCCGTGCTTAAGGCGTGGCCATTTTATAATACAATGATGTCAAGGATATCCGGGACATGGTCATTAACCCCTAAAGCCTTTTATTTCAAACAATACAGATTAAACCGGGTTACCTCAATAATTTAATCACAATCCGATTAAACATTCAATACCCGACCAAGCGGCATTATTATAATACCGTATCCCAAGCCCGTATAGGGAAAATAAGTTAAGAGTATTTACCTGAGCTAGCTCATGTCTTAAATAGCAAGAATCTAATAACTCAGCCGTATTCACTTAAGTAAGCGTAGGTACCATTTACCGAAATGCTCTAGTCTGGAATGATGGTATAAATAACCAATTAGAATGCTAACGGGTCTTTAATTTAGCTTAAGCTTAGACCGGTTAGTCTTAAGGGAATATACGGTTCAGGCGCGTGATTAAGCGAAGACCGGAATAGAATGTGTTTTAGACCCGACAAGTTTGAAGACTTGTCTTAAATGGGTATTTCATACACATTCTGGATTTTGGGATAAAACCAATAAGGTTTGACCCGTTTCGGCTAATTTATGTAAGCTTGTTACATAAACCGAACCGAACGCGAAATAAGCGTAACGGGTATCCGTAAGAGCCATATACAGGTTTCCTAAGTTAATATGCTTCAAATATATTGTGACATCAGTAGGATGTCTTTCATTATGCCCGAAACGAGTTTAAACACAAACTATGCCCCGTAGGGGTAGTTTGGTCATTTTAAAGTTTGTAAAAGAGTCTAAGTGTTTAACTGAGTTACAGGTCTGATGTGATCAGCAAATATACTCAATTTGCTAAGTCATATCAGTAGGTTAAAGCATATATGTGAAATTTATCATTTTTAACCAAACTATGCCCCAAAGGGGCATTTTGGTAATTTCACATTAGCCGAAAAGCTCAAACTGAAGTCTGAGTCTATCAACCTTTGCTTATTGTTAAAATATCATAATTTGCCTCATATATCAGTAGATATCAACCCGAGTATGTCCAATATGATTTTAAAACATACTATGCATTAAAAATGCTAATTAAGGCGATTAAAGGCCATTTACGGGTTCAATACCTAAAGCTGATATTTTTTATTATTCCAGAAGGTCTAAAATAATTTATTTATCATAACTAATCAGTAGCAAAAGGTTTGGAGTCGTTTTGATATGTAAAACTCATTTTTATGGCCCGTAAGGGCAAAACCGACAATTACCGGATTAAGCCTACGACTATGAGTTATGCTCAGCCTAAAATTTATTAAAAATCTTTAAAAATCCCAAAATATTATATTTCATCAGTGGGTATTAAGTTTGATACCAAAAAGTAGGCTTAACTAGGCTATACGCTACTTACGCCATTCTATTAACATAAAGCTTTAAATTTGCGATAATGAGCATAACTCTTAATCTACAAGTCGAACTGATGTCAAACTTTGCACACAAGTTTATATATCAGTAACTAAGGTTTCTACGCTTTTACATTTTCATAAATCACGTTTTAAGGTAATAAGGGCATAACGGTCAACATATGAGCAATTAACGGAAATATGCATATTAATTGGATAACTAGTGAACCAAGGTGTATAATCACAGAGGGTTGTTCTAAAATGTATCCTAATCCAATTTAAGCTCTGAGTCATTTCTAAAACATGCCCAAACGGGTCAGAACTGAAAGTCAAAGTGAAAGTCAAACTATGCAACTTTCGGTTCCGAACCGGGTCTAAACAGAAAATAGTCGGGTTGAACATGTTTGGACATGTTCTTACACTAATTACTAAGTTATAACAATGATCAAACAGGTTGTATATGTTCTAGGTAGCTAATTATGCATAAATGACATTTTAAGCATCCTGTTGACTTTTTAATTATATGTTTGACCCGACATTTGACCTGGTTAGGGTGGTGATCAGGGGAAACCCTTTAGAGGTTTTATTTCCCACATAAATACCAACCTATAACTACTTTTAATTCGAGATATGACTGAGCCATTATTGACTAATCTCGAAGTCAAACCGTAATTACGACGGTTTGACTTTTAGCTAATTAACTAAGCTAAAAGTAATTAGAGAAAGATTAGAACACTTACTGAAGTCCTATGCACGAATTATGATCACTTGGAAGCAGGCTTGAGCTCCAGAAATGATCCAAGAGTGCAGGAGAAGTTGTGAGGAATGTTGTGAACTTGAAGCCTTTATATAGTGATCCAAGACACCATAAAAGCTTGACATCTTAGTCTAACATCCATCCACAACTGATTAACACTTGTCCTAGAGCTTAGGGGTGTCTAGGGGTCGTCCACATGTGAGAAAAACCGGTGAAATGGGTCAAAATCGCGCATAACAGGCAACAGCCTGTTTTCTGGTCGCTGGGGGACTGGTAGCGCACCATTACATGTTTGTGGTAGCGGTGCGCTACTTCTTCTCAGGGGATGATTTGTTGTTGTTTGTTGAAGGTTCGAAAGGGCACCCACTTGTTCGACTTTGGGACATTATTTTGTCAGTTGAGGGCCTCCCAAAATGCCTTTGTACAGTTCTAAACCCTACCATGAAGTATTGTTTCATTTGAATCCATAAACAAGACCCGAAAACAAAGGGTTTCCATTCTTTTTCTTCGTGGGATGATATCATGCTTTTGAAATTCTTTTATTGACAATAATTCCCTGAATTGAGGGCATAAAAGATGTGTATAACTCTTAATCGGGTCTTGGGATTTATAATTGAGGTCGTTCAGAGGTAAAAATTTAACATGACGCCACTTTAAATCCTGCCGAAACATCTTTATTTAATCCGGGTTTACAGCGCGTTTTGTCTTACATGACACGTGTCGTTTTATTATTGAACCCGAAATTTTCGAGGTGTTACAAAACTTCTTTGGACATATTTTGTCCTTCTATCATTTTCATGTTTCCCAGTTGAGCCCCTTAGGCATGGTCCGAATTCGACATTTTGAGTTTGCCTGTCGCTCGCAAGGGGTGGAACCTACAGTCGAACGATTTCGGGCATTCTATCAGTTACAAAATAACCTTGGTTCAAAGATGTTGCTCATTAATCCTCCGAAAAGTTACCATGACTGGAATGGAAAGTTCTTCTATATCCGAGAGGAGGTGATTCTAATTGTCATGGATTTTCGAGACCCGACGCCCATCCCGAAAGAGGACTTAAAGATACCTAAGGGCGCAGATTGGTATGAGAAACTGATATCCTTGCCTAACCAGGAGTTTGGCGAACAGGTGCTTGTTACCACTGGCATGAGCAATAAGTGGCCTAGTACCAGCACAAATGTCCCCGCTCTTCTCTTAGACAAAAAGGTAACCCTATCCCTTTGATTTTTTGCTTTGTTTGGGTGATTTGTGGAGCTTCGCCATTTTTGTTTACAGAAATTGATTTTTATCACCGGGCATTCCCTGCTAACGTTGGTGTCATGGGCATGCGGACCTTGTGGGATGACGAAGAGCTCTGGTTCGAGCAAATTCGCGAGAATTTCATGTATCCTCTGGTAGGCATTTTCTCCGCGCCACCCACCTTGAATGAAGGTGTGCATATACTGAACCCTAGGCCATGTAGGGCCATAAATCCATCTGGAGAAGAAGTTGTACTACTTTCCAGCAGGGAGTCTATAGCTTCTTTGGAACAAGGGTTAAATTCTCCCTCTAATGCGTTTGCAGGTAGCCTACGCGAGCATGGTGTGGATCATGAAGAGAAAAAACCTAAGAGGTCGAGCAAGAAGAAGACTTTGATTGTTGTTGAAGGGCCGCACCCCAAAAAACTAGAGGCGACTGGTGCAGCGTTTGATGCTGCGTCGCGCAAAGGTATGGCTCATCCACAACAACATAGCGTCGATGATTTCATGTATGTTGCTGACTCCATGGAAGAACTGTACTCTATAGGTGCAAAGGCTAAAGCAAGAGGAGCAGCTGGCGTACGTAGTTCGAGGAGCGCGAGCTCCAAAGATCAGCCTTCTGGTGCAACTCCCACATCTACTCCTGCTGAAGAGATGGAGATTGATCCCATTCTTGAGTTGGCCAGGAAGAATTCCTCGAAAAAGTAGCGCAAGGAGTCAATGCCTTACCCTGCGCCTGATGCTATGAAAATTGCATCTCGCAAGGCGAATGTCCGATCACTGATGTCTCAAATTTCACCTAGTAAGTGTTTCATGATTTGCATTGTGCACCTTAAGTTGTAGCTAATAATAATGTGTATAATATTATTACATAATGCAGAACTGAAGGCAGCATAGCCGAGGATAAAGATCATAAACCCCAAGCCTGCGCCTAAGGCACCTTCGCCCACCCCTGTTGATGCTTCAAAGAAGGTGGAAGGCACGCCTAAGGTCGCTGGTGAGAATGTCATAGAACCAAATGTTGAGAGCCCTCACGTTGAAGGTGCCACACCAAGCTATGGTCTTGTTAAGTCAACACGGACCTTTGAGCATGTGGAGTAGGTTGTAGGGGTTGATAAACCTGTTGAAGAACCTGCGACCAAGGCTGCGAGAGAAACTGAAGGCCTTGCTACTGACAAGGGCAAAGGCGTGAGGCTGTAGCATGTTGCTAGCACTGGCGCGGGAGGTGAAGGTGTCAGCACTTTCAATGTTCAACACAAGGAACCTTCACCAATCCGGCCAGCAGACACATTGGGCGATCATTACTACCGTTCTTATGATGACAGTCGCGCTGAAGAAATCTATGCTCCTGTTTGGAAGCTAAGGCAAGGTGATACGTTTGCCTCATTTGGCACCTGCCGTGAATGGTTCATGAGCACTTTCCCGCCAGCCGAAGTTCTCCATCAGAAGCAGCGCACACATGATCAAGTGTACCATTCACACATGCTTGCGCAAGCTAACCCGTTATCGACTGGTAATCAAATCATGCTTGAATGGTGAACTATGCATCGCCAGCGTGCTAAATGGGAGGATTTTAAAAGTCGTTTGGCTGCTGATGCCAAACAGTTCGAGAAGGCCAAGGCTGAGTTGGCTTAACAGAAGGCTCAGTTTGAGGCAGAAAAGAAGAAGGAAGACTGGGGCATTCTTGTTAGGCCCCTAAAGTGTGAGACTAACGCATCAAATTAACACAACGGGCTACGGTTATGAACTGGGCCTTACCGGGTTAGTTTATATTAGGTTTTGGACCTTTATAGGTCACTTGGGCCAAGCTTTAGGCCATGTGAGCCAAGCAGGCCCAAGGGGAGCCCATGTAGGGAAGTGGGCTTGAATTTGTATATAAACAAGTTTTCAACTTGTTTTAGGTTTTTGAACCTCCTAGTTACACAATTCTAGAGAGTCATAGAGTGGGAGGCGATTTGGTTGTGAAAACACTTGTACCAGACGATTTTGCTTTGATAGTAATAGAATCGTGTGCAAGTGTTGAAAGTGATTCGGTGTGTTCTTTGTATTCAGTTTGTTCTTCATATTTTTGTGTTTTTCTTGAATCTCACCAAGTTTGGTTTCCCCACAAACTTGGTGATTGTTTGATATCATTAAAAGATCCGGTTTTGGGGGTTTACAATTGGTATCAGAGCCATTAGAACCTGTTTCTAGGCTTGGTTTGATATCAAATATTCAAGATTTTGAATTTTTGTTCATTGCGTTCTTCGTAATATTCATCGATTTTTATTGAAAACTCATCATATTTTGCTATTTGACCACCATTCGAAATTCTGTTAATGGGATTTTTCCATTTTTTTAAAAGATTTAAAAAGGTTTTTTAGTTTTGAAAAATCCCAAGTTTTTCGGAAAATTGACACTTGTTTTGGAAATTTGTTATTTTCACAAATATTATCTTTTTTTTGTCGACACCAACACATTATTTCCACTCTTGATCATAACTGAGGTTTCGAGTGGGATTACATCTGCAGAATAAAGTTCCATTTCGAGTCGTAACCATCTCACTCATTGAGGTTTCGAGTCCCATCATTTCTGAGGTCTTGAGTTATCATCACAACTGATTTCGACTTCATCCCTTGAGGTTTCGAGCAGTGGCGGATCCAGGATTTTTTTCCTATGGGTTCCCTTTTTTCGAAGGTCAATTTTTTCCCAACCAAAAGTTAAGTTTTCGGGTCCGGTTAGGGCAACATACCAAACGTTGACGAATCTTTTTCAATAACCGTTCTCAAGTGTTAATAAAACTAAATAACAAATTCAAAATTGATATTCGTATAACACAAGCATGCAATAAAAAGGGGAAGGTCGGAGTAATTCGAAAGTTACCTGAAATCGTGACTACACACCTCCATTCTCTGTGATGCTCGCACCAACCATGGTCATTAACTGAAACATAAGAACAAAAAGAATCCTAAGTTATATTCGTAACAAAAAAGCACATTTACACAAAGAAACTTATTGAAATATGGTCTAACTGGTGACGTGACCTGCCTCCTCTTCATATGACAGATGAGTCCTACATTAATCCGTTGTGATAAAGAGAAAACCACCAAATTTATGATGAAGTTTTCAGTTTTGTGTACTAGCAATAGCAATCTTTATAAAGCTACACATGATATAGGTCTACTAAAAACAGAGATACATCACATTTTAATTAGTTCTCAGGGCTCAGTGAAATCCATAAACACTCATCAGTTCATAAATACACAACAAGTTCCTAACTAACTCCAGCTAGCTACATCACATCTATAACACCAATGAATGATATCTCAAAATCTTATTGCTAGAAACAAATGTGAACTAGCAGATTAAAGTATTATCGTAATCTCATATAAGCTAAAACAATATTTGAAAATCATTCTACTCTGTAACAGGTGAACTGAATCATACTTCTTTGCATCAATGGATTTCAGTTACGTGACAAATTCAGATGTATACCAAATTGACAAATTCAGATGTATAACTAACCTTAATCGCTGATTCGTATAAGAAAAACAAAGAGTCGGAACTCGGAAGCAATCGGCGGTGGGCCGGTGGCGGAGCGGCGGAGCAACCGAGCAGCGGAGGCGGAGCGGCGGAGCAATCGGCGGAGAGGTGTGGAGCTGCTGATGTTGTTGACTTGTTTCACTCTGTAGTCTGTTCGTTATTGTTCTGTGGCTTGCGGCGTATGTTTTGTGACATAACCCTAAAAGGGTTTTATTACATTAAAGAAAAAAGATTAAAAGAGAAAAAAAAAAAAAAACGGAACAAAAAGAGTTGAAACGGGATTCGAACTTGGGTAAATTAGGAAGAAAAGCGCGGACTTACCAGTGGAACCAAGGCTTGTTTTGTTTATGGGTTCCCTTTATAATTTACTTATGGGTTCCTTTTCAGTATCTTATATATATTTACACTAAAAATAAAAAATCGACTGGGTTCCCGGGAACCCGTTCTTTCTACATAAGTCCGCCCCTGGTTTCGAGTCACCACATACACATGTTTCCGATCCGAGTCGCAACCACTTATCATCTACAATCTTCATCCTCCTAGTGTTGAGTTGTCAGTCCACGGTTTCGAGTCCAATATTTAAGAGAAGAGAGTGCATCTGGTCTCGACTCACAACAACATCATTTTCATATCAGTTATCATCAACGGTCTCGACTAATCTCTTGATCACGGTTTCGACTCAACATCTCGACTCCATCTCTATAATAGGTCTCCACTCGCAAACACCGTTTCGACTCACGGTTTCGAGTTGCATTTGTTTCGAGTTTTCAAGTCGCAATCTCAATCGACTCCTAGTGAACCCGACGTGAACTTCACTAATCAAAAATATTACAAACATATTGACAACGACATCTGAAGATCATCATCATCTCTCGTCACCTTCGAACTGCATCACCACCTGGTATCTATTACCAATCACGGACAGTCATCACCAATCAGCTGGTTTCGAGTAACTGGTTCCGAGTTCATCCGATCACCGTCACCTTTACTGATAATCTCCGACAACCATCTTCTTCATTCATTACGAGCCTCGCAGTCTCCGGTTGTCTCCTCCATCATAACCATTCGTCGTCATCAACCCACCTCCGTTAATCATCTTCGAGTTGATCATCTTCACCAACGTCCAGTCTCCGATCACTCCTACCCTGTTGAACACTATTCATCATCTTCCAATCATCAACTCACTCATCATCTAACATGCAACTTTCTGCTACACAACACCACCATTAACAACCATCGCAGTCACGTTCATCTCCGTCATAGACCTCCGTTCTCCTTCCACCGCACCACCGCACCACCGCACCGTCACCATCATCTTTATCCAACCTCCGGTCACCACAGTTAACATCGATCTCCATCTTCTCCAAGCATCATCTTCCGACGGCTGGCTAAAGTTAGAAATTAGAGTTTCAGGGTTTGTTTTTTAAACGAAGAAGACGATTGAAACAAGTGTTTGATTTAGGTTTTAATAATATTAATTATAATAATAATAATAATTAGTTAATCATTGCATAATCATTGGTTTTTATAATGATAATAATAATAATTATAGTTTATATTATATATTTTAATTAGTTAAAAAAATAAAATAAAATAAAATAAAATAAATTAATAATAATAATAATAATAATAATAATAATAATAATAATAAATAAATAAAATAAAAAAAAAGGTTTATATATTTAATAAAAAAAGGGGAGTTTGTTTGGTTGTGAAAAGTTTTAACAGATTTTGAGGTGCGGTGCAGAAAACGGGTTCATTCGCCTACAAAGGGTTTGAGTTAGCGAGTACACGGGTTCTCGTTTGGTTTGTGTTTTGAGGAGAAGAACAAAAGTATCAACTACCCACTGAAATTACGGCATTCATGTTTCACAAACTCGTGGCTCAAGAAATTACTATTGAAGGGATAATCTCTGCTTTTTGCACTCCTGAATGTAGACAAAAGGGTTGAGGCAAATACCATTTTGGTACGGATTTGGCTCTTTGAGCATTGGGAATTTTCTCATTTTGAGATTTGATTCCTTAAGGTTTTTGTCCTCTTGAGATATTTTAAGATATCCTGATTGTGTCTAGGTCTGCATATAATCTGGATGCAACAGAAGGACAACCAAGATATCCCTGGATGATTCAACAATATAAAGTCCCGAAACCTCAGATGTTGACTATCTATCAACGCAGGATTTAAGACCATAAAATCATACGCCGTTGGTATGTTACCCACATGGTACATAATTCGTTATGTTTATATCACTTAGTATCTTTTATCATTTGAGCGTCAAGCCTATCAACATATCGCAGTAGATCCTAGTCTTTTCAGCTATGACACCTTACATGTGTTAGTCAAACCCTTTAACACGAACATTTATTTCACTTCCTATATCATGCAATATATCTTTTTGGATTTTTCATTTTTCAAATGTTTTTGTATTTTTCTCATTTTCTCCTATTTATAGCAAACTCTTTTTGGATTTTCTTGGTTTTCTCCCCCTAAAGGCATATCATTTACACAACGCTGAGCTAATCGAAGATTATAATGATATTAATAGGAAAAATTTACTTTAGCTAAAAATGAAAAACTTTTTAAAGAGAAAATCAAAGCTCAGCGAAAAGACATCATTCAACTTAAGGTTGATCTAAGTGTAAAGACGGCCCACTACTTGGAGGTCAAAGAGAGGTATGCATTTTGACCAAAGAACTGGAAGACATTAGAGTAAAATATCAAATTAACGAAATCAACATTAAAAAATATGAGTCTTCCAATAAGTTGGTCAAAAATCTATGTGATCAGCAACTTGCATACAAGAGAAAGAAGGGGTGTGGTTTGGGTTTCAATCAAGTTCCTCCTCCATATAATGACAACTACACATATTTACCCATGACTGAGGAGGAATTGATGAATGAGGACAAGATGGCTTACGGTCCTAAAACTGATAAGTCATCAATCAACAACAAACCTGTTGATAAACGAGCGACTCCTTCGGTAAATTTTGTTTCTAAGGGTACTTTTGATTCTAATGCTTCGTCTTCCCCTGCAGATGAAGTAAAAGTTGAAGATGTCGTTGGAGATGAACAAGCATCAAATTCTGATGCGTGTGACATTTTTAGCTCGTTTTTTCACTCTGTGATTAATTTCAGGCCTGATGGTTTGGGCGAAAACGTTGATGCTTGTGTAAAAGAGACTGAATCGGCAAACGAAACGAATGAGCCAGCTGAACCATCTGATTCCAAATGTGAATCATCTGAAGCAGCTGATTTTGAGAAATTGGAATCAGTTGATTCTAGTGGATTCAGCTCAAAGGCGTCATGTGCAGAACCGTCTTGTGCTGAAAATTCGTCAAATGTTTCTGCTAAAGTTTCTGGTATTTCATCCAACAAACCAGAACTCTCCGATTCTGTCAAAGCTGATGACATGAAGGATGAAGAGAACACTGACATGAACAAGGCTCCAAGTGCGCAAGTTGAACAATCTGAACCTTCTGTTAGTGATGAAAAGGTTCAGATCAAGCAACAAGATCTGAAGCGAGTAGGTAAAGGACGCAGAAAGAAGAAGCATAAACATCAAACAAGCAGGCTCTCCACAGTCCTCAACGGGCGGCCTTAGTCCTCAAAAGGCCCGTGATGTGAAAAATGCCTTTGTTAAGCCAGTCAGTAATGGTAAATGTGAGAAATATGCATTTGACTGTGCAAACAAAGCTTTTGGAAAGACTGGTGAGATTTCTGAACAAGACTTGCAGTCTAAACAAAACAAGAAGAATGAAAAGAAATCTCCACCATAGAAGGCCCCTGCAAAAGACAAGTATAGAAATTCGAATTCATCTTTGTTTGCAAGAAATGTGGAATAAAAACTAGCAAAGAAAGCATTGGTTCGTCCTTTAGGGCCTGCAAGAGCTACACAAGCTAATCAGAATGCCTACTACGTGAAAAGACAAACATGCTTCAATTGCGGCATTGCTGGTCATATTGCTCGGAACTGCACACATCGTCCCTACGTACCCTATTATATGCAAAATCAGAGGGTTACACTAAAGAATAACTACTATTCTAAGCCGATGAAGGTATCATCACCTAAGGCAATGAAGAATGTGAATCCCAAGGTTAAACCATCTGATGGGGATTGGAACGCTGGTAAAAACAAACACAAAGCTTTTCAGGAACAAAAATTTGTTTCTAAAACTAATAAACCTGAAACAGCTAAAGTTGCTCAACCGAAGGCAACAAACACATTTGTTAAACCGAAACAGATTGAGAAACCAAATCCAAAGCAGCGACGTCTCAAATCCTTGAAATGAAAGGGGACATGTTGATGTGTGTCGGTGTGAATATATTTTTTAGTTATATTTTAAGCCCTTTTTAACACTTTAGTCAAGTTTTAAATTTATAAAACACGATATTTTACTAACACTAAACACACATATGGGCAAGTGCACCCATCGTGAGCGTAGTATAGCGTTGGTAAGATACCGAGGTCGTCTAAGGACACAAGAGCTTTTAGTACCGGTTTATCCTCAACGTCTAATCAAATCAAAATTTTAGAAAAGGTTTTAAACATGAAAATTAAAAACTAAAAAATGCTGAAAAATAAAAATAAAATAAAAGCAGATAGACAAGATGAATCACTTGGATCCGACTCGCCTTTAGTGTAACCTTTGATGATTTCCGCACTTTTGCACTTTTTAGGAGATTATCTTAGTTATAGTAGTAGGCCCCTCTTTTGAAGGTGACGTTACCCTCAACCCAGTAGTTTGAGTCAGCAAGGATACAATCCTAAAGGGTCCGAATATTGGAAGATAATTAATTAAGTTATTAATGCGTAATGTGGTAGGCCTCTCTTTTGAAGGTGACGTTACCCTCGGCTAAGTGGTTTGAGTCAGCAGGGATACAATCCCAAGTAGCCGGGTTAATGTATTAATAGTAATTTACATATGAGGGGATCAAGCCATTTGCACCCCGCCATCCAATACCAGTGGGTATTGAAGGAGGTCGTAGTAAGCTTGACCCATGTCCTTGCAGGATCTATACACTGAACAAGGTAAGAACCTTACCAACCATTCCCTTAACCCCCGACCAGGTAGCTAACATATCTCTATATAGACCGTAGAGATATGAATGGTGTAAATCTTTTATTTTATGTAGACAGTAAAATAACGCCAAGACACCATGGACAAATGATAAGGATGTTTCACCTTCAACATAAGAAACTAGTTATTAAATTCATTAATACAAAACCAAATAAAAAGTGCGAAAAGATTAAAAATCAAAAGTATTACACTAAATACTTGTCTTCACCAAGTGATGTAAAAGACTTACTATCAATCTTGGATCCCGAGAGTACTACACACACTCTATGATGGATGATGGATGATGGATGATGGTGGTGGATGTGGATTATAGTGGTGGTGGAGTGTGGCTGAAGTGGGAGAGAGGTGGTTTGCCAAGGGATGCCTTTGAAGTGAACCAAGCACCCCTATTTATAGCCTGCACAGACGCTTGGACACGGCCCCGTGTCCATCCTTGTTCTCTTTCTTCATTAATTGCAATTTGTCTGCATTAGCTCCATACGCCCCGTGTCCGCTGGGCACGGCCCGTGTGCAGAATCGTATCTGTACTATAAAGATTTGCTTGGATTCTACGAATCTTAGCGTTGACCACGCCCCGTGTCGAGCTGGGCACGCCCCCGTGTCGGGAATAGAAGCTTCTATAGCTTTGTCCTTTCTGCAGCCAACTGGCCACGCTCCCATGTCCTCTGGGCACGGGGCCGTGGTCAGCCTTCTGTTTTCTTATTTTTGCTTGGGAAGATGCTGTCAAGGGGTCGGGCATGCCACGTTTGTTCCTTTTCTTGTATTTATGTTAGATTTTGCTGCATATTTGTTCCTTTTGTTCATTTACGCTCATTTAATCTTGAAAATACCAAAGGAAGACAAAAGCACACTTTTCCAACATTAGTACTAAAAAGGGTTAGTTTTATGCCACATTTGATGTAATTTATATGTTGCATTTTACACACATCACATGTGTTTAAAAGAAGTGTCTTATTTTTATGCTTCAGGAAATCCCAGGACCACGATTGTGACACCTGTGTCTGTAATCATTGTAAACAGTCCAGTTATCAATAAAATAATGTTATTTGATCCCAATGTTTGTTTGTTTATGTTTGACATTTTTCATGTTTTGATTTTTGTTCAATTTCAAACTCTATATCGCTTTCTGGAGAGTTATACGCAAACTGGTGCCTAAACGTAACTAGTTTAACGTGACAAACACTCCGGATCATCAATATATGCTTAACATACCTTAAATAACCTTTACATAACTTAGAAATAAGTGTTGAAGGCTTTGGTATGGCAAAATCAAGTTTATTCGCTTATAGGGACTAAATTCGACAAACTTCGAAAGTATGCCGATTCGTACTGTAACGAACATTCCGAAACTTGATCATAAGTTAAAAATACCCTAAATATCCATCTCATAGTTTAGAAATAGGCTTTGAGGGGTTCGGTGTGCAAAAAAATAAACTATATACTCATTCAGGGACTAAAATCCTCAAAAAGAGCATAAGTTTGCATTTTCGCGCATATCTTACGTTCTGAATACATCCGGAAATCCAAAAATTTATGTAATCATTAAAATATTTTATTTTAGTGATTGGCATGAGAAAAATCCATTCTTCGCGTAATTTGGATCGTTTTTCGCATTCGTGCGTATTTTGTCGTAATTAAGCAAATAACGCGTCCGTACGACCAAACGAACCGACATCCGGCATATTTTTGAGCATGTTTCATGTCCACTATGTTTAGGCATCATTGTAGGGCCTTAAAGTTGGCTTAACGGGCCTCAAATGTGTCGAAAATGGGCCTAAACAACTGCAGGGACCAAAACAGCAACATCTGAAAGCTGTTGCTGAACTATGCAGCCCAGGCGGGCCGCGTAGACCCTCCTTGGGTCTTACGCGCGGCGCGAACCAGCAGCAGATCTGCACAGAATCTTGTTCCAGCTGTTTCTAGCTTGTTTCAACTGAATTAGGCACTTGCAAATGGTATTTCAGCAATCTATGGGCCATTTTTAGGTCCCCATGGTATTATAAAACCGTGGGTACATGTGTACGGATGAGATTGAAGCTCGGTTTTCGATGAACGATCCTAACGGTTGTACAAAAACTATAAATACCCCTCATGCTTTCACTCTCAACTCACACTTGATTCTGAAATTTCTCTAAGTTGATGTGTTGATCACTTCATACCTGAGAATATTTGGAATCAAACTTCCGTTCTTGGACCCGTTGTAAGTATTCTTTCGTTCTTTTACGCGTTTTAGCATGAAAGTCAAACTGTGCTTGACTTTCTGCATTGACCAGTTTATGGTCAACACGAAGTTCGTTTGAACTTCATAACATGAGCGTAATCACAATGGTTTTAGTCACTTATGACTATACCTACTGATTACCACGTTATCTAGGCTTAGTGGCGAGTCGTAGTTTAGGCCAAAATGCGTATTCTTGTGTATTTTGTAACAAAACTACTCTTGGGTATCAAAACCTGTTTTCAAACCTCGTTAAACATGTTTTAACATGTTTAGCTCGTCACTTTAGGTTTAGTGCTTATATAGGGTCGTGAGGTAAGCGATCTAAACAATCGCTTAGACTTTCGAACCCGACCCGTTTGGTCAATCTTTAGGATCCGACCAAACACATTAGGTGACCATAGTTGTATAGGGAATAACCTTCCGAGGTTATACCTTATGGTCACGACGTTTAGTTAGTTGTATGATAGGTAGTTTATATGCCTTAGGAAAATTACCAAAATACCTTTTTTGCGCATAAATTCATTTTAAGCATATGTAACCTAAATTTTGACATCTAAACTGATTAGGCAACAATATTAGACATGTTAAGGCATATATTACTTGTCATAGGACTAGTTAGGCGGTCCGAACGCGTTTTATGCGAACGACACATTAAAGTAGCATAAGCTACCTAAATGGGTCGTAATGGGTCGTAAGCACTTAGGTTAGGTTTAATTTTAGTATGTAGGCTTTGTTAAACCATATTACATGAGTTCCCATACTCATTTGGTTTACGAACCCTCATTCTATCCGATCCTCCGATTTAGGTCCGGTTTATTAACGTAGTTACCTATATTAGGTGCCGTTTGATTTCCGTGATCTCTAGCATTGGTTGGTTGTTATTCAAGGACTTCTAGGCAATCTCAAGTGAGTACATAGTCCCCTCTTTTACTGTTTTCAACTGTTTTGGGGTGAAACACATGTGCCTACTTGTTACTTTCTTGCTTTTCATGTTTTTATATCCTATACTTGCTATGTTCATTAGTACACTTATAGTACATGATTTCGTTATGTTTTGCTATGTATGTTTACTTAGCATGCTAGCACATTGTTTTCACATTGCTTTTCTGTTACATATGTTTACTCAGCATATGAACACATTGTTTACATCTCTACCTTGTATGTTTACTTAGCATACTATGTACATTGTTTTCATAAAACATGCTTACATTTGGTATGACATTTGGTTTGCTTAACGAGCTAAAATACGTTCATTAACATTAGCTACGCCGCTCGGTAGTAAGTAGTGGTACCATAGGACTTGACAACTCCCATTCCTGACATCCTAGGTTTGTTTGGATATAAGGAATGACTGAATCCGAAAACATTTTGATAACCTTTACTCTAAGGTTATCCTACAGTCTCAAGGCTTGAATGTATACGTTTAACATACCGCATAAGTGTTTGTATCAGTAAAGCATGCTTTCATTTTACAAAACATAACTTTGATTTATTCAAAAACTTTGTTTTGTGCACTTTTTACATATGGTTTAAATAGTACTTTTTACTTGTCATACATCACATTTGTTTATACATTACACGGTTTACATTTGACAATAGACTTGGTTTACTCATAAACATTTGACAATTGGTTTAAACATGACATTTTGGTGGTTTGTTTGGGTAAGTGATTTAAGTAACGAGGCGTGTGTAATGTGATAAAAGCATGGTGGATACGCCGCTGGTACTTCCTATATATAAGTGCTTTTATAATATTACATATCGTAGCGTTATTTAAACCATTTCAATTTTGACATATTACATTTTACACAATTAACATATCTTTACAAAACACTGTTTTACAAACAACACATTTTATACAAATTCATTCTTTACTTGGTTATTTATTTAACCATACACTATTCTTTTATATCATCTGTTTCCTTATCGATTTTTCATATGGTTTATAAAAGAAAAACATTTTATAAGGTTCATGACTACTTTTGTTAAACCTTTTCTTAAAACTTACATGTCATGAATCTTAAATCAATAAAACCTATGTATCTCACAGGCAATTTTATGCTAACGTACCTATTTTCACATGTGTTTCAGGAGCTGATGCGTAGGTTTGTTCAAGATACACTGTCACACCCCGACCACGTGGAACATACAAAACGTGGCGGAAACATCGGGGCGTGTTGCAACAGAATTAATGTTTCATAACCATGGATATCAAAAGTGTTTCGTTTTATTAATCATTGAATAATTACATTGTTTAGGAATCTAAATACACTAATTAAACATAGTCTATCATTGTTATTTAGTCACTAAGGCCTTGTCCAGTCCTATGTGAGCATGCATCTTATCAATCGATTTCATTCAATCAATACCTGAAACATATGTGAAAACGAGGTCAGCAAAGAAATGCTGGCGAGTACATAGGTTTTGTAGGAGTGTCGAAATCATGGCTAGTTTAGATGTTGCAATACTTTATTTAAAAACCTCGTTTTGAAAAGAGTATAATATTGCAACTTAATTAACCAACTCAAATCAAGCGGGTTATAATTTGTAAAACCTCGTAGCCATGACTCTTAACTCAAAAACATTTGTTTTAGTAAATTATTTGGAAAAACAATGATAAGTTCAGGTGATATGTATAAATAAGAAAATAAAGCATGATTAAATGAATAACCATGTAATATGAGTTTGTATAAGATAAATTGTTTGTAAATAAATGTCTTGTGAAAAGTATGTTACTTGTATAAAATGTTCTATGTCTCGAGCTGAAATGATTCAAATAACACTACAATATGTAATACCATACAAACACTTATATATAGGAAGTACCAGCGGCGTATCCACCATGCTTGTATCATATTCCACACGCATTGTTACTTAATCATTTAATCCAAACCAAACCACCAAAGTAATTGTTAAAACATCGTGTGAAAACCCAATCGTTACCCAATCGTTACCCAATCGTTAAAACATCGTGTGAAAACCCAATCGTTACCCAATCGTTACCCAGTCGTTAAAACATCGTGTGAAAACCCAATCGTTACCCAATCGTTACCTAATCGTTAAAACATCGTGTGAAAACCCAATCGTTACCCAATCGTTACCCAATCGTTAAAACATCGTGTGAAACCCAATCGTTAATTGTTTAATTCGTTTTAGGTCGTGAAACTACTTATATGGTCGTCTCGCTAATAACATTCAAACCTTCGTGACTTTCGTCGCTTCTCGGTTTCGTATTAACAAACCTCCATAGGGTAAGTTAATAATTACAGATTCAGTCGCTACCTACCATTGCCCACACATAACCACGGGGGTAGTAAATAACGGGATTTGTCAGATCCTATGGTACCATAACCTAATACTGGTCGGCTTGATCATTGCTAATGAATGTCATTTGTTATGTAAACACAACCAACAAGTTTGTTCACTTTATGAAATCGTTATTAGTTTTGTATAAATCGTTTTAATCGTTTTTGGAACCATTTGTTATAACATCGAAAACATTTAGCACATATGAGTCACCCCAAAACAATTGAAAACAGTAAAATAGGGGAAGAATGTACTCGCCTGAGAATGCTTGGAGGTCTTGAACAACAACCAAACAAAGCTTGAGGGAGCACGGAATCAATCGGCAATCTAAAACTATATAAATAAACCGGATCTAAATCGGGAGATCGGATAGGATGAGGCTTGGTAAACCAAACGAGTTTTGGAACTCATATGATATGGTTTAACAAGACCTACATACTACAATGAAACCAAACCTAAGTGCTATCGACCCATCGCGGCCCATTACGACCCGTTTAGGTAGCTTATGCTACTTTAACGCGTCGTTCGCGTGAAACGCGTTCAGACCGTCTAACTAGTCCTATGACAAGTGTTATATGCCTAAACATGTTACATAATCAGTTATGTGACAAAAGTTTAGGTTACATATGCTTAATTACCAATTATACATGAAAAGGGTATTCTGGTAATTTACCTAAGGCATATAAACTACCTATCATACAACTACTTAAACGATGTGACCATAGGGTATAACCTCGGAAGGTTATTCCCTACCTACTATGGTCACCTAATGTATTTGGTCGGATCCTAATGATCGACCAAATGGGTCGAGTTCGAAGGTATAGGCGATTTATTAGATCGCCTACCCTACGACTCTAGACAACGTGGTAATCAGTGGGCATAGTCCCAAGGGACTATGACCAACGTGATTACACTCACGTTGCGAAGTTCAAACGAACTTCGCATTGACCATTACTGGTCAACGCTGAAAGTCAAACAAAGTTTGACTTTCTGACTCTAAAAGCAATAAAATAAGGAAAAGAACGAAAGAATACTTACCCAGGGTCCCCGAATGCTAATCCCGACTTCAAGAACTCAGGTATGAAACAATGGTTTCAACTTAGAGCTCTCAAAATCAGAATTCTTGTAAGAAATAGCAATGGGGGGCATGGGGTATATATAGATTTCGGGTAACCGCTAGGATCGTTTCTTGAATATCGTGCCACGATCCAAGCCGAACACTTGTCACAATGTTGTGGTGGCTAAAATGTTGTTCTTATCCGCTGACTAGACGATAGGAAACGTGTGGACACGAATCAATTCAGTTGCAAGTTGCAAAACAAACATTGAATCTGGTCAGAAGGGCTAATGCGGCCCGCTTTAGATTTAGGTAAACACAATGCGGGCCGCTTGGGGCCTCTGATCTGCACATATGTTTCAGAAATGACAGTTTAGGTCCCTGCACGTGTTTAAGGCCATTTCCGACACTTCTAAGGCCCGTAAAGCCAACTTTAAGGCCCTAAAATGTTGCCTAAACATTGTGGACATGAAACATGCTCAAAAATATGCCGGATGATGGTTCGTTTGGTCGTACGAACGCGATGTTCGCTTAATTACGACGGAATGCGCACAAGCGCGAAAAACGATCCAAATGATGCGACGAATGGATTTTTCTTAAGGCGAACACTAAAATATAATGTAGTCATGCTTACATAAATTTTTGGATGTCCAGATGTATTCAGAACGTAAGTTATGCGCGAAAATGCAAACTTGTGCACTTTTTGACACTTTTAGTCCCTGAATGACCCAAAAGTTTATTTTAGCACACCGAACCCCTCAAAGCCTATTTCTAAGCTATGTGAAGGATATTTATGGTATGTTTAACTTATGGTCATGCTCCGGAAGGTCTGTTACAGTTCAAATTGGCATACTTTCGCAGTTTGTCAACTTTAGTCCCTGTAAGCGATTTAACTTTGATTTCACCACACCAAACCTTCCAAAACTTATATCTAAGTTATGTAAAGGTTATTTAAGGTATGTTAAGCCTATTTCACTATTCCGGAGTGTTCGTTGGATTAAACTGGTTATATCTACGCATCAGTGCGCGTATAACCTTCCAGAAAGCGATTTAGAGCTTGAAATCGAACAAGAATAGATATGTGCAAAAGATACACATATTTTTACAAATCCCAAGTATGAAATACAATATTTCATTGGTTTGGCATTTGTTTGATGTCCGTGGAGGCACAGGTGTTACAGTCTCCCCTACTTTAGGAAATTTCGTCCCGAAATTTATTTAGAGGAAACTTGTGAGAGCTTGAAAATATGAAGTTGAAAAGATCAAACAACATTGGTTAGGGTTCTGAACTTCTAGTAACCTTTGATAACATCATGATTGCAATGTAAGAGGGATATTTATATACAAGTATATGAAGCGTCATTGGTGCGTCCACCGTACCTCTATTACATCGTCCTCATTTTGTTATTGTTGTCACTATCGATTCTTACACATAATAAATCTTACTGGGTTTACCGTGCACTGAATCTCATAATTATGTGCGCTTCCATAATTAGACAATTCCTTGCATAGTTCATACAGTGTATTCAATAGTGTGCAGGGGAAAACCAAATGAACAATCCTGTGATGAGTGTGACTAGACCGCCATAGAGTCCCGTAGACTAAATCAATAAATGATCTAAATAGACTATCAAGGAGTCTGTCCAACTACATCACTAGATGTCATTCTTTAACCAAATTGTGAATCAATCCTTTAGACTAGACCACTAAAAAGGGTCTGGAGTGGTACTATATAATCCAAGGGTCTTAACTACAACGTAGAAACCCACAAAGATTAAGGTAGTACCTTTTGAATATCCTACTATGAATCCCTCATATGAAGATATGAAAGATTCTGCGAGGATTTGAAAATCGGATCACACAAAAATCATAGAGGAGAACACATAAACACATATCACATAACCACAAAATTGTTCGTTAATTTGTCTTGTAAATTGCGTACATACATTTAAAGCACACTAGGAATCCATTCCGCGGATTTCATTTGGTACCTTAAACGTTATCAAGAATCCAACTATAAAGATAGAAAGATTCAAAAAGAAAATTCGATTTCGATTACTAGGAACCGAAGTGTTCGAATTAAGGTACATAAGGAATCCGATTAAGGACTCTGATTTGAATGATGATTATCCACAAGGGTCTAATTGTGGAGATAAAAAAGATCCCATATGGATTTTAGAAGTTGAAGATGTTTTGAAATCTCGCACGGGATGTGCTTAAGTCAAAACATGAAGTTGAAATGCTTATGAAGTTGAGATGCCTGATATGTCAAGGCGACATATGAAGCGGAATTTGAAGGTTAAGTCAATGTATGAGGAAAATATTTTTGAAAACTATGCATGGGGTTCTTTTAAGAAAAATGTGTTTAACGTTTTTGAAACCTTATATATAATATTTTTTTGAAATCATAAAGTAGGTGTAATTGGTAGATATATTTACAAAAATGTTTTAAAATCATGCGAAATGAATTTTGAAATTATGTATAAGGTTTTTGAAAGACATGAATGATGCTTTTCGAAATCATGCACTTGATCAGAAAATGTATTGTGTTAATATTGTCTTTAGACTATATGAAATATTTTGAAATTAGAAAGGTTGGTTTTGATAACATGGCCAATGTTTTTTTTTTGAAATAACATAGACAATGCATCTAGAAAAATTGTTTTCAAACTATATGAAATGTTTTGAGATCATGAAGATTGTTTTGAAATACTGGTACTGTGTATGTTGAAAAATCAAAACGTAATGGGTATGAGATTTGAAAATACCCTTAGTTATCTAACCAAGGATTTAAAGGCACAGATGTGCGAAAAGCACGATTACTCATAATGTCACTTAATTTTCTGTACTTTGTTTCTTAGAGTGAAACGAGTACTTAAAATTTTCGAGGGAATCATGAGCAATCATTTGAGAGAGAGAAATCACAAGAGTAGTTTGTAAGGTACATAGTTCCTTGATGTAGGTATCATAGGAAAAACCATACACACCTAGCAGGGGGTTGAGCTGGTTGGTTGGGGACTGCTTTACCATTGTGATCGACCATGGCGAAGTTCTGAGAAGCCTTTCGCTTCTTTGACTTCTTAGGGAATCGTTCATCCATGGTCTTTGATTCCTCGATTGGTTTATTGGCTGATGGTGTTGTCGCCTGACTAGGTCCTGCCTGTCTTGGTGACTCTTGAGTGGCTTCATCCTGGAGATGATACATGGAAGTAGCTAATTCAACAGTCTTCAGGACTACTTCGCCTATTCGCTGAGCGAATTTTGGCTGCTTGCTCAGATATCTGGGCGTCATCGTGATGAAGAGACATTCTTGAAGAAAAAGAAAGGCATAGGGAGAAACAAGTGAAAGGTTTATTGGATAACCAATACAGAATGGTAACGAATGAAAATTGTGATCATTTGTTTGTTACCTAAGGCAAACAAATGAGATGGTGACAATTCAAAGTAAATGGGTCAAAAATAATGTATCGCGAAGACATGCTCGCCTATAAGTGAACACTCATCCCAAGAATTCCCAGGTAAGCACAACTGGTCTCGCGTCTGATGAGATGTATACGAAGTGCTTGCCTAGCCAGAAAACCCAGAATACAGGCATTCACCCTTCCAGTTTGCACGTGTTCACATTATTTAAAACCCAAAACCTTGACGAAGTTTTGAAAACTCAAAGGGGTTCAAAACCATATAATAGAGAGTTCAAAACCTAGTAATCAATCATCCTAGAACAGATGATTAGTTTTCAAAGCGGTTTTGAAATTTATGTTCTTGTTGTGGTCGTCGCCTAAGGATAGGCGACGGTATTGTTTTATGACTAAACGCAAGTAAACTCGCGTTAGGGTCCTAAGAAGGTTATAGACTAGGTCAAAGCATTACTAATTACTAATAACCTAATTCCCTATAACCATTGGCTCTGATACCATCTTTTCTGTCACACCCCGACCACGTGGAACATACAAAACGTGGCGGAAACATCGGGGCGTGTTGCAACAGAATTAATGTTTCATAACCATGGATATCAAAAGTGTTTCGTTTTATTAATCATTGAATAATTACATTGTTTAGGAATCTAAATACACTAATTAAACATAGTCTATCATTGTTATTTAGTCACTAAGGCCTTGTCCAGTCCTATGTGAGCATGCATCTTATCAATCGATTTCATTCAATCAATACCTGAAACATATGTGAAAACGAGGTCAGCAAAGAAATGCTGGCGAGTACATAGGTTTTGTAGGAGTGTCGAAATCATGGCTAGTTTAGATGTTGCAATACTTTATTTAAAAACCTCGTTTTGAAAAGAGTATAATATTGCAACTTAATTAACCAACTCAAATCAAGCGGGTTATAATTTGTAAAACCTCGTAGCCATGACTCTTAACTCAAAAACATTTGTTTTAGTAAATTATTTGGAAAAACAATGATAAGTTCAGGTGATATGTATAAATAAGAAAATAAAGCATGATTAAATGAATAACCATGTAATATGAGTTTGTATAAGATAAATTGTTTGTAAATAAATGTCTTGTGAAAAGTATGTTACTTGTATAAAATGTTCTATGTCTCGAGCTGAAATGATTCAAATAACACTACAATATGTAATACCATACAAACACTTATATATAGGAAGTACCAGCGGCGTATCCACCATGCTTGTATCATATTCCACACGCATTGTTACTTAATCATTTAATCCAAACCAAACCACCAAAGTAATTGTTAAAACATCGTGTGAAAACCCAATCGTTACCCAATCGTTACCCAATCGTTAAAACATCGTGTGAAAACCCAATCGTTACCCAATCGTTACCCAGTCGTTAAAACATCGTGTGAAAACCCAATCGTTACCCAATCGTTACCTAATCGTTAAAACATCGTGTGAAAACCCAATCGTTACCCAATCGTTACCCAATCGTTAAAACATCGTGTGAAACCCAATCGTTAATTGTTTAATTCGTTTTAGGTCGTGAAACTACTTATATGGTCGTCTCGCTAATAACATTCAAACCTTCGTGACTTTCGTCGCTTCTCGGTTTCGTATTAACAAACCTCCATAGGGTAAGTTAATAATTACAGATTCAGTCGCTACCTACCATTGCCCACACATAACCACGGGGGTAGTAAATAACGGGATTTGTCAGATCCTATGGTACCATAACCTAATACTGGTCGGCTTGATCATTGCTAATGAATGTCATTTGTTATGTAAACACAACCAACAAGTTTGTTCACTTTATGAAATCGTTATTAGTTTTGTATAAATCGTTTTAATCGTTTTTGGAACCATTTGTTATAACATCGAAAACATTTAGCACATATGAGTCACCCCAAAACAATTGAAAACAGTAAAATAGGGGAAGAATGTACTCGCCTGAGAATGCTTGGAGGTCTTGAACAACAACCAAACAAAGCTTGAGGGAGCACGGAATCAATCGGCAATCTAAAACTATATAAATAAACCGGATCTAAATCGGGAGATCGGATAGGATGAGGCTTGGTAAACCAAACGAGTTTTGGAACTCATATGATATGGTTTAACAAGACCTACATACTACAATGAAACCAAACCTAAGTGCTATCGACCCATCGCGGCCCATTACGACCCGTTTAGGTAGCTTATGCTACTTTAACGCGTCGTTCGCGTGAAACGCGTTCAGACCGTCTAACTAGTCCTATGACAAGTGTTATATGCCTAAACATGTTACATAATCAGTTATGTGACAAAAGTTTAGGTTACATATGCTTAATTACCAATTATACATGAAAAGGGTATTCTGGTAATTTACCTAAGGCATATAAACTACCTATCATACAACTACTTAAACGATGTGACCATAGGGTATAACCTCGGAAGGTTATTCCCTACCTACTATGGTCACCTAATGTATTTGGTCGGATCCTAATGATCGACCAAATGGGTCGAGTTCGAAGGTATAGGCGATTTATTAGATCGCCTACCCTACGACTCTAGACAACGTGGTAATCAGTGGGCATAGTCCCAAGGGACTATGACCAACGTGATTACACTCACGTTGCGAAGTTCAAACGAACTTCGCATTGACCATTACTGGTCAACGCTGAAAGTCAAACAAAGTTTGACTTTCTGACTCTAAAAGCAATAAAATAAGGAAAAGAACGAAAGAATACTTACCCAGGGTCCCCGAATGCTAATCCCGACTTCAAGAACTCAGGTATGAAACAATGGTTTCAACTTAGAGCTCTCAAAATCAGAATTCTTGTAAGAAATAGCAATGGGGGGCATGGGGTATATATAGATTTCGGGTAACCGCTAGGATCGTTTCTTGAATATCGTGCCACGATCCAAGCCGAACACTTGTCACAATGTTGTGGTGGCTAAAATGTTGTTCTTATCCGCTGACTAGACGATAGGAAACGTGTGGACACGAATCAATTCAGTTGCAAGTTGCAAAACAAACATTGAATCTGGTCAGAAGGGCTAATGCGGCCCGCTTTAGATTTAGGTAAACACAATGCGGGCCGCTTGGGGCCTCTGATCTGCACATATGTTTCAGAAATGACAGTTTAGGTCCCTGCACGTGTTTAAGGCCATTTCCGACACTTCTAAGGCCCGTAAAGCCAACTTTAAGGCCCTAAAATGTTGCCTAAACATTTTGGACATGAAACATGCTCAAAAATATGCCGGATGATGGTTCGTTTGGTCGTACGAACGCGATGTTCGCTTAATTACGACGGAATGCGCACAAGCGCGAAAAACGATCCAAATGATGCGACGAATGGATTTTTCTTAAGGCGAACACTAAAATATAATGTAGTCATGCTTACATAAATTTTTGGATGTCCAGATGTATTCAGAACGTAAGTTATGCGCGAAAATGCAAACTTGTGCACTTTTTGACACTTTTAGTCCCTGAATGACCCAAAAGTTTATTTTAGCACACCGAACCCCTCAAAGCCTATTTCTAAGCTATGTGAAGGATATTTATGGTATGTTTAACTTATGGTCATGCTCCGGAAGGTCTGTTACAGTTCAAATTGGCATACTTTCGCAGTTTGTCAACTTTAGTCCCTGTAAGCGATTTAACTTTGATTTCACCACACCAAACCTTCCAAAACTTATATCTAAGTTATGTAAAGGTTATTTAAGGTATGTTAAGCCTATTTCACTATTCCGGAGTGTTCGTTGGATTAAACTGGTTATATCTACGCATCAGTGCGCGTATAACCTTCCAGAAAGCGATTTAGAGCTTGAAATCGAACAAGAATAGATATGTGCAAAAGATACACATATTTTTACAAATCCCAAGTATGAAATACAATATTTCATTGGTTTGGCATTTGTTTGATGTCCGTGGAGGCACAGGTGTTACATACACTAGGGTGGACTCGGGCCTTAGTGACATAAAAGAAGCAAGATTAGTTTAATTATGTGATGAACTCTTTGTTTCAGTTGTTTTAAGACAATGAAATCCTTTTTGTTTATAAATAAAACATAACTTTAATTACCATGGTTGTGAAACAATAATTCTGTTACAACACTCCCCGACGTTTCCGCCACGTTTTGTTGTTTTACGTGGTCGGGGTGTGACAGAAGAATTGGTATCAGAGACAATGGTTATAGGGAATTAGGTTATTAGTAATGCTTTGACCTAGACTATAACCTTTCTAGGACCCCAACACAAGTTATATTGTGTTTAGATCTTAAAACATGCACTTTACCTATCCTTAGGTGATTGCCAAAACAAGAACCCAATTTTCCAAAACGATTTTTGAAAATCAATCTTCTATTTTTAAATAATTTTTTGTAAGGTTTTGAACCCTTCAATTTTTTCTGAATAATTTTGAAAATTTATCATACGTTTTTGAATGATTCTTTTGGCCTTGTGCCTTCCAAGTTTTCAAAATCTTGTCAAAGTTTTGTTTTCTAAATAGTGGGAACACGTGCAAACTGGAAGAGTGAATGCCTGTACCCTGGGTTTTCTGTCTAAGGCTAGAGTGTTCGTACAAATCCACATAATCGGACCAGTCACTCTTACCTGGGAACTCCTGGGGTGAGTGCTCACTTATAGGCGAGCATGTCTTCGCGATACATTATTTTTGACCCATTTTACTTTGATTAGTCACTATGCCTCATTTGTTTGCTTTGTGGCACAAACGAATGACCACCATCTTTGCTTTGTCGATTTATGTATCATCTCATTCTTTTCATCTAATCATCTCACTCGTTTCCTGTCATGTTTTCCTCTTTTAGAATGCCTCTTCGACGCGAAATTCCGCTATCTAATGTCGAAATGGCAGGTATCATGGCACAGCATATGGCTGCTGTACTCCCAGACATTATTGCTCATGTGAACCAAGCCAACAATAACCAGAATGCTCCATGCAATTTCAAGAGTTTCAATTCAGCTAAACCACTCAAGTTTAATGGTTCTGAAGGAGCAACTGGGCTCCTCCAGTGGTTTGAGAGCATTGAGAGTACGTTTCGTCACATTCAGTGCCCTGAAAATCGGAAAGTCGAGTTTGCTTCAAGTGTATTTCAGAAGAGGGCTCTTACTTGGTGGAACGGGGTTATGAGAGACCGTGGTAGTGAGGTTGCATTAGCACAGACTTTGGCCGAGCTTAGGGCTCTTATGATGAGGGAATTCTGTCCTCGTCATGAACTGAGAGCTTTAGAAAGGGAGTTCGATGACTTGAAGCAGGATAGTGGTGAGCACCGTGCGTACACTGACAGGTATGAGGAGCTAAGCCTACTTTGCCCTACCATGGTTACCCCACTCGAGAAAGCTATCGAAAGATATATTGATGGCTTACCTGACTTCGTACAAGACATCGTCACTGGTACTAACCCTACCACAGTTCGTCAGGAAATAGAGTTAGCTGTGACATTGACTGAGTCACAGGTCCGAAAGGGTAAGCTGCACAGGAAGGGTGACAAAGGTAAGAAACAGTTGTTTGAAAAGGGTGAGAGCAAGAAGGATAAGGAAGCTGGATCTACAAAGAAGTCAAGGAAGCGTAAGGCTTCCCAAAACTTCACCGTTACTGCACAAGCTAATCAAGCTGCTCCAAATCAGCCTGCGCAACCACTTGCCAAGAAACCATACCTTGGCAATGCACCTCTGTGCAACAGGTGTAACGGTCATCATCAGCTGCATACCCAGTGTCGTTATTGTACCAATTGTGGAAGATCTGGTCATCTTACTGCTACATGTCGTCTACCTGCAAACAAGAATGAAGCAGCTCGCAACCCAGCTCAGCAAGCTGCTCAACCTCCTGTTCAACAACAGGCTCAAGCTGCATGACCTCACTACCCACCTGGTTCTTGCTATAACTGTGGGGATCTAACCCACTACCGAAACCAGTGTCCAAGGCTGGTCAATGCATTTCCGAATCAGGCTCCGGCTCGAGGTCGAGTTTTTAACATAAATGCTAATGAGGCACGAGCAGATAACAAGGTGGTGAACGGTACGTTCTTTGTTAACAATCAATCTATTTCTATTCTTTTTGATTCTGGTGCCGACAAGAGTTTTGTGTCATTTTCTTTTGAGCCATTACTTCGCGTGTCTAGAACGAAACTAGGTAAGCCTTTGACAGTAGAAGTTGCTAGTGGTGAACCCATTGTTCTTGATTCTGTTCTTCGGAATTGCTAGTTGAACCTTAATAACCATCTTTTTCCTATTGACCTCACGCCTATGCAACTTGGAAGCTTCGACATTATAGTGGGTATGGATTGGTTAGCCAAGCATCACGCAGAGGTAGTTTGTTTCGAGAAGATTCTTCGTGTTCCGCTCTCGACAGGTGAGATCCTACAGGTTCGTGGTGAGAAACCTGCTAGTAGTCTCAAGCTTTTGTCTTGTACTCAGGCTCAGAAGTATCTGCGAAAGAACTATGAGGCCTTTTTGGCACATGTTGTAGTAGATAAAGGCAAAGGTAAGGCGATTGAAGATATCCCTGTTGTTCGGGATTATCCAGAAGTGTTTCCTGAAGAGTTACCTGGTTTACCCCCAGCACGCCAAGTCGAGTTCCGTATTGATCTTGTACCTGGTGCAAATCCTATTGCCAGATCTCCATATCGTCTTGCACCGTCTAAGATGCAAGAGTTGTCTAAGAAGCTTCAGGAGCTTTCTGACAAAGGTTTTATCCGTCCTAGCTTTTCACCTTGGGGTGCTCCCGTTCTTTTTGTTAAGAAGAAGGATGGATCTTTCAGAATGTGCATCGATTACCGTGAGCTTAATAAGCTTACCATCAAGAATCGATATCCCCTACCCCGTATTGATGATCTCTTTGATCAGTTACATGGTGCTTCTTATTTCTCAAAGGTTGATCTTCGTTCTGGGTATCATCAGCTTCGTGTGCAGGAAGAAGATATTCCCAAAACAGCTTTCCGCACTCGTTATGGGCATTATGAGTTCACAGTTATGCCATTCGGTTTAACTAATGCTCCTGCTATTTTCATGGACTTGATGAATAGGGTTTGTAAGCCTTATTTAGATAAGTTCATCATCGTTTTCATTGATGACATTTTGATATATTCTAAGATGCAAGCTGATCATGAGCAACATCTTCATCTTACTCTGGAACTCCTAAAGAAAGAGAAACTTTTTGCCAAATTCACCAAGTGTGAATTCTGGCTTAAGGAAGTTCAATTTTTGGGTCATATCGTCAACGAACAAGGTATTCATGTAGATCCCTCCAAGATCAGTGCGATTAAGGATTGGGATACGCCTACTACTCCTACTGAAGTTTGTTTATTTCTTGGTCTCGCGGGTTATTACCGCCGCTTCATCGAGAACTTCTCAAAGATTGCAGTTCCCCTAACTGCTCTAACTCAGAAGAACAAACCCTTTGAATGGGGATCCAAGCAAGAAGACGCGTTTCAGACCTTGAAGCAGAAGCTTTGTGATGCACCTATTCTATCTTTGCCTGAGGGCAATGATGATTTTGTCGTGTATTGTGATGCATCAAACTTGGGTCTTGGCTGTGTTCTCATGCAGAGGAACAAAGTCATAGCATATGCACAAGGCAGTTGAAGATACATGAGAAGAACTACACCACTCATGATCTTGAGTTAGGTGCAGTTGTGTTCACTCTCAAAATCTGGAGACACTATTTGTATGGTACAAAATATGTGGTTTTCATGGACCACAAAAGTTTTCAGCATATCTTTAGTCAGAAAGAACTCATCATGAGGCAACGACGTTGGGTTGAGCTTCCAAAAGAATATGATTTCGAAAGTCGCTACCATCCTGGTAAGGCGAATGTCGTGGCTGACGCATTGAGTCGTAAAGAACGTGTCAAGCTTCATTGTGTTCGTATTCAATCTGATATTCAAGCTCGATCTGATATCCAAACCCACATTTCTCAGGCTCAACATGCTTATGTTTCACAAGGTTTGATGGGTAAGGAATTACCTATCACATTAAGCCCGATCTTGAACTGAAGGACAATGGATCGTATTATTTCATGGACCGTTTGTGGGTCCCAAGTCAAGATGATCTTCGCACCTTGCTTATGGATGAAGCTCATAAGTCTCGTTATTCTATTCATCCTGGTGCTGACAAGATGTATATGGATCGTATTATTTCATGGACCGTTTGTGGGTCCCAAGTTAAGATGATCTTCACACCTTGCTTATGGATGAAGCTCATAAGTCTCATTATTCTATTCATTCGTACTGTAACGAACATTCCAGAACTTGATCATAAGTTAAACATACCCTAAATATCCTTCACATAGCTTAGAAATAGGCTTTGAGGGGTTCGGTGTGCAAAAAAATAAACTATATGCTCATTCAGGGACTAAAAGCGTTAAAAAGAGCATAAGTTTGCATTTTCGCGCATATCTTACGTTCTGAATACATCCGGACATCCAAAAATTTATGTAATCATTAAAATATATTATTTTAGTGATTGGCATGAGAAAAATCCATTCGTCGTGTAATTTGGATCGTTTTTCACGTTCGTGCGTATTTTGTCGTAATTAAGCAAATAACACGTCCGTACGACCAAACGAACCGACATCCGGCATATTTTTGAGCATGTTTCATGTCCACTATGTTTAGGCATAATTGTTGGCTTAATGGGCCTCAAATGTGTCGAAAATGGGCCTAAACAACTGCAGGGACCAAAACAGCAACATCTGAAAGTTGTTGCTGAACTGTGCAGCCCAGGCGGGCCGCGTAGACCCTCCTTGGGTCTTACGCGGGGCGCGAACCAGCAGCAGATCTGCACAGAATCTTGTTCCAGCTGTTTCTAGCTTGTTTCAACTGAATTAGGCACTTGCAAATGGTATTTCAACAATCTATGGGCCATTTTTAGGTCTCCATGGTATTATAAAACCATGGGTACATGTGTACGAATGAAATTGAAGCTCGGTTTTCGATGAACGATCCTAACGGTTGTACAAAAACTATATATACCCCTCATGCTTTCACTCTCAACTCACACTTGATTCTGAAATTTCTCTAAGTTGATGTGTTTATCACTTCATACCTGAGAATATTTGGAATCAAACTTCCGTTCTTGGTCCCGTTGTAAGTATTCTTTCGTTCTTTTACGTGTTTTAGCGTGAAAGTCAAACTGCGCTTGACTTTCTGCATTGGCCAGTTTATGGTCAACACGAAGTTCGTTTGAACTTTATAACGTGAGCGTAATCACGTTGGTTTTAGTCACTTATGACTATACCTACTGATTACCACGTTATCTAGGCTTAGTGGCGAGTCGTAGTTTCGGCCAAAATGCGTATTCTTGCGTATTTTGTAACCAAACTACTCTTGGGTATCAAAACCCTTTGTTTTGATACAAAACCTTATTTCAAACCTCGTTAAACATGTTTTAACATGTTTAGCTCGTCACTTTAGGTTTAGTGCTTATATAGGGTCGTAAGGTATGCGATCTAAACAATTGCTTAGACTTTCGAACCCGACCCATTTGGTCAATAGTTGTATAGGGAATAACCTTCCGAGGTTATACCTTATGGTCACGACGTTTAGTTAGTTGTATGATAGGTAGTTTATATGCCTTAGGAAAATTACCAAAATACCTTTTTTGCGCATAAATTCATTTTAAGCATATGTAACCTAAATTTTGACATCTAAACTGATTAGGCAACAATATTAGACATGTTAAGGCATATATTACTTGTCATAGGACTAGTTAGGCGGTCCGAACGCGTTTTACGCGAACGGCACGTTAAAGTAGCATAAGCTACCTAAACGGGTCGTAATGGGTCGTAAGCACTTAGGTTAGGTTTCATTTTAGTATGTAGGCTTTGTTAAACCATATTACATGAGTTCCCATACTCATTTTTTTACGAACCCTCATTCTATCCGATCCTCCGATTTAGGTCCGGTTTATTAACGTAGTTACCTATATTAGGTGCCGTTTGATTTCCGTGATCCCTAGCGTTGCTTGGTTGTTATTCAAGGACTTCTAGGAAATCTCAAGTGAGTACATAGTCCCCTCTTTTACTGTTTTCAACTGTTTTGGGGTGAAACACATGTGCCTACTTGTTACTTTCGTGCTTTTCATGTTTTTATATCATATACTTGCTATGTTCATTAGTACACTTATAGTACATGATTTCATTATGTTTTGCTATGTATGTTTACTTAGCATGCTAGCATATTGTTTTATATTGCAGTTGTTTTGCTATGTATATTTCCTTAGCATGCTAGCACATTGTTTTCACATTGCTTTTCTGTTACATATGTTTACTCAGCATATGAACACATTGTTTACATCTCTACCTTGCATGTTTACTTAGCATACTAGGTACATTGTTTTCAAAAAACATGCTTAGATTTGGTATGACATTTGGTTTGCTTAACAAGCTAAAATACGTTCATTAACATTAGCTACGCCACTCGGTAGTAAGTAGTGGTACCATAGGACTTGAAAACTCCCATTCCTGACATCCTTGGTTTGTTTGGATATAAGGAATGACTGAATCCGAAAAAATTTTGATAACCTTTACTCTAAGGTTATCCTACAGTCTCAAGGCTTGAATGTATACGTTTAACATACCGCATAAGTGTTTGTATCAGTAAAGAATGCTTTCATTTTACAAAAGATAACTTTGATTTATTCAAAAACTTTGTTTCGTGCACTTTTGACATATGGTTTAAATAGTACTTTTTAGTTATCATACATCAAATTTGTTTATACATTACATGGTTTACATTTGACAATAGACTTGGTTTACTCATAAACATTTGACAATTGGTTTAAACATGACATTTTGGTGGTTTGTTTGGGTAAGTGATTTAAGTAACGAGGCGTGTGTAATGTGATAAAAGCATGGTGGATACGCCGCTGGTACTTCCTATATATAAGTGCTTTTTTGATATTACATATCGTAGCATTATTTAAACCATTTCAATTTTGACATATTACATTTTACACAATTAATATATCTTTACAAAAAACTGTTTTACAAACAACACATTTTATACAAATTAATTCTTTACTTGGTTATTTATTTAACCATACACTATTCTTTTATATCATCTGTTTCCTTATCGATTTTTCATATGGTTTATAAAAGAAAAACATTTTACAAGGTTCATGACTACTTTTGTTAAACCTTTTCTTTAAACTTACAAATCATGAATCTTAAATCAATAAAACCTATGTATCTCATAGGCATTTTTATGCTGACGTACCTATTTTCACATGTGTTTCTGGAGCTGATGCGTAGGTTTGTTCAAGATACACTAGGGTGGACTCGGGCCTTAGTGACATAAAAGAAGCAAGATTAGTTTAATTATGTGATGAACTCTTTGTTTCAGTTGTTTTAAGACAATGAAATCCTTTTTGTTTATAAATAAAACATAACTTTAATTACCATGGTTGTGAAACAATAATTCTGTTACAACACTCCCCGACGTTTCCGCCATGTTTTGTTATTTTACGTGGTCGGGGTGTGACAACGATGGCCTGGGTACCCATGTCTTACTAATCTCCTTACTTTTCAGGAATAACTAAGGAGGAGCTGTTGAGAATCTCTAGAATGTTGATAGCGGTTGTTCCAGAGATAAAACATGTAACATTTCACTGTTTCAAAAAGTTCAATTTTTTTTACAGATGATATGTTTCCTTTAGAGGAGATAACAGAAGTAAGATAAGATCGGCAAAATGTACAATTTAAATTTAGTACTTTGATTAGTCTTCAATCTGATGAGAAAACGGTTAAGCAAAAATATGTTTTCTCTTTCCTAGTTCATTACTTTGTACATAAAGTGTCATTACCTTGGTAAATGGTAAATTTGCGCATAAGTTTTATGCACAAATTTAGGGGGAGAGAGAGACAAATATATACTTTAGGGGGAGAAAACCGAGAAAATCCAAAAAGAGTTTGCTATAAATAGGAGAAAATGAGAAAAATACAAAAATATTTGAAAAATGAAAAATCCAAAAAGATAAATTGCATGATATGGGAAGTGAAATAAATGTTCGTGTTAAAGGGTTTGACTAACACATGTAAGGTGCCATAGCTGAAAAGACTAGGATCTACTTCGATATGTTGATAAGCTTGACGCTCAAATGATAAAAGATACTAAGTGATATAAACATAACGAACTATGTACTATGTGGGTAACATACGAACGACGCATGATTTTATGGTCTTAAATCTTGCGTTGATAGATAGCCAACATCTGAGGTTTCGGGTCTTTATATTGTTGAATCATCCAGGGATATCTTGGCTATCCTTCTGTTGCATCCAAACTATATGCAGACCTAGACACAGTTAGGATATCTTAAAATATCCAAAGAGGACAAAAACCTTAAGGAATCAAATATCAAAATGAGAAAATTCCCAATGTTCAAAGAGCCAAATTCGTACCAAAATGGTATTTGCCTCTCCCTCGTTGGACACAATCATTGGTCGCTCTGCTGTATGAAAGTACTGACCTGTCACCAATGGTCTAATGTTGTAAATCGAAAAGGATGACATCAGTATACTCACTTGCTACGATGAATCGTTGTGCTTCCCTTGATCGCGGGGGTATGCCTTGGAATGGGACACACGGGTATAATAGTATAATCTTACCTTAAGCATATTACGAAGTTGAAAATTGAAAGCTGAGCGCTAAAGTTTAAGTGGACAAACATAATGGCAATCGCATAGACCAGTTTGATTAGGCTCGTATTGAAAAGTGTTCCTTAGTCTGCCTGAGAACGAATTTTGATCCCATGGCAATTGTAATTGTATGTTATTGTAGTTGTTTATATTTTAAATTTTTATTTTTTTCTAGTTCTTAAAATTAAAAATTATAAAAAATGAAAAAATTAAAAAAAATACAAAAATAGTGTCTTTCCTTTCTATAAAACCAAAAATCCAAAATAGAGTGTTTAATTATTTTCTTAAAATTAAAAAATATAACCGTTCTTGAAGATTTGACTGATCATCAAAAGTTGAAAGAGTTTAAGTTGTGAAATCCGAGTAAAAGTACTTGGATGTACCTAGTGTTCATATGGTACTCTCCCTGTTGCATAAGAAATGTTTGCTTATGAGTTTATGAGCATGTGTAGAACTTGATTTCAATCAAGAACATGGGTTGATGAAGATTGAGATGCTGTTAGTTGCTGAAGAAGCCTGAAGCATCACAACAAGATGTACCTGAGTCAGAAGAACCGGATAAGAAACGTCGTTTGACAATGAAAGTGCATTTGAAGAAGTACTGTGAACCTGCATGAAAGAAAAAGATTGAAGAAGAAAAGAGTTGTTGAGAATCCTCCTCTCACATTCTTTTTAACAAGATTTTCAAGCAAAGCTGATCGAGATCCTGATATGAAGCTAACCACAAGAGCTGAAGAAAGAGACCCAGTGCTGAGAATTTAGAAGTCAAGAACTTCCACAACATCTGCAGTACTGCGATAACCATAGACTTCGCTGAAGAAGTTGCTGAATTCATGTTATGAAGACAATTTGATTGCATCAGTCTAGGGGGAGATTGTTAGGCCCTAAAGTGTGAGACTGACGCATCAAATTAACACAACGGGCTATGGTTATGAATTGGGCCTTACCGGGATAGTTTATATTAGGTTTTGGACCTTTATAGGTCACTTGGGCCAAGCTTTAGGCCATGTGGACCAAGCAGGCCCAAGGGGATCCCATGTAGGGAAGTAGGCTTGAATTAGTATATAAACAAGTGTTCAACTTGTTTTAGGTTTTTGAAGCACCTAGTTACACAATTCTAGAGAGTCATAGAGTGGGAGGCGATTTGGTTATGAAAACACTTGTACCAGATGATTTTGCTTTGATAGTAATAGAATCGTGTGCAAGTGTTGAAAGTGATTTGGTGTGTTCTTTGTATTCGGTTTGTTCTTCATATTTTTTTGTTTTCTTGAATCTCACCAAGTTTGGTTTCCGCACAAACTTGGTGATTATTTGATATCATTAAAAGATCTGGTTTTCGAGATTTACAATTCTGGGCCTCAAGAAAAAGTTGCTAGCTTCTGAGGATATACTCGTTAAAGAGCGTCGGCTATGGCGCGAAGCCTGCAAGAAGGAGAATGAGAAGATGTATGTTACGCAAACTGAAATTACCAATCTCAAGGCACAAGCTGAATCTTCTACAAAAACCATAGCTAATTTCGAAGAAAGATACGAAGCTGCCAAAGTTAATCGGGAGCGAACTGAAATAAACCATGTTCGTACTGCTTCTATCTGTGCTGAACAGGTAAACGAAATTCAAAGGCTAAATGACCTGTTATCTGCGCAGGAAGAGTTGAAACAACAACTCATCTGTAAGGATAGAGACATGGCTGGCATGGATGCTGAGATTGCAGAACTCAAGCGTCGCTTGCACGAGTCACAAGAGAAGGTTGATTCTCTTGAGATCGACATTGAGGCATAGAAACTCTGGGCCAATGGGGCAGAGGAGGCATGTGAAATCTACCAAAAAGCTTTAAACGTTGCCTAAGATAACTATACTGAGATCCAATCGACAGTCGAGCCCTTAGCCAATAACTTGGAGTGGTTGCAGCAGTATGGGGTTACATATGTAAGTTACTTATTACCTGTTTTAGTTGCTCTTGTTATCATCTTGCAAGCTAACTCTTGTTTTTTTGGATAGGTTGCGAATGCTGTTTTGAACTCCATCGAGTTAGACCAATTTGTGGCAGCGCTTACTGTGGCATCCCACATTGAGGCTGCACTCAAGGTGAGGTGGGATACCAGTCACTGTTTTGTTAATGCTGAGGTGGAGAAAGGTTTTACCCAAGCTGAAGAAAGGTACAACACCCTTTCTCTGTCTATTATGGACTTGGTCGCGGATGCGCTTCAACATGACGACTACGTCGCACGCTTGAAGGCCATCTTTGAGGTTCCCGAAGTGCAAGATCTTTCTGATGACGAAGACGAAGATGCTGGTGATGGGAGCCCGAAGTGAAAATGACATAGTTTGTAGGTGTTGTGACAAGCGTTTGTGCCTTGTAAATTTTGTTTTCGTGTTGTAATTGATGCGCATTGCGCTTGTTAATACAAGGTGACATTTCAGCTATTTGATTATCATGTTATAATTATTGCATGCGGTCGAAACTTTGTTTAAGTTACGTGAATAAGAGTAAGTGTGGCTCATGTCTAAACGATGGAACCTAATCCACGCTATGTTCGCGGGAGTCTTGGAGGTTAGCTGGTATTTGAGCTCATAATTTAACTTTATCGTTTTTGCGCGAACTCAAAGTTGGAGCATGCATTTGTAACTTGAATTGACCGTAGGAAATAAAAAGGAAAATAATGTAAACATTACTTGTATTAGTAAACTTGTCAGGCGCGCGACCATCGCTTACTAAGGTTGTGAATTACATGTAAATTTTTCTCCGTTGTCGTGCGTCCTAGGTGTGTGGAACAATGTAGCCGCCTGAAGTACGTAGCTTATATGCGCCTTTGTCGGCATCAGAGGCCTCATTGTCACGAGAAAACATATCTTGAGAGTCTACCATCAGTTGCGTTGACCGCCATCAAGCATGATGGAGGGAGTCTGATTTTAACTGGGATAACTGCCCCTGAGCCATAGATTTGGCTAAGGATGGTCTCATCGTTGTTTATTTTTGGTATGATGCGATGAGCCCAATGTGTTAGTGAGCTCATCGACCACCCGTTCATCCAGCCCTCTGGATTTTCTTTGTTTCCTTGTGCACGTTCTTCACCAGGTATTCTAGCTTGCAACTCTTCAGGGCCTTCTCGATCTATGTGCGCAGGCTGAAATAATCATCTCTTAGGTGCCTTGTATCCTTATGAAACTGGTAGTATAAGTTTGGGTCTTGGTCCTTCTTATTGTGTATTGGTGGCGGAGCTTTGAATTCTAGGTTCTCCGTGTTAAGAACCTCTAAGAGTGTCTTAGTCAGCAGAGTCCAATGCTTTTCTCGATTCTCGCTTTTTACTGCTTTTATGTACCTCATCTGGTCGATTGTAACTTAGGCATCTTCACCATGGTGACGTCTTTCATCATCTCTGCTGGATTGGTTTGACTTCCAGCCAGAATGTCTCTTCCTCTTATCACGCCTGCTGGAATCATGCGCATAGTCTTTTGAGTAATGATCCCTCGAGTAATGACTGGACCTTGACCCAGTCAATGTTTCCTCTATTTGTGCGACAATTTTCGCTGCTTCCATCAGCTTGTCCCATTCTTTCGGCATCCCATCTCTTCCTGTGATAGTCCTGATCAGGCTATCACATCGTATGGTGTTGGGTCATGTGATCCTTCCTTGAAGAACAGATGACACAAAGCCAAAATTGGTTCTGCAACAACTGATCCTAATAACAGTGCTTTGAACTCCTTTTCCCTCCAATGGCAGTGGTATCTAACATTTGATGATTTCTAAAGTCTGTTGATCACTAAAGTCTGTTACACACAAAGCTCTGCTGAAGTATAAAGTCTGTTGAAGACCAATCATCTGCTAAAGTCAAAGAACTGCTGGAAGCCAAAGGCCTGATCAACTGTTATGGAAATCACTGCTCAGTCTTCATCAGTGGTTGAGCCCATCAGTGGATAACTTCATCAGCAATTAGTTAAGCGGTGTCTTAATGTAACAGTGTTTGTAATTAGTAGTGTTTAGAGGTTGTTAAGATTGTTAGCTGTCACTATCTAGGTGATGTCAGCAAAGATGCTATAGTGTTTAGGTTTGTACTATAAATAGACAGTGCCTGTACTGTTCTATTAGCTCTTTCCACTTTGTATCTTGTACGAACTTACACTTGTGAGATCAGGCTGAGGGGGAGAAAGTGTTCATGCATACGTTGAATATTTTGTAATGAAATCATTTGACACAAAGTATATATGATGAAAGCTTTTCTTTACTTGTTTGTGTTATAAAGTTTTTCATTCATTCCGCTGCAAATTATTCCTCTGTTTATCTTCTTCCATTGTTCATCTTATAAAAACAACACAAACAAGTAAACTTAGATCCTAACAATTGGTATCAGAGCATAGGTCAGTCAAATTCGATTTAACATAAAAGATCAGCTCAATTTCATTGATACTGTGTTGTTCATATATGTTGAAAAATAGAGTACAAGTTTAATCACGTCTAAAGTTGATTATTCAAAAACTTTGTAATACGACCAAGATGTCTTCACAATCACAAGACCCTCACAACACCAGCACACTCTACAAGCAACTTATGCTTATCAGATCTGAATACAACATAGGATGGGCCATGTGTTAGCATGGTAAAACACCGGTTGCTGGAAGTCTGTCATCTTTGGACCTCATGTTCCAATAGTGCCAAGTGCAGAAGATCCCAAGGTCAAAGTACCTAAAAGGCTTGAAAATTACTCTGAGTAGGGTTTTCAAAAGATTGAGTTAGATGCTAAGGCATTCAGTATAGTGGCCACATCACTACCCAATGACATATATGTTGGCCTGTTACACTGTAACAATGCTAAAGAGCTATTGGATGCACTCAAAAAGCAATTTGGTGGGACATAAGAGGTTATTGAAAACAATAGAGAGGTTTTAAACCAACAATACGAAACATTCTGTCATGTTAAGGGAGAGTCATTGACCCAACAGTTTGAAAGGTTTCAAAACTGGTTAATGTTGAATATGCTAAATCCACTTTAAATAGTAGGTTTCTTAGATCATTACCAGAAAAGTGGGACACTATAGCCTTTGTGACCAGAAATACTATGGGGTTCAAGGATTTAAGTCTGACCAAACTTCATGGTAGACTTCTCAAATATGAAAGAGAGCTTAAGCAGAAAAAGAAGTTGCAGGAATCTGGAAAAGTTGCTGATGATTACACTTTTAGTAACACAGCACTTTTGGGTCAAGAAGAGTCATCTGGAGGTAGTAAGGACTAGATTTATGATCATTATATTGACATAATTGCAGGTGGAGCCTTCAACACTGAGCCTTACTCACCCAATTAGCTAATAGGGAAAACTAGATCTCTGATAACTTATCCTTTGAACTGAATGACCTCCAATACTTTGATCCCACTGATTTAGAAGAAATGGACATTTTGCATCAGCTTGCTTTGTTGAGTGTTAGAACAAGCAAGTTTTACAAAAGAACTGGCAGGAAGTTTCTAGGATTTCATGGGAATTTGAAGGTGAGGTTGGATAAGTCAAAAATCAAGTTCTATAAGTGTAATAAGCTTGGTCACTTTGCTAGGGAATGTAGGAGTCAAAATAGTGGACCAATCATCACTCACCCTAGTCCAAGACCTCAAAACACTTAAAGCACTGTGCACTATTCCCAATATACCCCTGCTCCTCATATGCAAAACACTGCCCATTTTGCATATACTGTAAACACTGTTCCTGTGTAGTATGTCCAAACCACTGTTCCGTAGATTTAGTATGTTCAAGCCCCTGTATCCCAGGTTCAAGTGCAACCTGCACCACAACAAGCTGCACAAACATCTGCTCCAGTAGAGGCCAGTCAACAGAGTTTCTTTACACGGGGCTTTGTTGATTAGAGTAGTATGCCTGAGGATTTAATTGATGAAAATTTTGTTCTAATTGCTAATATTGATGTTTCTCCTGATGAATTTTGTTTCATGGCATTAGAGTCAATACCAAAAGGGCAGGAATCTGAGGAAGTGGAGTCCAGATCTGAAGTGGTGGAAGAAATAGCTGAAATAGTGGTTATAGCAGATATTGTTGGTGAACAGATGTTAGAAGAGAAGAAAGCTGAACCTCTGTTGGAACCTCTTGCTGATCCATGGGATGCTAGTGTTTGTGAGAATGAATGTGAATGTGCCATGATGGCTGCTGCTAAGGTATCACCTCAGATCTTAAAAGATTTGTGTTCAGATAAATGCATTATTGCTTTTGCTAACATAAAAGAGGTGAAAGAAAACCTTAGAGACAAAATCTTAAAAGATGAAGTGCAATTTGAGAAAACTTTAAAGAGTTGAAAAACAAATTGTTTGACAAAGAAAATGAAATTAGCAGTCTGAAACATGAACACAACATAACCAAAGACCAACTCCAAACTATGGTAGAAAAATACTAAGTTTGCAAAAAGGAGCTTAAATCCACCCAAATCACTTGTGAAAAATGGGTGGAGTCTTGTAAAGGGTACGAACTGATGTTGGAAAAGCAGATCAAGAGCAATGTGAAGTATGGCATTGGCTTTAGAAAGCATGACCAAACTTCTGAAAACACTGTTGAAATTGAATCTGGCTTAGTTGAAGTAATCCCCACAAACATGGCTGGTCAAGAGATAAAAGTCACTGATAAAAATGGAAACAAAATCATTTTAAAAAAACCAGAGGGGTCATCAACCTTTGAAGAGATAGAAAAATATCAATTCAAACCCACCTGGTCTGATGAATGTAACATCCTTGAAAACTTCAAGCTAATGGATTTTTTCATAATTGAGGGTGTCAAAGCACCCAAGGCTAAAGTCATTCCTCTAAAATACATCCCAACAGATGTTAAAAACTCTGTTGAAAAGGAAGTTGAAAAGAGGAAGAGAAGAGAAAAATTTAAGAACCTGTTTTTGGATTTTTGTGAGAAAAGAAACCATGCTACCAAAAGACTGTTTGCTTTTAAAAGCTTATGATATAAACAAAACTAGTGTCATTGAGCCTGCACCAAAATGCACAATTTGTGGAAAAACCAATCATCTCACTCAAGAGTGTGTGTATCTCAAATCTTTTGAGGTTAAAAAAAAGAGTATACATCAAAAACACTGGAGAGTCCACAAAAACCTACCCCCAAAAACAAACAGACTTTTGTGCCTGTCCAAACAGCTGTTACAAAATCGTTGAACAAAACCTCTGCTCCCAGAGAGGTACAAGTGACAGATGCACCACCATCAAACCAGTTCCCAAGAGGATATGGTCAACCACCATACCAAAAGGTCCCTCATGCTTATGAAACCATGTAGTACACCCATGGCAACCACAAAGGTTGTCATGTCTGATGAAAAAGATGACTTGTTTGATCAAACATTGTACAAAAGCTTGATTAGGTCTTTATTGTACCTAACTCCATCAAGACCAGACATCATGTCTACAACATGTGTCTGTGCCAGATCCCAATCAGCACCTAGGAAGTCTAATCTCATTGCTGTGAAAAGAACATTCAGATACATAAAAGGTGCTCCCACACTTGGTATCTTGTATCCTGCTAATGGGAATATCAAGCTTTCAGGTTATTCAGATAGTGATTTTGCTAGATGCAACACCACCAGGAAGTCTATATCAGGAGGGTGTCAATTCCTAGGCAATTTCTTAGTGTCTTGGCAAAGCAAATAGCAAGTAGTTGTTTCCACATCCACTACTGAAGTAGAATACATTGCTACTGCAAGCTGTACAGCCCAACTGTTGTAGCTTCAAAACCAGTTACTGGATTTTGGTATAACTGCTCTAAAGAATCCTCTCATGTTGGATAGTCAAGCAGTTGAAAATATCATCAAAAATCCAGTATCCCATTCAACCACCAAACACATTGACATCAGATATCACTTTGTGAGGTATTGCTATGAAAAAGGTTTGATTTCTCTGCATCATGTTCCAACAAAAGATCAACTGGCATATGTGCTAATAAAAGCATTAGACACATCTACCTTTCAAAGTTTGGTCTAAAGAATTGGCATGCGTAACTTGGACTAGAAGGCAAAACCTTATTTTCTTTGAATAAAAAGCATTAATATGTTTTCAGAAAATCAAAGATCCATCCTTAAAAATAGCTTAAAAATGAAAATTTTCCATAGAATCCTTAAAAGTATGTTCATAACCACTGATGTTTTAAACCTCTGATTGGTTGAAAATTCACCCACTGCTGAAAGACAACCTCCGTTCTCATTTCCTTTGTTTACTACTATTGACTAAACAACTATTGTTTCAACCTTTGATGTCTATCCACTGATAGACAAAAATCAGCCACTATTTTCACATACACTGTACCCAACCACTGTTGTTGCCTAACAGTGGTTTCCGAACAACTGTCATCCACTTTTTCATCAGAGGTTGCCACGTGGGCAGATGTTAACCGTCCGATCTTTGAAACCACTGCCACGTCAGCATTCACTTTTTCCCCTTTATAAAACCCCGATTAAACCCCAAACAGAGCTTTACTCGCCGTATCGAATTCAGAATTCTCCAAAATGGTTTCCATCTTCTTCTTCACTTCTAGTTCAACCATTCGTAATTTCTAAACTCCGACCACGGCTCTAATCATCAACACCCTCATAACTACCTATGCACCTTTGAGAAAACCGACAAAAATACTGAATTTCACTCAATAATTGGCATCTTGTCAACCTCCAATTACAAAACACTTCTCACCGCTGATGTACCTATCTACCAAGACACACTCCGTGACTTCTAGGCAAATGCCACCATTGAGGAACAAGGTAAAGAGCCATTTGGCATCACTTCAATAGTCGGAGGTGTATTGGTTGCCATAACCCCCACTACCATAACTGAAACATTCGAGATGATTGACTTGGCAGGTAAACTTCTTTCCCAAAAAATGAATTTCAACTGGACTTGATTGAAAGAGGTTATGATGGATAGTTGAATAAAGCTACAATGTTTAAACCAAATTTTCCACCACCCATGAAATTCCTGTTCCATGCCCTTTTAACCTGTCTTTCAAACAAAACCATTGCTTTCAATGAAATACCTTTGAAAATTCAGTACATGGGGTATGCAATTTTGACAAAAAAAATGATTTCAACTACTCCCAAGCACTGTTTACTGATATGGTTATTAATTTGAAAAACATTAAAAATGGGAAGAAAGCTGTTTTTCTCATGTTTCCAAGATTTTTAAGCTATTACCTGCAAAAGAAGCTTCTACAAAAATCCTTTGAAAAAGGTACAGCTTTTAAAATGAACAGTCTTTCATCGGAAACTTTTACTTGCCTAACGGCCAAAGAGTCAAATGTTTCCAAAACACAAGTAAAGATGTCTGAGCAAACTTTAGATGAGTCCACATCTACTCCTCAAACCTCTGTTGCTAAGCCCACTTCTCATGGTTATCACAACACCACAACCACTATTGTGAAACCTCCACCATCAAAACCCAAAACGACCAAATCCAAATCCAAAAAGCCCACCAAACCCACAAATAAGGGTCATCTGGAAGATGAGATCCCAGAGGTTAACTCTGTGACAACACAAATGTCAATAGAAACCACTGTTGCTACTTCCTCACAACAGTTGGAAAGATCTCAACCTGAAAACCTAACTCCTCATGATTCCTCACAAAAGGAACATGTTGTAAGCACAGGGACACCACAATATGAAACATTACCTTCACTTGAAATTATGTTTAAAAGCCCTTCTCCCGGGGCAATGTCTCTTTCAGCACCACTCTTTTCATTTCCTATTCCACCTACCATCATACCACTGTTTGAGGCTATTAACATTCAGACTCAAAACAGCCCCTCTCACCAACACATTACTGAGAGTATAACTTCCACAATAGCTGTGTCTAAACCTGTTCAATTAGCTAACCAAAAAATAGTTGAGGAGGTTATACTACTTGAATTTCATGAAATTCTTGTTGGTAGTTCAAGTGGAGCAGCTACTACAAATGTTGAATCAACGGATTTACATTTGGACAGTAGTTTCATTTCTAAGACTCCCTTGAGGGCAACCACTGCTGTGTCTACCAAGGTAACCACTGATGTGTCTACCAAGGTAACCACTAATGCAGAGGGAAGTCCCTAGAACCAAGAAACAGGGGCATCTGCTGCTGATGATTTGGAGTCTACTCCTATCACAAAAGCAGATATAACCACCTCTAGTGGGAATTCAGGTAATCCTATTAAGTTAGGTGATGAATTAAAACACAAGGATTTAATGGAGAGGATGTCATCTATTGAAACAACTGTTGGTGAAATGAAAGATCTGATGAAACAGTTGGTGGGTGCTTCAAAAAGTCAGCCCAGTTATCAGTAACTATCCCAGGAGCTTTGGAATTCTGTGCAACCTATCTTAGCAGCTCAAAGGGAATTGGCTGAACTTCAACATAACTCACACATGGAACTGATCAGAGTTATGGTTGAGGCAAGATATAAAGACACTCAGCGCAAATATCAAGGGCATCAAAGAATCCCTTGGAAAACTAACAGGCACCTCCCCTGCACCTATCTTTGAGAAAGATAATCAAGGTGATTCCAAAAAGGGGTAGAAATATTCCTTGAGAAAACTTGATGTTGACCCCAAAGTAAAACCAAAAGGTCAACCAAAACAAAATCCAGAGCCTACAAAAGACACTTCTGCAAAATCTTCTAAAAAATCTGATGTTGGAAAGAAAAAGGGAATTGATGAGACCCTTAATAAACAGACAAATGAAGAGATTTTAGAAAAGAAGAAGAGAAAGGATACAACAGAAAGCAAGGCAGATGTTTGGAAGCAGGAACAAGAGAAAAAGATGAAAAGAGAAAACAAAGCTCAAAATATTGGCATTTCTGATAGAAGAAAATCTTTCAGAAACAACAGACCACCATTAGCCACATTTCCCAAAAGAACCACTGCTTCTAAAAAGCCAACCACTGCTGCAACCAAACCCAAACCTTCACCTCAAAAACCATCACCACAAAAACCACCTCAAAAGAAGCAGAAAACAACTTCATCACCACCACCATCCTCCAAAGCAACAGATGTTGATGCATCAAAAGCATCAGCAGATGTTAAGGCAACAACTGTTGAGACACTAGTGGTTTCAACAGTTGTTAGCCAATCCATTGCTTCCATTCACTTTGATTCTCCACCATCAACACAATTACCATCAACACCCTAAAGATTCCCCTCATAATAAACTTTTTCACCTAAACCACCTTCTCCGTCTAAAACTCCTCTTCCTCCAAAGTTTGCCTATGCAAGAAAAGGAGAATTTTGGTACTTGAAGAAGAAAAAGAAATTTCAAACCCAAGTCCTTTATCATCTGCTCCTGCTACATTCATTCCATCCTTATCATCTCCACAAACAAACCCACTTGATCATCCACCCATTGGTTACCTACCACGTGACATCCCTCTGGCAACTCAATATCCTCTGGAACTACTTGCAGTCCAAGATGAAATGACACAATTCTACAAAATAGAGGATTCATCCAAAAGAACCTTCATATCTCTGTATGGCTTCAGAAAACCTCAAAATATGGATGAATACTTAAAGTTGAAAGCCAACCAAGCTCAAAGTATTGCCAAAGAAGAGAGTAAAGGGTTAGGGGATAGGATTTAACAGAATAAGTATCAACATGAGCTTAGCAAAGTTAGGAAACTGGAAGACTTTACTAGAGATCTGAGTAAATCTATGTCAGAGTTGCCACCAAATGCTGATCTTCAAAAGAAACTAAGGATTGATTACTTGGATATCATCATGAAAGACAAGCCTTACGAAGCCAACAAGTCTTAGGTCTCTAGAAGCTCTCAAAGAAGAAGTAAACAGAATTGAAATGATGAAGAAAGATCCTCTAATGAAGAAGTCTGCACCCAACTAGAATAAATACAAGAAGGTTGATGCAGATGATGCATTGAGGTACAAAAGGAAGAGAGTAGAGCTTGTTGCAGCTGGATATGGGCCTACTAGATCAATTGCAAGATGGTCTAAGCAGAATGTTGATGAGACCTATAGAAGGTTAGAAGAGCTCAGAAAGATAGATCCAACTGTTCCTCAGAAACCAGTATACACTGAAACCACTGCTGATAGGCCTCAATAAACCCATGCCCCTAAAAAGCTATTCTCATCATCTGCTTTACCCATTAGTGCCTTGAATCAAACAAAAAGGCAGAAGCAGATTGATGAGGAAGATAAAGAGAGGTATCCTGAACACAAAAAAGAGGCCATCAGAAATCAACTTCAATTTGGATTGGATGATGCTTCTCAACAATTTGCTGCTCAAATTTCTAAAACAATCAAAAAGTTGTCAAGCAGACCTCAATCCCCAAACTCATCTCAAATAAATCTTATTCCTAAAAAGCCATTAGATCCAAAATACTAAAGTGGAAGTCTGACAAAGATACCCATGTATTGACTCTGATCAGGTCTGATGGTAAAGCTGAAAAGCTATCAAGGGAGGATGCATTTGGTCTGGATGCAGGTGACCTCAAAGTCTTATTGAACCTTCAACTGCACAGGGATGAAGAAGACACAAATTCTTTGGATTTTGAGCTTCAATTCAAGGGGCAAATCCGGGAACTGTTGATGAGAAAATAAAGATCAGAGAATAATGAAGAGTTTTGGCATCATCTGTTCTAGGGGGAGATTGTTGGCTCATGTGATCCTTCCTTGAAGAACAGATGATACAAAGCCAAAACTGGTTCTACAACAACTGATCCTAATAACAGTGCTTTGAACTCCTTTTCCCTCCAATGGTAGTGGCATCCAACATCTGATGATTTCTAAATTCTGTTGATCACTAAAGTCTGTTACACACAAAGCTCTGCTGAAGTATAAAGTCTGTTGAAGACCAATCATCTGCTGAAGTCAAAGAACTGCTGGAAGTCAAAGGCTTGATCAACCTTTATGGAAAGCACTGCTCAGTCTTCATCAGTGGTTGAGCCCATCAGTGGATAACTTCATCAGCAGTTAGTTAATCAGTGTCTTAATGTAACAGTGTTTGTAATTAGTAGTGTTTAGAGGTTGTTAAGATTGTTAGCTGTCACTGTCTAGGTAACGTCAGCAAAGATGCTACAGTGTTTAGGTTTGTACTATAAATAGACAGTGCCTGTACTGTTCTATTAGCTCTTTCACACACTTTTCATCTTGTACGAACTTACACTTGTGAGCTCAGGCTGAGGGGGAGAAAGTGTTCATTCGTACGTTGAATATTTTGTAATGAGATCATTCAACACAAAGTATATATGATGAAAGCTTTTCTTTCCTTGTTTGTGTTATAAAGTTTTCCATTCATTCCGTTGCAAATTAGTCCTCTGTTTATATTCTTCCATTGTTCATCTTATAAAAACAACATAAACAAGTAAACTCAGATCCTAACATATGGCCTTTTTGAAGTGAGCGCGCATGAGATCCTCGCTAACGCCCCTATTTCCAGGCACTCCTTGTTAATGCGAGTGATTAAATCTTCCAAACCTATGCCCTCATGGCTCTAAATGTCCATCACTTCTAAGGTATCACGCCTGTACCGCCTCTGTTGACTGAAGTGGGTGAGGAATTTTCTTGAAAATCCAGCCAAGATTTTATTTTACCTGCAAGGAGGCTGTCGAACCATGTGTGAGCCGCCCCTGTCAGGGTTTGCATGAAAAGATGGCACCACATAGGCATGGTACATCCTCCAACTACACCAACGCTTGTGAACAATTGTATGTGGCCATCCGAATCAGTTAAGCCATTAAACTTACCAACAGCTTGTGGGAGCTTGGCTTTTTCTAATGGCGCAAGGGAAATCTCGTGGACAAACTTTGATTTCTCTACTGCTACTGGTCTGTAGACCAGACTATAGCCATGCTCACCCGATGGATTATACGCTACACGCATCCGTGGCCTGTACGCTTCATCATTCTTCGGGAGCCAATTAAAAACCGATGAACTTTCTTCTTGTTGATAAGGTGGATCAGTCTCACCTATGTTTGTATCCCATTCCTTGTTAATGTTGCGCGGCCCGATCTGGCTACTTAACCGAGTTCTTAGAGTTGACTGAGTATGGGTATCGAAGTAGCTTCCTATTTCGCCGTACGTGTTACGCGTGGTGCGGCCAATTTGACTTTGAGGTGGTGGTGACTTGTCATACCGCTGCTTTCACGCGCGTTCTTGGTGTGGCATCTCGTAATTTAGTTGCCTTGGCATTGGGGTCACCATCAGATTTTGTTGCATTTGGGCTTGTGCTAGCCCCTGTTGCACACAGAGTTGCGCATAAATGAGGTTCAGTGTCGCCTGATTTTTTGCATACCATGAAGCGGGAGTCTCCCCTTCTGGTAGCCCTGACATTACGGGTGCTGAAGGACCAGTGCCCTAGTTGGTTGGAGTCACTGTTTAGGCAGTACGATTACCACTTGCGCGTATAGCTCCAACATCTGTGCATTCACCTTTGGCGTACTCGTCAATGGGTTTATTTTGGATGTGTGCGTTGTCCGCTACCATGCCCATTTGAGAGTGTGAACCGAACGGTCGGAAATGAATACCTTGATCAGCCATTGATCAAAAGTCAGAGCTCAGAAAGAAGATGAAAAAGTGATTGTAGAAATCGGTGGGCGCCAATAAAGAAACACCAAACTAATATCAAGATTAGCTTGTGGTTAGTGTCTCGTCTAAACAAGGTTAATCTTATTCCGTTCTTTTCTAAACAACTATAAAGATCCTGCAAACAATCAACACACCATAAGCTCATTACAAGGAGGAGAATAGGGGGGTTCTCCTTGTAACCACCCTCCGACGTGAGAATAAGTAATTGTTTTGAGGATAATAGTCTGTGTATTAAGTGAAAGAACAAGAGAACGATCCTTAAACTTGGAGGTGAAGTTCTATATTTATAGTCGAGGTGGTTTGTGAAGGAGATGGGATGATGGGCCTTAGTCCTAAGGACGATAACAAGGAATATCCATTCTGCTCCCTCTGCCACGACCGTTAGTGATTCCAGGCGAGAGGGTAGTTGGCGCATGCTGAATGGATCCACGTATCCTGACAATTTTCCTTGTTGTCTGGTCTGTCATCAGCAGCTAATTGGAGATCATGGAGCAGTGGTCGGCGCACACTGATTGGTGCCACGTATATGTCCTTGTGTACCTTTTTGTCTCCTGTACGATTGTCCATCGTGCATGATGTGTTGCAAACACATCTTATTTTCCTTGTGTATTTTATATATTATCTTAATAGTTTAGAGTCATTTTTATAATATTTAGACATATATTTTATTATTTATTATTATTACAGGTCTCGGTGTGAAAAAAGGATTAAATATGATCTTAAGCGATCAATAAAGAAGAAGCTAGAAGTAATTAATAATGATCGAGGGACCATTGTTGTTATAAGATGGAAGTGAAAAATTTATTGCGATATCTATTAAAAGATGAGGGACCAATGTTCAAAAAAGGTGAAAGTGGAATTAATTCCATGCCACTACAGGACAAAAGAAAGAGAAAGATCCGAGTTTTGTATTTCCACGTTGACCAAAAGTGATTTATGTTGACCATTTTTCTTTATTTGGTTGGTTTGCGATATGGAGTCTAGGCCCATGTTGGTCGTGGTGATGCGTTGTGTTGAAGCAACAAGAGTATGGCAGTGGGAAGGTCCAGGATCCACTCCAAGAGACAACTTCTTGATCGATATCTGCAACCAAAGAACACCGTTAGCCTTAACGCAAGAGGGGGCCTCCCGTGTTTGGACTCCGGTGTGAGAATTAGTGGAATGATCTTTAAGAGTCTAAGTAGTGAAAGGATAAGAGTTTAGAGTGAGAGAGTGAGTGAGGTTGGGATAAGACTCCTCTTATATAGGCTGTCTGACTTGCCCAAGGAGCTGTTATCTAGTTGTGTACGTTCTATTCTGAGTAGGCTTATCCACCTTTGATTGCTTGTAGGTTTGGCCTTTACCTCTTTAGGCATAATTCAGGTTGTGTGTCTCGAGGACTCTATTTACTTTATAAAAATTTGTTATTTTCTCTTGACTTGTTCATTTCAAGTCCCAAGGCCTGAACAGTGACTTTTACTTCCTGTCGTCAGCTATAGATATGTCAGCTCCCGGTCAGGAGCTTTAAGCTTCTGACTTCCAGCTTCCTGCTTTCAGCATTTCTTATTTATTTTATTTTTTTATTCATTGACTTTGACTTTTGCTGACTGGGATCTACGAGTACCCACGTCATCTGTCCCCCAGTCATGAGTGTTGGTGTTGTAAATAGCAACACTTATGACTCTTGAGTTTAGGGGTTTTATCCTTCTTCGAGGAAGGTTTTGTAATTTATGCTTCTTAAATTGTGTTCAATAAAATGTGTGTTTTTTTTATTTTGAGGAAAAAGGATGCATTTTATTGAAATATTCTTCTAGAAGCATTTCAAAACGTTTCGAGCTTCCGGTCGTTAGGCCCATTGTCCCACTTGCTGATTTGGGCGGCCTGGATAAGGCTGATGTGACAATCCGTCAGTCTTTAGGTTGGATCGATCGGTGACCCTAAAAAGTCAGTATGAGTAGTTCATCATCATTTGCAAAGGCGGAATCAATGTAAATGATGTCAAACAACTTGTTTCCTTCCTAATTATCCTTTTATTGATCAATCCTGAGCTTTTTACACGTTCAAATGACAAATGGACAGCACCTCGACTCAGATCTAATGATCAGGTCCCGCTTCAAATGAAACAGCACAACCCTATATATAGGTAACATGATTTCGCTTGAGGATGTCACAGCCCTGTTCAAGCGAAATCACATGTGTTGATTTCGCTTGAACATGTCCATGTCACTCTCAAGCAAAATTACCTACTAACACATGTACAAACCCTAATTTCTATCCTGTTGTGCACTCGTTCATTCTTTCTAGACATAAGACTCTATTAAGACGAAGTTAACAGACACTAGGTGCACCAACAGACTCCCCCTTGGATGTTGACGAAGTCTTCGGCATCGAGTCCTTAGTCTTTGTCTTTCTATCCAAAATGCCTTGACATAGTAAAAGCTCCTATCAATCTTTATCTTCAACCTTCAATCTCCCCTTTGAATGTTGATCCAGAATCTAGACTCCCTCTTTAGAAGACTCCCCCTCTCGAGAAGCTAGGGCTTAAATTCTGGATCAAACTTTGAAATTTTCTTTGCCATGGGGATTCCTGTTACCTACACAATCTCTACCTAAATATAAGATATATAACAATAACAGTTTCAATTCATACTTACCATTCAACCTCAATTTAATGATCTTGTCAGAATTAGAAATCCACTTAAGTATTCAGGTCCAAATTAATGACCCTGATTACTCAATTAATCTACTAAGTCCAACTTAATGACCTTGGTTGATCTGAGATAAATCACACTGACATTCGTTCAACTTTTTCAATCAATTTTCTGAAATTTACAAGTTTCAAATTAATGAACTTGCTTTTACTTTTCAACTTTCACAAACTTATCATGTTAAGCTCACGACTCATCCTCCAGCTCAGAAACCTTCCTGCATCTGCTTCAAATCGAATATGAAGATCAGCTTTCCACTTTGGTTTGTCAAAAATAAAGCAGAAGTGTAAAATCTTTTTGGATTTTTAATAAAGTTTCTAAACTAGAAATGAAATACAGAAATAAAATGCAATAAAAGTAAACTATTTACAAACATATTTTTGATGAGCGTGTTAGGGAATCATATCAGCTATTCGACAAGTCACAAGTACCGTTAAGCTTTAATTACATATTCAGAATTAAACAATTCGCTTAGATTGTCGATATACTGATCCACTTTAATTCTCACACAAATTTCAATATGTCCAGGATACGGATTTAGTGTTTTAGAGACTTTAACTTATTCATGTGTCCCACCTCTTGAATATACTCTCGTATCCAGATCCAAATATTCAGTCTTACAGGTGAGTATACCACAGATGATATCTGTAAGGGGTTAAATTGCGAAACCGTGAGAGCTCAGGTCAGAACTTCCGTTCAGCAGAGAGATGACGATTCGACTTTAGTGGGTCCCCTTTAGAGGATTTTTTTTTACAACAGCATTGATTAGCAATTTTATTGTCTCATCATTTATGCTGAGGGCGGCGCTATATTTCAAACATGCAGTAAAGTATTCTCCGGGGACTTGTCCATTGCTTCCGCAAAATCAGAAGTCCTGGGATAATACCCCAGATATCACTGTGTATAAAGACCTAGTATCTCAGAAAGAGGGATCTTTCAAACAAGATTTCAGGGGTTACCTATATATCCAAGTAGTGTTCCCCACGAAATAAGTAAGTAAAGATTTAGGTTTATATCCCGAACAAACCTACTAAATGTGCAAAAACCTATCGGCACATCATCAGCGAGACTGTTTAATGCATTTAAACTTTCCATTTCTTTAGCATACCGTAACTGTCAAGACGATGTACTATCATTTTTTCCTTTTTACACAAGCTCTTTTTCAATTTTCTATTGTTTTTGTATTTTAAAAAATATCTCATGTTTTTGTATTTTTAACATTTTTTATTGTTTTTGTATTTTCTGAAAATTACCCTACTCCCCCTAAATACCAAAACAAGTAAAAAATCGACAAACCATTGCAGATTGCTTCTCAACATCATCATCTACAATGTCTCCTTCATCAACACCAAGAATCTCTTCCAACACCGATAAAAGCTTCATACCATTCAATTTTAGCAAATATTGAAAACGAGTTTTGTCAAATGCTTTGGTATGTAAATCAGCTTTTTGTTCGTCAGTGTGGATTTTCTCAATTCGTATCAACTTCTTCTCGAAACAATCTCGGATGAAGTGATGACAAACTTCAATGTGTTTGGTTTTAGTGTGATGAACAGGATTTTTAGTAATGTTAATCGCTGCCTCATTATCAACAAAGATAGGGGTGTTTAGAAATTGGAAACCGTAGTCGCGCATCTGTTGCTGGATCCACAAGATCTGTGAGCAGCAGCTGCTAGCAGATACATACTCCGCTTCACATGTGGATAAAGCCACAGAGGTTTGCTTTTTGCATTGCCAGGTAACCAATCGTGATCCAAAGAACTGGCACCCCGCTGTTGTTGATTTAGCGTTAACTTTGCAGCATCCGAAATCGGAATACCCTTCGAGCAGAAAGTCGCCTTCTCTTGGATACCACAACCCCAGTGATGGAGTTCCTTTCAGGTAGCGTAATATCCTTTTCACAATCACCATATGCGAAGCTCTCGGGTTAGATTGAAATCTTGCTGCGAGGCAGGTTGGATACATAATATCGGGTCTTGAAGCTGTCAGATACATCAGCGATCCGATCATGGAACGATACAACGTTTCATCTACCTTTTCTCCGGTGAGATCAGGGTTTATCCCATGATTCGTCGCTAATGGGGTGGAAGCCGGAGTAGAACCTGACATCCCGAATTTTTCCAAGATATCATGAACGTACTTCGTTTGATGTATGAATATTCCTTTGGGTAGTTGATCAACCTGCAGTCCCAAAAAGAATTTCATCTCACCCATCGATGACATTTCGAATTTCTGCTTCATAACTTGTTCAAAATCTTTGCACAAATTTTCATTTGTAGACCCAAATATGATGTCGTCCACGTATATTTGAACTATCAGAAGATGACCGTCGACCTCCTTGGTGAAGAGAGTGGCATCCACTTTTCCACGAATGAAGCTGTTGGCTAGCAGGTGTTGAGACAATGTCTCATACCAAGCTCTCGGGGCCTGGTGTAAACCATACAGCGCTTTGTCTAGTAAGTAGACCTTGTCTTTGTGGATTGGATCGGTGAAGCCCGGTGGCTGTCCGACAAATACCTCTTCTTTTACCTTCCCATAGAGAAACACCGATTTAACATCTAACTGATATACTTTGAAGTTTTTCCAAGATGCAAATGCTAGGAAGATTCTGATCGCTTCTAGTCGAGCAACCGGAGCATATACTTCAGTGAAATCTATACCCTTTTGCTGACTGAATCCCTGGACTACGAGTCGAGTTTTGTTACGAACAACAGCTCCTCTATCATCCCTCTTGCACTTGAACACCCACTTGGTGTTTATCTTCCTTTGACCATCAGGCAAGTCTACTAACTTCCACACTCCTAACTTCTCAAACTGACTCAACTCTTCTTGCATAGCATTGACCCAAGAATCTTCAGTTAGCACCTCTTTATAAGTTCGCGATTCGATATCCGAAATAAAACAACTTAGTGAAAACTCAGTTTGTAAAGGTGCTACTGTAGAATAAAAACAAGTAAGGCCTTGGTCAATTTGACGTCTAGTGCGAACGCCTGATTGCAATTCTCCAATGATCAGCTCCTCTGGATGGTATGAAAGAGTTCTCGGCATCACCTTGCCTGAAACATCTACCTCGCCTTCCAGATTAGTAATATTCTGATTTGCACCTTGTTCACTGACTGGGTTTGTTTGACTTGATATATGAATTTGCTCCCCCTCAGAATCTGAATCACCATGATCAAATACTGGCAAGTTCTCAGATTCTTGATTATCATTCTGTGCCATCTGATTATCATGAGCAACTTCATTTTGTTGAATATCATCATGTTCTCCAGCATTGCTTGGACCTGCTTCATCATCGTTCGAAGTTTGTTGTGGTCGTCTTGAATACTCAGCTGGGAACCTTTCCTGCGAATCTTCATACTCTCTTAGAATATCCAACTCGTCAAAGAAATCTTCTTCTTCTTCCTTTTCTTCTTCCATGTCAAACGAATCCCACAAAGTGTCATAATGAAAACGCCATGAATCTCCAGGATTCTGCGGTGGCATTGTGTAACCTTGACACTCAACATTGTGTGCTTCAATAATCCACTTCAGGCTTGGAATAAAGACTCGTTTTTGAGGACTTGAGTATCCCACAAATATCCCTTCGATGCTCTTTGGACCAAACTTTCCAAAAGGCTCTAGAACTGTACAGGGAGACCCAAACGGTTCTAAATACTTCAGGTTCGGCTTGCGATTATTGATCAATTCGAAACACGTCTTGTTGAATTTCTTGACAGTGAGAACCCGGTTGAGTGTATAGCATGCGGCGGATACTGCTTCTGCCCAAAAATTAACTGGTAGCTTTGAATCAGCAAGCATCGTCCTAGCCGTTTCAATTAGCATCCTGTTCTTTCTTTCAGCTACTCCATTCTGTTGTGGAGTGTAAGGCGCGCTAAATTCATGCAATATACCTCTTTCATCACAATATTCTTCCATCTTGTTATTCTTGAACTTAGTACCATTGTCACTTCTGATTCTTCTAATACGTGTCTGGTACAAGTTTTCCATCTTCTTGAAAAGCGTCATCAAACAATCAAATGTCTCATCTTTTGTCTTCAGAAATAATACCCATGAAAATCTTGAATAATCATCTGTAACTACAAGACAATAGAGATCCCCTGTAATGCTTTTGACGTTCACTGGACCAAACAAATCCATGTGAAGTCTCTCTAAAGGTCTGGAAACTGAATTGACTTTCTTTTTAGGATGTGATTTCTTCTTCTGCTTGCCTTTGATGCATCTAATGCATTCTCCTTCAAGATGAAAACCTTTGACATGAACACCAGTAACCAAATCATTATGCACCAGGTGATTCATTTTCCTCAGGTGAATATGGCCTATTTTTTGGTGCCACAACTGTGATTCTTTCTCTGTTGCTCTAGACATAAAACAATGAGCCTGGCCCGTGGTTGTAGTTGCTACGCTCATGTCCAACACATACAGATCATTCACTCTAGGTGCCCTCATGATAATCAATTCTTCGGGAACAACAAATCCTGGTTTCAAGATCAAACATTCTTTGCCCGTGAAGTGCATTGTATACATCCTATCACAGATCTGAGATATGCTCAGAAGATTATTTTCAAGCTCGGCAATGTAGTTAACTCTTTCAAACATAACAATCCCATTGGATAACGTTCCTTCACCGACTATTCTACCACCTTGATTGCCTGCAAAACCTACATAACCACCATTGAAATTCCTAACATCGTACAGCAATGCTGTCTTCCCTGTCATGTGCCGAGAAGCTCCACTATCCATAATCCATCGTGAAACGGATCTTGGAAGCTCCTGCACATATCAAAAACATTTAGTGAGATTTTGATGCTACCCAAGCCTCTTTTGACTCAGGTAACTGGACTTTAATGTGAGATTTTGTAGTGTAAAGTGGCGGAAAGTTTTTATCATTCATCTTTAAGCTCTCTGCAGACCCAACCTCAACCTCTTTGTATAAGAAAAATTCGTCTTTTTGAGGTTGACCAGATGGTTGGTCTTTTTTCGAAACAACCTTCTTCTCAGAAATAATAGCCTCTTTTGAATCAAGTTTCTCATAGTACTCCAAAGGAACCTCCATCTTTACCGGTGTGGTAGAAGACGATTGTTTTTCTGACTCTGAAACCTTTGGTTTTTGAACACTTGATTTCTTTTCAACCACTTTTGGCTTCCATGTTTGTTGAGACGATGCAACCCGTTTGTAAAATTTTTCATTTTTAGTTACCATATTCTTAACAGGTTCAGTTTTGATCTTGGTGTTGTCATTTTTCAAAATCTTTTTCTCAACAACCAATGGAGCTTTTCCCTTCACTTCATCTTTCTTTCTTGAATTCATCGCAACTTCAGTCTTAGGCTTCAAATTGGTACACTTTCGTGCAATATGTCCAACCTGATTGCATTTGAAGCATGTTCGGGTGTCAACTACCCGACTTGTGCCTTCAGACTGAGGCTGCGATGCTCTCTTCTCAAAGAACTCTTTGTTGATTTTGAAAAAATCTCAGATTCTTCATCAGAGAGTGAAGTTGAACTGTTCACAAACACCTTTTTCTCAGCAAATCTTTTGTTTTGAACATTCTTTTTCTAATAATTCTTACCACCTTGATAACCACCCGACCATTTGTTTCGATTGTTGTTATAAAAACGCGGTGGAATAACAGGTTTCTTGTAATAAGCTTTATCATTTTCAAAATTCATTTGCCTCTTTGTCTGATTCAAACCTTCTACTTCAGACAAATCAATTTCTACCAGTTTGAAAACATTTTTCAACTTGTTCACATTAACATTCTCCAGAGGAAACTCGGAATCCGAATACAACTTATCAGATCCAGCCATCTTGTACATCACAAGACCCGGTTCATCACTTAAGTTGTTATTGGATTTTGGTTTCGGAATGTAATTGTTCAGAAAACACTTTTCATCCTCAACTGAATCACTATCAGATTTCAAAACACTTTCAGCCATGCCTTTCACAATATCAGTTTGAACACTATCATCGGATGATGATGAAGAAAATGTCACATCAATTGACTCTGGAAGTTTTATTCCATTTGTTTCATTGTCCTCATTAACTAACCCGGATTTCTTCTTTGAGAAATTGTTTAGAACTGGTGGTGGAACCTGATGATACCCCACCCCGGTTCCATCAGCATATACATCTTCGCCTGCTTTGTTTTTCCCGATGGGTTTGGGAACAATGTGTTGTAAAACAAAGCTTGCAGAGTTGTAACTTTTCAATTTCAACTGGATGCGTTCATTTTCAATTTTAGCTTCTTGGAACTGAAGCTTCAACTTAGCAATTTCATCCAGTTGCTGATTGATTAACTCTTCTTTCACTCTAAGAACACCGGTCAGTTGAAGATTTTCCTTGTCTGTCTTACCATTTCTTTCATCACAATCTTTAACCGTTCGTTTTAGCTTCTCAAAATTTTCTGAAATTTGACGATTTTCAAGAATCAATTTTTTATTTTCTTTCCTAATTCTTTCTACGTCATTTTTATCTTTTTCAATTTACTCATTTAATTCTTTTAATTTTTTGTTTGAAGCTTTCAACAATTTATCCCGGTTTAAGATTTGATCTTCAACACTTCTGACTCTACTAGTCAGATCTTCAACTTTCTTACCACTGAGGTAAGCATTTGTACTACAAACTTTGCACTCTTTCATGCAATTTTTGCAGTTGTTCTCAGATTTATCATTCTTACCTGACACATGTGTATCATTTGTACTGACCTTATCTTTGGACTCAGTTCCAGAGCCAGAAACTACCTCTAGTTCTTTTGTAGCTAGAACTTTGTCAGCCATCTTTGTCAAATTTTTTAGCAGTGAAATCCTGTAATGCATCAATAATTCCATCATCGATCTTCTTTGACTGCGGTTCTTTTGCTGTCTTTTTTTCTATTTCTTTCTCAACAGTTTCTCCTCCTCCCCACCATTCTCTCTGTCTGGCTTCCTCTTCATCAGCAATTTGTTTGGTGAGAACTTCAAGATCAACAGTATCTGGATCCACAGCTATGTTACCATTAGGATCAAGATAACATTCTCTATCAGGATCCCATCTTTTCGCTTGTTTAGCTTCTTTGTATATACGATAGATTTTGGCTTTCATGAATCGAGCTTGATCCTTCCTGTTCACATACTTACATTCTTCAGATCTTTTATCTTTAAATGGAACAATCTTTACTGCTGTGAAGGCATAACCAACTGCGTCTTCCTCAGGCAGAACATCACTCCAATCATAACCTTCATCGTTATGAAAAACTGCAAGTACCTTGGATCTTTCTTTGGGTGCCTCCTCTATCTGTTTCATCCTAGGAGGTTCTGATTTATTCTGATGATAGATAGCTCTCTTGTAATAATCCTCTCGAAAAGGATTTGTCGTATCATCAGTGTAAGCATTTCTGCACTCACGCTTAAAGTGACCTTTCTGTTTGCACTTGAAACGCGTCACTTTTGACTTGTCAAAGCCTAACTTGGTAGAAGGTCCACCAATAGACTGTCTTCCAGTAATCTCCATGAAACGCTGCGCTCTTCTCACTGCACTGGCCATACACCACCTTATATCAATCAACTCCATCTCCTCAGGATCAATCTGATCATAGTCTTGTTTTGTTAGGTTGGTGTTGCATATCTTGCCTGCAACGAGACTTTCATACGATTCTAACACAGACGCTAAGAACACCATTTATTGTTTAGCAGACTCTTCACTAAAATTCTGACCATTCTTCAGATCAACAGCAATGTTGCATTGAAATAGATTCTTTGGTGCAGATTGACTTTGAGTTGTTGAAGAAGATCCACTATGAAAACCACTGTGAGGAATTTCTTGATCCACATTATTTGAACTCTCTGTAGAAAATGCTATTCTTGGAGAACCAGTCTTTGGTAGATTTCCTCTGTAGTACAACTCCACATTATGCTGATAAGATGTGTTGTTGACTTTGTTGGATTTCTTGATCTCCAATTCATGGCTTTCCAGTCTTTCTATACGCAGATCAACTTTCAAATCAGCTGGCTTTATCGTATTCTTCAGCATCAATGCAAAATACTACCAGTCTTGCTCATTCGGTAAAGCATCAAACAATTTGTCTACCAGCTCCTCTTGAGTGTAAATGATTTCATGTCTAGCAAGCTCCATCTTTAGATGTCCAAATCTCCCAATCATCTTGGAAACAGACTCGTTCTTTAGACAACCAAACAAATCAAACTCTTTTCGCAATAGTTTCTTTTTGTTCTTCACTATTTCAGCACTGCCAATACATTTTGTTTTTAATTTTTCCCAAAGATCTCTCGAATCTTTGTACTCGATCAGTGCGATAATGTTATCTCGAACAGATTGGTGAAGTAATGCAATACACTTCTGTTCAGCAACATATTTTTCAATCTGATTTTCCTCTAAATTTTCATAATCATCTCTCCCCACATCAAATCCATTTTTCAAACTTCTCCAACTGGGATAAGCGAAAGCTTTAAGCCATTCCTCAAATCTTGTAGCCCACCGGTTGTAATCTTCTATCGCCATCAACTTGGGTGGCTTGTTGTATGTTCCGTATGCACTATCTACGCTCATAGCATCATGAAGAATTTTCTTCGCACTCGGTGTTGGTTGAGTTTCATTCGTGTTATTAGAAGAGTCATCTCCTGAACCACCAGTAAAAGCAAACACATCATAAAACGGATTCATGAACAGATCATCCATCTTTCAAGTACCTGAAACAATCAACAAACACTTAGAAAATTTTTTGAAATTTTGAAAAATAACACTTTCAAGTGGAATCAGTTGAAGCGAAATAGCTTCAAGCGAAATCAGCCTTTTAAGCAAGATACCCACTCAAGCGAAATCAGATTTTTGAAGCGAAATCAACTTATTTCGCTTGAACTTTCAAGCGAAATCTGATTTCAAACGAAATCAGACCAAAGAAACTAACTTCAAGCGAAATCAACAGAAGTTTCACGCTAAATCAACAACAGAAGCTTATTTTGCTTGAAATTATACGTGCAAGTTCAAGCGGAATCAGGATGATGTCAGCATTTTCGAACAACTTTTCAAGTGAAAATATAAGTTTTTATCAGATTTTGTTCGAATTAAGGTCCAATTCTTTCAAGGATTAATTAACACTATGTTTCGCTTGATATGTGTGAGTTTCAGGCCATTTCAACTGTTCAAACTTGTTTAAATCAGAAAAGAATGAGTAGAAGTGTGAGAATCCGGTAAAATCAAGCTGAATTGGTATGAACTCCTCGTCCTGAGCTCTGATACCACTTGTTGGATCGATCGGTGACCCTAAAAAGTCACTATGAGTAGTTCATCATCATTTGCAAAGGCGGAATCAATGTAAATGATGTCAAACAACTTGTTTCCTTCCTAATTATCCTTTTATTGATCAATCCTAAGCTTTTTACACGTTCAAATGACAAATGGACAGCACCTCGACTCAGAGCTAATGTTCAGGTCCCGCTTCAAATGAAACAGCACAACCCTATATATAGGCAACATGATTTCGTTTGAGGATGTCATAACCCTGTTCAAGCGAAATCACATGTGTTGATTTCGCTTGAACATGTCCATGTCACTCTCAAGCGAAATTACCTACTAACACATGTACAAACCCTAATTTCTATCCTGTTGTGCACTCGTTCATTCTTTCTAGACATAAGACTCGATTAAGACGAAGTTAACAGACACTTGGTGCACAAACACTTTATTTGATTACCTTAGGCTTCTAGCCCTGGCAGTTTTAATCCTCGCCTTCCACTTGTCGATTCTCCCTTTAAGTTTGAATTTTGAATTCAATTTCCCTTTATATAACCGTCAATCATACTTTACTTCTTTATCTTCTTCAACTCCTTTTTCTCCTTATTGTATAGCGGTTAATACAAGTTTTTCCGATCATCTTCCTCCTTTTAATCCCAGTGAGTCATTTGTCTACTTTTTATTTTTCCTATGGCTTCAAACAAAAACGACATTCATGTTCAATTTTCGAAGTTAACCCAGGCGGAAATCGATCAGTTCTGTGCCGATTACGACATTGATCCCACCAATAAAACACAAGTTCCGGGGGACAGAACTGCGAATGAATGTCTGGCTGGCTTTCCTTTTTTTATACTCGGATAGTCAATCAGCCTAATTTACGATACCCCTATACCAAGTTTTTTCTTGAAGTTTTGAAATATTATTGCCTTTCTTTGGGTCAATTGGCTCCGGTGGGTGTTGCCCGGATCATGCATTTTGAGATTTTATGTCAGGCCCTTTCTTTTGAGCCTTCTCTGTTGATGTTCGGGTGTTTTTTCCGGCTTCCCAGAACGGCGACTGGTACACCATCGAGAAGACTCAATGTGAGGCACCCCTCCTTTCTCATACCATTGGTCATACTTACGCTTGGAAAATCAGTTCTTTTTCATTTCCGAGCGATTGCTTCCTCTTGACCAGAGATTGCTCTTTAGGCTTCGTGTCTACCGTTCCAAACTGAGGGCTTACTCGGAGGAGCTCCTAGTAATGTTGGGTATAAACCAAGATTGGGCTGAGGCTAATTTTGAACCGGTTTTATATTTGAATGATAAGGGTATGTATTTGTTGTGTTTGCCTTATTTTGTTTTTGTTTGATGTTAATGTATTTACTTTCTTGCTTTTTCAGAAATGAGTGCCTTGGATTATATCTTACTGAATGACCCTTCAAATTTGGAGATCAACCAAAAGGAAGTTCCTAAAGGTAATCCTTCTGTGGTTCATTGAAATGAGCATGTGACTACTGATGGGGATTTTGAGAGTGTTCCTATTCAGCCCCTTGTTGATTGTTCATCTGCCAAGAAGCAAGCTGCCCCTTCTCGTCGATCTACCAGATCTACTAGTTCCCCTGCTGTTGCTTCCCAATCTTCTGACCCTATCTCTATTAATAGTTGTAATGAAGATGATGCTAACATTATTTCTTCCGTGATTGGTGTGAAGCCAGTTAAGAAGGAAACTCCGGAGGTTTCAAGTGAGGCAGTCGTGGCTCCTGACCAGCAGGTAGCTGCTATTTTGAAGAAGCTAAATGAGACCAAGAGGGTTGTTCCTGAAAAGTCTGTTTCTGTTGTTGATGATGGTAAGAAGTTGAAAACAATTTTGAAGAAGAAGCCAAAAGGTGGTGCTTCTAAGATTGCTTCCCCTAGGAGGGGTGTTTCTGTGGTTGATGATGAGGAAGCTGCTTCCTTGAAGGTGATTGAGAAGAAAAAGGAGAAAGTTGAGGAGAAAGATGAGAAGGTTGGAGAGAAGGTTTCAAAGGAGAAACCAGAGGTGGTTAAAGGGAAGGGGGCCGTAAGGGCTAATTTCCCAGTCTTTGTTCCTGGTTGGAATGTTTGGGTTTGTGACACTACGACTAACAGTGAGACCTGCCATGATATGCTAAGGAACATGGCTACTCCTACTGAAAAAGAGTTTCTATCCAAGTTAACCGATGAAGATTCTGCCTACCGAACTCTAGCGGATGCTGCCCGGGTTGTTACCTCCCTTCCCGACTGCATTGAGCGTTGGGCAGCTGGTGCCAGTAAGGTTGATGATGTTACCGCCTCTTTGGAGAAGAAAGAGGCAGAGCTTAAGACCTCTGAGGAGGATTTGGCAGCTTTTTAGTTAAAGATAACTGAGCTAGAGGGTCAACTGGTTGCTTCCCAGGCCAAAATGAATGAGGAAATGAAGAAGGTTGAAGTCTATGCTGGGCAGCTTTCAGATTTCAACAACCAGTTGCCTAAAGAGACGGAAGAGTTTGGTATTGAAAGGGTAAAGTTTAGGCAGGAGCGTGTTACCGATGAAGCAGTTACGGAAGAGCTGAGGCAATGGGTAAAACAGTTGGAAGAGGATAAGAAATGGGTGATTGGTTCTGGCCTCCATCATTTTGTGACTTAACTCCTTCACAGCCAGGAGTTTAACCAGCGTCTTGCAGGTATCTATGCTAAACTATGGCTCATGGTCGCCATGCAGGTCTCATTGCTGGGTTTGATGTTGCTTCAAAGGGGGAAGCTATAGAAAAGCTTCCTGCCTTCAAGCCAAACTCCCTCCCGGACTTTGTTGTAGCTGTGAAGGAGATGGAGGCCCTTTCCCACCCATACATTGAAGCTCTGTCTCGAATGGTTGATCATCCTATGGCTGAACTTGAAGCTTTGGAGCCAGGATGTCTGAACAAGGAGTTATGTGAGCAGCTGCTTGCGGTTGCTTCTGTTAAGCGGGCCCTGTTCGAGACCAGTGATGAAGAGGATGATGAAGCTTGTCCTTCTTCGAAGAAACTGAAGGTATGTCCCGACCTTAGCCAGTTTCTGCTATGTCTATCCCTATTGATGCTCCCCATTTTATCCTCTATTAGGGTTGAGTCAGCTTTCATTGCAATCGGAAATGATGAAGAAGATGACCTGGACGGACTATATGATAATCTACCCTTGGGTAAAGATCCTCTCTTCTTTAATGTCGGTGCTTCTGGTTCAGCCTAGTTGTTTCTGTTAATTCGATGTGGTTGTATATTTAAACAATATTTTAACTTCTTTTGTGGTTGTATGTGGTGCCCTTATAAGGGCTTTTATGTTGTGTTGAACTTTTTTATGTTTATGAATGGATGATGAAGCTGCTCCCTCGGGAGTGTTTAGCTTCTCTTAGTACTTATTACTTTGTTCATTTTCTTTCATTTTTGCTTGTACTTTTCGTTTGTCAAACTTGTGTTTGGCTAATATCATGGGAAACTTTGTATTTTAAATTTTCCGTTTGTATTTTTGCAATGCCCTTTTCCACAAAGGTCCCAAACTAAGTGCTGCAGTTACCCTGTTTGATTCTTGTTAGAGAGGATCAATGCAAGTTGTGATGGTTCTATCTATTTACTAGTCCACCTTTCATTTAGTTTATCATGGTGGAATATTGTACATAAGCATATTGTTTCTTGTAAAGTTATCTTATGGAGCATAATTGGTGTGAGGTGCTCACCCTCTTTCATGGACTTACTTTTATAATGTTTGATTTATTTGTATACTTGTAACTTTGTGTTTACTTGCGTATTTTTCAAGGGAACATGTTTGTAGATTTTTATCTATACTTGTACTTTTTTCCAGTTGAGTTTGGAAAAAAAAATTTAGGTCCATGGAGTTGTATTGTTTTAGGAACTCACCCTGTATACAGGAAGGTATAGCGCCTTGTTCCCTGTTGAGTGCTATGGCCTAGGAGCTCCACCCCGTTTCATGAGTAGATATAGCGTTGGATCCCATGGAGCTTTATTTGGAGGAGCTCACCCTTAGGATAGAACAAATGAAATATTTAACAAAAGTGCTATCTTTGTTTTCATTAAACTGATATAGCCAAGTACAAGTTTACTTCTGTCATTACACTGATTGTCTAAACAATGAACTTCTTGAGGTGTTTCCCGTTCCAATGCCTTGGTACCTTCCAGGCTTCAGGTGCTTCAAGTTTGTAGGAACCTCCTTTATGCACCTCACTGATGATGTATGGGCCTTCCCACTTTGGGCCCATTTTTCCAAGATCTTCTTGCCTACTTGCCTCATTGTTTCTGAGTACCAAGTCACCAGGTTTGAAGGTTTCCTTTTTGTCCCTTGCGTTGTAGTAGGCCTCCATTATTTGTTTGTACCTTGCTTCCCGAATCAAGGTAGCTTCCCTGGCTTCTTCAAGTAGGTCAAGGTTTAGGAGTATCTCAGAATCATTTATGTTGTTGTTTTTCTTGGAGCTTCTCAATGTTTTCTCGACAGTTATTACAGCCTCTGAGCCGTATACGTGGCTGTAGGGAGTCTTTTGATGGCTTGTCTTTTCTATAGTGCGGAAGGCCCATAATACACTAGGGAGCTCTTCTACCCACAATTTGCCATACCTCCCCAGCCGAGTCTTCAACCCTTCCACAATGCTACGATTCATCCGTTCTACCTGTCCGTTTGATTGTGGATAACAGACAGAGCTGAAGACCCGCTTCATTTGAAGCTCCTCGCACCAGGTGCTGAATGGATTCTCTGCAAATTGTTTTCTGTTGTTGGTTACTATCTCTCCTGGCAATCTGAATCTTCATATTATCTGTTCCCAAACGAAGTTGATAACATTCTTCCCCGAGACCTTTGCTAATGTCTTGACCTCTGGCCATTTTGTGAAGTAGTCTACTGCCACCAAGAGGAATTTAACTTGCCCGGCTACTGGGGGGAAGGGACCTACGATGTCCATCCCCCACATATAAAATGGCCAGGCAGCCAATATTGGGACAAGATCATGCTTCGGACTTGCTGTGATTAGGGCATGTAGTTGGCATGCTTCACACTTGTAAGTGACCTCAGCCGTGTCTTTATGCATTGTTGGCCAGAAGTACCCCATGTTCATCAACTTTGCCACAACTGTTCTTACCCCTGCATGTGTGACACCCGACTTTTCAGGCCGTACCGTACAATTGTAATACGTGTTGTGAATAGGTAATAGGGCTGTATTTGACTGGTTATGCTGTTTATTTGTGGAATTTAATGAGTTGGTAAAATTAAACTTTGGTCAAAATTATGTTGGCAACGGTAAGATAAACGCTTATCGCGTAACGATTAAAATGCGAAACGAACGTCGGTGACCACCCGATCAGTGTTAAAATCTTAAAAATAATCTGTTATGATTAGAATAATAATTTTGATTATATTCGTGAGGAAAAATAAATTAAAACGCTAAGAAACTATATTTTTCGAGTTTGAGCGCGTACCGCGCGATACTGCGTGAATTAAACAAAATACTATCAACGCAGCCAGTCAAGGCAACTGGTAATTATTTCAGTAATAATTTTGAGTGATTATTTTTATAGACTGATAAAAATAATTTAAAACGCACTAAAACGTGACTAAAACGCTAGATAAAATACCCGGTATCCAGTAAAATACATGTTTTTATCACCAATCTACATATGTATATGTATATATATATATGTGTGTGTGTGTGTGTGTGTTTTGTGTGTGTATTAGGAGAGAGAGAGAGAGAGTATAGGTGGCGGCTAGGAGGGGTGCCACTCACCTTGGAATTGTGAGATTTGGACAAGTGGACCTTGTGTCTTTAGCTAATGATTTAAACCTTCTATACACACTTCATCTTACTTCAATCAAGATCAAACAACTCTCTCTCTTCCTCTCTTGAACCTCACGGCCGAACACCCCTTCACACATATACATTCAAAAATTTCCAACATTTCCATGAACATTCAAGGGCTTTTCAAGATGATTTCAAGCTAATATGGATGTTTGGAAGTTATTTCAAGCAAGATTCAAGCAAGAACAAGCCTCATATTACCATCTTTTCCCAAAAACCCACTTAGAAAACTTGAAGGTATAAACTTATTTTAAAATCATATTCTTGATTTGTAGTGATGATGGAGATGTTAGATGGTTTCTCTTGAACTTGAAATGAATCACAAACTTGTATTTAACAAAGAATGAGATTTTAATTAAAGTAAAAGTCAATGTACATATGTGTGTATGTATGGCCGAAAGTTATGGCTATGTGTGTGTTTAGTTGTGTTTTGATCTTTGTTAATAGATTTATGGATGATTTGATTCTTGAAAGATGGATACACGCATGTGTTGAAAAGATATCATAAAAGAATGTTCTTAAAAAGGTTTCTATGATTTGAAATAAATATGTTAAAAAGTAAAACTTTGGAAGTATATGCATGTGTGTATATATGTCGTGTATGTATATATGTATATGTATACATGCATGTAAATTTTGATGATTAAAAGATTTAAATATGTAAGAAGGTGTAAGTCTTGCATTTATAAGAAATGATTGTATGATGATCATAAGAATGTTGGAATGTTTGAGTATGAGAAACATGAAATAAATGAAGATCTAAGTGCATTCAAGTTCATACAAAATGATTAGAACATGTTGTGGATGCATTAGATGCACTAACTAGATCTTGCATGATGATATATGTTTATAAAAAGGTGATTTGAGTATGATTTAGTAAAAATCAGTTTTGAACAGATTAAAAACACTAAAATAAAGTTATTTTAAAGTGTTTAAGTGACATATAACTTTGTCATAATGTTTGCTAGCTTTGCATGTTGTACTTGGTTTATTAAAAGTTGTAAAATACGTGAAATCGCATGATTTATGTGACTTACACAAAAACTGCACTAATCTGATTATAACCACTATTTTAATTAGTAAATAAAATGTATTGTGTTAAAATATCAAGTCATTTCGAGTTGAGATGATTATAGTAACGTTTAACGCAAAACTATGCGTTAAAACGGTCAAAAATCGGCTTTTCGAGTGATTTTTATAAAACTGATTTAGATAAGTAAGTAAACTGATATTTTTAGTTTAAAAATAATTATTTTAACTAATTTTAAGTTTACTTGGTGTTTGGTTGGTCATACGTGACTTCCGACGCCTGAAAACGTTACCGAATCGCTAAAATACGCATTTTTCAATATACACTAGTATGGGTAAAATTTTGGGTGAACCTTATGTGTTAAAATGTGTTATGTGATTTAAACATGAGAATGTGAAAATATGTTAAGTTTTAACATGATTTTAAAGATTTGGATTATGCATGTATATTTGTGCGTTTTGTGCGGTAGAAACGGTAAAAATCGCGTTAAATGTGTAACTTGTTTGTCGAGCATGAAAATTGGTACATATAAAATATTTTATGTATAATTGCTTTAAAAATTACAAAATAGATAAGTTAACAAGATTTCGTGTGTTTCGGTTATAATCTATGTGAACGTTTATGTATATATATTATGACGCGCAAATCGTATATATATTGCGTATAAACGGGAGTGTTAATGGATTTACACAATAATGGTTAACAATAAAATCGTTCAAGTCGCAAAATCATAAAATATATATATATATAGACTCATATATATATACATGCCAACATAATAAAAAATGATAACTTTTCGAGAAAATCTCAAAGTTATGCGATAATTCTAAGAAACGGAGAAACTTAGGATTTTTGTGTTATGAATATTGATTTAAAATCGTTCCTATATATATATAATAGGATGTGTAGAAATCAATCTATGGGATTGTGCTATTTAAAATACGCACCGAAGGTGAGTGTCACTAAACCCCTCTTTTTACTGCTTTGTATATATTTTTGGGGGTAGAACATGCCAATAAAAGGGTTTAATAATGTTTTCGAATTAAAACATACCTTTTAATATAAAATGTATATTTTCGTTGAAAATATATGGAGTTTGATAAATCATACGTTTCGAGGTAAAACGTTTTGGTGAATGAATGTTTAGATGAGAAATTGGGATGGTACGGTGTTTCCGAGGTGAAACAGACCGTAAAGTTAGGACGGATGCCGGCCTGGTCCCAGGGAAGGGGATTAGGGGAGTCGTACAACTTCGTGTATTAAATTTGTCATATTAGTAGGATATATATATTGTACGTGAGGCAGACATCATATTGGTCTCGAGTGGACCCCGCGCCCATGATGTCGTTTAATCAGTTAAGTATTGCAAGCGAGGAATTGTTGGTAGATCTATCGGGTTAACAACCCCGTCGTGACCTGTCGCCCCGTGTCAAGTCAAACGACAAATTGATATTCTGTTTATTGTCTACCGTTGATTATCCCTGCATGGTAAATATATAGTTCGTATTGTCTAGCTAACATACGAGTCAGAAAGTTGACGCTATTAATTTAATATACAAAACCTGGGTAAGATGTTTTATTTTCGGGTTTTTGAACTGCGACGGAGGACCCAAGGATTTTATTAAGGAAGTAAAATGGACTTTCTAAAAATTATATGAATGTTTTAAAATAAACACATAATTAGAAAGTTTTCCTTTGGAATGAATTGTTCGTATGTGAATATGTGAACTCACCTTCCTTTGTGTTGACACTTGAATTTAACGTGTTCTACAGTTACTTGAGTTCGGCTTCGGGAATCATGGCGTATCTTGTGTTTGATGATGCATGTTGTTTTGTTTGAAAATGTTGGACAACTTTTAAACTATCTGGGACGTTTGGTAATAAGATCCACGAGGATCAAAGACAACTTAACTTATGTGGTTGTGTCGTAGTTTTAAAATGTAATGTTTAATAACTTATGCTTTAAAAAAATTCTAAATGTCCAACAAATGAGTGCATCGTTCAACAAGATATAAATGGGCACCAACTTCCATCACCACTACGTTTTATATTCCACTGCGATGTTTTTGGGGTGTGACAGCATGTGATCCACAGATACCTTCGTGGACTTCCTTTATCAGGAACTTGCTCTGGTTTGGACCTACACATCGCAGCAAAGGGAAGAGGTAACCTTTCTTGTAGAGCTTCCTTTCTTCAAGGACATATTGTTTATCTTTTGTCCTTATCTTTGCGGCTTCTGATTCTATGGGGGGGGGGGAGCTTTCCTTTTTGCAAGAACTGCTGGATGGGTGTCATCCATGTGTCTTTGTTTTCAACTACCACATCTTAGATTTCAGCTTCCTCAATAGACCTTGTTTTGAGCACCTTCACAAGTACCTTCTTAGTGAGGTGTGCAAACGTCATGGAAGCTAATTTGCTTAAGGTATCCGCCGACTTGTTCTTTGTTCTTGACACTTGTGTTAACGAGCAAGATTTGAAGCTACCCAGCAGTTCCTTGACTTTTTCCTTGTATTTTACCATAGATGGCTCCCTTGCTGTGTATTCTCCCCCAACTTGGTTGGCTACCAACCTTGAATCGGTGAAGGCATGTAGCTCTTCAACCTTCATTGTTTTTGCTAATCTCAAACGAGGTAACAAGGCCTCATATTCAGCTTCATTATTTGTGCAGGGAAAATCGAGATGGAGTGTATAAGTATATTCGGTTCCGTGGGGGTCTGTTATGATGAGACCTGCCCCGGAACCTTCTTTACTAGAATCTCCGTCAGAGAACAACGTCCACTTCCCGGGGATTATCGTTGGGCAACTTTCTTCTTCTATCTCATTTACTTCCTTGATTATTGTCATTTATGTCAGGAAGTCAGCCAATACTTGGCCTTTGTAAGCCTTCCATGGTACATACTCAATCTTGTGCTCTCCTAACCCTATGACCCATTTAGCTAACCTTCCGGAGTCTTCAGGTTTTTCTAGCATGGACCTTAGTAGTTGATCAGTGCGAACATGAATCGGATGAGCCTGGAAGTATCTCCTTAATCTTTTGGCCCTGTGTACTAGTGCTAGTACCAGCTTCTCGATTGGGGAGTAGTTGACTTTAGCTGCCTTTAGGACCTTGCTTACAAAGTATACGGGTATCTGCTCCTTCCCTCTTTCCACCACAAGCACAGAGCTTATAGCTTCTTGTCCTGTGGATAAACATTTTTAAAGGAGCGGTTAGTTTAGATTGTCACGAGCACATGGCTCATGGGCCATGAAGTAAATGAGATGTTTATAGTCCACAATCCTGCCGATAGGTAGACTATAATTGTTTCTTCTTTTCTGGGAGCTGCCATGGTTGGCAGGGAAGCTATGAGCTCCTTGAGTGCTACGAAGGCTGTCTCTGCTTCCTCCATCCACATGAAGTTTTTCTTATCAACACAGTTCTTTAGTGTTTTGAAGAACGGTAGTGATCTTTTAACTGACTTGGGGAGGAAGCGATTGAGAGCTGCTATTTTCCCGTTAAGGCTTTCAACTTCCTTCTTGGTTCTTAGGGACTGCATTTCAATAACTGCTCGGACCTTGTCCGGATTCGCTTTTATACTTTGTTTCCCCACAATGTGTCTGAGGAGCTTTCCTTCCTTAAACCAAAGGAGCACTTGTTTGGGTTCAACTTCATGTTGATTGCTTTGAGATTGTGAAACGTCTCTTTGATGTCTTGGAGCATATCTTCTCCAGTGTGACTTTTTATTACGATATCATCAACATATGCTTCCATGTTTCTTCCAATCTATTCAGCAAAATCCTTGTCCACTAGACGTGGATATGTTGCCCCGGCGTTCTTCAGCCCAAAAGGCATCTTCTTGTAACAGAAGATCCCCTTATCAGTACGAAACGCTGTCTTCTCCTCATCTTCCTTGACCGTTTTGATTTGGTGATACCCTTTATAGGCATCTAGGAAGCATTTGTATTCGAAATTAGTGAGCGAGTCTACTTTCCAGTTGATCTCGGGCAACGGGTAGTAGTCTTTGGGACATGCTTTGTTAAGGTCTTTGAAATCAACATGCATTATCCAAGAACCATCTGGCTTCTTTACCATGACGGGGTTTGCTAGCCAGGAGTGATACTTTACCTCCCTTAGGATACCTGCTTCTACTAGTCTTTCTACCTCCTGAAAGCCAGCTTGGCTATGCTCTAGTGCTAGGCTCCTTTTCTTTTGTGTGACAGGCTGGTAGGAGGGAGCTATGTTCAGTGAATGTTTTGCTACTTCCCCGGGTACCTGTTGGTGCATATGTCTGTTGACTTCGTCTTATATCGAGTCTCGGTTTCGTTACGAATCTGAAAAAGAATGAAGTCATCATTCTCAATGATGACATCATACAAGTGACCTCAATATGACATCATGAAAAAAGAAAGTTTATAATTGTTTATTGTAATCTTGTTTGAAAACGGTGTTTGGGTTTGAAAGTGGCTATCCCGTTTGAAGGGTGTCCGTTTGAACCATCTCTTGCCATTTTCAAACGGGATTACACATTCTATAAATAGGAGATGTGTCTTTTCATTTGTAACGGAATAGCAAAGTGTGTAACGGTACTCTGCTGGATTTTCATGTGATTAATGAATGAGAAACAAGTGTTAAAGTGATCTACATCTGTTTTCTACTCATTTCTATCTGATTCAAAGCTGTTTGAGTGTTTCCGCCACTTAAATAGTGTGTATTAACTCAAATTGACTCATTTGATCGGTCAAATCGATCCTACAATTGGTATCAGAGCCAGTTATGAGTAAATACATCTGAATCAGTTGGTTTTTCTACACAAAATTTGATTTCTAGACTTTTGGCCGGACAAAATGGACTGAATTTTGGACAGTGTGTGTAAAACTGAGTTTTAACAAACCCTTGAGAATATCAGATCTAAACTTAAAGAAAAAGTGGTAAAAATGGAATGAAAACTGGTTTTCGTTTGAACGAAGCCCTGGGTTTCCATTTGAAAACTGACACTTCGTTTGAAATTGGTGATATTTCCGTTTGAAAAACACTTTAACGTTTGAAAATGGCAAAAGTCTCAAACGTAATCTCTTGTATCGTTTAAAATGAGGGATTCTGTTTGAACTTCTTGTTTGAAGGAAGCCTGTTTTGGTGATCTCGTTTGAGGAATACACCTATTCCATTTGAGAGTGTGATCACATTTGAATGTATTTTGTTTAAAAAAAAATCCAATTCACGTGAAAGTTGTTCAGTTCATTTAAGATTTGTGTCAGTTTGCATGTGAAGTACTTATCAATATTGTTGGTCATTTTGTCTTGGGTTACTAAATAGTTGCATGTGATCTGATAATAACAAAACATTGAAAATTGTTTCAATATAAAGATGTCGGTCATGTGTTAATTTCTAAAATTGCATGTGACCAGACTTTAATTGCTGTTCAACTAATATTGAGAACTTAGTTTGTCAGCCCATGTGAAAAGAATTAATAGCGGCCCATTGAAAACTGAAATTGATTAATTGTTATCGGCCACTGTGTTTAATGTCGGCCCAATAGAATTAAAGTGTAGATTAAAAGTCATCGGCCCATGTGAGGATCAATCAGTTTTATCGGCCCATTCATTTCACCCAAACAACATTAGAACGAATTCGCAAATCTTCGACACGAGTCTTAGATTGATTTCATTAACACATACTTTCACGTATTTAGTTCGTTTAAAACTGATCGTTTGTTTGTTTGTTTGCAGGTGATTCGAGGTGATTTACAAGGTGCAAATACCGAGAAGTTAAAATTTGTTGGACTTTGAGCTAAAAACATTTTTTTTAAAAAACCATGTCATTTAACAAAGAAAGTGTGGTTAAAATGTTTGACGAAGAGGAAAACTATAACCTTGAAAGGTTAAATGATTGGTTTGATGGGGTTTGGGGTAGTAGATATCAGAATGAGAATAAGAATGTTTGGGATAAAAGATTTGAATGTTTTTTGTGTATGAAAATGAAACAGTGGATGTGTTGGAAAAACGGTTTGATTGTCTAATTGAAAAATTAAAAATGTACGAGATAAGGATGTCAGATGCTGAAATGATATCAAGATTTGCAGACGCTTTAACGTCAGAGTGGGATGAATTTTGAATAAACTAAAAAATGATTCTAGATTTTCAAATAGTTATCCAAAAGTATTCATCAGAGAACTTAAAACACATAATCTAGAGAATAATCAGAAAAAGAAAAATTTGATGAATGTAATAGATAAAAATCTAGACAAAATAAGTTTGGATGTGATTGTTGAAATATGCAAAAGAGTCAATATGTGTCTTGTAGCAAAAGATGTTATGAAATATGATATTAAGAGGGGTTGTTATCTAGATGAAAGTATGAATCCTCTTGATTTTGTTAAAATTTTTTGTGCAGGCACATACAAGACAGAGACAGAGGTAGTGTTGAAAAATGAAGAATCCGAGAAAAATGAAGCTTCAAGTTCTGAACCAGTGTGCTCAAAATGTGATGATTTCAAAGCAGATAGTGTGAAACTCTTGAAAGATGTGGAGAGTTTGACATTAGAAATAAAAGATTTGAAAGAAAAAGAAAAAGATTTTGAAAATAAAATAAAAATGTTTGAAAATGAAAAATGAAAAATTGAAAAAGCTTTTCAAAGTCAAATGAAGGATTTAGAAGATGAAAAATCTGTTATTTCTAAAAATAATCTTGAAAAACAGATTGAAATAAATTCTCATCTTCAGAAAATCATTCGGCTTGAAAATGAAGCTGAAATTGCTCGGAATAATATTGATGAGCTTGAAAAGAAATTGAAAGGTTTTGAGATACCAGATTATATTTGTTCAAAACCTATCAATTCTGTTCCAATAAGTGACAATGTCACAAATTATAACGATGTCATAATTGAAGATTGTGATGATAAAGCTGATGATGAAAAAGAGAAAAAGAAAATATTTTTGGAATTAAAAGAAAAATTTAAAGAAACTGTTTTACATTCGACTGAAATAGGTGAATGCTCAAAGCAAAAACTTGTTAAGAAAAATGTAGAACAAAAACAAAATGCTAAAAATTCGAAAAAATTTTCAAAACAACAATAAAAGGTCATCAGTTCAGTCATCCAATCGTTATAAAAAACCACGAAAATTTGAAAATCAAAACTCACAAAAAGTTGGTAATATGTGGTGCAGGTTTGACCACAGTGTTTCAAAGATAAATCCAGCTTTCAGGAGGAGTGATGATTACCACAAAGCCAGACAATGTTATAATCTGAGCGTTTGGTGTGAAAGTGGTGAATGGTACGATAACAGAGTGTGCTACACTTTGGTGTTCAAGGACACATTGCTGTTAACTGCCAGAATCAGTGGTTTGAGACGAGGAGATGCTATAACTGCCAAATCAAAGGACATATTGCAAGAGACTGCCCAATGAGATCAATGGAAATATCGAGGGCCGAATCTCAGAAAAAGATGAAGAAATCAGTCAAGGTCGAAGAAAAGCCCAAAGAACAGAAGGTGAAAGAACAGAAAGTGAAGCTTTCACAAGGGCAGAAAGACAGACTGAGAAAGAAAAGAAAGAAATCAAGAGAGTACCTTGAAAAGATTTTATCCTCGGGTACAACGGTTAATTCAGATAAAAGTTCTGATGAATCGCTTTGCTCAACAAAAAATCAGTCAAGTAAAATGAATCCATCAGATACAAATCTGAGGACAAAAGGTAGAGTAAAGGTAAAATTTGTTGATCAAACAGTTCCAATAAAGGTCGGCGATGAATATGTTGTGTTGAAAACAAAGGAGCCACCTTCTGATGATAAATTTGTTTTTTTGAAAACAAAGAAGGCAGGTTCTGGCAATGAATCTGATTCGTCAAAATCAGAGGAACCATTTGTTGATCAAAAAGGAGAAAATTCAGTTCCGCCAATGGATGATATCAACTTTCCACCATTGAGGACTGAAAATTTTAAACAAAAAGATGGGAAAGTGAAAATTTCGAATCAGTTCTATTCTGAAAAGAAAGATTTTGATGTTGAAAAAGCCTTTAACCCCAATGTTGTAAACATTTTTGGAAAAATGGTCGAGGGTAAGGTAAAAGGGGTTAAAGAATTTTATGAATAAAAAAGGTATGTTCAAAACCCCCAAGGACAGTCAGGCTTGGGTGAATCTCTTTAACTGAAAATACCTGACTTGCCGGAACTCCCAGGTTGGTAATTGGGGAGTAGGAATCGGCATCTTTCTTGAGAAATTCACAGGTTGGTAACTGTGATATTCCGACTTACAAGTGGTTAATCAAGGACATTAAGTTGTACTTGATTTAACTATCTTACAAGTGGTATGATTGTTGGAAGTTGTTTTTGTGATAAACCTACAAGTGCTTGAAAATAGTGTGATGAATTATACCCCATGTTTGTGAAATGGCAAACAAAACTAATTTTCTGGAAAAACATTTTGATTAAAATAAACTTAAGTGTTTTGAAATCATAATGGGAAAATAGTTTGTTGTCAGGGGGAGTTCTGATTGTTTAAGCCAAGTGGATGGTGAATTGAGGCAATTCTCATAAGTTTGTCATTTTATTTGTACAGTCTATTGTTTTCAAATTTTCCCGGAAAATCAAAATTGAAACATATTTTGATTTTAGGGGGAGTAAGAAAATTTTTAGAAATTTTGAAAATTTGAAAAATTCAAAAACATGATAAAATCTAAAAGGCCAAAAACATTTGAAAATGCAAAAATGAGTTTTGTTGTGAAAAAAAGGAAATGATAGTAGATCAGTTGGACTGTCACAGCATGCTAAAGAAATGGAAAGATAAAATGTGATAAACGGTCTCACTAAAGATGTGACGATAGGCTCAGCTAGACTAGTAGATTTGCGATAACGATACAAACTTAAATTAAAAAGCCTAGTTCTAGTGGGAAACACGGTTGAAAGCATAGTACTTAGTTTTGTCCTTCTTGATTGTGTGCCTACTCAGTAATCGCTGATTGTCAAAAGACATAAAACTGGTTAAGTCTGTGAACATTCACAACTTTGCTAAAAAGTCGCTGTGATTGTACATTTCATTTTGCCAAGATTTAAACTTGTTTTATTTCTTTATTTTGTTTAAGCATTGGACATCCTCTGCGTATACGTGAGTATCGACCTGGATGTTATTGCCTAAACGTTCTGCTTTATTTTCTTTGGTGTTTCGTTTAAGCTTTGGATCACCTCTGCGTATACGGGAGTATCGACCTGGTGGTTAAAGCCTAAACAATTTCAACTTGTTTTTATTTCTTATTTTGTTTAAACATTGGACTTTCTCTGCGTATACGGAAGTATCGACCTGATTGTTAATGTTTAAACATTCTGCGTTGTTTTCGCATATATCACAGTTGATAAAAGTTTAAAGACATTACTCGAGTTAGTGTATTGCATGATGAGGGGATATGCTGAGATCGTGGGGTCCATAAGATCTTAGTGTAATATAAATATACCTTAACGTATAGGTAAGCATTTCGAAAGTTTTTAGATTGAGCTTAAGAGGATAACTATATCGTCAATCAATGTGAATCATTTAGAACTTAAAATGTTTAAAGCTTAACGGTGCTTGTGATTTGTCAAAAACTGATATAATCCTCTTACACAAGCTCACAAAAATATTGTCTGTAAATATTTCTTTACTGCTTTTCATTAAAAACAAAAATCCAAAAAGATTTTCGGCAACTGATGTTGAAAAGCTGATTTTCAAAATTCTAAGTGCTAAACATGATGAACGACAGTAGTTTGGGAAAGTTTGTTGGAAATGTGAATTGTTTTTGAAATGACTAAATGGCTTATTAATTTGAATCCAATTTAATCATTTTAAATACAAAATGGTAAGCATAAAGTTAATTCTTAATGTTGGTTAGAGTTTGTGCAGAGTTAAAGCTAGGTTTCCGATACAAAACCTGTGAAAGTGCTATATCAGACTGCGATCCCGGAACAACTTAAGGGGGAGTCTGTTAGCAAAGTGAAAGAGCTAGATTCAGATTCTGGAAAATAGCTGATAGTGGTGAGTGAAGAGAAAGAGAGAGTTTGAAGTATGCTTCAGCGTCAAATTTTTTGGAAAGCGTGAAGACTGATTAAGACTGAAGTTTTGACGTACTAAAGTCTCGTACTAAAGACTCCGTCAACATCCAAGGGGGAGACTGTTGGTGCATATGTCTGTTGACTTCGTCTTATATCGAGTCTCGGTTTCGTTGCGAATCTGAACAAGAATGATGTCATCATTCTCAATTATGACATCATACAAGTGACCTCAACATGACATCATGAAAAAAGAAAGTTTATAATTGTTTATTGTAATCTTGAGAAAAAGGTTGATAATTCCGTTCCTGAGTTGAACGAGGAAAATTTTCTGCCATTGTCGAAAGATAATTTAAAATCGAAAGGTAGATTTGAGATATCAGGTCAATTCTTTGCTGATAAGAAAGATTTTGATGCTGAAAAGGTGTTTAATGGAAATGTTAAACATATTTTTGGGAAGATGGTTGACAGGAAAGTGAAGGGTGCTAATGAATTTTACAAATCAAAATGTTGATGGGACAGATGTTTGCCACCAAAATCACCCAAGGCTGGTCAGGCTTGGGTGACACCGTTTTCTAACTAAAATCCGGACTTGCCGGAGCTCCCAGGTTGGTAAGAGTTGAGCAGGAATCGGCATCATTCTTGAAATGTTTGTTTGGTAAATCTACAGGTGATATCTTTATATTGTTATATTTTGATTTACAAAAGGGATGGTTGGTGAGTGAATCTGCAAGTGATTGAAGAAGGTTTTCATCTTCAAATGGTTAATCAAGGTCATTAAGTTGAATTTGATTGGACCATACTTACAAGTGGTATTTTGGAGAACAAAATGATGAGTTTATCCCCTAACCTACAAGTGGTTTGAAAAATCAACAAAACTAATTTTCAGGAAAAACCATTTGTTTAAAATAAACTTAAGTGTTTTGAAATCACAATGGGAAAATAGTTTGTTGTGAGGGGGAGTTCTGATTGTTTATGCCCAGAGGATGGCGAAGTGAAGTAATTCGATATCAGTTGTCACTTTATTGTATAGTTTGTTTTCAAATTTCCTAAAATGTGTTTGCATTTTAGGGGGAGTAAAAATTTCAAATTTCAGAAAATCCAAAAACATTTGAAAATTTGAAAATGCCAAAAACATTATAAAATCAAAAATGAGTTTTGTTGTGAAAAAGAGGAAATGATAGTACATCAGTGGACGATCACGGCACGCTAAAGAATTGGAAAGTAAAAATGTGATAAACGGTCTCACTGATGATGTGTCAGTAGGTTTTTGCACATTTAGTAGATTGTGACGAGATATAAACCTAAATTCAAACTTGCTTATATCGTGGGTAACATCTCTCGGATATATGGGTAACCCCCGAAATCTTGTTTGAAGGACCCCTCTTTCTGAGATACTAGGTCTTTATGCTTAGTGATATCTGGGGTATTATCCCAGGACTTCTGATAATGCGGAAGCAATGGCCTAGTCCCCGGAGAATACTTTACGCTTGCTTGAAATATAGCGCCGCCCTCAGCATAAAATGATGAGACAATAAAATTGCTAATCAATGCTGTTGTAAAAAAGATCCTCTAAAGGGGACCCACCGAAAGTCGAAGCCGGCATCTCTCTGCTGAACGGAAGTTCTGACCTGAGCTCTCACGGTTCTTCGCAATTTAACCCATTACATATATCATCTAGGTATACTCACCGACTGAATATTGGGATCTGGATACGGGAGTATATTCTGAGGTGGGACACGCGAATAAGTTTAAGTGCTTAAGACATTAATCTCGTATCTCGAAGCAGTTGAACTTTGTGTGAAAATTTAAGTGGATCAGTATACTGACAATCTAAGTGAATCGTTTAGAACTTAAAATGTTTAAAGCTTAACGGTGTTGGTGATTTGTCTCCGAAACTGATATGGTCCTCTTACACAAACTCACAAAAATAGTGTCTGTAAATATTTCTTTACTGTATTTCATTTCATTCAAAAATCCAAAAAGATTTTAGTGTGTTTTAGCATAAATTTTGAAAAAGTCAAAAATATTTTAGACAACTGATGTTGGAAAGCTGATTATCAAAATTCCGAGTGCTAAACATAACGAACATGTTTGGGAAAGTTTTGTTTGAAGATGTTTGAAATGAAAATTTGATATGCATAACAAGTGATTCATCAGAAATTATTAATGCTAAATCATTTTGAGATTGTGTCTTCAAGTGGTTAGCGGGGTTTTTAAATTTGCTATATCTTATGTTTATGAAACTTATGTTTTAGGTAGAGAATATGTAGGTGAGCCAGGTTGAGATACCTGAACCTGTAAATATCTGAGGAAGATGTGAGCCAGACTACGATACTAGTACGAGTTGAGGGGGAGTCTGTTAGAGAAAGAAAATCGGAAGTTGCTAGAGCCAGCTGCTGATCCTGAGAAATACAAAAGAGAGTTACATCATCTGAGGAGGTGATTAGTTGAAGAATGTTAGAGTGATAAAGACTGATAAAGACTGAAGATTGTGAAGACTCGACACTTAAGAATCGTCAACATCTGAGGGGGAGTCTGTTGGTGCATACATCTGTCGACTTCGTCTTATATCGAGTCTTGGATTCGTTGCAGATTTGAACAAGAATGACATCATCATATTCAATGATGACATCATAAAGATGACATCATCATAAGCAACAGTACACGAAATTACATGCACACATGAAACAGATTCTAATTTCGCATGAAAGGTTTTTACATAATTCCGTACGGAATTACTTTAAGTAATTTCGTTTGAATTGTCATGATTAGTTTCGTGCGGAATTACGAGGTTATAAATAGGTGGTTCATGTTTGTCATTTGTAACGAAATTAGATCGTGATACCGAGGTGCTGCCGGTTTGCCTACCGATTATCAACTGTGTAATATCAATATACAAGACGTTTAAAGTGTGAATCAAGCTGTTTCTTTGTCTATACGACTGTTTCCGCCTTTCGTATAGATAGGAACTCTTCTGAACGACTCATTTGGGTCACGAACCGATCCTACAGGAAGTATCAAAATGAATTATAAAGACATAACCATTGCTTTCAAGTTCAATGGTCAGAAAGTGGTTTTGAGAGGGCAATATGGGAAGAAATTGTCCCAAATTACTAAGGGAAGTTTGAAGAAAATGGAAATGCAGAGAGCAGAATTGTCTATGGTACAGGTATATGCCATTGAAGGGTATAGTACAAATACTTCAATGGTATTACAGAAGAATCAACAATCCAATGAACAACAGCAGCAGTTACAAAGACTGTTGGAGGATTTCAGAGATGTCTTTCAAGACTTAAAGTCTTTACCACCATCTATGGGCCAATATGACCACAAAATACCATTAAAGCAAGGAACATATGGGGTGAATTTAAGGCCTTATAGATATCCTGTGGTGCAAAAGGATGTGATAGAAAAAGATGACTAATGAGTTGTTGGAACAAGGGGTAATTCGGTCCAGTACTAGTTCTTTTGCTTCACCAGTGGTCTTAGTCAAAAAGAAAGATGAAACATGGAGAGATATTACAGTTAGCAGCTTCTTCTGTTCATACAGACATATGGGCAACAATTAAAGAAGCATGGGTTCAGGATGGAGAGTTGTTAAAAAACATCCAGGATCTTCAACAGGATCCTATGTCCCATAGCCAATATAGCTGGTCCAAGGGGGAATTACGAAGGAAGGGTAAGTTGGTCATTGGTAACTCTACAATTTTAAGGCAGCAGATACTGCAGTGGATGCATGCTTCAGTACAGGGAGGTCATTCTGGCATTCATGCTACTATTAACAGAATTTCCAGGTTGTTTTATTGGCCATAGCTAAGAAGAGATGTGATGGCTTATGTGAAGAATTGTGTAGTGTGTCAGCAGTGCAAGTCAGAAATAGTGGCTTACCCTGGTATGTTGCAATTATTAGTTCCTCAAGGGGTATGGGAAGATGTGGCAATGGATTTTGTTAAGGGTTTGCTAAATCAAAGGGTAAAGATGTCATTTTGGTGGTGGTCGACAGGTTGAGCAAGGGTGCTCATTTTATTGCTTTGCACCATCCTTTTACCACACTAGAGGTGGCCCAGTTGTATTTGGATCACATATATAGACTACATGGTCCTCCTAAATCAATTGTGTCTGACTGAGATAAGGTGTTTGTTAGCAATTTTTGGAAGGAATTGATGTTACTGCAAGGGGTGGAGCAGAAAATGTCCAGTTCATACCATCCTTAAACAGATGGTCAGACAGAGGTGTTGAACAGATGTTTGGAAAGCTATTTAAGGTGCATGTGTTTTGAAAAACCTCAGGAATGGGCTAATTGGTTACCCTTGGCAGAATATTGGTATAATACCACTTATTAGTCAGCTGTTAGTTGTACTCCATTTGAGGTCATATATGGTCAGCCACCACCCATACATTTACCATACTTACCGGGAGAAAGTAATAATGAAGCAGTGGATAGAAGTTTAGTGATCAGGGAGGTGGTGATTAATATTTTGAAAGAAAATTTGAAGAAGTCTCAACAAACAGTTGGATGATGCTCATAGAACAGAAAGGAGCTTCAAAGTGGGAGATTGGGTATACTTGAAGTTACAACAGTACTGACAGCAGTCAGTGATTCAGAGGCCTAATCAAAAGCTGGCAGCTAAATATTTTGGACCATATTTGATCTTGTCTAAGGTAGGAGAAGTGGCGTACACCTTGTTATTACCAGCAGGGTCTGCTATTCATCCTACAGTACATGTATCATTACTAAAAAAAGTATTATGGTCCTAAGCCCAATTTAGCAGCAGAGGTTAGTGAAGGAATTCTGCAAACTACTGCTAAGGAACCTGAAAGCGTAGTAGACACTAGGGTTCTTAAAAAGTTCAATAGAATGTTGGTGCAATGGTTGATTAAGTGGAAACATGTGGGTGTAGAAGATGCGACTTGGGAAGATGCTAAGATGCTGATACAAGAATTTCCAAATTTTGATCCTTGGGGTCAAGGATCAGGTTATCAGGAGGGTATTGATACGGGTAAATGATCAGTGGTTCAGATGGCAGTGGATAGAGATGATTGTTGAGGATCAGTGGATCAGACGGCAGTGGATGGAGGTGTTTGTTAAGGATCAGTGGATCAGTCAACAGTGGATTGAGGGTTAGTCACAACAGTAGATGAACAGCAGAAGATTAGCTAACAGGGGATTAGCAACAGAGGTTGTTAGTTAGTTAGGCGGTTACAAGGATAGTTAGTTAACAGTTGTAAGGTTGTTAGGAATTGGGTTATAAATAGTAACAGTTGTAATAGTGTAGGGTATCTTGTGAAATAATAATCAGTTTCCCTCCTTAATTCTCTATTAACCACCATTAACGAACTTTCGGAGCTTATTCAATCATTGAGCTCCCTGAGCGTTAATAGAATTTGACCATTGTTAATCAATTTCAAGTTCATCCAAATCCAATCCATATCAGTGGTACAACCAAATACTTTTAGAGCTCATTTCCATAAAATACATGAGAGTCTTTCCTTATGGAATCAGGTAATGGAGAATCTATTATTACACGGTTTGTCAACATTTTGCCGATAGCAAAAAACTGCTCAGATGGCGGCAAAGATGTCGTTTAACCACCAGAAAAATTTGTATCATCTATCCCTTCAACCTCCCCTTCACTTTTTGCTTTGCTGTCAAGATCATCATCGTCATTCGTCACCATCTTCTTCATGATATTTCCTTGAGCAATCTTTTGCAGTTGACTTACTGCCTGAAACGAAAGGAACATGTATGACCAATATTGGCTTACTACAACCCTCGAGGAAAAATATCCTTTCTTGCATAACTGATATACAAGATATCATGTTCTTAATAATTCATGTTTTTCTTGATACCTTGGAAGGGAAAATTGGCTAGACCAATACAATACTCAACTCACAACAGGGAATGATTTGTCGTGCAAACCCTCACAACGAGCTTTGATGGCTAAACCTATGATCTCTACAAAGTACACTTGAAAAAGTAACCCATGACAACAAGCGAGCTAAGAAACTGAGACACTGCATTGTTGTTGAAGCTGTATACCAGGTATTTCTAGCCAGTTGTGCCTTTAATTCTTTTCAGTTGAACTCATTTCTGCTTAAGTTGAGCACTTGTTTCATATTAGCTCGTATCAAACTAAAAGTGAACATTACAAATAAACACCTTTTTAGTAAGTTACAAATCATCCATTTTACCTTGTAGTAGGGATGAGCTCGGTACCAACTGGTACCGAAAATAACGGTACCAAAAATAACGGTACCGAAAATCCCAAGAAAAGAGTACTGGTACCGAAAACGCTTAGGCTATGCGGTATGGGGTACGTCCCCCATGCCGTCGAGGACCGGCGCCGCCAGCACACCATCCCGCCCCCACCGTCCTCGTCCTCGGCGTCCTCTACTCGACGTTGGTGACGTTCCTCCCATTTCACAAGAAGACAAAAACTATTCCCCCTCCCTCACACACTCCCCTATACATACAATATATACATACACATTTTAGGTCCATCCTCCCATTTCCACACCTCCATCCTCTTAGCCCCATCCTCATGCCCATCCTACGTTTCGCTTACGTGGCGGACCATCCTCCAAGGGAGGACCATCACCATACCGTGTAGCCTTCATGTCGGTACCGAGCCGATACCAAGTTGTTCACGAAATTCGCTACTGGTTCTGAACCGGGTAGGTATCATTTGCTCATCCTACCATGTCGGTCACAACCCCCTTTACAATACCACCACCCTCTCTCACCATTTTAGTGGGCGCCATTACCAGCCACAAGAGTCATCTCAATCTTTATGTGTTGACTGCAATTAGGATACAGTGTGGTAGGATGGGGAGGTGGTCGGGGTATATATTGCGAGGAAAAGGGATCGAAGGGGAAATCGGTTCGGGTTCGCAAGCTTTAAAGGGGTCGGTGACCCGATGGAGTTGGAGAAGAAGATGAAGAACGTTTGGATGGGTAGTTTTAAGTTGTTCATTAATTAAGCAAGTTTTTCGGTGGAGAACGGAGAAGCGTGGGAGAACTTGGGTAACATGAACGCACTTGGAAAGGAAGAGATGAAGAGTCAATGCAATAAGGAACAAAAGACACACGAGGACAGGAGATTCAAGTCGTTCGTGTCAAGTTCTTTCTCTTATTCAGGTGCGGTCTCGGGTTTTTGGCAAAAACAAATAAACGAGGAGAAGTGCCAGGAAGTGGTGGTGTCGGATTTTGTCAAGGCTTTCGAAGATTTTCATGACAAGGCTATCGTTGGTAGAATGAAAGATTTATGGACATTGAGGAAACTTAATGTGCTAATGAAGGAAGCAGACTTTAGAGATTCGGAGATTAAGTATCTTGGTGGCATGTATGTTCTAATCACCTTCAAGACATCCTTGGAGGCAGACTTATTCAGGGCGAACGCCCCGAATTTCGGCTGATTTTTTAACCTGGATCTTTGGAGAGGTCAAGTGGTTTCCTTCGAAAGGATTGCGTGGTTAAACATCTACGGGGTTGCGCTTCACTTGTCTAACAACGTAGTGTTCGACTCAGTCAGTAGATGTTTCGAAACCATTATCCATGCTTCTCAAATGCAAACAGAAGACAATATTTTAACCTCCGACTGCGTGGGAGTTCTAACGGACTAGGTTAAGAAGATCGAGGAGGAAGTCGTATTAATTAAGGATGGGAAACGGTTCAAGGTTTTGGTTGAGGAAGAAAGAGAAGTATTGGTACCAGACTCCGTCGAGAATCTAAAAATTCAAAGAGAGGATGAAGACGGGTGGGATTTGGTATCGAAAAAAGAGAACTCAATCGGATCTCGAAGCGCGGGAGAGGGGATTGCAGCTGAAGTTCAGGCATCCGGTACATCGGAAAATATGGCAGACGGTGGCAGCGAATACTCGACGAGAGATAATGAGGTGTCGGAACCGACAATGGTCGTCGGAGCTGAAAGTGAGGTACCGGAGAATTTAGATTTTGATTTAAATAACGTTTTTGCAGGTTCACAGGCAGCGGTAGGATGTCGATGATGGCTGATTCTGGTGAAGAATTACAGGATCGGGGATCGGACTCAGGCGAAGAAATCCAATCGGATAAGGTTTCGCCGGCCGATAACGTTAACATATCGGAAATTGGGACCGATGGGGGAGGTGAAAAGATAATTGATGTTACTGGTGGAGATAAGCCCAAGGTAATAAATGGGGGGTGAGACTTTACACAATAGGGAGGAAACAACTCCATGCTTTCCTAGGTTTGATTTTTCAAAGTTCAGTAGTCTAGATAAGGACAAAAGAGATGGAGCTTGTGGTTCGACAAATGTATTGAAGGATTCTAGAAACAATCATTTGGGCTTCAAAGTTAATTTATGTTCAGATAGATCCATGAAAGATAAAAGGAGGTTTTTTTTTATAAAACCTAGAAGCAAAACAATAGTAGTGGAGGATAAAAGAGGGATTACAAGACCAAAAAAAAGGAGTAGGCAGAATGATCCTTTTGACCTAAATGAAATTATTGGAATTCATGATGAAAGTGAAACAGATGGGGAACAGGAAGAGGGAATCTCAAACATTTCAAGGAAGGAAGGACTTGCTGAAAAAGATCAGAAAGGGAATGTTGAAAATGAAGAAGAGATAGAAGAGGGGATCTATAACGGAAATTTAGCAGAAAAAGTTTATGAACACTCTAATGTAGAGAATGGAAACTTTAATCTAGAGACACACCTCACAGCTTCTTTGGGGGGCGTTGTGGGGGTCAATCTACAACAACATGACCATTTGATCAGAGAAGCGATAAGGGAAGAAGAAACTCAAAAAATTTTTAGATGAATTTTCTTTCCCTGAATATTAGAGGGTTAGGAGAGGGGGAAAAAACAAAGCGGGTTGGGTTAATAATTTAAGAAAAGAGAATGGGATTGATTTTATTGCTTTACAGGAAATCCAGTTTAATGATATTTCAGGTTTTAAATTTGAAAAGTTTTGGGGAACGGGCAAATTCGAGATGGACCACGTACCAGCTGTTGGAAGATCCGGGGGAGTGGTAAGTTTATGGGATCCTAATATCTTCAAGGTACATGACTCTTTTAAACACCCTAATTTTCTTTTAACTGTGGGGGTTTTAAAGGGGAGCAATAAAGCTGTTAATGTTATTAACGTTTATGCTCCCCTGGCAAAAAAAAATCTCTATGGGATGTCATTGGGGGTTTATTGGGTAGTAAGTCGGGTCGTTGGGTTATTTTGTGAGATTTTAATGCGGTTCGCTGCTTGGAAGAAAGGATGAATTCTAAATTTAACAAAAAAATGTGCTTCCAATTTTAACAACTTTATTATGGATAATGGGTTGAGAGAATTCGACATGAAAGGAAGGAAGTTCACTTATCATAATGATAAGGGTAACAAACATAGCAAGATCGACAGGGTATTGGTTTGTCAGGAATTTTTTTCTGAATGGTCGGTGGCGTGTTTGAGAGCGTTACCTAGGGTTCACTCAGACCACTGCCCGCTAGTTTTGTCCTGTTCAAATAAAAACTTTGGTCCCAAGCCGTTCAGATTCTTCAATTCATGGCTGGATAGAGAAGATTTCGATGAGGTGATCAAGAAGGCGTCTAATAATTTTCTGGGAATTGGAGAGGCGGATGTGCGATTAATGGAAAAATTTAAAAGGATAGGGACGGAATAAAGATCTGGAAAAAGGAGGTTTTAGCGAAGGAAGGGGAGAAAGAGGAATATTTAAAGGAGGAGCTTGAAAAAATTGTTGAATGGTCGGAAGTTAGGAAATTATCGGATGAGGAGGAATGCGTCAAAGGGAATGTATAAAAGATTTACATTAGTTGGAAGAATTCAAAAATAAAGACCTCAAACAAAGAATGAGAATTAAATGGGACATGGAGGGAGATTAGAACTCTGCCTTTTTTCATGGATATATAAATAGTAGGTGGGCTTCTAATAATATCCCCGGTCTTATGATAAACGGAGTTTGGATGACTAAACCTTAATTACTCAAAAAAGAGATCATGTGCTTTTTTAGAGAGGCTTTCAAAGAAAAATATATAAATAGGCCTAATCTTAATTGCCATGGTATCAAGAGGCTTTCGGAGGATAATGTGGCGTTTCTGACAGAGCCATTTAAGAACGAGGAGATTAAGAAAGCTGTGTTCGAATGTGGGGCTGACAAAGCTCCTGGGCCAGACGGTTTCAACTTCAACTTCATAAAACGGTATTGGAATATTTTTTAGTCTGATTTTTATAACTTACTGGCTGACTTTTACAGAAAAGGACAAATCGATAAAGGTTGCAGCTCTTCTTTCATAACTCTTGTTCCAAAAAGCAAGGACCCGGTGGGGATGAGAGACTACCGTCCGATCAACCTTATTGGGGTAATTAGTAAAACTATTTCGATGGTACTTGCAAATCGCCTCAAAAAGGTCATTGGGTCTATCATCTTGGAAAATCAAACGACGTTTCTTAAAGGCAGGTATATTCTCGACAGCCCTTTAATGGTAAATGAATTAATTTCTTGGATTAAAAAGGTTAAAAAAAAGGCTTTCTTATTAAAAATTGATTTCGAAAAGGCATATAACAACGTTTGTTGGGGATTTTTGCTAAATATCATGGGTCAAATGGGTTTTCCCGACCTTTGGTGCAAATGGGTGAAAGGGGTTCTAAAATCGGCTAGATCCGCGATTTTAGTGAACGGATCTCCTACATTTGAATTCGGTTTTTGTTCCTTTTGGTCATGGAGGCGCTGTCTAGCATCTTTTGCAAAGCAGGTCTGGAAGGAATTTTCAAAGGCATTCAAACGCCTAATAACGGTCCTGTTATTTCTCACCTGTTTTATGCGGATGACGCGCTGATATTGGGGGATTGAGATAGGGGGAATGTGAAGAACGTGGCTACATGCCTTAGAATTTTTTACTTATGTTCGGGATTGAAAATTAATCTTCACAAATCTTATCTTTATGGGTTGGGGGTGGATAACGATGATACTAAGGATATGGCGAATGTGATTGGGTGTAAGTATGATAACACCCCGTTGTCTTATTTGGGTATTAAGGTTGGGGCCAACATGAACAGAATTAGAAATTGGGATCCAGTTATTGAAATTTTTGATAAAAGATTATCGGTTTGGAAATCAAAAACTTTGTCTATAGGAGGAAGATTAACTTTGATTAACTCTGTTTTGGAGAGTTTACCTATTTATTACTTTTCTCTGTATAAAGCTCCAGCCGGTATAATTAAAAGCCTTGAAGCTAAGATGAGAAAGTTCCTGTGGGCGGGGTCTATTGATAAAAACAAAATGAACTGGGTGGCTTGGGATTGGATTACATGGCCAAAGAAAAAAAAGGGGGTTAGGTATAAACAGATTAAAAGAAGTTAATGATGCGCTTCATTATAAGTGGGGTTGGAGATATAGAGTCGAAAAACTAAGTTTACGGAGGAAAGTGGTGGATGCTTGTCATAAGAAAAACAATCAACGGAGCTTCCTGCCTTTAAACAGAAAGTCTACGGGGTGCTGGAATAATATTGCTAAATTGATTTCCAATCTTAAATTAAATGGGAAAAATATTAATCAAGTGATTATGGGAAAAGTGGGAAACGGGGAGGAAATTCGGTTTTGGATTGATACATGGGTGGGTAATCTTCCATTCTTGAAAAGATAGCCACATATTTTTTCTTTGGATCCTAATAAATCTTGCAGGATTTCAGAGAAAATAAGGAAGGGTCAAGGAAATGACGGACTTTGTTGGAGTTGGGTTAGATTGCCCGAGTCTAATAATGAACGTAAAGAATGGCAGGAATGTCAAAAAGTTATTAACATAGTGAGATTGTCTAACGAAACGACACATGGATATGGAGCATTGACAGAAAGGATGTCAGTGAAATCAGTTAAAAAGATTTTAATTTCAGATAGGCGATCTAGTCACCTTCCTACTTATGAATGGAGTAAATAGGTCCCTATCAAATGCAATATCATGATGTGGAGAGGTAACCTGGATCGTCTTGCTACTAGAGTCAATCTGAGAAGAAGGAATGTTGATATAACATCGGTTATGTGCCCTTTCTGCGATGAGTATGAGGAATCTCTAGATCATCTATTCACAACATGCTCGTTGGCAATTCGTGTTTGGGTGGCTTTCAGTGATTGGTGTAACATCCCTCCGATTTTCGCGTTCAAATTCAAAGACTTGATGGATATTCATAACTCCAATCAAGAAAGGAAAAAAAACGAAGAAGATTTTACGGGGATTGGTAATTATCGCGTGTTGGTGTTTATGGAAGGCTAGGAATGATTTGGTATTTAATCAACACAGAAGAAGTTCTCAAGAGATCTTGATAAATATTAAATCGAGAGGGTTTGGGTGGCTTAAAAATAGATTAGCATGTAAATGTATTAGTTGGAAGGATTGGTGTAAATACCCTATGTATATGGTGTAATTTTGGCCTTTGCCCATTTGGGTCGGGGCTCCTGTTTTGTATTGGCCTTTTGCCCGTTTGGGTCGGAGGTAGTTTCTAATGATAGTTTATTTTCAAAAAAAAAAAAAAAGTTACATTGACATGACCACAATCGTAATTACTTCTCCCGTAGAACTTCCTATCCACCGAACCATCATCATTAGGTAATAAAAGTCGGACATTGGTCCCATTGTTTATTATCTTGGGGTTCAAAATAGCTTCTTTACTTTAATTAGGCTACGTTTATCTATTAAGTTCTCAATGTTGTCATAGGGTTACCAAGTGAGCGGTGAGCCCACCAATGAGTTCTTTCTAGAAGCTTGATTACAGTGCCAACTGGTAGTGAAAGGATATGAAACAATAAATCCACAAATTCTTTGCTGGCTCCAGCAAACAAAACTTTCTCTGATTGTCGAGTAGAAGCTTTATGGTTCTAAAGAAGAGTCCCACCGTTTTTGTTTTCTGAGTAAAACATGTGTTGTTTGGATCTTTATTTATGAGCTTGGATGATGAATTAATTGTTGGCTATCAGGTCAAGAACACAAACATAAAATTTGATCTCAACATTGACTCTTTCTTTTTATTATAACTAGTTAATTTTCCCCTGCGCTTCGCGGCAGGAATTCCTTCGTTATCTGTTCGGTTTGTTACGGTACCAACAGTCGCTGCAGTAATCAAAAGAGAAAACCTTAAATTGATCAAAAACAATAAAAAAGAATATGATGTTGTTTAGATGATATCGGTTCGGTTGTTTTACGTTCTATGTTTATTTTTTACAACATTGCGATGTAAATTTTATTGCAAATGAATATTGTTCCACTATCGTACCAAACCTAGCTGAAACTGACTGAAAAACATCCGTACTGGTACTGGTACTGGTTTTATTTTTATTGTTTTTGTTTTCGATAAATTGACACCGTATCACTACCATACCGTGTCAAACCGAACAACATTGGTATCGTATCGCTACCATAGTGAACCGAAACACAACCAAACGAACAACATTGGTTCGGTACCAATATTTATTTTTATTTTCTTTCGAACTGACACCCTATCGCTATCGTACAATACCGCAGATCAATACCGATACCGTATTTTTTATGGTTTCCGGTTTTGAAAATTATTCATTTATACAACTTCGTATGTGTCGATAAATGAATATTGCTTTGACAATCTAAATCAATCGATACCGTTTGAACAACATCAATGCCGCTCTATCGGTGTTCGTTTTTATCATTTTCAACCGATGTAAAACACGTCTTGATTTCTATACCCAGAACATGTATTGTACCACTGTTCTAACGAACCGTGACAATACCGATCAAATGCCCATGGAATGTTAAAAAAAATAAGCAAACATAGACAGGGATTTAGATTTTTTTTAAATTAACGAACACAAATTATTATGTAACGAACCGTATCGATACCGATCCAATGCCTATGGAATGTTAAAAAAATAAACATAGACGCAGATTTTAATTTTATTTTTTTAAGTTAACGAACACAAATTATTACTAAAATATCAAATTTAATAATAAATAAAATACTATTAATAAAAGAACAAACACTAAAAATTATGAATTATTGTTTATTACTAAAACTCAAATTAAATAACATATACAATATTACTTAAACTCAAAATATTTAAAAATTAGAAATTAGAAATACTATTCATCCAAACTTTGAAATCATATGTATAAATAATATGTATAATTATTGACACACAAATTACATAGGTCCTAACTATCTATTTATACTAAAATAAAGGGGGGAAATGAATTTTATTACCCTAAACTAAGAAAAACTGGCCAAAACCACTCCCAAATTTCATTTTGGCTCTCACCACCCTCTACTTAACATTTAGGTGACTGTGTCACCCTGGAGTTAACTAAATACTAAATCAGTTAGTTTTTTTTATCCTAGATGGCTTTTTATGTGATGTGGCAAGGTGACGTGGCTTTTTTTAATCTACGTGGACTCACCCTTTATAAAATACAATACAATCAAAGAAACTAATTGTGGCTTTTTATATGCCCATAACACTTTGAATCAGATCATCATATTGATTCTCACCTGGGAAATGAGAAGGCAACGACTAATGAAACTTTGTTGATGATCGATCATACAAACAAATGCTGAAAGGATTACCACCATAATGAGATTATAGGGATGCTGATTCGTTACTTCACTGGATCATCTTTCTGGAATCATCCAGTGGTCAAATCTTTGTGCTTCACGTGTTGTTCAGCTTGATTCTTTTGTGTATTTACACGTATCATCTTTACACAGCTCCTCCGCCACCGACCATCTTCATCGACAAGAACACACGTGTCATCTGTCAAGGAATCATAGGAAAAAATGGCACCTTTCATGTTCCAGATCTCATCGGCAGGGCCGGCTAAGCCCATGTGCAGAGTGGGCCTGTGCACAGGGCCCAAACCAGCATGGGGCCCAAAAAAAAACCAAATTTCTGTATGTTATTATATAGCCCAGGTTTTAATGAATTGAATTATTGAAATAGGCCCAAATCCAAACAAGAAGGCCCCATAACAGACGCTGATTCGCTGAAAAAATTCACGCACGGACGAGGGAAAGTGGGAGGAAACCAAAAGACGCTGATTCGCTGAATGCTGATCACGCAGAGGCAGGGCCGCAGAGGAGACAAAAGGTCGACTTTAATCCGTTCAATCGTATTGCACGCACAGGAGCCAGGAGACAAGGATTTCGGAATCGAATCGGTCAATCGGATTATCGGAGTATATCAGTAGCAAATCGCAATTATCATCAGTCTGATGTATGTTAATATCAGTCGAAAATTCATATGTTTTTTGTGATTTTGTCTTTTTGATTTCGTAATATCAGTCGATTCGATTTCATATGAATGTTTTTATTGAATGAATGTTTTTTGATTGAAATGTTGAATGAAATCGTGAATGTTATTTGTTATTTGATTGAAATATTGAATGAAATTATGAATGTTATTTGTTAATACTGAATGAATGTATAATTTTTGTTAAATGATGTCTTGTGAATGTGATTGAAATTTTGAATGAATGTTTTTTTTTGTTAATATTTAGAAATTATGCCTCCCGTTCTTAAATACAAATACCCATCCGGCCATCAAAAACGCAAGAAGAGTTTATGGGATTAGAGCATGATGTGATCATGATATGCACATCAATATTGTTTGTTTCTGAGGTTGTTAAGTCTATCCCATTTCATTGCCTCAAAAAACCAACTTTGTTTGCTGATGTGCTCTCTGTTAAAGAGCACCCTAGACAAATCCTCCTGCAGGTGACTAATTACTAATTTAATTTAGAATTAGTGATTTAAAAATTCAAACAGTGTTAATTGAAGTTTTAAGGTAGTTGGTGTTACTGTTATTGTAGTACTAATATGTTTGTGAAACTAAGGAAGTTCCTGAGGACTCGGATGTGGTGTGTACTCATCCTATGTTCGGGCCAGAAAGCGGGAAACACGGGTGGAACGGTCTGAACTTTATGTATGAGAGGGTTAGAGTAAGGGATGAAGATTTATGCTCATCTTTTCTTAATATTTTTGAATCCGAGGTAAACGTTTTATTTTTTTTATTTTTGGATTTTCACTACCATTCAAACATGAATCATACAGTGTTTTTTCGCTTTTGACGCGTTAACAGCATACTTTTTTTATTGTATAAAATTCAGGGGTGCAAAATGATAGAAATGAGTTGTGAAGAGCATGACAGATTAGCTGCTCAAAGTCAATTTGTTACTCACACGATAGGCAGGTACACAAGTTCTTGATATTTTTGTTACACTATTTTTGTTAATTTGTTTTATCTATTTGATAACAATAATGATTGATGAGTTTATATTATATGAAGATTTACGAATAGGGCCCAATTTTTTTTTCTCGAACAGGGCCAAAATTTTTTTTGTGATTTTCGGAGACGGCCCTGCTCATCGGCAATGATAAAAACAACCAATACCCAAAATTAACAACAAACACAACCCAGAATTAAGCTTCAAACCGGAGATTTGGACTCGAGAAGCCAAGGTCTATTCTCGTTTCAGATTTGAGCGACAAACGCATGGAACCGGAGCCATGGATTTCTTTAAGGTAGAGAGAAGGAGAGTGACTGTATTGTGTTTTATATATATATATATATATATATATATATATATATATATATATATATATATATATATTAATTATAATTAAAAAAAGCCACGTCACCTTGCCACATCAGATAAAAAGCCACACCAGCAAAATAAACAAACAGAGTTAGTGTTTGGTTAACGCCGGGGTGACAGGTACACCAAAGTGTTAAGTTGGGGGTGGTGGGAACCAAAGTGAAAGTTGGGAGTGACAACGGCCAATTTTAATTAGTTTAGGGTGATAAGATCCATTTCCCCAAAATAAACCATACTAATCCTACTCAAATACTTAACTTTTATCATTATCACTAAACGTTATCTCTACCAATTAAAAACCTATTCAAACTAATACTTTAAACTAAACTTTCTCTTTGACCCTTCCATCTTCCTTTCAAACGAGTTCATCTTTCTTTCAAACGCGTTTTGGGATTATCACCTTCATGAATCACTGAGTTGAGTTGAGAATATGAAAAGCAATCATTTGATTTTTTATGTCTAAATTAATGTGATATGATTTCTACTATCTTTTGGAATTCTTGTTTAGTAGAACCACTTGTTTGAACTTTTGATGAAACACTGGTTAATACTTGATTATCCTAACTGGTCGTCTCGTAAAGAGTGGTTCAATCTCTATCATTCACTCGCCGTAAAGCTGATCTCACATAAATGTCCTACAAAACAACACCGGTGACTCGCCACAAGGAGGAGAAGATGGAGGTTCTCCTTGTGACCACCCTCCGGCGTGAGAATAAGTATTTGTTTTGTTTTGAGGATAGTGAAGGAGGAGACTTGCCAGCTAGCCAGTTCCTGCTAGCTGTTCGACCAGGAGTAATATCATTTCTTTCCCTTCTGACGTTGTCAGTCGCCGAGGTGACGTGGCATGCGGTTATACGTTCCAGCTGAGCACTCGCTTGTACTGGCTGTCGTCCTGTCCTCCCAGGGTCTTGCAAGCGTTGCTGACGTCTCACTATTGGTGCCACATGTTGTCCTTTTTTATCTGCAGGAGCATCTTTCTTGTCAACAGGTGATTTCTTCTAGAAGGTTCCAGAACCTGCTGGATGCGCTTGTATGATGTGGACGCCAGCTTGGAGTGTGGTGTGATCCTTTTGACATGTGTTCACTTGTGATTTGGGACCATACCCCTTCAAGTCCACTATTCCAGTGTGGCTTCCAGGTGAGTTTATCAGCTGGGAGGTATTCTGGACACGGAAAAATTGAGATTGTTTGGGAGGAGTTGTTATGTAAGCCAAAGAGTGCATGGGTTTGACGTGCAAAAGTGAGCCACAAGGCACGTGAATTTTGGCGTGTAAAAGTGAGGTGGGCGTTAGCGTACAGAAGTGAGCCAAAAATGGCGCGTGGATTTTGGTGTACAGAAGTGAGCCAAAAAGGCGCATGGGCTTTGGCGTACAAAAGTGAGCCAAAACGGCGCGTGTATTTTGGCGTACAAAAGTGAGAGCCAAAACAGTGCATGGGCTTTGGCGTACAGAAGTGAGCCAAAACGGCGCGTTGAGTTTAACGTACAGAAGTGAGCCGAAAAGGCTCATGGGATTTGGCGTACTGAAGTGAGCCGAAAACGCACATGGATTTGGCATACGTGTATGGAAGATTTGTTGGGATTTCTTCAAGGAGAAGTTTCCTTTGTTGGTTTCTGTGTTTGGTGAGATTTTACCTCTGATTCATGTCACTGTCGTACTGCCGTCTGAGGTGGCTGTCTTATCAAGGGGGAATAGTTGCTTTTGCAGGGAGACGTTAGGTATGCCATGCACGTTTTTTGGCCATTTCAGGCGCGTGGCGGCCACGCGTCCTTAATAGGCGGCAATTCAGTTTCACGCCTGACGTGTCACCCTCCTATTGGTGGACTTCCCCCCACATGTCGATTCATTTCCACATCGCATTTAATGCGATGAGTATAAATACAAGGAAACCCTTGGAGGTTTTTTCCATCTCTCCATCTTCCTTATTCAAATTTTTTTATCTCTCCTCTAACTTCTTCTTCTTTCTCCGATCAGTTATCTATTCTTCATAGATGTCAACTTCTACCAAGCCTGGTGGTTTGAAGAAGAGACAATTGAGGCCCAAGGATCCAATGGGGCCTGATCGTGCAGTTGTTAACTGGAAAGAGGAGGATTTCCATAACCTCTGCCAACGTTTTAAATTCCTGTCGGACTGGGGAGCCCAGTTTCCGGCTGCCGGGAATACTGCTCTGAACGCCCCTCCTAGATACATGACTTTGTATGCCGCTTTCTTTAAGAAGGGGAACTTTCTTCTTTCGATGATGAAGCTTTTTGGGAAAATCCTTTTCCGATATGGATTGCATATCTCTCAAATCAACGCTTTGGGCCTACCTCGTGTGACCCATTTTGAGTTTATATGCTGAGCCTAATGGCTAGTTCCAATGGTTGACATGTTCAATGTCTTTTATTATGTTTCATAAACCGGCAGTTTCTATTCGTTCAATTCCCAAACTACGACCGTTCTACTGTGCAGCAAAGATCCTCTAAAGACCCTTCATGACTAGAAGCATAAGTTCTTTTATTTCATCGTGGTGTGATCCCGATAGAGATGCACTACTGTTCTGAAAGTGAGGGAGTACCCAAGATGATGATAGGGGTTCTTATGTCGAGCGAGACTGGTATAAGACTCTGACCAAGACTTCTACTGCCATACTGCAGCTTGAGGAGAAGGTATTGGTGGCTGCCGCCATGAGTTTGATGTGGGTGCCGAAGGACCTAAGGGCAACATAAATATACACGTACAACGACAAAGGTAACTCTTGTTGGTTGTTTTCCATTGGATTTGTTTTGCCATGTTCTCAGTTACTTATCGGTTTAATTTTAGCAGGGTATAGCTTGATGAATGCTTTGGACCCTGAGGTCGATGGTGAGATGGAGACGAGGTTGTTGCCGGAAGGGGAAGTTCCATGGGTGGACCAGATCATGGATAACTTCCTTCACCCTTCCTTAGAGAGCTTGAATACCTTTATTGCTACCCCGCTAGGTGTACGTCTTCCTATTACCGCAAAAATTGAAGTTGGTAAGTCTCCTGCTCGGGAGGGGGCTACTCTCCTTTCGAGTGAGGAGTCTACTGGATCTTCAAATGAACTTATTCATCGCTCAACACGTGCTGGTCCACGCGCGCGGCCTGTTCGGGTTTCTAGGGGTGATGCTGCATCCAAACCTTCTACTGCGGAGCCCAAGGCTGCTGCCGTTAGATCCGAGCAGAGAGAGTCTGAAAAGAAGACCCAATCGGAAGCGCAGACCCGTAAGCATTCCTCTCGGCCAAAATTTTTGTACTATGTTGTAGTGTCTGACACGTTGTCTGGCTTAGACGTAGAAATGAAACGAGCTGCTGCTGAAGATAAAGATGATCAATCCATAATAACCCAAATTATAGAGAAGAAAAGGAAGTTGTTGGCTGATGAGAAATGGGAGTTGGATGCCCACGCTGCCCTTGACCTCTCATAGAGGAAAAGGAAAATGATGTGTCAAGTTGCAGCGCCCTCTGAGAGTGAGGTGGACCTAGGGGTGTTTGCCAAGAACCATGGCAACATTCTTAAAAAGTTATATGAGGAGTCCTCTAAACGGAAAGGTATAATCCTTTATCAACTATTTACCGAGTGTATTTTCCTTTCTCTTTTTTCTCCTTGAATGTAATGAATGTAATTTTTTTATTGTTCTTTGCTGCCCCTTCGAAGTCTAAGTACTCGACTTCTCGGGGTTCCAAATTTACTGCTCCTGATATCTCCACCATTCCACCTTTGGAGTCCCCCCCCCGAAGTTGTTTACGGGGATTCTTCTATCCGCGATTCCTTTCCCCCTCAGGAGGATCTTAAATGGAAGGGTCAGAAGAGGTGACTGATAAAGCTGCAACTAAGAAAGTACCACCCCTAGTTATTCCTGGGGTGGTTATCCAGGAGAGAGTTGAGGGCTTAGAAACTAATGCCAAATCAAGCAAAACCACTCCTCCACAAGAAACTCGCTACACCCAGCACACGCCTTCTGATGCGGAAGGGCTTGGTAGTTCGGATGTGCAAGTAAGTCCAGAGTTTGAGAGAATTGAAACTGGTGGGTCATGGATGACCCATAATCCTACTTGTGATAATCTCCCGCATGTCCTTCGCTGGAACCTTATGCAAGGGTCCCGTATGGACAACCTGGATAACTGCCAGGAGTTGTACCCTATGTCCTTTCTGCCTACTGAACGACTATATCAGAAGAACCGGGACCGGTTCCGTTTATTGGACGACCACGTACGCTCTGAGGTGAACTTTTTTTCCAATCACCAAGAGATTGTGCGTGAGTGACGGTCAATGGGTGAGGACATCATGGAGTTTGAGAATGCAATGCGCGAGTTCACTGTGGAACGAGAAACCTTCAATGCTGAGAAAAAAAGGTTTAAACTGTTGTGTGCTTGACGCTGATGATAAACATGTTAAGGAGCAAAAGTTAAAACTCCGAGCGTCAAGAACAATGGATCGCTGCATGTAAAAGGTCTAACTATGATTTCAAGGCTGCTCGAGATGTGGTTATCAAAGTCAAGGGGGAGAGGGATGCGGAGAGTCGAGAGGTGCAACACCTTTCTTCTTTAGGTAAAGAAAAGGAAACTCAGGTTGTTGAAGCCCAAAAGAGCTATGCGGAAGCATTGGCACGGATTGCTGAGCTGGAGAAAGTTGTTAATGATCAACAAAATCAAAATAAAACCTTGGAGATGTTGTCCCAGGAGCTGGGACGAGATTGCCGGTGGTTGTTAACCTGCGGCGTGCCATTGGTAGGTCTTGCTTTATCCTTTCTCTTTTGTATTTCTTGCATGTTCCTTATATGTTGCTCTTAGTTTATGCAGCTTGCGGACCATATGATGGCCTTAGAAGAACTAGCCAAATTCATATTCGAGCTTGGTGGGGCTACATACAATAGCGATCGTAAAGACGGTTATGCAGAGGGCAAGGCAATCGCCAAGGAAGGAAAGTCGGACAATAACTTTGAATTGTTCAAAGAAGATTGTGCTGCGGACTATGCTGCGAAGCGCAGGGAATTTGGCTTCGTAGAGTTCAACATTGTGAAGGCCATTGAGAAATTAGCTCGAAAAAGGGTTGTTGTTGAAGTGCTTAGCAAGGTGTTAGAAGGTGTCGATGTAGGGACTGGTGGTTGAGGCCCTAGTCAATAGTTTGTGTTTTACCTTTCTCGGCTTGCATGTCGTAGTCTGGTCCATGGATCATGTATTGTCTTTCAAACAATTGTTACCTTATGCTTTCTGAACATGTTGTCTGTGAATGCTTTGTGGTGTGACTTTATTTTTGTTAATACCGAACCTATCAAGGTTATGAGTTCAACCATGATGTGCATTCTTTGGGCCTTGGGCCTTTTATGTGAATTTTGCTTGTTTTACAATTTGTGCATATGTAAACTACTTTGTATAGGTGTTATGAATATATGTTGGCTAAGATAGGTGTATTGTGCAAGATCGACCTGGCTGTGCATTTGGTCGTGACGAGCCTTGGAGGTCTACAATCTTTATACTGTCGTTGTGTGCCAATGATGTTTTTGTGTATACCCAAAGTAGTATATGCATTTGTAAAAAAAATTCATAAAGTAAGAGAAGGAAAGGTAATGTACTCAACACTTTTTGTATTTATAACATGTTTTGGGCTCGAGGCAGTACATACAAAGAAAACTGCAAATTACATATAGCACTTCCGTAACTGTTGGGCGTTCCAGGTCATGGGTACCGGTTTATCATCAAGGGTGCGCAACTGGTACGCACCTTTTCTTAGGACCTTGTCGACGATGTAAGGTCCTTCCCATCTAGGAGCGAGCTTGCTTGGGCGCTCTGTGTTGGAGGCCTCGTTGTCCCTGAAGATGTAATCTACAGGGTTAAAGGTGCAAATACGCACCTTGCTGTTGTAGTATTTCTCAAGCTTTGTTTTGTACTTGGCCTCTCTGATGGTCGGCACTTCTCTTATTTCTTCTAAGAGTTCCAAATCCATGCGACGCTTATCTTCGTTGTTAATGGCGTTGATGGATAGCATTCTTGGAGATGGCAGGCCAATTTCTATGGGTATGACTGCCTCGGATCCATATAGCAGGCTGAATGGAGTCTCTCCGTGACTTGTTTTTGGCATGGTTCTGTGAGCCCATAGGGTACTAGGAAGCTCATCAATCCAACCCCGCCTTTGTGTTCCCAGCCTTGCCTTGATGACATCAACAATGCTCTTGTTTACACTTTCAACCTGGCCATTTCCCTGAGTATGTGCCATTGAGAAGAAGACATGCTCGATGTGTAGTTCCGTGAACCAATTTTGCAACTAATGACTCTAAAGCCTGCTTCCTTGTAATGACTGTTAGTTGCAAAGACTGTTGAATACCAAAGAACTGCTGATGTCAAAGTGCTGCTGATTGTCAAAGAACTACTAGAATCAAAGGCCTGATCAACCTTAGAGGAAAGCATTGGTCAGCCTCATCAGAGTTTTACATTTATTTCCACGGCAATTGTTCATCAGTGGATTGCTTCATCAATGCTTTGTTATTCATTTATCAATGTAACAGTGTTTATGTAGCATCAGTGTTTAGAGGTTGTTATAACTGTTAGCTGCCACTGTCTAGGTGACGTCAGCAAAGATGCTCAGTGGTTAGGATTTGTACTATAAATAGAACAGTACCTCTACTGTTCTATCAGCTCTTTTGCACACATACACATCTTGTACGAACAACCATAGTGAGCTCAGGCTGAGGGGGAGTTAGTGTTTCATGCATGCATAAGTCTGAATATTGTAATCTTTCAATCTGTTGACTATGAAAGCATTGTATGATTAAAACTAGTCTTTCCTTGATTGTGTTACAGAGTTTTACATTTATTTCCACGGCAATTGTTCTCTGATTTACCTTCTTTCATTACCAAGTTAATTAAAACAACACAATCAAGTCATACTCAGATCCTAACAATTGGTGTCAGAGCATAGGACAGTCAAATTCGATCTAACAATCAATTTGACATAAAAGTTCAGCTCAGTTTTATTGATACTAAGTTGTTCGAATCAGTTGAATAACAGAGTACAAGGGTAATCACGTTCAAAGTAGTTTTTTTTGAAAACTTCTGTAAAACAACCAAGATGTCTTCACAATCATAGGACCCTCACAACACCAGAATACTCTTCAAGCCACCTATGCTTGTCAGATCTGACTAAAATATCTGGCAACGTAGGATGCGCCATGTGTTAGCGCAACAAAACACCAGCTGCTGGAAGTCTGTCATCTTTGGACCTCATGTTCCAATGGTGCCAAGCACAGAAGATCTCAATGTCCAAGTACCTAAAAGCCTTGAAAATTACTCAGATCAGGATTTTAAAAAATTTGAATTAGATGCAAAGGCTTTCAGTATTGTGGCCTCGTCTCTACCAAATGACATATATGTTGGCTTGTTACATTGTAACAGTGCTAAAGAGCTTTGGGATGCACTGAAAGAGCAGTTTAGTGGGACTGAAGAGGTCATAGAAAACAGCAGGGAGGTTTTAAACCAATAATATGGAACGTTCTGTCATGTTAAAGGAGAGTCACTGACCCAACAGTTTGAATGATTTAGTTGTCTTATTAGTGAACTTAAACTGGTTAATGTTGAATCTGCAAAGTCCACTTTAAATAGTAGGTTTCTTAGATCATTACCAGATAAGTAGGACACTATAGCTTTTGTGACCAAAAATTCTGTGGGATTCAAAGAGTTAAGTCTGACCCAACTTCATGGTAGGCTTCTCACCTATGAGAGAGAACTGAACCAGAAAAAGAAGTTGCAGGAATCTGGAAATGTTGCTGCTGATTACACTTTTGGTAACACAGCACTTTTGGGTCAAGAAGAGTTTGGTGGTAGTAAGGACCAGAGTTATGATCATTACATTGACATAACTGCAGGTGGAGCCTTCAACTCTGAGCCTTACTCACCCAATTATGCTTTCACAGCTAATAGGGAAAACCAGATCTCTGACAACTTATCCTTTGAACTCAACGACCTTCAACATTTTGATCCCACTGATCTGGAAGAGATGGACATTTTACACCAATTGGCCTTGGTGAGTGTATGACCAGTAAGTTTTATAAAAGAACAGGTAGAAAGTTTCTTGGATTGCATGGGAATTTAAAAGTGGGGTTGGATAAATCCAAAATTACGTGCTACAAGTGTAACAGGCTTGGTCACTTTGCTAAGGAATGTAAAAGTCAAAATAGTGGTCCAATCATTACTCACCCTAGCCCAAGACCTCAAAACACTGTAGACTATTCCCAATTACCCATGCTCCTCATATGCAAAACACTGCCCATTTTGCACAACCTGTAAACACTGTTCCAGTGCAATATGTTCAAACCACTTTTCCACAAATCCAGTATGTCCAAGCCCCTGTTTCTCAGGTTCAAGTGCAATAACCTGAACCACAACAAACTGCACAAACATCTGCCTCAGCAGGGGCCAGTCAACAAAGTTTCTTTACTTAGGGCTTTGTTGATTGGAGCAGTTTGCCTGATGATTTGACTGATGAAAATTTTGCTCCATTTACTAATTATGATGTTTCTAGTGATGAATTTTGTTTTGTAGGATTAGAGTCAATACCATAAGGGCATGAATCTGATGAAGTGGAAGCGAGATCTGAAACAGTAGATGAAGTTGCTGAAGCATTGGTTACTGTGTTGTTGGTGAACAGATGTTAGAGAAGAAAGAACCTGAACCACTGTTGGAACCTCTTGCTGATCCATGGGATGCTAGAGTGTGTGAGGATAAATGTGACTGTGCCATGATGGCTGCTGCTAAGGTATCACCTCAAGTCTTGAAAAACTTATGTTCAGATAAATGCATTATTTCCTCGGCAAACATAAAAGAGGTGAATGAAAACCTTAGAGATAATATTTTAAAAGATCAAGTGCAATTTGAGAAACATTAAAAGAGTTGAAAAACAAATTGTATGAAAAGGAAAATGAAATCAGCAGTATGAAACATGAACACAACATACCAGAGACCAACTCCAAACTATGGTAGAAAGATACCAAGTTTGTAAAAAGGAGCTTGAATCCACTCAAATCACTTGTGAAAAATGGGCGGAGTCTTCTAAAGGTTATGAGCTGATTTTAGAGAAGCAGATCAAGAGCAATGTAAACTTTGGCATAGGCTTTAGAAAAAATGACCAAACTGAAAACACTGCTGAAATTGATTCTGGCTTAGTTGAAGTAATTCCCACAAAACAAGGATGGTCAAGAAATAAAAATCACTGGCAAAAATGGTAACAAAATCATTTTAGAAAAACCAAAGAGGTCATCAACCTTTGAAGAGATAGAAAAATATCAATTCAAACCCACCTGGTCAGATGAATGTGATATCCTTGAAAATTTCAAACGAATGGATTTTTCCACAGTTGAGGGTGTAACGCCCAACGTTTCGATACTTTTATTATCTCGGCAAGTCTCATCATACTTCCTATTTTGTGATGAAACTATTTGAATCTTGAATGTGCAAAACTATGTGAAACTTTTACTCTATGTGATGATTCTTATTATATGTGAGAACGATATGTCTAAACAGATTCTTGACTTATGTGATGCTTTATTATGTGAACGATACGATTCTTGACTATAGTGATGCTTTATATACGAACGATACATATATCCTAGAAATTTGACACTTATTATGCTTGATACTTACTGAACAAGAGTCTAGCATAAACGCAAACTTGAAACACGGAAACTTCTTGTGAGACTTACTACATACAATGGTTACTCACAATAATACGCAACGCAAAACTTAGCCTCGCTCACAAAATGAACCAAAGTCGGAAAACTAGCAAACGAGAATCGGCTGTCCGAATGGACATCTGATCGGATGACCATCCGACCGGATGGCCATTCGACCGGAAAGCCATCCGATCGACTGCCACACACTTGCAATGACTTAATCCCATTCGATTGCACCTACTCGACTGGAGCTGTCACTATCATCTATAAATAGGACACTTGACCCTTCATTCTCACTCTTCACTCTGCCATCCGACCACTTGCACTCAAGTCACTCTCTGTCACTTTAATCGCGATTCAAGGCCATTTCGTAAGTATTTCTCCTCAAACCTTGTACAACCTTCATCATTTATCACTTCTACACCTTCTTCTTCATCAAAATCATACAAACACACTCTGACTTTTTCTCGAAAACCAACCGATTTAGGCCTCTTGAAGGTGGTTTCCACTCGGTTGCTTATGCAAATTGTTGTGGCGCACCATTTCACCAAGATTAGTTCCAGATCTAGCGGATTTTTACAACTTTTGAACAAGATCTAAAGGATAATCACACTTATTTTACCAGATCTAACATAATTTCACATGTTTCCAGATTGGATTTGAAAAACTTCACATTTTACAACTGATTTCCGAACTTTTCTTCAGTTTTTATACAAAACCTTGGTAAAATCAGAATCAAACAGACTCTCAACTCGTTTCTTAGTCGTGAGTCGGCTTGAAAACCGATTTCCACAGGAAAAACGACCGATTTACGGGTCCAAACATGAAATTCCATCAAGAACAGCTTGTCTGTCCGACGGGGTGGTACCCATCTGATCGGATAAGCTATGTTTATATGTTTCCGTTGTTTGACACGTCGTCACGCCGTCTCCATTAACTCAAAGCCTAAAAAATTTTAAGACACTTCACCCACTGACCATCTGTTCGAATGGTCATCCGATCAGATGACCATCCGTCCAGATGACTGAGTATGATAACACTTGCCATTTGTTTTTACAGGGCACTATGATCAAAACACCGAAAACTTTAACTATTCACAGACACCCACACACTTTTCTAATGCCCTTCCGTTCAAATGGTCATTCGCTCGGATGGAGCCCATTCGTTCGAATGGCCATCCGTTCGGATGACCATCCGTTCAGCTCGTCTGTTAGACACTATTGACTCGATTTTGCACTATTTGACACTCCGTTCCCGACCGGGTTAGCACTTAGAGGACTTATGCTCTGTTCCCGCGCGCAGGCTGATCCAGCGCTCCCTCGATCCAATTAGGCAGTGTTTGGTTCTAAACACCAACTGTGAGTATGCTCGATCGCTTTTTGTTTTAAACACTTTTGGGATGCAACATGCATTCTATATGAAAACACGTGACACTTGAAACTTGTTTGAAACTTACTCTATCCGCTATGAAACATGAAAACATGATACTTGTGATACTTGAGGCTTTTATGCTATGTAAACGTTTGATTCTTATGTGTAACTCGCCTTAACAATTATAGCGCTATAGGGGTAACACACCGCTCTTTGAGTCTTGGGGAGTATTGTTAAGTTTTGATTCTTTTACCTCCTCTTCGTTGCGACAAAGTAGGAAAGGCACATTAACGCGTTGGAGACTTGGGTTATCATTGTGACAACCCTCACAAAACCAGGTACCCGTACAAGTAATTAATATTTAATTGATGCTTAATTACTGTGCTTGCTTACAATTGTGGTTAAACTGCCTCTTGATCTCTGATACATACATACTCATGCATCACATTTTATATTGTCACTCTATTACTTATGCACGAACATTAGTGACAACCTTGATGCAAAAAGCACAGTTAGCACACTAAACGGTTAACCCAGTAAACATGCTGACATTACCAGCACTAGACAGACACTGTCTCTAAGGCCAGTATGAGCCGAGAATAGATTACTACACTAGTAAAGAGTGTAGGGAGGTGAGGATTGTGAAACTGCGTCACTAGGTGATAGTTATAGTGACCGGATGTGCCTAAAACATGCTTTAAATACAAAATTCTGCACTTTATTACGAAATTCAGCATTTAACTTAACTAATAAGGTGAAAAAACTTGGTAAAATAATACTAGACACTTCCCAAGTGTCGGGGATTTATTGTGTCACTAAAAACATTATAAAAGGCACTTAAAAGCTTTACTTGACACTTTAACGGATCAGTATCCAACCGAACAACCGGACTTTACCCGGAACACAAAAATATTGTCAATGACATTGCTTTTCCTTTTCTGAGCCAGTTAGGGTCCCCGAGCACCCTAACACCCGTTATATTACATAACACACTATTACACTAATTTAGATACCTAACTAAACTAACTAGTTACCAACTAAATGGTTGAAATCAAACCATAACCCCCCCCCCCTTAACCGATCGGTTTCCCCATGTGGGACACCCTCCACCAATTTTTGATTATTATAATAAGGCTTGTCTAATATCTTGATGACACCTTACCTATTGGTTAAACATATAACATGGGCTATAAGTATACTTAGAGGTTAACCATCATTCACTTCAAAACACCAACACAAAATTGCTCTCTCACTCTTCTCTCCATAGTGTTCGGCCGAGAACACTTACCCACCCACCATCACCATTCAAGTTTGATCTTGCTATTCCACATACATCCCAAGGTGCAAGGTGACATACGAGGAGACTCGGTGCTTTCAGAATCTCAAGAACCTCACTACGTTGCTTTTATCCACCTTGTTTACGCTTTGATTCTTCCCTAGCCTCGAACTAGTTGTAAGTGCTTCTAAACACTTCCTTGTTCATGTTTAAAGTGGTTAATAAGGGATTTAACGGTTAAAACTCAAGAACATACAAGATCAAATCTAAAAGTCTTGAAAGAAAGATGAATATGTTGGTTAAAAAGAAACAAATGGTGTAAATCTTGTAAATCTTAACTAGTTGTGGTTATTTTATGTTGTTAGTGGCTAGTAGTGGAACGGATCGTCATCTAACCACGCTAGATCATGTTCATGGAACATGAACTAGCAATATGTTAAGTGTAAAAGTAGCAAGATGATGAACCCTTCCACACATGAACATGAACTTGTGTAAAAGTGATTTTTCTTGTGAAATAGAGTTTTAAACTAGTGGATCTAAAGATCCACAAGTGGTATTATCGAAGAACCAAGTGTAAGATGCAAATTTCGTTTAAAAGCCGGATCTTACACAACTAAAAGCATTTTTGCAAACAAACAAGTGTGTAAACACTTGTGTAACAAAAGGTTTAACAAAGGAATAAATTTCGTAATTTTTGGACTAGAAGTTGTAAAGTTACATTTTCTTTAAAAATAAAGTTTTTCAAGAAACCGATTTTATTTTTAATGATAGAAAGGTCTACTAAAAATGCTGGAAGGTTACTACATAATTTTACACGACTTACAAGTTCATGTGTTTGCGATCTATACTTATTTTTGACTAGTTGATGTTTGAATATTGAATATTGATGGTTGAAAAGTTGTTGGTTGAATTTTTAAAAGAAAATGATACGCTCGTAAGCGTGGCCACCTCCAGTTACCGAGGAAACTCTGGCGAAATTTTTCCAGAAAATGACACTTAATTAGAAATATTTTTGTGACAAGTGTTATGAATATACTTTTAACTTGTTTTTCCAAATAAACTTCGCCAAGATTTTTATTACAAACTAACCAAGTGTCGGAGGTGGATGTTCGTAAATAAAACTTATTAAATATATATTTAGAATATATATTTCGTGATAAAACGCTTGTGTGATTTTATGATTATTTTGAGAACTACACATATATTATTTTTAGGGTAAAAATAATATAACTCGTATACACTAAAAAAAGTAACGACTCCAAAATAATACCAACGCCTTCACAAATAAATATCTAAGTTACACCGGTATTGTTATTACCACCCGGACTTTAAATGTAACTTATGTATTTTCGGAAAAATACTCCTAAATGCGTATTTTGATAAAAGTATTATTTTGGAAATCGTATGGAATAAAATATAATATTTTGGGAAGAATATGTATATTTTGGAGATAGAATATTTTAGACAAATGAATAAAAATATATTTTATTAAGTGAGACTTAATAATATATTTTTGGAATTACAAAAACGCTCATATATTAAAACCCCTATCCTTGGGAAGGAATATAATTATTAAATAATTAAGAAGTGGAAATACGAAATAGTTGCCTAACTATTTCCCAAAAAACGTTAAACCTTAAGCCAAGGCACGGCCGTCCGTCTAATCGAAGTTAGTACGTGTAGGTCGTCACGCAGCAGGTTGATTTGGGATTGACTATTTCGAGACGCACTTCAGTGAGTTCATGTCCCCCCTTTTCTCTTAACTGTTTTCAGTTTTTATACTTCGGGGGTGAAATACATGTTACTATGATACTTTTTATATGGTATGGTTAGCGTAAGGAGGGTTACTACTTAGATCATGTGAGTGAGTAGGCTGAAACTGGAGGCCATTAATCCTCATTGTAGGACCGAGGGTCAGTAGCGGTAGATCTATCTGGGTGTAGCGAGCCCAACTCCAAGCCCAACAGAACGGACCTCGTGGTGACTTTGTACCCGACGCAAAAATCTGCTAGGTTTGCGTCTTCCTACTGCACTTCACACATATCATTGGCCTTGCAAACCAATGGTGATCTCATTTTTCCTTATTTGCTACATACCAGGGATTTTATACTTACCAATGCATTACAAAGGTTTTACATACTCACTTTCACATGAACTCGCTCAACTTTATGTTGATTTTTCATCTTACATGTATTTCAGGGAATTAGGGATCTGGCGAAGTATGCTATGTTTTCAAGCTGCGTAAGAAGAGTGATGTCATCCAAGTTTAGGGGTTGTGACTTTTTCCTGGACAAGTCGCAAGTCTTAAGCTGTGTTTATTTCATGTTTGTGGTTATGTCTTTTGAACAAAATCTTATTTCGTGGTGTTGTAATTTCGTTGCATGTGTCGACGTTTTAAAACAATGTTGTGGTATTTTACTTTTAAAACTTGAATCAATGGATGATTATCACGGTTTTATTTTCATATAGCTTTGTTGTGATTAAGCTATGGTGTTAAGAAGTCACACCAAATAAACCCACGCTTCCGCAAAGCCAGGGTGTGACAGCTTGGTATCAGAGCTTTGATCATAGCGAACTAGGATTCCTTCTCGAGTCTAGACTATGATCACTAGGGCTCTCATGAAAACATTTTTACATTGCATACACTAAACGTCCAGATCCAGGTCACAAAATATTTTTACAAACAAAAGAGTGAGCACAATTTTATTTGTTAGTTATGGCTCAGTCTGAGAGGCTGAGGGAGTAGCCTAGTGGGACTAGGAGGCTCAGTCTGAGAGGCTGAGGGAGTAGTCTAGTGGGACTAGGAGGCTCAGTCTGAGAGGCTGAGGGAGTAGTCTAGTGGGACTAGGAGGCTCAGTCTGAGAGGCTGAGGGAGTAGTCTTGTGGGACTAGGAGGATCCGTCTGAGAGACTGAGAATTCAATCTGAGAGATTGGGAGATTTTAGTCTGAGAGACCAGGGAGTCAGTCTGAGAGACTAAGAATTCAATCTGAGAGATTGGGAGAGTTTAGTCAGGGAGACTAAGAGAGTACAGTCGGGGAGACTGAGGGAGTTTAGTCGAGGAGACTGAGAGGATAGTCTAGGGAAGACTAGGATGATTACATGCTTGCATTGTTATTACTTACACGCTTAATTGCTGATTATTGATATACGTGCATCTGAGGTGAGTATTTGCATACACTAATTGTTAGTACTTACTATGGATTTACATGATATGACTATTATGTACTGGCACACATGTCACTCTATTTAGAAAGCGAGTTACCAGACATTGAAAACCCTACGGCCACCGCCACGGATAAGGAGACTGCATCTACGCCAGAGATATTTACGGCAGACACTGAGAGTGATCCTGATACGCTGACCAAGGACAAGGACGAATTCCAACAGTCCGCACTATCAAATTCTGGTGATACTTTAGGCTTGCCGATGGTTTCTCTGACAAGAATCTTTCTGTCACTCTTGTTTCAATTCATGACCACTCCATCACTGGTCATCCCGATGATGGACACACCATGGCTCCGATCCACGATGATGCGCCTCCTGCGGACATTCCTACTGAAGGCTGGCTACTCGACAAACGACATATGACTACGTTGACATACTTATCGATGGTCCTCCTGCCGACGTCCATGATGACAGAAAATTAGACGAGAACACTGTTACTGACTTCACTTCTTAGGACCCCTGTTAACAAGCCATCCTCTGATTCTAGCATGCATTCAGACTCCTTCGAGTCTGTGATACCTGCAACCTTATAAACAGCTGGATTACGACATTCTACTACTAACATAAGACGACGATGACATGGCTGCTGCTCTATCACCTGCTCGAGACACCACACCGTTAGACGCCCCAGAGCCTGCTCCTGAGCTAGCTTCTGCACCTTTTGTGTCCGCTTGACGTTACGCCTGCTGAACTTGCACCTCTACTTGATCGTGACCATGTTCTTTTAACTTACCAGACTATGCATCCCTTATACCCGACCCAGTACCTGCACCTATTGAATCTCCTTTCGTTGAGACACTTCTACCACACCTGCACCGCTGATGCCGCACCTATGAAGACCGACACCCACTGCGTCAACATGCCTATCGCTTTCTTTCAAGACATACCTGCACCCCGAAAAGGTACTCCAGGTTAGTACCCGCGTAACGATCCTTTTGCTACAGCAGCCTTTTCTACGGGCCGCACCGCTTGCCACATTCACCTCTACAACGCTTGATAAGCCGATTTGATGGTTCCTATAGAATACACTATGCTAACTTTAGACCCTTACCATCCCTTACATTATGGAGGCCACACACGAGATGAGTTGCTCCTGTAACACCAACTACGGTATGAGGATATGAGTCCCAGAATGTTGGAGATTGAGCTGACGCCACGATTGGCAACTTCAAATGCAAAATATTACATGACCGAAAACATGATTTAAGTGTCTACATCACAAGACAGCATATTGTCTGAAAAGTTTATGTAAAACACCACGTCCTCCACCCTGTCTATCACCAACATACTTTGATCCGCCACATACATTAAGGTTCCTTTTGCGCTCTCGACCGTTGCTATTACACCGTTCCCAGGATTCTGATACTTATTTCTCTACTATCGGGCAGCAGTTTAGTTAACTACTTTGATATATATATATACAAGCTCGAGGAGGAGTTTACGCATGCTAGCAGTCACTTTTCTTTCCTCCTCCACCTCAGTCACCAGTATAGTTGGTTTTTGGATTATGCGGATTGCATTACACTTGGGTAAAGACACTAATGATAAGCCGGGATTGCGGAGACCTTTGAGGACCACTTCTGATTACGAAATTTTGATGCTCTAATATACTTGTTAGACAAGGGTAGGGTGACCCTGTGTCCCTTTCGATGTGATACATTTTGTTAGACACAGTGATTGTGGCCGGAGGATAATGAAGGCCCAAATCATCTTTAAACATGCGACAATATTTGTGACTAATAACTAATGAAAAACTTAGTCGCTATGTCCTCACTAAGCACGCTGTTAATTTACATATTTGTGCTACAACTATAATGCTACATGCTTACTTGCTACATTCCTATTTACAAATTGTGCAATAATTGTGACAATATGTGATTGAATGTTATAACGACTGCGTTTATACGTATATGTAATACACTTCTGAGGTCTTATTCGTTAAAAAGAGACTTGGGTGCTCGTGTCCTTAATAAGACCTGACCTAACCGACCTTCTTCTAGGAAGATGTCGACTCAAGGGAACACCGATATCAACAACCCTCTACCTATAACAGAGACAGAAATGCAAGAGCGCCTCTTACAGGCCATCGCACGGTACGAGGCCCGTCGCTCCGATTGCAGCGGAGGTACCTCGGGAAATAACCCCCCCCAACGGTAATGTCTAGTCCTTTAAGACACATTACAAAACGTTTGGACATTTCCACGAGTGCCTTGCTAAGGCCTTACGCGAATAATATTGCTTACATCGCAGGCTGCACCTACAAGCAGTTCTTGGACCACAAACCCCGAGAGTTCGATGGCACTAGGGTGCCTTAGCCTTCGTGCGCTGGGTTGAAAAGACGGATTCTGTTTTACGATTGAGCAAATGTGACCCCGAACATCAGGTCACGTATATAGCTAGACTATTGGTAGATGAGGCTCTATCATGGTGGAACCTTCAAGTTCAGACAATGGGCGAGACCGTTGCGAATGCTTTGACGTGGGATGAGCTGAAAGATCTGATGCGTAAGAGATATTGCTCGAAGGCAGAAGTCCAAAAGTTTGAAACGGAACTGTGGAACTTGAAGATGGAAGGACCAAAGATAGCTGAGTATGTGCGGAAATTTAACGATTTATCATAAGTTGCTACGCTCCTGGTGGGACCAGAGTTTAGGAGAATTAAACGTTTCATAGGGGGATTGGCACCTCAGATTCTAAGCCTGGTAACAGCGTCTAAACCTTCAACGATCACCGAGGCCATCGATATAAGCATGGCGCTCACTGAAGAAGCGATTAGACAAGGAAAATTTTCCACTTCGGAAGAGAAAAAGGAGATTCCTGTAGAGCCATCTGGAGATAACAAGAGAAAGCTTGCGAATTTCAAGAAGTTTACTCGGGCAAATAACAAAAAGAAGGTCAAAAGGGGAAAGGATTACAAGGGTATCCTACCAAAGTTCGACAATTGTTTATGTTATCATGTCGGGCGATGCAAATATGGAAAATGTGATAACTGTGGTAAGAGGGGGCATCCCAAAGAAACTTGTTGGCAAAATACTGAACATAGTAATGGAGGCCAAGATGGTAGTGAGAATCACGAAGGAAACAACGACAATGAAAATTACCAAGGCAGAATGAGTGATAAACAAAAACATGCTCGAGGTTGTTTAAACTGTGGAAGCAAAAAGCATTTCAGAAGATACTGCCCTAAGAAGAACCGGGCACAAGGATAAAAGCTCAGTATCAGAGCTAGGGGAGCACGCCAAGAAACCAAGTTTGGATATCGGTACGCCCCATATTACTCAATATTATGCATCTGTATGGCCAAATACTGTTGAAAATTTTACGATTCGCATCTCCAAAGTTTGAGAGCATACTTGGTTTAGTAACAAGTAAATTAGATAATCCGCGCACGTTAGAACTAGCTTAGGGGAAGCTAGTGGGAGCCGACGCAGTAACTAGACATGGCAAGATAGTGCCCGGAGAGCGCAAGTTTACGATAGATCTACTGCCAGTTGAGCTGGGAAGCTTCGGCGAGGTAATTGAGGTGGATTTATTGCCAAGCGGTCGAGCGGAGGTTGATATCCGCACCTCGATGACGAATGAAGGAACGATCGTGACTCACGAAGCAGGATACGCCACCACAGATCACGAATTGCTTAAGGCACGAAAGTTGTTGTGGGAAGAGTGTGTTGTGTTCTGGCTCATGTCGGGGACAAAGGAGCCGAAGAACTAAAACTTGAAGATACCCCCGTGATCGGAGAATATCCTGAAGTCTTCCTCAAAGACTTACCAGAATTATCTCCTCAACGATTAGTCGAATTCCGCATCAGATTGATTCCAGGCGTCGCGCCTGCAGTCAGTACCCCCTTAACGACTTACACCTTCGGAACTGCAAGGATTGACAATGAAGCTTCTGAAGTTGATAGAGAAGGAAGATAACATACCAAAATTCCCTTTTGGGTAACCCCATTTCTGCTCGTCAAAAGAAGGATGATGATTTTCAAATGAGCACCATCTACTAAGAGCCGAACGAGCTAACCTACGAGAGTCGGTGACTCTTGCTGAGGATTAACAAACTTCTTACATAACTGACTGTGAGGACCTAACTACTATTACGCGACTGGTCGACATTTGAGTGTCGTTAGCAGTGAATTCAGGGAAGAGAATGCACCGGGGAAAAATGTGGAACTATGACTTGATCTTAGACATACACAAAGATGGCGTTTCCTACATAATGCACAAACCAGATCTACACGGGATACGAAATCTGGAGGATCTAGGAATCATATATTAGGAACCTTTGGGAACCCAGGACCAAAACTCGTAAGGGTTTTTACTTAGGAACCATATCTGTCAACTCAATCAAGCATCATTAACCTGACAAACATGTCATTTCGGTTAACAAAACAGGAAATACTTAAATTTTCTTTCGTTGAAGACTTCAGTTTTACTTCTAACGAGTAGATATTTGCATCTCTACTCCCCTCAAAGTAGTTGCATCACGTTGATTTCTTTCGCTGAGAGCGAACACACGTTTGCTTCGTAAACTTGGTCACTTCTCCATTTTGGCAGATACACATTGCTTCATTTCTTGAAAACTTATATATATAACCCATGCACCCTTTGCTACGCATGCGGTTTCATTTCGAATAAACGCTTCATTAAAGTTCAAATATTACGTTGCTAAATCTAATTACTGGTTTGTGATTCGAATGACCAACATTATTGAAATTGTTGGCTCTTTTGCTATCAAGTCAACACACTCTCTAAAAATTTTTTTTATTACAATTACATTCATGGTTTATTTTGATACCATGCCGATATTTCCTTTGTTAGTACCTACTTTTATTGCCAGGCTACACTGAGATTAAGTTCGATTGCTTGAACTTATCCACTTCACATAATCAGTTTCAGACGTCATATGACGTATTGGGAGCATCATATTTAAATATTTTTGCAAAGATTCTTTTCATTTGGAGTCATAGCAGGTTCGGTTGGTCCACGACTCCACTAAATCGTTTGATTTGTTTCGATACCTTGCGGAGATACTTTCACCAAATTGAAGGTTGTGCTAATTGGGTTACTCACTTCATACACGGATTCAATTTCCTATTTATTTGCTAACAATCCATTTTGATATTCGATCAAAGCAGTCTCAGCACAATTGTGTGTTGAGGCAATAGTACATACATTCATTTCATAAGCACAATGTACCTCCTAACGATTCTTTCATAATCAATCGAATACTTTGCGATACTTATTACTATTCATCTTCGATCGAAAACAGTGGTTCTTTGATGTTCAGTATTTAATTGGAGACTCTATGACATTGCGTAAATCAAATTTTCAGACTTGTTTCAGCACACTTTCATTTGGTCTAAAACACGGTGAACTTGTTCAATCACCACTATTATTGAATTATGTCATTGCGACACTCTGTGGAGTCATTACAAACTTATAGCTTGTGCTAACCATGGTCAACCATTTCACGCAAAACTACATATACTTTTGTTAGCTTGTCATTTAGACATTTCTGATGCAACTACAAATCAAGGCAAGGATACACCAGATTCGCTTGTATTCACTCGGCGTATCATCGGAATTCAAGTCTTCAACACACTAAATCTTACCATTCATCTACTTGGGAGTTGGCTAATCATTTTACTATTTCATTTGAGTAGTTGATTTTGAATTCTTATAACGGATGCTAGGGATTCGTGAGAACTCGCTTGCATATTGCGATCGATCGTTTGAGAATCTTATTAGTTAAAACCTCACTTTTGTGGAACCCCCCTGCTAGCTGGATTACGCTAGACTATACGTCAAGTACGACTTGTACCTCTGACAACAAATGCTAAAAGCACACACCTTTTTAACCCTAGGATTCGGGTTGACATATATTCTTAGACTCGCCAAATATGAGTAATGTTTGTTTCGGTTTGATGATTATCTACTTCGATACTATTCATATACATACATGTGTGACTTAACCATAAGAAGTTAAGGTAGTACAAATTTCGAGGACGAAATTTCTTTAACGGGGGGAGAATGTGACAACCCTCACAAAACCAGGTACCCGTACAAGTAATTAATATTTAATTGATGCTTAATTACTGTGCTTGCTTACAATTGTGGTTAAACTGCCTCTTGATCTCTGATACATACATACTCATGCATCACATTTTATACTGTCACTCTATTACTTATGCACGAACATTAGTGACAACCTTGATGCAAAAAGCACAGTTAGCACACTAAACGGATAACCCAGTAAACATGCTGACATTACCAGCACTAGACAGACACTGTCTCTAAGGCCAGTATGAGCCGGGAATAGATTACTACACTAGTAAAGAGTGTAGGGAGGTGAGGATTGTGAAACTGCGTCACTAGGTGATAGTTATAGTGACCGGATGTGCCTAAAACATGCTTTAAATACAAAATTCTGCACTTTATTACGAAATTCAGCATTTAACTTAACTAATAAGGTGCAAAAACTTGGTAAAATAATACTAGACACTTCCCAAGTGTCGGGGATTTATTGTGTCACTAAAAACATTATAAAAGGCACTTAAAAGCTTTACTTGACACTTTAACGGATCAGTATCCAACCGAACAACCGGACTTTACCCGGAACACAAAAATATTGTCAATGACATTGCTTTTCCTTTTCTGAGCCAGTTAGGGTCCCCGAGCACCCTAACACCCGTTATATTACATAACACACTATTACACTAATTTAGATACTTAACTAAACTAACTAGTTACCAACTAAATGGTTGAAATCAAACCATAACCCCCCCCCCCCTAACCGATCGGTTTCCCCATGTGGGACACCCTCCACCAATTTTTGATTATTATAATAAGGCTTGTCTAATATCTTGATGACACCTTACCTATTGGTTAAACATATAACATGGGCTATAAGTATACTTAGAGGTTAACCATCATTCACTTCAAAACACCAACACAAAATTGCTCTCTCCCTCTTCTCTCCATAGTGTTCGGCCGAGAACACTTACCCACCCACCATCACCATTCAAGTTTGATCTTGCTATTCCACATACATCCCAAGGTGCAAGGTGACATACGAGGAGACTCGGTGCTTTCGGAACCTCAAGAACCTCACTACGTTGCTTTTATCCACCTTGTTTACGCTTTGATTCTTCCCTAGCCTCGAGCTAGTTGTAAGTGCTTCTAAACACTTCCTTGTTCCTGTTTAAAGTGGTTAATAAGGGATTTAACGGTTAAAACTCGAGAACATACAAGATCAAATCTAAAAGTCTTGAAAGAAAGATGAATATGTTGGTTAAAAAGAAACAAATGGTGTAAATCTTGTAAATCTTAACTAGTTGTGGTTATTTTATGTTGTTAGTGGCTAGTAGTGGAACGGATCGTCATCTAACCACGCTAGATCATGTTCATGGAACATGAACTAGCAATATGTTAAGTGTAAAAGTAGCAAGATGATGAACCCTTCCACACATGAACATGAACTTGTGTAAAAGTGATTTTTCTTGTGAAATAGAGTTTTAAACTAGTGGATCTAAAGATCCACAAGTGGTATTATCGAAGAACCAAGTGTAAGATGCAAATTTCGTTTAAAAGCCGGATCTTACACAACTAAAAGCATTTTTGCAAACAAACAAGTGTGTAAACACTTGTGTAACAAAAGGTTTAACAAAGGAATAAATTTCGTAATTTTTGGACAAGAAGTTGTAAAGTTACATTTTATTTAAAAATAAAGTTTTTCAAGAAACCGATTTTATTTTTAAAGATAGAAAGGTCTACTAAAAATGCTGGAAGGTTACTACATAATTTTACACGACTTACAAGTTCATGTGTTTGCGATCTATACTTATTTTTGACTAGTTGATGTTTGAATATTGAATATTGATGGTTGAATTTTTAAAAGAAAATGATACGCTCGTAAGCGTGGCCACCTCCAGTTACAGAGGAAACTCTGGCGAAATTTTTCCAGAAAATGACACTTAGAAAAATTTGTGTGACATGTGTTATGAATATACTTTTAACTTGTTTTTCCAAATAAACTTCGCCAAGATTTTTATTACAAACTAACCAAGTGTCGGAGGTGGATGTTCGTAAATAAAACTTGTTAAATATATATTTAGAATATATATTTCATGATAAAACGCTTGTGTGATTTTATGATTATTTTGAGAACTACACGTATATTATTTTTAGGGTAAAAATAATATAACTCGTATACACTAAAAAAAGTAACGACTCCAAAATAATACCAACGCCTTCACAAATAAATATCTAAGTTACACCGGTATTGTTATTACCACCCGGACTTTAAATGTAACTTATGTATTTTCGGAAAAATACTCTTAAATGCGTATTTTGATAAAAGTATTATTTTGGAAATTGTATGGATACAATATAATATTTTGGGAAGAATATGTATATTTTGGAGATAGAATATTTTACACAAATGAATAAAAATATATTTTATTAAGTGAGACTTAATAATATATTTTTGGAATTACAAAAACGCTCATGTATTAAAACCCCTATCCTTGGGAAGGAATATAATTATTAAATAATTAAGAAGTGGAAATACGAAATAGTTGCCTAACTATTTCCCAAAAAACGTTAAACCTTAAGCCAAGGCACGGCCGTCCGTCTAATAGAAGTTAGTACGTGTAGGTCGTCACGCAGCAGGTTGATTTGGGATTGACTATTTCGAAACGCACTTCAGTGAGTTCATGTCCCCCCTTTTCTCTTAACTGTTTTCAGTTTTTATACTTCGGGGGTGAAATACATGTTACTATGATACTTTTTATTTTGTATGGTTAGCATAAGGAGGGTTACTACTTAGATCATGCGAGTGAGTAGGCTGAAACTGGAGACCATTAATCCTCATTGTAGGACCGAGGGTCAGTAGCGGTAGATCTATCTGGGTGTAGCGAGCCCAACTCCAGGCCCAACAGAACGGACCTCGGGGTGACTTTGTACCCGACGCACAAAATCTGCTAAGTTTGAGTCTTCCTACTGCACTTCACACATATCATTGGCCTTGCAAACCAATGGTGATCTCATTTTTCCTTATTTGCTACATACCAGGGATTTTATACTTACCAATGTATTACAAAGGTTTTACATACTCACTTTCACATGAACTCGCTCAACTTTATGTTGATTTTTCAACTTACATGTATTTCAGGGAATTAGGGATCTGGCGAAGTATGCTATGTTTTCAAGCTGCGTAAGAAGAGTGATGTCATCCAAGTTTAGGGGTTGTGACTTTTGCCTGGACAAGTCGCAAGTCTTAAGCTATGTTTATTTCATGTTTGTGGTTGTGTTTTTTGAACAAAATCTTATTTCGTGGTGTTGTAATTTCGATGCATGTGTCGACGTTTAAAAACAATGTTGTGGTATTTTACTTTTAAAACTTGAATCAATGGATGATTATCACGGTTTTATTTTCAAATAGCTTTGTTGTGATTAAGCTATGGTATTAAGAAGTCACACCAAATAAACCCACGCTTCCGCAAAGGGTGTGACAATCATATGAACCACGTTAACTAGCATGCTGAAACTTGTGATATGTTGTTCATGTTGGATATGAGTTTTAAACATTTAAACTATTACGCTGTTTATTCAAACTTGTATAATCGCCAATATTTTGTTGATTTTTTTTAATACATGTTGTAGGTTGATAGGCAAAGGAAACAAGAAATCAAGCTAGGATGACCTTAGAAACTCATCATTAGAAAGACAATATTTTGAAACTTGTTGAACGTTGACGATACTTTGATACTATTTTAATCATGTTTGGGTTGTATGACATTTTAAGTTTATTTATGAAATTTTGATTAATCTATATCGTAACAAGTAGTTTTATGGATTCTCTCTAGCAATCTGATTCGCTTGGTACCGCGCCCCGATGTTTCCGCCATCGGTTGGGGTGTGACAGATTGGTATCAGAGCCATAACTATAGGGAATTAGGAAAAGTAGGAATGCTTTTGCCTAGTCTATAGTTTTAGGAACCTTATCTCTTATTTGTTATTTAAAACTTATGCATTCTACCTTACGTGCTTCCTAGCAATTCTTCTTGTTTATTCAACTTACACGCCTTTCCTAAGGCTAACACAATACACACTTGGATGCTTTAAAAAACACACTTGTAACAAAATCGAAACAACTCATCAAAACAGGGGTGATTCCCGCCCTTGATGATGACTTTCACCCAGCAGTGTTTATATTTTGCACGAGATTTACCCTCAAGTTAGGAGTGACATCCAAACCTTGAAGGGAAATTTCCAATTCATATTCTAGTAGGTCTTATCTTTCGAGAGTACCAACAATATTAGGGTACGATGTTACCAAGTTAGAGGTGAAACTCGAATCTTGATAACTAGTCCCACTCTTTGATTTTCAGTCTCACCAAAGTCTCGAATTTTCCCAATCGATTAAGGACGTGTAGTAACTGAAAGGACAAATATCATAGGCCTAACATCGATGAACGTATTTGTCTAAGTAGGCCAAAGCACGTTACCTTAATTCAAAAGGGGCTCGATTTACTTTGGTTAGTCAATGTTTCTCTACCCGAAACAATCCTATGTTTTATGGGCCTATCTTTTATTATCTCGATTTACATGTGGTTTTTTATACTTGATACTTTGATCATTTCAAAACTGTTACACACCTCACACGTATCTTCGCAATCTAAAACACTAATAATAATCTCTCGGGAACAAACTAAATTTATGATGCTTTATTCATTCATATGTGGAAGTCCTGATTAAACTGTGAGAAACATGTTGAACGTTTTTATGCTATGTGAAGCAACTTGATTATAGTGAGACATATAGAACATTTTGTGATGTGTGAAACAACTTGAGCTTTTATGTGATCATATGAAACATTATACAATGTTACGAAATCGTGAAACTATACGAGACATTATGATCTAGTCTCACCCGATACTTACTCTGACTCTTTAGATTTCATTAAGTCGTCTCTCCAACCCATGCAAGAGGTTAAAGGCTAACACCCAAAAGAAGATGATGTCTTTTATGGCCGACCAGATTGCACGCATTGTTCCCAAGAGTGTCACTGAAATCCAGGGATCGAACACTCCTCCTTCCTCTGTTGACTCTAAAGCACTCCAACCTAAGCCTGTGAGCTTCAACTACAAACACTTTGTCTCTTGCAACCCTAAGCCTTTCACGGGCAGTGATGGGGTGACTGTAATGCTGGAGTGGTTCAACAGCATAGAAGTTACTTTCATCAATAGTGAATGCCCTGAGCATCTAAAGACTAAGAGTGCAACTGGTGTGTTTCAAGGCCGAGCTCTAGAATGGTGGACCAATGAGAGAAACATCCGCTCCAATGAAGAAGCTTATGCTTTACCCTGGGCTGAGGTTAGGGAACTGAAGATGCTCGAATTCTGCCCTCCTCATGAGCAGCAGAAACTTGAGGACGAGTTCTAGCATCTCAAACAAGTTGGAGATGACAATCTGGCTTATACTACCTGTTTCAAGTAACTCAGCATAATCGTACCACACTTGGTGTCTACTCCAAAGCGCATGATTATGAAGTACATTCATGGGTTACCTCCTGCTATGTGTGACTCTATTGAAGCAGCTCAGCTCGACTCCATCGAAGAAGTTTACCGTCTTGTCGCAAGTCTGAACAACAATCGCGTTGGTGATAAATAGTTTGGTACATCTACGCCCTCGAAACCAGCTAACCAGATTACCCAGCAACCAAGTGGCAGCAAGAACAAGAAATGAAAGTCTCAAAATTCTGGCTGCAATGCAATTATCCCTGCGGCGAATTCAAACCCTGCTTGCAATGCTATTGTGCCTGCTGGTACCCCAAACCCTCCTGCTCCAGAAAACACCAAGAACTCATATATTGGGGTTGATCCCAAGTGTGCCACTTGCAACTATCATCACCCTGTCAGCACAAGTTGTCGCCAGTGTACCACCTACAAATGCTATGGTCATACAGCTCTTTACTGCCGTCAAGCAAATCAGATTCAGCAAGCCCCACCAGCACAGCCAGATCAACAGAACCCTAAACAAGCAAACAAAGTGCGAGCATGCTACAAGTGTGGGGACACCACTGATCTCCGTCCCCAATGTCCCCAACTGAATCAGGAGCAACAACAAGCCACTCGAGGATGAGCGTTCAACATCAACGCGAATCAGGCACGTAATGACAATGATGTCGTTAATGGTACGTTCCTCGTTAATAATATTTACGCTTCGATACTATTTGATACTGGTGTCGACAGAAGTTTTGTGTCCGTAGAATTTGAATCTTTGTTAAACTGTGCACGCTCTAAACTACCTAAGTCGTTCTCTGTTGAGATTGCCGATGGTAAGTTTATTCTAGTTGATTCTATTCTCCGTGACTGTTCCCTGACTCTTAACAATCACGTTTTCACTATTGATCTCATACCCATGCAATTGTACAGTTTCGATATCATAATCGGCATGGATTGGTTGCGTAAGAACCATGCTGAACTCGCTTGTCACGAGAAGTACATTCTTCTACCTCTTCCATCTGGTGATACTTTGCACGTCTATGGAGACTGACCTTCTAGAGGACTGAAATAGATGTCATGCACTCAAGCGAACAAATGCTTACAGAAACAGTACTTTGCCTTCTTGGCCCACATAGTTGAACAAAAGGGCAAGAGAGAGAGCGTAAGTGATGTTCCAGTAGTGCGTGATTTCCCTGATGTCTTTCCTGAAGATCTTCCTAGTCTTCCTCCTCCTCAACCTGTCGATTCTCCTATTGACCTTATACTTGGTTTGACTCTTGTTGGCAAAGCTCCTTACTGACTTGCACCCTCCGAGATGCAAGAATTGTCTAGTCAACTGCAGGAACTACTAGACAATGGTTTTATACGTCCAAGTACATCACCTTGGGGTGCTCCTGTGCTATTCGTCAAGAAGAAGGATAGCTCATTTCGCATGTGCATCGACTACCGTTAACTTAAGAAACTCACCATAAAGAATCGTTATCCTCTCCGTCGTATCGATGATCTATTTGACCAACTACAAGGTGCAAGCTATTTCTCGAAAATCGACCTTCGATCTGGTTATCATCAGCTCTGTGTTCTCAAAGAAGATATCCCCAAAACAGCATTTCACACTCGTTATGGACACTACGAGTTCGTGGTTATGCCTTTTGGCTTGACCAACGCACCCGCTGTGTTCATGGACCTTATGAATCGTGTTTGTAAACCTTATTTGGATCGTTTTGTGATAGTCTTTATTGATGATATTCTCATTTACTCAAAGAACCAAGCTGATCATGCACGACATTTACGCCTCATGTTAAAACTTTTACGTGGTGAATGCTTATACGCAAAGTTTTCTAAGTGCGAGTTTTGAATTAAAGAAGTACAATTTCTCAAGCACGTTGTTAGCAAGCAGGGAATTCATGTTGACCCTTCCAAAATTGAAGCAGTAAAGAATTGGAGTACGCCTAAAGTTGCAGCTGAGATTCGTTCTTTCTAAGGATTGGCAAGTTATTACTGTCGATTCATCTCGGATTTTTCAAAGATCGCCGTTACTCTTACTTCGTTGACTCAGAAAGAGAAACCTTTTGCTTGGGGTCCTGAGCAAGAGGAATCCTTCCAAACTCTTAAGAACCTGCTCTGTAATGCTCCTGTACTTGCTCTCCTTGACGGGAATGATGATTTCGTGGTATATTGCGATGCCTGAAACCGTGGGCTTGGCTATGTGCTCATGCAGCAGGACATGGTTATCGCTTATGCCTCCCGACAGCTCAAAATACATGAGAAAAACTGACCTTGAACTTGGTGCAGTTGTTTTTGCGTTAAAGATTTGGCGACACTACCTATATGGTACTAAGTGTGTGGTTTTCACCGACCATAAGAGCCTGCAGCACATCCTTAACCAGAAGGAACTGAATATGCGTCAGCGAAGATGGTTGGAGTTGCTTAACAACTACGACTGCGAGATTCGCTACCATCATGGCAAAACGAATGTCGTGGCCAACGCTCTTAGTCACAAGACTCATGTTAGTAGCATCTGCTGTTTTCAGATCACTGGTGATCTTCATGCGTGTATCCGTGAAGCTCAGTACTCATCAGCTAACGAAGGTAGTCTAATCATTGAAATACAAGGCGCTACTATAGACCAGCTTGTGACGAAGTCTGATGGACTTCAATACTATCTAAATCGCATCTGGGTGCCAGATGGCGATAATCTTCGTGAGCTCATCATGAATGAGGCTCACAAATCCTGATACTCTATTCATCCAGGTGCTAATAAGATGTACCATGACTTGCGTACATCCTATTGGTGGCCTGGTATGAGAAGGAAGTTGTCGCGTACGTCTCGAAGTATCTCTCTTGCTCAAAGGTCAAAGCTGAACATCAACGCCCTTCAGGTCTCCTTGAACAAACTGAAATCCCTGTTTGGAAATGGGATATCATTGCTATGGACTTTATAACTAAACTACCTCATACACCTTCCGGTCATGATAGTATATGGGTAATCATTGACCGTTTGACCAAATCAACCCACTTTCTTCCTATTCGTGAAGATTTCAAAGTGGAGAAACTTGCTCAAATCTACACTGATGAAATCATATGTCACCATGGTATACCCATTGACATTATCTCTGACCGGGATGGTCGTTTCACTTCACGCCTTTGGCAAACTTTTCAGTCCGCTATGGGTTCTCACTTGAATCTTATGTAACACCCCTAAATTTCTAAACTATATACGTTTGTGAATATGAATAAAGGATAATATTAATTATAAATGGTGAGAATAAAAACTAGGAATAATTAACCTAGCTAGAAATCTGGTCATAAAAGAAAAGAAATCAAGGCATTTGTAACTCTTTTATAAAACATGGAAACTAGAGGGGTCAAAGGTGCAAATTATGAAAGATGTTTTATTAAAATCAAGGAATAAACATCAGAACACACACTTTGTGTGTGAGTCCTGATCGATTAAACCCCAGGGACAAACTCAGTTCTTTCAAAACCCTAAATCCTGCAAATTCACTCAAAAAATCAAAGAAATAAAACCAAATTGAAGGTGATTCAAGGCTGAAATTGTGATCCTCATACTTAGTAGGTCACAAGGTATGTTAAATCTTTAGATATGATGATGTTTTGATGATTTTGAATTCTCATAACAGAAATTAGTGATGAATTGATGGATGTCTTGGGTAAATTAGGATGAACACATGTCTAGGAACAAGTCTTAGACAATAAATTGATTCATTCATGTCATAATTCATGAGTTTTACTATTTATCATATATGGATTATATGGGTTTTTGATAACTACTTGATTCATTATGATAACTAATGTTATTTGCATGATATGATGCAAGATCAAGTGTTGATTATGGTGTTATAGTCATATTAGTATGCAAATGATGGTTGATATGGTTAATTAGGTAATCATGAACACGATAATGGTGTTATAATAATTATGCCTTTAAGATGTTCGATGAAATGTCTAAATGAATTGGATTACTTGAAAAATATGAAATAATCGCTAAATTGATTAGCTAAAAGTATGATATGTTGAATATTGAAACATGAGTTCTAAGTGATATATTCGAATCCAATTCTATAGGCGATTTGGGTGGATCATCAAGTGGACAAGGCGGATTGGATAACCGCTTAAAAGGAAAGCTTTGAAAAGGTACGTGGCTATACGCTTCGCAAAGTATTGTTATTAATTATGCTACTTATTTGAAGAATAATGATCTAGTCATAATGTTGGTTATTACTAAGCGAAGGAATTCGTATGTAATAATCGGATGAGAAAACTTTAGAAATTTGATAGTGAATGAATGATGAAAGTGGTGGATTCCACTTAAAAGTTTAAACGGGTCAAATTGACTCGAACACTACATGTTTGATTCCAAAAGGGCGATTGAGTTCGCTAGTGAAATCAAACGGGTCAAAATCACCAAAGTATTGAACTTTGGTAAGTTAAACTGATAAATGTTGCTAATTGAGTTAAGCAAGACAATTAGGACATATGTAACTTGTTATTGGCACTTGATTTTTTGGTATAAAATGCGTCGTAACTATAAGTATGGGATTTGTAGTGGTTATAAAAGATTAAAGGTTATAAAGTGAGGTTATAGTTCAAATTTTTGAACGGGTCAATATAACTTGTATAAATTTATGATTTTGAATGGTATAAAGTTAAGAAAATTATGAATCATGATATAGGATTTTGATTCCATGTTATAGGTGGTCTGATTACGGTTACGTAGAAAGAAACGTGACCCAAATCGGACTCAAAACGAACAAGTTATGATAGTTTTCGTAAAGTGGCTCCTAGCTGGGAAAATGCAAGTTTTCATAACAAACTCGCTGGAAAAAAGTGCTCCGTCGCGACACGCGACAGAAATATCACTATCTGTCACCACAAGCGACAGCGCTCGCGGCCCACAACGGCTGAAACCGTCTCTGTCGCGCCCCGCGATAGCCGCACAGATCTGCAAAAATTTTTATGTTGTTTAGTTTGATCTTCCGAACATGTTAGACTACATTATAACATCATAAAACTGATGGTTTGAAGTATTTTGATCACAGGTAGCTATAGGGATTTGTGGATGAAGATCAAGCTTTGTTATAGAACCGAACGCGCGCATAAAGATGCTTCCGCAAATGAAACTAGTTCTTTTGGTCACCAAATGTTTTGATGTTGTTTTTATATACTTTAGTACATATGGTTAGAATGTTTTAAAAAGTTAAGTATGTTAGTTTGAACAACATGTTTTGGAAATGTTAAGGAATGTCTTTGTAAAGTTTTGAAACTTATATAAATGTCGTTAATTCGATATTTTATTACTAAAAAAAAAGACTTACAAATGCATGATGTATTTCATAAATCATAACATAAGCATGAAGGGTCTTACAAGTTGGTAATCAGAGCCTCGTTAAGACAAAGCGTGTTCGGTTTAAAGCTTGATCAAGACATCCGGTAAGAGTACTTATAAATGAGTCTATATTTAAAGAATTAAATGATGTGAAAAGTGTATGGGAGGAGTGTATGAATACACTCGAACCCGGGAAATACACTAAGTAAGAAAGGTAAGGCGAGATATGTACTTGACCAAACCTAAAAAGAAACAACACATTACTTGTGATTAAGTATGTGTAATATAAATTTCCATATAACAAGGTGGAAATAAATTAAAAAGTTATTGACTAACTATTGTGAACATTTCAGTTAAAGAAATGGCCGGTGAAACCGGAAAAGAATCAACATCTCATGTAACTGAGGAGATGAAAGCTACCATTTGCGAGGAAGTCGGAAAAGCCTTGGAAGCTAGTCTACCGCAGTTCATCGATAGACTACAAACTACGCTCTTATCAGTAATAGACGATAAGATGAATGAAAAGAAAGATACGGATAAATCGAAAGAGTGTCCATATAATAAATTTATGGCATGCAAACCCCTGTTCTATCATGGTGAAGTTGATCTGATCGTATGTCAACGATGGATTAGCGACATTGAAGGGGTATTCGAAAGGACCCATTGTGATGAGACTGATTTCATGGCATACGGAACCGGTCAGTCGAGAGGCCAAGCTAAGGATTGGTGGGATAATATGAAGAAGGAACAGGGAATTGAGGCCACGAGAAGTATGACGTGGGAAGAATTCAAAACTCCGTTCCTTAGACACCATTGCCCGAAAGCTGTAATCAATATGATTAAAGAAGAGTTTATTCAGCTAAGGCATAGTGATGAGTCGATAGAGAAGATTACGGGAATCCTTCTTAATAAGCTTAGGTTTTGTGATGAGCTGGTTCAGAATGAAGAACAGAGAATATATTATTACTACAACATGCTAAGTCTGGAGAATAGGGAGTTTATGACTCCTTCAAAATATGGGTATCTTACAGAGATAGTGAATGCCTCACGTGAAAGAGAGATTGAGTTGAAAAAGCAGATCGATAAGAGTGAGAGGAGAGCATTTGATAAAAATCCAATCCCCGCAAAGAAACAAAAGCTGAATGAAGCTCCTAAGAAAGGCGCTGAAAAAGGGGGGATACCTCAATGCAAAATTTGTGAAAGAATCATAAGGGCGAATGCTATTTTAAAAACAAACCATGTCCTACTTGTGGTAAAGTGGATATGTGGTTGCAAATTTCCCAGGGAAGATGTCAGTATGCTATAAATGTTACAAACCGGGACACAAAAAGTCTGAGCGCCCGGAGATAGTTGGAACCAAAGACACCACTGATGCAAAGCCTGATGCCCAGAAAGCAAAGGCTAGGTCTTTCCACATGACAGCTGCTAAGGCTAAAACTGAACCTGATGTTGTTTCAGGTATATTTCTTGTTAATTCAATTCCAGCATGAATTTTATTTGATACGGGTGCAAAAAGATCTTTTATATCACATCGATTTATTCAACACCCTCTATTCACATTAACAAAATTACCTATACCACTAGAAGTAGAAATAGATGATAATAAAAGTTTTATTGTTTGTGATATGTGTTGGAATTTCAAACTGAGCATTGACGATGAAGAGTATTTCGTCGACTTAATTCCCATGTCAATGGGAGAATTTCAAGTGGTAATCGGGATGGATTGGCTAGCTCGATATCACTCGAAAGTAATATGTAACCGTAAAGATATACAACTAATGTCTCCAAGTGGAAAACATGTTACTATTGTCAGGGAGAAAAGCTGCAGCCCCAAAATATGTTCTTTCATTACAGCTTGCAAGCTGGTTCGACATGGATGTAAGGCGTATATGGCTTACATACATGATTCGACTAAAGAGGCACTAGAAATCAAAGACGTACCCGTGGTACGGGAATTCGAAGATGTTTTTCCGGAAGATCTACTAGGGTTACCTCCAGAACGTGTGGTGGAATTTGGCATCGAAATGGTTCCGGGTGCGAAACCGGTAGCCAAGGCTCCTTATCGATTAGCGTCGTCGGAACTACAAGAATTGTTGTCACAATTACAAGAACTTTTAGACAAAGGATTTATTCGACCGATCGTTTCTCCGTGGGGAGCGCCAGTATTATTTGTAAAGAAGTGTAACACCCCGATATTTCCACGTGTTATCGGTGGGCCCGGTGGGGAGTATCGTGACGTAGTTGACATCATCATAGTCAATTAATCACAGTTCAATGCACAACGGAAGTCTAAAAGTAATTATACAAACCGAGTTGAAAGTATAATAAAATATTACACAACGGATTGTAAGTGGATCCACAGGCGGATCTAAAACAGAAAGAAATATTGTTCAACAGATTTTAAGTATAAAAAGCTTGCAAGACTCTTTATTTAATACTAGGAGTATCCAGCCCATTACGCGTAGTACCTGTACTTAATCTTTTTGAAAAATACGTCAGTTTACACTGGTAAATACAATTACCCAACTCTTTTGAAAAGTGTTTATAAAATTGATTTGAATGCACAGGGCACAAACATTCTTTTATAACTTGGGACAATTATTTAAAATAATCTTGTATACAGATTTACATGATTGTCGTCCGTTCAGGACCCGGTTAGAAGAGCCGAGACAAGATTAATAGATACACCACTAATATAATCCCACGGCGAGTATCCTCAACGAGTGGTTATATCTTTTACATACGCAACTGTCAGGTGTATGCCTACACCCCGTGCATAAGTCGTGGCCATTTCAAATGAATGAGCCGAGGATATCCAGGACACGGTCATTAACCGGGTTATCTCAATGATTTAACTACTAATCGATTAAAGATTCAATACCCGACCAAGCGGTAATAATTTACCGTTTCCCAAGCCCGTATAAGGGAAAATAAGTTAAAAGTATTTACCTAAAGTAAAATATAATTATATTCTCAGCCGTATATCAAGCAGCAAGTATAAGTAGCTTTTACTGGGCTCCTAATCTGGAACGAAGGTTTTAATAACCTATTAGATTCCTAACGGGTCTTATTTAAGTCTTAACTTAGACCGGTTAGTTTTAATTAAAGGCATACGGTTCAAAACGCAAGATTAAGCGAAGACCGGATTAGAATGTGATTCAGACCCAACAAGTATGAAGACTTGTATAAAATGGGTAAACTAAACACATTCTGGATTTTGAAGTACAAAAAAGATAAGGTTTGACCCGTTTCGGCTAATTTATGCAAACTAGTTACATAAACCGTACCGAACTCGTATTTGCATAATGGGTAACCGAATGAGTCATGTACAAGTTCCACAAGTTAATATGCTTTAAATATGATATGATATCAGTAGGATATCTCCCATTATGCCCAAAACGAATTTAAAATCAATTTAAGCCCCGTAAGGGTATTTTGGTCTTTTTAATGTTTATTAAAGAGATTAAATAGTAAGCTGAGGTTCTGGTCTAAAACAATCAGTAAAAATATTTATTTTAACAAGTTATATCAGTAAGATATCTTACATATGTGAAATTTATCATTTATGGCCAAACTATTCACCGAAGGGGCATTTTGGTCATTTCACATATGCTTTAAGGTTAAATTTGGAAATCTGAGTTCAATACTTATAATTACTGTTAAAGTATAAAAATTTATTTATAACATCAGTAGGTAACAAGTCTTAGGTGCTAAATATGGTTTTAAACCATACTATGCGCCTAAATCGCATAAAAGTCGGTATTTGACGATTTTCGGGTTATTTAGGGAAATCAGAGATTTTGATCAGTCTCAACTGTTTAAAATATTTTATTTAATGTATAAAATCTTTGGAAAAAGGTTTGATATGTAGATGATGTGTAAAACTCATTTTATTAGTGAAAAGGGCATTATCGTCAATTACCGAGTCCATGCAAGAACTCTAGGTTATGATCACTTTAAAATTTAACAAAAATTTCCAAAAATCCCTAAATATTATATTATAACAGTGGGTAGAAAGTTTGGTGCCAAAATTTAGGTTTAAATATGATTTATGCCAAAAATGCTATTTAATTAACAAAAAGCTTTTGATTTACGATATCGTGCATAACTCTTATTCCAGACCAGAAACGGATGTCAAATTTTTAGGACATACTAATATATCAGTAATAATGGTTTTTGTCCTCTCACATTTCTAAAAATCTCGTTTTAATGATAAAAGGGCATAACGGTCAACTTTTAAGCATTTAACGGAAACATGCAATAAACTAGGATTTGTATGGAACCCTATTGTATAACTTCAGAGAGTTATACTAACTTATAATATGGTCCTAAAGGAACCCTAAGGAATATCTAAACTAAGCTAAATTGGGTCGGAGCTGAAAGTCAAAGCAAAAGTCTACGTTCGTGACTTTCGGTTGCAAACCGAGCCTAAACTTAGAATTGTCGGGTTGAACATGCCTAGTCTTGTTCTTATATTATTTACCAAGTTATTTAAGTGTTAAAACATGTTCCATAACTTCAGCATTATCAGTTATGAATTATTTTGCAAAAACTGACCCGTTTGACTTTTTGTTAAGAAGTTTGACCCGATAATTGGCTGGGATAACGTGATAATTTCAAGGTGCCCTTTTTAAGGGTTTAACCCCTACATAATTACCAACACATAGCCACTTTTACTTCGAATAATGGCTGGGCCGTTAGTGATTAATCACCAAGTCAAAGCTTAACTACGATATCTTTGACTTTCGGTCATTAAGCTAATAAAACTTTAACTAAAGAAGCTAAGAACACTTACTAGAGTCCTTAGCACGAATTTAGAACTTGAGAAAGCTTCCTTTAGCTCCAGGAGGCTTCAGAGAGTGAGTTTTGAAGTGAAAGTTTTCAAGTGTGCATGAACAAATGAAAACCCAAGCTCTTATATAGGAAAATGCATGCTCTTGGATCATTACAGCTGTCCTTATGTTGTTACCAGATGTTCCCAAGTGTCCCTGGGGCAGTAAAAACCATTTATAAGCCCCAGGTATTGCTCAGAACTCATGCAAAGGTGGTGGATAGGCTGCAACATACAGTTGTACAGTTTTTCTGTCACTGGCACTCTTATGCGGCCCGCGGAAGAACTGGAGAGGGCCTACGCGGCCCGCGACAATCGGTAAATCCGGTTAAAAGTTTCCAAACTTTGCATTTTCAGTCCCTGGTCCATTTTAAGTTTATTTAACTTTCTTTTATTGCACTTATGACCCCCATAGTTAACTTTCAAGTGTCTTGGGTCATTATTTAACTTCGTTAAGCTCCCGGTTGGCTATAAGATCACCCGAAATGTACCTTAAGTGCGTAGAAACTCCATGAAATCATTATTTATTATATATGGAAGCATAATGAAGTATTACAAAGTCTCGGGAATGTTAATAGGTCACTCAGAGGTAAGAATTAACACGTTGACAAGTTTAACCCCCCAAGCTTTGTAACTTTTCCAATTTAAGCACAAATGGCTTCTTGTGTCCGTCAATTTATTCATTCATGAATACGAACATCTTATGAGGTCATTCAGAGGCACGAGTTAGGCATGATGACACATTTGATCCCTCTATACACATACTTCCTTCGTTTGTTAACTTTAGTCCCTTGAAATCAATTCGCTACACATTTAAAGTTCATGACACGTGTCTTTATTACATTGGGCATGATTTTTCGAGTTGTTACATCCTCACCCCCTTAAAAGAAATATCGACCTCGAGATTTACTGAAATAAATGAGGGTATTTCTATTTCATTGTGGATTCAACCTCCCATGTGTATTTTGGGCCTCTACGGGCATCCCATTTCACTTTGACGATTGGCACATGATTTCTTCGAAGCTTATTGACCTGTCGATCCTCGATCGACAAAGTTTTTTCAATGAACTTCAAACTCTCATCAATCTGCACATCCTTATTCGACATTGCTAGCGGCTCATTGGCTAGACATTTCTTTAAGTTGCAGATGTGGAATACATTATGAATTTCGCTAAGCTCCTCTGGCAGGTTTAGCTTGTAGGCTACAGTTCGGACACATTCGATGATCTCGAATGGTCCTATGTATCTTGGGCTAAGCTTGCCCTTTTGCCAAATCGCATCACTCCTTTCTAAGGTGATACCTTGAGTAGCACTTTATCACCTACCTCGAATTTAAGAGGTTTACGCCTTTTATCCGCGTAGCTTTTCTCCCTATCCCTGGCAGCTTTGAGATGATCACGGATCTGAACAATCTTGTCCTTCGTCTCGAGGACTATATCAGGCTCGGACAGTTGAGTTTCTCCAACTTCCGCCCAACAAACTGGCGTTCTGCATTTCCTTCCGTACAAAGCCTCAAATGGCGCTGCTTGAATACTCGAATGATAGCTATTATTGTACGAAAATTTAATCAAAGGAAGATGGTCATCCCAACTTCCTCCTAAATCAATGACACAAGCCCTGAGCATATCCTCGAGTGTTTGAATTGTACGCTCGCTTTGGCCATCTGTCTGAGGATGATAAGCAGTGCTGAAATTTAGACGAGTGCCTAGGGATTGCTGAAAGCTTTTCCAAAAATGAGACGTGTATCTTGTATCCCTATTAGAGATAATAGATACTGGCACACCGTGGAGAGATACTATCTCATCCACGTACAATTGAGCTAGTTTATCGGAGCTGTGCATTTCTTTAATAGGCAAGAAGTGGGCTGACTTTGTCAGTCTATCGACTATATCCCAAATTGTATCATTTCCGTGCTTTGTCTTTGGTAACTTAGTGATAAAATCCATGGTTACCATTTCCCATTTCCATGTGGGAAGTTCAGGCTGTTGTAGCAAACCTGACGGCTTTTGATGCTCTGCTTTAACTTGTGCGCACGTCAGACATTTAGCCACATAAGTGGCTATAGATTTCTTCAAACCTATCCACCAATAATTTGCCTTTAAATCCTGGTACATCTTATCACTGCCAGGATGAACTGAATATTTCGAACTATGAGCTTTTTAGAGAATCACATCTCTAAGCCCTCCATGGATTGGAACCCAGATTCGACCATTCATCCTAAGGATTCCATCCTTGCCATATGATAATTGATCAGCAGTTATGCCTAACTTCTCATTCGGATAGTTAATTTCTAATACGGCTTCCTTTTGAGCAGCTAACAACCTATCATTCAGGCTGTTCTTTAATTCAATGCTTTTGGCATTTATTCTAATAGGTTTGATCCTTTCTTTCCTGCTCAAAGCATCAACGACTACATTTGCTTTACCTGGATTATATCGGATTTCACAATCATAATCGTTTAATGTTTCCATCCATCGGCGTTGTCTCATGTTAAGATCTTCCTAATTAAACAGATGCTGATGGCTCTTATGATCGGAATGGATCACGCACTTAGTCCCATAAAGATAATGCCTCCAAAGCTTCAATGCAAATACAATGGCACCCAATTCCAAATCATGGGTGGTGTAATTCTTCTCGTGCACCTTTAATTGACATGAAGCATATGCAATAACCTTGCCTTTCTGCATAAGCACACAACCCATACCTGTGTACGATGCGTCACAATAAACCACAAACACTTCAATTCCTTCTAGTAATGTCAACACAGGAGCATTGCTTAATTTATGCTTAAGAATATCAAAGGATTCTTGCTGTTTGGGACCCCAGTCAAACTTGACATTCTTGCGAGTTAACGAAGTTAAAGGTGCAGCAATCCTTGAAAAGTTTTCAATGAAACGTCTATAGTAACCTGCTAGACCCAAGAAGCTACAAATTTCAGTAGGTATTTTAGGCGCATGTCAATTCATAATCGCTTCAATCGTAGTGGGATCCACCTGGATGCCACGCTCACTTACCACATGTCCAAGAAATTAGACTTCCCGAAGCCAAAACTCACGTTTTGAAAACTTGGCGTAGAGATTTTCTTGATGTAGCAGTTTAAGGATGCACCGGAGATGTTTTTCATGATCGGCTTGACTCTTCGAAAAATTAAGAATGTCATCAATGAAGACAATGACAAACTTGTCTAAATACGGTTTGCAAACGCGATTCATGAGATCCATGAATGCTGCAGGTGCATTAGTGAGCCCAAAAGGCATCACTAAGAACTCATAGTGGCCATAGCGTGTTCTGAATGCGGTCTTGTGTACATCCTCGTCTTTGACCTTCAACTGGTGATAACCTGACCTTAGATCGATCTTTGAAAAGTAACTTGCTCCTTGAAGCTGATCGAATAGATCATCGCTCCTGGGTAACGGATACCTGTTCTTGAATGTAACCTTGTTTAACTCGTGATAATCAATGCATAAACGCATTGAGCCATCCTTTTTCTTCACAAATAGAATTGGCGCCCCCCAAGGGGATGAGCTAGGTCGAATAAAACCCTTTTCCAACAAATCATCCAACTGTGTTCTCAATTCTTTCATCTTAGTTGGTGGCAATCGATAAGGTGCTCTTGCAATTGGTGCTGCTCCAGGAATAATATCGATCATGAACTCCACTTGCCTCTCTGGAGGTAAACCAGGTAGTTCTTCAGGAAAAACGTCTGGATATTCAGAAATAACAGAGATGTCTTCGATCTTGGGAATTGGTTCATCAATGGTTACCTGTGCCATATAAATAACACAACCTTTCTTTAAACACTTCGATGCCTTAAGCATAGACACCTGCTTAGGTAACCCGTACTGTGTATCTCCCTGAGTTGTTAATGGCTCACCATAAGGAGTCTTGATCACCACTTGCTTCTTATCACATATAATTTGGGCTTGGTTACGAGACAACCAATCCATGCCTATCACTATGTCGAATCCTGCCAATTTCAACGGAAGCAAGGATAGCGGAAAAGAGTGATTCCTAATGGATATTAAACATCCATCTAGAACTGTTGAAGCAATCTCTATAGTACCATCGGCCAATTCTACTTCATATTTTATGCTTAGAGTTTTAATAGGCGGATTTAACAATTTACAAAATTTATTGTCTACAAAAGACTTGTCTGCACCAGAATCAAACAACACTCTAGGATAAACATCATTAATAAGAAAAGTACCTGTTATCACATTGTCATTCTGAACAGCCTCTTGAGCATTCATCTGGAAGACCCGAGCATTGGTCTTCTTAACCTCTTCAGGTTTCTTTGCAAATTTGGGGCAATTGGTCTTGACATGCCCCTTCTCGTTACAATTGTTTGCGTCCTTCATTTTCTTGCAATCTCGGGTCTTATGTTCCTTAAACTTGCAGATCCCACAAACTCTAGGCCGTGATTGCGACTACGACTTCGACTCGAATCTACACTTCCCAAAATGATGTTTCTGGAAAGTTTTACATTTGGGTTTCTCACCCGACTGCTGGTTGTCCTTTTTGAATCCAGAGCCCTTCTTATGCTCAGAGTTCCCCTTTTGTTTCTTATCAGAGCACGTGAGTTCTCATCTTCACGTTTCCTCTTCCCTTCATCAGAATTCTTAAGCGACGTTTGCCTAATCGCATCGAGAGTAAGACATAAAGACAAATCAACCACTGACCTAAAGGTGGTAGGTCTGGATGCTTTCACATTTGCCTTGATTTCTGGAGCTAGACCTCCAATAAAACGAGCTATGCGCTTTGGTTCCGGTGTGACCAAATAAGGAACCAATCGGGACATGGTGTTGAAACTTGTAAGGTACGCCTGACAATCCAAGTTCTTCATGACTAGAGCTAAGAAGTCAGTTTCAATCCATTCCACCTCATGCTGAGGACAGAAGTTATCTTTGATCAACGCAACAAACTGATCCCAAGACATGTTGTAAAGTGGGATTTTCCCTGTGGCTTGAACTAACGATCTCCACCAAGCCAATGCTTCTCCTTTAAACGATTGCAAAACAAACTTCACAATATCTTGTTCCGCACAACCACTGATATCAACCACAGTATCCATCTCATTAAGCTATGTCATACAGTCAATGGCTCCCTTTTCTCCTATGAAGTCCCTTGGCTTGCAAGAGACGAAGTATTTGTAAGAACAAGTCTTAACACGTGGTTCTTAGTTAAGCACAATCTGCTTGGATGGAATACTTTTCTGATTTGATGAATGATGAGAATCGTCCTTCTTCGACTCGTGTGTTTTAGAAGGGGGCTTACTATGAGCCACAAATAGAGTCTTTGAGCGAGTATTGCTTGGTTCTTTAAATTGTCGATCAACGGCTTGAGTGACCGCATTATCTATCATTGCTTGTAAATCTGCACCCGTTACATTCATTCGGGTGTTATCATTTCTCTTTCTGGGATGACTGTTAACCTCTTCAGATTCAGACATGCTGAGGCTTGATTGCTATAAAACAATTGTCAACAATTTATTCAAAGGTTTATTTTGGAATCATCATTTTTAATGATTCATTAACCATGGTAAATATAACCATACTGGTTAATTTGTTAGTCATATTTATTTAGGATTTTCATTATTATTTATCCCTAGTTATAAATCATTAAATATATTGGAGTAGCACAAAAGGCCTAGTCACTAGGACAGTTTTAAAGTTATAAGCCATGATCTTATAAGATCGAGGCATTAAGGTTTGATCATAATTCTTCACCTTTTCTTGACAGGGAGTCATAGACTACAACTATCTTTTGTCTTATTGGACAATGAATATCGCCCGCAGGCACTTTATTACTAATGGATATTTAAATTTGGTAAGAATAAGGAATTGGAAAAATCCAATACAAGGATGACTAGTGTGATTTTATCGAATCGCATTTACCAGGAGTGCTAATCATGTTTTCAGATGTTAACAAGGATTTGAACCTTAAAAAGGTTTTACCATCAGGGCCATGCCTAAAATGACATAGGGGCTAGGTTATACCTTCAAGATTTCCTTTAATATTGAATGGCAGATCAACTGTAAAATGGAATGATATTTTGATTTATAGTATATTCATACATATAATGACAAATGAAATTTAAATTAAAACATTCCAAAAAAAAAGAGGTACATAATTGCCCTAAACGAGACTTTTAAATAAATAGCATTGTCCTCGCAGGGACAGGAATAAGAAAGATAAGTCCACGCAGGGACCGAGTACATAAATAAGATGTCCACATAGGGACTTAATTGAAAATAAAAATTACAAAACAAATAAATAAGGAATTTTAATAATCCCTCTTCGTCTTCCCCTTTATCAGGTTTTCCAAACCCTTAAGCAGACCCTGATGGCTCCTACGCTCCTCCTGTACCTATTGCTCCACCTCGTGCAACCTTTGAAGGATTTCCTGCTGCTGTGGTGGTTGGATCTGTGGCGGCTGCTGCTGCTGAGGTTGAGGAGGTGGTGGGTATTGATACCCATATGCTGGGTACCCAATTTGGTACGAAGCTGCGATGGGTCCTTCAGGGTGGAGAGCATTGAAGTTTGCCGCTTAGAGGTACGGGTCGACGGCAGGGGCATTGTAGTAATTGTAACCCGAATATGCCTGATGCTCAAACGGTTTATATGCTGTTGCACCGGGGTAGGAAGGGATTGGGTTTTCATAACCCATGGGCGGTGGTGGTGCGACTAGAGCAGAGTCAACTTCAGAAGCTGGGTTTGAAGGCCCACCCACTTGCGGTCTTCATATAGCGGCGGGTAGTGGCTGCCGCTGGAGTGTTGGGGGTGCTAAAGTGGAATCCCCCATGCACGGACATCCGTGCACCTGTTCTTCTTCGCCTCGGTGGTTCTGGAGGCAGTTGCTATTCTAGTGGTGGCGGTGGCGTGACCGCCTCAAAATATGGATCCCTCTAAGGGATCCTGCTGCTGTTGCGGAGGTGGGTTGTGAGGGGGAGTATACACCCACTTGTATGTGGCCCATCTTTCAGCAAAAATGTCTGGGCCCCTGTATGGCGAACCATGAAAGGATGATACGCTGGATATATATATGGGATGCGTCGGCGTCCCAGTCGGTGGTAGCTTGGGATCTGGATCCTCATCCATCTCCATATCTTGCATCTCAAGATAGTGATCAACTGGTCCCAAAGGGTTTGGACCCTCTGGTTCTTGCACCTGGTTCATCGGGTTGAACCGGCTCTGGAAGTATGGGGTCGGGTCCTTGAAAGCATGGTGCGAACCCGATCGCTGCAACGGTATGAAGGAATGGTGAGAATGGTCTGACTCGTCGTTCTGATGCAGCCCAAATGAATCATGATAAGATGGCGATGAACTGAGCGAGACAGAGCGTCTCGTAGGCTCTAAAAAAGTTCTCCAATCCTCGTGAGAACTAGAGCTAAGGTTTGCTGACGGAGTACGTGTTAGGCCCTAAAGTGTGAGACTGACGCATCAAATTAATACAACGAGCTATAGTTACGAACTGGGCTTTACCGGGTTAGTTTATATTAGGTTTTGGACCTTTATAGGTCACTTGGGCCAAGCTATAGGCCATGTGGGCCAAGCAGGCCCAAGGGGAGCCCATGTGGGAAATGGGCTTGTCTATGTATATAAAAAAGTTTTTGACTTGTTTTAGGGTTTGAACCTCTTGGAACTTCATTGTTACAACTTCTACAGAGCTAGAGAGAGAGAGGCGATTGGTGGTGTGTCAACTTGTACTAGATGTTTTGCTTATTCAAGTAATAGAACGTGTGCAAGTTTGAAAGTGATTCGGTATTGTGTTCTTCGTTTTTCATATTTTTCGGCCTATCTTGAATCATCTTGTGTTTGGTTTCCGCACTCGCACAAGATTAGGTTTGATATCATTGAAAGATCCGGTTAAACGGGACTTACAAGTGGTATCAGAGCCATTAGAACCTGTTCTAGGCTCGTTTTGATATCAAATTTTCAAGTTTTTCGAATTTTTTTTTGAAAATCACAAAGAACATTCAACGTGTTCTTCGTGTTCTTCACCGTGTTCAACCGGTTTTATTAGAAAATAATCTATTTTGGCTCTTTGATCTGCTTTGAAAGTGTTTTTGAAAAGTTAAAATTAAATCTTTTTTTTTTAAATCGTATAGTTCTTGCAATATCTTTAATTTTTTAAAAAGATTTAAAAATCCTAGGTTTTAGGAAAGCCACGTGAATTCAGTTGCAACAGTTTTTATTCAAAAGTAAACATATCATCTTCCTGGTCTCGAGTCATCATCTTCAAACATCATCACGGTCTCGAGTTATCACCAGCATTCAAGATCTCGACTCACAGGTCTCGACTCCATATTCTTCGGATTATACAGAAGCTCCGAGGTCTCGACTCATCACGGCCTCGACTCAACAACCTTCACAAAGGTCTCGAGTCACTTCCGCGGTCTCGAGTCTTCAACATCACTTCACACAGGTCTCGACTCGTCAATTTTCACAGTCTCGAGTCGCAACCGCGGTTCCGAGTCGCAACCGAGATCTCCAGTCATCTCTTTTTTTTTCGAGTCGCAATCATCAAAGGTCTTGAGTCATTGATCATCTGAGTCACAACAATCATCCACAGAACCTGCAACTCCGTCTCCGGTCATCGTTCATCATCATCTTCGTCGACTGCCGTCCTCCTCCGACAACCTGCAACTCCGGTCATCTTTTAATCCGGCCATCACACCTCCGTTCATCACCAGTGTCACCGTCGGACCTCCATTAAACAAACCTCCACGTTCACTCCTTCATCTTCATCCGAAACACCTGCTCTCAACATCAACCCAACCACCGTGCATTGTTCCACTGTTTATCATCATCTGTAAAGCCCGTATCCGGTCATCGTCTCCATTATCACGGTCATCGTCTTTCATCTACGGCCATCATCACCACCTCTGAACAACCATCGTATCTCCGATCATCGCCGGTTATAATCCTCATCATCATCACATTGGTGGCTGAAGTGATATTAGGGTTTTGGTTCGGCATTTGTGTAACGAAGAAGAAGAACAGTTATTTTGTTTGATTTAAGTTTTTAATAATAATAATAATAATAATAATAATTATAAAATAAATAATCTGTTAGTTCATCATTATATAATCATTGGTTTTATAATAAATAATAATAATAATAATAATTATAATTAGGTTTTCTTTTAATAATAAAAATTAAAAAAAACGGGGGTTGGTTTGTTCGTGATAACGGTTTTAACAGATTTTTTGAGGTGCGGTTTAGAAAACGGGTTCAGTCAATCGCGTTCAAGGGGTTTGAGTTAGCGAGTACACGGGTTCTCGCTTTGGGCTTGTGTTGAGGAAATAGTTAAAAGCGCACATTTTCAGGGGATCACACTTTCAAAGATCACAATTTTTTTTTTGGGATCACATCTTAAAAATGTCTTCTAAGAGAGAGGTGCTTGAGCAAGAATTCAAAGGTTTCAGATACTTATATGGTGAATCTATAGAAGCACTTACAGGTCGGTTTGCTAAACTGTTCTCTGAAATGGAGAAGGCAGAGATGGTGGTGTCTACTCACATCAGCAACATAAAGCTTCTGGATGCTATAAAAGAGATTCCAGATCAGGCAAACTGTAGTTGGTTTACCAATGTTAATCAGATAATTTTGACAACCGATTGTTACAAAATGAAGCCGGATGAGCTGATCTCAATCATCAAATCATATGACAATGCTGACAAACAGTCTACTCAAGGCAACACATCTGCTGCAGTTTGCTCATCCACACAAAATTCAGCATTTATGTTTAACAAACCCCTGGCTCAAGGAATTACTAAAGAACGTGAAGAGATACTTTTTGTCTTTTGCACTCCTGAGTGCAGAGAAAGAAATGAGGCATATCGGTTACATAACGCTGAGCTAATTCAAGATTACAATGATATAAAGAATAAAAATTTTACTTTATCAAAGAATGAAAAGCTTTATGAAGATAAAATTGAAGCTCAGCGAAAAGACATCATCAAACTCAAAGATGATGTAAGTGTAAAAACAGCTCAACTCTTATATGTTCAGGAAAAATTATGCACTGTGACTAAAGAACTGGAGGATATCAGAGATACATATCAAATAAATGAACTCAATATCAAGAAATTTGATTCTTCCAGCAAACTAGTTAAAAATTTGTGTGATCAACAGCTTGCATATAAGAAAAAGAAAGGGTGTGGATTGGGTTACAATCAGGCTCCTCCTCCTTACAATGATAATTACACATATTTACCTATGACTGAGGAGGAGCTGATGAATGAAAGTAAAATGACATATGGTCCGAAAAACAATAGGTCATCAGTTGATGGTAGACCTCTTGAGAATCAGAAATCCACTTCAATAAATTTTGTTTCTAAAGGTTCAATTGATCCTAACGCTTCGTCTTTATGTGCAGATAAAGTATCTGAAGTAAAGTGTGGAGATGTTCTTGGGAGTGAACCAATTGTTCATTCTAATATTTCTGAAAATTATTTTGAACAAACAGAGTCTGATATTGCTTTTGGAAAAACTTTGTTTGAGTCGTTTTGTGCTTTTGTGCTGATGATGTTTGTGTTGAATCTTTGAACAATAATTCTGGTGATGAATGTTTGTCAGTTAATACTTGTGATTGTGATGTTTTTAATTCTTCAGTTGATGATAGCGTTACAGGTGAGGTCCCTTAGGATACATTCAGTGAAACCACTGAAACTTCTTCCCAAGAAAATCAAGAATGTCCTGATTCTTCTTCTGAATCGGCCTTAGTGGACGTCCCTAATGTTGAATCTAGTGGGACCACATTGGAAACCGTGACTGAAAGCAGACCTCAAGTAGATTCACATGATACATGTGATGACGAAACATGTGTTGATGAAACTTCATCTTCTTCATCTTCTGAAATTAAAACTGAACCTGATTTTGTAAAAGAAGAAAAAGGAGTTGAAATAAATGAACAGTCACCGACAAATGTTTCTGAAATTAAAGTTAAAACAGAAACTAAATCGTCTGTTCAAAATGATCATGATAAAATTTTAAAAGACGAAAAACATCATCCATCTGAATCTCATGCTTGTGCTAATTCTGATCAACAGGTACAGAAGAAATCAGAAAAGGCACATGGAACACAAGCAAAGAAACCTAAGCAAGCTCGGTCATCAAGACCCATCAGATCAGCAACTGTTGCTAGCACTCCGAATCTCCATACATTGAAGCGACAGACTTGTTTCAACTGTGGAATTCCTGGACACATTTCTAGAAATTGTGTTCACCGTCCAAACGTGCAACAAAATGCCAATACATGCTCTTGTGCTGATGTTTGTAAGCCGGTTCACAACAAGCGGAATGAGCCAAAACGAGCAGATCAAAGTCGGGGGCATACGAAGTCTGCTTATCAAGGACAATCACGATCTCATAAGTCTCGTGATAAGGTGATTGAAAGCTCCAATAAGGGAGAAAAGACGAAAAATGGTGCTCAGAGCAACAAGACTTCTGCAAACAACAAATACAAGCACCCCAATTCGTCTTCGTCTAAGAGATATGTGCAGGCGCATCCAACGCAAAAAGGACTGGTTTGTCCTTCAGGACCTGCTAGAGCAAATCAAGCTGCTCAAAATGTCTTTCCTATGAAAAGGCAAACTTGCTACAACTGTGGCATTGCGGGTCATATTGCTAGAAACTGCACACGGCGTCCCTATGTACCCTACTATATGCAAAATCAGAGGGTTACACCTAAGGATAACTATCATTCCAAGCCAATGAAGGTATCTTCACCTAAGGCAATGAAGAATGTGAATCCCAAGGTTAAACCTTCTGATGGGGATTGGAACGCTGCTAAAAACAAACGCAAGGCTGTTCAGGAACAAAAATGTGCTTCTAAAACTAACAAATCTGAAACAGCTAAAGTTGCTCAACCGAAGGCAACAAACACGTTTGTTAAACCAAAACAGATTTGGAAACCCAAATCCAAGGCAGCAACGTCTTCAATCCTTGAAACGAAAGGGGACTTGTGTTTGAAGGAAGTGTCTTACTTTGATGCTTCAGGTACACCCAGGACCACGATGGCCTGGGTACCCATGTCTTACTAATCTCCTTACTTTTCAGGAACAACCAAGGAGGAGCTGTTGATAATGTCTGGAATGTTGATAGCGGTTGTTCCAGAGATAAAACGGGTAACATTTCACTGTTGCAAAAAGTTCAAATTTTTTTACAGATGATATGTTTCCTTTGGAGGAGATAAAAGAAGTAAGAAATGATCAGCAAAAGGTACCGTTTAAATTCCGTACTCTAATTTGAATTTGATTAGTCTTCAATCTGATGACAGAACGGTTAAGCAAAAATATTTTTTTTCTTTCTTAGTTCATTACTTTGTATATAAAGTGTCCTTTCTCTAGTAAATGGTAAATTTGCGCAAAAATACAAGATTTATGCACAAATTTAGGGGGGGGGGAGAGGGACATATAGCTAGATATATGTTTTAGGGGGGAAAATGAGAAAAATACAAAAACATTAGAAAAATGAAAAATCCAAAAAGAAAAATTGCATGATGTGGGAAATGAAATAAAATTTCACATTATGGTCGAGGGCTGACTAATGTAAGACCCGTATCGAAATAGTTTGACTCTAGTATGATGTGTTGGTAGGCTCTATCTGTAAGACTGGAAACATTGGCTCTTTCTATTCAGAACTAAAATAGTACATGACCTCAGGAAAGAAAGTCACTTGGAATTAGCTCATTTCTATTTGAATGCCTATATGTTGTCCCGATACACACAATTTTGGTCTGATTCTGAAATCTTCTCTGAAAAAGTCGTGTATCTCCTCTGTTTTGCGGAAGCAAAGACCTGGAGGTGCTAGGCAAAGTCAGCTTCTGCTGCATCCAGATACATGCTGACCTAGTTGTACGTTGTCGCGCTATAGATCAATTAAACACCCGAAAGAGCCCCTCAAGTGCCCAAAAGAAACCCAAGAAACCTATATCAAACTGAGAAAAACTCATTTGATCTGTATATTATACCATCTCTGCTAAGATCTATTATGTTCTCTTCTCAATCTATTCCCAGTTAAGATTTCAGAGATCTGGATTGGACTTGTGAAATATGTGGTAGGGAAGCTACTTGCGTGATAGAGTGTGCTGTTTATATCTCCGGGATTTGATTAGTATTTGTTTGGGTGTTCATTGTTAAGACATTAAAACATGATAAAAGAGTTACAGGCAGTTATATGAAAAAGGTCTAGGGAGACGAGTTTAAGTGGACAAATATACTGGCAATTGTCTAGATCATTCAGTAGTAGATCAGTGTTGATAAGTGAAGTCAGGCCCAAAACCTCGTGATTTGATCCCATTGCAATTGTAATTGTATATTATGGTAGTTGTTTATATTTTGAGTTCTTATTTGTTTTTAGTTCTTTAAAAAAAATCAAAAATACAAAAATAGTGTGTTTATTTGTTTTTCTTAAAATTAAAAATCTAACCGTTCTTGAAGATTTGACTGATCATCAAAAGTTAAAAGAATTTAAATTATGAAATTTCATGTACCTAGTGTTCATGTGGTACTCTCCTTGTTGCATAAGAAATGTTTTCTTATGAGTTTGTGAGCATGTGCAGAACTTGATTTTCATCAAGAACAGGGGTTGTCGAAGACTGAGATGCTGTTAGCTTCTGACGAAGCATGGAGCAGCACGACTACAAGATGTACCTGAGTAAGAAGAACCGGATAAGAAACGCCGTCTGACAGTGAAAGTACATTTAAAGAAGTACCATGAAACTGCTTGAAAGACAAAGATTGCAGAAGAATAGAGCTGCTGAGAATCCTCCTCTCACATTCTTTTCGACAAGATTTTCAAGCAAATGCTGATCAAGATCCTGATATGAAGCTAACCACAAGAGCTGATGAAAGAGACCCAGTGCTGAGAGTTCAGAAGTCAAGAACTTCCACAACATCTGCAGCATAGCGACAACCATAGACTTCGTTGAAGACGTTGATCAATTCATGTTATGAAGACAATTTGATGGCATCAGTCTAGGGGGAGATTGTTAGGCCATAAAGTGTGAGACTGATGCATCAAATTAATACAACGAGCTATAGTTATGAACTGGGCTTTACCGGGTTAGTTTATATTAGGTTTTGGACCTTTATAGGTCACTTGGGCCAAGCTATAGGCCATGTGGGCCAAGCAGACCCAAGGGGAGCCCATGTGAGAAATGGGCTTGTCTATGTATATAAACAAGTTTTTGACTTGTTTTAGGGTTTGAACCTCTTGGAACTTCATTGTTACAACTTCTAGAGAGCTAGAGAGAGAGAGGCGATTGGTGGTGTGTCAACTTGTACTAGACGTTTTGCTTATTCAAGTAATAGAACGTGTGCAAGTTTGAAAGTGATTCGGTATTGTGTTCTTCGTTTTTCATATTTTTCGGTCTATCTTGAATCATCTTGTGTTTGGTTTCCGCACTCTCACAAGATTAGGTTTGATATCATTGAAAGATCCGGTTAAACGGGACTTACAGTACGCCGGTGCGATGGCCCGGCTTCATGGTCATTCCTTGCTGTTATTGGTGCCTTTCCTCTTCCACCTCTACCTCTAATACTTGGCGGCATTGTCTTTGTTCCTGCCAAAACAAACAAATGAAACCAACAAAAAGAAAATAATAAGATTAGGATTAGTCCTAAGTCATTTGCCTAGTCTCGGGAGTCAAGGAACGTGCAACTATGTCATTGAGATTAAACACAAAAGGCTAGTGTTTAATTCACTCAATGTTGGCTCGGATTCAAACCTGTCACACCCCGATATTTCCAAGTGTTACCGGTGGGCCCGGTGGGGAGTATCGTGGCGTAGTTCATATCATCATAGTCAATTAATCACAGTTCAATGCACAGCGAAAGTCTAAAAGTAATTATAAAAAACAAGTTGAAAGTATAATAAAATATTACACAACGGATTGTAATTGGATCCACACGCGGATCTAAAACAGAAAGAAATATTGTTCAACAGATTTTAAGTACCAAAAGCTTGCAAGATTCTTTATTTAATACTAGGAGTATCCAGCCCATTACGTGTAGTACCTGCACTTAATCTTTTTGAAAAATACGTCAGTTTACACAGGTAAATACAATTAACCGACTCTTTTGAAAAGTGCTTATAAAATTGATTTGAATGCACAAGGCACAAACATTCTTTTATAAGTTGGGACAATTATTTAAAATTATCTTGTATACATATTTTCATGTTTGTCGTCCGTTCAGGACCCGGTTAGAAGAGCCGAGACAAGATTAATAGACACACCACTAATATAATCCCACGGCGAGTTATCCTCATCGAGTTGTTTTATCTTTTACATACGCAACTGTCATGTGTATGCCTACACCCCGTGCTTAAGTTGTGGCCACTTTAAATGAATGAGCCGAGGATATCCAGGACACGGTCATTAACCCCCCAAAGGCATTGCATCAAACAAAACAGATTCACTACCCGACCAAGCGGTAATAATTTACCGTATCCCTAGCCCGTATAAGGGAAAATAAGTTAAAAGTATTTACCTGAGCTAAAATATAATTTTATTCTCAGCCGTATATCAATCAGCAAGTACAAGTAGCTTTTACTGGGCTCCTAATCTGGAACGAAGGTTTTTATCACCTATTAGATTCCTAACGGGTCTTATTTAAGTATTAACTTAGACCGATTAGTTTTAATGAAAGGTATACGGTTCAAAACGCAAGATTAAGCGAAGACCAGATTAGAATGTGATTCAGACCCAACAAGTATGAAGACTTGTATAAAATGGGTAAACCAAATACCTTCTGGATTTTGAAGTACTAAGGTTTGACCCGTTTCGGCTAATTTATGCAAACTAGTTACATAAACTGTACCGAACTCGTATTTGCATAACGGGTAACTGAATGAGTCATGTACAAGTTCCATAAGTTAATTTGCTTTAAATATGATATGATATCAGTAGGATATCTCCCATTATGCCCAAAACGAATTTAAAACCAATTTAAGCCCCGTAAGGGTATTTTGGTCATTTTAATGTTTATAAAAGAGATTAAATAGTAACCTGAGGTTCTGATCTAAAACAATCAGTAAAAATATTTATTTTAACAAGTTATATCAGTAAGATATCTTACATATGTGAAATTTATCATTTACGGCCAAACTATGCACCGAAGGGGCATTTTGGTCATTTCACATATGCTTTAAGGTTAAATTTGGAAATCTGAGTTCAAGACTTATACTTACTGTTAAAGTATAAAAATTTATTTATAACATCAGTAAGTAACAAGTCTTAGGTGCTAAATATGGTTTTAAACCATACTATGCGCCTAAATCGCATAAAAGTCGGTATTTGACGATTTTCGGGTTATTTAAGGAAATCTGAGATTTTGATCAGTCTCAACTGTTTAAAATATTTTATTTAATGTATAAAATCTGTGGAAAAAGGTTTGATATGTAGATAATGTGTAAAACTCATTTTATTAGTGAAAAGGGCATTATCGTTAATTACCGAGTCCATGCAACAACTCTATGTTATGATCAGTTTAAAATTTAACAAATATTTCGAAAAATCCCTAAATATTATATTATAATAGTGGGTAGAAAGTTTGGTGCCAAAATTTGGGTTTAAATATGATTTATGCCAAAATGCTATTTAATTAACAAAAAGCTTTTGATTTACGATATCATGCATAACTCTTATTCCAGACCAGAAACACATGTCAAATTTTTAGGACATACTAATATATTAGTAATAAAGGATTTTGTCCTCTCACATTTCTAAAAATCTCGTTTTAATGATAAAAGGGCATAACGGTCAACTTTTACGCATTTAACGGAAACATGCAATGAACTAGGATTTCTATGGAACCATGTCGTATAAATTCAGAGAGTTATACTAACATATAATATGGTCCTAAAGGAACCCTAAGGCATATCTAAACTAAGCTAAATTGGGTCAGAACTGAAAGTTAAAGAAACAGTCTACTTTCGCGACTTTCGGTTACGAACGGAGCCTAAACTCAGAATTGTCGGGTTGAACATGCCTAGACATGTTCTTATATTATTTACCAAGTTATTTAAGTGTTAAAACAAGTTCCATAACTTCAGCATTATCAGTTATGAAATATTTTGCAAAAACTGACCCGTTTGACTTTTTGTTAAGAAGTTTGACCCGACAATTGACTGAGATAACGTGATAATTTGATGGTGCCCTTTTAAGGGTTTAACACCTACATAATTACTAACACATAGCCACTTTTAATTCGAATAATGGTTGGACCGTTAGTGATTAATCACCATGTCAAAGCTTAATTACGATATCTTTGACTTTCGGTCCTTAAGCTAATAAAACTTTAACTAAAGAAGCTAAGAACACTTACTAGAGTCCTTAGCACGAATTTTGAACTTGAGAAAGCTTCCTTTAGCTCCCGGAGGCTTCAGAGAGTGAGTTTTGAAGTGAAAGTTTTCAAGTGGACAAGAACAAATGAAAACCCAAGCTCTTATATCGGAAAATGCATGCTTTTGGATCATTGCAACTGTCCCTATGTTGTTACCAGATGTTCCCAAGTGTCCCTAGGGCAGTAAAAACCATTTACAAGCCCCAGGTATTGCTCAGAACTCATGCATAGGTGGTGGACAGGCTGCAACATGCAGCTATCCAGTTTTTCTGTCGCTGACACTCTTACACGGCCCGCGTAAGAACTGGAGAGGGCCTACACGGCCCGCGACAATCGGTAAATCCGGTTAAAAGTTTCCAAACTTTGCATTTTCAGTTCCTGGTCCATTTTAAGTTTATTATCTTTCTTTTATTGCACTTATGACCCCCATAGTTAACTTTCAAGTGTCTTGGGTCATTATTTAACTTCGTTAAGCTACCTGTTAGCTATGAGATCACCCGAAATGTACCTTAAGTGCGTAGAAACTCCATGAAATCATTATTTGTATATATGGAAGCATAATGAAGTATTATGAAGTCTCGGGAATGTTAATAGGTCACTCAGAGGTAAGAATTAACACGTTGACATGTTTAACCCCCCAAGCTTTGTAACTTTTCCAATTTAAGCACAAATGGCTTCTTGTGTCCGTCAATTTATTCATTCATGAATACGAACATCTTATGAGGTCATTCAGAGGCACGAGTTACGCATGATGACACATTTGATCCCTCTATACACATACTTCCTTCGTTTGTCAACTTTAGTCCCTTGAAATTAATTCGCTACACATTTAAAGTTCATGACACGTGTCTTTATTACATTGGGCATGATTTTGCGAGGTGTTACAAGAAGAAAGACGGAATTATGAGGATGTGCATTGATTATCGGGATTTAAACAAACTCACGGTAAAGAATTGATATCCGCTTCCTAGGATCGACGACTTATTCGATCAGCTACAAGGCGCGAGTTGGTTTTCAAAGATCGACTTAAGGTCGGGTTATCATCAGTTGAAAGTAAAAGAAGAAGATATACAGAAAACAACATTCTGAACGCGTTACTGACATTACGAGTTTTTAGTAATGTCTTTCGGATTAACTAATGCACCTGCGGCTTTCATGGATCTTATAAACCGCGTCTGTAAGCCAATGTTGGATAAGTCGGTGATTGTTTTCATCGACGATATTCTTGTATATTCAAAAAGCGAAGCGGATCATGAATGTCATTTGCTTGAAGTACTTGAAATGCTTAGGCGTGAGAGACTTTATGCAAAGTTTTCAAAATGTGCCTTTTGGCTACGTGAGGTACAGTTTCTAGGACATGTTATTAGCGCCGATGGAGTGTCTGTAGATTGGTCCAAAATAGAAGTTGTGTCTAAATGGAAACCGGCAAAGAATCCATCAGAGGTTAGGAGTTTTCTAGGTCTTGCGTGTTATTACCGGAGATTTATACAAGATTTCTCCAAAATTGCAACGCCATTAACTAAGTTGACCCGTAAAGATGAGAAATTTGTATGGGGTAGTGCACAAGAAGATGCCTTCCATATCCTTAAAGAAAAATTGCAAGTGCCCCTGTATTAACGTTACCAGATGGGATGGAAGATGTGGTCATTTATTCATACACATCTCAGCTTGGTCTCGGGTGTGTACTTATGCAGCGAGGAAAGGTGATTGCGTATGCTTCAAGACAATGAAAGATTCATGAAAAGAAGTATCCGACACATGATCTGGAATTGGCGGTAGTAGTCTTTGCCTTAAAAATATGGAGGCATTATTTATATAATGTGAAATGTACTATTTTCACTGACCATAAAAGTCTCAAGTACTTCTTTGATCAAAAGGAGTTAAATATGAGACAACGGTGTTGGTTAGAGACAGTGAAGGATTATGATTGTGAAATTCATTATCGTCCCGGAAAAGCCAACATAGTTGCAGATGCACTGAGTAGGAAAGAAGAATATTCACCTATTCGGGTGCAGTCGATGCAGTTAGTAGTGACTTCGGGTTTACTTGAACGAATCAAAGAGGTACAAACAGAAGCTGTAAAAGAAGAAAATTTATAAAAAGGAAAGAATAGTGGGTCAGCTTAAAGACTTGCATGATAATAGTAATGGATTGAAAACCCGTTTCGATCAAATCTGGGTTCCAAACACTTGCAATGTTAAAACTCTTGTTCATGACGAAGCCCACAAGTCCTGCTATTCTATTCATCAGGGAGCTACCAAGATGTACAAAGACTTGAAACAAAATTATTGGTGGCCCGGAATGAAGTGAGACATCACGAAGTATGTGGAAAAATGCTTAACTTGCTTACAAGTAAAAGCAGAACACTAGAAGCCTTACGGTAAACTTCAGTCATTAGACATTCCAGTGTGGAAGTTGTCACACCCCCAAAATCCACCTGCGGAGTATCACCGCTTGGAGGCGTGACTGACCAGGATCCAGCCACCAATCATATTGGACAAGCATGTAAGTAATTATAAAATCTAACCAATAAAATTAGTGTCCAAACAAAACATAGTTTAAGTTGCAAGCGGAAGCATAATGTCAAAACCAAAGCATAAGTTAATAATGTTTAAGTTCATCATGGACACTCAATGTCCATGCTCCACAACGACTCTTCCCCCTGCAAGCTCCTGCTAAACCTATTGACCTGCAAAGCATGTAGTAACGAGCCAACAACTAAGTTGAGCGAGTTCACAGTTGGGTGTTTGTTTTAAGTTGTTCCAAAAACAGTTTCCTTTAGCTGGCATCCTGCCGTGGGGGTTTCCCCATAGTTGAAAACGTGTTTAGTTTATTCCCGTTTATTCTGGCAAACCTGCCGTGGGGGCTACCCCATGTTTAATTGTCTGGCTCTTCGGCCGTGGGGGCTACCCCATGTATATACTACTAGACTCGTTACCATATCGACTGCTGACTGTAGTCATGTTTATGTGCCCTGAACTGTCAATGTCTATCATCATTGATGTGCCCAGATCCATTAGTTCACGCCCGTCCTCTGCGGCACGGTGTGAGGCTTGTCAAACCTAAATAGCGCTATCTAACTAATGACCCGCTCGCCTTTGGCCCGGTGATTAAGTCGATATAAAAAGGAGGGACTTCGTGATAGAGTTTTGGTCTAGTAAAAGTTAACTGTCCATGAGGACGAGGAATTATATTCCTGAACCAGTACTGTCCTACCCAAGAAAGGACGAGGAATCCATGTTCCTTAACCCCATTCCCAACCCCTGGGAATCCCATGCTTTGTAGAATGTGTGAACTCACCTTGGTTTGCTCGGTTTGATAAGTTTCTTGTTCACAATTAATCAGTCAATCGTAGCCTAGTATGATTACCATAATCAGTTAGTTTTACGTACACCCCATTTCACATAGCACACATTGTCAACTACATACATCGTCACATAACTCGTCATCACATACACACGACACCTAATCAGACCATAATCGACAACACCTCACGAATTAGTTGTTCAAATAAACACTTAACAGTCCATTATTATTCATCATAAAATTATGCGGTCCATTGACATATTTCAACCCAATGTAGTGTGCGGCCGGGCATCAAGTGTGCGACATGCATTGTTTATATGTACCTCGTGCCTTAAGTGAACATACATATCTATATATTCATAGATTATTAAAATCACACCACAACAATATGCAATTGACACGTATGTATTTCTCAACACGTGCTGCATGTATATGGCACCTACATCTTATCATGGACCATTAAATCAATTAACATAATTCTTTCAATGATCCTTTGTCACCATGTATACCTAACCCATGAACTAAGTTTGCTACCAAGTACATAACCACTCTGTGTTTATTATATCATATCAACCACTATTGACATCACATAATATATATCACATTCATTTATCAAATATAGGTACCCACTAACAATACCCCACATAAAAGAAACAATATTGAATCACCAGAATCATGTTTGTTATCATTACATACAATAGTGGCCGACAACTGTTAAATAATTCAAAAGACAATTATTGGATCGATTCATTAGTGGGCTGACACATTTATTGGGCCGCTACTAGGTGTTGATTAATGATCCTAAGTAAGTCACATGATGGTCTGCCAAAACATTGAACTTCACACTCAAATACACAAGGAATATAAAATCGGTGGCCGACAAGGATCAATATGTATAGTAGATTGATAAGACTTAATCATTTAACAATACCCCATATAATATATGAATGTTAATCATCAGGCTTAACAGCTCTTATTTAAACATAAGGTCAATTAAATCGGATCAATCATGTTATGTTACATAACCATCTGTTACATCAAACCTTTATCATCAACATCAGAGATCGAACATTCAAACTCATAAGCCCTAACCTCCTTTCTAACCTTTTATATCAGATTCATAACCATTAAACACAACATCAAGTTTACATCTACCTTCAAAAGATCCATGCATATATATTATTATGAACCAGTCAACCCTATATCAATTAATAATAACCATCACCATTACGGCTTACACATACCAGAGACTAGCATCATACAAGAAGCCAACGCCATTTAATCATGTAACGACGCAACAGAATCATGATCGACTAGACTTGAAATTCTAATAAACAACAAAGGTTGAAAACAACTTAAACATACTAACCGAATATTAGTTGTTGCCAGACACGAGACCAATTTCAAGAAGAGTATAACTTCGAACGGATGAGGACTGCTGTCGACTTCAGGAATGCTTTAGGGTTTGTAATATTGTGAAGAGTTGTGTAATATAACTCATATGTTACGCACACATATACAAAGAAAAGGTTGGGCCGAGTCATGTTTTGAAAACAATAGATTGGGCCAAGTCTATATAACATGGTAGTGGCCCAAATGACACAAGACATAAACTGATCCATTACACACTCAATCGCACCGAATAACATTTACGTTTAACAAGTTTATCAAAGTCACGAGCGTTAAACAAATTCACTAATAACACTTATACACACCATATATAACATATGAAACAAACAAGTCGTGTAAACAAACACTTAAACAATTAACGTGCAATTAATGCGAAGATAGAAATCTTGGAAACTCGAGTTGTCACATTATCCCCAACTTGAAAGAAATTTCGTCCCGAAATTTAGCACGCGGTTACTGAGGAAGCTAGTTGTGTTGTGTTGTTTACTGATTTTCCTGGGGTGTCACATCATCCCCCCGTTGATTTGGAATTTCGTCCCGAAATTCCGTAGTAGCTTCAGCCTCAGTAGTAGTTGCATTGTTCCGAACAACTGGGGATACTTGAGTTTCATTTGGTCTTCTCGTTCCCAGGTAAACTCTGGGCCACGACGGGAGTTCCAACGAACTTGAACAAGAGGTATTCTGGTGTGCTTGAGGACCTTAACGTCCCGGTCCGTGATTTCCACTGGTTCCTCGACAAATCGCAACTGTTCATCGATAGTGAGCTCCTTCAAAGGAACTACGAGGGTCTCATCTGACAGACACTTCTTCAGATTCGACACGTGAAAAACGTTGTGAACTGCACTGAGTTCTGCTGGTAAGTTCAGTTTGTAGGCCACCCTGCCTATTTTCTCTATGATGTTGAATGGTGCAACGTATCGTGGGTTAAGTTTGCCTCGTTTTCCAAAACGAACCACACCCTTCCAGGGTGAAACTTGGAGTAGCACTCGATCCCCAACTTGGAACTCGAGTGGTTTCCTGCGCTTATTAGCGTATGCTTTCTGACGGTCGCGAGCTGCCGCCATGCGTTGTCGTATCAGAGCAATCCTTTCTGTTGTGTCTACCACAAGTTCTGGGCCAGTGATCTGACTATCCCCCCACCTCTGCCCAACAAAGAGGTGATCGGCATTTATGCCCGTACAGTGCCTCAAATGGAGCGGCCTGAATGCTGGTGTGGTAACTATTGTTATACGAAAACTCCACCAAAGGGAGGTGTTTTTCCCCGCCATTTCCGAAATCGATAAGACATGCACGAAGCATGTCTTCAAGGGTCTGGATGGTGCGTTCAGACTGCCCATCCGTTTGCGGGTGATAAGCTGTGCTCATATCTAAACGTGAGCCAAAGGACTTGTGCATTGCTTGCCACAGTTCAGAAGTAAAACGTGCATCACGATCAGAGATAATAGAGGTGGGCACCCCGTGCCTCGAAACCACTTCCTTCAAGTAAACGTATGCTAAAGTAGAGAACTTGTCAGTTTCTTTGATAGCCAAGAAGTGTGCAGACTTTGTGAGTCGATCCACGATCACCCAAATAGTATTATTTCCGCTTTGAGATCTAGGCAGGCCAGTAACGAAATCCATGGAAATTTGCTCCCATTTCCATTGTGGTATCTCTGGTTGTTGAAGTAGGCCTGAAGGTTTCTGATACTCGACTTTGAATCTCGCACAAGTCAAACATTTACCAACGTAGGTTGCTTTGTGAGCTTTCATGCTAGGCCACCAATACGTAGTTCTGAGATCGTGGTACATCTTATCCGAACCAGGATGTACCGAGTAACGGGACTTATGCGCTTCATCCATCATAAGTTCTCGTAAGTTACCATAGAGTGGGACCCAAATGCGTCCTGTTACGTAGTAGGCACCGTCTGCCATTTGTTCTAACCGCTATCTTGAGCCGCGTAGGGCTTCAGCCCTGACATTTTCCGGTTTCAATGCTTCTACCTGAGCATCTCGTATCTAAGCAGGAAGACTAGATTGAGTAGTGAGTTGTAATGCCCGCACACGCTTAGGTGTAGTATCCTTTCGACCGAGGGCGTCGGCCACAACATTGACTTTGCCTGGATGGTACTTGATCGCGCATTCGAAATTGTTCAAAAGTTCAACCCATCGACGCTGTCGCATGTTTAACTCCTTTTGCTTGAAGATATGCTCGAGACTCCTGTGATCGGTGTAAATGGTGCACCTGGTACCGTACAGGTAATGTCTCCATATCTTGAGTGCGAAAACAACAGCTCCCAGCTCCAAATCATGCGTAGTTTAGTTCCTTTCGTGAATCTTAAGTTGACGTGACGCATAAGCAATAACCTTGTCACGTTGCATCAGCACACATCCAAGTCCCTGAATGGATGCGTCGCAATAAACCACAAAATCGTCTGTGCCCTCTGGCAATGAAAGAATAGATGCGCTTCAAAGTCTACTCTTCAAATGTTGGAACGCTGATTCTTGAGCATCACCCCAACGATAGGTGACACCCTTTTGTGTTAGTAGTGTAAGTGGCTGCGCAATCTTCATGAAGTCTTTGATGAACCTTCTGTAATAGCCCGCCAAACCCAAGAATTGGCGGATTTCTGTTGGTGTACGTGGTGCAGGCCAGTTCTTGATCGAGTCGACTTTTGATGGATCAACGTGAATCCCTTTTCTGTTTACCACGTGGGCTAAGAAATGGACTTCCCGAAGCTAGAAGTCGCATTTGGAAAAAAAACTTAACATAAAGTTGCTTCGTTCGAAGGAGTTCCAAAATAAGTCGCATATGCTGCTCGTGTTCCTCCTGACTCTTGAAGTAGATCAGAATGTCGTCGATGAGAGCAAGTGGCACATTCATTTGGTTTGTCTAGGTTCGAACGTCGAGTCTGAGAATCCATATCGATCGTATCAAGTTCAAAGATCTGTACTTGTGGTATCATCACATGTATAGCCCAAGGCTCATCGAGTAATATTCGTAGAGTGTAACTTGTCCAAGCAAGTGTCCGCAGGGATTGTTGTTAGGATCACTGCATCCCAAAAGTGTATCATGCATTGGTGTGGCAACATAAGAAAGAGTAGTCTCATTCGGTGGATAAGCGTTTAAGAATCCACAGCAAGGGTTTACTTGGTATTGAATGTACAGCTGGCTGCACGCCAGTTGGGTATAGTTAAGATAGAGTATGTCGTTAGCTACATATTGTTGTCACGGAGTTAAATTAATCAGAACAAGAACTTAACATAGCAGCATGGTTATCGTACAATTGTGTAGCGTTAGGTTTCACTGTGACTTCCCCTAGGAGCCGTTGGATTCGCCCCCAGGTGAAGGAGGGACAATTTACCTAAATCCATGAACTTAGGTGGGTGTGTTTCATCAAGTAAGTAACCAAGTCCGGGGGTTCCTTAAGTCGTGCAATTGAGTCCAAAGTACGTCTGCGTATTCATGAGGTTCCAGGGAAAGACGTGTGACCGCATTCGAGAAAATATAATCGTATCACCACTATTCTCAAGGTTTCATGGAGTGATCACCAGTGATCAGGAGTCTAGCCTTCTAAATTCTCCAAGCTAGAGAGTGGTTCGTTTCAGTGACTCGTCATGGAGGAGCGTGAACGTAACGTTGTTGTGGTACGGGTGTGATGGTTTGCTCTAAGCCAATGGTAGGGAGCGGACATACTAGCCATCGATAATCATGAGTCGGTGCAAGGGTTAGTGTAGAGATTTTGTATACGCAAGAAAACTATCATAAATGGAGTACGTCTCTTGTAGTGTAAGGTGGGCCATGCAATGTATAATTTATCGTGCTTGCTGGTAGGTTGACTGATCCATAACTCTGTCACTAAATGTCATGAAGACTGTTTCACCAATAATGGCATCCATTCGCTAAGTTAGGTATACGATAGAGTTAGTCAAATAAAATGAACCATCTAACAGGGTAGTAAGATAGTCTCGCGTTTGGGAAGGGTCGTGGTATGGTTGTTGGCGTTTCATTTGAATTGGTTGCCATCCGAAATAACAGAGAGTTACTGAGGTTCATGCGAAGGATCGAGTGTAAACAAGGTCCATCGATAATCGAAAATTTCAACCAGTTAACCTGCTGTCTAGAAGCAATTTCCAGTAGTGGTACATGGCAGCACGGCATAAAAAGGGAAGTTCGTTGCATCACGGTCACAAGGGCGTATCACTTGTCCAAAACAGAATTTGGTTGGTAGGATTGCTAGTTTGCAAAACGACGTACGACTGTAATTGTGGCTGCTTCGTTTCTGGTATAGACGACCAGTGGAGATGATAAGGTTCGTCAACAGAATGCGTGGGTGTAGTTCTCCTACCCAAGTTCATTTGAGCTGGTTCTGTCTATGTGGTTGTTGGCGTACAAGCCGGATGTACGGAGGGTCAAGTGGTGACGTCATGTCGAGATAAGCGTACAAATAGATAGAATGCATAAACAGTCATAGCTGGGTGACGAGCAATTAGAAAGGGGTTTGACCACCTCTTGTCAAATAGTTAAGCGTTTGTGTGCCACATGGGGCGCAGTAGGGATAACAGGCAACATGCTACTGTTCTAATAATTATACCACAGACAACACATCATGCAAAAGTTCCCTAGCAGGTAGGCAATATCAACTTAAATCACATTACCTAAAGTATTGAGTCCTGCACGTGGAGCGAAGCGTCGTTGTGGATCGTTGAGCACTGTACAGGTTATAGTCTGGTTTTAACAAAAACTTTTTCTCTTATTAAAACCAAGTTCACTATAACCAATGGCTCTGATACCAATCTGTCACACCCCCAAAATCCACCTGCGGAGTATCACCTCTTGGAGGCGTGACTGACCAGGATCCAGCCACCAATCATATTGAACAAGCATGTAAGTAATTATAAAATCCAACCAATACAATTGGTGTCCAAACAAAACATAATTTAAGTTGCAAGCGGAAGCATAATGTCAAAACCAAAGCATAAGTTAATAATGTTTAAGTTCATCATGGACACTCAATGTCCATGCTCCACAACGACTCTTCCCCCTACAAGCTCCTGCTAAACCTATTGACCTGCAAAACATGTAGTAACGAGTCAACAACTAAGTTGAGCGAGTTCACAGTTGGGTGTTTGTTTTAAGTTGTTCCAAAAACAGTTTCCTTTAGCTGGCATCCTGCCGTGGGGGTTTCCCCATAGTTGAAAACGTGTTTAGTTTATTCCCGTTTATTCTGGCAAACCTGCCGTGGGGGCTACCCCATGTTTAATTGTCTGGCTCTTCAGCCGTGGGGGCTACCCCATGTATATACTACTAGACTCGTTACCATATCGACTGCTGACTGTAGTCATGTTTATGTGCCCTGAACTGTCAATGTCTATCATCATTGACGTGCCCAAATCCATTAGTTCACGCCCGTCCTCTGCGGCACAGTGTGAGGCTTGTCAAACCTAAATAGCGCTATCTAACTAATGACCCGCTCGCCTTTGGCCCGGCGATTAAGTCGATATAAAAAGGAGGGACTTCGTGATAGAGTTTTGGTCTAGTAAAAGTTAACTGTCCATGAGGACGAGGAATTATATTCCTGAACCAGTACTGTCCTACCCAAGAAAGGACGAGGAATCCATGTTCCTTAACCCCATTCCCAACCCCTGGGAATCCCATGCTTTGTAGAATGTGTGAACTCACCTTGGTTTGCTCGGTTTGATAAGTTTCTTGTTCACAATTAATCAGTCACTCGTAGCCTAGTATGATTACCATAATCAGTTAGTTTTACGTACACCCCATTTCACATAGCACACATTGTCAACTACATACATCGTCACATAACTCGTCATCACATACACACGACACCTAATCAGACCATAATCGACAACACCTCACGAATCAGCTGTTCAAATAAACACTTAACAGTCCATTATTATTCATCATAAAATTATGCGGTCCATTGACATATTTCAACCCAATGTAGTGTGCGGCCGGGCATCAAGTGTGCGACATGCATTGTTTATATGTACCTCGTGCCTTAAGTGAACATACATATCTATATATTCATAGATTATTAAAATCACACCACAACAATATGCAATTGACAAGTATGTATTTCTCAACACGTGCTGCATGTATATGGCACCTACATCTTATCATGGACAATTAAATCAATTAACATAATTCTTTCAATGATCCTTTGTCACCATGTATACCTAACCCATGAACTAAGTTTGCTACCAAGTACATAACCACTCTGTGTTTATTATTTGATATCAACCACTATTGACATCACATAATATATATCACATTCATTCATCAAATATATGTACCCCTAACAATACCCCACATAAAAGAAACAATATTGAATCACCAGAATCATGTTTATTTTCATTACATATAATAGTGGCCGACAACTGTTAAATAATTCAAAAGACAATTCACTACAAAAAAAAAAAGCCATTTAGTGGCACACATTTTTAATGGCATTTAGTTTTTTGCCACTAATTTAGGTTTTTAATGGCACTTTGTGTATGTCATAGTTGTCATAGTTGCTTAGCACACATTTTAGTGGCATTTAGTTTTTGTGTCACTAATTTAGGTTTTTAATGGCACTTTGTGTATGCCATATTTGCTTAACACACATTTTTAGTGGCATTTAGTTTTTATGCTACCAATTTTGTTTTTAGTGGCGTTTTACATGTGTCATATTAGCTTAAGGGTGTAAACGAGCCAAGCTACTCGCAAACTATTTGAGACCGGTTAAAAAAACTCGTAATGAGCCCGGGCCTAAAAATAAGCTTGTTTGTAAATGATCCCGAGCTCGAGCCGGCTCACGAGCTTATTATATATAAGTTTTTTAATTAATATATTATATATTATATATATGCTTATTATATGTATGTTTTTTAATTAATATATTATATATATAATTATTAATATAAATTAATTAATAAATAATAAACGAGATAAGCCCAAGCCGTTCTCATGCTTGAAAACTACTTAATAGTTGAGCTCGAGTTTTAAAAATAAAACTCGAAACGAGCTAAGCTATAGCTTTCATAAATTAAATGAGTGGAGCTCAAACCTAATCGATCTCTGACTCGGCTCCTCTTGTTTGCACCCCTATATTAGCTTGACCCACTCTTTTAATGACGTATAACGTATATGCCACTAAATTAGAATTTAATAACTTCAAATTTTCGACTTCTCATAAAAGTAAAATTTTTAAGAAAAACATTAATTTCCTTCCCACTTTTGGTTTCCCTCCTATCCTAAATTTCAAGCCTACTCGTTTTCCCTCTTCTCATAAAAGTCTAATTAACTTTCATTGCTTTTCCCATTCACTCGTCTTTCATTGTTTCTCGTTTTTTCTCCGGAACCCTAGCTTCCAGGTAATCTCATTAGCGTTCAATTCTATTTACTGATCAATCGATTATTAATCCTATTAGGCATTAGCGAATTCAAATTGATGGAAACCCTAACTTGCAGGTCTAACCTCTGTCTCTTCTTGGTTTTTGCAGGTCGTTTTAGCGGAACTTGGTAGGTTGACTCCTCTTTCGTGAGTCATCTTCTTTGTTATCAGGTATATTGCCCACACTTACATACATCATAAATTTGGTTCGCGATATTGTGGTTACTATAGAATTTAATTTTGTTCATATGAAGCATAGACCACTAGTTGGAAATATACATCAGAACCGGATGGTATTCTTTATAGTTTTTTTTTCGGTTATTGTTAATTTGTTATGTGGGTTTCCTTGTGGCACTTCCTTGAATTTTTGGCTTCATATTAGACTATTGAACTAGAGGTTTACACTCATTGTCCTGGCCAAGTACCCTTCAATCATCAGAGGTCACACAAGCGAGGTTTCATCACTTTTTTTTAGTTATTATACATTCTCATACAACTTTTTTCTGTTTTATGACCATGTTTTCTTTTATTATAAAATGTTCATGAAGGGGTATGGTGGTGACTTGAGCAAAGCTTATTTAAAGCTAACATTCTTGCTGGTGAGGCTGTGAGTACCATTAGAACTATTACAACATTTTTTGTTCTGAAAATAAAGTGCTTGATCTCCATTTCGGGTAGTATAGCCACCTTGTAAAAGCACTATGTTTTTGCAGTTCTGGTGTGCCGATCGTTCCCTAAAACAAATATCTTTGTGTAAATGATCATCAAAATCAGAGCACTTACGGGTTTGTAAGTCATTCTCTTTAACCCCTCTAACTTAAAAGTAAAACACCCACACATGGTTATAAACATGCTATTTTTAATATATTTGTTTTAGTTGATTGTATTGAACTTGATCTTTGTTTTCCAACTATTTCTTTTAAAATTGTTTTAAGTAATTGACTTTTTTATAATATTAGTTCTTTTTTGAACATCTAAAAGACTAAAGCATTCACATCCCATCCATCATCCCTTCCCCATCTTTAAAATTAAAAAACAAAATCTTGTAAAAACTCACTGCATCTCATTCAACTCACTTTTTTTTTGTTTATTTTAATCTGTCATAGTGTTAACAGTCGATAAAAAAACGAGATGCATATCTGATTGAATAAATTGTTTGACCTATGATGGTCAAGTTCACCATCAAAGAACGAGATGAATTGTATACATTTAATTAAATAATCAATGATAATTATTTTATTAAGCAGCTTTAACTAGTGTTTATGAGCCTTAATCTGCAACTGTATATATCAAGATCTGCACTAAGAGAGGTTCCTTCTTGTTTGTCCATAGTGTGAATCATACCAATATATAACAAGTAGCACTGTCAAGGCTTTCTAATGCAAAACTGTATATCGTCTTTACGTGCACATTTAAAACAATAATATGTGTCCTACTAATGAAACTACTAAAACTTAGCTGTGATTATATAGGCTAGCATTTATGTTGACCTTTCTTTTGTTGTTAGGGAGTTTGCTCATGAACCAAGGATAGTAGGTCAAGCACGATCTATCTTTGTTATCAGAACTAGCATTTGTCTAGAAGTTCTTTTTCCCAACATTTCATGGATTATAGCAATATAGTTGGTGAGTAATGCTTTTACAGATTAATAATTTGATACCCTAATAGAATATTACTATGATCATTAATCTTAACATAAGGAAAAAAAGAAATATGTTACTTGAGTGATGTAACTTGTGCCTAGTCAAGAAGTCAAGATACCTTAAAAGTTTTTTGTTTACAAATTAAAATAATCCAGATTAAGCAGCCCCAAGCACTTTGATACCTAATAGTTTGGGGATAATGTCATCAAATAATGGTACTGACATCTATAAGAAGAACACTTAGGCCGGTGGGTGTGGGGGCGCCACCCTCGCCACCTTACACACTATAGCGCCCCCCGGCGCTATACACCCACACCCACCATTTTAAGAAGGGGGCAGAGCCGTTCCTACGTTTTCGGAGGCCCTAATCGAACTACGAAGTGGTGACCCTTTTACAAAATTATCATTTTCAACATATTTAGTAACAAAACCCTCCTCCTTTATCCGGGCTTGGGACTGGCAATTATAAACTAAAAGTTTATAATTGGCGTAGTTAAAAAAAAAATTGAAAGTCATATGTTTTCTATAATTATAGTATATGTTTAAATAAAATCTACTATTCCAGCTTTAACCGAGGCAAATTGTTTGATGAAATTATCGTAATCAAGTTCATCTAGAAAATCTTTTTCGATTGACATAATAGCTAAACCGTTTAATCTTTCTTGTGACATTGTAGATCTTAAGTAATTTTTTATTAGTTTTAATTTGGAAAAACTACGTTTTGCGGTAGCAACGGTTACAGGAATGGTTAACACAATTCTATAGGCGATATATGCATTTGGAAAATAATTAAAGTTTTTAATATAAGTTAATATAGTAGTAAGTGTGTCAGATTCAACATGTATAATTTCTCTTAGCATTTTTAGTTCTTCAAGTAAATCTAAACCATCAATATCAATATGATTATCATAGTTCCAATTTTTGTAGATAAATGCACTTCTCTTTTAATTTTTTTTTGATTTAAAGATTTTAACTTTTTTATACTAAACAAAAAACCAAAAATTTGTTCGATCTCTTTAAACTGAGCAAATCTACTTTCGAGTGAAACACTAGCTTGATCTACTATGTATAAAAAGTAATCCCTTCTACAATCAATAGGAGTTTTCAAAGTCTCATTATCAACATTTTCATCAAATCTTCTATTTCTACGAATAACACGTTTTTCACGAAAACTAGGTTCAATGCCCATCTTTAAAGCAAGTTCTTTAGCCGCAATCATAGCATTTTCAAATCTTTCATCCCTTCAAGGGGCGCCATTGATGGGGCTCCATCATGGTAATGAGCTCAAAGGGCTTTATCAGGCAGGGCCCATTTCATTTCACCCAATGATTTTTTTTTTAATTTTTTTAATAGGAGGCTCCATCGACACCATGCAAGTTAAAGGGGGGCGTGATAAAGCCCCATGGCTGAGGTGGATCCTAGGTGGCGCTTACGTGGCTTGATAAAGCCCCTAGGGGCCTCCAACCACACCCTCCAGCCTTATGATAAATCTATACTAGCTACTCTATTATCACTAGTCTTTATCATTAGATTAGTTATTATTCTAATAATCTAATGAGTTGCTTGAATACTTTATTATGTAATAATTAAACTCACATTTACTTCCCATAAATTAACCATTTGAAATGCCTTTATTGACATAGCAAATGCCTTTATCAAATTAGTTAGTCTCTGCCTTTATCAGCTTAGAATTTTCTTAATCTTTCTTGCAGCTGCTTAATGATCTTTACTTTCTGTGATGGTGTTCAAAGAAAAAAAAATGTATTAGGGATGTTCATAATGGTATAAAAGGCCGATGCAGAATTATATATAAAATACTTCAATAACAATTTAAATAAGATAGTGGAGATCAATTTTATTATTGTTGAAACTCATCACAACCTCACATGTAATTCATCCTTCATTCTTGGTTTAATTGAACTTAAAGCCATTTTTCAAGTGACATTATAATTCTAGTTACTAACACTAGCTAAGAATAAACGTTTATTACATGAAAAAATATATTTTGTTGTAGGCCTCATAAGACAAGGTATTTGGGAGAGGCCACAAATTCATAGGATGATACTTTTGGTGAGCTGATTCAGAACGGGCTTTCTCAAGATGTGGTTTATGATAGTATGCAATCAGGTATGGTTTTAAAATTTTTACTTTTTTTTTGTTAGATGATTTTGATTTTATTAATGGTTAGTAGTTGTTTATCCTTTGGTGTTCAAGGTTTGTTTCTTCTGAGTCTTTAGAAGTTGGCACTGAATATTTTCACTGGATTTATGTGTTTACTTCAGTATGCCCTCTCTTATGTACTTTTATTGTTATGATTAGCATATTAAGTTATTAACAATACTTTGGTCGCAGGGCGGTCAATTATTGAAGCAGGTTGTTTGTTTTGGAACATCTGCTTTGTTATATCTAGCAGCTTGTGTTGCAGGTTAGATATATGTTTTTTTCGTACTTGGATATTTGGATTATTTTATAATGTTAGTCAAACCTTGATAGGTAGGTATGCTCATACTGCTTTCTCTATTACAGTTCCTTAATGTTTCCATTGTTTTATATTAATGGCGGCATCTTTACTTTGAATTATGCTAGTAGACATGATGTTATTTTACTAACTTTGTCATATGTTAAGAGTATTCATTGTGAAGCATACATAGGTCAGTCTAGAGTAGAATTCGCTGCTACAGCTTGATGTTCGTATGTTATTCTAAAGTAGACTCTACAATCTCACCCGGTGATCCAGATGATTTCACAAACAGTCATTTGACTACTCAAAAGTTATAGACCGGAGAAAAAAGGATACGTTAATGATGCCAGTTGCAAAAAGTAATGGCGCTTCTTCGGTAGATTCACAAGCTATTGATCAGATAAAGAATGTAAACATTTGTAATTTGTAATATGTTTCTTATTACGTAATGTTTTGCTAACATTTGGGATATGTTTCGGATTGAACTTATTGCTGAAGTTATAATATTATATTTTCTACATTTACAATTTTGTTGAACTTTTGTTTCATCTTTTATATTGTAAATAATGTGATTTTTGTGGCAAAATTATTTGCTTTGGTGGCAAAAAAAGTGCCACTAAAACTAGTATCAATATGTAACTAAAATAACTTTTTAAAAGCATAAAAATTGTGCCACAAAAGCCTTTTTGTATATTGTGGCAAAAGAAAAGTGTCACTAAAAGCCTCAAAAACTTTGTGCGGCAGATTTAAAAAGTGCCACTAAAAGGTTTTAGCGTCAGCACTTCTTGTGGCACTTTTTATGTGTGCCGCTCATTCTTATAGGGGGGTTTTAATGGCACTTTTTTGTTTTTCTATGGCTCTTTTTGTATGTCACTAAATGGTATTTTTTTTGTAGTGATTATTGGATCGATTCATTAGTGGGCTGACACATTTATTGGGCCGCTACTAGGTATTGATTAATGATCCTAAGTAAGTCACGTGATGGTCTGCCAAAACATTGAACTTCACACTCAAATACACAAGGAATATAAAATCGGTGGCCGACAAGGATCAATATGTATAGTAGATTGATAAGACATAATCATTTAACAATACCCCATCATATATATGAATGTTAATCATCAGGCTTAACAGCTCGTATTTAAACATAAGGTCAATTAAATCGGATCAATCATGTTATTTTACATAACCATCTGTTACATCAAACCTTTATCATCAACATCAGAGATCGAACATTCAAACTCATAAGCCCTAACCTCCTTTCTAACCTTTTATATCAGATTCATAACCATTAAACACAACATCAAGTTTACATCTACCTTCAAAAGATCCATGCATATATATTATTATGAACCAGTCAACCCTATATCAATTAATAATAATCATCACCATTACGGCTTACACATACCAGAGACTAGCATCATACAAGAAGCCAACGCCATTTAATCATCTAACGACGCAACAGAATCATGATCGACTAGACTTGAAATTCTAATAAACAACAAAGGTTGAAAACAACTAAAACATACTAACCGAATATTAGTTGTTGCCAGACACGAGACCAATTTCAAGAAGAGTATAACTTCGAACGGATGAGGACTGCCGTCGACTTCAGGAATGCTTTAGGGTTTGTAATATTGTGAAGAGTTGTGTAATATAACTCATATGTTACGCACACATATACAAAGAAAAGGTTGGGCCGAGTCATGTTTTGAAAACAATAGATTGGGCCAAGTCTATATAACATGGTAGTGGCCCAAATGACACAAGACATAAACTGATCCATTACACACTCAATTGCACCGAATAACATTTACGTTTAACAAGTTTATCAAAGTCACGAGCGTTAAACAAATTCACTAATAACACTTATACACACCATATATAACATATGAAACAAACAAGTCGTGTAAACAAACACTTAAACAATTAACGTGCAATTAATGCGAAGATAGAAATCTTGGAAACTCGAGTTGTCACATTATCCCCAACTTGAAGGAAATTTCGTCCCGAAATTTAGCACGCGGTTACTGAGGAAGCTAGTTGTGTTGTGTTGTTTACTGGTTTTCCTGGGGTGTCATAGAAGTGGGAGCACATTACTATGGATCTGTTAACTAAACTACCAAGAACATCACGGGGATTTGATGCTATATGGGTAGTAGTTGACAGATTGACCAAGAGTGCTCATTTTATTCCAATACGGGAAACATACACTTCTGTGAAGATGTCGGAAGTATACACGAATGAAATTATCTCTCGCCATGGAGTACCGGTGTCTATCGTATCAGATAGAGATACGTGCTTTACTTCAACCTTTTTAGGCGATTTTCAAGAGGAGATGGGTACTAAGCTGTTCATTAGTACCGCATATCATCCTTAGACTGATGGGCAGAGTGAAAGAACTATTCAGACACTCGAAGATATGCTACGAGCATGTATTATCGATTTTGGTGGTAGCTGGGACATCTATCTACCACTAGTTGAATTTTCATGTAACAACAGTTATCATTCCAGTATCAGAATGGCACCGTATGAAATGCTTTACGGCAGAAAGTGTCGAACCCCGGTATACTGGGGTGATGTGGATCCACGAGAATTAGCTCACAAAGATATAGTCAATATCACTAATGAAAAGATTGAAGTGACACGGGCACATTTAGAAGTTGCTCAAGATCGGCAAAAGTCCTACGCGGATAAAATACGAAGACCAATCGAGTTCCAAGTTGGTGATATGGTTATGCTTAAAGTATCTCCGTGGAAAGAGGTTATCTGATTCCGAAAACGGGGAAAATTAAGTCCAAGTTTTATTGGGCCATTCAAAATCATAGAGCGTGTGGGTAAGGTAGCGTACCATCTTGAACTGCCAGAAGAAGAATTAAGCAGTATACATAGCACTTTCCATGTTTCGCATTTGCGAAAATGTTGAGCTGATGAAACAACCTACATAAGCTATGACGACATAGAAGTTGACGATAAACTGAATTATGTCGTAAATCCGATTGCAATTCTTGATCAAAAGGTTAAAAACTTAAGAAAACAAGAAATCAACCAAGTTAAAGTCAAGTGGGAACATCGGAAAGGATCGGACACCACTTGGGAGTCCGAAGAGGAGATGAGACGCATATATCCTTTCCTATTCGGTATGTATTATAATTTCGAGGACGAAATCCTCTTTAAGGGGGATAGACTTGTAACACCCCTAAATTTCTAAACTATATACATTTGTGAATATGAATAAGGGATAATATTAATTATAAATGGTAATAAAAACTAGGAATAATTAACCTAGTTAGAAATCTGGTCATAAAAGAAAAGAAATCAAGGGAATTGTAACTCTTTTATAAAACTTGGAAACTAGAGGGGTCAAAGGTGCAAATTATGAAAGATGTTTTATTAAAATCAAGGGATAAACATCAGAACACACACTTTGTGTGTGTGTCCTGATCGATTAAACCCCAAGGACGAACTCAGTTCTTTCAAAACCCTAAATCCTGCAAATTCACTCAAAAATAAAAGAAATAAAACCAAATTGAAGGTGATTCAAGGCTGAAATTGTGATCCTCATACTTAGTAGGTCACAAGGTATATTAAATCTTTAGATATGATGATGTTGTGATGATTTTGAATTCTCATAACAGAAATTAGTGATGAATTGATGGATGTATTGGGTAAATTAGGATGAACACAAGTCTAGGAACAAGTCTTAGACAATAAATTGATTCTTTCATGTCATAATTCATGAGTTTTACTATTTATCATATATGGATTATACGGGTTTTTGATAACTACTTGATTCATTATGATAACTAATTTTATTTGCATGATATGATGCAAGATCAAGTGTTGATTATGGTGTTATAGTCATATTAGTATGCAATGTTTGATATGGTTAATTAGATAATCATGAACAAGATAATGGTGTTATAATAATTATGCCCTTAAGATGTTCGATGAAATGTCTAAATGAATTGGATTACTTGAAAAATATGAAATAATCGCTAAATTGATTAGCTAAAAGTATGATATGTTGAATATTGAAACATGAGTTCTAAGTGATATATTCGAATCCAATTTTATTGGCGATTTGGGTGGATCATCAAGTGGACAAGGCGGATCGGGTAACCGCTTAAAAGGAAAGCTTTGAAAAGGTACGTGGCTATACGCTTCGTAAAGTATTGTTATTAATTATGCTACTTATTTGAAGAATAATGATCTAGTCATAATGTTGGTTAATACTAAGCGAAGGAATTTGTATGTAATAATCAGATGAGAAAAATTTAGAAATTTGATAGTAAATGAATGATGAAAGTGGTGGGTTCCACTTAAAAGTTTAAACGGGTCAAATTGACTCGGACACTACATGTTTGATTCCAAAAGGGCGATGGAGTTCGCTAGTGAAATCAAACGGGTCAAAATCACCAAAGTATTGAACTTTGGTAAGTTAAAGTGATACATGTTGCTAATTGAGTTAAGCAAGACAATTAGGACATATGTACCTTGTTATTGGCACTTGAGTTTTTAGTATAAAATTTTTTAACAGGTCAATATAACTTGTATAAATTTATGATTTTGAATTGTATAAAGTTAAGAAAATTATGAATCATGATATGGGATTTTGATTCCATGTTATAGGTGGTCTGATTACGGTCACGTAGAAGAAACGTGACCCAAATCGGACTCAAAATGAACAAGTTATGATAGTTTTCGTAAAATGGCTCCTAGCTAGGAAAATGCAGGTTTTCATAACGAACTCGCTGGAAAAAGTGCTCCGTCGCGACACGCGACAGAAACATCACTATCTGTCGTGACACGCGACAGCGCTCGCTGCCCGCGACAGCTGAAACCGTCTCTGTCGCGCCCCACGACAGCAGCACAGGTTTGATCTTCCGAACATGTTAGTACTACATTATAACATCATAAAACTGATGGTTTGAAGTATTTTGATCACAGGTAGCTATAGGGATTTTCGGATGAAGATCAAGCTTTGTTATAGAACTGAACGTGCGCATAAAGATGCTTCCGCAAATGAAACTAGTTCTTTTGGTCACCAAATGTTTTGATGTTGTTTTTATATACTTTAGTACATATGGTTAGTATGTTTTAGAAAAGTTAAGCATGTTAGTTTGAACAGCAAGTTTTGGAAATGTTAAGGAATGTCTTTATAAAGTTTTGAAACTTATATAAATGTCGTTAATTCGATATTTTATTTCTAAAAAAAGACTTACAAATGCATGATGTATTTCATAAATCATAACGTAAGCATGAAGGGTCTTACATCTTAGTACAACCTTTCATCCTCAAACGGATGGACAGACTGAACGCGCAATTCAAACCCTAGAGGATATGTTCCATTCTTATGTCATCGACTTTGGTGGTAATTGGATGTACATTTACCATTGATCGAGTTCTCGTATAACAACAGCTACCATTCCAGTATTCAGATGGCTCCTTTCGAAGCTTTACGTCACAAGTGCTGATCTCCCCTCAGTTGGCATGATATTGGTGACAAGCAATTTGCTGGCCCTGAGATCATTCAAGAGAAGACGGATAAGATTCTTCAAATCCGCGATAACTTGATCAAGGCTAGGAGCAGACAAAACAGCTATGCTGACAAAAGGCGTAAGCCTCTAGAATTCAATGTTGGTGATCACGTTATACTCAAAGTATCTCCCTGGAAAGGAGTGATATGTTTTGGTAAAAAGGGAAAGCTTGCCCCTCGCTATGTGGGTCCTTTCAAGATACTCGAAAGGATTGGCAAGGTGGCTTACCGACTCGACTTGCCTCCAGAGCTTAGCAGTGTACATCCTATATTTCATGTCTCTAATCTCAGGAAATGCTTAGCAGATGAGGAACTTCAGGTTCCCATCGAAGACTTGCAAATAAATGAGACCCTTCATTTTGTGGAGAAACTGGTCGAAATCATGGACCGAGGCACCAAGTGGCTAAGGCGCAACAAAATTTTCATAGTCAAGGTTCAATGGGAAGGAAAGCGTGGCGCCGAGTTCACTTGGGAACTCGAGAGTGAAATGAAAACCAAGTATCCACAACTCTTTGTTCAGTCTCCCTCTTAGATTTCGGGGACGAAATCTCCTAAAGGAGGGGAGACTGTAACGCCCAGCGTTTCGATACTTTTATTATCTCTGCAAGTCTCGTCATACTTCCTATCTTGTGATGAAACTATTTGAATCTTGAATGTGCAAAACTATGTGATACTTTTACTCTATGTGATGATTCTTAATATATGTGAGAACGATATGTCTAAACAGATTCTTGACTTATGTGATGCTTTAATATGTAAACGATATGATTCTTGACTCTTGTGATGCTTTATATACTAACGATACACATATCCTTGAAATTTAACACATATTATGCTTGATACTTACTGAACAAGAGATTAGCGTAAACGCAAACTTGAAACACGAAAACTTCTTGCGACACTTACTACATACAATGGTTACTCACAATAATACGCAACGCAAAACTTAGCCCCACTCACAAAACGAACCTAAGTCTGAAAACTAGTAAACGAGAATGGACTGTCCGAATGGACATCCGATCGGATGACCATCCATTCAGATGACCATCCGGCCGGATGGCCATTCGACCGGAAAACCATCCGATCGACTGCCACACATTTGCACCGACTTAACCCCATTCGATCACACCTATTCGACTGGAGCTGTCACTATCATCTATAAATAGGACACTTGACCCTTCATTTTCACTCTTCCCTCTGCCATCCGACCACTTGCACTCAAGTCACTCTCAGTCACTTTAATCATGATTCAAGGCCGTTACGTAAGTATTTCTCCTCAAACCTTGTACAACCTTCATCATTTATCACTTCTACACCTTCTTCTTCATCAAATCATACAAACACACTCTGGTTTTTTCTCGAAAACCAACCGATTTGGGCCTCTTGATGGTGGTTTCCACTCGGTTGCTTATTCAAATTGTTGTGGAGCACCATTTCACCAAGATTAGTTCCAGATCTAGCGGATTTTCACAACTTTTGAACAAGATCTAGAGGATTATCACACTTATTTTACAAGATCTAACGGAATTTCACATGTTTCCGGCTCGGATCTGATAAACTTCATGTTTTACAACTGATTTCGAACTTTTCTTCAGTTTTTATACAAAACCTTGGTAAAATCGGACTTAAACAGACCCTCGACTCGTTTCTTAGTCGAGAGTCGGCTTGAAAACCGATTTCCACAGGAAAAACGGCCAATTTATGGGTCCAAACATGAAATTCCTTCAAGAACTGCTCGTCTGACAGACGAGGTGGTACCCATCCGATCGGACGAGCTGGGTTTGGTATGTTTCTATTGTTTGACACGTCGTCACGTCGTCTCCATTAACTCAAAGCCTAGAAAATTTTACAACACTTCACCCACTGATCATCTGTTCGAATGGTCATCCGATAGGATGACCATCCGTCCAGATGATCTGGGTATGATAACACTTGTTGTTTGTTTTTACAGGGCACTATGATCAAAACACCAAAAACTTTAATAGTTTAAAGACACCTACGTACTGTTCGAATGGCCATCCGTTCGAATGGCCGTCCGTCCAGATGACCATCTGCTCAGCTCGTCTGTTAGACACTATTGACTTGAGTTTGCACTATTCGACACTATCTTCCCAACCGGGTCAGCACTTAAAGGAATTATGCTGTGTTCCCCGCACGCAGGCTGATCCAGCGCTCCCTTCGATCCAATTAGGCAGTGTTTGGTTCTAAACACCCACTGTGAGTATACTCGATCCCTTTTTATTTTAAACACTTTTGGGATGCAAGATGTATTCTATATGAAAACACATGACACTTGAAACTTGTTTGAAACTTACTCTATCCGCTATGAAACATGAAAACATGATACTTGTGATACTTGAGACTTTTATGCTATGTGAATGTTTGATTCTTATGTGTAACTCGCCTTAACCATTATAATGCTATAGGGGTAACGCACTGCTCTTTGAGTCTTGGGGAGTATTGTTAAGTTTTGATTCTTTTACCTCCTCTTCGTTACGACGAAGTAGGAAAGGCACGTTAACGCGTTGGAGACTTGGGTTATCATATGAACCACGTTAACTAGCATGCTGAAACTTGTGATTTATTGTTCATGTTGGATATGAGTTTTAAACGTTTAAACTATTACGTTATGTATTATAACTTGTATACTGGCCAACATTTTGTTGATTTTATCTTAATACATGTTGCAGGTTGATAGGCAAAGGAAACAAGAAATCAAGCTAGGATGACCTTAGAAACTCATCATTAGAAAGACAATATTTTGAAACTTGTTGAACGTTGATGAAACTTTGATACTATTTTAATCATGTTTGGGTTGTATGAAAATTTAAGTTTGTTTATGAAATTTTGATTAATCTATATCGAAACAAGTAGTGTTATGGATTCTCTCGAGCAATTTGATTCACTTAGTGCCGCGCCCCGATGTTTTTGCCATCGGTTGGGGTGTGACAGAGGGTGTCAAAGCACCCAACGCTAAGGTCATTCCTCTTAAAGATATCCCAACGGAGGTTAAGAAATCATTCCAGAAAGGACTATTTTCGTTTGAAAGCTTTTGATATAAACAAAACAAGTATCATTGAGCCTGCACCTAAGTGCACAATTTGTGGAATCAAGAGTGTGTACCTTAAAACTTTTAAGGTTAAAAGAAAAGAGTACACTTTTAAAACACTTGAGAGTCCATCAAAACCTTCCATCAAGAACAAACAGACTTTTGTGCCTGTCCAAACAACTGTTACAAAACAGTTGAACAAAACCTCTGCTCCTAGAGAGGTGCAAGTGACAGATGCACCACCATCAAACTAGTTCCCAAGAGGACATGGTCAACCACCATATCAAAGGGTCCCACATGCTTATGAAGCTTACAAAAAGCCCTCTAAGCCCAAAGTGAATAGCCATCCTTTTGGTTTTCAACATCTGACAGGATATCGTCCACAACAGTGGTTAGAGAAAAATGTTCAAAAATCTGTTCAAAACCCTGACCTAACCACTGTCCATGCTCCTGGACTTGAGGCTGATCTATCTAAGAACCCATCCAAAGCCATATTGGCTTTGGAGACCCACCAGAACTAATTGTTTACTTGATGTACACGGAGCTTCTGCATGCTTAGATAGTTTATGGTATGTAGATAGTAGAGGCTCCAGGCACATGACAGGATGTAGAGCCCTACTCAAAGATTTCAAAAAACATGGAGGGGTGATATATCCTTTGGTAACAATTCTAAAGGAAAGGTGTTGGGGTCTGGGGCTGTTCAGGATGGGAAGCTCAAGTTTGAGACTATTAATCTTATTGACAATCTGAAGTTTAACCTCCTTAATGCTTCACAAATGAGTGATAAAGGCTATGGATCATTCTTCACTAAGGAAAGCTATAAGATTGTTTGGCCAGAAATGGTTAAAAGATTAATGAAATTAAAGCTGGGGGCAAAACACAACTTATTGATCAAAGAAGTGGCAATGTGTATGTAGTTGATATGTCAAAAGATAACCCAATGGCTGATGCTTGTTTGTTCTCAGCTGCCTTTAACAAAGAGACAGAATTATGGTACAGGAGACTTGGGCACACAAATCTTAAGACTATCACTACACTCTCAAAACAAGGCCTTGTAAGAGGTCTTCCACAAAAACGTTTTACTTGTTCTGAGCATTGTGTTTCCTGTCTTAAAGGTAAACAACATAAAAGCTTATACAAGTCAATTGAAGAGTCCAAAACAGCTTGAAAAAGAAAAGATACTGTTTGGTCATTGTAGATGATTTTTCTAGGTTTACATGGACTTACTTTTTACACTCTAAAGATGAGACTGCATGTTTATTGCAAGACTTTGTCAAACAATTTGAAAAGCAATTTGACTTGCTAGTAAAAATCTTTAGAAGTGACAATGGAACATAGTTTAGAAACAAAGAGTTGGATGAGTTATGTGTGGCAAAAGGGATTGTAAGCCAGTACAACATCCCAAGAACACCAAAACAAAATGGGGTGGTTGAAAGGAAAAACAGAACTTTGATTGAAGCTGCTAAAACCATGCTTGCAGACTCAGGTGTACCCTTAACCTTTTGGACAGAGGCTGTAAACACTGCTTGTTATGTGCAGAACGGAGTTTTGATCAACCCCAGGCATCAAAATACTGCCTATGAAACTATGTTCAAAATCAAACCACTGATCTCATATTTCAAAATCTTTTGTTGCCCATGTTTCATTTTAAACTTAAAAGATTCCATTTCAAAATTTGCAGCCAAAGTAGATTTTGGCTACCATCTGGGATACTCAACCACTACCAAGGCCAATAAAGTGTTTAACACAAGGACTAGGTGTGTGGAAGAGACTTTGAATGTGAAGTTCAAGGAACTTTCATCATTAAAAATCCCAGCAAACCCTTCTGAATTGTTTGACGTTGATAAATTTACATTTGAAGATGTGTCTGTCAAGACTAACCCTGCAGGTACTCCACAATCTCCATCACAAGACTATGGATATGATGTTGTGATCCCACAATACAATATCACATCCACCACCAGAGCAGTAGATGTTCAAAACAGTTGTCAAAGCTTATCCACTGCTGCATCAACAGTTGTTGACCAAAGTAGCCCTCTAACCTCTACTATCTCACCATCTCACCATCTCCAACCTCTGTTGATAAAAGTCTATCAACAGTGGATAAAAATCAACATTGTGCCACACCCATTCCTCCCATTCCTCTACGTCCATTTCAAACAGATGTTGATTCATCAAAGTCTCCAACAAATGTTAGCTCAGATAATTCACATTTGCAGCCCTCACCTCTAAATGCCATTGTTCCATACAAGGGGGATCTAATCTTCCTTAAATCTCATCCACCTAATCAAGTGATTGGCAACATCAATGTAGGGGTTCTCACAAGAAGTAAATCCCAAAACATTTGTCTTTTTGCTGTCTTTTTATCACTCCATCAATTAGTCAAGTACCAAGAGGCACTGAAAGACAATAGTTGGGTAGAAGCCATGCAAGAAAGCTCCAATAGTTCAAAAGACAACAAGTATGAGAACCTGTACAACTACCAGAGGATGTAAGTCCAATTGGCACAAAGTGGATCTTCAAGAACAAAACAGATGAAAGGGGCATTACTGTCAAGAACAAAGCCAGGCTTGTGGTTCAAGGTTATAGACAAGAAGAAGGCATTGATTATGATGAGACATTTGCTTCTGTAGCATGACTTGAAGCCATCAGATTGTTCTTATCCTTCGCTGTCAACTACAACATCAAGGTGTATCAAATGGATATCAAGTGTACATTTCTCTATGGCAAAATTCAAGAAGAGGTATATGTGTGTCAACCTCCTAGTTTTGAAGATCCTTTTTATCTAGATCATGTTTACAAGCTAAATAAAGCTTTGTATGTCTTGAAACAAGCACCTAGGGCCTAGTATGAAACTCTTTCCACTTTTCTCATCTCTATTGGATTCACAAGAGGTAAAATTGACAAAACACTGTTTTTAAAATGGATAGGAAAAGATTTGATGATTTTCCAAATTTATGTGGATGACATCATTTTTGGAAGCACATGAAATGCAATGTGTGAAGAGTTCATACAACTCATGACAGCAGAGTTTGAAATGAGTGTAATGGGTGAACTACAGTGTTTCTTGGTCTCCAAGTTACTCAATTGCAAAATGGAACCTTCATTCATCAAAGAAAATATGTAAAAGATCATTTAAACAAATTTGTGACGAATGATTGTAAACCATGTAGTACACCCATGGAAACCACAAAGATGGTCTTGTCTGATGAAAAAGATGACTTAGTTGATCAGACCTTATATAGAAGCATGATTGGGTCTTTATTGTATCTAACTGCATCAAGGCTAGACATCATGTTTGCAACATGTGTTTGTGCCAGATCCTAGTCAGCACCTAGGAAGTCTAACCTCATTGCTGTGAAAAGGATATTCAGATACATAAAAGGTACTCCACACTTCGGATCTGGTATCTTGCTAATGGGAATGTTAAGCTTTCATGTTATTCAGAAAGTGGTTTTGTTGGATGCAACACCACCAGTAAGTCTACATCAGGAGGGTGTCAATTCCTAGGCAATTACTTAGTGTCTTGACAAAGCAAAAAGCAAGCAGCTGTTTCCACATCCACTGCTGAAGCTGAATACATTGGTGCTGCAAGCTGTACAACCCAACTGTTGTAGCTTCAAAATCAGTTATTGGATTTTGGTATAACTGCTCTAAAGACTCCTCTCATGTTGGACAGTCAAGTAGCTAAAAATTTCATAAAAAAATCCAGTATCCCATTCAACCACCAAGCACATTGATATCAGACATCACTTTGTGAGGGCTTGCTATGAAAAAGGTTTGATTTCTCTGCAACATGTTCCAACCAAAGATCAACTGGCAGATGTATTAACAAAAGCTTTAGATACGTCCACCCTTGAAAGTCTGATCTCTAGGATTGGCATGTTTAACTTGGATTAGAAGGCAAAAACTTCTTTTCCTTGAATAAAAAGCATTAAAATGTTTTCAGAAAATTAAAAATTCATCCTTAAAAATAGCTAAAATGAAAATTTTTCATAAATCCTTAAAAGTCTGTTCATAACCACTGTAGTTTTAAACCTCTGTTTGGCTAATATTCTATCCACTGCTGAAAGACAACCTTTGTTTCTCTATTTCCTTGTTGGCCACTGATGGCTAAACCTTAGTTATTTCAACCAGTGATGTCTATCCACTGATAGATAAAAATCAGTCACTGATAATTCATACACTGTTTCCAATCACTGTTATTGCCCAACAGTGGTTTCCAAACAACTGTCATCCACTTTGTTCATTTGAGGTTGCCACATGGGCAGATGTTAACCGTCAGATCTTTGAAACCGCTGCTACGTCAGCATTCACTTTTTCCTTTTTATAAAACCTTGATAAAACCCCCAAATAGAGCTTTCACTGCCTTATCGAATTCAAAATTCTCCAAAGCAGTTACCATCTTCTTCTTCATTTCTCTTTCAACCATTCGCGATTTCTTACTTCCGATCATGGCTCTTATCATCAAACACCCTCACAATTACCTCTGTACGATTGAGAAAACATACAAAAATACATAGTTCCACTCCATAATCGATACCTTGTCCTCATCAAAGTACAAAACTTTGCTTACTTGTGATGCACCCATTTATCAAGATACTCTACGTGATTTATGGAAAAATGTTGAACTACAAGAAATAGATAAAAAGGCATGGGGAATCACTTCAAAAGTAGGAGGTGTTTTGGTACCAATAACCCCAGAAACCATTTCAAAGGTTTTTCAGATGAATGATCTTAATGGTAGCACTTCTTTTCCTAAAAATGAATATCAAAATGATTTGATCGAAAGAGGGTATGACGGACAGTTAACAAAAGCAACAATGTTCAAAGGAAATTTTCCACCACCTATGAATTTTTTGTTCCATACCCTGCTCATTTGCTTATCAAACAAAACAACTACTTTCAATAAAATTCCTTTAAAAATTCAATACTTGGGGTATGCAATCATGTCAAAATTAGATTTTAACTACTCCCTGGCATTATTTACTGATTTGGTCACGAATGTGAAAAACATTAAAGATGGGAAAATTTTAGCTTTTCTATTGTTTCCAAGGTTCTAAAGTTATTATTTACAAAAGAAAATTCCACAAAATGCTTTTGAACAAGGAAAACCTTTCAGAATAAACAGTCTTACATCTGAAACTTTTACTCGTCTTTCAGACAAAGAGTCAAATGTTTCTAAAACAAAAGCAAAGAAGTCTGAGCAAATTTTAGATGAGTCCACATCTGCTCCTCAAACTTCTGTTGCTGAGCCCAATGCTCATGGTGAACACAGCACCACAACCACTACTGTGCAACCCCTACCATCTAAACTTAAAAAGACCAAAAAGAAAACCACAAAGCCCACCAAACCTGTAAGTAAGGGTCCTCTGGAAGATGAGATCCTAGAGGTTAAACCTGTGACAACACAAATGTCACAAGAAACCATTGTTGTTACTTCCTCACAACAGCTGGAAAGATCTCAACCTGAAACCACAACTCCTTATGATTCCTCTCAAAAGGAACATGTTGTAAGCACAGGGACCCTGCAATATGAAGTATTACCCTCACTTGAGAGTATGCTTAGCAACCCTACTCCCGGGGCATATTCTCTTTCAACACCACTCCCCACTTCTCCCATTCCACCTATCATAATACGTCTGTTTGAGGCCATTGAAATTCAGACTCAAAGCAGCCCCTCTCACCAACACATTACTGAAAGTATAACTTCAACATTGGCTGTGCCTGAACCTATTCAATTGGCTAACCCACAAACAGTTGAGGAGGTTACACTACCTGAATTTCATGAAATTCTGGTCAGTAGTTCAAGTGGAGCAGCTACTACAGATGTTGGATTCACTGATCTACATCAGGACATTAGTTTCATCATTAAGACTCCCGTGAAGGCAACCACTGCTAAGTCTACCAAGGTAACAACTGATGTGAGTACCAAGGTAACCACTGATGTAGAGGGAAGTCCCCAGAACCAAGAACAAGGGGCATCTGCTAATGAAAACTTGGAGACACCTCTTGTTTCAAAAGTAGATACAACCACCTCTGGTGGGAAATCAGATGACCCCATTAAGTTGGGTGATGGTTTAAAATATCAGGATTTGACGAAGAGGTTATCTACAATTGAAACAACTGTCAGTGACATGCAAGCTATGATAAAGTAGTTGGTGGATGCTTCCAAAAGTTAACCCTCTCATCAGCAGTTATCCCAAGAGCTTTGGAATTCAGTCCAACCTATTCTTGCTGCTCAAAGGGAACTTGTTGAGCTTCAACATAACTCACACATGGAGCTTATTAGAGTTATGGTTGAAGCAAGATATAAAGATACACAGGCTGACATCAGGGGCATCAAAGAAGCCCTTGCAAAAATGACTGGCACTACCCCTGCACCTATTCTACAAAAGGATGATGATGATGACAAAAAGGGGGAGAAAGATTCAATGAAAAACTTTGGCAAACCTACACCAAAGAATCAGCCAAAACAAAAGCCAGAGTCTGCTAAGAAATCTTCTACAAAATCTTCTGAAAAATCCGAAACTGGTAAGAAAAAGGGAGTTGATGATACCCTGAACTAACAGACAGATAAGGAGATTGAAACAAAGCAGAAGAGAAAAGATACTAAAGAAAGTAGACAAGATGTGTTGAGGCAGGAGTTAGAGAAAAATGTGAAGAAAGAAAACAAAGTGCTGAACATTGGAACCTCAAATAGAAGAAAATCACACAAACACAACAAACCTCCTATTGCCATATTTCCTAAACCACCTTCACCACCACAAAAACAAACCATTGCTGAACCTAAAAAGCCAAACACTGACACAACCAAACCAAAACTTTAACCACAAAAACCACCTCTCAAAAAGCAGAAAACAAAACCCTCATCACCACTACCAACCTCCATTGCAACAAATGTTGATGCAACAAATACTTCAACAGATATTAAGACAACAGTGATTGAGACACCAGTTGTTTCAACAGTTGTTAGTCAATCCACTGATTCCACCAAATTTCAATTTCCCTCACAATCAACCCTTACACCTATAGCACATTCTCCTTCACAAACTCCTCCTCCTCCAAAATATGTTTACACAAGAAAAAGAAAATTCCTGGTGCATGAAGACGAAAAGGAAGAAAATGATATACCTGCACCAATTCCATTATCATCTGCTCCATTTATTCAAACTTCACCCAAACCATTCATTCCAACTTCATCACCAACATCCAACCCACTTGATCATCCACCCGCCGGTTACATTCCAAGAGACATACCATTGGTAGTTCAATACCCTCTAGAACTACTTGCAGTTCAAAAGGAAATAATACAATTTCATACAGAGGATAATCCATCCAAAAGAACCTTCCCATCTCTTCATGGATTCAGAACTACAAAGAACATTGATGAGTATCTAAAGTTGAAAGCCAAATAAGCAGAATATATGGCAGAAGAAGAAAGTAAAGGGCTAGGAGACAACAACTTACAAGGTCGAATGCAACATGGGCTAAGTAAAGTCAGGAAACTGGAAGACTTTGCTAGAGACCTAACTAAGAATATGTCAAATCTGCCACCAAATGCTGATCTTCAAAAGGAATTGAGGGAAGATTTCATAGCTCTTATCATGAGAGACAAACCCTACCAAGCCTACAAGTATCAATTCAAAGACTGGCCTCTTGCAGCTCTCAAAGAAGAAGCAAACAGAGTTGAAAAGATGAAAAATGATCCTCATATGAAGAAATCTGCTCCCAACTGGAACAAATTTAAGAAAGTTGGGGTACAAAAGGAAGAGAGCAGAGCTTGTAGCAGCTAAGTATGATGGTCTAAGCCGTATGTTGATGAAATTTATGATAAGTTGGAAAAGCTAAGAGAAACAGATCCTACTCTTCATAAGAAGCCAATGTACAAAGATGAAACCACTGATAGGCCTTAGCAGACCCACTATCTTAAAAAGTTGTTCACACCATCTAATGTATCCATCAATGTCCTAAACCAAAGAAAAAGACAGTAGCAGATTGATGTGGAAGATGAAAAGATAGATATTGAATTTAGAAAAAGAGGCTATTAAGAATCAATTGCAATTTGGATTAGATGAGGCTTCTGTGCAACTTCTAGCTCAATTTGCTCAAACACTTCAAAGGTTGGCAAGCAGACCTAAATCCCCTAACTCCTCTCAAATAAAACTTCTCCCAAGAAAGCCACTAGACCCAAAAATACTAAAGTGGAAGTCTAATAAATAGACCATCGAATTGACTTTACTCAGGTCTAATGGCAGTGCTGAAAAGATATCAAGGGTGGATGCACTAGGTTTGAATGCAGTTGACCTCCAAGATCTTTTGAACCTTCAGCTTCATAGGGATGAAGATGATACCGACTCCTTGAATTTTGAGCTCCAGTTTAAAGGGCAAATCAGGGAAAGATTGATGAGAGAATAATGATCAAAATAAGGAAGTGTTTTGGCATCATCTGTTCTAGGGGGGGATTGTTGGCCTATGTAATCCTTCCTTGAAGAACAGATGATTTAAAAGCCATAACTGGTTCTCAACTGTTGATCCACATAAGAATTGTTTGAACATAATTCCCTCCAATGACAGTGGCACTTAACAACTGATGACTCTAAAGCCTATTGCCTTGTAAAGACTGTTGGTTGCAAAGACTGTTGAAGACCAAAGAACTGTTGATGTCAAAGTGCTGCTGATTGTTAAAGAACTGCTAGAATCAAAGGCTTGATGAACCTTATAGGAAAGCACTGCTCAGCCTCATCAGAGTTTAAGCTTCATCAGTGCTATGTTATTCATTTATCAATGTAACAGTGTTTATGTAGCATCAGTGTTTGGAGGTTGTTATAAGTATTAGCTGTCACTGTTTAGGTGACAACAGCAAAGATGCTCAGTGGTTAGGATTTGTACTATAAATAGAACAGTACCTGTACTGTTCTATCAGCTCTTTTGCACACACACACACACATCTTGTATGAACAACCATAGTGAGCTTAGGCTGAGGGGGAGTTAGTGTTTCATGCATGCATAAGTCTGAATATTGTAATTGATGCGTGTGAAGTGTTATATATATTAGGTGTATATTTTAAGCCCCTTTAACACTTATTTTTAGCCAAGTTTTAAATTTATAAAACACGATATTTTACTAACACTAAACACACATATGGGCAAGTGCACCCATCGTGAGCGTAGTATAGCGTTGGTAAGATACCGAGGTCGTCCAAGGACACAAGAGCTTTTAGTACCGGTTAATCCTCAACTTCTAATCAAAATAAAAAGTTTAGAAAAATGTTTTAAACTAAGAAAAATGAAAACTAACTAAAATGCTGAAAATAAAAATAAAAATAAAAACAGATAGACAAGATGAATCACTTGGTTCCGACTTGTATCTAGTGTAACCTTTGATTATTTCCGCACTTTTGCACATATTTAAGAGATTATCTTAGTTATTGTAGTAGGCCCCTCTTTTGAAGGTGACGTTACCCTCACCCCAGTAGTTTGAGTCAGCAAGGATACAATCCTAAAAGGGTGGATTATTGGAGGATAATTAATTAAGTTATTAATGCAATATTATGGTAGGCCCCTCTTTTGGAGGTGACGTTACCCTCGACTAAGTAGTCTGAGTCAGCAGGGATACAGTCCTAAATAGCCGGGTTATAGTATTAATAGTAGTTAACTTATGAGGGGATCAAAGAGTTTGGACCCCCGCCATCCAATACCGTTAAGTATTGAAGGAGGACCTACTAAATTTGACCCAGGTCCATTGCAGGACCTCTAAACACTGAACAATGGCAAGATCTTTACCAAACCGTTCCCTTAACCCCCGACCAGGTAGCCAACATACCTCCATATAGACCGTGGATATATGAATGGTGAAAATCATTTATTTTATATAGACAGTAAAATAATTTCAAGACACCACGGACAAACGATAAGGAAAGATCACCTTCAACATAAGCAACTAGTTATTAAAGTCATTAATACAAAACCAAGTAAAAAGTGCAAAAGATTAGAAATAAAAAGTATTACACTAGACACTTTGTCTTCACCAAGTGATGTAAGAGACTTAGGCAAACATGGCCTTGATTGTCAAGAACTCCTACGATCAATCTTGGATCCTGAGACGACTCACACACTCTACGATGGACAATGGATGATGGTGGTGGATGATGGTGTTATGGTGGTGGTGGGTGGTGGGTGAAGTGTGAGAGAGGTGGTGTGCCAAGGGATGGTTTGAGCTTGAGCCAAGCACTTCTATTTATAGGCTGAACAGAAGCTCGGGCACGGCCCCGTGTCCAGTGGGCATGGCCCCGTGTCCACATCTTCTCTTTCTTCATTTAATGCAGCTTTGTCTTATTAGTTGACCACGCCCCCGTGTCCGCTGAGCACGACCCCGTGTGCAGAAGAATCTTTGTACTATGAAGATTTGCCTGGATTGTGCGAATCTTATAGTTGACCACGACCCCATGTCCGCTGAGCACGGCCCCGTGGTGGGCAATAGAAGCTTCTACCAGTTTGTCTTTTCTGCTGACTCTTGGGCACGCCCCCGTGCTGGCTGAGCACGGGGCGTGTTCAGGCTTCTGATCTCTTGTTTTGCTTGGGAAGATGCTGTCGTGGGGTCGGGCATGTCATGTCTTGTCCCTTTTCTTGTATTTATGTTAGATTTTGATGTCTTTTTTGCTTCTTTTGTTAATTTGAGCTCATTTAATCCTGAAAATACAAAAGGAAGACAAAAGCACACTTTTTCCAACATTAGTACTAAAAAAGGGTTAGTTTTATGCCTCATTTGATGAAATTTATATGTTACATTTTGAACACATCAAATACCCCCAAACTTGAATCTTTGCTTGTCCTCAAGCAAAACTCTTTAATATGTGGCTGTTACACTCCCAAATGGAATGGGTAGAGAAGAAGGTTTTTGGGCTTGTCGTAGAGTGTCGGGATTTCCAAGATTCTTTATTTAATTTTATTTTTATTTATTTACAATCCTATTCGTCATGATTTATTTAAAACTTTTCATAAGAGAAATTACTTATTAGGGCATAACATGCCTTTGTAAAATTCTATTTATATACAAGTTCACATACCTCACGGGGATCACTCAACACTCGGCCGAAAATGTATTTTTGTGGATCACTCGAGAGCGGCATGGAACTTACTCCTACCATAGGCTTGCCAAGCAATCAATCCTCCTCCTTTTTAACTGATATACCTTTGTAAATATCAAGAGGACTTTGTGGGTAAAGGGTTAGGCTTGGGTTAAAGGTAGGTGGTTGGGTTGGTGGTTAGTGGTAAGTAAAAAAAAGGGCGAAAAGCGTAAAAAGTGTCGGTTTTCGTAAGACTTTCTATTTTTCGTAACTTTTATTTTGATGAAGCTATTTATTCAAACAAAGCTATTATTGATGAACTTGTTTGTTTATTTTCTTTTGCTTCATCATCAACACAAATATATATATATATATATATATATATATATATATATATTTAAGTCATACGAAAAATCGAACTCGTTACTAAAACAAAGGGGTAAAAATGAAAAAAGGTTTTGGTGGGTAAAAGGGTGTTTGGTTTGGGTTAAGAAATGAAAAGGTTTAGGCTCAAAGGGGCTAACTAGGGGGATTTTGGGTAGGTGGTAAAAAAAAGAAAAATAATGGTGTAGAAAATAAAAAAGGGTTAGTCCTAATGCCTCCATCATTTACTTACTCGGGTTTAAGTTGGTAAGGACCGGGAATGTATCGTCATGGCAAGTTCTAGAGTTGTAAGAACCAAGCGACTATTCACACAAGAAACGAAAAATGAGCAATTAGTTCTAATGATATGTAATTGTATGCTCAATAAAGGCTCAAAACTCACTTTTGTGGGAATGGGTTTTTATGTGATCAAGTATATATAATCAAATTTTAACTAAGCTTGTCATGCCTTTTCATAATTTTCTTATGTTGGTTCTTTTTATCACGACGCTATCGGTTGTAAATTCGTAAAAATGTAACCTTTTTAAGAACTTGAATTTCCCGAGTTAAACCTAGACAAGTAAAAAAATGAAAATTTTTGAAAAAAATTTGGGGTGATTAGCGGTTCCAATAGAGTTTTGTGTAAGGCTTGTATTTAGGACTTGCAAGATTCAAGGTTTTAGCATCCCCCCCACACTTAAATTACACATTGTCCTCAATGTGTCCCAAAAATAAGTTTTTAGGTTGATTGAGTGTGCAAAAGGTGTGAAAAAGCAAAAATTTTGTGTTACTGGGCGCTGAACACGGCCCGGTGTTATCCGGGAACGGCCCCGTGTTCAAGTGCCAGTAACAAATTTAAAACAAGAGAAACAGAAGTCTGGACACGGGGGCGTGTTGGGTGAACACGGCCCGTGTCCAGTTACCTGAACTGGGTCTTTTTCTGCAGACAGTGCAGCACGGGGCCGTGTTGGGTGGACACGGCCCGTGCCGAACTTACTATAAACGAAGAAATTTGTCGGACGGTTCTGTTTTCCTGTATAGAGTGCTGGTTCAAGTTTCCCTTGCATCCTTTGCCATCTCAAGTGTGTTTTATTCATTTCAACACCATTCCAAACACCAAATTAACCATCATTCATTAATCATAGAGAGAATTACATAATAGTCCTAAAATTAAAATATTAGCTAGTTAGGTCAAAGGAACACAAGAAATCCAATCCAAGAAGTTTCTAGCCTACTATTTATTCTACTAGCAAAATTTCCGAGAAGATAGATTTCTCGGTTAAAAGTGGCTTGACACTTCTTCCTTCGGGTATGGGCTCCTCATACATCGGCGAGCCACTCTTCGATCTCCCTAGGGAGAAGAAAAGCGGGCTCATGAGCATTGGTTTGAGGAGGTGTAACTTCCACCGGAATCTCTTGGAGTTCTTCACGGGGAGGCTTCACCGGGATGTCGTCCCAACCAGTAGGATTTTGGATTCCAAGTGCGAGGTTCCAATCCTCTTGAGGGAGGATTGGTTCCATAGGAGGAGTTACCAGAATGTTTAACCTCTGGTGCAAGAGGTTTATTTCCTGGAAACTGTTTTCCAACCCCACCGAGAGATAGTTTATACGGTCAATGAGGACCTCCTCCACTGAAGTCATTTCGTCAAGTGCTTCACGTAGCGCCATTACGTATCTTACGAGAGTTGCTTCAATTGATGGCCTCCTTTCCCGTCGACTGTTCCTTGAGTGTGCAGAAGAGGTTCCGCTGTTTTGGCTAGACATTCTAGGAAAACAACCCAATAAACAGTTCGTTTTAATGAAACAGTACCACGGGCACGGCCCCGTGCTCAATGAGCACGGCCCCGTGTTCAACTTTCTGCAGATTTTTAGAACAAGGAATCTTGGGGTTTTAAATTATTTTCTTAACTTATGAAGCTTTTTGAGCAGAAATAACTTAAAACAATGTTGTGTAACTTATTTTTAACAAGATTCCTTGAACAAAAATTCAATAAACATCACAACAAAGCTTGAAATCAAGCTTCAATGGAGTTCTTGGTGCAAGAAAGATGAAGAAGAAGGCAAAAGATAAAAGAGGAAAGGACAAGATGCTTGTAAGGACCTTCTTTTAGAACATACCTAGGATGGTAAGTCAGAAAATCCTTTCAAATCTCTGTCCCTGGATGGTCCAAATGTGCAGGGTTCTTGGCTGCATTTATAGAAAACGACAGCGTGCTGGACACGGCCCCGTGTCGGCTGGACACGGCCCCGTATGCAGGCAAGATCCTGACACGTTTTGTCCGTATTCTGACAAAAGTCAGAAGGAAATCTTTTGGTGTACACGGGGGCGTGTTGACCTGGGCACGGCCCCGTGTCGGAAAACTGTTTTATGAAATTTGTCTATTTTTAAGTAACTTTTCCGGATCGGGCGGTTCCTTACTGGATGGAACAACCCCAAAGTGACTAAGATACCTTAATTGTTCTAGATTGAGACGAGAACGCAAGAGGTTGTCGGTGAGGGTGATTCCTAAGCTATATGTAGGTGGACAAGTCCAACCCTTTCCCGGGCTCTCGTTAAAGAAGGTGTATGTCGAATCGCTCAGGTCTATGTATGCATCGAACGAAGTCGATGGGGAGTCCTTCACGGCACAATCGACACAGGGACGACTATCGCTCAAGTCCTCACTAGAGTTAGAAGTATCATTGGAAACAATGAAGTTGTTTGAATGCATTTCCAACCTCTCTTCTTGGTTGTTGTCTTGGAAAAGATTATTGAAATCTTCCCTAAGTTCTTTTAACCAATTAAAAATTAGATCTTCTAGTTGAAATAATTCATCGAGAAGCATTTCCCCTAGAATATCCGGTTGGGCGCATTCGAGGGAGCGATAGGGATTATTTTTACTTTCGCCCCTCTCAAGGATACTAGGAAAAGATGGGTCTATATAGTGGGGTTTATAATTTAGAAAAAAAGCATTCTAATTCTTTATGATTACCACCACATAATTGACACCACATAGTACCATAAGAGTGCCGAAAGTAAAAAGTATCAGTATCACTCATGTTTGTGTCAGAAATTACCAACCGCTGGGATCTTACGGTTCTGTTTTCAGTAACTGAAACTTGGGCACGGGGGCGTGTTGAGTGGGCACGGCCCCGTGTTCAGCTTACTGTCTGACTTAAAACAGGATTGCCAGTTCCAATGATTGGGCACGGGGCGTGTTCAGCGGGCACGGCCCGTGCTGAGTTCTGCAGAAGCTGAAAAACTAAAAAAAATCCTAAAAAAATGAAAAATAAGAAAAACGATTAGGCCGTTGATTCCTAACTTTCTTAAAATCCTTGTGTCCCCGGCAGCGGCGCCAAAAACTTGATGCGTGTGAAGTGTTATATATATTAGGTGTATATTTTTAGCCCCTTTAACACTTATTTTTAGCCAAGTTTTAAATTTATAAAACACGATATTTTACTAACACTAAACACACATATGGGCAAGTGCACCCATGTGAGCGTAGTATAGCGTTGGTAAGATACCGAGGTCGTCCAAGGACACAAGAGCTTTTAGTACCGGTTTATCCTCAACGTCTAATCAAAATAAAAAGTTTAGAAAAATGTTTTAAACTAAGAAAAATGAAAACTAACTAAAATGCTGAAAATAAAAATAAAAATAAAAACAGATAGACAAGATGAATCACTTGGTTCCGACTCGTATCTAGTGTAACCTTTGATTATTTCCGAACTTTTGCACATATTTAAGAGATTATCTTAGTTATTGTAGTAGGCCCCTCTTTTGAAGGTGACGTTACCCTCACCCCAGTAGTTTGAGTCAGCAAGGATACAATCCTAAAAGGGTGGATTATTGGAAGATAATTAATTAAGTTATTAATGCAATATTATGGTAGGCCCCTCTTTTGGAGGTGACGTTACCCTCGACTAAGTAGTCTGAGTTAGCAGGGATACAGTCCTAAATAGCCGGGTTATAGTATTAATAGTAGTTAACTTATGAGGGGATCAAAGAGTTTGGACCCCCGCCATCCAATACCGTTAAGTATTGAAGGAGGTCCTACTAAATTTGACCCAGGTCCATTGCAGGACCTCTAAACGCTGAACAATGGCAAGATCTTTACCAAACCGTTCCCTTAACCCCCGACCAGGTAGCCAACATACCTCCATATAGACCGTGGAGATATGAATGGTGAAAATATTTTATTTTATATAGACAGTAAAATAATTCAAGACACCACGGACAAACGATAAGGAAAGATCACCTTCAATATAAGCAACTAGTTATTAAAGTCATTAATACAAAACCAAGTAAAAAGTGCAAAAGATTAGAAATAAAAAGTATTACACTAGACACTTTGTCTTCACCAAGTGATGTAAGAGACTTAGGCAAACATGGCCTTGATTGTCAAGAACTCCTACGATCAATCTTGGATCCCGAGACGACTCACACACTCTACGATGGACAATGGATGATGGTGGTGGATGATGGTGTTATGGTGGTGGTGGGTGGTGGGTGAAGTGTGAGAGAGGTGGTGTGCCAAGGGATGGTTTGAGCTTGAGCCAAGCACTTCTATTTATAGGCTGAACAGAAGCTCGGGCACGGCCCCGTGTCCAGTGGGCACGGCCCCGTGTCCACATCTTCTCTTTCTTCATTTAATGCAGCTTTGTCTTATTAGTTGACCACGCCCCCGTGTCCGCTGAGCACGACCCCGTGTGCAGAAGAATCTTTGTACTATGAAGATTTGCCTGGATTGTGCGAATCTTATAGTTGACCATGGCTCCGTGTCCGCTGAGCACGGCCCCGTGGTGGGCAATAGAAGCTTCTAACACTTTGTCTTTTCTGCTGACTCTTGGGCACGCCCCCGTGCTGGCTGAGCACGGGGTGTGTTCAGGCTTCTGATCTCTTGTTTTGCTTGGGAAGATGCTGTCGTGGGGTCGGGCATGTCATGTCTTGTCCCTTTTCTTGTATTTATGTTAGATTTTGATGTCTTTTTGCTTCTTTTGTTAATTTGAGCTCATTTATTCCTGAAAATACAAAAGGAAGACAAAAGCACACTTTTTCCAACATTAGTACTAAAAAAGGGTTAGTTTTATGCCTCATTTGATGAAATTTATATGTTATATTTTGAACACATCAGTAATCTTTCAATCTTTTGACTATGAAAGCATTGTATGATTAAAACTAATCTTTCCTTGATTAAGTTACAAAGTTTTACATTCATTTCCACTGCAATTATTCTCTGATTTACCTTCTTTCATTACTATCTTAATTAAAACAACACAATCAAGTTATACTCAAATCCTAACAAAGTTAGTGCCGTTATCGGTGATGATTTGCAATGGCAAGCCAAAACGGCATATGATCTGTTCCCATATGAACTTTCATAATACCAATGTTGTTGTTGAAGCCAGGGATTTTGCCTCCACCCACTTAGTAAAATAGTCGACCACAACTATTATAAACTTTACTGCTCTGGGGGCGTCTGGGAATGGACCAACCATATCAATTCCCCACTGCTGGAATGGCCACGTCATTGTGACCGGAACTAAGGCATTCTTGGGCCGCAATGTCTTGGGTGCATGTCGTTGGCATGAGTCATATTTTCTTAAAATCTCGACCACGTCCAAAATGCATCCCTGGCCAATAGTAGCTGGCATTCATTACTTTTGCCACGACCATTCGTGGGCCTGCATGAATTCCGTAGATCCCTTTATGTATCTCTCTGAGGAGATAGTTCGCATCCTCTGGGTCTACACATCGTAACAAGGGTCCCAAGTAAGATCGCCTGTATAAGATGCCATCAGAGATAATGTAACGCTTTATGCTGCACTTTCATGGCCTCTGCCTTGTTTTCTGGTAGTATCCCGGATTGTAAATACATGATTATTGAAGATCCCATCTGTATGACATTTACCTACCTGAGAGGGACATATGGGTTTTTCAATACTTCAATGCGCACATCTTTGGCCAGGTGTTGGAAGCTTGTGGAAGCAAGCTTGCTTAATGCATCAGCAGGCTTGTTCTCATTCCTGTGGATATGAGTGATTTTGAAGGAGTTGAATTGTTGGAGCAACGACTTTGCTTGTTCTAGGTAGAGTGCCATAACCTCGCCTTATGCATCATACAACCCGTTTATCTGGCCTGCAACTAACAGTGAATCGACGTGCGTCTCAAGGTTCTTTACTCCCATTTTCACTGCCAAGCGTTGCCCTGCCAAAAAAGCTTCGTATTCTGCATCATTGTTTGTGCTTTTAAACTCCTGGCGTATGGCATAAGTAAACTCGTGCTTGTCGGGACTTACCAGCCTCAACCCTACTCCTGCTCCATCCTAGTTGGATGCGCCATCTGTGTACAATAGCCAAACTTCATATGTGGCTTGTTGTTCGGCCTTTTCCATTGCCTTACGTTCTCTGTCTTTTTCATCGGGCACTTCGGTGATGAAGTCTGCTTGTACCTGCCCCTTGATTGTCGATCTGGCCCTAAAAACCACATTGTGCCCTCCCAGCTCAATGGCACATTTGGCTAATCTTCCTAAAATTTACGGTTTTGCTAGGATGTGACCAATGTTGTAATTCGTCAAAACGTGGATGACGTGTCCTAAGAAGTGATGACTGTCGAATGGGTAATGCAAAAACCTAATTAACCTAAGTTGTTAACTTACAAGAATCCTCCATCCGGAGGAAACCACTAAAAAGTTAGCCGCTCATTGTGGTTGGTTAACCTTCACCGGCTCGAATCACGGTTGAAATCATCTTACCTATATTTAATTTTGTGATAAAAATAATGATGATGATGGCTGATGTTATATGATGTTGAAAATATAATAATCCCCTCTAAAAAATTGTCTGCGTGTATATATATTAATTGTTGATGATGTGATTGCTCCTAACAAAAAGCCCCCACTGTCGTCCAAAATCTCCCCACGTGATGTTGTAAGATGTTTCATGATGATGATTGATCTTATTTTATATTCCCCATGCTGTTCGTTGATGTCTGCGCATGTGGCTGTGTTTGATGTATATTAATTCCTTTTCCAAAAAGCCCCATGTATGTGTCTATATATTAGGGTTACTAAACCCTTTTTCAAACCTAAAAACAAACATGCACTGCTACATGTCCACTCGTAGGCTACATATTGGGACATAGCTTACGGTTCGTGTCCACTGCCAATTTTGTTTCTAGTATATACCGTAGGCTACGGAATCTCACCATATGCTACGTTGTTCAAGCGCTGGAACTTTTTGGCTGAATTAATTGATTCGTAGGCTATGGTTATTATACCGTAGCGTACGACTTATGTTGTGACTCCACATTTTGCTTGATTTCAACTTTCATTTAATGACATACAAGCCCCTCACTTCCTGATCAATGTATGTCGATTATCCATGTCCTCACCAAGCCTTTAACTTTACCATATTAAGCCGATTAACCTGTAAAACCACAACATCTCGTAGTTATCACATTCGAAACACTTAATTGGCTAAAGCATAATAAAACACATAGGATAAGCACTTTAATTCTCGGGTTTCACCCTCTCCATCAAGAAGTATGTACGCAACCGCCTGGAGGCATGGACGAGAGCTAGGACTAGCTTCTCCATCGTTGAATATCTGGTTTCTGGGTCGTTTAACGTGCGGCTGACGTAGTGTAACACCTCGTAAAATGGTGTCCAATTATATAAACACACATGTCCTAAACCCTAAACGTGTAAAGGATTTATTCCGAAGGACTAAACTTGACAAATTTTAAAAGATGTATGCGGAGAGACTAAAAGTGTCACCATGCTAATTTATGCCTCTGAGTGACCTTTTACCAAAACCGAGGTTTTATAATGTTGAAACATGCTCTCGAAAATGATTAATGATGATTATAAAAGTTGAGGGACTAAATGTGTAAAGTTTAAAATTCTAGTTCTTTGGTCAAAGGCTTACGGACCATAAAGGTTCAAGCTTACAGTCCATAAGCTTGTATCTGGGCGATAAAATTCAAAAGCGGTTACGGACCGTAAAGGCTCAGGCTTACGGTCCGTAAAGCCTGTATCTGGGCAGAAAATTTTGGACAACTTCAAGTTTCTTTCTTAAACCGCCATTTTCTCACATGATTCGAAACCTGGAGCATTTTGTTGGTTTTTAAAACCACCAAGGACACCTGTGATGATCTTGGACATTCCTTAACACCTAGTTTGATCTTGGATCACCTCCTACAACCGTAAATAGGAGCTTCAAGTGCCTCCATTACTTTCTCATTCACAAATTAACTCTTTCTCACTCTCTTCTGAGATTCCTGATAAAAAAGGAAGCTCTCTCTAGTTAAAAATTTGAGCTAGGACCCTTTGTAAGTGTCCTTACCCACTCTAGATCAGTTTTTCTATGTTTAAAGACCGAAAGTCATAGTTGCCGCAAAATGGCTTTGACCTTCGGTTTAGACCTAAACGGTCCAACCATTGTTCGAGATAAATATGGCTACGTGATCATATTTAGGTAGGTGTTAATCCCTCAAAAGAGCACCTCCTAATTATCACGTTTACTTAGTTAATTGACGGGTTAAAGTATATTAATAAAAAGTCAAACTGGTCAGCTTATTAAATAAAAGATCAAAACTGATAATGTAGAGGTTATAAATCATATTTTGTCACTTAAACAACTTGGTAAATATTATTAGAACATGTTTAAACATGTTCAACCTGACAATTCTGAGTTTAAGCTCGGTTCGCAACCGAAAGTCGCAAAAGCTTGACTTTTGCTTTGACTTTCAGTTCTGACCTGATTAAGCTTAATTCCTTTATGTTTTAAGCTTCCATTGTGACCATATAATGTTATAGAAATTCTGAATTATATGCATGTTTCATTATTATGCTTATTGTTGACAGTTATGCCCTTATAGTCTAAAAATAGGATTTTTGAATAAATGATCATGCAAATGGATTAGGTACTGATTACTAAACATAAATAAAGTATTTTGACTCTTACATTCTAGTCATAAACTGATGTTATGCTAATGATCGAAATCAGGCTCTTATAAAGACTAAAATATCCTTTTGAGGTATAAATCATGTTTAAAATATAAATGTGACTCAAAAATATTTACCTACTATCAGAATATTATTTTTAGGGATTTTTGCAATATTGGGTCAGATTATATACTGATCTTATCACTGAGTTTGTATATAAAGCTTTTAATTGACAATAATGCCCTTGTTGTGAATAAAATGAGTTTTTCAAATAATGAACATGCCAAACTTTTTGCTACTGATCTAATATAAAAAATAAAATATTTTGATCATCCAAGGCTGGTCAAAATCTCAGAATCACATAAACTTTGCAAATGTCGTCAATTATCGGTTTTTATGCTAAATAGGTGCATAGTATGGTTTCAAACCATATTTAGCACCCAAGACTTGTTACCTACTGAATTTATAAACAATTTTTAATATTTTTACAGTAGGTATAAGTCAGGAACTCAGACTTCCAATTTTGTCCTTAAAAGCATACGTGAAATGACCAAAATACCTTTTCAGGGCATAGTTTGGCCATAAATGGTAAATCACACATATGTATGATATCCTACTATTATAACATCGTAAAATAAATATTTTTACAGAATATTTTTTACTAGAACATCAGTTTACCTATAAACCTCTTTTAAAAATCATAAAATGACCAAAACGCCCATATGAGGCTTAATTAGGTTTTAAATTCTTTTTGGGCATAAATGTTGACATCCTACTGATGTCTTAACATATTTTAAGCATAATAATATATGAGACTTGCATATGGTTCATTTGGTTACCCGTTATGCTTATACGCGTTCGGTTTGGTTTATGTAACTAGTTTGCATAAATTAGCCGAAACGGGTTTAACCTTGTCATTCAAACTTCAAAATCCAGAATGTATTTAGTTTACCCATATTATACAAGTATTCATACTAGTTGGGTCTAAATTATATTCCATTCCGGTCTCCGCTTAATCTAGCTTTTCAAACCGTAAAGTATTTTTAAAACTAACTGGTCTAAGTCTTTGACTTAAATAAGACCCGTTAGTATCCTAATAGGTTAATAAAACCTTCCTTACAGATTAAGTAGCTTCGGTAGAAGATATTTGCATAAAGCCTTAGGAATATATGGCTGAGTAGCAATCTTTGCATAATTAACTCAGGTAAATACTTTTAACTTATTTTCCCTATACGGGCTTGGGATACGGTAAATTATTACCGCTTGGTCGGGTATGGGATTATTTAGTCAGATTGTGATTTAATAAGTACACATAACTCGTTTTAATCTCTTTTGTTTGATAACATAAACATTGGGGTTAACGACCGTGTCCTGGATATCCTCGGCTCATTTAATTGCAAATGGCCACGACCTATGCACGGGGTGTAGGCATACACCCGACAGATGCAAAATGCTAAATAAATAACCCACATGTTGGGGATAACTCCTTTATGGGTTTTATAAGTGGTGAGTCAGTTAATCATGACCGGCTTCCAAACCGGCCCCAATTGTATGAAAAACATGTAAATCTGTATACAAGACTTTAATAAAAATTATCCCAAGTTATAAATTAATTTATGCCTTGTGCGCGTAAACCAATTTTCATAAACTCTTTTCAAATGAGTCAGTTAATTGTATTTACCAGTGAATACTGACGTATTTTCCAAATACTAAGTGATATGTACCTCTCAAAACTAGGCTGGAGCTATTTGGTGTCAATGAAGAGGATCTTGCAAATCCTTAGATACCTGAAGTCTGTTAAACTCAGTTTTATGTCTTTGTATTTATGGTCCGCCTGTGGATCTCTATTACAATCCGTTTGTATATTCTTTTGTTTGAACTTTGGACATTATGGGTTGTAATAGTAATAACTTCCAAGCTTTCCGCTGTGCTATAATTGTGTTTAATTGTCTATGATGATATCAACTACATCACGATACTCCCCACTAGGCCCACCAGAATATATGTGGAAATATCGGGGTGTGACACGTAGTATACTGGGTTTGCACGCCTTACCGATCAACCAATAGTGCTGCCCCTACTGCTTTCTCTGAAGCTGACAAGTACATGACCAACAGTTCTTCCTTCATTGGGGTTGTAAGAGTTGTGAGTTGTATCAAGCATTCTTTCATTTATTTGAAGGCAACTTCTGCCTCTATATTTTGCAACATCTGGTTTTCTTCCTTGCTAATGATCACTAGATCATCCATGTAAACTTCTACATGCTTACCAATATCATCTCCGAACGTTTCGTTCATCAGTCTTTGGTATGTAGCTCCTGCACTGCGTAACCCGAATGGCATCTTGGTGTAACAATACAGGCCCATTGGTGTGCGGAATGCCGTTTTATCTTCAACTTCTAATGCCATTTGGACTTGATGGTAACCTTTGCAACAATCCAAAAGGAACTTCCATCTGAATGCGGCCAAAGAATCAATTTTTTCGTCGATTTTCGGCAACGAATAACAATCTATTGTGCACGCCTTATTTATGTCCTTATAGTCGACACACATTCGCCATCCGTCGTTTCCTTTTGGAACCATTACTGGGTTCGCAACCCATGTTTGGTAACATACTTCTCATAAAATCCCTGCATTGAGCAGCTCTGTTACTTGCTCCTTCATTGCTTCGTTCTTTTCTAGTCCTAGATTGCGTTTTCTCTGGACCACCGACTTAACATTTTCTGAAACGTTCAATCGATGTTCTAGTATGTGTCGTGGGACACCCACCATGTTTGTTGGTGTCCAGGTAAAAATATCCACGTTTCTAAACAACAACTGCTTCAGAAACGTGCGGATGTTTCCCAAAGTTACTGGCCCTATCGTGATTGTTTGCTATGGGTACTCCCTGTTGAGGACCCATTTTTCTAGTTCTGTGTGCGGAGTTGGCCTGCTTGCTTTCGTCGGGCGTGTTTTGTTAGTTATTAGGACTTCTTTGCTTGCATAAATGATTGATACGCCTGTCTCTGTTAGAAATCCGACCGCTGAGTGGGGTCCTGATCAAATCATGCTAAAATCTCCTTGGGATTCTCTTGGCAGGACGATATTGTGACAAGAGTTTGCCGGTAAGACCATGAACATGACATCCACGGTTCATGAGTTCTTCCCATCTAATAACAAAACAGGGAATGATATCTGACCCAACGGAAAGACAGCTTAATTGCAAAATCCGGTGAGTGGGTAGTCCACCGGTTCTAAGCGTGCCTTGTCCTTCGGGTCCAACTGATTAAAGCGTTGCTCATAAATGATGTCAGCGATGCCGCCAGGATCGATGAATATATAATCTGTTTGGTAATGGCCGAATACTCATGAGATTACGATGGGCCTTCTTTCTCGAGGTCCTCCCCTTACGTTGGTGAAGATCACTTATTATTTACGCCATGAGTCATCTTGCACGCGTTTGTGATAGTTGTTTTTCCTGATTCTAGGGCCACCCTGTACCATGTGCGTTTCCAATCGTCACAACTTTTTGTTGTCTGGCCCTTCGCCTCGTCTATTTATTTGGCGCGTGTTTTTCCTGATATTTTTGATCAAATGCGTCAGTCTACCGCTCTTTAGGGCTCTTTCTATTTCTAGCCTCAAGCTTATGCAATCATCTTTCAGGTGGCCTGAATCTTTGTGGTAGTCACAAAAAAGATTCGGGTCTTACCCCTTTTTGTTGCGCATCTGCTGTGCGGCTTTGAACTGGTGGTTCTCAGTGGTTAACACTTCGGATGGAGTTTTGGTGAGGGGTGTCCACTGCCTCTCTCTGTTCTCTTGTTTGATCTCTTTTCTGTATCCAATCTGATTGATAGTTGCACGCGCGTCTTCTGACGATTGAATCTTCTCATTATAGTCAGACGCTTTCCATGTGGGGACTCGCCCTTTTTTGTTACGCCTTTCACTGGTGTGCTGGCTATATTTGTATTGACGAATTTCATCGCCAGTCAATTGTTTCTCTATTTGCGCAATGATTTTAGCAGCCTCAATGAAGGTCTCCCAATCCTTTGGACCTTCGTCTCTTCCTCTCATTCTTCGTATTAAATCATCATTTTTGACAACGCGTATGATTTCATCACCAACATTACCGATTTCTAGACATTCCTTGTTATACCATGTAATGAAGTCTTCAATGCCTTCATTTTCTTTACGCCAAATATTCAGAACATCTGCTGGGTCTCTAGTATATCTGCGCTGTTGGCTAAAAAGTGACATGAACTTTTCTTGGAAATTCATCCATGACTTAATCTTTCCAAATGGTAAAATGTCAAACCATGCGCGTGTTGTGCCCACAAAGGTTTGGACAAACAAATGACACCATGCTGGAAGTGACCATCCTCTTACGACTCCTACACTTGTGCACACTTGGATATGATCATCTGGGTCTGTGAGCCTATTGTACCTCCCAACATTGTTCGGCAGTTTCGTTTTCTTGAGTGCAGCTATGGCTATTTCCCTGATAAACTTGGATTTCTCAGCTACGCCTTGTGGGCAGTAACTCAAAGTGAAATCGTACTCTGTTGTTGGTTTATACCGCGCGGGTGCGCGGGGTTTGTATGCTTCATGGTTTGGTGGGAGTCTACTGAACACACTCGTACTGTCTCCCTCTTGGTAAGACGGTTCATATTCATCTGACATACCTTCAAATTCTCTCCATCCTAAGCGGACCCAATCGCTCGCGTACTGGCGTGTGCACACTAGGTCGTGTAAGATGAGAATTGTTGGGAATTCCGGTGTTGCAATACGTGTTGCGTGTACTATTTGTATGCTGGTAGTTATCTCTTGGATGGTGTTGCTAGTGCGCTTTGGTGTCGTAAGTGGACTCTCGGTGAAGTGACGAAACCCTTTGGGATGGGTGTTGCGATTAGTGTTGTACATGCACTTGCTGCACTGGAGTGTTTGTCTCAGGAACTGCACGTATGCAGACATTAGCATATCATGAAGCCATTGTTTCCCCTTCCGGTAGTGCAGGAAAAGCTGTGTTGATTGTGCTTGCGGTTGGAGTACCGGGAGTCGTCTGTTGGGGTACTCGAGTAGCACTGCCAAAGACATTAGCGACTCCGGCATCCGTGAACTCTCCACCGACGTGCTCGTCCCTTTGGTGGCTTTGGACGTGTGCGTTGTCTGCTGTCGTGCTAAACGAAGAGCCTTCTCTGCTAATTTGAAAAGAAGAGTTTGGTTCAGCCATTGAAAAGTGTTTTTGAAAAGAAAAGAGATGAAAATGGTTGTTAAAATGTGGTGGGCGCCAATGATGAAACACTGGTTAATACTAGATTATCCCAGCTGGTCGTCTCATGAAGGGTGGTTCAATCTCTATCTTTCACTCGCCGTAAAGCTGATCTCACAGAAATGTCCTGCAAAACAATAACACTGGTGACTCGCCACAAGGAGGAGATGATGGGGGTTCTCCTTGTGACCACCCTTCGGCGTAAGAATAAGTATTTGTTTTGAGGATAAGTGTGTCTTAAGAGTAAGAGAGTGAGAAATAGAATCCTTAAATCTGGAGTTAGAGTCTTCTATTTATAGCCAGAGAATAGTAAAGGAGGAGACCTACCAGCTAGCCAGTGCCTGCTAGCTGTCCGACCAGGAGGAATATCCTTTATGTCCCTTCTGACGTCAGTCGCTGAGGTGACGTCGCGCGTGGTTAATCGTTCCAGCTGTGCACTCACTTGTACTGGCTGTCGTCCTGTCCTCCCAGGGTCTTGCAAGCGTTGCTGGCGTCTCACTATTGGTGCCACCTGTTGTCCAGTTTTTCTGCAGGAGCATCTTTCTTGTCACCATGTGATTTCCTCTAGAAGGTTCTAGAACCTTCTGGATGCGCTCGTATGATGTGGATGCCAGCCTGGAGTGTGGTGTGGTCCTTTTGACACGTATGCACGTGTGATTTAGGACCATACCCCTTCACCTCTGAAAGTCAAAACATATATTTCAAGACAAAATTGATATGAAGTTATTCGATTTAGTTTTCCACTTTTCCTTAAACTGTGTTCAAATCCATGTTGATTTGGAAGTTCATGATAATTCTGATTAGAAATTCAAAGTCAAATATGGAATTTCTTCAGATAGATGTATTAGATGGATGGATTCAAACTTTTTCATAAGAACTCTTTTTTCTCTTTGTATGTTGCTATCAGAAATAAGGAAATGTTTTTAATCAGTTTCAACAAAACTAAATTTTAAAAATTTTGCGAGCCCCTGAAGTTTTTGACCCGAGTCATCGCCCACCCAACCCATTCTTAGGGCCGACCCTGACATTACCGCGCATTTATTTGTTACTGGTTCAGATTGTGCAAAGTTTTACTTGTAGCTAAAATGAAAATGAATGGGTCAAACCGGTCAAAAGTTGTCCAACGCTTATCCAAAAGCATAAAACTCTCTAAATAGTTTTATTTCGACCGAATGATAATATATGTTTTATAACAAATATTTGTAATTGCATATCACACAAATAAGCGTAAAATCTAAAAAGAATTTAAAACATGGCATGATTTGGCTATGGTGTATATAACTTTATCTCAATTGCATGACGGCGAAGCGTATCACTGACTCAAGATCCGAGGCCATCAATTACAATCACTGATATGTTCTTGGAATTCTTTAATCTTTATTGAAATTTAGAAAAAAATATATATAATTGTACCATTATTTGTTTGCAAGTTTGTTGTTCGAAGCAAAAGGTCTTGATAAAGAAAGCTTTAACAGCTTATGAAATTGCTCTAGGCATCAACCCTAGGCATGTGCAAAGGCTTGTTTCCATGGCCATGGTTTTAAAAGAGCTTAGTTCGTAAGTCTGGACCAACAATTAAAAGTTTCTTGACCGAAGCATTGCGGTTAGTCCGGATGAACTCTTGGGCTTGTTATAAACTGGGTGAGTCTTACAAAGGGGAGGGTCCGATGTTCATAAAGGAAGCTTAGAACTGTTTTGTGGCTGCGAGTATACTTAAGAAAGGTGAACCCATTTAACCATTTAGATGATGGCGACAAAAGAGACGCACCTGTTGTAACACCCTAAATTTTGGAAATATGTATAATATAATGTTATCTCTTTATATCTATGTAATTTTTATATATTTACTTATGCTATAATATAGTGTTTATTCTACTAATTATACATTTAAGAGTAAACTGCAATTTTACCCACTGGGGTTATGTGTGATTGGCACTCTTACCCCCTCCCAGGAACATTTTGCTGTCTTACCCCTCAACTATTGAAAAACGCTGCAATATTACCCCCGGTGTTAAAAACTTAACAATTCTGTTAAATGGGATGTGAAATGGCTATATTACCCTTTCTTACCCCCTATGCTTTGTTGTAAGAAAACGTATTACCCCCCGGTGTTAAATGACTATTATCATTTCTTATTACCCCCTATGCTTTGTTGTAAGAAAACGTATTACCCCCCGATGTTAAATATTTCTTTGCTTCCTTACCCCCTGCAGAAAACGAAACCATTCCCACCTAATTTGTTTGACCGGGCAAAGTCAAAGCCTGCAGAAACGAATCCACTGTGGTCATCTATTAGCTTGAAAGAATTAAAGATTCACTATGATTTACCACAAGCTCAAAGATCATCTAAACTAATCCTAAGATGCATCATCAAGTGATACTGTCCAATTCATATATAGACTTTCTTTTCTTTTTCTAAATTGTGTTTGTTACCGTTTGTAAGTTTGTATAGTAACTGGCATTCCAAGTATACTGAAAGGGATATAACAATTTGATAATAAGAGCAGTTCTAGGTAAATTATGTTGATCACAAAAGGTCACATCATATTTGGTCTGAAACTTGCATTACTGATAATAGAAGCTGAAATGTGTGCATAAACACATGATACGTACAAACATTTTTGTTGTTCAGTCCATTTTGGAAGCATTTTAAATCTCAAGAACTTTGTATGCACATGAATGAGAAATAAAACAGGGAAACAGAAAATAGAGAGCATTTTGGTTACCCTTTCAATTAATAACTGGAGCCTGAGTACTAATTTACACCCATAACCCTCATCATTCACCCCATCTATACTTCCCTTTCCTAATTTACACCCATGGCGACTTTAAACAACCCCATCCAACAAGACACCACCACTCCGCCAACACCCTCTCCGGCAAGCACCTCCGGTCCTAGATCTGCGACGGCTGCCGGTCCGCCCCCGTCTCTGTTCTTTGCTCCACTGATAATCTTGTTCTGTGCCTATTCTGCGACCACCTAGGGTTTCGAGAAACGGTGATGGCAGTCGGGATTTGCTCAGGTCTCACAAGTAATGGTGGTGTACTGTGGAGATGGTGTTGCACACTCCGGATTCAACGAATGTAGATAAGGTTTCAATCATCTCTTTCCCAATTTTAGTTTCATACTCACTTGTGAGTCTCTTGATTGTTGATGGATGCTAGTAATGGTGGTGTACTGTGGAGATGGTGTACTATGGTTGTTAGGGGTGGCGGAGATGGTGTAGGTGGTGGAAGGTGGTTTGTGTGGAAGATGATTCTAGATGGTTTATTTAAAGATGAAGATGGGTGGATAAAGATCGTTTGAAGATTGATTTATTTGAAGATGAAGATGGATCTGGTTTAGTAAAGTTAGGGCAAAATTATATAAATACCCTTTGACCGTTAAAGACTAACGTGGACTATAAACGGTTTCATGAACCAGGTGGTAATCTTGCATAGTTTCTCATTAGTTGGGGGGTCATACAACAAAATTTTCCTGTGAGGGGGTCAGAGTGCCAATCACATATAACCCCAGGGGGTAAAATTGCAGTTTACTCTACATTTAATTATTTAGATTCCGTTTTTGGCGGATGTTACAATCACAGATTCTAGTTAAAAAAATCCTACAAACCAAACGCACGCTTGGACCACACTGTGTGGCCGTTTTTTCTGGCGTTATGGCATTTCCACGTCGTACACACCAGCCCGCCAACGGCGTTGAGGACGGCAGGGTGTTGAAGGCGGTGAGTTTTCTACCAGCATGCAGACATTTTGAAACGTGACATGGCGCATTTATATTGTCCGTGGAAATTAACCGTTGTCAACCAACAATGAGTTTTTAATGTTTTTTAAAAAATTCACTTTTTAAAACTAAATAAACTCTCCTATAAATACAACCATCTTCTTCCATTTTTTTACAAACACTCACATTACATCCAAAATTCTCTAAACTCTCTACCCATTTACACTTCAAAAATTAAAAAAAATGGCAACGATCTCGTATCCAGAAGAAGAAGATATCATGTTATGCGAGTCATGGATCGAAGTTCTTAGCCACTACATGTCACACCCTGACTTTTGCGGAAGCGTGATTATGGTGTGACTTTCTCAATATCATTGCATTCAATCATATCAACAACTATATGATAAAAACCATAGATGGTCATCCATTAATTAAGTTTAAAAACAACACCACAATAACATTGTTTTAAGACATAGAAAATCTAATTCGAGTACAAACCATGCAACTTGTTTAAGAGTTCACAAAGACTCGACAAAAGAAGTTAAATAAGACCAGGTTTTTGGGAGACGCGTCTCGTCCAGGAATAAGAGACGCTGACCAAACCCGAAGACCATGGATGACATCTTTTATTCTTAAACCACACTTGGAACCTCCGAACGCCCGCCAGATCAACAACTAATTCCCTGAAATACATGTAGTTTGAAAACATCAACAAAAGTTGAGCGAGTTCGTGTGTTTCTTTGTGTGTATGAATAAACCTTTGTAATCATTGTAAGTATGTATATAAGTTTGTAAATCCCGGTATGAAAGCAATAAGGAAAATCAGATCATTAATGGTGTGTAAGGCCATTAATATGTGTGACGTGATGCAGGAAGGCTCAAACCTAGCACACTTTGCACCGGGCTTCCGGCTGTAAGACATAGTCAACCCATGGGCCAAACCCTGGTCCAACATGGGCGGGGCTCGCTACACCCAAATAGATCTATCATTCATGTCCCTCGGTCCTACAACGACGAATAATGGTCTTAAGCGTCATACCCACCACTCACATGATCTAGCAGTACCCTTCCTTTGCTAACCATACAAAATAATGATGTTTGTAAACAGTTGTAACATGTACTTCACCCCCGAAGTTATAAAACTGAAAATAATTAAAAGAAAAGGGGTCACGAACTCACAGTCTTGCGTCTTCAGTCACCGTAACTCAAGCTCCTTTGGGTATACACGACTACCTACAACGTACTATGATCTATTAGACGAGCGGGTAGTGCCTCGACTTATTATTAATGTCTTGGAGTTACGTTTCTTTGTATCTTCGTTATTATTCCAAGTTATATAATTATTTGTTAAAATAATTAATATTTCAACTTAAATTATATTTTCTAAATTTTGGAATAATTGTTAAAACAATATTACTGTAACTTAATACTTCTCAAGTATTTATACTTGTATTTCCTTCCCAAGGATGAGGGTATTTGTATTCGTATTCTTATACTTGTATATTTTTGCCATGTATTAGGGTCGTGTATTCCAGTGTGTATGAATACGTACGATAATACGTATCTTCATATAATTATTAAGTATCCGTATACTTAACGTTATATTAACTTTTCCGGAATAATATCCTTAATAAAGGTCCATATATATTTCCAAAATATATATTTTAAAAACATTACTTAGAAAAATTATTCATGATTTTTCCCTGGCAAAATATTTGTATTTTCGTTTAAGTTCCAAAAATAATATATTTTCAAGTCTAACTTAGAAAATATATATAAACTTATTTTCTCCAAAAATGATATATTTCATACATATTTGAGAAAATGTATCTTTAATCTCAATAATATTGTATTTTATCTTTGTGTAAGAAATATATACTTCTTAAAAATATTATATTTTCTAAAATTTCCAAGAAAAATATATATTCATACATGCCAAGATAATATATTTTTCCCTTGTAAAAAATATGATATAACTTTGTAGTAATTGTAAAAATCATATTTTTGTTTCCTTGGTGTTCAAAATATCATTTACCAAAAATATACTTGCGAATAAATTTCCGGAATATTCTTGTGAGTTATATTCCTTGGTTTGGTTTCACCAATATTTTGTGTATAACTTGTATATTTATTCCTTGGAATTTTGGTAATATTTTGGGATTGTAATTCTTGGTATTTTGATGTGTTATATTATTTCAAGCCTTAAAATAATATAACTAATACACAAAATATACAAATAATCACACACATGGTGTCGTCTAAATATATATTTCCTAAATACATATTTAGTCACTTTTATTTGTAAAAACCAACCTCCAATATTTATATTTTTGTAACATAAATTATGGCAAAGTTTATGTAACAATTTATGATTGAAAATTCACTTGTAAGTGCATGTTTATAAATATTTTTCTAAGTGTTTGGATTTTTAGAAAATTTTGCCATAGTTTCCCCTAAAAATGGAGGTTTCCATGCTTTCAAGCATATCATTTTCTTTTGTAAAAATCATCACAATCAATCCACAATCAACAATACACAACTTACACTTACCAATCTTGCCAAATCAATCATAATCTAACTACTTCATGAACTTGAATATTTGTAAAAAGTTGTAGGAACTTACTAGTGTTATTAATAAGCCTTGTTACCTTCTAAAGTGTGATTAGTTCTTTAAAAACTTTATTTTCAAAGAATATAGATGTTTACAACTTCAAATCATGTTTGCTAAAAATATTTCTTTATGATTTCTTCTTGTTACACTAGTGTTTCTACACTTGTTTAACCACCAAAAATAAAGTTTGTTTATGTAAGAACCAAGATTAAATGAAACTTATATTTTTAACTTGGTTTCTTTAGAAATCCTTCATGAAATTCATAGATCTATAAGATTAACAACTTACTTTGATCATGCTTTTACAAGATAACATTATGTTCCTTCAAGTTCATGCTTTATGTGTGGATGATCTACCATCCTACAACAATTTCTATTCTCACATCTTGCTTGATTATGTTTTCAATCATGATCTAGCAAGATCATATGATGATCTACATTATATACATGGACAACCAACAATCAACAAGCAATTCATCACATAAACAACTTAGTTTCTTCATTAAACATGCTTATATTCAAGTTTCATTATTATGATCTTTAATGTTCTTTAAGATTATGAGTATGATACTTCTTTAACCACTAAAAATGGAAGTAAACTAGCAAGATCAAGACTCTTACTACTAGCACAAGGCTAGGGATGATCAAGTTTAGAAATGAGATGGATAAAAGCAAACAAGAGAGGTTCTTGAACTTCCGAAAGCTCCTAGCTCCTTTATGTGACCTTTAACATCCTTGTATATGCTTAGATTGGATGAATGAAGGTGAGTGTATGGGGGGTTGGTTTCGGCCGAGAGCTCCAAGGGAAGAAGAGAAGCTTGTGTGTGTTAGTGTGTGTGAGATTATGAGCTTATGGTCTTACATATCATACTTATAACCAAGTTCATAGATTAACTCTTGTGTATTATGTCAATAAAGAGGGAACCATATTCATTATAATATTAAAATGAAATCTTGAGGTATGGGGGGTGAGTATGGCCGATTACTAGTGGGTGGGGGGGGGGGTAGTAGGATAGGTTTTAACTAGTTTAGTTAGTTTAAGGTAAAAGTTCAAGTATATAGTTAGTTACTTAGTTACTGTTCGGGGGCCATAACCCGCTTGGAAATGTTAAAACAGTGCTTCTAGTGTAAACTTGATGTTTCGGGTAGTGTCCGGTTGTTCGGTTGGTTACTGGTTCGTTAAAGTGCTAAACTTTGCAGTTTAGTGTGCTTTATGTTCCATTTTGTGACACTTTCGATTTCCGACACTTCGGAAAGCATTCAGGACCATTTAACTATGTTTCTACATAAATTTAGATTGTTAAAATGCTGATTTTTGCTGAATTTTGCTGAATTCAGCACTTTGGGTGAGTTTTAGACACTTTCCGGCACTTAAACTATCACTTAGAAAGGCAGTTTTGTGATCCTTACTTTGCTACACATTATACTAGTATAGTACTTAGTTTCTGGCTCATTTGGTGTTTCAATACACTGTCTGCCTATGTGCTGAGTTCTGTCAGCATTTTCCTGGTTTTTCTGATAAATGTGCTAACTGTACTTAATGCATCATTTGAGGCAATAAAACTTTCATGCAATATTGGTATGGCATTAAACAATGTATGATGCACATGTATGTATATGGCAGAAATCAGACAGCAGTTATTTGCAATTCAGCATAGTCATTAAGCATTAATCATGGTTAATTAATTCTAAGGATACCTGAATTTTTGACAGTTGTCACACTACATGCCGCGTAATCGCTGGAGTGATCCGTTTGGGGGGGGGGGGGATTTTACAACACTTTTGCGTTCATGGGGTGAGACCACCCGAACCGTGGACACACCTCTTCTCGTTTTAGGACTATTCGTTTGGATAGTGAAAAATTTAAGACGGTGCATACCGTGGTGGAAATTGTGGGTTGTGACCTTGGGGAGGACGACATCTACAAGTCGCCCTCATCAACTTCAGGCACGACTAGAATTGTGAATTCAAACGTGTTTCGACATGACAAATAATTAGATTTTTTATTTAATAACTTTATATATTTGTAGGTTTTATTTTAATTGTGTAATATTTTTATTTTATTTTATTATGTATGTTTTTTTATTTTTAGATTATGTAATGTTTAATTACTAATGTTATTTGTTTAATAGTATTTTAGTTTTTTTTAACTATATAGATTATATATAACTTTTAAATATAATTTAACAATAAAATATGTGTGTCACGTGTCGAAGAACGCTCACTCTTCCACTCCCTTCCCACACCACACATTTTATCATCACCCCTTTTCTGACGCGTGCTAACACGTCGTTCACTCGTCAAATAACGCTCATTTTTCAAGTCCCTCCACACCGTATAATCTTAATTGAAATCCATTTAATTTTCAACAAACGGAACTTCTTAATCTTTTCATTACATTTCCTCCAACTTTACCAGAACAACGAACACGTTCATTTAGTTTAGGAATGAAGTACACATTTCCTATACATACATTTATCAAATGGGGCTGTCTGGCATTACCCCATTAGACCAAACAGTTTATTATTTTATATCCATTTTAAATTATGTTTTTTCTCCTGTTCAAAATTACCGTTTTGCCCACAACTCAAAATAAAAGTATGCTTTTGTCCCCATCTCAAAATTACGATTTTGCACTTAATTGAAAATTACGATTTTGCCAGCCACTGCCCCATTGGACCAACCAGTTTATTATTTTTATCCATTTTAAAATTACGTTTTTGCCCCTCTTTAAAAATACGGCAGCTCAAAATAAAATTACGCTTTTGTCCACAGCTCAAAATTACGATTTTTCTCTCGATCCAAAATAAAATTGTGGTTTTGCCCTCAGCTCAGAATTACTTTTTCGCCTCCGGTTCAAAATAAAATTTTGTTTTTGTCCCCAGCTAAAAATTACGATTTTGCCCTCTATTCAAAAATGTGATTTCTGCCCGTTTAAAAAATTATGATTTCGCCCTCAGTTTAAAATTACCTTTTTTCCCCCGTTCAAAATAAAATTATGCTTTTGCCCCAAACTCAAAATTACAATTTTGCCCTCGGTTCAAAATAAAATTGTGATTTTGCCTCTAGTTTAAAATTACGATTGTGTCCTTAGTTCAAATTTATATTACGTTATTTACCCAAGTTCAAAATTATGAATTTGCCTCTGTGAAAATTTACAATTTTGCCCCTGGTTTAAATTTACAGTACTACCATCACTTTAGCTTTTAGCAAATTACAATTTTACCCCAGTAAAAAAATACAACTTTCCCTCGGTTAAAAATTACAATATTGTTGTTGTTTTAGTTTTTTTTTTTTATCAAAACTATAAAAGTGTTTTGTTTTAGTTGGTTGTCTCGATTTAATTGTTTTTCGTGTCATTGAGCTGCCTAACACTCGCTCATTATTCGGCTATCGCCCCGTAACGCGGGCGGGGCATCAACTAGTTTCGTACAATTTGCACCTTCATTCTTTACCATATATTTTTTTTGGTCTGGCTAACCAATTCTTCTTGAAACCTCTTTTGTTTTTTTTTTTCCACAACTGGTATTTTGATTTTTTTTCTAGTTTACTTTGTTATGTATCCTTTAAAGTTATCTTTTACTGAGAGTTGAACATACGTTATTTTGACCGGTATTATTGCTCCATCATGACATCCTGACATACATATTATTCCATGGGAAAATAGCCAAAATAGCCAAGTATTGGTCAACTTATCCAAAATAGCCAAGTCAAACGTCTTGTGGAGACGCCAGAAAAAGGGTCTAGCGTCTTGGCGGCTGACCAACCAAACGTTGCCACGTGTCCGACACAGCTCAGACGTCTTAACGTCTTAGCTGAGACGTTTCACACGGCGGCTTGAGACGTCTTAAAGTTGAGTTGTTAGGGCGACAACTTTTGCATGGCTTGAGACGTCTGAAGGCGGCTTGAGACGTTTGAAAGTATACGCGGTTTTGAAAATTTTTTAAGACGTTTCATTCAATACTTGGGACGTTTGAGACGTTTCCTGGTTTTCAAAGTTAAGACGTTTTATTGAAAAGTTGAGACGTTTGAGACGTTTCACGAATTTCAAAGTTTTTTAAGACGTTTTCTATAAAAGTTGAGACGTTTGAGACGTTTCATGAATTTTAAAGTTGTTTTTAAGACGTTTGAAACCTGTTTTTAAGATGTTCATAATTTTCAACCCTGTTATACACAACCTTTTCTTCTTCACCATATCCTCTACCCCATTAGTGTTCACAGCTTCAAAAAATGGGCAGACCCCCTGATCTCCTTCGAATTCAACAAACGGGTCTAAGAAGTCATCTACAACGGACACAGATCTCCTCCGATTTCATCGGATGTGATCGGATATCCCTTTCCACGTGCTCTGCGGGGTCGACCGGGTTCAAGAACTCATTTGCAACGGACACGTGAAAGGTCTAACGGGTTGTTCAGCACCTGACGGTTCTGTCCCTTTAGGGTGGTTGATGAGACCTTGGCTAACACAATGGGCTCACCAATGTGTTAGCCAGGTCGCTAAACATAACTGAAGCCGCAGAACCGTTGAAGAAAATGTCAACAACCCGTTACATATCACCTAGGCCAATATAAATGTGGGTTGATGGAACTTACCAGTTCACGACCCATCTTTATCATTGCTAGTTGTTTCGATGCAAATTCCAGAATCAGAATCCGAATCTCCTACCCAGTTGGAAGTAGTGGTTTGGTGTATTCTAGTTCAAATGATTATGTTTGTATTTTTTTGTGTTATGTTTTTTATGTACTTTGTATTGAATCATAATAAAGTTATAAAGTTTACTGATTTACATTTTGAATTCTAGTTTAGTTGTAGTAAAATTCAATTAATAAAAATTACATAATAATGAAGTTAACGCTGTTTCAACAGCCAATTAAATATAAAATATTCATTTAAAGTTACATTAAATATTCATTTAACCCCACTATATATACCCCTAAACACACACACACACACACGCCGTTCACTGTTCTTCTTCTTCTTCTTCTTCTACTTTCATATTCTGTTCAACGTTTACAACAAACAGACGCGGTTCAGTTTTTACCGACATGGCTAGTTCGTCGTGGACCGATATTGAAGATATTGCGTTGGTGGAGGCTTGGGAGGAGGTGTATACCGATCCTCCTCGTTGAGGGCAGGGGGTCTATGGGTCCGTGTTGTAAGGACCTTCAAAAATGTCTCTAAACGACCCGTAAGTGAAAACCCGGACCCCTGAAACCCTAACGCACATGAAAAAACAAGAAAACATGAAATTTGGTCCTCTCGCGGGCCGCGTAAAGGATAAGAGGGCCCTTACGCGGGCCGCGTCAACTTAAAGATTGACTGGATAAGCATCCGGGCCACGCGGTGTCCACCTGGCACACCTACTCGTGACACATGAATCCTACACATTGACTAGGGCCCCTCGCGGGCCGCGTAAAGTTTAAGTGTGGGTTACGTGGGCCGCGTGAACCCCAAAAATCAGCTATAAATAGAGTTGGCCATGAGCAGTTCACTGGTGTCGAAAGTTTTAATCAAAACAAAGTTCTACTGCTGGAAAATCATATTTACAATAGCAAGGCGGTGCTACGATACATGGTATTAACTCGATCGCTGCTACGATTCAATGTCTGATCAATTGAAACTATCTGATGGATGTTTAAGTGCTGCCCACATTAGGGCTATACTTTGTCATTCGTTGTGAGGGTTTTTATCTCGTGAGTTATCGTAAATGTTGTATTAGTTACTAACCTAGTTTGTGTGCATTGTTAAATTAGGTTATCAGGCTTATCAGTAGGCTAAACTCTGCCCGTTAAACTTGCAATGTGAGTCATTCTCTTTTTATCAATAATGGTTTACAATACTCCAAATTATTTTCAAAGGTTATAATTACAAGGATTAAGTCGTGGTTATCTTGAATCACTGGCTAGTGGGGTATTGTCCACATTACTAATTTTCTCACGGTTAGGTTCATTGACCTAACAGTGATAATCATCACTACTTGGGTGAAAGGACCCAATAGTGGTATGACCATCGTCACCAGGAGGTGACACGGCGCCAGATAAAAATAAGATAGTAGCCATTGTAATCGCTCTTATGCTGTAATTCATAACTATGTGTCGTTTTATCAAATTTGAGTGACTCGCCAGTATTTCTCCGCTGATAAAATATTTTTTTAAAACATGTTTCAGGTGACTACTGTGAACCAAGGAATAGTGCTACGGAGCACTAACAAGCTTGAAGTAGTGGCTCAATTAAACAAATAAACATGTTTTGTAAATCAGGGAATTTTCTTGTGAAATTCCTCTATTGTAAATTACGGGGTTTATCCCGAATTATGAAATAAAATAATCGGGCATTTCAAGTTTTAAAAGATCCTGTAAAATATTCCGTTGTCAACTCCATTAATAAATACCACGGGTTTCTGTCACGTGGCTCTTGGACCGGGTCAAACCGGGACGGGGGCCATGACAGAAAAAAGTGGTATCAGAGCCACTGATTTAAGCCAATTAAGTATTTAGAAATACTTGATTTTTCTGATTGCCATCCTGTGATTATGTGTTTTTGTGTTATTTGACTATTTGTTTACAGTATGGGTAAGCAAAGAATTTCGGACATCTATCGTCAATTAGATAGTTCACCAAAAGATAAGGGAACTTCATTTCAATCAAATTCCTCAAGATACCCAGCAGATACTAAGGAATGAATATTTGTTCGTAAGGCACAGTTTGAGAAACCACTTACCACTAAGAAAAGAAGTTGGATTATTAGAAAAAGCCAAGAGAAAATGAAGAAGTCACAACCAAAAGGAGTGATGGTTAATAAGGAAACTCAGAAAATAGGCAATAACCCACCATGGGAAAATGAATTAGATGAACAATGGGCAAATCTCTATATGTTAGCCACTACAGCAGTAAATGTTAACTTTTAATTAAGTTAAACTATTGTTGGAACCTGAAGGTTTATACATGAAGGATTGTTTAGTTAAAGGATTGATTTTGTAATTGTTTTGTTTATATTTTGGGTCGATATGTATGGGTTGGGCTAGTTTGGCCGGTTTCGAGTGGGCCTAGGTTAAGAGTCCATATGTTTAGTATTTAAGCAAACCTCAACCATTTTGGTTGAGGTTGATCAGCTGATTGCGACTAGAAGGCCACCAGAACTATCAAGGAGTCTTGTATTAGTCATTGTTCAACTTTGAATGCAAGATATTCTGGTTTGTGTTTGATCAATATTATTTCTTTTATATTTTTATTCTTGAATCGACTTGTGACTGTTTTCCGAACTCTCACAAGTTAGTGTTTGATATCATTGAGGGATCCTAACGGGTTTTACAATTGGTATCAGAGCCAAGAAACCAATCTTGGTTCGGTTTTGATATCATTCTGATTCAAGGACATCTTATGCTACTGATCCAGTTTTTGTAGTGTTTGTTTTGCAGTGATAACAGTTTTGGTTGCATGTTCTGTCTACGGATCATTCAATCTTCAAACTATTCTTAGAAATTATCGAAAGAAGTTACTGATTTTGGTTTGTGTAATTTCAGAGAGTTGTTTGCTGATTTCTCGGAGTTTTGGTGATCAAAGAAAATTCAAAGATTACGATATCTTTGAATTTTTGAAAAGTGCTGAAAATCAGGGATTACGAGTCAACAGATTTATCTCACATTTGTTTTGCTGGTCTCAACTCGCAACCAGCTGTCTCGACTTATCAACATTTGGTATCGACTCGCAACCATCTGTGGTCTCGACTTGTCTGCTTTTGGTATCGACTCGCAATCAACTAAGGTCTCGACTTGTCTGCTTTTGGTCTCGACTCGCAATTAACTAAGGTCTCGACTTGTCTGCTTTTGGTCTCGACTCGCAACCATATGTGGTCTCGAGTTGTCTGCTTTTAGTCTCGACTCGCAACGACACTTTGCAACGTGATTTGGACTTGGACTTTGAACTGTTAACAGAATTTTTGGACTTAAAATAATTAATTGATTAATTAATTATGTCTACAAATAATGTTGATTTGGCTGCCCTTAACAAACAACAAGAACTGGATTCAAAGGTTGGAACCACTACACGCATTCCAAGGTTGACCGATGCTAATGATTTTCCGGAGTGGAAATGGCGTTTTGAACAACATGTGAAGGTCAAGGATTCTAAAATTTGGAGAAGTATTATGAGAGGTCCAAGGGAGATAATGACAGATAGTCCTACTGAACCAGGTTTAAAAGTAAAGAAAGCCAAAAGTGAATATACTGAAGAGGATTTCAGTATAATTGAAGAAGATGAAAGAGCATTGTCCTATTTGACCATGGGATTGGGTCCAGATATTGCTATTGGCTTTCGTACCTACAAATCTGCCAAGGAACTGTGGGAATCTCTGATCGATGTTTATGAAGGAAATGAGGACATGAAGGAGAGCCGAAGAAATTTGCTAAGACAAAGTTTCAACAATTTCAACCATATCTACGGAGAAACCGTTGATAACCAACTTCAGAGGTTCGTCAAACTGGTCACTCAAATGCAGATGGAAGAAATTCATACATCAAATGCTTCGACAAATAGACAACTTTTGAATGCGTTACCAAAAAGCTGGGATCATCATGTTGCAATGATCAAGAAAACAAAAGATCTTGCTAGGTGCAGTTTGTTAGAAATGATTTCTCATATCAAAGCATGTGAACTAGATGATAAACAAAGAGAAACCAATCATAAGAACAGCATGCTAGCTGCAGGATTCTCTGTTGCTCCTACTTCGTCAAACAATAACAACGCAGCTCTCTTGTCTCAAGGAGGATTTCAAATGTTTAGCAATGCGGCATCTGCTAAGGCTGCTCCTACTTCAGCAAATGTCTATTACTCTGGGTCTCCTACACAAGCTACTCCATCACTTTCTACTACTGCGTCTGCTTCCGCTGTGAATGCATCCTCTGTTGCTCCTACTTCCACTGTGAAAAATGAGATGATTGCTTTCTTTACACAACAGTCTAAAGAAAATCTGGATATCGCAGCCTCTGTTATAAACTGTTTGAATGCATTTGTTGCAGGAAAAATTAACCCTCCTAAATGGTGTGGCGATGACTTACATCAGATTCATCCTGATGATGTTGAAGAAATGGATATCACTTGGCAGATGGCTATGGTTGCATTCAGGGCAACAAGGTTTATGAAAAGAACTGGTAAAAACAGATGGGGTGCTTCATTTACAGGAGCGTCTACAGTGCCCTTTAAACTTCGTTGTTACAACTGTCATGAGGAAGGACACTATGCTCGAAACTGCACAAAGCCTACAATTAATAGAGAACAGACTCCTGCCCAGCCTGTAACACCTAATCGAGAAAGAGCTCTTGTGACCACATCTAGTATAACGGATGATGCTGCTACTGGAAGTCCTCAGCCACTGGGATTAGCTCAAGCCTTGGTGGTTCAGCCCGACATCAACTTTGATTAGAATTCAGAAATTGAGCGACTGAACATTTCAGCTCTAGAAAATCAAGCTGCTTCAAATAACATTGCTTTCATGACCTCAAATGATCAAGTTTCTGTACCAGAGGAGGAGGCATCAGCTGAAAACTTGGCTCTCATGACCCAGATTCTTTCAGCTCCGGTTAAAGGTCTCACCAAAGACTAGGTACTTTCTGCTTTCTGTACTCCTGAGTGTAGAGAAAGAGTTGAAGTTTATAAAATACACAATGCTGAGCTAATTCAAGATTATCAAGATATCAAAAATAAAAACTTTACTTTATAAAAAAAACGAAAAACTTTATAAAGAAAAGATTGAAGCTCAGCGAAAAGACATCATCAAACTCAAGGATGATGTAAGTGTGAAATCATCTCAACTCTTATATGTTCAGGAGAAACTGTGTGCTGTGACTAAGGAACTGGAAGATATCAAAGATAGATATCAAATAAATGAGCTTAATATTAAGAAATTTGATTCTTCCAGCAAATTGGTCAAAAACTTGTGTGATCAATAGCTCGCATACAAGGAAAATAAAGGGCATGGTTTGGGTTTTAATCAGGCTCCTCCTCCTTATAATAACAATTATACTTATTTACCCATGACTGAGGAGGAGATGATGAATGAGAGTAGAATGACTTATGGTCCCAAAAACAATAAGTCATCATTAAATGACAAACCAAATGGGAAAAAGAAGTCTGCTCAAATAAATTTTGTTTCTAAAGGCTCTATTGATCCTAACATTTCATCTTCATGTGCAGATAAAGTATCTGAAGTAAAATGTGAAGATGTTCTTGGGAGTGAACCAGTTGTTCATACTAATATTTCTGAAAATTATTTTGAACAAACTGAATCTGATATTGCTTTTGGTCGGTCTTTGTTTGCATCTTTCTCTGCTTATGTTTCGTCTTGTGAGCCAGATGTTTTGGGCAAAACTGATAATGTTTGTGTTGAACCTTTGAACAATATGTCTGATGATGGGTTTTCTTCATTTAATAATTGTGAATCTGATGTTTCTAACCCTTTGGTTGATGATAGTGTTACAGGTGAGGTCCCTCAGGACACATTCAGTGAAACCACTGAAACTTTTTCACAAGAAAATCAGGAGTATCATGATTCTTCTTCTGAATCTGTCTCAGTGGGAATCCCTAATGTTGAATCTAGTGGGATCCCATTGGAAACTGTAGTGGAAATTGAACCTGAATTAGTTTCACATGATAAATGTGTTGATGAAACACATATTGATGAGACTTCTGCATGTTCAAATACTGAAACTGATTTTGATAAAGAAGAAAAGGGATTTGAGTTAAATAAAGAGTCATTAAAAAGTGGTTTTGAAAGTAAAACATCAACTTCAAATGATGATCTCAGTAAAGAAAGGGTGTCAAGTTGTTCATCAACATCACATGAATGTGTAACTTCTAATCAGCAGACATCAAAATGCTCAGAACAGCCACAAGCAAAGCATATTAGGAAAACCAAAACGTCAAATCATTCAAAATCAAACAAAGATTCTTCATTAAAGTATCAAAATTTTCGAAATACTCACACAATGAAACGGCAAACATGTTTTAATTGTGGAATTGCTGGACACATTGCCAGAAACTATGTTCAACTCCCAAGTGCCCAGTTCAAGGAGAAGTTTGTACAAAATCAGAAGGTCAAGTCTAACCGATATCGTTGTTCAGAGTCAATGACGACTGAAAGGTCTAAGACAATGAAAAACAACTATCGCAAGACTAAACTTTCGGATCAAGATTGGAATGCAGCCAAACGTAAAAAACAAAATCAACAAAATGATTTTCAAAGAAATCAATATAAAGTTTTTGGGAATTACTATTCTCAATGGTCAAATAAGCACTAGAAACCTAAAGCTAAGGCCACACAATCCAATCTGTCTCATACATGTTATCGAAATTCTGCCACTAGAAATGCTTTGAAGTTTTTAATTAAAGACAATTTAGTGTGGCAGGGAGTGACTTACTTTGATGCACAAGGAAAACCCAGATTCACTATGGGCTGGGTTCCTAAATCTAACTAATCCCGCTAATCCTGCAGGAACAGCTGTGGAGGACTACCGTGCACCTCTGGTACATGGATAGTGGCTGTTCCAGGCACATGACAGGAGACTTATCCCAACTGGTAAATGTCAAAGGATTTAATGGTGGATATGTCTCATTTGCGGGAGGAGAATCAGGAAGGATCACATTGAAAGGAACCGTAAGAAACGACGTTTTAAGCTTCGAGAATGTTAACTATGTTCCAGAACTGAAACACAATCTGTTGAGCATTTCTCAGATTTGTGATCGAGGAAATTCAGTTCACTTTACAAAGAAAGGATGTCATGTACTTAAACCTGGGATTGTCATTCCAGAAGATTGGTTCTTAATGTCAGCAGAGAGACGAGGAAACGCTTATGTGATTGATATGAACAAGAAACCGTGTGAAGAAGTTACTTGCCTATTCTCGAAGATTTCAGAACATGATGGTCTACTGTGGCATCGTCGCCTTGGGTATGTGAACATGAAGAATTTAAACCGACTGGCTAAAGGTCAACTAGTCCGCGATCTTCCAATAAAAGATTTCATGTTGGTTGAAAAATGTGTTGCTTGTGCGAAAGGAAAAGCTCATCGAAAACCTCATAAGTCTAAACCTGCACCCTCAACGAAAGCTGTGCTCGAATTACTTCACATGGATCTTTTTGGTCCAGTGAATGTGTTGAGTATTGGCAAGAAAGCTTATTGTCTCGTAATCGTTGATGATTATTCACGTTACACCCGGGTGTATTTTCTCAGTCACAAGAATGAAACTGCAGTTTTAGTGAAACAATTCATCACTCTGGCTGAAAATCAAGCAAGTACAAAGGTGAAGGTTATTCGATCTGACAATGGGACAGATGTGACAACTCGAGTTTCCGACTTTCATATTCGCATTTAATGCACGTTGACTTTGACTGTTTGGTTGATTGACTTGACTGACTTGTAACTGTGCACTTGTGTTATAATAAACGATTGTGTTTACATGATTATGTGTTTGATTGTATAACATGTATACTGTTTGAGAAACTTAAACTGTTAAACTATAAAAGAACCCGATGAAACACAAGAGTGTTTTGCCATAACCAGTTCCGACGAAACAGAACCTGTTTCGCCATCTACATCTCGACGAAACAGTGTGTTTCGCCAAGCCCAGATCCGCCGAAGCCCAGTTCGGGCCCAACATGTTATTTCGAGTTTTAATACGTAAAACAACATCAGTTTCACACTTTCATCATAACAACCGAAACCCTAGAGCTCCCTCACTGTGACGGCAACCTTGTGTTACTCCGAAACCCGCTAGATTGATCATACTTTGTCATTGCGGTTAGTGTTAATTCTTGTTTGATTTGTTTGAGTTATATCGGATGTTGATCGATTGTTTATGTTCTGATTGTTATGCGTTAAATGTGTATTCCGTTCTATCGATCGATCCGCATGATAATCATAGTTAGGGTTTGCAGAATTGGAGGTCACGTATCGATGTTGTTTGTGAAACTGATTAATATGTTCATTATCAGGGTTTGCTATTCTGTAGATATCATATGTTTTGCTCGTCGTTAAACTGATAATACACATATATACATAGAAAAGGATTTCGCATGAACGTATTACGTAAACTTGATATGATACGATGTGTTGGAGGTAATACATGAGACTAAGATACATGAATATGAATGATTACTGTATTGTATCAATGATTGGATAATGATGATACGTTAAATGATTTCTGCATGATTGCTGTTTAGATGATGACGGCAACTAGGGTTTTCTGTATAATTTCGTAACTGATATGACGTAACTGATCTGTTTGACGAAACAGAACTCTCGGCGAAACAGAAAGTGTTTCGCCAAAGACAGTCGACGAATTAGACTTCTGTTTCGCCAAACATGACCGCGACGAAACAGGAGACGTGTTTCGTCAATATATGTGTGTTTCGCCAACTTATGTGTTTCGCCAATAAGTGTGTTTCGCCGACTCGAATGATTTGCACAGTAACCTGATTTAACCTTGTTAGAAGTTAACTGGACTAATTAACTGCTGTTAAGTGGTATGCATGATTTGTATGATAGTGAATACATATTTAGTACTTGGTGATCATTGATTGTATCTATACGTGAACTTCGTGAATGCAAACTGATTTTGGTACACGTGCCTACTTTAGGGTTGACTGATTAAGTGTGAACAAGTAGTTAATCTTACCGAGCAAACCAAGGTGAGTTCACTGCATTTCTCAAGCATGCGTCCCGGTGGTTTGGGACAACTAGTAAACATTTGGAAGGGAATCTTGGGTAAACAGTTAAATTGGGTTTTGGTTATTGAACATGGAATCTATCATTATCGGATTGCCTGTAGGGCAATGGGGTAATTAGTTGATAGCGCTATTAGGTTTGATACCTCGCACCGGGCCGTAAGGACGGGCGCGATCTAATTATCTGGGCATCATTACCAATGCTTGGTTAGGGGCATTGGGGACTGGACACACTTCCAGGTTATTAAGGGACACACTTCCCGGATACATATGGGCACACTCCCTAGGGTATCTCAACAAGTCATAAACAGCATCATATCACAACGTTGAATTGGCTTAACATACGTCTGGTAACAAAACACGTTAACAAAACCTTGAACTCACCAGCGTCGTCTGACACACACTTGTCTGCATGCTTGCAGGTCGCTAGAATTCGGGACGTGGACTTGCTATCTGGGAGTGCTGGAGTGGTCATGGATCGAGGCTCTTGGATTGACTTAAAAGTGAAACGTTGGTTTTGAACATTTACTATGAAACAATTGTTAAACGATTTATGATACGCTTCCGCTACACAACTCTTTGGGAGTAACTCTATGTTTGATATTTACTATTGGTACTTTATGACATGTTTTATTTAAATATTTATCCTTGGTTCAATGTGATTGGTGGCTCGAACTCTGATGAGTAACACGCCTCGCGGAGTTCCCGCAGGTGGTATTTTGGGGGTGTTACAGTTGGTATCAGAGCCACTGGTTATAGCGAACTAGGTTTTAAAACGTTTTATAAAACCAGACTATAACCGAATACCTTCGAAGAATCGATCATGACACTCAGCTCCAGATCGCAAGGTTCGTCTTCTGTTTAGTTTATGCATTACTTCCTTAGTAGTCACACACTCATAACTTGCATACACTCATAACTTGCATGAAACGATACACTTGATACTATGGTGACTTGATAGTGTGACACTACTCTTCGACTTATGTGAATTGTAAACTTGCGATACCAATCGTTGTGTTGTGTGAACGGGGGAAACTTCGAGCGCAAGCTAAGAGGCACTGAGATAAGCATGCAAATTGCCTTATTACTATGGGTGCACAATTAGTAATAACGTGGGGAGCATGCAAGTCCCAGTGAGGCTTATCAAGCGTGAGGAGGGTTCTGCCTTATTATGTGTGAACTTGGTAGTACATAGATATCAACATGATACTTGATTTCTATCTCGTTTCGATTTTCTGAATCGGTTCATCTCTACATATAGAATCATGAGTGGACGAGGACACGGACGTGGCAACATTAACATGACTCAGGCTGAGTTGACTGACCTAATCAACACTCGTGTGGCTGAGGCTTTAGCAGCCTATCAAGCTGGTACGGAATGTACCAAGTACTCTTTACTCTTATATCGCGTACACGTCTTTACACTCCTATAATGTGTTTCCTTTCATCCTTTAGGTCAGCAAGCGCAACCCCAGAACAATCAGCCTGTCTGTACGTTTAAAACGTTCATGGACTGTAAGCCACAGACCTTCACCGGGACTGAAGGGGCTGTGGGACTCTTGAGATGGTTCGAGAAAGCAGAGTCCGTGTTTGCTATATGTAACTGTCCCGCTGGGGACAGAGTGAAATATGCTGCGGGTACCTTGGCGGATGGTGCCCTAACGTGGTGGAATGCCCAAGTGCAGTTGCTGGGCATCGAGGCAGCGAATGCCACAACTTGGGATGATTTCAAAGAACGGATCAGGGAGGAGTATTGTCCTCGGGATGAGATCCAGAAGTTGGAAAACGAGTATTATGACTTGAAGATGGTAGGATCTGAAGTCGAAGCGTATGTGAAGCGATCGTATGAACTGGCCGACATGTGCCCGAATTTGTCCCGGCCTATGTCTCGGAGGATTGAGTTATTCATCAAGGGGCTGCCTCCGCGTGTGAAGAATTTGGTCACTGCAGCCCATCTCAATGATTTGACACAGATTGTCCGTTTGACCCACAAGATTGTAGATCAAGAGGTAGAGAGTAACTCGTTACCACCGCGTGTTTCAACCACTACTGCTGCTGCACCCACTACCACTGCGTCCGCTAATGATAACAAGCGAAAGTGGAACGATTACGACAAAGCATCTAGTGCGGGTCAGACCCAGAAAAGGCCCGACAACAATAGCAATCGCAGCATCAGCCAGTCGTCTTCTGTCAATCAAGGCCAGGGAGGTAGCCAAAGTCAGGGTTCGTATGCAGGGAGGAAGCCACGGTGCAACAAGTGTGGCTATCATCATTTCGGGCAGTGTGGACGGATATGTAACAGGTGTGGTAAGGCGGGCCACGAGGCCAAAGATTGTAGGGCCCCACAGCCCAAACACCAGCAGCAACAGAACCAGCTGAACCAGAGGCAGCAGGGACAACCACCCCAGCAGAATCAGGGCTTCAGAAAGGGGTGCTATCAGTGTGGTGACGAGGGTCACTTTAAGCGGGATTGCCCTCAGTTAAATCAAAATGCTAACGACAACAACCGCCCGAATAACAATAATGCTGGGAACAACAACAATGGCAACAATGGGGGCAATGTGGCACGTGGTCGCGGATTTACGATTGGAGCTGGTGAAGCTCGAAACGACGGCAACGTGGTTACTGGTACATTTTCAGTAAAGGGTGTTTATGCTTCTATTTTATTCGATTCAGGTGCCGACTGGAGTTATGTGTCTTTGGGATTCAGTAGACGTCTAGGATTGAGTCCTACGCCTCTTGTTGTTAAGCACATAGTAGAAATAGCGAATGGTAAAACTATCGAAGCGTCACATGTTCTCATGAGGTGCAAATTAGATCTCTTAGGTCAAGTATTTGACATTGACCTACTTCCTGTCACTCTCGGGAGCTTCGATGTAGTTGTTGGAATGGATTGGTTATCCAAATATCAGGCGGAAATTCATTGCAAGGAGAAAGTCGTTCGTATTCCCCTTGCTAGTGGTGAATCTCTATCGGTCCAGGGTCATCGTAGTGGTGCTACAGTAGGTATTATTTCAGCCATGAAGGCCCTAAGTTTCCTACGAAAGGGCTATCCTTCCATTCTCGCTCTAGTTACTAATTCGCAGACTGACGAAAGGAAATTCGAAGACCTTCCTATTGTTCGAGAATTTCCTGACGTCTTTCCTGAAGAACTTCCCGATTTACCTCCACATCGTCAGGTGGAATTTCAGATTGATCTTCAGCCAGGAGCAGCGCCGATTGCTCGTGCTCCGTATCGTCTTGCACCAGGAGAGTTACAAGAACTGTCGATCCAACTTCAGGAGTTATTGGACCGAGGTTTCATTCGTCCTAGTTCCTCTCCTTGGGGAGCCCCTGTATTATTTGTAAAGAAGAAGGACGGGTCTTTTCGTATGTGTATCGACTATCGTGAACTCAACAAGGTGACGATCAAGAATCGTTATCCTCTACCTCGCATCGACGACTTGTTTGACCAGCTACAGGGATCCAGTTTTTATTCGAAGATTGATTTGAGGTCGGGGTATCATCAGGTACGGGTTAGAGAGGAGGATGTGCCACGAACGGCTTTTCGAACGCGGTATGGCCATTATGAGTTCTTGGTTATGCCATTTGGGATGACCAACGCACCAGCGGTCTTCATGGATCTCATGAACCGCGTGTGCAAACCTTACCTTGACGACTTTGTTATCGTTTTCATTGACGACATTTTGATCTACTCCAAGAACAAGGAAGACCACGAGCGCCATCTTCGTCTCATTTTGGAGCTCCTGAGGAAGGAGCAATTGTACGCAAAGTTTTCTAAGTGTGACTTATGGATTCGGGAAGTGCATTTCCTCGGGCACATCGTTAACGAAATGGGTATTCATGTGGATCCTGCCAAGATCGATGCTATACGAAATTGGGCGGCACCAAAGAATCCTTCAGAGGTGCGTTAATTTCTTGGTCTCGCGGGGTATTATCGTCGCTTTATTCGGGATTTTTCGAAGATTGCACAGCCTCTCACCGCCCTGACTCAAAAGAAAGTTGTTTATTCTTGGGGGTCGAACCAGGAAGAAGCCTTTCAGCTCTTAAAGCAGAAGTTGTGCAGCGCACCGATTTTATCTCTACCAGAGGGTACTGAAGATTTTGTGGTTTATTGCGACGCGTCTATTCAGGGTCTCGGCTGTGTGTTGATGCAACGAGACAAGGTGATAGCTTATGCATCTCGACAGTTGAAGGTACACGAGAAGAACTATACGACACACGACCTGGAGTTAGGAGCCGTAGTCTTCGCGTTGAAAATTTGGAGGCATTACCTGTACGGTACCAAGTGTACCATCTATACCGATCACAGGAGTCTTCAACATATTTTTGACCAGAAGGAATTGAATATGCGTCAACGGCGTTGGGTTGAGCTTTTTAATGATTATGAGTGTGCTATCAAGTATCATCCGGGTAAAGCTAATGTGGTAGCAGATGCTCTTAGTCGCAAGGAACCAAAACAGAAGCGTGTTCGTGCCCTACAGCTTACTATTCACTCTAATTTACCTGCCCGGATTCGCTCAGCTCAGATTGAAGCGTTAAAGGAGGAAAATATCGAAGCTGAAGGATTACGAGGTTTACACAAGAAGAAGTTCGAACAACGGTCTGACGATATTTACTACTTCATGGAACGGATATGGGTTCCTTCATTTGGTAATCTTCGAGAACTGGTGATGGACGAAGCACACAAGTCGCGATATTCTATTCATCCGGGGTCTGATAAGATGTACCAGGACCTCAAGGTTTTGTATTGGTGGCCGAACATGAAAGCTATTATTGCCACCTACGTGGGTAAGTGTTTGACCTGTGCTAGGGTCAAGGCCGAGTACCAGAAGCCTTCGGGTCTACTCCAGCAGCCAGAGATACCCATGTGGAAATGGGAACAGATCGCTATGGATTTTGTTACAGGGTTACCTAGAACACAGGCTGGGAACGATACTATATGGGTGATTGTCGACCGTCTCACGAAGTCAGCGCATTTCCTAGCAATCAAGGAGACAGATAAGTATTCGCAGCTCGCAGCAGTGTACCTTAAGGAGGTGGTTTCTAGACACGGGGTGCCGACTTCTATTATTTCTGATCGAGATCCTCGTTTTACTTCGGAGTTATGGCAGGCTATGCATAAGATGTTCGGCTCACGTCTCGACATGAGCACGGCTTATCATCCACAAACAGATGGTCAGAGTGAGCGTACTATTCAGACACTAGAGGACATGCTGCGGGCATGTGTTATTGATTTTGGGAAAGGATGGGAGAAGCACTTGCCGTTGGTAGAATTTTCCTACAATAACAGTTACCACACCAGCATCAAAGCGGCACCATTTGAGGCACTGTACGGGAGAAAGTGCCGTTCACCTCTCTGCTGGGCTGAAGTGGGTGATAGTCAGATCACAGGTCCCGAGATGGTACTCGAAACTTCAGATATGATTGTGAAAATCAGGGAACGTATGGCAGCTGCTCGTGACCGCCAGAAGGCCTATGCTGACGAGCGTGCCAAGGAAGTAGTGTTTGAAGTGAATGACCGCGTCATGCTGAAGGTCTCGCCGTGGAAAGGGGTTGTACGCTTTGGGAAGCGTGGCAAGCTGAATCCACGTTATGTTGGACCGTTTAAAGTTCTTGAGCGTATCGGTAAGGTGGCTTATAGGTTGGAGCTACCCACTGAGCTGGGCAATGTTCACGACGTATTTCATGTATCACAGCTAAAGAAGTGCTATGCCGACGACCCATTAGTGGTACCATATCAAGAGCTGAAAATAGACGACAAGTTGCAGCTTGTCGAAGAACCAATTGAGATTATGGATCGAGAAGTTAAAGTTCGTAAGCACAGCCGTACACCTATTGTGAGAGTTCGCTGGAACTCAAGACGTGGTCCGGAGTTCACGTGGGAACGCGAGGACCAAATGGAACTTAAGTATCCACATTTGTTCCCCAAAGACAAAACCAAGCCTAGCAATTCTAGATCTCAAGTAACTGGTGAATTTCGGGACGAAATTCCCATTCAAGTTGGGGATGATGTGACACCCGCGGAAAATGCACAGTTGTCCTGATTAGCATCGCATTGTGTTGCGGATGGCTTATCAAATTTCGGGACGGAATTTCTTTCAAGTTGGGGATAATGTGACAACTCGAGTTTCCGACTTTCATATTCGCATTTAATGCACGTTGACTTTGACTGTTTGGTTGATTGACTTGACTGACTTGTAACTGTGCACTTGTGTTATAATAAACGATTGTGTTTACATGATTATGTGTTTGATTGTATAGCATGTATACTGTTTGAGAAACTTAAACTGTTAAACTATAAAAGAACCCGATGAAAAACAAGAGTGTTTTGCCATAACCAGTTCCGACGAAATAGAACCTGTTTCGCCATCTACATCTCGACGAAACAGTGTGTTTCGCCAAGCCCAGATCCGCCGAAGCCCAGTTCGGGCCCAACATGTTATTTCGAGTTTTAATACGTAAAACAACATCAGTTTCACACTTTCATCATAACAACCGAAACCCTAGAGCTCCCTCACTGTGACGGCAACCTTGTGTTACTCCGAAACCCGCTAGATTGATCATACTTTGTCATTGCGGTTAGTGTTAATTCTTGTTTGATTTGTTTGAGTTATATCGGATGTTGATCGATTGTTTATGTTCTGATTGTTATGCGTTAAATGTGTATTCCGTTCTATCGATCGATCCGCATGATAATCATAGTTAGGGTTTGCAGAATTGGAGGTCACGTATCGATGTTGTTTGTGAAACTGATTAATATGTTCATTATCAGGGTTTGCTATTCTGTAGATATCATATGTTTTGCTCGTCGTTAAACTGATAATACACATATATACATAGAAAAGGATTTCGCATGAACGTATTACGTAAACTTGATATGATACGATGTGTTGGAGGTAATACATGAGACTAAGATACATGAATATGAATGATTACTGTATTGTATCAATGATTGGATAATGATGATACGTTAAATGATTTCTGCATGATTGATGTTTAGATGATGACGGCAACTAGGGTTTTCTGTATGATTTCGTAACTGATATGACGTAACTGATCTGTTTGACGAAACAGAACTCTCGGCGAAACAGAAAGTGTTTCGCCAAAGACAGTCGACGAATTAGACTTCTGTTTCGCCAAACATGACCGCGACGAAACAGGAGACGTGTTTCGTCAATATATGTGTGTTTCGCCAACTTATGTGTTTCGCCAATAAGTGTGTTTCGCCGACTCGAATGATTTGCACAGTAACCTGATTTAACCTTGTTAGAAGTTAACTGGACTAATTAACTGCTGTTAAGTGGTATGCATGATTTGTATGATAGTGAATACATATTTAGTACTTGGTGATCATTGATTGTATCTATACGTGAACTTCGTGAATGCAAACTGATTTTGGTACACGTGCCAACTTTAGGGTTGACTGATTAAGTGTGAACAAGTAGTTAATCTTACCGAGCAAACCAAGGTGAGTTCACTGCATTTCTCAAGCATGCGTCCCGGTGGTTTGGGACAACTAGTAAACATTTAGAAGGGAATCTTGGGTAAACAGTTAAATTGGGTTTTGGTTATTGAACATGGAATCTATCATTATCGGATTGCCTGTAGGGCAATGGGGTAATTAGTTGATAGCGCTATTAGGTTTGATACCTCGCACCGGGCCGTAAGGACGGGCGCGATCTAATTATCTGGGCATCATTACCAATGCTTGGTTAGGGGCATTGGGGACTGGACACACTTCCAGGTTATTAAGGGACACACTTCCCGGATACATATGGGCACACTCCCAAGGGTATCTCAACAAGTCATAAACAACATCATATCACAACGTTGAATTGGCTTAACATACGTCTGGTAACAAAACACGTTAACAAAACCTTGAACTCACCAGCGTCGTCTGACACACACTTGTCTGCATGCTTGCAGGTCGCTAGAATTCGGGACGTGGACTTGCTATCTGGGAGTGCTGGAGTGGTCATGGATCGAGGCTCTTGGATTGACTTAAAAGTGAAACGTTGGTTTTGAACATTTACTATGAAACAATTGTTAAACGATTTATGATACGCTTCCGCTACACAACTCTTTGGGAGTAACTCTATGTTTGATATTTACTATTGGTACTTTATGACATGTTTTATTTAAATATTTATCCTTGGTTCAATGTGATTGGTGGCTCGAACTCTGATGAGTAACACGCCTCGCGGAGTTCCCGCAGGTGGTATTTTGGGGGTGTTACAACAGAATTCAAGAACGTTACTTTGGACACATTCTGCACTGAAAAAGGAATTGATCGTCAGTATAGTGCACCACGAACTCCTCAACAAAATGGAGTAGCTGAAAGAAGAAATCGTACTCTTATCGAGGCTGCACGAACTATGCTGGCTGACTCGAAGCTTCCTAGTTTCTTTTGGGCCGAAGCTGTTAGCACGGCTTGTTACGTTCAGAATCATGCTTTAGTAAACAAACGTCATATGAAAACTCCTTATGAGATTCTGGAAGGACGTAAACCTTCGGTTTCACACTTTCGTATCTTTGGATGTCCATGTGTATTATTACTTATGGACTCTAATGGAAAGTTTGAAGTCAAAGGGGATGAATGTTTCTTTGTTGGATATGCGAAAGGCTCTGCCTATCGAGTATACAACAACGTAACGAAAAAGGTCGTCGAGTCGTGCAACATTGAATGGCTTGAAGAAAATGCTACGGATGCTACAGTTGGACCAGATTGGTTATATGATTATGCTAATTTGTTTAAATCATTTAACATTTTGTCAAGTGTTTCTTCAGATGCAGACATATCTACTCCAAAGCAACCGTTATCTTTTGAAGATACTGAAGAAGAAGAACAGACTGAAGGAAGCTTTAGACATCACACCATTGATCCACCGGGAATGGTTTTTACACAGCATCCTCTGTCTCATCAATCTCCTGAAGGTGCTCAATCGAGTGGAATTTCACACAATACAGCTGGATCAGAACTGTTTGCTGACCCTATTCCTGAAGAGTATACTGTTACCACTCCTGTGAGTCACAGTCCGGTAGCACCTAATGAGGGGAGTCAAGTAACACACACACATCTCCAGGCGAGACGATACCTGAATTCGCCATTCCAACTAGTGTTCAAAGAAATCATCCTATTGAGAATGTGATATGTTCCGTGAATGCAGGAGTTCAGAGCAGAAGCCAATCAGGAACCATTAATTTGTGCTTATATTCTAGCTACATTTCTCAAATTGAACCTAAAACTATTGATGTAGCGTTGCAGGAACCAGGATGGGTTGATGCTATGCACGAAGAGCTGAACCAGTTCGAGAAGCTAGGAGTATGGAAACTTGTGGAGTTGCCAAAAGGAAAATGCAAGCTTGGAACTCGCTGGGTTTTCAGAAACAAGCAAGATTCTGAAGGAGTTATTGTTCGCAATAAAGCACGATTAGTGGTACAAGGATTCAGACAGATAGAGGGACTGGATTATGATGAAGTCTATGCCCCTGTTGCTCGACTTGAAGCAATCCGGATTTTCTTAGCATATGCATCCTTCATGGGATTCACTGTTTACCAGATGGATGTCAAAACAGCATTTTTGTACGGAGAAGTGAAGGAAGAAATTTTTGTTGAGCAACCGCCGGGTTTTATTCATCCAGACCATCCAGAATATGCCTACAAGCTTGACAAGGCATTATATGGGTTGCATCAAGCACCTAGGGCTTGGTATGCTACTCTGACAGAACATCTTCTGGCTCATGGATACACACGAGGCACAATAGATCAGACTCTGTTTATCAAAAGAGTGGGCAAGGATCAAATCTTGGTTCAAATTTATGTCGATGATATTATCTTTGGGTCTACAAGTGAGGAGCTTTGCAAAGATTTTGAGAGAGTTATGCAAATGAAGTTCGAGATGAGTGCACTTGGTGAGATGACATTGTTTTTGGGTTTACAAGTTAAACAAGATTCACGGGGCATTCTAATTCATCAAGGGAAATATGTGGACGATGTGCTGAAGAAATTCAAGTTCAATGACGCTAAACCGGCAGAAACTCCAATGGCAGAAAGACCGTTATTAACTGAAGATGCTGAAGGATCCCCTGTTGATCAACGACTTTATAGGTCTATGATTGGATCGTTGATGTATCTGACAGCTAGTCGTCCTGACATCATGTTTGCTGTCTGCAACTGCGCAAGATATCAGGCTAATCCTAAAACTTCTCATCTTACTGCTGTTAAACGAATCTTTCGGTACCTTAAAGGCCGACCCAGGTTTGGTCTGTGGTATCCGAGGGATTCGAATTTTGACCTGTTTGCGTTTTCTGACAGTAATTTTGGAGGCACTGACAAGGACAGGAAATCCACCTCTGCTGGTTGTCAATTTTTGGGTGTCAGACTCGTTACTTGGCAATGCAAGAAGCAACAAACGGTAGCTATTTCCACAGCTGAAGCAGAGTATGTTGCAGCTTCGGCATCTTGCTCACAAGTGGTGTGGATGCAGCATCAATTGCAGGACTACGGTTTGACTTATCTTAAAACTACCATATATTGTGATAATGATGCTGCTATACAGATTGTGAAAAGTCCTGTCTTTCACTCAAAAACCAAGCACATTGATATTAAAGTTCATTTTATACGAGACTGCTTTGATAGAGGTCTTATTAAACTGGAGCAAATCGACACAGATGCAAATGCTGCCGATTTGTTCACTAAACCTGTCAGCAGTTCGAAGTTTCAAGTGCTTGTGGATTTTCTGAAAATGATCCGTTTTACTGACTGAGCATGTTTTTGTTTTATTTCGTAGGTAAATTTGTTCATAAAGTTTTCTATTCTTAGGTAGTTTTTATTTATGCTCAAATTTAGGGGGAGAAATTTAAAAAAAAAATTACAAAAACATTAAAAAAATTGAAAAATACAAAAAGAGGCATTGCATGACTGGGAAATGAAATGAATTTTCACATTATGGTCAAGGGCTGACTCATGTAAGACCAGTATCGAAATAGTTTGACTCTAGTATTGATGTGTTGGTAGGCTCTATCCTTAAGACTGGAAACATTGGCTGTTTTATGTTCAGAACTAAATTAGTACATGACCTCAGGAAAGAAAATCACTTGGAATTAGCTCATTTCTATTTGAATGTCTGTATGTTGTCCCGATACACACAATTTTGGTCTGACTCTAAAAATCTTCTCTGAAAAAGTCGTGTACCTCCTCTGCTGCATCCAGATATATGCTGACCTGGAGGTGCTAGGCAACGACAGCTTCTGCTGCATCCAGATACATGCTGACCTAGCTGTATGTTGTCGCGCTATAGATCTAATACACCCGAAAGAGGCCCTCAAGTGCCCAAAAGAAACCCAAGAAACCTATATCAAACTGAGAAAACCTCATTTGATCTGTATATTATACCATCTCTGCAAAAGATCTATTCTGTTCTCTTCTCAACCTATTTCCAGTTAAGATTTCAGAGATCTGGATTGGGCTTGTGAAATATGTGGTAGGGAAAATACTTGCATGATAGAGTGTGCTGTTTATATTTCCGAGATTTGATTAGTATTTGTTTGGGTGTTCATTGTTAAGAAATCAAAACATGATAAAATTTGTTACAGGCAGTTATATGGAAAAGGTCTAGGGAGATGAGTTTAGGTGGACAAATATACCGGCAATCGTCTAGATCATTCGGTAGTAGATCAGTGTTGATAAGTGAAGTCAAGCCCGAAACCTCGTGATTTGATCCCTGAGCAATTATGTTAATTTCCTAATTTATTTTTATAAATAATAGTTTTTATTATTTATTTTTGTTTTAGGTTTTGCATTCATAAATTATGCTCAGAAAGTTTAATGGGTTGTTGAAATTATAACTGATTTTAAAAGGAATTTTTATCATAAATTAATCAAAAGAAATCTTTTAAGTCGGTTAAGCCTAAACAGTTGGTCTCGGCCCAAAAGTCACAGGCCCAGTTTACTTAGGTTTGAGGTATAAAACACAGGTCTCGAGTCGAGACCTCATTTCTCACTCGAGACCATTTGATATTCTCTCTCAAAAGTTCCGGCAAGTTGCAAAAGTTTCCGACGTGTTCTCCGGTTTTGTTTCATCAAACTTGTTTTCTGGTCTCGATTCAGCGATTTTTAAAGGTATCTTGATGATATTGTTGAAGTTTTGCAGGTGTTATGAAGATCTGATGATGTTTTTATGAAGATTTGAAGATGACCTAGAACCCTAGTTTTGAATATATCTTGGTCTTCAAGTAAATCATAGGGTGTTTTGGGATTTTGATCCAAAATCTGAAAAGATGAAGTTGTTTGTGGGGGTCTCGACTCAGATAATATAAGGACTCGAGACCAGTGGTTACGAGTCGCAATCTCAAGATCTCGACTCATGGTCTCGACTCGAGATCTCTTAGTCTCGACTCATTGTCACACCCCCAAATTCCCACCTAGGGTATGTCCCTATTAGGAGTGCGACGAATCCAACAACGAGCCACTAATTCTATCAAACGCATTCAATTAAAAGATAAAGTACTTGATTGTAAATAAAACACTGTCTGTAAGTTTTAATGAAAACCAAAGTATCAGCGGAAGCAAAGTTAACCAGTTTTAAAACCAAAGTAATGTATCAATAAACCAATAAAATAAATACGTCTAGCAAGACCATGCCCACTCCAGCTGCTCCAGATAGCAAGTCCCAAAATATCTCAGCTAACGACCTACAAGCATGCAAACAAGTGTGTCAGACTACGTTGGTGAGTTCAAAAGTTTTGTTACCGAGTTTAGTTACCAGTCACATGTGTAAAACAGTTTAATAAGATGATTTGTTGATTTGATGTTTCGTTGTTTTGATGTTGTTATTACTCAATTATCGAATAGCTACAAGATATGTGATTGCCCAACCCCAATGTCTCTATCAAAACATTGGTCATGCTTTAAGGAAATTAGTTCACGACCGTCCTCCCCGGTACGGTGTGAGGGTGCCAAAAATAATAGCGCTATCAACTAATTACCTCATTGCCTCCTCGGCAACTGTCGGTAGATGTAAGGGGTCTTATGTGATAGAAACTGAGTAATAATAACAAACATCCCAATAAACTAGCGTTCCTTCCCGAAACGTTACCCGATATCCCTCCCCGGGATGCATACTTGGAAAAAGGCAGTGAACTCACCTTTGGTTTGCTCGGTAAGATTAAGTACTTCGTTTACGTTCACAGTTGGTCAATCTAGTCCTAATATGGTTACCAATAGCAATCAGTTTTGGGTACCAGAAGTCACGTATTTTATACACACATAAAACAGGTAACGTGTAAACAATACATGTATCGATATTCACACGAGTCTTAACAGTTAATCATGCCACATAACAGCCTGCTAATATCGTATAGTCCATATAATGCGCGGCCGAGTTTACCACATAGACATATGAATGTGCAGCCCAAACCCATTGTTAACCTAACTTACTACACGTACTCGCAACAGTCTATCAACTTACTTCCCAAACCCACCATGAACCCAGCCAATATGGCTGACCCATTCGGTTTCAGGCCCAAACACATGATGTGTTTCATGTGCTAACTTAATTCACACACAAAGCATCATCTCATCAATAACTACTCATGCTATGCTTACTACAACTTATTAAAATACTACATTACTTGATTAGATCCCACATGGGCCATATGCCTTTAATTGTATTGGACCGAATAACTACTGATGCATCAATTTCCTAGAGTTTCACATGATTTCCAACATTCATTTATACCCCACTATCAAACATGTGCACGTGATCTTCCTAGATCATCATCGAGTACCCTCACATGGATTACATCATCCACTGATTATGTATTCATGCAAGTATCTAGACATCTTTAAGATCATGGTTAATCAAGTATATATATAATATCCTAACACAAATCTCATTACAACCGATTACCCACCTAATACTCATGCCCATAATTAAAAGCAATCTATACGTATACACCTAAACCTAGATTTATTCGTTCTGTTTATTATCATAAAACCAGATCTGATACAATTTGCAACAATCCCTATCCACATGTTAATGCATCAGTCATGCTCAATACAAGTTGCAATAATACTCTAACTTATGTTTTACTCTACACATGCACACACACCTTCCACACGTAAACATATAATCGGAACAATCAAGATAACAACATACCAGCCGATTGCTAGACTAAGAAAGAGGGGCTAATCAATCGAAGAGGGGCTGCCGTAGCAATACGAGTGGAGGAGATAGGGTTTGTAACTTGCGTGCGGTTAGGGAATCATGGGATATTTACGTGAATATTAAAACATGAGGGATATGTGGCTCAAGGGGTGTGGGCTCAGTTCGCATAACAAGCAGTATGGGCCGAAAGGTCAATCACTACATTCGATGGGTTGGACTACAAGTGTGATACAAATGGGTTCCATGGACTAGACAATATATTTAAAGGGTTTATGAATCAATTATACAATGATTATCCACTATACGAATAACAGGTTCATATGCAAAATCTACAACGATTATCCAATAGTGGGTTCATGTACCAGTGGTTTCATGGATAATTATTCACACGCGCACAAACATATAATAGATCAAACGTACGGACACACGTTAAAGGTTATGGAATCTAGGTAATGCTAACCTGAAATGTTCGAGTTGTCACACTCATGGTCTCGACTCAATAGCTCATGGTCTTGACTCGAGAACTCATGGTCTCGACTCATGGTCTCGAGTCAACAGTATCAGTTTCAAGCCTAAATTTATTATCTGAGTCATGATGCTGTTGACCTGTTCTGATTGTTTTTTTAAAGTTTGAATTTTCGAAATTTGATTCAAGTATTTGTTGAACTTTTGTGTTCCTGATGAACTTGTGTTTTATGCAGAATATGGATTTGAAGTTTATTTCAACACTTAATCAAGCAGGATACTTAGCACCTCCTCCGGAGAAACATAAGAAGGTGTATACTTCATTGATGAAAGGTCTCAACAGTTGCCGTATTGTTCACGCACTACGAGAAAATCCAGTTATCTATGAAAATCTTATTCAAAAATTTTGGAAAAGTGCAAGAATTGAAGTTGTTGAAGGAAAGGGAGTTATTGTTGCTGACATTCAAAAGAAGGCTGTCACTGTGACAGAGCAGATGATTCGAGAAGTATTACAGTTCAATGACCAAGAAACAGACTCCATTGAACTTCCCACTGGCTCAGTTGAAGCAATATTGCCTAGATTGAGTTATGAAGGGAAGTATCCACCTCTGGTTAAGAACTTTGTACATCCTTATTGGCGTCTTTTGTTGCACATGTTTATTTTGTGTATGACAGAGAACAGAGGAGGCACAGATCAGTTGAACATTACTCAGTCTGCTGCACTTGTCTGTGTGATAACAAACGAGCCTTTCAATTATTCAAAGTATATTTTGGAAGCGATGAAGAGAAATGTGTTTGGAGTCAGAAAGGACAAGTTTCTTATGTATCCAAGGTTCTTGCAAATGATTTTTAATGCTCGATATCCAGAATTGGAGAGATCTAGAAACACATTGGAGTTGAAGCCCATGGGTCCATCTTGTTTTGGTGCTCTCACTCCAAAGAAGGGTACTGAAAAGAAATTTGAAGGATTAATTCCGTTGGAGAAATTTGGTCAATTTGCAGAGACTGAAGATGTAGCTGCTAATCCAGTGATAGTGCAACCTGTTCCAGTGAATGATGCGTCTGCAAGTGCTATAGTTGCTGAAGAACATGATATTCAAAGGGGTATTGAAGATGGGCCTGAGACAGAGATCTTAACAATCGACTCTGACGATGAAGGCATTGAGATTAAGTGTGAGTCTGGAGAAGATGAAGAGCTTCCTCCTGAAGCTGAAGCTGATACTGCTGTTTCTGCTGTTCCACCTGTGATTTCTGCTGAAAGTTTGGCTTTGCTATTAAAATCTGTAACTGATAAGATGGGAAATCCTCCTTCTGATCTTTCAGTTTCAATTGAAGAGCCTAGTGAGAACCCAAAGGATCCTGATTTCCTGCCATTGAAGCGGAAAAGGAGGGATCCTCAACTCGGAATGTATGTTGAGCAAAACAAAGATCAATCCATGAATATTGCTGAGGATGATGATGGTCTGTATGACTTCGATTTTGAGAAAAGTGTCACTGATACCACCACCACTACTGAAGATATCTTTGAGTTTGATGCTGACACTCAAAGAAATGATATGGATACCACCACTGTTGATGTTCAAGTTACAACTGTTGATACTGATTCTGTTGTTGATATTATGCCACTTGGTATTTCTGAATCTGCAGGTCCTTCTAGAGTTGTTCATGACTTACCTAGCAGTTCAAGTGGTAAGAGACCTGAAGAACCGTTGAGGATGCCATTTAATGATGACTCAAGTGATGATGATGAGTTTATTAGCATGAGGGAGATGAAGAAATGACTGGTTGTGCTTGAGCAAGATTCAATTCATAAAGATGCGAAGATTATCCAACTTGAAGATACTATAGTGAAGAAAGATCAACAGATTGAACAGCTTCAAGGAGATGTTAGTTTGTTGTTCAGTACGGTTTATGATTTACGTGGGAAGTTGGAAAAGAAATTTGGACAAGAGTTTTCTGATCCAACTGATGTTGAAAACAGAAGAAAAACTTTTGCTAAGGATGATGCTGAGAGAAGTGCTGCTATGGAACAATATTTCAAAAGAGTTACTAATCCAGTGGCAGACAAAGAGAAGGCTGAAAGAATTAAAAAGAGAAGGGAGTTTGTAATTTTAAAGAACAAGAATCTAAATCCAGATGATGATGATGCTCATGCAACTCATCATTTAATGGATGTTGGTGAAACTCTCTATGATAAAGTTGGAAATCGTTCTGGTGTGGTTAGCTGGGGATTTGATCATGATCGCAAAAGATGGTGGATAAAGAGAAAGGTTGGTCCTGTCGAGTGGTACAAACATCCAGGCCAGTTTCAGTCTTTTACTAAGGTTAATTTAACAAACTTGTCTAAAGCACCTTATGTAGATGATAAGCCTGGAGGTGCTGGATATGTGTTTTTTGAGAGATTGCAGAGGGAAGTTCTTCGTAACTTTCCTTCGATGCGCACGGCAGAGTCCTTCGTTAGACCAGCTAAAGGAATTAGAGATCCATACACAAATAAGCGTATGAAGATTGTACACTGGCCTGTAACTGACAAAGAAAAGATGATTCCGTTGGTGAAAAAGTTTCCAAAAGGTGCTTTGAAGTCCTTACATTTCTGGGCTTATGATGAGCGTCTAGGACAGGCAGTGTTTGTTTGTGAGGATGATGTGAATTATCGATTGGTTGATAAAGTTGATGTGCTGAATCTTGCTCTTGAAGATCTGGAGGTATTAGCTCAAAATCAAATTAGATCAACTGAAAAGTATGAAGAGATTGCAAAAGGATGGACTGCTGCTGTTGTTTCAGCCATTCATATTCGCACAAAAGGTTTTGGTGGGCTCAAGGATCGGTTGGGTGGTGATCGTGAAGGTTGAAGTTTCAAGAACCTCCATGCATAAACCTAGGGGGAGATTGTTGGAACCTGAAGGTTTATACATGAAGGATTGTTTAGTTAAAGGATTGATTTTGTAATTGTTTAGTTTATATTTTGGGTCGACATGTATGGGTTGGGCTAGTTTGGCCGGTTTCGAGTGGGCCTAGGTTAAGAGTCCATATGTTTAGTATTTAAGCAAACCTCAACCATTTTGGTTGAGGTTGATCAGCTGATTGCGACTAGAAGGCCACCCGAACTATCAAGGAGTCTTGTATTAGTCATTGTTCAACTTTGAATGCAAGATATTCTGGTTTGTGTTTGATCAATATTATTTCTTTTATATTTTTATTCTTGAATCGACTTGTGACTGTTTTCCGCACTCTCACAAGTTAGTGTTTGATATCATTGAGGGATCCTAACGGGTTTTACAGCCAACACCCTAACCCAGTACTAGCACCCATATCATCTATAAGCCAAAAACTTTAAAGAAACTTTGCCCATTAGACAAACAAATTAGTAAGAGAAGATAGAATAAACCTTATATAAAGGCATGTTGAACATAATAAATTACACAACCCCTAGTATATATTGAGTTTTAGTTGTAATTTGTAATAAACATATATATATAAAAGTCGCAATGTTTGCCATTTTTCTGTTCGAACAATGATACTTGAATAGTTATACTAGACTGTGAAAATTTAATTTTAACCTAGAATTTTGTGTGTTTTCTCTATATCTGCTAAACATCATGAATGAGTTGTCTGAAGCTCTTCAGAATCTCAATCTCTATTCTGTGAATGTGGAAATTTCCAGATACTTTAACGGTTATTTGACCTACGTGGAAGAACCTATGGAATTTCAAGCCCAACCTCCGGAGAAACCCAAGCCAAAGAAGAGAAGAAGATTAGTGGGTTGGAGGCGTGTGCGCAGGAAGAAACCAGCGACACGGAAAGTTGTAAAGACTATGGATCCCAAAGATAAAGCCAAGGGAATAGAGATCGGAGAAAGCTCCAGACAAGGCCAGGAAATGCCATCTTGGGAGGAGTTGGACCATAAACTAGCACTAATGACCTCATCGGACCTGCCGATGCAAACCTCTTTAATTACCCAGCGGAAGCACAACTTCCAATTGATCTAGAGCCTGATATCCCAGATCCTATTATCCACTCCCAACCTCTACCAGCAGAGCTAGAAGAGTGGTGGACTACCGACTGGCAGTTTCAAAATCTCCTAAATAACCCTAATACCTTTTTCCTTCAATTTGACCCGGAGCCTCCACTACATCTACCTATGAGCTCCGAGAACTTGGCTGAACTCCGCCAGTATGGCGAGGAGCTGATTGATGCAGGGAACCGAATTAGGGATATAGGAGAAAGGATATCCTGGAAGTACGATGAAAGAGAACGTCGTTTCTGAAATGCCAGCTAACAGGGATCGTATGTGGTTATGGGAACGTGTGTTTAATAATAATATAATAATAAAAATATAATTATGTGAAATAACTTAAAAATAAAACTTTTGTAAGATAACGGGTGTGTACGGACGCATATTATAATATATAAAAATGGAAGTCGAGAAATCGACAGTTTTGGCTATACGTGTTGGTGGGACTTTTGTAAGATAACGGGTGGCTACACGCTGGTAATGAACCGGTTAACGAAGTTAATCAATCTGAACAAAACCATGAAGATCAATTTCCGAATAGGCAAGATATCGAGAATATCGTTGCTCAAGGAATAGCCAATGCTATTCCAGCAATCCTTGCTACTGCCCGAAATCCAGTTGAACCTCAAAAAATTATTCCTAGCAAACGTACACACGGCGACAATTTCAGTAATAGTGTAAACGGAGGCGGCAACCATACTAATAACGACAACAATGGGATGCAAGCCCCACTCTTTAAGAAAATGAAAGCTGCAACGCCTAGTTGCACTTACAAGGAGTTTCTTGCCTGCAAGCTGGTTGAATTTGCAAGCAATGAAGGGGCGACTGCTGCACTGCGTTGGTAAGAGAAAACCGAGGCGGTGATTAAAATAAGTAAATGTGCTGAGGAAGACAAGGTCATATACGCGTCGCATCTTTTTAAAGAAGGGGCGCTAGAATGTTGGAATACGGTACTTCAAGCCAAGGGAAGCGATGTGGCCTATGCCATGAGTTGGGAAGAATTTAAAAGGCTGGTGGAAAGAAAATTATGTCCCGAATATGAGAAAGAACAAATGGCGAATAAATTCTTGAACCACCGGATGATGGATCTAGTCTGTCGAAGGTATACTTCGACATTCTTCGAGTATGCTAGAGTTGTACCTACCCTGGCTTCGCCAGAGCCGGTGCTTATTTCTCGTTATATTTGGGTTTTGATTGGTGAAATCCATGATATCGTTAAAGCTGCGAGACATCGCACTATTGACGATGTTGTGGAATTAGCTAACACCCTAACTGACGGGCTGGTACGCACAAGAGAAGAAAACCGGAAAAAGGAAGTGGCCCAAAAGATTACCCAAGGATTCCGTGTGGGTAACCGTAGTAATTTCAAGAAAAAGGGAACTAGGCAATCTTCCACTGTTCCATTTTACAATACCTGTAAAAGAAAGCATTTTGGTAGATGCAAGGGGTATTGCAATTTCTGCAAAATTCCAGGGCATCAAGAAGAAGATTGCAGGAGGAAGAAATCTACCATCTGCTACAACTGTGGAGAAGCTAGACATTTTAGGCCAGACTGCCCAAAATTGGTCAAACCAGCCGATAACAAAGCCAAACCTACAGAAGGAACTACCAAGAAAAACGCAAGAGCCTTCCAGTTGACTACTCAGGAAGCAGAGCTAATCCCTGACGTGATAGCTGGTATGTTCCTAGTTCACGACGTTTATGCAAAAGTATTATTTGACTCTGGTGCAAACCAAAGTTTTATAAATACTTCATTCTGCCAAGCTCTTAACTTACCCTTAACAGGCCTTAGGCAGATTTTTACAGTCTAAACGGCAGATGGGAATCTGTTAAAATAGATAAGGTTTTGCGAGAAGGAAAGATAGAACTCTTAGGTCATAGATTTTCTGCAACCCTGTTACCTATGAATTTCGCCGGATTCGATGTTGTCTTAGGAATGGATTGGTTAGTAGCCAACCATGCTCGAATTCTTTGTGATAAAAATTCCATAGAAATTCATACACCTACAGGAGAATTAGTGATGATCACAGGAGATAAGCCGCGAAAACCACTAAAATTCATTTCAGTAATGAGGTTGGCCATTTATTCAAGAAAACAAGAGGTAGTGTATATGATTTCAGTAATCATTAACACGAAAGTTAAGGAACTTAAAGAAATTCATGTAGTATCAGAATACCCAGATGTATTCCCAGAAGAACTACCAGCATTACCACCCGATAGGGAAGTAGAAATTAGGATTCATCTAATTCCTGGAACTACACCGATAGCCAAGGCACCTTATCGGTTAGCATCCACCGAAATGCTAGAACTGAAAAAGCAGTTAAATGAGTAATTAAGCAAAGGATTCATACAACCTAATTCATCCCCGTGGGGAGCTCCAGTATTGTTTGTGAAAAAGAAAGATGGGTCAATGAGAATGTGTATCGATTATAGGGAATTGAATAAGGTTACAATTAAGAACCGATACCCATTACCTAGGATTGATGATCTTTTTTTATCAACTTCAAGGAGCTAGATACTTTTCTAAGATCGACTTACGCTCCGGATACCATCAGTTGAAAGTACAAGAAGAAGACATACCTAAAACTGCTTTCAGAACTAGGTATGGTCATTACGAGTTTACAGTCATGCCCTACGGACTAACAAATGCTCCTGCAACATTTATGGACATGATGAATAGGATCTGTAAACCATACTTGGATAAATTTGTAATTGTCTTCATCGACGATATACTCATTTATTCCAAAAGTCAGGACGAGCACTGTTAGTACCTGCATGCACTCTTAACCTTGTTAAGAAAGGAGAAGCTTTATGCCAAATTCTCAAAGTGTGAATTTTGGCTACAAGAGGTACAATTTTTAGGACACATGGTGAATTACGAAGGCATTCACGTAGATCCCTCTAAAATAGAAGCGATCACCAAATGGAAGGTCCAGCAATCAGCTATGGAAGTTAGAAGTTTTCTAGGGTTAGCTGGTTATTATAGACGATTCATTAAGGATTTTTCCAAGATAGTTGTGCCATTAACTAAGCTAACATGTAAAGCAGTTAAGTTTGAATGGGGACCTAGGCAAGAAGAGGCCTTTAGGATTTTGAAGCAAAAGTTAACAAACGCCCCAATTCTAGCCTTGCCAGAAGGAACAGAGGATTTTGATGTTTACTGTGATGCTTCAAGTTAGGATTAGGATGTGTGCTAATGCAACGCAAGAAGGTAATTGCGTATGCCTCAAGGCAATTGAAAAAGCACGAAGAAAACTATACGACTCATGACTTAGAGTTAGAAGCCATAATTTTTGCCCTTAAGATTTGGAGACACTACCTGTATGGAAGTAAGTTTACTGTCTATACAGACCATAAGAGCTTAAGGTACATATTTGGGCAAAAAGAATTAAACATGAGGCAAAGAAGATGGATGGAAATTCTAAGTGATTACGACTGTGATATTCAATATCACGAAGGAAAGGCAAACGTAGTTGCAGATGCCTTAAGTCGTAAATATCATGAAAAGCAAAAGCGAGTTCGTGCTCTTAGATTAAATCTACAGTTAGATTTAATGGAACAACTGAAAAATATTCAGGAAACAGCAATCAAGGATGATGTTGTAGGAATGAAGGGACAAGTAAAAGAATTAGAGCAAGGAAGTGATGGAATTTGGAGATTCCATAAGAAAAGAATTTGGGTACCCAAGCAAGGAGAATTAAGAAATAAAATTTTAGAAGAAGCCCATAAATCTAGGTATACCATGCATCCTGGTAACAATAAGATGTACCAAGACTTAAGGAATAACTACTGGTGGATAGGAATGAAAAAGGACATAGCTAGATACGTTTCTAAGTGTCTTACTTGTTCACAAGTTAAGGCAGAACATCAGAAACCCTCAGGTCTACTACAACAATTAGAAATGCCTGTATGGAAATGGGAGCTTATAACTATGGACTTTGTTACTAAGTTGCCCAAAACCAGAAAAGGTAATGACGCAATTTGGGTAATTGTGGATCGATTAACCAAATCAGCTCATTTTCTACCCATGAAAGAAACCTTTAGCATGGAAAGGTTGGCAAAGTTGTATGTAGATGAAGTCGTATCCTTACATGGAGTCCCACTCTCCATTGTATCGGATAGAGATAGTCGTTTCACTTCTTATTTCTGGACAAGTTTCCAGGTAGCAATGGGAACCCGACTAAATTTAAGCACTGCATACCATCCTCAAACAGACGGACAAAGTGAAAGGACGATCCAAACCTTGGAGGACATGCTTAGGGCATGTGTGATAGATTTTGGTGGAAATTGGGATGACCACCTACCTTTAATCGAATTCTCCTATAATAATAGTTATCATGCAAGCATTGAAGCTGCCCCATTCGAAGCACTGTATGGGCGAAAATGCAGAACTCCAGTCTGCTGGGCAGAGATAGGAGAATGTCAACTATCAGGTCCTGAAATCATGCAAGAGACCACCGACAAGATCACTCAAATCAAGGAAAGACTGAAAACGACTCGAGATCGCCAGAAGAGTTATGCCGATAATCGACGCAAGCCAGTAGAATTTCAAGTTAGAGACAGAGTACTCTTGAAAGTTTCTCCTTGGAAAGGAGTAGTTTGGTTCGGTAAGAAAGGAAAGCTGAGTCCAAGATACATAGGACCCTTTCCAGTAATCCAACGCATAGGACCAGTTGCATATCGCTTACAACTACTAGAAGAGCTAGCAGGGGTACATGATGTATTTCATATATCTAGTCTCAAGAAATGTCTATCTGACGAATCCTTGGTAGTACCTCTTCAAGACATACAGGTGAATGAAAAGTTGAAGTTTGTGGAGAAACCGCTTCAAATAGAAGACAGAAAAGTCAAGTTTCTCAAGCACAAAAGACTAGTACTAGTCAAAGTCAAGTGGGAGTCGAAAAGAGGACCCGAATACACTTAGTAGTTGGAATCGGAGATGAAGCGAAAGTACCCTCACTTATTCCAGTAAATCTCGAGGACGAGATTTTAAATAAGGTGGGGAGGATGTAAGGACCTTCAAAAATGTCCCTAAACGACCCGTAAGTGAAAACCCGGACCCCTGAAACCCCAACGCACATGAAAAATCAAGAAAACATGAAATTTGGTCCTCTCACGGGCCGCGTAAAGCATAAGAGGGCCCTTAAGCGGGCCGCGTCAACTTAAAGGTTGACTGGATAAGCATCCGGGCCACGCGTTGTCCACCTGGCACACCAACTCGTGACACATGAAGCCTACACGTAGACTAGGGCCCCTAGCGGGCCGCGTAAAGTTTAAGTGTGGGTTACGCGGGCCGCGCGAACCCCAAAAATCAGCTATAAATAGAGTTGGCCATGAGCAGTTCACTGGTGTCGAAAGTTTTAATCAAAACGAAGTTCTACTGCTCGAAAATCATATTTACAATAGCAAGGCGCTGCTACGATATAGGGTATCAACTCGATCGCTGCTACGATTCAATGTCCGATCGATTGAAACTATCCGATGGATGTTTAAGTGCTGCCAACATTAGGGCTATACTTTGTCATTCGTCGTGAATTCGATGGATGTTTAAGTATTGCACTTTGTCATTCGTTGTGAGGGTTTTTATCTCGTGAGTTATCGTAAATGCTGTATTAGTTACTAACCTAGTTCGTGTGCATTGTTAAATTAGGTTATCAGGCTTATCTGTTGGTGCATGCGTCTGTCGACTTCGTCTTGTATCGAGTCTTGTATGTTTGTAGATAGATCAGGGCACGTTTTACAAGAAAAATGTCAAAATATAGGGTGAATGACAGGTTCAAACGAAATTAACTTTCTGATTTCGCTTGAAGCTAATTCCGCATGAAGGTAATCCCGTTTGAGACATGTTCAAATGGAATTAGCCGCCTATATATATGTGGTGCCTGATTTCGTTTGAGAGTAGTTCTGCAATTCCGGTTTGAGCCACGAAGTGCTGCCGAAGTGTCGTCTCGCTGTAATTCTTTGTCAAATCAATATATAGACAGTTTAAAGTGATATTCTAGCTGAATTGAACTCGATACGCTTGTTTCCGCCTTTCGTATTGAGAAAAACTCTTCTAATCGACTCATTTGGGTCTGAAAACGATCCTACATTATCATTAGGCTAAACTCTGCCTGTTAAACTTGCAATGTGAGTCATTCTCTTTTTATCAATAATGGTTTACAATACTCCAAATTATTTTCAAAGGTTATAATTACAGGGATTAAGTCATGGTTATCTTGAATCACTGGCTAGTGGGGTATTGTGCACATTACTAATTTTCTCACGGTTAGGTTCATTGACCTAATAGTGATAATCATCACTACTTGGGGGAAAGGACCCAATAGTGGTATGACCATCGTCACCAGGAGGTGACACGGTACCGGATAAAAATAAGATAGTAGCCATCGTAATCGCTCTTATGCTGTAATTCATAACTATGTGTCATTTTATCAAATTTGAGTGACTCGCCAGTATTTCCCCGCTGATAAAATATTTTTTTAAAACATGTTTCATGTGACTACTGTGAACCAAGGAACAGTGCTACGGAGCACTAACAAGCTTGAAGTAGTGGCTCAATTAAACAAATAAACATGTTTTGTAAATCAGGGAATTTTCTTGTGAAATTCCTCTATTGTAAATTACGGGGTTTATCCCGAATTATGAAATAATATAATCGGGCATTTCAAGTTTTAAAAGATCCTGTCAAATCTTCCGCTGTCAACTCCATTAATAAATACCATGGGTTTCTGTCCCGCGGCTCTTGGACCGGGTCAAACCGGGACGGGGGCCGTGACACGTGTGCAACAATATTTTGCACAACTCCGTGGTCGTACCACGGCCGCACCGTTGACGCCTTATCTTCAAGGTTCCAGGTTATAGGCTTGGACTGTGAGAAGTTTGAGCGTTACTATAAAACTGTGGAGGATTCATCCCGGGATCTTAGTGAGGTGGACATAAAGGCGATTGCCCTCATCAACTACCGCCACAAAGAAGGACATGATTTCGAACACGTCTCGCAGTGGGAAACGATGTGGGTTTGGCTTTAGATGTTTGGTTTTTTTTTTAATGTAATGGTTTTTTTTTCTTTTTATATATATTTTTTAATGTAATGTTTAGTATTTTCTTTTTTTAATGTAATGTTTTATTTTTTTTTTAACTGTTTACGGGGTGGGCCTATTGACCGTTTCACAGGTTTGGGCTTTCTGGTTTTGGGCTTACGGGTTTGGGCTTACGGGGTTTGGGTTTACGGGGTTTGGCTGACGGAGTTTGGGCTTACGGGGTTTGGGATTACGGCGTGTGGGCTGACGGGGTTTGGGCTTACGGGGTTTGGGTCTACGGGGTTTGGGCCTAAGGGGTTTGGGCCTAAGGGGTTTGGGTTACGGGGTTTGGGCTCATGAGTTTCGGACTGATGGAGTTTGCGCTTAATGGGTTTGGGTTTACGGGGTTTGGACTGACGGAGTTTGGGCTTACGGGGTTTGGGCTTACGGGGTGTGGGCTAATGCGGTTTGGGCTTACGGGGTTTGGGTGTAAGGGGTTTAATGTTAATGTTAAAAATAACAAGTTTAAATTATATATTATTTAAAAACGGTCCAAAAGCCCCTTTATCCTTAACTACTAAAATTATAAATATTTATTTACTTAAAATAAATAACGTGTTTTGGAAGCAACATGTAATGGGCTTTTTTTTTAAATTTTATTATTTATAAACGGTCCAAAAGCCCTTGAACCTTAACTACTAAAATTATAAATATTTATTTGGTTAAAATAATTAATTAAAATAAATAACGTGTATAAATAAAATTAAAACTGCAGTCAGGTTCACCCAAAAATCTTGAAACAACAATCACATGCCCACAAGGTAGGCCAGAAACTTGCCAGACACGGCAGCTGCACGGACGATTCAAAAATTCAACTAAACCCCTTTTCGTACCGTCTTCAACAAGAAAAGTGTTTGCCCCGATGCCTGCAACAGTTGTTGGTGCATACATCTGTCGTCTTCGTCTTATGTCGAGTCTTGGGTTCGTTGCGAAGTTGTTCAAGCATGATGTCATGATGACATCATCAAAGTGACATCATCAATGACATCATCACAAGAAGACAAAAGCATTTATGATAGGAAAGTGTTGATTTCGTTCAACATAAATTCAAGTCTGATTTCGTTCATGTGTCATAGGGTGATTTCGCTTTTATGTCCTAGATTAGATGATTTCGCTCATGTGTCATCATGATGATTCCGCTTATGTGTCATTGTGTGATTCCGCTTTTGTGTCAAGCGTAACCCACATGCTTTTGTCTTCAAGCGAAACCTTACTAAATAACAATCTGATTTCATTTTTGCATGCAAGTTCACGAGATATTGTCATGTGATGATGTCATTATTGGAGTCACCATTATGATGTCATCATTAGATATGATGACATCATGCTTGATTTAATACGCAACGAACCCGAGACTCGATATAAGACGAAGACGACAGATGTGTGCACCAACAGAGAAGATTATAAAAATATGACACTGGGAGATTTCATCAAACACCTGGAAGCTCAAGAGATGGAGCAGAGAAAGATTGCCAGGATGTAGAACTATGAAGGAGAACAAGATATCAGCTTGTATTACAAAGGTGGTGTCAATGAAAAGTCAAATTTTTCTCCAAAAATTGAAACTGCTTACAGTGTGAAAGATTCTTCTGAAAAGAAATCATCCCAGGGATCAAGCAGCACAAGATTTTCATCATTTGATCCAAACATTTCTGCAACAAAGAATGGAAGAAAACTTCAGTGTAATATTGTATTAAATCTTGAAAATGATCAAGATTATACTGAAGAGGTTGCTAAAAATCAAATGTCTTTGTTGGGAATGGTGTTGGAATCTTATAGTAGTTTTGTGGCCGGAAAGATCGGTAATCCAATGCTCACGAAAGAGGATTACGATCAAATCGATGCTGAGGAAATGGAATTGATGGATATTAAATGGTGCATGGCCAGTGTAATGAGAAGAGCTGAGAAGTTTAAACAAATTACGGGAAGAGATAATTTCTGTGATGCAAGTGTTTCAAATTTAGGCTTTGATAAATCTAAAGTTACATGTTTTCGTTGCAGGGAAAAAGGGCATTTCAAGAGAGAGTGCAAAAATCGTGAAGCTACTGGAGCCCAGAATCCTTTTGGAAACAACGATTATCACAAAAAGGCGATTTATCATCAAGTCACACCACCAGCACTGAATCAGGCACAAACTGCACATGGGAGAGATGTGATTGAAGGTTCAAAAAGAGCGTGTCTAGTTAATCAGGGCAAGTATGATAATTTTACCTGGGATAAATATCTTCCAACAAACAGCAAAGTGTGTTTGGCAGAACAAGATGATGAAAAGTTGGCTGAAGGTTTTAGTTGGGATGATTTTTGCCCAGATCAAGAACTTATTGCCAAAGAGATGTCCAAAGACACTTCAAATGCTAAAGCTTTCATTGCAAATGCCTACGATTTGAAATGTGCTGAAAGGTGCAGAAAAGTAATGGAAGCTGCTGAAGCAAGACGAAGAAAGCGTGAAGAAGAGGAAGAAGAGGAAGAGAGATTAAAAGCTGAAGCTAAAGCTGAGAAAAAGAGAAGAGCTGAATTTTTACAATCAAACAGAACAGTCAAAGAGGTTCCTGAATTTGAAGTCAAAGTTGATGCAGAACCTGTCAAAGTTCCTGAAAAGTGCATGAACTGTGATTCTTTAATCAAGCAGAACAATGAGTTGTTGCACAACATAAACAGATTGAAAGAATCCTATGATACTATGAACAGAGAAATCAACAAGTATACTGATTCAAATGGTGAACAAGTTGTGGCAATGAATACGCTGAAGATAGCATACCTGAGACAGTTGGATGATGTCAACTTTCACATAAAGAAATGTGCTGATCTAGAGTTGAAGTTAGCTACACAAAAGATAGAAACTGAGAGAGTTAACAAGTTATTAGAAAGTTACTCATGTTCTACTTTTGTTGTTGACAGGATTTATCCGGTTGTAGAAAATTTGAAGACTTTTGAAGAAGTGAAGACTTCAGAAGGAAAGAAGTCAGAGACAAGAAAAGATGATGAAGTGAAGATTTCTGGTGAGAAATCAAGTGTTGTCTATAACAAATGTCCACCCCCGGTCGAAAATGGATTTTTACCTCGAAATCCAAATTCCGAAAGAGTCGAAAAGGCAATAAACTTACAATGGGAGTCTGGGCCATCGGATAACTTGCCAGAAAATATTGATGTCACGTATACGTCGTCCGACACTGATCATGAGCCAAAGTTGATAAAAAGTGTGGTCGATCAGGTGTTAGATAAAGATGACAGTGAGGAGTCAAACATGGAGTCCAAACCCGAGTCAAAGTCTGAGTCTGATGCGTTAAAGTCTACAATCAAAAAGGACAAACGGGTGTATGACAAACAATTTTTGCTATCGAAATCTAATTTGAATGATGAATCAGTCAAAGTAGCATATACTTTGAAAGGTTCTAACAAATTATATTCTGATGAGAGTTTTCCAATAAGAAGTGTTAGATTTGAAATGATTCAAAAGGTTTTCAAAATCACAGAAATTAATATTTCTGAAATAAAAGATTTAAATCTTAATGGAAAACCTAAACAATACACTTCAAGAGATCAACAAAGATTTAACAAGAAAATGGGTTACAATTGTGGTTACAGTTTCCAAAAGAAACCAAACCATAATCGTAATTACAAAAAGAAAGGATTAGGTTTTATACCACCGAAAAATTATAAAAATGAAAAATTTTCTAAACCAAAAACTGTGTTTGTTTCAGGAAAATCTTTAGATGATGAGAAAGAACAAGCATTCAGAAAACAGACGAATCAGGAATTCCTTGCCAAGAAGCAAGAAGAGTTGAAGAAAAATGTTGTTCCAAAGAAGATAGAAACCAGAACCTGTTTTCAGTGCAAGATTGCTGGTCATGTTGCTAGGAATTGTCCGAAAACATTCAAACCAAAACAGGAAGTATCTGGTAAACTGAAAGAGAAAGTTGTGGAGAAAACTGAACTTACAACCAAACCATTTACTGGCTTTGAAAATTCAACCTTTGAGAAGGGTGAATGTTCAAAGAGTGTTTTGAAAGGAAAAGAAAATGTAAAAAATCAAAAATGGGTTGTGAAAGGTTCAGGTAATAATTCTGGTGATGAATCTGATTCCACAAAATCAGAGGAGCCACGTGTTGAGAGAAAGGTTGAAAAATCAGTTCCAACTATGAACGATGAAAATTTTCCACCGTTCTGTGCTGAAAATTTTATGAAGAAAGTTGGAAAAGTTGAAATATCAAATCAATTTTATCCTGATAAGAAGAAATTTGATGTTGATAAGGCTTTCAACGGAACTGTGAAACATATTTTTGGCAAAATGGTAAATGGTAAGGCCAAAAGTGTCAAAGAATTTTATGCTTCTAAAAGACGTGTTCACAAGTCTGTTGAAAGAAAAGATGAAGAAGAAAATTGTTGTTACACCCAAGGAAGGTCAGGCTTGGGTGGATATATTTTTCAAACAGTAAAAAACCTGACTTGCCGGAGATCCCAAGTTGGTAATCGTGGATCATGAATCGGCATCATTCATTATCATGTTTGTATAATGTGTTTTTGAGAAGTTTTACAGGACTTGCCGGAACTCCCAGGTTGGTAAGTGAGGAGTAGGAATCGGCACCTTGAGAATTCAACCAACAGATGGTAAATTGGTTGAAAAACAGGTTTAAGTTGTATGGTTGTGATTTTTACAAGTGGTTCAGAAGTTGAATTGGATTGATCTTACAAGTGGTAAATCAGGGACATTAAGTTGTATCTGATTTCCTACAAGTGGTTGAAAAACAAAATGATGAGTTTATCCCCTAACCTACAAATGGTTAATATCAATCAACAAAACTAATTTTTCGGAACAACCATTTTGATTAAAACACTCTTAAATGTTTTGAGATCATAATGGGAAAATAGTTTGTTGTGAGGGGGAGTTCTGATTGTTTATGCCAAGTGAATGGAGAATTGAAGCAATTCGATATCAGTTGTCATGTTTGTGTACAGTTTGTTTTCAAATTTCCTAAAATGTGTTTGCATTTTAGGGGGAGTAAAATTTTAGAAAATCCAAAAACATTTGAAAATTTGAAAAAGCCAAAAACATGATAAAATGAAAAATGAGTTTTTGTTGCATATAAGAGGAAATGATAGTACATCAGTGGACGATCACAACATGCTAAAGATTTGGTAAGATAAAAAGGTGATAAACGGTCTCACTGATGATGTGCCAGTAGATTTTTACACATTTAGTAGATTGTGATGAGATATAAACCTAAATTTCAAACTTGCTTATATCGTGGGGAAACATCTCTCGGATATATGGGTAACCCCCGAAATCTTGTTTGAAAGGTCCCTCTTTCTGAGATACTAGGTCTTTATACTCAGTGATATCTGGGGTATTATCCCGGGACTTCTGATTTTGCGGAAGCAACGGCCTAGTCCCCGGAGAATACTTTCTGCTTGCTTGAAACATAGCGCTGCCCTCAGCAAATTGATGAAACAATAAAATTGATAGTCATTGCTGTTGTAATCAAAAGATCCTCTAAAGGGGACACACCAAAAGTCGAAGCCGTCATCTCTCTGCGTATCGAAAGATCGACCTGAGCTCTCACGGCCCTCGCAATTTAACCCCTTACAGATATCATATGTGGTATACTCACCTGTAAGACTGAATATTGGGATCTGGATACGGGAGTATATTCTGAGGTGGGACACGCGATTGAGTTTAAGTTCTTAAAACATTAATTTCGTATCTCGAAGTAGTTGAAATTTGTGTGAAAATTTAAGTGGATAAACATACTGACAATCTAAGTGAATCGTTTAAAACTTAAAATGTAATGAAGCTTAACGGTGTTGGTGATTTGTCTCAAAAACTGATATGATCCTCTTGCACGAACTCACAAAAAAGATTGTCTGTAAATATTTCATTTCTGCATTTTCTTGATTCTACAAGTAGTGTCAGTTATTTTCTTTCAAAAAATCCAAAAAGATTTTTGTGTGTTTTAGCATAAACTTTGAAAAATCCAAAAAGATTTTCGACAACTGGTGTTGGAGAACTGATTTTCAAACTTCCAAGTGCTAAACATGATGAACAAATGGTTTGGGTGAAAGTGTTTGAAGATTGTTGAAATGTAATGAGAAAAGGTTTTACAATAAAAATGTTATTCCTGCAAGTGGTAAATTAGATTTGAAAATTTTATCCACAAATGGTTATTAGAAAATTTATTTTTGGGTAGAGTTTATGCAGGTTGGCCAGGTTTCGATCCAGAGCAGGATGAAAGCCAGGCTATGATCTTGAGAATTCCAGACTACGATCCCAGCAGATTGAGAGGGGGAGTCTGAAGACACCATGATATTCAACATTTGAGAGAGAGGAGTTTGTAGAAGATAAAGATAGAGAATGAGGATTCTTGCAATGACAAATACTTCAGAGGTAGATCGAAGACTGATAAAGACTGAAGATGCAAAGACTCGATACTTAAGACTCGTCAACATCTGAGGGGGAGTCTGTTGGTGCATACATCTGTCGTCTTCGTCTTATGTCGAGTCTTGGGTTCGTTGCGAAGTTGTTCAAGCATGATGTCATGATGACATCATCAAAGTGACATCATCAATGACATCATCACAAGAAGACAAAAGCATTTATGATAGGAAAGTGTTGATTTCGTTCAACATAAATTCAAGTCTGATTTCGTTCATGTGTCATAGGGTGATTTCGCTTTTATGTCCTAGATTAGATGATTTCGCTCATGTGTCATCATGATGATTCTGCTTATGTGTCATTGTGTGATTCCGCTTTTGTGTCATGTCCGTATGAGCGGAATCATGTTGTCTATATATAGGTCATATGAGCGGAATCACATTCATAGAGTTCGAGGTGTGTTCTTCCGGTAAGCCACGAAGTGCTGCCGAAGTGTTGTCTGAATGTGTACTCGCATTATTGATCAATACAACAACAGTTTAAAGTGAATTCTCGCTGAATTGTACTCGGTTTATTTGTTTCCGCATCTGAAACTGATAAAATCTCTTCTGAACGACTCGTTTGGGTCACAAAACGATCCTACAACAGTCCAGGTTCTACACCCTTCAATTTTCTTTAAAAATATTTTCTGTGCCCATTGAGTCAGTGAGTGGCTCTCCTGCATGCCCTGCAGTCGACGGTCATAAAACCATTTTTGTACGGACTCGCGGAAGAATTTGATAAGTTGCGTTATCGGCATCTTACGCGAGAATCTAGACAAAGAGTTAATAGACCCCGCACTATTAGATGTCATATAGTGGTATCGATTGCTGGGACAATGAGCTCTTGCCCATCTACCAAACCCAATATTTGTTAAAACCTGGCGTATTCTAGGAATGGCAAGACACAAAGCATTGAATGACTCATTAAAGTCAGACATCAGATAAGATTTACATGTCTTCCACCATAGTGCCTCGTATTCTTTATTTTAGACGACGGCAAACGTAAATTCATCATTAAATGACGACAACACAACCCGTGGTAAACACGTGGAAACACGTTTCTAACACCTACATGTATAGAATTCGCCCTATCCGAAATGATCGCCATATCTACTATTTCACCAACACACTCTCTAAGCTTTGAGAGAAACCATGTCCAAGATTCACCATCCTCTGATTTTCCTATGCCATAAGCAATTGGTAAAATCTAATTATTTCCATCCATGGCCACTGCTAAAAACAACGTCCCTTTAAATTCACCCTTTAGGTGTGCCGCGTCAATGATAACGACCGGTCTTAGATTAAACATAAAGCTACGGATCTAAAAATTAATGATAACAAAATAAGATCAAACCCATGTTACTCTAAAAAAAATAAGAACAAGTACAAACGAAAAGGTGTAAATTACCGCAGCACCTAACGCAACAAAAACCATTTCAAAACGACTCTGCTCATCAACCAAGATGTGAGTAACGCTTCCAGGATTTGCAAGCTTCAAATTGAAACAGTATATTGGTAGTTCGGCAAAAGAGTCTCGGGTTGTTCCTTGTAGAAGTTCAAGTGCATGGCTTTTACCACGCCAAGCTTGAAGGTTTGTTATCTCAACCTCGAACCTTTGTCTAAAATCTTTGACAATCTCTTTCGCTCGATATATCCTACCACTGTCTTTTAGTTGTTCCTTTAAAAAGTGACCCAAAACCTTTGGATTAGCCTGACGGAAATGTAGGTGTGTTTGCGTCTTCGAACAGGTGTGTTTATCTTTCATATGTTTAACAAAAAATAAACTACCACCAGGAATAGCGTATGCCTTAAATCGCCATTCACAACCATCACCCATGCATGACACTTCATACCGTGTCTTAGATGATCTATCAACTTTAAACTCGAAATGCTCTAACAAACATTTCTTTCCCAACTCAAGCTTCATCTCTTCTTTGTTATTGAATATATGACCGGCCTCAAACACTATAGATGAAGAAGCTGATTCGTTGTTAGACGTAGTTGATTTTTTAAAATTATTTTCTAAAATAGGACACTCATCGTTTAAAACATCAACATTTTCTTTAACTGAAATATTTAGATCTGGAGTTTTGAAATTGTTTAAAGAAGAAAAAACCAGAGGAACCAACACCAGACTCTTGAATAACATATAATTTATATAATTCAAAAGGATTCTGCATCGACAAATAAAAAAAAATCTAACATCTCGATCATTAATTATATCGATCGGATCAGTAAACGTAGACATCCGATATGACAACCGTGTAATGTTTGGAGTATCACACATCTTAGAAACATAGTTTAAAAAACTATTATATGAATGATCTGTTTCAATTTCTAAACCACGTCTCCTTGAATCGTCATCAGTAACATACTCAATGTTTCCGTTAATGACATCCCACTTCCCCCCAGTATAAACAACAAACTTGGCCCTCATGTTGTGAGATAATTACTAAAAAACAAATTCTTAGAATCTTAGATTTATACTTCAAACACGGTTTTTCATAATGTACAGTAGTTAAATAAGGGATCCCTTTAAATAATGCAAAACGTCTTAAATTCGTACAAAACGGCTTAAATTTAAACATGAAACGTCTTAAAAATAGAAATCTGGCTTGAGCTGCTGAAGCCGGCTAAAGAGGGTGAAATAGCTCAAGCCGGCCTGAAACGTCTTAAGCCGTCTGAAGCAATGTGCAGCCGTAAGGAAACGGCTCAAGCCGTCTGAAACGTCTAAGCTAAGACGTCCAGACGTCTGAGCTTACTGTCGGACACGTAGCAGCGTATGGTTGATCAGCCGCCAAGACGCTAGACCCTTTTTGTGGCTTCTCCACAAAATGTTAGACTAGGCCATTTTGGAAAAGTTGACCAATACTTTGGCCAATTTGGCTATTTTCCCTTATTCCATGCTCTATAGCATTGTCAAATAAATACACAATATAGGAGAAATAAGATTTTATTCCAAAGGAAATTATTATACTTCTTAATGTTACCAATTACCATATAATTAGACAGAAAAGATAGTAACTGCATATTTATGCTTTTATAATCACACGATTTTGGTGTTCTTTGCTATAATAAGTTCTGAATTATTGGTAAAAGTTTAGAAGATGCAGAGAATGTTTCTGTAAGACATGAAGATGAAGTATTTTCCTGCCTTGATGATATAATCAAAAATCGAAAATCAAACTCAAAATGCATCTATTAAAGCACACCTATCTCAGTATGAATGATACAAATATGATTTGTATAAATTTAAACTCATCGCAACTCAAAACACACTTTGTTTCAGCCAGGGGCCGAACCACAATAATATCAGCCGTAGCTCGGGTTACGACTCAACCCCGTATTCATAGTGCTTTTTTTCCGGTTTTATATAAAGGATATCCCTAAAAAAATACGAGGATACCCCTAACCAAAAAATAGGATACTTGATATTACTATAATCCCATTTTTTTATAAGCTCAAAAATTTTCAACCCGAAATCTTGTAGAATAATTATGCCCGAATGATAAAATAAGCCCAAATTAACAATAATAAAATTGAAAGGAGTTCCTAAATATAATTAATAAAGTTAACCCAAGACGCAAAACGATCTTGTAGTTGAATAACTGATCTTGCTCGTCTTATGGTGGAAACCAGAACACATAGTTCTTGTCCTTTGGTTTATCAGGTAGTGAAGCTAACTTTGGTTTTACCGGTCGCAACCGCAACCGTTGAAATGTTTTTTTTCTCTAAATTGAAGCATGTCAAGACGGATTTACGCAATCGAATGAGCCTGGAATATTTGAACAATGCTATCGTTTGTGCGGTCGAAAAATAAACTTTTGATAAAATAAAAGACGACGATGTGATGGAACGATTTCAAGCTAATAAAAAGAAAGAGGACACATTATTAGGTATTTGTTTTACTTTATTTATTATTGTTTTTTTTAATTGCTCGGTAAATTGTTTTTCAGGATACCCCTAAATTAATGGGCTAGTTCCGCCATTGGTTTCAACAGAGTTTGAATAGTAGACAGACTTCACTCTTAGACACTTCAGCTCACTATTGCGTTGTTGCATCATATTGATAGGTCTGTTGCAGGTCATGGCTAACGCAAACTGTGATTTGGGTTTGATACAAATATTAAAAGAATGAACCTTAATTTCCAGAAGTTAACTCTTTGCATTTAATTTAAAGATTAAACTGTGTTAAAAGAATTTTGGGGTTTGATATATATATTTTTTGTATTATTAATTTATTATTATTGTTATTATTAGTAGTAGTCAGTATTTTGATGTAAGAAATTTATGTTATTTAAAGTATTTTTAAATTGTAAATTAAATAAAAGATACAATGAAATTCTCCTATATGTTAATAATCAAATGAAAGGAACAGTAAAAATAACCAACCACATACCTACGTCACAACATTTCATTTGTTAAACCTTTATATATTAAAGTACCTTTACGTACATAATAAAAACAGAATCAAATGAATAGGAACATCACATAGGGATAAGCAAATGGTATCGGTTCTAAATTTATCAAACCAGTTACATTTTTGATGCCGATTCGGTACCGACTTTTAATTGAATAACAAAAGTAAACACGCTTTTTAAATATTCATACACTAAACTAAATATATGATTTTTTAAATATTCATACGTTAAATATGATATATGTTATTTAAATATACACACACTAAAATAATATAGATCATGTCTCAATCATTTTGGGTCAATTTACAAGGTTTTAATAAGAAGATGATAATAACACGGAATATTATACTTAGAGTTAATTGCTAAAATCGTCCTTGAAGTTTGGGCACGTTTGCCATTTTCGTCTAAAATGACACTTTTGTACCAAATTGCCCTCAACGTTTGTAATTTTTTGTCATTTTCATCCAAACCACTAACTTAGTTTATTTTTTCTGTTAACTTGAGGATATTTGGATGAAACAGGCAAATATAAAACCACAGCGACGATTTTGGCAATTTACATAAACCCTTTTTAATTCCTTTTATTTAATTATTTTTGTTACATATATAATAAAAAAGAATATACATGGAGTTTTTAGAAAAAAAAAATAATAGTTTTGTCACATAATTTTTATAAATTTTCATCCAAATCACTAACTCAGTTTATTTTTTCTGTTAAGGTGAAGGATGTTTTAAATTTTATAAATTAAGACATAAATTAATTTACAGCTTCTTTATATAAATCAGTTTTATAAATAGAAAACATCATTGGTGTGCAACACATAACAATCGATTACAACATTTAATATTTATCAGTTGTAGAGATAGAAAAAATGGTAAAACGTTACATATTTTTTAAATGTGTTGATCACCTAGGAAATATGTTGGTTGAAATAAAATATTTATTTAATTAAGATCATGAGGGTAACTAACTAATACTTATTCTGAGTGGCTTGAGTAAATAAACTTTTGGTTCATAGCATTATAATTACAATTTGGTGGGTAATTTTAAGGTTTGGTAATGATACGCTGTTTGATAGAGGGGGAGGGGGCACTGGCTTCTGGTTTTCCTTAGAAGCGAATTTAAAAGTGTAGAAGATGAATTACAAACTTTGTACATATGATAAGATTTTTTTATTTGACCTTTTTCAATAAGGTCACCAGCATTTTAGTTTTATAAAATTTAGAGGTTTAAGTAGATTTTATTTTTATAAAACTGATCTATATAAAAATTATAATCATCCTTCGCCTTTATAGAAAAATTAACTTAGTTAGTGGTTGGATGAAAATTTATAACAATTATGTGACAACACTATTATTGTTTTCATATAAAAATTGCATGTATATTGCCAAAATCGTCCCTGTGGTTCTATAACAATTATGTGACAACACTATTATTGACAACACAATTATTGTGACAACACAATTGCATGAAAATTTAATTATATATGTAACAAAATTAATTAAATAAAAGAAATTTAAAAGAGTTTGAGTAAATTGCCAAAATCGTCCCTGTGGTTTTATATTTGTCAGTTTCATCCAAATATCCTCAACTTAACATAAAAAATAAACTAAATTAGTGGTTTGGATGAAAATGGAAAAAAGTTACAAACGTTGGGGGCAATTTGGTACAAAAGTGTTATTTTGGACGAAAATGACAAAACCTACACAAACTTCAGGGACGATTTTGGCAATTAACTCTTATACTTATAAACATATCTAGTTTTATAAAAAAGAAAATCCTAGATACTAATGCAAGTTTAGATTTTCCCATGTTATCTATCATGATAAAAAAAAGGATCGTATTATTGGCACACCTTGGGGATTAAATCGACACCCTCAATACACATCGTATAGGCCTATACGATGCGTATTGAGGTGGGTTCAAACTTCTATATCTGCCAAAGACTGCCATTGTCCCCTACCAAAAAGTAATACGCATCGTATAGGCCTATACGATGCGTATTGAGGGTGTCGATTTTATTTTTTAATTTTTGTAAGGTAGCTGTAATGCCCATAAATTTAAAATCATTATTCTAGAAATAAAAAAAGAATAATAATAATTTATAAATTACCCACTAGAAAACCTTAATTAAGACACCCAAGTAATTCTGTACAAACCCTAGAATTTTCAGAATTTTCAGAAACAGGATTAGGCCCCCTAAAACTCAGGGGGGGTATTCCCTACTTGATGATTATCTTAATAACTTGCGGACGAAGTTGAAAATTAAAAATCCGTCGACTCAGCTAGGCTAGTCCCACACGTGGCAACCCTATACATAAAATAAGTTGTCTCGCGGGCCGCGTAAGGATAGGTTATATGTCACGCGGGCCGCGACAAGTTCAAAATTTACCTATAAATAGAGGATGTTGGGACTTGAATCTGGGCACAAAAACGACGAAGAAACTCAGAATACACTCTGAAATATCGTCCAATTACTCAATTAACACACACGAAACACTAATTAAGTATAGCAGGGTGCTGCAGAACAGGGTATTAACTCGATCGCTATTACGATTCATTGTCCGATCGATCAATGTACTCAATGGATGTTTAAGTGCTGCCCACATTAGGGTGATGTTTTGTCATTAATTGTGATTCCGATCGGATGTTGAGTGCCACCCGAATACGGGGAATACTCTGTCCTTCGTTGTGAATCCGATGGATGTTTAAGCATAGCACTTTGTCATTCGTTGTGAGGGTTGATCTCGTGAGTTATCGTAAATGCTGTATTAAGTTACTAACCTAGTTGTGTGCATGTTATTTAAATTAGGTTAAAAGACTAATCAGTAGTCTAAACTCTGCCCGTATAGATCTGAAATATTATCACAAGGTAGCTTCATTTTGGAATTATTAAGGTACGGATCCTTACCCCACTCCTTATTGCTTCATATTCAAATTGTTATAAACCATTAAATTCGTAAACTCTTCACGTCTTTGATTATCGATTCATTTGACAGTCCGTTGAATTCCTTTTCTAAATTTTGAATTTAGCTTTCCTGTCATGCGATAGTTTTCTGTTAAGTTGTACTCATTATCGCATGTTCCAATATATGTTCCGTTTTGTTATGAAAATAAGTTTTATAAGTTATGTGAATAAGACCATTTGTACTCTGATACCCTGAGTATCGCTTCTCGTGGAGTGTCCCACGAGCATGTTGTTGCGGCATCGACATCATGTGCTCCATCCGTGACGGAGAGATCAGTTCACGGCGTCTCTTAAGTACAAGTGTGGTACATATAAGCTATTAGGAGGCGTATGGATCGATCCTAGGATTTAAGTATAAGGAGGTGGATAACGGGTATGCCAATTCTCCATCTCATGTGATAATTATGCAGGAGTAGCTACATGTGTATTGTCACGTTTTAAGTTTGCTCATGGGTACATCCGTAAGATATGATTATGAAATTATGTTCTTGCATCGTATCATTTTCGCATAAAGCGTTATTTTTTTATTTGAGCCTATTATTCCGTACTGAGCATTCGGCTCATTCCGTAAATTTTTGTATATACAGGTCAGCAGGTTACTTTGGGCGGGAAAGAGAGAAAAGAATAAAGCCTAGGAATAAATCTGAAGATATTAGTTAATGAAGTTGAATGTTTCCGCTTGTATATTAACCTTAAGTTTCGTTGTTATGTGGTTGTATCCTTGTCAAATAAATAAATGGAATTATGACTTTTGTTTATGATATCACTGTTATTGTGACACGTCAGCCCTTCCGGGTTGGGGTGTTACAGCTATGGTATCAGAGCAAAGGCTCTTTCCTGTAGAAAACTTGAAGATAGTAATTAAAACCTGTGAGGAATGGGTAGATATCTATGATAGGATTCAACTTGATCTCTTATTTGGTTTAACTCCTATGTCTATTCTTATAGATGCCTCCTCGTCGTCCGCTACGTAAGAGTACTCGTACTAACCATGTACGTAACAACACTTATTCGAATGAGACTCCAGTTGATCCAAACATAATTAATGCTATCAACCAGGCTGTTGCCGGGTTGCTTCCAAACCTTGTTGCTCAAACAGCTGAGGCCGTTATTCAACAAACTCGTCATCCAGAAGGCACTAACACTAATCCAACCTCTGGTGGTGAAACTCATGAGAATACCACGAATAATACTACTTATAGTATAGACATATGGATTAGTAAATTCCAAAAATAAAAGCCGAAATCCTTTAGTCACGCTAATAATCCAGTCGAAGCAAGAAACTGGATAGCTCATATTGAAAAGATCTTCGGAGTTCTTGGAGTTCCGGAGCAATACAAAGTTAGATTGGCTACCTACAAATTTGAAGATGACGCACAAACTTGGTGGGAAGGATATAAGCATGTCAAAGGAGGGGACGATTTTGACGTAAATCTTTCATGGGTCAACTTTCGTACCATTTTTTCCGACAAGTATTTTTCTACCGCTGATAAAGAAGCTTATATCAGGGAGTATGCAGTGATTCGACAAGGGAGTGATGAACCAGCCTCTGAGTTCATTACTCGATTTTCAAGGTTGGCTAGTATTGTAGGAGACATTGCAGGATCAGCAGAAGTCCAGGCAGAAAAATGCAAATGGGCAGTCAATGATCGAATTCGGAAGTCGATCAAATATATGAAATTTAAGGATATCACCGAAGTTGCTGATGCAATCAAAACTTTTGAATTCGAAAGGAAAAAATTCTTATCTCGAACTGGGGATAATAAGAAGAGAAATAGGGAAGGACAATTTAAGCAGGAAAACGACCAATCATCCACTACGCCACAACATCAAGATCGCAAAGTGCAAGGAAATCAAAACTCTGGAAATCAGGCACGTCCATGGCAACCTAGACTGCAAAACCTGAGGCCTGCTCAGAACCAGATTCAGTTGTATGCAGAACCTATTAGAGCTCAACCACTGAATCAGCATGTAAACCCGAATCAGATTACATATCCTTTATGTAATACTTGTGGTAAGCGACATCAGGACGTATGTCACCAAAGTACAGGAGCATGTTTTAGATGTGGCCAAACTGGACACATGATCAAGGAGTGTACGAAGAAAGACACTAAGAAGAATAACCGACCCAACGTTGCACCACCCAATGTTGGAGGAAGAGTTTTCGCACTTTCTGCTACTGATGCTGCTAATGTTCCAGGTACTGTATCTGGAACCCTTCAGATTGGTGAACGTAGTATCTATGTGTTATTCGATACAGGAGCGACTCATTCTTTAGTATCCCATTCGTTTACTAAGTACCTTCCGATAAGACCAACTCTCTTAAATCATACCTTAACCATTTCTACTCCCATGGAAAATTCATCCGTAATCACTTAGGTATATAAGGATTGTCCGATCCGTATTGAATCTATTGTGTGTAAGGCAGACCTATTTCCAATACATATGTGTGACTTTGATGTTATTCTAGGGCTAGATTGGTTGTCTCAACATCGTGTAACTATAGATTGTCATTCTCGCCGTGTTATTTTCGGTGATCTTCATCATCCTGATATTATATATCAGGGAACTCAAGCTCATAAATCTCTTAAGATTATTTCTGCACTCAAAGCTCGAAAATTCATATCAAGCGGCTGTGCTGGATTTCTAGCAACGATTAAGGATACTTCTGCTAGTGTTAAAAGTATCGATAGCCATTCCGTTGTCCGTGAATATCCTGATGTATTTCCGGATGAACTACCAGGATTACCACCCGACCGTCAAGTAGAATTCACCATCGACTTGATCCCTGGTGCCGAACCTATTTCTAAGGCTCCATACCGTATGGCTCCAATGGAACTGAAGGAGTTGAAGGAACAATTGCAAGAATTGTTAGATCTAGGATTCATAAGACCCAGTGTTTCACCTTGGGGTGCTCCGGTCTTATTTGTGAAGAAGAAAGACGGTAGTATGCGTTTATGTATTGACTACCGAGAGCTGAACAAGATTACTATTCGTAATCAGTATCCTCTGCCTCGCATTGATGATCTCTTTGACCAACTTCAGGGGGCTCAGTTCTTTTCAAAAATCGACCTGAGGTCCGGGTACCATCAGCTAAAGATCAAAAATGATGATGTTCCCAAGACTGCCTTTCGTACTCGATATGGTCATTACGAATTTTTGTTTATGCCCTTTGGGCTAACTAATGCACCCGCAGTCTTCATGGATTTGATGAATCGCGTATTTCACAAATTCCTAGACAAATTCGTTATTGTCTTTATCGATGACATTCTAGTGTATTCTAAGAGTCACAAAGAGCATGAAGCACATCTACATGCAGTACTTAGAACCTTGCGGCATGAGAAGTTGTACGCTAAGTTTTCCAAATGTGACTTTTGGCTTAGCCAAGTGGCATTTCTAGGTCATGTCATATCAGCAGAGGGAATTATGGTAGACCCAACAAAGGTTGAAGCTATTACAAAATGGCCAAGACCCACTTCTGTTACCGAAATACGAAGTTTCTTCGGTCTTGCTGGCTATTGCCGAAGATTTGTTGAAAGATTCTCGGTAATTGCTTTACGACTCACAAAACTCCTAAGGAAAGGGGTGAAGTACTCATGGAATGAGGAACAAGAGAAAAGCTTTGAAGAATTGAAGAAACGACTCGTATCCTCCCCGATACTCGCTCTCCCTTCTGGATCAGGAGGTTACCAAGTCTATAGTGATGCCTCAAAGAAAGGATTAGGTTGTGTGCTAATGCAACATGGGAAGGTTATCGCTTATGCCTCCCGTCAGTTAAAGCCTTATGAAGTTAACTACCCTACACATGATTTAGAACTAGCCGCAGTAGTCTTTGCACTTAAGATTTGGCGACACTATCTGTATGGTGAGAGTTGTGATATCTTTACTGATCACAAGAGCCTCAAGTACATATTCACCCAGAAAGAGCTAAATATGAGGCAAAGAAGATGGTTAGAACTTTTAAAAGATTACGATGCAAATATTCAATACCATCCAGGCAAAGCCAATGTTGTAGCTGACGCGTTGAGCCGAAAGAATTTTGGGACTATATCTTGCTTACAAATTCAGCCTCGTATTAGGAGGGATCTCGAAAGAATGAACATTTGGCTTCACGTTAGTAAATCTGATGGATATCTAGCTAGAATGCAGATTGAACCCGACCTCATATCACGGATCAAAGATGCACAAAAGCAAGATGGAGAACTTTGGGCAATTGTGCAAAATCTTGAGGTGGGTAAGCAATCTGAATTTCGTATAGATCATCATGGGGTGATTTGGTGCGGTAAAAGACTTTGTGTACCCGATGACTCCACCCTTCGTGAGTCATTGTTAGCCGAAGCTCACAGCTCACCATTTTCAATTCACCCAGGATCTACTAAGATGTATAGAGATTTAAGACAGAACTTCTGGTGGAATGGCATGAAGGAAGACGTTGCTCGATACGTAAGTAAATGCCTCACTTGCCAACAAGTGAAAATTGAACACAAACGAGCAAGCGGTCTGTTGCAGCCATTGGATATTCCCATATGGAAGTGGGATGAGATCACAATGGATTTTGTTACTGGTTTGCCTAAGATATTCAAGAAGAATGATGTTGTATGGGTTGTTGTCGATAGATTATCGAAGTCAGCACATTTTCTACCGATTCAGCAAGGATTTTCGGTTAATAAGTTATCCGAAATATTTCTTCAAGAAATTATTCGACTCCATGGCACACCATCTTCCATTGTTTCCGATAGAGACCCACGTTTCACCTCACGATTTTGGAAAGGCTTTCAGGCAGCTTGGGGGACACGACTGAAGTTTAGTACGGCTTTCCATCCACAAACAGATGGGCAGTCGGAACGCACCATTCAGACCTTGGAAGACATGCTCCGAGCATGTGCACTTGAATGGTCTGGAAACTGGGATGAATATCTATGACTTGTTGAGTTCGCTTACAACAATAGTTGGCAAGCAAGTATTGGCATGGCACCTTTTGAGCTTTTGTATGGTCGGAAATGTCGAGCACCGATATGCTGGGATGAAGTTGGAGAAAAGATTATTGAAGGACCAGAACTAGTTCAGATTACAAATGAAAAAGTCACTATAGCACGAGAAAAACTGAAAGAAGCTCAGAGTAGACAAAAGAGCTATGCAGATCAAGATAGACGACCACTCGAATTTAAAATTGGTGACCACGTTTTTGGCGTGGCGTTCGTAGATTTGGAATTAAAGGGAAGCTTAGTCCCCGTTTCATCGGTCCGTTTGAAATCCTTGAAAGAATTGGAGAAGTGTCATATCGACTGGCTTTACCTCCTCAGCTCTCTCACGTTCATAACGTTTTTCATGTCTCCTCGTTAAGAGGATATAAGTATCATCCACTCCATGTCATTAGTTATCCGTTACTTACAATTCACGAAGATTTGTCCTACGAAGAGGAACCAGAAGCCATCTTAGATCGACAAGAAAGGGTTTTGCGTAGGAAAGTAATTCCGTTTGTTAAAGTCCTTTGGAAAAATCACTCTGAACGCGAAGCAACATGGGAATCTGAAGAATCAATTCGCTCTCTATACCCTAATCTATTCTAGTAATAGAATTTTAGTCGAGTAATGGTAAATCTTGCTTTTTGATATATGTTCATTTGTTTCTGTTTACGGTCATTTATGCTTTACCTTATGTGAATATATATTAGCTATGATTAAGCATATCTATGTAGGAAATATCAGTACCAATAGTCACTCTAGTATCTGTAAGTCTCCATTGACTTTTCGTAGGGTAAGATATTTTATTAAGATGCGTTATAGGAGGACCATTAGGGCACATATGTAAGGTAATTGACAATTATAGTCATGACCTTAGTTATGAATTTCAGATACACATGTGTGTTTAGGAGATTCTGAGTTAGAAACTCTGCTATAAAAGTTCCGTTTCTGTTACTTATGCGATAGGTTATATTCTTATTTGAAAAATTTCGAGGACGAAATTTCTTTTAAGGGGGTAATAGTTGTAATGCCCATAAATTTAAAATCATTATTCTAGAAATAAAAAAAGAATAATAATAATTTATAAATTACCCACTAGAAAACCCTAATTAAGACACCCAAGTAATTCTGTACAAACCCTAGAATTTTCAGAAACATGATTAGGCCCCCTAAAATTCAGGGGGGGTATTCCCTACTTGATGATTATCTTAATAACTTGCGGACGAAGTTGAAAATTAAAAATCCGTCGACTCAGCTAGGCTAGTCCCACACGTGGCAACCCTATACATAAAATAAGTTGTCTCGCGGGCCGCGTAAGGATAGGTTATATGTCACGCGGGCCGCGACAAGTTCAAAATTTACCTATAAATAGAGGATGTTGGGACTTGAATCTGGGCACAAAAACGATGAAGAAACTCAGAATACACTCTGAAATATCGTCCAATTACTCAATTAACACACACGAAACACTAATTAAGTATAGCAGGGTGCTGCAGAACAGGGTATTAACTCGATCGCTATTACGATTCATTGTCCGATCGATCAATGTACTCAATGGATGTTTAAGTGCTGCCCACATTAGGGTGATGTTTTGTCATTAATTGTGATTCCGATCGGATGTTGAGTGCCACCCGAATACGGGGAATACTCTGTCCTTCGTTGTGAATCCGATGGATGTTTAAGCATAGCACTTTGTCATTCGTTGTGAGGGTTGATCTCGTGAGTTATCGTAAATGCTGTATTAAGTTACTAACCTAGTTGTGTGCATGTTATTTAAATTAGGTTAAAAGACTAATCAGTAGTCTAAACTCTGCCCGTATAGATCTGAAATATTATCACAAGGTAGCTTCATTTTGGAATTATTAAGGTACGGATCCTTACCCCACTCCTTATTGCTTCATATTCAAATTGTTATAAACCATTAAATTCGTAAACTCTTCACGTCTTTGATTATCGATTCATTTGACAGTCCGTTGAATTCCTTTTCTAAATTTTGAATTTAGCTTTCCTGTCATGCGATAGTTTTCTGTTAAGTTGTACTCATTATCGCATGTTCCAATATATGTTCCGTTTTGTTATGAAAATAAGTTTTATAAGTTATGTGAATAAGACCATTTGTACTCTGATACCCTGAGTATCGCTTCTCGTGGAGTGTCCCACGAGCATGTTGTTGCGGCATCGACATCATGTGCTCCATCCGTGACGGAGAGATCAGTTCACGGCGTCTCTTAAGTACAAGTGTGGTACATATAAGCTATTAGGAGGCGTATGGATCGATCCTAGGATTTAAGTATAAGGAGGTGGATAACGGGTATGCCAATTCGCCATCTCATGTGATAATTATGCAGGAGTAGCTACCTGTGTATTGTCACGTTTTAAGTTTGCTCATGGGTACATCCGTAAGATATGATTATGAAATTATGTTCTTGCATCGTATCATTTTCGCATAAAGCGTTATTTTTTTATTTGAGCCTATTATTCCGTACTGAGCATTCGGCTCATTCCGTAAATTTTTGTATATACAGGTCAGCAGGTTACTTTGGGCGGGAAAGAGAGAAAAGAATAAAGCCTAGGAATAAATCTGAAGATATTAGTTAATGAAGTTGAATGTTTCCGCTTGTATATTAACCTTAAGTTTCGTTGTTATGTGGTTGTATCCTTGTCAAATAAATAAATGGAATTATGACTTTTGTTTATGATATCACTGTTATTGTGACACGTCAGCCCTTCCGGGTTGGGGTGTTACAGTAGCTTCCTGTCACGCGGTAGCTTTCCGTCACGCGAACGAAGAAGCAACACTTTGGACATTTTTCGGTCTTCAAACATCTAGGGAACATTATTTGATAATACCCCTAATTTTATCGAAGTTGTAGAATGAGATCCTCCACTATTGGGTTATCATCTTTCAACCTCATTTTCCCTAAATTTATCAATTCTATTTTTCAACAGGGATGTAATGCAATGATTCCTATCAATTGAATAGACCGACACTTGCTTCATAGGACTCACTTGAATCGTCTCGGATGTAATAACATTGTATTTATCATGAAAGTACTGAACAAACGAGATAACAGCTCCGGTTTCATCAGCGACATTTGGAACAGGAGAGTTGAAAAAACTACAATTGGAATTGATCTCGGAATAACATACTCTTGTTACCATATGACACATGATAAAATCGTTTCTTTAGATAATCTGGGATTATGTTTCGCAAATTGGGATGCACATATTTGCTTCAAGATTTATGTCTGATGTCCATGTTTGATCCCATTTGACTTCATCTGTGGCCGTCCACTGACTTTCTTCCCCCGTGTCTGCACCGTGATCTTCATATTCTTGGTTCAATACCAACTTATCTTTAGTGTGACATCTGTGCTTATGTAATCATTTTACAGACTCTGAACAATACAATATTAATAAAACAGTAATATTTGATCCCAATGTTTGTATTTATGTTTGGTTTTATGCACATGTTGATTTTTGATCGATTTTGAACTCTATATCGCTTTCTGGGAAGTTATACGCAAACTGATGCGTAAACGTAATCAGTTTAACGCGAAAAACACTCCGGAACAGCAACATAAGCTTAACATACCTTAAATAACCTTTACATAACTTAGAAATAAGTTTTAGAAGGTTTGGTATGGCAAAAACAAGTTTATTCGCTCACAGGGACTATTTGCGTCAAACTGCAAACGTCTGCCGTTCCGTAAGGCAACGTACAGTATGGAAATTGATCATAAGCTAAACATACCACAAATAACCTAAACGTGGCTTAGAAATAAGCTTTGATAGGTTCGGTGTGCGAAAACATGCTTATATGATCTTACAGGGACTAAAAGTGTCAAAAACGACGTAAGTTTGCATTTTCGCGCATATCTTACGATCTGGCCACATCTGGACATCCAAAATTTTTGTACACACTAAAATATTTTTATTTTAGTGATCGGCATGAAAAAATACCAATCGTCGCTTAATTTGGTTCCATTTCGCGTCCGTTTGAGTTTCGTCGTAATTTAACGAATAACGCGACCGTACGACCAAACGAGCCGACATCTGAGAGTTTTCCGAGCACATTTTGAGTCCTCTAAACTTTATTGACCTTGTAGAGCCTTGAAAATGGCTTAATGAGGGTCAAAAGGGCCTGAAATGGACTCGAACACATGAAGGGACCAATACTGTAATTATATCAAACTTATGCTGAACTGGGGAAGCCAGGCGGGCCGCGTAAGGCCCATGCCTATCCTTACGTGGGCCATGTGAGGTGCCCAGCGACCAGAAACTTGTTTTTCAGCTGCTGTTTCATAATTCAGGGGCCAAACTTGCAATTTCCTTGTGTGGTGAGCAAGTTAACACCTCCCCAAGGCTTTACACCTGCTTGTGACAATTGTATGGCCATGATGCTTGCTTGAAGATCACACAAACATGTGTAATGATCTTGTGAGTTTGCATCAACTATAAATAGCTTGGTCCATCAACTCAAATGCTTGCTCACTCTTATCAATTCTCCTTTCTCATCTGCTTTGGAGAGCTTTCTCATCAGATTGGAAGCTTATTTTCTTTGTAGAAAAGATAGCAAGGACTTTAGTGAGCATTCTTTCATTCTTTTTATTGCTTACTAGTTTAAAAAGTCAAACAGTGTTTGACTTTCAGTTTGACCAGTCAATGGTCAACGCAAAGTTCGGTTGAACTTTGCAACGTGATTGTAATCACGTTGGTTATAATCCTTAGTGATTATACCCACTGATTACCACGTTAACTAGGTGTAGTGACGAGTTAAAGTTTCGGTCAAAATGCCTTTTAGCACGCATTTTGCAACGGAACTATTTTCGGGTATCAAAACCCATTGTTTTGATACCAAATCAGTAGGTTAAACATGTTTTGACATGTTTAACTCGTCACTAATAGTTTGGTGCTTGTTTAGGGTAGTTAGTTAAGCGGTCTAAACAACCGCTTAGACTTTCGAACCCGACCCGTTTGGTCGATCATTAGGATCCGACCAAGCTTACTTAGTGATCATAGTTACATAGGGAATAACCCCTGAGGTTATACCTTATGGTCACATAGGATTGGTTAGTCTTTTGCTAGTTAGCTTGTATGCCCATAGGAAATGACCAAAAAGCCCTTTTGAAGCATAAATCCGTATTTTGACTATGTGAACATATTTTTGACATATAATCTGATTTAGTAACATAATTGGGCATGTAAGACTTGGCATAGCACATAGTTAACCATCCGAACATAGTCTTACGCTAACAACGCATTATAGTAGCTTATACTACCATAATGGGTCGAAAAGGGTCAAAAGCACTTAGTTAGACTTTCCAATCAGAATGTAGGGACAATTAAATCATACCATATGAGTTTAAATACTCATTTGATTTTTAGAACCTCATTCTATCCTATCTCCCGATTTAGGAGCCGATTATTAACATAGTTACCTATACTAGGTGCCGTTTGATTCCGTGATACTTGGAGCTTAAATTGGTCTTATTCTCAAGACTAATTAGCAATCCCAAGTGAGTACATAGTTCCCCTCTTTTACCGCTTTCAAATACTTTGGGGTGATTCACATGTACATACGTGTTACTTTCGTGCATTTCATGCTTTTATGACATAAACATGCTAGTTTCACTTAGTACATATTTAGTACATGTTTTCACTATGTTTTGCTATGTATGTTACGCATGCTAACACATTGATTTATTACACATTTGTTACACATGCTTACTTAGCATATGTACGCATTGTTTTACATGACATTTCTGCTATGTATGTTTACTGAGCATGCTAGCACATTGTTTTATATGAACATTTCTACTAGGCATGTTTACTTAGCATACCTAGTACATGGTTTTCATAGCATGCTTACAATGTTTATGACATTTGGTGTGTTTAATCGGGACAATAATACATTCATTAACATTAGCTACGCCGCTCGGTAGTATGTAATGGTACCATAGGAATTGACAACTCCCGTTTCCGACTTCCTAGGTTTGTTTGGAAGTTGGGAATGACATAATCCGATATATACATAACTTAGATGAACCTTTAATTTGTTTAAAGGTTTTTCGCCACAGTCGCAAGGCTTGAATGTATGCGATTAACATTACTGCATAAATGTTTGTAATCATAAAACATTGTTTTTCTGCAAAACATAATATTTGATTTAAACTTAGGTTTATTCAAAAACCTTGCTTTGTACATTTACCTATGGGGTTGAGTAATTACTAGTTATTCACCATACATAACATTTGTTTCACATTGACATCATCACATAGTTAAGTAAATACTTTTTACTTGCTATGCATATCATTTGATTATACACGATGTATTTCACAAATGACATCGTACATGGTTTACACATAAACATTTGACATTGGTTTTAAACATGACATTTTGGTTGGTTATTGGTAAGTGATTTATGTAACGGGGCTATGGGTTATATAAGAAAAGCATGGTGGATATGCCGCTGGTACTTCCTATATATAAGTACTTTTATTGTATTACACACATTGTCGCGTTATCTAAGCCACTTGACAAAGACATGAAACATTTTTACAAAGACACGACATTTTTATACAAAGTACATACTTTATACAATTCACTTTTACTTGGTTATTTATTTAACCATGCATATTTCTTTTATATCATTTGATTTTCATATCGATTTTCACATGATTTCATAAAAGAAAACATTTTACAAGGTTCATGACTATTTTTGTTAAACACTTCTTTCAAATCCAAGTCATGAATCTACATAAACAAAACCTATGTATCTCACAGGCATTTTTATGCTGACGTACCTATTTTTACATGTGTTTCAGGTGCTAATGCATGACGATGTTTGTGCTTCACTTAGGCGGACTTGGGCCTTAGTGACTTAAAAGACAATTATTATGTTATGTTTTATTTAAATTCCAAGACGATGTAAACTTTAAATCAATAATACATAACTTTAATTACCATGGTTGTTGAAACAATAATTCTGTCACCTCACTCCCCGGCGTTTCCGCCGCGGTTTCGTTGTTTTGATGCGGCCGGGGTGTGACAGAAGAGTTGATATCAGAGCCAATGGTTATAGGGAATTAGGTTATTAGCAATGCTTTGACCTAGACTATAACTTTCTAGGACCCTAACACAAGTTTACTTGTGTTTAGATCTTAAAACAATACATGTCACCAATCCTTAGGTGATTACCAAAACTTGAACACAATTTTCCAAAATGATTTTGAAATCAATCATCTATCCTTAGATGATTTCTTTGGGCCTCGTGCCATCCGAAATTTTCAAAATCTCGTCAAGAGTTTTGTGTCCTTAGCTTTTGAGCCTTTGCTTTCAATGACTAGAACAAAACTAGGAAAGCCCTTGACAGTAGAGGTAGCTAGTGGTGAACCCATTGTACTCGATTCCGTTCTTTGAAACTGCCAATTGAATCTTAATAACCATTTTTTCCCTATCGACCTCACACCGATGCAACTCGGGAGCTTTGATGTTATAGTGGGAATGGATAGGTTAGCCAAGTACCATGCTGAGGTGGTTTGCTTTGAGAAGATTGTCCGTATTCCGCTTTCGATTGGTGAGATCTTAGAAGTTCGTGGGGAGAAACCTGTTAAACTCATGTCTTGTACCCAAGCCCAAAAATATCTACGAAAGAAATATGTCGCTTTCTTGGCACATGTTGTAGAGGATAAAGGCAAGGGTAAGACTACCCAAGACATCCCTGTTGTTCGGGATTATCCTGAGGTATTTCCTGAAGACTTACCTGGATTACCCCCTGTGCGCCAAGTTGAGTTCCGAATTGATCTTGTACCTGGTGCAAATCCTATTGCTAAATCACCTTACCGCCTTGCACCGTCTGAGATGCAGGAGTTATCTAAACAGCTTCAAGAACTTTCTGATAAAGGATTTATCCGTCCGAGCTTTTCCCCTTGGGGCGCTCCTTTCCTATTTGTGAAAAAGAAAGATGGATCTTTCAGGATGTGTATCGATTACCCTGAGCTTAATAAGCTTACCATCAAGAATCGATATCCCCTACCTCGCATTGATGATCTCTTTGATCAGCTACAGGGCGCTACTTGCTTTTCAAAGATTAATCTACGTTCTGGGTATCATCAACTTCGAGTTCTTGAAGAAGATATTCCCAAGACAGCTTTTCGTACGTGATATGGTCATTATGAGTTTACTGTTATACCCTTCGGTTTAACAAATGCTCCTGCTGTTTTCATGGACTTGATGAATAGGGTTTGTAAGCCTTATTTGGACAAGTTCATCATTGTATTCATTGATGATATTCTAATCTATTCTAAGACGCGAGCTGATCATGAACAGCATCTTCGTCTTATAATGGAGCTCCTAAAGAAAGAACAGCTTTTCGCCAAATTCTCTAAGTGCGAATTTTGGCTTAAGGAAGTTCAATTTTTGGGGCACATCATTAACGAACAAGGTATACATGTAGATCCTACCAAAATCAGTGCAATTAAGGATTGGGATACACCTACTACTCCTACCGAGGTTCGTTCATTTCTTGGTCTAGTGGGTTATTACCGCCGTTTCATTGAAAACTTCTCCAAGATTACGGTTCCTCTCACTGCTCTAACTCAGAAGAGCAAACCTTTTAGGTGGGGATCCAAACAGGAAAAAGCTTTCCAGACCTTGAAACAGAAACTCTGTGATACACCTATCTTATCTTTGCCCGAGGGTAACGACGATTTTGTCATGTACTGTGATGCGTCCAACTTAGGCCTTGGCTGCGTTCTTATGCAAAGAAACAAAGTCATAGCTTACGCATCAAGACATCTAAAGGTACACGAGAAGAACTACACCACTCATGATCTTGAGTTAGGTGCAGTATTCTTTGCTCTCAAAATCTGGAGACACTACCTGTACGGTACAAAGTGTGTAGTGTTTACTGACCACAAGAGTCTCCAGCATATCTTCAATCAGAAAGAACTAAACATGAGGCAACGATGTTGGGTTGAACTCCTAAACGAATACGATTGCGAAATTCGCTACCATCCTGGTAAGGCGAATGTCGTGGCTGACGCATTGAGTCGTAAGGAACGTGTCAAGCTTCATTGTGTTCAGGTTCGATCTGACATTCAATCCCACATAATTCAGGCTCAACATACTTGTGTTACACAAGACTTGATGAGTAAAGAATTATCATGTCATACAAATCCTGAGCTTGAACTGAGAGACTTTGGGATATTCTATTACATGGGCCATTTGTGGGTCCCAAGTATAGATGATCTTCGCACCTTGCTAATGGATGAAACTCATAAGTCTCGTTATTCTATTCATCCTGGTACAGACAAAATGTATAAGGATCTTCGAACCCAGTATTGGTGGCCGGGTATGAAGAAGGACATTGCCTTATATGTTTCCAAATGCCTTACTTGTCTTAAGGTTAAGGCAGAACATCAACATCCCTCTGGATTATTGGAGCAACCAGAGATTCCGGTTTGGAAATGGGAAAACATTTCTATGGACCTCATTACCAAGTTACTGCGCACTAAAAGAGGTCATGACGTCATTTGGGTTGTTGTTGATCGTCTTACAAAGTCAGCACATTTCTTGTCGATCCGCGAGGATTTATCTGCTGACAAGCTTGCCAAGTTATATGTTGATGAGATTGTATCTCGACATGGTGTTCCTTTGAACATTATATCTGACAGAGATGCTCGATTCTCGTCTTGCTTTTGGAGAACCATGCAATCTGCCATGGGAACCCAACTTAATTTGAGCACAGCATACCATCCGTAGACAGATGGTCAATCTGAGATAACAATCCAGACACTGGAGGATATGCTTAGAGCATGTGTGATTGACTTTGGTGGTAGTTTGGATTCACATCTACCATTGATCGAATTCTCCTACAACAATAGCTATCACACGAGCATCAAAATGGCTCCTTTCGAAGCTTTATACGGTCAAAAATGTCGTTCACCAGTCTGCTGGAATGAGATAGGTGAAACACAGCTTACTGGGCCTGAACTCATTCTAGAGACTACGGATAAGGTTAGGAAGATTCGTGATAACCTTCAGACAGCTAGAAGCCGTCAAAAGAGTTATGCGGATCTACGATGCAAGCCTTTAGAATTTCAAGTCGGTGATCATGTCCTACTCAAGGTATCCCCTTGGAAAGGTGTGATTAGATTTGGAAAGAAAGGAAAACTTGCACCATGTTATGTTGGACCATTCAAGATCGTTGAAAGAGTCGGAAAAGCAGCCTACAGACTTGAGCTACCTCCTGAACTTGGAAATGTTCATCCGACATTCCACGTGTCCAATCTCAAAAAGTGTTTAGCTGATGAGAACCTCCACATACCACTTGATGAAATTCGTGTTGATAACACGATGCACTTCGTTGAAAAACCTGTGGAGATAGTGGACCGTACATTTAAACAGTTGAAGAACAAACGGATTCCTTTAGTCAAGGTTTGCTGGGAATCCAAACGTGGCCCATAGTTTACTTGGGAATGTGAGGACCAGATGAAGGCGAAATATCCGCATTTGTTCTCACAAGTTTCCTCTAAATAAATTTCGGGAAGAAATTTCCTAAAGTAGGGGAGACTATGACATATGTTCTTATGTAATCATTTTACAGACTCTGAACAATACAATATTAATAAAACAGTAAGATTTGATCCCAATGTTTGTATTTATGTTTGGTTTTATGCACATGTTGATTTTTGATCGATTTTGAACTCTATATCGCTTTTTGGGAAGTTATACACAAACTGATGCGTAAACGTAATCAGTTTAACGCGACAAACACTCCGAAACAGCAAAATAATCTTAACATACCTTAAATAACCTTTACATAACTTAGAAATAAGTTTTAGAAGGTTTGGTATGGCAAAAACAAGTTTATTCGCTCACAGGGACTATTTGCGTCAAACTGCAAAAGTCTGCCGTTCCGTAAGGCAACGTACAGTCTGGAACTTGATCATAAGCTAAACATACCATAAATAACCTAAACGTGGCTTAGAAATAAGCTTTGATAGGTTCGGTGTGCGAAAACATGCTTATATGATCTTACAGGGACTAAAAGTGTCAAAAACGGCGTAAGTTTGCATTTTCGCGCATATCTTATGATCTGGCCACATCTGGACATCCAAAATTTTTGTACACACTAAAATATTTTTATTTTAGTGATCGGCATGCAAAAATAGCACTCGTCGCTTAATTTGGTTCGTTTTCGCGTCCGTTTGAGTTTCGTCGTAATTTAACGAATAACGCGACCGTACGACCAAACGAGCTGACATCCGAGAGTTTTTCGAGCACATTTTGAGTCCACTAAATTTTATTGACCTTATAGACCCTTGAAAATGGATTAACGAGGGTCAAAAGGGCCTGAAATGGACTCAAACACATGCAGGGTCCAATACTGTAATTATATCAAACGTATGCTGAACTGGGGAAGCCAGGCGGGGCGCGTAAGGCCCATGCCTATCCTTACGCGGGCCGTGTGAGGTGCCCAGTGACCAGAAACTTGTTTTTCAGCTGCTGTTTCATAATTCAGGGGCCAAACTTGCAATTTCCTTGTGTGGTGAGCAAGTTAACACCTCCCCAAGGCTTTGCACCTACCTGTGACAATTGTATGGCCATGATTCTTGCTTGAAGATCACACAAACATGTGTAATGATCTTGTGAGTTTGCATCAACTATAAATAGCTTGGTCCATCAACTCAAATCCTTGGTCACACTTCTCATTTCTCCTTTCTCATCTGCTTTGGAGAGATTTCTCATCAGATTGGAAGCTTATTTTCTTTGTAGAAAAGATAGCAAGGACTTTAGTGAGCATTCTTTCATTCTTTTAATTGCTTACTAGTTTAAAAAGTCAAACAGTGTTTGACTTTCAGTTTGACCAGTCAATGGTCAACGCAAAGTTCGGTTGAACTTTGCAACGTGATTGTAATCACGTTGGTTATAATCCTTAGTGATTGTACCCGCTGATTACCACGTTAACTCGGTGTAGTGACGAGTCAAAGTTTCGGTCAAAATGCGTTTTAGCACGCATTTTGCAATGGAACTATTTTTGGGTATCAAAACCCATTGTTTTGATACCAAATCAGTAGGTTAAACATGTTTTGACATGTTTAACTCGTCACTAATAGTTTGGTGCATGTTTAGGGTCGTTAGTTAAGCGGTCTAAACAACCGCTTAGACTTTAGAACCCGACCCGTTTGGTCGATCATTAGGATCCGACCAAGCTTACTTAGTGATCATAGTTACATAGGGAATAACCCCTGAGGTTATACCTTATGATCACATAGGATTGGTTAGTCTTTTGCTAGTTAGCTTGTATGCCCATAGGAAATGACCAAAGCGCCCTTTTGAAGCATAAATCCGTATTTTGACAATGTGAACATATTTTTGACATATAATCTGATTTAGTAACATGTTTAGGCATAATTGGGCGTGTAAGACTTGGCATAGCACATAGTTAACCATCCGAACATAGTCTTACGCTAACGACGCATTATAGTAGCTTATACTACCATAATGGGTCGAAACGGGTCAAAAGCACTTAGTTAGACTTTCCAATCAGAATGTAGGGACTATTAAATCATACCATATGAGTTTAAATACTCATTTGATTTATAGAACCTCATTCTATCCTATCTCCCGATTTAGGAGCCGATTATTAACATAGTTACCTATACTAGGTGCCGTTTGATTCCTTGATACTTGGAGCTTAAATTGGTCTTATTCTCAAGACTAATTAGCAATCCCAAGTGAGTACATAGTTCCCCTCTTTTACCGCTTTCAAATACTTTGGGGTGATTCACATGTACATAGGTGTTACTTTCGTGCATTTCATGCTTTTATAACATAAACATGCTAGTTTCACTTAGTACATATTTAGTACATGTTTTCACTATGTTTTGCTATGTATATTAAGCATGCTAGCACATAGATTTATTACACATTTGTTACACATGCTTACTTAGCATATGTATGCATTGTTTTACATGACATTTCTGCTATGTATGTTTACTGAGCATGCTAGCACATTGTTTTATATGAACATTTCTACTAGGCATGTTTACTTAGCATACCTAGTACATGGTTTTCATAGCATGCTTACAATGGTTATGACATTTGGTGTGTTTAATCGGGACAATAATACATTCATTAACATTAGCTACGCCGCTCGGTAGTATGTAATGGTACCATAGGAATTGACAACTCCCGTTTCCGACTTCCTAGGTTTGTTTGGAAGTTGGGAATGACATAATCCGATACATACATAACTTAGATGAACCTTTAATTTGTTTAAAGGTTTGTCGCCACAGTCGCAAGGCTTGAATGTATGCGATTAACATTACTGCATAAATGTTTGTAATCATAAAGCATTGTTTTTCTGCAAAACATAATATTTGATTTAAACTTAGGTTTATTCAAAAACCTTGCTTTGTACATTTACCTATGGGGTTGAGTAATTACTAGTTATTCACCATACATGACATTTGTTTCACATTGACATCATCACATAGTTAAGTAAATACTTTTTACTTGCTATGCATATCATTTGATTATAGATGATGTATTTCACAAATGACATCGTACATGGTTTACACATAAACATTTGACATTGGTTTTAAACATGACATTTTGGTTGGTTATTGGTAAGTGACTTATGTAACGGGGCTATGGGTTATATAATAAAAGCATGGTGGATACGCCGCTGGTACTTCCTAGTTATAAGTGCTTTTATTGTATTACACACATTGTCGCGTTATCTAAGCCACTTGACAAAGACATGAAACATTTTTACAAAGACACGGCATTTTTATACAAAGTACATACTTTATACAATTCACTTTTACTTGGTTATTTATTTAACCATGCATATTTCTTTTATATCATTTGATTTTCATATCGATTTTCACATGATTTCATAAAAGAAAACATTTTACAAGGTTCATGACTATTTTTGTTAAACACTTCTTTCAAATCCAAGTCATGAATCTGCATAAACAAAACCTATGTATCTCACAGGCATTTTTATGCTGACGTACCTATTTTTACATGTGTTTCAGGTGCTAATGCATGACGATGTTTGTGCTTCACTTAGGTGGACTTGGGCCTTAGTGACTTAAAAGACAATTATTATGTTATGTTTTATTTTAATTCCAAGACGATGTAAACTTTAAATCAATAATACATAACTTTAATTACCATGGTTGTTGAAACAATAATTCTGTCACCTCACTCCCCGGCGTTTCCGCCGCGGTTTCGTTGTTTTGACGCGGCCGGGGTGTGACATTTAGTAGTGTTTGTTTGAGAACCTGATTCAGATACACAACGGTTCTCCAATTCCAGATCAGCAAGCAAATACACAACGGTTCTCCAATTCCAGATCAGTAATGTAAGGTGAAGCGTTGAGATAATGGGCATCCATCAAGCTCAAAAAGAAAACTTGTGTTCCCCATAGTCACAAACTATTGCGGTTTGTATTTCGCATAGCCACCGTTCCCATAGTAAAAACGGTTGCGATTTGCACAATCAATCTTCATTGCTTCATTAAAATTAACAGGGCAATCTCTTGGCTTCGTCCACTAGAACTATTTGTGTATGCATTCTTTTGGTAGTCAATAAAATGGAAGCTATCAACGCGGGGATGGGTACAGAAACTGACATGTCTTCCTGAATCTGAATCTAAAAGTTAACTTTGACTTATAAAACCCACTAGCAAAATAAGCGCTTTAATCATGTTAGGGAGAATGTTCTCGAAATTTAAGGGAAAGGAAAAATGGTTGCTGATGTTTTTCAGTAGTCGGATTTTGTTGGTTTGTTTCCAGCTAGGGTTTAGAATGGTTGAAGGAATGTTGGGCCCACCCGAGACCGACCTCTGGATTACACGAGTTGAATGATCGAGAGAAACTTCTTCGAGCTAACTGCCGATATCTCATCCTTCTTATCTTACTATTAAACGAGGTTGTTCTCCACAACGATGATACGCTCGTTGACTGTCACATGAATAAGTAGTGTTTGTTTGAGAACCTGATTCAAATTAAAAAGGCGGTATATTTGCTTCGTCCACTAGAACTATTTGTGTATGCATTCTTTGCTATAACAGGATGGATGTGCCACACACAGATAGATAAATATCTGATGTTTCAGATTGCTATGAATGCACACAATGAATTTGACAACTGTGACAGCTTATTAAAAGTATAAATCACCTCCAATCATTTTCTAGTCAAATCACACACTATAAAGTTTAAACTTATCGTGTGTTGCAGTTTGGAAAGATGACCGAATAGAGATCTGAATAACAAACTGTGGATAACTTGTTTGCGTTATCCATCAACATAAGCTAAAATACTCTAAAATTAACAAGGCGGTCTCTTTGTTGCGTACTGATTATTGAAATGATTTGTTGAAATCGAAGAAAAGAGTAAAAAAGATGAATTGAGACGTACATTAAGAACAAGGAGTCCAACAATCCGTTCATTATCTGTTGTTGTCTAAAACAATATGAATGCACACATCGAATTTGACAACTGTGGAGCGTGATCAACTACTTTGGGTATATTCGAAACCAACTAAAATACATTAAAATACGCAAAAATTACGTTACAATACGTTAAAATACGCTAAAATACTTGTTGGATCGGTTTCGTGACCCTAAACAGTCAGTAAAGGTAGTTCATCATCATTTACTAAGGTGGAATCAAAGTAAACAATGTCAAAACAGCTAGTTTCCTTTTCAATTCTTTTCTATTGCTAATTATTGAGTCTTTACAAAGATTTCTGATGAAAATCCGGCAGCACCTCGACTCACACACAATGACCTCTGTCCTGTTCGCTTCAAATGACAACACACACAACCTATTTATAGTTGATGCCTGTTCGCTTGAGATGACACAGTTCGGTTTCAAGCAAACTCACATGATGTTGGTTTCGCTTGAACATGACATGATGTCATTTCAAGCGAACTCACCTACAAATACATGTACAAACCCTAATTTCAACTCTATTGTGTGCTCGTTCATTCTATCTAGACATAAGACTCGATTAAGACGAAGTTAACAGACAGTAGATGCACCAACAGACTCCCCCTTGGATGTTGACGAAGTCTTCGGCGTCGAGTCTTTAGTCTTTGTCTCTTTCCAAATTTTGTCTTGACATTGTAAAGCTCTCTTCAATCTTTCTCTTCAAACTCTAATCTTCAATCTCCCCTTTGAATGTTGATCCAGAATCCTGACTCCCCCTTTCACAGACTCCCTCTCTTGATCAGCTAGGGCTTAAATTATGGTTCAAACTTTAACATTTTGATGCCATGGGGAACTTGATTCCTGTATAATCTCTACCCAAATATAAGATATATGAAAATAAAAATTTCAATTCAAAACTTACCATTTAACCTCAATTGATAGTCTTGTCAGAATTAGAAGTCCACTTAAGTATTCAGGTCCAAGTTAATGACCCTGGTTACTTAATTTATCTACCAAGTCCAACTTAATGACCTTGGTTAATCAGAGATAATTCACACTGACTTCTGTACAATCATTTCAAACATTTTTTGAAAATTACAAGTTTCAAGTTAATGAACTTGCTTTGATATTTCAACTTTCCATTTTCACAATCTTATCATGTTTAGCTCCAAACTCGTCATCCAGCCCAGAAACTTCCTGCATCTGCTTCAATTCGAATCTGAAGATCAACTCTCCACTTTGGTTTGTCAAAAATAAAGCAGAAGTGTAAAATCTTTTTGGATTTTGAATAAAGTTTCTAAACTAGAAATTAAATACAGAACTAAAATACAATGAAAGTAAACTATTTACAAACATATTTTTGGTTGAGCGTGTTAGGGAATCATATCAGCTATTCGACAAGTCACAAGTACCGTTAAGCTTTGATTACATACACAAAATTAAACATTTCGCGTAGATTGTCGATATACTGATCCACTTTAAATTTTCACACAATTTTCAATCTGTCCAGGATACGGATTTAGTGTTTTAGAGACTTAAACTTATACGTGTGTCCCACCTCTTGAATATACTCCCGTATCCAGATCCCAATATTCAGTCTTACAGGTTAGTATATCACAAATGATATCTGTAAGGGGAATAAATTATGATCGAAACCGTGAGAGCTCAGGTCAGAACTACCGTTCAGCAGAGAGATCACGACTCGACTTGGGTGTGTCCCCTTTAGAGGATCTTTTTTACAACAACATTGATTAGCAATTTTATTGTCTTATCATTTATGCTGAGGGTGATGCTATGTTTCAAGCATTACAGAAAGTATTATTCGGGGACTAGGTCAGAACTTCCATTCAGCAGAAGTCCCGGAATAATACCCCAGATATCACTGAGTATAAAGACCTAGTATATCAGAAAAAGAAATCTTTCAAACAAGATTTCAGGGGTTACCTATATATCCAAGTAGTGTTCCCCATGAAATAAGTAAGTAAAATTTTAAGTTTATATCCCGAACAAACCTACTAAATGTGTAAAAACCTGTCGGCACATCATCAGCGAGACTGTTTAACTCATTTAAACATTCCATTTCTTTAGCATACCGTAACTGTCAATCCGATGTACTATCATTTTCCCTTTTTACACAAGCTCTTTTCTAGTTTTCTATTGTTTTTGGATTTTGAAAATATCTCATGTTTTTGTATTTTTGTCATTTTTTATTGTTATTGTACTTTCTGAAAATATTACCCTATACCTCCCCCTAAATACCAAAACAAGTAAAAAATCGACAAACCATTGCAGATTGCTTCTCAACATCATCTACAATGTCTCCTTCATCAACGCCAAGAATCTCCTCCAACACCGATAAAAGCTTCATACCATTCAGTTTTAGCAAATAATGAAAACGAGTTTTGTCAAATGCTTGGGTATGTAAATCAGCTTTTTGATCGTCAATGTGGATTTTCTCAATTCGTATCAACTTCTTCTCGAAACAATCTCGAATGAAGTGATGACGAATTTCAATATGTTTGGTTTTAGCGTGATGAACTAGATTTTTAGAAATGTTAATCGCTGCCTCATTATCAACAAAGATAGGGATGTTTAAAAATTGCAAACCATAGTCGCGCATCTGTTGCTGGATCCACAAGATCTGAGAGCAGCAATTGCTAGCAGATACATACTCCGCTTCACATGTGGATAAAGCCACAGAGGTTTGCTTTTTGCATTGCCAGGTGACCAATTGTGATCCAAAAAACTGGCACCCCGCTGTTGTTGATTTAGCGTTAACTTTGCAGCATCCAAAATCTGAATCGGAATACCCTTCGAGCGTAAAATCGCTTTCTTTTGGATACCACAACCCCAATGATGGAGTTCCTTTCAGGTAGCGTAATATCCTTTTCACAATCACCATATGCGAAGTTCTCAGGTTAGATTGAAATCTTGCTGCGAGGCAGGTTGGGTACATGATATCGGGTCTTGAAGCTGTCAAATACATCAACGATCCGATCATGGAACGATACATCGTTTCATCTACCTTCTCTCCGGTGAGATCAGGGTTTATCCCATGATTCGTTGCTAATGGGGTGTAAGCTGGAGTAGAACCTGACATCCTGAATTTCTCCAAGATATCATGAACGTACTTCATTTGATGTATGAAAATTCCTTTGGGTAGTTGATCAACCTGCAGTCCCAAAAAGAATTTCATCTCACCCATCGATGACATTTCGAATTTCTGCTTCATCACTCTTTCAAAATCTTTGCATAGATTCTCATTTGTTGACCCAAATATGATGTCGTCCACATATATTTGAACTATCAGAAGATGACCGTCGACCTCTTTGGTGAAGAGAGTGGCATCCACTTTTCCACGAATGAAGCTGTTGGCTAGCAGGTGTTGAGACAATGTCTGGGACCAAGCTCTCGGGGCCTGGTGTAAACCATACAGCGCTTTATCCAGCAAATAGACCTTGTCTTTGTGGATTGGATCGGTGAAGCCCGGTGGCTGACCGACATAAACCTCCTCTTTTACCTTCCCGTAGAGAAATGCTGATTTCACATCTAGCTGATAAACTTTGAAGTTTTTCCAAGATGCAAATGCTAGGAAGATTCTGATCTCTTCTAGTCGAGCTACAGGTGCATACACTTCGGTAAAATCTATACCCTCCTGCTGACTGAAACCCTGGACTACGAGTCGAGCTTTGTTACGAACAACAACTCCTCTATCATCCTTCTTGCACTTAAACACCCACTTGGTGTTTATCTTCCTCTGACCATCAGGCAAGTCTACTAACTTCCACACACCTAACTTTTCGAATTGGCTCAGTTCCTCCTGCATTGCATTGACCCAAGAATCTTCAATAAGCACCTCTTTATAAGTCCATGGCTCAATTTGCGAAATAAAACAACTCAATGAGAATTCAATTTGTAAAGGAGCAACTTTTGTATAAAAACATGTAAGCCCTTGATCAAGATGTCTTCTAGTGCGTACGCCTGATTGCAATTCTCCAATTATCAATTCCTCTGGATGGTATGAAAGAGTTCGTGGCATCACTTCGCCTGGAACATCTACATTGCCTTCCAGATTAGTAACATACTGATTTGCACCTTGTTCACTGATTGGGTTTGTTTGACCTGAAATCTGAATTTGCTCCCCCTCAGAATCTGAATCACCACGATCAAATACTGGCATGTTCTCAGATTCTTGATTATCATTCTGTGCCGTCTGATTATCTTGAGCAACTTCATTTTGTTGGACATCATCATGTTCTCCAGCATTGCTTGGACCTGCTTCATTATCGTTCAAAGCTTGTCGTGGTCGTCTTGAATACTCAGCTGGGACCTTTCCTGCGACTCTTCATACTCTCTTAGAATATCCAACTCATCAAAGAAGTCTTCTTCTTGTTGTTGTTCTTCCATCATGTCAAACGAATCCCACAACTTGTCGTAATGATAACACCATGAATCTCCAGGATTCTGCGGCGGCATTGTATAAGCTTGACATTCAACATTGGGAGCTTCTTTAATCCGCTTCAGACTTGGAACGAAGACTCGTCGTAATGGACTTGCATAACCTATGAAAATCCCTTCAATACTCTTCGAACCAAACTTTCCAAATGGCTCTAGAACAGTACAGGGTGACCCAAACGGTTCAAGATACTTCAGATTTGGTTTACGGTTATTGATCAACTCAAAGCATGTTTTGTTGAATTTCTTGACAGTGAGAACTCTGTTGAGTGTATAGCATGCGACAGATACTGCTTCTGCCCAAAAATTTATCGGTAGCTTTGAATCAGTAAGCATTGTTCTGGCCGTTTCGATTAGTGTCCTATTCTTTCTTTCAGCTACTCCATTCTGCTGCGGAGTGTACGGAGCACTAAATTCATGCAATATACCTCTTTCATCACAATATTCTTCCATCTTGTTGTTCTTGAATTCAGTACCATTATCACTTCTAATTCTTTTGATACGCCTTTGGTACAAATTTTCAATTTTCCTGAACAACGCCATCAAACTATCAAACGTTTCATCTTTCGACTTCAAAAATGATACCCACGAAAATCTGGAATAATCATCAGTAACCACAAGACAGTAGAGATCCCCTGTAATACTTTTGACATTTACTGGACCAAAAAGTCCATATGTAGTCTCTCAAACGGTCTGGAAACTGAATTGACTTGCTTTTTAGGGTGTGACTTTTTCTTCTGCTTGCCTTTGATACAACTAATGCACTCCCCTTCCAGATGAAAACCTTTAATGTTAACACCCAGAACTAAATCATTATGCACCAGGTGATTCATTTTTCGTAGGTTTATATGACCCATCTTGTGATGCCACAACCTCGATTCTTTCTCCGTTGCTCTAGACACAAAACAATGAGCCTGACCCGTGGTTGTAGTAGCTACGCTCATGTCCAACACGTACAGATCATTCACTCTAGGTGCCCTCATGATAATCCATTCTTTAGGGATAACAAATCCTGGCTTCAAGATCAAACATTCTTTGTCAGTAGCATGAGTGGTATACATCCTTTCACAAATCTGCGAGATACTCAGTAGATTATTCTCCAGCTCAGCAATGTAGTTTACTCTTTCAAACGTCACAATCCCATTGGATAACGTTCCTTCACCAATAATCCTACCACCTTGGTTTCCTGCGAATCCCACATAACCACCATTGAAATTTCTAACATCGTACAACAATGCAGTCTTCCCTGTCATATGTCAAGACGCTCCGCTATCCATAATCCATCGTGAAATAGCTCTCAGAAGTTCCTGCACATATCACAAATTTATTTTAAAAACACATTTAAATAAAGATGCCGATTCATGCTTCACAATTACCAACTAGGAAGCTCCGGCAAGTCTGAAATTTTTAGTGAGATTTTGATGCTACCAAGCCTCTTTTGACTCAGGTAAATGGACTTTAATGTGAGATTTTGTAGTGTAAAGTGGCAGAAAATTTTTATCATTCATTTTTAAGTTTTCTTCTGATCCAACCTCAATCTTTTTGTATAAGAAAAACTAATCTATCTTTAGTTGACCGGTTGGTTGATTTTTCTTTTGAACATTCTTCTTCTCTGGTGGAGTAGAAGATTGTTTCTCCAATTTTTCATAATGATCCAAAGGAACATCCATCTTTACCGGAGTGGTAGAAGACGATTGTTTTTCCGACTCAGAAACCTTTGGTTTAGATGAACTTTTTGGCTTCCATGTTTGTTAAGGTGATGCAACCCATTTGTAAAATTTTTCATTTTTAGTTACCACATTCTTAACAGGTTCAATTTTGACTTTTGTTTTCTCATTTTTCAAAATTTTCTCAACAACCAACGGAGCTTTTCCTTTTGCATCAACCTTCTTCTTTTGATTCTCAACAACTGCAGTCTTAGGCTTGAAGTTGGTGCAATTTCTTGCAATGTGACCAACTTTGTTGCATCTAAAACATGTACGAGTATCAACTACCCGACTTGTGCCTTCAGACTGAGGTTGTGAGGCCCTCTCCTCAAAGAACTCTTCATTTGATTTTGAAAAAATCTTTTTCTGTTCATCAGAAAGTGAACTTGAACTGTTCACAAACACTTTCTTCTCAACAAATTTCTTGTTTTGAACATTTCTCCTTGGATAGTTCTTACCGCCCTGATATCCACCCGACCAATTGTTTCGATTGTTATTATAAAAACGAGGTGGAACTACAGGTTTCTTGTGGTAAGCTTTATCTTTCTCAAAATTCATTTGCCTTTTTGTTTGTTTTAAACTTTTTACTTCAGACAAATCGATTTCAACCATTTTGAAAACATTTTTCAACTTTGAAACATTTACATTCTCTAGAGGAAAATCAGATTCCGAATACAACTTATCAGATCCAGCCATCTTGTACATCACAAGACCCGGTTCATCACCTAAGTTGTTTTTGGATTTTGGTTTCAGAATGTAATTGTCCAGAAAACACTCTTCATCCTCAGCTGAATCACTATCCAAAACACTTTCAGCCATGCCTTTAACAATCTCAGTTTGAACACTATCATCAGATGATGATGAAGAAAATGTCACATCAATTGAATCAGGAAGTTTCACATCATTTTCTTCTTCAAGATTAACCAACCCAGATTGCTTTTTCGAATAATTGTCTAGAACTGGTGGCGGAACTTGATAAAACCCGACCCTAGTTCCATCACAGTATACATCTTCACCTGCTTTGTTTTTCCCGATGGGTTTGGGAACAATGTGTTACAAAACAAAGCTTACAGAGTTGTAACTGTTCAATTTCAAATTGATACGCTCATTCTCAATCTTAGCTTCTTCAAACTGAAGTTTCAATTTAGCAATCTCATCCAATTGTTTGTTGATTAATTCTTCTTTGATCCTCAAAACACTTTGTAAGTGACAATTTTCTTTGTATGTTTTACCGTTTCTATCATCATTATCTTTCACCGTGCTTTTAAGCTTCTCAAATTTTTCAGTAATCTGACGATTTTCAAGAACTAACCTCTCATTTTCTTTCCTAACTCTTTCTAAATCAATTTTATCAGTTTCGATTTTGTCAGTTAATGCTTTTACTCTATCGTTCGAAGCTTTCAACATTTTATCACGGTTAAGGATTTGATCCTCAACACTTCTGACTCTAGCAGTCAGATCATTAACCTTCTTACCATTGAGATAAGTGACTGTACTACAAACTTTGCACTCTTTGATGCAATTTTTGCAGTCAACATCACCATTGACTTTCTTACCTGACTCATCCGTTGACGCTTTGGAACTGACCTGGCTTTTAGACTCAGAGACGAATTTAGAATCTACCTCAAGTGCCTTAGCAGCCAGCACCTTGTCAGCCATCTTTCCCATGTTTTCAGCATTCAACTCTTGAGTCGTGTCAATGATTCCATTATCAACCTTCTTAGGCTTCTCTTCTTCTTCTTTCTCCTTCTCTTCTCCGTTTCCCCACCATTTTCTTTGCCAATAATCATCTTCTTCTTTCATTTCTTTGATTATGGTTTCCATATCAAGAGTGGTATGGTCAATGGCTATGTTTCCCTCGGGGTCAAGATAACATTCTCTGTATGGATCCCATCTCTTCGCTCTTTTTGCTTCACTATAGATAGCAGATATTCTGATCATTCTTTCTTGAGCTATCATCTTCCTGTAAGCATACCTCGTTTCTTCAGGTCTGGTGTCTTTCCAAGGAACAGGTTCAGATTTTGCCATGAAAGCATATCCAACCGCATCCTCCTCAGGTAACAACTCGCTCCAGTCGAAACCTTCATCGTCGTGAATTACAGCAAGAGCTCTAGACTTTTCTTTGTTATCCTCAAGCTGCTCCGATTTATTCTGATGATAAATCGTTTTCTTGTAGTAATCTTCTCTGAACGGGTTTTCAGACTCATCAGCATAAGCATTTCTGCATTCACGCTTAAAGTGACCTTTCTGTTTACACTTGAAACATGTCACTTTAGACTTGTCAAAGCCTAACTTGGTAGATGGTCCACCAATAGACTTCCTTCCTGTTATCTCCATGAAACGCTGTGCCCGACGAACTGCACTGGCCATGCACCACCTTATGTCGATCAATTGGATCTCCTCAGAATCTATCTGATCGTAATCTTCTTTTGTCAGGTTGGTGTTGCCAATCTTCCCTGTTACTAGACTTTCATACGATTCTAGCATAGATGCTAAGAAAACCATCTGTTGCTTTGCCGACTCCTCGCTGAAGTTTTGAGCGTTCTTTAAGTCTACAGCGATGTTGCATTGAAATAGGTTCTTTGCATCTGATTTTCTTGAATGTGACGAAGTACCACTGTGAAATCCACTACTTTGACTTTCTTTGTTTGAAATGTTGGAATTCTCAGCAGAAAAGGCTGTCTTGGGAGAAGTATTCTTTGGCATCATGCTTTTTGGATAATATAAATCCAAGTTCTGTTGATAAGACGAGTCATTGATTTTGTGTGTTTTCTTTAACTCCAGCTCATGACTTTCTAGTCTCTCGATCAGCAAATCTACAGTCAACACTTCGGGCAGCTTGATTGTATTCTTCAACATCAATGCATAATATTGCCAATCCATCTCATCTGGCAATGAATTAAACAATTTGTCGACTAGCTCGTCTTGAGAATAGAAAATTTCTTGTCTCGCCAGCTCCAGCTTTAGGTGCCCAAACCTCTCAATCATTTTACAAACTGATTCATTCTTTAAACACCCAAATAAATCAAACTCTTTTCTAAGCAGTTTCTTTTTGTTTTTCACTATTTCTGCACTTCCCAAACATTTAGCTTTCAATTTTTCCCAAAGATATTATATCTTCTCGAACAGATTGAAACAGCAGTGCGATGCATTTTTGCTCAGCAACAAACGATTCTATTTCTTCAGATGTAGTCAAACTTTCACCAGTTTTGCCTCCATCAGCGTATCCATTCTTTAGACTCTTCCAGCTAAGATATGCAAAAGCCATCAACCAATCTTCAAACTTCTTGGCCCACCGACTATATTCTTTTATAGCCATCAACTTCGGGGGTTTGTTATACGTTCCGAAAGCACTTTCCACACTTAGAGCATCCGATAAACTTTTCTTTGTATTCGGCGTGTTCTCATTGGTGTTGCTAGAAGAAGTATCGTCTCCAGAATTTCCAGCAAAAGCATACATATCGCTAAACGGATTCTTGAATAGATCATCCATCTTGTACGTACCTGAAAAATCAACAAACACTTAGAAATTTCTTGATTTTGAAAAATACAGATTCAAGCGGAATCTGTTGAAGCGAAACAGCTTTAAAGCAATATAGCTTTTCAAGCGAAAAGGCAATACAAGTTCAAGTGAAACACTTCAAGCGAAAACACAACACTTGAAGCGAAATTTCAATATCAACTTAAGCGAAAACTCACTCAAGCGAAACCAGACATTACTTTCAAGCGAACACAGTTTAAATGTACTTTTCAAGAGAACACTCAACTCAAGCGAAATGAAACAAATTTTTCAAGCAAAATGTGATTTTCAAGCGAGATCATCAATGTATTTCAAGCGAGAACACCTATGACGTCATCTTTTTACGAACAGTTTCAAGCGAACATATGTTTTTGATCAATTTTAAGCCGTATTTTAGTCTGAAACTTTCAAGGATTAGTTAACAGTGTATTTCGCTTGATATGTGAGAATTTCAGGCCATTTCAACCGTGAAATAATGTTCAAATCAGAAAAGAAAGGGTAGAAGTATGAGAATCCGATGATTTCAAGCTGCAATGGTATGAACTCCTCGTCCTGAGCTCTGATACCACTTGTTGGATCGGTTTCGTGACCCTAAACAGTCAGTAAAGGTAGTTCATCATCAATTACTAAGGCGGAATCAAAGTAAACAATGTCAAAACAGCTTGTTTCCTTGTCAATTCTTTTCTATTGCTAATTATTGAGTCTTTACAAAGATTTCTGATGAAAATCCAGCAGCACCTTGACTCACACACAATGACCTCTGTCCTGTTCGCTTCAAATGACAACACACACAACCTATTTATAGTTGATGCCTGTTCGCTTGAGATGACACAGTTCGGTTTCAAGCGAACTCACATGATGTTGGTTTCGCTTGAACATGACATGATGTCATTTCAAGCGAACTTACCTACAAATACATGTACAAACCCTAATTTCAACTCTATTGTGTGCTCGTTCATTCTATCTAGACATAAGACTCGATTAAGACGAAGTTAACAGACAGTAGATGCACCAACAATACCCTAAAATACGTTAAAATACGCTAACTTATGTTACAATATGTTAAAATACGCTAAAATACATAAAAATGCCCTAAAACAGGTTAAAATAAGCTAAAATACGTTAGAATACGCTCAAATACGTCAAAAATACTATTAAATACGCAACAATATGCAACAATATGTTAGAATACGTCAAAATACGCAAAAATACGTCAAAGTACGCAACTAACGATATTTACACACACGTATACATATAACACGGCACTATGGAGTCCAAGTGGATTTCAAACAAAACTGTACGTAATCATGAAATACGATATTCGCACGCAACCGAACGGCACCGAAACGACTTATGTTAAAGGTATACGTCATAAAATGACAAAATATGCGAAAGTTACGCAAAAAACGAGACGTATACGTGTCGAACCGAGGGAAACACAATAAAACTAAATTTGAAATAATGGCCAATACGATCGTATAGGCCAATGTCGTATCGTATAGCAGCTTAATACGCATCGTATAGGCCTATACGATGCGTATTAAACTTTGAATTTTCTCAAAAATACCCCTAAATTTATCAGAAAACAGGGGTATTTCAGTAAATTCATCGTCCAATACGCATCGTATAGGCCTATACGATGCGTATTGAACTATAAATTTCTCAAACATGTTCGCTTTCACGGTGAGTGGAGAAATTAGCGACGGAGAAACTGTTCGACATAGACATGCATCATGAAAGAAGCATATAATGATTCCTCTCAATCTTCCATCTCGGTCAAACCACAAACTTTCCGAACTTAACAAAATTTCCAGATTTCAAAACGAGCAAGTCTCGGAAGTACTGAACAATAGAAGGATGAGATATCGGCAGTTAGAAAGGTTTGACCAACTCACGATTGTAATAAAACGGAACATAATCCCAGATTGTCTAGAGAAGTGCTTTTATCATGTGTCATACGTTACGAGATTCTTCCAGAATTAGAAAACGAGAAAATAGGGAACGACAAGGGTAGTATGAGTTTGAGTCCACTGTGGTTCGTGTCAGGTTTATATTTCCCATAGCCACCGTTTCCGTAGTAAAAAACGGTTGCGGTTTTGCACATTCAACCTTCATTGCAAGAAAGTCATTGAACCAACTACTCGAAATCCATTTCGTTTCTCGAAATTGAACGGATTATTGAACCAAGAAAGTCATTGGACTGCCGCAGATGAAGTCAAATGTGATCAAACTTGGACATCACACGTAAATCTTGAAGAAAGATCCGTGGGCCCTATTGTCGGATCTGTGATTCCATGGAAGATGCGATTAAGGTAAGCATGCCGTGTCATGTGTCATAAAACGGAACTTATGAAACACTGGTTAATACTGATGGTCAACTAGTTGGATTGTCTCTTCTGTGGGTTCAATCTCCTTCTCTACTCATCGAATGACTAGAGTCCTGCAAAACAGCAACACCGTTAGCTCGTTAAGAGGGGAATATGGGGGTTTCCCTCTTAACCAGGCTCTGGCATGAGAATAAGTACTACTCTGAGGGAGAAAACAGTGTGTGTTGAGAGTGAGAGTGTGGAGAATAGAATAGAATAACCTGAATGATGAAGAGTCCTATTTATAGCCAGAGGGTGAAGGAGGGAGGAGCAACCTTGCCAGCTGCTATAGGGCGCCAGCTGTCCGACCAAGGGGAATATCCTCTTGGTCCCCTCTGTTGTGGTCAGGATGGTGGTACACGTGGCGCGCCGATATTCGTCCGTGCTGGAGAAATCGTGCAGCTCCTGTCGGTCTGCCCCCAGGATCTGTTGTAGGTCTATATGGCTCTTGATTATTGGTGACACGTGTCGTCCTTTCTGTCGAAAGGAGCATCTTTGGTGCCACCTTGACGTCTTCCAGAAGCTTCAAGAAACTTCTGGATTTATTTGCTGATGTAGGCGACATGTAGACGGAAAAGTGGTGTGGTCCCTACCATGTAGATGTGGAATTGGGACCATACCTCTTCAAGTCCCCCCAGTCCAGTGTGCCTTCTAGCTGAGTTGATCGTCTAGGAGGGATTCTGGCCTTATAAGGGTAGTGGTTGTTTGCCTTCTTAAAATACATGCTTGTTGCCTTGCGTGATTGAGCCAAGTGGACGCATGGCGCATGGCACACGGTGGTAGCCTTAGAAAGTTGAGCCAGTTGGGTGCACGGCGCACGGCGTGATGGTAACCTTACGAAGTTGAGCCAACTGGACGCATGGCGCATGGCGTGATGGTAACCTTACAAAGTTGAGCCAACTGGACGCATGGCGCATGGCATGATGGTAACCTTACAAAGTTGAGCCACCTGGACGCATGGCGCATGGCGTGATGGTGACCTTACAAAGTTGAGCCAACTGGACGCTTGGCGCATGGCGTGATGGTAACCTTACAAAGTTGAGCCAACTAGACGCATGGCGCATGGCGGTTCCTTTTGTAAAAAGTTTCCTTTCTTGGAATGAAGACAACTGATGTGACTGTCTGGTGTCCCTGTCTTTTCGGAGATGAACAGGCGCCTTTTCAGATGTGTCAGTTGCTTTTCCTCCACGTTGTCAGGTGTGCATCGCCTACTTTTCCGAAAAAAGAGATGACAGTTTCTCTCCCTTATGACGTGTCCTTTCCTTGTTGGTTGTCCACCTGTATTCCTGACGGCCCACTACCCATCGCATTTAATGCGATGGGTATAAATAGGTGGCGGTTTCCCCATTTCTTTACTTTTTTCAAAATTCAAACACTCTTTTCCTCTCATCTTCTTCCTATCTCTTCTTTTTCCAATTTCTTCCTCCTGTGATCATGTCAACTGTGGCGAATCCTTCCACTAAGAAGAGGAAATACAAACCTAGGAATCCTCCTGATCCTGATCCTGCTGAGATTAATTGGAAGGAAGAAGAATTTCAGAATCTGGTTAGGGAGATGGGTTTTCATCCCGAGTGGGGTGCTCAGCTTTCGACCCCCAATTCCACTGCTTTGGACGCCCCCTGGTTATATAGCGTTGTATGCGTCCTTCTTTCAGGAAGGTAACTTCCGTCTCCCTATGACAAAGTTTACTGCTGAAGTTTTGATAAATTATGGGCTGCATATTTATCAGATCATCGCCTTGGGGCTTCCTCGTCTTACACATTTCGAATTTATATGTATGGCCAACCTTATTGAGCCAACCTTTAAGATGTTTAATGTTTTTTTACAACGTGAATTACACCGGTGGTTTCTACTCCAACTCCCGCCCTAGTGGCGTCAGTCCTTGCAGTTCCAACCCACCGAAGAGTCTGCATGATTGGAAGCAGAAGTTTTTCTATATCCGTCGTGGAGTCATTCCAGTTGATATGCATTACCGGGCAGAGAGTGAAGGGATTCCCAAGATAGATGTCTCTATAGATTTTGTTGAGCAGGAATGGTATAAGACGTTGACTCGGAAAAGCTACTCCCATTTCCCAACTTGAAGAGAGGGCGCTGGTGGGGGCTGGTGTGAGCATGTTGTGGGTCCCGAAGAACCCTAGTTGTGTCCCTGTTTATGGTTTATCAAGGGAGAGGTATTAATGTTGTTCATTTATGTTTGTGTTCCTCTTTGATTTTGTTATGCTCTTTCTCATATTCTTGTTTTTACAATTGGGTATAGTTTGTTGAATGTTCTCGATCCAAAGGCTGCTGGTGCCATGATTGAAGCGATAATTGCTGAGGGGAAACCTATGTGGTTGGATCAGATCCGGGACCGTTTCTTGCACCTTACCAGCGATAATTTTGTTGCTTATGCGAATACTGTCTTAGGTGAAGATGGTGGGAGTGATTTTGATGATACTACTGACCCTACTTGAGAGGAGGTTATTTTCCTCTCGAGTGAAAGTTCTGACAGATCCCGTGAAGGCCTAATCCCTCGTTCCCAGCGTGCAGGTCTGGCGCAAGGGGCTGCGAATGAACCCATGAATGAGCCTGTTGGTGATGGTGCTGATCCTCTGGTTGAAACTGCTGAGCAGTTGGAAACCAGGAAGAAGAAGAAGTTGGCTAAGTCTGAGAAGAAGGGGAAGAAAGTTGAGGAAAATGTTGCTGGAGCTCCTCGTAAGCAAACTTCTAACCACCTTTTCTTGGACTATGTTGTTGTTTCTGACACGCTCTCTGGTTTAGGCGTAGGAGAGAAGCGCTCTGAGCATGATCCTGATGACGATGAGACTTTGACGAAAATCATGAAGAAGAGAAAGACTCTTGAAAACAAGAAGAAAGAGCTTGATAAACAAGCTGCTGCTGCGCTTGCCGCTAAACAGTCTAAGCTTCAGAAAGAAACTCCTCCTGCACCCTCAGAGTCAGAGATTGACTTGGGTGTCTTTAGCGCAAAGCGTGGTAATCTCTTGGAGAAAATATATGCTGCTTCTTCTCAAGATAAAGGTTTTTCGTTTGTGTTTCTTGTTCTTTATCTTAGATTGTTCCTTTTAACTATCATGCTTGTCTTGAAATAGGTGCGAAATTGGGTAAGGGCGTTCACAAGATTGATATTTCAAAGATTACTCGTCCTACCTCTCCACCTTCTAGAACTTTCGGACTGTCCCCTCCCCATGATGATCTGGGTGAGAAGGAGAAAAAAGATGATGTGGAAGTTGAACAAGTTGGAGAAGGTGGTGCTGCAGGTGCTAGGGGTGATGCAAGTGGTGATGGTTGAGGTAAAGGTGTTGATACCGAGGCGGAGTCAAGTGAGGCTACACCTCGCCATACCATTTATACCAAACGTCCACCGGGTTCTGGTGGTGGAGGTACTTCTGGGGTTGCTCGGAGTCCTAAGTATCAAAATGTTCAAGCTGGGTCTTGGGATACCCATAATCCAGCATGTGCTGACCTGCCGCGTGCTCCTCGATGGAACTTGACTCAGGGCTCCCGGATAAGTGAGCATAGCAACTATCAATAGTTCTTTTCCTTGTCCCCCCCCCCCCCCCCCCGCTGAGAGGTTATTTCAAAAGAGGCGCAACCGGTTTGATCTCTTGGATGATCATATTCATGCCGGGGTTAACTTTTTTGCTACCTCCCAGGAGACTGTTCGAGAGTGGCAGCTGATGGAGGAGGATACTCTTGAATTTGAAAATGCGAAGAAGGCATTTGTTGAAGAGAAAGAGAAATTCAATGCTGAGAAGAAAGGCTTATCCTGGAGGGTTGCTGATGCAGAGCAAAAGCTTGCGCAGGAAAAACAGTTCAACTCCAACAAGCAAAAAGAATGGGAGATCGCTTGTGAACGACCAACAAGGAGTTGCAAGCGCAGTGTGAAGCCATTGTTAGGTTGTCTGGGGAGAAGGCTAAAATCAGTGATGAAGCTGAGCATGAGCGAGCTGCACACCAAAAAAGAGAGCAAGAGTATGTCGAGCGCATAGCCAAGTTGGAGAAGTTTGGTGAGGAAAAAATTGCTGAGATCAAAGCCTCTGAGATCCTGGTTGAAGAAGTCACTGCCGACTGCAAGTGGCTAGTTGTTCGCGCAGTGCCTCTGGTAATTTTCATTATGTTTGTTTGTTTTTTGTTATTCGTCGCCATTTCCCTCATATATGTATTATCTTCGCAGATTGCTGAACGTATTGCAGGATCTCAAGAGTTGGCTAAGTACATGTTTGAACTTGGTGAAGCTGCGTATACCCATGGTCGTAAGGAGGGTTATGCTGAGTGGAGGGCAACTGCTGAGGCAAAGGAACCGTTGAAGAACTTTGAATTGTATAAGACTGACTATGTCGCTTGCGATGCTGAGAAACGACAAGAGTTCGAGTCTCTTGAATTTGTCGTTGTCAAAGCTGCTGGAAAGTTATCCCAGAAACCTGACGGGGTCACACTGTCGAAAAGGGCACTTGGTGAGGAAGATCGGGAAGCCGGAGGTGCCGGCACTAGCCACCAGGAATGAAGATCTCCGGCCTGCGTGCCATGTGTGGGCTTGATAGCCTTGTAACCGTTAACAATTTCGTAAACAATTTACCTTAAGCTTCGTGAACATCTTACTTTTGGGTGTTATGTCGGTTAACATTTTGTTACATACGGTTGTGTTTTTATGCTAACTGTAGATTTTTGCTTTTTATTCGTTGTGAATTTTGTCGTCGTTACAATATGTGCATGTGTAATTACTTTGATTAGGTATCATGAATGAATGATGGCTATGACAGGTTATGCTGTGTTAGTTATCCTAGCGTCACACCGTATTGTGTTATTCTTTGGATAACTCTACAACGTTTATTCTGTCATTTTAAGTGCATAGGTTGATTCGTGTATACGAAGTGATCGAGTTACAGGTTATTGTGTTGACCCGGCTGTTTTCAACTTAGGGGGTCTTACAATGTTTATTTTACCATGCTTTCGATGCTTTCGTGTTTATGTGGGCACGAAGTATTATTTGGCGTGATAGGCTTTAGTTGTGTTTTTGACCCGGCTGTGCACTTAGTTATGACGAGCCTTGGAGGTCTACAACGTTTCCTATTTTTGAGCCATTGATGTTTTCGTGTATGCCCGAAGTAATATATGCAGTTGTAACAAAAATTCGCATGAGATAAGATAGCCGACACTTCTTGTATTAGAGTAAAAATGTGTTGGCGTGCGGCCATTACAAGTATAGATAAAAACTTCGACCATCTACATGTAGCATTTTCTTAGTTGCTGGGCATTCTAGGTTCTTGGGACTTCTTTGTTCTCGAGTGTGCGTAGCTTGTACGCTCCCTTCCCAAGAACTTCATCTACGACATAAGGCCCCTCCCACTTGGGGGCTAATTTTCCCGGTTTCTCGGCATTAGACGCCTCATTATCCCTTAGGACGTAGTCACCGGGGTTGAACGTGCAAATTCGGACCTTACTGTTGTAGTATTTCTCCAACTTGGTCTTGTATTTTGCCTCGTTGATTGCCGCCATTTCCCTTCTCTCTTCTAGAAGGTCTAGATCCACCCTTTTTTCTTCTTCGTTGTTGATCATGTTCATGGAAGGCATTCTTGGAGATGGCAGGCCACTCTCTGCTGGTATCACGGCTTCGGATCCATAGATTAGACTGAACGGTGTTTCTCCGTTGCTTGTCTTTGGCATCGTCCTATGGGCCCATAGTATGCTGGGTATCTCGTCAACCTAACCTCTTCGTTGCGTCCCCAGCCGTGCCTTGATACCATCCACAATACTCTTGTTCACCACTTTAACCTGACCATTTCCCTGCGAGTGCGCGACCGAGGAAAATGTATGCTCTATATGTAGATCCTTGAACCAACTTTGGAGATCTTCTGCAGCAAAATTTGTTCCGTTGTCAGTGATGATTCTTAGAGGCAGCCTGAACAGGCAGATTATTTGCTCCCAGATGAACCTTCGTACTACGGTAGATGTGATTAACGCCAGTGCCTTTGCTTCCACCCATTTTGTGAAATAGTCTACCGCGACTATGATGAATTTCACTTCTACCGGGGCTTCTGGAAAAGGACCAACCATATATATCCCCCATTGCTGGAATGGCCACGCCGTTGTTACGGGGACTAGCTCATTTTTTGGGCGCATCGTTTTCGGGGCATGTCTCTGACAACTGCTGCGTTTTCTCAAGACCTTTACCGCATCAAGATGCATTTCGGGCCAGTAATACCCGGCGTTCATTACTTTGGCTACTACCATTCTTGGGTCGGCATGAATGCCGCATATGCCCTCGTGTACTTCGCGAATCAGGTAGTTTGCATCTTCTGGATCGACACATCTCAATAACGGCCCAAGGTACGATTTTCTGTACAATATCCCATCAACCATCTGGTAATGCTCGGACTTGTACTGTATTTTCCTTGCTTCAGCTTTGTTTTCGGGTAGTATTCTAGACTGGAGATACATGATTATGGGAGTCATCCAAGACGTCGTTCCCAGCTGAATAACGCTCACTTGTCTTAGCGGTACCGATGGATTGCTTAGAACTTCAATGCGCACATCTTTGGCCAGGTGCTAGAAACTGGTGGATGCGAGTTTACTTAGTGCATCTGCTGGTTTATTCTCGCTTCGGTTGATATGGTGCACCTTGTAGGAATTGAAGTTCTGCAGCAATGCTTTTGCTTGGTCTAGGTTAAGCGCCATCACGTCTCCTTTGGCATCGTACTGGCCATTGATCTGCCCTGCTACTGTAACACCCCAAAATCCAAATGTTATATACTCGAAATATGCCCTTATGCGTTATATTATGAAATAAATAACTAGGCCATTTAACCTAGTTAAATGCCGGTTTAGACTATTGAAAGAGAAAAGTAGTGCACGTTATGTTTTAAAGGCAAACCCGAGGGACTAAAGAGGGATAAAATGAAAGTTTAATTATGAACTTAAAAGAATATATCCACACACATTACACACACTTCGTGTGTGAATGTTCTGGATCGATCAAGAGCTCCCCAAAGGAGCCAAACCCTAAACTCAACCAAAGCATCAAATTGAAGGGTGAATCGAAGCTCAAATTCACAACCGAACACGAATAAATGATCACCTTCAAGAGGAGATCATAAGGTATGTTAAATTTTGATGTTTAATGAAGTTGAGAAATCTTGATAATCATCACTAGTGGTGATTTAGGTATGAATCATGAAGGTTATGGCCAAATTAGTGATGTATGCATGTTTAGGGACAAACCCTAAGCGAAGACTCTGAGTAAATTGCTAGAATTTAGGTGTTTGGATCAATTACCACAATTAGTTAAGTGGGTTTATGCTTAATCCATGAAATGGTATGAACTTGATTAGGAATATGTGTATATGTGATGTGTATTTGTATATAGAGTGATTATGGTATGTAATTTGTATGATGTTTACTTGAGATGATAAATGAAAGTGATAATTAGGAAGAAACACATGAAATACTTGTACATCATGCTTAGAAAGCAGTACGCACACCAAGTGTTTGATGAAATGTCTAAATGACAGTAATATGTGAAATTGTATGCAATTAATGGATAAACATGTATAGAGTGTGGTAATAATGAAATTGATAGTAAACTAACATGAGGAATGCATTTTAGATATAGTTCATGAGAAGGTTATGTTAGGTCGATGTTGAGTATTCTTCATGCTTGTTTGAATTGACTAATGAAAGTCATACATGAGATATGAATTTGAGATGATCGTTCATACGTACTATCATGTATGCTAACAAGAATGTGAATGTAATGACATGTACGGATAGGAGTCATGTCAACGCGGACATAAGCATGGAAGGGCAACGGGTCAAGGATAAACACGGAAGCTATGCTTGAACTCGGACGCACAAGGTAAGTGATTTCCGTAATCACTTCTTAGTTTGTTTAAGTAATATAGTGTTTTAATTAAATTAAACATGATGTTTGAAGTTAAGTATATGCTGAAGTCTTTCGTCGTTAATGATGAAATTAAAGTTGACCAAAACGCCCTTGATGGGTGTTTTGGGCAAATGATCTTAAAAGTAGTTTTAGAAACAAGTTATTTGATTAGCGTAATGTTATGGTCGAGTATGAGAGTGGGGAGTATGGTTTGTTAGTCATAAACCATTTAATGCGCAATTACCCTTAACGGGTCAAAAATAAGCTTTTGAGCGTAAACCGGGTGGAATGAGATGTAAGGTATCCGGGAATGAATTTTTATGATAAATGACCTTGAAATTATCTAGTTATATGAAGTTAAGCCAAACAAACAAGTTATGTGGGAAAATGCATGAACGGGACAAAATTATGGAAAAGGGTAATAAGCCGAGGGCTTAAAAGTTATAAATTTCGGTAGTCTAAATACTAGATTTTCACTCCACGGGATGGAGAATTAAATTACGATCACATAGGAAAAAGAATCGGGTAAAACGGATCAAAAATGAGGAAGTTATGCTCGTTTCCGTGAAATCCGGACGCACAGGAAATATGCAGCAAACAGCTGCAACCTTTCTGTCTTTTTAGGGGGGTCGCGTAGCGTGACGGCCCGTCGCGTCGCGCGACGGGTGCTGTTTCTCCGAAAATCGTTTTTGAGCCTCGTTTTGTCTTGAGAACTTGTTTAAACGCGTTTTAAGTTACGTACGACTAGTTTAACCTACGTTTTTATGAATTTAAGTGTATGCCCATACTTGCTAGTTATGTATGTATGTTTATAAGTATGTAAGAAAGTATACGTGGATATATAAGGGTATGTTTGAGAGTAGGCGTGTATGAGTTCGGTATGTTGAAATTGGGGATTATGTATGTATATAGGTATAGTGTCATGGGTGTATGTAATGGTGTAGGTATGTGTGGATGTAGATACGTATATAATGATAGAGATGTGGTTATAGGTAGGTATGCATGTTGGTTGGCGCAAACGTGTGTGTGAATGTATGCAAGTAGGTGTGTATGCGCATGTGTATGTTAGTATGCATGGAAATAATATGTATGAAGTTTAGGCACGTATGTAAGTTATTCAGTATGATTAAGTTTTACGTTGTTATTCGTGTACCTGGAGTTTTAGGTGTAATGCAGGTACAGTATCGAAGACTCACCAGAGGTGAGGTACGCGGGAAGAAATGTTTAATATAAAGGAAGAATGGGATGTAAATAATTCAAGGATAAGTGTCGTTATTATTGCTAACATACTAATGACTTGTATGTGTTGGTGAGTGCAGGTTGTTCGAGCCAGATTATCTTATGAGAAAGAATCGATCAAAGGTCGAGTCACAAGATAGATTGTACGGGAGTGTTGAGTACGTAACTGAGTGAAGCTAGGTTAAGTTTTTTTTATTGTAAATGAGTATAATAAACGTAATTATTGTAAAAGGATTAACCTTAGAAATGATTTCAAGAGCGTCAAGGTGTTTGTAACGAAAGAAATTTTTATGGTACGAATTTCCGCTGCGATTTTAGTCAAATACGAATTAGGGTCTTACAAGTTGGTATCAGAGCCCTGGTTTGAGGGAATCAAGTACGAGAAGGTAAGTACTTGAACTCAAACTTGTGTGCTCTTGAGATAAGAAACCCGTACAATCTAAGACTCGATCAAGATCCAAAGGTAAAAGCTAATGTAAGTATGTACTTATGTATACGTATAAAGAAACTGACGGTTTGGTATGTGCAAGGTAAGCATAAGTGTTTGAAGAGGATGATCTGTTGTAACACCGCAAAACCCGAATGTTTACATTCGTTAAATGTTATGATATGGCACATCAAGAAATAAATAACTAGGTTATTTATCCTAGTTAAATATATGGTAGAAACAATGAGAGAATAAGAGTTGTGCAAATTATAAATAAGAAAGAGAACATGAGGGACTAGGATTGCCAAACTTGAAACATGATTTTATAAAACAAAATTAAAACACCACACACACACATAGTGTGTGTGTGTGTATCGATGATCAGGAAGAAGCATGAGGGTTCAAACCCTAGTTTCTTAAAAATCTTCAAATTGAAGGGCAAGATGAAGCTTAAACTCATAACCGAGCATAGATTAACGATCACCTTCACAAGGGGATCACAAGGTATGTCTTAAAAGCTAGCTTGGTGATTATGCACGAAGTGGGTTATGTTGTAAATCGCGAATATGTATGAAATTGAGTATGAGCATGTGTTAGAATCATCATTTGGAACATGGATTATGCATGAATTAGGTTAATTTGATGTTTAAGGGCGAAACCCATTTGTTAAGGTGAAGATCATGACATGGGTAAATCACCTATGTCTAAGTTCTTGCTTAATATTGATGTATTTTGAGTTGTATGATGTATTCTTGTTAGAAGAATTGAAAGAAATGTGATACTAGTATGTTTGATGTTTATGCATGTATGAATCATGTTGATAAGGAGGAAGAAATTGATGAATTGTGTATGAGATTAGAATGATATGCATGAACTAGTTGTACACTATGCTTACAAGGTAGTACATATATCAAAAGTATGATGAATTATGAAGAACTTAAGATTAGATCACTTGTAAGTGATTAACAAGTAGTTATGAAGTGGGTTTTAGATGATGTAATGTAATTTGATAATTCACATATGTTAATAATGTTTGGAATAATACATGTGTGTGAATGTTTAAAGAAATGGGATAAGAGATGATAAATTGTTGTTAGATGAAGTGAATAGAATGTGATGATAACATGTTTGATGTTTAATTTAAATACCTCATGTTGGATTGTAGAAGCATTTGATGAACTATGTATGAATTTAGAAGATTGTGTATGAATTGGTTGTACGTTATGCTTAAAAGGTGGTACGCACACCAAGTGAATGATTAAATGTATATAATGTCGTCCGTATAGTCGATTATGATGTTACGGGTATACGTTGATAAGTCGATAGATATGTATGGTTAATAGTTGACTTTTGAAAGTCAACTAAGTATAAGCAACATGAGTTGACTCGTTGTCATAAATATAGGTTAATGAGAAGTCGTATGGTACATGTAATGTCAATCCGTGTTAAATGTAATGACATGATGAGTTACATGAGTTAAACGTATGCGAACATGATTATATGAGTTATGTTTGTTAGGAATGATTGATGAAAGTTAAGTGTGAAATATGGGATTGATACGATTGTTATCATATACAAATGAGTATGCTAATGATAGCGTGATTTCTATGACATGAAAGTATAGGAATCATGTGGAGACGGACTCAAGCGCGAAAGGCTAACGGGTCAAGAAGAGGCGTGGAAACGGATGTGGACACGGATGCATGAGGTAAGTGATTTCCGTAATCACTTCTTAGTAATAGTAAGTAATAAAGTGTTGTAATGAATCAAACAAGACGTTTGAGGTCAAATACGTGTTAAAGTCCTTCGTCGTAAATGATGGGTTTAAGGATGACCAAAATGCCCTTGATGGGTATTTTGGGGTAAACGAGCTTAGAAGTAATTTTGAAGCAAGTTATTTGATTAGAGTAATGTGTTGGTCATGTGTAAAAGCGAAGAGTATGGTTTTGTTATGACATAGACTATTTAATGCACAAATACCCATAACGGGTCAAATATGAGCTTTTAAGCGAAAAAGGGTCAAGAGGATGCTAGGCATCCGAGAATTTAACCTTTTATGATAGGCGTCAATGAAATTATAAAGATTATACGAGTTTGAGGTCAAATGAACAGATTATGTTGATAAATGCACATACGGGTCAAATAACTCGAATATGATAATAAACCGAATGCAAGTAAGTTAAGAATTTCCTTAATCCGGAGGTGGGATTATAAGTTTAGATGATAGAATGTGAATTTACCAGCGTGTAGGAAGAAACGGGAGGTTAAACGGGTAAACGGTTCAAAAGTTACGCGCGTTTTAGTGCGTTCGGACGACGAAACGAATCTGCAGAAAATGAGGCTTTGGAGGGGGCGTCGCCGACGGGTATAGAGCCCGTCGCCGACGGGTTCGTATGATCAGATCTTGTCCGACGCCTTAAGTTTCTGCCGACGGACTGATGTGCGAGACGGGTGTTTCCCGAGCCCGTCGCCGACGGGTATAGAGCCCGTCGCCGACGGGTTATGTTGATTGTTTTCTCTGTTTTTCGCGTCATGCATACCCGGTTAACTTGTAACGCTCCCGAAAGGCTCTTTATCTTTGTTGAGCTAATATGTGGGTTTGTAGGAATGTATTTAGGAAAAACTACGTAAGTATACGTACGTGTGAGTGAGAGCATGTATATGTATAGCTACATTAATTTATCGAATGTATGTAAGCGTATAGTTATGAATGCATGTATGTTTATATGTAGGATTGATATGTACGTATGTAGTTGTGTATGTAAGTACGCATGAAGGTATGCATGAGTATATGCGCGTATGTAAAGTTGTAGGGAATGTATGTTTGTACGTAGATGTGTATGCATGTATGCTTAATGGTATGTACGATTGATTACATGAATGTAATGATGTAAGATAGGTATGTTCGTATGTGGATGTGTATGTAGGTATGTATAAGGATATGTACAAGCTTATGTCTGTATGTAAAGATGTAGGAATGGTACGTACGTATGTAGTTGTGTATGCAAGTACGTATGGAGGTATGTATGAGAGTTTGCACGTATGTAAAGTTGTAGGAAAGGTATGGATGTATGCAAATGTGTATGTATGTTTGTATGTAAGTACGTATGTATGCATGATCTAGACACATTGAGTGTTAATGGTACTAATGGTGTACCTTGAGAATGAGAAGTAATGCAGGTACATTATTGAAGCCTCACCAGGAAATGGATATGCAGATGAAATGCTTAAAGCTTAAAAGATGACGAAGTGTGAAGTGTATGCGAATGAACTTTGTTCCTTTAATGTGTACTAATGTTATGAATGTATGTGGTGAATGCAGGTTGTACGGATGATAAGCGGTTATCACAAGGATTAGGGATCGAAGACCGAGTCACTTGAGAGATTGTACGGGGACGTTGAATGTAAAATGTAATAAGCGAAAGCTATGTTTCTAGTTAACGAATAAGAGGATGATAGATTTTTGATTAAGAATCAAGTTAAAGTTAAAAGTTTAAATAAGTTGAGATATTTTTAATGCAAGAAATTTTATGGTTAGTGTTTCCGCTGCGACTTTTTGTCAAATATGATTTAGGGTGTATCAAGTTGGTATCAGAGCCCTGGTTTGAGAGAATCAAGTGTAAGAAGGTAAGTGCTTGAACTCAAACCTGTGTGCTCTTGTGTTAAGAAACCCGTACAATCCAAGACTCGGTCAAGATCCAAAGGTAAAAGAGAATGTAAGTATGTACTTATGTATACGCACAAAGAAACTGACGGTTTTGTATATGCAAGGTAAGTATAAGCGTTTGAAGAGGATGATCCGCGAGTGCGGTCAACTACCGACACCAAGACATGAAATAAGATAAAGTTAAGGTACGTAAATTTAATATGTCGGTATATGAAATGGTAAAGTGCATTAAGGGAAGAAAAATGCTAAATGAAGGACCATGATGGTATAGTAAACATGTTTTGAAAAATGATGCACGTGCCGAAACCAAACTCTTCGGACATAAGGTGACAATTACACGAAGACACGAAACTAGTATGTGGATTGTGTACCTGGCCAGTACACGTGAAGCATATGACGTTCGTGTAACCGTGATAATTGATACAGGTATGTCTGTTAGAATTAAGTAGTAGGTGGACGTGAGGGTGAAGAGAAATGTAAGACTCTCAAGAATGAGAGTATGAAATGCTATGCTAGAATCCGCGAGACGGATTCGAAACATGAAATGCTATGCTAGAGTCCGCGAGACGGATTCGGAAGATGATATGCTATACTAGAATCCGTGAGACGGATTCGAAGTATGATATGCTATGCTAGAATCCGCGAGACGGATTCGAAATATGATATGCTATACTAGACTCCGTGAGACGGATTCGAAGTATGATATGCTATGCTAAAATCCGCGAGACGGATTCGAAATATGATATGCTATACTAGACTCCGTGAGACGGATTCGAAGTATGATATGCTATGCTAAAATCCGCGAGACGGATTCGAAATATGATATGCTATACTAGACTCCGCGAGACGGATTCGAAGTATGATATGCTATGCTAGAATCCGCGAGACGGATTCGAAACATAAAATGCTAAGCTAGAATCCGCGGGACGGATTCGAAACATGAAAGAGGTTAAAATATGAATGCAATGCTTGAATCCGCTAGACGGATTCAAGGGATGAAAAGCGTATATGCAATGTTTGAATCCGCAAGACGGATTCAAGGAATGAAAGATATGAATGATGCAAATTCCTTGCGGATTTGGTTATGATAAGCGAAAGCTGTAATAAGCTAGGCACGTCGACCGGTTCAAGTTGAACAAGTCGAGTAAGGATAAGGTACCATCCGTTTAGAACGAGTGGTCGCGAATGCAATAACGAATGTATGAAGTTCAATCCGTTATATGGATAGAACGGAAGATTTATGTTGAAAGTAATTAACCCGATGTTACCGGGTCGTAAGTGGTATGCTTAAATCTCATTATGAGAGTATATGCTGTTACCCAATTAAGTGGATAATAGAATGCGTGAAAGAAATGAAAGTATATAAACGGATCATATGAGTGTAAGCAGAATTGTAAGTATGAGTAAGTATGTATATTGACCTGTTATTAACGGGTCAAAAAGGAAATAAAAATGTTATGTGAAAGTATGCTATGGAAAGTATAGACTTGTTAAGAAGAAGAAGCTAATTGTATGAATAATTATGAAATGAGAATAGGATGATTGCTTATGATTATGATGCGACTATGAAGTCAAACATAGATGTGTGTGTGTAATATAAATGAGCAAGGTTTCGGGGACGAAACCTTCTTTAAGGGGGTAGACTTGTAACACCCCAAAACCCGAATGTTTACATTCGTTAAATGTTATGATATGGCACATCAAGAAATAAATAACTAGGTTATTTATCCTAGTTAAATATATGGTAGAAACAATGAGAGAATAAGAGTTGTGCAAATTATAAATAAGAAAGAGAACATGAGGGACTAGGATTGCCAAACTTGAAACATGATTTTATAAAACAAAATTAAAACACCACACACACACATAGTGTGTGTGTGTGTATCGATGATCAGGAAGAAGCATGAGGGTTCAAACCCTAGTTTCTTAAAAATCTTCAAATTGAAGGGCAAGATGAAGCTTAAACTCATAACCGAGCATAGATTAACGATCACCTTCACAAGGGGATCACAAGGTATGTCTTAAAAGCTAGCTTGGTGATTATGCACGAAGTGGGTTATGTTGTAAATCGCGAATATGTATGAAATTGAGTATGAGCATGTGTTAGAATCATCATTTGGAACATGGATTATGCATGAATTAGGTTAATTTGATGTTTAAGGGCGAAACCCATTTGTTAAGGTGAAGATCATGACATGGGTAAATCACCTATGTCTAAGTTCTTGCTTAATATTGATGTATTTTGAGTTGTATGATGTATTCTTGTTAGAAGAATTGAAAGAAATGTGATACTAGTATGTTTGATGTTTATGCATGTATGAATCATGTTGATAAGGAGGAAGAAATTGATGAATTGTGTATGAGATTAGAATGATATGCATGAACTAGTTGTACACTATGCTTACAAGGTAGTACATATATCAAAAGTATGATGAATTATGAAGAACTTAAGATTAGATCACTTGTAAGTGATTAACAAGTAGTTATGAAGTGGGTTTTAGATGATGTAATGTAATTTGATAATTCACATATGTTAATAATGTTTGGAATAATACATGTGTGTGAATGTTTAAAGAAATGGGATAAGAGATGATAAATTGTTGTTAGATGAAGTGAATAGAATGTGATGATAACATGTTTGATGTTTAATTTAAATACCTCATGTTGGATTGTAGAAGCATTTGATGAACTATGTATGAATTTAGAAGATTGTGTATGAATTGGTTGTACGTTATGCTTAAAAGGTGGTACGCACACCAAGTGAATGATTAAATGTATATAATGTCGTCCGTATAGTCGATTATGATGTTACGGGTATACGTTGATAAGTCGATAGATATGTATGGTTAATAGTTGACTTTTGAAAGTCAACTAAGTATAAGCAACATGAGTTGACTCGTTGTCATAAATATAGGTTAATGAGAAGTCGTATGGTACATGTAATGTCAATCCGTGTTAAATGTAATGACATGATGAGTTACATGAGTTAAACGTATGCGAACATGATTATATGAGTTATGTTTGTTAGGAATGATTGATGAAAGTTAAGTGTGAAATATGGGATTGATACGATTGTTATCATATACAAATGAGTATGCTAATGATAGCGTGATTTCTATGACATGAAAGTATAGGAATCATGTGGAGACGGACTCAAGCGCGAAAGGCTAACGGGTCAAGAAGAGGCGTGGAAACGGATGTGGACACGGATGCATGAGGTAAGTGATTTCCGTAATCACTTCTTAGTAATAGTAAGTAATAAAGTGTTGTAATGAATCAAACAAGACGTTTGAGGTCAAATACGTGTTAAAGTCCTTCGTCGTAAATGATGGGTTTAAGGATGACCAAAATGCCCTTGATGGGTATTTTGGGGTAAACGAGCTTAGAAGTAATTTTGAAGCAAGTTATTTGATTAGAGTAATGTGTTGGTCATGTGTAAAAGCGAAGAGTATGGTTTTGTTATGACATAGACTATTTAATGCACAAATACCCATAACGGGTCAAATATGAGCTTTTAAGCGAAAAAGGGTCAAGAGGATGCTAGGCATCCGAGAATTTAACCTTTTATGATAGGCGTCAATGAAATTATAAAGATTATACGAGTTTGAGGTCAAATGAACAGATTATGTTGATAAATGCACATACGGGTCAAATAACTCGAATATGATAATAAACCGAATGCAAGTAAGTTAAGAATTTCCTTAATCCGGAGGTGGGATTATAAGTTTAGATGATAGAATGTGAATTTACCAGCGTGTAGGAAGAAACGGGAGGTTAAACGGGTAAACGGTTCAAAAGTTACGCGCGTTTTAGTGCGTTCGGACGACGAAACGAATCTGCAGAAAATGAGGCTTTGGAGGGGGCGTCGCCGACGGGTATAGAGCCCGTCGCCGACGGGTTCGTATGATCAGATCTTGTCCGACGCCTTAAGTTTCTGCCGACGGACTGATGTGCGAGACGGGTGTTTCCCGAGCCCGTCGCCGACGGGTATAGAGCCCGTCGCCGACGGGTTATGTTGATTGTTTTCTCTGTTTTTCGCGTCATGCATACCCGGTTAACTTGTAACGCTCCCGAAAGGCTCTTTATCTTTGTTGAGCTAATATGTGGGTTTGTAGGAATGTATTTAGGAAAAACTACGTAAGTATACGTACGTGTGAGTGAGAGCATGTATATGTATAGCTACATTAATTTATCGAATGTATGTAAGCGTATAGTTATGAATGCATGTATGTTTATATGTAGGATTGATATGTACGTATGTAGTTGTGTATGTAAGTACGCATGAAGGTATGCATGAGTATATGCGCGTATGTAAAGTTGTAGGGAATGTATGTTTGTACGTAGATGTGTATGCATGTATGCTTAATGGTATGTACGATTGATTACATGAATGTAATGATGTAAGATAGGTATGTTCGTATGTGGATGTGTATGTAGGTATGTATAAGGATATGTACAAGCTTATGTCTGTATGTAAAGATGTAGGAATGGTACGTACGTATGTAGTTGTGTATGCAAGTACGTATGGAGGTATGTATGAGAGTTTGCACGTATGTAAAGTTGTAGGAAAGGTATGGATGTATGCAAATGTGTATGTATGTTTGTATGTAAGTACGTATGTATGCATGATCTAGACACATTGAGTGTTAATGGTACTAATGGTGTACCTTGAGAATGAGAAGTAATGCAGGTACATTATTGAAGCCTCACCAGGAAATGGATATGCAGATGAAATGCTTAAAGCTTAAAAGTTGACGAAGTGTGAAGTGTATGCGAATGAACTTTGTTCCTTTAATGTGTACTAATGTTATGAATGTATGTGGTGAATGCAGGTTGTACGGATGATAAGCGGTTATCACAAGGATTAGGGATCGAAGACCGAGTCACTTGAGAGATTGTACGGGGACGTTGAATGTAAAATGTAATAAGCGAAAGCTATGTTTCTAGTTAACGAATAAGAGGATGATAGATTTTTGATTAAGAATCAAGTTAAAGTTAAAAGTTTAAATAAGTTGAGATATTTTTAATGCAAGAAATTTTATGGTTAGTGTTTCCGCTGCGACTTTTTGTCAAATATGATTTAGGGTGTATCATCTGTGAATGCAGTCCAGGATAAATACTGAGGCAGGCAAAGAGGTAATAAGCAAAATTTGAATCCAGGTACGTAAATTCGATATGTGGTTATATGTAATAGTAAAACTCATTAATAGAAGGAAAAATGTTAAATGAAGGATAATGATAGTATAGTAATGAAGTATGGAAAGTGATACACGCGCCGAAACCTACGTCTACGGACATAAGGTGACAATTACATGAAGGCACGAAACTACTATGTGGATTGTGTACCTGGCCAGTACACGAGAAACGTATGACGTTCGTGAGATCATGATAATTGTTACAGGTATGTCCGGTAGAGTTGGGTAGCGGGCGGGCGTGTGGGTAAAATAGGAAGTAAGACTCTCGGGAAATTGAGAATACTAAGTGAGAATGAAAAACCTGCCTGATAAGAATGAAGAATGTTGAACCCGTGATTAAGTACGGATCAACAAGATATGAATAATATGTTTGAAACCGGGAGACGGATTCAGGGAATGAAAGGTATGAATGCGATGTTTGAATCCGTGAGACGGATTCAAGGATGAAAGGCATGAATGATATGTTTGAATCCGTAAGACGGATTCAGGGATGAAAGGCAGGGATGATGTGTTTGAATCCGCGAGACGGATTCAGGGAATGAAAGGCATGAATGGAATGTTTGAATCCGCAAGACGGATTCAAGGAATGAAATGCAAGAATTATATGTTTGAATCTGCGAGATGGATTCAAATCATAGAAGAAAAAAAAATGTATGAATGGTAGGTTAGAAACCGCTAGACGGATTTAAAATATAGAAGCAATAAAAGGTATGGATGTTACAGTTGAATCCGCGGGACGGATTTAAATCATATAAGGGATAAAATTTATCCACATCAGAATTGTGTCAATAGTTGACGGTAGTTATGTCAAACGAGTCCTATAAGTAAATGTAAAATAAATGAACAAAAGAATGATCGTAATGGACACGCAAACCTAAGTTTTAAAATGAAAGAAAGAAGTTTTGAACCCGTGACGTGTTAGATGTGTTAGTAATCGACTCGTAGGAGTTATAATGTAGGGCGAGCTATGACCCGGACAATAAATTAAGTATGAATAAGAAGGGTAAGCTTGGTCATGAGTACCGAAATAATGTAATGAATGTCTTTGCAAGTAAGCATGAATGGAAAGAAACACGAACGTGTACCTCGATGCATCTATGATAAGTAAGAAATGTCAGTTGGACTTGAAAAGTCAAACCGCAAGGGTTGACAAAATAAGTAACTAGAGTAAAAGAATTGTATGTAAGGAATGAAGTATGGAATGTGTTATAGCATGTACGTAGGAAGTTGTAGAAGAATTATGGGTGCGTATTCACCTAGTAAAATAAATGTTTGAATGAAATGTGCACGAGCGGAAGCTCATTACAAGTATGAATGAAACATGGCCGGGTAAGGTTAGTACTCGTGAAGAGGCGGATCGATCTGGTTTACGGATTGTTGAGTTATGAAATGAAACCGAGGTCAGTAAAATGTTCAACTTATGCTGAATGTGTACGAAGTAGAAGATTGGAAAGCGACCTATGAAGTGAAGGATAGGATAGGTATGGTATGGTATGTGACGTTTGACTTTTAACAGTTAACATAGGAAGAAAATGGTAAATCCCAAAAGTTTTGAGTGAAAAATTCGGGTAATGATTAAACTCTCGTATAATGAACTGGCATGATACACTTACTTATGTAAATTAAATAATGCATGAAGTGAGAGTAATTGTAAGGTGAAATGAAAAAGATGGGTTAAAGGTAACGTTAAGGTATGCAAGGTACAAGTAACTGTAGAAAACGTAGGATAAGGTTAACGTTAGAGTTAAGCGCATAGGTGTGACTATGAAATAGTAGTTTTGTTATGGTAACAAAACAAAAGTTAAATGTTATACAAATGCATGTATGATTACAGATTGAAAAAGGGTGTATATTGACCCGTTATTAACCGGTCAAGGAAATGAGAATGTTATGAGAAGGTATGGTATGAAAAGTATGGACTTGTTAAGAAAAGCCAATTATATGAATAGTCTATGAATCGAGAATGTATAGTTAACTATTACTATGATGTACTAGTTCGAGTTAAGCATATATGAGTATGTACAAATTACGAAGTAAGATAGTATAGGGAATGAAAACGTTATGAATGATGAAATAAACATAAAGGAATGTTAGTAAAGGGAAGTTGCAATTGTTTCAAGCAAACAAAATGATGAATGAACCGCTAAATAAGAAGTACGTTATCAGCAATCATTATTTAATGAAAGAAACATTAATAAGAACTCTTGGATGGGTTCTTGAAATGGGAGGATAGTCATTGTGATGGGCACGTGGTCGTGTCGAGGGGACGTAGAGAAGGAATAATTAGTGTTAAATAAAGGTAAGAAAGGTTTCGGGGACGAAACCTCATTTAAGGTGGGTAGACTTGTAACACCCCAAAATCCAAATGTTATATACTCGAAATATGCCCTTATGCGTTATATTATGAAATAAATAACTAGGCCATTTAACCTAGTTAAATGCCGGTTTAGACTATTGAAAGAGAAAAGTAGTGCACGTTATGTTTTAAAGGCAAACCCGAGGGACTAAAGAGGGATAAAATGAAAGTTTAATTATGAACTTAAAAGAATATATCCACACACATTACACACACTTCGTGTGTGAATGTTCTGGATCGATCAAGAGCTCCCCAAAGGAGCCAAACCCTAAACTCAACCAAAGCATCAAATTGAAGGGTGAATCGAAGCTCAAATTCACAACCGAACACGAATAAATGATCACCTTCATGAGGAGATCATAAGGTATGTTAAATTTTGATGTTTAATGAAGTTGAGAAATCTTGATAATCATCACTAGTGGTGATTTAGGTATGAATCATGAAGGTTATGGCCAAATTAGTGATGTATGCATGTTTAGGAACAAACCCTAAGCGAAGACTCTGAGTAAATTGCTAGAATTTAGGTGTTTGGATCAATTACCACAATTAGTTAAGTGGGTTTATGCTTAATCCATGAAATGGTATGAACTTGATTAGGAATATGTGTATATGTGATGTGTATTTGTATATAGAGTGATTATGGTATGTAATTTGTATGATGTTTACTTGAGATGATAAATGAAAGTGATAATTAGGAAGAAACACATGAAATACTTGTACATCATGCTTAGAAAGCAGTACGCACACCAAGTGTTTGATGAAATGTCTAAATGACAGTAATATGTGAAATTGTATGCAATTAATGGATAAACATGTATAGAGTGTGGTAATAATGAAATTGATAGTAAACTAACATGAGGAATGCATTTTAGATATAGTTCATGAGAAGGTTATGTTAGGTCGATGTTGAGTATGCTTCATGCTTGTTTGAATTGACTAATGAAAGTCATACATGAGATATGAATTTGAGATGATCGTTCATACGTACTATCATGTATGCTAACAAGAATGTGAATGTAATGACATGTACGGATAGGAGTCATGTCAACGCGGACATAAGCATGGAAGGGCAACGGGTCAAGGATAAACACGGAAGCTATGCTTGAACTCGGACGCACAAGGTAAGTGATTTCCGTAATCACTTCTTAGTTTGTTTAAGTAATATAGTGTTTTAATTAAATTAAACATGATGTTTGAAGTTAAGTATATGCTGAAGTCTTTCGTCGTTAATGATGAAATTAAAGTTGACCAAAACGCCCTTGATGGGTGTTTTGGGCAAATGATCTTAAAAGTAGTTTTAGAAACAAGTTATTTGATTAGCGTAATGTTATGGTCGAGTATGAGAGTGGGGAGTATGGTTTGTTAGTCATAAACCATTTAATGCGCAATTACCCTTAACGGGTCAAAAATAAGCTTTTGAGCGTAAACCGGGTGGAATGAGATGTAAGGTATCCGGGAATGAATTTTTATGATAAATGACCTTGAAATTATCTAGTTATATGAAGTTAAGCCAAACAAACAAGTTATGTGGGAAAATGCATGAACGGGACAAAATTATGGAAAAGGGTAATAAGCCGAGGGCTTAAAAGTTATAAATTTCGGTAGTCTAAATACTAGATTTTCACTCCACGGGATGGAGAATTAAATTACGATCACATAGGAAAAAGAATCGGGTAAAACGGATCAAAAATGAGGAAGTTATGCTCGTTTCCGTGAAATCCGGACGCACAGGAAATATGCAGCAAACAGCTGCAACCTTTCTGTCTTTTTAGGGGGGTCGCGTAGCGGGACGGCCCGTCGCGTCGCGCGACGGGTGCTGTTTCTCCGAAAATCGTTTTTGAGCCTCGTTTTGTCTTGAGAACTCGTTTAAACGCGTTTTAAGTTACGTACGACTAGTTTAACCTACGTTTTTATGAATTTAAGTGTATGCCCATACTTGCTAGTTATGTATGTATGTTTATAAGTACGTAAGAAAGTATACGTGGATATATAAGGGTATGTTTGAGAGTAGGCGTGTATGAGTTCGGTATGTTGAAATTGGGGATTATGTATGTATATAGGTATAGTGTCATGGGTGTATGTAATGGTGTAGGTATGTGTGGATGTAGATACGTATATAATGATAGAGATGTGGTTATAGGTAGGTATGCATGTTGGTTGGCGCAAACGTGTGTGTGAATGTATGCAAGTAGGTGTGTATGCGCATGTGTATGTTAGTATGCATGGAAATAATATGTATGAAGTTTAGGCACGTATGTAAGTTATTCAGTATGATTAAGTTTTACGTTGTTATTCGTGTACCTGGAGTTTTAGGTGTAATGCAGGTACAGTATCGAAGACTCACCAGAGGTGAGGTACGCGGGAAGAAATGTTTAATATAAAGGAAGAATGGGATGTAAATAATTCAAGGATAAGTGTCGTTATTATTGCTAACATACTAATGACTTGTATGTGTTGGTGAGTGCAGGTTGTTCGAGCCAGATTATCTTATGAGAAAGAATCGATCAAAGGTCGAGTCACAAGATAGATTGTACGGGAGTGTTGAGTACGTAACTGAGTGAAGCTAGGTTAAGTTTTTTTTATTGTAAATGAGTATAATAAACGTAATTATTGTAAAAGGATTAACCTTAGAAATGATTTCAAGAGCGTCAAGGTGTTTGTAACGAAAGAAATTTTTATGGTACGAATTTCCGCTGCGATTTTAGTCAAATACGAATTAGGGTCTTACAGCTACTAACATGGAGTCCACATGCGCCTCGATGTGTTTGACTCCCATCTTGATCGCTAACCTCAGACCGGCAAGAAAGGCTTCGTATTCGGCTTCATTGTTCATGCTCTTGAAGTCTAACCAGATGGCGTACGTGAATTCATGTTTTTCTGGACTTACCAGCCTAAGTCCTGTGCCTGCACCATCATCATTGGACGCTCCATCTGTATACAGTATCCATGGTTCTTCTGACTTTTGTCTTTCAGCTCTTTCCATTGCCTTGCATTCTCTGTTTTTATCATCAGGCACCTCGGTCATGAAATCGGCCAACACCTAGCCTTTAATTGCTGGCCTTGGTCTAAAAACTACGTTATGGCCCCCCAATTCTATAGCCCATTTCGTTAATCTTACAGATATCTCAGGTCTTGCGAGGATGTTGCCAATGTTGTAATTTGTCAATACATGAATGATGTGGTTGGCGAAGTACCTGCGCAATCGTCTCGATGCATGAATCAATGCCAGCACCAGTTTTTCCATTATGGCATACCTTGTTTCTGGATCATTCAAGGTGCGAGAAACATAATAGACTAGTGTCTGTATGCCTTGTCGGTCTATGAGCAAAACTGCTCCGACTGCTTTCTCTGATGCTGACAGGTAGAGTTTCTCCTTTCACTGGTGCTGTCAGTGTTGGCAATCTTATGAGGCAATCCTTCATTTCCCAGAACGCCTGTTCGGCTTCCGGAGTCCACTGGAACTGACTTTTCTTCATGCAGTTGCGGAGTGTTTTGATAAATGGAAAAGATTTAGCTGCATGATTGGCTAGGAAACGGTTGAGTGCTGCAAACCGTCCAGCCAACTTCTGCATTTCCTTGATCGTCGATGGTAAAGGCATCCGCTCGATCGCTTGCACCTTTTCGGGATTGACTTTAAACCCATCCTTTGTGATGATGAAACCCAAGAACTTTCCTTCTTCCATGCCAAAGGAACATTTCGCTGGATTTAGCTTGATACTCACTCCGCGCAGTGTGTCGAACGTTTTTTGAATATTTACCAGCATCATACTTTCTTCTTTGCTCATGATGACCAGGTCATCCATGTACACTTCGATGTATTTACCGATAGCATCGCTGAACGTTTCATTCATCAGTCTCTGATAAGTTGCACCTGCATTCTTTAAACCAAAGGGCATTTTTGTGTAGCAGTATAGCCCTGTTGGTGTGCGAAATGCGGTCTTGTCTTCTTCTTGGATGGCCATCTTCACCTGATGGTATACCTTATAACAGTCGAGGAAACATTTCCATCTGAACGTTGCCAGCGAATCGATCTTCTCATCAATATCTGGTAAAGCAAAAGAGCCTCGCGATCATACTTTGTTTAGATCTTTGTAATCCACACACATTCTCCAACTGCCGTTTCCTTTTTGGACCATTACTGGGCTCGCCACCCAAGTTTGATATCGGACTTCTCTGATGATACCAGCATTTAACAGCTCTGTGTCTTGTTCTTGCATAGCATCGTGCCTTATGTCTCCCAGATGACGCTTGGCATGTACCACAGCTTTGGCACTCTCTGAGACATTTAGTCTGTGCTCTGCTATGTGCCGTGGAACACCCACCATGTCAGCTGGTGTCCAGGCGAACACATGCATGTTTTCAAATAATAACTATTTTAGCGCCGCGCGCGTGAGGTCAGACATCGCAGGGCCCAAAGTGACCGTTTGTTCTGGGTATTTGCTGTTCAGTACCCATTTTTCAGCTTCTGCACGTGGTGCGGATTTGCTTGCTTTTGCTGGCCTGATTTCATCTGTTGCCAAGACTTCTTTGCTTGCGTAAATTATTGCTACCCCTGTCTCTGTTGGGAACCCAACAGCTGAATGTGGTCCAGAGTAAATCATACTAAAATCTCCTTGGGATTCTCTTCCCAAAAGGATATCATGTCTTGAATGTGCGGCTAGCACCATGAACGTGACATCCTCTGTTCTTGAATTTCTTCCATCTGAGAGCAGCACCGGTAACGATATCTGGCCGAGAGGAAAAACGGCTTCGTTGTAGAAACCAGTTAGTGGGTAATCTACTGGTTTCAAGCGCGCTTTGTCCTCTTGGTCAAATTGATTGAAGCATTGTTCATAGGTGATATCTGCGGTGCTCCTTGGATCAATGAAAATGTAGTCCGTTTGGTAGTGACCGATTACGCCGGATATGACTATAGGCCTTCTCTCTCTTGAACCTCCTCTCACTATGGGAAAGACAACTTGTTTCTCGTGCCAAGAGTCGTCTTGTGTGCGCTTGTTGTAATTCTTTCGTGGTCTCCGTGGACCCCCTTGAATCATGTGAGTTTCTAACTTTCGAAGCTTTTTGTTGTCCGGGCCTTCTTCCCTTCTTTGAATTTGGCGATTGTCGCGCTTTCCCCCTTTCACCAGATGGGTGAGCCTTCCAACTCTTAGAGCTCTTTCTATCTCTTGCTTTAGGCTAAAACAGTCGTCGGTCAAGTGACCTGTGTCTTTGTGGAAATCACAGAAAAGATTTGGTTCTTAACCCCTTTTGTTTCGCATCTGTAGAGGGGGTTTGAACTGGTGGTTTTCTGTTGACAGGACCTCGGAAAGGGTCTTTGTTAGGGGTGTCCACTGTTTTTCTCTGTTCTCTCTTTTGACCTCTTTGCGATGAGCGATCTGGTTGATTGTGTTGCGCGCGTCTTCTCTTATTGGGCTTCATTCTCGGTAACCAGATGTTTTCCATGATTGACCTTTGCCTTTCTTGTTGCGCTGATCGTTTTGGGTGTAACTATATTGACGGTTGTCGTCACTGGTTAATTGTTTGTCAGTGCGCGCAATTGTTTTTGCTGCTTCGATGATGGTTCCCAGTCTTTGGGGCCTCCATCTCTTCCTTTCAATCGTTTGATCAGGTTGTCACACTTTACTGCCTTCATAAAGTGCGCGCGCATCATCTTCTCGCCTACATCTCCAATTTCCAGACATTCTTTGTTATATCTGGTGATGAAATCTTCTATGCTTTCATGATCTTTTCTCCATATATTCAAACAATCGGCTGGATCTCTAGTACGCCTGCGCTGTTGGGAGAAGTGCGCGAGGAACTTGTCTCGAAAATTGATCCATGACTTAATTCTTCCCGCTGGCAGGCTATCAAACCAGACGCGCGCCGCGCCGACAAAGGTTTGTGCAAAAAGATGACACCTAGTTGGTAATGTCCATCCACCTGTTGTTCCTGCGCCATTAAAGACTTGGAGATGGTCGTCCGGATCTGTTAAGCCATTGTATTTGCCCACATTCTGTGGCTGTTTTGTTTTGTCGATATCGGCCATTGCAATCTCTTTGATGAATTTGGAGTTTTCGGCTATGCCGTCTGGGAGATAGCTCAACGAGTAATCGTGCTCTGCATTTGGGTTGTATCCCCCGCGCTTGTGGGGTTTATATGCTTCATGTTCAGGTGGCAATCTGCTAAACACCGTGCTTTCTTTCTTGTATGTCGGGTCATCTTCTTCATTATAGCTATTCCATTCGTCGTTTATGTTGCCCGGACCTAAACGACTGTACACTGGTTTTTTTCTGTTGATGAGTATACTGCACATAATTGCTTTCTGTTTCACCGTACGTGTCATGTGTATGGTGCACACTTTGTCTTCGGACGTTAGTTGCTTTCTCATGGTTTAAGTTCCACGCATTGGTCTGTTGAAGCACGTGAGTGCTTGGAGGCCTTTGCGGTGGAGTAACAAAAGCGAGCTGGTTAGCTTAAGCTTGAAGCACGGCTTGCTGTGCGTTGAGTTGCGCATAAACAAGGTTTAAAGACGCCATTTGTTTGGCATACCAGGAAGCCAGGGTTTTTCCTTCGGGTAGCCCTAAAAGTGCCGAGAAGTTCAACTGTGTTTGGCCCGATGGAGCTGAGGGCCCAGCTCCATGGTTAGGTGTTGGAACTTCTGGGGGTGCTTGGTTAACTACCCCGGGTGGAGGTTGAAAAGTAGCTCTGTTTGTGGTCTGATTAACAACTCTGGAAGTGCTTCCAAAGATGTCGGGAAAATCATTGTTTCCTCGCCCTTCTCGGATGGTCTCGTTCCCTTGGACTCTTTAAACGTGAGCATTGTTCGAAATCAGTTCAAAGGAAGAGACTTCTCCATCCACTTGAGGGGAAGGGTGTGGTTCAGTCATTCTAGAGAGTTTTTTGAACAAAAAGGAGACGAGAGTTGTTTGCAAAAGATGCGGTGGGCGCCAATGATGAAACACTGGTTAATACCGATGGTCAACTAGTTGGATTGTCTCTTCTGTGGGTTCAATCTCCTTCTCTACTTGCCGAATGACTAGGGTCCTACAAAACAACAACACCATTAGCTCGTTAAGAGGGGAATATGGGGGTTTCCCTCTGAACTGGGCTCCGGCGTGAGAATAAGTACTGCTCTGAGGGAGAAAATAGTGTGTGTTGAGAGTGAGAGTGTGGAGAATAGAATAGAATAACCTGAATGATGAAGGGTCCTATTTATAGCCGAAGGGTGAATGAGGGAGGAGCAACCTTGCCAGCTGCTATAGGGCACCAGCTGTCCGACCAAGGGGAATATCCTCTTGGTCCCCTCTGCTGTGGTCAGGATGGTGGTACACGTGGCGCGCCAATATTCGCCCGTGCTGGAGAAATCGTGCAGCTCCTGTCAGTCTGCCCCCAGGATCTGTTGCAGGTCTATATGGCGCTTGATTATTGGTGACACCTGTCGTCCTTTATGTCGGAAGGAGCATCTTTGGTGCCACCTTGACGTCTTCCAGAAGCTTCTAGAAACTTCTGGATTTATTTACTGATGTAGGCGCCATGTAGACGAAAAAGTGGTGTGGTCCCTGCCATGTAGATGTGGAATTGGACCATACCTCTTCTAGTCCCCCTAGTCCAGTGTGCCTTCTAGCTGAGTTGATCGTCTAGGAGGGATTCTGGACTTATAAGGGTGGTCAACTAGTTAATTCCTCTTCAGGAACATAATCCCAGATTGTCTAAAGTAGCGCTTTTATCATGTGTGATCCAGAGGGCGGTCTCAGGTGGGCATAAGATCTGTGGGCCTTATTGTCGGATCTGTGACTCCATGGAAGATGTGATTAAGGTAAGCGTGCCATGTCATGTGTCATAAAACGGAACGTAATCCCAGATTGTCTAAAGAAGCGCTTTTATCATGTGTGATCCAAAGGTTGGTCTCAGGTAGGCATAAGATCCGTGGGCCCTATTGTCGGATCTGTGACTCCATGGAAGATGTGATTAAGGTAAGTGTGCCGTATCATGTGTCATAAAATGGAACATAATCCCAGATTGTCTAAAGAAGCACTTTTATCATGTGTCATATTAGAGTAGTATGAGTCTGAGTCCATTGGGGGTTTGTGAATGTTTCGAATCATCATAGAAGACGTATCGGGTGAGTTGTAGTTGATTTATAGGAGGAGGTTATGAAATGAATATATGTTTATGCGAATTTAAAGGACAATACTGACAGAGGTGCAGGTTTTTTCTCCCACTGTGCAAACTTGAAAAATCTCACCATAACACATCTAATATGACACATGACAAAAGCGTTTCTTTAGACAATCCGGGATTATGTTCCGCAAATTGGGAACCACATATTCGTGTGTAAAAGCTTGGAAAGATGACCGAATAGAGATCTGTATACACCCTTGGTATTTGTTTACCACATGACACATGAAAAAAGCGCTTCTTTAGACAATCTGGGATTATGTTCCGTAAATTGGGAACCACATTGTATACTGGTGGGCTTGAATGGTTTTAATAATAATTGAAAATGGAAATAATCTTGTCAAGATTTTTATCTATCATATCATCGACCAACTGATCGAAATCACTTTCGTTTCTCAGGTTCGCATTCGACACAACACAACAAAAAATAAATTAAAAAAAAACAGTGGCCTGATACGATGCGTATCAAGCCCGCCGCCAGACATAACCTGCACCTGTCAGCCTGCCATGTCTTTTACTTTATTTCAATATGCATCGTATAGGCCTATACAGTGCGTATTGAATTAAAAAAAAGTGTGCAGATAGATAGGGGGTGTGCCATTAGAAAACCCCTGGATAGAAAAAAATGCTAGATATTAATGCAGTTTTAGATTTTTCCATGCATGACGTAGACTACTAGGTCTCCGGATGTTTTTTCTCTGGTTCCACCAATCATATATTTTTTGTATTATTAATTTATTATTATGTTATTATTAATAGTAGTCAGTATTTTGATGTAAGAAATTTATGTTATTTAAATTTAAAGTATTTTCAAAATTGTAAATTAAATAAAAGGTACAATGAAATAAGCACAAATTAACAATAATAAAATTGAAAGGAGTTCCTAAATATAATTAATAAATTTAACCTAAGACGCAAGACGATATTATAGTTGAATAAGTGATCTTGCTCGTCTTATGGTGGAAACCAGAACACATAGTTCCTGTCCTTTGGTTTATCAGGTAGTGAAGCTAATTTTGGTTTCACCGGTCGCAAGCGCAACCGTTGAAATATTTTTTTTTCTAAATTAAAGCATGTTAAGACGGATTTACGCAATCAAATGAGCCTGGAATATTTGAGCAATACTATGGTTTGTGCTGTCGAAAATTAAACTTTTGATAAAATAAAAAACGACGATGTGATGGAACGATTTCAAGCTATCAAAAAGAAAGAGGACACATTATTAGGTATTTGTTTTACGTTATTTATTATTGTTTTTTTATAATTGCCCGGAAAATTGTTTTTCAGGATACCCTTAAATCAATGGGCTAGTTCTGCTACTAGTTTCAGCAGAGTTTGAATAGTAAACAGACTTCGCTCTTAGACACTTCAGCTCACTATTGCGTTGTTGCATCATATTGATAGGTCTGTTGCAGGTCATGGCTAACACAAACTGTGATTTGGGTTTGATACAAATACTAAAATAATGAATCTTAATTTTTCAGAAGTTAACTTTTTGTATTTAATTTAAAGATTAAACCGTGTTAAAAGAATTTTGGGGTTTGATATATATATATTTTGTATTATTAATTTATTATTATTGTTATTATTAGTAGTAGTCGGTATTTTGATGTAAGAAATTTATGTTATTTAAAGTATTTTTAAATTGTAAATTAAATAAAAGGTACAATGAAATTTTATAAAAAAGAAAATCCTAGATACTAATGCAAGTTTAGATTTTTCCATGTTATCCATCATGATAAAAAAAATAGAAAAAAATCCTAGATATTCAATTTTAGATTTTTCCATGCGTGACGTAGACTACTAGGTCTCCGGATGTTTTTTCTCTGGTTCCATCAATCATACTTTTTTTTGTATTATTAATTTATTATTATTGTTATTATTAATAATGGTAGTCACTATTTTGATGTAAGAAATTTATGTTATTTAAATTTAAAGTATTTTTAAATCGTAAATTAAATAAAAGGTACAATGAAATTTTATAGATGGAATATAATTTGCTATCTATCATTATAAAAAAAAAAAAAAAAAATCCTAGATACTAATGCAAGTTTAGATTTTTCCATGTTATCCATCATGATAAAAAAAAAAAAAGAGAAACAAATTCTAGATGGCCTGGTCTATTCGCACACGGCCTTTGTCTTTTTGCACACTCAAAGCACCCCGCTATGGCCAAAGCGGGGCGCTTTGAGTGTGCAAAAAGACAAAAAGCGTTGGCTGGAATTTGTGTTGTTTTTTTTTTTTTTTTGAAATAGGTGGGATGTGGGTTAGTTTGGTAGTGTTTTTTGGAGGAAAAAATTGTATTTGAGTTTTATAATACGTTGTTTTATAATTACGTTTTTTACGTCATTATTTTTATAGAACGTATATAATATAAGTGCGTCTTTATAAACTGTTAACCTAGTTTATTTTGTTAAATTAAACGAACACGTTAAATAAATTGTACAGAAAGCCATAAGAATTAAACGTAAACAATCCAAAAGCAACGTGATGTAAATAGAAGATTAACTGCAATATATATATATATATATATATATATATATATCAGTTTGTACATACAAAACAAAAAGGTACAACTGACTACATAATACATAACAAAACACTATACAAACAAACTAAGGTACTAATCCTCGTGCGGTGGGGACGGTGGGAGGGGAAGTGGAGGCAACCCAGCGAGCTCTCGTAGAGAAACGAGCGTCTCGATGATCCAGTCCTGGCGTGCGGCCTGGCGTCTGAGGCGCCGGTCGAAGTCACGAGCCACCTCACGCGCTACCGGAGGCAGGTCAGCGTAAACGTGCTGCGGGTACTGTGGCGGCTCAGGAGCTGGCTGAACTGGTGGTACCGGTATCTCCTCGATATGCTCCTCCTGAGCCGGATCCTCTAATACAGGCTGAGCCTGAGGCTGAGCCTGAGCCTCAGCCTGAGGCTGGCCCGGGAACTGATCGAGTCCCAGAGCCTGTAGCTGAGCCTGCCGAGCGGCCGCCTGAACATCAGGAGGGGCCAACACTCCAGGCCTCACCTCAATAACAACCGGGATGACCTCCGGCACCGGCTCCGGCTGCCAAATCAGCCGTCACGTCCCCGAAACCTCAGACCAACATCAAAGGTACGGGTAATCTGCATGGCAGATACTGACGCGCGGCCCAACCTGGTAGACGGGACCGGATCGGACAGCTCCGGATCATGCTCGGGCACGAGCCCGAGCGAGCGTGCGATGGCGGTGATGAATGAGCCAGTGTGCACCCACCCGCGGAGCTGCCGGTGGTATGCTGTGGCAAAGTAATCTGCCAGGCAGGCTGCTAGATCGCAGGGCTGGCGGCGCAGTAGGCAGTATAGAAAGAAAAGGTCACTGAGGTTGACCTTCTCCCTGCTGGCACCCCGCGACACGATAGTTGCCGCGATAACATGCTGCAGGTATTTTGCCAGGATTTCCCAAAGGGAACCCTGGAAATGGACCTCCAGAAACTGATAAGCGTCTGCCTGTCCATCATCCTAACCGCCTGCGTATATAAATCAGTATCAAGCTCGGCCTCTGTGTACAAACCTGTATAAACAAATAATATTAAATAAACAAATAATATTAAATAAACAAATAACATTAAATAAACAAATAATAATAATAAACAAATAATATTAAATAAACAAATAATATTAAATAAACAAATAACATTAAATAAACAAATAACATTAAATAAACAAATGATATTAAATATAAAATAATAAATAATATTATTTAAACAAACCTGTATGGACAACAAACTGCCGCACACTCATCTGAAACTCCTGACCGGCGAGACGGAATGTAACCTCGTGGACTGGAAAATCCGGGTCCTCCACGTAATCCGCCGGATGCGGCGCGTATGTAAACGTGGAAAGAAACTCCCACGTAAGCTCAGGGTACGAGTCCTCCATCGCTAACTCAAATAGGCGCGACCAAGGAGTATCTAGTCCAACTATCTCACGCGCCCGCGCGGCCTCTCCCACGGTCTCCAGCAGGCCCCAGTCTATCCCTACATGCTCCCCAATGGGGATGGCGCGCAACCTCGCGCATCTCCCCCTCGCCCGTGACCCCGGCGGAAACTGCAGGTACGGACATGTCGGCTCTTCCTGCTCTCCCTCATCTCCCTCAGCCTCCATATGCTCAATCTCGTCATCGGAGGAATCCATCCCTGCACGTTGATAAGATAATATTAAATATAAAATAATAAACAAATAATATTATTTAAACAATTTAACTAATAAACAAATAATATTAAATATAAAATAATAAACAAATAATATTAAATATAATTTAAATAATAAACAAATAATATTATTTAAACAATTTATATTAAACAAATATTATTAAACAAATAATAAAAAAAAATAAACTTGAACCAAAGCGCCGCGCTTTGGCCTTGGCGCGGCGTTTTGGTTCTTCATTTTGAAGAACAGATCCAACAATCGATCAAATCCGGCCCAATCAAAACAATATCAAACATCTACATTTAACCAAAACGATTAAGGGTGTTCGATCTTACCTTTTAGCGGTCGAAAGATTGAAAACGAAGATATCCGGAGATCAGTGTGTGTAATCGCACCTTTTGTGTGTGTTTTGTGTTTTGTGTTGAAATGGGGGAGAAGCTGCCTCGCTTCAGGTATAACGAGGGACCAAAGCGCCCCGCTATGGCCAAAGCGGGGCGCTTCTGTTCTTATTTAAGGGCAAAGCGCTCCGCTTTGGACATAGCGGGGCGCTTTGGGCCTTTTTTAAATTTTTTAAAATTGTTTTTAATTCACAAACGCGTCGAAAATAGTCTAAATTTTACATTTTTTCCATTATACATCATTTTTTATTATATATGGACTATACTGCAAGTTCCGGATCAAATCGGTTACGTGTGATGTCTTATTCCGTTATATCGTATCATTTTGGTTTGAAAGCACAAGTACTCCTGTGAGAGGTGTTATGTGTATCAGCCGCCTACCGCACATGAACATGACGTATTTTTTCATTAATTGTAGTATTGAATCTGATTGGGTCGTGTCGGTGACATTCGGTTTTTAACGTGATGTAACGCATATATTGAACAAACACAAACGTGATTATTATTAAACACATTTAACCTACATCGTGAACATATGGGGTTACATTAAGGTCAGGGGCACGATACGTAAGCATTTCGTACGCGTTGATCTGATCCCTGTATAATGTGTGCCAGGCTGTTGCGCGCTCTGTTCTGTTCGCTGTCCAGAGTGGGTTTGGGGGAGGCATTGGATAACAACCTCCAAGATCTACATGTATGAAATGCCCATGGTCGACGAACACAACCGCAACCACCAGGTGAGGTTGCTCAGCTTCGTTTGGCCCGCCCAGCAGAGGGAAAATTGTATTGCTCCCACGCATGTCGAAGGTGTGAACAATCACACCGTATCGTTGGGCAATAAGAAACCCCGTGTCAGGCATCGTCATGTAATTTTCGATATCTGCTCGTCCCACCCCCTTGAAATTGATCCGTCTAAGCAGCGCATCATGATGTCCTATGTTTTCCGGATCGAAAAAATGCCTCCAAAGCGATTCGTTCGTACGTAACTCCTTTATAAGTTGTTTCCGGATCATCAAATATGAATTTTGTTTCACTCTTAACCCAACAGCCACCGATCGAAACCCACAATGACCATCTGGTTTCACGTCCTTTATTCTAACGATGTATGGATGGATCACTTCGGGAATCTGAGATGCGTAGTTGCGGATCGCTATATCCGTCTTAGGACCGAGCTTGATCATCGGGAAATCAGGGTGCAGGTTGATCGGTTTGGTATTCTTTTGTCTTCTAGAATCTCCGGGTGATATGTACGAGCTGTGACGGGGAAGATCATCTGAGGCCTCGACCCAAGTTTTTCCGACGGAATGTACGAGCTTTTTCTAGCGGCTTCAACCTTTCTTTCTTCCTGCGTTTTCAATGTTGGGCGACCACGAGTTTTCTTCAGAACAGCAGGAGGTTTTTTGTTATTGTTCCCTGGATTGAGGATTTGCTGAAACTTTTCAAAGAAGCTCCTTTTCACTTGAGGGGGTGTTGGATCGATCTTTTGTTTCAATTTTTCAAATTCCGCGTCTACATCGATATCCTCTATGTTTTTCTTTGCAGGCTTGAAGTTAAGCTTCTTCCAGAACACGTCTATGTGTGTGATCCGGAGTTGCTGACCTGTGGATGAAAACAAATTAGGTGGCAGAATCATAACGAGAAAGGTCAAAGATATTAATTACCTTTATTTTCCAACTTTTCCAAACGACAGGCACATGGCAAACCACAGCTGGTAAAAAGTTGGCAACCACAGCTTGCACCGTAGGATCTCAACCCGTCTTCCTTATGTTTTAGTTCCCTACTCAAAAGCTCAATCGCATATATTGAAACCTTTCTGAGAATATATGCAAGCATGGGCTGCTTCTTGTGGTGCGTCATCACTTTTCGGAGGCTTGTTTCAAAGCTTGTACTAATCTCGGTGTATTGTCTATCAACAACATGATCAACATACAGTACAAGTTTATCCAGTGTGTTGCGATGACTTGGAAAGTGACTTTTTAGTGTTGCATGCATGCCTTCAACCCTGTTGGTCGTAGTTTGGTGAAAGTTGATAGTTTTGTTAATCCAGCATGATACAAACTTTTCACGGTACGGATCCAACCAGGATTTCTTTAAATAATCAAAAACCTCTAAAATTAAAAAAAACGTAAATAGTCAGTTTTTGTTATTATATAAAATTTGAACATAATTATGTAAGAAATACCTACGTTCACGGTCATCCTCTTTCAGCTGTGCTTCAAGGTTTTCCAAGTTATACCTGTATATTTCCTCGGTCGTAGACTCGCACAATAACCAAAATCTACGTACGAATTCTTTCCATTCCTTGTCAGAGAATTTCTTCTTGCTGTTCTTATTAATATTTTGTTGAATATGGAACCGACAAAGATACTTATGCGCTTTTGGAAAAACTTGTTCACACGCGTTCATTAGCGCAAAATCCCTGTCTGTTAAAATCACGCGCGGTTCCATACATCCTACCAGCATAGACTTGATCCTCTGCAACACCCATAGGTAGTTCTCTGACTTCTCAGCGGAAATTACCGCACAAGCAGCCGTAAACGATTTGTTTGTCGACGTCATGCCTGCGACCTGAACAAATGGCAGGTTGTACATGTTCGTTTTGTAGGTGGCGTCAATCATTAGCACATGCGGGAAGGCACACCACATATTGAATGATCTTTCGTGAACAAAGAAGACATCTTCAACTTCGTTTGATATCTCATTCGTGCGCATGTAATAAGTGTAATTTTTTTCGAGAAGAATGCTTTCAAGTTTTTGCATCGGAGACTTACCGACATTTTTTTCGGCGTTGATCTTCTGAACAGCGTTGTGTATATCTTTCGGAATAAGCTTTCTAGCCGGATTGTTTTTTGTCAGTGTTCGCCAGATACTTTGGTTGGGAATGTCTTGCTCTGCCAGCTCCTTAACCAGTTTTGTATCCTCCGAAGAAAGCCTTCTCGCATACGCGTGACCCTCTAAGTTTTCAATAGGAGTGTGGTTATGCTTCGCCTTCGTCACCTCGATCCTCCAAACACTTCCGGATGATTCCGAAAACCCGATCATCTCGAACGGGCAGCCTATTTTCTTGCTACCCGTTTTCCTCTGTGTAGCTATACTCTTATGCTCCCCACCAAAAGTACATTGAAACCAAATCTTGTAATTCTCTCCTCTTTTATTCGACCTCTTAGTCACAATGAGGTAACCGTTGTCTTTTGCCGTGTCTTGTACCCAACGCACCAACTCTTTACGTGACGAAAAGATCTGCGTTGTATCAAACGAAAACGTAACCGGGTAACAGCCTTCCTCGTCAACAGACACATCCCCCGGCTCACCATCGTCACCGAGGTCCGAATATACTTGATGTTCAAAGTTGTGCTCGCCACCGTAACCGAAATTCGAATAACCTTGTAAGCTCTGTTGACAACCGTAACTGTCGTTAGGACCACACTCCTGCTGTACAAAGCTGTACTCGCCACCGCAACCGAAATTTGAATAACCTTGTTGTGCGTAAGGGTCCTCCACAGGGGTATTCGAATCCAGCGTCACCGTGTTATCACGATAACGAATGCCAGATACAACCTCTGCCTCCCTCAAGTTGGACGAGACCGGTTTCTCATACGAGTCAGAAATAGCGGTCCCCTCGTAAGAATCAGGAACAACTGTCTCGTCAGAATATTGACCGAAAATATAGTTGTTTAACCACGACATCGTTTTTTGTAAACAACAAACAACAAAACACTCGAATACCCACGTATGTTTGTAAACAACGTGAAGAAGAAGAAGACCGAGCTCTGATGAAGAACCTCAATCAGTAGTTTGCTTTTAAAAGTGAAAATTTGGGTCGAAGCGCCGCGCTATGGCCAAAGCGCGGCGCTTAGGGTTAACGACAAAACATGTCAATCAGCTTTATGTCTGTCAAACAGTAGGGAATGTCTCAAACGTCAATCGAAGCACTTTTGTCGATCATAGCGCCGCGCTATGGCCAAAGCGCGGCGCTTTGAGGTGTGAAAATAATTTTGGCCGTGTGTTAATAGCATGACCCTTCTAGGTATTAATGCAAGTTTAGATTTTTCCATGCATGACGTAGACTACTAGGTATCCGGATGTTTTTTCTTTGGTTCCATCAATCATATATGACTACATATATATATATATATGGTCGGATCTATTCACACACCCATTTGGTCTCTATTCAGACACCCAAACGCCCTGCTATGGCCAAAGCGGGGAGCTTTAGATTAAAGTCAACAGACAAAAGTTGAACACGTCACTTCCTGTCCGGCGACCTCGTACTGAAGCGGGGCGTTTTGGTCTGGCAGTTTATTTTTAGGGGAAAAAGTAGGGTTTTGGTGAAAAAAGGGTTGTTTGTTTGTTGTTTGATTATATTTGATTGTCTTTTTTTGTTGAAAGATTGTAGATTTTTTTTTATAAGACATATTTAATTTAAAGTTGATTTAAAGTTATTTTATTTTTACAAAAACATATATATATTAGTGTTATTAATTTATCAAGTAATAAGTTACTTTTTTTTTTTTTTGTCAATTTATATCATATCTTTGACTAATTTATATTGTTATGTTCTTTTAGTTTTCATGATAAAACCTGAGCTGTTATCTCGGTTCTTCAGTACTTTCGTGATAAATACAATGTTCATATTCGTTATCAAGTGAAGAAAAATGCGGTTTCTGTATCGGTTATTCAAATCTCTATTCGGTCATCTTTCAAAACTGCAATACTCGAATGTACAGAAAATCCCGAAGAAGTATAACAGAGATCATCGGAAGCAAATCCTGCTGAACAACAATGTCATGTTAATTGTTTCAGATGACATGGTTGGTAACAAAGAGGAAACTTTCTTCTTTTGTTTTTCGATCTTTGTTAGTTGTTAATATTTTATTTTTTTCTACTTTTAGAAAGGTTTGAGAGAGAAAGTTATAGTCAAATTACAGTTAGTCTTAAATGGTACAAAATGTGATGATACCAAAAGAAGCAGCACTTTGGACACTGTTGGGTTATCATCTTTCAACCCCATGTTGATAAGTGTGTGTTTATTTTGATTTAATGCTTCAGTTTACTTGAATCTTTGTGTGTGTTTTTTATTGCAATTCAGTCAAGACCGACACGGGTAAGATCGTGCCACTTGATGTCAAAGGCTCAGACACTGTGACAGCGTCAAGCTCAAAATACAGGCCAAGGAACATATCCCCTTTGACCAACAGGAGCTTATCTTAAATGAGAGAAATCAAGTGTCTGTCTATTTAATTGAGAAAAATCATTGTATTACATCCCCGTTGAAAAACAAAATCGATATTTTTTTTAGGGAAAATAGGGTTGAAAGATGATAACCCAACAGTGGAGGATCTCATTCTACAGCTTCGATAAATTCAGGGGTATTCTCAAATAATGTTTCCTAGATGTTTGAAGACCAACAAATGTCCAAAGTGTTGCTTCTTCGTTCGCCTGACCAGGCGATGAAGAACCCCTAAAACGGGACATAATCCCAGATTGTCTAGAGAAGCGCTTTTATCATATGTCATATCAAACAAGTGTCTGACTTGGACAACGGTATCTCAACGAAAGGAGTTCTAAAAATGAAAAGAGACACAACTCGTGTAGTTGCAAAAAGCAGAACCACATCCCTTTTCCTTCAATTTCCAGAACATTCTCCACAAACTATAACAAATTCCTTTTCCTTCAATTCTGTTGATGTGTCATCTTTGGAGTTAGTAGGATTTCTAAATACAGTTGTAGGATCCGTACTTAAAGGTCTCTCTCTAAAAGAAATCCACATCATCAATAATCGATACAAACTTCTTCGAGCTAACTGCCGATATCTCATCCTTCGTATCTATTTTACAATCAAATCAACTCATCCTCCGATTTAAGCGGCGTTTTCTAATCAACGTTTATCGAATAACTAGCATTTCACTCATTTTGTTAAAATGATTGATTATTCGTTTAAAATATGCACTGATCCTGCATATTTATATGAAAATGGTGGAATATTGAGTTTAGAATATAACAATACGGACAGCGAGGCGAATTAGAAAGCAAATGAATACGTGGATAGGGATGTACCACGATCGCCATGTTCCTCTGCGATTGGAATAGCTTCTTCCTCCAATGGTGAAGTCAAGTTCACCTTTTCCATATGCTTTGGTGATTGTTCATGCTTGCGCGTATATCCGATGAAAACAGTTGCCCGAATTGCTTTGGTGGTTGCTTTGGAGAAATTGTAAAAAATAGTGAGTTATTTGCACGAAATGAAAAGAACAAAAATGAGGTGCATACATACCCTGTCGTAGTGGATGCTGATTGGAGTTCAGAAGGTTTTTAAGGGATGAAGAGGCACTTTGTTTGGACACCACATTATTTGGCAACGTCGCACACTTCATTAACCATAGGTATTTAATGGACATCCATCAAGCTTAAAAGGAAAATGTCACACCCCGATATTTCCACATATCACCGGTAGGCCCGGTGGGGAGTATCGTGACGTTGTTGATATCATCATGGTCAAACATACACAGAATAGCACAGAGGATGTTTTGGAATTAGAGTAAATTACAAGTTTTGTCCTTTATGTTTACAGCGTTTTGCAGGCGGTGTCCTTTAGCAGAAAAGTTGACAAGTTTTGTACTTAATGTTTCAAAATCTTACACGTTCTATCCTTTAGGCCAAACTCAGTTAAAATTTTCTATTAAGTCAGAGTATTTTTGTAATTTTAGTAAATAGATGAGGGTACTTGAGTAATTTAACCATTTAGTTAAAAATATATGTTAATTAAAAAGTGTGTGTGTGTGTGTATATATATATATATATATATATATAAACTAAAGAAAAACTCTCTAGTTCTAGTCTCTCTTCACCCTCTCTCCAGTCTCTATCTCTCTCTTCTATCTCTCTCTTCACTCTCTCCCTCTCTCTCTTCTGTCACACCCCCAAAATCCACCATGCGGGGTATCACCGCTTGGAGGCGTGACGTGACCAGGATCGAGCCACCAATCATATTGAACAACGTATTTAAGTAAATAAGACCAACCACAATACGATTGGTGACCAAAGCTAATTAACCATGTTTAGTTTAAAACCGCGGAAGCATAAAAGTAAATCCAAAAGCATAAGTTCGCAGTTCATAAGTTTAAAGTCCAACACTTAGGTTTAATAAGTTCATAAGGATTTAAACATTAAGCACGGAACATAACAGTCCGTACACCACAACGACTCCTTCCCCGTGCAAGCTCCAAGCATTTAGCGACCTATAAGGCATGTAACAACTAGTCAACAACAAAGTTGAGTGAGTTCACGTTTGGTTGTTTAGTTTTAAGTTGTTTTCTGAAAAACGTGGTTTGACTTTCGTTGGCGTAATTGCCGTGGGGGTTACCCCGTAGTTGAAAGTATGTTTAACCATTTCCTTTTTCTTTACCCAATCCATAACCATGATCAGTGGGGGTTTTCCCCGTTTGAACTACTAGACGGAATGATATTGACTGCTACGCAAATAAGTTGTGCCCTATATCAGTGTCTATCATCACTGACAATCTGCCATAGTCCATTAGTACACGCCCGTCCGACTGGCACGGTGTGAGGTTTGTTAAACCTAATAGCGCTATTAACTAATGACCCGCTCGCCATTGGCCTCGGCGATTAAGTCGATATAAATTGAGGGACTTCATGATAGAGTTTTGTCTAGCTAGTTTTAAGGTTGTTGTCCCGCACCAGGAGGACCACAACGTACGTATTCTGCACTAGGAGAATTCGTAGGATTAATAATGGCATCCAATCTATGGAGGATGGCCGTACATATCCTACCCAAGGAGGATATGTAGATTTAGTTTTAATTCTTTAACCCATTCCCAAACCACCGGGAATCCCATGCCTTAGAAAGTGTGTGAACTCACCTCGGTTTGCTCGGTTAGATTCTCAAGTATAGCTAACACTCAAGGTCGGTCAATCGCGTCCTAATAAGGTACGGATAACAATCAGTTTCTCATGCATAACACGTATCCTATGTACGGTTTATTTGCACATTACTTCTACCACATAACAGGTACACACTTTAACGATTTACGCCCATATATACTTCCCATCCATTCCCCACTCATAAGCAAACATACAATAATGCATATAACACATATAACATGTTAGATCATTCACAGATAGCATACTCGACATTTAGACGCGCAAATCACAACTTATGTCATCTCAGCATTAATATTCAAAACCGGCTGTTTTCGGTCATTTTAATAAAATAGTTAAGCTATTCCAAAAATTCCCAAATTTTTACAGGATGTCTTAAACGTTCCATATTTTATTGTGTAAAAATATCGGGGTCCGGTTCATTACCAATATTTTATAAAAATTTATATTCCGGACTGAACTCAGATTTATGTATTTCTGACCACAGTCCACGGAACAATTTATTAAAAATTCATCGAGTGTCCGATTTACGAAATTCCAGTGGGGTAATTACAAATGCATCGGTTTTCATCTACTGTACAAATTTCATGGTCCGATTCATCACAAAACTCAGGTTATGACTGAAAGTACGGCACCTATTTATTGCTGTCAAAATTCAGCTTAAGTTGCTGTTACAAATTAACACTTTAAAAATAGTAAACGGAGTCCAAAAATTACGATTCCGGTGCCATTAGAACCGTATTTTATAATGACATATTTTAGATTCAAAATATCGGTTATTCGTTAAGTTTATGACCCGTTTACAGCCAACTGAATCGTGTTCGAATGATCCCGTTAACAAGTTTAGTGACCGCAACAACATCACATATTAATATTAATCAGCAAATCATCAAATAATCAACCAATAATCATAATAACACAAGATCTACATGATTTACACACATAACTTCTCTTTATCCACACCTTAACACAATATGTTCAAGACTTGTTCATGAGCTTTAAAGTTTCTTAACTTTTTATCATTCTAACATCTATTAACCACTAAAATAACATAAAGAATGAACGGATCTAAGTTCTTACCACTAGCTCAAGGCTAGGGAAGTTCGAGTGAAGAAATGTGGTGGTTAATAGCGAATGGAGGAAGTCCTTCCACTTCCGAGAGCACCGAGCTTCGTTGTTGGACCTCTTACACCTTTGTATGTATGAGGAATGATTGAAAAAGAGCTTGATGATGGTGGTAGTATGGTGGAAGGTGGCTGCCGAATAAGGGAAAGGAGAGGGAGAGAAGAGAGAGCTTGGTGGAATGGTGGTATTTATAATATCTTCCATATAGCATATTCCTAGCATATTCCAAGCATATTCCTAGCATTTTCCTAGCATATTCCTAGCATATTCCTAGCATATTCCTTAGCATATTCCTAGCATATTCCTAGCATATTCCTAGCATATTCATAGCATATTCCTTAGCATATTCCTTAGCATATTCCTAAGCATATTCCTTAGCATATTCCTTAGCATATTCTTTAGCATATTCCTTAGCATATTCCTTAGCATATTCTTTAGCATATTAACAAATTTGTGTAAGCATAACACAGATATCAGAAAACAGTTAAGTAATTCCACACAGTCGTCAGACACTTTAATTATCATTAATAATTTGTACAGAATACATGGGATTTTGAGGGTTGTCACATTCTCCCCCTGTTAAGAGAATTTCGTCCCGAAATTTAGCGCGTGGTTACTGAGGAGGCTAGTTAAGTTGCGTTGTTTTCCAGATTTTCCTGGGGTGTCACATCATCCCCCCGTTGATTTGGAATTTCGTCCCGAAATTCTGCAGTAGCTTCAGCCTCAGTAGTGGTTGCGTTTTTCTTAAACAGTTGGGGATACTTGAGTTTCATTTGGTCTTCTCGTTCCCATGTATACTCTGGGCCACGACGAGCATTCCAACGAACTCGGACCAGAGGTATCCTGGTATGCTTGAGGATCTTAACATCTCGATCCGTAATCTCTACTGGTTCCTCGACGAATCGCAGCTGGTCGTCGATAGTGAGTTCCTTAAGAGGAACTATGAGGGTTTCATCTGACAGACACTTCTTCAGATTTGACACGTGGAAAACATTGTGAACTCCGCTGAGTTCTTCAGGTAGATTCAACCTGTAGGCGACTTTTCCAATTTTCTCAATGACTTCAAATGGTCTAACATAACGCGGATTGAGTTTGCCTCGTTTGCCAAAGCGGACTACACCTTTCCAAGGTGAGACTTTGAGTAGCACTCGATCCCCAACCTGGAGCTCGAGTGGTTTTCTTCCCTTATCAGCATAGCTTTTCTGACGGTCACGAGCTGCCACTATTCGCTGTCGTATCTGAGCAATTTTCTCGGTGGTATCTACCACAAGTTCTGAGCCAGTGATTTGGCTATCACCAACTTCTGCCCAACAGAGAGGTGATCGGCATTTGCGTCCGTACAATGTCTCAAACAGAGCGGCTTGGATGCTGGTGTGGTAGCTGTTGTTGTACGAAAACTCCACTAGCGGGAGGTGTTTTTCCCAGCCATTGCCGAAGTCGATTACGCATGCCCTAATCATGTCTTCCAAGGTTTGGATGGTGCGTTCAGATTGCCCATCCGTCTGTGGGTGATAAGCGGTGCTCATATCTAAACGTGAGCCAAAGGACTTGTGCATCGCTTGCCACAGTTCAGAAGTAAAACGCGCGTCACGATCAGATATAATAGAGGTTGGCACCCCGTGCCTTGACACTACTTCCTTTAGATAAATGTCTGCAAGAGTAGAAAACTTATCCGTTTCTTTGATAGCCAGAAAATGTGCAGACTTGGTCAGTCGATCTACGATCACCCAAATGGTATCGTTTCCGCGTTGAGATCTGGGCAGGCCGGTAACAAAATCCATGCAAATTTGCTCCCATTTCTGTTTTGGGATCTCCGGTTGTTAAAGTAGACCTGGTGGTTTCTGATATTCAGACTTGACTCTCGCACAAGTCAAGCATTTGCTGATGTAGGTTGCTATGTGGGCTTTCATGCCAGGCCACCAATACGTAGTCTTGAGGTCGTGGTACATTTTATCCGAACCAGGATGTACCGAATAACGAGACTTATGCGCTTCATCCATCACAAGCTCGCGTAAGTTTCCATAAAGTGGAACCCAGATACGTCCGTTTACATAGTAAGCGCCGTCTTCCTTTTGTTCTAGCCGCTGCCTCGATCCTCGTAGGGATTCAGCCCTGATGTTCTCTGCTTTCAATGCTTCAACCTGAGCATCGCGAATTAGAGCGGGAAGGTTAGATTGGATAGTAAGTTGTAGAGCACGTACACGCCTGGGTATAGTATCCTTTCGACTGAGGGCGTCGGCCACAACATTGGCTTTGCCCGGGTGATACTTGATTGCGTATTCATAATCGTTCAAGAGCTCAACCCATCGGCGTTGTCGCATATTTAACTCCTTTTGCTTGAAGATATGCTCGAGACTCCTGTGATCGGTGTAAATGGTGCACTTAGTACCGTACAGGTAATGTCTCCATATCTTAAGCGCGAAAACAACTGCTCCCAATTCCAAGTCGTGTGTAGTGTAGTTCCTTTCGTGAACCTTAAGTTGGCGCGATGCGTAGGCAATGACCTTGTCACGTTGCATCAACATGCAACCAAGTCCTTGGATGGAAGCATCGCAGTAAACCACAAAGTCGTCGGTGCCCTCAGGCAATGAGAGGATAGGCGCGCTACAAAGTCTATCCTTCAAGTGCTGAAATGCGGACTCCTGTGCATCACCCCAACGATAGATGACACCCTTCTGAGTCAGTGAAGTGAGAGGTTGCGCAATCTTGGAGAAATCCTTGATAAACCTCCTATAATATCCTACCAAACCCAAGAATTGGCGGATTTCTGTTGGTGTGCGGGGTGCAGGCCAGTTCTTGATCGATTCAACCTTAGATGGATCCACATGAATTCCATCCTTGTTTACCACATGGCCTAGAAAGTGGACTTCGCGGAGCCAGAAGTTACATTTCGAAAACTTGGCATACAACTGCTCTTTTCAAAGAAGTTCCAGCATAAGTTGTAGATGCTGCTCGTGTTCCTCCTGACTCTTGGAATAGATCAGGATATCGTCGATGAACACAATAACGAACTTATCCAGGTAAGGCTTGCACACTCGGTTCATGAGATCCATGAAGACCGCTGGTGCATTTGTCAGTCCGAATGGCATAACCAGAAACTCGTAATGGCTGTAACGGGTTCTGAATGCTGTTTTGGAGACGTCCTCATCTCGGACTCTCAGCTGATGGTATCCCGATCTCAAATCAATCTTGGAGTAATAGCTCGACCCTTGCAACTGGTCGAACAAGTCGTCAATACGTGGAAGAGGATAATGATTCTTCACAGTCACCTTGTTAAGTTCACGATAGTCAATACACATCCTGAAGGTACCGTCTTTCTTCTTCACGAATAAGACTGGAGCTCCCCAGGGCGAAGAGCTAGGACGTATAAAACCCTTTTCCAAGAGTTCTTGTAACTGCGTGGATAGTTCTTCGAGTTCTGATGGTGCTAGACGATATGGTGCTCGAGCTACTGGCGCTGCTCCAGGAGCTAGCTCGATTTGAAACTCGACTTGGCGATGAGGCGAAAGACCAGGCAATTCCTCAGGAATACCTCGGGAAAGTCACGTACAATAGGGATGTCATCAATTCTCCTCTCTTCCGTTGATGTGTCAGTAACGAGTGCTAAAATGGCAGTGTGGCCCTTTCGCAAACACTTCTGGGCCTTTAGGAAAGAGATGATGCCCACGACCGCACCACTCTTGTCGTCTTGAATCACGGGAGGTTCTTCACCAGAACGAGGGATGCGGACAATCTTTTCGTTGCAAAGAATTTCCGCTTGCTGATGAGGTGACCAATCAATCCTAATCGCAACGTCGTTCACTGATAGGAGTGTTACATCGATATGGTTGGCACAACCAGAACTAGCTGAAGGAGGATGACCGTCGTACAGGTTTGTGGTGTTAAGGTTCACTGAAATTCCATCAAAGTTGTCGGGCTCCCCACATGCGAAGGGGAAATAATTCACCTTGATCGATGAACTTAGATGAGTTTGCAGTTTATCGAGTCGGTAAGCAACCAAATTTAGAGGAGTTTCCTTAGGTCGTGCGAATGAATCCAAAATACGTCTGCGTAGTCATAAGGTTCCAAAGATAAGACTCGAAAACGTGTTCAAGAGATTATGATCGTATCATCAATACATCACCATTCTCAAGGTTTCGAGGAGGGGTCACCAATGATCGGGAGTCGAGCCTTCCAACTTAAACCAGCGGGTGTTCATTTCGGTGCCTCAGCATGGAGAAGCGAGGATGTAATGTTACTGTGGTAAGAGAGTGATGGTTTGGTCTAAGCCAATGGTAGAAACTGGACATATCATTAATCAACAATCATGTGTCGGTGCAAAAGCTAGCGCAAGGATTCTGCCTATTAAAGAAGACTATCATGGAATTTAAAATATGACTCTTATATTGTAGGAGGGGTAGGGTAGACGTATAGGTCATCGTGTTCGCCTGTAGGTTATGTGATCCGTAACTCCGTCCTCGAATGTCCTGAAGGCAATCCCATCAATAAAGGCATCCATTCGTTAAGTGGGGTATACGAGGGAGCTAATCAAGTAGAATAAGAATAAACCATTCAACAGGGTAATAAGGTAGTCTTGTGATTGGTGAAAATCGTGGTATGGTTGTTGGTGTTTCATTAAATCGGTTGTCAATCGAAGCGATAGGGAATTAATGAGGTTCATGCGAAGAATCGAGTGAAGACAGGGGTCCAACAATGACCGAAGGATTTGACCAGCTAATATGTTGTCTAGAAGTAACCTCTAGTAGTGGTGTGGGGCAGCATGGCACAAAAGGGAAGTTCGTTGCATCGCGGTCGCGCGAGTGTATCACTCGTCCAAAACAGGGCAAGGTTTCGTGTTGCATAATGACAAACGCGTGTAACTGTGACTGCTTCACTTCTGGCAATGATGACAGGTGAAGGTGATAAAGTTCGTCAACCGGGATGCGTGGGTTTTGTTCTCCTAAGCCCGAGTTCGTGTAAGCCAAGTCTGGTGTTCGCGGATGTTGACGTACGAACCGGCTGTACGGAGGGTCAGATGGCGACGTCATGTCGAGGTAAACGTGCGAGTAGATAGAATGCATAAACAGTCGTTGTAGCGGGGTGAAAAGAAATCAAGAAAGAATTTGACCACCGTTTGTCAAATTTCAAGTAAACAATTGTGTGTCATAAAGAACACAATAGGGCTAATAGACAACATGCTGCTTTCCTAATTAAGCATACTATCACATCACATTATGAAAAGTAATCTAGCAAGTAGATAATATAAACTCAAATCATACCACCTAGTGTGTTGAGCCTTGCACGTGGAGCGAAGCGTCGTTGTGGATCGTTGAGCACTGTACTGGTTATAGTCTAGTTTTTATCAAAAACTTTTCCCTTTTAAAAACCAAGTTCACTATAACCAATGGCTCTGATACCAATCTGTCACACCCCCAAAATCCACCATGCGGGGTATCACCGCTTGGAGGCGTGACGTGACCAGGATCGAGCCACCAATCATATTGAACAACGTAATTAAGTAAATAAGACCAACCACAATACGATTGGTGACCAAAGCTAATTAACCATGTTTAGTTTAAAACCGCGGAAGCATAAAAGTAAATCCAAAAGCATAAGTTCGCAGTTCATAAGTTTAAAGTCCAACACTTAGGTTTAATAAGTTCATAAGGATTTAAACATTAAGCACGAAACATAACAGTCCGTACACCACAACGACTCCTTCCCCGTGCAAGCTCCAAGCATTTAGCGACCTGTAAGGCATGTAACAACTAGTCAACAACAAAGTTGAGTGAGTTCACGTTTGGTTGTTTAGTTTTAAGTTGTTTTCTGAAAAACGTGGTTTGACTTTCGTTGGCGTAATTGCCGTGGGGGTTACCCCGTAGTTGAAAGTATGTTTAACCATTTCCTTTTTCTTTACCCAATCCATAACCATGATCAGTGGGGGTTTTCCCCGTTTGAACTACTAGACGGAATGATATCGACTGCTACGCAAATAAGTTGTGCCCTATATCAGTGTCTATCATCACTGACAATCTGCCATAGTCCATTAGTACACGCCCGTCCGACTGGCACGGTGTGAGGTTTGTTAAACCTAATAGCGCTATTAACTAATGACCCGCTCGCCATTGGCCTCGGCGATTAAGTCGATATAAATTGAGGGACTTCATGATAGAGTTTTGTCTAGCTAGTTTTAAGGTTGTTGTCCCGCACCAGGAGGACCACAACGTACGTATTCTTCACTAGGAGAATTCGTAGGATTAATAATGGCATCCAATCTATGGAGGATGGCCGTACATATCCTACCCAAGGAGGATATGTAGATTTAGTTTTAATTCTTTAACCCATTCCCAAACCACCGGGAATCCCATGCCTTAGAAAGTGTGTGAACTCACCTCGGTTTGCTCGGTTAGATTCTCAAGTATAGCTAACAGTCAAGGTCGGTCAATCGCGTCCTAATAAGGTACGGATAACAATCAGTTTCTCATGCATAACACGTATCCTATGTACGGTTTATTTGCACATTACTTCTACCACATAACAGGTACACACTTTAACGATTTACGCCCATATATACTTCCCATCCATTCCCCACTCATAAGCAAACATACAATAATGCATATAACACATATAACATGTTAGATCATTCACAGATAGCATACTCGACATTTAGACGCGTAAATCACAACTTATGTCATCTCAGCATTAATATTCAAAACCGGCTGTTTTCGGTCATTTTAATAAAATAGTTAAACTATTCCAAAAATTCCCAAATTTTTACAGGATGTCTTAAACGTTCCATATTTTATTGTGTAAAAATATCGGGGTCCGGTTCATTACCAATATTTTATAAAAATTTATATTCCGGACCGAACTCAGATTTATGTATTTCTGACCACAGTCCACGGAACAATTTATTAAAAATTCATCGAGTGTCCGATTTACGAAATTCCAGTGGGGTAATTACAAATGCATCGGTTTTCATCTACTGTACAAATTTCATGGTCCGATTCATCACAAAACTCAGGTTATGACTGAAAGTACGGCACCCATTTATTGCTGTCAAAATTCAGCTTAAGTTGCTGTTACAAATTAACACTTTAAAAATAGTAAACGGAGTCCAAAAATTACGATTCCGGTGCCATTAGAACCGTATTTTATAATGACATATTTTAGATTCAAAATATCGGTTTTTCGTTAAGTTTATCACCCGTTTACAGCCAACTGAAGTTGGCTGTAAAACCAGGACAGATTCTGATTTTCAATGTTTATCCTTCTAAATCGTGTTCGAATGATTCCGTTAACAAGTTTAGTGACCGCAACAACATCACATATTAATATTAATCAGCAAATCATCAAATAATCAACCAATAATCATAATAACACAAGATCTACATGATTTACACACATAACTTCTCTTTATCCACACCTTAACACATTATGTTCAAGACTTGTTCATGAGCTTTAAAGTTTCTTAACTTTTTATCATTCTAACATCTATTAACCACTAAAATAACATAAAGAATGAACGGATCTAAGTTCTTACCACTAGCTCAAGGCTAGGGAAGTTCGAGTGAAGAAATGTGGTGGTTAATAGCGAATGGAGGAGGTCCTTCCACTTCCGAGAGCACCGAGCTTCGTTGTTGGACCTCTTACACCTTTCTATGTATGAGGAATGATTGAAAAAGAGCTTGATGATGGTGGTAGTATGGTGGAAGGTGGCTGCCGAACAAGGGAAAGGAGAGGGAGAGAAGAGAGAGCTTGGTGGAATGGTGGTATTTATAAGATCTTCCATATAGCATATTCCTAGCATATTCCAAGCATATTCCTAGCATATTCCTAGCATATTCCTAGCATATTCCTTAGCATATTCCTAGCATATTCCTAGCATATTCCTAGCATATTCCTTAGCATATTCCTTAGCATATTCCTTAGCATATTCCTTAGCATATTCCTTAGCATATTCTTTAGCATATTAACAAATATGTGTAAGCATAACACAGATATCAGAAAGCAGTTAAGTAATTCCACACAGTCGTCAGACACTTTAATTATCATTAATAATTTGTACGGAATACATGGGATTTTGAGGGTTGTCACATCTTCGAAGATCTGAAATTAAGGTGGATGGGGTTTCAGGTGCGATGGTGGTTGTGGGACGATGGTGATTTGCACCGCGTTGAGGATGTGGGTGGGTGGTGACGGTGGATGCGGTGGTGACGGTGAGGTGGATGGGGTTTCAGGTGCGGTGGTGGTTGTGGGGTGATGGTGATTTGCACTGCGATGAGGTGGTGGGTGGGTGGTGATGGTGGGTGCGGTGGTGACGGTGAGTGCAATTAAAACACCATAAATCGTCAACACTACAAATCCCTTCCAGATCTTTCTCTTGGCGAACAATTCTCCGATTTCCGCCATAAAAGCTTGAAAAGAGGTAAAAAAAAATTCAGTAGTTTTTGTATTCAAATGCCTCCACTTAATTGAACCCACAAGTTTTTGCTTTTTGTACCCTAGTTAACATTACCACTTAAAGATCTACTGGTAAGCACTTTTTATTTAACAAGTATGGTTGTTTCTGATAGGATTTTAGATGTTCTAACTCATGTTGACTAGTCAAAATTGATGGATGAGTGTATAATTTTTCAGATTGATCGTATAGTTGGTACGGTTAAATATGAATTAAGTGTACTTATTTCATCACCATACATTCGTCTACCTTCAATTCAGTCCAGATTTGAACCTGTTAGAGAGAGGAGTTACATATTTTAGAGAGATCGGGGAGAGAGAGAGAGAGTTTATCTATTGTTTTATTTTTAAGTTTTGTACAAAATGGTCCCTTAATAAAAGTTCTTTACAAAATAGCCCCTGGTAAGGTGAAATGACAGGAATGCCCTCATGTGCAAGACACATGACCATACTTAACTAAAAAATCTAACTGGGTTTGGCCTAAAGGATAGAACGTGCAAGATTTTGAAACATTAAGTACAAAACTTGTCAACTTTTCTGCTAAAGGACACCGCCTGCAAAACGCTGTAAACATTAAGGACAAAACTTGTAATTTACTCTAAAATATTATTACAAACTCAAATGTCTGAAAATATCAAATTATTTATTATAGACGAGCCTGTAATATCAAATCCACAGGAGGATCACTACAGAATGTATAGAATGAAACTTAGCAGACTTTATGGCATCTTTAAGGATTTGCAAGATCCTCTTTTTCGACACCGAGCAACTCCCAGCCTATTACAAGTAGTACCTGCCACTTAGTCTTTTGAAAATACGTCAGTTTTCACTAGTAAATACAATTAACCGACTCATTTGAAAAGAGTTTATGAGAATTGATTTAAGTGTGCAAGGCACAAACCATTTATAATTTGGGACAATCTTTAATAAAATCTTGTATACAGTTTTACATGTTTGTCATACATATGGGGCCGGTTTGGAAGCCGGTCATGATTAACCGACTCACCACTTATAAAACCCACAGAGGAGTTATCCCCAACTTGTGGGTAATTTAATATTTAGCATTTGCATCTGTCAGGTGTATGCCTACACCCCGTGCATAGGTTGTGGCCATTAATAACTTAAATGAGCCGAGGATATCCAGGACACGGTCGTTACCCCCAATGTTTATGTTATCAAACAAAACAGATTAAAAATGGGTTATGTAGATTTATTAAATCACAATCTGATTAAATGATCTCATACCCGACCAAGCGGTATTAATATACCGTATCCCAAGCTCGTATAATGGAAAATAAGTTAAAAGTATTTACCTGAGCTAATACTTGATTCACAGCAAAATAACTCAGTCGTATCCAATCTATCTAAATGCAGGTAGCTTTTACTGGGTGGCTCTAGTCTGGAGTGATGGTAATATATAACCAATTCAGAATGCTAACGGTCTTTATTTAAGTCATAGACTTAGACCGGCTAGCTTAAAGTATCTAAAATGGTACGACACGCTAGATTAAGCGATGACAAGAATAGAATGTGATTTAGACCCAACAAGTTTGGATACTTGTATAATATGGGTAAACTAAACACATTCTGGATTTTGAGACGAAAATGATAAGGTTAAACCCGTTTCGGCTATTTTATGTAAACTAGTCACATAAACCGATCCGAACGCATAAACGCGTAACGGTAACCCAATGAATTATATACAGGTCTTAATTGTTATTATGCTTAAAATATGTTAATTCATCAGTAGGATGTTAACATATATGCCCAAAAAACATTTAGAACCAATTTAAGTCCCATAAGGGTATTTTGGTAATTTTAATGTTCATAAAAGAGATTTTATAACAAACTGAAGTTCTGGTCATTTGAAATCAGTAAAAATATTTAATTTAGTTAATTATATCAGTAGGGTATTTCCTATATGTGAAATTTATCATTTATAACAAATTTATGCACCGAAAGGGCATTTTGGTAATTTCACATAAGCTTTAAAGGTCAATTTTGGAAATCTGAGTTTTTGATCATTTTATAAAGTTCAAAATATTCTATTTATCATATAGAATCAGTAGCAAAAAGTTTGGTATCAAAATATTATGTAAAACTCATTTTATTAAAGAAAAGGGTATAACCGACAACTTCCGAATCAAAGCTAGAACCCTATGATATGATCAGTTTAAAAATAAATAAAAATATTCAAAAATCCCAAAATATTATATTACATCAGTGGGTAAAAGTTTTGGTGTCAAAATTTGGGTTTATATAGAATTTATGCTAATTACGCCGTTTAATTAATAAAAAGCTTTCTAATTACGCTATTGAGCATAACTCTTAATCTAGACCTTAAACTGATGTCAAATTTTTAGGACAAGTTTATAAATCAGTAACAAAGGTTTTTGTCCTCTCACTTTTCTAAAAATCTCATTCTTATGTTAAAAGGGCATTTTTGGCATTTATAAGCATATTAACGATCAAGAGCGTATAATTCAAACCACTAAGAACCATGCACTATAACTCAAGAGGGTTATACTACTGAGTAATGTGGTCCTAATGGAAGCTTAAAACATGGGAGAATTAAGCTTGAATGGGTTAGAACTGAAAGTCAAAGCAAAAGTCAAGCTTTTGTGACTTTCGGTTATAAACTGACCTTAGACTAATAATTGCCGGGTTAGGACTGATAAAACATGTTCTAATATTAATTACCAAGTCATTAGAATGTTAAAATATAATTTAGAATCTCTGTTTTATTAATTTTAGTTATTATTTACAAATCTGCCAAGTTTGACTTTTTACCTATGGTTTGACCCGACAATTAACTAAGCAAACGAAGGAATTAGAAGGTGCCCTTTTAAGGGTTAATCACCTACCTAACTATGGTCATATAACCACATTCGTTTGGATCAGTGACTGGACCATTAGAGTTTAAACCGAAAGTCAAAGTTAATTTACGATACTTGAGTTGAGATGTTGGAATGATAAATGGGAAATGAAATGAATGGATACATCAACTATTTATAGGTTTTTGGATATAATTTGGATCATGACATGTTTTTAGAGGTTCTTTAGGATCACTACAAGTGTTATGGCAGCTGGCCAACTTGATTTGGAGCCTAAGGAATCGAGCTTAATGCCTAAGAATCGGTTTTGAGTGGCAAGCAAGGAAGAAACAAAAAAAATAATAATAATTAAATCTGCATATAGGGCCTCGCGGCCCACGTAGATGGCGGCCCAGGTTCACGCGGCCCGCCTGGGGGTCTGGCCCAGAAAATAAGTTGGGCAGCGCAGCAGATCTGGTCCCTGTTCTTTCCTTTCTTCAAATCAGCGCATATATGTTGCTGTTTTGTTAAAGTTGGCCCACGAAAAATGCAGCCCATTGGGCTTATGTCCCGTGAAGAGGTCCAATCAGTCCAAACATGTTTCATATGTTTACAACATTAGTCCCTGAATCTTTTTAGATTCTTATGAACTTTTAAAACTTTCATTTTTGGCACATTATTTTCCATAACCACATATATTTCGATATAGTGTGCAAGAGGCCTTAGCGTCCAGTTTTAGGTACACCCGTTGGTATGAATAAGCATTGCGGAGTTCTCGGTTCATTCACAAGGCCTCTTAAAAGCGTAGTTTCACACATTGACACGTTTAGTCCCTTTGAACGCGTAAAGTGACGTGTAATAACGTTTATCAATATCAAAGCCTTCCATGGCCCATTCTAGGCATTCCCGAGTGCATGCTCAAATATTTCGACGCTCCAGTTCACTTACAAGGTCACCCAAAGGTGTATTATCCGACGTTGAAGCTTTTGATCCCTTAAATGCGTAAACTTGCGCATATCGTCATTGAATAGCATCAAAGCCTTATGTAGCTCATGTTAAGCATTCTCGAGGGTATGGAAGTGCATCAAAATGCTTCGGGTTCGTTAAAAGGTCATTCAGAGGTATAATTAAACATGTTGACGCTTTTAACCCCTCTTACTTACAAACGTGCGCGTAACTTCACTTATCGGCATAAAAGCCTTGAAAGGCCAGTATTAGGCATTCCTGATAATATAATGGAACATAATAAAGCTCTTGGTTTGTTAAAAGGTCACTCAGAGGTAAGAATTAACATGTTGACACTTTTAACCCTTCGTCGCGCAAACTTTCAAAGAATACGGACACCGTATAAGGTCACTCAGAGGCCTAGTTTAGGCATGTTGACACTTTCAGTCCTTCTATAACCAAGGTTTTCAATTTTGACGAAATTAGTCCCTCATAGTCTACGTTTGACTTTATTAGGGTTCATTACACGTGTCAACACATTATTGGACACGATTTTATGAGGTGTTACATCCTCACCCCCTTAAAAGAAATCTTGACCCTGAGATTTTCTCAAAAAGATGGAAGTACTTTCTGTCGTGTAATGGACTTAACTTCCACAGTAATTTGGGGACCTTTACGGGTATTCCAGTTGACCTATTCCATAGGTACATGCTCCTTTTCGGAGTTTCTCAACATGTCGATCCTTTATCGATATAGGTCTTTCAATAAACCTCAGGCTTTCATCAATCTATACGTCTTTACAAGACATCGCTAGCGATTTATCAGCTAGGCATTTCTTTAAGTTAGAAATGTGGAACACATCGTGAATTCCACCGAGCTCCTTAGGCAAGTTTAGCTTATGAGCTATACTGCCATCACATTCGACGATCTCGAATTATTTATATATCAAAGGCTTAACTTGCCCCTTACACCGAAACGTATTGTACTCTTTCATAATTATATTTTCAATAGAGTTGTTAGGCCCTAAAGTGTGAGACTGACGCATCAAATTAATACAACGAGCTATAGTTACGAACTGGGCTTTACCGGGTTAGTTTATATTAGGCTGTGGACCTTTATAGGTCACTTGGGCCAAGCTTTAGGCCATGTGGGCCAAGCAGGCCCAAGGGAAGCCCATGTGGGAAGTGGGCTTGTCTATGTATATAAACAAGTTTTCAACTTGTTTTTAGGTTTGAACTTCTTAGAGCCTCAGTTACAGAAATTCTAGAGTTACAGAGGGAGGCGATTTTGGTTGTGAGCTTGTACCAGACGATTTTGCTAGTTGATAGTAATAGAATCGTGTGCAAGTTTAAAGGTTATTTCGGTGTTCTTGTTCCTTTCGTTTTGATTTCTTGAATCACCCATTGATTGGATTTCGCACAATCAATTGGGTTGTTTGATATCATTGAAAGATCCGGTTTACGGGACTTACAAGTGGTATCAGAGCCATTAGAACCTATTTCTAGGCTCGGTTTGATATCAAAGATTCAAGTTTTCCGAAATTTTTTAGTTGGTGTTCTTCGTGTTATTCGCGGTATTCAAAGTGTTCTTCTTTTTGTTTAGAAAAAATCGTTATATTTTGGTATTTTGATGATCTCTGGAAGTTGTTAAAGGATCGAGGATATGGTTTTATTTTTAAATAGTATTTGAAATTGAAAAAAATTGATTTGAAAAAATTCCATCTTTTTCGAAACAATTATTTCCTTTTTTTTTGGATATTGCCAGCTACAAAATATATCTATATTTAAAATTCTCGTGGGATTTCATCTTGTCCGCGGTCTCGAGTCCAAGTTTTAAGGAAACAAAGTGCATCTAGTTCGACTCACAACAACCTCCTTCATCATCAATTTCCATCAACGGTTTCGAGTCTTCTATCTTGTCTCGAGTCGCAACAAGAATCATCTCTGCTGATTTCGAGTCGCAACAAGTTCACGGTCTCGACTCCCATCAACCTCTCAATTCTGATTTCTCGAGTCGCAACCTCCATCTTCATCCTTGCAGGTCTCGAGTCAACATCCATATCCTCACTGGTCTCGAGTCATCCTCATCACGAGCAGTCTCGAGTCGCAACCTTGGTTCCGACTCGCAACCGCTTCCACCGTTCCGACTCGCAACCGTCTCACAGTTCATCATCATCATCTTTATCTTCGAGTCCACTGTAAACCGATCATGACACCACTGCACATCATCTTCATCTTTGATCGACATCAGAACCTTCGACAACCTCTATCACCCTCCGTTGTTCACCGCACACTCCGGCGACCACCACCGTCTTCATAATCTCCGGCTACCGGTTCTTCTCCGACCACCGTTTATCATCCACGGTTCCGAGTCGCAACCGAGATCTCGAGTCAAGTGAATTGTTCCGAGTCGCAACAAATACAACATCAACATCACCAGTCGCAATCAGAAGTAAGGTCTCGAGTCATCAATTTTCACGGTCTCGACTCGCAACCATCATCGGTTTCGGCTCATCCTGTTTGGTTTCGACTCGCAACCTCGATTACGAGTCGCAACCACCGTTTCGACTCGTCCGACTCGCAACCACGTTCCTTAGTCTGATTTCGGGTTGTCGTCTTCTAGCTCTAGAGTTGCTATCGTCATCACCGTCGGACCTCCATTAAACATCCACCACATCGAACCACCGTTGCTCTTATATAATTCATAACCTCCGATCATCATCATCATCTACATATTCACGACCATCATTACTTCCGTCGTCGCTTCATCGTTGACTTTCATCACCGTCTTCGACCGCCATATATCGTCGATTTCCGGTCATCATCTACAGTCAAGTTCTCACTCTCCGTTCATCACACCGTTGTTCAGTTCACGAGTTCGAGATTACTGTTTGTGAATTTCGTTGTATTCTCGAGTTCTTGTTACGATCAATACCATTCAAATCTCGTTTGCACTCCTTCGTGTTTGGTTGGTGTATCAGTTCAGAACGAAAAAGAAGGATATAGCATATTATTTGTGACAGTTCAGATGTCGGGAAAACTGTTAAGGATTTTTCTAAAATTCTGAAAGTGACATTTAGACATTTAGGTTTAAGTTTATAATATAATAATATTTATCATTGAATCATCATTTCATAATCTTTAATAAAAAAAAAATTTAATAATAATAAAAAAAAAAGGGTTTGTTTGGTTGTGAAAAAGGTTTGACAGGTTTTGAGGTGCGGTTCAGATAGCGGGTTCATTCAACTGCTGAGGATTTGAGTTAGCGAGTACACGGGTTCTCGCTTTGGACTTGTGTTGAGGAAATAGTTAAAAACGTACAATTTCAGGGGATTACACTTTCGGAGATCAAATTTTTTTTGGGGGATCACATCTTAAAAAAAATGTCTTCTAAGAGAGAAGTGCTTGAGCAAGAACTCGAAGGATTCAGATACTTATATGGTGAATCTATAGAAGCACTTACTGGTCGGTTTGCTAAACTGCTCTCTGAAATGGAGAAGGCAGAGATGGTGGTGTCTACTCGCATGAGCAACAGAAAGCTTCTGGATGCTATAAAAGGGATTCCAGATCAGGCGAACTGTAGTTGGTTTCGAAATGTTAATCAGATAGTAGTGACAACCGACAGCAACTGTTACAAAATGAAGTCAGATGAGCTAATCTCACTCATCAAATCATATGACAATGCTGACAAGCAATCTACTCAAGGCAACACATCTGCTGCTTCAGTATTTATGTTTAACAAACCCCTGGCTCAAGAAGTTACTCGTGATCGTGAAGAGATACTTTCTGTCTTTTGCACTCCTGAGTGTAGAGAAAGAAGTGAGGCATATCGGTTACACAACGCTGAGTTGATTCAAGACTACAACGACATAAAAAATAAAAAACTTTACTTTATCAAAAAACGAAAAACTTTATAAAGAAAAGATTGAAGCTCAGCGAAAAGACATCGTCAAACTCAAGGATGATGTGAGTGTGAAATCCAGTCAACTCTTATATGTTCAGGAGAAACTGTGCACTGTGACTAAGGAACTGGAAGATATCAGAGATAGATATCAAATAAATGAGCTTAATATTAAGAAATTTGATTCTTCCAGCAAATTGGTCAAAAACTTGTGTGATCAACAGCTCGCATACAAGGAAAATAAAGGGCGTGGTTTGGGTTTTAATCAGGCTCCTCCTCCTTATAATGACAATTATACTTATTTACCCATGACTGAGGAGGAGATGATGAATGAGAGTAGAATGACTTATGGTCCCCAAAACAATAAGTCATCAATCAACAGCAGACCTGTTGATAAACGAGCGACTCCTTCGGTAAATTTTGTTTCAAAGGGTACTTTTGATTCTAATGCTTCGTCTTCCCCTGCAGATGAAGTTAAAGTTGAAGGTATCGTTGGAGATGAACAAGCATCAAGTTCTCATGTGTGTGACATTTTTGGCTCATTTTTTCACTCTATGATTAATTTCAGGCCTGATTATTTGGGCGAAAACATTGATGCTTGCGTAACAGAGACTGTGTCGGCAAATGAAACGAATGAGCCGGCTGAACCATCTGATTCCAAACGCGAATCACCTGAAGGAGTTGATTCTGAGAAATTGGAATCAGTTGATTCTAGTGAATTCAGCTCAAGGATGTCATGTGCAGAACTGTCTTGTGCTGAAAATTCGTCAAATGTGTCAGCTGAAGTTTCTGCTAAAGTTTCTGGTATTTCATCCAACAAACCAGAACTCTCCGATTCTATCAAAGCTGATGACATAAAGGATGAAGAGAAGACTAATGTGAACAAGGCTCCAAGTGCACAAGCTGAACAATCTGAACCTTCGGTTAGTGATGAAAAGGTTCAGATCAGGCAACAAGATCCGAAGCGAGCAAGTAAAGGACGCGGAAAGAAGAAGCCTAAACATCGACAAGCAGGCTCTCCACAGTCCTCAACGGGCAGCAATAGTCCTCAAAAGGCCCGTGTTGTGAAAAATACCTTTGTTAAGCCAGTCAGTAATGGGAAATGTGAAAAATATGCATTTGACTGTACTAACAAAGCTTTCGGAAAGACTGGTGAGATTTCTGAACAAGACTTGCAGTCTCATCAAAACAAGAAGAATCAAAAGAAATCTTCACCACAGAAGGCCCCGGCAAACGACAAGTATAGGCATCCAAATTCATCTTCGTCTGCTGGAAATATGCAACAAAAACAAGCACAGAAAGGACCGGTTCATCCTTCAGGGCCTGCAAGAGCTACACAAGCTGATCAGAATGCCTTCTACGTGAAGAGACAAACATGCTTCAATTGCGGCATTGCTGGTCACATTGCAAGAAACTGCACACATCGTCCCTACGTACCCTATTATATGCAAAATCAGAGGGTTACACCAAAGGATAACTACCATTCTAAGCCAATGAAGGTATCTTCACCTAAGGCAATGAAGAATGTGATTCCCAAGGTTAAACCTTCTGATGGGGATTGGAATGCTGCTAAAGCAAAAAGAAAACAAGCTTTGAAACCTACACAAATTTCGAAAAATAACAAGGTTGATAAGCCAACTGTTTTGCCAAAGGCATCTAAGAAACTAGAAAAGCCTAAACAAATTTGGAAAGCAAAACAAAAAGCAGCAACGTCTCCAATCCTTGAAACGAAAGGGGACTTGTGTTTGAAAGAAGTGTCTTACTTTGATGCTTCAGGAAATCCCAGGACCACGATGGCCTGGGTACCCATGTCTTACTAATCTCCTTACCTTTCAGGAACAACCAAGGAGGAGCTGTTGACAATCTCTGGAATGTTGATAGCGGTTGTTCCAGAGATAAAATGGGTAATATTTCACTGTTGCAAAAAGTTCAAATTTTTTTTACAGATGATATGTTTCCTTTGGAGGAGATTGGAGAAATAAGAAATGATCAGCAAAAGGTACTGTTTAAATTCAGTACTTTGATTTGAATTTTGATTAGTCTTCAATCTGATGACAGAACGGTTAAGCAAAAATATTTTTCTCTCTTTTTCTTAGTTTATACTTTGTATATAAATTGTCCTTTCTCTAATAAATGGTAAATTTGCGCAAAAATACAAGATTTATGCACAAATTTAGGGGGGGAGAGGAACATATAGATAGATATAGAGTTTATGAGGAGAAAACTCAGAAAATACAAAAAGAGTTTGCTGTAAATATGTATTGTTTTAGGGGGAGAAAATGAGAAAAATACAAAAACATTTGAAAAATGAAAAAGCCAAAAAGAAAAATTGCATGATATGGGAAGTGAAATAAATGTTCGTGTTAAAGGGTTTGACTAACACATGTAAGGTGCCATAGCTGAAAAGACTAGGATCTACTGCGATATGTCGATAGGCTTGACGCTCAACATGATAAAAGATACTAAGTGATATAAACATAACGAACTATGTACCATGTGGGTAACATACCAACGGCGTATGATTTTATGGTCTTAAATCTTGCGTTGATAGATAGCCAACATCTGAGGTTTTGGGTCTTTATATTGTTGAATCATTCGGGGATATCTTGGCTGTTCTTCTGTTCAGTACTTAAATTGTACATGACCCCAGGAAAGAAAGTCACTTGGAATTAGCTCATTTCTATTTGAATGTCTGTATGTTGTCCCGATACACACAATTTTGATCCGATTCTGAAATCTTCTCTGAAAAAGTCGTGTACCTCCTCTGCTGCATCCAGATATATGCTGACCTGGAGGTGCTAGGCAACGACAGCTTCTGCTGCATCCAGATACATGCTGACCTAGCTGTACGTTGTCGCGCTATAGATCTAATACACCCGAAAGAGGCCCTCAAGTGCCCAAAAGAAACCCAAGAAACCTATATCAAATTGAGAAAAACTCATTTGATCTTGTATATTATACCATCTCTACTTAAGATCTATTCTGTTCTCTTCTCAACCTATTCCCAGTTAAGATTTCAGAAATCTAGATTGGACTTGTGAAATATGTGGTAGGGAAGATACTTGCATGATAGAGTGTGCTGTTTATATTTCCAGGATTTGATTAGTATTTATTTGGGTGTTCATTGTTAAGAAATCAAAACATGATAAAATAGATTATGCAGACCTAGACACAGTCAGGATATCTTAAAGGATGACATCAGTATACTCACCTGCTACGATGAATCGTTGTGCTTACCTTGATCGCGGGGGTATGCCTTGGAATGGGACACACGGGTATAATAGTATAATATTACCTAAAGCATATCACGAAGTTGAAAAATTGAAAGTTGAGCGTTAAAGTTTAAGTGGACAAACATATTGGCAATCGCATAGACCAGTTTGATTAGGCTCGTACTGAAAAGTGTTCCTTAGTCTGCCTGAGAACGAATTTTGATCCCATTGCAATTGTAATTATATATTATGGTAGTTGTTATGGTAGTTGTTTATATTTTGAGTTTTTATTTGTTTTTAGTTCTTAAATTAAAAATAAAAAAATTTGAAAAATTAAAAAAAAAATCCAAAAATAGAGTGCTTATTTGTTTTTCTTAAAATTAAAAATGTAACCGTTCTTGAAGATTTGACTGATCATCAAAAGTTAAAAGAATTTAAATTGTGAAATTTCATGTACCTAGTGTTCATATGGTATGTTCCTCTGTTGCATAAGAAATGTTTGCTTATGAGTTTGTGAGCATGTGCAGAACTTGATTTCAATCAAGAACAGGGGTTGATGAAGACTGAGATGCTGTTATTTGCTGAAGAAGCCTGAAGCATCACTACAACAAGATGTACCTGAGTCAGAAGAACCGGATACGAAACGCCGTCTGACAATGAAAGTGCATTTGAAAAAGTACCATGAACATGCTTGAAAGAAAAAGACTGCAGAAGAAGAGAGCTGCTGAGAATCCTCCTCTCACATTCTTTTTGACAAAGATATTTCAAGCAAAGCTGATCGAGATCTTGATATGAAGCTAACCACAAGAGCTGAAGAAAAGAGACCCAGTGCTGAGAGTTCAGAAGTCAAGAACTTCCACAACATCTGCAGCATAGCGACAACCATAGACTTCGTTGAAGACGTTGCTCAATTCATGTTATGAAGACGATTTGATGGCATCAGTCTAGGGGGAGATTGTTAGGCCCTAAAGTGTGAGACTGACGCATCAAATTAATACAACGAGCTATAGTTACGAACTGGGCTTTACCGGGTTAGTTTATATTAGGCTGTGGACCTTTATAGGTCACTTGGGCCAAGCTTTAGGCCATGTGGGCCAAGCAGGCCCAAGGGAAGCCCATGTGGGAAGTGGGCTTGTCTATGTATATAAACAAGTTTTCAACTTGTTTTTAGGTTTGAACTTCTTAGAGCCTCAGTTACAGAAATTCTAGAGTTACAGAGGGAGGCGATTTTGGTTGTGAGCTTGTACCAGACGATTTTGCTAGTTGATAGTAATAGAATCGTGTGCAAGTTTAAAGGTTATTTCGGTGTTCTTGTTCCTTTCGTTTTGATTTCTTGAATCACCCATTGATTGGATTCCGCACAATCAATTGGGTTGTTTGATATCATTGAAAGATCCGGTTTACGGGACTTACAAGAGTCTGCTTCCCCATTTGGAACTTTAAGAGATTTGCTCCTCTTGTTCGCATTGCTCTTCTGCCGATTACTGGTAGTTTTCAAACAATTTCTGATTCATATTATCTTATCCGTCGTCCTTAAGACAAATCTCAGATCCTGATAATTGGGCCTTCCCAATTTCCTGCCCAACAAATGGGCGTTGGCTATTTCTCCCAAACAAGGTCTCCAAAGGAGCAACCTTTATGCTTATACAACGCTATTGGTTATAGAAGAACTTATTCAGGGTGAGATGATCATCCCAGTCATTATCCGAATAAATCTTAAGGAATTCACTACCCTCATGGTTAGTCAAACCAATTGATGATCCTGGGCAGCTGATAACGATTCTTAATCGTTTCCTAGTTAGGTTACAGAAATCAATGCACAAGCGTATTTCATCATGGTTTCCTTTATCAACCATAATCAGAGCTCTTAAGATGATGAGCTAGACTATTCAAGCCTTTCTTTATAACTCATCTGGTTAGCCCTCAGTTCTTCCATTTCTGTTGATGCTAACCTATATGGAGCTTCTGTAACCGATACAGCTCCTAATAAGATGTCAATCCTAATTCCACTTTGCCCCTCAGGGGTAAACAAGGCAGTTCTACTGAGAAGAAATCAAGTTATCCAAAAATGATAGAGGTAGCTCAATCTTTGACTTTGGTCCACTTACCGTCGCTTGTGCCATGCAAATGACACATCTGATTTACGAGTGCACGGATGCCTTAAGTAGAGACGCCTACTTAGGCATTTCTATTATGGATATCTTCTTTGAATACCACTAGCTGACTTTAGTACAATATGAGCATTGGTATATCTTAGTGGTTCCATGCATTAAACGTCCATACTGATCAGGCATGGAAGCAATCTATGGGACACACTAGGTTACGCCAATCCTCATATGGCGCTTTTATCATACATAGTTGGCACTCGCAGTTGATAAAATCAATAAGGAAAATAATTAAAATAACATATATTGTCGTACTCTATTCCAAGAAAGAGTACTCTTAGATTTTTCAGAAGGATTCATCGCCGATAATAGAAGAATCGGTTACGATGGTTTCCTTGGTAAATCATAACTTATAGTTAGCATCTGAAGCTCTTATGAGTATCATCATAAATTTGCCAAACTTACGGTCTATGAAAGACTTATTATTGTCTGTATTAAAAACAGGCCACTTAGCAGAATTTTTTCAATGTCAAATGACAAGTGATGTACTTGACAACATTATGCACTGCTTCTTGTTATTCATCGGGTGAGTTCAGGCATTTCTTTTCTTATCCTTTTCAGACTTAGTTGTACCTTCTTTGGCATCTTTATGGCATCTAGTTCTGATGTGGCCTTTCCCACCACAGCCGTAACAGACTGCATTCTTTACGTCCCTACATTCATGGGACTGATGACCAGTTTCTTTGCAATTGCCACACTGCTTTGGTCTTTATCCTATTTAACACTGTCCCCAGTGTCTTTTATAGCAATTCTTACATACAGGCTTCTTACTGAACTTACGATGGTTCTTATTAAGCCCGTAATTTGCTCTTTTCATGAGCAATTGATTGAGGTTTTAAATAAAATTTAGAGCAAGAAACATTCAGCTCTTTAAACTGTTTCAAGACCTTTTTCCATTGCCTTTCCAACTGCTGCGTCAACCACAGCTTGGAGATTAACTCCATTAATATTGAGGTTTGCGTCTGTAGCATTATTAGCTTTCGTAACCTTAATAGTATCGCGACTGTTATCCACCTTATTCGAGTTTGCCATACTCGAAACTTGGTACTAACCACCATGTTAAGCAATTGTTAGTCATCATCCTGATGACCTGACATAGATCAGCCACGACATCCATAAACCGTATAGACTATTATTTTCCGAGCATTCCTAATGAATGTTATTTGAATGTATGTCCTTTACATTTAGCCTAGCTCTCTAAAGGACCATCAATGACATTTAAAGTTTGGAGCGAGTCTAATACCTGCTTAACAGGGATCATAATGTCACAACTGTCTTTGTCGCAAGGACGATTATGAATAGCTCAAAGGTTAGCCTTTCATAACTTTTATTATATATATAAACACATATAGCATAGAAGCCTGGTTATGAATGACATAAATGATTATATGGTACGAAGACTTCATCTCAAAGGACATTTAGATATGGCACTAAGGCCTGTCACAGAGGACGTTTATCAATTCTGGCACAAAAGGACTGTCACTAGGAATGTTAACATATAATATGTTAACTTGAAAGATGAATTATAGCCCAATGGCTTGTCACGGATGACTTTAGAACATAACTCATTAACTTGTCACCAAGGACATTAATTTATAAGCCGTGATATTATTGGATTAGGGGCTTCCAGGTTTGAACATAGTTCTTCACCTTTGGACAGGGAGTCATAGACTACAACTGTCACTGTCTTTCTAGACGACTTATTTGGTACCAAGGTAAACCAATTGACATCGCTAATGGATGTTCATATATCATCATCGTATCTAATGATACCAGTCATGATCTCATCGATCATATTGACTATTAGGTTTGGGTGTAACCCACCATTTTGAATAGGGGATTTTAAAAGATCACCACTAACCTTGTCTTATCGACAATAGAGAAGAGTATAGCCCGTAGGCATTTCATCACTAGGGATGTTAATATCATGATCATCATACTGATGATACTAGTAAGGATCGCAATGATCATCTAGACTATGGGATTTGAGCATAGCTCACCCCCTTGGGAAAAGAATCACAAAGGATTACAATTGCTTAGCCTCAATTGGATAATATAATATAGCCCTTAGACAAAACATCATTTAGGATGTTAAATTTAATCATCGTACTGATGATTTTAATCATGATCACATTGATCGTATAAACTATTATGTTTGGACATAGTCCAACATTTGTAGACAGGGGGTCATAGACCACAACTGTCGTTGTCTTTATTAGACAACAAGTATAGCCCGTGGGCACTTCACCATTAATGGATGTTTATGGTATGATCATCATATTGATGATACTTGCCATGATCGACTCTGATCATATAAGCTTTAAGGCTCGAACGGAATCCAAAATCTTGATGGCTGGTGTGGTTTCTCACGCCACACTGCCAGGAGTGCTAACATGTTCTCAGATGTTAGCAAAGATTAATTATCTTAAGAGGGTTTTACCATCATAGCCATGTTTATAGACATATAGGCTAGGTTATACCATTAAGAGGATCTTTTGAAAATTTTTGGCTGATCGATAAAGTTCGAGTGAAATTTGGAACTATCGTTGGATAAAGGACGAAATGAATACCTATGTAAAATTTTCAAACTTTCCTAGATTATTAGGAATTTACAATAGTGCCTTAATCAGGACTTTTAGTAATATATTTGTCCACAGAGGACTAAGAGGAAAAGTATAAGTCCGTATAAGGACTATAAATATTATAAGTCCATATTGGGGTTATAATGTAATATCATGTCCTCAAAGGGACTATTTCGAAATAACGTATTCCCAAAGGAATTTTAATGAAATAACATGTCCATAAAAGGACTATATTGGTACAGCGTGCACACAAAAGGGCTTTGTTGTACAGATGTCCTCACAGGGACTTAAAGCAGCTTTAGTCCGTGCAGGGACTAAAAGGAAATATAAGTCCGTAAAGGGACTATAAGATATGTCCACATAGTGATTATTATGATGAAACATGTCCATGAAGGGACATTAATAAACAATTGTCCTCGAAGGGACTTTATATCGAAAGGTACGTCCTCAATGGGACTTATTAATGAAACAATATGTCCTTAAAGGGACTATAATAAAATATCATATCCACAAGGGATTTTATTTGGAATAATATGTCCACGAAGGGACTATGATGAAATAATACTTCCTCGAAAGGACTATAATGAATTATTACGTCCACCAGGGGACTTTGATAAAATAATATGTCTACGAAAAGACTTTTTAATGAAGTACTATGCCCATGAAAGGTTTCAATGGTTAAGGAATGATATGGATCACGGATTGTGTTTTGACTGATATAATCTAAGTCTGGAATTTCAAACTTGGAGGTAAGAAACAAGGGTCATCGGTATTCACTGGTATTATTTTCAAAACGGGAGCCTCAAGGACCACCTGGTATGGACTCCACTAGCACAGACTTTAAAATTTGAGCCTCAGGGACCTCCGGTATGGACTCTGAAGTCTGATTGCAATTCAATAGATTTGGTTTTTAGGAATGAGTCCTCAAAGGTCCTTCCTCCAAATCGGTCGCACGCTTATTCTGGCCGTATTATGAAGCTTGGCACACCTTAGCTTCGAATGAGGAGAATCTTTATCAACGGCTTCCTTACTTAGCGACTTATTTAAAATACATAAAATCAAAAACAATGTTTACTTAATAGGGATGAGAATATTCCTATGTTAAGTCTAGACTCAAAAGGTCTAAGGAATATGCTACTGTATCATTGAGATTAAACACAAAAGACTAGTGTTTAATTCACTCAATGTTGGCTCTGATACCAACCTGTCACACCCCGATATTTCCACATATCACCAGCGGGCGAGTATCGTGACGTTGTTGATATCATCATGGTCAGACATACACAGAATAGCACAGCGAAAGTCTTGGAATATAAAATATTATTACAAACTCAAATGTCTGAACATATCAAAGTATTTATTATAGACGAGCCTGTAATATCAAATCCACAGGAGGATCATTACAGAATGTATAGAATGAAACTTAGCAGACTTTATGGCATCTTTAAGGATTTGCAAGATCCTCTTTTTCGACACCGAGCAACTCCCAGCCTATTACGAGTAGTACCTGCCACTTAGTCTTTTGAAAATACGTCAGTTTTCACAGGTAAATATAATTAACCGACTCATTTGAAAAGAGTTTATGAAAATTGATTTAAGTGCGCAAGGCACAAACCATTTATAACTTGGGACAATCTTTAATAAAATCTTGTATACAGTTTTACATGTTTGTCATACATATGGGGCCGGTTTGGAAGCCGGTCATGATTAACCGACTCACCACTTATAAAACCCACAGAGGAGTTATCCCCAACTTGTGGGTAATTTAATATTTAGCATTTGCATCTGTCAGGTGTATGCCTACACCCCGTGCATAGGTCGTGGCCATTAATAACTTAAATGAGCCGAGGATATCCAGGACACGGTCATTAACCCCCAATGTTTATGTTATCAAACAAAACAGATTAAAAACGGGTTATGCAGATTTATTAAATCACAATCCGATTAAATGATCTCATACCCGACCAAGCGGTATTAATATACCGTATGCAAAGCCCGTATAAGGGAAAATAAGTTAAAAGTATTTACCTGAGCTAATACTTGATTCACAGCTAAATAACTCAGTCGTATCCAATCTATCTAAATGCAGGTAGCTTTTACTGGGTGGCTCTAGTCTGGAGTGATGGTAATATATAACCAATTCAGAATGCTAACGGTCTTTATTTAAGTCCTAGACTTAGACCGGCTAGCTTAAAGTATCTAAAACGGTACGACACGCTAGATTAAGCGATGACCAGAATAGATTGTGATTTAGACCCGACAAGTTTGGATACTCGTATAATATGGGTAAACTAAACACATTCTGGATTTTGAGACGAAAATGATAAGGTTAAACCCGTTTCGGCTATTTTATGTAAACTAGTCACATAAACCGATCCGAACGCATAAACGCGTAACGGTAACCAAATGAATTATATACAGGTCTTAATTGTTATTTTGCTTAAAATATGTTAATTCATCAGTAGGATGTTAACATATATGCCCAAAAAACATTTAGAACCAATTTAAGTCCCATAAGGGTATTTTGGTAATTTTAATGTTCATAAAAGAGATTTTATAACAAACTGAAGTTCTGGTCTTTTGAAATCAGTAAAAATATTTAATTTAGTAAATTATATCAGTAGGGTATTGCCTATATGTGAAATTTATCATTTATAACAAATTTATGCACCGAAAGGGCATTTTGGTAATTTCACCTAAGCTTTAAAGGTCAATTTTGGAAATCTGAGTTTTTGATCATTTTATAAAGTTCAAAATATTCGATTTATCATATAGAATCAGTAGCAAAAATTTTGGTATCAAAATATTATGTAAAACTCATTTTATTAAAGAAAAGGGTATAACCGACAACTTCCGAATCAAAGCTAGAACCCTATGATATGATCAGTTTAAAAATAAATAAAAATATTCAAAAATCCCAAAATATTATATTACATCAGTGGGTAAAAGGTTTGGTGTCAAAATTTGGGTTTATATTGGCTTTATGCTAATTACGCCGTTTAATTAATAAAAAGCTTTCTAATTATGCTATTGAGCATAACTCTTAATCTAAACTGATGTCAAATTTTTAGGACAAGTTTATAAATCTGTAACAAAGGTTTTTGTCCTCTCACTTTTCTAAAAATCTCATTCTTATGTTAAAAGGGCATTTTTGGCATTTATAAGCATATTAACGATCAAGAGCGTATAATTCAAACCACTAAGAACCATGCACTATAACTCCAGAGGGTTATACTACTGAGTAATGTGGTCCTAATGGAAGCTTAAAACATGGGAGAATTAAGCTTGAATGGGTCAGAACTGAAAGTCAAAGCAAAAGTCAAGCTTTTGCGACTTTCGGTTATAAACTGACCTTAGACTAATAATTGTCGGGTTAGGACTGATAAAACATGTTCTAATATTAATTACCAAGTCATTAGAATGTTAAAATATAATTTAGAATCTCTGTTTTATTAATTTTATTTATTATTTACAAATCTGCCAAGTTTGACTTTTTACCTATGGTTTGACCCGACAATTAACTAAGCAAACGAAGGAATTAGGAGGTGCCCTTTTAAGGGTTAATCACCTACCTAACTATGGTCATATAACCACATTCGTTTCAATCAGTGACTGGACCATTAGAGTTTAACCGAAAGTCAAAGTTAATTTACGATACTTGACTTTTCGGTTTTTAAAATTATGAAATTGAACTAATGAGAGGGCTTAAGACACTTACAAGAGTCCTAGCTATCTTTTCTACAAAAAATATAAGTTCCAATCAGATCAGAAGCTCCAGATTTGTGAGTTGAGAAGTTGGAATGATAAATGGCAAATGAAATGAATGGATACATCAACTATTTATAGGTTTTTGGAATAATTTGGATCATGACATGTGTTTAGAGGCTCTTTAGGATCACTGCAAGTGTTATGGCAGCTGGCCAACTTGATTTGGAGCCCAAGGAATCGAGCTTAATGCCTAAGAATCTGTTTTGAGTGGCAAGCAAGCAAGAAACAACAAAAATAATAATAATTAAATCTGCAGATAGGGCCTCGCGGCCCGCGTAGATGGGAGACCCAGGTTCACGCGGCCCGCCTGGGGGTCTGGCCCAGAACATAAGTTTGGCAACACAGCACATCTGGTCCATGTTCTTTCCTTTCTTCAAATCAGCGCATATATGTTGCTGTTTTGTTAAAGTTGGCCCACGAAAAATGCAGCCCATTGGGCTTATGTCCCGTGAAGAGGTCCAATCAGTCCAAACATGTTTCAGACGTTTACAACATTAGTCCCTGAATCTTTTTAGATTTTTATGAACTTTTAAAACTTTCATTTTTGGCACATTATTTTGCATAACCACATATATTTCGATATAGTGTGCAAGAGGCCTTAGCGTCCAGTTTTAGGTACACCCGTCGGTATGAATAAGCATTGCGTAGCTCTCGGTTCATTCACAAGGCCTCTTAAAGCCGTAGTTTCACACATTGACACGTTTAGTCCTTTTTAACGCGTAAAGTGACGTGTAATAACGTTTATCAATATCAAGCCTTCCATGGCCCATTCTAGGCATTTCCGAGCGCATGCTCAAATATTTCGACGCTCCAGTTCGCTTACAAGGTCTCCCAAAGGTGTATTATCCGACGTTGACGCTTTTGATCCCTTAAATGCGTAAACTTGCGCATATCGTCATTGAATATTATCAAAGCCTTATGTAGCTCATGTTAAGCATTCTCGAGGGTATGGAAGTGCATCAAAATGCTTCGGGTTCGTTAAAAGGTCATTCAGAGGTAAAATTAAACATGTTGAAGCTTTTAACCCCTCTAACTTACAAACTTGCGCGTAACTTCACTTATCGGCATAAAAGCCTTGAAAGGCCAATATTAGGCATTCCTGATAATATGATGGAACATAATAAAGCTCTTGGTTTGTTAAAAGGTCACTCAGAGGTAAGAATTAACATATTGACACTTTTAACCCTTCGTCGCGTAAACTTTCAAATAATTACGCAAATGGCTCCTCTCGCCCAACAAGTTGCTCATTTGAGAATACGGACACCGTATTAGGTCACTCAGAGGCCTAGTTTAGGCATGTTGACACTTTCAATCCTTCTATAACCAAGGTTTTCGATTTTTGATGAAATTAGTCCCTCATAGTCTACGTTTGACTTTATTAGGGTTCATTACACGTGTCAACACATTATTGGACACGATTTTACGAGGTGTTACAGAAAACTTGTATTTCCCATAGTCATAAACGATTGCGGTTTTTATTTCCCATAGCCACCAGTTTCGTAGTAAAAAAACGGTTGCGGTTTGCTCATTCAATCTTCATTGCATCATTAAAATTAACAAGGCGGTCTCGGTTGCATATTTTAGGGAGCCCTTTAAGTACAGATCCTGCAGCTGCTGCATTTGGAACATGATCACCATTTTAGGGTTTTAGACAACCAGGGACTATGTTCCGTTTTAGGGTTTCTTCATCACCTATAACAATGTCGCTAAACGTTGATCGGAACACGGCGCGTAAATCTCAGTTATGCCTCATTGCATTATGACAATACTGACACGGGTGCTGCTCTTTTATCCCACTGTGCAAACTTGAAAAATCTCACCATAACACATTGTCTAGAGAAGCGATTTATTATCATTTGTCATATAACGCAAACAAGTTCTCCACAGTTTGTGCAAATCAATTTCTATAAGCCAAAGCCGTGAAGGTTAGCTGACGCTCCATGGGCTATGAGGTAGTCGCGATCCAAATCGATCGTTGTTAAGCCAAAGCCGGTTGAGGATTACAAGTGTTCTAGACTCATTCAAGGCATGCTTGTTTGTGCGATTTAAAGAAATAACGATGAATCTCTGTATTTTGATGCCGCAGGGAAACATGAAAGAAGACCACATCACAAAATGAGGTTACATAATCATGGGAAACGAAGAAATTTGATCTTGGAAGATATCCAATATTTGGATACAACTTCAGGTCATGAAGATCACTCTGCAGTAGTTGATCATGACGACCGGTTGAGTCGTCGGGAAAACTTTTCCTCAAGGGAGGGTGGGTAGTATGAGTCTGAGTATGTTGTGGTTCGTGAAGGGTTAGGGATAAAGTTTTATGGGTGGTGAGTTGTGGTTGATTTATAGGAGGAGGTTATGAAACGAATATATGTTTATGCGAATTGAAAGGACTGGCAAGGAATGCTACCATCTATTCGGGCTTTCCATCCATATATTCCGTCCAACATATGACACATGATAAAAGCGCTTCTCAAGACAATCTGGGATTATATTCCATTTTATTATGGTCATCATGATCAACTACTGCAGAGTGATCTTCGTGACTTGAAGCTGTACCCAAATCTTTGATCTCTTCCGTTTTATTAAATCGTGCCACTTGATGTCAAAGGCTCAGACACTGTTGGCAGCATCAAGCTCAAAGTAAGGCCATGGAACATATCCCCTTTGACCAACAGGAGCTGATCTTCAACGAGAGAAATCAAGTGTCTGTGTATTCAATTGAGAGAAATCATTGTATTACATCCCCGTTGAAAAATAGAATCGATAATATTTTTTTTTTGGAAAATGGGGTTGAAAGATGATAACCCAACAGTGGAGGATCTCATTCTATAGCTTTGATAAATTCAGGGGTATTCTCAAATAATGTTTCCTAGATGTTTGAAGACCAACAAATGTCCAAAGTGTTGCTTCTTCGTTCGCCTGACCAGGCGATGAAGAACCCCTAAAACGGGACATAATCCCAGATTGTCTAGAGAAGCGCTTTTATCATGTGTCATATGAAACAAGTGTCTGACTTGGACAACGGTATCTCAACGAAAGGAATTCTAAAAAGGAAAAGAGACACAACTCGTGTAGTTGCAAAAAGCAGAATCACAGTCCTTTTCCTTCAATTTCCAGAACATTCTCCACAAACTATAACAAATTCCTTTTCCTTCAATTATGTTGAAGTGTCATCTTTGGAGTTAGTAGGATTTCTAAAGGGTCATATTATTGGCCCACCTTGGGGGGATTAAATCGACACCCTCAATACGCATCGTATAGGCCTATACGATGCGTATTGAGGTGGGTTCAAACTATTGGGTTATCATCTTTCAACCCCATTTTCCCTAAATTTATCGATTATGTTTTTCAACAGGGATGTAATGCAATGATTCCTCTCAATTGAATAGACCGACACTTGCTTCATAGGACTCACTTAAATCGTCTCGGATGTAATAACAGTACGTTTAGCATCCGTGCCTGCTTGAATTGCAGAAAGCAAAGGATACGACGGTGAGTGGAGAAAATAGCGATGGAGAAACTGTTGGAATTTGTGGATTTCGGTTGGTTCAGAAACTTAACAAGAGAAGCAACTAAAACAAGCGGTGAACGGTATATAAAGTACACACCACATTCGAAGATCCTTGCATTAGACACAATTTGTTGGAATTTGTGGATTTTTGTTGGTTCAGATCTCTATTCGGCCATCTTTCCTCTCAATTGAATAGACCAACACTTGCTTCATAGGACTCACTTGAATCGTCTCGGATGTAATAACAGTATGTTTTACATTCGTGCCTGCTTGAATTGCAGAAAGCAAATGATAACGAAGATGAACATTATATTTATCATGAAAGTACTGAACAACCGAGATAACAACTCTGGTATTTATCACCAACTCATCTTTAGTAGTGTTTGTTTGAGAACCTAATTCAGATACGCGACGGTCTCTTTGCTTCGTCCACTAGAACTATTTGTGTATGCATTCTTTTGGTAGTTAACAACGCTAATTAGAAAAAAAATCTGTAAAATTAATCATATCGATTGCTATAACAGGATGGATGTGACACACACAAATAGATAAGCAGTCACAGTTGTCAAATTCATTGCGTGCATTCATATTGTTTAGACAACAAACGGATAATAAACGGATTGTTGGACTTCTTGTTCCAAATGCAACTATGAATATTGAATGTGCAAAATGAAACATCTTGACACGATATAATTGCAAGACTGTTTGTTGGGTTTCCAATGCTCACACAGGGTGATAAACAACGCTGATACGAACACATGTGTTTTGAAATAGGATTTGTTCTTGGTTTAATGAAGTTACACGTAACATCTAGTTATATTCAGATTTAAACAATGCATGCCTCAACCGAGATAATGGACATCCATCAAGCTCAAAAAGAAAACTTGTGTTTCCCATAGTCACAAACGATTGCGGTTTGTATTTCGCATAGCCACTGTTTCCGTAGTAAAAAACGGTTGCGGTTTGCACATTCAATCTTCAATACTTCATTAAAATACCACTAGTAGAAGAACCCGACACGTCTTCATGTTACGGAGAATGTTCTCAAAATTGAAGGAAAAGTATAAATCACCTCCAATCCTTTCCTGGTCAAATCACACACTATAAAGTTTAAACTTATCGTGTGTTGTAGTTTGGAAAGATGACTGAATAGACATCTGAATAACAAACTGTGGAGAACTTGTTTGAGTTATCTTTTAACATAAGCTAAAATACGCTAAAATACATTAACATACGCTAAAATACGTTAACATACGTAAAAATTCGCTAAAACATGTCAAAATACGATAAAATACGATAAAATACGTCAAAATATGCTAAAATACGCTAAATTACGTCAGAATACGCTAAAATTACGTTATAATACGCTAAAATACGGAAAAGTACGCTAAAATTACGTGATCCACCACTTTGGGTATATTCGAAACCAACTAAAATACGTTAAAAGCGGTGAACGGAAACCACCTCACGAAACGACGTTTCGTAATCATGGGAAACGAAGAAATTTAATCTTGGAAGATATCCAATATTTGGATACAACTTCAGGTCAGGAAGATCACTCTGCAGTAGTTGATCATGACGACCGGTTGAGTCATCGGGAAAACTTTTCCTCAGGGGAGGGTGGGTAGTATGAGTCTGAGTATATTGTGGTTCGTGAAGGGGTAGGGATAATGTTATATGTTGTTGTCTCAACAATATGACTGCACGCAATGAATTTGACAACTGTGACAGGTTATTAAAAGTAGAAATCACCTCCAATTATTTCTTGGTCAAATCGCACAATATAAAGTTTAAACTTATCATGTTTTGCAGTTTGTATTTCCCATAGCCAACTCACGAAACGAGGTTTCATTATCATGGGAAACGAAGAAATTTGATACTGGAAGGTATCGAAGATTTGGATACAACTTCAAGTCACGAAGATGACTCTGTAGTAGTTGATCATGACGACTGTAATAAAACCAAAGAGATTTCGAGCAGTTGGTCGATGACAAATTGAATTAAATGAATCAATCGAGTATGATACAACTACCACAATGTCAGATTTTAATAATGTTCATCGACATTTAAGTTCTAATTAAATTATATTTGAAACAATTCAAACATCTTATGATACAACTACCACAATGTCAGATTTTAATAATGTCGATCGCTAATTTCCCCATTCACCGTGAAATCGAATAGTTTCTTCATAGATTCCGTCCGGTTTCAAAGCCGGTTGAGGATTACGAGTGTTCTAGACTCGTTCAAGGCATGCTTGTTTGTGCGATTTACAGAAATAAGGATGAAGCTCTGTATTTTGTTGCCGCGGGGAAACATGAAAGAAGACCACCTCACGGTATGAGGTTTCATAATCATGGGAAACGAAGAAATTTGATATTGGAAGGTATCAACGATTTGGATACAACTTCAGGTCATGAAGATCACTCTGCAGTAGTTGATCATGACGACTGTAATAAAACGAAAGGGATTTCGAGCAGTTGGTCGATGACAAAATGAATTAAATGAATCAATCGAGTATGATACAACTACCACAAATTGGGAACCACATATTCGTGTGTAAAAGCTCGGAAAGATGACCAAATAGAGATCTGAATATCCCCTTGGTAGTTGTTACAACATGACACATGATAAAAGCGCTTCTTTAGACAATCCGGGACTATGTTCCATTTTAGGGTTTCTTCATCACCTATAACAACGTCGATAAACGTTGATTGGAACACGATGCTTAAATCTCAGTTATGTCTCATTGCATTACGACAATACTGACAGGGGTGCTGGTCTTTTCTTCCGCTGTGCAAACTTGAAAAATCTCACCATAACGCATTGTCTAGAGAAGCGGTTTTATCATGTGTTATATAACACAAACAAGTTCTCCACAGTTTGTGCAAATCAATTTCTGTAACATCACTTCATCAATAATCGAGAGAAACTTCTTCGAGCTAACTGCCGATACCTCATCCTTCTTATTCATTTCACAATCAAATCAACTCGTAAACAACCAAAACACTACCATAAGTGAACCCTCCAGAAGAAACCGCAGGCTGATACATAAATGTGCATATAATGCATAGAAAAGAGCTCTGCAATTTGCATCCACTAACCATACTGTTATTACATCAGAGACGATTCAAGTGAGACATATGATGCAAGTTTCTGCCTATTCAATTGAGAGGAATCATTGCATTATATCCCCATTGAAAACAAGCTTGAAAAGGTTTAGCACCAGCAGGGATCATGTTAAAGGAAGGCTGGTGAAGGTTAGCTGACACTCGCCATTCTCTTGCACCTTCTGCAGACATGCATCTCCGAGCAGTCACCGAGAGTGAAAAGATGCTCGTGAAGCTTAGTTGACGCTCCATAGGCTATGAGGCAGTCGCGATCCAAATCGATCGTTGTTAAGCCAATGCCGGTTGAGGATTACGAGTGTTCTAGACTCGTTCAAGGCATGCTTGTTTGTGCGATTTATAGAAATAAGGATGAAGCTTTGTATTTTGATTACACGGGGAAACATGAAAGAAGACCACCTCACGAAACGAGGTTTCATAATCATGGGAAACGAAGAAATTTGATATTGGAAGGTATCGAAGATTGGGATACGACTCAGGTCACGAAGATCACTCTGTAGTAGTTGATCAATCGAGTATGATACAACTACCACAAATTGGGTACGACATATTCGTGTGTAAAAGCTCAGAAAGATGACCGAATAGAGATCTGAATATCCCCTTGGTAGTTGTTACAACATGACACATGATAAAAGCGCTTCTTTAGACAATCTGGGACTATGTTCCATTTTAGGGTTTCTTCATCACCTATAACAACGTCGATAAACGTTGATTGGAACACGCCTCTTAAATCTCAGTTATGTCTCATTGTATTATGACAATACTAACAGGGGTGCTGGTCTTTTCTCCCACTGTGCAAACTTGAAAAATCTCACCATAACACATTGTCTTGAGAAGCGGTAGGGATAATGTTTTATGGGTGGTGAGTTGTGGTTGATTTATAGGAGGAGGTTATGAAACGAATATATGTTTATGCGAATTTAAAGGACTTGCAAGGAATGCTACCATCTATGCGGGCTTTCCATCCATATATTTATGCGAATTTTCTGGATCCTTTTTAGAACCCTCATTGGATCTGTCTTTTCTCCCTTCACAACCACTTTATGTGTCTTACAATCCGTCTGAATATCCTCCACCCCTAATAATAAAGTGAGAGAAATAAGAAACCACACACTAGTGGTGTATGTGAGCTTTTACAACAACTATATCCATATTCTAGTTATCCTTGCTAGTGGGTATGAGTCTGAGTATATTGTGGTTCGTGAAGGGGTAGGGATAATGTTTTATGGGTAGTGAGTTGTGGTTGATTTATAGGAGGAGGTTATGAAACGAATATATGTTTATGCGAATTTAAAGGACTTGCAAGGAATGCTACCATCTATGCGGGCTTTCCATCCATATATTCCGTCCAACATATGACACATGATAAAAGCGCTTCTCAAAAAAGCTGAGATTATGTTCCGTTTTATTACATTCGTCATGATCAACTATACAGAGTGATCTTCGTGACTTGAAGTTGTACCCAAATCTTCGATATCTTCCGTGTAAAAGATCGGAAAGATGACCGAATAGAGATCTGAATATCCCCTTTGTAGTTGTTACCACATGACACCTGATAAAAGAGCTTATTTAGATAATCTGAGACCATGTTCCGCATCGTAGAGTGGTGGGATTGAATGGTTTTAATATATTTCGTCTTGGACTATCTAGTCTAATACTTGAAAATGGATATGATCGTGTCAAGATCTTTATCTATCATCTCATCGACCAACTGCTTGAACTCCATTCCGTTTCTCGGGTTCGCATTCGACAGAAGACTCCAACTTCCAAAAATCAGGGTCGAAACGCCCCGCTTTGGCTAAAGCGGGGCGTTTAGGGTTCAAACATTCCATCGTACAGAATATAACATCGCATCAAGTCTCATCACCCATTGTCGGAAAAAAACCCTAAACGCCCCGCTTTGCCCAAAGCGGGGCAGTTCAACTGACATCGTACACCATCACATCACCGTTTGTCTGGAAAACAGGCCAAAACACCCCGCTTTGGCCAAAGCGGAGCGCTTCGAAAGGGTGTGAAAATAAGGTTTGGGTGGGTGAATAGCATGACCCATATATATATATATATATATATATATATATATATATATATATATATATATATATATATATATATATATATATATATATATATATATATATATATATATATATGGGTCAGGATTTAGAGAAAACGGGGTAAGTGTGAGAACGATGAGAACGCTTATGGATCGTCAGATCAAAACAATCCATGGACTAGATTGCGCGGTGGCTTTTTCGTAAATAACATCAATTTTATAATGTGGGACGCGCTTCATTAAGGGTAAAAGGATATTTTACCGCTCAAATTCAAAACGCCAACAGATAATAACACGCCATTCAAAAAATTAAAACGCTATTAAAAACAAAACGCCAAAAATTAGTGATAAAACGCGTTGGATATTATAGGAAGAGGAAACAACACAGTAACTGAATTTCAGTTATTAACATTTATTAGAAGAAATTCCCTCCTAAATTACGCGCCAAAAACATCATTATATAAACGACGTAAAACATGGCTTCCATAATCACTTCAATCTATCATTTCTACAAAACATCTTTAACCAAAAACGCCAATTTAACCAAAACGCCAAAAATGGCAACAATCGTTTGGCGGAGATACACTCTGGTAATCAGACGATTCGTCCTACGTTTTAACAACAGAAGGAGGTTGTATGTTAGGATGATCAAGGCAATTTTGAAGATGGAAGAAGAGGTACAGAGGGGTATCCTATCTCTTGGCATCGCTCTGGATAACGAATGCCATAAAACACCTATGCTTATGAAAGCATTAACAAGGAAATTTGGACCAATCAAACAGATGTAAAGCCGGACCCTGTCATGACATCATGGCGTTTTGATGATGAAACAGACATGGTGACCGTTATATACGACAGCGGAGAGCAGGAAGACTATTGGCTTGAAAACATCATGACAAAGCAGGGACTTGGGTTCAAGGAAGAATTGCATAATGCCACTTGTTTGAATATAGAAATGGACTCAAAATTGGCGTTAATGCAAGAGATGTTCAAATGGAGGCTTTAGTATCTTCAGGAACAAGAAGCCGATGAAGGTGAAGGTCTAGATGAAGACTCCGAGGAAGAAGATGACGCAAGTGATGGATACTTCTCGGATAAAGTACCTTCTGACGAAGAGTTTTATTTTTTTTTCTGTGTAATCTTCTTTTTATTTTTAAGATAATAATTAAATAATATATATCTCTATTTATTTGCAAAACGCCAAAAAAATACTAAAAAGGTTATTGCTTACAAAACGCCAGAAATAACAAAAAAATATTTTTCCTGCTTAATATTTTATTTTCTCCGTTATTGTATTTTCTCATCTTGGACTGCATAACGCCATTTAAAAAAAACGCCAAACTTGGAAGATTGGACGTCTATCACCCTAGAAAGTGATAAAAGCTAACCAAAACAGTAATTACAAACAGTAACTTACTATCATTTATTATAATTAGAAAATCCCGCCTAAACTACGCGCCAAAAAACTCCTATAAGAGAGGGGTCTACACATAATGAATTGATCACACCTAGAAAAACAAACGCCATGTTCTCTAGAAACCACTCACTTTAAAACGCCAAAAAAAAGTTAGTTAAAATAACCACAGATGGCAAAGCTTTCACTGAATGGATTCTTCTCTGAGGGGGTTATCTCTATAATCTTTTGCTAAATGAGATGAACAAATATTCAAGAAAAAGAGATTGATGACAGTGATATGTCATCATGTGAGCTTTGTTCTTGATGAATAAAGGCATGCCATAAAGGGATCAACACAAGTGTAAAATGCTATTTTGGGCTCCATTATTATAAATAGCATAAAGCAAGAGTTGATCTTCAATGACATGACACCAAACAAGAATATCACACCAAAAAGCAGGATGCCACTAAGAAGCTTCGTCTAAAAAAGACGGGTTTATGTAGGAAAGTTGGCATCTAGCTAAGGTATTCAAAGGTTCAAAACGCCAAAGCAAAGTCAAGAAGAAGAGGCTGATGACAGTGAAGATTCGGATGAGAAATTAGATTACCATTTTTAATTTTTTTTCTTTTTCACTTTTTATTGCTTTTGACGTCCATGTTTATATACATTTATTTATAGTATTTTCACATGCAACGAAATGTGTTTTATATTTATAAAAATGGTTTGTACCTTGACATTAAATAACACACAACAAAGGACAAGTGTATCGCGTCATATATGTAGCAAAGTATTGGTAAGAGCCAGATATCGATCCATGGAACACGGGCGTTATTAAGTACTAAATCTTTGTCATTAGATTACCGGACATAAGGATAAATGAATGGTTGTTTAACTAAATTATCTAAATTATATCTAAAACATATTAGACACCAAATATGAAAAATAAATATTATCTTGTTTCACAAACAACCTAAACATGTTATCTAGATATGTCACAACAGCACTTAATCAATTTTCCAATTTCAAGACAGCTAGTTACCGGGTCTGGATTTCTAGCATTATGATACTTCGGAAAGTTAACGCGATGGTCACACGTTAATCACCTAAAATCATTCATTAGCGAGCTATTGATATTCATTCATGCAAATCTTTAAAGATAGGTTATTTACCAGGTCTGGATTCCTAACCTCACTTATCAAAGAAAGCAATACCGATGGTCACAATACAGCCACGAGGATAAGCAATTAAGTAGATCATATAACAAACAGTTTCACCTTTACAAGTCTTGAACACAAATCTACCATGTCAGCAATTTCAGACCAAAACTACTAAACAATGATCATAAACCGCATTCAAGAACATGCAATTAACACCATATAATTCGTTAGAACCCTTACGTGCAAGAGAGGATTCCTAATCAAAATGAGATATATCTTGGATAAAACCAATACCCTGGTCCGGTTTCATGGTGTAAACAAAGTCAACAAACAAGTGATTAATCAAGAAATAGTTACCATCGCACTAACCACAGATTCATTATCCAAGATAATCAAACATAATCAGAACTCCACATCAATGAAACATTCATCATATAATCATGAAGATTCAACATAAAAAGGACTAAAGATTCATATAAACAAGATTACAACATAAAGATAATTCAAGAAACAAGTTCATTACTATTATTACATAAACTACATTAAACATAAACTAACATCAGCTCATAACTTGCAAAATGATCAGGATACATGTTCAAGAACAAGAAATCGAACCATAAACAAGCAAGGAATTGATGGGTTGAATCGGTTATGCTTACACTCTATCTTTAAACTTCAAATGGGTCTGATCAGGACTGCTTCGTAACCCAGAAATCGCCCATAAACATGGAGAAAAACCCAACATTTGAACCAGTAGCGAATGGTTGTATTTATAGGAGATTTTCTGATCGGCACAGTCGTGCCACTGGGTCGCACGGTCGTGCGACTGGCGTTGTCGGGTGACGTCAGTTTGCCCGATCCTAGGTCATCCAAGTGGACTAGTGGACAAGTTGCCTGGATCAGCGGATTGGCACGGTCGTGCCATTGGTCGCACGGCAGTGCGATATCGCCAGAATCTTGATCAGAAATCTTGGTCAGGCCTTGGCACGGTAGTGCGGCCTGGGGAAAACATCGGCAGTGGCTTCTTCACTTGCAATGCTTCCGAGATCGAAGGATCGGCACGGTCGTGCCATACCTGGCAGTCATCAGATTTTTTTCCTTTTTATCAGAAATGCATCGGAATTTATCCGTTTTCATCAGATTTTTCTTTTGTGCTCTGTTTAAGACCTGAAAATATAAAAGTACCGAATTTGGTACCGAAACGTTCTGTTTTGGTCAAAAATGCTTAAAACGGAAGTGTTTTGGGATATAAAAACATGTATAATTTAACATGTATCAAACATCCCCAAAACTTGAACTTTGCTTGTCCTCAAGCAAACTTAAAATAAAACACGGAATCAAATTGGTTTTCAAAAAGTCATCACCAAAGATTTAATACAAACAAGCTTTGTTAGATGTATGAAAGGATAACTATAAAGCAATGATTCTATGTTCGATTGACTTAGCATGCAAATTCTTATATTTCTCACAATGTTCACAAACACTCGGTTAAATTTCTGAATCATACATATAATGTGTATGTAAAACACTCGATGCCTAGTTAATGAATCATGCAATATCATAAGCTTGTTAAAAGATCTAATCTCCACCAGTTAATATGTGAAAAGCATAAATCAAGAGGTCTTTGATGGGTTGTAATGTTAAGGCTATGGTTAAGGGTATGGAATGGATTTTTGAAAGTGGCAAGAAAGGTTAAAACTTGGCGATTTTTTTCTAGGATTTTGAACACGTTGCTAAGCTATTTTTATATGTGTTCAGAGTTTATTCTTTTTATACATCCACTCTCTATTTTCTTTCTTTGATAGTTTTTCCATAGTTTCCTTAGAGAGTTTTGACAAACGGTTTTTTCTTTTTTTTCTTTTTTGAAAAAGGTGGATAGCTATGGCTAAATTTTAACAAAAATGGTAAATATGAAAAGGTTATATTTTTGGGTAAGTGGGCTTAATATTTGGGTAAAGTTATGAAAAAAATACAGAAAATAGGCTCAACATGGCGAACTAATGGATAGTGTTGGGTGCGGGATATAAACAAAGAAAAAGGCTGAAAAAGGGGTATCCTAAATGCCTCTATCATTTCTATGTAATTTCACATATTCATGAGTTTGAAAAGTATACAAATGACAAGTTCTAAATTACATAAAACATCCGACTCACTCATTTTTTCGAAAAACCAAAGAAGCATTTGACAAGAAAGCTGTAAAGGCTCAAAAATATGCTCAGGTAAACGAAAGGAATGGGTATAAATATAAAGATAAACATGCAAGTCTTTTCTTTTTGTTTCATCACGCTTTTTAGTTATCTTTTTCATGAAACAATTTTGCTTGTCGGTTTTTTTTTTAATCAAATTTGATGCTTTCTAAAGAGCACAATTGACCATTTTTTTGTTATTTTTCGAAAATATATACAGAAATGAGAACAATTAAGGACAAACAAAGTTTAGAACCTTTTAAACCCCTCCCCATACTTGAACTTCACATTGTCCCCAATGTGAAATACATATTAGTTAAGCAATGTGAAAAGGGAAAGAGGTACTCCCTCAGAGTTGGAGTTGACTTGTTTGAGTAGATTTTGATTGAAGTTGTCTCAACTCTGTGTGCATTTCTTTATGAATCTGCCAAGTATGTCACTTGCTAGAGCAGTCAACATTACCATTGATCAAAATGTTAGATAACCAAACCATATCCATTATCATCATGGTGGTGTGTTCCAGATGAACCCGCCCCATAGTTACCTGTGTTTCCAAATGGAAACTGTGGAGGGTTGCCGAAGTGGCTTGGATAAACACTTTGTAGCCCTCTGAAGATGTAGGAAAAACCTGCATACATTTCTTCCCTCATTGTGTTTTGAGTCGCTTGCATAGTCTCTTGGGTGGCTCTTATGGTGTCCTGAGTAACCTGCATATGCTGAAACTGCTGGTACAACTCTGGATAGGAAGGTATACCTTTCAGATACTGATACTGGTGCTGGTGCTCTGGTTGATCATGTTGTGGCTGGTCGTGTGGTGGTGGCTCTAGGACCTGATGCCCCTCCATGTTGACATCCTCGTCCTGTGGGGGTATCGGATCCCATACCTCCCTATTTAGACCCCTCAGTCTCGGACCATTGTCTATATCCACTACCAGACCCATCGCTCTCAAAGATCTCATGTATACGTCTCCTCATGCATGAACCATCGTTAGACCACTGACTACATCATCTGTCATAATATTTAAATTGTATGCCAACTGAGTCACATATTCACCACCATGGATTTCACTGCTTGTAGTTCTCCCTGCGCTGTTGATGAAAAATTCAGCCATTCTAGCTGCGAGGTTGACGTGCACTCCATTAACTATGGAATATAAGAAAAGAAGATCCGGAGTGGGACAGTTTCCTGCACTGTCCATGCATCCACAAATGGTGTGACTCATGACCTGATGAATAACCCTAAGTAGCGGGTCTCGTAGTCGTGAGGCTTTAGCTTTTCTATCCTCACAGGGTGGTCCAACTGCCACTTGTGCCCAAAAGTTAGCCTGTTGCTGATCATTATCAAACATTTAGATATCTAGGAAACGTTCCGAATTGCTGTCTTCAGCTGAGAATATTCCCAGTCTTCTCCCAAGTCTAGCAACTGACCATTTATGCAACTTTTTACCCAATCTGAACTGTATTGTCTCCCTGTTCTTGAAGTCTGGATTTTCGCTTCTTGGTTTGTCATAAGTGTATGAAGCGAAAAATTCCAATGTAAGCTCGAGATATACCGGTCGTGCAATGTTCAACAACCTTGACATTGGATACGAAATCAAATTGGATAGCCTCTCTTCTTGGTTTAGGGCTGTTAAAGTGTCCCAGTTGATCCTTCTCGGTTCACCAATTTGTCGCCGTCTATTCCATAAAGCTTCTAATCTGGCAATACAGGGATGTTCTTTCGTTTTGTTTTCACTGAATTGGAGGAATCTGTGGTTCATCTGCTTACAGGAATACAACAAAATAATAGCAGAATATAAAAATTTCATCGCCGCCACCGGAGCAGCTGGTGGCACTTCTTTGCCAATCCGTGATCAGTGACAGGCTTATTTCCGGTAAGTGACGTTGCACTGCCGTACCAACTTGGCACTACCGTGCGATGCGGTATTGCAGTTCTGATTCATTGATCTGATGGTGATTTCCGACCAGCACTGCCATTTCGTTTCAACGGCATGACCGTGCGATCTCAAAAATTATCAGAAAATAGCCTATTCACTGATTTGAACCTTCATCTTTCAAAATTTAACTTATAATCAGTGAATAGACTTCGAATCAAGGGCCAGAACTACAGATTCAGCACCTAGTAATCAAGAACAAGGGTTTATTTGTCTTTATGAAGAAAACCCCAAATTTCTTGATTCAAAACTATAGATCTTTATCAGAAACAAAGTTAAATCTGCAAAACAAGTAGGAAACATAACTTGGAAGATGATTGGAGTGAAATCTAGGCAAAAATTAGATGATTTTTGGGTTGGGCGACCTGGAACTCCCGGGCGGCCACTAAGGTTTCGAAAAGGTGAGTGGTTTTTACTGCAAATTTGTTTTTATACCCTAAATTTACTGTTCCAATTTTTACTCGCACGGTCGTGCCGATCCTAGTCTCACTCCCGGTTCGATTGTTATTACCGGGTTGCATGGTAGTGCAGCGGGTCGCACGGTAATGCGAGCCGATGACTGCCCTGTGCACGAGTTCCATCCTATTTTGATTACGAAGTGCATAACCGTGCCGATTTTGGCTTGGCCGTGCAACACCTGGGCCTTTTTGGGTCATTTTTAACAGTACGTGTTTAACTTCGTATTTTCACCAATTTTTTTCCATTTTTGCACGATTTTGTATATTTTAACAATAAAGTAACTTCAAAATTCCAAAAGTCATGAATCAAACTTGTATGTACCTACGTTTAGAATCGAAAAATTATGAACTAGGAAATAAATATTACAAACTAATATAAACAAAATTACCCTTAACATGTGAAAACACGCTCGCTAAATTTGTCAGTGACTCTATAGCTAGACTCATTTTCCCCACACTTGTTTTAAGAGTACGGTACGTGGAGCTCGAGAATTTCCTCCACCAACTCAACCGGTCCGTTGATGTAAAGTATTAACGATGACCGTTGACTTTGAAACTTGCCCTGTTTGGAACCTCGATAGTTACGGCCCCGTATGGAAATATTTCCTTAACTGTATACGGACCCATCCATCGGGATTTTAGCTTCCTGGGGAATAAACGTAGTCTTGAGTTATATAATAAGACAAGATCTCCGACACTGAGATCCTTATGGTCTCTCAACCTCTTGTCATGAAATCTCTTGACTCGCTCCTTGTACCTGCTAGAACTCTCGTAGGCATGACTTCTTAGCCCCTCAAGCTCGTGGATTTGCAGAAAACGGGCTTCACCTCCACTTTTCAAATCCATATTTGCCATTTTCAATGCCCAAAATGCCTTGTGTTCTTGCTCGACAGGCAGATGACAGGCTTTTCCGTAAACCAACCTAAAGGGTGTGGTCCCAATAGGTGTCTTGAATGCTGTTCTAAAAGCCCACTGAGCGTCATCTAACTTGTTCGACCAATCCTTGCGGTTGTTATTAATGGACCGCTCAAGGATTCTTTTCAAACCCCGATTTGTGACCTCCACTTGCCCGCTTGTTTGAGGATGGTATGGCGTAGCCAATCTGTGATGAACACCATAATGGGACAAGGCTCGTTCCAACTGCGCATTACAAAAATGCGTTCCTCAGTCACTGATCAGTGCTTTTGGAGCACAAAATCGGGCGAACAAATTTTTTAAGAACCTCATAACCACCCTAGCGTCGTTTGTAGGGAAAGCTTGTGCTTCGGCCCATTTTGAGACATGAAGTCGATACCCCATATATCAAAAACTTCACAGACTTGCATTGGATGTTGAGGCATTTCGTTACGTGCGGTGATCTTTGTTGCTCTCCGGCAAGCATCACATGCTTTAACCAATTTATGCGCGTTGCGAAAGATTGTGGGCCAGTAAAACCCAGAGTCTAACACTTTCTTTGCAGTGTAATTTGCTCCATGATGACCTCCGGTTGGCCCTTCGTGATAGTGGCACAAAATGCTAGCTGCCTCTTCTCCGAATACACATATTCGGATCACCTGATCGGCTCCGATTCTAAACAAGTATGGATCATCCCAAATATAATACTTTAAATCTGCAAAGAATTTCCTCTTTTGCTGATATGACAACCCTTTGATAAGGATCCCACATGCGAGGTAGTTTGCAAAGTCGGCGAACCAAGGTGACTCGTCACTCATCTTGATACTTAAAAGGAATTCATGGGGGAAATTGTCGTTTATTGGTTCCTCCAACGAATTTTCAGAATTTACGTGCTCAAGTCTCGAGAGATGATCGGCTGCAACATTTAAAGCTCCCTTTTTGTCTTGGATCTCAATGTCAAATTCTTGTAATAACAAGATCCATCTGATAAGACATGGTTTTGCGTCCTGTTTACTAAAAAGGTATTTGATTTCTGCATGATCCGTATGCATAATTGTTTTGGACAACACAAGGTACAGCCTGAATTTATCGAAAGCATAAACTACTGCCAAAAGCTCTTTCTCTGTAGTTGTGTAATTTTCTTGAGCATCATGTAGAGTCTTGATGGCATAGTAAATAGGATGAAAATGCTTCTCCCTTCGTTGTCCTAAGACTGCTCCTATTGCGTAATCACTGGCATCACACATTATCTCAAATGGCAATGCCCAGTCTGGTGCAACCAGAATAGGGGCTTCGATAAGCCTTTGTTTCAGCTGCTTGAAAGCCTTCATGTATTCGTCTGAAAACACAAATGGAGCATCTTTCTCTAATAAACAGGTCATAGGTCTTGCGATTTTTGAAAAGTCTTTTATGAATCGCCTATAGAACCCTGCATGACCCTGGAAACTTCTAATCGCCCTAACCGAGGGAGGGGGAGGAAGTTTAGAAATAATATCCACTTTTGCTGGATCAACCTCCAACCCGGCTTCAGAGATTTTGTGCCTAAGAACTACCCCTTCTTTCACCATGAAGTGGCATATCTCCCAGTTAAGCACAAGATTAGTCTCCTCACATCTCATTAACATTCTTTTCAGATTTCCAAGACATTGATTAAAAGAACTCCCAAACACAGAGAAATCATCCATGAATACTTCTATGGAATCTTCAATCATGTCATGAAAAATAGCTACCATGCAGCGCTGAAATGTGGCTGGTGCATTACACAATCCAAAAGGCATACGCCGGTATGCGAATGTGCTGAAAGGACCAGTAAAGGTAGTCTTCTCCTGGTCTTTAGGAGCAATAGGAATTTGAAAATATCCAGAGAACCCATCCAGAAAACAGAAAAATGACTTCCCCGGCAGACGTTCCAACATCTGGTTGATGAATGGAAGCGGGAAGTGGTCCTTACGGGTGGCATCATTGAGTTTGCGAGAATCGATGCAAACTCGCCATCCGGTGACGGTACGGGTAGGAATAAGTTCATTCCTATCGTTTGGAACTACAGCAATACCACCTTTCTTGGGTACTACTTGCACTGGACTTACCCAAACAGAATCAGATATAGGATAAATCAGCCCTGCATCTAACAACTTGATTACTTCTTTCTTCACCACGTCTTGCATATTCGGATTCAAACGCCTTTGATGTTGTGTACTAGGCTTGTAATTGTCTTCCATGAGAATCTTATGAGTACAAAAAGAACGGTTAATGCCTTTGATATCCATAATCTTCAACACCATGGCTTTCTTGTGGAACTTTAGAACTTTGAGAAGCTGTCTCTTTTCCTCTTTTGCTAAAGATGCTGAAATGATGACTGGCAAGTGACACTCCTCGTCTAGAAATGCATATTCAAGATGCGGCGGGAGTTCTTTTAACTCCAAAGATGGTGGATCTTCAACCGATGGTTTTGACTTTTCTTCAGCTTCACGGTCAATCTCCACAAATTGATCTGGACTTTGAGTATCATCATCGCTGATTTGGAAAACCGGCTGCTCAATTTCATGGCCCTCCTGCGAAATGCCATTTTGGTTCTCACATAACAGATGTGTGTATGTATCAATTTCTTCAATCGTGCCATGGAAATGAGAGCTTACACAAGTGTCGACAATGTCAACATAGTAAAGCATGTCTTCGTGACTTTGCGGATGTTGCATTGATCTTTTAATAACAAAAGTCACATGCTCGTCATTTACTCGGAGCGTGATTTGGCCAGCTGCCACATCAACAATCATCCTAGCGGTATTTAGGAACGGGCGTCCAAGTATTAATGGCACTTTTGAGTCTTCGTCCATGTCAAGAATTACAAAATCCACGGGAAAAATGAATTTATCTATTTTAACAAGCATATTTTCAACGAATCCATGCGGATACTTGATTGAACGATCTGCAAGTCGAATGCTCATTCTAGTGGGCGACGGTTCACCCAGATCTAATTTAGCAAAAACCTTATATGGCATAAGGTTTATGCTAGCTCCTAAATCGGCTAATGCGTGACTGACAGACATGTTGCCAATGAGACAGGGAAGAGTAAAACTGCCCGAATCTCCCATCTTTTCAGGTAGACAGTTTTGGAGAAGGGCTGAACAATTTTCATTCATCAACACACAAGATAAGCTTTCGAGTTTCTGCTTGTTTGTGAGGATGTCTTTTAAGAATCTGGCGTATTTAGGCATTTGAGCCAATGCCTCAACAAATGGTATGTTTATGTGTAATTGTTTAAACATCTCTAAAAACTTACCATGTTGTTCATCGTTCTTCTGCTTCTTCAATCTGCTCGGATATGGAACTGGAGGAATACAATCTGTAACTGGCTCCTGCAGCGGTGCTGTACTTGCTGGGACTCGCCTAGCGTGCACCTCGTCCGAAGCGTCAGTTTGGACCATCTCAGTGATCGGTGGTGAGTTTGATTTGTCAGGTCTAGTGGTTTTACCACTCCTCGTCATTACTACATTAACGTGCCTACTCGGGTTTGGTTCTGTGTTACCTGGAAGACTACCTTGGGGTCTTTTAGAAAACATCTTAGCTAATTGGCCGACTTGATTCTCAATGGTTTGTACTGAAGCCTTCTGGCTCCGCATTTCCCCTTCTTGTGCCATGAAACGTTCCTCATGCTGCTGGTATCGTTTCTCAGATATTTGATTGGCATTGTTGGAGTTGTTTAACAGCTGCTCCATCATCTCCTCTAGTTTTGAGTTGTTCTGAGAGATTTGTGGCTGGGAAGTGCTTCCTGAACCTAAATTGTAGTAACATGGCTGAAAGGTTTGCCCTGATGGCTGAAAAGATTGTCCCTGGGGTTGTTGTGGTGCGGGAGCGCGTTGAGCATATTCGAGTGGGTTTTGATTATTGGAATTAGCTTTCCACCCAAATTTTGGGTGATTTCTCCAACCCGGATTATACGTGTTGCTGTAGGGGTTATTTTGGGGCCTAATTTGATTGCCCAAATAGTCTACCTCTTCATACCCTGTAAACATAACACCCTACTCACATGTACCTGGCTCGTGTGACACTCCACACAACTCACATGATGATTGTACTTTTGAAACGTTCTGAGCTTGATCAAACCTCGCTGCTAAAGCTCCAATCTGTGCTGCAAGAGCCGTATACGTATCCACTTGATGAACTCCGGGAATAGATAAAGCTTTACTTCGTACTCCACTGTGACGCGAACTCGACTTCAAGGTAGCTTTCTCTATAATTACGTAGGCTTCATTGGGTGTTTTTGTTTCAAGATCGCCTCCTGCATAAACATCTAAACATTCTTGTGAGTCGTACTTGAGTCCTTGGTAGAAGTTCAACACAAGTTGTCTTTTGGACAACCCATGATGTGGGACATCGATCAAAAGGTCTTTGAACCTCTCCCAAGCTGCGTGTAGAGATTCTCCTTCGTCCTGCTTGAATGTCATAATATGATTCTTCAACTTGACTGTCTTTTCTGGAGGGAAGTATTTTTGCATAAAAAGATCTGCCATCTCGTTCCAAGTCGTGATGGACCCTGCTGGAAGTGACAAGAGCCAAGATCGAGCTTTGTCTCGAAAAGAAAATGGAAAGAGTCGCAAACGTATTGCGCCTTCAGAAACGTCTCTAATTTTGAAAGTCGAGCACACTTCGAGAAATGATGCGATGTGTCGACCTGGATCTTCACGATCCTTCCCATCAAACTGCACAGAATTTTGTAACATGTTAATTATACTGGATTTAATTTCAAAACTCGGTGCTGCTATCGTAGGTCGGGCAATGCTCGGTAGCAAGCCCTCTCCTCCTGGACGGCCGGCCTCATTCAAAGGCTGGTCATCCTCTGCGATAATGCTTCCTGTTTCGTCCTCTGAACTCTCGCTGTCAGAAAGTATCATTGGTTCGTCGATTTTGGCCGCAATACTTTGTGAAACAACAAGTGATCTTTCGCGAAGCCGCCTATTTCTTCTTAGGTTATTTTCTGGTTCATTGGATTGCTCAGCATTAGCGGGTGCAGGGAGCGTGGACATTAGCCTGTAAGTAAAAAGGGTGGCATTATACAGAAAAGAGAACATAATAATAATGTAAGAAATAAGTATAAATAACAATACTAATATATAATATACATATATATACAAGTTATTAAACAAATCTATTTAAATATTTACTTGCGTATTTACTTATTTGCATCTGAAAACTGTTTTCGTTTGTTTACCAGAATTTCTGATGACAATCATCAGAAACCCGAGGAAACTTTTTAATTTTTTTTATCAGAAAATCTGATAAAATCTGATGAAATTTTTCGTTTCATCAAACTTTCTGATAAATCCATCAGAATTATCAGAAGATCTGGTAAATTCATCAGAAATGTAAATTGTTTTTAGAATATCTAATGGGTTTATCAGAATCCACCAGAAAATCTGATAAATTCATTGGAATTTATCAGAAGATCTGATAATTTTGTCAGAAAGTTATATTTTGATTTTTTTTGGAGTAAATAAATAAACAAATGAGTACAATAATTAAAAGAATAAGCGGTTAATTTCAGATAATTAATCGGACAGAATTAAATAAATTAATAACTGTTGGGTCAAGAGTTTTACGCTTATCTTTATTACGAGTCTTTTATGTTTATATGTTTTAAATTATGTCTTGGGCTTGGGCCAGGCCATGTGGGCCAATGGGATAGAGGCTCCTATATATAGTCTTGATTAGATTATTAGTGGTAGAGCTCTTCCACATTTGTAATGATGTAGCCCCCAATAGAGAGCCTTATACTAGACAATCCTAGGGATTGTGTGTAAGGTTCTCGAAGATCGTACCAGACAGTCCTTGAGATTGTGTGCGATCTAAGCAGTGGCACTAAGTTATTCAATGAATTATTTCTTTTTGTTCTTGTCGGTTTGATCTTACATTCCCGCATTCGATTGAACCATCGAGTGATGTCACGGGATTTTCGGGACTAACAAGTGGTATCAGAGCCATTGAAGTCTTTCAAAGGCTCGGTTTTGATATCACTCGAAGAACGAGAAGAAGCTTTGCACAAGTGTCGGGGATGAATGTTCGTCAAAAGTGAGATATCGGTTCGTCAAAACGGGTTTTTCGGGATTTCTAGGGACGTAAAACGGAGACCAGATCTAAAGTAAGCTGAGAAGAGAGAGAGGAAAACAGAAGTAGCGGCTGGAGTTGGTGGCACACGGTGGTTGGTAACTGTTGAAAACGGTGAACGATGGTGAAAGACAACAATGGTGGAACGATGTTAAGTTGCAGATGGTGATGTTCGTTGGACGGTTGTCGGAGAACGTTGAAGATGATAGTGTTAAACGGAAGACTCGAAGCAGTGATGATGGGTGATGACGATGATACCAGATAACAGTGAGTTACATGTGGTTCGTCGATGTTTGAACAGAGAAGACGGAGTACGGTAATGATGTGTTGATCGGACATGGTGGTACAGTGTTCAGTGATCAGAGTGATGATGAATAGTAAAGATGATCGGATCGGAAAGGGTTGCAGGTTTGTAGAAGATGGCTGATGAGGAACGATGAAATAAGATGATGAAGATCTGAATGTTTGCTGTTGTGATGATGTACGATGATGATGAAAACAATGATGTGCAGGTTTGAAGGAGGTACGGCGGTTGGAAATGGCAATTGCAGGTTATTCGGAGATCGTCAGTTCTGGCCGGTGGATAGTTTCTGATGATTGTCTGCGGTAATTCATGAGAAAGATGGGTTTTTCATGTTGCTGACGTCAGGGGAACATTCTATGTCAGCTGCATAGGATGTCACTTCTTTGATTTTTAAAAACCCTAAGAAATCTACACCGTAAGATGAAGGGAAAGATCTACGGTCAAAAAAAAAGGAGATGTAATTTCTTTGGGTGCATAATTCGGTGGGGTCAACAAGTGCAGCCGAGAAGGTCCTATGGATGGTGTGTGGTGGGACATGCTGTGAAAATGGATTTTTTCCACTACTCGACATTACAAGGTTAGCCCAATAGACATGAGCCCAGTTAGATAACCATTTCGGACTGAATTTGATCATTTCGAATTAAATAATTTATCCAACATCATCATCAGCTCATCAATATCACTATATCATCATCACGGACAGCAGTCTGTCCTCCGAAATACATTTCATTGTATCCGAGATGGAATGTCATCATAATATTTATTCGTCCGAGACGGATCTCCTTCTGTCATTTATCATCAGAAAAACGTCTTATCATCCGAGATATGAGGATGGGCTTGTTCACTGCTGGGCCACTAAAGGAGAAGACCCAAGGTTGGAGATCGTCTAAACCGTAATAAAGAGAGCATAAAACTAGGGGGAGATTGTTAGGTCCAGAGTTTTACGCTTATCTTTATTACGAGTCTTTTATGTTTATTTGTTTTAAATTATGTCTTGGGCTTGGGCCAGGCCATGTGGGCCAATGGGGTAGAGGCTCCTATATATAGTCTTGATTAGATTATTAGTGGTAGAGCTCTCCCACATTTAATGATGTAGCACCAAATAGAGAGCCTTGTACCAGACAATCCTAGGGATTGTGTGCAAGGTTCTCAAAGATCGTACCAGACAGTCCTTGAGACTGTGTGTGATCTAAGCAGCTGCACTAAGTTATTCAATGAAATATTTCTTTTTGTTCTTGTCGGTTTGATCTTACATTCTGCGTTCGATTGAACCATCGAGTGATGTCACGGGATTTTCGGGACTAACAATAACTGAACGTAAATAAATAAATGTAAATAAATGCATAAATGAAATAAATAAATAAATATATAAGTGGTTCGACATATGAACATCAACATAAGTATAAAATAAACAGAATTAAAATAACTGAATTGAAATAAAAGAAATACTGAATTAAAAGTACTAAATTGAAATAGATGAATGAATGAAGTACAGAAATGAAATGACTGAAATTAAAAATAACTGAAATAAATGAATAAAAATAAAATGGTTCGATTCCGAACACATAACTGAATTAAATAAAATTAAATATATGTTAGTCGAATAATAAAAAGGTTAGTGTGTTAGTAAGTTAGTAAAGTTAGTTGGTTAGTAGTTAGCTGGTTAGAAAAACAGAAAAAGAAAAGTTAGTCAAACAGTTAGTCCTTCTGGGCGTGCCAGACTAAATATTCACAAATCAGTAAAAGAAAATAAATAAATATATAAATGTACAAGTATTCACAGTTTGTATACCGGTAAAATAATGACTCGGATTGTTCCGTTAATTTCGTCGTGGTCCCAGGCAACGGCGCCAAAAACTTGACGTCGATGTTTATATACATTTATTTACAGTATTTTCACATGCAACGAAATGTGTTTTATATTTATAAAAATGGTTTATACCTTAACATTAAAACACACACAACAAAGGACAAGTGTATCCCGTCATATATGTAGCAAAGTATTGGTAAGAGCCAGATATCGATCCATGGAACACGGGCGTTATTAAGTACTAAATCTTTATGATTAGATTTCCGGATATAAGGATAAATGAATGGTTGTTTAACTAAATTATCTAAATTATATCTAAAACATATTAGACTCTAAATATGAAAAATAAATATTATCTTGCTTCACAAACAACTTAAACATGTTATCTATATATGTCGCAACAGCACTTAATCAATTTTCCAATTTCGAGACAGCTAGTTACCGGGTATGGATTTCTAGCAATATGATTCTTCAGAAAGTTAACGCGATGGTCACACGTTAATCACCTAAAATCATTCATTAGCGAGCTATTGATATTTATTCATGCAAATCTTTAAAGATAGGTTATTTACCGGGTCTGGATTCCTAACCTCACTTATCAAAGAAAGCAATACCGATGGTCACAATACAGCCACGAGAATAAGCAATTAAGTAGATCATATAACAAGCAGTTTCACCTTTACAAGTCTTGAACACAAATCTACCATGTCAGCAATTCCAGACTAAAACTACTAAACAATGATCATAAACCGTATTCAAGAACATGCAATCAACACCATATAGTTCGTTAGAACCCTTACGTGCAAGAGAGGATTCCTAATCAAAATGAGATATATCTTGCATAAAACCAATACCCTGGTCCGGTTTCATGGTGTAAACAAAGTCTACAAACAAGTGATTAATCAAGAAATAGTTACAATCCCACTAACCACAGATTCATTATCCAAGATAATCAAACATAATCAGGAACTCAACATCAATGAAACATTCATCATATAATCATGAAGATTCAACATAAAAAGTACTAAAGATTCATATATACAAGATTACAACATAAAGATTATTCAAGAAACAAGTTCATTACTATTATTACATAAACTACATTAAACATAAACTAACATCAGCTCATAACTTACAAAATGATCAGGATACATGTTCAAGAACAAGGAATCGAACCATAAACAAGCAAGGAATTGATGGGTTGGATCGGTTATGCTTCCACTCGATCTTTAAGCTTCAAATGGGTTTGATCAGGACTGCTTCGTAACCTAGAAATCGCCCAGAAACATGGAGAAAAACCCAACATTTGAACCAGTAGTGAATGGTTGTATTTATAGGAGATTTTCTGATGGGCGCGGTCGTGCCACTGGGTCGCACGGTCGTGCGACCGGCGTTGTCGGGTGACGTTAGTTTGCCCGATTCGTGGTCAGCCAAGTGGACTAGTGGACAAGTTGCCTGGGTCAGCAGATTGGCACGGTCGTGCCGTTGGTCGCACGGTAGTGCGATATCGCCAGAATATTGATCAGAAATCTTGGTCAGGCCTTGGCACGGTCATGCGGAGGGTCGGACGGTAGTGCGGCCCTGGAAAACATCGGCACTGGCTTTTGCACTGGCAGTGCTTCTGAGATCGAAGGATCGGCACGGTAGTGCCACTGGATGGCACGGTCGTGCCATGCCTGGCAGTCATCTGATTTTTGTCCTTTTTATCAGAAATGCATCAGAATTTGTCCGTTTTCATCAGATTTTTCTTTTGTGCTCTGTTTAAGTCCTGAAAATATAAAAGTACCGAATTTGGTACCTAAACGTTGCTGTTTCGGTCAAAAATGCTTAAAACGGAAGTGTTTTGGGGTATAAAAATATGTATAATTTAACGTGTATCAGCTTTGTTATCAAATTATCTGTTGTTTTATTATCAAATTCTCTACAAATAAAATACATTATTATATAAAACGCCAAAAATTACAAACACCAAAACGCTAGTAGTATGAAAATTGTGAGAACAGGTGCTGGCAAAACACCTTGTCATTGTATAAAACGCCAGAAAAATTGTCTAAACGCCATAAAAAACATTTGGTATTATTGTAATCATATGAAAATAATATTAATGACTCGTAGTGAATTATTATACAACGCCACAAAACGCCAAAAAAATTGACCAAAAAACGCTATAACGCCAAAAAATTATCTATGTGACACATAAACAATTAATTCAACGGCAAAAAGTTTAATGAATACAATTAACGCCAAAATAATCTTAGACGCTAGAAAATGTTATAGCGTGTTGGGAAAATAAAAAAAGATTGAAAAGACAAAAAAAACCCTTCACCCCCTGATCATATCCCGCTCCACGTGTTGGGCCAGGATGCGTTCTCACCGTTCTCACAATTTTGGGCGTTTTCTCCTGATCCCGTACCTATATATATATATATATATATATATATATATATATATATATATATATATATAGGGTAGGGTTCTAGAGTGAACACTAGGTTGAGAGTGAACTGTGTGAACTAATCTGGGCGATTAGATTATATCATCTAAATATATTTAAACAATGGCAAGATTGTAATTATAATGGTGTAACCTCCCTTTAAATTAATTGACAGAAGGGTATTTGCGTCTTTTGTAAATTGCATTTATTAAACAATATAATCAAAATCCCTAAAATTTCGCTAGTTTCTGTATATACAAGATACACAGCTGTTAGTGTATACACATTTGTACAGTCTCGCTAACTATCAGTTTATACAAGATACACAACTGTTACTTTATACACATGTGTACAGTCTCGCTAACTCTCAGGTTATATAAGATACACAACTATTATTTTATACACATGTGTACAGTCTTTTATACATATGTGTATTATATTAAAAAATGTTACATATGTGTATATTAACAACATATAGTATATTATGTATGTGCACGAGTAGATTCATATAAAAATTATGAAATTAATGAAAACGAAACATAACACATGTATGCAAAAATAAATAACTTCATCACATATTCAAAAAAAGAGTTAATGCCTAAAAATAATTACAATTTCAATCTCAGAGAAAATTTTCAATATTTATTGAAAATTATAAAAAGTTAAAAACAATATATTATGAAATCTATATATATGGATAATAAAAGAAAAACAATATTAAACTTAAAATTAAAACAAAATCTATGGATAAAGAAATGATAGAAAAATAATTAAAAATGAGAGAGAGAGAGAGAGAGAGAGAGTTAAGAGAGGAGAAAATTAAGTGATTTTAATTAAACATACTTGGCTAATGTTAATCTTACCCTTTTAATCTAAAAAACGATCAAGGGTCAAGATTAGTTCACACAGTTCACTCTTAAAAAGTTGTGCACTCTTGAACCTGATCAATATATATATATATATATAGAGAGAAATATATATATATATATATATATAGAGAGAGAGAGAGATATATATATATATATATAGGTAAAAGATCAAATACAAATAAAGTTAACGTACAAAACGTGCGAATTATTCCCGATAATATTTTGCCTATACGTCTGAGAGAGAACGAAAGAATTGAACGGTGAAGAATGAGGCCAAAGCCTCAATTTATAGGTTTGATCAGGGGCGGCTCGCGCCCCGCGACCCACCAACCCAACTGTCTCGCGGCCCGCGAGAGGCATAGGCTAGGGCCTAGCCTTGGCGACTCAACACTATAGACCTGCCACATGTTAACACGTGGCGAAGGCGGAGAGTCCGGTCACCATAGGGGCCTCGCGCCCCGCGACTAGCAAGCCTAAGGGGTCGCACCCCGCGAGCGACGTTATTCATTTGTTTTAATTATTTTTTTTAATATAAATGTTATTTAAGTTCGTTTAAGAGTATACGAGATATATTAAGAGTGTTAGGGGTGTTTTTAGGAGAGTTGTTATATTACAAATTCTTGCAAACCAAACGCACGCTTGGACCACACGGTGTGGGCGTTTTTTTCGGTGTTGTGGCATTTCCACGCCGTGCACACCAGCCCACCAACGGCGTGGAGGACGGCGTAATGTTGAAGGTGATGAGTTTTCTACCGGCGTGGAGACATTTTGAAATGTGACGTGGCACGTTTATATTGCATGTGGACATTAGCCGTTGTTAACCAACAGCGAGTTTTTAAAATTTTTAAAAAATTCACTTTTTAAAACTAAATAAACTTTCCTATAAATACAACCATCTTCTTCCATTTTTTACAAACACTCACTTTTCATCCAAAATTCTCTCAACCCTATACCCATTTATACTTCAAAAATTCAAAAAATGGCGACGATCTCGGGGACTGAAGAAGAAGATATTGTATTATGCGAGTCGTGGGTCGAAGCTGTTACCCACTACACGCCGCGTAATCGCTCGAGTGGTCCATTTTGGGGGAGAATTTTAAAACACTTTTGCGTCCATAGGGGTGAGACCACCCGGACCGTAGACGTGTTTTCTTCTCGTTTTAGTACTATCCGTTTGGATAGTGAAAAAATTAAGACGGTGCACAACGCGGTTAAAAATGCGGGTGATGACTTTGGGGAGGACGACATCATACAAGTCTCCCTCATCAATTTCAGGCACGACTACAATTGAGAATTCAAAAACGTTTCGACGCGGCAAATAATTAGATTTTTTATTTAATAATTTTATATTTGTAGGTTTTATTTTAATTGTGTAATGTGCTTTTATTTTATTGCGTATGAATTACTAATTTTATTTGTTTAATAGTATTTTACTTTTTTTTAAATTAATTAGATTATATATAATTTTTAAATATAATTTAACAATAAAAAAAGTGTGTCACATGTCGAATAACACTCACTCTTCCACCCTGTCCCACACCCTACATTTTTGCATCACGCCCGTTTCTGACTCGCGCTAACGCGTAATTCACGTGTCGAATAATGCTCATTTTTCAAGCTACTCCACACCGTATAGTCTTAATTGAAATCCAATTAATTTTCAACAAACGGAACTTCTTAATCTTTTAATTAGATCTCCTCCATCTTTACCCGAACAACGAACACCGTTCTTTTAGTTTAGGAATGAAGTACACATTTCCTACAATTTGCTCCTTCATTCTTTACCATATATATTTTATCTGGCAAACCAATTCTTCTTGAATCCTCTTTTGTTTTTTTTTTCCACAACTGGTATTTTGATTTTTTGTTATGTATCCTTTGAAGTTTTCTTTTTCTGAAAGAATTGAACATATGTTATTTTGACATGTATTATTGCTTCATCATGACATACTGACATACATATTATTCCATGCTCTATAGCATTGTCAAATAAATACACGATATAGGAGAAATAAGATTTTATTTCAAAGAAAATTATTATATTTCCTAATGTTACCAATTACCATATAATTAGACAGAAAAGATAATAACTCTGCATATTTATGCTTTTATAATTACACGATTTTGGTGTTTTTTGCTATAATAAGTTCTGAATTATTGGTAAAAGTTTAGAAGATATAGAGAATGCTTCAATAAGACATGAAGATGAAGTATTTTCCTGCCCTTGATGATATAATCAAAAATCGAAAATGAAACTCAAAACGCATCCATTTAAGCACACCTATCTGAGTATGAATGATACAAATAAGATTTGTATAAATTTAAACTCATCGCAACTCAAAACACACAAGGCGTGTAATTGTTTCAGCAGAGTTTGAATCTTAGACAGACTTCGTTCATAGACACTTTAGCTCACTATTGCGTTCTTGCATCATATTCATAGGTCTGTTGCAGGTCATGGCTAATGCAAACTGTGATTTGGATTTGATACAACTCTTTGCATTAATTTAAAGATTAAAACGTGTTAAAAGAATTTTGGGTTTTGGTATACATACTTTTTGTATTATTATTATTATTATTATTATTATTATTATTATTATTATTATTATTATTATTATTATTATTAATAAGTATTTTGATGTAGGAAATTTATGATATTTAAAGTATTTTTAAATTACAAATTAAATAAAAGGTACAATGAAAATTTATAGGTGGAATATTTGCTATCCATCATGATCAAAAAATCAAAAATAATCCTAGATACCATTGCACGCTTAGATTTTTCCATGTTACCATGATAAAAAAATCCAAGATATTTTTTTTTTTTTTTTTTTTTGAACAGCATCTCGGTCAGGGCTATACATGACCAAAGCTCGGTCCGAGGGGGCTTCGAACCTAAGCACTCCAGGGCAGGAACCCACAAGGTGGTAAAACCTTCCCACCTCCTCTTTGTTAGACTAGATATTAACGCAAGTTTAGATTTTTCCATGCACGTCGTAGACTACTAGTTTTCATACATGCCGTAGACTATTAGGTCTGTGGATTTCTTTTCTCAGTAGGTTCCTCCAATCATATATGACAACCAATATTATATATAGAGTTAGGTTATTTTTGAAGAACATCTTGAGGTTAAACTATATATACGAGTCTTTTTTTTTTTTTTTTTTTGAACGGAATATATACTAATCCTGAACACTGATTTTTAATTATTAAGAATAGGATTGTAATTGTATAATAAAATAGTTTTAAATCTTTAATTTAATCATTGAAATACAGTTACATAATTCCTATTATTTAGTGATTATCCAAAATATCGTATAAATTTAACAAAGATCATTTTCTTAAACATATAACATGATCACGTCAGTTTTTTCCTACGATTAAGCATTTCATAATATGCCAGCAATTTTCTTTCAACTACGCATTGTTCATGCTGATTATCTTTAACACTTTATCCATTTCATACCGAATATCTGAAATGTTCGTAGGATTAGGTCTCAGATTTTTTTTTTAACTTAAAGTTTACACGTATGGGTTAACTAATAACCCAGACGAACCGACTTAACGGGTTATTACATAATTAAATTATAGTGAAAGAAAATAAGGTTTTATACACAAAACTTTGTCACGCGTGATCATATTTTATCTTTTTAAGAAGATGTTCACATGGAGGTGGTGGTTTAAGAGTGTTCGGTTCTTCGCATGCTTGATCGTGGACCCGATACTAGCTTTTGTATAAACCTGTTATAAACCCCAAAAACGATTAGGGTTTATATTTCTTTTGTGTTAACGGATCGAAAAATGACAAAGGGAAACGTTTTGAAAGATTGAGGTTATGTCGCAAATCACAACAGAAACGCCTTTGGCAGGATCATCGCACTTTACTATATTGTGCATTGTGCACTGACCGGTGCACTTTGCTAAACTGTGCACTGTACACTGACTAGTGCACTATACTAAACTGTGCACTGACGTGGGCACTTTGTTGAACTGTGCACTTTTGCTAAGTTGTGCACTTTTCTAAAATGTGCACTGACATGTGCACTTTGCACTTTTACTAAACTGTGCACTTTTCCTAAATTGTGCACTGTGCACTTTACAAATTGTGCACTTTGCTAAGCTCTGCACTTTTTCTAAGTTGTGCACTTTTATTAAACTGTGCACTTTTGCTAAACTGTACACTTTGCTAAACTGTGCATGTTTCTAAAAAGGTGCACTGATCTGTGCACTTTTCACTTTTACTAAACTGTGCACTTTTGCTAAATTGTGCACTATGCACTTTACTGAACTATGTACTTTGATAAACTGTGCACTTTTGATAAATTATGCACTATGCACTTTACTAAATTGGTGCACTTTTACTAAATTGTGCACTTTTGCTAAATTGTATCATTTTGCTAAACTGTGCACTTTACTAAACTGTACACTTTTGCTATATTATGCTCTATTTATTTTATTAAACTGCTAAGCTTGCTAAACCGTACACTTTTGCTAAATTGAGCATTTTTGCTAAACTGTGCACTTTGCTAATGTGCATTGTGCATAGACCTGCGCACTTTGCACTTTTACTTAACTGTGCACTTTTACTAAATTGTGCACTGTGCACTTTACTGAACTGTGCACTTTCCTAAATTGTGCACTGTGCACTTTGCTAATGTATGTTGTGCACTTTCCTTCGATGTCTAGGTTCGGACTCGTTATTTCCCAAACTCTTCTGAGTTTGATATTTATTCATGCAAATCTTTAAAGATAGGTTATTTACCGGGTCTGGATTCCTAACCTCACTTATCAAAGAAAGCAATACCGATGGTCACAATACAGCCACGAGGATAAGCAATTAAGTAGATCATATAACAAACAGTTTCACCTTTACAAGTCTTGAACACAAATCTAACATGTCAGCAATTTCAGACCAAAACTACTAAACAATGATCATAAACCGCATTCAGGAACATCCAATCAACGCCATATAATTCGTTAGAACCCTTACGTGCAAGAGAGGATTCCTAATCAAAATGAGATATATCTTGTATAAAACCAATACCCTGGTCCGGTTTCATGGTGTAAACAAAGTCTACAAACAAGTGATTAAGCAAGAAATAGTTACCATCCCAATAACCACAGATTCATTATCCAAGATAATCAAACACAATCAGGAACACATCATCAATGAAACATTCATCATATAATCATGAAGATTCAACATAAAAAGGACTAAAGATTCATATAAACAAGACTACAACATAAAGATTATTCAATAAACAAGTTCATTACTATTATTACATAAACTACATTAAACGTAAACTAACATCACCTCATATCTTGCAAAATGATCAGGATACATGTTCAAGAACAAGTAATCGAACCATAAACAAGCAAGGAATTGATGGGTTGAATCGGTTATGCTTCCACTCGATCTTTAAACTTCAAATGGGTCTGATCAGGACTGCTTCGTAACCCAGAAATCGCCAAAAAACATGGAGAAAAACCCAACATTTGAACCAGTAGCGAATGGCTGTATTTATAGGAGATTTTCTGATCGGCACAGTCGTGCCATTGGGCCGCACGGTCGTGCGATCGTCGTTGTCAGGTGACGTCTGTTGGATCGTTCCGTGACCCTAAACAGTCAGTAAAAGCAGTTCATCTTCGTTTACAAAGGCGGAATCACAGTAAACAAAGTCACAACAGCTTGTTCCTTTCAATTTCTTTCTATTACTGATTTCCTGAGTCTTTTACAATGATTCTGATGAAATTTTGGCAGCACCTCGACTCACACACACATACATGTCCGTTTCAAATGAACCTACACAACATCTATTTATACTAGTGACTGTTCCGTTTGAACTTGACACACCCAGTTCAAACGAAACCCTGCTTCAAACGGACTGGACATGTTCAAACGGACTAGACATGTTCAAACGAACAACCATGTTCAAACGGATGAACCTGTTCAAACGGACTGGCTACCTAAAACATGACCAAACCCTAATTCAATCACTGTTGTGCACTCGTTTAACCTATCTAGACATAAGACTCGATAAGACGTAGTTAACAGACAGTAGATGCACCAACAGACTCCCCCTTGGATGTTGACGAAGTCTTTGGCTTCGAGTCTTAGTCTTTGTCTTTTTGTCTTGACATGTACAAGCTTCCTTCAATCTTTAATCTTCAATCAACAGCTAGCATAAAGCACAGACTATGAATCTTTAACAACCTTCAAGCTCCCCCTTGAATATAGATCAAGGAACTGCTTCTGACTTTAAGTCTTCAGATTCCCCCTATCAGTAGACTGGGATTCTGCTATGCTGCTTTCTCAAACTAACACCTGTTACCTGCATATACTCTACCCAAATTTAAGATATATGGCAATAACAATTTCAAACTTAAACTTACCTTTTAACTTTCAGTGCATAGAAATCCACTTAAGTATTCAGGTCCAAATTAATGACCCTGATTACTCAATTAATCTACCAAGTCCAACTTAATGACCTTGGTTGATCTGAGACAATTCACACTGACTGTTGTACAACATTTACAAACAATTTTCTGAAAATTACAAGCTTCAAATTAATGAACTTGTTTCGACTTTCTATTTTCTCAATTAACCATGATTAGCTCCAAACTCATCATCCAGTCCAGAAACTTCCAGCATCTGCTTTCAACTTTTGAATCCGAAGATTAACTCTCCACTTTGGTTTGTCGAAAAATAAAGCAGAAATGAAAAATCTTTTTCGATTTTGAATAAAGTTTCTAAACTAGAAATGAAGTAACAGAAAATAAAATGCAGTAAATGTAAACTATTTACAAATATATTTTTGGTGAGAGTGTTAGGGAATCATATCAGCTATTCGACAAGTCACAAGTACCGTTAAGCTTTAATTTCAAACTCAGAATTAAACAATTCGCGTAGATTGTCGATATACTGATCCATTTAAACTCTTACACAATTTTCAATCTGTCCAGGATACAGATTTAGTGTTTTAGAGACCTAAACTTATACGTGTGTCCCACCTCTTGAATATACTCCCGTATCCAGATCCCAATATTCAGTCTTACAGGTGAGTATACCACAAATGATATCTGTAAGGGGTTAATAAATTATGAAGAATCATGAGAGCTCAGGTCAGAACTACCGTTCAGCAGAGAGATCATGACTCAACTTTTAGGTGTGTCCCCTTTAGAGGATCCTTTTTACAACAGCATTGATTAGCAATTTTATTGTCTTATCATTTATGCTGAGGGTGATGCTATGTTTCAAGAATTGTGGAAAGTATTATTCGAGGAATAGGTCAGAACTTCCATTCAGCAGAAGTCCCGGAATAATACCCCAGATATCACTGAGTATAAAGACCTAGTATATCAGAAAAAAGAATCTTTCAAACAAGATTTCAGGGGTTACCTATATATCCAAGTAGTGTTCCCCACAAAATAAGCAAGTAAGATTTTAAGTTTATATCCTGAACAAACCTACTAAATGTGTAAAAACCTATCGGCACATCATCAGCGAGACTGTTTAACGCATTTAAACATTCCATATCTTTAGCATACCGTAACTGTCAAGCCGATGTACTATCATTTTCCCTTTTTACACAAGCTCTTTTCTGGTTTTATATTGTTTTTGGATTTTGAAAATATCTCATGTTTTTATATTTTTGTCATTTTTTATTGTTTTTGTATTTTCTAAAATATTACCCTATACCTCCCCCTAAATACCAAAACAAGTAAAAAATCGACAAACCATTGCAGATTGCTTCTCAACATCATCTACAATGTCTCCTTCATCAACGCCAATAATCTCCTCCAACACCGATAAAAGCTTCATACCATTCAATTTTAGCAAATATTGAAAATGTGTTTTATCAAATGCTTTGGTATGTAAATCAGCTTTTTGATCGTCAGTGTGGATTTTCTCAATTCGTATCAACTTCTTCTCGAAACAATCGCGAATGAAATGATGACGAATTTCAATGTGTTTGGTTTTAGCGCGATGAACTGGATTTTTAGTAATGTTAATCGCTGCCTCATTATCAACAAAGATAGCGGTATTTAGAAATTGCAAACTGTAATCGCGCATCTGTTGCTGGATCCACAAGATCTGAGAGCAGCAACTGCTAGCAGATACATACTCCGCTTCACATGTGGATAAAGCCACAGAGATCTGCTTTTTGCATTGCCTGGTGACCAATCGTGGTCCGAAAAACTGGCATCCCGCTGTTGTTGATTTAGCGTTAACTTTGTAGCATCCGAAATCAGAATCGGAATACCCTTCGAGCATGAAATTGCCTTCTCTTGGATACCACAACCCCAATGATGGAGTTCCTTTCAGGTAGCGTAATATCCTTTTCACAATCACCATATGCGAAGCTCTCGGGTTAGATTGAAATCTTGCTGCGAGGCAGGTTGGGTACATGATATCGGGTCTTGAAGCTGTCAAACACATCAGCGATCCGATCATGGAACGATACATCGTTTCATCTACCTTCTCTCCGGTGAGATCAGGGTTTATCCCATGATTCGTTGCTAATGGGGTGGAAGCTGGAGTAGAACCTGACATCCTGAATTTCTCCAAGATATCATGAACGTACTTCGTTTGATGTATGAAAATTCCTTTGGGTAGTTAATCAACCTGCAGTCCCAAAAAGAATTTCATCTCACCCATCGATGACATTTCAAATTTCTGCTTCATAACTCGTTCAAAATCTTTACACAAATTTTCATTTGTTGACCCAAATATGATGTCGTCCACGTAAATTTGAACTATCAGAAGATGACCGTCGACCTCTTTGGTGAAGAGAGTGGCATCCACTTTTCCTCTGATGAACCTGTTGGCTAGTAGATGTTGAGACAATGTCTCGTACCAAGCTCTCGGAGCCTGGTGTAAACCATACATCGCTTTATCCAGCAAATAAACCTTGTCTTTGTGATGTGGATCGGTAAAGCCCGGTGGCTGTCCGACATAAACCTCCTCTTTTACCTTCCCATAGAGAAAAGCCGATTTAACATCTAACTGATATACTTTGAAATTTTTCCAAGATGCAAATGCTAGGAAGACTCTGATTGCTTCTAGTCTGGCAACTGGAGCATACACTTCGGTGAAATTTATACCCTCCTGTTGACTAAAGCCCTGGACAACGAGTCGAGCTTTATTACGAACAACAACTCCTCTATCATCCCTCTTGCACTTGAACACCCACTTGGTGTTTATCTTCCTTTGACCATCAGGCAAATCCACTAACTTCCACACTCCCAACTTTTCAAATTGGCTCAGTTCCTCCTGCATCGCATTGACCCAAGAATCTTCAGTAAGCGCCTCTTTGTAAGTCCTTGGCTCAACCTGCGAGATAAAACAACTCAATGAAAATTCAGTTTGTAAAGGAGCAACTTTTGTATAAAAACATGTAAGCCCTTTATCAAGCTGTCTTCTAGTGCGGACGCCTGTTTGCAATTCCCCAATGATCAACTCCTCTGGATGGTATAAAAGTGTTCGTGGCATCACTTCACCTGGAACATCTACATCGCCTTCCAGATTAGTAACATTCTAATTTATACCTTGTTCACTAACTGGGTTTGTTTGACTTGAAATCTGAATTTGCTCCCCCTCAGAATCTGAATCACCTCGATCAAATACTGGCATATTCTCAAATTCTTGATTATCATTCTGTGCCATCTGATTATCTTGAGCAACTTCATTTTGTTGGACATCATCATGTTCACCAGCATTGCTTGGACCTGCTTCATCGTCATTTGATGCTCGTTGTGGTCACCTTGAATACTCAGCTGGGAACCTTTCTTGCGATTCTTCATACTCTCTCAGAATATCCAACTCATCAAAGAAATCTTCTTCTTCATCCTTTTCTTCTTCCATGTCAAACGAATCCCACATTTTATCATAATTAAAACGACATGAGTCACCGGGATTCTGAGGCGGCATCGTATTACTTTGTAATTCAACATTTGGAGCTTCAATAATCCGCTTCAGACTTGGAACGAAGACACGTCGTAATGGACTTGCATAACCTATGAATATCCCTTCAATACTCTTCGGACCAAACTTTCCAAAAGGCTCTAGAACAGTACAGGGTGACCCAAACGGTTCAAGATGCTTCAGATTTGGTTTGCGGTTATTGATAAACTCAAAGCAGGTTTTGTTGAATTTCTTGACAGTGAGAACTCTGTTGAGCGTGTAGCATGCGGCGGAAACTGCTTCTGCCCAAAAATTTATCGGTAACTTTGAATCAGCAAGCATTGTTCTGGCCGTTTCGATTAGCGTCCTGTTTTTACGTTCTGCAACTCCATTCTGCTGCGGAGTGTACGGAGCACTAAACTAATGCAATATACCTCTGTCATCACAATATTCTTACATCTTGTTGTTCTTGAATTCAGTACCATTATCACTTCTAATTCTTTTGATACGCCTTTGGTACAGATTTTCAATCTTTCTGAACAACGCCATCAAACTGTCAAACATTTCATCTTTCGACTTCAAGAATGATACCCACGAAAATCTAGAATAATCATCAGTAACCACAAGACAGTAGAGATCCCCTGTAATACTTTTGACGTTTACTGGACCAAACAAATCCATATGTAGTCTCTCTAACGGTCTTGAAACTGAATTGACTTGCTTTTTAGGGTGTGAGGTTTTCTTCTGCTTGCCTTTGATACAACTAATGCACTCCCCTTCCAGATGAAAACCTTTGATATTAACTCCCAGAACTAAGTCATTAGGCACCAAGTGATTCATTTTTCTAAGATGTATATGACCCATCTTCCGGTGCCACAACTTCGATTCTTTCTCTGTTGCTCTAGACACAAAACAATGAGCCTGACCCGTGGTTGTAGTAGCTACGCTCATGGCCAACACGTACAGATCATTGACTCTTGGTGCCCTCATAATAATCCATTCTTCAGGGATAACAAATCCTGGCTTCAGGATCAAACATTCTTTATCAGTGAAGTGAGTGGTATACATCCTGTCACAAATCTGCGAGATGCTCAGCAGATTATTCTCCAGCTCAGCAATGTAATTAACTCTTTCAAACGTAACAATCCCATTGGATAACGTTCCTTCACCAACAATCCTACCACCTTGATTTCCTGCGAATCCTACATAACCTCCATTGAAATTTCTAACATCATACAACAATGCAGTATTTCCTGTCATATGTCGAGACGCTCCACTGTCCATAATCCATCGTGAAACAAGTCTCGGAAGTTCCTGCACAAATCACAAACAATTCAATAAAGATGCCGATTCATGCTTCACAATTACCAACTAGGAAGCTCCGGCAAAGACCACAAACATCTATTTAGATTTTGATGCCACCCAAGCCTCTTTTGTCTCGGGTAACTTGACTTTAATGTGAGTTTTAGCAGTGTAAAGTGGTGGAAAATTTTATCATTCATTTTCAAGCTCTCTTCAGATCCAACCTCAACCTTTTTGTATAAGAAAAACTCATCTATCTTAAGTTGACCGGTTGGTTGATTTTTCTTTTGAACATTCTTCTTCTCTGGTGGAGTAGAAGATTGTTTCTCCAGCTTTTCATAATAATCCAAAGGAACATTCATCTTTACCGGTGTGGTAGAAGACGATTGTTTTTCCGACTCTGAAACCTTTGGTTTAAATGAACTTGGTTTCTTTTCAACCACTTTTGGCTTCCATGTTTGTTGAGATGAAGCAACCCGTTTGTAGAATTTGTCATTTTTATTTACCACATTCTTAACAGGTTCAATTTTGACTTTTGAATTTTCATTTTTCAAAATTTTCTCAACAACCATTGGAGCTTTTCCTTTAGCATCAGCCTTCTTCTTTTGATTCTCAACAACTTCAGTCTTAGGCTTGGATTTGGTGCAATTTCTTGCAATGTGACCAACTTTGTTGCATCTAAAACATGTACGAGTATCAACTACCCAACTTGTGCCTTCAGACTAAGGTTGCGAGGCTTTCTTCTCAAAGAACTCTTCATTTGATTTCGAAAAAATCTTTTTCTCTTCATCAGAAAGTGAACTCGAACTGTTCACAAACACTTTCTTCTCAGCAAACTTCTTGTTTTGAACATTTCTCTTTTGATAACTTTTACCACCCTGATAACCACCCGACCAATTGTTTCGATTGTTATTATAAAAATGTGGTGGTACAACAGGCTTTTTGTAGTAAGCTTTATCTTTCTCAAAATTCATTTGTCTCTTTGTTTGACTCAAACTGTTCACTTCTGACAACTCAACTTCAACCAATTTGAAAACATTTGTTAACTTGTTCACATTAACATTCTCAATGGGAAACTCAGAATCCAAAAACAACTTATCAGATCCCAACATCTTGTACATGACAAGAGTAGGTTCATCATTTAAGTTGTCTTTGGACTTTTGTTTTGGAATGTATTTGTCCAAGAAACATTCATCATCTTCAGCTGAATCAGACATCAAAACACTTTCAGCTGTGCTTTTAACAATTTCTGTCTGAACACTATCATCAGATGATGAAGAAGAAAATGTCACATCAATTGAATCAGGAAGTTTCACTTCAATATTAACCAACCCAAATTGCTTTTTCGAATAATTGTCTAGAACTGGTGGCGGAACTTGATGAAACCCGACCCCAGTTCCATCACAGTATACATCTTCGCCTGCTTTGTTTTTCCCGATGGGTTTCGGAACAATGTGTTGCAAAACAAAGCTTGCAGAGTTGTAACTATTCAATTTCAAATTGATTCGCTCATTCTCAATCTTAGCTTCTTCAAATTGAAGCTTCAACTTAGCAATCTCATCCAATTGTTTGTTGATTAATTCTTCTTTAATCCTCAAAACACATTGCAATTGGCAATTTTCTTTGTATGTTTTACTGTTTCTATCATCATTATCTTTAACCGTGCTTTTAAGCTTCTCAAAATTTTCAGTGATCTGACGATTTTCATGAACTAACCTTTCACTTTCTTTCCTAACCTTTTCTTGATTAATTTTATCAGTTTCAATTTTGTTAGTTAATTCTTTCAATCGTTCAGTTGAAGCTTTCATCATTTTATCACGATCAAGGATTTGATCCTCAACACTTCTGACTCTAGCAGTCAGATCTTCAACCTTCTTACCATTGAGATAAGTGACTGTGCTACAAACTTTGCATTCCTTGATGCAATTTTTGCAGTCAACTTCACCATTGACTTTCTTACCTGACTCAGTCGTTGACGCGTTTGAACTGACCTGGCTTTTAGACTCAGAAACGGATTTAGAATCTACCTCAAGTGCCTTAGCAGCCAGCACCTTGTCAGCCATCTTTCCCATGTTTTCAGCATTCAACTCCCGTGTCGTGTCAATGATTCCATTATCAACCTTCTTTGACTTCTCTTTTTCTACTTTCTCCTTCTCTTCTTTCTCTTTCTCTTCTCCACTTCCCCACCATTTCCTCTGCCAAAAATCATCTTCTTCTTTAAACTCTTTGATTATGGTTTCCAAATCAAGAGTGTTATGATCAATAGCAATGTTTCCCTGGGGGTCAAGATAACATTCCCTGTCTGGATCCCATCTATTTGCTCTTTTTGCCTCAGAAAAGATACCAGCTATTCTGATCAATCTGTTCGTGGTCAACAGCTTTCTGTGACCATACTTCTGTTCTTCAGTTCTGTTGTCTTTCCAAGGAACAGGTTCAGATTTTGCCATGAATGCATATCAAACCGCATCCTCCTCAGGTAACAACTCACTCCAGTCGTAACCTTCATCGTCGTGAATTACAGCAAGAGCTCTTGACTTCTCTTTGTTCTCTTCAAGCTGCTTCAATCTTGGCAGCTCTGATTTATTCTGATGATAAATCGCTTTCTTGTAGTAATCTTCTCTGAACGGATTCTCAGATTCATCAGCATACGCATTTCGGCATTCACGCTTAAAGTGACGTTTCTGTTTGCACTTAAAGCATGTCACTTTAGACTTGTCAAAGCCTAACTTGGTAGAAGGTCCACCAATAGACTTCCTCCCTGTGATCTCCATAAAACGCTGTGCTCGACGAACTGCACTGGCCATACACCACCTTATGTCTATCAGTTCCATCTCCTCAGGATCAATTTGATCATAATCTTCCTTAGTCAGGTTGGTGTTGCCTATCTTCCCTGCTACAAGACTTTCATAAGATTCTTGCACGGATGCTAAGAAAACCATCTGTTGCTTTGCTGACTCCTCGCTGAAGTTTTGAGCGTTCTTTAAGTCTACAACGATATTGCATTGAAATAGATTCTTTGCATCAGAATGATTTGCAGATGACGAAGATCCACTGTGAAATCCACTGCTTTGACTTTCTTTGTTTGATGTGTTAACATTTTCGGCAGAAAAAGCTATCTTGGGAGATGTACTCTTTGGCATCATGCTTTTTGGATAATACAAATCCAAGTTCTGCTGATAAGATGAATGATTGACTTTGTGTGTCTTCTTTAATTCCAACTCGTGACTCTCTAGTCTCTCAATCAGCAAGTCTACTGTCAACACTTCTGGCGGCTTGATAGTATTCTTTAGCATCAACGCATAATATTGCCAATCCATCTCATCTGGCAACGAATCAAACAATTTGTCGACTAGCTCATCTTGAGTATAGGAAATTCCATGTCTCGCCAGTTCCAGCTTCAGGTGCCCAAACCTCTCAATCATTTTACAAACTGATTCATTCTTTAAACACCCAAACAAATCAAACTCTTTTCTAAGTAGTTTCTTTTTGTTCTTCACTATTTCTGTACTTCCTAAACATTTGGTTTCAACTTTTTCCAAAGATCTTTAGAACTGCTGTACTCGATTAAAGATATTATATCTTCTCGAACAGACTGAAATAGCAGTGCAACGCATTTTTGCTCAGCGACAAATGCCTCTATTTCTTCAGGTGATGTTAAACATTCGCCACTTTTGCCTCCATCATTGTAACCATTTTTTAGACTCTTCCAGCTGGGAAAAGCAAAAGCTCTCAACTAATCTTCAAACTTCTTAGCCCACCGACTGTATTCTTCGATAGCCATCAGCTTTGGGGGTTTGTTATAGGTTCCAAAAGCACTTTCAACCTCCAAGGCATCCGATAACTTTTTCTTTGTGTTTGGTGTGTTCTCATTAGTGTTATTTGAAGAAGTATCGTCTCCATAATTTCCAGAAAACGCATACATGTCGCTAAACGGGTTCATGAATAGATCATCCATCTTGTACTTACCTGAAAAAAAAATCAATCAAACACTTAGAAAATTTTTGGTTTTGAAAAATGACAGATTCAAACGGAATCTGTTGAAATGGAATGGTTCAAACGGTATAGTTCAAACGAATTGGTTCTTCTCAAATGAAATGTGTTATTCCGTTTGAAATAACAATAATCAAGTTTCAAACAAAACCTTTTTCAAACGTGAACTCTCAAACGAACCACTTTCAAACGTGAACCCTCAAACGAACCACTTTCAAACGAACTTTTCAAACGATATCCCCACTTTCAAACGAAACCCATATATATGTTACTTTCAAATGGAAATCAGTTTTCAAACGACAATTTCAAACGGAATCCATTCCTCAAACGATTCTTCAAACGAAAGCAAGTTTTCAAACGGATTACCAGCCAATTTCAAACGGAATGACTTATGACATCAGCATTTTTCAAACATTTTCAAACGGTATAGGTATTTTTTATCAGTTTTAAGTCGAATTTTGGTTCAAAACTTTCAAGGATTCGTTATCAATGTGTTTCGCTTGTTATGTGAGAGTTTTAGGCCATTTTAACTGTAAACACTTGTTCAAATCAGAAAAGAAAGGTAGAAGTGAGAGAATTCGAAGTAAATCCGATAAAATCAAGCTGCAATGGTATGAACTCCTCGTCCTGAGCTCTGATACCACTTGTTGGATCGTTCCGTGACCCTAAACAGTCAGTAAAAGCAGTTCATCTTCGTTTACAAAGGCGGAATCAGAGTAAACAAAGTCACAACAGCTTGTTCCTTTCAATTTCTTTCTATTACTGATTTCCTGAATCTTTTACAATGATTCTGATGAAATTTTAGCAGCACCTCGACTCACACACACATACATGTCCGTTTCAAATGAACCTACACAACATCTATTTATACTAGGGACTGTTCCGTTTGAACTTGACACACCCAGTTCAAACGAAACCCTGCTTCAAACGGACTGGACATGTTCAAACGGACTAGACATGTTCAAACGAACAACCATGTTCAAACGGATGAACCTGTTCAAACGGACTGGCTACCTAAAACATGACCAAATCCTTATTCAATCACTGTTGTGCACTCGTTTAACCTATCTAGACATAAGACTCGATAAGACGTAGTTAACAGACATCAGATGCACCAAAAACGTCAGTTTGCCCGATTCTAGGTCAGGCAAGTGGACTAGTGGACAAGTTGCCTGGATCAGCAGATTGGCACGATCGTGCCGTTGGTCGCACGGTAGTGCGATAACGCCAGAATCTTGATCAGAAATCTTGGTCAGGCCTTGGCACGGTCATGCGGCTGGTCGCATGGTAGTGCGGCCTGGGGAAAACATCGGCACTAGCTTTTGCACTGGCAGTGCTTTCGAGATCGAAGGATCGGCACGGTAGTGCCACTGGATGGCACGGTCGTGCCATACCTGGCAGTCATACGATTTTTTTCCTTTTTATCAGAAATGCATTGGAATTTGTCCGTTTTCATCATATTTTTCTTTTGTGCTCTGTTTAAGACCTGAAAATATAAAAGTACCGAATTTGGTACCTAAACGTTGCTGTTTCGGTCAAAAATGCTTAAAACGGAAGTGTTTTGGGGTATAAAAACATGTATAATTTAATGTGTATCAAACATCCCCACACTTGAACTTTGCTTGTCCTCAAGCAAACTTAAAATAAAACACGGAATCAATTCTGAATATTTACGAAGTTCCTAATTTGTTTGGTGTTCAAATTGGTTTTCAAAAAGTCATCATCAAAGATTTAAAACAAACAAGCTTTGTTAGATGTATGAAAGGATAACTATAACGCAATGATTCTACGTTCGATTGACTTAGCATGCAAATTCTTATATTTCTCACAATGTTCACACACACTCGGTTAAATTTCTAAATCATACATATAATGTGTATGTAAAACACTCGATGCCTAGTTAATGAATCATGCAATATCATAAGCTTGTCAAAAGATCTAATATCCACCAGTTAATATGTGAAAAGCATAAATCAAGAGGTCTTTGATGGGTTGTAATGTTAAGGCTATGGTTAAGGGTATGGAATGGATTTTTGAAAGTGGCAAGAAAGGTTAAAACTTGGCGATTTATTTTCTAGGATTTTGAACACGTTGCTAAGCAATTTGTATATGTGTTCAGAGTTTATTCTTTTTATACATCCACTCTCTATTTTCTTTCTTTGATAGTTTTCCTATAGTTTCCTTAGAGAGTTTTGACAAACGGATTTTTTTTTTTTTTTTTTTTGAAAAAGGTGGATAGCTACGGCTAAATTTTAACAAAAAGGGTAAATATGAAAACGTTATATTTTTGGGTAGTGGGCTTAATATTTGGGTAAAGTTATGAAAAAAAATACAGAAAATAGGCTCAACATGGCGAACTAATGGATAGTGTTGGGTGCGGGATATAAAAAAAGAAAAAGGCAGAAAAATGGGTATCCTAAATGCCTCTATCATTTCTATGTAATTTCACATATTCATGATTTTGAAAAGTATACAAATGACAAGTTCTAAATTACATAAAACATCCGACCCGCTCATTTTTTCGAAAAAACAAAGAAGCATTTAACAAGAAAGTTGTAAAGGCTCAAAAATATGCTCACGTAAACGGAAGTAATGGGTATAAATATAAAGATAAACATGCAAGTCTTTTTTTTTATTTCATCACGCTTTTTAGTTATCTTTTTCATGAAACAATTTCGCTTGTCGGTTTTTTATCAAATTTGATGCTTTCTAAAGAACACAATTGACCATTTTTTTGTTATTTTTCGAAAATATATACAGAAATGAGAACAATTAAGGACCAACAAAGTTTAGAACCTTTTAAACCCCTCCCCACACTTGAACTTCACATTGTCCCCAATGTGAAATACATATTAGTTAAGCAATGTGAAAAGGGAAAGAGGTACTCCCTCAGAGTTGGAGTTGACTTGTTTAAGTAGATTTTGATTGAAGTTGTCTCAACTCGGTCACTTGCTAGAGCAGTCAACATTACTATTGATCAAAATGTTAGATAACCAAACCATATCCATTATTCAAACAAAGCAAACACACTACTTAAAAAAAAAAAAAAAACAAACATAAAGTTTAAAAATCCCAAACAAAGTACTGAATAGAAATAAGATAAAACATCAGTTTCTGAACTGTTCCGCCCTACCTCCTCCTACTCCTACTCCTCCTCCTCATCATCATCATCATGGTGGCGTGTTCCAGACGAACCTGCCCCATAGTTACCTGTGTTTCCAAACGGAAACTGTGGAGGGTTGCCGAAGTGGCTTGGATAAACGCTTTGTAGCCCTCCGAAGATGTAGGAAAAACCTGTATACATTTCATCCCTCATTATGTAGGAAAAATTCAGCCATTCTAGCTGCGAGGTTGACGTGCACTCCATTCACTATGGAATATAAGAAAAGAAGATCTGGAGTGGGACAGTTTCCTGCACTGTCCATGCGTCCACAAATGGTGTGACTCATGACTTGATGAATAACCCTAAGTAGCGGGTCTCGTAGTCGTGATGCTTCAACTTTTCTAGCCCCATAGGGTGGTCCAACTGCCACTTGTGCCCAAAAGTTAGCCTGTTGCTGATCATTATCAAACTTTTTGATATCTGTGAAAAGTTCCGAATTGATGTCTTCAGCTGAGAATATTCCTAGTCTTCTCCCAAGTCTAGCAACTGACCATTTATGCCACTTTTCACCCAATCTGAACTGTATTGTCTCCCTGTTCTTGAAGTCTGGATTTTCGCTTCTTGGTTTGTCAAAAGTGTATGAAGCGAAAAATTCCAATGTAAGCTCGAGATATACCGGTCGTGCAATGTTCAACAACCTTGACATTGGATATGAAATCAAATTGGATAGCCTCTCTTCTTGGTTTAGAGCTGTTAAAGTGTCCTAGTTGATCCTTCTCGGTTCACCAATTTGTCCCCGTCTGTTCCATAAAGCTTCTATTCTGGCAATACAGGGACGTTCTTTCGTTTTGTTTTCGCTGAATTGGAGGAATCTGTGGTTCATCTGCATACAGGAATACAACAAAATTAGAGCAGAATATAAAAATTTCATCGTCGCCACCGGAACAGGCTGTTTTTGACAATCTGTTGTCGTTTCAGCATCGGCACGGTCGTGCCACTGAGTGGCACTTCTGTGCCAATCCGTGATCAGTGACAGGCTTATTTCCGGTAAGTGACGTTGCACTGCCGTACCAACTTGGCACTACCGTGCGACGCGATATTGCAGTTCTGATTCGTTGATCTGATGGTGATTTCCGACCGGCACTGCCATGTCGTTTCAACGGCATGTCCATGCGATCTCAAAAATCATCAGAAAACAACCCTATTCACTGATTTGAACCTTTATCTTTCAAAATTTAACTTATAATCAGTGAATAGACTTCGAATCAAGGGTCAGAACTGCAGATTTAGCACCTAGTAATCAAGAATAAAGGGTTATTTGTCTTTATGAAGAAAACCCCAAATTTCTTGATTAAAAACTATAGATCTTTATCATAAACAAAGTTAAATCTGCAAAACAAGTAGGAAACATTCCTTGGAAGATGATTGGAGTGAAATCTAGGCAAAAATTAGATGATTTTTGGGTTGGGGCGACCTGGAACTCCCGTGCGGCCACTAGGGTTTCGAAAAAGTGAGTGGTTTTTACTGCAAATTCGTTTTCATACCCAAAATTAGTATTCCAATTTTTACTCGCACGGTCGTGCGACAGGTCGCACGGTCGTGCCGATCCTAGTCGCACTCCTCGTTCGATTGTTATTACCGGGTTGCATGGTAGTGCAGCGGGTCGCACGGTAGTGCGAGCCGATGACTGCCCTGTGCACGAGTTCCATTCTGTTTTGATTACGAAGTGCATGACCGTGCCTATTTTGGCACGGCCGTGCAACACCTGGGCCTTTTTGGGTCATTTTTAACAGTAAGTGTTTAACTTGGTATTTTCACCAATTTTTTTCCATTTTTGCAAGATTTTGTATATTTTAACAATAAAGTAACTTCAAAATTCCAAAAGTCATGAATGAAACTTGTATGTACCTACGTTTAGAATCGAAAAATTACGAACTAGGAAATAAATATTACAAACTAATATAAACAAAATTACCCTTAGCGTGTGAAAACACGCTCGCTAAATTTGTCAGCGACTCGATAGCAAGACTCATTTTCCCCACACTTATTTTAAGAGTACGGGACATGGAGCTTGAGAATTTCCTCCACCAAGTAAACCGGTCCGTTTATGTAAAGTTTTAAACGATGACCGTTGACTTTGAAACTTGCCCCGTTTGGATCCTCGATAGTTACGGCCCCGTATGGAAATATTTCCTTAACTGTATACGGACCCATCCATCGGAATTTTAACTTCCCGGGGAATAAACGTAGTCTTGAGTTATATAACAAGACAAGATCTCCGACACGGAGATCCTTATGGTCTCTCAACCTCTTGTCATGAAATCTCTTGACTCGCTCCTTGTACCTGCTAGAACTCTCATAGGCATGACTTCTTAGCTCCTCAAGCTCGTGGATTTGCAGAAAACGGGCTTCACCTCCACTTCTCAAATCCATATTTGCCATTTTCAATGCCCAAAATACCTTGTGTTCTAGCTCGACAGGCAGATGACAGGGTTTTCTGTAAACCAACCTAAAGGGTGTGGTCCCAATAGGTGTCTTGAATGCTGTTCTAAAAGCCCACAGAGCGTCATCTAACTTGTTCGACCAATCCTTGCAGTTGTTATTAAAGGACCGCTCAAGGATTCTTTTTAAACCCTGATTTGTGACCTCCACTTGCCCGCTTGTTTGAGGATGGTATGGCGTAGCCAATCTGTCATGAACACCATAACGGGACAAGGCTCATTCCAACTGCGCATTACAAGAATGCATTCCTCGGTCACTGATCAGTGCTTTTGGAGCACCAAATCGGGCGAACAATTTTTTTAAGAACCTCACAACCACCCTAGCGTCGTTTGTAAGCAAATCTTGTGCTTCGGCCCATTTTGAGACATAGTCTACAGCAACTAGGGTGTATTTGTTACCTCGTGAGGCTGGAAATGGACCTATGAAGTCGATACCCCATATATCAAAAACTTCACAGACCTGCATTGGATGTTGAGGCATTTCGTTACGTGCGGAGATATTTGTTGCTCTCCGACAAGCATCATATGCTCTAACCCATTTATGCGCGTCGCGAAAGATTGTGGGCCAGTAAAACCCAGAGTCTAACACTTTCTTTGTAGTGTAATTTGCTCCATGATGACCTCCGGTTGGCCCTTCGTGACAGTGGCACAAAATGCTAGCTGCCTCTTCTCCGAATACACATCTTCGGATCACCTGATCGGCTCCGATTCTAAACAACTATGGATCGTCCCAAATAAAATACTTTAAATCTGCAAAGAATTTCCTTTTTTGCTGATATGACAACCCTTTGATAAGGATCCAACATGCGAGGTAGTTTGCAAAGTCGGCAAACCAAGGTGACTCATCACTCATCTCGATACTCAAAAGGAATTCATGGGGGAAATTGTCGTTTATTGGTTCCTCCAATGAATTTTCAGAATTTCCGTGCTCAAGTCTCGAATGATGATCAGCTGCAACATTTAAAGCTCCCTTTTTGTCTTGGATCTCAATGTCAAATTCTTGTAATAACAAGATCCATCTGATAAGTCGCGGTTTTGCGTCCTGTTTACTAAAAAGGTATTTGATTGCTGCATGATCCGTATACACAATTGTTTTGGACAACACAAGGTACGACCTGAATTTATCGAAAGCATAAACTACTGCCAAAAGCTCTTTCTCTGTAGTTGTGTAATTTTCTTGAGCATCATGTAGAGTCTTGCTGGCATAGTAAATAGGATGAAAATGCTTCTCCCTTCGTTGTCCTAAGACTGCTCCTATTGCGTAATCACTGGCGTCGCACATTATCTCAAATGGCAATGCCCAGTCTGGTGCAACCAGAATAGGGGCTTCGATAAGCCTTTGTTTCAGCTGCTTGAAAGCCTTCATGCATTCGTCATTCGTCTGAAAAGATAAATGGAGCATCTTTCTCTAACAAACAGGTCATAGGTGTTGCGATTTTTGAAAAATCTTTTATGAATCGCCTATAGAACCCTGCATGACCCTGGAAACTTCTAATCGCCCTAACCGAGGGAGGGGGAGGAAGTTTAGAAATAATATCCACTTTTGCTGGATCAACCTCCAACCCGGCTTCAGAGATTTTGTGCCCAAGGACTACCCCTTCTTTCACCATGAAGTGGCATTTCTCCCACTTAAGCAACAGATTAGTCTCCTCAGATCTCATTAACATTCTTTTCAGATTTCCAAGACATTGATTAAAAGAACTCCCGAACATAGAGAAATCATCCATGAATACTTCCATGGAGTCTTCAATCATGTCATGAAAAATAGCTACCATGCAATGCTGTGGCTGGTGCATTACACAATCCAAAAGGCATACGCTGGTAGGAGAATGTGCCGAAAGGACATGTAAAGGTAGTCTTCTCCTGGTCTTCAGGAGTAATAGGAATTTGAAAATATCCAGAGAACCCATCCAGAAAGCAGAAAAATGACTTCCCCGACAGACGTTCCAACATCTGGTCGATGAATGGAAGCAGTAAGTGGTCCTTACGGGTGGCATCGTTGAGTTTGCGATAATCGATGCAAACTCGCCATCCGGTGATGGTATGGGTAGGAATAAGTTCATTCCTGTTGTTTGGAACTACAGTAATACCACCTTTCTTGGGTACTACTTGCACTGGACTTACCCAAACAGAATCAGATATAGGATAAATCAGCCCTGCATCTAACAACTTGATTACTTCTTTCTTCACCACGTCTTGCATATTCGGATTCAAACGCCTTTGATGTTGTGCACTAGGCTTGTAATCGTCTTCCATGAGAATCTTATGAGTACAAAAAGAACGGTTAATGCCTTTGATATCCATAATCTTCAACGCCATGGCTTTCTTGTGGAGCTTTAGAACTTTGAGAATCTGTCTCTTTTCCTCTTTTGCTAAAGATGCTGAAATGATGACTGGCAAGTGACACTCCTCGTCTAGAAATCCATATTCAAGATGCGGCGGAAGATGGTCGATCTTCAACCGATGGTTTTGACTTTTCTTTAGCTTCACGGTCAATCTCCACAAATTGATCTGGACTTTGAGAATCATCATCACTGATTTGGAAAACCGGCTGCTCAATATCATTGCCCTCATGCGAAATGCCATTTTGGTTCTCACATAACAGATGTGTGTATGTATCAATTTCTTCAATCGTGCCTTGGAAATGAGAGCTTACACAAGTGTCGACAATGTCAACATAGTAAAGCATGTCATCGTGACTTTGCGGATGTTGCATTGATCTTTTAATGACAAAAGTCACGTGCTCGTCATTTACTCGGAGCGTGATTTAGCCAGCTGCCACATCAATAATCGTCCTAGCGGTATTTAGGAACGGGCGTCCAAGTATTAATGGCACTTTTGAGTCTTCGTCCATGTCAAGAATTACAAAATCCACGGGAAAAATGAATTTATCTATTTTAACAAGCATATTTTCAACGAATCCACGCGGATACTTGATTGAACGATCTGCAAGTCGAATGCTCATTCTAGTGGACGACGGTTCAACCAGATCTAATTTAGCAAAAACCTTATATGGCATAAGGTTTATGCTAGCTCCTAAATCAGCTAATGCGTGACTGACAGACATGCTGCCAATGAGACAGGGAAGAGTAAAACTGCCCGGATCTCCCATCTTTTCAGGTAGACGGTTTTGGAGAAGGGCTGAACAATTTTCATTCGTCAACACACAAGACAAGCTTTTGAGTTTCTGCTTGTTTGTGAGGATGTCTTTTAAGAATCTGGCGTATTTAGGCATTTGAGCCAACGCCTCAACAAATGGTATTTTTATGTCTAATTGTTTAAACATCTCTAAAAACTTACCATGTTGTTCATCGTTCTTCTGCTTCTTCAATCTGCTCGGATATGGAACTGGAGGAATATAATCTGTAACTGGCTCCTGCAGCTGTGCTGTACTTGCTGGGACTCGCCTAGCGTGCACCTCGTCCGAAGCGTCAGTTTAGACCATCTCAGTGATCGGTGGTGAGTCCTATTTGTCAGGTCCAGTGGTTTTACCACTCCTCGTCATTACTGCATTAACGTGCCCTCTCGGGTTTGGTTTTGTGTTACCTGGAAGACTACCTTGGGGTCTTTCAGAAAACATCTTAGCCAATTGGCCGACTTCATTCTCAATGGTTTGTATTGAAGCCTTCTGGCTCCGCATTTCCCATTCTTGTGCCATGAAACGTTCCTCATGCTGCTGGTATCGTTTCTCAGATATTTGATTGGCATTGTTGGAGTTGTTTAACAGCTGCGCCATCATCTCCTCTAGTTTTGAGTTGTTCTGAGAGATTTGTGGCTGGGAAGTGCTTCCTGAACCTAAATTGTTGTAACATGGCTAAAAGGTTTGCCCTGATGGCTGAAAAGATTGTCCCTGGGGTTGTTGTGGTGCGGGAGCGCGTTGAGCATATTCGAGTGGGTTTTGATTATTGGATTAGCTTTCCACCCAAAGTTTGGGTGATTTCTCCAACCCAGATTATACGTGTTGCTGTAGGGGTTATTTTGGGGCCTAATTTGTTTGCCCAAATAGTCTACCTCTTCATGCCTTGTAAACATAACACCCTTCTCACATGTACCTGGCTCGTGTGACACTCCACACAACTCACATGATGATTGTACTTTTGAAACATTCTGAGCTTGATCAAACCTCACTGCCAAAGCTCCAATCTGTGCTGCAAGAGTCGTATACATATCCACTTGATGAACTCCTGGAATAGATAAAGCTTTACTTCGTACTCTACTGTGACGCGAACTCGACTTCAAGGTAGCTTTCTCTATAATTGTGTAGGCTTCATTGGGTGTTTTTGTTTCAAGATCTACTCTTGCATAAACATCTAAACATTCTTGTGAGTCGTACTTGAGTCCTTGGTAGAAGTTCAACACAAGTTGTCTTTTGGACAACCCATGATGTGGGACATCGATCAAAAGATCTTTGAACCTCTCCTAAGATGTGTGTAGAGATTCTCCTTCGTCCTGCTTGAATGTCATAATACGATTCTTCAACTTGACTGACTTTTCCGGAGGGAAGTATTTTTGCATAAAAAGATATGCCATCTCGTTCCAAGTCGTGATGGACCCTGCTGGAAGTGACAAGAGCCAAGATCGAGCTTTGTCTCGCAAAGAAAATGGAAAGAGTCGCAAACGGATTGCGCCTTCAGAAACGTCTCTAATTTTGAAAGTCGAGCACACTTCGAGAAATGATGCGATGTGTCGACCTGGATCTTCATATCCTTCCCATCAAACTGCACAGAATTTTGTAACATGTTAATTATACTGGATTTAATTTCAAAACTCGGTGCTGCTATCGTAGGTCAGGAATTGCTCGGTAGCAAGCCCTCTCCTCCTGGACGGCCGGTGTCATTCAAAGGCTGGTCGTCCTCTGCGATAATGCTTCCTATTTCGTCCTCTGAACTCTCGCTGTCAGAAAGTATCACTGGTTCCATCGATTGTGGCCGCAATCCTTTGTGAAACAACAAGTGATCTTTCACGAAGCCGCCTACTTCTTCTTAGGTTATTTTCTGGTTCGTTGGCTAGCTCAGCATTAGCGGGTGCAGGGGGCGTGGACATTAGCATGTAAGTAAAAAGGAAGGCATTATACAGAAAAGAGAACATAATAATAATGTAAGAAATAAGTATAAATAACAATACTAATATATAATATACATATATACACAAGTTATTAAACAAATCTATTTAAATATTTACTTGCGTATTTACTTATTTACATCTGAAAACTGTTTTTTGTTTACCAGAATTTCTGATGACAATCATCAGAAACCCGAGGAAACTTTTTAAATTTTTTTTATCAGAAAATCTGATAAGATCCGATAAAATCAGATGAAATTTTTCGTTTCATCAGACTTTCTGATAAATCCATCAGAATTATCAGAAGATCTGGTAAATTCATCAGAAATGTAAATTGTTTTTAGAATATCTAATGGGTTTATCAGAATCCACTAGAAAATCTGATAAATTCATTGGAATTTATCAGAAGATCTGATAATTTTGTCAGAAAGTTATATTTTGAATTTTTTTGGAGTAAATAAATAAACAAATGAGTACAATAATTAAAAGAATAAGCGGTTAATTTCAGATAATTAATCGGACATAATTAAATAAATTAATAACTGAACGTAAATAAACAAATGTAAATAAATGCATAAATGAAATAAATAAATAAATATATAAGCGGTTCGACGTACGAATATGAACATAAGTATAAAATAAACAGAATTAAAATAACTGAATTGAAATAAAAGAAATACTGAATTAAAAGTACTGAATTGAAATAGATGAATGAATGAAGTACATAAATGAAATGACTGAAATTAAAAATAACTGAAATAAATGAATAAAAATAAAATGGTTCGATTCCGAACACATAACTGAATTAAATAAAATGAAATATATGTTAGTCGAATAATAAAAAGGTTAGTGTGTTAGTAAGTTAGTAAAGTTAGTTGGTTAGTAGTTAGCTGGTTAGAAAAACAGAAAAAGAAAAGTTAGTCAAACAGTTAGTCTTACTGGGCGTGCCAGACTAAATATTCACAAATCAGTAAAAGAAAATAAATTAATATAAAAATGTACAAGTATTCACAGTTTGTATACCGGTAAAATAATGACTCGGATTGTTCCGTTAATTTCGTCGTGGTCCCCGGCAATGACGCCAAAAACTTGACGTCCATGTTTATATACATTTATTTACAGTATTTTCACATGCAACGAAATGTGTTTTATATTTAAAAAAATGGTTTATACCTTAACATTAAAACACACACAACAAAGGACAAGTGTATCCCGTTATATATGTAGCAAAGTATTGGTAAGAGCCAGATATCGATCCATGGAACACGGGCGTTATTAAGTACTAAATCTTTGTCATTAGATTACCGGATATAAGGATAAGTGAATGGTTGTTTAACTAAATTATCTAAATTATATCTAAGACATATTAGACTCCAAATACGAAAAATAAATATTATCTTGTTTGACAAACAACTTAAACATGTTATCTATATATGTCACAACAGCACTTAACCAATTTTCCAGTATCGAGACAGCTAGTTACCGGGTATGGATTTCTAGCATTATGATTCTTCGGAAAGTTAACGCGATGGTCACACGTTAATCACCTAAAATCATTTATTAGCGAGCTATTGATATTTATTCATGCAAATCTTTAAAGATAGGTTATTTACCGGGTCTGGATTCCTAACCTCACTTATCAAAGAAAGCAATACCGATGGTCACAATACAGCCACGAGGATAAGCAATTAAGTAGATCATATAACAAACAGTTTCACCTTTACAAGTCTTGAACACAAATCTAACATGTCAGCAATTTCAGACCAAAACTACTAAACAATGATCATAAACCGCATTCAGGAACATCCAATCAACGCCATATAATTCGTTAGAACCCTTACGTGCAAGAGAGGATTCCTAATCAAAATGAGATATATCTTGTATAAAACCAATACCCTGGTCCGGTTTCATGGTGTAAACAAAGTCTACAAACAAGTGATTAAGCAAGAAATAGTTACCATCCCAATAACCACAGATTCATTATCCAAGATAATCAAACATAATCAGGAACTCAACATCAATGAAACATTCATCATATAATCATGAAGATTCAACATAAAAAGTACTAAAGATTCATATAAACAAGATTACAACATAAAAATTATTCAAGAAACAAGTTCATTACTATTATTACATAAACTACATTAAACATAAACTAACATCAGCTCATAACTTGCAAAATGATCAGGATAGATGTTCAAGAACAAGGAATCGAACCATAAACAAGCAAGGAATTGATTGGTTGGATCGGTTATGCTTCCACTCGATCTTAAACTTCAAATGGGTTTGATCAGGACTGCTTCGTAACCCAGAAATCACCCAGAAACATGGAGAAAACCCCAACATTTGAACCAGTAGCGAATGGCTGTATTTATAGGAGATTTTCTGATCGGCGCGGTCGTGCCACTGGGTAGCACGGTCGTGCGACTGGCGTTGTCGGGTGACGTCAGTTTGCCTGATTCGAGGTCAGCCAAGTGGACAAGTTGCCTGGGTTAGCAGATTGGCACGGTCGTGCCGTTGGTCGCACGGTAGTGCGATATCGCCAGAATCTTGATCAGAAATGTTGGTCAGGCCTTGGCACGGTCATGCGGAGGGTCGCACGGTAGTGCGGCCCGAGAAAACATCGGCACTGGCTTTTGCACTGCAGTGCTTCCGAGATCGAAGGATCGGCACGGTGGTGCCACTGGATGGCACGGTCCTGCCATAACTGGCAATCATCTGATTTTTGTCCCTTTTATCAGAAATGCATCAGAATTTGTCCGTTTTCATCAGATTTTTCTTTTGTTCTCTGTTTAAGACCTTAAAATATAAAAGTACCGAATTTGGTACCTAAACATTGTTGTTTCGGTAAAAAATGCTTAAAACGGAAGTGTTTTGGGGTATAAAAACATGTATAATTTAACGTGTATCAGCTTTGTTATCAAATTATCTGTTGTTTTATTATCAAATTCTCTACAAATAAAATACATTATTATATAAAACACCAAAAACTACAAACACCAAAACGTTAGTAGTATGAAAACTGTGAGAACGGGTGCTGGCAAAACACCTTGTCAATGTATATATATATATAGGGTAGGGTTCTAGAGTGAACACTAGGTTGAGAATGAACTGTGTGAACTAATCTGGGCCATTGGATTATATCATCTAAATATATTTAAACAATGGCAAGATTGTAATTATAATGGTGTAACCTTCCTTTAAATTAATTGACAGAAGGGTATTTGCGTCTTTTGTAAATTGCATTTATTAAATAATATAATCAAAATCCCTAAAATTTCGCTAGTTTCCGTATATACAAGATACACAGCTGTTAGTGTATACACATGTGTACAGTCTCGCTAACTATCAGTTTATACAAGATACAAAACTGTTACTTTATACACATGTGTACAGTCTCGCTAACTCTCAGCTTATACAAGATACACAGCCATTATTTTATACACATGTGTACAGTCATTTATACATCTGTGTATTATATTAAAAAATGGTTACATATGTGTATATTAACAACATATAGTGTATTATGTATGTGCACGAGTAGATTCATATAAAAATTATGAAATTAATGAAAACGAAACATAACACATGTATGCAAAAAAAAATAACTTCATCACATATTTAAAAAAAGAGTTAATGCCTAAAAATAATTACAATTTCAATCTCAGAGAAAATTTTCAATATTTATTGAAAATTATAAAAAGTTAAAAACAATATACTATGATATCTATATATATGGATAATAAAAGAAAAACAATATTAAAGTTAAAATTAAATAAAAATCTATGGATAAAGAAATGATAGAGAAATAATTAAAAATGAGAGAGAGAGAGAGAGAGAGAGAGAGAGTTAAGAGAGGAGAAAATTAAGAGATTTTAATTAAACATACTTGGCTAATGTCAATCTTACCATTTTAATTTAAAAAACGATCAAGGGTCAAGATTAGTTCACACAGTTCACTCTCATGAAGTTGTGCACTCTTGAACCTGATCTTATATATATATATATATAAGGGACCGCTAAAATGAGAACCATCTCGAGTTGTAAGAACCGGGAGAACCACCCCGTACGGGGGGCGAGGTGGACCAAATTTTTTTTTCATAAACGTAGATGCGTGTATTATAAAGACATTTGTAAAAAAAAAAATTCAAAAAAAAAAATGTCGTGTGTGTAGTTTTGAGCACCACAAGTTTGTGTTTACGGGTACCGTAAATCTTACCGGAAAATTTACGGTACCCGTAAACACAAACTTGTGGTGCTCAAAACTACACACACGACATTTTTTTTTTGAATTTTTTTTACAAATGTGTTTATAATACACGCATCTACGTTTATGAAAAAAAAAATTTGGTCCACCTCGCCCCAGATCAAAAAGTTCTCACGGTTCTTACAACTCGAGGTGGTTCTCATTTTAGCGGTCACTTATATATATATATATATAGGGGAGCGCTAGAATGAGAACCACCACGAGTTATGAGAACCGCGAGAACTAAGTGCCACGGAGGGCCGTTGACCACGAATTTTTTTTTACACCTAGATCCGTATATTTTCAGACCGGGTGTAAAAAAAAAATTTCAAACGGCGCGCCCGAGGGGGTAGTTTTTTACACCCAAAGTTTGGTGTTTTTAATTTTTTTTTCTTTTTTTTTTTACAAACTTTGGGTGTAAAAAACTACCCCCTCGGGCGCGCCGTTTGAAATTTTTTTTTACACCTGGTCTTAAAATATACGGATCTAGGTGAAAAAAAATTTCGTGGTCAACGGCCCTCCGTGGCACTTGGTTCTCGCGGTTCTCATAACTCGTGGTGGTTCTCATTCTAGCGGCTCCCTATATATATATATATAGGTAAAAGATCAAATACAAATAAAGTTAACGTACAAAACGTGCAAATTATTCCCGATAATATTTTGCCTATACGTCTGAGAGAGAACAAAAGAATTGAACCGTGAAGAATGAGGCCGAAGCCTCAATTTATAGGTCTGATCAGGGCCCGCGAGAGGCATAGGCTAGGGCCTAGCCTTGGCGACTCAACACTATAGACCTGCCACATGTTGACACGTGGCGCAAGCGTAGAGTCCGGTCACCATAGGGGCCTCGTGCCCCGCGACTAGCAAGCCTAAGGGGTCGCGCCCCGCGAGCGACGTTATTCATTTGTTTTATTTGATTTTTTTAATATGAATGTTTTTTAAAAACATTACAACACTATTTAAGAGTATACGAGATATATTAAGAGTGTTAGGGGTGTTATGGGTGTTTTAGGAGAGTTGTTATATTACAAATTCTTGCAAACCAAACGCACGCTTGGACCACACGGTGTGGGCGTTTTTTTCGGCGTTGTGGCATTTCCACGCCGTGCAGTCGTGCACACCAGCCCACCAACGGCGTGGAGGACGGCGTAATGTTGAAGGTGATGAGTTTTCTACCGGCGTGGAGACATTTTGAAACGTGACGTGGCACGTTTATATTGCATGTGGACATTAGCCGTTGTTAACCAACAGCGAGTTTTTAAAATTTTAAAAAAATTCACTTTTTAAAACTAAATAAACTTTCCTATAAATACAACCATCTTCTTCCATTTTTTACAAACACTCACTTTTCATCCAAAATTCTCACAACCCTATACCCATTTATACTTCAAAAATTCAAAAAATGGCGTCGATCCCTGGGACTGAAGAAGAAGATATTGTATTATGCGAGTCGTGGGTCGAAGCTGTTACCCACTACACGCCGCGTAATCGCTCGAGTGGTCCATTTTGTGGGAGAATTTTAAAACACTTTTGCGTCCATAGGGGTGAGACCACCCGGACCGTAGAGGCGTTTTCTTCTCGTTTTAGTACTATCCGTTTGGATAGTGAAAAAATTAAGACGGTGCACAACGCGGTGGAAAATGCGGGTGATGACCTTGGGGAGGACGACATCATACAAGTCGCCCTCATCAATTTCAGGCACGACTACAATTGAGAATTCAAACACGTTTCGACGCGGCAAAAGTTTAGATTTTTTATTTAATAATTTTATATTTGTAGGTTTTATTTTAATTGTGTAATGTGCTTTTATTTTATTGCGTATGAATTACTAATTTTATTTGTTTAATAGTATTTAACTGTTTTTTTAAATTAATTAGATTATATGTAATTTTTAAAATATAATTTAACAATAAAAAAAGTGTCACATGTCGAATAACACTCCTCTTCCACCCCTGTCCCACACCCTACATTTTTGCATCACGCCCGTTTCTGACGCGCGCTAACGCGTAATTCACGTGTCGAATAATGCTCATTTTTCAAGCTATTCCACACCGTATAGTCTTAATTGAAATCCAATTAGTTTTCAACAAACGGAACTTCTTAATCTTTTCAGTACATCTCCTCCAACTTTACCCGAACAACGAACACCGTTCATTTAGTTTAGGAATGAAATACACATTTCCTACAATTTGCTCCTTCATTCTTTACCATATATATTTTATCTTGCAAACCAATTCTTCTTGAATCCTCTTTTGTTTTTTTTTTTTCCACAACTGGTATTTTGATTTTTTGTTATGTATCCTTTGAAGTTTTCTTTTTCTGAAAGAATTGAACATATGTTATTTTGACCGGAATTATTGCTTCATCATGACATACTGACATACATATTATTCCATGCTCTATAGCATTGTCAAATAAATACACGATATAGGAGAAATAAGATTTTATTTCGAAGAAAATTATTATACTTCCTAATGTTACCAATTACCATATAATTAGACAGAAAAGATAATAACTGCATATTTATGCTTTTATAATTACACGATTTTGGTGTTTTTTGCTATAATAAGTTCTGAATTATTGGTAAAAGTTTAGAAGATATCGAGAATGCTTCAATAAGACATGAAGATGAAGTATTTTCCTGCCCTTGATGATATAATCAAAAATCGAAAATGAAACTCAAAACGCATCCATTTAAGCACAACTATCTGAGCATGAATGATACAAATAAGATTTGTATAAATTTAAACTCATCGCAACTCAAAACACACAAGGCGTGTATTTGTTTCAGCAGAGTTTGAATCGTAGACAGACTTCGTTCATAGACACTTTAGCTCACTATTGCGTTCTCGCATCATATTCATAGGTCTGTTGCAGGTCATGGCTAATGCAAACTGTGATTTGGGTTTGATACAAATATTAAAAGAACGAACCATAATTTCCAGAAGTTAACTCTTTGCATTAATTTAAAGATTAAAATGTGTTAAAAGAATTTTGGGTTTTGGTATACATACTATTTGTATTATTATTATTATTATTATTATTATTATTATTATTATTTTTATTTTTATTATTATTATTAGTATTATTATTATTATTATTATTATTATTATTATTATTATTATTATTATTAAGTATTTTGATGTAGGAAATTTATGATATTTAAAGTATTTTTAAATTACAAATTAAATAAAAGGTACAATGAAAATTTATAGGTGGAATATTGGCTATCCATCATGATCAAAAAATCAAAAAAATCCTAGATATTAATGCAAGTTTAGATTTTCCCATGCACGGCGTAGACTACTAGTTTTCATACATGCCGTAGACTACTAGTTTTCCCAATCATATATGACAACCAATATATATAGAGTTAGGTTATTTTTGAAGAACATCTTGAGGTTAAACTATATATACTAATCTTTTTTTTTTTTGAACGGAATATATACTAATCCTGAACACTGATTTTTAATTATTAAGAGTAGGATTGTAATTGTATAATAAAATAGTTTTAAATCTTTAATTTAATCATTGAAATACAGTTACATAATTCCTATTATTTAGTGATTATCCAAAATATCGTATAAATTTAACAAAGATCATTTTCTTAAACATATAACATGATCACGTCAGTTTTTTCCTACCATTAAGCACTTCATAATATACCAGCAATTTTCTTTCAACTACGCATTGTTCATGCTGATTGTCTTTAACACTCTATCCATTTCATACCGAATATATCTGAAATGTTCGTAGGATTAGGTCTCAATTTTTTTATTTAAACTTAAAGCTTACACGTATGGGTTAACTAATAACCCAGACGAACCGACTTAACGGGTTATTACATAATTAAATTATAGTGAAAGAAAATAAGGTTTTATACACAAAACTTTGTCACGCGTGATCATATTTTATCTTTTTAAGAAGATGTTCCCATGGAGGTGGTGGTTTAAGAGTGCTCAGTTCTTCGCATGCTTGATCGTGGACCCGATACTAGCTTTTGTATAAACCTGTCATAAACACCAAAAACGATTAGGGTTTATATTTCTTTTGTGTTAACGGATCAAAAAATGACAAAGGGAAATGTGCAAATCGCAACAGAAACGCCTTTAGCAGGATCATCGCACTTTACTATATTGTGCACTGTGCACTGACCGGTGCACTTTGCTAAACTGTGCACTGTACACTGACTAGTGCACTATACTAAACTGTGCACCGACGTGGGCACTTTGCTGAACTGTGCACTTTTGCTAAGTTGTGCACTGACATGTGCACTTTGCACTTTTACTAAACTGTGCACTTTTCCTAAATTGTGCACTATGCATTTACAAATCGTGCACTTTGCTAAGCTCTGCACTTTTTCTAAATTGTGCACTTTTGCTAAACTATACACTTTGCTAAACTGTGCCTGTTTCCAAAAAGGTGCACTGATCTGTGCACTTTTCACTTTTACTAAACTGTGCACTTTTGCTAAATTGTGCACTATGCACTTTACTGAACTGTGTACTTTGATAAACTGTGCACTTTTGATAAATTGTGCACTATGCACTTTACTAAATTGGTGCACTTTTGCTAAATTTTTCCATTTTGCTAAATTGTGCACTTTACTAAACTGTACACTTTTGCTAAATTATGCACTATTTATTTTATTAAACTGCTAAGCTTGCAAAACCGTACACTTTTGTTAAATTGTGCATTTTTGCTAAACTGTGCACTGTGCACTTTGCTAATGTGCATTGTGCACAGACCTGTGCACTTTGCACTTTTACTTAAGTGTGCACTTTTGCTAAATTGTGCACTGTGCACTTTACTGAACTGTGCACTTTCCTAAATTGTGCACTGTGCACTTTGCTAATGTATGTTGTGCACTGACCTGTGCACTTTCCTTCAGTGTTTAGGTTCGGACTCGTTATTTCACAAACTCTTCTTTCGGTTTAATGTTTTACCCAAACCCATTATCTGAGGGTATTTTAGTCAAATTTAGCCTTTTTTTACAACCGGAGAACTTTTAATAGTTCAGATTAAGACTAACGGACATTTTTAACTTGTTATCCCATCTAGAATTATTATGTTCCTAAGACCATAAAAGCTTTCCAATAGTCTAGTATTTTAAAACTCGTTTCATTGTAATGCCGCATCATAGGGATGTCTTTGGCTCTAATGACCGTTCTACCCTAATACTAGACATACCACACTAAGGGTGGTCTAGTGGCCACCTTTGACTCAACTAATTCTAGTCGATTCGTAAACCCTCACCAAGAGCATGACCATTACACATACCTGGGGCGGGTCAAAACATTGACCTGTTATCAATACGTTGTGACTCTTACTTCCTAATTCTTGGCAATGCATGACCATACATTATGCTTACCTGTAAGTATGATACTTAACAAACAAAGTAATAAATATCATATCCAAAGGGTGATAACATCACCATTTAACCCGTTTGACTCATTTGTCTATTTGACATGTTCATAGCTTACCCCTTTAGCGATTCAACTAACCATCTGTTGTTTTCCAGCTAAAAGGTGCGTACTTACCATCATACCCATTTTGACCCATTATGATTAACACCATATGGTCCTATTTGAACATTTCATTGGTTTTCCAGTAGAAATTCATTTTTACTCGTTCGACCCGTTTTGGTTTGCGTCAGCAAATGTTTTCCACCAAAAACTCATTTTTACTTGTTTGACCCATTTGGTTCGCATCAGCAAGTATTTTCACCAAAAACTCATTTTTTTCTTGTTTTACACGTTTTGGTTTGCGTCAGCAAGTGTTACCACCAAAAACTCATTTTTTACTTGTTTGATCCGTTTTGGTTCGCGCTAGAAGGTCTTATTTAAAAAATCCATTGGTTCATCGCCCAAAACATGGTTACTTATCATTTTCCTCGTTCGACCCGTTTCATGATTTACACCATCGGGTCTCGACTTTAACAAGTCATTGTTTATTTCTAACTACAGTGCGTCCTACTTTATCCATTTTGACTCATTCATGGTTTACATCATAGTGTCTCTACTTTAACAAGTCATTGTTTTTAACCATCTATTTTTCATTTCTTAAATAGTGATTCTATTCTAGGAAGTGTAAGTTTTACTTACCTTGTGTCCATTTAAGCCTTCTCACATCTTTGATCCGTTTGACCCACTTCTTTCCAAGCTCTTACCTAGCTTGTCAAGTGTCAAACTATTACATAATATCCATAAGATGCTTAGATTATTTATTCTACACCATGACCATAACCTTAGGGACTTTAATACTATCTTTTTCATTCAATTCAATTATAGGTTAGTTTGACTTTTAAAAGTCAAACTGCCATTTGACATATATAAATGCACAAACAAGTTCATGAAACTCATTTAGGCATTTTATAATATACTTGGTGGGCATCATTTTTAAGCCATCTTATTAGCTAAATTTCTTGTTTTACACATTTTGGTTTGCGTCAGCAAGTGTTACCACTAAAAACTCATTTTTTACTTGTTTGATCCGTTTTGGTTCGCGCTAGAAGGTCTTATTTAAAAAAATCATTGGTTCATCGCCCAAAACATGTTTACTTATCCATTTCCTCGTTCTATCCGTTTCATGATTTACGCCATTAGGTCTCAACTTTAACAAGTCATTGTTTATTTCTAACTACAGTGCTTCCTACTTTATCCATTTTGACTCATTCATAGTTTACACCATAGGGTCTCGACTTTAACAAGTCATTGTTTTTAACTAATTATTTTTCATTTCTTAAATAGTGATTCTATTCTAGGAAGTGTAAGTTTTACTTACCTTGCGTCTGTTTAAGCCTTCTCACATCTTTGATCCGTTTGACCCACTTCTTTCCAAGCTCTCACCTAGCTTGTCAAGTGTCAAACTATTACATAATATCCATAAGATGGTTAGATTATTTATTCTACACCATGACCATAACCTTAGGGACTTTAATACTATCCTTTTTCATTCAATTCAATTATACGTTAGTTTGACTTTTAAAAGTCAAACTGACATTTGACATATATAAATGCACAAACAAGTTCATGAAACTCATTTAGGCATTTTATCATACACTTGGTGGGCATCATTTTTAGGCCATCTTATTAGCTAAATTTATCAACCAAAATCACTACATTTCTTTCAATTCAACAAGTTTATATACTTTTGAACATCAAATCAACATAAACTTCTAATTATCAGATGCTTATTCATCCTTTCTACAAATTAGTCATGGGTTCGTCTTTCATGTCAAAACCCATTTCATAGCATGTATGAACATTTAATCAAACCTCTAAAATGTTCAAGTAGTTTACACATACAAGCAAGTATGGTGATCATAAACATCAAAACAACATCAATTTTCCTTATATCATAAAAACCTACGTCATGACATATATGAACATATACTTAAATCTCAAAATTGTTCAAGTATTTCACATATACTTGCAAGTATGAGGATTATGAACATACATACATCATCAATTCATCATATCATCAAAACCCAATTAACATAAAAATTCATCATACACAAATTCGTTACATACCTAGTGATTTGTAGGTTTAGATGATTAAAAACCCTTGATCATGCAATGATTTGGCTTTGATTTCAGCCTCCAATTTCTTTATTTTATTATTGAATGCTAGAAAGGGTTTTCTCCTCTCTCTTTATCTCTCTCTCTCTCTCTCTAAAACACGCCGCACACACACATACACATCTTATGTGTGTGTTTTTTTCTAAACCATCTTATACTTTCCACTTTCAAGAAGGTGCAATTTAGCCCCTCCATGTTTTGGTTTGTTATTTTGCTTGTTTAAGCTCACTTAACCTTCATTAATAAACTACTATGTTAACTAGGTTAACATTCCTAGTTACATATTTCATGTCAATTGTCAGGCGAACATGGCAATCGATTTACTAAGTTCGGGGATGCTACAACCCGATTTAAATTAAGTCTCGCTAGCCCGGGCCTTTTATAAACTTTATTTTTCTAAAAGGCATTCACTTAACTTATATTTAACATTAAGTTTATTTATTTAAATCCTAATGTTTACGGGTTAACTTTTACCATTAACGGTATTTTACCCACTCATCCCAGTTAATTTGGCTTAATTACCGTATTTTTTTTGGGATGTTACGCTATCTATCATGGCCGACCCAGAAAATAATCTTCAAATTTTTGAAGAACACGTTGATGAAGACAACAGTCCAATTAATGATAATGTTTTTGTTACAACAGTGGATCGCCCAGGTTTGTATCATATGATCTTTAAGATCAATGAATATACGTATACGAATGTTGTGTCTTTGTTTCTTAATCAATTTGTATCACAACATGGTTCGTATGCTATATTTGTTGTCATGTGAATGTTTATCAAGTAGTATTTGGTTGAGATTAATGACGTTTGTGTCACTGGATATATGTTGTTTGTATTATGTCATCATTGTTACAGATAATAAACATTGTATTTAACATAGAATGATGCAGTTCATGTTAGTATACAGACGTATATTTGATAGCAATAGCCAAGAATTTCGTGTTTTTAGATTACCCCCCGTGTTATACACATACGTATAGTTCATGTTTTTAAGTTCGATTTAGCAGAGATTTTTTTTGGTAATGGATGTTTATACATACACATGTGTATAACGTAGGTTGCTTCCATATGTGCTCTAACTGTTTTAGTGGAATCTGGAGTTCCCACACCTATACTTAGGACAAATCCATTAATTGGCTTTTTATAAAAATCATCCGCTTGTGTGTATATTTACAATATTTTGTTTAACTTTCTTTTTAATATAAATGTGCAGAGTTGGTTACGAGTAACGTATATAAAAGTCCTAATGAGACTAGGTATTGGACACTAACTGTGCCTGCCGGATTCAAACCATATATGAAAGCTAGATTTAGTTCTGTAGAGGAAGCAATTGTAATGTATGAGGAGTACGCATAACTAGCAGGATTTGGTACCTATTTGGGAACCTCACAGAAAGAAAAAATAGGCGACACAATAATTACAAATCGGCGATACATTTTGTCCTCTAAAGCGAACAAACCTAAATGTAAAGATAGTATGATTGATGCCGTTAATTCTATTTCACCATCAAGCCAATCCAACATTAAAGTTACAGATTCTAAGGCCTGTGTTAAGTTCGTTCGTTTAAAAAATTCATCAGAGTACGAACTATATGACTTTGTTCAACAACACAACCATGGCTATACCTCACCCGAGAATCTTGATTTATCACTAAATCGAAGAAAGCTAGACTTTTCTACTCAAGAGTTTATAGCAAAATGTCGGAATGCTAATCTTGGGCCTACCAAATCCCACAAGGTCCATGTGGTTTTAAAAGGTGGTCACCATAACGTCCACGGTACGGTTGTGGACTACAAAAATTGCGGACGCGATATCGGAGATTTTATAGGTGATAGAGACGCGCAAATGATACTTCAAAAATTCAAAGCGCGCCATGAAAACAAGAAAAATTACACACTTAAGACCCATATTGTTGATACGGAACTTCAGTTACTATTTTGGTGTGATGGTGTTTCCATATCAAACTACCAAGCATTTGGTGATGTTTTGGCATTCGATGCAACATATCACACTATTATGTATGACATAAATTCACTTTATAATTTCATTTTTATTTTTAGTTAGCAGGTAACAAAACCTTTTCTTTCGAACATGTACGATATGATTCTTGTCCCTTTTACTGGAGTTGACTATCACAAAAAGTGCACGATTCTTGGAGCTAGGTTGCTGCATAACGAGACCATTGAGTCATACACATGGCTTCTTCAAAATTTTCTCGAGGCACATAACGGAAAACAACCCCTTTTGGTATTAACCGATCAAGATTGTGCCATGAAACAAGCAGTAGGCAATGTATTTGATAAATCCATTCATAGACTATGTATTTGATAAGTTTATTCACAGTTCACTCACAAGATGTTTATCACAAATGAACCTAACCCTCTCTCTCTCTCTTTCAAAGGTTTCAAAGGCCGAGTACTCCCCGAGTAGTCGCTACAAGGTAGGCTGCCGAGGCGACTTTCTTTGACTCCGCCTAATTCTCGGAATCGGTCAAACACGGTCAACCTCGGCCAAAATCGCATCTAGTAGGTCAACTCAGGCCTTGTTTGACTTAAAAAGTAATAAAACATAATTTCTATGCCTATTATATTAAAGAATGAATATCATTTTCACGTATTTTGTTATAGATATTAGTAAATTTATGTTATTTGACATATATTTAATTTCCAAAAACTTATTTATTTATAATTTTACATGTCCAAGTACTCCCCGAGTACTCTCCGCCTAGGCCGAGTACTCTCAACTCCCCGGTCAGCCGACTAGGGAGCGCCTAGCGACTTTTGCAACCATGTATGTAACACCTGTGCCTTCACGGCCATCAAACAAATACCAAAGCAATGAAATATTGTATTTCATACTTGGTATTTGTTAAAAATATGTGTATCATTTGCACATATCAATTCTTGTTCAATTTCAAACTCTAAATCACTTTCTGGAAGGTTATACGCGCACCGATGCGTAAATATAACCAGTTTAATGCAACAAACACTCCGGAATAGTGACATTGGCTTAACATACCTTAAATAACCTTTACATAACTTAGAAATAAGTTTTGAAGGCTTTGGTATGGCAAAATCAAGTTAAATCGCTTACAGGGACTAAAGTTGACAAACTGCGAAAGTATGCCAATTTGAACTGTAACAGACATTCCGGAACATGACCATAAGTTAAACACACCTTAAATATCCTTTATATAGCTTAGAAATAGGCTTTGAGGGGTTCGGTGTGCTAAAATAAACTTTTGGGTCATTCAGGGACTAAAAGTGTCAAAAAGTGCACAAGTTTGCATTTTCGCGCATAACTTACGTTCTGAATACATCCGGACACCCAAAAATTTATGTAAGCATGACTACATTATATTTTAGTGTTCGCCATAAGAAAAATCCATTCGTCACGTCATTTGGATCGTTTTTCGCGCTTATGCGCATTCCGTCGTAATTAAGCGAACATCGCGTTCGTACGACCAAACGAACCATCATCCGACATATTTTTGAACATGTTTCAAGTCCACAATGTTTAGGCATCATTTTAGGGCCTTAAAGTTGGCTTTACGGGCCTTAGAAGTGTCGGAAATGGCCTTAAACACGTGCAGGGACTGAAACTGTCATTTTTCAAACATATGTGCAGATCAGAAGGGCCATGCGGCCTGCATTGTCTTTGGCTGATCCTGAAGCGGGCCGCTTCCCACTATCAGACCAGATTAAGTGTATTTAACAGCTGTTTGCAGCTGTTTTGCACTCCCTAACCCCTTGCCAAGTGTTGATTCCTTATGGTGGTGAGCATTTTGAGGCACCATAACTTTCCGACAAGTGTACGGCCTTGATCGTGCCCTCTTTTCCATGAAACGATCCTAACGGTTACCCGAATACTATAAATACCCATCCACCCCCATTGCATTTCTCACTAGAATTCTGATTTTGAGAGCTCTAAGTTGAAACCATTGTTTCATACCTGAGTTCTTGAGTCGGGATTAGCATTCGGGGACCCTGGGTTAGTATTCTTTCGTTCTTTTCCTTATTTTTACTGCTTTTCGAGTCAGAAAGTCAAACTTTGTAGTCAAACTTTGTTTGACTTTCAGCGTTGACCAGTAATGGTCAATGCGAAGTTCGTTTGAACTTCGCAACGTGAGTGTAATCACGTTGGTCATAGTCCTTTGGGACTATGCCCACTGATTACCACGTTGTCTAGAGTCGTAGGGTAGGCGATCTGATAAATCGCCTATACCTTCGAACTCGACCCATTTGGTCGATCATTAGGATCCGACCAAATACATTAGGTGACCATAGTAGGTAGGGAATAACCTTCCGAGGTTATACCCTATGGTCACATCGTTTAAGTAGTTGTATGATAGGTAGTTTATATGCCTTAGGTAAATTACCAGAATACCCTTTTCATGTATAATTGGTAATTAAGCATATGTAACCTAAACTTTTGCCACATAACTGATTATGTAACATGTTTAGGCATATAACACTTGTCATAGGACTAGTTAGGCGGTCCGAACGCGTTACACGCGAACGACGCGTTAAAGTAGCATAAGCTTCCTAAACGGGTCGTAATGGGTCGTAGACACTTAGGTTAAGTTTCATTTAGTATGTAGGCTTTGTTAAACCATATCATATGAGTTCCTACACTCATTTGGTTTACAAACCCTAATGCTACCCAATCTTCCGATTTAGGTCCGGTTAATTAACATAGTTACCTATATTAGGTGCCGTTTGATTTCCGTGATCTCTAGCTTTGTTTGGTTGTTACTCAAGGACTACTGAGCAATCTCAAGTGAGTACATAGAACCCCCTCTTTACATGTTTTCAAGGTGTCTATGTGAGTACATAGACCCCTCTTTTACTGTTTTCCAAACTGTTTTGGGGTGGAACACATGTGCCTACTTGTTACTTTCCTGCTTTTCTGTTTTCACATCATATACCGACTATGTTTGTTAGTACATTATAGTACATGATTTCATTACTTTTCTGCTATGTATGTTGACTGATAACATGCTAAGCACATTGATTTACATGACTTTTCTGCTATGTATGTTGACTGATAACATGCTAAGCACATTGATTTACATGACTTTTCTGCTATGTATGTTGACTGATAACATGCTAAGCACATTGATTTACATGACTTTTCTGCTTTGTATGTTAACTTAGCATACTTAGTACATCATTTTACATTGCATCTCTGTTGCATATGTTCCAGTAACATATGGACACATTGTTTTACAACTCTACCTTGTATGTTTACTCTAGCATACTAGGTACATTATCTTCATCTCATGCTTACATTTTGGTATGACATTTGGTTTGTTTAACGGGTCTATATAACATTCATTAACATTTGCTACGCCGCTCGGTAGTAGGTAGTGGTACCATAGGACTTGACAAATCCCGTTCCGGATATCCCGGGTAGGTGGGGATGAAAGGAATGACCGAATCCGAATACAATTCTTTTGATAACCTTGACTGAAAGGGTTATCCGTCTGTCTCAAGGCTTGAATGTTTGCGTCTAACATACCGCATAAATGTTCATATTCAGTATAGCATGCATATATCTTACAAAACATAACTTTGATTTAAACCAAGTTTTACTTCAATACTTTGTTTTGTACATTTTTACTTATGGTTTAAGTAGTCTAAATTTTACTTACCATACATATCATTTTGGTTATACATTACTTGACTACTTTTGGACTATAGACATTTGACATGGATATTTGACATAGACATTTGACATGGATATTTGACATAGACATTTGACATGGATATTTGACATAGACATTTGACATGGATAATTGACATAGACATTTTGACATAATTTACATCTTGACATGAACATTTTACATTGTTTGGTTTGGTTTGATTAAGTGATTAAGTAACGATGCGTGTGTAATATGATACAAGCATGGTGGATACGCCGCTGGTACTTCCTATATATAAATGTTTGTATGGTATTACATATCGTAGCGTTATTTGAATCATTTCAGTTTGATACATATAACATTTTATACAAATAACATACTTTTCACAAGACATTGTTTTACAAAACAACTTATCTTTTACAAACTCATTTAACTTGGTTATTCATTTAACCATACATTATTCACTTATTTATACATATCATCTGAACTCGTTGTTTTTCAAGTAATTTACAAAACAAAGCAAATAACAAGGTTCATGACTAAACATTTTCTCAAACATAAGTCATGACACCTATTTTCACAAAACCTATGTATCTCACCGGCATTTTTATGCTGACGTACCATATTTTCACATGTGTTTTTCAGGAGCTGTTGCATAAGATGATCAAGATATACATAGACAGACTTGGGCTTTAGTGACAATAAAAGATGCAAGACTAGTTAATTATGTTGTATTTCTTTGTTTGTTAAGACATTGTAACACTTTTAATCAATAAAACGAAACTTCAATTGCCATGGATTTGAAACAATTAATTCTGTTACAACACTCCCCGATGTTTCCGCCGCGATTTGTATGTTCCACGTGGTCGGGGTGTGACAATGTATATGTATATATATGTATATATGTATATTTATATGTATATATGTATATATATATATATGTATATATATATGTATATATATATATATATAAGGTGAGGTTCTAGAGTGAATACTATGTTCAGAGTGGAGTGAACTGTGTAAACTGATCTTGGCCATTGGTTTTGTATCATTTAGAGATTTATTACAATAGCATGATGGTAATTATGAATTATTATTTCCAAATTAAATTAAAGAGAAAATGGTATTTTTACTTAACCACCCCTAAATATTATAAACCCGTGAAACCGAATAGTTTCCTTGTCACACCCTCAAAAATCCACATGCGGAGTTCTACCTCGAGGCGCGTGATACACCAGGATCACAGTCATTAGTCATACTGAACGATCACTATAGGAGTTTAAAAATTTTCCTCATTTGCTCGATAATGAGAAAATACTGTTTATACAAATGAGTTGCGGAAACGTAACAATTACAAAATCAAAATAGTTAATGTAATTTAAAAATGAGTCTATTTATTTGATGAAATCAACTCGAATCCAAAATGCATCCTAGTCCTGATGTGTGCTACCTTAGGAACTTGAGAAAGACATGCAAGAACAAGTGTCAACACATAATGATGAGTGAGTTCACAGGTTTTTGGATACAGTTATAAAATAGGTTATCTCTCAAGAGTTTTCCACTGTTTCAAACCCGAAACAGTAAGTTGAAGTGTTTAGCAGTTACTTGTTATATTTGTAGGTAGCTAACCTAAGTCATGTCAACAAAGTGTTCGATCCTAAGCTGACATTGCTGCCCCTGTTGTGCCATGTCTATCACCAACCATCGCTAAGTGTTAGGCAAATTCTACACTCGTGACCATCCACGTTCGGTCTAACTGGCGCGACCAGCACGAGTGGGGCTTGTCGGGCCCAGTAGTACTACCAAAAATTCCCTCGCTGTAATCCAATACTAACGGCATCATAAGTTTTAAGGGGACTGACATGTGATATAATGCTTCTTTGTGATCATAACTAACATAACAAAAACCCTAATAGTTGTGACGTTACCTTATCGTAACATCATGACATTACTTTACAGTAATGGGACATTACTTTATCGTAATGTAGCGCATGGTTTCTCCCCCTGTGTTTTAAAAACATTTAAAAGACTAGGGGCCTTGAAATCACCTTATTGTTGCCCGGTAGTTGGAATGGTCAACCAAGCCCTATTATGGTCACCATGGATTATTAGTGTGTGTTGACGCAAGTCACAAAAGTCCTACACGTATCTAACACATAGCATGCGAACAAGTTGACACATAGTTATCATATCATGTGGTTTTGTACACGTGTTCACAACATAACCTCGGGCGTGTTATACAACGTTCATATAAATTCTAAACAAGTGTAGACACTTAGAATAGCAGGATAGACCCTTATAATTTAATAACATCAAGCATTGCAGTTCACTGAAATTAGGTTGTTTTCGGGGATACGCTTACTAAACTTACGGAGCTGAAAAAAATATGACCCATTTATGTGATGTGACTCTTGGTTGGCGAAGCCATGTGTATAAATTTTAGGACCTAACTATTTACCAAAAAAATTAGAAAAATCATTTACTATGCAGTGACCAGATTCATCACTTTCTGACTACAGTTTATGGAAAAAATTCATCTAAAAATCCCTGATTACCCGATTGACCCGATTCCACTTGGAGATTCTTTTAAACACCTAAGAACATCCGCTAAATAAATTTCATGACCTAACTCCACATATTAACCCAGATATGACGTAAAACACAACACACAAATTCTGCTGAAAATTGCAGCTTTGACCACTAAAACGAATTAAATCTTTTGACTGACCAAACGAGGTCCAAAAATTATGAAACCAACGCCGTTTGAATCGTATTTCAGAGAGGTTCATTATAGACTTCAGAAAAATGCATTTTCATAATGTTTTGATCCGTTTACAGCCAACTGAAGTCTGTTGTACATACCAAACAGCTTTCTGTTATCAGCTTTTAACTTCCTAATGCGAGCTCTAACAATTCCGTTAACATCTTTAGCGATCATGCAACGTGCAACACCATATATTTCAGATTATACATGTCACTTATCATACTCCACATAAAACTCAGCCGTATTTATTTAACCAACCCCAATACGCCAATACGCGTAACCCAACTTCATACGCATACCCGAATAATAACCAAAGTAATCAACAAGCTTCATGATCCATCATTCTAAATAGAAACACAACCTATATCATACACTAAAATCATGCCCGAACACTACTAGTTATTACCAAATCACAAGATTTAACCCGTAACGAAACCTTAGTGGCTTAATCGAGCTCATGATCAAATAAATCATCATCAAAATTGATTTCTAACAGTCCTATCATACAAGTATCATCATCGAACATAAATACTCATCATAGATCAAGAAACGCAACTAAGATTCAACCCAAAACATGAAACCATCAAAACTCAGGTTCATACATAATGTCTAAACATACTTGATCAACAACCCTAAATATCACACTTGATTTCTTTATGAATTTTAACCCACAGCTTAACATCATAACATCCATAATCATTATTTTATCATGAACACAACCAAAGAAACTTTATTCAGATCTTGTATGAACATTAAAACTCCAAAAAACACAAGATGAAAGATACCTAGTAAAGAATGAAGTAAAACCGAGCCTTGAACCAAACCGTTGAAACCCTTGGAGCTCATTGGTTGCGTAGATAAAAGAGGCAATGGGAGAGTTACGATTCGGGTTTGGGGATTTTATGGCAATTAGCATGCATAATATGTATAACTTAGAGGAATCAAGGGTGGGGCGGTTTGGGATTGTTATGTGTGGATTGGGCCGAAAATTAGAGAGGCAAGGGAGTTGGGCCAATGGCAAACAATTAAAAGAAAGGGAATTTGGGTGGGGTTTGGGCCATAATAGATGGGATAAGGGTGAGGTGTGGGCAGCACACAAAACGCAAATGGTGGGTTTTTTTTCGTGACATAAGATATACATACGTATAATTAGTTTGAGTTTATGCTATGGGAGTTGAGTCGGGTCAAGTGAATAAGAGTTCTTGGTTTTGAGTTACACGTTAGAATAATGAAATATGCCGATATATAAATTCACTCGTTTAAATGAATAAGATTAATATGTGGAATTTGGTTTTGTAGAAAAGTAAAGTGTAACGTAACATTTATTTACAAATGTGAAACGAACGATGCTAACCTTGCAAGCACGGGGTGTCCCATTGTCCCGATGTTGAAGGAATTTTCATCCCGAAAATTAAGTAACATAACATGTAGAATCACATAACATACTAATTCATGTAAGTTTGCAAAATGAACATATAAGTCACGTAACATGTAGAATCACATAACATATTAATTCGCATAATTTATATTTGTTTATTTGTTCAAGGATATTATTCCGGTTGCTCTCCAATGTTCGAGTACAGACTCGTGTGTGATTCTGTAATTTTCTGAATTACCGCTACGCGAGTGTTTGTGTAATAAACGACACACTTAATTAACCCTAATCAAGTGTAATGCATAAATGAATGTTTGAGATAATGGAGTTTGTGTTAACGGTGTTAACCTGAAAATGTCGGGTGTCACATCATCCCCACGTTGAAGAAATTTTCATCCCGAAAATTTAGATTATGATATTTAAGACCATGGTTGGAAATTCATTGCTAAAGAAAGCGTTAGGACATATGACAGTACCACAAGATGAAATAAAATCGTTCATCCGAACAAGTTACAAGGGATTATATAGAGGTATAGAATAGTTAATTGTTGTAGCAACCAAATAGATTCCAGCAAGAGTAGGTGCATATAAGTGCGACTATGAAAAGTTATAGGGGGCGTTTACAATATAAGCATACACGAAAGTAACACAATGACACACTTTCAAAATGATACCATGATGTTGAATTCTGGTGGTTTGGTTTCCTTTCATGAGTAAGGTGAAGTTCATAACATACCTAGTCATCAGGTATATTTGTCGTCGCTGAAGTGATATTAATGTTAACGATTTAGTAGGCGAAGCTACTATGGCTCGAAGGGAATGTGATACATCGTAGTGACTTCGTATGCAGGGGTTCTAATTAGAAATCCAGTTAGGCTATCAAAGAAGACAACACTGACGCAGGTCAATTTGTACTTGTTTTGGGGAGGTTGTAGCAAGTTATAGCAGGCACGGGGAATGCTCACAAAAGATGGAACGCCAGTGTGTCATGCATCGGTATGACACTCTAAACGTAATCATGAATACTAGCAATCATCGATCTATAGCAGTTTCTATCAACATACAAGTTTAATCGGATGACAATCATGTGATTACACTAACTACATTGACTAACATGAATCCTCGAACAACAATCAGATTGTTAACAACACATTCAATCGTATAAGTCATCGTCATATCAAGTTCCCTTATCATAAGAATATTAATTAATATGACTAACTATTCCTGTTCAATCCATGCATAATTATTATTTGATAACACCCAATATTCAGAATCACATGCCAATCAATTACACATAGCCGAGAGGAATCAATCAAACAATCAAAGGTTAAATAAACAAGATCATACCAGCCGATGAATGATTAACGAGACACCAAGTGGCTGCCGTCGACTTCAAAGGGATGTTTGGGGTTTGTGATAATGTGAATGCTAACTTAAAACTACGTACAAACTACCATATGTGTGTGTATGTTCTGTTTGGGCCTCAGTTATGTGGGCCTAGGGTAAAGTAAGAGGGGTGTGGCCTCCGGCCCAAACGTGTGTGTGAGTGTTAAGCGAGTTTGCGGCCCGATTGTGTAAAGTAGCTCGCAGCCCAACCAAGTTAGTTTTATAAATTAGTTGAACGACACATAAAAGCATTTAACAGTTTCTTGTATAGTTAATCAGTCAAACACACGCGAACATTTAGTGGTGCACGAGATAAGCCATTAAACGTAAAGGTACACGCCAAAGGTTGTGAAATTTTAAGTAGTGTTAACCTTAATTATTCGAGTTGTCACATCATCCCCAACTTGAAAGAAATTTCGTCCCGAAATTTGATAAGTAGTCTCAAGAAAGTGAAATGACAGACTAGGATGACTGTGGATTTCCTCGGGTGCCACATCATCCCCAACTTGAAAGGGAATTTCGTCCCAAAATTCACCAGTTGCATCAGAATTCAATTCGACAGTTTCCAACAGGTTAGGATATGTGAGCTTCATCTGATTATCGTGTTCCCACGAGAACTCCGGTCCACATTTTGAGTTCCAACGAACTCTCACGATTGGAAATCGACTATGCTAACGAATCTTGACGTCTTGGTCCATGATTTCAGTAGATTGCTCCACAACTGCAACTTGTCATTAACCTCAGACTCTAATAAGGGTATCACAAGTGTTTCATCAGACAAACACTGCCTTAGATTCGAGACATAATCATGTACATTTCCCAATTCATCGGGTAACTCGAGTTTGTAGGTCACTTTACCGATCCGCTCTAGGCTTTTATGTCACACCCCGACCGCGTAAAACAACAAAGCGCGGCGGAAAACGTCGGGGCGTGTTGCAACAGAATTATCGTTTCACAACCATGGATACAAAAGAGTTTCGTTTTATTGATAATATTAAACATTAACATTGTCTTAACACCAAACAAACAAGTTACATATCGACTAATATTGTTATTATGTCACTAAGGCCTCGCCAGATCCTATGTGACTCATGCATCCTAGTAATCATCATCAAACATCAACACCTGAAACATATGTAAAAACAAAGTCAGCAAAGAAATGCTGGTGAGTACATAGGTTTTATAGGAGTGTCGGATTCATGGCCAGTTTAAATGTTGCAATACTTTATTAAAAACCTTGTTTTGAAAAGAATATAATATTGCAACCTAATTAACCAACTCAAATCAAGCAGGTTATAGTTTATAAAACCTCGTAGCCATGATTCTTAACCCAAAAACATTTGTTTTAGTAAAGCAATTCGTAAAACATCTCGTGTTAAATCGTTAATAAAACTCGTTAATAAATCTCGTTAATAAAACTCGTATGGTTTATAACATTTCGAAAACCTCGTTTGTGTGACATCGTTTCAAAATCGTTTACCCAAGTGAACTAAATAACGCCACGGTATGTAATACGATGAAAACACTTATATATAGGAAGTACCAGCGGCGTATCCACCATGCTTTCATCACATTACACCCGTCCCATTATCTAAACACTTAACCAAAAACCAATCGCTTATCCAACTCGTTTAATCTCGTATGAATCATTCCCAAATCATTAATTCGTTTTAATCGTTTAAATCACCCTCGTTTTAAGTGTGAAAACTATTTGTGGTCGCCTCGCTAATAACATTCAAACCTTCGTGACTCGACTACCTCGCTTCTCGCATTAATAAACCACCAAAGGGTAAATTAACATTCACAGATTCAGTCATTACCCACCGAACCCACACATAACCATGGGTACAGTACGATAATGGGTTTTGTCAGATCCTATGGTACCATAACCTAATACTGGTCGGCTTGATCAATGCTAATGAATGCCATTCGTTATGTAAACACAACCAACTAGTTTATTTACTTTATTGAAATCGTTATTAGTTTAGTATAAACCATCTTAATCGTTTTTGAAATCATCGTTATAATATCGAAAATCATTTTGAAAACCATCGTTAAAACCTTGAAAACATTTAGCACATATGAATCACCCCAAAACAATTGAAAACAGTAAAATAGGGGAACTATGTACTCACTTGGAGTGCAAAGTATCCTCAATCAATAGAACTTCAACAAACTCGAGCAAACCAGCGAAATCAAACAGTACCTAGTAATCGAATCACTAATCAAACAATAGACGCCTAACTCGGAAGATCGGGCAGAATGAGGTCTTGTAAACCAAATGAGTATTGGGACTCATGTGATATGGTTTAATAAAGCCTACATCCTAAATCGGAACCTAACCTAAATGCTTTCGACCTGTCGTGACCCATTAAGGTAGCTTATGCTACATTAACGCGTCGCGCGCGCAAGGCGCGTTCGAGACGTCTAACTAGTCCTATGACAAGTATTACATGCCAATACATGTTTAATCATGTTGTATAATCAGTTACGTGTTAAAAGCATAGGTTACATATGCTTAATTACTAATTATACATGAAAAGGGTATTTTGGTAATTTACCTAAGGCATATAAACTACTTATCATACAACTACCTAAACTAGGTGACCATAAGGTATAACCTCAGAAGGTTATTCCCTATGCTACTATGGTCACTAAACATGTTTGGTCGGATCCTAATGATCGACTAAACGGGTCGTGTTCGAAAGTCTAAGCAGGTGTTTAGTCCGCTTGACTTACGACTCTACACAAGCACTAAACTAAAAGTGACGAGCTAAGCATGTTAAAACATGCTTATCTAAGTTAGAAAACAAGTTTGGTATCAAAACAAACGGTTTTGATACCTAAGAGTAGTTTGGTTACAAAATACGCAAGAATACGTATTCTGGCCGAAACTACGACTCGTCACTGAGCCTAGATAACGTGGTAATCAGTAGGTATAGTCACAAGGGACTATAACCATCGTGATTACGCTAACGTTATGAAGTGCAACCGAACTTCGTGTTTACCATAAGCTGGTCAATGCAGAAAGTCAAACATAGTTTGACTTTCGGACTCTAAAAGCGATAAAAGAACGAAGGAACACTTACAAAGGGTCCCCTCAAGCTAATCTTGATCCAAGTAGCTCAGGTATGAAGCAATGGCTTCAACTTAGAGCTTTTTTCAAGGGAATGGGTTGGGTTCATATAGTTTTCGGAGAGCCATTAAGATCGTTTCTTGAAACCGTGATTTAATCTCATCCCTACACTTGTTGGTAACCTCATGTGCAACATATTGGCCCCCCATCATCAGGAAACAACATGTGGAATTGGGTTTGGAGTGGGTAACAGCTGTTAATAGCTATTTAAACTGAATCTGCTGATCTGGGGATGCCTTACGGACCGTAAGGTTGAGGGCTTACGGTCCGTAAGCCAGCGACTTTGCAGAATTGACAGTTTTAGTCCCTGTTGATGTTTAAGCTCATTTCCGACTCTTCTATGGCCCGTCAAGCCAACTTTAAGGCCCTATAATGATGCCTAAACATTGTGGACATGAAACATGCTCAAAACTATGCCGGATGTCAGTTCGTTTGATCGTACGATTGCGTTATTCGGTTAATTACGACGGAAGTCGTAACGGACGCAAAAACGATCTAAATTGCGTGACGAACGGTTTTTTATCGAGCCAATCAATAAAACATAATATTATAATGCTTATATAAATTTTTGGATGTCCAGATGTATTCAGAACGTAAGATATGCGTGAAAGTGCAAACTTGTGCACTTTTTGACGCTTTTAGTCCCTATTGATCAATAAAGTTTATTTTGGCATACCGAATCCCTCAAAGCCTATTTCTAAGCTATGTAAAGGATATTTAAGGTATGTTTAACTTATTATCAAGTTCTGGAATGTTCGTTACTATACAAATCGGCATAGTTTTGCAGTTTGACACAAATAGTCCCTGCGATCGAACAAACTTGATTTCAACACACCAAACCATCCAAAACTTATTTCTAAGTTATGTGGAGGTTATTCAAAGTATGTTAAGCCTATTTCACTATACCGGAGTGTTTGTTGCATTAAACTGCTTATACTTATGCATCAGTGCGCGTATAACCTTCCAGAAAGCGATTTAAAGCTTGAAATCGGAATCGAATCGAATTGTAAAATCGCCAAACATAATTACACACATAATAACATCAAAACACATATAATAACATCAAAGCACATTGTTTTATTAATAATCATCATTGTTTTACATCGTACATCGATTACAGAGTACAGTTGTCACAGTCTCCCCTACTTCAGGAAATTTCGTCCCGAAATTTTAACTAGAGGAAGCTTGTGAAAACAAATGCGGACTCTTCTCCTTCATTTGGTCCTCACGTTCCCAAGTAAACTCAGGACCACGTTTGGATTCCCAGTGAACCTTGACTAAATGAATCCGTTTGCTCTTCAACTGTTTGTATGTACGTTCCACTATCTCCACGGGTTTCTCGACAAAGTGCATCATTTCATCGATTTGAATTTTGTCAAGAGGAATGTGAAGATCAGCGTTAGCTAAACACTTTCGCAGATTGGACACGTGAAAAGTTGGATGAACATTTCCAAGTTCTGGAGGTAGCTCTAGTCGGTAGGCAACCTTTCTAATTCTTTCAACAATCTTAAATGGTCCAACATATCGAGGTGCAAGTTTTCCTTTCTTTCCAAATCTCACGACTCCCTTCCAAGGTGAAACCTTGAGTAGGACACGGTCTCTGACTTGAAATTCTAAGGGCTTGCATCAAAAATCCGCATAACTCTTTTGACAGTTTCGAGCTGTCACAAGATTATCGCGGATCTTCTTGACTTTGTCTGTTGTTTCCAGAACGCGCTCAGGTCCAGTAAGCTGAGCTTCACCGGTCTCGTTCCAACAGACAGGTGAACGACATTTTCGTCCGTAGAGAGATTCGAATGGTGCCATTTTAATACTAGTATGATAGCTATTGTTGTAAGAGAACTCGATCAATGGTAGATGAGAATCCCAATTACCACCAAAGTCTATCACGCATGCTCTAAGCATATCCTCCAAAGTTTGAATCGTCCTCTCAGATTGACCATCTGTTTGGGGATGATAGGAAGTGCTTAGATTTAGTTGGGTTCCCATAGCAGATTGCATGGTCTTCCAAAAATGAGATGAAAATCGAGCAACACGATCAGAAATGATGTCCAACGGAACACCATGTCATGACACAATCTCATCAACATAAATTTTTGAAAGTTTATCAGCAGATAGATCCTCGCGAATCGCAATAAAATGAGCTGACTTCGTTAATCGATCGACAACAACCCAAATGGCATCGTGACCTTTAGATATACACGGTAATTTTGTGATGAGATCCATAGATACGTTCTCCCACTTCCAAACCGGTATCTCTGGTTGTACCAGCAACCCAGAAGGTCGTTGATGTTCGGCCTTGACTTTGAGATAAGTAAGGCATTTTGATACATACAAGGCAACATCCTTTTTCATACCAGGCCACCAGTATTGAGTACGGAGGTCCTTGTACATTTTATCAGCACCAGGATGGATAGAATATCGAGACTTATGAGATTCGTCCATTACCAAGGTGTGAAGATCGTCTTGTTTCGGAATCCACAATCGATCCTTGAAATAGAGCAATCCATCGTATTTCGCTTCGAGTTTAAGCTCAAGCTGATGTGGTAATTCCGTACCTATCAAGTTTTGTGAGACACAAAATTGCTGAGCTTGTAGAACACGAGATTGAAGATCAGATAGAGTTCAAACTGAATGAAGCTTGACTTATTCTTTTCGACTAAGCGCATCAGCTATGACATTCGCCTTACCAGGATGGTAGCGAATCTCGCAATCATAGTCGTTCAAGAGTTCAACCCAACGTCGTTGCCTCATATTCAGCTCTTTCTGATTAACAATATGCTGGAGACTTTTATGGTCTGTGAAAACCACACACTTTGTTCCATAGAGGTAGTGTCTCCAGATTTTAAGGGCGAAAACTACAGCTCCTAACTCAAGATCATGAGCCGTGTAGTTCTTCACGTGAACTTTCAGCTGTCTAGATGCATATGCAATAACCTTACCTCGTTGCATAAGAACGCAACCAAGGCCTAAGTTGGACGCATCACAATAGACAACGAAATCATCGCTTCCCTCGGGCAGAGATAGAACAGGAGCATTACATAACTTCCGCTTCAGCGTTTGGAAAGCTCCTTCTTGCTTGGGACCCCACTCAAAAGGCTTATTCTTCTGAGTCAAAGCAGTGAGTGGAACCGCAATCTTTGAGAAATTTGAAATGAATCGTCGATAATAACCAGCAAGACCAAGAAAAGATTAAATCTCTGTAGGCGTCGTTGGTGTATTCAAATCCTTAATTGCAGAAATCTTGGATGGGTCCACATGAATACCCTGCTCATTGACTATATGACCCAAGAATTGAACTTCTTTAAGCCAGAATTCACACTTGGAGAATTTAGCAAAAGTTGTTCCTTCTTCAGGAGTTCCAATGTTAAGCGAAGGTGTTGTTCGTGCTCGGCTCGAGACTTTGAATAAATCAAGATGTCATCAATAAAAACAATGACGAACTGATCCAAATAAGGCTTGCAGACCCTATTCATTAAGTACATAAAGATTGCCGGAGCATTCGTCAAACCAAAAGGCATGGCAGTAAACTCGTAATGCCCATATCTTGTTCGGAAAGCAGTTTTGGGAATATCTTCTTCGAGAACGCGAAGTTGATGATACCAAGAACGCAGATCCATCTTGGCAAAGCATGAAGCACCCTGCAGCTGATCGAAGAGATCATCAATTCGAGGTAGGGGATATCGATTCTTGATGGTGAGCTTATTAAGCTCACGATAATCGATACACATTCGAAAAGATCCATCTTTCTTTTTCATGAAGAGGACAGGAGCTCCCCAAGGTGAAAAGCACAGTCGGATGAATCCTTTATTAGATAACTCGTGAAGCTATTTCGATAACTCTTGCATCTCCGTCGGTGCAAGACGATAAGGTGCTTTTGCAATCGGGTTGGCATTGGGTACAAGGTCAATATGAAACTCGACTTGACGAACTGGAGGCAAACCAGGCAGTTCATCAGGAAACACCTCTGGATAATCCCGAACAATCGGAATATCCTGAATACTTTTGCTCTTGTCTTTCTCCTCGGTGACATGTGCCAGAAAAGTAACATATCCTTTTCGCAAATAACTTTGGGCTTTTGTACATGACATAAGCTTCAAACCTCCAGATGGTTTCTCGCCATGAATCTCCAGAACATCGCCAGAAGACAAAGGAATACGAACAATCTTATCGAAACAAACCACCTCAGCATGATGTCTGGATAACCAATCCATTCCAATGATAATATCGAAACTCCCAAGTTGTATCAGTGTGAGGTCAATAGGAAAAAGATGGTTATCAAGGTTAAATTGACAGTCGCAAATAACAGAATTGAGTACAAGAGGTTTACCAAGAGCAACTTTGACAGATAAGGGTTTCCTTAGTTATTTAACCAAAGAATTAAAGTGATTACTCAAATTGTCACTTCGTTTCTTAGAATGAAGTGAGCACTTAGGATTTTGCGAGGAATTCATGAGCGATCATATGAACGAGAGAACTACAAATATGGTTCTTTGGTGTAGGTATCGTAGGATATGCAAAACACATATGCAACTATATTTGTACATTGGAATTGTAAATAAAGATTTATTTATAAACAAAATCGATTGTTTCCGAGTTCAAAGGAAAATACTAGAAACATAAACATAAGATTCGGATTATTCAAAGCAGCAGCTTCTTCTAATTGGCCAAATGCTCATCCATGGGTCGGATTTGCATTGAAAATATTTGGGTATCTGTCCCTGACATAACCCGTCTCGCCATAGGTGTAGCAAATACCAGGAGGAAAATGAGCCTGTGTTGGATATGCTTGAAATTGGACGGGGTTCTGAAAAGCTTGGTTTGGCACAGTGACTGAACGACAGTCTCGTGCCAAATGACCAATGAGTCCACAGTTGAAACATTTCCAACATTTGGCACTGGCATAGTGGTGGAGGTTACACTGATTGCACAGAGGAGCAGTTCCTAAGTACGGCTTCTTGGCTGGTGGTGCTGCCACCTGGCTAGGTTTTGCTTGATTTGGTGTAACGGCTACGGGACCCTTTGGAGCTTTACGCTTCTTTGAATTTTTTGAAGGCTTGGCTTCTGCTTCTTTCGATGCTCCTTGGGTGGCCTCATTATTGAGACGGCACATGGCGATACTTAATTCCACAGTCTTCAGGATGACCTCGCCTATTCGTTGGGCAAATTTGGCAGTTTGCTCGGACATTTGACTGTCGTTGGGATGAAGAGACATTCTAGAGGAATGAAAGACATAGGAGAAAACAAGTGAAATGTTATCGGATAACTAAAACAGAACAACAACGCATAGAAATTGCGATCATTTGTTCGTCACCTCGAACAAACAAACGACACGCAGTGACTAATCAAAGTTCGCTAATCAAAATAATGTATCGCGAAGACATGCTCGCCTATAAGTGAACACTCACCCCAAGAGTTCCCAGGTAAGAGTGACTGGTCCGATTATGTGGATTTGTACGAACACTCTGGCCTTAGACAGAAAACTCAGGGTACAGGCATTCACTCTTCTAGTTTGCACGTGTTCACATTATTCAGACCCAAACTTTGACGAGATTTTGAAAACTTAGAGGGTTCAAAACCTTATAACAGAGGGTTCAAAACCTAGTAATCAATCATCCCAGAACGGATGATTAATTTTCGAAGCAGTTTCGAAATTTGTGTTCTCGTTGTGGTTATCACCTAAGGATAGGTGACGATTTTGTTTTAAAAATCTAAACCCCAAGTTTACTCGCGTTCGGGTCCTAGAAGTTATAGTCTAGGTCAAAGCATTACTAATAACCTAATTCCCTATAACCATTGGCTCTGATACCAACTCTTCTGTCACACCCCGACCGCATAAAACAACAAAGCACGGCGGAAAACGTCGGGGCGTGTTGCAACAGAATTATCGTTTCACAACCATGGATACAAAAGAGTTTCGTTTTATTGATAATATTAAACATTAACATTGTCTTAACACCAAACAAAAAAGTTACATATCGACTAATATTGTTATTATGTCACTAAGGCCTCGCCAGATCCTATGTGACTCATGCATCCTAGTAATCATCATCAAACATCAACACCTGAAACATATGTAAAAACAAAGTCAGCAAAGAAATGCTGGCGAGTACATAGGTTTTATAGGAGGGTCGGATTCATGGCTAGTTTAAATTTTGCAATACTTTATTAAAAACCTTGTTTTGAAAAGAATATAATATTGCAACCTAATTAACCAACTCAAATCAAGCAGGTTATAGTTTATAAAACCTCGTAGCCATGATTCTTAACCCAAAAACATTTGTTTTAGTAAAGCAATTTATAAAACATCTCGTGTTAAATCGTTAATAAAACTCGTATGGTTTATATCATTTCGAAAACCTCGTTTGTGTGACATCGTTTCAAAATCGTTTACCCAAGTGAACTAAATAACGCCACGGTATGTAATACGATGAAAACACTTATATATAGGAAGTACCAGCGGCGTATCCACCATGCTTTCATCACATTACACCCGTCCCATTATCTAAACACATAACCAAAAACCAATCGCTTATCCAACTCGTTTAATCTCGTATGAATCATTCCCAAATCGTTAATTCGTTTTAATCGTTTAAATCACCCTCGTTTTAAGTGTGAAAACTATTTGTGGTCGCCTCGCTAATAACATTCAAACCTTCGTGAATCGACTACCTCGCTTCTCGCATTAAAAAACCACCAAAGGGTAAATTAACATTCACAGATTCAGTCATTACCAACCTAACCCACACATAACCATGGGTGCAGTACGATAATGGGTTTTGTCAGATCCTATGGTACCATAACCTAATACAGGTCGGCTTGATCAATGCTAATGAATGCCATTCGTTATGTAAACACAACCAACTAGTTTATTCACTTTATTGAAATCGTTATTAGTTTAGTATAAACCATCTTAATCGTTTTTGAAATCATCGTTATAATATCGAAAATCGTTTTGAAAACCATCGTTAAAACCTTGAAAAAAATTTAGCACATACGAATCACCCCAAAACAATTGAAAACAGTAAAATAAGGGAACTATGTACTCACTTGGAGTGCAAAGTATCCTCAATCAATAGAACTTCAACAAACTCGAGCAAACCAGCGAAATCAAACAGTACCTAGTAATCGAATCACTAATCAAACAATAGACGCCTAACTCGGAAGATCGGGCAGAATGAGGTCTTGTAAACCAAATGAGTATTGGGACTCATGTGATATGGTTTAACAAAGCCTACATCCTAAATCGGAACCTAACCTAAGTGCTTTCGACCCGTCGTGACCCATTAAGGTAGCTTATGCTACTTTAACGCGTCTCGCGCGCAAGGCGCGTTCGAGACGTCTAACTAGTCCTATGACAAGTATTACATGCCAATACATGTTTAATCATGTTGTATAATCAGTTACGTGTTAAAAGTTTAGGTTACATATGCTTAATTACTAATTATACATGAAAAGGGTATTTTGGTAATTTACCTAAGGCATATAAACTACTTATCATACAACTACCTAAACTAGGTGACCATAAGGTATAACCTTAGAAGGTTATTCCCTATGCTACTATGGTCACTAAACATGTTTGGTCGGATCCTAATGATCGACTAAACGGGTCGTGTTCGAAAGTCTAAGCGGGTGTTTAGTCCGCTTGACTTACGACTCTACACAAGCACTAAACTAAAAAGTGACGAGCTAAGCATGTTAAAACATGCTTACCTAAGTTAGAAAACAAGTTTGGTATCAAAACAAACAGTTTTGATACCTAAGAATAGTTTGGTTACAAAATACGCAAGAATACGTATTCTGGCCGAAACTACGACTCGTCACTGAGCCTAGATAACGTGGTAATCAGTAGGTATAGTCACAAGGGACTATAACCATCGTGATTACGCTCACGTTATGAAGTTCAACCGAACTTCGTGTTGATCATAAGTTGGTCAACGCAGAAAGTCAAACATAGTTTTACTTTCGGACTCGAAAAGCGACAAAAGAACGAAGGAACACTTACAAAGGGTCCTCGCAAGCTAATCTTGATCCAAGTAGCTCAGGTATGAAGAATGGCTTCAACTTAGAGCTTTTAGATCAGATTTTGTGGGTTTTGCAAGGGAATGGGTTGGGTATATATAGTGTTCGGAGAGCCGTTAAGATTGTTTCTTGAAAACCGTGATTTAATCTCATCCCTACACTTGTTGGTAACCTCATGTGCAACATATTGGCCCCCCATCATCAGGAAACAACATGTGGAATTGGGTTTGGAGAGGGTAACAACTGTTAACAGCTATTTAAACTAAATCTGCTGATCTGGGGATGCCTTATGGACCGTAAGGTTGAGGGCTTACGGTCCGTAAGCCAACAACTTTGCAGAATTGACAGTTTTGGTCCCTGTTGATGTTTAAGTTCATTTCCGAGTCTTCTAAGGCCCGTCAAGCCAACTTTAAGGCCCTAAAATGATGCCTAAACATTGTGGACATGAAATATGCTCAAAACTATGGCGGATGTCAGTTCGTTTGATCGTACGATTGCGTTGTTCGGTTAATTACGACGGAAGTCGTAACGGACACAAAAACGATCTAAATTGCGTGACAAATGGATTTTTATCGAGCCAATCACTAAAACATAATATTATAATGCTTACATAAATTTTTGGATGTCCGGATGTATTCAGAATGTAAGATATGCGCGAAAATGTAAACTTGTGCACTTTTTGACGCTTTTAGTCCCTATTGATCAATAAAGTTTATTTTGGCATACCGAACCCCTCAAAGCCTATTTCTAAGCTATGTAAAGGATATTTAAGGTATGTTTAACTTATGATCAAGTTCTGGAATGTTCGTTACTAAACAAATCAGCATAGTTTCGCAGTTTGACACAAATAGTCCCCGCGATCGAACAAACTTGATTTCAACACACCAAACCATCCAAAAATTATTTCTAAGTTATGTGGAGGTTATTCAAAGTATGTTAAGCCTATTTCACTATACCAGAGTGTTTGTTGCATTAAACTGGTTATACTTATCCATCAGTGCGCGTATAACCTTCCAGAAAGCGATTTAAAGCTTGAAATCGGAATCGAATCGAATTGTAAAATCGCCAAACATAATTACACACATAATAACATCAAAACACATATAATAACATCAAAGCACATTGTTTTATTAATAATCATCATTGTTTTACATCGTACATCGATTACAGAGTACAGTTGTCACATTTTAAATGGCCCAACATAACGCGGATTAAGCTTGCCGCACTTCCCAAAGCGTAGCACACCCTCCTAGGGTGTTTTCTAAACTTATCAGCTTTCCTGGCGGTCATGCGTTGCCGCCAAACGATTTCCGATCTAAACAATCTTTCCAAGGGTTTCAAGTACAAGTCCGGGACTTGTGATTAGGTTGCCACTCGCCTTGATCCAACAAGGAGATTGGCATTATCGTTCATGTGATACCTCAAACAGAGCTGCCTGAATACCAGAATGGTATCTGCTGCAGTAGGACTCATCCAAAGGTAAGTGTCCTTCCAATCCTTACTAAGGTCATTCACATACACACTCACAGCATGTCTTCGAGTGTTAAGATGGTTTGTTTACTCAGACCGTTTGCCCTACAGTGATAAGCAATGCTCATGCCTAGACGTGAATCAAGGGTGTTGTCTATTTCCTGCCATAAATAAGGTATAGATCAAAATTAGAGGTAACAGGAGTTGGCACCTCGTGCCTAAACCCGCCTCTCCCAGAGAAATATTCACAAGCTACGTAAACTCGTCAGTTTCCTTAATTGCAAGAAAGTGTGCTGGTTATGTGAGACAATCAACGATCACCCAAGTGATATCGTTTCCGCTTCAAGTTGTAAGTGGACTAGTGATAGAATCCATGGCAGTCTGTTCCCCTTCCCATATGGGTGTTTCAGGTTACTGATACTTCCCCTTGACTTTCCCACAAGTCAAACATCATTCACATACATAGCTAGGTGGGCCTTCATGCCCGACCACCAGTACAAGATTTATAAATTCTAACATCTCTCATCAAAACCTAGATGACTAGAATGTCGAGGCCGGTGTGCTTCGCTCAACGCAAATTCCCTACAGTTGCCATATAATGAGATCCACATTCGTTCCATGGGGTAGCGAATATCGTCCAACTTGCCAGATGTTGCTCCTCCATGCCCAACATGGCCCCATCTTGAAATTTCTCTTCCTTCAGTGCTTCGGTTTGAACAGGGCGAATCTGATCGGGTAGGTTAGAGTCGATGGTGAGCTGCAAAGCTTGTGTACGTTCAGGTTTCACAGTTGTAATCATTCAAAAGTTCCATTCAGCGATGCCATTGCAGGCTTTAGCTCCTTCGAAACAATGATACACAGGAGGCCCTTGTGTTCGGTCTAGGTAGTGCATTTGGTACCGTCCAAGTAATGCCTCCACTCAAATCCAAAGACCACGGTTTCCACCGTAGGTTGGGTGTCGTGCAGTTCCTCTTTGTAACTCCAGTACGTAAGTCATCACTCTCTTGTGTTGCATCAGCGAGTAACTGGGACTCTGATTCGGAGCATCATGGTATATCGCTAGATCCCATACCCTCGGGTAAAGACGTTGCTCAATGCATTGTAGAGTCGGATTTCAAAAGCTGAAAGGACATTCTCCTGCTTTGTCTCCCATGAATACACAGCACCCTGCTGTGCTAATGTGATTAAAGCTGCGCACTCCTCGAAAATCCTGTGATGAATCTGCGATAGCATCTAGTGAGACCAAGAAATTGTTGTATCCTCGAAGAGATCTTTAGTGTCGGTCACTTTCTAACAAAGTGGATCCTAGCGAGATTCAGGTGTATTCCCACTTCGTTTTTTAATTGACCAAAAATGTACCTCTCGAAACTAGAACTTACCTTTAACAAGACTTCGCGCGGAGTGGCTCCTCCCTCAGAAGCTCTAAAATAAGACACAAATGCCGCCCATGATGTTCTTTTCTTATGGAAATGATTCAAAACGCCATCAATAAACATGGTTGATTCATGTGTGTTGGGATTGAACCCTACCAAAGGAACAGATAATTAAAGCCAAAACTGGATCAGAACAGTGGATCCAGAATAAGCAGTTGTTTTGACCAAATATCTCCCCTTGAAGGTGATACTCAACATCTGTTGACCTCCTATCTACTGATCATACAAACTGCTGCCTTACAACTGCTGCCCAAAGTAAAAGACTGATGGAAGACCAAAGCTCTGCTGTTCAATCTACTGCCTTGAGTCAAGCACTGTTGATCCGGACAAGTACTGCTGGGTTCACATCAGTGGAAGGATGCAGAAGTAGTTTAGTTGTCTTTCTGTATTGAAATGTAATAACAGTTTTTTGTATAGCAGAGGTTGTATAGGTCAGAGGTTAGAGTTTGTTAGGAGGTTAGATGTCACTTTCATGGTGACGTCAGCTTAGATGCTCAGTAGTTTGCTAGTGCCTATAAATAGAATAGTACTCTGTACTGTTCTATTAGCTCTTTGCAAAATCGTCTTCTCTGCACGAACAAACACTGAGCTCTGGCAGAGGGGGAGTTTGTATTCAATCATTGCAATTGTAATCGTAATTGAAATAAATTCAATCTTTCGGTTCATTGTGAAAAATGTTTGATCAAAGCAATACTCTCGTTTGATTGTATGCAAAGTTTGTTTCCATCTTAATTCTGCTGCACAACTCATCCATTTCCATCTTAATTTCAAACGTAAAATACAATCAAAACCAAACTCAGATCCAACAATTGGTATCAGAGCTAGAACAGTTAAATTTGATTTAACAATCATTTTGACGTAAATAGTTCAGCTCATAACAGTTGATACTGATAGTTTATTCGTTTGTGTTGAAAAACAGTGCAAGGTTTAATCACCATCAAAGTTGATTAATCAGTGTCTGTAAAACAACCAGGATGACGTCACAATCTCAAGATGATAAGAATAACATTGGCTAGCTTTTTAAACCACCTATGCTTAAACGAAATGAATACAACATCTGGGAGCGGAGGATGGGTCACATCCTCGCTCAACAGAACACCGGATGTTGGAGGTCTGTTGTTTTTGGTCCCCATGTTCCTATGGTGCCAAGCGCTGAAGATGCTAAGAAGTTCGTTCCTAAACCAACTGAAAACTATACTGAAACTGATTTCCAAAAGTTCGAACTTGATGCTAAAGCGTTTAGCATCATAGCATCTGCTCTACCCAATGAGATTTACGCTGGACTGTTACACTGTAACAGTGCCAAAGAGCTTTGGGATACGCTGAAGGAACAGTTTGGGGGAACCGAAGAAGTCATTGAAAACAATAGGGAACTACTGAACCAGCAGTATGAAACATTTTGTCACATCAAGGGTGAATCACCGACTCAACAATTTGAGCGGTTCTGTTGTCTCATCAGTGAACTAAGGCTTGTTAAAGTAACTTTTCCAAATTCAACTCAAAATAGCAGGTTCCTTAGGTCACTACCAGAAAAATGGGACACCATAGCTTTTGTCACCAGAAACTCTGCTGAGTTTAAAGATCTGACCCTGACCCAACTTCATGGTCGACTCCTGACCTATGAAAGGGAGTTGAACCAGAAAAAGAAGTTGCAAGAGTTTGGTAAAGTTGCTGATGATTATTCATTCGATATCACAGCTCTGTTTGGTCAGGAAGAATCTGGGAGCAGTGGTAAGGATCAGGGTTATGATCACTTCATTGATATAACTGCTAGTGCAAATTTTAACACCCTGATCCTCACTCTGCAAACTATGCATTTACAGCTAATGAAAACCAGATGTCAGATAATTTGTGTTTTGAACTCAATGATTTGCAACATTTTGATCCCACTGACTTAGAAGAGATGGACATTCTGCACCAATTGGCTTTGCTTAGTGTTAGAACTAGCAAATTCTATAAAAGAACAGGGAGAAAATTCCCAGGGTTACATGGGAATTTAAGGGAGGGGTTGGATAAATCGAAAATTAAGTGTTACAAGTGCAATAGGCTAGGGCACTTTGCTAGGGAATGCAGAAGTCAAAACACTGGACCAATAGTCACTCATCCCAGCTCAAACCCTAGACCACAAAATCAAAGCACTGTGCACTATACCCAATATACCCCTGCAGCTCATGTTAACACCGCTCACTATGCTGCTACCCTTGTGCCTGTGCATTTTATCCAAACCACTGTTCCACAAATTCAGTATGTTCAAACCCCTGTCCCTCAGGCACAAGTGCAACCTGTTGCACCTCAAACAGCTGCTCCAACAGTGGTCCAACCAGATCAACAAAGCTTCTTCACTCAAGGCTTTGTTGACTGGAGCAATATGCCTGATGAGCTTGGTGATGAAAATTTTTCACTCTATGCTTCTAATGAATCTTCTCATGTTAAATTTTGTTTGATGGCATTAGAGTCAATACCAGAGGGGGTTGAAACTGAAAGGGAACAGCTAAGTGCTGAAACAGTGGATGAGGTGACTAAAGCAGTGGTTACTGTTGTGGCTGGTGAACTACTGCTGGGAGAAAGTTCAGGAACCCTGATTGAACCAATGACAGATCCATGGTCCGAAGAGAACAAAGAAGAAGAGAAAGAAAAGAAAGCAGGTGAGAAAGAAGTAAGAGCTGATGATGAAGAAAATCATCAATGTGATTGTGCAATGATGGCTGCTGCCAAGGTATCACCTCAAGTTCTTGAAAAACTGTGTTCAGACAATTGCATTATTGCTTTTGCTAACATCAAAGAGGTAAATGAAAACCTTAGGGACAAAATCTTAATTGATGAAGTCAAATTTGAAAGGTCTTTAAAAGACCTTAAAAACAAAATGGCTGAAAAGGAGAAAGAGATCAGCAGTCTGAAAGAAGAGCAGAGCATAACCAAAACCCAACTCCAAACTATGGTAGAAAAATACCAAGTTTGCAAAAAGGAGTTGGAGTCCACCCAGATCACCTGTGAAAAATGGGTGGAATCATGCAAAGGGTATGAGGTTATGCTTGAGAAACAGATTAAAAGCAATGTAAAATTTGGTGTTGGTTATAGAAAACATGATGATGAAAACACTGCTTTTGAAAAATCTGTTCAAACCACTGATGTAACAACTGAGTTCATCCCCACAAACAAGAATGGCCAAGAAGTGAAAATCACTGACAAACTCGGTAACAAAATAACACTTGACAGACCAATGGGATCCTCTACTTTTGAGGAGATTGAGAAATATCAGTTCAAACCCACATGGTCTGATGAGTGTGATATTCTTGAAAATTTCAAGCCTATGGACTTTACAACCACTGATGGTGTTAAAGCTCCAAAAGCTAAGGTCATCCCTCTCAAGGACATCCCAACAGAGGTTAAAAACTCTGTTGCAAAGGAGTCTGAGAAGAGAAAGAAGAGAGAAAAGATCAATAACTTGTTTTGTGAATTTTGTGAGAAAAGGAATCATCTAACAAAAGAAAGTTTCCATTTAAAAGCATATGATTTGAACAAAACAAGTGTCATTGTTTCTGCTGAAAGTTGCATTGTCTATGGTAAATCAAACCACAAAACTCAAGCATGTGTGTATCTCAAAAACTTTGATGTGAAAAAGAATGAATACACTGCTAAAACATCCTTGAGTCCATCAACATCATCTGTCAAATTTACCAAAAACCAACCACTGTTTGTGCCAGTTCAAACAGCTGTCACAAAACAGCTAAACCAAACATCTGTCAAAAGAGATGTTCAGGTTACTGATGCACCCCCTGCCAACCAGTTCAGAAGAGGTAAGGGACAACCATCTTACCAAAGGATTCCACACGTTTATGAGACCTACAAATGGCCCTCTAAACCTAAAGTGAATAGGCATCCTTTTGGTTATCAACAGGTGATTGGTCAAGAACCCCAACAGTGGTTAGCAAGAAACAGTACTAAAACTGTCCAAACCCCTGACTTAACCACTGTCCATCAATCTGCATCCATCCCAGACACTGTTGAGACCCCATCCAAAGCCTTATTTGCTTTGGAAACCCTAATGAACTAATCCTTTAATTAATGTGCAGGGAGCTTCTTCCTGCTTAGATAGCCTTTGGTATGTTGATAGTGGAGGCTCCAGGCACATGACTGGATGTAAAGCCCTACTCAAAGATTTCAAAATTCATGGAGGGGGTGATATATCCTTTGGGAATAATAGTAAAGGGAAGGTTCTAGGGTCTGGTACAGTAGAGTCTGGCAATGTAAAATTTGAAAATGTCAATCTGATAGACAGTCTGAAATTCAACCTCCTGAGTGTTTCATAAATGAGTGACAAGGGGTATGGGTCATTCTTCACAAAGGAGTGTTGTAGGATTGTTGGACCAGAAATGGTCATAAAGATTGAAGCAATAATAAAAACTGGTCAAACAAAACTTGTTGCTCAAAGAAGTGGCAATGTTTATGTTGTTGATATGTCAAAAGAGTGTCCCAGAGCTGATGCCTGTCTGTTCTCAGCTGCCTCTAACAAAGAGACAGAACTGTGGTACAGTAGACTAGGGCATACAAATCTTAAGACAATCACTGAAATTTCAAAAAAATGGTTTGGTAAGAGGCCTACCACAAAAATTGTTTTCATGTTCTGAGCATTGTGTTTCCTGTTTAAAAGGAAAGCAACATAAAAGCTTTTTTTAGTCCATTGAAGAGTCCAAAACAACCCAGTGTTTGCAAATGCTGCACATGGACTTGTTTAGCCCTGTTCAAGTCATGAGTCTCAAGAAGAAAAGATATTGCTTGGTTGTTGTTGATGACTTCTCTAGGTTTACATGGACTTTCTTTTTACACTCAAAAGATGAGACTGCAGGCATCTTGCAAGACTTTGTAACACAGGTTGAAAAGCAATTTGACCTTCCAGTGAAAATCTTCAGGAGTGACAATGGCACATAATTCAAAAATAAGGATGCCTTCTGTGTGAAGAAAGGGATTGTAAGGCAGTACAGCATCCCTAGAACACTAGAGCAAAATGGGGTAGTTGAAAGAAAGAACAGAACTTTGATTGAGGCAGCTAGAACCATGCTTGCTGATTCAGGTTTGCCATTAACTTTTTGGCAGAGGCAGTAAACACTGCTTGCTATGTCCAAAACAGAGTTTTAATAAACCCCAGGCACAAAAAGACTGCTTATGAAATTCTGTATAAAATCAAACCACTGATCTCATATTTCAAGGTATTTGGCTGCCCATGCTTTATTTTGAACTTAAAAGATTCCATTTCAAAATTTGCAGCCAAAATTGACTGTGGTTATCATCTGGGATACTCAACCACTGCCAAGGCCTACAAAGTGTTCAAAACGCGAACCAAGGCAGTGGAGGAGACCTTGAATGTAAAGTTCAATGAACTTTCATCAATGAAAATCCCAGCAAATCCTGTAGATCTGTTTGATCTTGATAAATTCACCTTTGAAAATACCGCTGTCAAGACTAACAGTGCAGGTCCATCAGAGGATTCATCATCAGACTATGGGTATGAGATCATCATTCCTCAACAAAAGTCTGTCTCAATGGGTAGAGCAGCAGATGTTCAAAACAGCTGTCAAAGCTCAACCACTGCTACCTCAACAGTTATTGACCAAAGTAGCCCATCAACCATTGCTTCCACATCAACAAACACTGCTAGTCCCCAAACAGTGGATAAAAGTCAGCCGGTGTCCACATCATCACCTCCTATTCCACCAGCAGTGGTGAGCTCAGATGATACACATTTGCATCCTTTACCAACAAATGCCATCATTCCATACCAAGGAGATTTAATCTACTTGCGATCTCATCCACCTGATCAAATCATTGGCAACATCAACGAAGGGGTGCTCACAAGAAGCCAAACCCAAAACATTTGTCTTTTTGCTGGTTTTCTATCACTCCATCAGCCAGTCAAGTACCAAGAGGCACTGAAAGACAACAGCTGGGTAGAAGCTATGCAAGAAGAGCTCCAACAGTTCAAAAGACAACAAGTATGGGAGCCTGTACCACTTCCAAAAGATGTCAGTCCCATCGGCACAAAGTGGGTCTTTAAAAACAAAACTGATGAAAGGGGCATTTTTGTCAAGAATAAAGCCAGGCTTGTGGTTCAAGGTTACAGACAGGAAGAGGGGATTGATTATGATGAAACATTTGCCCCTGTAGCAAGATTGGAAGCTATAAGACTGTTCCTGGCCTTTGCTGTCAACCACAACATGAAGGTGTTCCAAATGGATATCAAAAGTTCTTTCCTCTATGGTACAATTCAAGAAGAGGTGTATGTCTGTCAACCTCCAGGTTTTGAGGATCCATTTTATCCAGATCATGTCTACAGGTTAAACAAAGCCTTGTATGGCCTGAAACAAGCACCTAGAGCCTGGTATGAAACTCTTTCCTCCTTCCGACTCTCAAATGGTTTCAAAAGAGGTACCATTGATAAAACACTGTTTCTTAAATGGAGAGGTAAGGATTTAATGATTGTCCACATTTATGTGGATGACATTATTTTTGGAAGCACATGTAACAAAATGTGTGAAGAGTTTAGGGAACTCATGACAGCTGAGTTTGAAATGAGTGCAATGGGTGAGCTGCAATGCTTTCTTGGTCTCCAAGTTCAGCAAATGCAAAATGGAACTTTCATTCATCAAAGCAAATATGCTAAAGAACTTTTAAACAAATTTGATATGAATGATTGTAAACCATGCAGCACACCCATGGCAACAAATAAGCTTATCCTGTCTGATGAAAAAGATGAGCTGATTGACCAAACACTTTATAGAAGCATGATTGGGTCTTTACTGTACCTAACTGCATCTAGACCAGACATCATGTTTGCAACATGTGTCTGTGCAAGAAGTCAATCAGCTCCCAGAAAATCAAACCTCATTGTTGTAAAAAGGATCTTCAGATACATAAAAGGTGCTCCCACACTTGGTATCTGGTATCCAGTTAATGGGAATATCAAGCTTTCAGGTTTTTCAGACAGTGACTTTGCTGGATGTAACACCACAAGGAAGTCCACTTCAGGAGGGTGCCAGTTTCTAGGTGATTGCTTAGTCTCTTGGCAAAGCAAAAAGCAAGCAGCTGTTTCAACATCCATTGCTGAAGCTGAATACATTGCTGCTGCAAGCTGTACAGCCCAACTCCTGTGGCTTAAAAACCAGTTGCTGGATTTTGGTATCACTGCCTTAAAGACACCACTCATGTTGGATAGCCAGGCAGCAGAAAATATCATCAAAAATCCAGTTTCCCATTCAACCACCAAACACATCGACATCAGACATCACTTTGTGAGGGATTGCTATGAAAAAGGTTTGATTTCTCTGCATCATGTCCCAACTAAAGACCAGTTGGCAGATGTGCTCACAAAAGCACTTGATATAGCCACCTTTGAAAGCTTGGTCTCTAGAATTGGGATGCTAAACATGGAATAACAAGCAACATCTTGTTTTTCTATGAATAAAAGCATTAAAATGTTTTCAGAAGATCAAAAATCCATCCTTAAAAATAGCTAAAAATGAAATTTTCATTAAAATCCTTAAAAGTCTGCCATAACCACTGCTTGTTCAAAAGTCTGCTCTGCTTCAAAGTCTGTCCACTGCTGAAAGTCAACCTCTGTTCCCTCATTTCTTTGATAAACACTGTTGTTCAAAAGCAGTGTCTTATCCACTGATATGCTATCCACTGATAGTGAAAATCATCCACTGCTTCCATAACCACTGCTTTCACCAATAACTTTCATAAAAGTACTGTCCTTCATTTCATCAGGGGTTGTCACGTGGGCAGTACATTGTGGTCAGACCTTTTGTAACCGCTGCCACGTCAGCATTCACTTTTTCCTCTATAAAACCCCCACTCACCACCAAAACAGGGTTTTACTGTCGATTTGAATTCTCAAAAATTCTCTTCTCAAAGCAGTTTTTCCATCTCATTTCTTCACAAATTTATTCGATCATCATCTTCAAAATGACAAAATCAAAGCCATCTGCAAAACCCATCTCCAAATCATCGTCAAAAGCTGCCCCTCAAAAGGCCAATCCCACTGAAATTCCACACAAACCATCTCACAATCTTCTGGGTCTTCTCACAAAACCCGGCACCACAGATGCTTTCCACTCCATCATCGACACAATGGCTAAATCAAAGTACAAAACTTTGTTAACAGCCGATGCACCAATTATTTGGCAACCCAAAGAGAGTTCTGGAAGAATGCAACCCTTGAAAAACAAGGAGACACTGTAACTACCATAAAATCTTCTCTAAAGGGTAAAGCTGTTCAAATCACACCACAATCCATATCAGAGGTCTTTCAACTCGAGGATCAGCAAGGTAAAACTTCCTTTCCTAAAAACGAGTTAAAAATTGACTTTCTTGAGAGAGGGTATGCAGACACAATGATGAAGAAAGCTACCTTACAAAAAGGTTACTTCCCTTCTGCTACAAGATTTTTATTCCATACCCTCCTAATGTGTGTTTCAAATAAAGCCACTTCTTTTAATGAAATACCATTAAAGATTCAAAATCTGGGATATGCTATTCTTCAAGAAGAAACTTTTAATTATTCTCAGGAAATCTTTAATGATCTGGTTAATAATGTTGAAACAAAATCATTCTTGCTGTTTCCAAGGTTTTTAAGCCACTATTTTGTCAAGAAATTCAGTAAGGATGATATTGCTGCAATAAACCAAGGTGAATATATTCAAATGCACAGCTTAACTGCTGAAACTTTTACCAGAATGTCAACACCTTACAAAACACAAGAAGAGGTGCCTGAGCAGAATTTAGCAGCTACCACTTCTCCTCAGGTATCTGCTGCTGAGCCCACTGCTCAAGGTGATCAAAGCAGCAGAACAACTGTTTCGAAACCCACACCTACAATCCACAAAAAGCCACACAAAAAGAAAAGTCAAAAACCCCCCAAACCCATCAAAAAGGCAACTCTGGAGGATGAGATACCAGAGCAACTGCCAGTGACAAAACAAAAGTCACAAGAAACCACTGTTGCTACTTCCTCACAGCAGTTGGTCAAAAAGTCTCAAACCATAACCGAAACTCCTCCTGCTTCTTCTCAAAAAGAACAGGTTGTACTCATAGGGACTCCACAATATGATGCTCTGGAATCACTTGTTTCCATCATCCACAGCCCAATGCCCGGGGCAAATTCTCTTTCTACACCCAACCTCACATCCACAATTCCCCCACAAACAAAATTTTTGTTGGATGCAATTGATTTGAACCAGGCACAAACTAGTCCTTCTCAATCACCTATTAATGAGAATATGCCTCAACAAATGACTGGGTCTGTTGTATCAATCTTTGCTAACCCACCAACACAACATGAGGAGGTTACACCCCTTGAGTTACAAGTAACTCTTGGTGGTAATCCAAGTGAAGCAGCCACTACAACTGTTGAACCCATTGGTTTGCAGTTGGACAGTGGTTACATTAATAAGATTTCCTTGGAGGCAATTCCTTCCATAGCACCTCTGACATTTACCAGTGGACTTTTCTTGACCTCTGGCAACATCAAAAGACTGTCAAGTGTTGAAGGGAGAAGACCCCAGTACCAAGAAAAAGGGGCATCAGTGGTTAATGTTTGGAGTAAACTCCCTACCTCAACCACTGATAAAACCACTGCTAGTGGGAAATCAGATGATCCCATTAAATTGGGTGATGGTTTAAAGTACCAGAAATTGACGGATCGTGTTGAAAACCTTGATAACTCTGTTGCAGAACTCATAGATATGCTGCAACAGTTGTTACAAGTACAAAAGATGCAATCCACTGCTGTTCCACCTCAAGCACCTGCTTCACCACAAGCACCTGCTACAAATGAGCTCTGAAATCTATTTCAACCTTTTCTCCATCAACAAGCACAAATGGCAGATCAGCAACATGAAAAACATGTACTAGTGCTGAGAAATACAATGGAGTCTAGGTTCAAGAACATCCAGGCTGATCTCAAGGCTCTAAAAGCCCAGATCCTGCATACCACTGGCACTGCTCCTCCAACTGTCCTATTTATTGATCAACTCCCTCCAGATAATGCCAAAAAGGGGGAGAAAATTTAGGAGTGGAAGAAGAAGGGAATAGATGATGGTCTTTACCTTGAACCAGAAAGAGAAAACATGACCAAAAATATCCCTTTGCTAGATGGTAGCAAGAAAATTGATGAGACCACAAATGCACTGGCAGAAGCAGTTGCAAGTGTCAAAAAGGATAGAGAAGCCAAGAAGAAAGCTAGGGTGGATTATCCAGATCAGGGTACTTCTGGGTCAAAGGATGATGAAAATCCTGTTGATGAAAAGAAGAAACCTACTTGAAAAGTAAGGCAACCCAAATCCATCCCAACCAGACGTTCAAAGTCTGCTTCAAAACCACCATCCAAAACAGCTGTTGTAACTCCTGTTGTATCAACTACTGCTGGTACTTCAGTGGTTTCAACATCTGTTCTCACTTCAACACACACCACATCCACTGCTTTACCACCATCACCACCAAAAACAATATCACCTCCTGCCAAAAAGCAGAAGACAGCAGATGTTACAACATCTGCTGTAATGACAACAGTGGTTGAAGCCCCAGTTGTTTCAACTGCTGTTAGTCAATCATAAACCACTGCCACCCAATCTACCACCACTATTCCACCCAAAACATCATTAGTCCCTCCTCAAACAAAAAGGAGAAGGCTAATCCTTAAAGATGATGACTATTCACCACCACCAACATCTTCAAAATCCTTGTCACTTGTCACAATACCCAAGCCTATTCCTATTTCATCAGCACAAGTTCAACAGCCCTTAGCTCCTGCAGGTGTTCAATTTCCTCTTGAGCTCATAACAGTCAGAGAAGAAATCAAATCTTTCTACTATGAGGATGACCCTGCTAAAAGGAAGCTGCCATCAGTAAAAGGATATCCCAGGCCTAACAATATTGAAGAATATTTGAAAATCAAGAGCAGATGAAACTCTGAGAAAAGACTACATTGAAAGCATTATGGCAACAAAGAAATACAAGGGAGAAAGGCACATGTACAAGGAGTGGACCATTCCTGAGCTTGAACAAGAAGTAGCCAGGATTCAAGAAATGATAAAGAATGAGGTCCAACACACTCCTCCAGAATGGTCAAAGTACAAGAAGAATGTGCCTGATAAAACACTTGAGCTGAAGAGAATGAAAGAGGAATTGGTTGCTGCTAATTATGGGAACAAAAGATAAATAGCAAGATGGAAAGAAGATGTAGTCAGGGCTACCTACAAAAGGTTGGAGGAACTAAGAAAGAAAGATCCCAAAGTTCCTCAAAAGCCTGACTATCCTGAAGCAGAGGTTTCAAAAAGACCAACAAAGCTGCAAATCAGGAGAGCCACTGCTCCAACTGGTGCTGCTATCTACAAAAGAAAGCTTCAAAAACCGTTGGTTACTGAATCAGTGGGTGACTTAATGGCAGGAGATGAGCTTGTAAAAGAAGGTATTAAAGTCATGATAGCTGAATCTCTTGACCTGAATCAACCTGCAAGTACTGCTCAGACAATCTTTAATAGGCCAACATCACCAAACTCCTCGTCAAATAAAAATCTCCCAAGAAACCCACCAGGCTCAAAAGTACTAAAGTGGGTAACTGACAAACAGACCCATGTATTGACTCTGTTCAGGTCTGGTGGAGAAGTGAAGAAAATAACAAGGGAACAAGCACTTGGCCTAAGTCTTGAAGATATGCAGGATCTCCTTGATCTTCCACTTGGCAGGGATGATGATGATGATACAGATGCCCTAGACTTTGAATTGCAACTTAAAGGTCACATAAGGGAACTGTTGATGAGGCAATAAAGTTCCACAATAATGAAGGGTTTTGGCATTATCTGTTCCAGGGGGAGATTGTTGGGATTGAATCCTACCAAAGGAAAAAATAATTAAAGCCAAAACTGGATCAGAACAGTGGATCCAGAATAAGAAGTTGTTTTGACCAAATCTCTCCCCTTGAAGGTGATATTCAACATCTGCTGACCTCCTATCTACTGATCATACAAACTGCTGCCTTACAACTACTGCCTTGAGTCAAGCACTGCTGATCCGGACAAGTACTGCTGGGTTCACATCAGTGGATGGATGCAGCAGTAGTTTAGTTGTCTTTATGTATTGAAATGTAATAACAGTTGTTTGTATAGCAGAGGTTGTATAGGTCAGAGGTTAGAGTTTGTTAGGAGGTTAGATGTCTCTTTCATGGTGACGTCAGCTTAGATGCTCAGTAGTTTGCTAGTGCCTATAAATAGAATAGTACTCTGTATTGTTCTATTAGCTCTTTGCAAAATCGTCTTCTCTGCACGAACAAACACTGAGCTCTGGCTGAGGGGGAGTTTGTATTCAATCATTGCAATTGTAATCGTAATTGAAATAAATTCAATCTTTCGGTTCATTGTGAAAAATGTTTGATCAAAGCAATACTCTCGTTTGATTGTATGCAAAGTTTGTTTCCATCTTAATTCCGCTGCACAACTCATCCATTTCCATCTTAATTTCAAACGTAAAATACAATCAAAACCAAACTCAGATCCAACAATGTGATCCATAAAGCAGCTGGTGTGTTAATTAACTCAATGGTCATGGTGTACAAAGTCGCAATGGCCGTATTGTGTTCGATATGCCGTTCCAGGAACATTCTCCCCTTGGGGTTCCATCTGATAATAGTTCGTTCGCTAATCAATCCTCGAATGAAGCTTGTCCCTCGCAAGTAGTCGACGGACATGGTCGAGGCAAGTGGTTCTTGACCGTCACTTTGTTAAGTTCTCAATAATCAGTGCACGTGCGAAAAGGCTTTATCTTCCCGAATATAACTAGGGCTCCCCAAAGCGAAAAAACTAAGTCCGACAAATTCCTGTCCAACAGTTTCTGTAGTTGATTAGACAATTCTTGCAACCCTCCTGGTGTAAGACGGTAAGAGTACGAGTAATCAGGGCTGCTTCTGGCATGAGATCAAACTGAGGTTTTTACCCAATCAGTTGTAGAAGTAAACCCGAAAGCTCCTCGGGTAGCACACCGAGAGGAATCACGAACAATTGGTGGATCCTCGATCCTCTTTTCCTGACCCTTAACATCAATAACGAGTGCTAACGTAGCGGGGTAATCCTTCCGTGGACACTTCTGGCCTTCATTGCTGAATTGATGCTAACCTCTGCACCACTCGGATACTTTATGACAGACGAAAACTTTCTCCTCACAGGGTATATATGCGCGATACTTGGATACCCAATCTATACTGACTATTGTATCAAAACTATCAAGATTAGTAGAAAGAAGGTCGATGTCAAACACTTGTCCCACAATGTCGAGTTTGCATCCCAACAAACATATGTAGTTTCAATTGACTTGCCATCAGCCGATTCCACAACAGGTTCGGTTTCAAGAAACATCAGGGTTAAGTAGAATAGAGACGAAGTGATTAGCTACCCATACAAGCTTCCATGTTGCTATAATCCTGGCGTCGCCCACACCAATCCTAAATGCCTTCCATGAACACCACTACTAGTGTTGTTGTTACGGTTACAAGGATTTTCCAATATTGTCATTGTTCCCTTGGTTGTTGACATTTTGAATTAACAACAGTCAATCCTCTTCGAAGTCACTGTAAGCTACGATTATGTGTACCTTAATGTCGCCGTGTCTGTTGCCTCTAATGTTGCTGCTTGTAACAGGGTCCTGAGACCTTTCACCAACAGGGTACATCTTTTCACATTCTGTGTCACTTCCTAAGGCACTACTCATTGTGCGGGAAGTCACACATTCCACTCTATAGTCAATTGTCATCATTCATGTCCCGATTGATTCGTAAGAGTTGGCTCCCATAAGTCGCTGACTAGGGTTAAGGATTCAATTGAAGCCAATTCGCTGGTGTTCGTTGCCGGTAATCAGGGTTGTCCAAATACTGGGACCGGTAAAGTACTACGCTCATCCTCTTGTCCATCGATCTAGCAAGTTAATTGAGTAATACATGGTATGTTACAAGAGTGTTGCAGAAGTGATCGCACTTCGGGATCTAAGACGTCAATACATTGAGTTCCAGCAAACGAAGAGAAGTGAGAAAGGTATCGACCAATCATTTGACGCTGCGACATCCAACTCAGGGACATTCGTACTAGCACCTAACATTCTACACAGTTCGCTAGGCATTCAGATGGGTGTTCAAGTAACACTCGATAGCTTCGAGATTCGTAAGGATCCAGAGAGGAGTGAAAAGGTCACGTTCAAGTATGAGACAATCACTGCTATGACTCCTATAGACTTGTTACGTTTCATATTGATCAAATAACAGAGCAGAACCCCTTTTTCACTTGTTAAGTCTCACTGGGACTCACACGCACCCCACATTATTATTATGTGTGCACCCACAATAATATTGTGATTTACATGCTCATCTCAGTTCCTCCTAACTCATGTCAAATGGTTCCTCAAACTCAGATGATAAACAAAGAATATCACAAAACAGGGGTCACGAATCTCTAGGGTAACACCACACTATCAATCACTTAACACATGCAAGAAATACGTGAATTTGTATTGTTGTGCTAAACGTGCAATCACATGCAATATCATATGTAAGTGTTCACTGGTTATGCTGTGCAATGAGTAAACGAGAGACGAACCTTGCTATCTGGAGCTGGGTGTCATGGTCGTATTCACGTTTTTAGAGTTGTTCGGTTATAGTCTGGTTTTATAAAAACGTTTTAAAACCAAGTTCACTATAACCAGTGGCTCTGATACCAAACTGTCACACCCCCAAAATACCACATGCGGGAAACTCCGCGAGGCGTGTGACGTACCAGGATCTAGCCACCAATCACATTGAACTCATATCTATATTTAAATAAACACTTTCATTCATTATAATAAAGTGTTATAAAACATTAAATGTAATTCATTGTATACAGTGGAAGCATAAATCGTTTGTTAAATGGTTAATAAACCACATGTACGAAAACCATTAGACTTGTCTTGCAATCCCATGTATCTCGATCCATGACCACTCCAGCCTTCCAGACAGCAAGTTCCAGGATATAACCCTACAGACCTGCAAGCATGCAGACAAGTGTGTCTAACGACGTTGGTGAGTTCAAAGTTTGTTAACGTGTTTAGTTACTAGTTACCAGAGTAAAACATTTCACAGATTCGATGTTGTTAATCACACGCTTACCGCCGATGGCTCCAGATTATTTGCCCTAAACCCCAATGCCACTATCAAAGCAATGGTCAAGATGGGGGTCATTAGTTCATCACCGACCTCCCGGGTGCGGTGTGAGGGTGCCAAACCTAAATAGCGCTATTAACTAATACCTCGTTGCCTTACAAGCAACAATCGGTAGGAGGGACTTGAGTGATAGATATACGTGTATAAACTACAACCCAGGTTTAACATTCCAGTCAAACCCATTACCCGACATTCCTCCCCGGAACGTTAACTAGATGTTCCTCCTCGGGACGCATGCTTGGAAAAAGAGCAGTGAACTCACCTTAGATTTGCTCGGTATGTTTCGATTCATTACCCGTTCCCAGTTGGTCGACCAAACCCTACCGTGGTTACCAAAGACAGTCAGTTTCGTAAATACACAAATCACGTATTCCTTATACATACTACTTAATTAGTGCACACATATATTATCATGCAAATTGTAATAGTTGGTCATGAAGTCCAACAGCCTATATCACATATCACATTTCCTTTCAACAGTTAGCATATGAGGTAAGTCATCCTTATAACATCTATCAAATAATTCGGCTCACACAAATAAGCATGCAAGTTCACAATCATGTAACAACTTAACTAATTCAAGGTATCAAGCAGTCAAGTGTGCGACCACGTAACTGGTCCTCCTACACAGTTCGGCCTAACCATACTTTATACATATGTGTGCGAGTACAGTTGTTAAGTAGTCCAAATGATTGTGTGGCTCTCTAAATAGTGTGCAACTCCCAGTTATGTGGCCCAGCAGTCTTCGGCCCACTACACTGGTGTATGATTAGTCCAAGTATGAGGCCTAAAGATATTGCCCATCCCATAGTGAGTGTGTGATCATGCATTACTATCAGGTCCAATATGTAGTTTACTAGTGTGCGATCAGTTGTTCAATTTCCGAATTCACAGCCAATCAGTTACAAAGTCATACAACAACCTAACTGTTTCACTACCCATGCTATTTGCCTCTACGGCAAAAGACCATGTAGTCTTCCACAATGAAAGACCCATGTATGCTTCTTCGACGAATCATCCGTGTAACGAAAGACAGGTCTTTTGTCGTCGAAGGTCTGTCATCGGCGTTCCTTAATCAGCCATCGAGATCTTCTGCAAAACCCTATTCATTGCAGTTACATATCTAACACTTAATCATTAATCAATTACACTAACCATTTCGGGTAACACTCTAAACGTAATCAGGAATACTAGCAATCATCGATCTATAGCAGTTTCTATCAACATACAAGTTTAATCGGACGACAATCATGTGATCACACTAACTACATTGACTAACATGAATCCTAGAACAATAATCAGATTGTTAACAACACATTCAATCGTATAAGCCATAATCATATCAAGTTCCCTTATCATAAGAATATTAATTAATATGACTAACTATTCCTGTTCGATCCATGCACAATTATTATTTGATGACACCCAATATTCAGAATCACATGCCAATCAATTACACATAGTCGAGAGGAATCAATCAAACAATCAAAGGTTAAATAAACAAGATCATACCAGCCGAAGAATGATTAACGAGACACCAAGTGGCTACCGTCTACTTCAAAGGGATGTTTAGGGTTTGTGATAATGTGAATGCTAACTTAAAACTACGTACAAACTACCATATGTGTTCGTGTGTATACCCTTTCAATAGTGGCCGGCCCAAGTTCTAAATCTTCATTTGGGCTTAACTTAAAACATGAATTATTATGATATAATAAGTGTGTGTATGTTCGGTTTGGGCCTCAGTTATGTGGGCCTAGGGTAAAGTAAGAGGGGTGTGGCCTCCGGCCCAAACGTGTGTGTGAGTGTTAAGCGAGTTTGTGGCCCGATTGTGTAAAGTTGCTCGTGGCCCAACCAAGTTTGTTTTATAAATTAGTTGAACGACACATAAAAGCGTTTAACAGTTTCTTGTATAGTTAATCAGTCAAACACACGCGAACATTTAGTGGTGCACAAGATAAGCCATTAAACATAAAGGTACACGCCAAAGGTTGTGAATTTTTAAGTAGTGCCAACCTTAATTATTCGGGTTATCACATCATCCCCAACTTGAAAGAAATTTCATGTCACACCCTCAAAATCCACAAGCGGAGTATCACCGCAGGAGGCGTGACTGACCAGGATCCAGCCACCAATCATATTGAACAATGTAATTAAATAAATAAAAGTCCAACCACACAATCTAATTGGTGTTCAAAACAAGTTAATTAAATTCAAGTTATCAGCAGAAGCATAAAGTTTAAAACCAATGTATAAGTTTAAAAGTTCAAATGTTTAACATGGAACTCAACAGTCCACGTCCCACAACGACTCCTGCTCCCATGCAAGCTCCAGCTAAGCATCTAACGACCTGCAAGGCATGTAACAACGAGTCAACAACAAAGTTGAGCGAGTTCACAGTTAATGTTCATTTTAAAGTTGTTCCAAAAACCATAAGTTCATTCGTAAACCATGAGTTAACCAATTCCTTGTTTCCTAAACCATAACCAGTGGGGGCTACCCCATGTTAACCACTATACCCAATACCATATCAACAACTGACTGGAGTCATGTTTATGTGACCTACGTCAATGTCTATCATCATTGACTAAGTGCCCAGATCCATTAGTCCACTCTGATCCTCTGCGGCACGGTGTGAGGCTTGTCAAACCTAATAGCGCTATTTAACTAATGACACGCTCGACATTGGCCTGGCGATTAAGTCGATATAAAAATGAGGGACTTCATGATAGAGATTTGTCTAGTAAGTTATATATTGTCATCCTTCCTACGGAGGATGGTGGTACGTAATCTACCAAAGGAGAATACGCAGGTTTAATGTTATCATCCTTCCCATGGAGGATGGAGGTACATATCCTACCCAAGGAGAATATGCAGGTTTCATTATTAATCCTTAACCCATTCCCAAACCACCAGGAATCCCATGCCTTGTAGAAATGTTAACTCACATTGGTTTGCTCGGTTTGTTAAGTTACTTGTTCCCAATTAATCAGTCAAACCCTATGGTGATTCATGCATGCGCAATCAATGTACATCCACATAGTTCACGTATAAATCATGATCATAATGTGTATTCAAGCGACAATTACCACATAGCACTTAACAGTTATTCGAGCTCATGCAAACCATACTTCACATATATAATTCATAACAACACATAACAGTTACTTGTGCCATCCCTAAAAGTTAATTCAATGTTCCTCAGCCTTCACTAACATCATCCATAGAAAGTGACATAGCTATCTATTAACAGAATTAACTTAGTTCACCATGTTTGTTTACCCTCTTGACGAAACACCCCTGTTTCATCGTGATCCCCTTGACGAAACTCCCGTGTTTTGTCATGATTCCTCATTGACGAAACACTCAGGTTTCGTCGTGATGTGTGCTTTGTCGACATGTGTTTCGTCGAGATGGGAGTTTCAGTAGTTACAATATACTTTTAATGCACAAAGTTCCAATCATCGTCTAATCATTAACCCTAATCACGCCACTAAGAATCGTTAACAATCAGATCACATCACTGCCAATTCATCAGTTCCACAAGGATTCGTTTTACAGATGCAATTCACGAATACTGTTAGCATACTAACCTTTAACATATAATCCAAATCATGAATACATACCAACTCCAATTCGTTATTCATATCCCGTGTGCTATCTTTATTTCTATAGTTTGATTAACAAGATACATGCTTATAATATAATCCGGTCCAAGCACACATTGTTTACCAGAACCCTAAATCGAAATCATGATTCGCATAATGACATGTGACCAATTAATCATACATATCTCATTCAAGAACACGTTCAAAACATCATAATCATCAACACAACCAAATATATTTAGAACTCAAGCCAAACTAGGTGTGGAATAACTAACCGTGCTATGGAATTGGAAAAAGAATGATCGAACAGGGAAGATCTAGCTTCGAATGGAAGGGGCTTCCGTCGGTTTGGATGAAGGAGGAGAGAGGGGATTAGGGTTTGCAAATCGATCAATTATGTGTCCTCGCACAACCCTACCTCATTATATAATTGCGTAAAAGTGTTGGGCCCTTACTGGGCTTCGGCGTAACCTAGGCCGACGAAACATCCATGTTTCGTCGTGATGGATATGACGAAACCCCCAAGTTTCGTCGAGTGAGGTGTGTGGCGAAACTCCTAGGTTTCGTGGTCACAAGGATGAGAACCAATGTGTTAAGTCTATTAAATCTTAGCCAAACATTTAATAGGTTTCCATTAGTTAACCAAACAATATAACAATATCTCAAACATATAACAAATGTGCACAATTACAAAGCTACAAGTTATGCAAACATAGTTGTTAAACAAATAACGTGTCAAGGAAAGACCTTGAAAACTCGAGTTGTCACATCATCCCCAACCCGCTCAACTTTTTTGTTCACTCGTTGTTACATGCCTTGCGGTCGTTAGATGCTTAGCTGGAGCCTGCGTGGTAGCAGGAGTCGTTGTGGGACATGGACTGTTGAGTTCCATGTTAAACATTTGAACTTTTAAACTTATACTTTGGTTTTAAAATTTATGCTTCCACTGATAACTTGAATTTGATTAACTTGTTTTGAACACCAATTATATTGTGTGGTTTGACTTTTATTTATTTAATTACATTGTTCAATATAATTGGTGGCTGGATCCTGGTCATTCACGCCTCCTGCGGTGATACTCCGCTTGTGGATTTTGGGGGTGTGACAGACTGGTATCAGAGCCATTGGTTATAGTGAACTCGGTTTGAAAAAGGGAAAGCTTTTAAGAAAACCAGACTATAACCTGTACAGTGCTCAACGATCCACAATGACGCTTCGCTCCACGTGCAAGGCTCAACACAATAGGTGATATAGTTTATGATTGTATTGCCTGCCTGTTAGTTTAAGTAGTGCATTGATCATGGTATGCTTAGTTAGTGTAACAACTATTCCTTGAAAATCTGTGTGCTTACTCTCTTCTGTCATCCCATACTTACGCATTTTTGTGACACCTTTCTCACTTATATTTGCTTCAGTGTGAAGATCATGAGTGAACGTCTTAAATTGACTCAAGCCCAGCTGACGGCTCTAATCAATGAACGAGTTGCTGAGGCACTCGCAGCAGCCCAAGCAGGAGGTATCACCTACCATTCCGACCTATCCTAGGATGTTCGAATCCTACTTTTGTGATCCTACTCCCGTGCTTAACTTTGTCCTTTCTTGCTCACGTGACAGGTCAACATGCTCAGCCTCCTGTGTGTACATTCAAAACTTTCATGGATTGCCGACCCAGTACCTTCAACGGCACAGAAGGAGCTGTAGGTCTTCTCCACTGGTTCGGGAAGATCGAATCAGTTTTTGAGATGTGTGAATGCCCTGTGGCTTGTAGGGTGAAATTTGCTACTGGAACACTTGAAGGCGGTGAGTTAACTTGGTAGAACGCACAAGTTCAAATGCTAGGGTTGGCAGCTGCTAATGCCACCCCATGGAACGACTTCAAAGATCTAATCAAAGAGGAGTACTGTCGTCGCGACGACATTCACAAGCTAGAGGTAGAGTTTTACAATTTGAAGATGACGGGGTCTGAAATCGAGGCGTATACGAAGAGATAGAATGAATTGGCTGCTTTGTGTCCTACTATGGTGGATCCTCCTATCAAACGTATCGAGCTGTACCTCAAGGGTTTAGTGCCAGAGATTCAGAGTTTGGTGACTTCAGCTAACCTCCCTACAATCCAGCAAGTCATACGACTGTCCCATTGTCTCACTGACTAGGCAGTTGAGCTGAACAAGCAGCCTAAGCGTATTAGTGCTACCATTACTTCAGATGCTCCTAGCGACAACAAGCGCAAATGGGATGGAAATTCGAGCAAAGGTTCTACTTCTGTTCAGTCTCAGACTCAGCAGCGAAGGACTGACGACTACAAGAGCCCCGGTCAGCAGTCTTCTGGGAATCAGGGACAGGGTGGGTATAAGGGAAACCACCCTAAGTGCAATCGATGTAACTTGCACCACAGCGGGCCGTGCAACAAGGGTCACTGTCATAGATGTAACAAGCTTGGTCACGGAGGAAAGGATTGCAGGATCCCATATCATGTGAATCAGAATCGTCGGCAGCAGCAACAAGCTCCACAGAACCAGCAGCAGCAACAACAGCAGGGTAATAAAGGGTGTTTTCAGTGTGGTGCTGAAGGCCACTTCAAGAGGAACTGCCCCCAGCTGATCCAGAATCAGAACAATAACAACAATCAGGGAAATGGAAACAGTGGGGGAAACAATGATGGCAATGGTGCCAGGGGACGTGCTTTCGTGATTGGTTAGGGTGATGTGAGGAATGATCCCAACATTGTGATGGGTAAGTTCCTACTGAATGACTTCTTTGTTTCAGTACTATTTGATTCAGGTGCCGATACTAGTTACGTGTCCTTAAAAGTTAGTCAGATGCTTAAGCGTACACCAACACTTCTGAACACCAAGCATATTGTAGAACTAGCAAATGGTAAAAGTCTTGAGGCCACACACATAGTTAAGAGTTGTAACCTCGTCTTAGTTCGTCATACTTTCTCTATCGACCTTATTCCCATCGTTCTTGGTAGCTTCGACGTTGTCATTGGGATGGATTGGTTATCTCAGCATCAAGCGGAAATACTCTGCAAGAAGAAAATTGTCCGCATCCCTCGTTCTGGTGAAGAACCCCTCGTGATTCGTGGTGACAAGAGTGGTGTAGTAGTGGGTATCATCACTTTCCTTAAGGCCCAGAAGTGCTTACGAAAGGGCCACACAGCTATTCTAGCCCTCGTTACTGACACCTCAACGAAAGAGAAGAAGATAGAAGATATTTCGATTGTATGCGACTTTCCTGAGGTATTTCCTGAGGAATTACCTTGTCTTCCGCCTCATCGTCAAGTCGAGTTTCAAATTGAGCTAGCTCCTGGAGCAGCACTAATAGCTCGTGCACCTTATCGTTTAGCCCCATCTGAACTAGAAGAACTGTCCACGCAACTTCAGGAAATCTTGGACAAGGGTTTCATTCGTCCTAGCTCTTCGCCCTGGGGAGCTCCAGTCTTGTTTGTGAAGAAGAAAGACGGTACCTTCCGATTGTGTATTGACTATCGTGAACTCAACAAGGTGACCGTGAAGAATCGTTATCCTCTTCCACGTATCGATGACCTATTCGACCAGCTGCAAGGGTCGAGCTTCTACTCAAAGATTGATCTGAGATCGGGCAATCATCAGCTGAGAGTTCAAGACGAGGACATCTCTAAGACAGCATTTAGGACTCGTTACGGGCACTACGAGTTTCTAGTTATGCCTTTTGGACTGACAAATGCACATGCGGTCTTCATGGATCTCATGAAACGAGTGTGCAAACCTTACCTGGATAAGTTCGTTATTGTTTTCATCGACGACATCCTGATCTATTCTAAGAGTCAGGAGGAACACGAGCAACATCTGCGACTTATTCTGGAACTTCTTCGAACAGAACAACTCTACGCTAAGTTTTCGAAATGCAACTTTTGGCTTCATGAAGTCCATTTCCTAGGCCACGTGGTGAATCAGGATGGGATTCATGTTGATCCATCCAAAGTTGACTCAGTCAGGAATTGGCCTGCACCCCGTACACCAACTAAAATCCGCCAATTCTTGGGTTTGGTGGGTTACTACAGAAGGTTTATCAAGGATTTCTCAAAGATTGCGCAACCTCTCACTTCACTAACTCAGAAGGGTGTCACCAATCGTTGGGGTGATGCACAGGAATCCGTATTTCAGCAACTAAAGAAGAAACTTTGTAGCACACTTATTCTCTCATTACCTGAAGGAACAGACGATTTTGTGGTTTATTGCGACACGTCAATCCAAGGGCTTGGTTGTGTGTTGGTGCAACGTGAGAAAGTCATTGCTTACGCATCACGCCAACTCAAGGTTCATGAAAGGAACTACGTTACACATGATCTGGAACTGGGAGCTGCTGTTTTCGCACTTAAGATATGGAGGCATTACCTGTACGGTACCAAGTGCACCATCTACACCGATCACAGGAGTTTGCAGCATATCTTCGATCAGAAGGAGTTGAACATGCGAAAGCGTCGATGGGTCGAACTCCTGAATGATTATGAATGCGCGATCAAGTACCATCTGGGAAAAGCCAATGTTGTGGCTGACGCCCTCCGTCGAAAGGAGACTAAACCTAAGCGTGTGCATGCGTTACAGCTTACCATCCACTCTAGTCTTCCTACTCAGGTACGTGATGCTCAGATTGAAGCATTGAAAGCAGAGAACATCAGGGCTGAGTCCCTGTGAGGATCAAAGAAACGGTTAGAACAAAAGGAAGACGGCGCTTACTACGTGACAAGGCGCATCTGGGTTCCATTTTATGGAAATCTACGTGAGCTTGTGATGGATGAAGCACACCAGTCTCGTTACTCAGTACATCCTGGTTCTGATAAGATGTACCCTGATCTAAAAGCTACGTATTGGTCGCCTAGTATGAAAGCCAACATAGCGACCTATGTTAGTAAATGTTTGACCTGTGCGAGGGTTAAGATCGAATACTAGAAGCCATCAGGCCTACTTCAGCAACCAGAGATCCCGACATGGAAATGGGAGAAAATTTCCTTGGACTTCGTTACTGGCTTACCTAGATCTCAACGAGGAAATGATACCATTTGGGTGATTGTGGATCGACTGACTAAGTCTGCACATTTTCTGGCTATCAAGTAAATGGATAAGTTTTCTACTTTAGCAGACGTTTACCTGAAGGAAGTAGTTTCAAGGCACGGGGTGCCAACCTCCATCATTTCCGATCGTGATTCACGCTTTACCTCTGATTTGTGGCAAGCGATGCACAAGTCCTTTGGCTCGCGTCTAGATATTAGCACAGTGTATCATCCACAGACGGATGGGCAAACTGAACGCACCATCCAAACCCTTGAAGACATGCTTCGATCATGTGTAATTGACTTTGGTAACGGCTGGGAACAGCATCTACCTTTAGTGGAGTTTTCGTATAACAACAGTTACCACACCAGCATCCAGGCTGCTTCGTTTGAGGCATTGTACAGATGAAAATGTCGATTAACGTTATGCTGGGCAGAAGTTGGTGACAGCCAAATCACTGGCCAAGAACTCATCGTCGACACGACAGAAAAGATTGCCTAAATACGACAACGAATGGCGGCAGCTCGTGACCGTCAGAAAAGCTATGCTAATAAGCGCAGGATGTGACACCTGTGTTTGTAATGATTGTAAACAGTTCAGTTATCAATAAAACAAAGTTATTTGATCCCAATGTTTGTTTGTTTATGTTTGACATTTTTCATGTTTTGACTTTTGTTCAATTTCAAACTCTACATCGCTTTTGGGGAATTATACGCAAACTGGTGCGTAAACGTAATCAGTTTAATGCGACAAACACTCCGGAACATCAACATATTCTTAACATACCTTAAATAACCTTTACATAACTTAGAAATAAGTTTTGAAGGCTCTGGTATGGCAAAATCAAGTTTAATCGCCTACAGGGACTAAAATCGACAAACTGTGAAAGTATGACGATCGGTACTAGAACAGACATTCCAGAACATGACCATAAGTTAAACATACCATAAATATCCTTTACATAGCATAGAAATAGGCTTTAAGGGGTTCGGTGTGCTAAAATAAACTTCTGGGTCATTCAGGGACTAAAAGCGTCAAAAAGTGCATAAGTTTGCATTTTCACGCATAACTTACGTTCTGAATACATCCAGACATCCAAAAATTTATGTAAGCACTAAAATATTTTATTTTAGTGTTTGGCATAAGAAAAATCCATTCGTCGCACAATTTGGATTGTTTTTCGCGCTTATGCGCTTTCCGTCGTAATTAACCAAACAACGCAATCGTACGGTCAAACGAACCAACATCCGGCATATTTCTGAGCATGTTTCATGTCCACAATGTTTAGGCATCATTTTAGGGCCTTAAAGTTGGCTTAAGGGGCCTTAAACATGTCGGAAATGGCCTTATAACACAACAGGGACCAAAACTGACATTTTGCGAAAGTTGCTAGCATACGGACCGTAAGACCTTCTCCATATGGTCCGTAAGCCAGTGTCAGACAGCAGAATGTTGTTTCTAGCCTGTTTCCAGCTGTTATGCACTCCAAACACCCTTACACATGGCATTTCCTGAGAATAGGGGGCCATTTTGATATACCATGGTGTTGCAACACATGTAGGGATAAGATTGAATCACGGTTTACGATAAACGATCTTAACGGTTCAAGAAATCCTATAAATACCCCATGATCTCAACCCCAAAAACCGACACCTTGGAAATCTGAAATTGTTCGCTAAGTTGTTGTGTTTAACACTTCATACCTGAGAATATTCGGATTCAAAACTTCCATTCTTGGACCCTTTGTAAGTGTTCTTTTGTTCTTTTCTTTCGTTTTAGCGTTAAAGTCTAACTGTGTATGACTTTTTGCATTGACCAGTTTATGGTCAATGTGAAGTTCATTTGAACTTCATAACATGAGCGTAATCACGATGGTTATAGTCCCTAGTGACTATACCTACTGATTACCACGTTATCAAGGCTCAGTGACGAGTCGTAGTTTCGGCCAAAATGCGTGTTATTGCGTATTTTATAACCAAACTACGTATAGGTATCAAAACCATTTGTTTTGTGCTTGTCTAGGGTCGTAAGGGTAAGCGATCTAATCAATCGCTTATGCTTTCGAACCCGACCCATTTGGTCGATCATTAGGATTTGACCAAACACATTAGGTGACCATAGTATATAGGGAATAACCTTCCAAGGTTATACCTTATGGTCGCATCGTTTAAGTAGTTGTATGATAAGTAGTGTGTATGCCTTAGGTAAATGACCAAAATGCCCTTTTTACGCCAAAATTCATTTTAAGCATATGTAACATAACTTTTGGTATCTAAACTGATTTGGTAACAATATTAGACATGTTAAGGCATATTTTACTTATCATAGGACTAGTTAGGCATTCCGAACGCGTTTCACGCGAACGACGCGTTAAAGTAGCATAAGCTACCTAAACGGGTCGTAATGGGTCGTAAGCACTTAGGTTAGGTTTCATTTTAGTATGTAGGCTTTGTTAAACCATATTAAATGAGTTCCCGTACTCATTTGGTTTACGAACCCTCATGCTACCCGATCCCCCGAATAGGTCCGTTTATTAACATAGTTACCTTTATTAGGTGCCGTTTGATTCCGTGATCTACTAGCATTGTTTGGTTGTTACTCAAGGACTACTAAGCAATCTCAAGTGAGTACATAGACCCATCTTTTACTGTTTTTCAAATGTTTTGGGGTGAAACACATGTGCCTATTTGTTACTTTCGTGCCTTTCATGTTTTCATATCATATGCTTGTTATGTTCATTAGTACATTTATAGTACATGATTTCATTATGTTTTTGCTATGTATGTCCACTTGTTGCATACTTAGTACATCGTTTTACATTACATTTTATGCTATGTATGTTCATATAGTTCATACTTAGTACATTGTTTTGCAGTACATTTCACGCTATGTATGTCCATTTAGTGCATACTTAGTGCATTATTTTACATCACATCACAAGCTATGTATGTTCATTTGTTGCATACTTAGTACATTTGTTATTCATCACATGCTTATATTTTGGTATGACATTTGGTTTGTTCAAATGGGACAATATACATTCATTAACATTGATCACGGCATTCGTTAGTAGGTAGTGGTACCATAGAAATTGACAACTCCCGTTCCTGACATCCTAGGTATGTTTGGATGGAAGGAATGACCGAATTCGATAAACATAACATAGATAAACCTTTAATTTGTTTAAAGGTCTATCACCACAGTCACAAGGCTTGAATGTATGCATTATAACAATACCGCATAGATGTTTGTATCAGTATAGCATGCATTTGTTCCACAAAACATAACTTTGATTTAAACTATGTTTAATTCAATACCCTGTTTTTGTGCATTTTACCTATGGTTTAGTTGATATATTTCACTTGCCATACATGATATTTTTGGATACACAATTCATGATTTACATTAAACATAAACATTTTGACATTGATATACACATTTAGTGATTTACATTAGACATAGACATTCTGATATGGTTTACACAATAACACTTGACAATTGATTTATACATGAACAATTTACAATGGTGGTTGGTTTGGGTAAGTGATTTGAGTAACGAGGCGTGTGTAATATGATACAAGCATGGTGGATACGTCGCTGGTACTTCCTATATATAAGTGCTTGTATAATATTACATATCGCAACGTTAGTTAAATCATTTCAGTATAGATATATTACATTTTACACAAATAACAAATTTTTCACAAGACATTGTTTTACAAAATAGTTTATTTTATACAACTCATTTTACTTGGTTATTTCATTAACCATACACCTTTCTTTTATATAATCTGATTTCTTATCGAGTTTTCATATGATTTATAAAAGAAAACACTTAACAAGATTCATGACCAATTTTTATTAAACCTTTCTTCTAAAACCCAAGTCATGAATCCTATTTCGAACAAAACCTATGTATCTCACAGGCATTTTTATGCTGACATACCTATTTTCACATGTGTTTCAGGAGCAGGTGCATAGGTTTGATCAGGATACACTAGGGTGGACTCGGGCCTTAGTGACATAAAAGAAGCAAGATTAGTTTACTTAATGTTGTGTACTTTGTTTCCTTCGTTTAAAAGACAATGTAACTCGCTTGTTTGATAAATAAAATATAACTATGTATGCCATGGTTGTGAAACAATAATTCTGTTACAACACTCCCCGACGTTTCCGCCACGTGTTTCTCGTTTTACGTGGTCGGGGTGTGACAGAAGAGTTGGTATCAGAGCCAATGGTTATAGGGAATTAGGTTATTAGTAATGCTTTGACCTAGACTATAACCTTCTAGGACCCCAACACAAGTTATCTTGTGTTTAGATCTTAAAACATGCACTTCACCTATCCTTAGGTGATAACCATAACGAGAACATCAAGTTCGAATCCGCTTTGAAAACTAATCATCTGATCTAGGATGATTGATTACTAGGTTTTGAACCCCTTTTTGAATTTTCAAAATCTCGTCAAGGTTTTGGGTTTTAAATAGTGTGAACACGTGCAAACTGGAAGAGTGAATGCCTGTACCCTGGGTTTTCTGTCTAAGGCTAGAGTGTTCATACAAATCCACATAATCGGACCAGTCACTCTTACCTAGGAACTCTTGGGGTGAGTTTTCACTTATAGGCGAGCATGTCTTCGCGATACATTATTTTTGACCCATTTACTTTGATTAGTCACTGTGTGTCATTTGTTTGCTTTGTGATAACGAACAAATGACCACCATCTTTGTTGTTGTCAATTTTTGTATCATCTCATTCTTTTTATCCAATCATCTCACTCGTTTCCTTTCATGTTTCCTCTTTTAGAATGCCTCCTCGACGCGACAATCAGATAACAAATGCCGAAGTGGCAGAAATCATCGCACAGCAAATGGTTGCTACTTTCCCATATCTTATTGCTCAACTGAACCAAGCTAACAACAACAATCATGCTCCATGCAATTTCAAGAGTTTTAATTCAGCTAAGCCACTCAAGTTTAGTGGTACTGAAGGAGCAACTGGGCTCCTACAATGGTTCGAGAGCACTGAGAGTACGTTTCGTCATGTTCAGTGTCTTGATAATCGCAAGGTCGAGTTTGCTTCCAGCGTGTTTCAGAAGAGGGCTCTTACATGGTGGAACGGGGTTATGAGAGACCGCGGCGCTGAGGTTGCTTTAGCACAGACTTGGGCCGAACTTAGGGCCCTTATGATGAGGGAGTTCTGCCCTCGTCATGAGCTGCAAGCTCTAGAAAGGGAGTTTGATGATCTCAAACAGGATAGTGGCGAACATCGGGCGTATACTGATAGGTATGAGGAGCTGAGTTTGCTATGCCCAACAATGGTCACCCCACTTGACAAGGCTATCGAAAGGTACATCGATGGTCTACCTGACTCAGTACAAGACATCATTACTGGTAGTAACCCTACCACACTCCGTCAGGCGATCGAGTTAGCAGCGACATTGACTGAGTCGCAGGTTCAAAATGGAAAGCTGCATAAAAAGGGTGACAAAGGTAAGAAGCAGGCGTCTGACAAAGAGGATGGCAAGAAGGGTAAGGAATCTGGTTCTTCGAAAGGGTCAAGGAAGTGTAAGGCTTCCCAAAATTTTGCTGTCACTGCCCAAGTTAACCAGGCAGCTCCCAACCAACCCGCACAGCCTCCAGCGAAGAAGCGTTATGCAGGGAATGCACCTTTGTGCAATAGATGCAACAGTTACCATCAGCCGCAACTTCTGTGCCGTTTCTGTACTAACTGTGGGAAGTCAGGTCATCTTGCTGATGTTTGTCATTTTACTCAGAATCAGGCAGTTCAGAACCCGGCTCAACGAGTTCCTCAACCTCCTGCTCAGCAACAGGGTCAAGCTGCACGACCACACTACCCGCCAGGTTCTTGTTACAATTGTGGGGATCTGACCTACTACCGTAATCAATGTCCAAGATTGGTGAATGCGAATCCAAATCAGAATCAGGCTCAGGCTCGAGGTCAAGTCTTCAACATGAATGCACAAGAGGCACAAGCAGACAATGAAGTGGTGAACGGTACGTTCTTTATTAATAATCAGCCTGCATCTGGTCTTTTTGATTCGGGTGCCGATAAGAGTTTTGTGTCATTATCTTTTGAGCCATTGCTTCGCATGCCTAGAACGAAACTAGGAAAACCCTTGACAGTAGAAGTTGCTAGTGGTAAACCCATTGTTCTTAATTCTGTTCTTCGCAACTGCTAGTTGAACCTTAATAACCATCTTTTTCCAATCGACCTCACGCCAATGCAACTTGGAAGCTTCGATGTTATAGTGGGTATGGATTGGTTAGCCAAGCATTGTGCAGAGGTAGTTTGTTTTGAGAAGATTGTTCGTGTGCCGCTTTCGACAGGTGAGATCCTACAGGTTCGTGTGAGAAACCTGCTGGTGGTCTCAAACTCATGTCTTGTTTTAAAGCTCGAAAGTATCTACGAAAGAACTATGTGGCCTTTTTGGCACATGTTGTAGCAAATAAGGGCAGAAGTAAGTCTATTCAAGATATCCCTGTTGTTCGGGATTATCCTGAAGTATTTCCTGAAGAGTTACCTGGTCTACCCCCAGCACGCCAAGTCGAGTTCCGTATTGATCTCGTGCCTGGTGCAAATCCCATTGCCAGATCTCCATATCGTCTTGCACCGTCTGAGATTCAAGAGTTGTCTAAGTAGCTTCAGGAACTCTCTGACAAAGGTTTTATCCGTCCTAGCTTTTCGCCTTGGGGTGCTCCCGTTCTTTTTGTCAAGAAGAAGGATGGATTTTTAGGATGTGTATCGATTATCGTGAGCTTAACAAGCTAACCATCAAGAATCGATATCCCCTACCTCGCATCGATGATCTCTTTGATCAGTTACAGGGCGCTTCTTATTTTTCAAAGATTGATCTGCGTTCTGGGTATCATCAACTTCGTGTGCATGAAGAAGACATTCCCAAGACCGCTTTCCGCACTCGATATGGGCATTATTAGTTCACAGTCATGCCATTCGGTTTGACTAATGCTCCTGCTGTTTTCATGGACTTAATGAATAGGGTCTGCAAGCCTTATTTAGATAAGTTCATCATTGTCTTTATTGATGACATCTTGATTTATTCTAAGACGCAAGCTGATCATGAGCAACATCTTCGTCTTACTCTGGAACTCCTAAAGAATGATCAACTTTTCGCCAAATTTTCCAAGTGTGAATTCTGGCTTAAAGAAGTTCAATTTTTAGGACATATTGTTAACGAACAAGGAATTTATGTAGATCCCTCCAAGATCAGTGCGATTAAGGATTGGGATACGCCTACTACTCCTACAGAAGTTCGTTCTTTTCTTGGTCTTGCGGGTTATTACCGCCGCTTCATTGAAAATTTCTCGAAGATTGCAGTTCCTCCAACTGCTCTAACTCAGAAGGACAAACCCTTTGATTGGGGATTCAAACAAGAGGAAGCTTTTCAAAACTTGGAGCAGAAACTTTGTAACGCGCCTATTCTGACTTTGCCTGAGGGCAATGATGATTTCGTCGTTTATTGCGATGCATCTAAATTGGGTCTTGGCTGTGTTCTAATGCAAAGGAACAAATTCATAGCCTACGCATCAAGGCAATTGAAGATACATGAGAAAAACTACACCACTCATGATCTTGAGTTAGGTGCAGTTGTCTTCGCTCTTAAGATCTGGAGACATTATTTGTACGGTACAAAATGTGTGGTTTTCACGGACCATAAAAGTCTTCAGCATATCTTCAATCAGAAAGAACTCAACATGAGGCAACGACGTTGGATTGAGCTTCTAAACGACTACGACTGCGAAATTCGCTACCATCCTGGTAAGGCGAATGTCGTAGCCGATGCTTTGAGTCGTAAGGAATGTACTAAGCTTCATTATGTTCGTGTTCAATCTGATATTCAACCTCGATCCGATATCCAGGCACGCATTTCTCAGGCTCAACACACTTGTGTTTCACAAGGTTTGATGGGTAAGGAGTTACCCTATCACATAACACGTGATCTTGAACTGAAGGACAATGGATCGTATTACTTCATGGACTGTTTATGGGTCCCAAGCCAAGATAATCTTCGCACCTTGCTTATGGATGAAGCCCATAAGTCTCGTTATTCTATTCATCCTGGCTCAGATAAGATGTATAAGGATCTTCGTATTCAGTATTGGTGGCCTGGTATGAAGAAAGACATTGCCTTATATGTATCAAAATGCCTTACTTGTCTTAAGGTTAAGGCTGAACATCAGCGTCCTTCAGGTTTATTGGAGCAACCAGAGATCCCAGTTTGGAAATGGGAAAACATTGCTATGGATCTTATTACCAAACTTCAGCGCACAAAGAAAGGTCATGATGCCATCTGGGTAGCTGTTGATCGTCTTACTAAATCAGCGCATTTCTTGCCAATCCGTGAGGATTTTTCTGCTGACAAACTTGCTGAAATCTATGTGGATGAAATTGTATCTCGACATGGTGTTCCTTTGAACATCATTTCTGACAGAGATGCTCGCTTCACTTCTCATTTTTGGAGAACCATGCAATCTGCTATGGGGACCCAACTTAATCTGAGCACAGCTTATCATCCGCAAACGGATGGTCAATCTGAAAGAACAATCCAGACTCTGGAGGATATGCTTAGAGCTTGTGTGATCGATTTTGGTGGTAGTTGGGATTCACATCTTCCGTTAATTGAATTCTCCTACAACAACAGTTATCACTCCAGCATCAACATGGCTCCTTTTGAGGCTCTCTATGGTCGAAAATCTCGTTCACCAGTCTGTTGGAATGAGATCGGTGAGGCTCAGCTTACTGGACCTGCCCTCATTTTAGAAACTACTGATAAGGTTAAGAAAGTTCGTGATAACCTTCAGGCAGCTAGATGCCGTCAAAAGAGTTACACGGACCAACGACGCAAGCCCTTGGAATTTCAAGTCGGTGATCACGTATTACTTAAGGTCTCACCCTGCAAAGGTGTGATCAGATTTGGAAAGAAAGGAAAACTTGCACCTTGATATGTTGGACCATTCAAGATCGTCGAAAGAATCGGTAAGGTAGCCTACAGACTTGAGTTACCTCCTGAACTTGGAAATGTTCATCCAACCTTTCACATGTCCAATCTCAAGAAGTGTTTAGCTGATGAGAACCTCCACATACCACTTGACGAAATTCGTGTTGATAAAATACTGAAATTTGTTGAGAAGCCAGTGGAAATCATGGAGCGTGAAGTCAAGTGGCTCAAATGCAAGCGCATTCCATTGGTCAAAGTTCGCTAGGAATCTAAACTTGGACCTGAGTTTACTTGGGAATGCGAAGATCAAATGAAGGCGAAGTATCCACATCTATTCCCACGAGTTTCCTCTAAATAAATTTCGGGATGAAATTTCCACAAGTAGGGGAGACTGTGACACCTGTGTTTGTAATCATTGTAAACAGTTCAGTTATCAATAAAACAAAGTTATTTGATCCCAATGTTTGTTTGTTTATGTTTGACATTTTTCATGTTTTGACTTTTGTTCAATTTCAAACTCTACATCGCTTTCTGGGGAATTATACGCAAACTGGTGCGTAAATTAGTTTAACGCTAAAAACACTCCGAAACATCAACATATGCTTAACATACCTTAAATAACCTTTACATAACTTAGAAATAAGTTTTGAAGGCTTTGGTATGGCAAAATCAAGTTTAATCGCCTACAGGGACTAAAATCGACAAACTGCGAAAGTATGACGATCCGTACTAGAACAGACATTCCGGAATATGACCATAAGTTAAACATACCATAAATATCCTTTACAAAGCTTAGAAATAGGCTTTAAGGGGTTCGGTGTGCTAAAATAAACTTATGGGTCATTCAGGGACTAAAAGCGTCAAAAAGTGCATAAGTTTGCATTTTCGCGCATAACTTACGTTCTGAATACATCCGGACATCCAAAAACTTATGTAAGCACTAAAATATTTTATTTTAGTGTTTGGCATAAGAAAAATCCATTCGTCGCACAATTTGGATTGTTTTTCGCGCTTATGCGCATTCCGTCGTAATTAACCGAACAACGCAATCGTACGGTCAAACGAACCAACATCTGGCATATTTCTAAGCATGTTTCATGTCCACAATGTTTAGGCATCATTTTAGGGCCTCAAATTTGGCTTAACGGGCCTTAAACATGTCAGAAATGGCCTTATAACACAACATGGACCAAAACTAACATTTTGCGAAAGTTGCTAGCATACGGACTGTAAGACCTTCTCCATACGGTCCGTAAGCCAGTGTCAGACAGCAGAATGTTGTTTCCAACCTGTTTCCAGCTCTTATGCACTCCAAACACCCTTGCACATGGCATTTCCTGAGAATAGGGGGCCATTTTGATATACCATAGTGTTGCAACACATGTAGGGATAAGATTGAATCACGGTTTACGATAAACGATCTTAACGGTTCAAGAAATCCTATAAATACCCCATGATCTCAACCCCAGAAACCCACACCTTTGAGATATAAATTTGTTCTCTAAGTTGTTGTGTTTAACACTTCATACCTGAGAATATTCGGATTCAAAACTTCCATTCTTGGACCCTTCGTAAGTGTTCTTTTGTTCTTTTCTTTCGTTTTAGCGTTAAAGTCAAACTGTGTTTGACTTTCTACATTGACCAATTTATGGTCAATGCGAAGTTCGTTTGAACTTCATAACGTGAGCATAATCACGATGGTTATAGTCCCTAGTGACTATACCTACTGATTACCACGTTATCAAGGCTCAGTGACGAGTCGTAGTTTCGGCCAAAATGCGTGTTATTGCGTATTTTGTAACCAAACTACTTATAGGTATCAAAAACATTTGTTTTGATACCAAGCTTGTTTTCTAACTTAGTTAAGCATGTTTAACATGCTTAGCTCGTCACTTTTAGTTTTGTGCTTGTCTAGGGTCGTAAGGGTAAGCGATCTAATCAATCGCTTATGCTTTCGAACCCGACCCATTTGGTCGATCATTAGGATTTGACCAAACACATTAGGTGACCATATTATATAGGGAATAACCTTCCGAGTTTATACCTTATGGTCGCTTCGTTTAAGTAGTTGTATGATAAGTAGTGTGTATGCCTTAGGTAAATGACCAAAATGCCCTTTTTACGCCAAAATTCATTTTAAGCAGATGTAACATAACTTTTGGTATCTAAACTGATTTGGTAACAATATTAGACATGTTAAGGCATACTTTACTTATCATGGGACTAGTTAGGCATTCCGAACGCGTTTCACGCGAACGACGCGTTAAAGTAGCATAAGCTACCTAAACGGGTCGTAATGGGTCGTAAGCACTTAGGTTAGGTTTCATTTTAGTATGTAGGCTTTGTTAAACCATATTAAATGAGTTCCCGTACTCATTTGGTTTACGAACCCTCATGCTACCCGATCCCCCAAATAGGTCCGTTTATTAACATAGTTCCGTTTGATTCCGTGATCTACTAGCATTGTTTGGTTGTTACTCAAGTACTACTAAGCAATCTCAAGTCAGTATATAGACCCCTCTTTTACTGTTTTTCAAACATTTTGGGGTGAAACACATGTGCCTACTTGTTACTTTCGTTCCTTTCTTGTTTTCATATCATATGCTTGTTATGTTCATTAGTACATTTATAGTGCATGATTTCATTCTGTTTTTGCTATGTATGTCCATTTGTTACATACTTAGTACATCGTTTTACATTACATTTTATGCTATGTATGTTCATCTAGTTCATACTTAGTACATTGTTTTGCAGTACATTTCACGCTATGTATGTCCATTTAGTGCATACTTAGTGCATTATTTTACATCACATCACAAGCTATGTATGTTCATTTGTTGCATACTTAGTACATTTGTTATTCATCACATGCTTATATTTTGGTATGACATTTGGTTTGTTCAAATGGGACAATATAAATTCATTAACATTGATCACGCCATTCGTTAGTAGGTAGTGGTACCATAGAAATTGACAACTCCCGTTCCTGACATCCAAGGTATGTTTGGATGGAAGGAATGACCGAATTCGATAAACATAACACAGATAAACCTTTAATTTGTTTAAAGGTCTCTCACCACAGTCACAAGGCTTGAATGTATGCATTATAACAATACCGCATAGATGTTTGTATCAGTATGGCATGCATTTGTTCCACAAAACATAACTTTGATTTAAACTATGTTTAATTCAATACCCTGTTTTTGTGCATTTTACCTATGGTTTACTTGATATATTTCACTTGCCATACATGATATTTTTGGATACACAATTCATGATTTACATTAAACATAAACATTTTGACATTGATATACACATTTAGTGATTTACATTAGACATAGACATTCTGATATGGTTTACACAATAACACTTGACAATTGATTTATACATGAACAATTTACAATGGTGGTTGGTTTGGGTAAGTGATTTGAGTAACGAGGCGTGTGTAATATGATACAAGCATGGTGGATACGTCGCTGATACTTCCTATATATAAGTGCTTGTATAATATTACATATCGCAACGTTAGTTAAATCATTTCAGTATAGATATATTACATTTTACACAAATAACAAATTTTTCACAAGACATTGTTTTACAAAACAGTTTATTTTATACAACTCATTTTACTTTGTTATTTCATTAACCATACACCTTTCTTTTATATAATCTGATTTCTTATCGAGTTTTCATATGATTTATAAAAGAAAACACTTAACAAGATTCATGACTAATTTTTATTAAACCTTTCTTCTAAAACCCAAGTCATGAATCCTATTTTGAACAAAACCTATGTATCTCACAGGCATTTTTATGCTGACATACCTATTTTCATATGTGTTTCATGAGCAGGTGCATAGGTTTGATCAGGATACACTAGGGTGGACTCGGGCCTTAGTGACATAAAAGAAGCAAGATTAGTTTAGTTAATGTTGTTTACTTTGTTTCCTTCGTTTAAAAGACAATGTAACTCGCTTGTTTGATAAATAAAATATAACTATGTATGCCATGGTTGTAAAACAATAATTCTGTTACAACACTCCCCGACGTTTCCGCCACGTGTTTCTCGTTTTACGTGGTCGGGGTGTGACACAGGAAACCACTCGAGCTTCAGGTTGGGGATCGAGTGCTACTTAAAGTCTCACTTTGGAAGGGTGTTGTTCATTTTGGTAAACGAGGTAAACTCAACCCGTGATATGTTGGACCTTTCGAAATCACTGAGAGAATTGGCAAGGTGGCCTATAGATTGAATCTACCTGAAGAACTTAGTGGAGTTCACAATGTATTCCATGTGTCAAATCTGAAGAAGTGTCTGTCAGATGAGACCCTCATAGTTCCTCTTAAGGAGCTCACCATCGACGATCAGTTACAATTCGTCGAGGAACCAGTAGAGATTACTGACCGAGACGTTAAGGTTCTCAAGCGTACCAGAATACCCATTGTTCGAGTTCGTTGGAACTCCCGTCGTGGCCCAGAGTTTACTTGGGAATGAGAAGACCAAATGAAACACAAGTATCCCCAGTTGTTCAAGAAAAGTGAAACCACTACTGAGGCTGAAGCTACTACGGAATTTCGGGACGAAATTCCAAACCAACGGGGGGATGATGTGACACCCCAGGAAAATCAGGAAACCACGCAACCTAACTAGCTTCCTCAGTAACTACGTGCTAAATTTCGGGATGAAATTTCTTTCAAGTTGGGGATGATGTGACAACTCGAGTTTTCAAGGTCTTTCCTCGACATGTTATTTGTTTAACAACTGTGTCTGCATAACTTGTTGCTTTGTAATTGTACACGTTTGTTATATGTTTGAGATATTGTTATATTGTTTGGTTAACTAATGGAAACCTATTAAATGTTTGGCTAAGATTTAATAGACTTAACTCATTGGTTCTCATCCTTGTGACCACGAAACCTAGGACTTTCGCCACACACCTCACTCGACGAAACCTGGGGGTTTCATCATACCCATCACGACGAAACATGGATGTTTCGTCGGCCCAGGTTACGTCGAAGACCAGTAAGGGCCCAACACTTTTACGCAATTATATAACGAGGTAGGGTTGTGCGAGGACACATAATTGATCAATTTGCAAACCCTAATCCCCTCTCTCCTCCTTCATCCAAACCGACGGCAACCCCTTCCATTCGAAGCTAGATCTTCCCTGTTCGATCATTCTTATTCGAATTCCGTAGCACGGTTAGTGATTCCACACCTAGTTTAGCTTGAGTTCTAAATATATTTGGTTGTGTTGATGATTATAATGTTTTGAACGTGTTCTTGAATGAGATATGTATGATTAACTGGTCACATGTCATTATGCAAATCATGATTTCGATTTAGGGTTCTGGTAAACAATGTGTGCTTGGACCAGATTATATTATAAGCATGTATCTTGTTAATCAAACTATAGAAATAAAGATAGCACACGGGATATGAATAACGAATTGGAGTTGGTATGTATTCATGATTTGGATAATATGTTAAAGGTTAGTATGCTAATAGTATTCGTGAATTGCATTTGTAAAACGAATCCATGTGGAACTGCTGAATTGGCAGTGATGTGATCTATTTGTTTATGATTCTTAGTGGCGTGATTAGGGTTAATGATTAGACGATGATTGGAACTTTGTTCATTAAAAGTATATTGTAACTACTGAAACTCCCATCTCGACGAAACACATGTCGACGAAATACACATCACGACGAAACCCGAGTGTTTCGTTAATGAGGAATCACGATGAAACAGGGGAGTTTTGTTAAGGGGATCACGACGAAACAGGGGTGTTTCGTCAAGAGGGTAAACAAACACGGTGAACTAAGTTAATTCTGTTAATGGATAGCTATGTCACTTTCTATGGATGATGTCAGTGAAGACTGAGGAACATTGAATTAACTTTTAGGGATGGCACAAGTAACTGTTATGTGTTGTTATGAATTATATATGTGAAGTATGGTTTGCATGAGCTCGAATAACTGTTAAGTGCTATGTGGTAATTGTCGCTTGAATACACATTATGATCATGATTTATATGTGAACTATGTGGATGTACACTGATTGCGTATGCGTGAATCACCATAGGCTTTGATTGATTAATTAGGAACAAGTAACTTAACAAACCGAGCAAACCAAGGTGAGTTCACACTTTCTACAAGGCATGGGATTCCCGGTGGTTTGGGAATGGGTTAAGGATTAATAATGAAACCTGCATATTCTCCTTGGGTAGGATATGTACCTCCATCTTCCATGGGAAGGATGACAACATTAAACCTGCGTATTCTCCTTGGGTAGATTACGTACCTCCATCCTCCGTAGGAAGGATGACAACATATAACTTACTAGACAAATCTCTATCATGAAGTCCCTCATTTTTATATCGACTTAATCTCTGGGCCAATTGCGAGCGGGTCATTAGTTAAATAGCACTATTAGGTTTGACAAGCCTCACACCGTGCCGTAGAGGATGGGAGTGGACTAATGGATCTGGGCACTTAGTCAATGATGATAGACATTGACGTAGGGCACAAAAACATGACTCCAGTAAGTTGTCGATATAGTATTGGGTCTAGTGGTTAACATGGGGTAGCCCCCACTGGTTATGGTTTGGGAAACAAGGAATTGGTTAACTCATGGTTTACGAATGAACTTATGGTTTTTGGAACAACTTTAAAATGAACATTAACTGTGAACTCGCTCAACTTTGTTGTTAACTCATTGTTACATGCCTTGAAGGTCATTAGATGCTTAGCTGGAGCTTGCATGGGAGCAGGAGTCGTTGTGGGACATGGACTGTTGAGTTCCATGTTAAACATTTGAACTTTTAAACTTATACTTTGGTTTTAAACTTTATGCTTCCGCTGATAACTTGAATTTGATTAACTTGTTTTGAACACCAGTTATATTGTGTGGTTGGACTTTTAATTATTTAATTACATTGTTCAATATGATTGGTGGCTGGAACCTGGTCAGTCACACCTCCTGCGGTGATACTCCGCTTGTGGATTTTGGGGGTGTGATATTTCGTCCCGAAATTTGATAAGTAGTCTTAAGAAAGTTAAATGACAGACTAGGATGACTGTGGATTTCCACGGGTACCACAAAAGGTGATGGGTATTTATAGTTTTTCATGGATTTCTAAGATCATTACATGTGTTTATGTGTTCTCCAAGGATTAATCCACACCATACAAGTGTTAGGATCTGATTAGTAGGCTTGTAGAACACATTACCTGGTCCCCAAACAAGAAAACAAGCAACAAAAACCATCAATTTAGCTGATTTTAATGAAAAACCAGCTTTTGTCTCTGATGTGCCTCACCCCCCGCGAGCCAGATATCTCAGTGGGTCGCTCCCAGTGAGTCACTTCAAAAAGAAGTTTCAAAAGTTCACAGAAATGGTCCCTGCTGCTCTAAAACTTGTTTTTCAACGCGTTTAACCCCCGTTAACCCAATTTCAAGGATTTATAAGGGTGTTAAAGCACAGGGGACTTGAGATGTGTTTGGAAATATTGTGGATGTCGGTTCGTTTGGTCATATGATCACGTTTTTCGGTTAATTACGACGAAACTTGAACGGAAGTGAAAACGATCCAAATTACGCGACGAATGGTATTTTTGCATTCCCATCACTAAAATACAATATTTTAATGATTACAAAAATTTTTGGTGTGCGGATATGGTCAGAACGCAGAATATGCACGAAAATGCATACTTTCGCAGTTTTGACGCTTTTAGTCCCTGTGATCAAATAAGCATATTTTCGCCCACCGATCCCCTCAAAACTTATTTCTAAGTTATGTTAAGGGTATTTAGGGTATGTTTACCTTATGATCTTGTTTCGGAGTGTACGTTGCTACGACAATCGGCAAACTTTCGTAGTTTATCGTAAATAGTCCCTATGATCGAATAAACTTGTTTTTGCCATACCGTATCGTTCAAAACTTATTTCTAAGTTTTGTAAAGGATATTTAGGGTATGCTTAGGTTATGTCACTATTCTGGAGTGTACATTGCATTAAACTAATTAGTTTTGCGTAATAGTTTACGTAAAACTTCCAAAATAGTTACTCGAGAGTTCGAAATCATACTAAATTTGACATGTGTAATTGTCACATGTAACTTTACAAATCCCGGGAATGAAACACAAGATTTAATTGGATTTATAATTCTATGATGGTCATAGAGGCACAAATGTCACAAAATATGTTGGGATGTAATTCCAGTTAGAATGAGATTTAGTCACATGATAGAGTTATGAGGTTAAAGGTGATTTCATAGTTAAGTGTATGGGTTAAAGTGATAGTGTACGAGAGATTCTTCCTATTACGCTGATATGCTAATGTCGAAGGGCTCACACTAAAATTCTGGTAGGGTTTCAATCAAAGTAACAGGTTCTGGTGAGAGCTTCCATTGACGAAAGCTCAATGTGTTCGATAATATCTTCAGTCTGATAGTTGCGCCTGTCAACTACCTAATAAGTTTAATGGTACCAGATAGTCGTTGAGTGGTTTACAAGAACTCATACTCGTAGTGGATGTTTTAAATTTGATATTCACAGTTTAGGACACTTTATCCACACGCATGGTTTCACAAGGATTCACAAGGATTCACATGCATCACAAATTACTATTACGTGTGCACCCGTAAGGGTAAGTTGATTTGCATTCTCAACCGAGTTCCATCTATCTTGTCTCAAAATGTCCCACCGATTGAATTGTCGAGTACGAAGTGTTATCAAAATGATAGGGTTATCAAAAGCTTAGTCATCAACCAAACGTTGATCATCTAGAGTAGTCTGGAATTGATTGATACGAGAATTCACTCAAGTTGAAACACACCATGAGAATCCAATCTAGCGGATTATAGATGTAAATGCACGCATGGAACAAACATGCACATAAAAGATGACTTAGAGATATGAAACCGATTTTTTTGACTTATGTTACTAGAGGTAGCAAATCAGTTATTAAGCCGTCCGAGTTAGAAGAGAGTTCGAGGTTGCAATGAGCAAGTGCTCCAAGTTCATGGTCAATCCATCTTCCAGAGAATATCAACCAATTATGTGAATCAGGGTTCAGAAAATAAAATGATGACATCTTAGTGTCAATAGATTTATGCAATAATGTGTGCAAGGGTTTGCCTCAACGCGTTGTACCTCATGCGAGGCCCACGAGTTAAGGATTAATGTAGAGTAAAGCTAGTGAGGTCGGGGTATTGTCACTGGTGGGTATCCACATGGGGATTTCTACCGCGAGGCGTGTAACACACAAGGATCATAGTCATTAGTCATACTGAACGACCAAAATTTTTCTGATTTGCTCAATAATGAGAAAATACTGTTTATACAAATGAGTAGCGGAAGCATAACAATTACAAAATCAAAATAGTTAATGTAATTTAAAAATAAGTCTATCTGTTTGATGAAATCAATGCGACACCAAAATTCATCCTAGTCCTGATGCGTGCTACCTTAGCAACCTTTAAAAAAGCCATGCAAGAATAAGTGTCAACACATAATGATGAGTGAATTCACGGGTTTTTGGATACAGTTATTAAGTAGGTTATTTCTCAAGAGTTTTCACTGTTTCAAACCCGAAACAGTAAGTTGCAATGTTTAGCAGTTACTTGTTATATTTGTAGGTAGCTAACCAAAGTCATGTCAACAAAGTGTTCGATGCGAAGCTGACGTTGTTGCCCCTGTTGTGCCAGGTCTATCACCAACCATGGCTAAGTGTTAGGAAAATTCTACACCCGTGACCATCAACGTTCGGTCTAACTGGCGCGACCAGCACGAGTGGGGCTTGTCGGGCCCAGTAGTACTACCAAAAATTCCCTCGCTATAATCCAATACTAACGGCATTATAAGTTTTAAGGGGACTGAACAAAAACCCTAGTAGTTGTGTCGTTACCTTATCGTAACATCATGACATTACTTTACAGTAAAGTGACATTACTTTATCGTAATGTAGCGCATGCTTTCTCCCCTGTGTTTTAAAAACTTTTAAAAGAGTAGGGGTCGTGAACTCACCTTAGTGTTTCCCAGTAATATATACGTGTATGCAAGTTAGAATGGTCAACCACGCCCTATTATGGTTACCATGGATTATTAATGTGTATTGACGCAAATCACAAAAGTCCTACACGTATCTTACACATAGCATGCGAACAAGTTGACACATAGTTATCCTGTCGTGTGGTTTCGTGCACGTGTTCACAACATAACCTAAGGCATGTTATACAATGTTCATATAAATTCTAAACAAGTGTAGACACTTAGAATAGCAAGATCGACCCTTATAAGTTAATAACATCAAGCATTGCAGTTCATTGAAATTAGGTTGTTTTCGGGGACATACTTACTATACTTACGGAGCTGCAAAAATTATGATCCATTTATGTGACGTGACTCCCGGTTGTTGAAGCCTTGTGTATATATTTTAGGACCTATCTGTTTACCAAAAAAATTAGAAAAATCATTTACTATGTAGTGACCATATTCATCACTTTCTGACTGTAGCTTACGAAAAAATTCATTTAAAAATACCTGATTACCCGACTGACCCGATTCCACTTGGAGATTCATTTAAACACCTAAAACCATCTGCTGTATAAATTTCATAACCTAACTCCACATATTAACCCAGATATGACGTAAAACACAACACATAAATTCTGCAGAAAATTGCATCTTTGACCACCGAAACAAATTAAATCTTTTGACTCACCAAACAAGGTCCAAAAATTATGAAACTAGTGTGGTTTGAATCATATTTCAGAGAGGTTCATTATAGACTTCAGAAAAACGCATTTTTGTTAGGTTTTGACCCGTTTACAGCCAACTGAATTCGGCTGTAAACACCAAACAGCTTTTAACTTCCTAATGCGAGCTCTAACAATTCCGTTAACATGTTTTGCGATCATGCAACCTATGAACACTATATATTTCAGATTATACATGTCACTTATCGTGCTCCACATAAAACCCACCCGTTTTTTTTAGCCAACCCCACTATGCCAAAACGTGTAACCCAACTTCATACGCATACCCGAATAATAACCGAAATAATCAACAAGCTTCGAGATCTCCCTTTCTAAATAGAAACGCTGCCTATATCATGCACTAAAATCATGCCTGAACACTACTAGTTATTACCAAATCACAAGATTTAACCCGTAACGAAACCCTAGTGGCTTTACCGAGCTCATGATCAAATAAAACATCATCAAAATTGATTTCTAACAGCCCTATCATACAATTATCATCATCGAACATAATTACTCATCATAGATCAAGAAACACAACCAAGATTCAACCCAAAATATGAAATCATCAAAACTCAGGTTCATACATAATGTCTAAACATATTTGATCAACAACCCTAAACATCACACTTGATTTCTTTTTGAATTTTAACCCACAGCTTAACATCATAACATCCATAATCATTATTTTATCATGAACACAACCAAAGAAACTTTATTTAGATCTTGTATGAACATTAAAACTCCACAAAACACAAGATGAAAGATACCTAGTAAAGAATGAAGTAAAACCGAGCCTTGAACTAAACCGTTGAAACCCTTGGAGCTCCTTGGTTGCGTAGACAAAAGAGGCAAGGGGAGAGTTCCGATTAGGGTTTGGGGATTTTATGGCAGTTAGCATGCATAATACGTATAACTTAGAGGAATCAAGGTTGGGGCGGTTTGGGATTGTTATGTGGGGTTAGGCCGAAAATTAGAGAGGCAAGGGAGTTGGCCTAATGGCAAACAATTAAAAGAAAGGGAATTGGGGTAGGGTTTGGGTCGTAACAGATGGGGTAAGGGTGAGGCGTGGGCAGCACACAAAACGCAAATGGTGGGGGTTTTTTTCGTGACATAAGAAATACATACGTATAATTAGTTTGAATTTTGGCTACACGAGTTGAGTCGGATCAAGTGAATAAGAGTTCTTGGTTTTGAGTTATACGTTAGAATAATGAAGTATGCCGATATATAAATTCATTCGTTTAAATGAATAAGATTAGTATGTGGAATTTGGTTTTGTAGAAAAGTAAAGCGTAACGTAACATTTATTTACAAATGCGTACGAACGATGCTAACCGCGCAAGCACAGGGTGTCACATTCCTTTTCTTATAAGAATTTTCAATCTCCTAATTTCTCTCATAGTTAGTTATTTATTATATACACACGTTGCTTTATTTTAGAATATAATTGTTTCTCTCACTCATAATATCCATAAAAAAAACCGCCTAGGCGAACTTGGGGAGCTCCGACGAAGATCCTCATTCGCTGGCGATTTCCTACTTTTTACAGCAATCAAGGTACATAATAATGCTCGTGAACTTTAAATCTTGATATGAATTGTGACTGATTGTGGTTTTCTTGCGATTTTTCTCTCTTCAATGTAAGAAGTTGAAGTTAGGGTTTAAAGTTGAATTTTGATAAAAAAAAAAAAAAAAAAAAACATTTCGATTTTCTATAATTTTTGGTGTAATAGTGAAGTTCTTAAACCTATTTCATGTCGTTAGCGAGTAATATTGATTCCGATAAACATGATTTTGAGTGTACCTGTTTATTCCCAACCAATTAGAGGGTTTTTTAGGTAGTTGGGATGCTTTAGTTGATGAGGCTTGAGGAAATCTACTTAGGGTGTATAAAAATCAAACTAAAAAATCAAACCTAAAATTTAAAATTTTCGACTATGTGTATAAAAATCAAACTAAAAATTTAAAATTTTCGGGTTATTAGTTAAGATATACCTAAGAACCTCCTCGTCTCATATCATGAATACTTTTAATCGTCCAATTACATGCCCAAAATAAAGATTTTAGGTTTGTTTATCATTACTTATATAAATAACTACAAAAACAATTAGGGGAATAGTGTCAGGCATCTACCTGGCATTCTTTTACTGGTCATTTCTTTTTGTATTTAACTTTTAAACCTTCTGCTTTGCTAATACACGGGTTTAGCCTATTTTGTTTTAAAAAAATCTTTTTATTGGTTAACTTTGTTTATATGCATGTTTAGTCCCTCTGCTTCAACTTTGGTTGTGTACATGTTTAGTCCCCCTACTTTTATTCTTTTAAGTAATTGATTGTTGCTTTTTGTATTTTACTTTTAAACCTTCAACTTCGCTAATATACATGTTTAGCACCTCAATTTTTAAGAAGAAAAAAAATTTTCTTTTTATTGGTTAACTTTGTTTGTATGTGTGTTTAGTCCCTCTGCTATAACTTTTGGTAGTGTACATGTTTAGTTCATCTACTTTTATTCCCTTTAGTATTTATCTTTTAGTCTTTTCCCTTTGCCACCATAACGAATCAACCCAAGGGAATACTGACCGTTAGCTATTGGTGGACAACCGTTACAACTCTTGAACTTTAATAAAGTTACTCTATAATTCCTAAACTTTATTAAAACAAAAATTCTTTGACACACGTATTTTTATTTGTCTAATTTTTATTGAGATGGTGTTATGAGTGGTATGTACAAGTAACCGAAACACATGCATGTATGTTATTAAACTGAGAAATATTCCTCTTACTGCCTCACAACGCAAATGAGGCATAAACTAGTTTGGGTACAATTACCATATGAACCCATAATGTAGACTTAAAAACCAAATTTGTTTAGATTAGTTTTAGGAATGCTAAGCCCGGAGGGTGTGGAGGCGCCATCCATGCCACCTCACATTCTATAGCGCCACCACCCCACACTGTCTGATTTACGGTGGGGCGCCACTTATGAGGCTCCAGCATGGTAACGAGCGTTTTTGGCTTGATCGAGGTAAGTTGGTCAAGATAAGGGGGCGCTATAGGCATTGAGGGGGCTTTATCCCACACCCTGCAAGTTAAGGAAGGGCGTGATAAAGCCCCCTGTTTGACTGACGTGGATCCTAAGTGACGCTGACGTGTCCTGATAAGCCCATAGAGATTTTATCCCACACCCCCATAACCTAATAGTTTTAAAAGAAACCTCTCCACCTACAAACCTTTGTTTTGGATATCTGTAAAATTTGTTTAGTTGCGCATAGTTTTAAAAGAAAACTCTACACCTACAAACCTTTGTTTTGGATATTTTCTTGGGATTTATGAATTTAAATCATGAGTTAGGATTAAATACAATGGAAAATAAATAAAAAAAAATAGAATGATTTTAGTCCATTGATGTTAGAATTAAAGGGTAGAGATTAGTTTTAGAGAAAAGAAAATAGTGGAATGATATAAAAAAGTCCTACATTTATTAACTTTTCTCTCTCCACATACAAGTCACCTGTCAAATCCTCCCCTCAATTTAAAATGTCCATAATTTTTTTCATACAACATTTTTTTTTTTCAAAAAAAAAAATCGTCATAATAACAAGCGTTTTTTATCTTTAATATGAGTATTATATTGCTATATAAAAATATAATAAAAAAATTTCACTTTTACTGTGTTTTCGTTGCATTATGTTAAGGCCGGGGGATGTGGTTGGAGCCCCCTAGGGGCTTTCTCAGACCACCTAAGCGCCACGTAGGAGCCACATCACCATGGGGGTTTTATCACGACCCCCTTTTAATTTGCAGGGTGTGGATAGAGCCCCCGTCATCATTACCTAATTATTTATTTACTTAAATATTTATTTTTTTAAAATTAAATGGCAATTTTAATAACTAGAAAAAAAAAATAAAAACATAATTTCATTAAAAAAATAAAAACACTACAAAGTCATTAAAAATATAACTAAAAAATTTATAACTAATAATTTATAACTCGTCCTCTTCGTCGACTCTTCCTTGTTCACGATAAAACCATAGGTGCTCGGTCAGATCAGCTTGAAGGTTATGGTGTGTATTTCTGGTTCGTACCTTCGCTCGGATAGCTTCTTTCTCAGCGTATGTTAGTATTTGGGTTCGTCGGTTACTTTCATCGTAACTTTCTCCACAAAACGCTCTACCCGAGTCCTCCAATATCATGTTATGCAAAATGATACACGTATATATGATGTTTCTCATTTTACTTTTTTCTAGTATCCTCGACGGCTGGGCGACGATAGACCATCTTTTTTTAACACACCGAAAGCCCGCTCGATATCTTTTCTTGTTGACTCTTGGTTTTTCTTGAAATACACTCTTTTTTCGTCATCTTGAGACGAAAGAGTTTTTACCAACGTCGCCCACTCGGGATAAATACCGTCTGTGAGGTAGTAGCCATACTTATACTCCACGTCGTTTGCATAGAATGAAGTATCTGGTGCAACCCTGTAACGCCTCGTATTTTCGTATTATTATTTTTTTCTAAAGTTCATATGTGTATTTTATTTTTCGAGGCGTTAATTATAATGGAAATACATTTTCAATCACATTTGATGCATAAATACATGATTTTATAATGGAAACCGAAAAACATTACTAAAGATTGTTCCTTTACAATTTTTAGGATTTTACCGTAAAATCTTACTAAAAGGATTTTTAATAATTTTTAGAAATTTTTCTAGCATAGGTCCCTTTTGTAAAAAGTGCGTGTTTTAATCCCTAGAATTCAAAAAAAAAAGTGAATAGTGCCTTACAGACCGTGAATAGTGCCTTACGGTCCGTAAGGGTATCTGCAGACAGAAGGTTGCGAAAACTAGCTGTTTTGACCCATTTGTCCACTTGTGTGACTTTCTAGCTCATCCAAACGGTTTTGTCTAATCCCCAACTATAAATAGACCCTTCCTAGCTTCCATTTGAGCTTGCAAAACACTTCTATAACCTCCAAACACTCCCAAATTCTCTGATTTTACAAGAACAAGGCAGAATTTTCAAGAACCGAAAGTGAAGTTCAAACTCACATTTCTTCATCTTTTCTGCATCAATTCTTCTTCTACAAAGCTTGGGACACCTCTAGGATTGTTTACATCAGATTACTTCGATAATCTAAGGTAAAGCAACATCATTTTGAGGTCCAAACTTCTTGTTTTTGAAGAATAAACTCTAACCTTCTTAAACTCTTAACTTTCTTACATGAATCTTGTACCTACTTTGCCCATAATCAAAACCACGATTGTGGTGCTTATGTGTGGATAATTCTTATGAGTTTAGGGGTGTGAAAACACTCTAAACATTATGTTAGAAAAGTCTAATACAACCTACAAATGATTAAACCATCCAAATCTACCGTAGTTCTTGTGGTGACGCGTGTTTTGGTAAAACCAACCAAAGTCTACCATAAGATAATGTGGCAAGGTTTGTGTTTGGTGAACCATACCATGAGGTTAATTCCTCATGCTTAACTTATCTAACATACTCTTGATGGACTTAGCTCAGAAATACTGTATATCCATACATATACTAACAAGATATATTTTTATAAACTCATACTCTATATTCCAATTCAAAAACTTCCGTCCTTAATTCCAATCACTCATGCACTTTCGTTTACCCACATAGGGTGATCTCGGTGTTCCCTCCATCAATCAACTCTTCACGGATTCAAGTAGGAAAGCTTGCAAAACCATGAGTACACTAGACCCATTTACATTTTAAACCACTTTTGGGTTGTAACATGTTACCATACAACAATTACACTTGCACACACTTAAACTTACTTTGCAAACTCAATCCGATATACATGCTACTTGTTATGCTAGATAATACATGCTTTATGCCATTACTATGTTATACCCTCGCTTAACAATTATAGCGCTATAGGAGTAGCACACCACCCGACGGGGGTTTGTTAAGTCAACATACTATACGGTCTCGACACTTTTGTGGCGAGGGATGCTAAATACTAGTGGACACTTTGGGTTTAGACGTAATGTTATGCATGCTAGTTACCTTGTATACAAATTGCCATGTGGATTCGAGTAAAATGCTTTATACTTATGCTATACTATTTAAACCTTGTGTACTCGCCTTTGCTTTTGCATTGAATTTTATTTTAACATGTGACAGGTTGATGATGACGATGCTATGAAATGAAGTAGCATTGATGCCTAGATACACATATAGACGTTTAGGTTTAAATGTTTTATCAATTTTGATTATGTTGTTATGTATTTCTTTCGAACTTGATGTTATTTGAATTCCTTGTATTGTTAACAATTTAGTTTATGAAATGAAATCGGTTTATTAAATATTGACACAAATAGTGTTATAAAGTCTCTAGCAATCTTCACACTTCGTCTCATCCCGATGTTTCCGCCATTGGTTGGGGTGTGACAGATTGGTATCAGAGCCATAACTATAGGGAATTAGGTAGAATTGCCATGTTCGACCTAGTCTATAGTAAGAACCATATTTTTTTGACCATTCTTGTTACATGCTTAAAATGTTATTCTTCCTACTTTGCTTCTTTATCTTCTTTTTGGTCTTAATACTTACATAATGTCTTTCCTAAGACATTTTACACAATACACTTGAAGACTTGAAGACACTCTTTATACATAGAGACGAGTTTACCGAAATAGGCGTGAAACCCACAATTTGGTAAACGACTCTCATTCCGCTTATTCTTATTTTTGCATGAAATTTCGTCATTTAGCTAGGAGTGAAATCCACATCTAAATGGTAAATTTCCAATTCCAACTCTAGTGGACCCTCGTCAAAGTGTCGAAATTATATTTTGACTCGACCAGCACCAACCACATTAGGGTACGAAATCGTCAAGTTAGGGGTGAAACCCGCACCTTGTCGATTAAGTCCCATTCCTCGATTTTCGTTCTCGCCAAAGTTTCTATTGTTTCAATTGATTAAAGATGTGTAGTAACTGGAAGGGTAAGATACCGTTAATTCGCTTCTCGACGAGAGTATCTTACTTATAGGCCAAAACACGTTTCTCTAATTTGAAGGGACTTTCGATTCACTTTGGAATAGTCAACGTTTCTCTACCCGAAATAATCCAATGTTTTATTGAGCCTTTCTTTTATGTATCTCAATTATTATGTTATTTTATACTTGAACGTTCGTTCATTTCAAACTTTTAAACTCATTTCGCACGTCATCGCAATAAAAAACAATAATAATCCTCGTGAACAAACTAAATTTATACTCCTTATACTCATTCATACGTGCTATACGTGATGAATACATGATGGAAACTTATGCTTTATGTGAACTTTACATGATACATGAACTCATACATGATTTTACATGCTAAAACCTTGTTTTAAAATTTATGATCAAGTCTCATCCTTTCCTTTTCTTTCCAACTTCTAGATGGCATCTCCAAGCTCATCAAAGAAGACCAAGTCAAAGAAAGGTTCCAGCAGCGAATTCATCTCCAAACAAGAGCTAGTTGTGCTCATTGCTGAACAAATGGCTGACCAAATGGCTCGAGTTATACTCGACATTTTTAGCCGCATTCAAACCAACACCGATTCCCCTCATGGCTCGGTGGACTCCAAGGTGGATAAACCAAAGACACCTTTTCTCTTCAAACAATTCATGGCTTGCAAACCATTGGAATTTAGTAGAAGAGATGGTGCTACCGCACTACTCTCTTGGTTTGATGCCATGGAAAACACCTTTCGTCAAAGTGGTTGTCCTGACGACCTACGCACCCAAAATGCCACAGGGGTGTTCCGATCAAGGGCTCTTGATTGGTGGACCTCTGAACGAGGTACAGGGGTGAGGACGCCACCCACGGGTTGCCATGGACCGAATTGAAAAGAATCATGAAGGAGGAGTTTTGTCCGCCGCACGAGATAAGGAAGTTAGAGAGTGAGTTTTGGTACCTAAAGCAAGTGGGTGACGACAATGATGGTTTAACCCTTCGTTTTAAACAACTTAGCATCCTGTGTCATAGCCAAGTTGATACTCCTGAAAAAGTCAACAACAAATACATCCACTGTTGTCCTGATTCTTTCATGAACCTCATAGAAGCTGCTAGCCCAGCCACTATCGAAGAAACCTACCGTTTAGCTGCCCGTTTGAACAGTAACCATGTCATGCGTAGAAACATCTCGAAAACCCCGCAGAAAACCGCCCATCAAGCCACCGTTGAACCCTCCTCATCCACCAAGAAAAGCCAAGGCAAGAAGTGGAAGGCTTCGAGCCAGAATTGCGCGGTTGTCACTCCACCAAACCCACAACATTCACAAGCTATAACTACCGTTAACCCCATAACCCTTGGACCACAAGAAAACTACGTTGGGTCATGGCCCAAGTGCAACCAATGTTTTTACCATCATCCTACTGGCACCCCCTGTCGCAAATGCTCCACCTATAACAGACTGGGGCATTTTGCCAACCGTTGTCGCAACAACCTGAAACCCGATTAAAACCAGGCCATGGTAGCTCAACACCCTGCCCCCAATCAAGCTCGGAAGCAAGCTGCTCGTGTACGAGCATGTTATAAATGTGGTGATGTCAACCATATGGCAGATGTCTGTCCTCAACGAAACCAGTCGCAACAGCAACAACCACAGCAACAGCAGCAGCAGCAGCAACAGGCTCAGCAACCCGCTCGAGGCCGAGCCTTTCTTCTCACTACTGCTCAAGCTCAAAACGCGAACGACGTCATTACTGGTATGTTCCTTGTGAACCATGTTTATGCTTCATGCTTATTTGATACTGGCGCCGATAAAAGTTTTGTGTCGTTAGAATTCGAGTCTTTGCTCAAGTGTAAACGCTCTAAGTTGCCAAGATCTTTCGCTGTCGAAGTCGCTGATGGTAAAACCGTCACTGTCGATTCCGTTCTTTCCAATTGTTCTTTGATCCTCAACGATCATACGTTCTCAATCAACCTCATACCTATGCAAATGGGTAGTTTCAACGTCATAGTAGGTATGGACTGGCTTAGGCGAGTTCGTGCTGAAGTCCTTTGTTCTGAAAAGTTCATCCGCCTTCCCCTTCCAAACGGTGATTCTCTACACGTGTATGGCGAGAAACCTTCTCAAGGTCTCAAGCTTATGTCGTGTATCCAAGTGAACAAGTGCTTACGCAAGGGTACTTTCGCCTTTCTCGCCCACATTATGGAAAAGAAGGACAAAAGCCCAAGCATAAGTGACATTCCCGTCGTACGTGATTTTCCCGATGTATTTCCTGATGATCTTCCCGGTCCGCCTCCTGCTCATTTCGTAGACTTTCGTATTGATTTAGTGCCGGGCGCTACACCCGTCGCTAAGTCTCCTTACCGATTAGCACCCTCTGAGATGCAATAACTCTCGAGTCAACTTCAAGAGCTTCTTGATAAAGGCTTTATACGCCCTAGTACTTCTCCTTGGGGCGCTCCCGTTTTTTTTGTCAAAAAGAAAGATGGGTCATTCCGTATGTGTATTGACTATCGTGAGCTCAATAAGCTTACTGTCAAGAACCGATACCCTCTTCCTCGGATCGACGACCTCTTTGATCAATTGCAAGGCGCGACCTGTTTCTCAAAGATCGATCTTCGTTCTGGGTACCATCAACTTCGAGTCCTCGAGGAGGATATACCTAAAACCGCCTTTCGTACACGTTATGGTCACTATGAGTTCGTGGTCATGAGCGACACTTGCGTGACGATATCCTCATCTACTCTAAGACGCGAGGAGAGCATGAGCGACACTTGCGTCTTATCCTTGAACTTCTTCGTACTGAATGTCTATACACCAAATTCTCCAAGTGCGAATTTTGGTTAAAAGAGGTTCAATTCCTTGGTTATACTGTCAATGAACTTGGTATTCATGTTGACCCCGCTAAAATAAAAGCTGTGAAGAACTGGATTGCACCTAAATCTCCGTCTGAAATTCATTCGTTTCTTGGTCTTGCTGGTTATTATCGTCGTTTTATCTCCAACTTTTCAAAAATCGCCGTACCTTTGACCTCCTTGACTCAAAAAGAGAAACCTTTTGTTTGGGGTCCCGAACAAGAGGAGTCTTTTCAAACGCTCAAAGACAAGCTTTGTAGTGCTCCTATCCTCACGCTTCCTGATGGTAATGACGACTTCGTTGTATATTGCGATGCTTCACACCTTGGTCTTGGTTGTGTGCTTATGCAATGAGACAAGGTCATCGCTTATGCGTTGAGGCAACTCAAGATACATGATAAAAACTATACTACTCACGACCTTGAACTTGGTGCAGTTGTTTTTGCGTTGAAAATTTGGCGACACTACCTTTATGGTACTAAGTGTGTGGTCTTCACCGACCATAAGAGCCTTCAACATATCTTCGACCAAAAAGAACTGAACATGCGTCAACGTCGTTGGGTGGAACTGTTAAACGACTACGACTGTGAAATCAAATACCATCCAGGTAAAGCGAATGTAGTAGCTGACGCCCTTAGTCGTAAAACTCATGTGAAGGGTATTCGTTGTCTCCAACTTGTTAACGATCTTCAATGCCGTACTCGTGAAGCCCAATATGTCTCCGTTAACGAAGGTTGTCTCACTGTAGAGATACGAGGCGCTAAGGAACATAAGCTCATGTCTAAATCCGATGGTATTTTATACTATCTCAATCGTGTCTGGATCCCTAATCGTGAAAACCTCCGAGACTTTCTCATGAATGAGGCACACAAAACAAGGTATTCTGTTCATCCTGGTGCCGACAAGATGTATCACGACATGCGTACATCCTATTGGTGGCCTGGGATGAAGAGAGATATCGCCTCATACGTTGCGAAATGTCTTATGTGCTCAAAGGTGAAAGCTGAACATCAACGTCCCTCTGGCTTACTCGAACAGCCAGTAATTCCTATCTGGAAATAGGAGAGCATTGCCATGGATTTTATCACCAACCTCCCTCGTACTTCTTCTGGTCATGATAGTATTTGGTGATCGTGGATCGATTAACCAAATCAGCTCATTTTCTCCCCATTCGTGAAGATTTAGAGGTCGAGAAATTGGCTAGAATCTACATTGATGAGATCATTTGTCGTCATGGTACTCCCGTTGACATCATTTTCGATCGGGAAGCTCGTTTTACATCTCGTCTTTGGCAAACCTTTCAATCTGCTATGGGTACTGCTCTTAACCTTAGCACCTCTTTTCATCCTCAGACAGACGGTCAAACCGAGCGTACTATCCAAACTTTAGAGGGTATGCTTCGTTCTTGCGTAATAGATTTTGGTGGCAACTGGGATTCATACTTGACTTTGATCGAATTCTCATACAATAACAGTTATCATGCGAGTATTCAAATGGCACCTTTCGAAGCATTGTGTGGTCGCAAGTGCCATTCGCCTATTAGTTGGCACGAGATTGGTGAATCTCAATTCACTGGTCCCGAGCTTATACAAGAAGCGACGGACAAGATTTTACAGGTTCGAGACAATTTACTGAAAGCCAGGAACCGACAGAAGGGTTACGCTGATAAACGTCGCAAACCCTTGGAATTCGAGACAGGTGACTTCGTACTTCTCAAAGTATCCCCTTAGAAGGGCGTAATTCGATTTGGCAAGAAAGGAAAACTCGCACCTCGCTATGTTGGTCCTTTCAAGATTCTCGAAAGGATTGGCAAGGTTGCGTATAGACTGGACCTGCCTGATGAACTCAACAATGTACATCCTGTCTTCCATGTATCCAACCTAAAGAAGTGTCTCGCTGACGAAAGACTTCAAGTCCCACTCGAAGATCTACAAACAACGAGACATTGCATTTTGTGGAAAAACTCGTCGAAATTGTGGATCAAGGAGTTAAGTTATTGAGGCGCAGTAAAATTCCTATCGTCAAGGTTCGATGGGAAGGTAAACGTGGCGCTGAATTCACTTGGGAACTCAAGAGTCACATGAAGACGAAGTACCCCTATCTTTTCGCTACTTCTTCCTAAATTTAGGGACGAAATTTCCTAAAGTAGGGGAGACTGTAACGCCTCGTATTTTCGTATTATTATTTTTTTCTAAAGTTCATATGTGTATTTTATTTTTCAAGGCGTTAATTATAATGGAAATACATTTTCAATCACATTTGATGCATAAATACATGATTTTATAATGGAAACCGAAAAACATTACTAAAGATTGTTCCTTTACAATTTTTAGGATTTTACCGTAAAATCTTACAAAAAGGTTTTTTAATAATTTTTAGAAATTTTTCTGGCATAGGTCCCTTTTGTAAAAAGTGTGTGTTTTAATCCCTTGAATTAAAAAAAAAAGTGAATCGTGCCTTACGGACCGTGAATAGTGCCTTACGGTCCGTAAGGGTATCAGCAGACAGAAGGTTGCGAAAACTAGTCGTTTTGACCCATTTGTCCAGTTGTGTGACTTTCTAGCTCATCCAAACGGTTTTGTCTAATCCCCAACTATAAATAGACCCTTCCTAGCTTCCATTTGAGCTTGCAAAACACTTCTATAACCTCCAAACACTCCCAAATTCTCTGATTTTACAAGAACAAGGCAGAATTCTCAAGAACCGAAAGTGAAGTTCAAACTCACATTTCTTCATCTTTTCTGCATCAATTCTTCTTCTACAAAGCTTGGGACACCTCTAGGATTGTTTACATCAGATTTATTCGATAATCTAAGGTAAAACAACATCATTTTGAGGTCCAAACTTCTTGTTTTTGAAGAATAAACTCTAACCTTCTTAAACTCTTAACTTTCTTACATGAATCTTGTACCTACTTTGCCCATAATCAAAACCACGATTGTGGTGCTTATGTGTGGTTAATTCTTATGAGTTTAGGGGTGTGAAAACACTCTAAACATTCTGTTAGAAAAGTCTAATACAACCTACAAATGATTAAACCATCCAAATCTACCGTAGTTCTTGTGGTGACGCGTGTTTTGGTAAAACCAACCAAAGTGTACCATAAGCTAATGTGGCAAGGTTTGTGTTTGGTGAATCATACCATGAGGTTAATTCCTCATGCTTAACTTATCTAACATACTCTTGATGGACTTAGCTCCGAAATACTATATATCCATACATATACTAACAAGATATATTTTTATAAACTCATACTCTATATTCCAATTCAAAACTTCCGTCCTTAATTCCAATCACTCATGCACTTTCGTTTACCCACATAGGGTGATCTCGGTGTTCCCTCCATCAATCAACTCTTCACAGATTCAAGTAGGAAAGCTTGCAAAACCGTGTGTACACTCGACCCATTTACATTTTAAACCACTTTTGGGTTGTAACATGTTACCATACAACAATTACACTTGCACACACTTAAACTTACTTTGCAAAATCAATCCGATATACATGCTACTTGTTATGCTAGATAATACATGCTTTATGCCATTACTATGTTATACCCTCGCTTAACAATTATAGCGCTATAGGAGTAGCACACCACCCGACGAGGGTTTGTTAAGTCAACATACTATACGGTCTCGACACTTTTGTGGCGAGGGATGCTAAATACTAGTGGACACTTTGGGTTTACACGTAATGTTATGCATGCTAGTTACCTTGTATACAAATTTTCATGTGGATTCGAGTAAAATGCTTTATACTTATGCTATACTATTTAAACCTTGTGTACTCGCCTTTGCTTTTGCATTGAATTTTATTTTAACATGTTACAGGTTGATGAGGATGATGCTATGAAATGAAGTAGCATTGATGCCTAGATACACATATAGACGTTTAGGTTTAAATGTTGTATCGATTTTGATTATGTTGTTATGTATATCTTTCGAACTTGATGTTATTTGAATTCCTTGTATTGTTAACAATTTAGTTTATGAAATGAAATCGATTTATTAAATATTGACACAAATAGTGTTATGAAGTCTCTAGCAATCTTCACACTTCGTCTCATCCCGATGTTTCCGCGATTGGTTGGGGTGTGACAAACCCCGTCTACGACATCGTCGAAAAGATTCGAGGACATTAAAACTGCAATGTCATTGTTCACACCGGCCATGCTAAAGTACGCATGCCAAATCTATGAATCTTGAGAAGCGATCGCTTGTAATATTAGGGTAGGACCATCGTGGTCACCACGATGATGTTGCCATTTCCAAGCGGTTGGACATACCGCCCATTCCCAGTGAATGCAATCAAGACTACCCAACATCCAGGGAAACCCGTGTATGCGCTGATGGGCCTCGTATAGACGTGGAACGTCGGCTGTGGTTGGCATCCTCAAATATCGTCTCCCGTACAGAGAGATAACACCTAATAAACTAGTGTTAATAAAAAAATAATAACGACGTAAATAAAAATAATAAAAAATAGTGTTAATAAAAATTACCTTCACAAAAATTTTCAAAAGACTCACGACATATTCTTGACGATGATGTGTGTAAAATGCAACATATAAATTACATTAAATGAGGCATAAAACTAACCCCTTTTTAGTACTAATGTTGAAAAAAATGTGTTTTTGTCTTCCTATTGTATTTTTAGGACCAAATGAGCTTAACCGAACAAAAAGAACAAATATGCAGCAAAAAACTAACATAAATACAAAGAAAATGAATAAACGTGACATGCCCGACCCTTCGACAGCATCTTCACACGCAAAAACAAGAAACAGAAGGCTGAACACGGCCCGGGCCCACTGGACACGGGGGCATGGTTAGGTGTCTGCAGAAATGGACAAAGCTGTGGAAGCTTCTATGCCCACCACGGGGGCGTGCCTAGCTCAGCACGGGGCGTGGTCAACACTAAGATTCACAGAATCTTGCAAATCTTAGTAGTACAGATACGCTTCTGCACACGGGGCCATGCCCAGCGAACACGGGGCCGTGAGGAGCCTAATGCAGACAACTGCAATTAATGAAGGAAGAGAAAAGGATTGGCCACGGGGGCGTGTCCGCTGGACACCGGGCCATGGCCGGGCTACTGTTCAGGCTATAAATAGGGGTGATTGGCTCACTTCAAAGGCATCCCTTGGCAAAGTACCTCTCTCCCACTTTGCCACCACTCCACCACCACTACAACACCAACATCCACCACTATCATCAGTCATCCCCCTTAGAGTCTGTGTAGTAGTCTCGGGATCCAAGATTGATCGTAAGAGTTCTTGTCAATCAAAGGCCATGTTTGGCAAAGTCTCTTACATCACTTGGTGAAGACAAGCATTTAATGAACTACATCTGATTTTTAATCTTTTCGCACTTTTTATTTGGTTTTGCATTAATGACTTTAATAACTAGTTTCTTATGTGAAGGTGAAACATCTTCATCATTTGTCCGTGGTGTCTTGGCATTACTTTACTGTCTATATAAAGTAAAAGATTTTCACCATTCATATCTCTACGGTCTATATAGATATATGTTGGCTACCTGGTCGGGGGTTAAGGGAATTGTTTAGTAAGGTTCTTGCCTTGTTCAGTGTAAAGATTCTGCAAGGACCTGGGTCAAGCTTACTAGGACCTCCTTCAATACCCACTGGTATTGGATGGCGGGGGGTGCGAATGGCTTAATCCCCTCATACGTAAACTACTATTAATACATTAAACCGGTTACTTGGGATTGTATCTGTGCTGACTCAAACCACTTAGCCGAGCGTAACGTCACCTTCAAAAAAGGAGACTACCACATTTCGCATTAATAACATAATTAATTATCTTTCAATATTCCGACCCATTGGGATTGTATCCTTGCTGACTCAAACCACTGGGTTGAGTCTAACGTCACCTTCAAAAGAGGAGCGTACTACTATAACTAAGATAATCTCTTAAAAAGTGCAAAAGTGCGAAAATCATCAAAGGATACATTAGAGACGAGTCGGATCCAAGTGATTCATCTTGTCTATCTGTTTTTATTTTATTTTTATTTCAGCATTTTTAGTTTTTATTTTTCATGTTTAAAACTTTTTCCAAAAAAATAGTTTGATTAGACGTTGAGGATAAACCGGTGCTAATAGCTCTTGTGTCCTTGCACGACCTCGGTGTCTTACCAACGCTATACTACGATCACGATAGGTGCACTTGCCCATGTGTGTGTTTAGTGTTAGTAGAATATCGTGTTTTATAAATTTTAAAACTTAACTGATGTGTAACATGGGCTTAAGATATTAATAAAAACATATTACACCTTACACACACCAAGTTTTTGGCGCCGTTGTCGGGGACACAAGGATTTTAAGAAAGTTAGAATCAACGGCCAAATCATTTTTCTTGTTTTTCTATTTTTTTAGAATTCTTATTATTTTTCAGCTTCTGCAGACATTAGCACAGGGCACTGCCTGCTGAACACGTCCCATGCCCAATCTTTGGTACTGGCAATCTGACCACGGGGTCGTGCCCGGACCAACACTAGCCCGTGGCCAGACGCCCAGTAACATAAAACCTTGTTTTCAAACACCTTTTCACACATTCAATCAACCTAAAAACTTATTTTTGGGACACATTGAGGACAATGTGTAATTTAAGTGTGGGAGATGCTAGAACCTTGAATTTTGCAAGTCCTAATAACAAGCCTTACACAAAACTCTATTGGAACCGCTAATCACCCCAAATTTTCTCAAAAACTTTTCATTTTTTTTACTTGTCTTGGTTTAATTTAGGAATAACAAGTTACAAAAAGGTTATATTTTTACAAATTTACAACCGATAGCGTCATGATAAAAAGAACCAACATAAGAAAATTATGAAACCTCATGACAAATCTAGTTAAATTTTGATTATATATACTTGATCACACTGTAAACCCATTCCCACAATGAGTGAGTTTTGAGTCTTTATTGAGCATACAAGCATACAATTTTTTTAAAATGCTCATTTTTCGTTTCTTGTGTGAATAGCCGCTTGGTTCTTACGACTCTAGAGCTTGCCACGACAATACATACCCGGTCCTTACCAACTTAAACCCAAGTAAGTAAATGATGGAGGCATTGGGACAAACCCTTTTTTCTTTTCAACACCATTATTTTTCATTTCTTTATCACCTAACAAAAATCCCCCTAGTTAACCCCTTTGAGCCTAAACCTTTTCATTTCTAAACCAACAAAACAAACATTCTTTACCCACCAAAACCGTTTTCTTTTCAAGCCTTTATTTTAGTAAAAAGCTCGGTTTTCTTGTGAAGTTTCTTAAAAAAATGAAAGTATAGCATTAAACAAACAAAGTCCTCAAAGAAACTTTGTTTGAAAAGGCTTAGTTTGAATAAAAGTCACAAGAAAAAAAAGTTTTACGACGACCGAGGCTTTTTATGCTTTTAGCCCTTTTACTAACTACTAACCAATACCACCTACCCTTAACCCAAGCCTAACCCTTTCCCCAAGTCTTCTTGATATTTACGAAGTTTTATAGTTAAAAAGGAGGTGGATTGATTGCTTGGCAAGCTTATGGTAGAAGTATGTTCCATGCCAGTCTCGAGTGTTTCACAAAAATACATCTTCAACCAAGTGTTGAGTGATCTCCCGTGAGGTATGTGAACTTGTATATAAATGGAATTTTAAAGAGGCATGTTATGCCCAAATAAGTAATTTCTCTTATGAAACGATCTAAATAAATCATAACGAATAGGATTGTAAATAGTATAAAAATAAAACCTAATAAAGATCTTGGATTCTCGACACTTAAGACAAGCCCAAAACTTCTCTTCTACCCATTCCATTTGGGTGTGTAAGCCACATAATAGAGAGTTTTGCTTGAGGACAAGCAAAGATTCAAGTGTGGTGGTATTTGATGTGTGTAAAATGAAACATATAAATTACATCAAATGAGTCATAAAACTAATCCTTTTTAGTACCTGAAGAAACACTAGATAATTGATCGGAATCAAGTTATCTAGGGGGTTTGGATCTGCATAAAATGAGGTTGTTCTCTCTCATTTGATTCGATTGCTACTGATCTTCTTCTATGGAAAACTCTGCAAAACAAAGCACCGTTAGCCTTGTCAAGGGGAGAAAGGGGTTCTCTCCTTGACCCGACTCCGGCGTGAGAATAAGTATGTGTTTATGAAGAAGAATAGGTATTGACGAAGTGTGTGTAACTTAAATTTCATACCTGAATTGTTCTCATATTTATAGCCGAGAGTTTTGGGCAGGAAAACCCGTTGGTGAAATGTTGACGGAAGATGCTAACCCCGTAAGCGGTTACATTTCCTTCCGTTAAGTTTCTCGATCCGACGTGAGAGCACATGGATCGCTGTTTGCCACGTGGAAAGTGATCAAGTGGAGGCTTCTCTCCAATTTCATGCTATCATCGTGATTTCAGGGATGCCTGAGGTGATGACACGTGTCCAGACGGTTGTAACCGTTCAGTGGTGCACGATTGAGTCCTTCTAGAAGTTTATTGCCATAATCATGTGTGACTTTTTATCGTGTTGCACCTGTTGGGTAAATAATATCCAAGTCTGGATATTATTAAGCGGAAGTGCTTGTCTTAGGATTTTCATCCTTTATTTATGGAGGAAAGCGCAAGGATTTATGATTTCCTTTTGGCACGCGGGCGTTGTCTTCTATCTGTCTCTTAAGCCTTCATTTTGTAAGACCAGTGCGCGGCCACGCAAGGTAAAAAGGGCTGGAAGACAAGGTTGTGGTTTGGTCCCAAGTACTTATTATGAGGTTTTTAGGACCTTACCCCTTCAAGTCCCCCCAGTCTAGTGTTGCTCTTATGCAAATAAGTGGAGCACAGGACTAGTATGAGGGAAATGCTTTTTAGCACAAAGTAGGGAATCTTCTATAAGAAGATTTACTCTGCTTATTATGGAGATTTTGAAAATCTTTGACTTTAGGTGGTACAGTAAGGACTGTGTGACAGGTTGTCGCTGCCAGGTGCACTGTACTTGATCGTGCTTTACACGCGCGCGTGAGCTCGCGTTTGTGTTGATTTTCACTCACCCCTGTCACTTGGGTAACTGTGATATCCGAAAAAGGTGTTATGGCAGTTACTAATGCTATTTATGGCGGTGAGTATATAAGTTGTTTGGGTTGCCCCTTTTTGTTAATCATTATTTTGTTGAAAAACCTTTCTTCTTCCTGTCTTCGTTATTTGTTAAGAAAGAATCTTGCCAATCCTTCCTCTTATGTCAACCGGAGAACATCACGAAGATTTATCTGAAGAAATGTCTGCTGAACTTCCACCGTTGAAGTGGCCTAAAGCAACTTTTGATGGCTTGGTTCAAAACCTTAGATTCCCGGAGAACTGGGGTGCCCTATACCCTGAGGAGGGTCAGACAGCAGCAGATGCTCCAGCCGGGTATATCACTCTGTTTTGGGATTTCTTATGTGAGGGCAACTTCCGTTTGCCGGTAACAAAATTTTTCCTTGAAATTCTTGGGCATTATAAGTTTCACATTTCCCAATTGCACCCTATTGGCATGGCTAGGGTTCGGCACTTCGAGTTTGTGTGTCGGACAATGCATATTGAACCGACGGTTTCTCGATTTAGGGTTTTCCACCAAATGCACTGTACCCAAGGGTTTTACTCGTTCATCCAAAGGGCGAGTGCTAAGAAAATTTTGCAGCATCCTCCCAAATCTTTCCACGATTGGAAGCATAAATTTTTCTTTATTAAGGCAGGGGTGATTCCGATGAGGATGATTTTTAGGGGAAAAGAGGATGTCCCTACTGAAACCCTTCAAACCCCTGTTGACGAGAATTGGTACCAGGATCTGAAATATGTTCCTAACATTGCTTTACCATAGAAAGCTCTTGTTTGTGCTGGTATGAGTTTGAATTGGAGGATGGACCGGGAAGGCAAACCGGTGTTTACGGAGGATGGTCATGGTAAGATTGGGGTTTTACTCTTTTTTCCCCCTTTTCTTCTTCTCTTTTTTTTTTTTTTAAGGTTGCTCCTCTTCTACTGCAGTTGTTTCGCTGTATGTGGTTGCGTTTAAAAGAGAGGGTGGAAAGATGGGTACCATTCAGAAGAAGCCTGATGAAGAGCTTTGGTACCATCGAATTGTGAAGAATTTTGTTCTTTCGCGAGATGCGGACTTCTCTGTTCAGCCTGTTGCTGGCGCTGGTAAGCCGTTATCTTGCTTTTTATTATCTGCTTCTTTTGCGCAACTGAAAAAAGTCTCATTTTGCGCTTTAGTAGGTGAGTTGTCAAATTTGGGCATTGGCCCTGAGAAGAAAAAACGCGCGGCAACTTCTACTTCTGCGCCGAAGAAGAATGAAGCTGAGAAAAGCTCAATCTTCAAAGGCAAAAAATGTTGGAGAGAAGAAAGGTATGCACCGTTCCTCTGACTCCTGGTGTGATTATGTTGTGGTTTCTGACTCTTTGGAGGGTCTTGCGCCTGCAGTTACTGTTAGGAGGCCGAAACCTGAACCGAGAGATACTGTTGATATCCCTCCATCCAACCCAGAGGATCCCATTGACTTGGAGTCCAGTCCTGAACACTTGGTGCGAAAGAAGGCGGGTAAAAGGAAACAGATGGATGCTGAAGCTGAGGGTCAGCCCTTAAAGAAGATCCAGAGGAAGAAAATTACCAGGAAAGGCAATCTGGATGCTTTTATCTCTGAGTCTGCTCCTAGTAAGTGTTACCTTTGCTTCTTTTTCTCATGCGCATTAGATATTTACAGACTTTGTTGTTTTTTTTATAGAAGTCCCTGTTTCCCCTATTCTCACAGAGCCGCAACCTGTGGTTAATGAAGAACTCCCACCTTCCCCTCCGCGTGCTTCCGTTGCGGATCGGTTAAAGACTACGGAGGTTCCTGATGGTGGTGTGGAGAAGACTGTTGAGGGTGACAAGCCTGTTGATGTTGTTAGTCAGGGAGTTGTGGATGGTGTTGGTAATCCACGAACTCCTGAAACTGTTGCTCAAGACTTGGAGAAAGAAAAAACTGCTGAGAAGACCCCTGCTTTAACTTTTTCTCCCCATCCTTCTGATGTTTTGCCTGATCATGTTAAGAAGGTTACTGTTGAGGAGCAAGGCTCATTTTCTGGTGCTGACAAAAATTCTCCAATCCGCCCAGAGGAAACCCTGGGGGATTACTTCTACCGAACTTATTCAGAGAAAGATGCTTCCGAGCTTCACGCCCCTGTTTGGAATTTGAAGAAAGGTGACACTTTCTCGGATTGGCACGTGTGCCGAGATTGATTGCAGGGGATATTTCCGCATGGGGAGATCAAGTTTCAAGAAAGCCGGCCTCATGAACAAACTTATCAAGCTTACCTTGAGGAGACTACTGCTCGTGTTTCTACCACTCATCGCATACTGCGTGAGTGGCATAATGATGCATAAGGATTGGGAGGCTTTCAGGGTGTCACAGAAGAAGTTTGCTAATGATGAAAAGCGCTTGGCTCAGTTAAAAGCTAAATTGGAAGCTGATCAAGCCAAGTTTGAGGTTGATTTGTAAGATTGAGGAGTGGTCTGTTGCGGGTTGGAAGAGGAAAGCGGAAGCTGAAGCTGCCCTCCTTTCGAAAGAACGCAAAAACTGGAAGAAAATTTGTGAAAAAGATAATGCTGAGAAGGCAACTCTCCGCAATGTCATCAATAATCTCAAGGCTAAGATTGAAAAACTGAAGAAACAGGATGTGGAGGTAGAAAAGTTGAAAAAGGAGAAGGTTGATGCAGAAGCTGCGCTAGAAGAAGCGTGTTCTCATGGGGAACGCAGTGAGCAACGAGTGGTACAAGCTTGCGCCACTCTTGCTCTTAGAGATAAAGAGTTAGAATAACTTACTGCTTTGCTTTCTGACCAGGAACAACTTAAAAAGGATCTGGAACTTGCGCATTCCGAAAGGGCTGAAACCTTTCGCCATTTGACTGAAACTGAAGAAAAATTAGAAAATTCTGAAATGGCGTGGGCCACAACGGAAAGCGAGCTTGAACCTTTAAAGAGTGATATGGCATGGCTGAAAGATCGTGGAATTGCCTGTGTAAGTTGCTTCTTTTATTTTTGTTGTGGAAATGTTTGTGTGCCTTCTTGTTATTTACCCTCTTGTTTTTCATAGGTTGCTGAATCAGTGTTGAATTCTGAGGAGTTGGATAAAACCGTTGTGCGTTTAGTTGTTGCTGCGCGAAGGGACGGGTATGCCCAAGGATATGCTGAATGTTCTCAGCATGTAAATAGCGCTTTGAAGGTTGATTAGGTTATCATCAAATCCGCGACTTATGGCGTTAATACTGGTGATGCGCTTACTGCTTTGAAGGCAGAATTTAACAACTTGCGGCTTCCCATTATGGATCTTATAAATGTTGCGCTGCAATCTGATGATCACGTGGCACAACTAAAGGAAATCTTTCCGGATGAGGGTGAAGATTTAGTGTAGGTTCTTTTGAAATTGTATTGAACAATTTTTTGTAATATTTGGGATGTATATCCCTTTTTTGGTGCGCTGCTGCGCAAGTAACTGAAACACTGCCGTGTTTTTAAGGCGTATTTGTACGCTGAGAATAGTGTGTTATTTTTGTTTTTTTACAATATTTTGCATGAATACAATTACTATGCTTGAGTAAGGCGAATGAAGTTGGTATAAAGCTCATGTGTGAACGTATAGTCTTGTGTGATATGATCACTAACTGTTCATGAGACATGGTTTTATGTTTACCATAATGTTTTTGCGCTTACCAAAAGAAATTGCATGCACTTTGTAAGAAAAACACAAGAATAATAGAAACTTTGCTTTTTTATTTAGGGATAGGGCGCAGAGGCCATTACAAAGTTTGCTAACATAAATATACGAAACTTAACTTACGCTCTATTTTCCCGCTTTTTCTTGATAAACCGTGTCTTTCCGCGGGGGAGTCATAGAGTTGTCTCTTAAGTTTTCGCCCTCTTGCTCGAGCCCTCCTCACCCCGAGTTATCTGCTTTATCTCCTTGCGCACATTTTGAAGCAAATGTGTGAGCTCGCCACTTTTAAGGGCTTTCTCTATTTCTGTGCGTAAGGAAATGCAGTTGTTAGTGGTATAAACGATGTCCTTGTGGTACTCACAGTACTGGGCAGGGTCTTGTCCACGCTTGTTTTTCATGGGGATTGGAGGTTTGAACTGATAATCTTCGGTGCTCAAAACTTCCGCCGGGGTCTTAGTTAAGGGAGTCCACTGTCTCTCCCTATTCTCCTGTTTGGTTTCCCTTTGCGCGATAAGTTTATTGATTGTCGCTCGAGCGTCTTCGGATGAATGGTTGCTCGAGCTAGATTCACGCCATCTTTTCTTGAATTTCCTCCTGCCAGTTGAGCCTAAATCCGCGGGTCGATTGTGTGGTGGTGGTGGTCTATTTGTGGTAAGGTTCTTTTCTGTTTGAGCGTAAACCTTAACCGCTGCCATCACCTTCTCCTAGCTCTTTGGGAGGCCTTCTGTCCCAGATAGGACCTTAATAATATCATCGCATCGAACTGCGTACTTGAATTGAGCGCGAATTAGTTGCTCGTGGACACCGCCAATCTCAAGTACCTCTTTGTTATATCTGGTGATAAAGTCTTCCAGATTTTCGTCATCGTGACGCCAAATGTTCATTACATCAGATGTATCACGAATAGATCACTGTTGTTGGCTAAAATGAGTCAGAAATTTTTCGCGTAGATCTTTCCACGATGTGATTCTTCCGATTGGCTAGTTATCGAACCAAATTCTTGCAGCGCCGGTTAGGGTCTGTACGAATAGGTGGCACCATAATGGTAGGGTCAATCCCCCAACCAACCCTGCGCTTGTAAACAGTCTTAAGTGATCATCCGGGTCTGTCAGCCCATTGAACTTTCCCACATTAGACGACAGTTTGGCTTTCTCTAGCGGTGCTAGAGCTATTTCCATGATGAATTTTGAATTTTCCGCTGCTTCCGCAGGGCGGTAAATCAAATCGTAGTTGTGCTCAGCCTCAGGGTTGTAAACCGCACGAGGTCTGCACTTGTTGTAATTGGGCTGCAAACGACTAAACACACTGGTATTTTCACTCACACGGTAGGTTGGATCAGATTCATCGGTGTGGGTGTTCCGTTGAGAACCCAACCTAGTGTGGACTGAATGTCTTCGGTGAGGGTGTGATTCATCTCGATATTCTCTCCGATGACTTCCTGACTGGGTGTACCCATATTTTGATGTGGATCTGGAGTAAACTTCTGTATTTTCGTAAGATGGATCCCCGTTGGGAAGCATTAGCACGAGATACTGGCCTCCGTGATTGAGTTAAGGGAGCAATTTGTCCACACAGCTGCGTGTATACTGCATTTAGTGCCCCTTGAGACCTGACGTACCAGGAGATTGGAGTTTCTCCTGGTGGCAGAATTGAGTGAACAGGGTTTGCTGGTAGCACTCCTGGAGTGACAGGTTCGTTTACTCAATTGGATTGAACCTCATTATCATCGGAGATTTCTTCCGGAATTCCTTCAGGCTGGACGTTGTTAACAAAATTCGACCGAGGGCCGGTTTGTCGATGAGTTGATGTTTCTTCCATATGCAAATGGAATCAACGAAGTGAATCGAAAAACGAGAGAAAAATGGATAAGACAGAGAAAAAACGTTGGGCTCCAATGAAGAAATACTAGATAATTGACCGGAATCAAGTTATCTAGGGGGTTAGGATCTGCATAAAATGGGGTTGTTCTCTCTCGTTTGATTCGATTGCTACTAATCTTCTTCTCTGGAAAAACTCTGCAAAACAAAGCACCGTTAGCCTTGTCAAGGGGAGAAAGGGGTTCTCTCCTTGACCCGACTTCGGCGTGAGAATAAGTATGTGTTTATGAAGAAGAAGAGGTATTGACGAAGTATGTGTAACTTGAATTTCATACCTGAATTGTTCTCATATTTATAGCCGAGAGTTTTGGGCGGGAAAACCCTTTGGTGAAATGTTGACGGAAGATGCTAACCCTGTAAGCTGTTACATTTCCTTCCGTTAAGTTTCTCGATCCGACATGAGTGCACACGGATCGTTGTTTAGATCTATGGCTGTGGGTTTGCCACGTGGAAAGTGATCAAGTGGAGGCTTCTCTCCAATTTCATGCTATCATCGTGATTTCAGGGATGCCTGAGGTGATGACACGTGTCCAGACGGTTGTAACCGTTCAGTGGTGCACGATTGAGTCCTTCTAGAAGTTTATTCCATAATCCTGTGTGACTTTTTATCGTGTGGCACCAGTTGGGAAAATAATATCCAAGTCTGGATATTATTAAGCGGAAGTGCTTGTCTTAGGATTTTCATCCTTTATTTATGGAGGAAAGCGCAAGGATTTATGATTTCCTTTTGGCGCGCGGGCGTTGTCTGCTATCTGTCTCTTAAGCCTTCCTTTTGTAAGACCAGTGCGCGGCCGCGCAAGGTCAAAAGGGCTGAAAGACAAGGTTGTGGTTTGGTTTTTTAATCTTTTCGCACTTTTTATTTGGTTTTGTATTGATGACTTTAATAACTAGTTTCTTATGTTGAAGGTGAAACTTCTTTATCATTTGTCTATGGTGTCTTGGCATTACTTTACTTTCTACATAAAGTAAAAGATTTTCACCATTCATCGGGGGTTAAGGGAATGGTTTAGTAAGGTTCTTACCTTGTTCAGTGTATAGATCCTACAAGGACCTGGGTCCAGCTTACTAGGACCTCATTCAATACCCACTTGTATTGAATGGCGGGGGTGCGAATGGCTTGATACCCTCATATGTAAACTACTATTAATACATTAAACCGGCTACTTGGGATTGTATCCTTGCTAACTCAAACCACTTAGCCGAGGGTAACGTCACCTTCAAAAGAGGGGCCTACTACTATAACTAAGTTAATCTCTTAAAAAGTGTAAAAGTGCGGAAGTCATCAAAGGATACATTAAAGGCGAGTCGGATCCAAGTGATTCATCTTGTCTATCTGTTTTTATTTTATTTTTATTTCAGCATTTTTAGTTTTTATTTTTCATGTTTAAAACCTTTTTCAAAAAATTAGTTTGATTAGACGTTGAGCATAAACCCGTACTAATAGCTCTTGTGTCCTTGGACGACCTCTGTATCTTACCAACGCTACTACGCTCACGATGAGTGCACTTGCCCATGTGTGTGTTTAGTGTTAGTATAATATCGTGTTTTATAAATTTTAAACTTAACTAATGTGTAACATGGGCTTAAAATATTAATAAAAACATATTACACCTTACACACACCAAGTTTTTGGCGCCGTTTCCGGGGACACAAGGATTCTAAGAAAGTTAGGAATCAACGGCCTAATCATTTTTCTTGTTTTTCTATTTTTTAGGAATCTTTTTATTTTTTCAACTTCTGCAGACTTTAGCACGGGGCCCTATCCGCTGAACACGCCCCGTGCCCAATCTTTGGTACTGACAATCTGACCATGGGGCCGTGCCGGAACCAACACGAGCCCATGGCCAGACGCCCAATAACAAAAAAACCTTGTTTTTAAACACCTTTTTACACATTCAATCAACCAAAAAAAACTTATTTTTGGGACACCTTGAGGACAATGTGTAATTTAAGTGTGGGGGATGCTAGAACCTTGAATTTTGCAAGTCTTAATAACAAGCCTTACACAAAACCCTATTGGAACCGCTAATCACCCCAAATTTTTTTCAAAAACTTTTCATTTTTTACTTGTCTTGGTTTAATTTAGGAATAACTAGTTTCAAAAAGGTTTTACTTTTACAAATTTACAACCGATAGCGTTGTGATAAAAAGAACCAACATAAGAAAATTATGAAAAGACATGACAAATCTAGTTAAAATTTGATTATATATACTTGATCACACTGTAAACCCATTCCCACAATAAGTGAGTTTTGAGCCTTTATTGAGCATACAAGTATACAATATTTTTAAAATGCTCATTTTTCGTTTCTTGTGTGAATAGCCGCTTGGTTCTTACGACTCTAGAACTTGCCACGACAATACATTCCCAGTTCTTACCAACTTAAACCCAAGTAAGTAAATAATGGAGGCATTAGGACTAACCCGTTTTCTTTTCAACACCATTAACTTTCATTTTCTTTATCAACTACCCAAAATCCCCCTAGTTAACCCCTTTAAGCCTAAACCTTTTCATTTCTAAACCCACAAAACAAACACCCTTTACCCACCAAAACCTTTTTCTTTTCAACCCTTTATTTTAGTAAAAAACTCGGTTTTCCTGTGATGTTTCTTTAAAAAAATGAATGTATAGCAATAAACACATAAAGTCCTCAAAGAACTTTGTTTGAAAATGCTTAGTTTGAATAAAAGTCACAAGAACAAAAAAGTTTTACGACGACCGACGCTTTTTACGCTTTTAGCCGTTTTACTAATTACTTACCAAAACCACCTACCCTTAGCCCAAGCCTAACCCTAACCCTTTCCCCAAGTCTTCTTGATATTTATGAAGTTTTATAGTTAAAAAAGGAGGAGGATTGATTTCTTGGCAAGCTTATGGTAGAAGTAAGCTCCATGCCAGTCTCGAGTCTTTCACAAAAATACATCTTCGGCCGAGTGTTGAGTGATCTCCCGTGAGGTATGTGAACTTGTATATAAATGGAATTTTAAAGACGCATGTTATGCCCAAATAAGTAATTTTTCTTATGAAACGTTCTAAATAAATCGTAACGAATAGGATTGTAAATAGTACAAAAATAAAACCCAATAAAGATCTTGGATTCCCGACACTCAAGACAAGCCAAAAACTTCTCTTCTACCCATTCCATTTGGGTGTGTAAGCCACATAATAAAGAGTTTTGCTTGAGGACAAGCAAAGATTCAAGTATGGTGGTATTTGATGTGTGTAAAATGAACCATATAAATTACATCAAATGAGTCATAAAACTAACCCTTTTTTAGTACTAATGTTGGAAAAAGTGTGCTTTTGTATTCCTTTTGTATTTTCAGGACCAAACGAGCTTAAACGAATAAAAGGAACAAATATGCAGCAAAAAACTAATATAAATACAAAGAAAAGGAATAAACGTGGCATGCCCGACCACTCGACAACATCTCCACAAGCAAAAACAAGAAACAGAAGGCTGACCACGGCCCGGGCCCACTGGACACGGGGGCGTGGTCAGGTGTCTGCAGAAATGAACAAAGCTGTGGAAGCTTCTATGCCCACCACGCGGGCATGCCCAACTCAACACGGGGCATGGTCAACGCTAAGATTCGCTGAATCTTGCAAATCTTGGTAGTACAGATACGCTTCTGCACACGGGGCCGTGCCCAGCGAACACGGGGCCGTGTGGAGCCTAAAGCGGATAATCACAATAAATGAGGGAAGAGAAAAGGATTGGCCACGGAGGCGTGTCTGCTGGACACGGGGCCGTGGCCGGGCTACTATTTAGGCTATAATATAGGGGTGCTTGGCTCACTTCAAAGGCATCACTTGGCAAACCACCTCTCTCCCACTTTGCCACCATTCCACCACCACTACAACACTCACATCCACCACCATCATCCATCATCCAACTTAGAGTGTGTGTAGTAGTCTCGGGATCCAAGATTGATCGTAAGAGTTCTTGTCAATCAAAGGCCATGTTTGGCTAAGTCTCTTACATCACTTGGTGAAGACAAACATTTAATGTATTACATTTGGTTTTTAATCTTTTCGCACTTTTTATTTGGTTTTGTATTGATGAGTTTAATAACTAGTTTCTTATGTTGAAGGTGAAACTTCTTTATCATTTGTCTGTGGTGTCTTGGCATTACTTTACTGTCTATATAAAGTAAAAGATTTTCACCATTCATATCTCAATGGTCTATATAGAGATATACTTGCTATCTGGTCGGGGCTTAAGGGAATGGTTTAGTCAGGTTCTTGCCTTGTTCAGTGTATAGATCCTTCAAGGACCTAGGTCCAGGTTACTAGGACCTCCTTCAATACCAACTGGTATTGGATGCCGGGGGTGCGAATGGCTTGATCCCCTCATATGTAAACTACTATTAATACATTAAACCGACTACTTGGGATTGTATACTTGCTGACTCAAACCACTTAGCCGAGGGTAACGTCATCTTCAAAAGAGGGGCCTACTACTATAACTAAGATAATCTCTTAAAAAGTGCAAAAGTGCGAAAATCATCAAAGGATACATTAAAGGCTAGTCGTATCCAAGTGATTCATCTTGTCTATCTGTTTTTATTTTATTTTTATTTCAGCATTTTTAGTTTTTATTTTTCATGTTTAAAACCCTTTTAAAAAATTTTAGTTTGATTAGACGTTGAGGATAAACCGATACTAAAAGGTATTGTGTCCTTGGACGACCTCGATATCTTACCAACGCTATACTACGCTCACGATGGGTGCACTTGCCCATGTGTGTATTTAGTGTTAGTAGAATATCATGTTTTATAAATTTAAAACTTGACAATGTGTAAAATGGGCTTAAAATATTAATAAAAACATATTACACCTTACACATACCAACGACATCCTTAAATATTCATCCCACGCATCACTCGTTGTGTCGTACGCTAGTTGCCTAATTGCTGCTATACACTTTTGTAGTCCAGAGAAACCAACTTTGCGACTTGTACTTACTCTTTACGTGAAAAAAAGGGAATTCACCCGCAAGATCATTAGAAATTTTAATGAATAGTCGTTGGCTCATACGAAACCTACGCTTAAACTGACCATCATCGTACAACGGATTTTCATAAAAATAATCTTGCACTAGACGTTCATGAGCACCTAACCGATCCCGTTCAAGAGGCGGTTGTCTGGTACGCGATGTAGAGGATTCGGCTTCTTATCGCAAAAAATTAATTGCCTCCTGCGTAATTGCGATAACCATATCGTCAAGAACACCGTCGGATGAGGAGCTCGAAGGCATTTTTTAGTGTGATTGTTGTGTGTTTTAGTTGTAATTGGTGTGAATTTTAGTTGTGATTGGTGTGTTATTTAGTTTGGGATAGGTTTATATTTATATTTGAATAAAAAAAAGTTTTTTTTATTCGAACGTTGCCAAACGGTCACATTTGACCAACCTACCTCGTTCCACGCGATTTCATCTCGTTACCACGATGGAGCCCGTCCTATAGCGCCCCCTTTAAATCCCTGGGTGTGGAGGTATAGCGCCCTGGGCCGCTATAGATGATGACTTGGCGGGGGTGGAGCCCCCACACCCTCCGGCCTAAATGTTCAGGTCATTGTCTTAAATGTTCAGGTCATGGTGTCTTTCAATTGGGTTTTAGTCATTATGTTTTTACTAGAATTTTTATACATTGTGTTATTATCGAAACTTATAACACAATCTTAATTTAGTTTTCGGTCACTACTTTTTTATCAGAATTTGTATCACAATTTATGACGCAATAAAGATAGTATCCATTGTGTTTTAATATGTTATTAATTGTGTTTTAATCTATTGTTCATTATGTTTTATTATGTTGTTCATTGTGTTTTTAGTCTATTGTTTATTTTGTTTTTAATCTGTTGTCCATTGTGTTGTAGTCTATTATTTATTGTGTTTTTTGGTTGTTGTCCATTTTGTTGTAGTCTGCTATCCACTGTATTTTTTTTTTATCTTTTTTCATTAATTGTGTTATTTTTTCAGTTTGATACCCATTGTGTCTTACAATATGTCCATTGTGTTTTATTATATTGTTCATTATGTTTTTTATTTGTTGTCATTGATTGTGTTTTTGCTTTTTATTTTCTATTGTGTTTTTATTTTAGTATTCATTGTGTTTTACATTATGTCAATTGTGTAATACGCAACAGAGTTTTAATTGTTTTTTTCGAAAACGATAACAATAGGGTACTTATATTAAAGATAAAAAGAAGCTCGACTTTATGATATAATTTTTTTTAAACAAATTACGAGCCCTTAAAAAAATGAGTGGAAAATAGCATGTCGGTTACATGTGCATGTTTTTTTAATTCCCTTGGAAAAATTAACTTTCTAACTTGATTTCTTCTTGTAGACTTGTCACTTTATGATAGGTTCTTACACTTTTTATTTTTAAATCCCTTTGTATTATAATTCAACCCTTTAAATCATATCGTCTTATTAATACATCCTAAAATCTTATTTTTATATCCCGTTCTAATCTATATATTTAGGTATATATATAGAGAGAGAGAGAGAGATAGAGTGAGAGGGTGTACCAATATCAACACCCTATAAATCAAATACAAGTTTTAAGAGAAATACATGACACGAGTTCGATCTCCTCTCGAGGCGGCTCTCAACTCGTCAAGCCCTATAGTTGAAGTGAAGTACCTGTGGGGTTTTTCCTTGGACGCAAGCCACTCTCTGATGCCAGCTGAGCCACAATTAAGACACTCACGTATGGCCGGAGTGGGACGACAAGCCTCCCTAATGAGGGGGGGGTTGTCTCCCACCCAAAAAATGTATGACACCTTGCTGATAAAAAAAAAAAGAGAAATACACGGCAAAAATACGGCACACTAAAATGAAGACCATATCTATAAAGTTTCAAGAAATATTATCCGTAATTTTTCACACGCCTTGCCGATTCTTTAGTTTGTTGCTCTATTTATTAATCAAATAAGTAATTCTATGAAAAATAATTATATTACATCCCTTGCTAACCAATAATTCACTCTATTGTATTCCATGTTTCGTTGTTTTCCACGTGTAGTCGTTGACTAGTGGGTCTCTACTCTATTTCTCTCGAGTGTGCCCAGCATTATAAATACAAACACCCCTTATACATTATAAACATACGCACCCACTTGCATTTTCTTCTATAATCGTTGTTCCTTACAAATATGAAGCTGTTTCAAGCTTACCTGCTTTTACTCTTTTTCCTTTTGTTAACAGAAACACCACCTGCGCATGCAAGGTTCGCCAAACCAGGGTGCAATGATACGTGCGGGAACGTGATCATTCCATACCCTTTTGGAATTGGTGGGGGTTGTGCTATCAATTCATGGTACAAGGTTGATTGCAAAAACTTAAAGCCATATCTGTCTGTACTCAACAACCACCTGGAAGTCTTACGGGTAGACTTGAGCCTTCAAGAAGTTATCGTTAGTATGCCAAGGAGCTCTTATTGCCAAAAACCAATTGTGAATAGCAGTCACACTATGCCCATCAATCTTGGGAAGAGCCCCTTCTTGTTTTCCAAATTCAACGAATTTGTTTTTTACGGGTGTGGTGTTGCTATTATGACGATGGATAATGGGATTGGGGTCACAGGGTGTTCAACAGCTTGTCTCACAACATATAATCAAGTTACGCCACGTGATGGAGTTTTATTCCATCACTAGTGGTGGATTTTAGTGGAAATGCCTATCACTCACCATACAAACATCTACCATTGAAAAACAACTCACCACCATAAACATCACAACGTGTTAAAAAGTTCAAGCGTTTTGGGTTCCACGCGTTTTGAAAAGGGTTGGCGGCGGTGTTATTTCTTGTTCCACGCGTGGTGGAGGGCTATCACGGGGGCGCCCCGTCCCCCCTTATATTTATGTATTATTATTATTATTTAAATATTTAGTAAATATATATTTATGTATATAAACAAGATAGTATACTATGTTATGCAGCTGGTGTCACTAAAACTTTTTTGAAGAACGTAATCTAACCTGCAATAACCATAAGGAGGAAAATAACCATAAGGCCATCCGTAGTCATAAAGCCCCTTTGTTGGCGTTTTGCGACACGTGTCGTGCCACTTCACACTGGGGCTTTATAGGGCGTTATGTCACTAGAGCCCGTAGTCATAAAGCCCCTACGCATCATTACTAATTATTAATTTTCAATTTTATTAATTAATTATAAAAACCTTAACTAATTTTGATTGGTCCATTTTTGAAAAGAAACCTCCATACCGGCGCCATATCCATAGCGCTGCACCCTTTTTTTTATCCATAACGCCGCCTGTCGTGGTGTTCGGGGCGTTATGGGAGAAAAAAACCCAATCATCACACCCCACTACAGATAATCTAAGGAACAAACCATAAGGAGGATAATAACCGTAAGGAGGAAATGACAGTTAACTCTTATTGTAGTCTAGGCTCCACATACCTTATTTTTTATTAATAACATATCAAAATACATTATTGATCATCGGTTTTTTGCTGCCAAACGTCAAATCCCGTGCTTGACAACTAATCCCTTAGATCTCTAAACAATGGGAAATGGCTGTTTCATTTGAAATCTTCCACTAGCCATAACCAATTGTATCTTTTCGAAACATAAACGTTAAAATTTTACTTGTCGCTTAATAGGGGATGTTCGAATACCATTTGGTGAATATTTTAACTATGCTTACATGTTACAAAATTGCATTCCCAAGAAAATGTAAAACAGATGCAGACATAATTAATTAATTAGGGAAGTTCGTATATACCATTCAGTCTACTTACTAACAAATTGACTTTATATGGGTGTAGGTGTTAGCATAAGCGTGGGTGTACTTTTTCTTGTTGCAATTAGCTATGTATCGTACAAAGTGATCAAGAAAGCTAAAGAAAGGAGGCAAAGAAAGAGATTTTTTAAACGCAATGGTGGTTTACTTCTAAAACAACAAGAAGAAGCAGATCCATCTTTAGTTGATAAAACCATACATTTCACATCACGAGAGTTGGAGAAGGCCACTGACAACTTCAATGAAAATCGGATTCTTGGTCGAGGAGGTCAAGGCACAGTCTATAAAGGGATGTTGGTTGATGGAAGGATTGTGGCAGTTAAGAAATCAAAAATAGTTGATGAAAGCCAGTTAGAGCAGTTTATTAACGAGGTGGTCGTTCTTTCTCAAATCAATCATAGGAACGTGGTCAAACTATTAGGATGTTGCTTAGAGACAGACGTCCCTCTCCTTGTTTCCGAGTTCATTCCAAACGGAACCTTGTATGATCAACTTCACAATGAAACTGACGACTTCTCAATTTCTTTAGACATGAGATTACAAATAGCTACAGAGGTTGCAGGAGCACTTGCTTACTTGCATTCCGCAACTTCCATTCCAATATATCATAGAGACATAAAATCCACCAATATACTTTTGGATGACAAATACAGGGCCAAAGTTTCTGACTTTGGAACTTCAAGATTTGTTTCAATCGATCAAACTCATTTAACAACCTTAGTCAAAGGTACATTTGGCTACCTTGATCCAGAGTATTTCCAGTCTAGCCAATTCACTGAAAAAAGCGATGTTTATAGTTTCGGAGTGGTTTTAGTTGAACTCTTAACTGGAGAAAGACCAATTTCTCTAACTAGATTTGGTGAAAACAGAAGTTTAGCTGCACACTTTATGATGGCTATGGAAGAAGGGCATGTTATGTCAATTTTTCATACAACGGTGATTAAAGAGGGTACTAGGGACGAGCTTATGATTGTAGCTAACCTTGCAATGCGATGCTTAAATATGAACGGAAGGTATAGACCAACAATGAAAGAAGTTGCTATAGAGTTAGAAAGCATAAGAAGGTAACATATTCCCTCTACCATTCAAGCGAGTATTGGTCCCATGGTGTATGGGGAGGAACTAACGGCATTTGCTTATAACGAATCTTCATCAGCATTCGTGAGTTTCAATGAAAGTGTTAGTCAATGATGCATAATGCTATATATTTTATAGTTTGTTGAACGTATGTTTTCATATAGTTGCAGGACATGTATAATTAAGTGTATTTTATCACAAACAAGTTAAGTTCGCATAAGAAAAGTAATTTCATTTTTCTAAAATACTCATTTCAAGTTTCTTTTATTATTAGTATATAGATGTGCAATGTTTTGGAGTATTTATCATTTAACAGGTATCAAACTTATTTTAATTAAATTGAACTAGGGTCATTGCCCGACGCGCGTTGCGCGATTTACCTTGTGGTTAGCAAATCTAGTGAACTTGCTAATGTTTTTGTCGAAAAATATGCATGTGCTTTATGCAAGATTTTTTACTGATTGCATAATCATATTTTACAGCTCAGTTATCAGTATCACATCCCCTAATAACTTCACTTTGATCCTATTTGACAGAAAAAGGGTCTAAAAGGCATTAACCATATCTCATATCATCATCCTACAAGATTTTATTTTTCAGACTGGAAAATTTTGTATCATACTATCATCAAAAGTCACAACTTGAATATCCATTTATATATCAACTTAAATACTTAATAATATCCTGTTTACTTGTCAAGAAGCTTATCAACGAACGAAACGATACTAAAGCAAGAACTAACCTGATGGTAACCAGGCAGCAAGCTGCATATCGTCTGAAACACAGTCGGGTATCCCTCAACCGGAGTCATAGGCCAATGCTCAGACCATCTATACAAAAACACACACACACACACCACCAATCAACCAATATTTAAATCCATTCATTCAGACAATACCACAAACGCTTGGCGTGCAACCTTAAAAACAAACATAATCACTAAAACTTACCCTGTAAAAGAGCCACTTAAGTACACACTCCTTCCCCCATACGGCCACACAAACCGTGCCGGCGTTAAAATCGTGCCAGTGCCACCGCTCTCCCGGCCAAAATCCATCCCTGAACCAGACATACACTTTCCCACTTCTAAACTAAATCAACCTAAATGAACCTAAACCCACAATTTCCACTCAGATCAACACCAAAACTCTATTAAATCTCAACTTTTGACTTTCTTTAACAACTAATATCAATACTAATAATATTACTAAAAGCTCAAAAAACAACCTCATGCATAAAACAAATTCAAACCAATACAAAAAATCAAAGAAATTGAATTAAAGCATTAAACCCTAATGTGAACGAATCGAAACACTTTCATTTTGTAGTTTTAGAATCACAGAGAATTAAAAACAAACAGAGAGGGGTATAAACTGACCAACAGGAACGTGACATGCCGTGTAATCGGGTAATCCCTTCTCGTCTCCAGAATCTGTCGTGGAGCTTCACCGGAATAATCACCACCGATGCCCTCTCGTCTCTGTTGTCCCCTCTGCTGACATTATTGCATCGGAATCGAACCGCAGCCAACACTGCCATCGGTAAATGCTACCACTACTGTTTCTTAACCGAACCAAAACACCATCGGACCCTATCCCAAACCCTAGACGCCACCGTCGTCCTGTCGCTGAGCCGTCGTATTCCGACTGCCAGAGTTCTGTTTCTCCGAGTTGTCTGTTACCGCCGCACCACCAAGGAGTGGTGGTCGGCTCTCGCTCCTCTGCAGCTCTCTCTCTAAAACTGATCGGGATGTATGTGTACAATGGGGGGGGGGGTAACGATGTGTAGATAGGTGGGTGTGGAGGTGTACAAGAAGGAAGGGTGTGTGGGTGTCGCCAGTTCGTCGGGATTTTGGCCGCAACCGGTCGCCGGATCTGACTACCTGATCACAAGTGCTCGGAGAGGAGAGAATGGGGAGGGGGAATCTGTGTGCGGTGAGGGTGACTTATTTAGGGTTTGAAGATGAAGATGTGTGTGATGAAATACCAAAACTAACCTTACTATTCACAAGGTTTGTAAATTAATATATAGGATAATTGTGTTGGGGCCCGCCCCCTGCCATATAGGCAGGATAGCGCCGACACACTGGTCCAGAGATTTTAAAAGGGGGGCGCCATTGGGTGTTTCACCAAGCAAATAACGGGTGCCAAAGGCCTTAAACGTGTGGGACTTTGAATTGTTGACCGTTGGCAACCGTCATATATTAATAAAAAATCATCTTCCTCATATATATTAACCAATCTTTCAATCCTAACACATTCAACCCAATCACAACTCACAAAACATTCTACAAACTCAAACTCTTTCAATTTACTTTCTAAAAATGTCTTCAACGTCGTCATCTGACTTACCTCATGAATATGCGGGAGTGCTCAACGACTTGATCATCCAAGCCGCTAAAGAGGCGGTTCAACTTCTAAGGGACTGTTTGTTTTTTCTAAGAAGAGCTTCCTGGCCTCTTATGTCTGCGTCGCACATACCACGCGCAGACCTTTGGGTCTGAAGACTATTTGTTTTCTCGAAGACCTTTCATTAAAAAAGGGGTGCGTGTCCTCTTTTTGGTGCAGATGTGGGTCAAGGTCTTCTTACCTCTTATCCATCCTTTTTTGCCAGATACCACAATCATACAAAAACCCTAGCTCCTCCTCCATCTCCTCCAACCTAGCCGCCGCTCCTCCTCCTCCACGTCGTTGTCGCTCCCCTCCTCCTCCTTCCTCTTCACCGCTCCTCTTCCTCCTCCACGCCGCCACTCGTCCTCCTCCTCCTATGCCGTCGCCGCTCGTCCTCCTCCTCCTCTTCCTCCATGCCGCCGCCGCTGCTCCGCTCCTCCTCCCTCCTCTCGAATCGATGTAGTATTCAGTGTCAGAGTTTAAACAACAAAAGAGGTAGTTGGGTATGTGGGTGTGTCAAAACAACAAAAGAAGTTGGTTCTATTAGTTGGGTATGGGGGTGTGTCAAAACAATAAAAGAAGTAGTATTAGGTGTTTGAGTTTAGTATCCTCAAATCGGAGTCGAATTGTCAAAGCAACATAATTTGCCATATGGAACTCTGAACTACTCAAGAGTAGAGGTTATTGGGTCCGCGACTAATCACAGGTCCTTTGCCTTGTCCACGACATCTTGGCGTCAACGTCATTTTTGTAAAATATTCACATAATCAAAATCAATAACTATATATATAGATAATAGTAGTCTTAAGTTAAGTCTAAACTCGGAGTTTCCTAAGGAATCTGAGATTATGATATTTGAGTTTAGACACAAAAGGCAAGTGTCTAAATGACTCAAATTAAAGCTCTGATACCAACCTGTCACACCCTAATTTCCCAGTGGCCCGGAACTTGGAGTATATGCATGACGATCAAATAGCAGTTATGACAATGCACAGCAAAAGTATAGAGATATCCCAAAGGTAGGATCCAATAAAATGGTCTTGAGACTATCTTGAGTCTTTTCATGGAGTCGCAGATTCCATAGTTTAAGACAAGCACTTTCCAGCCTATTTTGTTATTCGCCACCTGTAGGATAACCTTAAAAAATACATCAGCTTTCGCCGGTAAATACAATTAACCTGCACATTTTGAAAATCTTTTCAAAATAAATTTGGATACCATTTGGTATATCATTTCAAAAATAACTTGGGATAAGATAATGTTTCTCGTTACTAGTTTTACATGCTGGTCAATACATATGGGGCCCAGAACTAAACTCCGATACATGATTAACCGACACGCCACATTTTCAATTTCAGATAATTATATAATGGCATGATAGCATTAGAGTCTGTCAGGTGCATGCCTACACCCCGCGCCAGTCGTGGCCACTTGCAATTAAGTGAGCCGATGATATTCAGGACACAGTCCTATTAACCTCCAATGTTTCAGTTATCAAGCAAAATGGATCAAAACGGGTTATTTATCTTTTAACCATCATTCACCCATGATTTAATACCCCACCAAGCGACAATTTTGCCGTATCCTAAGCCCGCATAGGGAAAATAGGCTAAGAGTATATACTTGTGCTAGCTGCATTCTCAGAGTGTATTTAGTTCTCGTAGCACAACCATATTTAAAGGTTATTAATTCAGGCACGCTTTACTGGAGGCCTCTATAGTCTAGAATGGAAGGAAATATTATCATATAGAATGTTCACGGGTCATTATATATCCTTTGAACTTTGATCGGTGACATAGAATTATACTTGATTTCTTTAAATTAAGCGTTAACCGAATAGAATGTGGTTTTATACCTGTCCGAGTGCACGGCCTCATTCGATACGGGTTGTTTAACCAAGCATTCTGATTTGGAATGCTTTCAAAATCATTTGACCTGTTTCGACTGGTTTATACATTTAGATATTATTTAAACTAGTCGTATGCCTAAATATGGTACCGGGTAGTCGAATAGGTCTATTGCGAGTCCGTTATGTCAAAACATTTTTACTAATGTTATATAATAACTCTTGAGGTCAGATTATATGCTTCATTGGTTTAAAACCATTTTTTACGCCATAGGGGCATTTTTGACTTTTATAAAAGTATATAATGTTGGCTCGTCAATAAACCCATCAAACGACAAGACCAGAAGGTATAACCTTAGATGGTTATTCCCTACAATATTATGGTCATATAACAAATCCTAATCGGGTCCTAAACTTGACCAAATGGGTCAGAATCGAAAGTTAAAGCAAAAGTCAAATGTTTGACTTTTGACTACGAAATGAACTCTAATCAGGAAATGATGAGTTGGACATGATTAAACATGTCCTAATATGTTTTATAAACTGATATGATGTCAAAATTTAAGGTTTTGATACTTAGAAGTTCATTTAGCGTAATTTGCAAAGTTTACATTTTTGACTTTTTATTTAATATATAAATTTGACTCGTCATTTCGCATACTTAATGTAATCTTTAGAGGGTGCCATCACAAGGGATTAATACCTTCATTATTACGACCACTTAGTCAAGTTCGATTCGAACTTTGGCTTGACCGAAATGGTCATAACCGAAAGTCAAAGCAAAAGTCCATTTGCTCGACTTTCGGCTATTAACTAGCCTATGAAGGGAAAAAGACTGAAGGAGAACACTTACAAGTGTTCAAGCTAAATATTAGACTTTAGGTAGGAGGCCTCTTTGAAGAGAAGCAGCTCCAAAGATGAGAACAAGGAAGAATGAAAGGTGCAAGTTCAAATGGTGAATTTGATCACCTATTTATACTAATCAAGAAGTTGTGAATGTATGCCAAGTGTCCCTAGAACTCTTAAGAGATGGATTAGTGGCACATGAGGTGTCATAACCAGAATGTATTGTGGCATGGAAGGATGAAGGTGGCTTAATCTGCATCAAGGCTGTTGTCAGCTCTTAATCTGCTGTCAGCGCACCCCTTTGCTTACCGCAAGGGGATACGCCTTATGGTCCATAAGGGGACCAGGCGTGCAATAATTTTGAACATCCTTTCGGACCGCAAGGTTAAGTTCATACGGTCCGCAAGGGACGTCCATAAATAAAAGAATGCATTTTAGGTAGAATTAACCCCTCAACTTCAAATATATATTATTTTCATGCTTTTATTACCCCTTTTATCATTATAATTTCCCTCCTTTAACATATCTGAATTATATGGACATATTCCATACATGTGTCACTATAGGATTTGAACTAAAATATTGAGGTGTTACATCCTCACCCCCCTTAAAAGAAACCATGTCCTTGAGTTTTTATTCAAATAACTAGGGGTACTTTTGTTTCATTATTGGATCTAATTTCCCAAGTGCACGCATGACAACTCTGGAATCCTATTTGACCTTCACATTAGGGATTATTTTCTTTCAGAGTCTCTTATCATATCGATCATTAATCGATAAAGGTTTCTCTATGAACCTCAGGTTTTCATCAATCTGCAAATCATGGTGCGACGTAGCTAACGACATATTCGCTAGACATTTCATCAGATTTGAAATATGGAATATATCATAGATTCCACTGAGTACCTTAGTTAGCTTAAGCCTATAAGCTCTTTTACCGATTTGGAATTTTAAGAGGTTTCCTTCTCTTTTCAGTATAGCTCTCTTGCCTATCACAGGCAGCTTTGAGCCTATCACGGATTTGTATAATATTATCCGTAGTTTCAGGTGCTATCTCAGGCCCAAATAGTTGGCTTTCTCCAACTTCAGCCCAACAGACGGGCATTCTCCATTTTCTCCCACATAAGGCTTTAAGTGGAGCGGCCTTAATACTTGTATGGTAGCTATTGTTATACGAGAATTCAATAAGTGGTAGGTGATCATCCCAACTACCACTTAGATCGTTGACACATGCTCTCAGCATGTCTTTCAAAGTTTGGATTGTACGCTTACTTTAACCATCAGTCTATGGATGGTAAGTCGTACTGAAATTCAATTGTGTGCCTAAAGCTTGTTGGAAACTTTCCTAAAAATGTTATGTATATCTGGTATCTCTATTGGATACTATGGGTACTGGCATGTCATGAAGAGACACAATATTGTCCACGTATAATTTGACCAATTTATCATAATTGAAAGTTTCTTAATTGGCAGAAAGTGGGTTGATTTAGTCAATCTATCGACCATCACCTATAACGTGTCATTGTCATGTTTTGTCTTTGGTAACTTGGTAATTTAACCCATTGTTTCCATTTCCCATTTCCAAGTGGGAATTTCAAGTTGTTATAGTAAACCTGGCAGTTTCTGATGTTCGACTTTAACTTGTGAACAAATCAGGCATTTAGCTACATAGGTGGCTATGGATTTCTTCATACTCATCCACCAATAATTTATCTTCAAATCCTGGTACATTTTATCTCCTCCAGGATGTACCGAATATTTGGAATTATGTGTTTTCTGGAGAACCAAAAATCTGAGTCCTTTGAAGATGGGAACCAAGATTCTATCATTGAATCTCAGAATTCAATCATTTCCAGGTGTTAACTGATCAACAGTTTCACCTAATCCTTCATTAGAAGCATTTATTTATAACAAAGCTTGCTTATGAACTTCAAGTAGTTTCTTATTTGAACTGGTTCAAAGTTCAATCTTTTTAGCGTGAACCCTCAATGGTTTGATTCTTTCCTTATGGCTCAAGGTGTCAGCAACGACATTAAGGTTGCCAGGATGATAACGAATCTCACATTCGTAGTCATTTAATGTCTCCATCTAATGGTGTCGCCGCATATTTAAATATTTCTGATTAAATATATGTAGGAGGCTTTTATGATCTGTGTATATAATACACTTCGTACCATATAGGTAGTGCCTCAACAACTTTAGTGTGAATACTACAGTACCCAGTTCCAGATCATGGGTGGTGCAATTCTTTTCATTCACCTTAAGTTGTCGTGATGCATAGGCAATCACCTTGCCTCTTTGCATCAATATGCACCCTAATCCTATGTGCGAAGCATCACAGTAAGCCAAGAAGTCTTCATTTCCTTCGATAAAGATAATACTGAGGCATTACTCAATTTCTATTTAAGAATCTCAAATGATTCTTTCTGCTTTAGTAGTTCCTTTCTCTAAGTTATATGAAACCTTTCTCTAGTAGTTCCTCTAACGCGAACTCACACAAAAATATGTCTGTAAATATTTGTTTACTGCTTTACTTTACAGAAAAATCACAAAAAGATTTTCGTAGAGTTTTAGCATATACTTTGTAAAATACAAAAAGATTTTGTTTCTGCTTTACGTTTCAACAACCGGTGTTGGAAAGCTGAGTTTCAAAATCTAAGTATGCTGAACATGTTTCTGAAAAATGAACAAGTTCATTAATTTGAAACTTGAGGTTTTTAAATGAAAATCAAAATAGTTTGTGAAAATCTCCAAAGTCATTAAGTTGGACTTGGATGATCAACTGAGAGGGTTTAGGATGCTTTGAATGTCATATATATAGTTATTTAATAGAGGGGAGAGCCAGGTAATTTGTTCCTGCATTAGAGCTAGGTTACAAATCCTGGATGAACCTAAAAGCTTTAACTGTCAAATTGTTCTTGGTAAGAGCCAGGTTTTCGATCTTGGGAGACAAACTAGGTTCTTGATCATAGAGTTGTTAGATATTCTCTCATGTGTGTTTTGAACTGTCATATAATGTAAGCCAGATTATGATCCTGATAGCTGAGTCTAAGGGGGAGTCTGGAGAAAAGCTTAAAGAAAGGGGAGCATGGAGAAAGAGAGACAAAGAGAGAGAGAGTTTATTGAAAGGGGGAGCAGCTGAAGCTGGTTGCTGATTCAAGAGGAGTCTGATAGAGAAAAAGGAGATTCTGTGGTACTGAGCCTGGTAAAGCTTGCTGAAGACTCAGAGTGAAAGAAAAAGCTACGAGATTGACTACAACAATACCCAAGGGGGAGTCTGTGAGTGTATATGTCTATTGCTTGGGTCAATAATATATCGTAGCATATCGAATGATCAAGACAAGGATTTAAGGAGTTAAACAAAATGATAATATGTGATGAAGTTGGTTTGCACGAATCAACAAGTGTTTATTCGTACGGATGCAGATCAACAGGTTTGCACGGATGCACAGTTCTAGAGTATGAGAATTGAATCGTTCCTATGCATAGAGTAGATTCGTACGAATCTACTAGATTCGCACAATACAAGCTGATTCGTTATAATGAAGTTCATTCGTGGGTGTGGGTTCGTACGAACCCAGGTCCATCCGTTGTTAATCTCATACGGATCTACTGTTCCAATAAATAGGTGTAGGGTCTTGTTAATTTGTACATCTTTGTGACTTGATGTCACACCCCGACCACGTGGAACAACCAAACGTGGCGGAAACGTCGGGGAGTGTTGTAACAGAATTAATTGTTTCAAATCCATGGCAATTGAAGTTTCGTTTTATTAATCAAACATGAAAGTTAACATTGTTTTAAACAAGAACCAAATAGTACATAACATAAATTAACTAGTTCTTGTCTCGTTTTAAGTCACTAAGGCACAGGTCCGCCTAAGTATGTCTTGATAAGTCCTATGCATCACCTCCTGAAAACACATGTGAAAATAGGTACGTCAGCATAAAAATGCCTGTGAGATACATAGGTTTTGTGAAACCAGAATTCATGACTTATGTTTGAGAAAATGTTTAGTCATGAACCTTGTAATTTGCTTTGTCTTGAAAATCATTTGAAAAATGATAAGATCAGATGATATGTATAAATAAGAGAATAATGTATGGTTAAATGAATAACCATGTAAAATGAGTTTATATAAGATAAGTTGTTTGTAAATCAATGTCTTGTGAAAAGTATGTTATTTGTATAAAATGTTATATGTCTCAAATTGAAATGATTCAAATAACGCTACAGTATGTGATACCATACAAACACTTATATATAGGAGGTACCAGCGGCGTATCCACCGTGCTTGTATCATATTACATACGTCTCGTTACTTAAATCACTTACTCAAACCAAACAATCAAGATGAAATGTTTAACAACTGTAGAAATGTTTATGTATAGTCAAATGTCTATTGTGAAATGGAAATCATGTCAACAGATACAACTGGTTCACACGGTTCAATAGTTACAAACGGTTCATATAATCAAAGAGTTACGATGGTTCACATAGCCAAATGGTTACAACGGTTCAAAATGTAGTATAATGTGTTCATATGCTGGATGAGCATATGCAACAGAAATGCAATGTAAAACAATGTACTAAGTATGAACGTAATGGACATACATAGCATAAGTGTAATGTAAAACAATGTACTAAGTATGCACGTAATGGACATACATAGCATAAGTGTAATGTAAAACAATGTACTACGTATGCAAACAATGGGCGTACATAGCATGAAATGTATTGTAAAGTGATGTACTAAGTATGCACACAATGGGCATACATAACATAAAATGTATTGTAAAGTGATGTACTAAATATGCACACAATGGGCATACATAGCATAAAATGTAATGTAAAACGATGTACTAAGTACGCACACAATGGGCATACATAGCATGAAATGTAATTAAATCATGTACTATAATGTACTAACGAACATTGCAGGTATATGATGTGAAAACATGGAAAGCATGAAAGTAAAAAGTAGGCACATGTGTTTCACCCCAAAACAGTTTGAAAACAGTAAAAGAGGGGTCTATGTACTCACTTGAGATTGCTCAGAAGTCCTAAGATAACCACCAAGCAATGCTAGAGATCACGGAATCAAACGGCACCTAATATAGGTAACTATGTTAATAAACCGGACCTATATCGGAGGATCGGATAGAATGAGGGCTCGTAAACCAAATGAGTATGGTTTAACAAAGCCTACATACTAAATGAAACCTAGCCTAAGTGCTTGCGACCCATTACGACCCGTTTAGGTAGCTTATGCTACTTTAACGCGTCGTTCGCGTGAAACGCGTTCGGACCGCTTAACTAGTCCTATGACAAGTAACATATGCCTTAACATGTCTAATATTGTTGTCAAATCAGTTTAGATGTCAAAAGTTATGTTACATATGTTTAAAATGAATTTTGGCATCAAAGGGGTATTTTGGTAATTTACCTAAGGCATATAAACTACCTATCATACAACTACTTAAACGAAGCGACCATAAGGTATAACCTCGGAAGGTTATTCCCTATATACTATGGTCACCTAATGTGTTTGGTCAGATCCTAATGATCGACCAAATGGGTCGGGTTCGAAGGTATAAGCGATTTATTAGATCGCTTACCCTTACGACCCTAGACAATGTGGTAATCAGTAGGCATAGTCACAAGGGACTATAACCATCGTGATTACGCTCACGTTGCGAAGTTCAAACGAACTTCGCATTGACCATAAACTGGTCAATGCAGAAAGTCAAACAAAGTTTGACTTTCGGGCTCGAAAAGCAATAAAAGAACTAAGGAATACTTACAAAGGGTCCCCGAACGCTAATCTTGATTCAAGTAGCTCAGGTATGAAACAATGGTTTCAACTTAGAGCTTCCCAAATCAGATTCTTGTGGGTTTTGCAATGGGGATGGATGGGTATTTATAGATTTCGGTTCACCGTTAGGATCGTTTCTTGGATAACGTGCCTTGATCTCGCCCGTACACTTGTCGGAATGTTGTGGTAGCTCATTTTGCTCCCACCACCAGTTATTGACAAGTGGCATTGGCCTTTGGGGGTGTCTAAGGGCTGTTAACAGCTGAAAAATGACTTTTTCTGATCAGAAGGGGCCTCGCGTGACGCCAAGGGGGCTAGGTGTCACGCTAAGGTCCCCCTGATCAGCAAACATTTTCCAATGTTTCCATTTCAGTCCCCGTTGTGTATTAAGGCCATTTCCGACATGTTTAAGGCTCGTTAAGCCATTTTCAAGGCCCTAAAATGATGCCTAAACATTGTGGACATGAAACATGCTCAAAAATATCCTGGATGTCGGTTCGTTTGGTCGTACGATCGCGATGTTCGCTTAATTACGACGGAATGCGCATAAGCGCGAAAAACGATCCAAATTGCGCGACGAATGGATTTTTCAGAACGTAAGTTATGCTCGAAAGTGTAAACTTATGCACTTTTTGAAGCTTTTAGTCCCTGAATGACCCAAAAGTTTATTTTAGCACACCGAACCCCTCAAAGCGTATTTCTAAGCTATGTAAAGGATATTTAGGGTGCGTTTAACTTATGGTCATGTTCCGGAATGTTCGTTACAGTTCAAATTGGCATACTTTCGCAGTTTGTCAAGTTTAGTCCCTGTAAGCGATTTAACTTGATTTTGCCATACCAAAGCCTTCAAAACTTATTTCTAAGTTATGTAAAGGTTATTTAAGGTATGTTAAGCCTATTTCACTATTACAGAGTGTTCGTTGCGTTAAACTGGTTATATTTACGCATCAGTGCGCGTATAACCTTCCAGAAAGCGATTTAGAGCTTGAAATTGAACAAGAATTGATATGTGCAAAAGATACACATATTTAGAAAGATCCCAAGTATGAAATACAAATATTTCGTTGGCTTGGCATTTGTTTGATGGTCGCAGTGACCCAGGTGTTACAGTCTCCCCTACTTTAGGAAATTTCGTCCCGAAATTTATTCGTAGGAGTCTATTTATGACTTCGTGTCAAATAACCACCAGAGATATGTAAGGAATAATCCTGTCATTTCCTTAACGGACATTCTTCAGAATGAAAATGAACAGACAGAGTTATTTTCCTCAACGAGTATTCTTCAGAAGCGGAAATGATGGAATAAACAAACAGGGATTCATTTCCTCAACGGACAATCTTTAGAAATGTAAAATGAACTTACGGAGTCATTTTCAATGGGTGCTTCATCAGAAATGGAAATGAAAAGGAGAAACAAACGGATATTCATTTCCTCAACGGACAATCTTCAGAAACGAAAATGAACAAACGGAGTCATTTTCAACGGGTGCTTCCTCAGAAACGGAAATGAAAATGATAGACAAACGGATATTCATTTCCTCAACGGACAATCTTCAGAAACGAAAATGAACTTACGGAGTCATTTTCAACGGGTGCTTCATCAGAAATGGAAATGAAAATGATAGACAAACGGATATTCATTTCCTCAACGAACAATCTTCAGAAACGAAAATGAACTTACGGAGTCATTTTCAACGGGTGCTTCCTCAGAAATGGAAATGAAAAGGATAATCAAACGGATATTCATTTCCTCAACGGATAATCTTCAGAAACGAAAATGAACAAACGGAGTCATTTTCAACGGGTGCTTCCTCAGAAACGGAAACGAATAGAGTTAACTTCTAGGCACATGACAAAGCTCGCTGTGGTTTCTGTGCACTAAATTCCATAATTATGTATGCATCCATAATTACGTAATTCCTTGCACAGTCCGCGCAGTCTGTCTTGTAATGTTTAGGGAAAAAAATCAAACCTGTGATGAGGGTGACTAGACTACCATAGGGTCCTTTTAATTAGATCGACAAATGATCTTTTTAATTAGGCCACCAAGGAGTCCTTTCAGCTATATCATCACATGATGTTCCTAACCAGATTTTTGGATCAATCTGTTTAACTAGACCACTGAAGGGGTCTAATTATGGAGTAGTACTTTATAACCCAAGGGACTTAACTACAACGTAGAAGTCCATTAAGGATTTTAGATAACAAAAACTTGGATTACACCAAAAACATAAAAGGGAACAGATAAGCACATAATCACATAGTTGCTTAACTCAGTTATTAATTTGTTATTAACTTGTTAGTGATTGAATATGGATATTCAAAGTACACCAGGAAACCAGTCGCTGGACTTCAATGTCCTCTGGGATCTATCTGAAAAGATAGGATGATCTCCCAAAATTCGATTTTGTTTTCAAAGAAACGTAATATTCGAATTAAGGAACACAAAAATTTTAGGATTTACGGAAATATCCTTAAGTACCCTTATTAAGGATTTATAGTGGTACTTTGGGTATTCATCTCGTGTTGTAACTTGCGCCTTGTACTTCGTTTCCTTAGAATAAACGGGTACTTAGGAATTTCGTGGAAACGCAAGAGATCATAAGATGGAAATTTTTTTTTTTTTGGGGGTAGTTTGCTTTACAAGGGATACGATTCCTTGATTGTCGGTATTGTAAGAGATATGTTGTTTATACATGCAACCACATAAATACATTGCAATGTAAATAAAAGATTTATTTATAAACAATGATAACAACTGTTTCTTGGACCTTGACAACAAAAGAAAATAATACATAAGATGTGGTTATTTCTAAACGATGTTGTCTTCTAGTCAGTCAGATGCTCATCCCTGTGCTGGATTTGCATTAGCAAGCTTTGGGCAATTTCTTCAGAAATGACCCATCTCGCCACAGTTGAAGCAAGAACCTGGTAGAAAACGACCTTGAACAGGATTGTTGCCAGCTTGGTTTGGTGCTGCTGCAGCTGGGACGACTCTTGCTGTATGGCCTATAAGTCCACAAGTTTGGCATTTGCGGTACTTTACATTGGCATGATGATGGAGGCTACATTGGTTGCACAAGGGGGCAGTTCCATTGTATGGCTTCCTAGCAGGGGGTTGAGCTGGTTGGTTGGGGACGGCTTGATCATTGTGAGTAACCATGGCAAAGTTCTGAGAAACCTTTCGCTTCTTTGACTTCTTAGGGGATCCAGTATGTTCATCCATGGTCTTTGATTCCTCGATTGGGTTCGATTCCTCGACCGGTTTCTTGTCACCTTTTCGGAAAAGTTTACCTTTCCTGATCTTTGATTCAGTCAAGGTTGCAGATAGCTCAATGGCCTGTCTAACTGTAGTAGGGTTGCTACCAGTCACAATGTCTTGTATTGAGTCAGGGAGGCCATCAATGTACTTTTCGATTGCCTTATCCAAAGGCGTGACCATGTTTGGGTATGACAGACTTAACTCCTCATAACGGTCCATGTAGGCTCGATGCTCACCGCTATCTTGCGTAAGATCGTCAAATTCCCTTTCCAAGGCCCTGATCTCGTGACGAGGACATAATTCCCTCATCATAAGGGCCCTAAGTTCAGCCCATGTCTGTGCTAGAGCAACTTCTGCACCACGATCTCTCATAACCCCGTTCCACCACGTAAGGGCCCTCTTTTGGAACACACTCTAAGAAAACTCGACCTTGCGATTGTCAGGACACTGCACGTGGCGGAAAGTATTCTCAATGCTCTCGAACCATTGAAGAAGCCCAGTCGCTCCCTCAGAACCACTAAACTTGAGTGGTTTAGCCGAGTTAAAACTCTTGAAATTGCATGGACCATTGTTGTTGTTGTTGGCTTGGTTCCATTGAGCAAAGAGGTTTGGGAATTGAGCAGCCATTTGCTGCGCAATGATTTCTGCCAGTTCGGCAGTCGCTATCTGGTTTTCGCGTCGAGGAGGCATTCTAAAAGAGAAACAAGAAAGAAAACAAATGAAATGGCATTGGGTAAGAATAGGATGTTACAATTACCGACCATAATCATGGTTGATGGTCATTTGTTTGAACCACGAAGCAAACAAACAACACAAAGGCTAAATCAAAGCAAATAGATCCTCATAGTGTATCGCGAAGACATGCTCGCCTATAAGTGGACACTCACCCCAAGAGTTCCCAGGTAAGAGTGACTGGTCCGATTATGTGGATTTGTACGAACACTCTAACCTTAGACAGAAAACCCAGGGTACAGGCATTCACTCTTCCAGTTTGCACGTGTTCACACTATTTAGGACCCAAAACTTTGACGAGAGTTTTGAAAATTCAAAGGGGTTCAAAACCTTATAACAGAGGGTTCAAAACCTAGTAATCAATCATCCTAGAAAATATGATTAGTTTTCAAAGCGGTTTTGAAATTTATGTTCTTGTTGTGGCCGTCGCCTAAGGATAGGTGACGGTATTGTTTTATGACTAAATGTAGGTCCCTCGGAGGTTGAGGTTAAACCTTATCCTTGTCAAGTTTAACACACTAGCAAGTGCGGAATCCAAGCTAGAATGCAAACCGGTAGTTTATAATGAGAACACAAGCTACAAAGAGAAAGATAGACACACAAGATATCAAAGTTTTCTCTTGTATTTCAGTGGACACGGTTACAGCCCTTGACCAAACTGAAAATACGCTCTCTACAAGACTAAGTTCACTCACCCAATGAAGTGAACACATTACATCAGTATATATAACCTTCACAGCTAGTCTGGTCGAAGGATCAATTAGACTGATCGAAAGATCATCTATCGAGATACAGCCTATCGAAGGATCCACACATACCTCGAAGGATTGACATCCTTCGAGGTCCATCTGTATCCATCGAAGGTTATCCTTCGAGCTCATCGAAGGATATAAACAATCCTTCGATGACCATCCTTCGACACACACAAACTTACAAACTTTTTCTAACTGTTTGACCAACTCAAACCAGGAGGATGGTTGACTGGTCAAACTTACATTAAGCACACACATAAACACATCTAAGACGTAACACGACTACAAAAGACATCGTTTTATATCATTACAAAATACAGACAAAGTACAGACACAAGTGCACCAACAAACTCCCCATTGGCTGTAGCTTTGTCTCGATCTTTGTGTCTTCAAGTCTCTGACGTCCTTTCAACCGTTAAGTGATGCGTAGACCATGCACTTCCCGCATTCACCAGTAGGTTGAAGCAATACCGGGCCATCTTCTGAAACTTCATTGCTTGATCACGATCTCTAACCAAGTAATTGATCTCGTGATCCTTAAGAACAATAATATCCGACCTGGACATGTTAGAAATCCACATCGGATCTATCATTCGAAAGTTCTCCTGACTGTCTCGGAATAAGATCACGGCTTCTCCAGTATCTGCATCGTAAACCCAGCAACGAAAGTTTCCCAGAAAGTCTGTCTTCATTTTCAACAAAGGTATCTTCTTCATCAATTTTGGAGGATCATAAACCAATCGATAACGCGCAGTATTTGTCTCTGGATCAAGTGAGAACCTGATTGGCTCGTATCTTGGAAACTGCGGCTTGTATAGAGGGTCCTTCCAACCTTTTCTTCGTTCCAGTCTGATCTTCTTCGCAAACAAATCCACCATCTTGTCTTTGACTCGATTAATAACCTCCATCTGAGCCAAAACCGCAACATCATAATAAGGAAGTGAAAGAATGCTGAGAAGAGACCTGAAATACTGAAGGCCGCATTCCCGCTTCACAACCATGCAATGAAGATCCTTGATGAACATCCAGCTGATAATACGACCCCTAGCTGGATTTCTTTCCAAAACCATGTAGTTGGCCTGATCCAACGGAGGGAGCGGAGGAGGATTCCTGGCTAGGAAATCCGCTCGCCATTCATTCACAGTCTTTTCACGGTTTTCTTGAACTGATGGAGAATCTGAAGAAGGATTAGAAGATTCTGCTGTCTTTGCTTCCTCAAGATTATCATCAAGCGAATTAAGCTCCACATTGTCTTGACTAACATAAACGGGACGTTCCGGATCCGAACCGATGAAGATTTCTTCAATCGTGGAGAAATCGGTTTCGTCCGGAACCAACGGAGTGGCATCGATCGTCGTCACATCAACTTCATCCATTGCTGTCAGAGCTAACACACATTCATCAGACATCTCAGTAACATGTTCTCCCTCTTCTAATAGTTCACCCGTGATTGGATGATACTGTTGAGCAATTGAGGATTCAGGGAGATCAGTGAACGCTTCCGGCTCAAGACTAATATGTTCAAAAACTGCTGAAGCTTCCAATGTCTCAGTCGGCTCAGACGGACCAGTAGATGTTGGAGGAGCAGAAGGAGCATCTTGAGATGTACCAGACCCACCTGAAGCACCAGATGTAGTTGCACCGGAACCTGTGGCAGCTGGTTGATCAGGATTTGCTGCATCATCATCCTTATCATCGCCACGCCTTGAAGGAGCGATGCCCAAAGCTTTGCACCGTTCATTCCAAAGTGTAACAACTTTGTGATCAAATCTCTTAAAGTTCGCTTGAACAGGCTTGAAGGCTTCCATTAATCTATCATCACGATTCTTATATCGATCGGACAGCTCTTCATGCTTCTGTTTTAACGTTGTTGCCTCACGTTCTAGCACAGTACTATGCTTCTTCATTATCTCAACCTCTCTATCACGAGCATTATTAGCTTCTTTCAGTCTTTCTATCTCTTGAGCCTGTTCTCTTATCTTGACATTCTGAGCACTAACAAGTGAGACCAGCTTATTGTGTGCCTCAGCATCATGTGTTCGCTGTATACGGTATTCTTCAATCTTTCTTGTATTCCGACCGACTAAGGTACCCAGTTCACTAACTTGTTCAATCAGGAATTGAATTTTCTCAGCATCAGACAGCCTAGATAATGTTTCTGCTAGAGTAGGCCGTGAGGGCTCAGGGCCTGAGAAACCAGTCTGGCCAGATGGACCAGAAGTACCTGTTGGACCAGGAATAACAAGAGGAGGACGTGGATGTGTACCTGAGATGAGGGTTGCAGGCGGCTGTTGATCAACAGGCGCCGTGCGTGCCCCAGAAGACGTCTGTGGAGAAGAGATCAGATCCAGCATCTCTGATGTAGTAAATTGTTCACTGATAGGAGGCAGCTGTTGCTCCGGAGGCGTTGAATGCTGAATCGGATCAGGTGTAGTGACATCACCAGCCGTTTCACCTGTTGGCTTTGATCCGCCCCTTGATCTCTTAGAGGCACGAGTACCTTCTCTTCTTGCTTGCCTCTTCCTTCTGAGTAATCCAGGAGCAGCAGGAATATAATCATCATCTTTATCAGATTCTGCGACATTCACCGGTTTCTCAATAAGTTCAAAACCACGAAAATTCCCTCGCTGATCATAAGCCTTACGCATCCCTGGAGGAGGAGGATTATCATCCTCAGAAGACGAGTCATCATTACCAGCACCTCCTTCAGCATCAGAAAACGAACTACTTTCATCCGCCAACCTCCTTGGCTCGTCGACCTTACTTTTGCCTTTGTCAGCCGCAACATTACCTGACTGACTAGCAGTACCACCAGCTCCACCTGCACTACCGCCTGTCTCACCAACTACAGTACCACCATCACCACCTGCACTAACACGAGCATCAGGATCGACAAACACTCCCTGAACTTCTTCTGCAGCAACATTCACATCGACTTCAACATGTGCTGCAACACTTGAACTGCCAGCAGACTTCCTGCTCGATGCTTTAATACCATGCTTAGCCCCGAGCTGCGTGTTAGCCAACTCAATTAACCTTGGCTCTTCGTCATCCGAATCACTAACATCTCTACGCCATTTGTTGTTCTGCGGTGCCTCGTAGGCCGGAACATCGAGATGACCAATAAGCTTTCTAATTGGATCCGATTCCTTATAGTTGGACATGGATTTGAAAATCAGCAGTGTACGCTCATTCATCGGATTGACAGGTAGAACATCTGCTTCAGCTTTAGGAAGATCAGGAATCTGATCATCAATCATCATCTGCAGGAATCTAGGATATAGCCAAAACTTGGTAGATGTTCGTTGAGTTGCTGACGGGAGTGGTCTTCGAGCATTTTCTTTCAGATTGTCGAAAATATAACGTGATATGTTGAAAGGCTTGTTCAGAATCAACGCCGTAAACAATCCCGTTAAATCAATCGGCGACAGATCATATCCAGATCGTTTGTTGCTCAGGCAGTGAATAAGGATATGCAATAAGAGCTTGTATCGAAGCGGCATAAACTTTTTGTTGATCTGATTTGCAAGGACGTTATCGCTGTACCGAAGCCTCATCAGCAAGCCCCGCTGACATTGTAAATCAATAGAAGTAGAATCTTCTGGTTGATCTCCTAGTTGCAGACGTGCTCTGATAGTGTTTTCTGTAATCACCATGGGTTTCTCAGCGACGAATCCTCTAATCACTTCTTGATTATTCACAGTCTCAACCACAGCAGAACTCCAGAAATCCTTGATATGAGACTGATAAGCGGTGTGCTGTGTAGTGATTGCATAGTTGATACGAGTGCGATGCAGATACTCCATTATTCCCGTGAATTCCGGACTGATTTTGTCTTCCGGTTGTAAATACGCTGCCATGTTGTGTCGTGGCTCCGACATAGATTCAACCTCCGATTTTTCTTTCTTGGTTGGTTTTGCCCGCTCTTTCTTTCCTTTCGGTGCCATTTCTGTTCATGAAAGCACGGACATGTAATGAGAAACAGTCAACAGTCAACATGAATTCCACACTTAGAAAAAATTTCAATTTCTTGGAAAAAATTCTAAGTGTTCTGTCTCGAAAGATCCCATTTAGGCATCGAAGGATGACACATGGCTCGAAGGATGACAGACTGTTCGAAAGATGTTACTTTCCTCGAAGGATGGGATTTCTAATCGAAGGATCATCTTTCGAAGAATCAAGAATTTGAAAGATATCTTGATCATTCGAAAGATCTGATCAATCGAAGGATGAATCCTTCGAGAAATTTAACATCTTTCGAGTCTCACTTCGAAAGATATTTTGCAACACATCTTTCGAGGATGAGAATCGACATCCTTCGTGTTGATTTCCGGCGACACTGTTCATCGGAATATTTTCCGGCGGTCATTTTAACTGTTTTAAGTGAGTGTTATTTAAGTGGTTTCAACTCTTTAGGAACAACAAACATCAAACCATTTAAAAACATCACTAATCAAGACACTTAAAACAGATATAACAACATCAAAACCCAACCCCGGACACAAAACCCCAACCCGGATACAACCACAAACACATGTATCAATCAAACACAAACACTTTCAAACCATTTAAGACACAACAATGACTCTGAAACAAAGAACATCCGTCAAAATTCAACATTTTAAACAACAAAAACCTACAACAAACATATTCACATTACAAAACAAAACACATGATTAGATGAAATGATTATGTTGTTGTTTGAAACGTGTATTAGGGTTATCCTACCGAGATTGTAGATGAAATCCTGATACACTAAGTTTTTGAGTAAATTTTGGCAGAGTTTCGGTAGGATCAGAGGATTTTTGAATAGTGAATTTGAATCAGTTATGTTGAAATGAAGAAGAAGACACCCTTTTATACCCTGACCTCGAAAGTCGAACCGTCTCGAAGGATAGATGATCTTTCGAAAGATGAAAAGGTGTTTCGAAAGATCAGCTTTGGGTCGAAGGATCCCTATCTGGATCGAAAGATACCAGATATTTGAAAGATATTTTTGGGAATCCTCGAAAGATATCTTTCGACCTTATCCATCTTTCAAAAAGGTCTGATCAGCTCGAAAGATCAAATTGGTCAAATCCTTCGTTGACCAATTCATCTTTCGACTGAGATGATTGACTTTCATTGACCTTCTGATCTTTCGAGGGCCATTGCTTCCTCGAAGGATCAGATTTCCACCAACACTTTGGATTTTTGGGAATTTTCAATTTAAGCCCTTCAAATTCTTAAAAGCTTTCAGAAATTACCGTTTTGAAAAATTGTCCGTTGTGAAGTTCTGCAAAGGTCAGTTTTATGAAGTATTTCGGCTTGTCAGATATCTGATCGAGTACCAACATCGGTTAATCAAAAAATAAGATTAAATTGAAAATCTTTTTGGATTTTGATAAGATAAAAGACAACAATAAAAGACAACAATTTTAGAATCCTTTAAATGTTATCAAACGACATCACCGCTAATGTCGTGCTGATATGCACCAAACGACAAAAACTGTTTAAAAAGACAATAAAAGTTAATCACTAAAGTTAAGCAGTAAATAAATATGTACAAACACAACAATATTTTTGCGAGTTTCTGGCGAAGAGAATCATATCAGTTTGCGGTCTTTTGTCAAAACACATTTCCTTTTAATATTCTTTTACAGAAGTGGATAAGTATTCTACCACAATTACCGATATTGTTATCCACTTAAACTCAGCGATCAAGTGTAATCATAATGCATTGAGATACGTTAAGGTATGATTTATACTTACCGACCGGTGTTCATCCACTCACGACACATTCCCGTATCAAGGTATGCACGAGAGTTCATCTTACTGGGGAGTATACCATTTATCATCCGTTTTTAACGTATATAAAATGTGAACAAGTCACTTATTTGATTTGAAAACAAGCCCTATGTGATAGAATCACTTATTGATGAGGAACTTGATTTTCATATGCATGAGGGCACAGGAGCAAGTCCGTGAACAGGTCAGTACTTTCGTACAGCAGAGAGACGAACTTGACTCCCGGATAAATGTGATATTTTATCACTTATTTGATTGGACATGTGATTGTTTATCACTTATTGAGGTCGAATGCAATATGTACACGTATGTATGGTATCATGGAAGATCTAGACTTGCGTCCCCGTTATTTTTTTTTTTTTCGGTAAAAGATACAACCATGATACCCAGATGATAAACAGCATAAACCCCAAATATCTCAGAACCTCGGCAATCTATCAAACGAAATTTCGGTACCAAGACCATATGCCAATGAGCGGTTCCCACGCGGTTTTCAGTTCGTTATGTTTATATCCCCTGCACACTTTAAAATGATCGTGAGTCTACCGGTACATCATTAGTAGAGCTACTTATTTTTTCTTTTCTTTTGATTTCCAGAAACATGTTTCGACCGACCTCTGATGTAATATCATTTTCTCTTATCTTGCCAACAAACTCATTTTTGTTTTTCTATTGTTTTTGTGTTTTTCTGAATTTTCTCCCCCTTAAATGCAGAAAGTAAATAAAGTAAAGACATATTTTTGTATTTTTGCGGTTTTTCAATGTTTTTGAATTTTCTTTGAAGCTTTCTCCCCCTAAAATTTAAAAAACAAAGAAAATAAAGACACAACATTTTTTTTTTTTTTTTAAGAAAAATATTTACAAAAACGATTTTCCGATGTCGGTTACTCTTGCTTCACCTTTATGCCGTTTACCAAAAGTAAATAATCGAATCTTGATTTATCAAAAGCTTTGGTAAAAAGGTCGGCACGTTGGTGATCGGTATGAATGTGAACCACATCGATAAGTCTCTTTTCAAAGCAATCACGTATGAAGTGATATTTAATATCGATGTGCTTCGTTTTTTAGTGCTGTACAGGATTTCTAGTGATCTGTAAAGCAGCTTCATTATCAACAAAAATAGGAGTAGTTAGGAATTCAAAACCGTAGTCCCGCATCTGTTGTTGGATCCATAGAACCTGGGAGCAGCAACTAGACGCAGCAATGTATTCCGCTTCACATGTAGACGTAGCCACACATGTCTGCTTCTTGCACTGCCAAGTGACTAGGCGATTGCCTAAGAACTGACATCCTGCTGTAGTTGATTTTCCATCTTTCTTGCAGCCGCCGAAATCAGAATCACTGTAAGCTTTGAGATCGAAGTTATCATCCTTAGGGTACCATAACCCGGTGTCAGGGCAACCCTTCAGATAACGAAAAATCCTTTTGACAGCAGCATAGTGAGAGACCTTCGGATTTGCTTGGTATCTGGCGAGAAGGCACGTTGGATACATAATGTCGGGTCTTGATGCAGTGAGATACATTAAAGATCCAATCATAGCACGATAGAGTGAAGAATCCACAGCTTCCCCTTTTTCATCCGGAGTAATCCCGTGATTCTGCGGAAGAGGAGTAGAGATTGGCTTCGAATCGGACATCTGGAACCGGCTCAAGATGTCTCCGACGTACTTGGTTTGATGGATAAAAATTCCAGATTCGGACTGATTAACTTGCAAACCCAAAAAGAACGTCATTTCACCCATCGCACTCATCTCGAATCGATCTTGCATCACTTTCTCAAATTCCTTGCATAAATTATCATCGGTAGAACCAAAGATAATGTCATCGACATATACTTGTACCAACAGAAGATCTTCACCTTTTTCTTTGATGAAGAGGGTACAGTCGATCAAACCCCGTCTAAACCCGTTGTTCAGCAAGTAGGTAGACAGTGTCTCATACCAGGCTCGAGGTGCTTGATGAAGACCATATAATGCTTTGTTAAGTAGTAAAACTCTGTCAGGATGTAATGGATCTTCAAACCCCGGTGGTTGCTCGACATATACTTCCTCTTCGACTACTCCGTGTAGAAATGCACTCTTAACATCCATCTGGTACACCTTGAACTTCTTGAAGGATGCGTAGGCTAGAAAGATTCTAATAGCCTCCAGATGTGCAACAGGAGCATACACTTCATTGTAGTCACTACCTTCTATCTGACTGAAGCCTTGAACAACTAACCTTGCTTTGTTTCGGACAACAATCCCACGGTCATCCTTCTTGCACTTAAACACCCAACGAGTTCCGATCTTCTTGTAGTTATCGGGCCTATCAACCAATTTCCATACGCCCAACTTCTCGAACTGCAGAAGTTCTTCTTGCATGGCTTCCACCCAGGAATCATCTTTCAATGCCTCCTTCCAAGATCTAGGCTCTTCTTGGCTAACATAGCAGGCGAAAGACCAATCATTTTGTTGTCCCGATTCTCATATCTCAGCATACAAGCCAGCATTTTCGTTATTTCTGATTTGATTCCTTGTCCTAACACCACTGAGAACATCACCTATAATATTCTGCTGAGGATGAATGTTATGAATTCGGGTTTCAGGAACTAGAGGAATTTCAACATTGGTCCTCAAGTTATTGATATTTAAATTCCCGATATCATTTTGAAGCTGTTGAGTTGTAGAAGATGATGCATTTTCTTCTTGGACAATTGGCGCAGACACTGGATCCGTTGCTTCTGAAGTACCTTGAACCGGACCCCGTGCTTCACCATCATTTGCATCAACATACTCCTCATCTTCCGATGACAAATTGTAGTCGACAGCATCATTAAACACCTCATTTGAAGCGAGATTGTTGACAGAAGAAGATGCTTGTGAGTCAACAATGATTGGGCGAGCTAACTGAGAGCCAGTCGCATTCTCGCTTTCAGACAACATTTGAGCAATTGCATTGTCATCATCAAATGTCGGCAGATTGAATGAGTTGAAAAGACCATCATAATCGAACATCCATGGATCTCCAGAAGGCTTCGGAGGATTAGAATATCTTTGAACTCTTACTTCACCCCATTCTTCAATCCTCTTGGTAGTCAGGTTCTATACTCGCAGATTAGGAGTAGCATACCCAAGGAAGTAACCTTCGATAGCTTTGGCACCAAACTTCCCGTCAGGCTCAATCATGGTACATGGTGCACCAAAAGGTTCTAGATATTCTAAGTCAGGAGTGTTCTTGTGTAGAAGTTCGAAGCACGTTTTGCCATGTCTTTTCACTGTGAGAACCCTGTTTAACGTGTAGCAAGCCGAGGCAACAGCTTCAGTCCAGAATCGAACTGGAAGCTGAGACTCAACCAACATGGTTCTTGCAGTCTCAATTAAGGTTCTGTTCTTTCTTTCAGCGACTCCGTTTTGTTGTGGCGTGTACCGAGAGCTATATTCATGAAGGATTCCTTTTGCAGTGCAAAATTCATCCATAACCCTGTTTTTGAACTCGGTTTCGTTGTCGCTTCGAATTCGCCTCACCTTTAGATTATAAAGATTTTCCAACAAGGTGATCAAATTCTTTAGAATTTCTGGAGTCTCGCTCTTGTGGACCATGAAATCAACCCATGAAAATCTTGAATAGTCATCAGTGACTACCAAGCAGAAAACTTCCCCGTGCACACTCTTATGTTTGACTGGGCCGAAAAGGTCCATATGCAGACGTTCGAGTGGCATGTTTACAGTGTTAACCTTCTTCAATGGATGTGATTTCTTGATCTGCTTCCCTTTCTGACACGGCACACAGACATCTTGAAGTTGAAAATTCTTCACATTGACACCTCTCACCAGATTGTTTTTGACAAGGTGATTCATTTTTCTGAGGTGAATATGACCCATCCGTCTGTGCCAAGAGATCGTCTCCTTTTCAGTGGCTTTTGAAATAAAGCAAGTAACTTGTTTGGACTTGGTTATTGCTTGGCTCATATCGAGGACATACAAATCATTAACTCTTGGTGCTGATAAGAGAATCCATTCTTCGGGAATCTTGAATCCTGGCTTCAGCACATAACAACCGGCATCATCAAAATGCACGGTGAACTTCTTGTCGCAGATCTGAGAAACACTTAGGAGATTATGATCCAACTGTTGCACATAATTGATTTTGTCGAAACTCACAACTCCATTTGAGATCATTCCTTCGCCGGTGATATACCCTCCTTTGTCTCCAGCAAATGCAACATATCCTCCTCTTATACTTCGCACATCGAAAAGAAGACGGTAGTCGCCCGTCATGTGCCTGGAAGCCCCACTATCAACAATCCAATGACTATTAATAGTTCCTCCTGGAGCCGCCTGCACATACAGTTAACTTATCAGTTTGAGAGGGGGACCCAAGCCTTTGTGGACTTGGGTCGTCCTTGATCATCAAGGAAAGTGATTTCAATCACTTGATGATTAGGAAAAAGAACCTGTGGTGCTCCCCCTGATTGAATTACCTGCTTTTGCTTCCAAGCTGTTTGACCTTTACCAGTATTTGAATTTATTGTTTTAGCATTTACTGGTTTTACAGTTTCAGATTTTGCTTGTACAGGTTTTTCTTCTTTGACCTCTGATTTTAAGGCCCTTTCAATTACCTTTTGATTCTTTTGCTTTAACTTCTTTTCCCTTTCTTTCAAGACACGTGGGTCTTGTTTAGGGGAAACTGATCGTTTTCGGTAATCGATTTCTTGGGGAGCACTCGTTATTGACTTCAGCTTTTGCACGTGTGGGCAATATCTTACAATATGCCCAACTGTCCCACATTCAAAACATGTTCTCCGCTCTACAAACTTCGGAGAAACATGTTGATGACCAGACGGAGAACCAGACAATGAACTTTGTGATCTAGACGTGCTTGGGCCTAAATCACATCCGTTGGTGTGTTGGGTGTAATTATTCTGATCATTTCGTTTTAAAATTCTAAACTGTTGTATAAACTCAAGGTTAGATTTATCCTGAAATGTTTCAAGTTTGTCTGAACCCGTGGATCCAACAAAGTTCATTTTCGGTCCTCGCTTCTTAACAGGAGCTCTTTTGTTTTGCACCTTTTGTTGTTGAACCTTAGGTTGCTCAACCCTTGATTGTTGAATTTTAGGTTGTGCAGCCTTAGGTTGAGTAGCCTTAGACTGTTCAACTTTAGGTTGTTGAACCTTTGGTTGTTCAGTCTTAGGCTGCTGAACTTTAGGTGCTTGAACATTCTTGTTCTGAGCCTTCTTTCCCTGTACCTTACCCTTTCCGGAATTGACTTGTTGTTTTCGCTCAATTGGTAGTTTTTGGTTTCCGTATTGTTTTCTAATTTGTTCACACGGAATTGGATCACATTGAGTGACGGTAACTTTGCCACTTTTGTTCCCCAAAAACTTATCAGTGCATCCTTCAAAAATTTGCTCAATTAAATCTTGATTTACATTTTTAAGTGGAAAATCTTTGTTAGAGTAGATTTTGCTATCTCCTTTGAGCGTGTACAACAAGTTATTCTCTTCACGGCTAGAAACAAGGGACTCCATTGCTTTTGACGTTTCAGTCTTACTCGGTTTCACTGGTGGATCACACAGGATGTGATTCTCAATTGGAATATCTGTTGTAACCGAGTTAGACTGTTGTTTCACAATCTCTTCAGATTCATCATCCGAAGAATCAGCATCCTCAACAATGGGAGGACTCTGTTCCTTAACACACGATGAATCTGTCACATTCTCAGATTCTGATTGACCCGAGGATGATGTACCAGTTGTGAACCCGAGGCCTGCTGCAAAGTCATCTAGACCGAGTGGCACAGTAGGTTCAAAACGGGGCATATCCTCGTCATCAGGCAATTTGGAGTAATTGTGATTCATTGGGGGAGGACATGATTTGAATCCAATACATGGTTTATCCCCCTTTTTCTTTCTTTCTTGAACGTCAATGATGTGATCCAATACAAAGCGGGAATTGGAATAGCTTTCCAATTTCTGCTTATTTGTTTCACATTCACATCGAGCTGTTGCCAATTCTACCATTTGCTTTTCAATTGTGTCAATAAGATTATTGTTAGCATGTTGTTTTCGCAAAACAGCCTTTTGTAATTCTGAAACATCATGTTTTAATGACGCAATTGTTGCTTTAAATTCCTTTTCATTTCTGGTTAAAAACAAGTTAGCTTCAGTTGCTTTAGAAAGATCTACAATCAATTCTTGATTGTGTTTGTATGTGATTTCAAACTGACTTTCCTTTTCAGCATATTTAACATTTAAGCTATCACAATTTTCACAGCTAACTACAGTGGGTTCATCGACACATACCTGACTTGATGAACTGTCGACATTAGCCATAAAGGCTGAATGGAAAGAAAAAGATCCATCTTCAGAGAAGAACTGAGCAAGCTTCTCGGAAGTTCCAGCAGATTTCTGGCAAAGAATAGATCTCCTCTTGCATAATGCTTCAGCTTCAGCCAAAAGCTCATCAACTTCCAGATCTAAAGCATCACTTGATAAATCACCAGCATCAAGTGATTCCCCATCCATGCTCCCACTATAACCCGAACTATCTTCATCTTCTGAAGATTCACCAGCAGACACGGGTTCTACGACCTTCTCAATCACTTTAGCATAACATGCTGTTCCACCATTTCCTCCTTCCCCAAGCTGAAGGTTCCAATTGCAGATTTCATCAGCTTGAACAACCAATCCTCTGTGGGGATTAGTGTTTGTGGATCCAGATGCATTTCCTCCAACCGACACTATTGATCTGTCATTGTTGTTCTGTTGTTGCTGTGGCTGTCCTTGATTCCTGAAGGGATTCTGATTTCCTTGCTTAGGAGGCTTCTGACACTCCCGCTTGAAGTGACCCTTTTCACCACAATTGAAGCAAGTGACAGCATTCTTATCAAAACCATACTTGGTGTTGTTGTTGCTATTCAAGTTGGTTCTTCCCGTCCTTTCCATAAACTCCTTTGCTCTTCGAATTGCACTAGCAAGAGCCCATTTGATATCCATCATTTCAAACTCTTCCCTATCCACTTGCTGATAATCTTCATTGGTTAGATTGATATTCCCAATCTGACCTGCAACCAATCCACAATAAGCACTAACCAAGGTGTTCAACATCTCCATATGCTCCTTGGCTACTTCGACACTGACTTTGGAAAAGCTGGAAGTGTCTAATCGGACTGTGTTCGGATTGGAAGTGGCTTGAAAGTTTGAAGAGCTTCCATAAAACCCTTGCTGTTGCGGTTGTTGCTGCTGAGCTCTGCTTGGGTCTAAGAAAGGCGGTGGTGTGAATTGAGGAGCAGGTTGCACATCCTGTTGTAGAGAAGAAGAATCTGGTCTTGAGAACATCGTGTATGCTGAAGGATCAAACTGATTTGTTGTGGAAGGCCCGGTGTTTGAGATGAAGGCTGTTTGAAGCTTCGCATGTTGAGAAACTGGTTTTTCTCCACTGATGCCTCCTGCAATCCCATAGTACATCTCTGGATTTTGAGGAGTTAGTGTTCTTTTTGCCTTAAGCTTTTCTTCTACATCCTTGTTCTCCAATTTCTGAATTAACTCATACACAGTGATTGTGTCTAGAACACCATTTTCTTTGAGAATTTCAAGATAACTGCTCCACTTTGCTGGTAAGCTATCAGCAAATCTCTTCACCATTTCTTGTGGAGTGGCAGTAACTCTAAAGGCAAACATCTCGCTCAACAAATGATGGAACCTTGTAGATAACTCTGCCAAGGTCTCATTCTCCATACACGTGAAACCTTCAAACTCTTTCTTCAGTAAATCTTGCTTGATCTTTCTAGATTGAGCATTTCCTTCACATCGCAAAGTGAGCATATCCCACAAGCTTTTAGTAGTCGTGCAGTAAACAAACTGGTGGTAAATGTCTCTGTGAAGAGCTTGTGTGAGAATCATGAATGCTTTCTTTTCTAACTCAAATTTCTTCTTATCATCTTCAGACATAGTGCTGTAAGTTTGTGGATTAGATCCTGCAACTTCCAATTCATTTTCAAATGGAGTAAAGAAGCACATCCATAGATCTTGACCTTGCCCCTGAACATAAGTTCTCAGCCTTTCTTTCCACCATCCCCAATCATTGATGTGATTCAGCTTTGGCGGTTTTGTGCTTGTACCAGTTTCACTATCGTTCTGCATCATAGCTTGAATGCTGCTGCTTTGATTTGTGACCAATGCCCATTGATTTGCAGTTATCATTGCAGCTTGAGGCGGGGCAATAGCCTGCATCCATGCATTTTTGTTGAAATCTGACTGAGATTGCGTAGCTGATGATTGCGTAGCTGATGATTGTGGGGTCAAAGGTGTTTGAGTCCACGCAGTTGGATCCCACTGACCGTTTGTTCCCATTTTATAAAGACAATTAATATATTAAGTGAAAAATATATTTAAAATTGAAAAACAAGTTTTCCCTTTTTAAAAATTAATTTTTCACAAACTATGTTAAAATCTCGAAGGATAACAAACAGCCGAAGGATCTTTGATCGAAAGACCTGAAAAACACAAACTTGTTAAGCTTAAACAGATTAGGATCGAAAGATCAGAACTTGTTCGAAGGATCAACAGTGTTCGAAAGATCACTGTTGAGTTTCGAACAATGATTTCGAAAGACTCTCCAATCGAAGGATCCTTGTCTTTCGAATAAGACCTGTAGATCGACAGATATATCCTTCGAAAAGATTCCTTGGATCGAAAGATAAGTCACAGACTTCGAAGGATGTTCGAAAGATGATTATCTATCGAACCTCCTTTGATCGAAAGATGATCTTTCGACTTCGAAGGATATCCTTCGATCTGCACTGACACAGCTGACACAGTTGACAAAAGTTGACAGGTTGGTGAAAAGGTGATTGGTTGGTAAAAACTTTCGGCAGAAGGTATGTTCAGACCATACTTTCTGCCAACCCAGATTTGACTAATAAAATATTGCCTAAAAAGAAGGTTCTTATCCAGAAACCGGTCACCGGAGTAAGCCGGAATTTGGCCGGAAATTACCAAACTTCTTAAAAACAAGTTTTTAAGTTACCCAACCCGTTCTTTAACACACCCGGTTAGTTTAGAACACGTTTTTTACATCAAGAACTGTGAGAAAAAACACTAAAAACAGATGTTAACCCGTGTGAGTTTTTGTCCAAACACTCCAAAGTCTTGTATAAACTCGGTTTTTAACAAGGAAAAGAGCCACGGCTCTGATACCACTTGTAGGTCCCTCGGAGGTTGAGGTTAAACCTTATCCTTGTCAAGTTTAACACACTAGCAAGTGCGGAATCCAAGCTAGAATGCAAACCGGTAGTTTATAATGAGAACACAAGCTACAAAGAGAAAGATAGACACACAAGATATCAAAGTTTTCTCTTGTATTTCAGTGGACACGGTTACAGCCCTTGACCAAACTGAAAATACGCTCTCTACAAGACTAAGTTCACTCACCCAATGAAGTGAACACATTACATCAGTATATATAACCTTCACAGCTAGTCTGGTCGAAGGATCAATTAGACTGATCGAAAGATCATCTATCGAGATACAGCCTATCGAAGGATCCACACATACCTCGAAGGATTGACATCCTTCGAGGTCCATCTGTATCCATCGAAGGTTATCCTTCGAGCTCATCGAAGGATATAAACAATCCTTCGATGACCATCCTTCGACACACACAAACTTACAAACTTTTTCTAACTGTTTGACCAAGTCAAACCAGGAGGATGGTTGACTGGTCAAACTTACATTAAGCACACACATAAACACATCTAAGACGTAACACGACTACAAAAGACATCGTTTTATATCATTACAAAATACAGACAAAGTACAGACACAAGTGCACCAACACTAAACGCAAGTAAACTCGCGTTAGGGTCCTAGGAAGGTTATAGTCTAGGTCAAAGCATTACTAATAACCTAATTCCCTATAACCATTGGCTCTGATACCAACTTTTCTGTCACACCCCGACCACGTGGAACAACCAAACGTGGCGGAAACATCGGGGAGTGTTGTAACAGAATTAATTGTTTCAAATCCATGGCAATTGAAGTTTCGTTTTATTAATCAAACATGAAAGTTAACATTTTTTTAAACAAGAACCAAAGAGTACATAACATAAATTAACTAGTTCTTGTCTCGTTTTAAGTCACTAAGGCACAGGTCCGCCTAAGTATGTCTTGATAAGTCCTATGCATCATCTCCTGAAAACACATGTGAAAATAGGTACGTCAGCATAAAAATGCCTGTGAGATACATAGGTTTTGTGAAAACAGAATTCATGACTTATGTTTGAGAAAATGTTTAGTCACGAACCTTGTAATTTGCTTTGTCTTGTAAATCATTTGAAAAACGATAAGATCAGATGATATGTATAAATAAGAGAATAATGTATGGTTAAATGAATAACCATGTAAAATGAGTTTGTATAAGATAAGTTGTTTGTAAATCAATGTTTTGTGAAAAGTATGTTATTTGTATAAAATGTTATATGTCTCAAATTGAAATGATTCAAATAACGGTACAGTATGTGATACCATACAAACACTTATATATAGGAGGTACCAGCGGCGTATCCACCGTGCTTGTATCATATTACATACGCCTCGTTACTTAAATCACTTACTCAAACCAAACAATCAAGATGAAATGTTTAACAATTGTAAAAATGTTTATGTATAGTCAAATGTCTATTGTCAAATGTAAATCATGTCAACAGATACAACTGGTTCACACGGTTTAATAGTTACAAACGGTTCATATAATCAAAGAGTTACGACGGTTCACATAGTCGAATGGTTACAACAGTTCAAAATGTAGTATAATGTGTTCATATGCTGGATGAGCATATGCAACAGAAATAAAATGTAAAACAATGTACTAAGTATGCACGTAATGGACATACATAGCATAAGTGTAATGTAAAACAATGTACTAAGTATGCACGTAATGGACATACATAGCATAAGTGTAATGTAAAACAATGTACTAAGTATGCACACAATGGGCGTACATAGCATGAAATGTATTGTAAAGTGATGTACTAAGTATGCACACAATGGGCATACATAGCATAAAATGTATTGTAAAGTGATGTACTAAATATGCACACAATGGGCATACATAGCATAAAATGTAATGTAAAATGATGTACTAAGTACGCACACAATGGGCATACATAGCATGAAATGTAATTAAATCATGTACTATAATGTACTAACGAACATAGCAGGTATATGATGTGAAAACATGGAAAGCATGAAAGTAACAAGTAGGCACATGTGTTTCACCCCAAAACAGTTTGAAAACAGTAAAAGAGGGGTCTATGTACTCACTTGAGATTGCTCAGAAGTCCTAAGATAACCACCAAGCAATGCTAGAGATCACGGAATCAAACGGCACCTAATATAGCTAACTATGTTAATAAACCGGACCTATATTGGAGGATCGGATAGAATGAGGGCTCGTAAACCAAATGAGTATGGGAACTCATGTAGTATGGTTTAACAAAGCCTACATACTAAATGAAACCTAGCCTAAGTGCTTACAACCCATTACGACCCGTTTAGGTAGCTTATGCTACTTTAACGCGTCGTTCGCGTGAAACGCGTTCGGACCGCTTAACTAGTCCTATGACAAGTAACATATTCCTTAACATGTCTAATATTGTTGTCAAATCAGTTTATATGTCAAAAGTTATGTTAAATATGTTTAAAATGAATTTTGGCATCAAAGGGGTATTTTGGTAATTTACCTAAGGCATATAAACTACCTATCATACAACTACTTAAACGAAGCGACCATAAGGTATAACCTCGGAAGGTTATTCCCTATATACTATGGTCACCTAATGTGTTTGGTCGGATCCTAATGATCGACCAAATGGGTCGGGTTCGAAGGTATAAGCGATTTATTAGATCGCTTACCCTTACGACCCTAGACAACGTGGTAATCAGTAGGCATAGTCACAAGGGACTATAACCATCGTGATTACGCTCACGTTGCGAAGTTCAAATGAACTTCGCATTGACCATAAACTGGTCAATGCAGAAAGTCAAACAAAGTTTGACTTTAGGGCTCGAAAAGCAATAAAAGAACGAAGGAATACTTACAAAGGGTCCCCGAATGCTAATCTTGATTCAAGTAGCTCAGGTATGAAACAATGGTTTCAACTTAGAGCTTCTCAAATCAGATTCTTGTGGGTTTTGCAATGGGGATGGATGGGTATTTATAGATTTCGGTTCACCGTTAGGATCGTTTCTTGGGTAACGTGCCTTGATCTCCCCCGTACACTTGTCGGAATGTTGTGGTAGCTCATTTTGCTCCCACCACCAGTTATTGACAAGTGGCATTGGCCTTTGGGGGTGTCTAAGGGCTGTTAACAGCTGAAAAATGACTTTTTCTGATCAGAAGGGGCCTCGCGTGACGCCAAGGGGGCTAGGTGTCACGCTAAGGTCCCCCTGATCAGCAAACATTTTCCAATGTTTCCATTTCAGTCCCCGTTGTGTATTAAGGCCATTTCCGACATGTTTAAGGCTCGTTAAGCCATTTTCAAGGCCCTAAAATGATGCCTAAACATTGTGGACATGAAACATGCTCAAAAATATCCCGGATGTCGGTTCGTTTGGTCGTACAATCGCGATGTTCGCTTAATTACGACGGAATGCGCATAAGCGCGAAAAACGATCCAAATTGCGCGACGAATGGATTTTTCTCATGCCAAACACTAAAATAAAATATTTTAGTGCTTACATAAATTTTTGGATGTCCGGATATATTCAGAGCGTAAGTTATGCGCGAAAGTGCAAACTTATGCACTTTTTGACGCTTTTAGTCCCTGAATGACCCAAAAGTTTATTTTGGCACACCGAGCCCCTCAAAGCCTATTTCTAAGCTATGTAAAGGATATTTAGGATGCGTTTAACTTATGGTCATGTTCCAGAATGTTCGTTACAGTTCAAATTGGTATACTTTCGCAGTTTGTTAAGTTTAGTCCCTGTAAGCGATTTAACTTGATTTTGCCATACCAAAGCCTTCAAAACTTATTTCTAAGTTATGTAAAGGTTATTTAAGGTATGTTAAGCCTATTTCACTATTACGGAGTGTACGTTGCATTAAACTGGTTATATTTACGCATCAGTGCGCGTATAACCTTCCAGAAAGCGATTTAGAGCTTGAAATTGAACAAGAATTGATATGTGCAAAAGATACACATATTTATACAGATCCCAAGTATGAAATACAATATTTCGTTGGCTTGGCATTTGTTTGATGGTCGCAGTGACCCAGGTGTCACACTTGAGAGGGGAAACTCTTATCAATAATTTTCGTGGTTCTGTATTGTTACAATATCAATAGAAAACAACATTTAATTACTTATTTGTCCTCAATCTACTCTAGGACACGGATCCCGCACGTGATACTAGATCAAGCATTCAATCAAAGTGTTACGAGATTGATCCTCAAGACGCACGTTCAATTTTCAAGATAATTAGATAACAGTGAGGGAGTCTAGTTAACCGATATTCGTAACAGCCTTTTAGAGTTCCATAGGTGTCTTCCCGAGAAGGGTTTCGAGTCCTGTTCGATTTCTCTTAGGGTTTAGCATTTAAAGATCACGGTTCCATAACACATTAGCATCCGATAGAAAGCCATACGATAACATTTGGGATTCCAACCTAGGTAGATATTTGTCATCACTGAGTTCAATCCTAGTTTTAGTCGCGTTCAAGTTTGTTTTCGTTAGTTTACTTTAATTAATTGCAATTTACAATTTTAGAAAACACCCCTCTCAAAAATATAAAATCAAATTAGTCATGTCAGTTTATCAAGTCTATGGAGTCTAGTTACACAGTCTAAAGAGTCGTGTGGGTTCGATATTCGGACTTACTTAGCTTTACAAGAGTCGACCGGTTCGCTTGTCGGTTAGTTGTTTAGTCGAGTCTTAGAGAGTCTAGAGCAAAACTTAGGTTAATTTAGTTAATTTTTATTTAACTACTTTTAACACATCAAACATCAAAACAAGTATATATATATATGCGAAAACTGTAAAATCGACAGTTTCTTATACCACATTTGATTGCAGCTCATTGTTTTACAAGTCAAAAATTGGGGTGGAAGTATACAAAATAGTCTTCGAAAGCTTCTATAGGAATCAACATGTAGCATCAAACAGGATCCATGCATTTGTGGATGTACAGAACCTGAAGAGAAAAAGAGGGATAAAACTTCATCACCATATAGACTATTCCTGCATAGTACAATGCTAGTAAGTATACATGTCATTTGTTAAAATTCCCGTGTTAGGCTGTATGCAAAATCGCATGTTACCTGTTGAATTTTGCATGTTAGCTTCTAAGCTATAGGTTTTCCAAATTTGCATGTTATACCATAAATGTCACATGTTAGTTATTTAAATTCTCATGTTTACGTTGTATGCAAAATCGCATGTTAGCTGATGAATTTCACATGTTATGTGGTAAAATTCTCATGCTATATGTTTGTTCAAAATCGCATGTTGTAAAATAAATTCTGCATGTTAGTTGTTGAATTTCGCATGTTATATATACATATCGCATGGTAAGAATATGATTCATGGAATTCCAATTTTATAAACTGTATAATAATCAGCCAAGCACCATGTACAGTCCTAACATTACCTACAATAAACGGCTTGAAGTTTTTGGTTCAAATATTGAAGATATATTAAGGAAATATGAGGTCAAGAAACTGGAACTAGTTGATCTTATATTCATTCCAGTACTTCAAGGTGGTCATTTCTACTGTCTGTGCTTCCACATGAGAACCGGCCAAGTTGAATTAATTGATAACTCCGGAGTCGCAGCCGAGTTTGCTGTTAAATACAGAGAGCTTCCCCAAACTCCGGTAATAAAAAAACTATTTTACCAAATTAGTTCATAGGTTTGTTAATTGTTAGAAACTAACCAAACTTTATATTATTGCAGAGAAGAATATTGGTTTTGTTCCTAAAGATGATCTTAAAAACAAAAAAAAATATATCAAACAAATGGAAACATCCATTATAGAAAGAAAACAAATGGAGTGGAGAACTGTTAACAATGGTGTAGACTGTGGAGTTTTTACCATGCGACATATGGAAACATACAAGTGGAAAACACCATGGACATGTGGGTTTGCGAAGGAAGGTGAAAAATAAGATGCATAACTTCGGCTCCTAATAAACCGATATCTTAGTAAGATTATTCTATCCGATCACAATCTACAAGGACAAGAAATAATCGAGGCTACAAAGACAGTTGACAAAAGGCCGGACAGGGACGCATTTCTCCAAGATTTGGATAAAAGACTCGAAGTCAGATTGGATCTATATTTTGGGAGGTCGAAGTAAACTTTGCAATAATATTTTTGTTATTTTTGCTTAGTTCAATACGTAATTTACTTCGTTCTTTTTTATTAGATATTGTTAACAAATTTAAAATGTTTTATTACATAATCACTTAGATATTGCAACAAAATTGGATGTTTTATTAGATAAGCACTTGAAAAAAAAACTACAAAGATACAACAAACACAAACATAAACACATCATTCAACCAACTCGATAATTTAAAAAACTCATTCGAAGATGAAAGAAACTTCATTTTCGTATCCATCGAGCATCTTAAAATAGTTATTGCACCCGCAAGCTCTTTCAACTGCTTGTCATCCCTCTCACCCATATCAACCATGAACATCACAGCGATTTCTCGAAGACTACTCTCTTGCATCTGTGAAAGTAAGTTCATGATTTCTTGTATTCTGTTCATATTTTCCCTTACATGAGTAATATTGGTTTCCAACATCTCTTGACATGACTGATCTTCTTCAATTTGTTCCTGAATCCTTTTTCTCAAAGTCTGTTTGATACTTGAATCAGAACATGAGGCATAGGAGGATATTGGGGAGTTTGCCATTTTCTTTTTGAAGATAAGAAACAAGTGGTATTGAGATGGGGAGTTAAAAAGAAAATCTTCTACACAAAAACAAAAACCAATGTGAACTGAATTATTGATCTCTATAATATTATTATTAGATGAATTATTGATCTATACGTAATTCGCATGTTATTGTTTCTACTTAATTCGCATGTTACCATACTATTAGATGAATTATTGATCTATACGTAATTAGCACGTGAACTGATCATCATCATCATCATCATCATCATCATCATCATCATCATCATCATTATTATTATTATCAGATAACATATACTACTGTTCTTTCTTTATATAATAGCAAGTTCATGTTTAATAATTTGCTTTGTTATGTCTTACTACTATTTTAACATGATAAAAAGTGGAGGTTACTTCTAAAAAATAAAGTAATTAAAATCGATTTATATAAAACACTGTGAACTTGTGAACTGAGCATTATTATTTATATTAAAAACCTATATATATAAAGAAAAACAAAAAGTAACTAAATTCGATGTGACTCTCTAATGTGACTTTGTAATAATGACGTATAACATAAATACCATCACTTACCACCCCCAAATACCTAATAAATTTACTATTTTTATATATGATGATGCCAGAGATACCAATCTTCCAAATTAAGACACCAGAACAAACACACAAAATCGCACCAGACCATCAAACATAAAAATGTCTTCTGATTCTGATGATTTAAAGAACATTGTGATCAAAGAACTTTTGTCAACTCGCACGTTGACAGAAATAAGCACCGATGTCAACTCTTCTCACTTGATTCTTGATGTGTAGGGAAAAGTTCTTGCTGGAATAAAGAAAAATCAAGACATGTGGGAACAAATTCTTGAAGAACCCCCATCGAGCTTCGAAGACAAAGCAATGGAGCACCTCAAGGAACAGTTTCGAGCTAATAACTTGGTCTTCTCTTTTCTGAAGGATGCTCTGTCTTCCGTGAAGGATAAGATGGAGTTCAGCTCGAGTGAGCGTGAAAATATCTTTGCTGCAAGAAAGTAGCTTCAGGTTATCCTTATCTCTTTATTGTCTTTTGGTATGTTAATCTATATTGATATGGTACTGTGGTTGTTTTGATGACTTTTGATGGTTCTTTTTCTCCTTAATTTTATTTTTATGTTTTGATGACTTTTGACTTTGTTTAATGTACATATTATGCTTATTGTATGCTACTTTATTGCATAATCCTGAAAAAAATAGCATGTTAATCAAAATCGCATGTTATAATTAAAAAACACATGTTCACAAACCAATATAGAGATTTAATAAAATCACATGTTTCGCATGTTGTAAAACGAAAAACGCATGTTACAATTAAAAACGCATGTTAACAAACCAATATATAGATTTAATAAAATGGCATGTTGATACATAGGTAGAATTGCGTATTATATAAGTAAAATCGCATGTTTTATGCATATTGTAAATACAAAACCTCATGTAATGTAAATGTTCAGTCAAAAGGAATGTTATAAAAACAAAATCAGAAATTGTAATAAATAAATGTTGATTAACATGGTTTATTCCTCGTCTTTGGAAACTTGTTCCCACTCATCTTCATCACTATCATCGTACTCAACTTCATGCCCACTATCATCATCATCATCTCCACTATCCTCTTCAGCTTCATTCCCGGGATCTTTCTCAATCTTGAGTCCTTTCATTTTCTTTGGTTTATTACCTTTTAATACCTAGCATGTTCGAATATCGTGACCTATCGCATGGCATACACTAACGGTCCTAATTCTCTTCCCTTTACGACTGATCATTTCTTCCTTCTTTGATTTGATCCTCTTGTGTTAGTGCATACGTCTGTCGACTTCGTCTTGTATCGAGTCTTGTACTAGATATGTTAGATCAGGGCACGTTGTTCGAGAAAATAGGAGATTTTAGATTGATTTAAGTGTGTTTTCGCTTGAAGTGGGTGTTTCTGCTTGAAATGTCAAATGTCAAGTTCAAGCGAAATCCAGTTTGTTGAGTTCGCTTGAATTGACTCCATAACAGTTTCAAGCGAAACCCTGATGCTTATAAATAGTCTTCAAGCGATCTCATTTGGAACTTTTGTAATTTTGGATACCGAAGTGCTGCCGGTTTATCCATTGATTGTACAAGCTGTAATATCAATCAGAAACGTGTTTAAAGGGAATTTCTAGCTGTTTCGAAGTCAGTTTCTTTGTTTCCGCCACTGAAACTGATAAAAACTCTTCTGAACGACTCATTTGGATTCTAAAACGATCCTACAAGTGGTATCAGAGCTCAGGAGGAGGAGTTCTTACCGATTCAGCTCGAAATTTCTGTTTTCTACACTTTCTTTTCAAAATCGACAAGTTTTCACGGTTAAAATCGGCCAATTTTCACATATATTGTGTAAAACTGTGTTTCAACAAACCCTTGATAGTTTCAGCTTAAAATTCGGTTTAAAAGTTTTAAAAATGGATTGATAATGTGGTTTCGCTTGAACAATTATTCGTAATTCGCTTGAAATCTGAGTGTCCGCTTGAAAAATGTGCTGATCTCGCTTGAAAAGTATTCTGAATTCGCTTGAAAGTGAATTGTTTGATAGTTCGCTTGAAAGTGAAACCTGGTATTTCGCTTCAGTAGTTTTCCGCTTGAAAGTTGTTGGGTTTTCGCTTGAAATAGTTCACTTGGGTATTTCGCTTGAAAGCTGCAAATCAGTGATTTCGCTTGAAGATTCTATTTCGCTTGAAAAGTGCTATTTTGTGAAAATATTTACAGAATCATGGAAGAAGATTTTTACAACGCGTTCGCCACATCCCCAAGTACTCCAGGTGTAATTGCCCAAAACATGAATGTAGAAAACGAAACCGAAACTTTGCAAAAACCTCCGAAACTTATGGGAATTGAGGAGTATCATGGATGGAAGAATTGTTTTGAAAATTGGGTTCAGGAAAACCATCTAAGAGCTTGGGAAAGTATTGAAACCAAGTGTGTTAGACCACAGTCTGCATTGAATGTTGACAAAATCATCTCGGAATTTTCAGACCAAGAAAGAGATAGTTATAAAGGAGAGAAAATGATGATAAGTCTCTTACAACAATTAGTTAAAGAGGATATATTTGTTTTGCTTTAGCATGATGGTAGTGCATATTCAATCTGGGAAGCACTTAAAAAGAAATTCGAAGGAAGTACAGAAATGCCCAGAAGTAAAGCATCTCTGATGAAGAAGGAGTTTGAGTTCTTTACGAGTATGCCCGGTGAAACTACAAAGACTCTCATTGAGAGATATTGTCATCTTGTGCGTACCATGTCTCAGTTTAAGATTACTAAAACTCCAGCATAATGGGTGGAAAAGCTAGCTGACGCTTTACCGCAGAAAGAATGGGTTACTTATCTCATGATCTTAAAGAATTCTGGAGAGTTTAGCAGATTGTCAATCGGACAGTTTATTGAAAAACTTGAGGCATAGGATCTAGAACAACAGAAGATTGCAAGAATGAACAGCTCAAATCATCAACAAGATATCAAACTGTACTACAAAGGAAATGTTCAAACTGTTGAAACTAGTCCAAAGATACAAACCGCGTTTAGTGCAGGAAATTCTTCTGGATCAGTCAGTCAAAGTTCAGTCAACACTAGTGGATTTTCAAGTGTTAATCCTCCAAGTGGTCAAAATGAAAATGTTAGTAATGGACATTTGATTCAGTGTAATGTGGCTTTGCATCTTCAAAATGGACAAAATTTTTCAGAAGAAGTTGTGAAAAGTCATATGGCATTGCTGGTTACTACGTTGGAATCTTACGAAGGATTGATTGCTGGAAGAATTGGCAATCCGATGCTAACAAAGGAAGATTACGACCAGATTGATGTAGAGGAATTGGAACTTATGGATATTAAATGGGCTTTAGCAAGTGTTCTAAGAAGGGCTAAAAAGTTTAAAATGATTACAGGAAGAAATGATTAATTGGATGCTCATCTTTCAGCTTTAGGTTTTGATAAATCTAAAGTTACTTGTTTTAAATGCAGGGAAAAAGGTCACTTCAAAAGAGAGTGCAAAAATCAGGAGTCTAGTGGAGCAAAGAATCCTTTTGGAAAAGATGATTAATATCGAAAAGCCATATATCAACAGGTTGTTAATCAACCGCATCAACAAAAGGATTCACAAACTGCTCATGGGAAGATGATTGAGGATGCAAACAGGAAAGCTTATTTTGGTATCATTGATCAAGACGATGAGAAAATGGCACCAGGATTTAGCTGGGATAAGTTTGTGGATGAAAATGGGAAGTTTAAAGCTTTCATTGCTCAAATTGTTCAAAAGCCAGATCTGATGAAAGAATGGATAGCAGTGTTATCTGATGATGAGAAAAGTGAAGATGAAGAATCTGTTTCTTCTGAAAATAGTTCAACAGATAATAGTGATGATGAAGAAGTTGAACAAATAAATATTGGAAAAACTCATTTATCTTCTGACAGTTTTGAATTTTATTTTGCAGATAAGTTGAAGAAACTCAAAGAGAGAAAAGCTGCAAAAGAAACAAAAGAAATTAAGATTGTTGAGATAGAAAAGTTAGTTGAAGTAGAGAAGATTGTGGAGATTGAAAAGATTGTTGAAGTCACAAAACCTTGTCTTTCATGTTTGGTATCTTGCAAACAATGTGAAGAAAAAGACGAGAGGTTTAATGAATCAGAAAAGTTGCTGTTCGATGTCATGAATTTGAAAGAGTCATATGATGTGTTAAACAGAACAGTGACTAGTTTACAGAAAACAAACACAGAAAGAGAAGCTGCTTTGAAGATGATGAATGCTACCATGATGTCAAAGCAGAAAGAGATAAACTTTTACATTGAAGAATGTGCGAAATGGAAGAAAGAGTTGGATAGTGAAGCAGCCGAGAATGAAAGAATCAGATGATTGTTGCGAAGTTATACAAGTTTTGATTATATAATTGATAGAATTTATCCTACTGTTGCAGGTTTTGAGGCGTTTAAAGACGAAGACAAGAAGTCAAAGAAGAAAAATGATACTAGTAAGAAACAGAGTGTCTGTTATAATAAGTGTCCGCCTCCAATTTCGGAAGGGTTTTCGCCTAGAAAACCGAATGAGGATCAAGTCCAAAAGGCAGTTAATCTAAAGTTAGAGTCCGAGTTAACCGATGTATTACCAGACAACATTGACGTCACGTTCACAGCGTCCGACACAGATCATGAGTCCGAATTAATAAAAAGAATGGTCGATCAGGTGTTGGATAGGGATGAGGAGTCAGAGTTAAAATCCGAGTCTGAAAGTTCGTGTCAGTCTGTCGGAAGTTCGAGTTCGTCCGAAAAGAGTTCAAAATCATCAGGAAAACGAGTTTATAGTAAAGAATTTTTGTTGTCAAAATCTAATTTGTATGACGAAACATTTGAAGTTGCATATACTTTGAATGATTCTGACAAATTATATTTTAATAAAGAGTTTCCAATAAAAAGTGTTTGTTTTGACATGATCAAAAAGGTTTTCAAAATGACAAAAATTAATATTTCTGAAATAAAAGATTTAAATCTTACTGGAAAACCTAAGAAATACACTTCAAGAGTTCAACAACGTTTAAACAAGTAAAAGAGTTACAATTCTGGTTCTAGTTTTCAAAAGAAACCAAATCAAAATGGTAACTACAAAAAGAAAGGTCTTGGTTTTATTCCACCAGAAAATTACAAAAATGAGAAAATTTCTAAAAATACAAAATTTGTTTCAGGACCATCTGCTGAAGAGGAGAAGAAAAGCTCATTCTGGAGACAATCAAATCAAGATTTTCTTGCTGAGAAGAAAAAGAATGAAGCTTATCAGAAGAAAGAAACCAGAATCTGTTTTAGATGCAATGAAGTTGGTCACATTGCATGGAACTGTCCCAAAATAACTAAGACAAACCAGGGAGTTTCAGAAAAACTCAAAGAAGTTGTTGTTGATAAAGCTGAACCACCAACTGAGAAATTTAAAGTGTTTAAAAATTCTACATATGAAGTTGGTGAATGCTCGAAAAGGTTTTACAGGAGAAGTGTGAAGCTTGACAACCAAAAATGGGTTGTTAAGAAATCTGATGAAGAAACTGGCGATGAATTTGATTCCACAAAATCAGAGGAGCCACAATTTGATGAGAGTGTTGAAAACTCAGTTCCTTCAATGGATGATGAGAACTTTCCACCATTAAGGATTAAGAATTTAAAAAAAAAGATTGGGAATGTTGAAATCTCAAATCAGTTTTATTCCGAGAAGGATAATTTTGATGTTGAGAAAGCGTTTAATGGAAATGTGAAGAAAATTTTCAGAAAATGATCGATGGGAAGGTTAAAGGGGTTAAAGAATTTTACGCTACAAAGAAAGCAACTTATATCCCAACTGAATCTGAATTGAAAACACCCAAGGCTGGTCAGGCTTGGGTGGACATTTTCTCTCATTGAAAAACCCGACTTGCCGGAGATCCCATGTTTGTAATCGTGGATCAGGAATCGGCATCATTCTTGTTAAACTTGTTTTTGTGAAAGATTTTAAAATTGTCTAAATTTTTATAGGTTGTGCTATGACGGAGCTTCTAGGTTAGTAAGTGTGAAGCAGGAATCGGCATCTTGATTGGTAAAATGGTTTGTGTAGATGTTTTATTCCTACATGTGGTTATATGATTTGGATATTTTTACAAATGGTAAGAGGTTGGATCTTACAAGTGATTCGTCAAGGTCATTAGTTTGAACTTGATGTAATCCTCATATATGTGATTGAATGAACAAGATGATGAACCCGACCCTACAAGTGGTTAAAACAAAATCTATTTTCCGGAAAAATCATTTTGATTAAAACAAACTTAAGTGTTTTGAAATCATAATGAGAAAATGGTTTGTTGAAAGGGAGAGTTCTGATTGTTATGCCAAATGGATGGCGAATTGAGGTGATCTGATATCAGTTGTCAACTTTTTGTATAGTTTGTTTTCAAATTCTTCTTTAAATGTGTTTGCATTTTAGGGGGAGTAAGAAAAAATTTTAGAAAATACAAAAACATTAGAAAATTTGAAAAATACAAAAAGATGATAAAATCATAAATGAGTTTTGTTGTGAAATAGAGGAAATGATAGTACATCAGTAGACTGTCACAACATACTAAAGAAATGGATAGTAAATAAATGTGATAAACAATCTCACTGCGGATATGCCAGTAGGTTTTTGCACATTTAGTAAATTGTGACGAGATATAACCCTAAATTCAAACTTGCTTATTTCGTGGGTAACATTTCTTGGATATATAGGTAACCCCTGAAATCTTGTTTGAAAGGTCCCTCTTTCTGAGATACTAGGTCTTTATGCTCAGTGATATCTGGGGTATTATCCCGGGACTTCTGATTTTGCGGAAGCAATGGCCTAGTCCCCGGAGAATACTTTCCGCTAGCTTGAAACATAGCGCCGCCCTCAGCAAATTGATGAAACAATAAAATTGATAGTCATTGCTGTTGAAGAAAAGATCCTCTAAAGGGGACACACCAAAAGTCGAAGCCGTCATCTCTCTGCGTATACGGAAGTATCGACCTGAGCTCTCACGGCCCTCTCAATTTAACCCCTTTACAGATATCATCTATGGTATACTCACCTGTAAGACTGAATATTGGGATCTGGATACAGGAGTATATTCAAGTAGTGGGACACGCGAATAAGTTTAAGTTCCTAAGACATTAATATCGTATCTCGGAACAGTTGAACTTTGTGTGAAAATTTAAGTGGACCAGTATACTGACAATCTAAGTGAATTGTTTAGAACTTAAAATGAAATCAAGCTTAACAGTGTTGGTGATGTGTCTCAATAACTGCTATGATCCTCTTGCACAAACTCACAAAAATATTATATGTAAATATTTTCTTTATTGCATTACATTTTTCTTATTACAAAAGCCAAAAAGATTTTCAGTGTGTTTTAGCATAACTTTTGAAAAAAAAATCAAAAAGATTTTTGACAACTGGTGTTGGAGAGCTGATTTTCAAAATTCCAAGTGCTAGACAGGATGACCATGTTGTAAGGGGGAGTCTATGTTTTTAATCAAATGTGTTTTAATCTAATTTACAAGTGGTTCATCAGGATTATTATTGATAAAATCTTCTGTTTGATTTGAGGGAGAGTTTGTGTTGATGTATACATGTTAATGTTTAAAATTGTAAAATTTACTTTGAAGTAGAGATGGTGCAGGTTTGAGAAAAAGGCTGGATGTGAGATAGGTTGATTGATCCTGAGAAGCTTATGTTTGAAAAGCCAGGTACCGATATTTGAAGACTCTGAAGACAAAGCATGAGCCAGGAAATGATCTTGAACCTGTGAAAGCCAGACTACGATCCTAAAGCAAATGATGCTGAAGAACTGAAGGAATGCCAGCACATTGTTAGGGGGAGTCTATTAGTTAGAGAAAGAAAGATATTGGAATGAGGCGATAGCCAGATAGAGATTCTGGAAGGCGATAGCCAGATAGAGATTCTGGAAGCCCAAAGACTGATATAGATTGAAGACGTTGAAGACTCGACACTTAAGACTCGTCAACATCCGAGGGGGAGTCTGTTAGTGCATACGTCTGTCGACTTCGTCTTGTATCGAGTCTTGTACTAGATATGTTAGATCAGGGAACGTTGTTCGAGAAAATAGGAGATTTTAGATTGATTTAAGTCTGTTTTCGCTTGAAGTGGGTGTTTCCGCTTGAAATGTCAAATGACAAGTTCAAGCGAAATCCAGTTTGTTGAGTTCGCTTGAATTGACTCCATGACAGTTTCAAGCGAAACCCTGATGCTTATAAATAGTCTTCAAGCGATCTCATTTGGAACTTTTGTAATTTTGGATACCGAAGTGCTGCCGGTTTATCCATTGATTGTACAAGCTGTAATATCAATCAGAAACATGATTAAAGGGAATTGCTAGCTGTTTCGAAGTCAGTTTCTTTGTTTCCGCCACTGAAACTGATAAAAACTCTTCTGAACGACTCGTTTGGATTCTAAAACGATCCTACATCTTGTGTGAGCCACGTTGTTTGTTTCTTATTCCTGTTGGGACACGGACAGTAGGTGGTGCACTAGATGTTGATTGTTCATAACCAATTAGCTTTGAGAACCTATCAAACTTTGGGTCAATCGGCTTAGTTATACGGATCTCATCCACTTTTTCCTTTATCTCTTTCATTTAATCCCTAACGAGTACGAGCCGGTCAAGGTCAGAAATCATATTGTTAACAAGGTACTCTCTGGCATTCATGATCTCACGAGCATCTATTTAGCCTTATAGTGCTCATCCTTATCATCCACCTTTATATCAAAGGTGGAATTTAGTTGGTTTGGGACCACATCTTTCGTCCATCTCTTCATAACATATATGTTAGGTATTTATTTGACTTAGAACATCTTAAAATAAAAAAAAATGTAGCAACATAGCAACCCATACTGTTCGAACTTCCTGCAACTACAAGAGGCTATCACATCTTCCCCTGTCTTGAAGCACACCTACAAAAAAGCATGTTGAAAAAAAATTGCATGGTATAAAATAAAACTGTAGAAAACCATTTTATAAACAATAGCATGTTCGTATAAAAAAACATTGCATGTTGTTATATAAATACCAACCTGTTGTCTAAGAAAATCATTTTCATAAACAAATTGCATGGTCTTATACAATATTACAGGTTGTTATAAGAAACATGTTTACAAAAATAGCCCATATTGTGTGTTTTACCTCAAGTAACCCTTCTCCATGTGCTTTAAATGTCACACCCCAACCGATGCGGAATCATCGGGGCGCGGCACTAGGCGAACCAGATTGCTCAAGAGAATTCATAACGACTATTCATTACCAATATTTAACAAGTTTAATATCCCATACTATTAAACAAACATTCCAACAAACGTCATAACAGATATCATGTCTCTCAAACAAAACAAGTCCGATAACCTAGGTTTTATTGTGGGTTCCTAAACTTCCTATCCATTTGCAGTATATGGTAATCATCAACCTATCACATACGTTAAAATAAAGTCAATACAATAATGTAAAGGTGATTACACAAGTTTAGCATAAGTATAGTATAAAAGTGTTTACGCATAACTAGCATGTAACATGTAAAAGGCTAATCAAGTAACTATCACAATGATACTAGCTAACCACATGACTGCGAGTAGAGTATGCGTGACTCATGTTCACCGAAGCGAACAAGTGAAGTAAAGTGTGTGATCCTTAGCAACCGTTGACTAAACAGGTGTTGAGTCCAAACTATAGTACTATCGTTGCTAAAGGCGGTAGGGCAAGTCATCACTGTGTAACATAACAACAAGTATTCAACTAATAACGTATATCATGCGAGTACGGTTAGTGTTTATAAAGCGTTTAAGTGTTGTGTTTTTGACAGAGAACGTATGTAACACCCAAATGTGTGTTAAGCGAAAAAGGGTTCAAGTATACTCACAGTGCGTGCCATGCAAGTAAACACGATCTAAAATGGATTGAAGGGAGCGCCAGATCAGCCGGCGTACGGGGACAAAATGCGTAAATCTTCCGAAAACTGAAACGATCGAAATCGAAGTGTTGGTCGGAAATTGAGGCATCGTACGAAGGCGTGCCTTAGTACGAAGGTGGGTCCTCGTACACGTATTGCTTCCGTTGTCCAAAATCGAGTGTGCTTCACGTCTGTCCTTGGAAAATCGAGTGTTCATCCCTCCAACCTTAAGCTACTGATTAAACTTAGAGTCGGAGAGGTGTTTGCCTAAGTCATGGATGAGAATCGGGCTGTGATGTGCGAATTCAGTGTCTTCGCACGAAGGTAGTGCCTTCGTTCGAAGCCATGAGTGCCTTTGTACGAAGCCATGAGTGCCTTCGTACAAAGCCAGGCTTCGCACAGAACAGTCCAGCTCGCATTCGTGGTTGTTCATGGTGTTCAGAGGTGTTTTCATGTCTAAATCGGATGTGTTTTCGAGTCCTATTCATGACGGTTTCGACACCACCTCGTCCCACTATCCAGTGAACGAAATATGTGTCAGTTCGGTCTGTTTTTGTGTAAAATAAAGTTTAAAAAGAGTTTTTTTAAGGGTTTTTCTCTTAGATCTAACACTTGGTGAGTGCAAAATTAGTAGATTTCTAACTTGGGAAGTCGAAGCTAGGCACAATACACTCGGTTAAGTGTAGATCTGTTGTAAAACAAGAAGTTTTGATGAAAAAGATGAAGGTTCCTATGAAAAAGAAGAAGTTTAGATGAAAAAGAAGAAGTTTAAATGAAAATGGAAGACTTTTGATGAAATTGAAGAAGTTTGGATGAAATCGGAGATAAACTCGTGTAAAATCGTAGTGGAAAACGTTATGTAATCATGTAAAATGATAAATCATACATGAAAACAGTTGGACAACAATTCGGCAGCGTTTCGAAGTAAATGGCAGTAAGTTTGAATGAATGAGGGTACTTGGGTATTTATAGGAGAGGGCTGGTGGTCTTGTACGAAGGCCCTGCTTTCGTACGAAGCCGGGTGTCTTCCTACGACGCTACCAGTTTGGTGTAAAAGGTTTCCGTTTCGCGTATAGGATGCTCATTTGGCGTGTTTTGTTGTGTTAGTTGGTACGAGTGCTTTAAGTACCTTAGCAAGGTATTAAGTATGGCGTTACGTTGCGTATTAGATCGATAAATCGAGTTGTGCGAGTAAGCGTTTAAGCGAGTTTTAACACATAGATAATGATAATATTTATATAACTAATAGTATAATATGTATGTATATAAGTAACTACGTTTTGAGTTTCCGTTGTGTTAATGCGAGAGCGAGCGAGTAGTTTAAATACTCACGTGATGTAGTAGTGTAAGCGTAAGCATTATAAGCGTAAGCGTTGTGATGTGCGATATAGCGTGTGTAATTAGCGATGTAGTGTGAAAATATGCGATGTAGCGTAGCAAGCGATATAGTTTACATTATGATCCGAATCTCGGTGCTGGGCGTAACGAGAGTAACGAGCGCGAAAGTACGGGTTGTTACTGTCTCCCTTGCTTTAGGAAATTTTGTCCCGAAATTTATTCGAAAGGAAGACTGTGAGAATTGACACGAATAAGTAGCGATAAAAAAGTTAGGGTAAGCTTAGGATGAACGAGCGATCAATCGAGGTTTGACGAGTGAGAGCGTCTCGGTGGCATGGGAAAATTGATGAGAAAAAGAGACCTGCTTGACTAGGGAATAGTAGCTCACGAGTTGACGATCCATAAATGTTTTAAGTTCTCGAAAGGTTTTGTTAAGTTATTACAAAAAAGATTTTAAGAAAAACTTGATTTATGAAAAAATTTCTTATGACGTGGTGTTAAACTGAGTCGATGTTTAAACCAGCGTTGTAAGAAGAGTTTTATTTGTCCAAAGGTTTAATTTAAATTAGAATTTTCAGAAAAATTTCCATTTATTTTCCAAAACATTTGTTAAACAAATAGGTTTCGTTTATTTTCAAAAATATACGGTAATAGATAGGTTTTTTAACAGTATCAAAAGTTCAACTAGCGTCGAGCCCCCCACATGGCATCTTTCCACGAAAGTTTGTTAATATGGGTAAAACACTTATATATAGGAAGTACCAGCGGCGTATCCACCGTGTTTTAGCCATATTGCCTTCGTCCTGTGGAGCGATGTCCTGTGTGTCGACATGATATCGATAGGTTTTTGTATCCTCGGTCCAAGCGGTAAATGGTTGGACCAAGTTTGAAAGGAAGATTAAATAGACTAAGCGGTGAAGTTGATTGCAAACTTAGTTAGCGATAAGAGCGTGAGCGAATGGTTCAGCGATTGAAATATCGAAGCAAGGTGAGCGACAAGCGTTAAGGCGTCAAGATGGAAAAGCGGTGAGAGTATCGAAGTGATAAGATTGATTGATGCGATAAGCGTTGAAGCATTGAAGCGTTTGAGAGGGATGGGGAGGGTGAAGTGAGATAGATTTCAGCGAAGGTATGATTACATTGTTGTAGAGTTACGAAAAGTCTAGCGATGGTGCGATCGAGAAGTAACGAGATGTTACGCCTTGCGAAGGAGTTTAGCGTGTTGAAAATAGTCTCAATAATATAAGAGGTCTAATAACATTCAACTCCACATGGCATTTTCTTCACGAGAGTTTGTTAGTATGGCAAAGCACTTATATATAGGAAGTACCGGCGGCGTATCCACCATGCTTTGACCACACCACCTCCGTCCCGTGAATAGATGTCACACTTTGTCGACATGGTTAAGACGCTTATATATAGGAAGTACCAGCGGCGTATCCCATGCTTTTAACGTTATGGAATTATTAGAACTTACTACGATCTCCATGCACTTACCGTAATAATCCCGTGTGCACCCGTGATTAATTTGGTCCTTGCATGTTTATCGTAACTTATTCCAAAGACACATAGTCGGGGTAAAACGTATCATATCGTGCTATACTATATAGTGCTAGTAATAGAATCTGTGTGTGAGCTTAGACTAAGTGTGCGGATTCGAGAGAAAGCGGAAGAGGGAGAGAGTGAGAGAGAGCGAGAGAGAGTGAAAGAGAAAGAGTCAGCGGCACATATTGAAATGACATCGAACAATAGAACAATTATAAAGTATAAGAATTAACGTCGAGAATCGTACCATTAACAGCGTCGTTCTGTGCCTGGTTGGTTTTGTTGTTGAAGACTCTTGCTTGGGCTGTGGTTGCTGTTGGAGCTTCTGCTGCGGGTGTTGCATCTGCTGGTGCTGGGGCTGCAAGTTGGTGCGACAGTGGCTGGTGAGGTGACCAAAACAGTTGCAGTTTGTGCAATAGCGAAAGTTAGCTCCTGCTTGGTGGTGATAAGTACACTTGTGACATAGGGGGAGAGTTCCAGTGTAGGCAGACTTTGGGTAAAGTGGAACTGCTTGGAGAGGTTCGGGTTTAGGCGGTGCAATTGCTGAGTAGTTTAGGCTCGAGCTCTTCCTCTTACGGCTATACTTAGCGGTGTCTTGCGATAGTGCAGCGTCATCGGATGATTCTGTGGTAGCTTGGTTTGCCTTCTTGGTGGAATCCTTGGAGAAGAATCCATCCAAGATTCATTTGTCGTTGATCTCTACGGCCAAGCGATAGGTTTCTTCGATGGTAGCCGGTCTTGCAGCTTTGACAAAATCGCCCACACACTCGGGCAAGGCGCGTATGTACTTCTTGATGGCCTTTTTGGGAGTGTTAACTTGGCTTGGGCAAATAATGCTAAGCTGTTTGAACCTTGTTGTGACGCCGGTGTTGTCGCCTTCAACTTGCTTGATTTCCCAAAACTCGTTTTCTAGTTTCTGGACTTCGTGAGGAGGGTAGTACTCTTCCTTCATGAGCTTCTTCAGCTCATTCCAGGAGAGCGCGTGGGCTTCATCGTTGCCACCTTTATTACGCTCGACTGTCCACCAGTCGAGGGCTCTTGATTGAAATACGTCTGTAGCGCATGTGGTACGAAACTGCTCAGGGCACCCCTCTGACAGAAGGTAACCTTGATAGCATCAAACCACTGAAGCATCTGAGATACACCTCCTTCGCCTATGAAGACCATCGGGTCACAGGCTTTGAACTGCTTGTAGGAGAAAGTAGTCTTTGGCGCATTGGTCTTCGAGTCTACAGATGTCTAAGAGTCGTTGAGGGATTGAATCTGCGAGACGATTTTAGGAATAACCTTGGCTATTTCCTTGGCCATGAGCGAGGTGATCCTCTTATCGGCTTTTCTTCTAGCTTGACGTCGTGAGTTGGAAGCATTTAATGACATCTAGACAAAGAGAGATTTGGAGTGAGATTCGATCATAATGATTTTGAGAATGCGATGCGATTTAGCGCGTTTAAAAATTGTCATAGTTGATATAGTAATACGTATTCACATAGGAGACACATAGGAGACACGAAATTCCTAGGTTCTCACGTATTCACATAAGCACATGTATCATATATTATATACATATATACTCGTAAAATAGAGCGAGGACGCGTTGAAGAGAGAGTTGGTAGACTTTGGTTTTGTTGCGGTCATTCAACTCTTGTTTTAGATTGCGATGGCTGTGCGAGTTGTGCATATATTCGAAAAGCGTGGAAAATCGAGAAATCGATAAAGCGTAAAATTTTCAATAGAAAACATCTAAACACAATAAATTCGATGACGTGTAAAATTAGAAATTGCAGGCTAGAAAATAGATAGAGCGTCTTGGGTTTTGGGAGATCGACTACCCAAAGTGATTAAACTATTACCAATGAGTTCGAGTACACACTTTGGCCTACTAGACTATGCTCTCACCGTGATACGGCTAACGACATTCATCCATCTGGTTACTACGGTGCTCAAGTCATTGGAATAGCTGAGACTTTGGTGGGATCTTTTGAAAACTAGTTTAGGGAGTGGAATGGGTCATTAAGATGCGGGTTTCACCCCTAACTTAACAACTTCGCTCCTAGCTGTGGTTGTGCTCGCCGAATTAATTCGGGAGTTCCACTAGATAGAAATGGATATTTCCATCGAGATATGGATATTACTCCTAACACGACGAAAGATTCTCATGCTAAGAGTAATACGCGGGGTGAGCGATCTTATCGAGAGTTCTTGGTTTTCACACCTAATCACGACACAATCACGTGCTTGTGCTATACGAGTATCTTCAAACGTGTGTATTGTGTTACCCTTAGGAAAGGCAAAATAAATGTTCAGCCTTAGCAAAGGCTCCCTTCATACGAAGGTGCATTGATGTGGGTTCAAAAAAGAGACACATCAAGTGGGTTCGTACGAAGCCACACTAGGTGGGTTCACACAAATGTATAACATGTAGGCTCGTACGAAGCCAGAGTAGGTGGGTTCGCACGAGAGGGTCTGTTTGGTACTTAGACTATAGACTAGGTCTGTTTAGTACGACTCGACCTAATTCCCTATAGTTATGGCTCTGATACCAATCTGTCACACCCCAACCAATGGCGGAATCATCGGGGCGCGGCACTAGGTGAACCAGATTGCTCAAGAGAATCCATAACGACTATTCATTACCAATATTTAACAAGTTTAATATCCCATACTATTAAACAAACATTCCAACAAACTTCATAACAGATATCATGTCTCTCAAACAAAACAAGTCCGACTACCTAGGTTTTATTGTGGGTTTCTAGACTTCCTATCCATTTGCAGCATATGGTAATCATCAACCTGTCACATACGTTAAAATAAAGTCAATACAAAAATGTAAAGGTGAGTACATAAGTTTAGCATAAGTATAGTATAAAAGCGTTTACGCATAACCAGCATGTAACACGTAAAAGGCGAATCAAGAAACTATCACAATGATACTAGCTAACCACATGACTACGAGTAGAGTATGCGCGACACATGTTCACCGAAGTGAACAAGTTAAGTAAAGTGCATGATCCTTAGCAACCCCTGACGAAACAGGCTCTGACTCCAAACTATAGTACTATCGTTGCTAAAGGCGGTAGGGCGAGTCATCACTGTGTAACATAGCAAAAAGTATTCCACTAACCACATATATCATGCAAGTGCGGTTAGCGTTTATAAAGCGTTTAAGTGTTGTGTATTTTTATAGAGAACGTATGTAACACCCAAAAGTGTGTTAAGCGAAAAGGGGTTCGAGTATACTTACAGTGCATGCTTAGCAAGTAAACCCGATCTGAAATTGATTGAAGGGAGCACCGGATCAGGCTGCGTACGGGGAAAGAATGCGTAAGTCTTCTAAAGTGCTGAAACGGTCGAAATCGAAGTGTCGGTGGGAAACAGTGGCTTCGTACGAAGCCAATGCCTTCGTACGAAGGTGGGTCCTCGTACACGTGTTGCTTCAGTTGTCTAAAATCGAGTGTGCTTCGCGTCTGTCTTCGGAAAATCGAATGTTCATCCCTCCAATCTTAACATACTGATTAAACTTAGAGTCGGAGAGGTCTTTGTCTGAGTCACGGATGAGAATCAGGCTGTGATGTGCGAAGTCAGTGCCTTCCTACGAAGGCAGTGCCTTCGAACTAAGGCAGTGCCTTCGTACTAAGGCAGTGCCTTCGTAGGAAGCCAGTGCCTTTGTACGAAGCCAGGCTTCGTACAGAACAGTCCAGCTCGCTTTCGTGGCTGTTCTTGGCGTTCAGAGCTGTTTTCTTGTCTTAATCGAATGTGTTTTCGAGTCCTATTCATGATGGTTTCGAAACCACCTCGTCCCACTATCCAGTGAACGGAATATGTGTCGGTTCGGTCCATTTTTGTGTAAAATCGAGTTTAAAAAGAGTTCTTAAAGGGTTTTCTCTTAGATCTAACACTTGGTGAGTGCGAAATCAGTAGATTTCTTACTTTGGAAGCTGAAGCTAGGCCCAGTACACTCGGTTAAGTGTAGATTCGCTGTAAAAACAAGAAGTTTTGATGAAAAAGATGAAGGTTCTTATGAAAAAGATGAAGTTTAGATGAAAAATATGAAGTTTGAATGAAAATAAAAGAGTTTTGATGAAATTGAAGAAGTTTGGATGAAATCGGAGATAAACTTGTGTAAAATAGTAGTGGAAAATAACTCACAAAAAAAAATTGTTTGTAAATATTTCTTTATTGCATTTCATTCTATTTCAAAAACCTAAAAAGATTTTCGGTGTGTTTTAGCATAAATTTTGAAAAATTCAAAAAGATTTTCGGCAACTGATGATGAAGTGCTGATTTTCGAAATTCCAAGTGCTGAATATGATGAACAGGTTTGGGAGTGTGTGTGCTGAATTGAGAAATTTTGTTTTTGAGAAAGAAAGTTTGATTAGTTAATCAAGATCATTAATTTGAACTTGATGTAACTATTATTAGTAAGTTTTTCTTATTGATTTAAGTGAAAACTTATGTTTTGATGAGAAGTGTGCAGGAGATGTGCTGAACAAGAGTTAAAGCCAGGATTTGATCTCAAGGTGATAGCTAATTCCAGATGGCGATCCCATCATGATGAGAGGGGGAGTCTGACGAGGTTAGAGCCAAAGAGAAGATCCTGGTATAAGCTAAGAAAGAAAAGAGACTGATAAAGACTGAAGATGCGAAGACTCGACACTTAAGACTCGTCAACATCTGAGGGGGAGTCTGTTGGTGCATTCATCTGTCGTCGTCGTCTTATGTCGAGTCTCGGGTTCGTTGCACTGCTGAACAAGAGTGATGTCATCATATATGATGATGACATCATATAGGTGACATCATCTATTGCATCATGGGCATATGAAGACAAAATAGAACCCTTTAAAAGTCAAATTAATTGATATGTTTGAATGGTCGTTTGAAGATGCTAGTTTGAAAGTGTGACCGTTTGAATGTAACCGTGATCGTTTGAAGGGTGGTGTGTCACTTTCAAACGGTCAGGGTCCTCCCTATAAATAGGCTTCAAACTTTCTCATTTGTAACTTTCTGATTTTTGATGCCGAGGTGCTGTCGAAGTGTCTCTGTACTGTAAAGTGTTCAAGATCAATAAACAAGACATTTATTAGTGAATCCAAGCTAAACGAAGACCGAATCAATGAATTGCGCCTCTGATTCTGTCTGAGCACTCTTCTGATCGACTCGTTAGGTCGTTTCACGATCCTACAGAAAACGTTGTGTAATCATGTAAAAATGATAAATCTTACTTGAAAACATTTGGACAACAATTCGGCAGAGTTTCGGAGTAAATGGCAGCAAGTTAGAATGAATGAGGGTGCTTGGGTATTTATAGGAGAGGGCTGGTGGTCTTGTGCGAAGGCCCTGCCTTCGTACGAAGCCAGTGGCTTCGTACAAAGCCGGGTGCCTTTGTACGAGGCTACCAGTTTGGTGTAAAAGGTTTCCATTTCACGTATAGGATGCTCATTTGGCGTGTTTTGTTGTGTTAGTTAGTATGAGTGCTTTAAGTACCTTAGCAAGGTATTAAGTATGGTGTTACGTTGCATATTAGAGTGATAAATCGAGTTGTGCGAGTAAGCGTTTAAGCGAGTTTTAACACATAGATAATGATAATATTTATATAACTAATAGTATAATATGTATGCAACTGCGTTTTGAGTTTGTGTTGAGTTTGCGTTGCATTTATGCGAGAGTGAGCGAGTAGTTTAAATACTCACGTGATGTAGTAGTGTAAGCGTAAGCATTATAAGCGTAAGCGTTATAAGGGTAAGCATTGTGATGTGCGATACAGCGTGTGTAATAAGTGATGTAGTGCTAAAATATGCGATGTAGCGTAGTAAGCGATATAGTTTACATTATGATCTGAATCTCGGTGCTAGGCGTAACGCGAGTAACGAGCGCGAAAGTGCGGGTTGTTACATTAAAGTCTTTCACCAAAATTCTTAATAACTCGCCATTGATTTTGGTCTCCATTTCCAAACATTCGTCGGTAGTTGCATATAACTCTGCTTGCTGATCGTAAAAGATAGAACTGGTGTATAGTTTACAGGCATCTTTTTCCAAACTTTGTTTAGTCCAATCATCAGGTTGTGTATGTCTAGATATATGATCATTCTTTCGATGGTTGAACCTCTGAACACCCATTTCCCCGTCAAAATGATTTAAAAACTCAACAAGAGTTAGTTGAGAATTCGCCACCTAAAAAAGTGGTTCTCGCTTTCTGATTGGGATGTTGTACGCATGAGTCTACACATTGGCTCATGGCAATAAAAAAAGTCGGTATCCACATGGATCTCATCACAAACATGTCATCAATCCATTTATTTTCAGTAAGGCCATACTCAATCGTTATTAACTTCCACTTAGTCTCGAAAGCTTCTGGCTCGATCGAATCTGTCCAAACATTATCGCACAATCTTCTTTTAAATTCGTCGTTGTTACCCAATTCATGCCCAAACTGTGTACAAAATTTATACCTTTAAACATCAATACATAAGGAATATAAAATACTAAATAAAATTGGTAATCTACACACTAATGATCTAACCTTATTAGCCACCTTTTTTCATAATGTGCCACATGCACAGTCTATGTCTGCTTTTACTAAACACACCCTTAATGGCCTATTTCATGGCTTGGTCCTGGTCTGTAACCACAACCTTCGGCTGATATCCAAATGAGTTCAGAAACGACTGGAGAAGCCCTTTATAAGATTCAATGCTTTCGAATGCTAACAAACCAGCTCTAAGTGTAACATTCCGACAATGATTATCGATGCCAGTAAATGGTACAAACACCATGTTAGGTTCTGAGTTTCAATTGTTTGTGAATGTTTAAGATGAACAATGGAAGAAGGTAACAAATAGGGAAATAATTGCAGTGGAATGAAAATAAACTTTAAATCACAAACAATGAGATATTTGCTTTCATCATGAACACTTTAAAATGAATGATTCAAATTACAATGATTCACGTCTGCATGAACACAAACTCCCCCTCAGCCTAAGATCACTCAATTTGCTCGTACAAAATGTCAAGGTGATGAAGTGATAAACAGAACAGTACATGCAGTGTTCTATTTATAGTACAAGGCAAACTTCTGTGGAATCTATGCTGACGTCACCTAGACAATGAAATCTAACAACTCTAACAACCTCTAACATCTACTATCACTAATACACTGTTACATTGGTACCACTGTTATCTATCATCTGTTGATTTAACGTCTAATGAGCCTTATCCTCTGTTGAGCCTCAGCAGACCTTCTTCATTAGACTTTGTCTTCTTTTTTCAAAGGGTGACTAGACCTGTGCTTCCAGCAGACTTTAGTCTTCATCAGTGGTTTACTTTGGCAGACCTTGTTAATCAGTAGACTTTAGCTTCTAGCAGACCTTTGGTATCAGCACTTGTTGGATGCCTTTGCCATTGGGTGGAGAATGATCCAAGCACTATTATTCTGGATCATTTGATTGTAGACGTATTTTGGCTTTCAATCATCTGTTCTTTAGGTGGGATCCACATGAGCCAACAATCTCCTCCTATAATAGATGATGCCAAAACCCTTCTTTATTACTGATCTTTATTTCTTATCAACATCTCCTGGATTTGCCCTTTGAATTTAAGTTCAAAGTCCAAGGAGATCATGTCTTCTTCGTCATCCCTTCCTAATTCGAGATTCAAAAGATCTAGGAGATCAACTGCATCAAGACCATATGCGTCCTCCATTTTAATCCTCTTAACATTACCATCTAATCTGAGCAAAGTCAATATGTGGGTGTCTGAGGATGACTTCCACTTTAGTATTTTTGGATCAAATGGTTTTCTTGGGATAAGACTAATTAATGATGAGTTTGGTGATTGAGGTCTACTGACTAACTTTGTAAGTGTTTCTCTGAGTTTAGCAGCATGTAAGTCAGCAGCAGGGTCCATGTGGAAATTAAGCTGACACTTGATTGCCTCTTTTCTGTGTTCTTTATACCTCTGCTCATCTTCCTCATCAGTCTGCTTTTGCCTCTTTAATTGTTTTAAGGCAATTACGGATAAAGAAGATGTTGAGAGAAGCTTTTTGGAAGCATGGGTCTGTTGAGGCAAGGTAGCTGTTGTTGTAGGATAGACTGGCTTTTGAGGAACATTGGGATCTTTGGCTCTGAGCTCTTCTAGCTTTTTGTAGGTCTCAACTACGTTGAGTTTAGACCATCTGGCAATTGATCTAGCTGAACCATAATCAGCAGCCACAAGCTCTACTCTCATTCTCTTAAGCTTCATTGCCTCATCTGTATCCACCTCCTTGGTTTCTTCTAATTAGGTGGAGTTGGCTTTATTGAAGGATCGTTGAGCATTTTTGCAATTCTTTCAACTTCTTCCCTAAGAGCATCTGATGACCAGCCTTTGAATTGAGCCCTGGTTGCTTCGTATGGTTTGTGCTTCATTATGTGTTCAATGTAATCATCCCTCAATTCCTTGTCAAGCTCAACATTTATTGGCCTCTCAGACATGGATTTACTCAAGTCCTTAGTAAAGTCTTCAAGTTTTCTGACTTTTCTAAGCTCATGTGATAATTGACTTTAGTATTTCCTGTCATCCATCCCTTTGCTCTCTTCTTTAGCTACCAACTCAGCCTGTCTTGCTTTCATTATTAGATAGTCATCTAAGTTTTTAGGCTGCCTGTAGCCATAAAGAGATGGGAAGGATCTTTTTGATGGATCCTTTGTTGTGAAGAATGACTCAATTTCATATTTAATAGTGAGCACCTCCAGAGGATATTGAGCGTCCAGGGGAATGACTGATGGTAGTGTAGTGATTGGAAGGGATGAAGTGGGTCTTTTCGGTGGAGGTGATGAGGATGGAATGGTTTGAATGTGGGCAAATGATAGGGGGATTGGTGATTTAATCTCCTCTTCATCTTCTTGTACTACAAAAGTTTTTCTTTTGCGTACAAACTTTAGTTTTGGTGATGGAGGACATTTATGTGGTAAAGGTGAATGTGAAGGGAATCTTTGAGGTGTTGGAGGTGGTTGGATTGTTGGTGGTGTGGTGAAAATGATCATGGCAAAGGATAGGTTAATATATGGTGAAACAACTGGTGTCTTAGCAGCTGTTTGGCTAACATCTGCTGATACATTTGTTGTATCAGCATCTGTTGAGTGAGCTGGTGATGATGGTGTTGAAGCTATTTTTTACTTCTTCTGTGGCAGTTGTTGTGGAGAAGGTTTGGTTTTAGGTTTAGCAGAGGATACAGTTTTTGTAGGAGTAGTAGTGGTTTTAGGAAGGGTGGTAATTGGTGGTCTGACTTTTCTAGTAGACTTTCTTCTGTTTGAAGTACCAATATAATTGGAAGCTTTGCTTTCCTTTGTATCTTGCTTTTTCTTCTTTTCCAAAGCTATATCTTCAGCTTTCTTGTTTAGGGTCTTATCAATCCCTTTTCCTTTTCCAGCTTCTGAAGCTTTTGCAGAAGATTTTTGCTGAGTAGACTTTGGCTTTTGTTGCACCTTTGGTTTTGCTTTTGAATCAGGTGGCAACTTTCTCAGTGAATCTTTCTCCCCCTTTTTGGCATCATCATCATCATCTGAAATGATTGGTGTAGGGGCGAGCCAGTAATTTTGAACAAATGTTCCTTATTGCCCTTAATGTATGCCTGTGTATCTTTATACCAAGCATCAACCATAATTATTATAAGTTCCATATGAGTGTTGTGGTTGATTTCAGCCAAATTCCATTGAGCTTGAAGGATGGGTTGCACATAATTCCAAAACTCATTGGTAATTTGTTGAGTGCTAGGCTGGTCGGTTTGGATGAGTGATAGGTTGCACAGAATCCTAAAGGCTTTTGCCTGTCTTGGTCCCCATTCAAATTTAACTGATTTGCAGGTCAGTTTGGGTAATGGAATGGCTATCCTAGAAAAATCTTGAATGAAACGTCTATAATATCCTGCCAGTCCAAGAAAACTTCTTACTTCTGTTGGTAATTCAGGGATTTTCCATTTAGTAATCGCCTCGATCTTTGGGGATCCACATGAATTCCTTCATGATTAACCAGATGTCCAAGGAATTGCACTTCTCGTAACCGGAATTCACATTTTGAGAATATAGCATAAAGCTTTTCTTTTCTCAATAAAGTTAGAAGCATATGCAGATGCTCTGCATGATCTTCTTTACTCTTAGAGTAAATTAGAATGTAATCTATAAAGACAATTATGAATTTATCCAGGTATGGCTTACATACATGTTCATCATATCCATAATTGTGGCTGGGGCATTGGTTAAACCAAATGGCATGACGGTAAATTCATAATGATCGTACCTTGTTCTGAAAGCAGTTTTAGGAATGTCCTCTTCCTATACTTTCAATTGATGATACCATGAGCGTAAATCGATCTTAGAAAAAAATCGCTCCTTGCAGTTGATCAAACAGATCATCGATTCTCGGTAGTGGGTACCGATTTTTAATTGTAACATTGTTCAATTCCCGGTAATCAATGCACATACGCATCAATCCGTCCTTCTTTTTGACAAACAGTACCGGTGCTCCCCATGGGGATGAACTAGGTTGTATAAAACCCTTGTTAGTGCTAATCGATAAGGTGCCTTGACAATCGATAAGGTGCCTTGACAATCGGTGACGTTCCTGGTATTAGGTAAATCCTAAATTCAACCTCTCTATCTGGCGGTAATCCAGGTAATTCTTCTAGAAAGACATCTGAGAATTTAGATACTATAGGAATATCTTTTAATTCTTTTCCATTCGTGTCATTGATTATGGAAATCATATACACTATTCCTCCTTTCCTTGCACAATTTGCGGCTTTCATTACAGAGATGAATTTTGTCGACCTGGTTGGTTTGTCTCCTTTAATTGTGATCTTTTCACCACTTGGTGTACTTACTTGTACAGACTTTTGATCATATAAAATACTAGCATGATTGGCTACCAACCAATCCATTCCTAATACAACATTGAATCTAGCTAGATTCATTGGGTAAAGGTTAGCAGAAAAATTACGGTTTAGAATTTCTATTCTTGCTCCCTGAAAATTTCACTTATCTTAATGGAATCTCCATTTGATGTCTCCACCAGACAGTCTTGTTGAAGCTTAGTTAATGGTTGGTCGAGAAGTTGGTAGAAAGAAGTATTGATAAAACTTTGGTTTGCGCCAGAGTCAAATAATACTACGGCAAAAATATCATTAACTAAAAACGTACTGGCAATCACATCCGGAATCATCTTGGCTTCTTCAGCTGTCAGAACGAATGCTCTGGCATTCTTCTTGGGTTCTTCAGTTGCCTTAGCTTTGCTGGTTGTTGCTATAGCTAGTTTCGGACAGTTCAGTTTGATGTGACCAGTTTCTCCACAATTGAAGCATAGCCTATTGCTAGCTTTTGTTTGACATTCTTCTTCCTTATTCCCGGGTTTCTTGCAGAAATTACAATACCTTGCACATTTTCCGTAATGCTTCTTTTTACAAGTCTTGTAGTAAGGTGCAGAGGAAGAACCTGTACCTTTCCCACGGTTGGAATTACCGTAGCGAAATTCTTGGGTAAGCCTTCGATCTAGGTTCTTTCTCTGGTTTTACTTCTTCTTCTATGGTTTGGGGTCTAGCTGCCTTGACTACGTGTCTGATCTCACTAATTAACCCCCACATATAACGGGAGATCAACACTGGCTCAGGTGAGGCTAAGGTTGGTACTATCCTAGCATATTCAAAGAATATGGTAGGGTAACCTTTGCAGTCTATTCCAGTCATTTTAAGATTTAAGAACTTATTGGCAATCTGTTCTTTTTCAAGAGGAGGACAAAATTTTCTTTCGACTATCTCCTTAAAGTTAGTTTATTCCATATTATAAACTTTGTCACTTCCTCTAGACTGGAGAATAGTATTCCACCATTCTAAGGCTGCGAAGCAAACATAATTTTATCTTCATATGCACATTTACTTATTTTTGTGACTGCTTCTATCTTTTCTATCCAACATAAGGCTGCAATGGCTCCTTCATTGCCTGAGAATTCTATTGGTTTACAGGCCAAGAATTCCTTATAAGAACAACCATATGAGATGGTTCTTCTTCTTTTTGGAATTGGAGCTTGGATCAGTGGTCTGTGATTTTCGTTCACACTATGAGTTGGTTCATGGGTTGACGTTTACTTCCAGTTACATATTTATTATTTTCTGCTTCTTTAACATTCTTGATAATATATGGTATAGCATCTATAATTCCTTGTGCGACTATATGTTCGATGGCAGTGTTATTCACCTGGTTCTCGTTATTATCATTATTCTGGTATTCTTGATTTACTTCGTTCGACATCTGAATTATAAACATTTATCAGGTATCGATATCACATAATTTAATACAAACATTCACACAAACAGATTGATCAAAAACGCCGAACATTACGACTTTACTCTTTATATATATCTATATATATGCATCGATTACAAATTACAACTGAAAATTAATGTAACACCCCGAAAATATAAATCCTTATATTAAAATTCTAATGAAATAACAAACAAGAATTTACCAACTAGGAACTTAACCTAGTTAAATTCAAGTCTTGAAATAATTCATAACATGGTTAAGATACTTAAACTTAAGGGAAAATCATAGTTGAGGGTTTAAACTTGTCAAAAGTGAAAGATAATTACTAATAATAACAAAACCAAACCAAACACACAAAAACTTGTGTGTCTGGTCGATCAGGAGAAAGGGGGCGACACAGGGGATTCTCCACCCCTAGCTTCACACCAAAATTTACTAAATTGAAGCCTCAAATCTGTTTCAAATCGAATTCTAAACATGAATTAGTGATCACCTCGTCATAGGGATCAAAAGGTATGTATAATTTTGATATTTTGATTCACCGTAAATTCTAGGTTAATGGTGAATAACTGAAATTGAACCTAGATATGTCATGCATGAATGAATCTTGAAGTAATATGTTGTTTAGGATTAAACCCTAGATGATAAATTATGAAAATCATTGCATGTTACTTGAAGAAATTACAATCACCATTGTAGGTGATTTATGATATTGTAAAGACTAGACAAGTACTAGGATTATGAATTTTAATCTAGAGAAAAGCTTAATGGTATGATAAAATTCAGCAATTTGAATGTTTAAATGAGTACAAATGGCTTAATTAAAGTGAAATTAGATGTTAAATTGCGAGTCATGAACTTAGTAATGATTGTAGAAAAAAATCTGACTCGTTAGGTGTTCGTTGAAATGCCTAACTGAAGATTTAAATGTTAGAATAGGAGGAAAACGCAAAATTAGTCATGACTCATAATGATGCGATTATGGTCATGAAAAGAGTTCTAAACAAGTTGTAAAACTGAATTTTCTAGGCAAAGAGTCCGAATCATCAAGCGGACAAGCCGGAGGGAATTCACGGGGGAAAGGCGTGCTCTAGAGGTACGAAATTACCGTTTCGTTACATTATAAATTAATTGTTAGTTTTATGTTGTAGTTTTGAAAACATGGTAAACAAGATAGATCAATACGTCACGGAAGTGACTTTGCGTCTTAAACAAGAGAAACGGGTCAAAACAATTGATAGAAATTGGATTTTTGTAATACATTGTTTGATGCCTAAATCTTGGCATCCAAACGGTCGAACAATCTAGTAAGGTATGATTAATGCTCCGGAATACGATAGATTGTTCTTAGTGATGGGTCAATATATATCAATAAGAAATACGAGGTTTTAATGTATCGGTATCATAGAAAAACTGAAATCCGAGAGTTGGGATCTTGGTGTAATGATCTTACAAAACAAAACATGCAATTCCAGGTACTACCGTAAATTACGGTAGTACCGTAATTTACGGTAGAGTTTAGATGTTTACGGCGTGGATCTCCTGCTTTACGGTGGACTAGTAATTGTCCAGGACTCACCGTAACTTACGGTGATACCGTAAGTTACGGTAGAACCAGAATAGTTTTTATATTTTTATTTCTTTCAAATGTGGTGTTAAACCTTGCGATTATATTATATAACAACGTCAAAACTAATGTTTTAACGGTTTTGATCATAGGTAAATTGATGGACCATACAGGTGGCGATCAAGTGATTAATGAAGAACCGAACACTACATTTTGAAGCTTCCGCTATGTTTTGAATCTTTAAAGCTTTTGTGTATGGGTTGTAAATATATTTTAAACATCTTTTAAAATGTTTCAACTTAGTTATTAGTTGACTAAGTTTGATGTAACTTATGAACTTTGTTATGAAAGTTAGGTTATTTATACAATATTTTACTAGAAATAGTATAAACTATTTCTAAAATCAAGGGTAAAATTTTAGAGTGTTACAATTAAACACACTAGTAGTTATGCATCGATATCTATTTTAATCTATCTATTTTAGTTGGTTATATACATATATATATATATATATATATATATATATATATATATAACCAACTAAAATAGATAAATTAAAATAGATATATATATGGGATGTATCACGAGAAAACTAGTTTAAATGAGAAAACCAAAAAACTAACTAAAAAAACCTAAAAAACATACCAAAAAAAAAATTTACAAATTTTTATAAAAAAATCACTAGTTTTTATGCATGGAAAAAAATTTTCAAAAAAAAATAAAAAAATCGTTGTATTGCACATGTGCACTATTACGGATATAGTGCACATGTGCAGTACAAAAAAAAATTGAAAATTTTTTTATATATAAAAAATAGTGATTTTTTTATAAAAAAATGTAAAAAAAAAAATTGGTATGTTTTTTTAGCTTTTTTTAGGTTTTTTAGTTAGTTTTCTAGTTTTCTCATTTAGATGTAGTTTTCTCATGATCCTCTCTCTCTCTCTCTCTATATATATATATATTATTCAAAATACAAAATTACACACATATCCATATATTATACTAGGTGTCGTTCATCCAATACTGCATCTCACGCTCATCATATTTCCGAACTAGCTTCTCTCCTATCTGACGGATTCTATTTCCTTCATCCACTAAATTTTCGCCATACTGACGAAGTTCCTGCACATATTCTCGGCTCATTGGTGGGTTTACTGGTGGGGGTGGGGATGGCACTGGTTCTTCGGGAGTATATAAAGCTGAATATGACCTATTATCATCCCACCATGGATCGTATTCAAAAGGGATTGGGGTTGGGATTCTACGTAACTCATTGGGGTCGAATACAGGTATCGGGAATTGGTTTTCATGGTTGGGTTCTAACATTTGTTGGTCTGGAAATAAGGGTAACAGTGGTGGTTCAGCTATTTGGTTCATATTAAGGTCTGCTGCTGTAGTGGCTAACATATGGAAATCTGCTAACTGCCTGTCAAGTTCCTCTTCCCACAATGGTCTATTAACTGCTTCCTGGGTTTATGCATTCACTCCCTATTTGCTTTCGCTAGTGCTCTCTGTTGTTGTAATTTCTTCATTCTTTTCCTCCTCTCATGCGCTCCTCTACTAAACTAACCCCTCTTTTTAGGAGGGAATGGCTCCTCAGACTGTCCCTTAAATGTAAATATTCCTTCCTCAGTATCAGTAGAGTATCCTGAGTGGATTGGCTGAGATGAGGTTCCTTCATCTTTTGGGGAACTTGCTAATTGACGATAAGCGTTGGATGTACCTTGCTCACTCATACTTTAAACTAACAAATTGTCAAACAACACAAAATAATAATATACCTATTTACACATAATCACCTAAGTTATTTCCTAACGCAATTTATTTAAAATTTAGGTATCAACAGAACACCTCGTTGGCTTAAACCAGTGGTTGTAGCTCCGATACCACCTTATGTCGCAACCCCCAACACCTACCCCGAGAGCGGAAGCCGCGAGCCAGTCAAGTGGTATCGGTGTTTATTATTTTGGCAGCGGAATTTAAACATCAGCACCGTAGTTAGGAAATATTTATCAGAGTTTAAAACACCAAACTTTTATAATAAATAAATGGGATAAAGCCAAAGTTTCCATTACAATACATTTATAGGGATAGACCCATATTGAAAACAAAATCTCCTTTTTATTTAGGTAACTTTTATAGCCACATCTTTAAGCCTTCAGTGCTCTCCAGCTGGATTCTATTAGCATCACATTAAGTTACCTGAAGCGCGTTTTAAAAAGGTTTTATCTGCAAGAAATACTGGCGAGTGCATCCCAGTTTAATCAAAACAATTCTATAACTTTACAGTATTAAGATTATAATGTTTATATCTATCCAATTATTCAATACAATATTGCTACTGGGTAACCTTTGTCCCCCGTGCTTGCGGTCAAGCTACTATTCGCAATAGTAACGAGTGCCAAGTAATGTATACAAAGCCCCACATACTGATGATAATTGTAGAATTACAAAAACTTAATCACTGTAAGTAGCTTGATAAACATTTAGGGTTTTGTAAAATATTTGAAACAATGACTCATAAAAAGGGTTTACAAAAAGAGAATGTACTCACAAAAAGGTGATAAAAATAACATGTACTAACATTGCTGACTTAGATAATATTATAGCTACCTGATGGTTCTCCTGGTTATTATCTATTAAAAATTAAACAATGCACACTTGTTAGTAAGATAACCCAAATCACATTAGCCATACAACACGAGACAGAACTCCAATGAACTGAGTCAGGTAGAGCCTTGGCATGCGTTACGGAGCCCTAGATCAATCAGGTAGGGTAACAAATACGTGATCGGGGGTTATAATACTTACAACGAGGCAGAGCTTTGCTTTTTAGGGGTATTATTCCCGAGAGTTTTAGCCTACTAGAGATTTGAGAGAGAATTTAGAATTGAATGGTTTGAAGAATGAGGCCTTCGGCCCCTTTTATGGGGCTGGTCGAAGGGCGGCTCGTGCTCCGCGATGCCCCCTTGCTTGGTCGAGTCACCTATGTAGCTTCAACACGCGTTAGGACATGTGGCTCAAGCGGGTTCCTCCTGGTATCACTTCGTCGCGCCCCATGACAGACCTGAGGGTCCGGGTCACGGCCCGCGAGAACCATCTATTTTTATTTTTATTTGATTTTTATTAATATTAAGGTCATTTGGGACCGTTAACGAGTATACGGGGTATACTTAGGGAGTTTGGGGTGTTTTAGGATGTTTTAGGAGGGTTGTTATACTTGGTGGCATCTTTTATGTTTTAACCTGTCAAAAACAAGAAAAAATATAAATATAAATCGAATAAAGATTTAGATTAATCCTAGGTCATTTTCCTAGACTCAGAAGTCTAAGGAATGTGTTACCGTGTCATTGAGATTAAACACAAAAGGCTAGTTTTTAATTCACTCAATGTTGGGTCTGATACCAACCTGTCACACCCCAATATTTTCGATATAATCCGATGGGCCCGGTGGGGAGTATCCTGACATAGTTGATATCATAGACAATTTAAACACAGTTATAGCACATAGGAAGGCTTGGAAGGATTAAGCGATGACCGGAATGGAATGTTATTTAGACCCAACAAGTATGAAGACTTGTATAATATGGGTAAACTAAATACATTCTAGATTTTGAAGTCTAAATGATAAGGTTAAACCCGTTTCGGTTAATTTATGCAAACTAGTCACATAAACCGAACCGAAGGCGTATAGGCATTAACGGGTAACTGGATGAGTTATATACAAGTTCCATATGTTATTATGCTTAAAATATGTTATGACATCAGTAGAATATCAACATGTATGCCCATAAAGGTTTTAAAACCGAATTAAGCTTCGTAAGGGCATTTTGGTCATTTTATGATTTATAAAAGGAGCTTGCAAGTAATCTGATGTCAAGGTCATAAACATTCCGTAAAAAAAATATTTAATTTATGATATATTAACAGTAGGATATCAAATATATGAGTGGTTTATGCTTTATGACCAAACTATGCACCGTAGGGGCATTTTGGTCATTTCACACATAGTTTTAGGGACATATTTGGGATTCTGAGTTCCTGACTTATACATACTGTAAAAATATTAAAAATGGCTTATAAAATCAGTAGGTAACAAGTTTTGGGTGCCAAGTATGATTTAAAACCATACAATGCACCTAATTAGCGGTAAAGTCGGTAAATGGTGATAATTTCGAAGTTTAAGTAATTCTGAGGTTATGACTAGCTTTGAATAGGCAAAATATTTTATTTGTCATAACATATCAGTAGCAAAAAGGTTTTGCATGTATACTATGTTTAAAACCCAATTTATATGTAAAAAGGGCATTATCGTCATTTAGTAACATAATACGAAAACTCATGCATAAACTCAGTAAGTAATCGGACTTGAGATCCCAATTAATCCTAAATATGATATCATAATAGTAGGTAATGATTTTTATGTTAAAATTATGTTTAAAACTAAATTTGCATGCAAAAGGGTATTTTAGTTCTTATAAAATCATGTTTTACGTTATTATGTAACTTCAGTTTATGACAAGAATGTAAATGTCAAAATGTGCTAAATCTATTTACAAATCAGTACTTAGTTCATTTGCATGCTCACTTATATTAAAAACCTTATTTTTAAACAAAAGGGCATATTAGTCAACATCAAGCATAATAACGGAATAAAGTAAACGAACTCAGATTACTAGGTGACCATGTAATATAACCTCAAAGGGTTATATTACAACATAATATTATCACAAAAGAACCTTAAGACATAAAGAAATTATGCTAATTTGGGTCAGAACTGAAAGTCAAGGCAAACGTCAAGCTTTTGTGACTTTCGGTTGCGAACCGACCTTAAACCTTGAATTGTCGGGTTGAACATGTTTATACATGTTCTAATAATATTTACCAAGTTATTAAAGTGATAAAACACATTTTATAACCTCTACATTATCTGATTTGATTTATTTTAAAAACTAGCCCTTTTGACTTTTTATTTTAATAACTTTGACCCGACAATTGACCAAGTAAACATGGTAATTAGGAGGTTCCCTTTTGAGGGATTAACACCTACCTAATTATGATCACGTAGCCACATTTGCCTCGAACATTGGCTGGACAGTTAAGATCTAAACCGAAAGTCAAAGCCTTTTATCGAAAACTTTGACTTTTTCGCCTTTTAAAAGCTTATAAACTAAAAGGAGAGGTTAGGAACACTTACACGAAGGTCCTAGCTCGAAAATAAACTGAAGTGGAGTCTCCCTTTAGCTGGGAATCTCGTGGAGGTTGAGAAGATTGAATTTTTAGAAGGTGCAAGTTCAAAGTGTGAAGCATGGAACCTATTTATACTAATTCAAGAGATTCTAGGATGAAGCCAAGTGTTAGAGGCCTTCCCTGATCATCACAGATGTCCAAGAGGTTTTTAAAAACCATTTGCATGCTCCTTGTTTCGAAATCAGGCTGCATGGTGGTTTGATTGGGGCTCAAGGCTGTTAACATTCATCTGGCAGTCATTTTTCAGAGCTGGGCACTCTCTCGCGGGGCGCAAGAGAGAGAGAGAGAGAAAGAGAGAGAGAGAGAGAGCAGTCTGGGTCGCGGACCGCGACTCGCCATCGGTTAGGTAAAACAAGTTTCTAATTTGGCAGTTTTAGTCCCGGGTCCTTTATAACTTAATATATGTTTTATTTTAAGCACCTTTGGCCCCTAGAGTTAGTTTTTGATAATCTTGGTACTTAAAACAAACACCGTTAGGCTCCGGTTTGGTTAAAAGTCACTCAGAGGTATGACTAAACATGTTGTCGTTTTTAACCCTTTTATTTATAAACTTTTGATTCGTTTCTCAAACAGTTTCGTAAATCCAACGTGTGGATTTTTAATGTATACGAATACCGTAAAAAGGTCATTCAGAGGCAAAGGTTTTGCATAATGATGCTTTTAGTCCCTCCACATACATCTTTTCACTGTTTGACAACTTTAGTCCTTCATAGTCAAAATTTGACTTTATTAGGGTTTAGGACACGTGTCTTAACATTATCGGAAACGATTTTACGAGGTGTTACATTCTCACCCCCTTAAAAGAAATCTCGACCTCGAGATTTACTGAAATAAGTGAGGGTACTTTTGTCGCATAGTGGACTCAACCTCCCACGTATACTAAGGGCCTCTACGGGCATCCCATTTCACCTTTACAATCGGTACATGCTTCTTTCGGAGCTTTTTAATTTGCCGTTCCTCGATCGATATTGGATTTTCAACAAACCTCAGGTTTTCATCTATCTGTATGTCTTTATGAGATATTGCTAGCGACTCATCGGCTAGACATTTCTTTAAGTTGCAGATGTGGAACACATTGTGAATTCCACTAAGCTCCTCAGGCAAGTTCAGCTTATATGCCACAGAACCGACACATTCGATGATCTCGAATGGTCCAATATATCTCAGGCTTAACTTTCCATTTTTACCAAAACGCATCGCTCCTTTCCAGGGTGATACTTTTTAGTAAGACTTTGTCTCCTACCTCGAATTTTAGAGGTTTGCGCCTCTTATCTGCGTAGCTCTTCTGCCTGTCTCTGGCAGCCTTTAAACGATCATGGATCTGCACAATCTTATCCATCATTTCTAGGACTATCTTAGGTCCTGATAGTTAGGCCTCCCTAACTTCTGCCCAACAGACGGGCGTTCTGCATTTTCTTCTATACAATGCTTCAAAAGGTGCAGCCTGAATGCTGGTATGATAACTGTTACTGTTAGAGAATTCAATCTAGGACTATCTCATGTCCTGATAGTTGGGCCTCCCCTTAGACTTAGACTATAGTTTAGTAGGTAACTTACGTACTTTATTTGCTTACTTGATTTAATTGTCTCAGCTTATATTTATTTAAACCATACACAAGCACATGATCACTTAAATTGTCACATGCTTAGTTTTATGTGCTACATGTTATATTGTGCTATATTATTTATCTAAAGTAGTATTATTATATTTTCCATCCTTTCGCTTTACACACACCATATGATATAAATATTATATTTTTCAATATACAACTCTTATATCTACTTATCTAAAGTTTCAATCAAATTTATTTTCCTTTCAATTACTTTGGATTTTATTTTGTGTTGAATTTCGAATTTCATTTGAGTTTCTCTATCTCGTCAAAGTGAGTTTATCTGATGGACATGTAGTAACTAGAAGGGTTAGGTACCAGTAATCGGGACGTCCTGTCTAGGCTGACAATCGTATAAACCCAATAATGGACCAGTTTGCCTACCTGGGACTAATGGTGAGTGTACTAATACTTATTAGGCCAAAGCATGTCACACCAAACGTCCTCTAAATTAACGACACTTTGATAAGACAATGTGTCCGTGTTAAGTCATGGATACCCTCCAACATCATTTCATATCACCCCAACTTTTGGTTCATACATCAATTTCATTATTTCTTCTTTTTGTGTTAAGTTTATGTTAATGGGTGAACATATGTTGACCATGCGAAAGCTTGGTAATTGTGGGGGACCTACGTAATTACGAAAGTGATGCATGGAAAACATACAGAAACCTTATTTACGACCAAACCTAACAATTTTCAATATTTCATTTTGAAATATCAACTTATCGTATGTTTGTTTATATCTTCGAGTTTCATGTGACTTAAGTGGATTTGGTTGGTTATATTTGTTTAATGAGATGCCGCATTTTCAATTTTCATTTTTTAACAAAACATAAGTTTCAAATTTGTCACACTATGCATTATGTCACTAACTTCTACTCACAAACTCACGGATTGTTGCGTATAATCTTGTAGATGTCGGCTAGACATCACCGTATCGGAAAACGAGGTGGGAACTCCAGTCGACGCATGGCGGCCTATATCGTCGAAGAGATGGTCGCCGTTATTCCAAACATCGTCGTGCAAGTTCAATAAGCCCTCAACACTCAAGAGAACCCTGATTGTGCCAATACCTCGTAGTGTTCCTACAAACACTTCAAATCATATGATCCACCTACGTACGAAGGCACCACCGATGCAACCATTCTCTTCCGCTGGTTTGAGGAGATGGAGAGTACGTTCCTCAATTGCGAATGCCTTGACAATTGCAAGGTTCGTTATGCAACAGACCGCTTGTTGGGAAACACACTTACTTGGCGGAATGCTGAAAAGAAAACGCGTGGTGCTGAAGCCGCAGGTGACATAGGAACAACTGAAGGAACTAATGACTGGACAATTTTGTACTTGACACGAGATTAAGAAACTTGAGGATGAATTTTGGAACAAGACCGTGGAAATAACGTGACTTACTGTAACAACTGTGCTTGTAATCACTATGAACAGTTCTGTTATCAATAAAACAATGTTATTTGATCCCAATGTTTGTTTTGTTATGTTATACATTTTTCATGTTTTGACTTTTATGTAATTTCAAACTCTACATCGCTTTCTGGAGAGTTATACGCAAACTAGTGCGTAAACGTACTTAGTTTAATGCGAGAAATACTCTGGAACATCAACATATACTCAACATACCTTAAATAACCTTTACATAACTTAGAAATAAGTTTTGAAGGCTTTGGTATGGCAAAAACAAGTTAATTCGCTTACAGGGACTGAATATGACAAACTGCGAAAGTATGTCAATTTGAACTGTAACGAACATTCCGGAACATGACCATAAGTTAAACACACCTTAAATATCCTTAACATAGCTTAGAAATAGGCTTTGAGGGGTTCGGTGTGCTAAAATAAACTTTTGGAACATTCAGGGACTAAAAGTGTCAAAAAGTGCACAAGTTTGCATTTTCGCGCATAACTTACGTTCTGAATACATCTGGACATCCAAAAATTTATGTAAGCATGACTACATTATATTTTAGTGTTCGCCTTAAGAAAAATCCATTCGTCGCGTCATTTGGATCGTTTTTCGCGCTTATGCGCATTCCGTCGTAATTAAGCGAACATCGCGTTCGTACGACCAAACGAACCATCCTCCGGCATATTTTTGAGCATGTTTTGAGTTCCCTATACTTTAACTTCATTTTAGAGCCTTGAAATGAGGTTAACGGGGTTCAAACGCATCGAAAAAAGGCTTAAAACACAACAGGGACCATTTCTGCCAATTTAGAAACATTTCTGAATCAGATGGGTCAGTGGCGTAGCGCGACGCCTAAAGCCTTACCAGTCGCGCTACGCGACTGCGTGATCTGGACCAGATTGTATGTTTCTAATTACAAGTTGCAACTAATTGATTCTTAACCACATGTTTTAAGTTGATGTGTCACTAAGATAAGGAGCATATGTGGCTCCATAACCTTTCCGACAAGTGTACGCACGAGATTCGATCACGTTATTCAAGAAACGATCCTAACGGTTACCCGAAAACTATATATACCCCATGCCTTTCATTGTTTTAAGGCACTAGAATCTTATTAGTTGTGTTCTAAGTTGAAACTTTGTTTCATACCTGAACTATACTGATCTAGATTAGCATTCGGGGACCCTTCGTAAGTATTCTTTCGTTCTTTTCATTATTTTTACTGCTTTTCGAGTCAGAAAGTCAAACTTTGTTTGACTTTCAGCGTTGACCAGTAATGGTCAATGCGAAGTTCGTTAGAACTTCGCAACGTGATTGTAATCACGATGGTTATAGTCCCTTGGGACTATGCCCACTGATTACCACGTTGTCTAGGGTCGTAGGGTAGGCGATCTAATAAATCGCCTATACCTTCGAACCCGACCCAGTTTGGTCAATCATTAGGATCCGACCAAATACATTAGGTGACCATAGTGTAGGGAATAACCTTCCGAGGTTATACCTTATGGTCACGGCGTTTAAGTAGTTGTATGATAGGTAGTTTATATGCCTTAGGTAAATTACCAGAATACCCTTTTCATACATAATTGGTAATTTAGCATATGTAACCTAAACTTTTGTCACGTAACTGATTATGTAACATGTTTAGGCATATAATACTTGTCATAGGACTAGTTAGGCGGTCCGAACGCGTTTCACGCGCACGATGCGTTAAAGTAGCATAAGCTACCTAAACGGATCATAATGGGTCAATAAGACTTAGGTTAAGTTTCATTTAGCATGTAGGCTTTGTTAAACCATATCACGTGAGTTCCGACACTCATTTGGTTTACAAACCCTAATGCTACCCAGTCTTCCGAGATAGGTCCGGTTTATTAACATAGTTACCTATACTAGGTTCCGTTTGATTCCGAGATCTCTTGCATTGCTTGGTGATTATCTTTATACAACTGAGCAATCTCAAGTGAGTACATAGACCCCTCTTTTACTGTTTTCCAAACTGTTTTGGGGTGGAACACATGTGCCTACTTATTACTTTCATGCTTTCCTGTTTTAACATCATATACATGCTATGTTCGTTAGTACATTATAGTACATGATTTCATTACATCTTATGCTAGGTGTGCCCATTGTGTGCATTACTTAGTACATTGTTTTACATGACATTTCCTGCTAGGTGTGCCCATTGTGTGCATTACTTAGTACATTGTTTTACATGACATTTCCTGCTAGGTGTGCCCATTGTGTGCATTACTTAGTACATTGTTTTACATGACATTTCATGCTAGGTGTGCCCATTTTGTGCATTACTTAGTACATCGTTTTACATGACATTTCATGCTATGTATGTTCATTTGATTACATACTTAGTACATTGTTTTTCACATGTTTACATTTTGGTATGACATTTGGTTTGTTTACATGGGACAATACATTCATTAACATTAGCTACGCCGTTCGTTAGTAGGTAGTGGTACCATAGGAATTGACAACTCCCGTTCCGGACATCCCAGGGTAAGGGGACAGAAAGGAATGACCGAATTCGTTGACATAAGACAGATAGACCTTTAATTTGTTTAAAGGGTTTATCACCACAGTCGCCAGGCTTGGATGTATGCATTTTCACAATACCGCATAAATGTTCATATTAAATAGTTGCATGCATTTACACAAAACATAGTGTTGATTTAAACCATGTTTTACTTCAATACTTTGTTTTTGTGCATATGGTTTAGTTGAGACATTTCACTTGCCATACATGACATTTTGACATAGACATTTGACATGGATATTTGACATAGACATTTGACATGGATATTTGACATAGACATTTGACATGGATATTTGACATAGACATTTGACATGGATATTTGACATAGACATTTGACATGATTTACATCTTGACATAAACACTTTGACATATTACCCAATACATTTGACAATTGATTTAAACATAGACTTCTTACATTGTTTGGTTTGGTTTGATTAAGTGATTAAGTAACGATGCGTGTGTAATATGATACAAGCATGGTGGATACGCCGCTGGTACTTCCTATATATAAGTGTTTGTATGGTATTACATGGCGTAACGTTATTTGAATCATTTCAGTTTGATACATATAACATTTTATACAAATAACATACTTTTCACAAGACATTGATTTACAAACAACTTACCTTATACAAACACATTTTTACATGGTTATTTATTTAACCTGACATTTACTTATACATATCATCTGATCTTATTGTTTTTAAATGATTTACAAGACAAAGCAAATAACAAGGTTCATGACTAAACATTTTCTCAAACATAAGTCATGAATCTTATTTTCGCAAAACCTATGTATCTCACAGGCATTTTTATGCTGACGTACCTATTTTCGCATGTGTTTTCAGGTGCTTTTCCATAGGATGTTGATCATGATACTAGGGCGGACCTGTGCCTTAGAGACTTTAAAAGAAGATAGACTATGTTTAATTATGTTCTGAACTCGTTAATTTCCTGTTTGAAACAATGTAACACCCTTATTTAATAAATAAAATACACTTTGTGTGCCATGGTTATGAAACAATTAATTCTGTCGCAACACGCCCCGATGTTTCCGCCGCGATTTGTTGTTTTACGCGGTCGGGGTGTGACAGAAGAGTTGGTATCAGAGCCAATGGTTATAGGGAATTAGGTTATTAGTAATGCTTTGACCTAGACTATAACTTTTCTAGGAACCTAACACAAGCTATCTTGTGTTTAGATCTTAAAACATGTACATCACCTATCCTTAGGTGATTAACAAAACAAGTAACCAAAATTTTTCCGAAACGATTTTTGAAAAACAATCATCTGTTTTTGAATAAATTTTTACAAGGTTTTGAACCCTCAATTGTAAGGTTTTGAACCCTCTGTTATATGGTTTTGAACCCTTTTCAGTATTGGTTTTTGGCCTTGTGCCTTCAAATTTTCAAAAATCCCGTCAAACGTTTTGGGTTTTAAATAATGTGAACATGTGCAAACTGGAAGGGTGAATGCCTGTATTCTGGGTTTTCTGTCTAGGCAAGCACTTCGTATACATCTCAACCAGACGCGAGACCAGTTGTGCTTACCTGGGAATTCTTGGGATGAGTGTTCACTTATAGGCGAGCATGTCTTCATTATACATTATTTTTGATCCATTTACTTTGATAAGTCACTGTGTGTCGTTTGTTTGCTTTGTGATACGGACGAATGACCACCATCTTTGCTTTTGTTGATTTTGTTTCATCTCATTCTTTTCATCCAATCATCTCACTCGTTTCTTTTCATGTTTTCCTCTTTTAGAATGCCTCCTCGACGCGAGAATCAGATAGCTACTGCCGAGCTGGCAGAAATTATTGCGCAGCAGATGGCTGCTCAGTTTCCAAATCTCTTTGCTCAATGGAACCAGGCCAACAACAACAACAACGTTCCATGCAAATACAAGGATTTTAACCAGGCTAAACCACTCAAGTTTAGTGGTTCTGAGGGAGCGACTGGGCTTCTTCAGTGGTTTGAGAGCATAGAGAATACTTTTCGCCATGTGCAGTGTCCGGATAATCGCAAGGTCGAGTTCTCCTCGAGTGTATTTCAGAAGAGGGCTTTGACATGGTGGAACGGGGTTATGAGAGACCGGGGTGCAGAAGTTGCTCTCGCACAGACATGGGCTGAACTTAGAGCCCTTATGATGAGGGAATTCTGTCCTCGCCATGAGCAGCGAGCATTGGAGAAGGAGTTTGATGTTTTGAAGCAAGATAGTGGTGAGCACAGGGCTTATACTGATCGGTATGAAGAATTGAGTCTGCTTTGCCCAACAATGGTCACCCCACTAGACAAGGCTATCGAGAGATGCATCGATGGTCTACCTGACTCGGTACAAGACATTCTTACTGGTAGTAACCCTGCCACACTTCGTCAGGCGATAGAGTTATCTGCGACATTGACTGAGTCGCAGATCCGGAAGAACAAGTTACACCGGAGGGGTGACAAGGGCAAGAAGCAGTCGGCTGACAAGGAAGATAGCAAGAAAGGTCAAAACTTGAATGGAAAGAACTCTGGTTCTTCGAAGAGGTCAAGGAAGCGTAAGGCTTCCCAAAATTTTGCTATCACTGCCCAAGCTAATCTGGCAGCTCCCAACCAACCCGCACAGCTTCCAGCAAAGAAACCCTATACAGGGAATGCACCTTCGTGCAATAGATGCAACAGTCACCACCAGCCGCAACTTCCATGCCGTTTCTGTACTAACTGTGGGAAATCAGGCCATCTCGCCAATGTTTGTCGATCTGCTCAGAATCCCGCGGTTCAGAACCCGGCTCAACAAGTTGCTCAGCCTCCTGCTCCGCAACAGGGTCAAGCTGCACGACCACAATACCCACCAGGTGCTTGTTACAATTGTGGGGATCTGACCCACTATAGGAATCGGTGCCCAAGACTAGTCAACCAGAACCAGAACCAGAACCAGAACCAGAATCAGGCTCCGGCTCGAGGCCGAGTTTTTAACATGAATGCCCAAGAGGCACAGGCTGACGATAATGTGGTGAACGGTACGTTCTTTATTAATAATCAGCCTGCATCCGTTCTTTTCGATTCCGGTGCCGATAAGAGTTTCGTGTCTTTGTCTTTTGAGCCTATGCTTCGCGTGTCTAGAACGAAACTAGGCAAATCTTTGACAGTAGAGGTTGCTAGTGGTGAACCCATTATTCTTGATTCTGTTCTTCACAACTGCCAGTTGAATCTTAACGACCATCTTTTTCCTATTGACCTCGCGCCTATGCAACTTGGAAGCTTCGACGTTATTGTGGGAATGGATTGGTTATCCAAGCATCACGCAGAGATAGTTTGTTCTAAGAAGATTGTTCGTGTGCCGCTTTCGACAGGCGAGATCCTGCAAGTTCAAGGTGAGAAGCCTACCGGTGGTCTCAAACTCATGTCTTGTTTTAAAGCTCGGAAGTATCTGCAGAAGAACTATGTGGCTTTCTTAGCACATGTTACAGAAGATAAAGGCAAGGGTAAGTCTATTTCAGATATTTCTGTCGTTCGGGATTATTCTGAAGTATTCCCTGAAGACTTACCTGGTCTACCTCCAGCACGCCAAGTCGAGTTCCGCATTGATCTCGTACCTGGTGCAAACCCCATTGCCAGAGCTCCATATCGTCTTGCACCGTCGGAGATGCAAGAGTTGTCTAAACAGCTTCAGGAGCTCTCTGACAAAGGTTTTATACGTCCTAGTTTTTCACCTTGGGGTGCTCCCGTTCTTTTTGTCAAGAAGAAGGATGGATCCTTTAGGATGTGTATCGATTATCGTGAGCTTAACAAGCTTACCATCAAAAATCGATATCCTCTACCTCGCATAGACGACCTCTTTGATCAGTTACAAGGCGCTTCTTATTTTTCGAAGATCGATCTGCGTTCCGGGTATCATCAACTTCGGGTGCAAGAAGAAGACATTCTGAAGACAGCATTCCGTACTCGTTATGGACATTACGAGTTCACAGTCATGCCATTCGGTTTGACTAATGCTCCTGCTGTTTTCATGGACTTAATGAATAGGGTCTGCAAACCTTATTTGGATCAGTTCGTCATTTTTTTTATTGACGACATCTTGATTTACTCTAAGACGCAAGCTGACCACGAGCAGCATCTTCGTCTTACTCTGGAACTCCTGAAGAAAGAGCAACTTTTCGCCAAATTCTCCAAGTGCGAATTTTGGCTTAAAGAAGTTCAATTTTTGGGACACATTATCAACGAACGAGGTATTCATGTAGATCCCTCCAAGATCAGTGCGATTAAGGATTGGGATACGCCTACTACTCCTACTGAAGTTCGTTCTTTTCTTGGTCTAGCGGGTTATTATCGCCGCTTCATAGAAAACTTCTCGAAGATTGCAGTTCCTCTAACTGCTCTAACTCAGAAGAAAATGCCCTTTTATTGGGGAATCAAACAAGAGGAAGCTTTTCAACACTTGAAGCAGAAGCTATGCGATGCGCCTGTTCTATCATTGCCTGAGGGTGATGATGATTTTGTTGTGTATTGTGATGCATCTAAATTAGGTCTTGGCTGTGTTCTGATGCAAAGGAACAAAGTCATAGCCTATGCATCAAGACAATTGAAGATACATGAGAAGAACTACACCACTCATGATCTTGAGTTGGGTGCAGTTGTTTTCGCTCTCAAGATCTGGAGACACTATTTGTACGGTACAAAATGTGTGGTTTTCACCGACCACAAAATTCTTCAGCATATCTTCAACCAGAAAGAACTCAACATGAGACAGCGACGTTGGGTTGAGCTTTTAAACGACTATGACTGCGAAATTCGCTACCATCCTGGTAAGGCGAATGTCGTAGCTGATGCATTGAGTCGTAAGGAACGTACTAAGCTTCATTGTGTACGTGTTCAGTCTGTTATTCAAGCTCGATCCGATATTCAAGCACGCATTGCTCAAGCTCAACAATCTTGTGTTTCGCAAGGTTTGATGGATAAGGAATTTCCCTATCACATAACACCTGCTCTTGAACTGAAGGACAATGGGTCATATTACTTCATGGACCGTTTGTGGGTCCCAAGCCAGGATGATCTTCGTACCTTGCTTATGGATGAAGCCCATAAGTCTCGTTATTCTATTCACCCGGGCTCAGATAAGATGTATAAGGATCTTCGTATTCACTATTGGTGGCCTGGTATGAAGAAAGACATTGCCTTATACGTGTCAAAATGCCTTACTTGTCTAAAGGTTAAGGCTGAACATCAACGTCCTTCTGGTTTATTGGAGCAACCAGAGATCCCAGTTTGGAAATGGGAAAACATTACTATGGATCTCGTTACCAAACTCCCGCGCACAAAGAAAGGTCATGATGCCATCTGGGTAGTCGTTGATCGTCTTACAAAGTCAGCACATTTCTTGCCAATCCGCGAGGATTTTCCTACTGACAGACTTGCTCAAATCTATGTAGATGAAATTGTGGCTCGACATGGTGTTCCTTTGAACATCATTTCTGACAGAGATGCTCGTTTCACTTCTCATTTTTGGAGAACCATGCAATCTGCTATGGGGACCCAACTTAATCTGAGCACAGCTTATCATCCGCAAACGGATGGTCAATCTGAGAGAACAATCCAGACTCTGGAGGATATGCTTAGAGCTTGTGTGATCGATTTTGGTGGTAGCTGGGATTCACATCTTAAATTGATTGAATTCTCCTACAACAACAGTTATCACACTAGCATCAAAATGGCTCCTTTCGAAGCTCTCTATGGTCGAAAATGTCGTTCACCAGTCTGCTGGAATGAGATTGGCGAGGCTCAACTTACTGGACCTGCCCTCATTTTAGAGACAACTGACAAGGTCAAGAAAGTTCGTGATAACCTTCAGGCAGCTAGAAACCGTCAGAAGATTTACGCGGACCCAAAACGCAAAGCCTTTGAATTTCAAGTCGGTGATCGAGTATTACTTAAGGTCTCACCTTGGAAAGGTGTGATCAGATTTGGAAAGAAAGGAAAACTTGCACCTAGATACGTTGGACCATTCAAGATCGTCGAAAGAATCGGAAAGGTAGCCTACAGACTTGAGTTACCTCCTGAACTGGGAAATGTTCATCCAACTTTTCACGTGTCCAATCTCAAGAAGTGTACAGCTGATGAGAACTTCTCCATACCGCTTGACGAAATTCGTGTTGGCAAAACACTGAAATTTGTTGAGAAACCAGTGGAAATCATGGAACGTGAAGTCAAGTGGCTTAAACGCAAGCGCATTCCTTTGGTCAAAGTTCGCTGGGAAGCTAAACGTGGACCTGAGTTTACTTGGGAACGCGAAGATCAAATGAAGGCGAAATATCCACATCTTTTTCCACGAGTTTCCTCTAAATAAATTTCGGGACGAAATTTCCACAAGTAGGGGAGACTGTAACAACTGTGCTTGTAATCACTATGAACAGTTCTGTTATCAATAAAACAATGTTATTTGATCCCAATGTTTGTTTTGTTATGTTATACATTTTTCATGTTTTGACTTTTATGTAATTTCAAACTCTACATCGCTTTCTGGAGAGTTATACGCAAACTAGTGCGTAAACGTACTCAGTTTAATGCGAGAAATACTCTGGAACATCAACATATACTCAACATACCTTAAATAACCTTTACATAACTTAGAAATAAGTTTTGAAGGCTTTGGTATGGCAAAAACAAGTTAATTCGCTTACAGGGACTGAATATGACAAACTGCGAAAGTATGTCAATTTGAACTGTAACGAACATTCCGGAACATGACCATAAGTTAAACACACCTTAAATATCCTTAACATAGCTTAGAAATAGGCTTTGAGGGGTTCGGTGTGCTAAAATAAACTTTTGGAACATTCAGGGACTAAAAGTGTCAAAAAGTGCACAAGTTTGCATTTTCGCGCATAACTTACGTTCTGAATACATCTGGACATCCAAAAATTTATGTAAGCATGACTACATTATATTTTAGTGTTCGCCTTAAGAAAAATCCATTCGTCGCGTCATTTGGATCGTTTTTCGCGCTTATGCGCATTCCGTCGTAATTAAGCGAACATCGCGTTCGTACGACCAAACGAACCATCCTCCGGCATATTTTTGAGCATGTTTTGAGTTCCCTATACTTTAACTTCATTTTAGAGCCTTGAAATGAGGTTAACGGGGTTCAAACGCATCGAAAAAAGGCTTAAAACACAACAGGGACCATTTCTGCCAATTTAGAAACATTTCTGAATCAGATGGGTCAGTGGCGTAGCGCGACGCCTAAAGCCTTACCAGTCGCGCTACGCGACTGCGTGATCTGGACCAGATTGTATGTTTCTAATTACAAGTTGCAACTAATTGATTCTTAACCACATGTTTTAAGTTGATGTGTCACTAAGATAAGGAGCATATGTGGCTCCATAACCTTTCCGACAAGTGTACGCACGAGATTCGATCACGTTATTCAAGAAACGATCCTAACGGTTACCCGAAAACTATATATACCCCATGCCTTTCATTGTTTTAAGGCACTAGAATCTTATTAGTTGTGTTCTAAGTTGAAACTTTGTTTCATACCTGAACTATACTGATCTAGATTAGCATTCGGGGACCCTTCGTAAGTATTCTTTCGTTCTTTTCATTATTTTTACTGCTTTTCGAGTCAGAAAGTCAAACTTTGTTTGACTTTCAGCGTTGACCAGTAATGGTCAATGCGAAGTTCGTTAGAACTTCGCAACGTGATTGTAATCACGATGGTTATAGTCCCTTGGGACTATGCCCACTGATTACCACGTTGTCTAGGGTCGTAGGGTAGGCGATCTAATAAATCGCCTATACCTTCGAACCCGACCCAGTTTGGTCGATCATTAGGATCCGACCAAATACATTAGGTGACCATAGTGTAGGGAATAACCTTCCGAGGTTATACCTTATGGTCACGGCGTTTAAGTAGTTGTATGATAGGTAGTTTATATGCCTTAGGTAAATTACCAGAATACCCTTTTCATACATAATTGGTAATTTAGCATATGTAACCTAAACTTTTGTCACGTAACTGATTATGTAACATGTTTAGGCATATAATACTTGTCATAGGACTAGTTAGGCGGTCCGAACGCGTTTCACGCGCACGATGCGTTAAAGTAGCATAAGCTACCTAAACGGATCATAATGGGTCAATAAGACTTAGGTTAAGTTTCATTTAGCATGTAGGCTTTGTTAAACCATATCACGTGAGTTCCGACACTCATTTGGTTTACAAACCCTAATGCTACCCAGTCTTCCGAGATAGGTCCGGTTTATTAACATAGTTACCTATACTAGGTTCCGTTTGATTCCGAGATCTCTTGCATTGCTTGGTGATTATCTTTATACAACTGAGCAATCTCAAGTGAGTACATAGACCCCTCTTTTACTGTTTTCCAAACTGTTTTGGGGTGGAACACATGTGCCTACTTATTACTTTCATGCTTTCCTGTTTTAACATCATATACATGCTATGTTCGTTAGTACATTATAGTACATGATTTCATTACATCTTATGCTAGGTGTGCCCATTGTGTGCATTACTTAGTACATTGTTTTACATGACATTTCCTGCTAGGTGTGCCCATTGTGTGCATTACTTAGTACATTGTTTTACATGACATTTCCTGCTAGGTGTGCCCATTGTGTGCATTACTTAGTACATTGTTTTACATGACATTTCATGCTAGGTGTGCCCATTTTGTGCATTACTTAGTACATCGTTTTACATGACATTTCACGCTATGTATGTTCATTTGATTACATACTTAGTGTATTGTTTTTCACATGTTTACATTTTGGTATGACATTTGGTTTGTTTACATGGGACAATACATTCATTAACATTAGCTACGCCGTTCGTTAGTAGGTAGTGGTACCATAGGAATTGACAACTCCCGTTCCGGACATCCCAGGGTAAGGGGACAGAAAGGAATGACCGAATTCGTTGACATAAGACAGATAGACCTTTAATTTGTTTAAAGGGTTTATCACCACAGTCGCCAGGCTTGGATGTATGCATTTTCACAATACCGCATAAATGTTCATATTAAATAGTTGCATGCATTTACACAAAACATAGCGTTGATTTAAACCATGTTTTACTTCAATACTTTGTTTTTGTGCATATGGTTTAGTTGAGACATTTCACTTGCCATACATGACATTTTGACATAGACATTTGACATGGATATTTGACATAGACATTTGACATGGATATTTGACATAGACATTTGACATGGATATTTGACATAGACATTTGACATGATTTACATCTTGACATAAACACTTTGACATATTACCCAATACATTTGACAATTGATTTAAACATAGACTTCTTACATTGTTTGGTTTGGTTTGATTAAGTGATTAAGTAACGATGCGTGTGTAATATGATACAAGCATGGTGGATACGCCGCTGGTACTTCCTATATATAAGTGTTTGTATGGTATTACATGGCGTAACGTTATTTGAATCATTTCAGTTTGATACATATAAAATTTTATACAAATAACATACTTTTCACAAGACATTGATTTACAAACAACTTACCTTATACAAACACATTTTTACATGGTTATTTATTTAACCTGACATTTACTTATACATATCATCTGATCTTATTGTTTTTAAATGATTTACAAGACAAAGCAAATAACAAGGTTCATGACTAAACATTTTCTCAAACATAAGTCATGAATCTTATTTTCGCAAAACCTATGTATCTCACAGGCATTTTTATGCTGACGTACCTATTTTCGCATGTGTTTTCAGGTGCTTTTCCATAGGATGTTGATCATGATACTAGGGCGGACCTGTGCCTTAGAGACTTTAAAAGAAGATAGACTATGTTTAATTATGTTCTGAACTCGTTAATTTCCTGTTTGAAACAATGTAACACCCTTATTTAATAAATAAAATACACTTTGTGTGCCATGGTTATGAAACAATTAATTCTGTCGCAACACGCCCCGATGTTTCCGCCGGGATTTGTTGTTTTACGCGGTCGGGGTGTGACACTTACAATAAGCGGTTTCATGAGTTGAATAAGATGTGCCCGTACTTATTCACACCACTCACCCGCCTCATTGAGTAGTACATCAAGGGTTTGCCTCCTGTCATAAAGGACACTATGGAAGGTAGTAGACCTGGAACCCTAGAGGCAGCTATGCGACTCGCTAGTCATCTTACTGAGAATCGCATTAAATCAAAGCATCTGGATTGTAATGGGGTCAAGGGATCAACTAGTAAGGCTCCTGCTGAATAACCGAACGAGGTGAAAGAACAACTAGTAAGGCTCCTGCTGAATAACCGAACGAGGTGAAAGAAACTAAGTAATGGTCCATGTGGTTTTATTATTTCGGTACGCAAAGTCTCCTTTCGTGGCTTGAATCTCTATGTATATATGGTTACTATTATTGTTATGTTTGTGTTGCTTATGATATATGTGTTGAGTTCTTGTAATATCGAAGGACATCACTCACATTTGACATTGCATATTACTAAATAATGTTTTCTAAAAGTAAAAATACAAAATCATTTCAAATAAAAAAACGAATCAATTCACCAACGTTTTTGTTGACTCAAAAACTTTTTTTTACGCTTGATAGAGGTACACAAGGGTGAGCTAATTTTGAGTTGAAGACATGTAGGACGACCTTAGTAATAAACCGGTTTTGTTATGCTTCTCTTTTATTTGAATTTGGAACTTTGTAACAATATTTGAATTATATGTTATGTGTAACATTTTAATAATGATGCTTTAAATACTACAACTTTTAAATAGTTGTTATAAGCTTTGAGCAATCAATATTTCCGCTATGGGTCAGGGTGTGACACACTTTGTCCAAATTACCAGAACTATGAACGTGTATTTGGTTTAGGAATGAACAGATCCACACGCATTGAGGTGCGGGTACATTGCAAATGTCGACCAGATTAGTCAGAGCGTTATGTATGAGTGTCTGTTTAAATAACCATATGAAAACGTTTCAATTGAACTTAATGCTACCTATATAGTATTACGATTAGATCAAAACGTAAAGTGAACGTTACACCTTACAATGATAACGTATTATATGCGACTCGATTACCTCAAATTTATACCTTCATGTCACACACCAACAACGTCAAAACAACGAAACCGCGGCGAAAACGTCGGGGAGTGTTGCAACAGAATTATTGTTTCACAACCATGGATACAAAAGTTTCATTTTATTGATTTGTTAAGTAATTTACATTGTCTTAATTCAAAACAAACAAGTTACATATCGCCTATCAATGTTATTAGGTCGCTAAGGCCTCGTCCAGAACCTAAGTGAATCATGCATCCTAGCAATCAACATCAAGCAACACCACCTGAAACATATGTGAAAACAAAGTCAGCAAAGAAATGCTGGTGAGCACATAGGTTTTATGAGAGTATCGGATTCATGGCTCATTTTCATATTGCATTACTTCGAAAACCTTGTTTTGAAACGTGTATAACATTGCAACATAATTAACCAACTCAAAATCAAGATGGTTATAATTTATAAAATCTCGTAGCCATGATTCTTAACCCAAAAACATTTGTTTTAGTAAACCAATTCGTGAAACATCTCGTAAAAACTCATTAATAAAACTCGTATGGTTTATATCATTTAGAAAACCTCGTTGTGTGACATCGTTTCGAAATCGTTTCCCAAGTGAACTAAGTAATGACACGGAATATGTTATGATAAAGGCACTTATATATAAGATGTACCAGCGGCGTATCTACCATGCTTTTATCATGCTACACCCGTCCCATAATCTAATCACAACCCAAAACCAATCGTTTATCTCGTTTAAGTCGTTTCAAATCGTTTAACTTGTCCCAAAATCATTTAACTCGTTCTAATTGTGAAACTACTTTTGGTCGTCTCGCTAATAACATTCAAACCTTCATGACTCGACTATCTCGTAACTCGCATTAACAAACCACCAAAGGGTAAGTTAACAATCACAGATTCGGTCGTTACCCATAACCCCCACACATAACCATGGGTGTAGTCTGATAACAGGATTTGTCAGATCTATGGTACCATAACCTAATACTGGTCGGCTTGATCAATTCTAATGAATGTTATTCGTTATGTAAATACGTCCAACAAGTTCGTTCACATTATCGAAATCGTTGTTAGTTTAATATAAACCATGTTAATCGTTTTCGAAACCATCGCTTAAACCTTGAAATCATTTTGCACATATGAATCACCCTAAAACAATTGAAAACAGTAAAATAGGGGAACTATGTACTCACATCGTAGTGCAAAGTATCCTCAATCTAAAGAACTCAACAAGCTCAGGCAAATCAAGGAATACTCAAGCAGCACCTAGTAATCGAATCACTAGTAAATAAATCGACACCTAAATCGGAAGATTGGATAGAATGAGGTCTTGTAAACCAAATGAGTATTGGAATTCATGTGCTATGGTTTAACAAAGCCTACATTCTAGATCGGAACCTAACCTTAGTGCTTTCGACCCGTTACGACCCATTAAGGTAGCTTACGCTACTTTACGCGTCGTTCGTGTAAATGCGTGTTTGAGACGTCTAACTAGTCCTATGACAAGTATTATATGCCTAAACATGTTTAAATATGTTGCATAATCAGTTTAGTGACAAATGTTTAAGTTACATATGCTTAAAGTCCAATTATGCATGAAAAGGGTATTTTGGTCATTTACTTAAGGCATATAAATTACCTATTATACAACTACTTAAACTAGGTGACCATAAGGTATAACCTCGGAAGGTTATTCCCTATGCAATTATGGTCACTAAACATGCTTGGTCGGATCCTAATGATCGACCAAACGGGTCGAGTTCGAAAGTCTAGGCGGTGGTTTAGACCGCTTGACTTACGACTCTAAACAAGCACTAAACTAAAAGTGACGAGCTAAACATGTTAGAACATGTTTAACTAAGTTAGAAAATAGGTTTTGATATCAAAACAAAGTGTTTTGATACCCAAGAGTAGTTTGGTTGCAAAATACGCATAAATGCGCATTTTGACCGAAACTACGACTCATCACTACGCCTAGTCAACGTGGTAATCAGTAGGTATAGTCACAAGGGACTATAACCATCGTGAATACGCTCACGTTGCAAAGTTCAAAAGAACTTTGTGTTGACCAAAGACTGGTCAAAGCAGAAAGTCAAACACTGTTTGACTTTCGCGCTTGGAAAGCAATAAAAGCACGAAAGAAGCTTACAAAGGGTCCAAGCTAGGGAGAACTTGATCTATAACACTCAGGTATGAAGCAAAGGCTCCAACTTAGAGTGCGATTCAGATCAAGGGTGCAGAAAAATGAAGGAGGGCATGGCTATTTATACTTTTCGGTTCACCGTTAGGATCATTTCTTGCTAAATAGGGAATGATCTTGGCCATACATGTGGGCTAGTGGTATTCTAATACTAGGGGACATGTAAAACTATCAAAATCTAGCAGATGGTATCCAAAAACCATGAACAAAACCATCAAAAACAAGCTAAAGACCAGGTTCAATGTTTCTGATCTGCAGCTCTGTCACGCCCCGCATAAGATGAGACCCAATCTTACGCGGCCCGCCAGAGATAGTTTGGCAGAATGTCAAATTTATCCCCTGAACTAGTAAAACTTGCATTTTGTTGCCTTTTTGACACATTTAAGCCCTGTTAACCCCATTTCAAGGCTCTAAAATGATGTTAAAGTATAGGGAACTCAAAATATGCTCAAAAACATCTCGGATGTCAGCTCGTTTGGTCGTACGGTTACGTTATTTGGTTAATTACGACGAAAGTCGTAACGATCTAAATTAAGCGACAAATGGAATTTTATCATGCCAATCACTAAAATAAAATATTTTAATGATTACATAAATTTTTGGATGTCCGGGTATATTCAGAACGTAAGCTATGCGTGAAAATGCAAACTTATGCCTTTTTTTACGCTTTTAGTCCCTATTGATCAAATAAGTTTATTTTAGCATACCGAACCCCTCAAAGCCTATTTCTAAGCTAGGTAAAGGATATTTATGGTATGTTTAACTTATGATCAAGTTCCAGAATGTTCGTTAATATACAAATCGGCATAGTTTCGCAGTTTGACACAAATAGTCCCTGCGATCGAACAAGCTTGCTTTCAACACACCAAACCATCCAAAACTTATTTCTAAGTTATGTAAAGGTTATTTAAGGTATGTTAAGCCTATGTCACTATTCCAGAGTGTTTGTCGCGTTAAACTGACCGCGTTCACGCATCAGTTTGCGTATAACTTTCCAGAAAGCGATTTAAAGCTTGAAATCGGAATCGAATCAAATCGTAAAATCACCAAACACAAATACACACTTAATAACACCAAAACACATTGTTATAATGATAATTGATATTGATTTACATTGCACATCGATTACAGAGCACAGTTGTCACACTTCAAGTCAAAATGTATTATATACAATCCGATTCATATGTATGAAATGTACAAAAAAAAAAGCACGAAAGCATACATCATGTTGACGTCAAAACGTAGACAAACTCACATTTATACAAAAAATTATACCAAGACAATCAAATATCGTACCAACTATGCAACATGATTATGTAGGAGTTATTATCGACCATTTATGTTAAAACATAGCCCAACTAGAATTTTTGATCCGACTCGTTTTTAAACAAAATTTTACGACGAAACATACATAAAAAGTAAGCGTGAAAAAGTATTATAGATGAAAACAAACTTTACGTTGAAACGTACATAAAAAGTAAGCATGAAATAATATTCTATTTGCCTCGGCCAGTTTTCAAATAAAATTTACGTCGAAACGTAGATAAACTCGAATTTATACCAACACATACGTAAAAAAGCACGCAACAAATTAAAGTTTATTAAGTTAATGAACGGAATTATTATGAAAAAAAAACATATTGTATATACTCTCGAGGGGGTCAAAGTTATATTTTTTCAATCATAAAAAAGATACGAGATTGAAAATTATATCTCCTAAACATAAGGATCAAGAGTGAGTGAAAATAAGATTTAACAAAGGAAACTACCTATGTCGAGGGTGTTGTACAAAAGATTTAGTAAAGGAAACTACCAATGTTGAGGGTCTTTAACAAAGTTGAAGTAAAAAAGGAAACTATCAAAGTCGAGAGTCTCGAATTAAAAAAATATGAAAGTGTAGGGGGGAGACAAAGCCGGTAGGAAAACCCATAAACTTTTTCTTTAAGATGGTATATGAATTAGATGGATTATTTGTATCCATATCTTTTTAGTCAAAAAAGTCTTTTTCATTGTTTTTTCACGCTTGGTATTTTTAGTTTTCTTTTTTCGTGTTTACTTTGTAATATATTGTTTAAGTTTTTCTTTTCGAAAGAGTTGAAAATATGTTATTTGACCTGTATTATTGCTCCATCACGACAAATATGATTCCATAATTTGGTTTGGAAGAATGATAACCAGTTAACGACTCCGACTCGCTTAAGAATTTGCCACGTATTTTTTTTTATCTTCAAAATTTCAATTTTTCCTTTATCGCTTAAGAATTTGCCACGTATCTTTTTTTTATTTTTTATCTTTAAAATTCAATTTACCGTTTATAACATAATAGTATGCAACTTTATCCCATTTAACTATTTAGTGTTTTTATTTTCCTTAAATTTAGTGTTTTACGCAAAATTCGATCACTGACGGATTACTGAAGTTTATCGTACCACTAGTGGAACCACCCGATCATATCAATCCCCACTAGCCATAATGTTTATACACCAATTCAAAAGGAAACCAAATAAATACGGAAAACCCCCCTTGTGGTAATCGAACCCAGTACGTATTGGTCTCAAAACTTTATCTCACCCTCAAAATGCCACTAGGTTATTGCTATCGTTAACTTAAAAAATATACAAAATACTCGATTATTTTGTCTCTACATTACATTAATAAATTTATTTAAAATCAAGTTGTATTCAAAATAATATATTTCTTTAATATCATAAACTATATCAGTTGTTGGCTTCTGGTAACCTGACGACCGAACATTGATATGAGTTGTGTTTAATTTTTTTCTTAACATTCTTATATAAATTTTATTTAAAACAAAGTTATTTTCAAAATAAAATATTTTCTTTCATAACATAAACTATAAAGAGTACCAATATCCTCTAATGCATCAAACAATACTAAAACAACCTTCAGAGCGAAATCGATATTATCAGAACCAATATCAATATTAAATTTTATGGTTTTCAATTAATATAAAACACGTGTTGATATAATTTTGAAATATTATGACTTTATTCCTGGAATTTATCTCTTTAATTCACGAGCATCATATGTATAATTAAATCTAATATTGTTGTTTTTTTTTTAAATATTAGTAATTAGAATTATGTAAAAGTAAAAAGAATGCACTGTTGTGAAATAATAAGCGTCTTTGATGATGTGGCGTTTAAAAAGTATGTAATTTATCTAAGATAGAAAGATAAATTATTATAAAAAATATTTGATTTATATAAAACTAGGTTATTACCCGGGATTGCTTCCCGGGCTCGGGAAACTTAGTTATATTAATTATTATTTGTTATTAAAATGACCTCATTACATCAAGCATCTCATTGGATTCAACAACAATGTCTTCACATCACCGGATTAGATCATGAACCCATATTAGAGGTCAAACAAAAGCGCAACATAACCACATGAATAACATCATTTCGACTTTTACTTCAATGCACTTATGTGATCGGGTGATTTGGTATTTTGTAAAAATGTTTGTTCTTGTACTTCTTTACAAAATTACATAGAATTCAAGAAAAAAAAACATTGACTTAAAGAACTATAATTTAACACCCAATCTAGTCGGGCAAACAGATGTTGACCAAAAGTCAAACAGTTGTTGACCAAAAGTGAAACAGATGCTTAACCAGATCCATTGTCTTCTTATATATTAGCACTGTTTTCCTCTTCAAAACACTGTTCAACCTAACATGGGTTTCCATCAACTGTTGACCAAAAGTCAAACAGATGTTAAAACCATTGTTTGAGTTATTCAAACTTCTGTTGAATACTAAATGAGATGTTGAGCAAAAGTCAATCAGATGTTGACCAAAAGTCAAGCAGATGTCGACCAAAAGTCAAACGAAGTGACCCATACATGATTTCTTATACATATTTAACATGTCTCATTTGATCAATTTCAGTTTTAGTTTGGAAATTGTGGACACCAGTCCCAGCAAAAGGCGATATGTTTCTTAATATAATCGAGAAACTGTATGTGTTTCTATTTGCTTGAAATGATTATCAGAGAATAGAACTCAATGTTTTTATTCCTTTAATGGCATAATTAACCAGCTTATCATTGTCAAAGAATAGGTCTTATAACTTTGAACATGATTTTGCTATTAGTTTGTACTATATTTTTCATCAAGGAATCGTTTCGAGTGAGTAACTGAGTATACTGTCTTTAGCTTACATCGCCGCATTGTTTCCGTTAGACATGGACCCAATAATTTACATCTACATATATAGTTTTAGAACCACAACTTCAAAACTAAACAAACAAGTCTTCCATCAGTTTCTAAAAGCGGAGAACTACAACCCAAAAACTTGGTTCCATCTATCCTTCTACGTTTTCCTTCTTCAATCCCATGAACATTCATCCGAACAAAAAAAGCTTTTTACCTTTCACAAAGTTAAGTGTAAATGCTTGACCTGGAGCCATGCCTTTATCCTTCACAAACTTTCTCATTCCTTGCAGATAATATCTTGGTTGACCTCGAGATGAACCTATAGCAACTTGAACATACCAAACATCACCTGCCACGTCCACAATCTTCAAACCCTTCTTACGATTCAGTCCGAGATCTTCAGTCTGTTTTTTAAAAAGGCGCTGTAACAAACAACGAACAATTCAATAAACAAAGAATTAACACATCTTTAAAATCTGACTAAAGTATTATATATTAGTAAACTCATCATCACAAACTTACAAAACGACCATCCACACGGAAAGAAATAGGTACGATCTGATTATCTTCATTCACAACAACCATACCACCTTCATTGACATTAACGATGTCCTGTACAGCTTCAGTATCTGAACTCAAGACAATCTCTTCTACCACCTTTTCTTTAACAACAGGACAGACCTCCGGTGGAAGCACTAAATCGCAGGTAGCACAATTGAAAACCGTGATATGAAAAGTCTGAAGATCTATCATCTCAAAGACAATCAGATGATCAGAAGTTATTGACAAGTCATTCTTTATCTCCTTCCATCCGGTAGTTATGTATAGTTCATTGTTGATATCTTCCATCCGTATAGACCTGTTCTGGTTTCCAGATCCTTTAATAAGAACCGGATATGAAGGAATAGTGTTTAACATCTTGTGATGAACGAAATAACGATTAATACTCTACAATCAGAATAAAACACATTACATAGTACATTAGTAAAAATATATCAGAAAATTAAGTAAATAAATAAAAAACAAAAATTAAAAAACTGTATCTCCAAAAAAAATACATGATGAATAATGTTCGAAGTTACATACCACATAATCTTCGTTACCAGATAGTTTGTAGTAAAAATCATCACAAGGAGCAAGAGAAATGTCTTGATAAAAATATCATATTCTGAAACTTTCTAATGCTTCTTCATAATGAAATATCGACCATGAATCTGAAGGTATTTTAAACTGTCTACCAACTAACACCAACCATTATAGAAATAATATCTGCTATTGCTTAGAGGATAGATCTTGACTTTAAAAACATTTCCAGTTGTGGTCCGGATGTTTGTATTTCCAGTTGGATAATTAAACTGTTGAATACAATTTTCATACTGTTTTGGCAAAATCTAAGCATAAATAAATAAAACACTTTTATTGCTAGATATCATACGAAAAAAATTAAAATTAAGTGTTAAAGTAAGATCGGATAAAATTACTAACAAAACATTTCCTTTTACTGTCTTCAAGGTAACACGGAAATCTATAAATCATTGTCACGTAAAACTATAACAATATCAATTATATAGAATCAAAATCAATAACATTAAGAAACAAATGAATACAATCTATTAAGCTATGCAATACGACTAAATAAAAGATAATACAACTAATATATATCAAAATAACAATAGACAACATCGAAAAGGTGAGAATACATGTAATTTCTTATCATATCGAAATATATATATTTTTTACCGCAAATCATATAATTAAAACTTAAAACCTACTTTTCTGATTAAGTATCACAAATAGACATGGAGGATCATTAGCTGAATAAATTGTATAGAAAGACAGGACAGTGACTTGTGTCTGTACCAAACAAAAACTTAAAAACAGTATACCAACTACTAATCAAAATAAGTTCAACTTTACAAATACACATGAGAATACATCAGTTAAAATCGGAAATTTATATTATACTTCAGAATAACATCGTTACATGAACAACTTTATAAACAACTTTACAAATAAACATGACAATACATTAGTAAAGATTGAAATTTTATATCATACATCAGAATCACATGAACTTTATAAATAACTTTACAAATACAAATGAGAATACAACAGTAAAGATCGAAATTTTATATCATACATTAGAATAAGATAAATACATGAGCAAAGTGAAATTCAATAAAATCAACAATGGATAAGACAAATGGTAGATACACAAAATGCAGATCACTTTTTTTAGAATCATATATGTCTATCATAACATGCATTATAACTACATAGTAATCAGATATAAAAATAAATTAGGACTATCAGAAGTTGTTCGAGTATAAGCCGAAACAATAAATGCAATCATAACCAACAATGGATTGAAAAAAAAAACAGGGAGACACATGAATACACCACCGACGATTACAACTTCTTCATTAAAACAACAAGAACCATAATCGTCTATGAATTCAAAACTAAAAGAATAAACATGAAAAAGTACAAAACAAATAAGATTATTTAACAATACCTTTATTATTATCCAAGATGATATTGACGAAGATAAGAAGAAATCGAAGAAGATGAGAGAGTTTCTTGGAGAAAGTGTACAAAGATACGTGGAGAGAGAAAAGAACCAAGATTTTGTGAGGATCTTGAAAAAGTTAGAAGGTTTAAAAATATCCAATGTAACCGGGTCAGATCATCCCATTTAGTTTTTGGTCAACACCTGTTTGACTTTTGGTGAACACCTGTTTGAGTTTTGGTCAACATCTTATTTCGTATTCAACAGAAATTTGAATAACTAAATTACTGGTTTGAACATCTGTTTGATTTTTGGTCAACAGTTGGATGGAAACCCATGTTAGATTAAACAGTGTTTTGAACAGATGTTGGGGCTTAAACAGATGTTTGGCCTTCTATATCAGTTGTTTGGAGTTAAACAGATGTTTAACCTTAAACATATGTTTGGCCATAAACAGATGTTTGGCCATAAATAGATGTTTGGCCTTAAAAAAATGTTTGACCTTAAACAGATGTTTGCCAATAAACAGATATTTGGCCTTAAACCAAACATCTGCTTAAGGTCAACATCTGTTTGACTATTGGTCAACATCTATTTGACTTTTGGTCAACATTTGTTAACATATAAAGACTGTTAACATAAATTACAAATAATTAGCTAATAGACGGCACACATTTAGCATCTTAAATTATCAAGACCCTTAACAATTTGACCATATGATTTAATCGTGTGTTTTATCTTAGATAGGACAACTCGAAAAGACAATTCACTAAAAGGATAATATATTAAACGCTTCAAAAACGCTCAAAGTGTATTTTACTGCATAAATATTGTTACATACAAACACTGTTAACATAAACACTGATGCAATATCTGCTGTTGATGTTGAACTACTATTGTTGTTGGGCAGTGGTTCACCTTTGGTTGTTCAGACCTTTAGCTATTTCTTGTAGCTTTGCTGAGTCAGGATTTTCTACCAACATCTGCTTGATGGCCAATTTAAAATATTCAGATTCTTGTTGCGCATGTTCTTCTTCATCCATCTGTTTTTACCTCTTTGTTTGATAGACAACAACAGCCAATGGAACAGTAGGTTTAGTAGATCTTTTAGTTGGTATGGTCTGTTTGATTGAAACCTCTGATGCTGGATAATCTGGCTTTTTAGGAACAGAGGGATCTTTCTTTCTTCTTTCTTCCAATTTTTTGTATGTCTCTATCACTTTAATCTCTGTCCACCTTGTGATTTGATTCCTTGAGCCATAATTTGCAGTTATAAGCTCTTCCTTCATTCTCTTCAATTTCAAAGCCCTTTCAGGTACATTCTTTTTATACTAGGACTAGACTGGTGGGGTTGGTTTTATTTTTGAGTCTTCAAGCATCTTTTGTATTCTTGTAATTTCTTGCTTGAGCTCACTTATGGTCCACTCTTTGAATTGATACATTTCTACCTTGTATTTCTTGTTTTATATGATGAGCTCAATGTAATCATTCCTTAGGCTTTCATCATCTTTTTCTGATAACTGCTGACAAAGATCTTTTGAAAACTGCTCTAATGTTCTGATTTGGCTGGGCAGATATTGCAGATTTCTCTGTATTTCTTTATCAGATTTTCCTTTTGTGTCTCTTTTGGAGATATCCTCTGCTTGTTTGGCTTTCAATTAAAGGTATTCATCAATGTTCTTTGGCAAAGGATACCTTTGAAGAGATAGAAGATTCCTCTTTTCAGGATCATCTTCAGAACAGAAGTATTTGATCTCCTCCCTAACTGCTGGAAGATCCAGAGGAAATTTCACACTCAAAGGAACCAAGGCAGTAGTTTGGTCAGGGGTAAGAATTGAAGCAGTTGAAGTAGGTTTTTGCACAGTTGATAGGATTAGAGGTTGTGAAGATATTGGAAGTGGAGAAGGTACAGTGTCATCTTCAAGTATGACATTTGTTATCCTCATTCTTTTGAATTTTGGTGTGGTTGGAGGTGTTGAACTTAGAGTTGGATTTGTGGATTGAGTGGTGGTTGGTAAAGTGACAACAACATTTGTTGTGACAACAACTGTTGAAACCACTGATGTATCAACAGCTGTTGATATAACAGGTGTCTCAACATCTGTTGGCTTTGTGGTTTGAGGTGAGGAACTTTTGGGGATTTCACAAGGTGATGTATCAACTACTGATGTATTAACCACTGATGTATCAACATTTGTTTATATAATAGGTGTGGAAGTGGGTTCATTGACCTTTCTGGTAGTTCTTATTATTTTTGAAGTACCCTGCTCTTCCTTTGCCATCAGAACTTCCTTTGCTTTTTCAAATCTTTTAGAACCCTTTCGTTCCATTTTCTCTTTTCTATTTGCTTTTTGTTCAGCAAAGGCATCGAGAGTCACATCAACCTTCTTTGTACCATCTGGCCTTGGAATTTCTACAACAGGTTTAGCGTTTGGATCAGGTTCTAGATACAAACTATCCTTTCCTTTCTCCCCCTTTTTGGCATCATTAGGGTTTTCTACATAGACAATAGTAGGAGGAGAAGTACTAGTGGTTTGAAGTAAATGTGCTTTGATGGCTTTAATGTCAGCTTGAGTATCCTTTTACCTTGCTTCCATCACATTTCTGAACATTTGTAGCTGAATTTCATGTTGTTGATCAGCATATTTTCTTTGTTGATGAAACAGAGGTTGTAGAAGTTGCCAAAGCTCACTTGTTGTTGTAGCAGTGCATTGAGACATTGAGGATTGTAACAACTGTTGCAACATATTTTTGATATCTGCCACAGATGTTTCAAGATTGGAAACTCTCTCTGTCAAATCCTGATATTTTAAACCATCACCAATTTAATGGGATCATCTTATTTCCCACCAGCAGTGGTTGTATCAGCAGTTGGACCAGGAGAAGTCTCCAATGGTTCATCCACTGATGCCCCTTTTTCTTGGTACTAGGGACTTCATTCTTCAGCAGTAGTTACCTTAGTAAGCACACCAGTTGTTAGCTTGAACACACCAGTGGATAGCTTGGTTCCCAAGAAAGAAATTGCCTTCAAGGAATCTGATTTATGAAACTACTGTCCAGGTGTAAATCAGTGGATTCAACACCTGTAGTAGCTGCTCCACTTGAACTACCACCAAGAGATACAGGTAACTCTAGGGGTGTAACCTCCTCAACTGTTGATGGGTTAGCAAAGGTAGAGGCATCAGACTCAGTCACTTGTTGGAGTATATTCTCAGTGATGGGTTGTTGAGAATAACTGATTATTGTCTGATCCATATCCAATGCTTTAAACAAAGGTAAAATGTTCGGTGGTAATGTGGTTGTAGGGATAGGAGTTGAAAGAGAAATTGCCCCAGGAGCAGGGCTATAGAACATACTCTCAAGTGAGGGTAATGTACCATAGAATGGTGTCCCTGTGCTTGCAACATGTTCCTTTTGTGAGGAAGCAGGAGGAGTTGTGGCATGTCGTGGAGATCTTTCCAACTGTTGTGAGGAAGTAGCAACAGTGGATGATGGTGACTTTTGTGTTGTCACAGGAGTTATTTCTGGGATCTCATCTTCCAGAAGGTCCTTTTTGGAGGATTTGGGTGGCTTTTTGGATTTTTTCTTGACGGTCTTTTTGGTGATTTTAGGTGGGGGTTGCACAGCAGTGGTTGTGTTGTTGTGGTCCCCAAGAGCAGTGGGCTCAACAACAGAAACCTGAGGAGCAGATGTGGACGCATTTAAAGTTTGCTCAGGCTCCTCTTTTTGTGTTTTTAAAGCTTTTGACTCTGACAACCTTGTAAAAGTTTCAGCAGACAAACTATTTATTTCACAAGGAGCACCTTGGACAAGCACTTGTGCACTGTCATTTGGTACTTTCTGCTGTAAATAGTTGCTTAAAAACCTTGGAAACAACAGGAATGGTTTTTTCTTATCTTTTATATTTTTGACATTTTTAACCAAATTATTGAAAATCTCTTGGGAGTAATTGAAATCTTGTTTAGCCATAACAGCATATCCCAAGTATTGAATTTTCAATGGAATTTCATTGAAAGTTGTTGTTTTGTTTGAAACACACACGAGTAAAGTATGAAATAAAAATTTCATGGGAGGTGGGAATGCTCCTTTTTGCATAGTAGCTTTGGTGCATTGCTCTTCATACCCCCTTTCAATCAAATCTCGTTGATACTACTCTTTAGGGAAAGAGTTTGTACCTGTATGATCGTTCATCTCAAAAACTTCAGCTATGTTTTGTGGAGTAATAGCAACCTGAATTCCACCTACTATTGATGTAATAGCCCAAAGCTTGTTGTCTTGAACTTCTAATTTTGCATTTTTCTAAAAATCTAGTAGGGTTTCTTGGAAAATAGGTGCGTTGCAGGTCAACAGAGTTTTTTACTTTGAGAATAAAAAAGCATCGATGATTGAGTGAAAATCTGTGTTTTTACTTGTTTTCTCAAGTGTACACAGATAGTTATGAGGGTTTTTGAGAGCAAGAGCCATGGGGATTCGAAGGAATTTATGAGAGGAAGAAGAAGATGAAGCGTTTGAAGGAATTTGATGGAAACGGCTTTTGAAAGAATTTTGGAATTCGAAATGGTAGTTAAAACCTTGTTTGGGGTTTTGACCAGGGTTTTATAAAAGTGAAAATTGAATGCTGACATGGCAGCGGTTACAAAATGTGGACGGCTAAGAACTGTCCACGTAACAACCTCTGTTGAAAATGGATGACAGTTGTCAAGGGAAACCACTGATGGTCAATATCAGTGGATGTCAATAATAAAAATGTGACAGTGGCTGTTTTTTAACTATCAGTGGATAGCCAACAGTGATTGAAACACTGATGTTTGGACTTAAACGGATGTTTGACCCTAAACAGATGTTTGGCCATAAACAGATGTTTGGCCAAAAACAGATGTTTGGCCATAAACAAATGTTTCACCTTAAGCAGATGTTTGCCCATAAACAGATGTTTGGCCTTAAACCAAACGTCTGTTTAAGGTCAACATCTATTTGACTATTGGTGAACATCAGTTTGACTTTTGATCAACATCTGTTTGAGTTTTGGTCAACATCTCATTTAGTATCAACAAAATTTTGAATAACACAATTAGTGGTTTGAACATCTATTTGACTTTTGGTCAACAGTTGGATGGAAACCCATGTTAGATTGAACAGTGTGAATGAATAAACACTGAAGTATCATAAAACAGTGAATGAAAATCGTGAAAAGTTAGATGTGCTACAACAGTTGAGAGGAGACCTTTGCATTTTAGGTTTGTTTCTTGTTTTGATTAACTGCTGATGATGTTGAGAGTTTTAATTGACACTAACATTTTAGAATATGTTAAGATGCATGTTGAGATTATTAAAATAAACTATTACATAGAAAAATAGAAATTTAATGAAATATTTATAAATCATTACACGCTAGAGTTAACACTTGCTAGGATTTCGTAGACTCTGGCCTTTCTCCATGTGATTTCATGCTCTCTTTTGTTTATTAGGTAAGTTAGCATGTTGCAGATTTTCAGATCCTGTTTTAGAAGTTATGTCAGAAACTCTTCTGCATTCTTCTGGAAATGTGATGGAGGAGAGTGGAGGACTTCATCGAGAAATGATATGCTGTTCCAGGTTTTGCTGTAATTAGTGTCATTGATTATGTCGACTTTCCTGTTTAGTTCTTCGTCCGTTCTTTTTTCTTTGAGTGACCACATCGAGAATTGGGTTTTTGTTGGATTTTTGTCAGGGGTAAGAATTGAAGCAGTTGAAGTAGTTTTTTGCACAGTTGATAGGATCAGAAGTTGTGAAGATATTGGAAGTGGAGAAGGTATAGTGTCATCTTCAAGTATGACATTTGTTATCCTCCTTCTTTTGATTTTTGGTGTGGTTGGAGGTGTTGAACTTAGAGTTGGATTTGTGGATTGAGTGGTGGTTGGTAAAGTGACAACAACATTTGTTGTGACAACAACTGTTGAAACCACTGATGTATCAACAGCTGTTGATATGACAGGTGTCTCAACATCTGTTGGCTTTGTGGTTTGAGTTGAGGAACTTTTGGGGATTTCACAAGGTGATGTATCAACCACTGATGTATTAAGCACTGATGTATCAACAGTTGTTGATATAACAGGTGTGTAAGTGGGTTCAATGACCTTTCTGATCGTTCTTATTCTTTTTGAAGTACCCTGCTCTTCCTTGGCCATCAGAACTTCCTTTTCTTTTTCAAATCTTTTAGAACCCTTTCGTTCCATTTTCTCTTTTCTATTTGCTTTTTGTTCAACAACGGCATTAAGAGTCACATCAACCTTCTTTGTACCATCTGGCCTTGGAATATCTACAACAGGTTTAGCCTTTGGATCAGGTTCTAGATACAAACTATCCTTTCCTTTCTTTCTTTTCTCCCCCTTTTTGGCATCATCAGGGTTTTCTACATAGACAATATTAGGAGGAGAAGTACCTGTGGTTTGAAGTAAATGAGCTTTGATGGATTTAATGTCAGCTTGAGTATCCTTTTACCTTGCTTCCATCACATTTCTGAAAATTTGTAGCTGAATTTCATGTTGTTGATCAGCATATTTTCTTTGTTGATGAAACAGAGGTTGTAGAAGTTGCCAAATCTCACTTGTTGTTGTAGCAGATGATGAAGCAGTGGATTGAGACTTTGAGAATTGTAACAAGTGTTGTAATATATTTTTGATATCTGCCACAGATGTTTCAAGATTGGTAACTCTCTCCGTCAAATCCTGATATTTTAAACCATCACCTAATTTAATGGGATCATCTGATTTCCCACCAGCAGTGGTTGTATCAGCAGTTGGACCAGGAGAATTCTCCCATGGTTCATCCACTGATGCCCCTTTTTCTTGTTACTGGGGACTTCTTTCTTCAGCAGTAGTTACCTTAGTAAGCACACCAGTTGTTAGCTTGAACACACCAGTGGATAGCTTGGTTCCCAAGAAAGAAATTGCCTTCAAGGGAGTCTGACTTATGAAACTACTGTCCTGGTGTAAATCAGTGGATTCAACACCTGTAGTAGCTGCTCCACTTGAACTACCACCAAGAGATACAGGTAACTCTAGGGGTGTAACCTCCTCAACTGTTGATGGGTTAGCAAAGGTAGAGGCATCAGACTCAGTCACTTGTTGGAGTATATTCTCAGTGATGGGTTGTTGAGAAGAACTGATTATTGTCTGATCCATATGCAATGCTTTAAACAGAGGTAAAATGTTGGGTGGTAATGTGGTTGTAGGGATAGTAGTTGAAAGAGAAATTGCCCCGGGAGCAGGGCTATAGAACATACTCTCAAGTGAGGGTAATGTACCATAGAATGGTGTCCCTGTGCTTGCAACATGTTCCTTTTGTGAGGAAGCAGGAGGAGTTGAGGCCTGTCATGGAGATCTTTCCAACTGTTGTGAGGAAGTAGCAACAGTGGATGATGGTTACTTTTGTGTTGTCACAGGAGTTACTTCTCGGATCTCGTCTTCTAGAAGGTCCTTTTTGGAGGATTTGGGGGGCTTTTTGGATTTTTTCTTGACGGTCTTTTTGGTGATTTTTGGTGGGGGATGCACAGCAGTGATTGTGTTGCTGTGGTCACCAAGAGCAGTGGGCTCAACAGCAGAAACCTGTGGAGCAGATGTGGAGGCATCTAAAGTTTGCTCAGGCTCCTCTGTTTGTGTTTTTAAAGATTTTGACTCTGACAACCTTGTAAAAGTTTCAGCATACAAACTATTTATTTCACAAGGAGCACCTTGGACAAGCACTTGTGCACTGTCATTTGGTACTTTCTGCTATAAATAGTAGCTTAAAAACCTTGGAAACAACAGGAATGGTTTTTTCTTATCTTTTTTTTTTTGACATTTTTAACCAAATTATTCAAAATCACTTGGGAGTAATTGAAATCTTGTTTAGCCATAATAGCATATCCCAAGTATTGAATTTTCAATGGAATTTCATTGAAAGTTGTTGTTTTGTTTGAAAGACACACGAGTAAAGTATGAAATAAAAATTTCATGGGAGGTGGGAATGCTCCTTTTTGCATAGTAGCTTTGGTGCATTGCTCTTCATACCCCCTTTCAATCAAATCTCATTGATACTCTTCTTTAGGGAAAGAGTTTTTACCTGTATGATCGTTCTTCTCAAAAACCTCAGCTATGTTTTGTAGAGTAATAGCAACCTGAATTCCACCTACTGTTGATGTAATAGCCCAAGGCTTGTTGTCTTGAACTTCTAATTTTGCATTTTTCCAAAAATCTCGTAGGGTTTTTTGGTAAATAGGTGCGTTGCAGGTCAACAAAGTTTTGTACTTTGAGAATGAAAGAGCATCGATGATTGAGTGAAAATCTATGTTTTTACTTGTTTTCTCAAGTGTACACAGATAGTTATGAGGGTTTTTGAGAGCAAGAGCCATGGGGATTCGAAGGAATTTGTGAGAGGAAGAAGAAGATGAAGCGTTTGAAGGAATTTGATGGAAATTGCTTTTGAAAGAATTTTGGAATTCGAAATGGCAGTTAAAACCTTGTTTGGGGTTTTGATCTGTGTTTTATAAAAGTGAAAATTGAATGCGGACGTGGCAGCGGTTACAAAATGTGGACAGCTAAGAACTGTCCACGTAACAACCTCTGATGAAAATGGATGACGGTTGTCTAGGGAAACCACTGATGGTCAATATCAGTGGATGTCAACACTAAAAATGTGACAGTGGCTGTTTTTTAACTATCAGTGGATAGCCAACAGTGATTAAAACATTGATGTTTGGACTTAAATAGATGTTTGACCGTAAACAGATGTTTGGCCATAAACATATGTTTGGCCATAAACAGATGTTTGGCCATAAACAAATGTTTCACCTTAAACAGATGTTTGCCCATAAACAGATGTTTGGCCTTTAAACCAAACATCTGTTTAAGGTCAACATCTGTTTGACTATTGGTGAACATCAGTTTGACTTTTGATCAACATCTGTTTGAGTTTTGGTGAATATCTCCTTTAGTATTCAACAGAATTTTGTATAACACAATTAGTGGTTTGAACTTCTGTTTGACTTTTGGTCAGCAGTTGGATGGAAACCCATGTTAGATTGAACAGTGTGAATGAATAAACACTGAAGTATCATAAAACTGTGAATGAATATCGTGAAAAGTTAGATGTGCTACAACAGTTGAGAGGAGACCTTTGCATTTTAGGTTTGTTTCTTATTTTGATTAACTGTTAATGATGTTGAGAGTTTTTATTGACACTAACATTTTAGAATATGTTAAGATGCACGTTGAGATTATTAAAATAAACTATTACAAGCTAGAGTTAACACTTGCTAGGATTTCATAGACTCTGGCCTTTCTCCATGTGATCTCATGCTCTCTTTTGTTAATCAGGTAAGTGAGCATGTTGCAGATTTTCTGATCCTGTTTAAGAAGTTGTGTCAGAAACTATTTTGCATTCTCTTCTGGAAATGTATTGGAGCAGAGTGGAGGACTTCATCGAGCAATGCTATGCTGTTCCAGGTGTTGCTGTAATCAGTGTCATTGATTATGTCGACTTTCCTGTTTAGTTCTACGTCTGTTCTTTTTTCTTTGAGTGACCACATCGACAATTGGGTTTTTGTTGGATTTTTGTTAGGGGTAAGAATTGAAGCAGTTGAAGTAGGTTTTTGCACAGTTGATAGGATTAGAAGTTGTGAAGATATTGGAAGTGGAGAAGATACAGTGTCATCTTCAAGTATGACATTTTTTATCCTCCTTCTTTTAATTTTTGGTGTGGTTGGAGGTGTTGAACTTAGAATTGGATTTGTGGATTGAGTGGTGGTTGGTAAAGTGACAACAACATTTGTTGTGACAACAACTGTGGAAACCACAGATGTATCAACAGCTGTTGATATAACAGGTGTCTCAACATATGTTGGCTTTGTGGTTTGTGGTGAGGAACTTTTGGGGATTTCACAAGGTGATGTATCAACCACTGATGTATTAACCACTGATGTGTCAACAATTGTTGATATAACAGGTGTGGAAGTGGGTTCATTGACCTTTCTGGTAGTTCTTATTCTTTTTGAAGTACCCTGCTCTTCCTTTGCCATCAGAACTTCCTTTTCTTTTTCAAATCTTTTAGAAGCCTTTCGTTCCATTTTCTCTTTTCTATTTGCTTTTTTGTTCAGCAAAGGCATTGAGAGTCACATCAATATTCTTTGTACCATCTGGCCTTGGAATTTCTACAACAGGTTTAGTCTTTGGATCAGGTTCTAGATACAAACTATCCTTTCCTTTCTTTCTTTCCTTTCTCCCCCTTTTTGGCATCATCAGGGTTTTCTACATAGACAATAGTAGGAGGAGAAGTACCAGTGGTTTGAAGTAAATAAGCTTTTGATGGCTTTAATGTCAGCATGAGTATCCTTTTACCTTGCTTCCATCACATTTCTGAAAATTTGTAGCTGAATTTCATGTTGTTGATCAGCATATTTTCTTTGTTGATGAAACAGAGGTTGTAGAAGTTGCCAAAGCTCACTTGTTGGTGTAGCAGATGATGAAGCAGTGGATTGAGACTTTGAGGATTGTAAGAACTGTTGCAATATATTTTTTATATCTGCCACAGATGTTTCAAGATTGGTAACTCTCTCCGTCAAATCCTGATATTTTAAACCGTCACCCAATTTAATGGGATCATCTGATTTCCTACCAGCAGTGGTTGTATCAGCAGTTGGACCAGGAGAAGTCTCCAATGGTTCATCCACTGATGCCCCTTTTTCTTGGTACTGGGGACTTCTTTCTTCAGCAGTAGTTAGCTTAGTAAGCACACCAGTTGTTAGCTTGAACACACCAGTGGATAGCTTGGTTCCCAAGAAAGAAATTGCCTTCAAGGGAGTCTGACTTATGAAACTACTGTCCAGGTGTAAATCAGTGGATTCAACACCTGTAGTAGCTGCTCCACTTGAACTACCACCAAGAGATACAGGTAACTCTAGGGGTGTAACCTCCTCAACTGTTGATGGGTTAGCAAAGGTAGAGGCATCAGAATCAGTCACTTGTTGGAGTATATTCTCAGTGATGGGTTGTTGAGAAGAACTGATTATTGTCTGATCCATATCCAATCCTTTAAACATAGGTAAATGTTGGGTGGTAATGTGGTTGTAGGGATAGGAGTTGAAAGAGAAATTGCCCCGGGAGCAGGGCTATAGAACATACTCTCAAGTGAGGGTAATGTACCATGGAATGGTGTCCCTGTGCTTGCAACATGTTCCTTTTATGAGGAAGCAGGAGGAGTTGAGGTCTGTCATGGAGATCTTTCCAAGTGTTGTGAGGAAGTAGCAACAGTGGATGATGGTGACTTTTGTGTTGTCACAGGAGTTACTTCTGGGATCTCGTCATCTAGAAGGTCCTTTTTGGAGGATTTGGGGGGCTTTTTGGATTTTTTCTTGATGGTCTTTTTGGTGATTTTTGGTGGGTGTTGCACAGCAGTGGTTGTGTTACTGTGGTCACCAAGAGCAGTGGGCTCAACAGCAGAAACCTGAGGAGCAGATGTGGACGCATCTAAAGTTTGCTCAGGCTCCTCTGTTTGTGTTTTTAAAGATTTTGACTCTGATAACCTTGTAAAAGTTTCAGCATACAAACTATTTATTTCACAAGGAGCACCTTGGACAAGCACTTGTGCACTGTCATTTGGTACTTTCTGCTGTAAATAGTAGCTTAAAAACCTTGGAAACAACAGGAATGGTTTTTTCTTATCTTTTATATTTTTGAGATTTTTAACCAAATTATTGAAATTCTCTTTGGAGTAATTGAAATCTTGTTTAGCCATAATAGCATATCCCAAGTATTGAATTTTCAATGGAATTTCATTGAAAGTTGTTGTTTTGTTTGAAACACACACGAGTAAAGTATGAAATAAAAATTTCATCGGAGGTGGGAATGCTCCTTTTTGCATAGTAGCTTTGGTGCATTGCTCTTCATACCCCCTTTCAATCAAATCTCGTTGATACTCTTCTTTAGCTATGTTTTGTTCTTCTCAAAAACCTCAGCTTTGTTTTGTGGAGTAATAGCAACCTGAATTCCACCTACTGTTGATGTAATAGCCCAAGGCTTGTTGTCTTGAACTTCTAATTTTGCATTTTTCCAAAAATCTCGTAGGGTTTCTTGGTAAATAGGTGCGTTGCAGGTCAACAAAGTTTTGTACTTTGAGAATGAAAGAGCATCGATGATTGAGTGAAAATCTGTGTTTTTACTTGTGTTCTCAAGTGTACACAGATAGTTATGAGGGTTTTTGAGAGCAAGAGCCATGGGGATTCGAAGGAATTTGTGAGAGGAAGAAGAAGATGTAGCGTTAGAAGGAATTTGATAGAAACCGCTTTTGAAAGAATTTTGGAATTCGAAATGGCAGTTAAAACCTTGTTTGGGGTTTTGATCAGGGTTTTATAAAAGTGAAAATTGAATGCTGACGTGGCAGCGGTTACAAAACGTGGACGGCTAAGAACTGTCCACGTAACAACCTCTGATGAAAATGGATGACAGTTGTCTAGGGAAACCACTGATGGTCAATATCAGTGGATGTCAACAATAAAAATGTGACTGTGGCTGTTTTTTAACTATCAGTGGATAGCCAACAGTGATTGAAACACTGATGTTTGGACTTAAATAGATGTTTGACCTTAAACAGATGTTTGGCCATAAACATATGTTTGGCCATAAACAGATGTTTGGCCATAAACAAATGTTTCACCTTAAACAGATGTTTGCCCATAAACAGATGTTTGGCCTTAAACCAAACATCTGTTTATGGTCAACATCTGTTTGACTATTGGTGAACATCAGTTTGACTTTTGATCAACATCTGTTTGAGTTTTGGGCAACATCTCATTTAGTATTCAACAGAATTTTGAATAACACAATTTGTGGTTTGAACATCTGTTTGACTTTTGGTCAACAGTTGGATGGAAACCCATGTTAGATTGAACAGTGTGAATGAATAAACACTGAAGTATCATAAAACTGTGAATGAATATCGTGAAAAGTTAGATGTGCTACAATAGTTGAGAGGAGACCTTTGCATTTTAGGTTTGTTTCTTATTTTGATTAATTGTTGATGATGTTGAGAGTTTTTGTTGACACTAACATTTTAGAATATGTTAAGATGCACGTTGAGATTATTAAAATAAAATATTACATAGAAAAATATAAATTTAATGAAATATTTATAAACTATTACAAGCTAGAGTTAACACTTGCTAGGATTTCATAGACTCTGGCCTTTCTCCATGTGATTTCAAGCTCTCTTTTGTTTATCAGGTAAGTGAGCATGTTGCAGATTTTCTGATCCTATTTTAGAAGTTGTGTCAGAAACTCTTCTGCATTCTTCTGGAAATGTGATGGAGCAGAGTGGAGGACTTCATCGAGCAATGCTATGATGTTCCAGGTTTTGCTGTAATTAGTGTCATTGAATATGTCGACTTTCCTGTTTAGTTCTACGTCTGTTCTTTTTTCTTTGAGTGACCACATCGACATTTGGGTTTTTGTTGGATTTTTGTCAGGGGTAAGAATTGAAGCAGTTGAAGTAGGTTTTTGCACAGTTGATCGGATCAGAGGTTGTGAAGATATTGGAAGTGGAGAAGGTACAGTGTCATCTTCAAGTATGACATTTGTTATCCTCCTTCTTTTAATTTTTGGTGTGGTTGGAGGTGTTGAACTTCGAATTTGATTTGTGGTTTGAGTGGTGGTTGGTAAAGTGACAACCACATTTGTTGTGACAACAACTGTTAAAACCACTGATGTATCAACAGCTGTTGATATAACAGGTGTCTCAACATATGTTGGCTTTGTGGTTTGAGGTGAGGAACTTTTGGGGATTTCACAAGGTGATGTATCAACCACTGATGTATTAACCACTGATGTATCAACAGTTGTTGATATAACAGGTGTGGAAGTGGGTTCATTGACCTTTCTGGTAGTTCTTATTCTTTTTGAAGTACCCTGCTCTTCCTTTGCCATCAGAACTTCCTTTTCTTTTTCAAATCTTTTAGAACCCTTTCGTTCCATTTTCTCTTTTCTATTTGCTTCTTGTTCAGCAATGGCAATAAGGGTCACATCAACCTTCTTTGTACCATCTGGCCTTGGAATTTCTACAACAGGTTTAGCCTTTGGATCAGGTTCTAGATACAAACTATCCTTTCCTTTCCTTTCTTTCCTTTCTCCCCCTTTTTGGCATCATCAGGGTTTTCTATATAGACAATAGTAGGAGGAGAAGTACCAGTGGTTTGAAGTAAATAAGCTTTGATGGCTTTAATGTCTGCTTGAGTATCCTTTTACCTTGCTTCCATCACATTTTTGAAAATTTGTAGCTGAATTTCATGTTGTTGATCAGCATATTTTCTTTGTTGATGAAACAGAGGTTGTAGAAGTTGCCAAAGCTCACTTGTTGTTGTAGCAGATGATGAAGCAGTGGATTGAGACTTTGAGGATTGTAACAACTGTTGAAACATATTTTTGATATCTGCCACAGATGTTTCAAGATTGGTAACTCTCTCTGTCAAATCCTGATATTTTAAACCATCACCTAATTTAATGGGATCATCTGATTTCCCGCCAGCAGTGATTGTATCAGCAGTTGGACCAGGAGAAGTCTCCAATGGTTCATCCACTGATGCCCCTTTTTATTGGTACTGGGGACTTCTTTCTTCAGCAGTAGTTACCTTAGTAAGCACACCAGTTGTTAGCTTGAACACACCAGTGGATAGCTTGGTTCCCAAGAAAGAAATTGCCTTCAAGGGAGTCTGACTTATGAACTACTGTCTAGGTGTAAATCAGTGGATTCAACACCTGTAGTAGCTGTTCCACTTGAACTACCACCAAGAGATACAGGTAACTCTAGGGGTGTAACCTCCCCAACTTTTGATGGGTTAGCAAAGGTAGAGGCATCACACTCAGTCACTTGTTGGAGTATATTCTCAGTGATGGTTTGTTGAGAAGAACTGATTATGGTCTGATCCATATCCAATGCTTTAAACAGAGGTAAAATGGTAGGTGGTAATATGGTTGTAGGGATAGGAGTTGAAAGAGAAATTGCCCTGGAAGCAGGGCTATAGAACATACTCTCAAGTGAGGGTAATGTACCATAGAATGGTGTCCCTGTGCTTGCAACATGTTCCTTTTGTGAGGAAGCAGGAGGAGTTGAGGCCTATCGTGGAGATCTTTCCAACTGTTGTGAGGAAGTAGCAACAGTGGATGATGGTGACTTTTGTGTTATCACAGGAGTTACTTCTGGGATCTCGTCTTCTAGAAGGTCCTTTTTGGGGGATTTGGGGGGCTTTTTGGATTTTTTATTGACAGTCTTTTTGGTGTTGCTGTGGTCACCAAGAGCAGTGGGCTCAATAGTAGAAACCTGAGGAGCAGATGTGGACGCATCTAATGTTTGCTCAGGCTCCTCTGTTTGTGTTTTTAAAGCTTTTGACTCTGACAACCTTGTAAAAGTTTCAGCAGACAAACTATTTATTTCACAAGGAGCACCTTGGCAAGCACTTGTGCACTGTCATTTGGTACTTTCTACTGTAAATAGTAGCTTAAAAACCTTGGAAACAACAGGAATGGTTTTTTCTTATCTTTTATATTTTTGACATTTTCAACCAAATTTTGGAAAATCTCTCGGGAGTAATTGAAATCTTGTTTAGCCATAATCGCATATCCCAAGTATTGAATTTTCAATGGAATTTCATTGAAAGTTGTTGTTTTGTTTGAAACACACATGAGTAAAGTATGAAATAAAAATTTCATAGGAGGTGGGAATGCTCCTTTTTGCATAGTAGCTTTGGTGCATTGCTCTTTATACCCCCTTTCAATCAAATCTCGTTGATACTCTTCTTTAGGAAAAGAGTTTTTACCTGTATGATCGTTCATCTCAAAAACCTCAGCTATGTTTTGTGGAGTAATAGCAACCTGAATTCCACCTACTGTTGATGTAACAGCCCAAGGCTTGTTGTCTTGAACTTCTAATTTTGCATTTTTCCAAAAATCTCGTAGGGTTTCTTGGTAAATAGGTGCGTTGCTGGCCAACAAAGTTTTGTACTTTGAGAATGAAAGGGCATCGATGATTGAGTGAAAATCTGTGTTTTTACTTGTTTTCTCAAGTGTACACAGATAGTTATGAGGGTTCGAAGGAATTTATGAGAGGAAGAAGAAGATGAAGCGTTTGAAGGAATTTGATGGAAACCGCTTTTGAAAGAATTTTGGAATTCGAAATGGCAGTTAAAACCTTGTTTGGGATTTTGATCAGGGTTTTATAAAAGTGAAAATTGAATGCTGATGTGGCAGCGGTTACAAAACGTGGACGGCTAAGAACTGTCCACGTAACAACCTCTGATGAAAATGGATGACAGTTGTCTAGGGAAACCACTGATGGTCAATATCAGTGGATGTCAACAATAAAAATGTGACAGTGGCTGTTTTTTAACTATTAGTGGATAGCCAACAGTGATTGAAACACTGATGTTTGGACTTAAACAGATGTTTGACCTTAAACAGATGTTTGGCCATAAACAGATGTTTGGCCATAAACAGATGTTTGGCCATAAACAAATTTTTCACCTTAAACAGATGTTTGCCCATAAACAGATGTTTGGCCTTAAACTAAACATCTGTTTAAGGTCAACATCTGTTTGACTATTGGTGAACATCAGTTTGACTTTTGATCAACATCTGTTTGAGTTTTGGTCAACATCTCATTTAGTATTCAACAGAATTTTGAATAACACAATTAGTGGATTGAACATCTGTTTGACTTTTGATCAACAGTTGGATGGAAACCCATGTTAGATTGAACAGTGTGAATGAATAAACACTAAAGTATCATAAAACTGTGAATGAATATCGTGAAAAGTTAGATGTGCTACAATAGTTGAGAGGAGACCTTTGCATTTTAGGTTTGTTTCTTATTTTGATTAACTGTTGATGATGTTGAGAGTTTTTATTGACACTAACATTTTAGAATATGTTAAGATGCATGTTGAGATTATTAAAATAAACTATTACATAGAAAAATTGAAATTTAATGAAATATTTATAAACTATTACATTGTAGAGTTAACACTTGCTAGGATTTCGTAGACTCTGGCCTTTCTCCATGTGATTTCATGCTCTCTTTTGTTTATCAGGTAAGTTAGCATGTTGTAGATTTTCTGATCCTGTTTTAGAAGTTGTGTCAGAAACTCTTCTGCATTCTTTTGGAAATGTGATGGAGGAGAGTGGAGGACTTCATCGAGCAATGCTGTGCTGTTCTAGGTGTTGCTGTAATTAGTGTCATTGATTATGTCGACTTTCCTGTTTAGTTCTTCGTCTGTTCTTTTTTCTTTGAGTGACCACATCTGACCAGTGGTAGAAGCTGAAGTTTGCCATGTAGATTTTTGTTGGATTTTCTGATGTGGAACAATTTTTCACAGACAGTGATTTGTAGGACAATTGTTTGATGTTTTGAATCAAAAGTAATCGTAGGTCTTTTATAGAGTTTAAAAACGCGTCTACATGGTAAATGAAGAGGTTAATTGTAATTATGATAATCTGCTTTTGTTCTTTGAACTTCGAAAATTTGTCCCTTGGGTTTCTTGGTAATTAATTTTACAGTTTTCCCATAAAAGTTGGGGTTTGAAAAGGTTTTTGCATTTAAAGACTGCAGTTTTTAAATATACATTAATATGTTTATATTAAATCTACACGATTTGATTGATTAAGTATATAAACTCATAGCCACTTCACCTATTTTTCATCAAGTTTTCCTACGAAGATATCATACTTTCAGGAAAGTCAAGTAATATAGTTTGTTGAAATGGCGTCATTCACTTTTGTAAAATCAGATGATTTAAAGCAGCGTTTTGTCAGGCAAATCGAGGAACAGGTGTATGAAGATAGGGCTACTCTTCAAGAGCTGAAGAGATGTTTTGATGGATTGCAAGTTGGTCTGTTCACGAGACAGCAGCTTTCCAGAGATCTTATGCAGATGCCTTCAACTTCCGTTCGTGAGCTATGTGTTGTCAGTAATATAGAGTGCGGTGATAGAGACGTGGAGTTCATGGCGATGCTGAAGGACATACATCGAGAGGTTCAGCAATCGATGGAGTTGAAGCTAAAGTTTCTTAATTCTTGATGTTATTGTTAGATTTGAAAGTTTAGTTGTTCAGTATGTTATGTAATTATTGGACTTTTAATGTCATGAATAAATGAATAAATTTTAATCTTATGAATCTATGTTGCGTTTGTAGGGAGATAAAGAGAGAGGACGTAAATTTTAAATTACCAATTGCATATTTTGAATTTCAAAAGTTATTGATATTATCAGTAATTACTGATTTGATTTGAAAGCAATTGTCATCATGACTTTTCTAATTATTATTTTAAATTTAATTAAGAGAAAATAAGCGTCAATTTGAAATTCCCATTTTGCATATTTTCAATGTCCAAAGATCAAGAAATAGCATTAATTACTGATTTGATATGCAACAAATTATCATCAACAGTTTTTTTATTTTTTATTTTAACTTAAATTTTTATCACCAAAACAATGTTGGAGGAACTCTTATCTCATTGGAATGTAACGATTAGGTAAAATGGTAATTTCATAGTAATTCTAGTTTTCATTTGATAATTTCATTCTATCATTAATTAACCACATCAACAATAAAAATGTGAGCAGTGGTTGTTTTTTAGGGAAACCACTGATGGTCAATATCAGTGGATGTCCACAATAAAAATGTGAGCAGTGGCTGTTTTTAAACTATCAGTGGATAGCTAACAGTGATTGAAACACTGACGTTTGGTCAGTCGGTGGTCAACATGAAGAATGAAGAAATAGAGGTTGTCTTTCAGCAGTGGATAACTTTTAACAATCAGATGTTTGAACCAAAACAGTGGTTGTAACAGACTTTTAAGGATTAATGAAAACTATCATTTTTAACTATTTTGAAGAATGTTAAAATATGAGAAGACAGTGGATCTGGTTAAACATCTGTTTAGACTTAAACAGATGTTGGGGCTTAAACAGATGTTTGGCCTTCTATATCAGTTGTTTGGACTTAAACAGTTGTTTGACCTTAAACAGATGTTTGGCCATAAACAGATGTTTAGCCACAAACAGATGTTTGGCCTTAAACAGATGTTTGCCCATAAACAACTGTTTGGAAAAAAAGACCAATTTCAAGAATACTATACCCAAATAATCAAAATAAGGAGCTTAATAATCATTCAAGTGTACTTCAGTTTTATTTATTAGTATAAAGATCAAACCGCTGTTCTAATTATAGTACAGATCAAACCACTGAGGTGATGTGATAAATACTGTTACATATAAACACTGTTGTGATAAATACTGTTACATATAAACAATGATGTGATAAATATTGTTACATATAAACACTTAAGTGATATGACATATAACAACCTAACAGACTATAAAACACTGATGTGATAAATACTGTTACATATAAACATAAACACTGTTAACATAAACAAAGGTAGAATATCTGTTGATGTTGAACCACTGTTGTTGTTGCGCAGTGGTTCACCTTTGGTTTTGTCTAGGATTTGTCTCGAGAGATAAACTCTTGGGTTTGTCTCGAGATATTGTATATACATAGCTTACCATTAAGCGAATCAACATGGGAAGCAGTCAATCATGGAACCAACTTAATTTTCATCATAAACACTGAAGTGTCATAAAACTATGAATGAATATACCCAATCAGAAATTGTTAGACATTTTCATACACTAAACACTGTTACATAAGAAACACTGATACATAAATACTAATTTTGAATCCGCTGTAGATGCTGAACCACTGCTGTTACTGACCAGTGGTTTTCCTTTGGTTGATCAGGCCTTAGGTACATAAGTGCTTGTCTTTAACAAGGCTTTGTGTTCAACAGTGGATAGGTCTCATCGTTCTTTAAGTTCATCAGTCTTTATAAGGAGCAGTGGTAAGTTATAACAGTCCTTAGCATGATCAGCTGTTATAACCACTCCATAACCCTTTGAGAGGAAGCAAGTGTCCGTCTATTCAATTGAGAGGAATCATTGCATTACATCCCTGTTGAAAAACAGAATCGATAAATTTAGGGAAAATGGGTTTGAAACATGATAACCCAATAGTGGAGGATCTCATTCTACAGCTCCGATAAATTCAGGGGTATTCTCAAATAAAGGTTCCTAGATGTTTGAAGACCGACAAAGACTGACAAATGTCTACAGTGCTGCTTCTTTGGACATTTGTCAGTCTTCAAACATCTAGGAAGCATTATTTGAGAATACCCCTGAATTTATCGAAGCTGTAGAATAAGATCCTCAACTGTTGGGTTATCATCTTTCAACCCCATTTTCCCTAAATTTATCAATTCTGTTTTTCAGACCTCCCAAAGCCACCTATCCGCCTCCAAAGAGATCGAGACAGCTTGAAGCATGACCTGGACTTGCTGTAATTCCAGCAGTTCAGTATTTAATCCCAATATACCAACTCAATACAAATAACAAATATTTGGTATGCTACAACTGTAAATAACTTAGGAAACAAATTTGAAACCATAAATATGGATTATAGAGATCTATGAATGAAACATGGGTGAATAAACCAGCAAAACAGATTGTGAAAAACAAAAACTAGAAACATATTAAAATCAATCTACTGGTAATCACATGGTACACCAATGCAAGCATTTGAAGAAGAAGAAGAACTGATTACAAAGATGTAACAAAGCTCAAGAAATAACGAAGAAGAAGAACTGATTACAAAGTGTATTAACAATTAGCAAAAGAATAACAATTACCTGATTTATGTGCGGCTCTTAACAAAAGGTCAACAATTTACCAATACTTGCTGAAACCATAACTGGTCAGATTTATGTGCGGCTCCTAACTACATTGTGTAGAATCTGTACATCTAACAAATAATCAAAGAACAAAGAAACAAACCAAAAAACTTGTTGGGCGATTAAATTAAAAGTATATCATACGCAATCTTCAGGTAATTAGAATGGCCATTTTTATCTTATTTCACAAATTTCATATTATGAAAATAAGTAAACATAGAAAAAATGAAACCAAAAACCTGATATTTATCGTTCGAATCTTTGAGTTGGTCGTCATAGTCCTACAACCTTTCGATGTCATTGGAGTCGGTCGGTGATGTCAGCAGCCTAATTAACAAACGACAGCAAACAACAATAGCAAGTCACCGATCAATCTACCTCAAAATCATATAGAAGCCCAAAAATAAAACAAACCCTAACCTAAAACTCAAGATGGAAAAATGAAAAAAATATATTTATAACTAACCCTAAACCTCAAATCCATTACAGCATAACCATTCAATCGACCTCAAAATCATATAGAAGTCTAAAAATAAAATGAAAATTAGATAAGTGAACATCAAAATTGAACAGCAAACCTGACAAAAAATTAACCAAGAGAACTGCAGGCCGCAGAGCCGACAACCTCCGATCATCTCCGTCATCAAGTTCCCAGCGGAACCCTAGCCGAAGCACAACCCTAGGTAAAGAAGCATGAAGATCGAATAAGTGAACAATGAAAACAAAGATTGACACTTATAGAATGATAAAAACAATATGCTTAATGGAAGTTATAGATAATCTAACCTTGATTCGGAGCGTTGATCTGAACATCTGTTAAGATCGGAATAGAGCAGAGCGAGAGAGAAAGTGGGGAAGCCCTAAATGAGAGATGAGATAGATAAAAGAGGGGAGTGGTACTGTTGGGCGGGAAAAGGGAAAAAAGGTAGCCCTCATCTACTGATACGTGGCCCAAATAACTTTCATTTATTATATATAATAGAGAAGTGTAAAAGCATGTGATGATGTGGTATTTAAATAGGATGTAACGTTGTGGAATAATAAGTGTTTTTGAAGAATGTATAGAATCTAACTTTAGAGCTAAGATGTCATGTTTGTGGGTGTTTGAAATTCGTAGTATTGTGGGTATTCTTAGAGCATCTTCATTGCTGAGATCATGTGTAGTGGATAACATCTCATCTTTGGGCGTTTTGCGCCATGTGGTAGCCCAGTCAGTAATGGGGCATTATGGGACGTTTTTTAAAATGGGTATAGTGGGGATTTGGGCATTGTGGGGCATTATATTTGTAATAAAATTAAATAAAAAATATCAAAAAAATCTGATTGGTTTTACAAAAAAGGAAAATGAAGATGATTGTACACAAAAAAAGGGGCTAGGCATGGAATATAGTACGCTGGAACTGATTTGGAGCAAAAACACGCCCACGGGGGCGGAGGTGGTAGCGTGGTTGGGCGTGTTTGGGGGGAAAATGCCCGAGTACGCATGGTCTGATAAGGTGTGCATGTCCAGATTTTTCAAATGAGAAGAAAATAGACCTTCAACGTTGTGGAGGCCGTCCGCATATCCAAACCATCACCGAAAGTAGCCCCAGCCTCACTTCTCCCTCTCTCTCTTTCTCTCTCACAAACACACACATAAAGTTTTAATGGGCTATGATGGATGTTTGAAGATTTATAACGTTGTGGGAGAAATGAGATTTTTTAAAGAATGTTAAGTGGAATCTAATCTTGGCACCTGAGGTGACGGTTTGTACAAGTTTAATGCTCTAAATGTTAGCTCTTTGAGTTTGTTTTAAAGATAATAATAACTTGCTTAAAGAATTTTGTTTTTTGAAATTTTTTCTAGGAAATTAGGGTGCTTTAGATGGAGGGTTTTTTTTGTTGTATTATAATTTATTTTCAAATTTAGTCATGATTTTGATATAGATTTTTCTAATTGCTTAAAGAATTTTGTTTTTTAATTTTTTCTAGGAAATTACGGTGCTTTAGATGGAGGGTTTTTTTTTTCGTTGTATTATAATTTATTTTCAAATTAGTCATGATTTTGATATAGATTTTTCTAATTGCTTAAAGAATTTTTTTTTTTTTTTTTTTTTTGAATTTTTTCTACGAAATTTGGGTGCTTGAGATGGAGGGTTTTTTTTTTTGTTGTTGGGTTATTATTTATTTTGAAATTTATTAATGATTTTGATATAGATTTTTCTAATATTTGAAGTCAAGTTTTAGAGTTATTTTCATGAGTTTAATTAAAAAGAAGTTACAATAGAAATTCATAGGTTGAATGGAAGTTTCTAACCATCGTAGTCTTAAGATAGAAAAAAATCCATGATATTAATGCAAGTTTTGATTATAACATTCACGGCGTAGACTAGTAGTTCTTCAGATTATTTCGTAGTAAGTTCCTTAAATCAGACTCACAATTATATACATAAACACCCCCTTACAGGCAGTGGCGGACACAGGATTTTTATACAATGGGGTCCATAAAAAAAACACAAAAAAATGAAGAAACAGGTATCGAACCCATGACCTTTTGTGTGTAAACAAGGGGTTTTACCACTGCACTAGGCTCCCTTTCATTGTTATGGGGTCCAACTAAATTATTTTATGGGGTCCATAGACAATTTTATATACCGTTTATACTACTTTTTTAAAAAAGATTGGGGTCCGGGGACCCCGTTCCTCGTAACGTAGGTCCGCCCCTGCTTACAGGCTCACCCATAAACCTGTAATCCTTTTTATTTACAAATATGATGTTCTTTGAAGCTTACTTGCACATACTCCTTTTCCTTTTGTTAACAGCAACACCCCCTGCAATTGCAAACAAAGCCAAGCCAAGGTGCAATGATATGTGTGGGAACGTGACGATTCCATACCCTTTTGGAATTGGTGAGGAATGTTCTGTCAACCCATGGTACAACGTTAATTGCAGCTCCTCCAAGCCATATCTGCCTAAACTCAACAACCTGGAAGTCTTGCGTATAGACTTGGGTAATCCAATAGTCACTGTTAATACGCCAAGAATCACTAATTGTCAAAACACAGTTCAGAAGAGCAGCGATTTCATGGGAGTCCTTCATGAGAGCCCCTTCTTGTTCGCCAAATTAAGCAATAGGTTTGTTTATGAAGGGTGTGGTACTGCGGCTATGGTGGCAAATAATGGGAGTGTACTTACAGAGCGTTCATCCGCTTGTGTCAATGTTACACCTAGCGGTACAAGAAACTGTTTGGGAATCGGTTTTTGCCAAACCACAATTCCCCATCATGTCAGGTCGTACAACATTAACTTCAGCTGCTTGGAAGAGGAAGATGGAGGTTGTGGGTTTGCCTCCTTGGTGGATCAAACTTCATATGACCAAGGGAATTTTTCTTAGCCCTTTTATTCCGATATCACTTGTGTGGACTTTAGCAGACTCCGATCAAATAACTTGTTGTAATAGCAAAGACCCTGAAAGACGTACAGTGGCTCTTTATGATGGTTCTCCAGTGAATACAAGGAGGTGTGGTAGAGAGTCAGAAGAAGACAACCCTTATTTAAAAGATGGATGCAAGACCTATGGTATGTAACAATTCAATATATACAACATTTATTGTTTATTTTGGTTAGTTCGTTTGTTTGTTTGGTTTCTGACATGTAACTTCATCTTATAAAAGAGCGTACGGAAGAGTGTAGACGGTGCAGAGATCTTGGAGGTAACTGTAAAAGTTCCCCAATACTTGCCATTGATGATACAGTTTATAGTTGGAACATCGCTTGTTATGACGTAAAATGGAAACCAAGCAAAACAAATCCCCGGGGTGTAATTCTAGGTAATGTTATTTAACTTCTTTGTGCTTTTAACCCATTTACACCCAATATTCCACAAGTCGGATTAGTTTTGTGCTAGGTGCTTGAGACTTGATATTTAGGGCCTCTAGAATTTTGTGAAAGAATTTGTGGGGATTTGAATGAATCTTTAGAGTAGTCTTATTTTTTTGTTTCTTTGATTCTATGGGTTTTTAGTTGTTGCTCTTTGTCATTTCCTTTATTAGGGCATGTTTGGGTAAGCTTTTAGAAACTTATTGACTTATTGGGTTCTTGGAAAAGTCAGGATTTTGTGACTTATTGACTTATTGGTTTTTTCCTCTCACATACACCCTCTTTGCCAAACATCATTTTAGAGCTTATGACTTTTCAAAAAGTAAATAAGTCAATAAGTTGTTTCAAAAAGCTTACCCAAACATGCCCTTAGTGTAGCTCCACATACAACATCATTTGAGGAAATACATCATTCTTTGCTTTTATAAACAACGGTGACAAAAATTGCATTTTTGAAAGCCTAAATCTAGTAGATGACGTAAAATATTCTCATTCTTATAGATATCTAGTAGGTGTAAAAAATGCATCTAAAAATTCGATTGTGAATTCTTTTTGCCTTTCTTATAGATCTTAGTAGGGGTAGAAAAAGGGCAAGGTAGTATGAAAAGTTGAAAACTATAAATCACAAGCACAAAGAATTTTTTGCGTGTGAAAGTAGCTTATGTTATGAACACACAAAAATATTAGAAGAAATGAAACAAGTGGGTTATACCTTTATTACTTTCATTATTATTAGCTTTATGAAAATTGTAATCTTTAGGCCATCCGTAGTCATAAGGCCCTTTTGGGGGCGTTATGCGACATGTGGCATGTCACGTCACCACGGGCTTTATGGGGCGTTATGCAAGTTGATGCCGTAGTCATAAAGCCCATTTGTCGTCATTACTCATTATTTTAATTTTAATTTTTTTTATTTCATTTCTAAGTTTTTTATAATTAAAATTCATTTCATTAAATAAAAAAAGAGTACAATAAAAAAAAACATTAAACTAGAAAAAAAACATTAAACTACAATAAAAAAAATTACACAATCAAAGGTTATATTTTTTTTCAATCCGCTCCGTTTGTGCCAACGCCATTTTCAAAGCTTTTCCCGTTAACTGGTCGTGCGGTTTCGAGTAGAACTCAAAGTCGTGAGCCCATTGTCTATCCCGCATAATCTCCGTACCTTCGCGGTTCTCCTCGATACGTTTAGTACCGAGTTCGTGTATGTGTGTTTGTACGACAATAAACCACTCAATGCGTGTGTGTGTGTTTGTACGACAATAAGCTTGTATAAGAATCAAGTCTCCTCCTAACAAATATCTAGCATGCTTATGAATCAAAAGGACTTACGGGTTGTAATGGGGTTAGGTGCAAAGGTAGGAAAATGGTAGGATACATATAAAAGAGCTAATTGATTTGACCCGGTTTTTATTTCTACTACTAAACAATGCAAACATCATCTATATACACAACTTCTCAATTACTATCACAACTCAATTCCTCTTTTTGTATTTTTCACATATTCTTTTTTTTTTTCAATAACGAAAGAACACAAAAACTCAACAATATATACAATAATATCAACAATACATACTAAATTTCCTAAACCGGGTCATCTCAAAAGGTAGTTTTTTTATATAGGAAGTAGGCTCGGGTCACAACCGAATGGTATAAGGCTCAAACATGGTTTTCTAAAGACCAAACCCCCACCCCTCACAATACCAAGCTCATATATGTAAAGTATGAGGTCCAACCAACCAATCCCACACTCTCGCACGTCTAGACGAGGCTACCTAAAAGTCCCCTATCATTTTCAAAAGCATGCTAACTCTAGGATTTATCAAGAATTCGTACACAAGTTCTATTAACACAAGACACATACCGCCACTCAAAACAAAGAAATATCTATAATAATCATATGTGGCTCAAATTCTCACCAAGAAAGTACTAGAAATGGGTGTCGGTGTGTCAAGTGGACGATATCAAGTTTTCAAATTTTGACAATTTTCGCTTGGTTGCACAAATTTTTTTTTTAAATTCTCAAAAATCCCCCCCATCCCCACACTTGGGATACATTGTCCCAATGTATGGTTTTGAGGGAAAGATCGCTTTTAACCAACAACATTAGCTTTCGCTAATATTCTCAAATCCCAACTTTCTTTTTATTATTTTTTTTATTTTTATGAAAATTCAAACACACCACCACTAACACATCCCAAAAATCACATCAACATCAAAACACCACCCTACCTCCCAACCATAAACGTAAACATATGAGATAAAAAAATATACACAAATATACAAAGGAGCAAGATACGACTTGGCTAGTAGTACTTTGGCTGTGGAGGCCCGAAAATGGATGTCATCATGTCATTCCACTCGCCAAACCCAAAAGCTCCGCCACTGCTGCTGCTTCCTTGATCACCACATTGACCTGCTTGTTGATAACTCATGGCGTGTGGATCCACCCATTGGGAATGATGCAATGGTGGGGTGGGATACGACACACTACCGTCATACGTTGGCAATGTGGTATAATCCACAACTGGCGGGTCCGCTTCGAGTGGTTGCCCGCATGCCACTGATCATGCAAGCGTCTCTGGCGGTCGTCTAAGTAGCGATTATTCATCTCTTCTTCTCGGGCATACATATGGGCACGATTCCATTGCTCATTTCTATCATAACTCTGCTCCAGAGCTCTCTCCATAGTCGCCCCCATAAAAGTTTGTTGATCGAAGAGCATTTGGTTGGGTTCAGTCCATTCGCCAAAAGTGGGTGGTCGCCTTTGTTCAATAATCTGGCCCATATTCCCCGAATGAGCCCAATAGGGATCATAGGCCTGTTGTGCATAGTCGAATTCACTACCCACATATCCTGACTGTACACCTGCTCCCTGAACTCCACCTGGGCCAGCGCCCCCTATCTGATCATCAACCATGAACGTGTCTTCACGGTAGTCGTCGTCACCACTAACTTCTTCATCAGTCGTTTCGGGCTCATCAGCCTCGCCCGGTCGTAACGGTCTCGCATCGGCTTTCAACACTCTCCACCTTCGCCCATCGGTCTTCAATTTGTGATACCTTTCTGTTTCCTTGTACTCCCATCCTGGTCCCAAATTCTTTAAGTCAAACGGCTTAAACCTCTTATAAGAACCTTTTCCATTGCCTTCAATTGCCCCATATTTCTTTAACAATGCCGTGATCAATCGGCAATGGGGTACAATTTTTCTTTCCCCACTATTCCGGCTCAACCAAATGTTGTTCAACACTAGAAATCGGAAGGGAACCTTGGGAGAACCATGCATCAACATATACAAGATTGGCACCTCTTGAAACCGGACCTCCATCGTATCACCCTGCCGCGGGATGACATTGTATGTACACAATACCACCAACAACTTTGCCTCCATTCTCAAGTTTCGTCTGAACAATTTTCTGTGTGTAGTACCCGGAAGGAAAAGGAAATCCAACATGTTTTCCCATTGAGGATGCTTGTCAGGCTCATGGTAGAGATCTTTGAGGCTTGGGTAGATATATTGATTGGATGGTTGGTCGTCAAACTTCGCTATTCGGTGCAATGAATCATAAGACATTTCGACCTTTACCCCATTACACCATCCAACGAGCTTCATCTTTTGTGGGGCCTTAAACGGGGGACATTCGAGTGTAGCCATCCACTCTTGAATCTGAGAGTCATACATCTTTTTCACCTCGCCATCGTAACACTTCAAAGCTGCCTCCCAACCCAATTCTTTAAACTCTGCCGTTATCCCGAACGGCCCAAAATCAGCTTCCCGGATCTCCTTTTCACAAATAAATGCCTCAGCCCTTTGCTTCAACTTGTTCATTTGCTCGTGAAACAAGTCCTATCTCCATTCCGCGGGTTGGTCTAGTAATGAACCGGATGTCCAATCCGGTTTTGGACCCCTTGGAGGCGCATCCTCCTCCGAGTCCGGGTCTCCTATCCGAGCCAACCTTCTCCTCTTTGATTGTTCCTCTTCCCCTTGAGGTTCTGTTGGGATTGAACCCTACCAGAGAAACAGATAATGAAAGCCAAAACCGGATCATGACAGTGGATTCAAAATAAACAGCTGTTTACACTAAGTCTTCTCCCTTGAGAGTGATTATAACTGCTGAAGGCCTTATATCCACTGCCCGCATACAACTGCTGCTGATCTGCATAACTACTGATGAAGCCTAGAAGAATGCTGAGAACTAAGCACTGCTGGTACAAACTGCTGATGACAAAGCACTGACCAATCAAGGACTGATCAACCTTGAGGAAAGCACTGATGAATAGAGAGAGCAGTAGTTTAGTATATCATCTGTTTTATGTATAGTCAGTGGTTAGGTTTAGCAGTGTTTGTATGAGAACAGTAGATACAGGTTGTTAGGCTGTTAGACGTCACTTTCATGGTGACGTCAGCTGAGATGCCTCAGTGGATTGGTTTGTGTATAAATGGAACAGTACCCTGTACTGTTACATTTGATCGTCTTGAGTGAGTTCTTCTCCTTAATTCAATCCTTTCATCTTGTGCAATCCAACCTTGGGGTGTCAGGCTGAGGGGGAGTTTAGTCTGTAAGCACGCTTTGTAATCTTTTGATTGACTTTGTAATCTTTCAACTAATGCAAATCATGTGTTTATCAAAACTATTTACTTCCTTGATTGTGTTTACAAAGTTTGTTGTTCATTTCCGCTGCACCTAATGTTTAAATCAAGCAAACAAGCACAATTATGAGAGCCTCCGATCCTAACAATTGCCTGGACAGTCAAATTCGATCTAACAATCAATTTGACATAACAGTTCGGCTCAAAATTCATTGATACTAAGGTTAGTTGCATTTTGTTGTAAAACAGAGTAACGAGTGATAACGCTCAAAGCTGATATTCAAATACTCTGTAATACAACCAAGATGTCATAAGCCACATAAATCTCACACAACAAGTGATTTCATGCACAAGACACTCATGGTTTTTAGATCTGAAAACATGTCTGTTAAACCATGGGATTATTTCTTATTTTCAAAATTGATTTCAACTGTTGTTATGAAACTTGTGAGGTCATTATATCATATGCTAAAGTATGAACCTCTGTTTAACAAAAGCCTATGTTCATAAAAACATTAGTGTTTTTGCTAATATAAAAGGAGGGAAATGAAAGCTTTAGTCATGAGAACTTATGTGTTGAAAACAGGTTGAGATCCTTAAAAGGAACAAATCAACTCTGTTAAAATACATTAAGAAAACATGATAGTCCGTATCATATGTAATGTGAGATTGGTCAAATTTGTACAAATATGGCTAATTCTCTTAAAGCATTACTGGAAAATGATTCTGGATTAATTACTCCTTCAATAAAGACCTCCCAGTAGGTATGTCATTACTTATGAATGGGAAGGGTAAAGAGGGAAGAAGAAAATTCACAAAAACTCAGAAGTGTGTTTATCTCAAAACTTTTGAAGTCAAAAGAAAAGAGTATAAACATAAAACACTTAAGAGTCAAAGTTTAGGGTAATAATGGTCATTTAGCAACTGTGTGCATTCATCTGTTCAGGAAAAGGTTCAGATAAAAATGGAAATTCCGGTGAATGAACTTTAAGAGGAATAGACAAATCTTCAAAATCATTACATGAGTTTTGAAGATCCAGTTATAGATCCATGTGTCCTCATGTTTGCAATCAACTGACAAGAAAATGGTACTAAACAGTGGTCAAAACGTATTCAAAATTTCCTACCACTGCTGTCAAATCACTGACCATTTTTATAAACTAAAGAATGACATGATTACGTATTTTATTGTAAATATACCAGATCCTTTTGATGCTGATCTCATAAAAGCCTTCAACCATTTTTTTTACAAAGGTCTTTCTCAAATAACCAGGATATATTATTAGTTTTTTTTTTTTTTGAATAATATATTTTGAACTTTTGCTTGTTCTTGATGGCAATAGTTTCATTTTCCTGTCAGGATATAGTACCTTATTTTTGTTGGTATTATTGTCCTCATAAATGGGTCAAAAGGAAATGGTGCATATGTCAAGGTCATGTCATACTCAGGTTGGTTTTAAACACTAATCAAAGGTTGTTTGCTAAACAGTGCTTAAACTACTGGGGCACTAGTGTTTTAATTTGGATATTAAACGAAAATGAGTTGCTTTAGCAAAAAGTTCTCACCATCTGGGGTACCATACCACTGTCAGTAATTCGTAAGAACTTCAACAGGGAATTGACATGTGGCAAAACCTTGAATGAAAATTTCTTTAAAAGCTGCTAAAAGTGAACTTTCAAACCATTGCCATTACTTTAACCATAACCACTGCTTGTTCAAAAGACTGCTCTACTACAAAGTCTGTCCACTGCTGAAAGCCATCCTCTGTTCTCTCATTTCCTTGATAAACTCTGTTGTTCAAAAGCAGTGTCTTATCCACTGATATGCTATCCACTGATAGTGAAAATCATCCACGGTTTCCATTTTACCGTTGTAACCACTGCCTTCATCAGTATCTTTCATAAAAGTACTGTTCTTCATTTCACCAGGGGTTGGCATGTGGGCAGTACATAGTGGTCAGGACTTTTGTAACCGCTGCCACGTCAGCCTTCACTTTTTCCTCTATAAAACCCCCACTCATCACAAAAACAGGGTTTTACTGTCGAATTGAATTCTCAAAAATTCTCTTCTCAAAACAGTTTTTCTTCAAATTCCTTCACAAATTTCTTCGGTCATCATCTCCAAAATGACAAAATTGAAGCCATCTGCAAAACTCACCTCCAAATCATCCTCAAAAGAAGCCTCTCAAAAGGCTAAACTCACTGAAATTCCACACAAAAAATCTCACAATCTTCTGGGTCTTCTCACAAAACCCAGCAACACAAATATCTTCAATTCCATCATTGATACCATCTCCGCATCAAAGTACAAAACTTTGTTAACAGCGGATGCACCAATTTATTTGATAACCCAAAGAGAGTTCTGGAAGAATGCAACCCTTGAAAAACAAGGAGACACTGTAATAGCCATTAACTCTTCTCTAAAGGGTAAAGATGTCAAAATCACACCACAATCCATTTCAGAGGTCTTTCAACTCGACGATCAGGAAGGTAAACTTTCTTTTCCCAAAAAACGAGTTAAAAAATGATTTTCTGGAAAGAGGGTATAATGCAGAAGTGAAAAAGGACACCTTACAAAAAGGTTACTTTCCTTCTGCAACAAGGTTTTTATTTCATACCCTTCTAATGTGTGTTTCAAACAAAACCACTGCTTTTAATGAAATACCATTAAAAATTCAAAATCTGGGATATGCTATTCTTCAAGAAGAAAATTTTAATTATTCCCGGGAAATTTTTAATGACCTGGTTAAAAATGTTGAAACAACATCATTCTTACTGTTTCCAAGATTTCTAAGCTATTATTTTGAAAAGAAATTCAGTAAGGATGATATTGCTGCAATAAACCAAGGTGACTCTTTACAAATGCACAACTTAACTGCTGAAACTTTTACAAGAATATCCACACCTTGCAAAACACAAGCAGAGGTGCCTGAGCAGACTTTAGCAGCTACCACTGCTCCTCAGGTATCTGCTGCTGAGCCTACTGCTCAAGGTGATCAAAGCAGCAACACAACTGCTTTGAAACCCACACCTAAAATCACCAAAAAGTCACAGAAAAAGAAAAATCAAAAACCCCCCAAACCCATCAAAAAGGCAACTCTGGAGGATGAGATACCAGAGCAACTGCCTGTGACACAATAAAAGTCACAAGAAACCACTGCTGCTTCTTCCTCATAGCAGTTGGTACAAATATCTCAACCCATAACCGAAACTCCTCCTGCTTCTTCTAAAAAGGAACAGGTTGTACACATAGGGACTCCACAATATGATGCTCTGGAAACACTCGTTTCCATCATCCACAGCCCAATGCCCGGGGCAAATTCTCTTTCAACGCCAAACATCACACCCACAATTCCCCCACCAACTAAACTCCTGTTGGATGCTATTGATTTGAACCAGGCACTAACCAGTCCTTCTCAATCACCTATTAATGAGAATATACCTCAACAAATGACTGGGTCTGATGTATCAATCTTTGCTAACCCACCAACACAACCTGAGGAGGTTACACCCCTTGAGTTACAAGTAACTCTTGGTGGTATTCCAAGTGAAGCAGCCACTACAAATGTTGAACCCACTGGTTTACATTTGGACAGTGGTTATAAGACTTCCTTGGAGGCAATTCCTTCCATAACACCTCTGACATCTACCAGTGGACTTTTCTTGATCTCTGGCAACATCAAAAGACTGTCAAGTGTTGAAGGGAGAAGACCCCAGTACCAAGACAAAGGGGCATCAGTGGTTAATGTTTGGAGTACACTCCCTACCTCAACCACTGATAAAACCACTGCTAGTGGGAAATCAGATGATCCCATTAAATTGGGTGATGGTTTAAAGTACCAAAAATTGACGGATCGTGTTGAAAAACTTGATAACTCTATTGCAGAACTCAAAGATATGCTGCAACAGTTGTTACAAGTACAAAAGTTGCAATCCACTGCTGTTCCACCTCAAGCACCTGCTCCACCACAAGCACCTGCTACAAATGTGCTCTGGAATCTATTTCAACCTTTTCTCCATCAACAAGCACAAATGGCAGATCAGCAACATGAAAAACATGTACTAAAGCTGAGAAATACATTGGAGTCTAGGTTCAAGAACACTCAAGCTGATCTCAAGGCTCTAAAAGCTCAGATCCTGCATACCACTGGCACTGCTCATCCAACTGTCCTCTTTATTGATCAACTCCCTCCAGATAATGCCAAAAAGGGGGAGAAAATTCAGGAGTGGAAGAAGAAGGGAATAGATGATGGTCTTTACATTGAACCAGAAAGAGAAAATATGACCAAAAATATCCCTTTGCCAGATGGTAGCAAGAAAATTGATGAGACCACAAATGCACTGGCAGAAGCAGTTGCAAGTGTCAAAAAGGATAGAGAAGCCAAGAAGAAAGCTAGGGTGGATTATCCAGATCAGGGTACTTCTGGGTCAAAGGATGATGAAAATCCTGTTGATGAAAAGAAGAAGCCTACTAGAAAAGTAAGGCAACCCAAATCCATCCCAACCAGACGTTCAAAGTCTGCTCCAAAACCACCATCCAAAACAGCTGTTGTAACTCCTGTTGTATCAAATACCGCTGGTACTTCAGAGGTTTCAACATCTGTTCTCACTTCAACACACACCACCTCAACACACACCACATCCACTGCTTTACCACCATCACCACCAAAAACAATATCACCTCCTGCCAAAAAGCAGAAGACAGTAGATGTTATAACATCTGCTGTAATGACAACAGTGGTTGAAGCACCAGTTGTTTCAACTGCTGTTAGTCAATCACAAACCACTGCCACCAAATCCACCACCACTGTTCCATCCAAAACATCATCAGTTCCTCCTCAAACAAAAATGAGAAGGCTAATTCTCAAAGATGATGACTCTTCACCACCACCAACATCTTCAAAATCTCTGTCACTTGTCACAATACCCAAGCCTATTCCAATCTCATCAGCACAAGTTCAACAGCCCTTAGCTCCTGCAGGTGTTCAATTTCCTCTTGAGCTCATAGCAGTCAGAGAAGAAATCAAATCTTTCTACTATGAGGATGACCCTGCTAAAAGGAAGCTGCCATCAATAAAAGGATATCCCAGGCCTAACAATACTGAAGAATATTTGAAAATCAAGGCTAAGCAAGCAGAGGATATCTCAAGAAGAAATACAAAAGGGAAATCTGATAGGGAAATACAGCAGAACTATCAATACTTGCTCACACAAGTCAGATCCCTAGAAGAATTTGCAAAAAATGTATGTCAGCAGATCTCAGAAAGAGCAGATGAGACTCTGAGAAAAGACTACATTGAAAACATTATGGCAACAAAGAAATACAAGGGAGAAAGGCACATGTACAAGGAGTGGACCATTCCTGAGCTTGAACAAGAAGCAGCCAGGATTCAAGAAATGATAAAGAATGAGGTTCAACACACTCCTCCAGAATGGTCAAAGTACAAGAAGAATGTGCCTGATAAAACACTTGAGCTGAAAAGAATGAAAGAGGAATCGGTTACTGCTGATTATGGCAACAAAAGACAAATAGCAAGATGGAAAGAAGATGTAGTCAGGGCTACCTACAAAAGGTTGGAGGAACTAAGAAAGAAAGATCCCAAAGTTCCTCAAAAGGCTGACTATCCTGAAGCAGAGGTTTCAAAAAGACCAACAAAGCTGCAAATCAGGAGAGCCACTGCTCCAACTGGTGCTGCCATCTACAAAAGAAGGAGTCAAAACCAGTCAGGTGCTGAAACAATTCAAGATCTAAAAGCTGGATATGCTGTTGTGAAAGTGGGCATTAAATTAATGATAAAAGAAGATCTTGAATTGAATCAACCTGCAAGTACTGCTCAGACAGTCTTTAATAGGCCAGCATCACCAAACTCCTCATCGAATAAAAATCTCCCAAGAAACCCACCAGGCTCAAAAGTACTAAAGTGGGAAACTGACAAACAGACCCATGTATTGACTCTGTTCAGGTCTGGTGGAGAAGTGAAGAATATAACATGGGAACAAGCACTTGGCCTAAGTGTTGAAGATCTACAAGATCTCCTTGAGCTTACACTGTGCCGGGATGAAGATGATACAAGTTCTTAGGATTTTGAGCTGAAATTTAAAGAACAAGTCAAATAACTTCTGATGAGGAATAAAGATCCAGAATAATGAAGGGTTTTGGCATTATCTGTTCCAGGGGGAGATTGTTGGGATTGAACCCTACCAGAGGAACAGATAATGAAAGCCAAAACTGGATCATGAAAGTGGATTCAAAATAAACAGCTGTTTACACTAAGTCTTCTCCCTTGAGAGTGATTATAACTGCTGAAGGCCTTATATCCATTGTCCGCATACAACTGCTGCTGATCTGCATAACTACTGTTGAAGCCTAGAAGAATGCTGAGAACTAAGCACTGCTGGTACAAACTGCTGATGACAAAGCACTGCCCAATCAAGGACTGATCAACCTTGAGGAAAGCACTGATGAATAGAGAGAGCAGTAGTTTAGTATAGCATCTGTTTTATGTATAGTCAGTGGTTAGGTTTAGCAGTGTTTGTATGAGAACAGTAGATACAGGTTGTTAGGCTGTTAGACGTCGCTTTCATGGTGACGTCAGCTGAGATTCCTCAGTGGATTGGTTTGTCTATAAATGGAACAGTACCCTGTACTGTTACATTTGATCGTCTTGAGTGAGTTCTTCTCCTCAATTCAATCCTTTCATCTTGTGCAATCTAACCTTAGGGTATCAGGCTGAGGGGGAGTTTAGTCTGTAAGCACGCTTTGTAATCTTTTGATTGACTTTGTAATCTTTCAACTAATGCATATCATGTGTTTATCAAAACTATTTACTTCCTTGATTGTGTTTACAAAGTTTGTTGTTCATTTCCGCTGCACTTAATGTTTAAATCAAGCAAACAAGCACAATTATGAGAGCCTCCGATCCTAACAGGTTCGTTAGACGAACTTGCAACCGCTTTACCTTTTGTTTTCACCATACCTACACACATTCATAAACCACACACAACAATTCAAGTTAGTTCAACTCCAAAATCTTCCCCACACTTGCTTTATGTTACCGGTATAAATGTACAAAAACCGAATATTCATCTTTTCAAACAAAAATTCGGCATGATGTCTTTAAAAATCAAATTTTTTCCAAAAAAGTTTCACTAAACATCAAATACATTTATACCCAAGCATCCCATGGTTCAAAAATATACTATCATCTATCATATACAAGCAAGTGTGTAAGCAAAAACTATAATGAAAACTTACAAACCTCAATGTACATCAACAAATAATGTGAAATTGCATACCTTGGTGTTGTAGAAGATGAAAATAACAAACTCTTCAAGTTCACACAAAAACCCCCAAAATTTCGGCACCCCTATGCTCAAATCCGACCCCAAAACAAAGGAATCTTCAAGATATAAGTATAAATCTAGATTCCTTGTGAAATTTCACCCAAAATAGGCTCAAGAATCACCAAAATCGGATAAGATTTGAAGTAACTATGGAGTTTTGAAAGTGGTTAGGGACTAGGGTTCTTGAGTAGAAGAATGGAGAAGAAGAAAGATTATGGCATGTGGTTGGGGTCGATTAAGTGAAATGGGTGGATGGGGATTATTGTTGTTTTTATTATTATTATTATTATTATTATTATTATTATTATTATTATTATTATTATTATTATTATTATTATTATATTTATATTTTCGGTTTTTTTATATGTAACGCCGAAATATAAAGGGACCCATCTGATTCACTTGGTGCCGTAGCCTACGACACCTTGCCGTAGGTTACGGCGGTGTCTGGGTGAACAATAAGTGCCGTAGGTCAGTAATGACTGCCGTAAGGCTCAAAATTGCTTGCAGGCTGCCGTAAGCTACGCCACAGAACGTAGCTTACGGCGATAGCTGGGCACATTTGGATCGGCACTTATCAATTTTTCCACTCGTGGTTTTTGTTTTGTTTTTTTAGCTTTATATAATTGTTTAATTTTTATTGTTTTTATGATTTTTGAAAAACGTGAAAATTAACCTATGAAAATTAACCCTACTCCCCGGGAACGGCGCCAAAATTTGACGTGAGGTCGAAGACTCAATCAAATTTAATCCAAATACTACTAATAGATAGCGGTAAGTGGGTATCGAACACAGGGAGTTTGTGGAATATGTGTTATTTGAAGTTTAACTATGTTAACTAAAATTTAACTAATTGCAAGTAAAGTAAAATTCAAGAGTTGATTTGAGTGAATTGGTTTTAGAACTAAATTTAACTAATTAAATTGCAAGAGAAAAGTTTTGGTTGTAAACAATTTAGAGACAAGTAACCGTCTTTGGTTTCCGGTTTGCTTTGACACTTATACTAATATTCCACTAGAAAGAACTACATAGATATAGTTCGTATGTGATCAATTGCAGTGATAAAAGGGAACTAAGTACTCAGATTCCTAGAACATGAGGTTATTACCCGATGATCAATCAACCCTTACCCAAGCCTAACTATACCCATGATATCTCGATTGCCAACGGCACCAAGAACGTATGGTTTCTAATTAGTTCAACATAAGGATTAACAATTTACTAACAAACAATCACACACCATAACAAGCAATTCAATAAAGAGAAGATTGTTATTTTAGAAATAAGGAAATAAACATAAGTGTCTTGCAAACCTTCCACCAAAGATAGTCACAAAATACTTAGCCACTCATGGCTTGAACAAACATTGTCAAACAAGTTTTAATCTTCAAGAACAATTCCAACATCAAAAACTAATGATCCAAGATTGTTTTCAGCTCCAAAAGTCTCCAAGTATCCTCCAAAATTCATTGCTAAGCAAGGTGTAACCGAAAATAGAATGATTGGAACCCATAAGACCCCATAAACTAGTCATTAAATGCATGAGTTACAAGTTGGAAACACTCGGTGCCGTAAGCTACGACGCCCGCCGTAGCTTACGGCGGTCAGCAAGGTCAACGGGTCAGCATGGTGCCGTAAGCTACGACACATACCGTAGCTTATGGCGAGCAGTCTATTCCTTACGCCGGTTATACACTGTCTTATGGCGGATGATTTTGTGAACAATGGGGGGGCCGTAACCTACGGCTAGGGCCGTAGGCTACGGCGGTGATCATTTCTTCCTTTCTTGTTTCTTTATCAAATCATCGTTTCTTCATCTTTTGATTCCGCCAACTTCTAGCATTCATCCATGCTTCCTAAAACCCACATCTTGAACACTTAAACACCTGCACATCAAATCATCTAGTGGTTACCAAATTCAAGCAATTAACCGGATAAAGCATGAGATTTTAATCTATTTAAAGGCCTTAAGGGTTGTCCTACGGACCACCCGTCACAAACAAACAAAAATATGTGTTTTGTATACCTTATACACGCAATCACCTAATTGTATATTCACAAGATGTAATTTATCCTTTATACATAATATACACTATATTATATGCTTATTGTACAAACAAGACTTAAAACTATAACATTTTGCTTAATTGATACACAGATATAGGTTTTATATGCTTTATATAACAAATCACATGTTAAATACTTGATTTATACTTTAAATACCAAGCAAACCAAACCTCTGGGACTGATTATGCCAAAAACAGAACTTTGTCCGGTGTATTGGGGCCGCGCGTCGCGACCGTGCTTGGGGTCCTCCTCCGCGACCCGTGGAGCCGATCGATCCAGGCTCAGCTTGTTCTAGCTACGGGATAGGCTCGTTTCTTCCACTCAACTCCCAACTAATCTTCTTTATCACATCCTAAACACTAACCATAATCCCTTCCTTTAAATACTTCACTTCCCACACTCTTTTCCACTTTACAAACCTTCTAAACACTCTCAACTATACTCTAAATCTCAAAAATATCCAGAATTTGAGCAAAAAGTTTAGGAGTTTCAAAGTGAGTTCTAGGTCACTTCTTCAACTATTTTCTTCTTGTTTCTTATTCCATAAACCTTGGATGACCTCTAGGAAGGTTTTCACAAGATTACCATGGTAATCTAAGGTGAAACCTTACCATATTTGAGGTCCAAAGTGTGATTAATTTTCTGACTTTGTTTATGTTCATGTAAACTTCATTTTTACATACTTTCTTCACCATTTCTTCTTCTACAAAGCTTGGAATACCTATTGGAGTGTTTCCACAGGATTACCAAGGTAATCTAAGGTGGAACATCACCATTTTTAGGTCCCAACTTTCTGTTTTGAAGAAGCTTGGTTAAACTTTATAAAACATAACTTTTCTTGATTGAATTTTGTACCTAGGAACCTCCTAAACCCCTCAATGGTTGTGGGACTTGTTGGGAACGATTCTTACAATTTTAGAGGTACAAACAACCTCTAAACTTTATGATTTGTTAGGGTTCAATACAACCCACAAGTGTTGAAATCACATAAGTTTGTCGTAGTTCATATGGTGAGACTTATGTTAGAAGCAAGTGTGAACATTGGATGCCTTGGCATTCCTAACTTGATTCCACACCTTACTTGATGTTTTTAGTTAATATTACAAGTAGCTTTCTAGTATCAAATTAACATAACCCCGTCTAGCCTCCGACACTTAGTTAACTCTTTCCATGTCGTGCTGGTTCACCCGGGTTAAGATTACTTGGCTACTTGACACGTAATAGTTAATTTTTTTACTTCTTGTTATTCATGACCCTCCGAATCATCACAGTGATGATTTCGTGTATTAGTGAATCATACAAAGAGGATTAAATCCTCCATGCTTGACTTACATGATAATACATGACATTCTATGATAGACTTAGTTTAGGATATTAATATAACTATGTAACCACACACACACACACACACACAGATATATATATATATATATATATATATATATATAAACTTGGTCAAGTTAGTGATTATAATCGGATAATGGTTATTCATCATGAACAAGGGCTAACTTATCTACGATTCAAAGTCACTTGTTATTTGATTCTAATGGGCAATTTGGGACCCATGAAACCACATATAACATAGTGTCATAAACGAGTACTTAGAACTAGATAGTGCTTTGCGAATACATACTTTTTGTACTTTAATTTCTAAATCCTGAATCTAGCTACTCCATAAACATCATATAACCTTACCATTTACTCTTTATTCGTAAACAACTCGTCACTCACGGATAATCGGAAGGCTCTGCAATGTTGTGAGTATACTTGACACCCTTTTTTACCGTTTTTACACTTTTTAGGTGCAACATGTTTACATATACAAAAACGCATACATACTTTTATGCAATCATACATACAAAAAATCCAATACATGCTTACTAATGTGTTATGCTTGATTCGTATTTTCTGGGTTTGTTCGTTTTGTGATAAACTTGTCATTAACTTCATACGAGCCTACCCTTAACATGTATAGCGCTATAGGAGTAACGTACAACCTGTGAACATTGGGTCATGTTAAGTCATCTTTTACTTGCGTTAAACTTTGGTTTGATTTGTTTGTTCACATGCCGGTTTATATGTTAATCTTGATAACTAGGTTTGCTATGTGGATTGTTCATTTTTATACTTATATGCTAGTACACCAAACTTGTATACTCGCCAATACTTTTGTATTGAACTACGCTTTAAAACATGTTGCAGGATTTTGATGATGATGCACGGAATTTAGTAGGATGACTAGAAACGCATTTTAAACTTTAAATACTTGTTTTATTGTAATTTATTTGATTTAACTTGTTGTATTTGATTTCAAACAATGTAATTGATTCTTTTATTAATGAAATGAAATTTATTATTTAAATACTTGTCACAATTTAGTGTTATGAAGTATCTTGCAATCTCGTTTTCGTCTCACTCCGATGTTTCCGCCATCGGTTAGGGTGTGACAGATTAGTATCAGAGCCATAACTATAGGGAATTAGGAAAAATCGCCATACTTTTTGACCTAGTCTATAGTTAAGCACCATACTCGACCTTACTTGATTCATATGCTAATTTCTTGAAACGTCTCTTATGTCACACCCCGACCGCGTAAAACAACAAATCGCGGCGGAAACATCGGGGCGTGTTGCAACAGAATTAATGTTTCATAACCATGGATACCAAAAAGTGTTTCGTTTTATTAAACATCGAATAATTACATTTTCTGGAAATCTAAATACACAATTTAAACATAGTCTATCATTATTATTGAGTCACTAAGGCCTTGTCCAGTCCTATGTGAGCATGCATCCTATCAATCGATATCTTTCAACAATACCTGAAACATATGTGAAAACGAGGTCAGCAAAGAAATGCTGGCGAGTACATAGGTTTTGTGAAAAATAAGATTCATGACTTCTGTTCTAAGAAAATGTTTAGTCATGAAGCTTGTAATTTGCTTTGTCTTTGTAAATCATTTGAAAAATAATAAGTTCAAGTGATATGTATAAATAAGAGAATAATGCATGATTAAATGAATAACCATGTAAAATGAGTTTGTATAAGATAAGTTGTTTGTAAATAATTGTCTTGTGAAAAGTATGTTACTTGTATAAAATGTTCTATGTCTCAAACTGAAATGATTCAAATAATGCTACAATATGTAATACCATACAAACACTTATATATAGGAAGTACCAGCGACGTATCCACCATGCTTGTATCATATTCCACACGCATTGTTACTTAATCACTTAGTCAAACCAAACCACCAAAGTAATGTTCATGCCCAATGTAAATCATGTAATATGTATAACCAAAACCCAATCGTATATCGCTTTGAAGCCAATCGTTTACCCAATCGTTAAATTCGTTTTAGGTCGTGAAACTACTTAAATGGTCGTCTCACTAATAACATTCAAACCTTCTTGACTCGCATTAATAAACCCTTACCAAAGGATAGATTAATAATTCGCATTAATAAACCCTTACCAAAGGATAGATTAACAACTCGCATTAATAAACCCTTACCAAAGGATAGATTAACAACTCGCATTAATAAACCCTTACCAAAGAGTAAATTAACAATTACAGATTCAGTCGCTACCCACAACACCCACACATAACTACGGGTGTAGTAAATAACGGGACTTGTCAGATCCTATGGTACCATAACCTAATACTGGTCGGCTTGATCATTGCTAATGAATGTCATTTGTTATGTAACCCAACCAACAAGTTTGTTCACTTTATTGAAATCGTTATTAGTTTTGTATAAATCGTCTTAATCGTTTTAGAAACCATCGTTATAACATCGAAAATCGTTTTGTTATCATCGTTAAAGCCTTGAAAACATTTAGCACATATGAGTCACCCCAAAACAATTGAAAGCAGTAAAATAGGGGAATAATGTACTCGCCTGAGAATGCTTAGAGGTCTTGAACAACAACCAAACAAAGCTAGAGAGAGCACGGAATCAGTCGACAATCTAAAACTATATAAATAAACCGGACTTAAATCGGGAGATCGGATAGGATGAGGCTTGGTAAACCAAATGAGTATTGGAACTCATATGATATGGTTTAACAAGGCCTACATACTACAATGAAACCAAACCTAAGTGCTTTCGACCCATCGCGACCCATTAAGGTAACATACGCTACTTTAACGCGTCGTGCGCGCAAAGCGCGTTCGAGACGTCTAACTAGTCCTATGACAAGTATTTATATGCCTAAACGTGTTTAATTATGTTGTATAATCAGTTATGTACAAAAGTTTAGGTTACATAAGCTTAATTACCAATTATACATGAAAAGGGTATTCTGGTAATTTACCTAAGGCATATAAACTACCTATCATACAACTATTCAAACGAAGCGACCATAGGGTATAACCTCGGGAGGTTATTCCCTACCTACTATGGTCACCTAATGTATTTGGTCGGATCTTAATGATCGACCAAACTGGGTCGGGTTCGAAGGTATAAGCGATTTATTAGATCGCTTACCCTACGACCCTAGACAACGTGGTAATCAGTAGGCATAGTCCCAAGGGACTATAACCAACGTGATTACACTCACGTTGCGAAGTTCAAACGAACTTCGTATTGACCATAACTGGTCAATGTAGAAAGTCAGACTCGAAAGACTCGAAAAGCAATAAAAGAACGAAAGAATACTTACGAAGGGTCCCCGAATGCTAACTTCGATTCAAAAATCTCAGGTATGAAACAATAGTTTCAACTTAGAGTTTCTCAAATCAAAGTTCTTGTAATTTTGAAGCATGGGGGGGTGGGGTATTTATAGGATTTCCCGAACCGTTAGGATCGTTTCTAGGAAAACGTGATGCGATCTTGGCCATACACTTAGCACACCGAACACCTCAAAGCTTATTTCTAAGCTATGTAAAGGATATTTATGGTATGTTTAACTTATGGTCATGTTCCGGAATGTCTGTTACAGTTCAAATTGGCATACTTTCGCAGTTTGTCAACTTTAGTCCCTGTAAGCGATTTAACTTGATTTTGCCATACCAAAGCCTTCAAAACTTATTTCTAAGTTATGTAAAGGTTATTTATGGTATGTTAAGCCTATGTCACTATTCCGGAGTGTTTGTTGCATTAAACTGGTTATATTTACGCATCGGTGCGCGTATAACCTTCTAGAAAGCGATTTAGAGTTTGAAATTGAACAAGAATTGATATGTGCAAATGATACACATATTTTTACAAATCCCAAGTATGAAATATAATATTTCATTGGTTTGGTATTTGTTTGATGGCCGTGGAGGCACAGGTGTTACAGTCTCCCCTACTTTAGGAAATTTCGTCCCGAAATTTATTTAGAGGAAACTTGTGAGAGTTTAAAACATGAAGTTGAAAAGATCGAACAACATTGGTTAGGGTTCTGAACTTCTAGTAACCTTAATAACATTATGCTTGCAATGTAAGAGGGATACTTATATACAAGTATATGAAGCGTCATTGGTGCGTCCACCGTACCTCTATTACATCGTTCTCATTTCGTTATTTTTGTCACTATCGGTTCTTACACATAATAAATCTTACTGTGATTATCGTGCACTGAATCTCACAATTATGTACGCGTCCATAATTAGACAATTCCTTGCACAGTTCACACAGTCTATTTTATAATATGTAGGGTAAAACCAAATGAACAATCCTGTGATGAGTGTGACTAGACCGCCCTAGAGTCCTTTTGACTAAATCAATAAATGATCTAAATAGACTATCAAGGAGTCTGTCCAGCTACATCACTAGATGTCGTCTTTTAACCAAATTGTGAATCAATCTTTTTCTAGACCACTCAAAGGTCTCTTATCGAATCATGGAATGGTACTATATAACCCAAGGGTCTTAACTACCACGTAGAAGCCCATAAGGATTTAAGGTAGTACCTTTTGAATATCCTACTATGAATCCCTCATATGAAGATATGAAAGATTCTATGAGGATTTGAAAATCGTACCACACAAAAACATAGAGGAGAACACATAAACACATATCACATAATCGCATAATCGTATACTCGCATAATTGTTTAAATTGACCTTTAAATTTGTTATCTTTGGACACGGGTATTTAATGCATACTAGGAATCAAATCCTTAATTGCAGCAATTTGGATGGATCCATATGAATACCCTGCTTGTTGACTACATGACCCAAAAACTGAACTTCTTTAAGCTAAAATTTCCTCTTGGAGGATTTAGCGAAAAGTTTGTTCCTTCTTTAAGGGTTCCAGTGTCAATGAAGGTGTTGATCGTGATCGGCTCGGGACATGAATAGATCAAGATGTCATTAATAACAACAATGACGAACTGATCCAAATAAGGCTTGCAGACTCTATTTATTAAGTCCATGTAGATGGCTGGAGCATTTGTCAACCCAAAAGGCATGACTATAAACTCGTAATGGCCATACTTCGTGCAGAAAGCCGTTTTGATAATTCCTGCATCTCGAACGGTGCAAGATGATAAGGTGCTTTCGCAATTGGCTTGGCATTGGGTACAAGGTCGAAAATGAAACTCGACTTGACGAACTGGAGGCAAACCAGGCAGTTCATCAGGAAACACCTCTGGATAATCCCGAACAATCGGAAGATCCTGAATACTCTTGCTCTTGCCTTTCTCCTCGGTGACATGTGCTAGAAAAGCAACATATCCTTTTCGTAAATAACTTTGGGCTTTTGATTTAAAAGAAATAAGTGTTTAAGGTTCTTGGGGAGGTCACAAGTGATCATAAAAAAAAAATGACAGAACCACACGAGTAGTTTGTCTTTGTGTTGACATCATAAGGTTGGATCAAACATTCATACAATTGCATTATTGTTGTTGTTGTTGCCTTTGTTGTATCTCTCGTGGACTTGGGTTACAACACCGGGAAGTACAGCAGCCACTTGCTAAGAGACCAGGGTTGCGAGTTCTTCAATAGTAAAAGTTCGAGCATCGGTTCGAGCATCGCGTCGAGGAGGCATTGTCCAACAAGGAAAACAAGGGAGTCGAGTGAGGTTTGAAAATTTGGAAAAACAAAAGAGGTATCGACAAAACACAAGGAAGGAGATCATTTGTTTGTTACCTGGAACAAACAAACGACACGAAGTGACTAATCAAAGTAAATAGATCAAAAATAATGTATCGCGAAGACATGCTCGCCTATAAGTGAACACTCATCCCAAGAATTCCCAGGTAAGCACAACTGGTCTCGCGTCTGATGAGATATATACGAAGTGCTTGCCTAGACAGAAAACCCAGAATACAGGCATTCACCCTTCCAGTTTGCACGTGTTCACATTATTTAAAACCCAAAACCTTGACGAGATTTTGAAAAATCAAAGGGGTTCAAAACCTTATAACAGAGGGTTCAAAACCTAGTAATAAATCATCCTAGAACAGATGATTAGTTTTCAAAGCAGATTCGAAAATTGTGTTCTTGTTGTGGTTATCACCTAAGGATAGGTGACAGTTTTGTTTTTAGAAATCTAAACGCAAATTTCTTCGCGTTAGGGTCCTAAGAAGGTTATAGACTAGGTCAAAGCATTACTAATAACCTAATTCCCTATAACCATTGGCTCTGATACCATCTTTCTGTCACACCCCGACCGCGTAAAACAACAAATCACGGCGGAAACATCGGGGCGTGTTGCAACAGAATTAATGTTTCATAACCATGGATACCAAAAAGTGTTTCGTTTTATTAAACATCGAATAATTACATTTTCTGGAAATCTAAATACACAATTTAAACATAGTCTATCATTATTATTGAGTCACTAAGGCCTTGTCCAGTCCTATGTGAGCATGCATCCTATCAATCGATATCTTTCAACAATACCTGAAACATATGTGAAAACGAGGTCAACAAAGAAATGCTGGCGAGTACATAGGTTTTGTGAAAAATAAGATTCATGACTTCTGTTCTAAGAAAATGTTTAGTCATGAAGCTTGTAATTTGCTTTGTCTTTGTAAATCATTTGAAAAATAATAAGTTCAAGTGATATGTATAAATAAGAGAATAATGCATGATTAAATGAATAACCATGTAAAATGAGTTTGTATAAGATAAGTTGTTTGTAAATAATTGTCTTGTGAAAAGTATGTTACTTGTATAAAATGTTCTATGTCTCAAACTGAAATGATTCAAATAATGCTACAATATGTAATACCATACAAACACTTATATATAGGAAGTACCAGCGGCGTATCCACCATGCTTGTATCATATTCCACACGCATTGTTACTTAATCACTTAGTCAAACCAAACCACCAAAGTAATGTTCATGCCCAATGTAAATCATGTAATATGTATAACCAAAACCCAATCGTATATCGCTTTGAAGCCAATCGTTTACCCAATCGTTAAATTCGTTTTAGGTCGTGAAACTACTTAAATGGTCGTCTCACTAATAACATTCAAACCTTCTTGACTCGCATTAATAAACCCTTACCAAAGGATAGATTAATAATTCGCATTAATAAACCCTTACCAAAGGATAGATTAACAACTCGCATTAATAAACCCTTACCAAAGGATAGATTAACAACTCGCATTAATAAACCCTTACCAAAGAGTAAATTAACAATTACAGATTCAGTCGCTACCCACAACACCCACACATAACTACGGGTGTAGTAAATAACGGGACTTGTCAGATCCTATGGTACCATAACCTAATACTGGTCGGCTTGATCATTGCTAATGAATGTCATTTGTTATGTAACCCAACCAACAAGTTTGTTCACTTTATTGAAATCGTTATTAGTTTTGTATAAATCGTCTTAATCGTTTTAGAAACCATCGTTATAACATCGAAAATCGTTTTGTTATCATCGTTAAAGCCTTGAAAACATTTAGCACATATGAGTCACCCCAAAACAATTGAAAGCAGTAAAATAGGGGAATAATGTACTCGCCTGAGAATGCTTAGAGGTCTTGAACAACAACCAAACAAAGCTAGAGAGAGCACGGAATCAGTCGACAATCTAAAACTATATAAATAAACCGGACTTAAATCGGGAGATCGGATAGGATGAGGCTTGGTAAACCAAATGAGTATTGGAACTCATATGATATGGTTTAACAAGGCCTACATACTACAATGAAACCAAACCTAAGTGCTTTCGACCCATCGCGACCCATTAAGGTAACATACGCTACTTTAACGCGTCGTGCGCGCAAAGCGCGTTCGAGACGTCTAACTAGTCCTATGACAAGTATTTATATGCCTAAACGTGTTTAATTATGTTGTATAATCAGTTATGTACAAAATTTTAGGTTACATAAGCTTAATTACCAATTATACATGAAAAGGGTATTCTGGTAATTTACCTAAGGCATATAAACTACCTATCATACAACTATTCAAACGAAGCGACCATAGGGTATAACCTCGGGAGGTTATTCCCTACCTACTATGGTCACCTAATGTATTTGGTCGGATCTTAATGATCGACCAAACTGGGTCGGGTTCGAAGGTATAAGCGATTTATTAGATCGCTTACCCTACGACCCTAGACAACGTGGTAATCAGTAGGCATAGTCCCAAGGGACTATAACCAACGTGATTACACTCACGTTGCGAAGTTCAAACGAACTTCGCATTGACCATAACTGGTCAATGTAGAAAGTCAATCAATGTAGAAAGTCAGACTCGAAAGACTCGAAAAGCAATAAAAGAACGAAAGAATACTTACGAAGGGTCCCCGAATGCTAACTTCGATTCAAAAATCTCAGGTATGAAACAATAGTTTCAACTTAGAGTTTCTCAAATCAAAGTTCTTGTAATTTTGAAGCATGGGGGGGTGGGGTATTTATAGGATTTCCCGAACCGTTAGGATCGTTTCTAGGAAAACGTGATGCGATCTTGGCCATACACTTAGCACACCGAACACCTCAAAGCTTATTTCTAAGCTATGTAAAGGATATTTATGGTATGTTTAACTTATGGTCATGTTCCGGAATGTCTGTTACAGTTCAAATTGGCATGCTTTCGCAGTTTGTCAACTTTAGTCCCTGTAAGCGATTTAACTTGATTTTGCCATACCAAAGCCTTCAAAACTTATTTCTAAGTTATGTAAAGGTTATTTATGGTATGTTAAGCCTATGTCACTATTCCGGAGTGTTTGTTGCATTAAACTGGTTATATTTACGCATCGGTGCGCGTATAACCTTCTAGAAAGCGATTTAGAGTTTGAAATTGAACAAGAATTGATATGTGCAAATGATACACATATTTTTACAAATCCCAAGTATGAAATATAATATTTCATTGGTTTGGTATTTGTTTGATGGCCGTGGAGGCACAGGTGTTACATCTTATGTGAAAAATTCTTGAAATGCTTTATGTGCTCATACTTGTTTTACTATTTCAAATGTACGCCTTTGCTAAGGCATCTTACTCTATTATGCTAAACTTGAAAACACTCATATTGTACAAACGAAACGACTTCACCAAAATAGGCATGAAACCCACAATTTGGGGGACGACTCTCAATCCACTTATTCTTTTTACACAAAATTCGCCATCAAGTTTGGAGTGAAATCCTCACCTTAATGGAGAATTACCATTTCAAATCTAATGGACCCTCGTCAACGTGTCGGAATAAATTTTGTTGACCCGACGAGTACTAACCACACTTACGGTACGACGTTGTCAAGTTAGGGTGAAACCCGCACCTTGTCAACTAGTCCATGTAGGTCCCCTGGTTCATACAGATCGTCACAGAATTGTCAATCCAATCTAGAGTGCGGAATCCTCTAGACCAGATTAGAACAGAAACGTGTAGAAAGCAGAATTCCTATTAAACTGATCTTTATTGATTATAAATCACACGAATTACAATCAATCATGACCACAAATTCTTCCAAGCCTCTATTGCCTTCACGAATTCCTCTCTAAAACTGTTTTTGGCTGATTAACCTAAACCCTAATGCAAAGCCTTGTTTATAAAACACAAGGTTGCAACTTGGGCTAGTTAAAACCTCATGGGCTGCGAATTGGTCTAAGCCCAATTCATCCCATACACCCTAAATGTGTGGGTTTGGTTACCCCAAACATTACAACTAACTATTACAAAGCCAAACCCGCTAACCGTTTATCGTTTAACTAATTACAAGATATCCAAAGACCAAATCTAAGCTGTTGTCACAAATATGCACCAACAAACTCCCCCTTGACAATAGCTTCATAAAATAACTTTGTCTCCAGCTATCTTGCATTCTTCATGTAATCTTGCATTGTCTTTTGTCTTTGGATAGCTTCAGCTTTAATAGCTTCTGTCAGTAGCAGACTCCCCCTAAACTGATGCATCCAATCACCAAATCCTCAAAACGTTAGCACTTGAGTAAACTCTAGTTTAGCATTTGCATAGCAATCTTCAAACTCTTCATCTTTGTTTGCAATGTAGAAAGGAGGTTCTCCCATGCATCCAATCAAACTGTCATCTTCTCAACACAGCAACTTCTGAGCAACACACTACCTCAATCTCTATACTATAAAACAAATATCTCGAGAAACCATAAGAATTTTTCAACAAAGTTAAATAATTATTATTATTTAGGTGATAGTTAAACTATGTCACAGATTAAGCAATTCCAATTTATCACCAACACGCAAAAATTTTGTCCAACACACAAGACCCTATATGATTTAAAATTTCGTACTCACTTTCTAACACCGTCTCCCCCTATCGGTAACAATTCCTCCAAGAATAACAGTTTTCTGTACATTAAGAATTTTAAACGAAAAAAGACACTATTTTTGGATTTTTATATTTTCTAAAAGAAAGTAAATAACAAAAGCAATAACACTCAGTTTTTGTGAGAATCACCGGTGTCACACCCTGACCACGTAAAACAACAAATCGTGGTGGAAACGTTGGGGAGTGTGGTAACCGAATCATTGTTTCACAACCATGGATTAAATAGTTTAATTTTATTGAATTATTGAACTCGTTGTTTTATTACAAATTAGATAAATACAAATAATTGTCTCTCAAGTTTTAAAGTCGCTAAGGCACAAGTCCACCCTATGTGTAGCATGCATCAACAATCATCACATAGCATCACCTGAAACATATGTGAAAATAGGTACGTCAGCATAAAAATGCCTGTGAGTAACATAGAATTTGTGATTAGACTCATGGCTTTAGATAAAACAAGAAAAAGGTTTTATGTTTTCAAAAATAGCCATGAATCTTTGTAAAAGTTTTGTTTCTAAAATGTGTCGTTTTGGTAAAATGTTTATAGTATATACAAAAATATACTTTGGTTTTGAGATAAGTGGATAAGTATTATATCTAAATATATTTAGTTATGAAATAGTTAAACAGATAGTATATAAAATATACTTTGGTTTCTGAAATAATAGATCTGGTAGTATATCACAAGTATACTTTCGTTTTGTAACTAACATATCAACTTATGCTTTGGATTTGAAAATAGCACATCAACTATGCTTTGGTAGTATATTAAAATATACTTTAGTTCATGAAATAACAAAGTTGGTAGTATATCAACTATACTTTAGTAAATAATATCACATTGGTAGTATGTCGGAACATACCTAAATCGTGGGTTGGTAGTATATCAAATTATACTTTGGTAAACAATAGCATATCAAATTATGCTTTAGCAAACAATATCACGTTTTATATCGAAATATACCATAAATCGCGATTTAGCAATACATTCAAACCTTAGTGCATCAAATTACACTTTAGAGACTATTGAAATACCACAAAGGCAAATTCTATTTGGTTAAAATTTGGTTTCTGACATTCCATACAACAGGAATGGGGTGTCTAGTCCTATAGCGCTATATCGTACTACCAATTGGATTGATCATTGTTAATGAATGTATAAGTAATTATATGAACAGCCAAATAGTCGTACAAACTTGAAAATCAGTGTTTAAGTCATGAACAATAGTTTCATTCGTCAAAAGATAGTACTATGCATGTGTAATCATATAGTTGAAATCATGAAAATAGTGTATCGGCACATATGAATCACCCCAAAACATTTGAAAACGTAAAAGAGGGGACTATGTGCTCACTTGAGATTGTAAGTATCCTCGATTAAGTGTCCTAAAAAGAAGCTCGGAAATCAAGGAATCAAGTGGTACCTAGTAATCGGATCGCTAGTTAAACAATCAGCACCTAAATCGGAAGATTGGGTAGAATGAGGTCTCATAAACCAAATGAGTATTGGAACGCATGTGATATGGTTTAACAAAACCTACATTCTAAATCGGAACCTATCCTAAGTGCTTACGACCCGTTACGACCCATTAAGGTAGCTTACGCTATTTTAACGCGTCGTTCGCGTGAATGAGCGTTCGAGACACCTAACTAGTCCTATGACAAGTATTATATGCCCTATCATGTTTAAATATGTAGCATAATCAGTTTAAGTGACAAAAGTTAAGTTACATATGCTTAAAATCCAATTATGCATGAAAAGGCCATTTTGGTCATTTTCCTAAGGCATATAAACTACCTATCACAACAACTAATTAAAGTAAGTGACCATAAGGTATAACCTCGAAAGGTTATTCCCTATGCAACTATGGTCACAAAACATGCTTGGTCGGATCCTAACGATCGACCAAACGGGTCAGGTTCGAAAGTCTAAGCGGTTGTCAAGACCGCTTGACTTACGACCCTAAACAAGCACTAGACTAAAAGTAACGAGTTAAACATGTTAAAACATGTTTAACTAAGTTAGAAAACAAGTATGATATCAAAACAAAGTGTTTTGATACCCAATAATAGCTTCGTTGCAAAATACGCATAAACACGTATTTTGACCGAAACTTTGACTCATCACTTCGACTAATCGACGTGGTAATCAGTAGGCATAGTCATAAGGGACTATGACCATCGTGATTACGCTCACGTTGCAAAGTTCAAACGAACTTTGTGTTGACCAAAGACTGGTCAAAGCAGAAAGTCAAACACTGTTTGACTTTCATGCTTGAAAAGCAGAAACAAGCATGAAGGAAGCTTACAAAGGGTCCAAGCAAGGAAGATTTGATTCAAAACACTCAGGTATGAAGCGTATACTTCGACTTAGAGCAGAATTGAATCAAATGTGTGAAGAATGTGAATGAAGCAAGTGGGTATTTATAGAAAGTCTTGAGTTAACAAGATCTTGACAAGTGTTTTTGGCCAATCTAGGTATGATCTAAGCCATACACTTGTGGAACATGGTTTTCAATACCAGGGGAACATCAAAACAAGCTCATGGTATCAAAATCAGGGGTTAAAAACCATTGAAACAGGCTGGAATGACCAGATTCAAACTTTCTGTACTGGCAGTCTGTCGCGTGCCACGAAGACATGAACATAGGTCTTCGCGCCCCTCCTAGATACTTTCACAGATTGTCAAAAATGGCCCTTGCGTGTCCAAAACTTTGATTTTGATGCATTTTTGTCGCGTTTAAGCCCCGTTAACCCATTTTAAAGGCTCTACAATGAAGTTAAGGTATAGGGAACATGAAATATGCTTGAAAACATCTCGGATGTCGGTTCGTTTGGCCGTACGGTGGCGTTTTCGGTTAATTACAACGAAAACTCAAACGGACGCGAAAACGATCCAAATTACGCGAAGAATGGTATTTTTGCATTCCAATCACTAAAATAAAATATTTTAATTATTAAAAAAAATTTTGGATGTCCGGATATGTTCAGAACGTAAGATATGCGCGAAAATGCAAACTTATGCACTTTTTGACGCTTTTAACCTTCCAGAAAGCGATTTAAAGCTCGAAATCGAACAAGAATTGATATGTGCAAATGATACACATATTTATACAAATCCCAAGTATGAAACACAAGATTTCATTGGTTTTGTGTTCGTATGATGGTCGTAGAGGCACAGGTGTCACAACCGGTAAGAAGATCATATCAGCAACATTAAACTGTTTTCACACTATTAGATAATCCTTTATATAATTTTTCATGAAAAGCAGTCCAAGACGATTACCAGTATGTTTGTCCACTTAAAGAAAATGCTTTAACCTTTCAAGTTCCATTACCGTATGATACGTTAAGGTAATTTATTCTAATATACTGGTGTGTCCCACTTCAGGATGTACCCCCGCGATCAAGGTATGCACAAAGATTCCTCGTAGTAGGTGAGTACACCGAATTCATCCGTTTTGTTTTTCAATGATAGATAATTGGTGACCAGGTCAGTACTTTCGTACAGCAAAGAGACCAAAATATCTAACAAGGGCTAAGACAAATACCATTTTTGGTACGAATTATGCATTTTGCACATTTTGAATGACTCTCTAGGAGAGCTTCTTCATTTATGGGTTTTGGCATTTTTAGCTCTGTTAAGATATCCTGTTTGTGCCTAGGTCAGCATGTATCTGGATGTAGCAGAAGAACAACCCTGATACACTCGGATGAAATAACAACATAAAGACCCAAAACCTCGGATTTTGGCAATCTATCAATGCAAGATTTAAGGTCATTAAACCATACGCCACTGATGTGTTCCCTACTCATACACAGTTCGTTATGTTTATATCACATTGGTAAGTTGATTATTTCATGCTTTTTGCCTACTGGTACATCGTATGAGGAAGCTGCTATCACACTTAAGCATTTTAATTCATTTTCAGTGTGACAGTTTAAGTTGCTGATTTACTATCATTTCTTCTTTTTCACACAGTGATAACTCATTTTTGATTTTCTATTTTTTCTATGTTTTTCATTTTTCAATGTTTTTGGATTTTGTGGTTTTCTAATTTTTTTATTTTTGATTTTTAAGAAAACAATAAAATATTTACAAAATTCTTATGAAAAAACAGTTTTTCAGGATTACTCATCCTATTGAGTTCGACTAAATCTTCAAAGCAAGCCCTGTCAAAACTTTAGTATAAAGATCTGCCAGGTTATCTAGTGTGTCGACTCGATGTAGTTCAATTAGTTTCTTTTCAGCACAATCCCGTATAAAATGATGACGAATGTCAATATGTTTTGTGCGACTGTGTTTTACGGGATTATTTTTTATAGAAATTGTGGCATTATTGTCTATCATAATAGGAGTACGAGTGAAATCCAAACCGTAATCGTGCATCTGCTGTTGTATCCGTAGAACCTGAGAGCAGCTGCTACCCGCATCAATATATTCAGCTTCACACGTAGAGGTAGACACAAAAGATTGCTTCTTGCATTGCCAAGAGACAATCCTGCCTCCTAAGATCTGATAACCACCTGTTGTAGACTTCCTATTAGATTTGCATCCTCCAAAGTCTGAGTCAGTGTAAGCATCAAACTTCAGATCATTATCAGCTGGATTGTTGGTGCATACGTCTGTCGACTTCATCTTGTATCGAGTCTTGTATTAGAATAGATAGATCAAGGCACGCAAAACAAGAAAATAGGTTTGAGGGTAATTTCGCTCGAAATAGCAAAGTGTTATTTCGCTTGGTAATTTCGCACGAAATTACTATTTCGTGTGAAATGTGATTTCGCTTGAGCATGTTCATGCGAAATCACCTTGCCTATATATAGTTGCCTTGTTTTCGTCATTTGGGACTAAATTACTTTTCCGGTTTGAGAGCCGAAGTGCTGCCGAATTGTCTACTCGCTGTAAAACGTTGTTATATCAATCTAAAGGCAGTTTAAAGTGAATTGCAAGCTGAATTAACTCGATACGTTTGTTTTCGCCTCTCGTATTGAGAAAAAACTCTTCTGAACGACTCGTTTGGTTGGTAAAACGATCCTACAAGTGGTATCAGAGCTCAGGAGGAAGAGTTCATACCAATTCAGCTCAAAATTCTGATTTCTACACCTTCTTTTTCAAAATTAACAAGTTTTTACGGTTAAAATGACTTGAATTTCACACATTATACGCGCAATAGTGTTTTAACAAACCCTTGAAAGTTTCAGACTTAAAATCGGGCAAAAACTTGATCTATTTTGACAAAATCAGCTCGAGATGATGACATCAGCAGTATTTCACACGGAATAGCTTCTTGATTTCGCACGAAATTAGTATTTCATTTGAAATTTTGGTTGATTTCACACGAAATTAGTATTTCGCGTGAGTATTTCGTACGAAATTAGTTGATTTCGCTTGAAACCGGTTTTCGTTTGGTTATTTCGTACGAAATCACATATTTCGTGTGAACATATTTATTTTGTTTGAACTATTCGGTTTGAAAGTGTTTTGCAGGTGATTTTCGCTTGAGGAGGTAATTTCGCTTGAGGGATTTCGTTTGAAAAAGTCTGATTTCGCTTGAAAAGCTGTTTTTGTGAAAATCGTTACCAAATCATGGAAGAGGAATTCTATAACGCGTTTGCTACAGCCCCGACTACTCCAGCTACCATTGCTCAAAGCATGAACATGGAAAATGAAACTGGAACTTTGCAAAAACTCCCGAAGCTAATGGGAATTGAGGAGTATTATGGTTGGAAAGACCAATTTGAGAACTGGGTTTAAGCTAACCATTTGAGATCTTGGGAATATATCGAAAATAAATATGTTAAACCTCGTACTGATTTGGGAGTTATTAAAACTATTTCTGAACTGAATGATAAAGAACGAGACATGTATAAAGCAGAAAAGATGATGATCAGTTTGTTACAGCAAGCTATAAAAGAAGACATCTTTATATTGCTTCAACACGACAATACTTCACGATCGATCTGGGATGCACTTCGAATTAAGTTTGAGGGAAGTGAGAAAATGATCAGGAGCAAGAAAGCATTGCTAAAGAAAGAGTTTGATTTGCTTTCAAGTTTGCCAGGTGAATCGTCAAAGAAGTTGATTGAAAGATATTGCCACTTAGTGCGATCTATGTCTTTGTTAGAAATTTTCAAAGATCAAGAAGAATGGGTCGATAAGTTAGCTGATGCATTACCTCAGAAAGAGTGGGGTACATACTTGATGATTTTGAAGAATACTGGAGAATATGACAAGTTGACTATTTCACAATTCATTGAAAAGATTGAGGGTCAAGATCTGGAACAACAAAAGATAGCTAGAATGAACAGTCTGAGTGGTCAACAAGATGTTAAAATGTATTACAAAGGAAGTGTTCAAGAGATTGAAACTAGTCCGAAAGTCCAAACTGCTTTCAGTGCTGAAAACTCATCTGAATTTGTTAATCAAAATTCAAGCAGCAGCAGTGGATTTTCTTCGTACCCAAATGTGAATCCAAAGAGTTCAACTTCAAGTCATAAGTTTCAAAGTTCAAACAGCAGTAATGGTCAAGTGATAAATTGCAATATCGCGTTGCATCTTCAGAATGGTCAAAATTTTTCTGAAGAGATTGCCAAAAGTCACATGTCATTACTTGCTACAGTGTTGGAATCATATGAGGGATTGGTTGCAGGAAGGATCGGAAATCCTATGTTGACCAAAGAGGATTACGATCAGATCGATGCAGAAGAAATGGAGCTTATGGACATTAAATGGTGTTTAGCTAGTGTTTTGAGAAGAGCTGAAAAATTTAAGATGATTACAGGAAGAGATGATTTTAGGGATGCAAATGTTTCTACTTTGGGTTTTGATAAATCTAAAGTTACTTGTTTTCGATGCAGGGAGAAAGGTCATTTCAAGAGAGAATGTAAAAATCGAGAAGCAAGTGGAGCACAGAATCTGTTTGGTGACAATGATTACTATCGGAAAGCGATTTATCAACAAGTTGCTCATCAACCGTATCAACAAAAAGAACCACAAACTGCACATGCTAAAATGATCGTAGAAGCAAATAAGAAAGCTTATTTTGGTATAATCGATCAAGATGATGAAAAAGTGGCAGAAGGTTTCAGTTGGGACAAATACATTCCACCTGATTCCAAAGTGGTAGCTCTTACTGCTAAAATCATTCAAGGGCCAGTGTTTGATCAATCATCATCTGATGATAGTGATGATGAAGAGGAGACACAATTTAATATTGGAAAATCTATGTTATCTCCTGAAAGTTTTCAATTTTATTTTGCAGATAGATTGGAGAAGCTGAAGGAAAGACGAGCAGCAAAAGAACAGAGGAAGATGAAATATGATAGTGTTGCTCAAAAAGAGAAATCTGAGCAAAGTGAAGAAGTTAAAGTCGCTGAGAAGATAGTTGAATCAGAGAAAGTGGTTGAAGTTGAGAAAGTTGGTGTAAAGACAAATTCTGAAAGAGAAGATGCATTGATAATGATGAATGCTGTAATGATGTCAAAACAGAAAGCTATCAATTATTACATTGAAGAAAGTGAAAGTGGAAGCAAGAGTTGGAGACAGAAAAAATAGAGAATGAAAGAATCCGACAGTTGTTACAGAGTTATTCTAGTTCTGATTATTTGATTGATAGAATTTATCCAACTGTTGTAGGTCTTGAAGCTTTTCAAGATGAGAAGTCAAAAGAGAAGGATACTGGTAAGAAACAAAGTGCAAATTATAACAAGTGTCCGCCTCTGATCTGGGAAGGTTATTCTCCCAGAAAACCAAATGAGGAGCAAGTCAAAAAGGCTGTCAATATAAAGTTAAAGTCTGAAACAACTGATGATTTACCAGAAAACATTGACGTCACATTCACATCGTCTGACACTGATCATGAGTCTGAGTTAATAAAAAAGGTGGTCGATCAGGTGTTGGATAAAGATGAGGAGTCGGAGTCAAAGTCTGAGTCTGAAAGTTCGAGAACATCATCAGTTGACAGTCTCAAGTTGTCGGTTAAACGGGTTAACAATAAAGAATTCATGTTATCAAAATCTAATTTGAATGACGAACCATTCAAAGTGGCATATACTTTGAATGATTCAGACAAATTATATTCTGATGAGGAATTTCCAATAAGAGATGTTAAAACTGAAATGATTAAAAAGGTTTTCAAACTAACAGAAATTAATATTTCTGAAATAAAAGATGTAAATCTTTCTGTAAAACCTAAAAAGTACACCTCAAGAGATCAACAAAGAGAAAACAAGAAAAAGGGTTACAATTCTGGTTCTGGTTTTCAAAAGAAACCAAACCATAATGGTAATTTCAAAAGGAAAGGTCTTGGATTTATTCCACCGAAAAATCATAAAAATGAGAAAACTTATAAACCAAAAACTGTTTTTGTTACAGGAATATCATCTGAAGAAGAAAAGGAGCAATTGTTCAGGAATCAAACAAATCAAAGAATTCCTTGCGAATAAGCAAGAGGAAATGGAGAAAAATGTTGCTCAACTGAATAAGGAAACGAGAACCTGTTTTCAATGCAAAATAATTGGTCATATTGCCAGGAATTGTCCAAAGGCAATTCAAACAAAACAGGGAGTTTCTCTTAAACTGAAAGAAAAGATGGTTGAGAATAAACCACCAACTAAACAATTCAAAGTTTTCAAAAATTCGAAATTTGAAGTTGGTGAATGTTCAAAAAGGTTTTACAAGAGAAAAACAAATCTTGACAACCACAAGTGGGTTGTTAAGAAATCTGATGATAGTTCTAGCAATGATTCTGATTCATCAAAATCAGAGGAGCTGTCTTCTGGCGATGAATCTGATTCCACAAATCAGAGGAGCCACAAGTTGAGGTTAAAAAGAAAATCCAGTTCCTCCAATGGATGAGGTTAATTTTCCACCATTGAGGACTAAAAATTTCAAACAAAAAGTTGGCAAAGTTGAAATGTCGAATCAATTCTATTCTGAGAAGAAAGAATTTGATGTGGAGAAAGCGTTCAATGGGAAAGTAAAACACATTTTTGGGAAAATGGTCGATGGTAAGGCAAAAGGGGTTAAAGAATTTTATGAATCAAAGAAGGCAACTTATACCCCGAGTGATGTTGAAGAAGAAACATCCAAGTTTGGTCAGGCTTGGATGTCTGTGTTTCATATGTAAAAATTCTGACTTGCCGGAGCTCCCAAGTTGGTAATCGTGGAGCATGAATCGGCACTTTTTAAAAAATTTGTACTTCCAAAATTGTTAAATTCTACAGGTAGTGGAATTGCCGGAACTCTCAGGATGGTAAGTGTGGAGTAGGAATCGGCATTCTTCTTACAAGTGGTATTTCAGTTTGGAAGTGGTAGTTGTTCTTAAAATTGTCATATGTCATTTTACATCTGGTAAAATTGAACGTACAAGTGGTTAATCAAGGTCATTCATTTGAACTTGATTTAATCTTTATTCAAAAAGTTTTGAATAGGGATAAACTCATGATCTGAAAATAGAACAAAATGATGAACCAAACCCCATTTTTAGAAGTGGTAAAATCAACAAAACTTATTTTCCGGAAAACCATTTTGATTAAAACAAACTTGAGTGTTTTGAAATCTTAATGGGAAAATCGTTTGTTGTAAGGGGGAGTTCTGATTGTTTATGCCAAGTGGATGGCGATTTGAAGTGATTCGATATCAGTTATCACTTTATTTGTATAGTTTGTTTTCAAATTTCTTTTAATGATTTTGAATTTTAGGGGGAGTAAGAAATTTCAGAAAATCCAAAAACATTTGAAAAATTAAAAAAAAAAAAACAAAAACATGATAAAATAAAAAATGAGTTTTGTTGTGAAAAAGAGGAAATGATAGCACATCAGTGGACTATCACATAATGCTAAAGAATTGGAAAGTTTAAAAGTGATAAACGATCTCACTGATGATATGTCAGTAGGTTTTTACACGCTTAGTAGATTGTTTCCGAGATATAAACCTAAATTTCAAACTTACTTATCTCGTGGGGAACATCTCTCGGATATATGGGTAACCCCCGAAATCTTGTTTGAAAGGTCCCTCTTTCTGAGATACTAGGTCTTTATGCTTAGTGTTATCTGGGGTATTATTCCGGGACTTCTGATTTTGCGAAAGCAATGGCCTAGTCCCCGTATAATACTTTCTGCTTGCTTAAAATATAGCCCCCCCCCCCAGCATAAAAAATGATGAAACATTGCAAAATGCTAATCATGTGTTGTTGAAGAAAAGATTCTCTAAAGGGAACACACCAAAAGTCGAAGCCGTCATCTCTCTGATTTTGCGGAAGCAATAGCCTGAGTCACGGCCCTCGCATTTAACCCTTTACAGATATCATCTTGGTATACTCACCTGTAAGACTGAATATTGGGATTTGGATATGGGAGTATATTCTGAGGTGGGACACGCGAATAAGTTTAAGTCTTTAAAACATTAATCTCGTATCTCGAAACAGTTGAAATTTGTGTAAAAATTTAAGTGGATCAGTATACTGACAATCTAAGTGAATTGTTTAGAACTGAAAATGTATAAAGCTTAATGGTGTTAGTGATTTGTCTCAAAAACCGATATGATCCTCTTACGTAAACTCACAAAAATATTGTCTGTAAATATTTCTTTACTGCATTTCATTAGTTCAAAAATCCAAAAAGATTTTAAGTGTGTTTTAGCATAAAATTGTGAAAATACAAAAAGATTTTCGACAACTGATGTTGGAGAGCTGATTGTCAAAATTCCCAGTGCTAAACATGTTGAACAAAAGGTTTGGGAGAGTTTGTTTGAGATGAAAAATATTTGAAAAGAAAATGTTATTTCTTCAAGTGGTTCATCAGATATTAACATTGTGAAATCATTTATTGATTGAATGATACCTGCAAGTGATATATAAATCTGTCAAATTTTGAATTTGTGAAATTTATTATGAGGTAGAGGTATATGCAGGTTAGCCAGGTTCCTGATCCTGAACAGAATGTGAAGCCAGATTACGATCTTGATATTGCTGATACTGATGAACTTAAGAAATCAAGAGATCTGATCAAGAGAAGATGGAGTCAGATTGAGATCCTGGAAGAAAGAAGAAAAGAGAAGAGAAAGATTGATTTACACTGTCAGATACTTCAGGAAGGGTAAAAGACTGATAAAGACTGAAGACGTTAAAGACTCGACACTGAAGACTCGTCAACATCCGAGGGGGAGTCTGTTGGTGCATACGTCTGTCGACTTCGTCTTGTATCGAGTCTTGTATTAGAATAGATAGATCAGGGCACGCAAAACGAGAAAATAGGTTTGAGGGTAATTTTGCACGAAATAGCAAAGTGTTATTTCGCTTGGTAATTTCGCACGAAATTACTATTTTCGTGTGAAATGTGATTTCGCTTGAGCATGTTCATGCGAAATCACCTTGCCTATATATAGTTGCCTTGTTTTCGTCATTTGGGACGAAATTACTTTTCCGGTTTGAGAGCCGAAGTGCTGCCGAATTGTCTACTCACTGTAAAACGTTGTTATATCAATCTAAAGACAGTTTAAAGTGAATTGCAAGCTGAATTAACTCGATACGTTTGTTTCCGCCTCTCGTATTGAGCAAAAACTCTTCTGAATGACTCGTTTGGTGGGTAAAACGATCCTACATGGATACCACAACCCAAGTTTAGGTTTCCCCTTCAAGTAACGAAGAATCCTCGTCATTTCTTTCATGTGTGACTCTTTTGGATTCACCTGATATCTGGCACACAGACATACGGCAAACATAATGTCTGGTCTTGAAGCAGTCAAGTACATTAGAGAACCAATCATTGCCCTGTATTGAGTTGGATCAACATCTTCAGTACTTTCATGATCTGGGCCAAGATTGTGATTTTCGCATATGGGTGTGTTGAAAGTAGAGCAATCCTCCATTTTGAATCCAGACTAAATGTCATACACATACTTTGTCTGATGTATAAACATCCCATCCTCCTTCTGATCAATTTCTAATCCCAGAAAGTAAGACAGCTAACCCATAGCGCTCATTTCGAACTTGCTCTTCATCACCTGCTCAAACTCCTTACACATGTTTTCATCTAATGACCCAAAGATAATGTCATCCACGTATACCTGTACCAGCAGAAAATCTTCATTTTTTCTCTTGATGAATAGTGTGTACTGTCAATCTGACCTCTTTCAAAACCATTCTTGATCAGATGTGTTGACAGTGTCTCGTACCATGCCCTGGGTGCTTGATGTAATCCATACAAAGCCTTATCAAGTTTGTACACACGATCTGGATAATCTTGATCCACAAATCCATCCGACTGTGAGACATACACCACTTCTTGGAATTTCCCGTAAAGAAATGAACTCTTCACGTCTAGTTGGTAAACTTTGAAGCCCTTGAATGAAGCGAAGGCTAGGAACAAACGCATTGCTTCCAACCTTGCCACTGGTGCAAACACCTCATTGTAATCAATCCCTTCTTACTGATTGAAACTTTTGATAGCCAATTGAGCCTTGTTTCGCGCTACTATCCCTCTATCATCTTTCTTGCACTTAAACACCCACTTAGTGCCTATTTCCTTTTCACCTTTAGGAAGGTCAACTAACTCCCAAACCTTCAACTTAGCAAACTGGGCCAATTCCTCTTGCATAGCTTTAACCCAAAATTGTCTTTTAGAGCCATATGAATGTTTTTCGGCTTCTCTTGTGAAATAAAGCAACTATACAAGCACTCATTCACAATCCCAGTCTTCTCAATCAAAACAAATAAACCTGAATTCCCTGCTATGCTTCTCCTTGTCTGAACACCTGCAGTAGGATCTCCAAGTATCATGTCAACTGGATGATCTCTATTTGCTCGTGTAGTAGCAACGGTATCCACTTCTAAATTATCACCTTGGTTTGATCCAATCTCCCCCTGAATATTTTGATTCGCAAACAGATTAATGAAATCCTCCCCCTGAATGGGTTCAGACTCCCTGTCGCTTGAATCATAAACAACGGCACTTGAGGAAGTTTCCGGAGCATCAGTCATTGAAACACTCAATCTAGGCATGAACTCGCCTTAATTGTCTTCACTGATCACTGTTTGAATCAACTGAGAGTCATCTGCATTCGACAACTAAGGAATATTAAATGATTTAAAAACACTATCATAATCATATAATATAGCTGGACCACTCGTTGATTGTTGAGGTTTGTATGTAGTAATTTCAACATTAAAAACAACCTCAATTTTACCAGTTTTTAGATTTGAAACCCTTTTATCCGGTGTGCCAGATAGATAACCTAGAAAGTAACCTTCATCAGCTACCTCACTGAATTTTTGTTTATCTTTATTTCACACAATGGTGCAGGGTAATCCAAATGGTTCAAAGCTTTTCAAGTTTGGTTTCTCGTTAAACATTAATTCATGACAAGTTTTGTTAAAACGTTTAACGGTTAAAACTCTGTTTAGGACTAGCAAGCTGTATTCACAGCTTCTCCCCAGAAAAGAACTGGAAGCTTTGAATCTGAAAGCATAGTCCTAGCGGCTTCAATCAACGTCCTGTTTTTCCTCTCAGCTACTCCATTCTGTTGAGGTGTATAAGGAGCAGAATATTGATGTTCTATTCCCTTGCGAAGACAATAGAGATCCAGAATCCGATTCTTGAACTCCGTGCCATTATCACTTCTTATCCTCTTGATCTTTGCATCATGGACGTTTTCCAATTTCGTAAAAAGATCTATTAGCATCTCCGCCATCTCATCTTTTGTACCTAAAAAGAAAACCCATGAATAACGTTAGTAATCGTCTGTGACAACTAAACAATAGTACTTTCCACCTATGCTCCACACGTTCACCAGACCGAATAAATCCATGTGAAGTAATTCATAAGGGGCATCTATGGAATTTACTATTTTTGATTTATGAGGTTTCTTATGTTGTTTTCCCTTTTGACATGGAAGACATTTATCTTCCACATGAAACCTTTGCATTGGCACCCCTTTCACTAGCTGATGTCTATAGTTCATTTTGCGATAGTGAATATGGGCCATGCGTCTGTGCCACAACATAGATTCAGCCTCAGATGCTTTTGACAATAAACACGCCACCATAGCAGAAGAATCCTTAGCACCCATGTCCATGACATAAGTGTCATTCCTCCTTGGCGCTCTCATCACTATCCAATCATCCGGAATCACCAAACCTAGTTTCAACACTAATGCTTCAGTCTTGGTAAAATGGACCGAGTGACCCTTGTCGCAAACTTGTGACACGCTCATCAGATTGTGCTTAAGCTGCTCAACATAGTTCACTTTGTCCAATGTGATCTTCCCATTGGTCACTTTTCCTCGTCCAGTAATTCTACCACCTTTACACCAGCAAAGTTCACATTTCCACCATCATAATTTTCAAACTCAGTCAACAATCTCGCATCCCCCGTCATGTGCCTGGAGCAGCCACTATCAACATACCATAAGTTGATAATCCTCCTTAGCAGCTCCTGCACACACCAACCAATAAATTAGTTAGATTGGGGGACCCAAGCCTTAATGGTCTTGGGTCGTCCAAATTCACCAACTATTGGAACATCCATCCAATATCCATCACTCCTAACAGGAGTCTTGGATCTCGGACCTGTTGATGGAAATGGGTTTTGATTCCACGAGGTCTCTGGTCCTAAGGGTTACTATATGTGTTTGGACTATTTGACCTTTGAAAATTTTGATTTTGATATCTTGAGGTTTGATTCGAAGAAGCTTGGTTGTTGTAATTTCTAAAGCCATTAATATAAAAAGTTCGACCACCACTAAAATTGTTCATTCTAGGTGAACTGCTTCTAGGTCTCTCATATCTGTCTGATGTAGATTCAGTCTGAAATCTTGGTTGATTTCTTTGAAAACGAGGAACTTGTGGAGTTCCTTTTTCAGCCTTATTTACACCAACAGCAACACCCTCATGTTGCTTAGGATCAGATTTCTTTGGAGAGTTGGACATTTTCTCCACATTATCACCACTCTTCTCTGGTGATTTCTCTCTCTTTCTCTCACTAACTTGTGCTTCAGTCTTTTTGTTAGGACAGCAGCTAGCTACATGTCCCTTTGTGTGACAGTTGTAGCATAATATTTTTTTCGAAGACTTCTTAGCTGAAGTCTTTGAAGTAGATCCTTCATTTGATGATGATGATGATGATGATGCCTTGGTAGGATTTTGTTCAGTTTGCTTAGAGTCAGATTTTTCTATGTTTTTATTTTTTGCAAACTCTACATTTGATTCGTTTAAAATAACAGTGGTTTCATTTTTCATGTCTCTACCCTGAACAAAATTAACATTTTTAACAAAAGTTTGAATTTTATTCTTAGGAGGTGAATTTTTCCTTTTCAAAACTGGTTCCCTGTTATTTTCCTTCTTAGCATCATCACTCTCAGACACATTGTGACAACTCGAGTTTCCAAGATTTCCATCTTCGCATTAATTGCGCGTTAATTGTTAAGTTGTTTGTTGACACGACTTGTTTGTTTCACAACCGTACACGTTTGTAATATGTTAAACCGTATTGTGATTGATATGTTCTATACGGTGTGTATTAAGTGTGTTTGTAGATTTGTGGTATGCATGATATGTATATATGTGTTATATATTGTGTATTGATAGTATTACAGTATATATATATATTCAAAACAAATGTTCAAGTCTTGGCCGAAAACCCTTACCCATGAAATACCCTACACCCGAAAACACTCCTTAGCCGAAAACACTTCATGTGTTTTCGTCCATTTGTGGCCAACGAAAACCAGAATAGATTTTGGCCCAACAGTGGGATCGGCCCAACTCTGTATATCATAACCCTTTTGATATCACGATAACCGCACAACACGTATAGAAACCCTAGAGTTCTTTGTGTGCGACGACAGCTCTTCTTTCATTCGAAACCAGACTTCTCTTGTTTAATCGTTCCTAGCCGGTTAGTTGTTTACTTGTTTAAACTTTGATTTCATTTCTGAATGCATGGCTATATTATGAGCACGATCTTGACTAAGAAACAAATGATGAGTGATGATTATGAATGCATGTGTGATGTCTTGATAATGCAGTCAATTGGATAAGGATCCTTCATACATAGTCGGCCATTATTCTCATTCTTGCATGTGTTTGTCAGTAGTCATATGCTTGTTATATGTATTTTTAAATTGGATAGATCTCAGTGCATGTTCAACTTAAAATATGATAATCATATTAATTCTAGGTGGAATAATTTTGTATTAATGACTTGTATGTATGGAGGATCGCATAAATTGTTATGACGGAATGATTATGTTGTAGTCGGCATGATTATTAGATGATCACTAGGGTTCTGTGTTGTAACTGTTGATGATGATGATGTAGTCGACAAAAACCCTCACCCCACTTGAATACACCTCGACGAAATCCAAAGTGATTTCGTCGCCCAAAATGATTTCGGCCCAAGTTGATTTCGGCCCAACTGTTATGTCTGTTAGGTATGTAACTATGTTTAACCAACTAACTGAGTTAAATTTATGAACTCAGTTAACCTTATTAACTCTGTTAGACTCATGTACGACACTCTGTTAAGTGGGTAACCTTTGTTAACTCTGTTAATTAATTCTGTTAGTTAATTAGCTGTGTTAGTCTATTATTCCTGTTATGTATAGAAATCCTCTTAAATTGCCAACTTCGTTAATACTGTTAACCCTCTTAAGTGTGTAAATGAATAACCATGTCAGTACAAATTGTGATGAACATTTATGTGAAGTATAAATTGCATGAGAACTTACTAACTGCTTACGTGGTGCATGATGTTAATTACCAAACACACTTTGTGACATAGATTACATGTGAAACATTACAAACATGTACTGATTATGTATACGTGCATAACTATAGGACTTGACTGATTTCTTGTGAGCACATAGTTTTAGCATGCCGAGCAAACCAAGGTGAGTTCACACTCTTACCAAGGCATGGGATTCCCAGGTGGGTTGGGAATGGGATTGAATGATTACTTGTACTTACATCACTACTAGACTACTTACCACGGTCCTCGGATTGGGAAGGATGCCTGTGCTAAACTCTACGTAAAGCCTACGTACTGTCCTCGGTTTGGGAAGGACACTAGTGTTAAAACCTACGTAAATCCTACGTACCGTTGTCCTCGGATGGGGAAGGACACCAGCGCTAAACCTACATACTCGCTACGTACTGTCCTCGGTTGGGAAGGGCACTTACGTAAAACCTACGTAAACTTATACTTACTACTATCCTCGGGTTGGGAAGGATACTTACGGATACAACTAGTCTAGTAACTTACAGTATGGGAAGCCCCCACTAATTGAACTTACAACATGGGAAGCCCCCACTAGATGAACATACAAATGGCCTAGTAATACACGGCATGGTTATAAACGAACTTACGATTTATTAAACGAACTTATTACTGAACAACCAACTGTGAACTCGCTCAACTTTGTTGTTGACCTTCTGTTACATGCCTTGCAGGTCGTTAGGTGTCTATGGAGCTTGCATGGGAGTGGAGAGGAGTCGTTGTGGGACATGGACAGCTGTGTGCCATGCTAAACATTTGAAACATTTAAACTTATGTTGGGTTTACATATTTATGCTTCCGCTAAACGCTTAACTATGTTATGGTTTTGAACACCTTTCATATTGATGAATGACTTTTATTTATTACTTACAATGTTCAATATGATTGGTGGCTTGATCCTGGTCAGTCACGCCTCCAAGCGGTGATACTCCGCGTGTGGATTTTGGGGGTGTGACAGATTGGTATCAGAGCCATTGGTTATAGTGAACTTGGTTTTAATAAGGGAAAAAGTTTTTGTTAAAACCAGACTATAACCTGAACAGTGCTCAACGATCCACAATGACGCTTCGCTCCACATGCAAGACTCGACATTCTAGGTGATATGGTTTATGTTTTATTGCCTACTTGTTAGTTACATAGAACTTTGCTCATGGTATGCTTAGATAAATGTAACAACTATTGATTGAAAACACATGTGTGCTTACTCTCTTCTGTCATCGCACTTTCGCGAACCTTTCTCACTCATATTTCCTTCGATGTGAAGATCATGAGTGTACGTGTGAACCTAACTCAAGCCCAGCTGACGGCTCTTATCAACGAAAAAGTTACGGCAGCACTCGCAGCCGCTCAGGCAGGAGGTATAACCTGCTATTCCAAACCTATCCTAGGATGTTAGATCCAACCGTGAATATTGTAGTCGTGATGACATCCACAAGCTGGAAGTGGAGTTCTTTAACCTGAAGGTGACGGGGTCAGAGATAGAAGCGTATACGAAAACGATCCAACGAACTGGCAGTGTTGTGTCCAACTATGGTGGATCCTCCCATCAAGGGCATCGAGGTGTTCCTCAAAGGCTTAGTACCAGAGATTCAAAGCCATGTGACTGCCGCTAACCTTGCTACTATCCAGGATGTTACTCGTCTTGCTCATCGTCTCACAGACCAGGCAGTGGAACAGAACAGGTTGCCTAAGCGTATAGGTGCTACTGCTACTACTATTTCTGCTACTCCCAGTGACAACAAACGAAAGTGGGATGGAACCTCTAGCAAGGGTTCGACTTCGGTTCAGTCCTAGGCACAGCAGCGAAAGATCGATGACTACCAGAGTCCTAGTCAGCAATCTTCTGGTAGTCAAGGGCAGGGTGGATATCGAGGAAATCACCCAAAGTGCAATAGATACAACAGACACCACAGTGGTCAGTGCAACAAGGGTCGTTTTCAGAGGTGTCTCAAGATGGGGCATCATTTCTTTCCTTAAGGGCCCAGAAGTGCTTATGTAAGGGCCACGCAGCTATCTTAGCCCTCGTGACGAATGCACCAACGAAGGAGAAGAGAATAGAATACATTCCCGTTGTACGAGATGTTTAGAGGTATTTCCTGAGAAATTACTTGGACTTCCGCCTCATCGCCAGGTCGAATTTCAGATCGAGCTAGCTCCTGGAGCAGCACCCATAGCTCGAGCACCTTATCGCTTAGCTCCAACCGAACTGGAAGAACTGTCAAGCAATTGCAAGAACTCTTGGATAAGGGTGTCACACCCCCAAAATCCACATGCGGAGTACTACCGCTTGGGGGCGTGACTGACCAGGATCCAGCCACCAATTATACTGAGCATTGATTAATAGTAAAAGCATTCACCAACTACAATAGTTGGTAATCACCATATTTTGAAGTTCTAAAAGTTAAGTTCAAATAACAGTTTAAACAAACAGCGGAAGCATAGACCAAATAGTCTCAAAACAGGGTTCATAGTTCAGATTATTTAAAGCCCAACACACGGGTTAAGACGACCACTACATATCCCCAAGCTGCAAGCTCCTGATTCACTGGTTACCTGCAAAGCATGCAGTAGGGTGTCAACAAAAATGTTGGCGAGTTCACGAGATGTCTAGTTTTAGCTTTTCAAAAGAAAATGTAGGTTGTTTAGGTAAAGCATTTATAATCACGTCATGGGGAGCTGCCCCATATGAAAGCTACTAAACTTGAATTACCGAAACTGTTGACGAGAAGTTTTGGTGCCCCAGGTCAATGTCTATCGTCATTGACCAAGATGCAAGGTCTACTAGTTCACGCCCGATCTCCCCCGGTCACGGTGTGAGGTTGTCAAACCTAATAGCGCTATCAACTAATAACCCGTTCGCCCCCGGCGATTAATCGGTACTATAAGCAGGGACTTTACATGATAGAGATTTGTTTAGTGTTGCTAGTTGTGATTTATAAATAATACCCAAATGTATCTCCCCCGGATGTAGTAGTACAAGAGTACCATTTGCATATTCCCCCGGAAATTAGTAGTTTGAAAACATTCTTTAGTTTGTTCGTGTCCCTCCCTGGGATGAATGCATTTAGTGTGTGAACTCACCTTGGGTTGCTCGGCAGATTAGCTTACTTGGTCAAGCTTGCTGGTCACCACGTCCTAACATGGTTACCAGTATAGGTCAGGTTTGGGGGTACAAGTAATCACGTATATCCTACTGGTATCTAACACATCGAATGCATACAGTTACCATTTAAGTCATTGGGCCTGTCCTTATAGTTATACGGTTAAACAGTAACAGTTAACACATTAGTCCAGTCAAACAATCATGCATAATCAGTCCATTTACTTCGGCCCAATAACGGAGATCAGCAACCCACTCGAGACAAGGTGGTCTCGAGTCGAGACCAAGTGGTCTCGGGTTGTAGCGTAGTGGTCTCGAGTAGTGCTGGTTGGAGTCGCAACCTCAGGCATCCCGAGTCCAGTCTCGAGTCGCAATCAGGAGACTTCGAGTTGAGACCTTGATGGTCTTGAGTCCCTGAAGTCAGTTTTGAGTTGCTTGGACATGGTTTCGAGTCGTAATTGCTACAGTCTCGAGTTGTCCCGTGTTGTTCTCGAGTCACAACCGGGTGTCTTGACTCGCAAACGTGCACATGAAGTCCTTCTAGAACATCTGATGTACTAACCAATAATCTTGCAATTTCATGTAATATTGTACTAGCCAATAGAAATTCCCTAAACATGTTTCTTTGTCTAACATTTGATAAAAATGGATCAAACACACAATATTTCAAATATTCATGTCATATTCAACAAGTTCATCATTAGGGTTTTTATCAAAAACATGTTCATACGGTTCATCATGAGATTCATTCAAATAGATAACATTTCTCTTGTTCAAAGCACAAGCATACATCCTCATTCTACAATACATATCATGCTACTTGGTCAGCAAGGATCATGTGAACATTTATTCTAAACATTAAACACCCTACACTAACAATCATTCATCATTCAATAACTTAGCACTTTATTATCATGCAAGAGTTCACATGATTCATCCATCATTTCAATCATTCCAAGCAAATAGCACCATTGTACATATAAACACATAATGAACATCTAAAGTACTAACCGGTTGTGGAAAGGCACCGAGTAAAGGAAGAAAGTGAGAAAATGAAGTGTCCGAGTAATGATGATGAGCTTGACCGATCCTCCTTGTTGTTGCCAATTTAATCCGAGAGGGAGAGGGGAGGAGGTGAGCTTGATTTGTTAGGGTTTTCTATAGAGAGAAAGGATGAGAGGAGAGAGAGAATGGATAAGGGAATGTTTGGGATTTGAGATGATGATTGTTCTTGCCAAAAGAGGAGATATCGGCTACATATGTGGGGTTTTATACCCATTCCGAACATGTGCACCCTAAGGGTTTCTGAATGGGGGTGCGGCCCAAGCGGCCCAACTGTTCACTATTTACTCGAGACCGGGTGGTCTCGAGTCGTGGTTTCGGTTCACGAGTATCTTTATACACATATATATTACATACACGTTATCGACACATAGCACAAGAAGAATCACAACTTTCATTTAATAACATATATATATACGCACTAAGTAATTACAAGGTGTTTGCTCGGAAAAACCTAGAGTGTCACATTATCCCCATGTTTTAAGAACTTTCGTCCCGAAAGTTAAGGCAGCCACTGACAAGCTAGTGTAAATGAGAACGTTTCAACGGGGTGTCACATCATCCCCCCGTTAGTTTGGAATTTCGTCCCGAAATTCGGTAGTATCTTCAGTGCTGGGGGTTTCATTTGGGAACAACTGGGGATACTTGCGTTTCATCTGGTCTTCCCGCTCCCAGGTGAACTCTGGGCCACGGCGCGAGTTCCAACGAACTCGTACGAGGGGTATCTGGCTACCTTTGAGGGTTTTGATCTCACGATCCGTGATCTCAATCGGTTCTTCAGTAAAGTGTAGCTGTTCGTCAATAGTAAGTTCCTTGAAAGGAATGATGAGTGTTTCATCTGACAGACACTTCTTCAGATTAGACACGTGGAAGACGTTGTGCACGGCACTCAGTTCTTAAGGCAGATTCAATCTGTAGGCGACCTTACCGATCTTTTCGGTAATTTCAAAGGGTCCGACATATCGCGGATTAAGCTTGCCCAGTTTTCCAAAACGAACCACACCCTTCCAGGGTGAGACTTTGAGTAGAGCCCGGTCACCAACCTGGAACTCTAGCGGTTTCCTATCCTTATCAGCGTATCTCTTCTGACGGTCACGAGCTGCCACCATGCGTTGCCTAATCTGGGCAATCTTTTCTGTAGTGTCTACTACATGTTCCGGGCTTGTGATCTGGCTGTCACCAACCTCCGCCCAGCAGAGAGGCGATCGGCATTTACGACCGTACAATGCCTCAAATGGTGCTACCTGAATGCTAGTGTGGTAGCTGTTGTTGTAGGAAAATTCCACTAACAGTAGGTGCTTCTCCCAATTCTTGCCAAAATCGATCACACATGCCCTAAGCATGTCTTCGAGGGTTTGGATGGTGCGTTCAGATTGCCCATCCGTTTGCGGATGATAAGCGGTGCTCATGTCTAAACGTGAGCCAAAAGATTTGTGCATAGCTTGCCACAACTCAGAAGTAAAACGTGCGTCTCGATCGGAAATAATAGAGGTTGGCACTCCGTGCTTCGAAACCACTTCCTTTAAGTATACCTCTGCTAAGGTAGAGAACGTGTCTGTTTCTTTAATAGCCAAAAAGTGGGCAGATTTTGTTAATCGATCTACTATCACCCAAATGGTATCATTTCCACGATGAGACCTAGGCAAGCCGGTAACAAAGTCCATGGAAATTTGTTCCCATTTCCACAGTGGGATCTCTGGTTGTTGGAGTAGGCCTGATGGTTTCTGATACTCCGCCTTGACTCTTGCACAAGTTAAACATTTTCTGACATAGGTTGCTATGTGGGCTTTCATGCCAGACCACCAATAGGTAGTCCTTAAGTCGTGGTACATCTTATCTGAACCCGGATGCACTGAGTAACGGGACTTATGGGCTTCATCCATCACAAGCTCGCGCAAATTCCCATAAAGTGGGACCCATATACGCCCGTTTACGTAGTAAGCATCATCTTCTTTTTGTTCCAAACGTTGTCTCGATCCTCGTAGGGACTCAGCCCTGATGTTCTCGGCTTTCAGTGCTTCAGCCTGAGCGTTTCGGATCTGATTAGGGAGGTTCGAGTGGATAGTGAGCTGTAAGGCACGAACACGCTTGGGTTTGGTCTCCTTTCTGCTGAGGGCATCGGCTACTACATTAGCCTTGCCTGGATGATATTTAATTGCACACTCGTAGTCATTTAGGAGTTCGACCCATCGACGTTGCCACATATTCAACTCCTTTTGTTCCATTATGTGCTGGAGACTCCTGTGATCAGTGTAAATCGTGCACTTGGTGCCGTACAAGTAGTGTCTCCAAAGCTTGATCGCGAAGACCACAGCTCCAAATTCTAAGTCATGCGTCGTGTAGTTCCGTTCGTGGATCTTGAGTTGTCGCGAAGCGTAAGCAATAACCTTCTCGCGTTGCATCAACACGCAACCGAGCCCTTGAATAGAAGCATCACAGTAAACAACAAAGTCGTCGGTACCTTCAGGTAAGGAAAGAATAGGAGCACTACAAAGGTTCTTCTTTAGTTCCTGGAAGGCAGATTCCTGAGCATCACTCCATTTATAAGCAACACCCTTCTGAGTGAGGGTCGTAAGTGGTTGAGCGATCTTAGAAAATCCCTTGATAAATCTTCGATAGTATCCCGCCAATCCCAAGAATTGGCGGACTTCGGTCGGAGTCTTAGGTACAGGCCAATTTTTAATGGATTCGACCTTAGCGGGGTCAACATGAATCCCTTCCTGATTGACGATGTGCCCAAGGAAATGGACTTCCCTAAGCCAGAAATCACATTTCGAGAATTTGGCGTACAGTTGCTCATTGCGAAGGAGTTCAAGAATAAGACGCAGGTGTTGTTCATGCTCCTCTTGACTCTTCGAGTAGATTAAGATGTCGTCGATAAACACAATTACGAACTTGTCGAGGTAGGGTTTGCATACTCGGTTCATGAGATCCATGAAGATCGCAGGTGCGTTGGTCATTCCGAAAGGCATAACAAGGAATTCGTAGTGACCATAACGGGTTCTGAAAGCAGTCTTAGAGATGTCCTCATCGCGGACTCTCAGCTGGTGATAACCCGATCGCAGATCGATATTGGAATAATAGCTCGACCCTTGCAGCTGGTCGAACAGGTCGTCGATACGGGGAAGTGGATAACGATTCTTAATGGTAACCTTGTTCAGTTTGCGGTAATCAATGCACATTCAGAATGTGCCATCTTTCTTTTTGACGAAGAACACTGGGGCTCCCCAGGGTGAAGAGCTAGGATGGATAAAACCTTTGTCCAGAAGTTCTTGTAGTTGAGTAGAGAGTTCCTTGAGTTCTGCGGGAGCTAGACGATAAGGTGCACGAGCTATAGGTGCTGCTCCGGGAGCTAGCTCGATTTGAAATTCGACCTGACGGTGAGGAGGGAGTCCAGGCAGTTCCTCGGGGAATACCTCAGGATAGTTGCGTACGACTGGAAAATCTTCAATCCTGTTTTCCATTTTCTGTGTGTCGGCAACGAGTGCTAAGATAGCGGTGTGCCCCTTTCGTAGACACTTCTGGGCCTTTAAGAATGAAATGATGCCTGTGACTTCTCCGCTCTTGTCGCCTTGAACTATAAGAGGTTTGCCAGGGGGACGGGGAATACGAATAGCTTTCTCTTGGCAGAGGATTTCAGCTCGATGTTTGGATAACCAATCCATACCAATGATGACGTCGAAGCTTCCAAGAATGATGGGGAAGAGATCGATATGGAAGGTCTGACCAGACAATTCTAATTCACAGTTACGTATTACGTGTGAGGCCTCGAGGTTTCTACCATTAGCTATTTCAACGATGTGCTTAGAGCTTAGCGGCGTAAGAGTGGACTTAAGTTTCTTACTAATACGTAGGGATACATAACTAGCATCTGCTCCAGAATCGAACAATACGGAAACATAACGATCATTAAGTAGGAACTTACCCGCTACAACGTTGGGGTCATTCCTCGCTTCTCCAGCTCCAATCACAAAAGCCCTTCCTCTTGCACCATTCCTAGCATTGTTGGCGTTGTTGTTGTTATTTCCTGCACCCTGATTGGGGTTGTTCTGGTTTAACTGGGGACAATTCTTCTTAATGTGCCCCTCGGCTCCGCACTGGAAACAACCCTTGATGTTCCCATGATGCTGCTGCTGCTGTGGTTGATTCTGCCTTGCGGGATGAGGGCTCCTACAATCCTTGGCCTCATGTCCCATCTTGTTGCACCGCTGTCACTTGTTCTTCGCACAAGGCCCATTGTGATGTCGATTGCACTTGTTACATTTGGGGAGGTGGCCCTGATAGCCGCCCTGCTGCTGAGGGCCCTTGTTATTTTCAGTTTTCCTTTGCTGAGCCAGGGTCTGAGTAGAGTTAGCATCCTTACCCTGGCTTCCATCCCACTTTCGTTTGTTATCATTAGAAGTTCCAGCAGTAGCACTGATCCTTTTGGGCAGCTTGCCCTCTTCCACAGCCTGATTGGTGAGTTTGTGAGCAAGACGGACCACGGGCTGTATGGTATTGAGGTTGGCTGAGGTCACATGGCTCCGGATTTCTGGGACCAAGCCTTTGATGTACAGTTCGATCCTTCGATACATAGGTCGGGACATGTTTGGGCAAAGTGCAGCATAGTCGTTGGACTGCTTGGTGTAGGTCTCAATCTCTGATCCAACCATCTTGAGCTCATAGTACTCGTTCTCGAGTTTGTGGATGTCATCCCTGTGACAGTACTCCTCTTTGATCATGTCTTTGAAATCTTCCCATGCAGTAGCATTAGCAGTTTCCAGACCAAGCATCTGAATCTGTGCTTTCCACCATGAAAGCGCATTTCCTTCAAGCGTACCAGTCGCGAACTTAACCCAGTTAGCAGGGGGACACTCGCAGACAGCAAAGACAGCTTCGGCCTTTTCAATCCAGTGCAGAAGGCCTATGGCACCCTCAGTGCCGTTGAAGGGGAGAGGCTTGCCATCCATGAGAGTTTTGAAAGTACAAACATGTGGCTGTGCAGGCGCAGGCTGACCTGTTGTGAGAAGTGGAGCGAATAGGTTTAGAGATGAAAAAACGATGTGAGGGTAGGATCTAAACATCCTAAAGTAACGAATTTACCTCCAGGGTGAGCTGCGAAAGCTGCAGCCACCGTGTTGAGCAAGTTAGTGAATTGAGCCAGAGTCATGTTAACGCTACCTCTTCCGCGTCCACTCATTGTCTTCATAACCAGAAAACACAGCATGAGTGTGATGTCGTAATGTAGCGAGAATGAGATAGAAGAGAAATGTGTATCTATCTAATTAGGCACACCAGTATGCATAGTAGGGCAGTCAACATAAGATAAACAAGCAAGTAAACACAAGTCCGAGCTATGAGGTCTAATATGCTGAGTCTTGCCCTTGGAGTGTAGTGTCGTCACGAGTGACGGGTTATAGTCTGGTTTTTCTCAAAAAGACTCTTCTTTTTAAAACCAAGTTCACTATAACCAATGGCTCTGATACCAATCTGTCACACCCCCAAAATCCACATGCGGAGTACTACCGCTTGGGGGCGTGACTGACCAGGATCCAGCCACCAATTATACTGAGCATTGATTAATAGTAAAAGCATTCACCAACTACAATAGTTAGTAATCACCATATTTTGAAGTTCTAAAAGTTAAGTTCAAATAACAGTTTAAACAAACAGCGGAAGCATAGACCAAATAGTCTCAAAACAGGGTTCATAGTTCAGATATTTAAAACCCAACACACGGGTTAAGACGACCACTACATATCCCCAAGCTGCCAGCTCCTGATTCACTGGTTACCTGCAAAGCATGCAGTAGGGTGTCAACAAAAATGTTGGCGAGTTCACGAGATGTCTAGTTTTAGCTTTTCAAAAGAAAATGTAGGTTGTTTAGGTAAAGCATTTATAATCACGTCATGGGGAGCTACCCCATATGAAAGCTACTAAACTTGAATTACCGAAACTGTTGACGAGAAGTTTTGGTAACCCAGGTCAATGTCTATCGTCATTGACCAAGATGCAAGGTCTACTAGTTCACGCCCGATCTCCCCCGGTCACGGTGTGAGGTTGTCAAACCTAATAGCGCTATCAACTAATAACCCGTTCGCCCCCGGCGATTAATCGGTACTATAAGCAGGGACTTTACATGATAGAGATTTGTTTAGTGTTGCTAGTTGTGATTTATAAATAATACCTAAACGTATCTCCCCCGGATGTAGTAGTACAAGAGTACCATTTGCATATTCCCCCAGAAATTAGTAGTTTGAAAACATTCTTTAGTTTGTTCGTGTCCCTCCCTGGGACGCATGCTTTTAGTGTGTGAACTCACCTTGGGTTGCTCGGCAGATTTGCTTACTTGGTCAAGCTTGCTGGTCACCACATCCTAACATGGTTACAAGTATAGGTCAGGTTTGGGGGTACAAGTAATCACGTATATCCTACTGGTATCTAACACATCGAATGCATACAGTTACCATTTAAGTCATTGGGCCTGTCCTTATAGTTATACGGTTAAACAGTAACAGTTAACACATTAGTCTAGTCAAACAATCATACATAATCAGTCCATTTACTTCGGCCCAATAACGGAGATCAGCAGCCCACTCGAGACAAGGTGGTCTCGAGTCGAGACCAAGTGGTCTCGGGTTGTAGCGTAGTGGTCTCGAGTAGTGCTGGTCGGAGTCGCAACCTCAGGCATCTCGAGTCCAGTCTCGAGTCGCAATCAGGAGACTTCGAGTCGAGACCTTGATGGTCTCGAGTCCCTGAAGTCAGTTTTGAGTTGCTTGGACATGGTTTCGAGTCGTAATTGCTACAGTCTCGAGTTGTCCCGTGTTGTTCTCGAGTCGCAACCGGGTGTCTTGACTCGCAAACGTGCACATGAAGTCCTTCTAGAACATCTGATGTACTAACCAATAATCTTGCAATTTCATGTAATATTGTACTAGCCAATAGAAATTCCCTATACATGTTTCTTTGTCTAACATTTGATAAAAATGGATCAAACACACAATATTTCAAATATTCATGTCATATTCAACAAGTTCATCATTAGGGTTTTTATCAAAAACATGTTCATACGGTTCATCATGAGATTCATTCAAATAGATAACATTTCTCTTGTTCAAAGCACAAGCATACATCCTCATTCTACAATACATATCATGCTACTTGGTCAACAAGGATCATGTGAACATTTATTCTAAACATTAAACACCCTACACTAACAATCATTCATCATTCAATATCTTAGCACTTTATTATCATGCAAGAGTTCACATGATTCATCGATCATTTCAATCATTCCAAGCAAATAGCACCATTGTACATATAAACACATAATGAACATCTAAAGTACTAACCGGTTGTGGAAAGGCACCGAGTTAAGGAAGAAAGTGAGAAAATGAAGTGTCCGAGTAATGATGATGAGCTTGACCGATCCTCCTTATTGTTGCCGATTTAATCCGAGAGGGAGAGGGGAGGAGGTGAGCTTGATTTGTTAGGGTTTTCTAGAGAGTGAAAGGATGAGAGGAGAGAGAGAATGGATAAGGGAATGTTTGGGATTTGAGATGATGATTGTTCTTGCCAAAAGAGGAGATATCGGCTACATATGTGGGGTTTTATACCCATTCCGAACATGTGCACCCTAAGGGTTTTCGAATGGGGGTGCGGCCCAAGCGGCCCAACTGTTCACTATTTACTCGAGACCGGGTGGTCTCGAGTCGTGGTTTCGGTTCACGAGTATCTTTATACACATATATATTACATACACGTTATCGACACATAGCACAAGAAGAATCACAACTTTCATTTAGTAACATATATATATACGCACTAAGTAATTACAAGGTGTTTGCTCGGAAAAACCTAGAGTGTCACATTATCCCCAAGTTTTAAGAACTTTCGTCCCGAAAGTTAAGGCAGCCACTGACAAGCTAGTGTAAATGAGAACGTTTCAACGGGGTGTCACAAAGGGTTTCATTCGTCCTAGGTCATCTCCCTGGGGAGCTCCCGTGTTGTTTGTGAAGAAGGACGGTACCTTCCATATGTGCATAGATTACCGCGAACTAAACAAGGTGACCGTAAAGATTCGCTATCCTCTTCCACGTATTGACGATTTGTTCGACCAGCTGCAAGGGTCGAGCTACTATTCAAAGATTGATCTGAGGTCAGGCTACCATCAACTGAGAGTCCGGGACGAGGATGTCTCCAAAACAGCATTCAGAACACGCTACGGCCATTACGAGTTTCTGGTCATGCCATTCGGGTTAACAAACGCGTCTGCAGTCTTTATGGATCTTATGAACAGAGTGTGCAAGCCTTACTTGGATAAGTTTGTGATTGTATTCATCGACGACATTCTGATCTACTCTAGGTGTCGAGAGGAACACGAGCAGCATTTACGACTCATTTTGGAACTCCTTCGAGCAGAACAGCTGTACGCCAAGTTTTCAAAATGCGACTTCTGGCATCATGAAGTCCACTTTCTAGGCCACGTGGTAAACAAGGATGGGATTCATGTTGATCCATCTAGGGTAGACTCGATTAAGAACTGGCCTGCTCCTCGCACACCAACGGAAATTCGCCAATTCTTAGGTTTGGCAGGTTACTACAGGAGGTTCATCAAGGATTTTTCCAAGATTGCGCAACCTCTCACTTTACTAACGCAGAAAGGCATCACCTATCATTGGAGTAATGCTCAGGAATCAGCATTTCAGCACTTAAAGGATAGGCTCTGCAGCGCACCTATTCTCTCATTGCCAGAGGGCACAGACGATTTTGTGGTCTATTGCGACGCATCCATTCATGGCCTTGGATGTGTGTTGATGCAACGTGACAAGGTCATAGCCTACGCATCACGACAACTTAAGGTTCACGAAAGGAACTACACCACGCATGATTTGGAGCTGGGAGCTGTTGTTTTCGCGCTCAAGTTATGGAGACATTACCTGTACGGTACCAAGTTCACCATCTACACCGATCACAGGAGTCTCGAGCATATCTTCAAACAGGAGTTGAACATGCGACAACGTCGTTGGGTCGAGCTACTGAATGATTACGAGTGTGCCATCAAGTACCATCCAGGCAAAGCCAATGTTGTGGCTGACGCCCTTAGTAAAAAGATACCACACCTAGGCGTGTGCGAGCACTACAACTCACCATCCAATCTAGTCTTCCTTCACAGATACGAGATACTCAGGTAGAAGCATTGAAACCAGAAAACGTCAGGGCTGAAGCTCTACGCGGCTCAAGGCAACGATTAGAACAAAAGGAAGACGGCGCCTATTACGTAACAGGACGCATTTGGGTCCCACACTATGGAAACTTACGCGAGCTTGTGATGGATGAAGCGCATAAGTCTCGTTACTCGGTACACCCTGGTTCAGATAAGGTGTACCACGATCTCAGAACTACGTATTGGTGGCCTAGCATGAAAGCTCACATAGCAACTTACGTCAGCAAATGTTTGACTCGTGTGAGAGTCAAAACTGAATATCAGAAACCATCGGGCCCACTCCAACAATCAGAGATACCACAATAGAAATGGTGGTTCACCCAGGTTAAGATTACTTGGCTACTTGACACATAATAGTTAATTCTTTTACTTCTTCTTATTCATGACCCTCCGAATCATCCTAGTGATGATTTCGTGTAGTGGTGAATCATACAAAGAGGATTAAATCCTCCATGATTGACTTACTTGATTATACATGACATTCTATGATGGACTTAGTTTAGGATATTAATATAACTATGTAACTACACACACACACATACACACACACACACACACACATATATATATATATATATACTAGTCGTTTACCCGCGCGATGCGGCGGGAAACATATGACTTAGGTTGATGAGTTTAGGGCTATGTACGAGGCTGTTCGGTTTTGAGCCTACTTAATTGAGTGTAAAATAACTAATCCACAAGTTCTCTGCAGGCAATCCATATCTGAACGACTGAACCCAAACCACAAAATTAAACAAGAATTAGGACAATTTGAAGACAAAAACACAAGGTTAAGCAGTATCAAAATGTTTGCAAACAAATAGTATATTAAAAATCTGAATTGAAGTTTTACAAGGAATGAGACGCTATAGGGTATATATCATAGCTAAAAATAAAAAGTATGTTTTAAAAAAAAATATTAAGCATTTTATAAAGCGGTATAGGAGGTTTTTATGCAGTTCGTATGCTTATTTAAAAGTAATTTCATACTAACTGTTAATTAACTAAAATGAACTGCAACACTAATACAAAATGAAGCAGCCAACACAATATCAAACAACCATTTCAAAATCAATTCATAAGTAAAGCAAACAACAATTTCTAAGTCAATCCATAAGTAAACGAAACAAAAGTCAAAAAAACAATCTTGGATCTCTTGCTGGTGGTGGAACAAAAAGAATCTTTTATTGACCCATGAGGATGGCAAACCATTTGCATGACATTGTTGTAAATTGTTCAGCCATGGATCTGTGAACAACTCAAATTAGACCTTGGGCTAAGCGCATGACCTAAAATGGTGTGATCAAGCACTTCACCTTGGGTTTGAAGCGGTACAAAATTCGTCTTTTGCAATTTGCGCAAGTAACTTCAAACGGTGCCCAGTTCAGTGGCAATGTTCTCTCCTGTGTTATTGGCAATAAATACTAAAAGAAACTCAAGTATTTTCGTAAGGTTCATGAATGGTTTCCTTGAAAAGGGTATTTTGTCCGTTTCATGTCTGATTTCTTTATGAAGACAAGGTTCTCTCATGTGTTCTTGGCAATAAATTATTAAAAAAAAAACAAAATAAAAGAGAGGCATGTGATGTCACCAATCATGAAACGGACGAATATACCCTTTTCCTTCTCAAGCTGTAGTAGCTTTTCAAGACAACACTATCATTCCTTTGCTTGCAGCAAAGCCTGCTTCATTGTTGACAAAATAATTCCACATACCTATAACGTACAAAGGCATGTTCAAATATTAAACCACCAACATGCACCACATTACTTGACAACCAAGAAAACACAGAAAGACATAATAAATAACCTTTATATCCATTTGAAATGTTGTTACTCTATCTTCATTGCCAGCAACCTGCATCATTAAATTTCAGTAATATCATCAGCTATACTATATTTTTATTTTGTTGATAAAAAAATTGTTCCAAAACATGATATATGCGAAAAAGAAAGAAGTCAGATGTCATTGTTTAAAAGAATCCAAGATGTTTTTTTAAATAATATCACAATTACCTTTAAGTCCATATCTCCAGAAGCATCCTCGGAGCCGGTGATGTCAGATAAAATAAGTGGTGTTCCATCTCCGCCAGATTCCTGTGTGTCTAGAACCAAACCCATTGCTATTCCGGCAATAGAGCTCTTTAACGGTACACCGGCGTCTTGTAATGCAAGGCATCCCCTGCAAACGGATGCCATGCTATCACATCATCACACAAAAAAGATAAAAGCATTTGTCAAAATAACTGTCAGACAAGTTTTATCTAATGTGACACATATTAGAACTATTATTTCCTATAATAGACATGAAAACCATCACACCTTGAAGATCCATTACTTTCGGTTATGTTGCTCTCAACACGTATCGTATACGGAAAATCATCTTCAGAAGGCAAGCATGGTTTTAGGGCTCGTTCTGCTAGTGTACAGTGACCAACTTCTCTTCTACTTGGTGCTCCAATTCGTCCTACTCCCCCAACACATGATGATGGGAATGAATACTGCATAATTAATAAAAGATAGTTAAAATAGCACCCGGATATCTTATTAGAAAAGTCATTAGAAAAACAACCGTTTACAGTTTCATAATTCCCTGCCCACTGGTAATATTTTTGCAGAACAAATAACTGTTTTCGGTACCTTAGGCAGATACGGTTTTTCTTCATTATCAAAAGCCCGTCTAAGGAGCCATTTTTCAATTTGTTTTTGATCCATATTGATTTGCATATAACCTCATCAAGCTAGATACTTTGAATCCAAATCATAACCAAAGCAGTTAACCAAAGTTCTTAAAAATCTTACCATTTTCGCTTCAGGGTTGATGCTCATGGCCACATTGATGAACCTTTACCGGCCTTTGCAGGCTCCTCCTTTACATGTTTCACGTCCTGAAACCGAAAACAAGTTCAAACCATCTATACGCTTGACTAAAATGCTGAACATGAAAATGAAAATAGTAATGAGATGGCATGGCACATTTTCGGTTTTGACTTTCTTTTAAGCTGTGGCGGCACCATTTGACGGTTTGTTCTCTCGGTGCTTTTTCGCTTTCCCTTAGCCGACTTATTTGATGATGGGGTTCCCCGAGCTGATGTTGTAGCAGCTGCTGGCTTTGATGGACCCCGTTATTATTAGCCTTTGGTGCAAGAACAGGGAACTTTCGTCTTCAATCTACTCATAACAAAAACAAAATAAACAAAAATCACATTCCAACAATAAAAAATGCAACTGGTGAACTTTTTTAATATAAAAAATGACATTACATCATCGTCGTCATCATCCTCTTGCTCTGGCTCGGATTCATTGACCCCACTATTTTTCCCGAGCAGCTTCCTCAACTCTTTTCCAGATTGGCTCAGTCCTCCTTCCTCTTCTTCATTATCCTCCTGATCTTCTTCATATCCTTTTAGAATGAACATACTCGATTCTTGTTATCTGAAAAGAAAAAAAGAGATTAGCCAGTTAACCTACTGTAATAAACAAGTATTAAAGATGCGGTTGCGCTCGGTGATACAGATGCGGCTGCGTCGGGCTCGTTGGGGTTGCGCTCGGTGATACAGACGCGGCTGCGCTCGCTGCGCCGTTGCGGCTGCGCATGCTGAGCCAATGCAGCTGCGTTCGCTGCGGTTGCGCTGGCTGCGGCGTTGCGCCGGGCTCACTGGGGTTGTGCTTGCTGATGCAGAAATTTTGTTACTTGGTTCTATCAAAATAAACCATATTATACCCACTATAAAGTATAAATGAAACCGGTTTAAAACTAAAATGTCCTCCGACTCGAATTAGTTATAGATTTCCTGGTAAAGATATTTGCTTCGGATGATCCTGTCTCTTCATGGACCTTAGGAGGCCCTCCTCCAAATGTAGTTGCAGGCTGGATGCTTCGATCCAATTCCTTCTAAAGGTTTGAGTCTCAATGTCCAGGTATCACCATTCGTTGCTCCTGCAGAGATCAAGGTACAAATGAGTGTACTGAAAAGTTTCCTTTCATTCTGAATTACATACAAAAGTTGTAGTCTTGCCAAGTTGTGTACTCAAATCTCATCAAGAGCCAAAAGGGAAACTGGCACAACAGTACAACACATGATGCCAATTTCAAAAGCTGCAAACTTCTTTTTCAAAATTTTATACACACAATTGAGTTGTGTTGAAATGCTTACAGTTGTTAATAAATATTTAAGTCATAACTTATATAATGGTGGAGATGTAGTAAAACAAGCAATAATGTACCTCATCAGAAGGCATAGAGCCTCTTGCATCATCTTGCCCCATTTGTCTTTTTCGATATTCGAACCATAGCTCTAAGCCACGGTATGGTAGAGGGGGCGGTCTGGGTAGGATAGTGCCATTAACATACTGATCTCCTGTATATATATGATACAAATTAGATATATTGTTCAGAAAAATAAAATTGACAAATCTATTTTCAATCATACCTCCATACTCTTTCTTTACGGGATCCACATATGAATCGGGCAATACATACAATATGCCCAGTAGACCTAAATCATACATCAACAGCAAACAACATATCAATTGTCAAAAAAAAAAAGATTATATACCTTTAAACTGCTCTGATACCTCCTCTGATACCTCAACTTGAAAGCCCTTGTACGTAGTTGTGCTACACGCGTAGATTTTCTTCTTCGCTTCTTCCACGCTGAAATCAAACAACAATCAATCAGAATACCTAACCCTAAGAACTCATTAAATCACATAAGGTAAAGTATAGAACCTTCCCAAAACTTTTGCAGCAGTTTGAACATATGTTTCCACCATCTCTTCGTGAGACGGTTCAGGATCTTTTTCAAATTCCATTGTGATCAACCAATGCCTCTGATCGCAACCTGCGAACAGAGCATCATCAAGCGTAACATGACCTCCGCCATTATCGCGATCTTCGTTCAATCCCGATCAGGATGAAATGAACCGGAACCACAGTGTACGGTTTCCTTCAATATTTGGCGGTGCTGGAGCGGAAATAGATCGCCGGAGAGCGTTCACCGCCGCCCTCATCATCATATCAACGAAAATTACCTGTTAAAGAACACTATATAATATATAGTGTGAATAATACTGATGAAGATATAAACTCAAAAACAAAGATTTGTCAAGTATCAACAATCAATTAGAAGTTAAAATTAAATATACACATATATACATCTTAAACAATCAATCAGATGTATGACTTACCGCGGACACAGAGGCTTCGTTGACCCATTTTGATTTATGACTTACCGCGGACACAGATGTATGACTTAAACATTTTGATTTATGACTTAAACAACAAACAATCAATCAGATGTATGACACCAGCCGCGAATTAGGGCTTCATTCGAACGATAAGCAAAAGAAAACTCAAAAACTTACCCGTGAAACTCCTATCGGAATCCAGTTCATCGCTGCCCTTATCCTTCTCTCGATTATGAGAAAATCGACGCCTCTCCGCCTCTTGTCCATTCGATTGTAGGCCAGTAACAAAGATCAGATCGGAAGTCCTTCAAATGAAATGAGCATGATAACAATATTCACTACGAAAATCAAATGAAACCTATGATGTAGAACCCTAGATTCAGATCTGGAATCGCCAGAGAGAGAGAGAGAGAGGAGGCGGGCGATTTTGAAATGTTTTGAAATGAATATGAACCCTAATGTATCCGTGTTTTTAGTAGAAGGGTATAAGTGGAAAGTGAAGTGTTCTGGTGCTTAAAAGACTTGTACATCATGCTTTAGGGGTGTTTTAAGGGAATTTTTATGACTTTAAGAAGTCCTTCGGATATGTATTATAAAGTAGTATAGATATATATAATTGGCCAAGTTAGTGATTATAATTGGATAATGGTTATTCATAATGAACTAGGGCTAACTTATCTACGATTCTAACTCACTTGTTATTTGATTCTTGAAGGGGTATGGTCCCAAAAACCTTGCTCCAGCTTAGGGGACCATACCATCATTATACTCTAGGATCATCTTATGCAGGTCTTGCGCGCCCCGCGTGATCGATCTAAACAGATCTGGGAAGATCTATTCTTAACGACCATGGGCCGGAGATAAGAGAAGTCTAATATTAATTTAACACCCTTGCGCAGACCCGCGCAAGGATACAGTTAAGCTTGAAGATATAACGAACAAAGACAAGTCTCAAACATATCCGCGCGCATGGGAAAAAAGGAATTGAGCAAAAGCAATCTTTTGTGTTATAACCAACTGGACATATGGTAACTGATCAAAAGTGCACAGCTGTAGATCTTCTAGAAGCATTAAATGACCATCGTGCAAGGCCTCATTTGGTTACAACCGAATACGAGGTGGCAACATCTTGAGCACTCATCTAATGTCACATTTATGGCATAATTAACATGTAGATCTAGATTAAATCACTTTCCACGTGGCATCTCTGTAGCCGTCGGTCAACCCCTGATCCATGTGCATGGATGGGGAAATAACCGCAGATGGAAAAGAAGATTCTGTTAACTCTGCGTTACATTTTAAGCACCAAAACCTTCGGCTATAAATAAGAGACTTAAGGTAAAACTTACTCAATTCACTTTCACATAGATTCACTCCTTACTACTTCATCTTCTTCAATCACTGTACTTATTCTCACGCCGGAGGGTGGTCACGGAGAGAACCCCCATTCTCCCCGTGGCGAGGCTGACGGCGTTGTCTCTTTTGCAGTTATTCAGGTGAAGAGCTATCCGGTAGTTATCAACGAGTTGATTAACCATTTTTATGTAGAAACCATGTCCTCAGATCTTGATTGATTTTGGTCATTTTAGATTTGGTGCTTCTTCAATTCTAATGGGCAATTTGGTACCCATGAAACGACACATAACATAGTGTTATAAACGAGTACTTAGAACTAGATAGTACTTTGCGAGTACATACTTTTTGTACTTTAGTTTCTAAATCCTTATTCTAGCCACTCCATAAACAACATATAACCTTACCATTCACTCTTTATTCATAAACAACTCGTCACTCACGGATAATCAGAAGGCTTTGCAATACTGTGAGTATACTTGATGCGGGTCCAAGTGTGGAGGAGCGGGCCATCTTGTATTTGGAGGCCCAAGATCATGTGACAAAAGGGGCTTCACTAAAATGGCTCTAACTTAGGCTACGGGGGTCCGTTTTGGGCGTGCAACCAGTGAAACGATCGTGAGAACGAACTCCATCTTGCTGCAAACACCTCGGGACTAAAAATGCTTATTTATATTATTTATTTATCTTTTTATGTTTTTTTCGATGTTTTGTGCATTTTGTTTTTGGGCTTGTGTTTGGCCCATGGCCTTTTGTGGCCCATGGCCTTTTTGTGGCCCATGGCCTTATTTTGAAGTTCTGTCTTTATTTATATGTTTCTCTTGTAAGTTAGATGGTCAGAAATCAATTTCGAATTTACTCATTTTTCACATCAAATTCTCTGCCCTTTGGGTTGAATTTTGTGGGTTTGGGAAGATAGTCATGGGTATTCACAGAATCAACGTGATTTGTTCTTCGTTATCAGAACACACGCTACATCAATACTCGACGCCCTTTTTACCTTGTTTACACTTTTTGGGTGCAACATATTTACATATATAAAAACACATACATACTTTTATGCAATCATACATACAAACAATCCAATACATGCTTTCTAATATGTTATGCTTGAATCATATTTTCTGGGTTTGTTTGTTTTGTGATAAACTTGTCATTAACTTCGTATGAGCCTACCCTTAACATGTATAGCTCTATAGGAGTAACGCACCGCCTGTGAATGTTGGGTCATGTTAAGTCATCTTTTACTTGCGTTAAACTTTGGTTTGACTTGTTTGTTCACATGCCGGTTTATACGTTAATCTTGATAACTAGCTTTGCCATGTAGATTGTTCATTTTTATACTTATATGCTAGTGCACCAAACTTGTACACTCTCCAATACTTTTGTATTAAACTACACTTTAAAACATGTTGCAGGATTACGGTGATGATGATGATGATGATGATGATGATGATGCACGAAACTTAGAAGGGTGACTAGAAACACATTTTAAACTTTAAATACTTGTTGTATTGTAATTCATTTGATTTAACTTGTATTTGATTTCAAAAAATGTAATTGATTCTTTTAGTAATGAACTGAAATTTATTATTTAAATACTTGTCAAAATTTAGTGTTATGAAGTCTCTTACAATCTCGTTTTCATCTCACTCCGATGTTTCCGCCATCGGTTAGGGTGTGATAGATTGGTATCAGAGACATAACTATAGGGAATTAGGAAAAATTGCCATGCTTTTTGACATAGTCTATATTTAAGCACCATACTCGACCTTACTTGATTCATATGCTAATTTCTTGAAACGTCTCTTATGTGCTAAATTCTTGAAATGCTTTATGTGCTCATACTTATTTTACTATTTCAAACGTACGCCTTTCCTAAGGCATTTTACTCTATTATGTTAAACTCGAAAACACTCATATTGTAAAAAACGAGACGACTTCACCAAAATAGGCGTGAAACCCACAATTTGGTGAACGACTTTCAATCAACTTATTCTTTTTACACAAAATTCGCCATCAAGTTAGGATTGAAATCCTCACCTTAATGGAGAATTTCCATTTAAAATCTAGTGGACCCTCGTCAACGTGTCGGAATTAACTTTCTTGACCCGACGAGTATTAACCACATTTACGGTACGACGTTGTCAAGTTAGGGGTGAAACCCGCACCTTGTCAACTAGTCCAACTCCTTAATTTTCAAAAATCCCGTCAAGTCTCGAATTTTCGATTGATTTGGAACATGTAATAACCGTAAGGGTGAATACCGTTAACCGAAATTTCGGCGAGAGTATTCCACCTATTAGGCCAAAGCATGTTTCCCAAACTCAAAAGAGCTTTCGACCACTTTGGTTTAGTCAAAAGTTCCGTTTTGGAACAATCCAAGTTTTAATCAAACATCTTTTTTACTATTATCAATCTTATGCTCAACACGATAAAACCTCTTCTTTTCAAAATTCAAATTATTTTCAAGATTTTTTTTACACACACATCATACTAAATCTTTTCATACACTTATACGTTATTCACATGCATGATTTCAAAAACGTCACCAACTAGATTTACATTTCTCGTAATTTAAAATGGAGACATATCATTAAGATAGGACTAATTTCCTTACCTTGACGATTAGCTCCGCTCCTTCCCTTCTCAAAAAAAGACCTCACCAACGGGTTAGGGGTAATTCCCTTACCTCGGTGATCGTTACCAAACTTTCTTCTAAAGAGACTTCATTATGCAAACCACACGATCAAGTTTTATACCTAAACCATTCATCATTTTGTCAAAATCCCTACGTATGCAAAATTTCGAAATTTATTGTTTCATCGAACGTATTCCTTACCCTACAATCTATTTTAAATAAAACCCATACATGAAATTCCTAATCATACCTTAAACGTTTTATCACCCGATATACAAAATTTTATGAAATGCTACCTATCAATGTAATCGGTCTAATGAATCTCTTGCCCACGAACTTCATACTCGACCTAATCACTAAAACACGCTCACATTATATCATTATATTAAAGAATTTTGTTTTCAATCGGAAACCAAACCAACTTTTCTCACATGCTTATAAAGTCTTATAGATATTATAAGATCATTTTGCAAAACTCTTTTCAAAATTGATAAATCATTAACTTTTTAAAAACAATAAACTGTTTTGCTAAAACTCTTTTAAAAAATCACTAAGTTCATTTTGTTGAAATTCTTTTCAAGGACCAAAATTTTCACAAAGGTATCTAAAATATAACCCTTCGTATTGTGATACGAAATACCTTAAATAAAGCAAACTTTCTGTTTTCAAAAATATTTTCAAATACCGCTTAACGTACCATTTAAATTCCAAACACGTGGGCAAGGAGACTTCATAGAAATCAACAATCTTCGACATACATAAATCCTTTCAAATCAAAAATAGGATTTCCTCCTTCTTTTCAAAATACATCTCGTAACCAATAGATACTTTATATATTTTGACATTCACAAACTTGATTCTACATTTCCATCAAACTCGGTCTATTTTGATTCAATAAACGCAGCGATTTACTCGAACAACTATAAATGCATGTCAGCGTACACGTTTTAGTCAACATTTCACGACAATTTCACGCATACCATTCGTTTTACACAATCAAAATTCGCGATCATTTTATATGCTTACATTCGTCGTGTTTCAACTTATACAATACACGCAATCGTTATCATTCATGCTTATACTTATACTCATACTTACATGCATACTCATAGTTATACTCACACTTATACTCATACTTATACTCATCCTCATACTTATACTCATGCGCATACTTATATTCATACTCATATTCATATATTCGTACCTATACGTTAGTGTAACCTAAGGGGTTCACTTACGTTGGTCTCATACATACTTCAACATAATCTTGCTTACATACTACATTCTTATACGCACACATTCTTGTTTTCAAAAATTACTGTATACCCTAACTCATACACAACTAGTACAAACTATGCGGATCATGTGACTACCAATATAATCGCGGGTGCATACGGAATTATAGTGTTGGTCGCCGGGGCTTGGCGAACGGGTTATTACTTGATAGCGCTATTTAGGTTTCACCAACCTCACACCGTGCCTGGAGAAGATCGGTCGTGAACTAATAGACTCAGGCAAACCGTCAATTATGATAGACATTGACAAACAGGGAAAACAACGAAATATGAGGTCGCAGAGTATTCGGTATGACGCAGTTTAGTAACTTACATATGGGATAGCTCCCCATGGAATGGTATAAATGAGTAATTAAACAACAAAAGTTTTTGGAAATAAAATTGGAAAACTGTGAACTCGTGAACTCGCCAACTTTATGTTGACACCCTACCGCATGCTTTGCAGGTTGCTCGTTACAGCTTTGGACGGACATTGCAATCGGCTGGTATAACAACCCTCCTGAAATTTTTTTGACACCCTAATATATTTTAAAATAACCCTATATGTCTTAAAATACACCCCGTATGTGAAAACCGAGTCCCAAAATACGAAATGTTATTAAAAATAACTAAAAAACAAGAAAATTGAAGTTTATGCGGGGCGCGTAAGCCTTCTCTTGAGCTTACGCGGGCCGCGATTACTTAAAGGTCAGGCGAACCCTTGTGTTGTCACGTGTCATAACGCGTGTTGAACCTAGTCATGACCCGGATCAGCTACAGCCTAAACCCCCTACGACGAGGGCCGCGTAGGCCTTGGCCTAACATTTACGCGGGCCGCGAGAAACCCGTTTTTCAGCCCTATAGATAGCATGCATCGGATCTTCAACAAACTCGTTCAATTCTTTTCTTTCAAATCGAATTTTGAAGTAATAGGCATAATATACGGGTATTATATCCCCCTAATTAGCGAGGTTCTGCTCCGTTGTAAGTATTATAACCCCAGTTATGTATTAGATACGCTGCCCGATTGATCCAGGGTTCCGTAACAACTGTCGTGGTTGTGCCCGACGTAATTGTTGGAATACCGTCTTGGGGAGGGTATCATTAATATAAATAAAGGGTTATTATACTAACATATGTACATTTGTGTAAATTATAGATTAACACCAGGAAACCCTAGAAGAAGTCTAAAACAGCAATGTGAGTTTATCCGCTTTTTGTAAACCTTTTTGTGAACTATATTACAAAACCTTAAATGCTTAACAATGTGATTAAGCAGTGATTGAGTTTTTGTAATTCTTCAACTACTGCCGGTATGTTGGGGTTTTGTATACAAAATGTGGAACAAGTTACAATTGGACAACGAGTTAGCCAATGTGTAATATGACCCACCAGTCAGGATTGACAGTACAGAATGAGTAATTGTGTAGAAATAAACAATGTGATCGCTCTCAATACTGTGTTAATTGGTAAAATGTTTCTTGATTAAACTCGGATTCACTTACCAGTATTTCCCACTGACAAATGTTTTTAAAACACGTTTCAGGTAACAGAATGTGACAGCCAATTAGTAAAAAGCTAGCTGGAGAGCACCGACGGCATGGAAAAATGTGGCTATAGAAGTTACCAAAAAGACGATGTTTTAAATTCAATAAAATAGGGTTTATCCCTAGAAACATGTTGTAATAAAGAAACTTGGGTTTTACCCATGTGATTATTAATATAAAATATGGTGGTTTTACTCTGATAAACATTTCCTAACTACGGTCCTGATGTACTTTTCGCTGCCAAATTAATAGCTGATACCACCACAAACGAATGTTCGTGGCCGCCCGTTCCCGGGACAGATAAGGGGCGGGGATTGCGACAGAATAGCTTAGCCCCTGATTCAGCCACATGAGTGTTCTGCTGACATATATATATTATCTAAATTGTTAGGAAATAAAATTTGAAAATACGTGAATATCTGTATTTTATTGTTATGTGTTATTTGACTATTTGTTAGTTTACAGTATGAGTGATCAAGGACCCTCAGACGTGTATCGTCGGTTGTCCGATTCACCTAGGAGTGAAGGTACCTCTTCCCAGCCTACCCTCTCTGGGTATTCTGCTGATCAAGAAGAAGAGATGTTTGGCTTTAAAGCTCAGTCTGAAGAGCCATTCCCTAAGAAAAAGAGAGGATGGTTCAGTAAGGGAGCCTTTGAGCGTAGAAAAAGAATGCAAAAGTTGCAACAGCAAAGAGTCCTAGCAGCCGCTAAGCGAGAGTCAGATGCCCATACCCAGGATATGCTTAATAGGAGCTTAGCGAATTTCCATATCCTAGCAACAACTGTTACCGACCCTAGTCTGGAACAACTAGTAGCCCCACAACCCTTACCTTTAATTCCCACTCAGCCGATGGAGGTAGAAATGCATGATTTCAACCCTGAGGAAATACCTAGGATACCAGTCCCTAATCCCTTAGACCCAAATTATGACCCATGGTTTGATGATCTTAGGGATTATGTGCCACGCTACCATCTAAACGACGAAACCTTGCCGAACATAGCAGCGTATCCAGGTCTGGACCCTCTAGATCCCTATTATGACAACGATGAATACATTAGGGAGATTTTAGAGAATCCATACCCTCAGGAGAATCCCAGGCCACAGTATCCAGATCCAGTACCAGCACCTGCACCCCCAATGAGTGTTGAGAACCTGCAAGAACTCTGAACTTTCGGAGAAGAAATCTTAGAGAGTAGTGAGAGGATGTGGTATGTAGGAGAACAACTTGTCTGGAAATATGACGAGCATCAGATGGATTTCGGGAGAAATCCATATCCATAAAGATGATAGTAAAGTTGGCAATAATAATAATATAATAATATATAATATGTTTGTATGAATATATATATATATATGTAATAATAATAATTTATTGTAGTATAGACCATTTTGTGGTTAATGATGCATAATAGTATTGTAATTTTTAATTCCTGTTTTAGTATGTATTTGACTCATTCTATATAAAAAAGGTAAAGTCGCAATGCTCGACGCTTTTGACCAATATGTGTATTGTGTGGTTGTTACCTAAATTATTAATTATTTTGTGATATTAATATGTGATAAATGTTTAAAATTCAGATGAACGACGAAGTAAACCAGGGAAATCTGAATAATGATAACCAGAGTAACAATAACTTGGGTAACGAAAATCCAAACAACAACAATGGAAACCAAATGGATAACAGTGCCATCCAACACATAATAGCACAAGGAATAATAGATGCGATGCCAAATATTATTCAAATGGTTAAGGAAGCAGAAAATAAAAGTAAACATGATAGCAAGCGACCTTCCGAACCTGAAAACAGCGTGAACAATGGACCTGTACTTCAAATGCCCATTCCCAAAAGAAGAAGAACCGTATCTTACGGTTGTTCTTATTAAGAATTCTGGTCTTGTAAACCAATGGAATTCTCGGGCAACGAAGGGGCTATTGCAACCCTACGCTGGATAGAAAAGACTGAGGCAGTCTTAAGAATAAGCAAGTGCGCAGAAGAAGATAAGATAATGTTTGCTTCTAATCTATTTAAGAATTCAGGACTAGAATGGTGGAACACTATCCTTCAGTCTAGAGGAAGTGATAGAATTTACAATATGGAATGGGATGAGTTTAAAAACATGGTAGAAAGGAAATTCTGCCCTCCTAATGAAAAAGAACATATAGCAAACAAATTCCTAAACCTTAGGATGACTGGTGTGGATAGTAAGGGATACACTAAGTTATTCTTTGAATATGCTAGAATAGTGCCAACCCTTGCTTCTCCTGAACCAGTATTAATCTTCTGTTATATCTGGGGATTAATCGGGGAGATAAGACATGTAGTCAAGGCAACTAGACCTCAAACCATAGAAGAAGCTGTAGAACTAGCCAATACCTTGACAGATAAATTAGTTCGTACACGAGAAGAGGATCAAAGGAGGAACCTAACCCAGAAGCTCACACAAGAATTTTGTTCTGGAAATTTTAATCGTGGGAAAACATATAGGTTCTACCTCTGCACCCTACTGTAAGAATTGCAGAAGGAAGCATTCAGGAAGATGCACCATATACTGTAACGTTTGCAAAATATCGGGACACAAGGAAGAAGACTGCAGGAAGAAAGCTAACAACTGGATATGCTACAACTGCGGAGAACAAGGTCATATCAAGCCTAACTGTCCAAAATTAGCTCCAGCTACAAATAACAAGAATACCAAAAATGCTAGAGCATTTGTTCTGACTGCAGAAGAAGCAAAGATGATCCTGGATGTGATCACTGGTACGTTTTTAGTTAATGACATTTTTGCTAAAGTATTATTTGACTCTGGTGCAAACCAAAGTTTTATTAATACTTCATTTTGAAAACTTCTCAACCAATCATTAACTAAACTTCCACAAAAATGACTAGTAGAGACAGCAAATGGGGAAACCATTAAAATTTCTGAAATCTTGCAGGAAGCAAGAATAGAAATTCTAAATCAGAAATTTATTGCAAACCTTTACCCCATGAATCTGGCAGGAGTTGATGTAGTATTAGGAATGGATTGGTTAATAGCCAATAAAGCCAGTATTTTGTGTGATCAAAATTCGATACAAGTAAATTAACCAAAGGGTGAAAAGATCACAATTAAAGGATATAAAACCTCTAGATCCACTAAATTCATCTCTGTGATGAAAACAACAAGTTACATAAGAAAAGGATCATTAGTTTATTTGATTTCTATAATCACTAACACTAAAGGAAAAGAATTAAAGGATATCCTAGTAGTATCTCAGTTTTTAGATGTATTTCCAGAAGAATTACCAGGACAACCTCCATATAGAGAAGTTGAATTCAGAATTCATTTAATACCAGGGACAATACCAATTGCCAAAGCACCTTACCGTTTGGTACCTGCAGAAATGCAAGAACTAAAGAAACAATTAGACGAATTGTTGGAGAAAGGATTCATACAACCAAGTTCATCACCCTGGGAGCACCGATTTTATTCGTTAAAAAGAAGGACGGATCAATGCATATGTGCATTGACTACCGTGAATTAAACAAAGTCACAATTAAGAATCGGTATCCATTACCAAGAATTGATGATCTGTTTGATCAATTGCAAGGAGCACGATTTTTCTCAAAATTCGATTTAAGGTCAGGATATCATCAATTAAAGGTACAGGAAGAGGACATTCCTAAGACCGCTTTCAGAACAAGGTATGGCCATTATGAATTACTGTCATGCCATTTGGTTTAACCAAAGCCCCAGCTGCATTCATGGACATGATGAACCGAATATGTAAACCATATTTGGATAAATTCATAATTGTCTTTATAGATGATATTCTCATTTACTCTAAGAGTAAAGAGGAACATGCAAAGCATTTGCATGTACTTTTAAGTTTATTAAGAAAAGAAAAGCTTTATGCTAAGTTTTCCAAGTGCGAATTTTGGTTAGAACAGGTACAATTTCTTGGACATCTAGTTAATCATGAAGGAATTCATGTGGATCCCACCAAGATCGAGGTGATAACCAAATGGAAAACCCCTGAATCACCAACTGAGGTAAGAAGTTTCTTAGGACTAGGCGGTTATTATAGAAGATTTATTCAAGATTTTTCTAGAATAGTCATTCCCTAAACTAAGTTAACTTGTAAATCTGTTAAGTTTAAATGGGAACCAAAACAAGAAGAAACCTTTAGAATCCTTAAACAAAGATTAACCCATGCACCCATACTAGCATTACCAGAAGGAACTGAAGATTTTGTAATCTATTGTGATGCTTCTAAATTAGGTTATGGATGTGTGTTAATGCAACGTCAAAAGGTTATAGCCTATGCATCCAGACAACTTAAGAATCATGAAGAGAATTATTCAACTCATGATTTAGAATTGGGAGCTATAATTTTCTCCCTTAAGATTTGGAGACATTACCTATACGGTAGTAAGTTTACTGTTTTCACCGATCATCAGAGTTTAAGGTATATCTTCGGGCAAAAAGAATTGAATATGAGACAAAGACGCTGGATGGAACTACTTAGTGATTATGATTGTGATATTCAGTATCATGCAGGAAAAGCAAATGTAGTTGCTGATGCTTTAAGCCGAAAGTATCACGAACAGCCAAAAAGGATACGTTCTCTTAAATTAAATCTACAAATAGATTTAAATAAGCAGATTAGAGAAGCACAAGAATCAGTAATCAAGGTTGATACTGAAAAACTAAAAGGAATGATCAAGGAATTAGAACAAGGAACATATGGAATTTGGTGACTCCATAAGAAAAGAATGTGGATACCTAAATTAGGAAACCTACGTCATCGCATATTAAAAGAAGCCCATAAATCTAAATATACGATGCATCCAGGAAACGATAAAATGTATCAGGACTTAAGAAAGAATTTCTGGTGGATAGGAATGAAAAAGGACATAGCAGCATATGTTGCCAAGTGTTTAACCTGTTCACAAGTCAAAGCTGAACATCAGAAACCTTTAGGTTTATTGCAACAATTAGAAATGCCTGTTTGGAAATGAGAATTGATAACAATGGATTTTGTTACTAAACTACCCAAAACAAGGAAAGGTAATGATACAATCTGGGTGATTGTAGACAGACTAACCAAGTCAGCTCATTTGCTATCAATGAAAGAAACTTTTAGTAAGGAACAATTAGCTAAATTATATGTAAATGAAATAGTTTCTTTACATGGAATTCCTTTATCAATTCTTTTTGACAGAGATAGTCGTTTTACCTCTCATTTTTGGACAAGTCTCCAAAAAGCAATGAGAACCAAGTTGAATCTAAGCACAGCTTATCATCCTCAAACGGATGGACAAAGCGAAAGGACAATTCAGACAATGGAAGACATGCTTAGAGCTTGTGTAATTGATTTTGGAGGTAATTGGGACGATCACTTACCATTGATAGAATTTTATTATAATAATAGTTATCACACAAGTATAAATGCCGCACCATTCGAAGCACTTTATGGATGAAAGTGCCGAACTCAAGTCTGTTGGGCCAAAATTGGGGAAAAGCAACTATCTGGACCTGAGATAGTACAAGAAACAACAGACAAAATCATTCAAGTCAAGGAACGACTGAAAGCAGCACGTGATCGACAGAAAAGCTATGCTGACAACAGGCGGAAACCATTGGAATTTCAAGCAGGAGATAAGGTATTATTAAAAGTCTCTCCTTGGAAAGGAGTAGTAAGATTCATAAAGAGGGGAAAGCTAAGTCCCAGGTATATATTGGACCTTTCAAGATTATTAGAAAAATAGGACCTGTAGCCTATCAGCTGCAACTGCCAGAAGAAATGGCAGGAATACGTGATGTATTTCATGTATCTAATCTCAATAAATGCTTAGCTGACGAATCACTGATAGTACCTCTTAAGGATATAGAGGTAAATGAGCAGTTAAAATTTGTAGAAAGACCTCTACAAATTGAGGACAGGAAAATCAACAACCTCAAGCACAAGAGATTAGTTCTGGTCAAAGTGAAATGGGACTCCAAAAGAGGACCAGAATACACATGGGAGCTTGAATCAGAAATGCAAAGGAAATATACACACTTATTCCAGTAGACCTCGAGAACGAGTTCTAAAACAAGGTGGGGAGGATATAACAACCCTCCTGAAATTTTTCTGACACCCTAATATATTTTAAAATACCCCTATATGTCTTAAAATACACCTCGTATGTGAAAACCGAGCCCAAAATATGAAATCTTATTAAAAATAATTAAAAAAAAAGAAAAATGAAGTTTACGCGGGGCGCGTAAGCCTTCTCTTGAGCTTACGCGGGCCGCGACAACTTAAGGGTCAGGCGAACCCTTGTGTTGACACGTGTCATAACGCGTGTTGAATCTAGTCATGACCCGGATCAGCTACAACCTAAACCCCCTACGACGCGGGCCGCGTAGGCCTTGGCCTAACATTTACGCGGGCCGCGAGAAACCCGTTTTTCAGCCCTATAAATAGCATGCATCGGATCTTCAGCAAACTCGTTCAATTCTTTTCTTTCTAAGCGAATTCTGAAGTAATAGGCATAATATACGGGTATTATATCCCCCTAATTAGTGAGGTTCTGCTCTGTTGTAAGTATTATAACCCCAGTTACGTATTAGATACGTTGCCCGATTGATCCAGGGTTCCGTAACAACTGTCGTGGTTCTGCCGACGTAGTTGTTGGAATACCGTCTCGGGGAGGGTATCATTAATATAAATAAAGGGTTATTATACTAACATATGTACATTTGTGTAAATTATAGATTAACACCAGGAAACCCTGGAAGAAGTCTAAAACAGCAATGTGAGTTTATCCGCCTTTTGTAAACCTTTTTGTGAACTGTTTTACAAAACCTTAAATGCTTAACAATGTGATTAAGCAGTGATTGAGTCTTTGTAATTCTTCAATTACTGCCGGTATGTTGAGGTTTTGTATACAAAATGTGGAACACGTTACAATTGGACAACGAGTTAGCCAATGTGTAATATGACCCACCAGTCAGGATTGACAGTACTGAATGAGTAATTGTGTAGAAATAAACAATGCGATCGATCTCAATACTGTGTTAATTGGTAAAATGTTTCTTGATTAAACTAGGATTCACTCACTAGTATTTCCCACTGACAAATGTTTTTAAAACGCGTTTCTGGTAATACAATGTGACAGCCAATTAGTAAAAATCCAGCTGGAGAGCACTGACGGCTTGGAAAAATGTGGCTATAAAAGTTACCAAAAAGACGATGTTTTAAATTCAATTAAATAGGGTTTATCCCTATAAACATGTTGTAATAAAGAAACTTGGGTTTTACCCATGTGATTATTAATATAAAATATGGTGGTTTTACTCTGATAAACATTTCCTAACAACGGTCCTGATGTACTTTCTGCTGCCAAATTAATAACTGATACCACCACAAACAAATGTTTGCGGCCGCCCGTTCCTGGGACAGATAAGGGGGCGGGGGTTGCGACAGCTGGAGTGCGTGGTTTGTATGTTTCATGTTAACGTATAAATAAAGAATTTGTGGTTTTAAATTGTGATGGGTTTTCTTTACATTTCCGCTGCTAAATTAAATTGCGTTTTTGGACATTTAAACATAGAAACTAGTCCGCGTATGGGAATTGAGGGTGTGACAGATTGGCATCATAGTCATTGGTTATAGTGAATTAGGTTTAAGATATAAAATATTTTAATTTGAGACGTAAAATATTTTTATTTGAAAACCAAACAATAACCGATCTTTAATAAAAACAACAACGACACCACACTCCGGATTGCAAGGTTAGTCAGACTCAGATGCTCACATGGTAATTGTAGTTATCAGCATATACTTGTGCATAACATATATGTGTAAATGTGCATGTGTATATTTAGCATATATGCGTAAATATGTATGTGTATAATTAGTATTCAACACTGTGAATCATATGAAAGCTATGTAAACATGATACGCGTTAGATAGGAGTGAATTCTACTACCCCTAAATTTGAAACCACGACTCGTTGTGAGGGAAGAACCAGTATTTCTTAATCCTCGTCCACATATTTCCTGATTTCATCATTGGACTAGAACAAATAGACGCAATGAACGTTTACTCGAAATACCCACAAGTGGGAAGCCTGCTACGGACCAGGCTAAGAAGGCGAAATGACGAGGGAGAGTCGTCCCTAATTCGCACGTTACTAGGAAAAACAAACAGTACCACAACTTGAACACATGCACGGAACAATCGAAGGCATCGGTGCTCGGAATGCGAAACAGTAGCGATACGCACGCAAACCAAGAGTGAAAAGTGAGACGCGAAGCGTCAATCTACGTGGAGCAGTACCAATGGAATCATTTACTCTCTTTTGTTCACATACCTCTTTCCCTAACCTAGAAGAAGAGACTCGTTCCCTTTTTCTACCGAATAACCTAGAGTTCTACTGCTCGATTAGAACTGTTTTAACCATGCCTGCACTATCTTCTTTCGTAATATATGGGTCTTTTTGCTAGCCTTTACATCGACCGGTGTCTATCAAGAATCCATTCTAGTTGTGAGGATCGGCAAACTTGACTTTCGATCATTAGTGATCATTTTTCTGATAGTGAGTATGGCGATATGTTGAGTATATAAACCTGCCATTTTAAACCCATTTTTGCAATCACGTATTGGAGCCTCTTAACAACCTAAACGTTATTTCAAATTCCTTCGCACGACTTACGACAACCCCTTAGGTTTTGATTGCTTGCCAGTTTGATAAACCGTAAAATTCATGCAAGAGCATGGGTCGAGATGAATTATTCCTCTCTCGCATACGGCCTAACTCGAAAACTTTGACTGACATTTCAGCAAACCTTAACACTATAAGCTAATTCTATAACCCTTCTACGTTGGCAACTACTGGTTGGATCGGCACCATCGACGTAACCGTTTTATCGGCAAATAGTGTTCTTTATATCTATTTTACACTACTTGCGTACAACCGACTACATCCGTAATATCTGACAAACCCTTACTATTGATCCCGAAATTTTACATACACTACATCCAGTTGAATGCGTCGAACCCGACTACATCTTAGGATGTTTCCCACATCTTATCTTGTTTTGCTTCATAAACACTATCATTTTGTCTGACACTATCTTTGTGTGAAATTCTGTTTGGATAATTTCTTTTCCTCTGCGTGCATTACCCAAGGAGCAACGAACCATGGATACCTCGAAGATGAGGATATCTCGAACATATGATTTTCTGGTCATATCATTCGAGTTACCTAACGGACATGCGGTCTTCATGAGACTCAGGAGCCATGTGTGCAAACCCTACTTTGACAAGTTCGTCACTTGTTTTCTTTAGCGACATCTGAATCTACTAAAAGGCCGGCAAGAACCCGAACAACCTATACACTTTACCTTGGAAACTCCTACGGAAAGGACTCTACGCTAAGTTTCCAACATGCGACTTTTAACCAGTGTTATTGACCACGTGCATCAACCCCTTACAACTTAGCTCGAAAGAGTATCATCTATTAGTAGCGAAATGTTCAAGGACTCGGTCGCGTGTTAATGCAATGTGAGAGAGTCATTGTTTACACCCACCCCCAGCGACTCGAAGTGCATGAAAGGAATTACACTAGACACAACCTAGGCCTGTGAGTTGTAGTCTTTGCACTCAAGATATGGATACGTTACTTGTACGATACCAAATGCGCGATTTACACCGATCACAAGAGTCTCAAGCATATTCCCGATCAACGCCAATGGGTCGAACTCCTAAACAACTACGAGTGCGCAATCAAGTATCAACCGAGCAAGGCAAACGTTGTGGCCGATGCCCTAAGCCGGAAAGAAACCAAACCTAAGCGTGCTCGTACTTTGCAGCTGACTATTCACTCGAGCTTGCCTAACCAAATTCGAAACGCTCAGGTCGAAGAACTAAAGGCGGAGAACCTTCTAGCTGAATCTATGCGGGGAATTGAAAAGCAGCTCGAACTAAAAGACGACGACATCTACTACTTCATGGAACGTATTTGGGTTCAATCTCACAAAGATCTCCGAGAGTTTGTGATGGACGACGCACACAAGTCTCGCTACTCGATACATCCTGGTTCTGATAAGATGTATCATGATATCAAGGCCCTGTATTGGTGGCCTAACATGAAAGCCATTATTGCTAACTACGTCAGCAAATGCTTGACATGTGCTAGAGTCAAGATCGAGTACCAAAAGCCGTTGGGATTACTGCAGCAACCAGAATTGCCAACATGGAAATGGGAACAGATTTTCATGGATTTTGTTACCAGCTTACCAAGATCCCAAAGCGGAAACGATGCCATTTGGGTGATCGTAGACCGCTTAACCAAGTCAACTCACTTCCTCGAAATCAAAGAAACCGACAAATTTTCGAAACTTGCAGCCATCTACTTGAAGGAAGTAGTCGCTAAGCACGGAGTGCCGACATCTATTATCTCTGATCGAGACCCACGTTTCACATCCGATTTGTGATAGGTTATGCACAAATCCTTTGGCTCACAGTTATCATGAGCACCGCTTATCACCCGCAGACTGATGGTCAGACTGAACGTACAATCCAAACTCTTGAAGATATGCTGAGAGCATGTGTCGTCGATTTTGAAAACGGGTGGGAACGACACTTACCCTTGGTAGAATTCTCTTACAATAACAATTACCACACTAGGATTCAGGTAACACCGTTTGAGGCATTGTATGGACGTAAATGTCGGTCAACTTTGTGCTGGGCGGAAGTTGGTGAGAGCCAAATTACCGGCCCAAAGCTTGTACTTGACACCACATAATAGATTGCCCAGATCAGACAACAAATGGCGGCAGCTCGTGACCGTCAGAAAAGTTACGCTGATAAACGTAGGAAACCACTAGAATTCTAGGTCGGGCACCAGGTTCTACTAATAATCTCACCTTGGAAAGGTGTGGTACATTTTGAAACAATGGGTAAGCTTAATCCGCGTTATGTTGGACCTTTTGAAATTACCGAGAGAATCGGTAAGGTAGCTTACAGACTAAACCTGCCTAAAGAGCTAAGTGCGGTGCACAACGTTTTTTTTCACGTGTCAATTCTGAAGAAGTATCTGTCAGATGAAACACTCATCGTTCCTTTTAAGGAACTCACGATCAACGATCAACTACGCTTCGTTGAGAAACCGGTTGAGATCATGGATCGAGAAATCAAAACCCTCAAGCGTTGCAAGATACCAATAGTCCGAGTTCGTTGGAACTCGCGCCATGGCTCAGAGTTTACCTGGGAACGGGAAAACCAGATGATGCGCAGGTATCCCCAGTTGCTTAACAATACTTTCTGCACTGAGGCTACTACTGAATTTCAGGACGAGATTCCAAACCAACAGGGGGATGACGTGACACCCCGCGAAAACGTTTAAACACACTAGCTTGTCAGTGGTTGCGCGCTAAATTTCAGGACGAAATTTCTTTGAACTCGGGGATAATGTGACACTTCCTGCATGATTTCATCTTTATGTTATGATTATGTGGATTGGATGAACGAGATTTAATTGATAATTATCGGATTAATCAAATAAGTATGATTGTGATTAATATGTGACTTTATATGCTACGTGACCTTATGTGCTATGTGGCTTACATGTTCGTTTTGTGAACTTACGTGAAACTACGAGTATCTACGCATGACAATAGGTTATTGACAAATATATATATGTAAAGCGTATCGTATGTCTTAACTTAAATTTCGAGCACGAAATTCCTGTAACATGGGTAGAATGTGACAACTGGTACTCTCGACCCTAATTGTAGAGAGAAGGATATTTTATAACTTATTATTATTGTTTAAATAATAATAACCGAGTCGGGAGAAACGTGTCGTTTAACGACTAGCCCGAGCCAAGCATATATAAATTAACGTAAACACGAGACCGTTATTTTAACCGTTTAAATGAAACACAAGAATAAGCGGGTTTATACCCATGGGCCAAACCCAACCCAACTCACCTAAACCCCTAAACCCGAGCTTATATAATCACCTTAGAGCATTCTTATCCAATCCATCATCTTTAACCTTATAATTTAACTAAAAATCATCACTTTTTAAAATTTATCTCACATTTTAAAAAACCTTCAACATCCAACTCCTCATACCTATCTCTGTATTCTTTTTTTATTATTATTTCTTCTCTTTCTTTTACTTACAATTTTAACTACTATCTATTTTGTCTTATTATATTTTTTCTTTTAATATTGATTCTAATAACTTTGTTTATAGAAATTATGCTACTAATTATTATTTTTGGATTTTTCGGGTCGGGTTACTTTAAATACTAATTATATCATCATAAACCAATAAAAAAATTTGCTTGGAAAACAATAATCACCATAAATACTAATTATTTTTGGGTTTTTCGGGTCGGTTGTCTCTTTCACTCCCGTTTATGATGAAATTTCCACCTTGATCAAACGGGTCAAGTGAAGAGACAAACCACTTACTGCATATTATAATATACATTCACTTGGAAAACAAAATGATCAAATCAAATATCATACCATCCATTTTCACTACCATCAGACTACAAACAACAGTTTAAGATACCGAATCATGCCAAGTTTGACCTATTTAATAGCCTACACAGTGGATTTACATGTAACACCAAAAACACATAAGTATGAGGTTAGACAAAGCTACAAAATATGTGTAGTAATACTTCCTTGTAACACCAAAATATAGATGGTAATATTTCCGTGTAGCACCCAAAAAACGCGCTAGTGTTCGGTTCAAAGCTGATTATCTCAGGATACAAATATCATTTATTTAACCGTCCTTCGCTTTTTAACGTTATTGAAAAAAAAAAGAGCACATTTACTTGCAAATCAATACCACTCACTCGATCTTCTTGATTTCTATTCTTGTTTCTTGAATAGCCTTGTCTATTTTGCCTTGAAAAATCTGGGTTTCTTCTTTGACCGCTAGAATTTGCGTTGCAAATGAAAGACGTGGTACCCCTTGAAGCACAAGTCAAATTTCCAGAAGTACGATTTTGACTTGTGGGAACCTTTTATTGTTGTTGCAAAAAGAACATGGAGATACAGCGAATGCCCTTAGGCACCTGCCTTCTGATGTTCCATGACCTGAGGAAAACAAGAAAGAGAGTAATTGTTTAAATTGTCATGCAGAGTGGGTGTAAACGAGCCGAGCCGCTCGTGTGTTACTCGAGATCAGCTTGTTAAAAGCTTGAATCGAGCCGAGCTTAAACAAGCTAGAGCCCGTGCTCGATCCCGAGCTTCACTTATCAAGCTCGAGCTGTCTCGCAAGCCTAAACAAGCTTTTATTTATATAACTTTATTTAATTTATATAATAAATATTATGTATATGTAAAAGTATTATAAAAATATATTACAATAATATTAAATAAACAATAAATAATAAACAAGCCAAGCTCAAGCTTTAGACATAGAGCTCTATACAAGCCGAGCTTGAGTTTGAGCCTAAACGAGCTCGGGCTCGGCTCAGCTTGTTTACACCCCTATTTACAAGAGAAGAAGAATTTTTATTAGCAATTTAACCCAATGAGCATGCGTGGATCTGTGCGGACGCACACGCTGCAAACGAATTTGGGTAGTGTAAAAATATTCAGTTGTTATTAAATTGTTATTATAGGGTATTACAAGTTACCATCTCAGTTAACATATAAAGAAAAAAGAATACACTAGCAGAGCTGCACCATAATTTGGCAATATTGATTTTCATGTTCAAAATTATTACAAATTATATAATTTTGAGAAAACTGATACATAAGATAATGATTGTTTAACATTTTTACTCCATCAAAATGCTTAAATTCATGGTTTTGAGTACCATTTTTTTACTGAAAAAGTAGCAGTATGCAATCAAATAATCAGAGTGTAAATCCTCAGATTGGGGGTTTACGAATTTTGCACTAAAGCAATCAAATTAAGCAAGAAAATTCTTGCTAGAGGCGCTGCAGGCATCAACGGTTAAGGTTAAACCACTTCAGCTTGTGAAACCATTCAGACATTTCATCGAACGGTTGGGACCGGTTATCCGAATCTAGTGGTATAGACCTTCACCATCTACGCTAAGTGATCCGGACATGGTGGTACAAAGTGGTTATAGGTGGCCCGGTATAACTGTATTCTTTTCATATAAAAGAGAAAAAAAAATGATGTAAAGATCCAGATAAAACATATATACAAACACTTCGTTTCAGACCAACTGATACACTAATACACATATTCTATATAAATTTTTAAAAAATTGGTGTCCCTAGGCGCTTGTCTAACTTTGAAAGCCTATATAAGATTCCGAAAATTTTCACGCTAGATCACTTCCGTTTCAGACCAACTGAGACATGTGTAGTCAAATTGAAGTTGAATCAAATTAAACCATTAGCGTGTGATGTTAATAACTTGATCATAAACGTGTAGCATCTTATTAGCAAACTCAAATTAAAACATATCATCCTTTAACCTATGTACAGAGACTAAAATATTATTAATCAAGTTTCACTCATATCTCTATTTTCTAATGTTCTTTGTACTTTCTCAAAACACCGATTTGGTTCATATCACAAACCTCACGCAAACGTTCTTCCTCCTGTATGCCTACCCTGAACATAAACCTACTTTTGCCCAAAGGGAAACAAAAACAGAACCATTTAATGCATGATACATCCCCTACACCACACCATCTAACAAAAAACTCAAGATTCTAATTTCAATAACACATTAAAAGCATACAACAATCAAAATCTGCATACGAAACACAACCAAAACAGTAGCATATCAGAAGAACTCAAACAAACACAAATCCCCATTTCAGACATGAATTTTGTGAAGATAAGGCTTGTTACTGACCGGAAATCAACGATCAACGGTTGATTACCCAAAAAACTGTTGATTTATGCTTCGTGGAAGTAAAATTCAATCGAATACCTGGGGTTTGCTTTCTTCAGTTTCTTGTAATTCTTCTGAAGAAAAGCCCTAATGAATTTGGGGTTAGAGTTCGAATTAGGGCATGTAATCTGAGATGAAATTGTAAACCATACCTGGTGGAAAGGAAAAGAACGAGGGCAGGAGAAGATGAGATGGGCAGGAGAAGAGATGATATAGGCGGGAGCAGATGAGATGGTTGAAGACGGGGGACACAGTAGCTTTTCATACATGAAAAGTTTCTGTAGACTCTTTTTAGAATTTAGGGTTAGAAAAATGAAAGAGGGGATAGGATCGAGTGAATATTTAGAAGATTTTTTTAAATTTTAGAGGTAGGGGTTATGATGGTGGATTGGATGTGAATGCTCTTAACCCACAACCCTCGTCCCTCACAAACTCTTGCACAGACGATGAGAGAGAGATAGACTGAAGTAGAGAGAGGAGTGGTATCGGGAAAGAGCCGGAACCAGCGAAGGAGGCGGCAGTGGTGGCTGACGGCGGCGGTGGCTGTCAGGCCACGGTAGCGACGTTTAGGACCCGGGTTCGGGTTCCAACGCAGTTATTTTGGGCAATCACATTTACAGGCAAGAAAAACCCCAATCCTTTTTATCATTTCTCCTTCCCTCTCTAAAAACTAGTCACTGGAGCTGAAATTCCGGTGACATGGTGATGATGTAGTTCTATTCAGACTCGGGTGGTGGATCACATCGGTTGGGAAGATGATGTTGAAAGATGGTGGTTGTAGTTGAAGTTTGGTCGGGACGGCGAAGGGAACTTCACGGCAGCCGTGTACCCTTTTTCTTTTTTCTAAACCCTGAGTTAGTATTATGTCATTGTTTGTATCCTTGTTTTCCTGATCTTGTAAAATTATTGACTGCTTGTTTGTTTATTAAGATCCGAAAGATATTTTAAACTGTTGGAACTAATTTAAGGAATGATAAATGTTTGCTGATGACTAATGCTTAGGATGATGTTGAGTATCGATGTAATTTGTGGTGATGATATTTAACTGGTGATTATTGGTCAAATAACTGATTTGGGTTTTAGGAAATTGGTTATGAATCAGTGTTGGACATATTGTTATTATGACATTTGTAGGGTAAATAAAGCTGGTAGTATGATGGTTTGACTGTCCCATGCTTATTGTAAAGGTTTATAATATTCGGTAATAACACTTTGGTGCTAGATGTGAATTGATGATTGGTGATTTAGGGTAATACATTTGAGCTAGAAGTTTGATAATAGAATAATGAGAAACGAAAACTGAGGTTTGTATGATATTTACATGTTTTAGAGAAAGTGGCATCTTTCTGTGTGGTAATGTATGGATCTGTGTAGTTAGATATATTTGAAGAACATTGTGAAAATTATGAATTGGTACAATCTTGAAAGCACAACGTACAAATAGGATATACCATGTCGCATAATGAGCCCGCACACCCTCATTGATGCTGCCCATTCATGATTGGGGCGCCCATTCATGATTGGGCCGCCCATTCATGATTGGGCCGCACAATCACAATGGGCTAGAAATGGTGTTGGGCTGCACGCTCTTAGTGGGCCGCACACCCAAAGATGGACCGCAAACTTATGTCGCACACTATTGAGTCACACACTCTCTTAAGCTACACAATTGCATGACCGCACACTTGTCAAGAGGTCGCACACTCTTGTGTGGACCGCACACTGACAAGTGGGCCGCACACTCTTATTGGGCCGCATGGTTTGATGGACCGAACACTCCTAAGTCTGGGTTGTATGTTATATTGTTTGGGCCACATACTTGGAACATATGAATTGGATTGTATTATATTACTATGTTATAAATTTATAGTCCATATGCTTATATATGATGTTCTGAGTTGTATGCTATGTGCTAAATACGTGTACAAATACGTGAAATACTTGCATAACAAACATTGGTAACCATAATAGGGTATGGTTGACCAACATAACACAAGTAAATTATCTGCCGAGCAAAGCAAAGGTGAATTCACAACTTTTTACTAAAAGCATGCGTTCTCGGTGGTTGGGAAACGGATTGAAGGGGTATGGTCCCAAAAAGCCGCGCAAACCTCCGTCAAGATCGCGCGCTGGACCATACTCCTTATTCAACAAATCTCTTATTGGCAACCTCGCGCGGGCTACAGCACATTCTATTCTAACCGGTGCGAGGGCTAGACAATAGGAAGCTCCAATTACAACACTTAGCATTCTGAAAGAGCACTCAGTCATCCAAACCCTGCGCGAGATAGTTACGTGCCCAACAAGACTCGCGCAGGGCAGCAGCACAAGGTTGTTTCAGATAGTACACAAGGTGCAAGTAGCAGAAGAAAAGAGCCAATCAGCGTCCTTCTGGCCCTGCTCAATCGTGCTCCACAATCATCTGACATACAGGAGACGAAAAGTACTTAAGGACGCCTACATGGCACCAATCACAGGGCAGAGACACCTGTCCCACGATCTCCACTTACCTGCTGATGGCAGAGAGGCGGCCAGGACGACAACAGTGACACGTGGCTCCAATCACATTGCGCCAACTCCAGAGAGCTCCTGCAAGCCACTAACGGTCGACACCAGTGAGACAAGGAGCATATCTCTTATGTTGTCACCTTCAGGCCCAAGGCCCATCAGCCCACATCCTCTTACACTTCTCCGGCTATAAATAGAGACCTCACTTCACAGGTTAAACATTCCATTCCCTCTACTCTCACTCTTAATACTCTATTATCTCCCCAAAGCAGTCACTTATTCTCACGCCGGAGCCCGGTTAAGAGGGAAACCCCACATTCCCCTCTTAACGAGTAACGGTGTTCTGTTTTGCAGGATTGGAAGATCATTAAGAAGCTCAGAAAGTCACAAGAAGATTAACCACTATGATAGGAACATAAACCAAACTGATTAATCCCTTAATTAGTTCAGTGTTTCTTCATTGGCGCCCACCGGTTTTCTACAAATCACTTTCATCTTCTTTTTTCTGAGTTTTCGTTGTTTTTTCCTTCGACCATGGCCGGTCAAGGAATCATTCCTGAGTTTGTTGGTTTCGGAGCAAACTCTAATGCAGCGCTGGGGGAGGACAATCAAAACGTCCAACCCCAACACATTGAAGAAATTGGCGAAATCGAAGTAACTAACACTGGGGGACCGCGCGGGAGCATCACCCGCATCACTCAGAAGGGGACCCCAAGAAACAACGGCGCTGGACCTTCAAACCCAGCTCCACCTCAGAACGTTTCGGCGCTATTAGGGCTACCAGAGGGCGAAACTCCAGCCTCATGGTACGCCAAAAATATTGCCACCATTAACGCGGCGTATCAATCTCTGATTGCTCAACAAGCAGTCTTAACGGCAGAACCGTCCTTGGTTACTCCCTAGGGACAGAGTCAGGGGGCGCGCCAGATACCCCCACAGCTAAACATCCAAGGCAGAGCTAACAGACCTCCCCCTATGCGAAGGCTAAGCGTGCAGGACACGCGCGATACACGGGGAGAGACAGAAAGCTACTATGACTATCCGTCACACGTCCAAAGAGGTCCAGTTCATAGCCGGCTCACGCCGCGCAACATGAACAATGAATGGGAGGATACTGACCCGAATGATCCAACTTGGCAAGATGATGAAGGTTCGTCGGTCTTCAATCGCTTGCAGAGGAACCATGAATATTACAAACCAAGACAACACGTAGGGTACACCGAAGAGGCAGAGCGAGACTTTCGCCTCGCCTATCGACCAGCTGAAGCTACAGAACATTCAAAGTTCATTCCAAAGATCGCACTGGCGCCGCTTTCAAGAGAGAAGTTACCTCCAACAGTGGGAAAGTTTAACGGATTGACTGATCCCGATGATCACGTCAGAATTTTCACAAGCGTTGGTTACATGGGAGGATGGAATATGCCCATGTGGTGCCATCTGTTTATTCAAACTCTTACAGGGGCTGCTCGCACTTGGTTCGACAGCCTTCCTCCGGGAAAGATCAAGTCATGGGCGGATTTCAGGACACAGTTTTTGAATCACTTCAGTTAACAGAGACGTTACCAGCGCGACACAGCCGAGGTAGAGGACATCTTGCGCAGAGATAACGAGGGTCTAGAAGATTTCATCACTCGCTTCAACAAGGAGTGCTTGGAAATCGGTGGCGTAAGTGAACAACTCATTTGTTGCCACTTTAAGAAAGCCATTCGATGTGATAGTCTCATCAGAACTATCACTGGGAAAGATGGAATGCCCAAAGAATGGGATAAGCTCATGGAAGCCGCGAAAATAGTCGCGCAAACTGAAGAGTCACTCGCCGGAAACAAGAATTATTATACTGAAGACCGATTTTCCAAGGGAAACTCGCGCGATCACAACAAGCGCAACAAGTACAAAAGTAACGATTGGAAATCTAGAAGATCAAGGGGTCATGAAGAAAGGCCGCGCTATAGAGAAGATGTGCGTGACACAATTGATAGAATCGGCTATCGAAAAGCAGTCAGGGATGATAACCGAGAAAAGCACTGGACTCCGCTCATAAAAACACCAAAAGAGGTGTTGATGACGGAGAATCATGATTTCAAAGCTCCAAGGCCTATGACAATCAAGAAGGGGCAAGAGGCCTATGACAATCAAGAAGGGGCAAGACCCCAACCTGTACTACGACTTCCACAAAGATACAGTGCACCTGACAGATGATTGCTTCAGTTTACGTCAAGAGATTGAGAGAGCGCTAAAAAGCGGGAAGCAAAGCCACCTAGTGAAAAACGTGTGCAAAGAAACTCGACAGATCCAACGCCATGATGAGGGGAATCACAAGAAAGTCCGACGCCTAGAAACCCATATGGTCAATGGACCAAGGTACAGTGCAAAAGAGAAAGGCAAACGCCCTTACGAGCCCTCATGGCAAGAGCAACAGGTCATTTTCCCGGTAGTGCGCGGCGGTCCTCGCGCCACTCGACCCGTCGTCATTACCGGTATTATCGGCCATTATGAAACGGAGTATGTCTTCATAAACCCAGGAAGTACGGCTGATATCATCTATGAGCAATGTTTTAATCAGTTTGATAAGGATGATAAAGCAAGACTTGAGCCGGTTGATTATCCACTGTCTGGATTTTGCAACGAAATGGTCTTCCCGCTAGGCCAAATCAGCTTCCTCGTCACGCTCTCTAACGGGAAGCATTCAAGAACAACAGATGTAAACTTCATGGTGATGCCTGTCAAATCAAGGCATGATGTGTTGATTGGGAGAGAAACCCAAGGCGAACTGAACATGGTAACTTCCACGCCCCACTCAGCGATAGGGTTTCCAACCAAGACAGGGGTGGCGATTATCTATGCCAAGAAAGAAGTAATGTCGACATAAGAGATGCACCCAACAAAAGCGGCGAAGGTTTCAACAACCGAGCCAGAGAAATGGGTGTTAAACCGCAAGTACCCGGAGCAAACGGTGACGATATGCCACGCAATCTCACCAAACATCAGAACGCATCTCAAGCAACTTCTGTTCAAGAATATGGATATCTTCGCCTAGACTCCGGCCGACATGACCGGTGTCCCGCGCGACATTACCGAGCATTGTTTAAACACCTACCCCTCTGTTGAGCCAAAGGTCCAAAGAAGGCGCAACTTAGGGGCATACAAAACCAAAGCAATGAATGAGCAAGTATGCGAACTACTCAAAGCTGGAATCTTGCGAGAAGTACGTTATCAAAGTTGGGTCGCGAACCCAGTGATGGTGGAGAAGTCTAGTGGAGGATGGCGAATGTGCATTGATTATACCAATCTCAACAAGGCATGCCCTAAAGATTGCTACTCTTTGCCTGAGATCGACGAAAAAATAGACTCTCTCGCACCATACAGATGGAAATGCTTCTTAGATTGCTACAAGGGATACCATCAGGTTCAAATGAAGCTTGAAGACAAAGACAAGACAGTTTTTCGGACCGATCTTGGGATCTTTTGTTATACAAAGATGCCATTCGGCCTCAAAAACGCTGGTGCCACATATCAACGCCTGATGGATAAAACCTTCGCTGGGGATATTGGGAAGCATATCGAGGTTTACATCGACGATCTGGTAATCAAAAGTCCCGAAGAGGACCAAATGTTGAAGGACATCGAAAAAACATTCAACTCGTTGCGGAGCGAGAACATGAAATTGAATCCAGCCAAATGTTCTTTTGGTATGGAAGAAAGGAAATTCTTAGGCTTCATAGTCACAAATGGCGGATTTAAGGTGAATCCAGAAAAGGTCCAGGCAATAGAACGAATGCCATCACCAAGAACTGTGACAACCCTCAAATTTACATGTAACCGTACAATTTATTAATAATAATTAATGTGCTTGACGACTGTGTGGAATCACTTAACTGCTTTCTGATATCTGTGATATGCTTACACGCACTTGTTAATATACTAATAGTGTACAGAAAGGTCACTAAATAGTCCGTTATATTTTCCTAAGTGTTAGAAAGTAAAAACGTTACAAAAATATATAAATATGACACTTTACGGATTAATTAAGCACTTTAACGGAACAACACCGAACCGAACAATCGGACTTTACTCGGAACACTAAAATAATGCTAGAAGCATTATTCCTACTTTTCTGAGCTAGTTAGGGTCCCCGAACACCCTAACACCCACTACAATACATAACACTCTAGTAACTAGTTTAAACCCCTAACTATCTAAACTAAACACTAACTAGTTAGTTAAAATCAAACCATACCCCTTAACCCCCCAACCGATCGGTTTCCTCCATGGGGACACACCCTTACACTTTTGATTATTTTAATCAAGATTGTCCCATATCTAGTGAGCATATGATCTAATGGTTAATGGTGAGAAATGGACTATAAGAATACTTCATGGATAAGCTTTCATTCACCAAACACTTCAACAAAATTTTGCTCTCCTCCTCCCTCCTAGAAGCTCACGGCCACCACCCCCTTACCACACTACCACCGTCATCCACCATTGTTCAACCATTTATTACATACGTAAAGGTGAAAGGTGACATACAAGGAGACCCGGTGCTTACGGAATCTCAAGGACCTCTCTACATCGCTTTTATCCACTTCATTTTCGCTTTGATTCTTCCCTAGCCTTGAGCTAGTAGTAAGTGACTCTAAACGCCTTCTTGATCTTGTCTAGAGTGGTTAATAAGAGTTTCGTCGGTTAAAAATCACTAACATATAAGATCACCAACTAAAAGTCTACTAAAGTGATGAACAAGGTGGTTAATGGATGAATATGTGTGTAAATCATGTAGATCTTGTGTTGTTATGATTATTGGTTGATTATCTAATGTTTTGCTGATTAATATTGATGTTTAATGTTGTTGTGATTAATTAACTTGTTAACGGAATCGATCGAACGCGATTTAGAAGGTTAAACACTGAAAAACAGAATCTGTCCCGGTTTTACAGCCAACTTCAGTTGGCTGTAAACAGGTCTTAAACTCAACGAAAAACCGATATTTTGAATCTAAAATATGTTATTATGAAATACGGTTCTAATGGCACCGGAATCGTAATTTTTGGACTCCGGTTACTATTTTTAAAGTGTTAAATTGTAACAGCAACTTAAGCTGAATTTTGACAGCAATAAATGGGTGTCATACTTTCAGTCATAACCTGAGTTTTGTGATGAATCGGACATTGAAATTTGTACAGTAGATGAAAACCGATGCATTTGTAATTACCCCATTGGAATTTCGTAAATCGGACACTCGATGAATTTTTAATAAATTTTTCCGTGGACTGTGGTCAGAAATACATAAATCCGAGTTCAGCCCGGAATATGAATTTTTATAAAATATTGGTAATGAACCGGACCCCGACATTTTTACACAATAAAATATGGAACGTTTACGACATTCTGTAAAAATTTGGGAAATTTTTGAATAATATAACTATTTTATTAAAATTTCCGAAAACAGCCCGTTTTGAATATAAATGCTGAAATAACATAAGTTGTGACTTGCGTGTCTAAATGTCGAGTATGCTATCTGTGAATGATCTGACATGTTATATGTGTTATGTGCATTATCGTATGTTTGATTTTGAATGGGGAACGGATGGGAAACTTGGATGGGCATAAACCGTTAAAGTGATGCATGTTATGTGATAGATACGTGTAGGAACTTTGTGCTCTATTTGAAAGTCACTGAATGACTAACTGGTAATCATATTAGGACGTGATTGACCGACCTTGACTGTTAGCTATATTTGAGAATCTAACCGAGCAAACCGAGGTGAGTTCACACACTTTCTAAGGCATGGGATTCCCGGTGGTTTGGGAATGGGTTAAAGAATTTAAAACTAAATCTACATATCCTCCTTGGGTAGGATATGTACGGCCATCCTCCATAGATAGGATGCCATTATTAATCCTACGAATTCTCCTGGTGCAGAATACGTACGTTCGTCCTCCTGGTGCAGGACAACAACCTTAAAACTAGCTAGACAAAACTCTATCATGAAGTCCCTCAATTTATATCGACTTAATCGCTGAGGCCAATGGCGAGCGGGTCATTAGTTAATAGCGCTATTAGGTTTAACAAACCTCACACCGTGCCAGTCGGACGGGCGTGTACTAATGGACTATGGCAGACTGTCAGTGATGATAGACACTGATATAGGGCACAACTTATTTGCGTAGCAGTCGATATCATTCCGTCTAGTAGTTCAAACGGGGAAAGCCCCCACTGATTATGGATATGGTTTGGGTAAAGAAAAGGAACTCGTTAAACATACTTTCAACTATGGGGTGACCCCCACGGCAAATAAGCCAACGAAAGTCAAACCTCGTTTTCAGAAACAACTTAAAACTAAACAACCAAACGTGAACTCACTCAACTTTGTTGTTGACTCGTTGTTACATGCCTTACAGGTCGCTAAATGCTTGGAGCTTGCACGGGGAAGGAGTCGTTGTGGTGTACGGATTGTTATGTTCTGTGCTTAATGTTTAAATCCTTATGAACTTACTAAACTTGCGTTTTGAAACTTTAACTTATGAACTATGGACTTATGTTTTCGAACTCACGTTTATGCTTCCGCTGTTTAAACCAAACAAGGTTAACTAGCTTTGGTCACCAATCGTATTATGTTTGGTTTTATTTACTTAATTGAGTTGTTCAATATAATTGGTGGCTCGATCCTGGTCACGTCACGCCTCCAAGCGGTGATACCCCGCATGGTGGATTTTGGGGGTGTGACAGATTGGTATCAGAGCCATTGGTTATAGTGAACTTGGTTTTTAAAAAGGGAAAAGTTTTTGATAAAAACCAGACTATAACCAGTACAGTGCTCAACGATCCACAACGACACTTCGCTCCACGTGCAAGACTCGACACCATAAGTGGTATGATTTATGTTATATTGTCGGTTAGATAGTTCTCACTGTGCATTAGATAATGTGATAATTACTATTTGAACCTTGTGTGCTTACTCTCTAATGTCGTCCCACACACTTACACACTTTCGCGACACGTTCCTCACTTACGTTGCTTCATTATGAAGATCATGAGCGGACGTGAAGGACGTATCAACCTCACTCAAGCCCAGTTGACGGCTTTGATCAACGAACGAGTTGCGGAGGCACTCGCAGCTAACCCTGCAGGAGGTATAACCTGCCATACCAACTCACCTTAGGACGTTTAGATCCTACCTTCACAAACCAACCCTCGTGCTTAACCATGCCTATTATTCTCGCACTACAGGTCAACATGCTCAACCTCCGGTGTGCACGTTCAAGACGTTCATGGACTGCCGACCTACCACTTTCAGTGGCACCGAAGGAGCAGTGGGCCTTCTTCACTGGTTTGAAAAGCTTGAGACAGTTTTCGAGATGTGCGAATGCCCCGAAGACCGTAGGGTGAAATATGCTACCGGAACACTTGAAGGAGCTGCGTTAACCTGGTGGAAGGCACAGGTTCAACTACTAGGACTGGCAGTTGCTAATGCCACGCCCTGGAATGGTTTCAAAGAGCTGATCAAAGAGGAGTACTATAGTCGGGATGACATCCACAAGCTAGAAGTGGAATTTTACAATCTGAAGATGACAGGATCTGAGATCGAGGCGTATACTAAGAGGTCAAACGAGCTGGCCATCTTGTGTCCAACCATGGTGAACCCTCCCTTCAAACGAATTGAGCTTTATCTCAAGGGCCTTGTACCAGAGATTCAAAGTCACGTGACTTCAGCCAACTTGGGTACCATCCAGCAAGTCGTCAAACTGGCTCATCGTCTCACCGACCAGGCGGTGGAGCAAAACAGGCTACCCAAACGTACCAGTGCCACAGTTACTTCTGATGCACCTACCGATAACAAGCGAAAATGGGATGGGAACTCCGGAAAGGGTTCTACTTCAGTTCAGTCTCAGCAGCGAAAGACTGATGACTACCAGAGTCCTGGTCAGCAATCTTCTGGTAACCAAGGACAGGGTGGATACCGAGGAAACCACCCCAAGTGCAACCGGTGCAACAAGCATCACAGCGGGCAGTGCAACAAAGGTCGCTGTCAGAGATGTCAAAAGCTAGGTCATGAAGCTAAGGATTGCAGGAGCCCGCGTCCTGTGAATCAGAATCGCCAACAGCAACAAGCTCCACAGACCCATCAGCAGCAACAACAACAGGGCAATAAAGGATGCTTTCAGTGTGGCGCTGAAGGCCACTTTAAGAGAAACTGCCCCCAACTGAACCGGAATCAGAACAACAACAACCAAGGAAACGGGAACCACAATGGGAATAACGATGGAGGCAACAATGGAGGCGGCAATGGGGGAAACAACAATGGTAATGGAGCAAGGGGTCGTGTGTTCGTGATTGGTCAGGGAGAAGCAAGGAACGATCCCAACGTTGTGATGGGTAAGTTTCTTTTGGCAGACTTCTTTGTTACTGTTTTATTCGATTCGGGTGCCGATACTAGTTATGTGTCCTTAAAAGTTAGCCAAATGCTTAAGCGCACTCCAACACTCCTGAACACCAAACACACGGTAGAACTAGCTAACGATAAAAGTCTTGAAGCCACACACATAGTTAAAGGTTGTAACCTCGTCCTAGCTGGTCAGACCTTCTCTATCGATCTTGTTCCTATCACACTTGGTAGTTTTGACGTCGTTATTGGGATGGATTGGCTATCTCATCACCAAGCGGAGATTGTTTGCAAGGAGAAAATCGTCCGCATTCCTCGTCCTGGTGAAGAACCTCTCATGATTCGCGGCGACAAGAGTGGTGCTGTCGAAGGCATCATCTCTTTCCTTAAGGCCCAGAAGTGTTTGCGAAAGGGCCACACTGCCATTCTAGCACTCGTTACTGACACATCCACGGAAGAGAAGAGAATTGAAGACATCCCTATTGTGTGCGATTTTCCCGAGGTATTTCCTGAGGAATTACCTGGTCTTCCGCCTCATCGCCAAGTTGAGTTTCAAATCGAGCTAGCTCCTGGAGCAGCGCCAGTAGCTCGAGCACCATATCGTCTAGCTCCATCAGAACTCGAAGAACTGTCCACACAACTACAAGAACTCTTGGAAAAGGGTTTTATATGTCCTAGCTCTTCACCCTGGGGAGCTCCAGTCTTGTTCGTGAAGAAGAAAGACGGTACCTTCAGGATGTGTATTGACTATCGCGAACTTAACAAGGTGACTGTGAAGAATCGTTATCCTCTTCCACGTATTGACGACTTGTTCGACCAGTTGCAAGGGTCGAACTATTACTCCAAGATTGACTTGAGATCGGGATACCATCAGCTGAGGGTCCGAGATAAGGACGTCTCCAAAACAGCATTCAGAACTCGCTACGGCCATTACGAGTTTCTGGTTATGCCATTCGGGCTGACGAATGCACTAGCGGTCTTCATGGATCTCATGAACCGAGTATGCAAGCCTTACCTGGATAAGTTCGTTATTGTGTTCATCGACGATATCCTGATCTATTCCAAGAGTCAGGAGGAACACGAGCAGCACCTACGACTTATGCTGGAACTTCTTCGAAAAGAGCAGTTGTATGCCAAGTTTTCAAAATGTGACTTCTGGCTTCGCGAAGTCCACTTTCTAGGCCATGTGGTAAACAAGGATGGAATTCACGTGGATCCATCTAAGGTTGAATCGATCAAGAACTGGCCTGCACCCCGCACACCAACAGAAATCCGCCAATTCTTGGGTTTGGCAGGATATTACAGAAGGTTTATCAAAGATTTCTCCAAGATTGCGCAACCTCTCACTTCACTGACTCAGAAGGGTGTCATCTATCGTTGGGGTGATGCACAGGAGTCCGCATTTCAACATCTAAAGGATAGACTTTGTAGCGCGCCTATCCTCTCATTGCCTGAAGGCACCGATGATTTCGTGGTTTATTGCAACGCTTCCAAGGACTTGGTTGCGTATTGATGCAACGTGACAAGGTCATTGCCTACGCATCGCGCCAACTTAAAGTTCACGAAAGAAACTGCACTACTCACGATCTTGAGCTGGGAGCAGTTGTATTCGCGCTTAAGATATGGAGACATTACCTGTACGGTACCAAGTGCACCATTTATACCGATCACAGGAGTCTCGAGCATATCTTCAAGCAAAAGGAGTTAAACATGCGACAACGCCGATGGGTCGAACTCTTGAATGATTACGAATGCGCTATCAAGTATCATCCGGGCAAAGCCAATGTTGTGGCCGACGCCCTCAGTCGAAAGGATACTATACCTAGGCGTGTACGTGCTCTACAGCTTACCATCCAATCTAACCTTCCCTCTCAGATTCGTGATGCTCAGGTCGAAGCATTGAAGGTAGAGAACATCAGGGCTGAATCCCTACGAGGATCGAGGCAGCGGCTAGAACAAAAGGAAGACGGCGCTTACTATGTAAACGGACGCATCTGGGTTCCATTTTATGGAAACTTACGCGAGCTTGTGATGGATGAAGCGCACAAGTCTCGTTATTCGGTACATCCTGGTTCAGACAAGATGTACCACGACCTCAAGACTACGTATTGGTGGCCTGGCATGAAAGCCCACATAGCAACCTACGTCAAAAAGTGCTTGACTTGTGCAAGAGTCAAGTCTGAATATCAGAAACCATCAGGCCTACTTCAACAACCGGAGATCCCGAGATGGAAATGGGAGCAAATTTCCATGGATTTCGTTACCGGCCTGCCCAGATCTCAACACGGAAACGATACCATTTGGGTGATCGTAGATCGACTGACCAAGTCTGCACATTTTCTGGCTATCAAAGAAACGGATAAGTTTTCTACTCTTGCGGACATTTACCTAAATGAAGTGGTATCAAGGCACGGAGTGCCAACCTCCATCATTTCTGAACGTGACGCGCGTTTTACTTCTGAACTGTGGCAAGCAATGCACAAGTCCTTTGGCTCACGTTTAGATATGAGCATCGCTTATCACCCGCAGACGGATGGGCAATCTGAACGCACCATCCAAACCCTTGAAGACATGCTTAGGGCATGTGTAATCGATTTTGGTAATGGCTGGGAAAAGCACCTCCCGCTAGTGGAGTTTTCATACAATAACAGCTACCACACCAGCATCCAAGCCGCTCCGTTTGAGGCATTGTACGGACGCAAATGCCGATCACCTCTCTGTTGGGCAGAAGTTGGTGATAGCCAAATCACTGGCCCAGAACTTGTGGTAGATACCACCGAGAAAATTGCTCAGATACGACAGCGAATGGCGGCAGCTCGTGACCGTCAGAAAAGCTATGCTGATAAGGGAAGAAAACCACTCGAGCTCCAGGTTGGGGATACAGTGTTACTCAAAGTCTCACCTTGGAAAGGTGTAGTCCGCTTTGGTAAACGAGGCAAACTCAACCCGCGATATGTCGGACCATTCGAAGTCACCGAGAAAATTGGCAAAGTCGCCTACAGGTTGAATCTACCTGAAGAACTCAGCGGAGTTCACAATGTTTTCCATGTATCGAATCTGAAGAAGTGTCTGTCAGATGAGACCCTCATAGTTCCTCTTAAGGAACTCACAATCGACGACCAGCTGCGATTCGTCGAGGAACCAGTAGAGATTACGGATCAAGATGTTAAGATCCTCAAGCATACCAGGATACCTCTGGTCCGAGTTCGTTGGAATGCTCGTCATGGCCCAGAGTATACCTGGGAACGAGAAGACCAAATAAAACTCAAGTATCCCCAGCTGTTTAAGAAAAACGCAAACACTACTGAGGCTGAAGCTACTGCAGAATTTCAGGACGAAATTCCAAATCAACGGGGGGATGATGTGACACCCCAGGAAAATCTGGAAAACAACGCAACTTAACTAGCTTCCTCAGTAACCACGCGCTAAATTTCGGGACGAAATTCTCTTAACAAGGGGAGAATGTGACAACCCTCAAATTTACATGTAACCGTACAATTTATTAATAATAATTAATGTGCTTGACGACTGTGTGGAATCACTTAACTGCTTTCTGATATCTGTGATATGCTTACACGCACTTGTTAATATACTAATAGTGTACAGAAAGGTCACTAAATAGTCCGTTATATTTTCCTAAGTGTTAGAAAGTAAAAACGTTACAAAAATATATAAATATGACACTTTACGGATTAATTAAGCACTTTAACGGAACAACACCGAACCGAACAATCGGACTTTACTCGGAACACTAAAATAATGCTAGAAGCATTATTCCTACTTTTCTGAGCTAGTTAGGGTCCCCGAACACCCTAACACCCACTACAATACATAACACTCTAGTAACTAGTTTAAACCCCTAACTATCTAAACTAAACACTAACTAGTTAGTTAAAATCAAACCATACCCCTTAACCCCCCAACCGATCGGTTTCCTCCATGGGGACACACCCTTACACTTTTGATTATTTTAATCAAGATTGTCCCATATCTAGTGAGCATATGATCTAATGGTTAATGGTGAGAAATGGACTATAAGAATACTTCATGGATAAGCTTTCATTCACCAAACACTTCAACAAAATTTTGCTCTCCTCCTCCCTCCTAGAAGCTCACGGCCACCACCCCCTTACCACACTACCACCGTCATCCACCATTGTTCAACCATTTATTACATACGTAAAGGTGAAAGGTGACATACAAGGAGACCCGGTGCTTACGGAATCTCAAGGACCTCTCTACATCGCTTTTATCCACTTCATTTTCGCTTTGATTCTTCCCTAGCCTTGAGCTAGTAGTAAGTGACTCTAAACGCCTTCTTGATCTTGTCTAGAGTGGTTAATAAGAGTTTCGTCGGTTAAAAATCACTAACATATAAGATCACCAACTAAAAGTCTACTAAAGTGATGAACAAGGTGGTTAATGGATGAATATGTGTGTAAATCATGTAGATCTTGTGTTGTTATGATTATTGGTTGATTATCTAATGTTTTGCTGATTAATATTGATGTTTAATGTTGTTGTGATTAATTAACTTGTTAACGGAATCGATCGAACGCGATTTAGAAGGTTAAACACTGAAAAACAGAATCTGTCCCGGTTTTACAGCCAACTTCAGTTGGCTGTAAACAGGTCTTAAACTCAACGAAAAACCGATATTTTGAATCTAAAATATGTTATTATGAAATACGGTTCTAATGGCACCGGAATCGTAATTTTTGGACTCCGGTTACTATTTTTAAAGTGTTAAATTGTAACAGCAACTTAAGCTGAATTTTGACAGCAATAAATGGGTGTCATACTTTCAGTCATAACCTGAGTTTTGTGATGAATCGGACATTGAAATTTGTACAGTAGATGAAAACCGATGCATTTGTAATTACCCCATTGGAATTTCGTAAATCGGACACTCGATGAATTTTTAATAAATTTTTCCGTGGACTGTGGTCAGAAATACATAAATCCGAGTTTAGCCCGGAATATGAATTTTTATAAAATATTGGTAATGAACCGGACCCCGACATTTTTACACAATAAAATATGGAACGTTTACGACATTCTGTAAAAATTTTGGAATTTTTTGAATAATATAACTATTTTATTAAAATTTCCGAAAACAGCCCGTTTTGAATATAAATGCTGAAATAACATAAGTTGTGACTTGCGTGTCTAAATGTCGAGTATGCTATCTGTGAATGATCTGACATGTTATATGTGTTATGTGCATTATCGTATGTTTGATTTTGAGTGGGGAACGGATGGGAAACTTGGATGGGCATAAACCGTTAAAGTGATGCATGTTATGTGATAGATACGTGTAGGAACTTTGTGCTCTATTTGAAAGTCACTGAATGACTAACTGGTAATCATATTAGGACGTGATTGACCGACCTTGACTGTTAGCTATATTTGAGAATCTAACCGAGCAAACCGAGGTGAGTTCACACACTTTCTAAGGCATGGGATTCCCGGTGGTTTGGGAATGGGTTAAAGAATTTAAAACTAAATCTACATATCCTCCTTGGGTAGGATATGTACGGCCATCCTCCATAGATAGGATGCCATTATTAATCCTACGAATTCTCCTGGTGCAGAATACGTACGTTCATCCTCCTGGTGCAGGACAACAACCTTAAAACTAGCTAGACAAAACTCTATCATGAAGTCCCTCAATTTATATCGACTTAATCGCCGAGGCCAATGGCGAGCGGGTCATTAGTTAACAGCGCTATTAGGTTTAACAAACCTCACACCGTGCCAGTCGGACGGGCGTGTACTAATGGACTATGGCAGACTGTCAGTGATGATAGACACTGATATAGGGCACAACTTATTTGCGTAGCAGTCGATATCATTCCGTCTAGTAGTTCAAACGGGGAAAGCCCCCACTGATTATGGATATGGTTTGGGTAAAGAAAAGGAACTCGTTAAACATACTTTCAACTATGGGGTGACCCCCACGGCAAATAAGCCAACGAAAGTCAAACCTCGTTTTCAGAAACAACTTAAAACTAAACAACCAAACGTGAACTCACTCAACTTTGTTGTTGACTCGTTGTTACATGCCTTACAGGTCGCTAAATGCTTGGAGCTTGCACGGGGAAGGAGTCGTTGTGGTGTACGGATTGTTATGTTCTGTGCTTAATGTTTAAATCCTTATGAACTTACTAAACTTGCGTTTTGAAACTTTAACTTATGAACTATGGACTTATGTTTTCGAACTCACGTTTATGCTTCCGCTGTTTAAACCAAACAAGGTTAACTAGCTTTGGTCACCAATCGTATTATGTTTGGTTTTATTTACTTAATTGAGTTGTTCAATATGATTGGTGGCTCGATCCTGGTCACGTCACCCCTCCAAGCGGTGATACCCCGCATGGTGGATTTTGGGGGTGTGACAAGAACAATCAAAGAGATGCAAAGGTTGGCCGGCCGCTTAGCCGCGCTTAACCGCTTTCTGTCAAATCACGCCGCGAAGTCATACCCTTTTATCAGCACTCTACGCAACTGTGTGAAGAAACAAGAGTTCAGGTGGACGCCTGAAGCAGAGAGTGCTTTTCAGCAAATGAAGGAGTGTTTGATTGAACTCCTAACCCTGACTGCACCGTTCGAAAAGGAGCCGCTCATCTTGTACTTATCATCATCGGACAAGGCAGTAGGATCGGTATTGCTTGTAGAAAGAAATGGAGTTCAGACTCCAATCTATTACGTCAGTAGAGTGCTCACGGATCCAGAAACGAGATATTCAACGATGGAGAAATTGGTACTGGCGTTGCTGCACGCCTCCAGAAGGCTACGTATGTGACAACCCGTGATTTACGGCTCTTAATTCCGTGATTAACAAGTGATTAACGAATAATAAATAGTGTTTACGACGCTAATTAACTTAACCAGGCCTTTGGAGTGCCTGGGAACGTCTATCCGTCTTTACAGTGCGCGAACGGTGGTTTACAGAGAAACCTGTGTAACGTTAAACGACAACGGATTGAAACCGAACAGGATACTGACAACGCCGACAAATATTAAATTTTTACGATATATTTTAGCTTCGTGATTATATTTTAGTGACTACAGTCGAAACTGGATCGAAAAACGGATTAAAGACGACAACGATACAATTTTTCGCGATTATTACCGTGATCGACGAACGGGCGTGCAAACGACTACCGACCATATTTTTGGGTATTTTAATTTTTGACGTTAAACGGAGTCTGGATTTGACAACGGGTCTCGTAGGATTTACGAGCCACTTACACACGAGACGGGCTTGTGGGCCCTAGGCCCAAGCCCAAAACCCACAAGCCTAAACCCGCATATAATATATTAGATTTCTACAAAAATCTGGTCAAAAATCCTAAATCTAAACAAAATCCCTTCACAATCTATCCAAAATATTTTGTCTCAATTTTTGAACAAGATAAACTCTATAAAATCACCTTTCCTTGTCTGCATTTTGTTTATCCACACACAAACACAAATGTTATCTCTCTCTCGGTTCCATACATCAGACAACAACAACCCAATCCAGCCGACCACCCTTTCCTCTCTCGAACCGGCTCCCCTTTTCTTCTCCAATCGCACACGACAGCAGCCCCTTCCCCTTTTCTTTTTCGGCTGACAAAACGGAGCACCACCACCACCACTGTCCGGTGGTGGTGCGGTGGCTACAAACAGGAGAGAGAGAGAGATGAGACGGAGATAGAGAGAGGCTGGAGAAAAGGAGATAGACGAGACAGAGAGAGAGAGAGAGATGAGGCGGAGAAGAAACAACGCCGCCGTGAGCGGCGGCGGACGGCGACAGCCGGCAGTAACAGCGGCGGTGGAGCTTTGGCTCCGACAAAATTTCCGGTAAACTTCCGTTTCTTTTATTTTTTTTTCCCAAAGATTGAAGATGATGGTGATTGTTTTGGTTCAGTTTGGTTACGGGTTCGGTTCGGTCAAGACAGTCATCGGGACTCGGTCCGGGTCGGCAGTTCGGTTCGAGCCAAATTATGAAGTTTCAGTTGACTCGGTCAACTCAGTCGGGTCCTGGTCAACTCGGGTTCGGTGATCGGGTCAAGATTCGGTCAACAAGTCAGCAAGTTATACTTCTCAGTTTCGGTTCGGGCCTCGGGTTCGGTCAGGCGGCTTGGGCAGACGGTTCGGTTCGGTTGACTCGGTTAAACCGAGTCGACTCAGCGGGTCAAACCAGTTGACCTGGTCAGCTCAGTCAAGCATTTCGACACGAGGAGATGGTAAATATTTAGGATGCGTTTATTATTTACGTTAATTAGTTATAACTCTTAACGTGAACGAGCTCGACCGATACCATTAACGACTATCTACATCTTATTTTGACATAATTGATGAAAAGCTATCATATAAGTTGCGTGAGTTGATTGAATATTGTTGAATTTTGACAAAATATTTCGACACTTTAGTTGTCGGGGCGTCCAAAAACAAAGGAAACTCTGCCCGTTTTTCGAGAAAATCCGTAAAGACGAAGCGTTTTTATTATAAAACAAAACGTCGGAATTCGAATCCTTTTATAAATAAATATAGTATATATATTTATTTCAAACATCGCGTAACACGAATTCCCCTAATAAAAATAAATATAGATCGTATTCACTTTCAAAAACAACTCTACGATTCCTCTATAAAATAAATATAACTCTTCATATTTATTTTACACGCCTAAACGGCCTATACGTATATTTTTGGCAAATATACACAAGACGTGATACAAGTTATTATATACGAAACGCGATATATGATACGAGTTTGTTATATGATATTTTCGTAGAAATATTCTTTTATACACGTACGACTACTCGAGACGGCTAACACACTTACAACGATATATTTATATATTTTTATATAAATATTTATTCATTTTAAGTCTCTTGGAAACTAAGTCTTTTTCAAGACTTATTAAATTGCTACTGACATTAAACGAGACTTAACACGTATAACTTAATCATTTTCATTAAGTTAACAACTTACCGTTGAATCGTTCGATTAACGATTCGGTAGAGCTCGACGACACGTAGTTTAGCTACGTTTATATTTAGAAACTTATTAGATATTCCGTGTTAGGAATATTGTAGAATGCACGCTAGCGAGTCTCATTTTGGAAACGACATCACGGAGTCGTAATTAGCTAGCTTTGCACAGGAATATTCAGGTGAGTTCATAACCCCACTTTTTACGGCTTACATATTTTTATAAATGTTTTCGGGGTGGAAAGACATGCACGTTTTGCAAAAACATACCAAGTTAGAACAAACGCAAAACTCGTATTTTCTAAATCATATTACGAAGGGATTTCGAGGAACTCAAATGATTAACGAAAGGTTTATACTAAACATACTGGTTTTTACAAAATAAATGCTTATTTTCGAAATGTGAATGATAATCTGGCCAGGGTGACCAGGAATCTGGTCAGGGTGACCAGGAATCTGGTCAGGGTGACCAGGGATCTGGCCAGGGTGACCAGGGATCTGGCCAGGGTGACCAGGGATTTTTATACATGGTATGACTAGCGTAAGGAGGGTTTACTACTTAGATCATGTGAGTGGGTAGGTGGCACTTGAGGCCATTAATCCTCATTGTAGGACCGAGGGGCACGATGCGGTAGATCTATCTGGGTGTAGCGAGCCCAGCCCCCAGGACAAACAGTTAACGTTCCTCGGGGTGACTATGTTCCCGACGCACAAATCCGCTAGGTTTGAGTCTTCCTACTTGCACTTCACACATATCAATGGCCTTGCAAACCATTGGTGATCTCTTTTTCCTTATTTGCTACATACCAGGGATTTTATACTTACGAAACATACTTGTTCATACAAATTAAATACCATGTTTTATACAAAATTCAAAGCATAGGATTATGCGGGTCAAAGTCAGGGTGGGCATTGATGGTTATACGAACATTACAAATACATGGTTTTATGAACATAACGTGTTACAAACACAACGTTTCCATATAACTTGGCAAGAAAATGATTTTTGATTCGTTTTCTTAATACTATTTCAAAAACCGGTTACTCCAAAGATTTATTTCAAATCTTTCACAACTCAAGAGATTTATTTCAAACCTTTCACAACTCAAAAGATTATGTCAAATCTTTTACAAACAAACTATGAACTCGCTCAACTTTATGTTGATTTTTCTCGCATGTTCTTTCTCAGGTTGCATTTCAAAATTAAGGCACGGTTGGAATAGGAGAACCTTGGAGACTTGAGTACTTAGCAGGCGTTCAATTTCTAGAAGTCTTTGCTTATTTGCTTCCGCTGTGCAATGAAGATACCAGTCCGGTCACGCCGATGCTCTGATAATTTCGGGGTGTGACAACGTAGATACTTCACCAGCCACGTCGTCACCGTACTTACCAATTTCCACATTGGCACGATATTGCAAAAGCCAGAAACATTTGGGCGGTTAGCAAAATGGGCGGTCGAGCTGGGGGGCCACAACATCTTGTACAGGCCGCGCCCAGCCATCAAAGGTCAAGTTCTAGCGGAAGTCCCAGTTGATAAAATCAAAGACTGCGAGATTGTCGAAGCTCCCATAAAAGACATATCAAATGAGTTATGGATGCTGTACACTGATGGAGCATCAAACGAAGATGGCGCAAGAGCCGGATTGCGCCTTGTGAGCCCTGAAAAGCACGAATTTACTTACACCATCAAGTTGGATTTTAAGAATACCAACAACGAGGCGGAGTACGAGGCGTTTCTGGCAGGCTTACGTCTCGCCATAAAAATGGGGGCTCAAAAACTACAAGCACATGTCGACTCGCTTTTGATCGCCAGTCAAATCAACGGAATCTATGATGCAAAAGGCGAAGTTATGGCCTTATATTTGGATCAGGCGAAAGATCTGCTTCAGAAATTCAAGTCATACAAGGTAGTACACATTAATCTTTCTGAGAACAAACCAGCAGACGCCTTGAGCAAGCTTGCTTCAACTTCATTTCAACATCTCGCCAAAGATGTAAGGATTGAAGTACTTAAAAATCCATCAGTCCAGCTGCGCCAGGTAAATGTGATCGAAATAGGGCAGCCATCTTGGATGACCCCTATAATTCAGTATCTGCAAGAAGGGGTACTCCTGGAGAGCAAAGCAGAGGCAAGGAAGATTCAAAACAAGGCCCTGCATTATGAGATGAACGGTGGTATTCTATACCGAAAGATTCACGCTGCATGGACCCCCAGGACGCGAATTACTTGACCAGAGAGATTCACGAAGGGATCTATGGCATCCATGCAGGACCACACATGGTTGTCGCGAAGATTATGAACGCTGGATATTATTGGCCAGGGATGCATGTCGACGCCCTGAAGGAGCTGCGCAAATGCGACTCCTGTCAGCGACACTCTCCAAAAATCCTGCGCCTAAAGAATGACCTCATTCCCGTATCCACTGCTTGGCCTTTTCAGCAGTGGGGAATTGACATGGTGGGACCTTTCCCCGAAGCTCCAGGAGCCGTCAAGTTCATAATCGTGGCCGTTGATTATTTCACTAAGTGGGTGGAGGCCAAAGCTCTCACCTCAACCACTGCAATGATGGTGCGCAAGTTTATTTGGGAGCACATCATTTGCAGGTTTGGTCTTCCACTCAAAATCATCACAGACAACGGTACCAATTTTGCTTCTGAGGACCGGCAAAATTGGTTGAAGGAAATGAAGATCGAGCATACCTTCTCCTCCGTTACGCACCCTCAAGGCAACGGCCAAGTGGAAAGCGTCAACAAAAGTATCGTCGAGGGGATAAAAGCCCGACCGGGCACAAAGAGAAGAGGCTGGGTAGATGAGCTCCCAAGCATCCTATGGGCTCATCGAACCATGCCGAAGACAAGCACCGGCAAAACTCCTTTCAGCCTAGTATACGGCTCGGAGGCAGTTATCCCGGCGGAAGTCGGACTCCCCTCACCGCGTTTGACAGCAGTCAACACGGTTGATAATGAAGCAGAGCGCCGTCTCGATTTGGATCTACTGGAAGAAAGACGCGAGATTGCGCGTATTAAAGAAGCGAAATACAAGACACAACTAGAAAGGTACTACAATGCGAGAGTCCGCATTTGTACCTTCACTCCAGGAGAATACGTCTTCCGAGACAACGAAGCTTCAAATGCTGAACGCCCCGGAAAACAAGCTCCCAAATGGGAAGGCTCATACTTGGTTCACGAAGTGCTAGGAAAGGGGGCATACAAATTGCGCACACTGGATGGACACATCATCCCGCGCACGTGGAATGCGCAACAACTGCGCAAGTGTTATATGTAACTGTTCCAGGCCCTGCGCCTTTGCTTACTCATGTTGGCCATGCGCCTTTTTTCAATTTCCTATGTTGGCTAAGCGCCCCTTATGTTACTCATCTGCAATGTACAATTGGCCTAAGCGCCTGTTTCTCAATTAATGAAAGCATACGACATGTTTTCTTTTATAATAATGCGTCTTGAGTTACAAATGCATGTTAAACTTTTGATTAGCACGAAAACACTTCAGTGAATTACGAGCTCTTGAGTTACGCCTCTAAGGTACTCCGCGAACGTAGCGCGAGACCAGACGGTTATAATCACACAAGAGCCACACTTACATTTATTCGCGCTAACTTAACCAAAGTTTCTAACAACAGTGAAATAATTGTAACGGAACAGAATAAACATGAGCATCACCACAAATTAAGCGCAAATGCGCATCGGTTACATAAAACCCATCATTCATTTAATCCAAAGAAAGCGCGACCGCGCAAGAGCTTATGTTCAAAACCTAAACAAAAATTACAAGGCACAAAGCCTGTCGACACTACCTATTCGAATCCATCACCATCATCATCGTCGTCATGCTTATTGCCTCCACCATCATCACCAGCTGGCTCTTCTTCATCCGATAGCTCAACGGTCTCTGGTGGGTCAAGGATGGTCTTCAGCCGTTGACACCAATCATTATGCTTCAGCGCCTCAGTGACCAAATCCATCACAGGTATTGATAGATGGTCATAACCATGTTCAGCGCGAGCCAGCTCGGCCTCAGCTTGATCAGTCACTGAGCAGTGACTAGTGTCGAACTCCTGTCCAAGCATTTCTGTAGCATGTTGTGCACATTCAAGATACCCTCCACGGTGACCAACCGCGCGGGAAGCATCTATAACGGCCGCAACAGCCTTATCCAGTTCTCCAGCATTCAAGATGGAGTTGGCCATCTACAACAAATGCAATACATAAGACAACAGGTTTTGATGAAGTAAGCCAAAGTTAGGAGAAATCATACCAGAACTATTCCTCGGTCGCGCAGCCACTCAGCCTCAGAGACCAAAGTATCAACGATGCCTTGAGCTTCGGAGTAGTTGTTTTGCGCCACATTAAGAGCAGTTGTTCTAATGTCTCGCGCCTCCTCAGCTTTTTGTTTGGCCTCTTCAACAGTAGCAGCCTTAACTTTCTCCGCCTCAAGATCGATTTCCAAGGACTCGCATTTGTCAACCTGCTCGTGCAGACGGCGTTTCAACACCGCAATCTCGATGTCCTTGGCCATCAAATCCTTGTCTTTACCAGTCAGCTGCGCCTTCACCTCAGCCAGCTCAACCTACAAAGGGAAAAAGACTTAGGCTATTATGCAAACAAAACACCAAGGAAAGGAGTAAACGTTTTACAAACCTCAGTTTTCTCCTTAGCAGCTTGCGCAACCTGCGCATCCTCGACCTTCGCTGTCTGCTCAGCAACCTTGCCTTCGAGCTCAGTAATCTTATTTCGAGCAGCATAAGCGCACTGGTTGTCTTTCTCACAAATCTTCTTCCATTCAGCCCTCTCCTTCGCCAACAGATCCTCGGCAGCTTGAAGCTTGCCTTTCAGGCCTTCGCGCCCCCATTCCTCCGCTTTCTTATCAGCCTCAAACTTGGACTTTTCTTCCTCAAACTTGGCATTAGCTTTCTCAAACTCCTTCACCTGCCTCACAAGGCGCTCACGGTATCTCTCCCAATCACTCCGCTCCCTGACCATTGTACGCCATTCTCGTACGATCTGGTGGTTGGCAGCGCGAGTATTGGCCTCCCCAACCACATAAGCGTGATACAGACCATCGTGAGTCCGGGCCCTCTGCCGATTAACCTCACCAGGAGGAAAGGAGTTCAAGAACCATTCGCGGCAATGGCCGAACTCTAGAAAGGTGTCTTTTTGTTTCAAACCCCAGGGAGCTTGGTGGGGAGCATCACCACGTTCTTCTTCAGTGTACGTCTTGTAATAGATATCACCAAGGGTATCCTTTGGGCCAATACTTTGTGGGTTATACCCTCCAGCACCGCCAGAACTCGCTCCGCCGGAGACATATGGCCCTGATCCCCTAATAGAAGTTACCTTGGAACGGTGGGGGGCATCATGCTGCGCAGGATGGGTAGGCTTATCCAGCTCAGGTTCCTTCCTCTTTTCATGATGGGGCTGGTTAAGCCCCGCAATGTGAACGCCCCCAAGACCCTGCGCCTTGTCAGGAGCGGTGGTTGTAGCGGTCCCGGACCTTTTCGGTTCTTCAACAGATGGCTTATCAGAGGTTTTCTTCCTCTTCGCCTCCTCAGTCTTCTTGTCTTCTTTAGCCTTCCTCTTCTTTTCTTCTTCAGACTTCCTCTTCCTTTCTTCCTCAGCCTTCTTTTTCTTCTCAGCAGCTACCTCCTTTTCCCCTTCAGCAGCCTGTTTATCCTTTTCAGACTCTATCGCAGAGGTCTTGAAAGGTTTAATAGTAATCTTAGGCCTTTTTTGCACTGGCTCTGAAGGCTCCGTAAACACAACGCCCTTCTTTTCAGGGGTCTTCTTCTTGGCCTCTGCAGAAGATCAAGTGTCAAAAAGAGGAAGCAACATAAGGAAGAGAAAGTAAGAACTTACCAGGAGAAAACTTGTATAAAGAGTGCAGGTTGCTCCGCTTCCCAATCAAAGGAGCCTCACCACCCTGCGGCGCAGTAGAAGCACCAGCAGTGGTCTCACTTCTATTTCTTTTCCTGCTGATTAAATTTGCAGCAGCCTCCTCTTCTGCTTCTTCTTCCTCTTCTTCATCATGCGCAACAGAGGAAGGAGTCGCACCAGCATCTGGGTTGCAAGAACCCGCGCTCCCGGAGCTCTTCGAACCAGCTCCCCCAGACTTCTTCTCGCCTATACGCGACAAACCTTCAAATGAATCACTGATAATAACGTAATCCTCCAAGTTACTTTGACGAAGGCGGAGAGTACCTTTGTCAGCAGCGCTAGCGGTTGCGCGATTACTCCCAGCTCCCTTGCTGGTCACCTCAGGATCCAAGGTGATAACCTTCTTCTTTCTCACAGGTTTTTTCTTCTTATCTTTAGGGTCAATCCCCAAGTCGCGCAACACACCTGCAAAGATGTTAGACCACGAACTTAGCTCTCCATTTGATGATCCCACAGACTCCTCGCTGGAAAGATAGACAATCTCTTTCCCAGCAGAAGTCACAGAGCGCAAGGGACGAGGGTTAGGTATATGCGCACCTTCGGTTGCAGTAGGCGGAGCGGCGAATGCATCAACAACTGGGTACATGAAATTACCCTTAATCTGTTCATACCAGTATTCTTCTCCAGCCTGGAGCGGTCGCACGCCCATGGAACCACCAAAGGTGGGGAAGGCAGCTTGATACAGATGAGCCTCTACACGTCAAATTATATAAATAAACACAAGTTACGAAATAGGAAATCAACAAAACTAAGGAAATTACTAACCTCTATCGTCGATCATCAAAATGGGAACTTCCTTGCTGTCAGGCAGCCATTGATCGCTCATCCGCGCCGCTACCAAGACGTTCTCACCAAACACGCGGTTTGGGGTGGCAGTAAGCTTCTGATACCAAGCCTCAGTCTTGGGGATCGCCAGATCTTCCTTCACAATCGACTCAGACCAGGCGCGAAATGTCATGGCGATCGGGATCACCTCCTCGCGAATATAAAAGAATTTTGGTTTCCAGTCATGGAAACTCTTGGGAGGGTTAAGAAGTATCTTCTTTGCGGCTCCTCGACTGGCAAACGAGTAGAACCCCATGTTTCGGATCAACTGATAAAAGACTCTAAATCTTTCCACAGTTGGCTCTATATCATGGGATCGGCAAAGGAATTCGAAGTGTCGAACTCGGACCATTCCAGGAGGACTCAATTGTGAAATATGGAACCCATAGAACTGAAGAATGTGGGCCATGAAGTTCGTCGTCGGCAACCGGAAGTTTCCTTGATGAAAGAAGTCTTCAAACAACATGATATAACCTGGCGGTGCATCGGCATCCGTCTGATTCTGGCCGGGATACTTGGCATCCCATTCAGGTGGGAACTGGAAACCCCGTACTATCTGCTCAAAAAGACCTAAATCCCATCGTAGAATTGGAACAGGACCTTCTTCACCAGGTATGTCTTCACGATGTTCTTCAGCCATGGTTATTCGTCGATGAAACCTTGAATACTCAAGAAAGAACTTGAAGATATAAGGAACACGTGAAGATCTGCTACAAAGCAACTTGAAGATTTGAAGATTCGAAGAAGATGAGTAGAGAGAAAAGGATAAGAACAGTAGAAGACGTGAGGGTTCTCTCCATCTCATCGGATATATATACCCATCGCACTTAATGCGATGGGTAAACGTGCCGGGATCGCCGCGCACGTGACCAATCAGAAGATGACACGTAAGGCGAGAATCTCGGAGTGACGGTTACCACGCGCGCGTGGAGCTCACTCTCCTGACGGAATCACCAACCGTCAGAGACAACTTGATGACAGCCGTGTAAGTGGTCGACTCAAACGTCACCATCAACGACTTTTCTCACCAACTTGTCAGATTTTAAATTTCGAGGGTTTTCCCTCCTAAAATTACTACAAACTTCACGTAGAAGCTACTAGGGTCGCGCAGCATTAACAATGACTCAATAACCCTGCGCGCCTACACCCAAAGGCAGTGAACAACCTGGAGCCAAACCTGGTAGCCGCGCCGTAGTAACCAACCAGAGCTTATACGCGCGCCGTCTACCCAAGTCAAGGAAGCATTTTCTACAACTTTCTTTCTCTAAGTCCAGAGCTCCAACCACTTGCCTCGCGCATGGTGCAGCACTGGACTGGGGGGACTTGAAGGGGTATGGTCCCAAAAAGCCGCGCAAACCTCCGTCAAGATTGCGCGCGGGACCATACTCCTTATTCAACAAATCTCTTATTGGCAACCTCGCGCGGGCTACAACACATTCTATTCTAACCGGTGCGAGGGCTAGACAATAGGAAGCTCCAATTACAACACTTAGCATTCTGAAAGAGCACTCAGTCATCCAAACCCTGCGCGAGATAGTTACGTGCCCAGCAAGACTCGCGCAGGGCAGCAGCGCAAGGATGTTTCAGATAGTACACAAGGTGCAAGTGGCAGAAGAAATGAGCCAATCAGCGTCCTTCTGGCCCTGCTCAATCGTGCTCCACAATCGTCTGACATACAGGAGACGAAAAGTACTTAAGGACACCTACGTGGCACCAATCACAGGGCAGAGACACCTGTCCCACGATCTCCACTTACCTGCTGATGGCAGAGAGGCGGCCAGGCCGACAACAGTGACACGTGGCTCTAATCACATTGTGCCAACTCCAGAGAGCTCCTGCAAGCCACTATCGGTCGACACTAGTGAGACAAGGAGCATATCTCTTATGTTGTCGCCTTCAGGTTCTGGCCCAAGGCCCAAGGCCCATCAGCCCACATCCTCTTACACCTCTCCGGCTATAAATAGAGACCTCACTTCACAGGTTAAACATTTCATTCCCTCTACTCTCACTCTTAATACTCTATGATCTCCCCAAAGCAGTCACTTATTCTCACGCCGGAGCCCGGTTAAGAGGGAAACCCCCACATTCCCCTCTTAACGAGTAACGGTGTTCTGTTTTGCAGGATTGGAAGATCATTAAGAAGCTCAGAAAGTCACAAGAAGATTAACCACTATGATAGGAACATAAACCAAACTGATTAATCCCTTAATTAGTTCAGTGTTTCTTCACGGATGTACAACACTTTCCCTGGTTAGGGATTACTTACTATTTCTGGTTTGGAATAGACTGAATAATACAAACAACACTTTCCCTGGTTTGGGATTGCTTACTATTCCTGGTTTGGAATACGCTGAACGGAACAATCAAGACTTTCCCTGGTTAGGGATTGCTTAATATTCCTGGTTTGGAATACGGTTAATTACTATTTATATTAGATGCAACAAGTGTACTAAACGAAACTCTTTCACGAAGTCCCTACTTTCTATACCGATTAGTCGTCGGGGCCTGGCGAACGGGTTATTAGTTGATAGCGCTATTTAGGTTTTACTAACCTCACACCGTGCCTGGAGAGGATCGGTCTTGAACTAATAGACTCAGGCACACTGTCAATGATGATAGACATTGACAAACGGGGCAAACAACGAAACATGAGGTCACACAGTATTCGGTTTGACGCAGTTTAGTAACTTACATATGGGGTAGCTCCCCATGGCATGATATAAATGAGTAATTAAACAACAAATGTTTTTGGAAATAAAACTGGAAAACTGTGAACTCATGAACTCGCCAACTTTATGTTGACACCCTACTGCATGGTTTGCAGGTTACTCGTTACAGCTTTGGACGAACATCGCAATCGGCTGGAGTGCGTGGTTTGTAAGTTTCATGTTAACGTATAAATAAAGAATTTGTGGTTTTAAATTGTGATGGGTTTTCGTTACATTTCCGCTGCTAAATTAAATTGTGTTTTTGGACATTTAAACATAGAAACTAGTCGTGTTGATTGGGAAAAATTCTAACATATGTAAATGGTTCAACATGATTAGTGGTTAGGATCCTGGTCAGTCATACGCCTCGTGGTACTACTCCGCGTGTGGAAATTGAGGGTGTGACACATCATCCTAATCTAAACGTCATTAGATATAAAACGCGAAACTTTGTTTTTAAATGATAAAGCTGAACAAACAGTAACTGAATTGACAGAACTTCATTACTAGCATTTATTATAATAAAAAACCGCCTAAAATACGCGCCGAAAAATCCTATATAAACAACGTCCCAGACCTTCCATTCAACACACCAAACCCAAAACACCATATTTTACTAAATACCATTCAACTTAGAAACGCCAAAAAATTCAAATAGCAAAGATTCCAAACGACGTTTCTTTGAGATACGGTTTTGTTCTCGGTAAAGTTTCACACAATGTGATGGGAAAAATCCTTAAGTGGGAATATTGTCCATCTCATTGAGCAAAATCTTATTGAGTTTATTCTCAATACACTACAAAAAAAAAGCCATTTAGTGGCATAATTTTTTAATGGCATATATATTTTCTGCCACTAATTTTTGTTTTTAATAGCACTTTAGGTATTTAACACATACATTCAGTGGCATTTAACTTTTATGTCACTATTCAAGGCTTTTAGTGGCATTTTGCATATGCCATCAAAATCTTCTATATGTTTTAATGGCACTTTGCCTGTGCCGCAAAAAAAATTGAACAATCACTACAAAAAAAATCCATTTAGCGGCACACGCTTTTAATGGTATTTCAATTTTGGGCCACTAATTTTGGTTTTTAATGGCACTTTGTGTATGCCATATTTGCTTAGTACACAATTTTAGTGACATTTAATTTTTATGCCACTAACTTAGGTTTTTAATAACACTAAAAATTTTCGACCACTTCTTTCTATACTTTTATTTTTTTCTAGTGGTGTAAAAGAGTCGCGCTGAGTGTAGCCCGAGCTTGAGCTCGGCTCTTGGATATTTTCCTAAGCTCGAGATAGGCTTTGGCACGGTTTGTTTATTTTTTAATGATTAATTTATGATACATATAATAAATATTTTTTAACATTTTATATATAATGTAATATATATATATATATATATATATATATATATATATTTATTATTTAGTTAAATTTATCATAATTTTATAAATAAAAATTATACTTATACAATAGGCTCGTAAATTTGGTTCAAGCTTGATAAATTAAGTTTAGGCTTAGACAACTTAACTTTAGGCATGGCATCGTACTCGAGCTCGTTTAAACTCGGTTCATTTTAATTTTATTCAACCAGTCAAGTAACAAATGAGTTTACACGCTTAACTCTTTCCCTCCTTCAAATAGGTCATCAATTCTCGGTAAAGGATATCGGTTCTTGATAGTCAACTTGTTAAGCTCGCGGTAGTCTATACACATACGAAAGCTACCATCCTTCTTTTTAACGAACAGAACCGGAGCTCCCCAAGGCGAGAAACTTGGTCTGATGAATCCTTTATCCAATAACTCCTGGAGTTGTGTCGACAACTCCTGCATCTCCGACGGTGCAAGTCTATAGGGTGCCTTGGCTACAGGCGCCGGGTCAATGTGGAATTCGACTTGTCGTTGTGGCGGAAACCCTGGCAAGTCTTCTGGAAAGACTTCAGGATATTCTCTTACGACTGGAATGTCTTCAATCCTTGGCTCAGCAGCGTCTTTATCCACTATGTGTGCCAAAAAGGCAACACATCCTTTCTTCAAGCACTTCCTAGCTTTTAAGCAGCTAATGATCCTCAATGGCGTATCGCGCTTTTCTCCATGAACTACAATCGTCTCTCCATCTGCCATTGGGATGCGGATGGTCTTTTCATGACAAACCACCTCGGCTTTGTTGCTAGACTGCCAATCCATCCCTATTACCACGTCGAAGCTTCCCAGCTCGACCGGCAGTAGGTCTAGCATAAATTCGTGTCCTCCTAGTTCTATCATGCATCCCCTGATGACATCACCCGTTTCAACTAGTTTCCCATTCGCCAATTCGATCGAGTATGGGACGTCTAACTTACTAGCAGTTAATCCAAGCATATTCTTAAATTCTAACGATACAAAGCTATAATCGGCACCAGTATCAAACAGAACAGATGCATAGCGTTGATTTATAGGGAACGTACCAGTGACAACATTCGGGTCCTGGCGTGCTTCCCTAGCTCCAATGTTGAATACCCTTCCCCGAGCTTGGTTGAGCTTTGGGCATTCCTTTTTAAAGTGTCCGACTTCTCCGCAGTTGAAACATCCCGGTCCTAGCATGTTACCATTACCACCTTGAGCATTGTTTGCTCCCCGATTCCCAGTTTGGTTCCCAACGTTTCCCCGATTACCATTACCACCATTGCGGTTCCCATTTCCGTTCCCACCGCGATTGTTGTTACCAAAACCTCTATGACCATTGTTTCCACGACCAGCGCCTGTGCCAGCCCAGCAGGTATTCCTCGAATGGCCCTCCTTACCACAAGACTCGCATTTCCTCAACCTGCACGGGCCCGAGTGATGGTACAGGCATATGTCACATTTGGGCAGAGCGCCCATGTAGCCCTTTCCTCTGTTTTCACCACCGGTTTTGGCTCTGGCCGGTGTGATCGACTCGCCCCTCTTGCTCACATTGCTTGTACTCTGCTTGAAGTTGGAAAACTTCCGTTTGTTATCACCAGTCGACTCCGCATGAGTCTCTTTCTTCTTGGGTTCGGAAATCGAGAATTTGCCCAACCTTACGGCCTCCTCCGTAAGTGCCACACTAACGTCGATCGCTTCCGTAACTGTTGCCGGCTTGGATGTGGTAACCATACTCAGGATTTGGGGTGCCAATCCCCAGATAAAGCGTTCCACGCGCTTGAATTCGGGCGTGACCATGTACGGCACTACATGGGACAGATCGTGGAACCTTTGAACATACTCTGCGATTTTTGGGCCTTCCATCCTTAAGTTCCAAAATTATGTTTCCAATTTCTGGATCTCAGCTCTGGAACAATACTTCTTGCGCATCAGCTCTTTCAGTTCAGCCCAAGTCATGGCGTACGCTGCAGCCTCTCCTAAGGTTTGAACTTGGAGATTCCACCATGATAGGGCACCATCAGTAAAGAGACCAGTGATGTATGTAACTTGTTGTCCCGGCGCACATTTGCTCATTCTTATTATCGTCTCTGTCTTTTCACTCCAACGGGTAAAAGCTACGGCACCCCCAGTGCCATCAAAGTTTTGCGGCTTGCAATCTAAGAATTGCTTGAAAGTACACCCTGTACAAGCAATGTCATTTACAGAAATTATTAGCAGTCGCACATGAATCGTCCAAATATAGTGTAATGTGTCTCCTATGACTGATCATTACCATTCGGAGGGTTGTTGTTGTTGTTCGAGATGTTTCCGCTTGTTTCTCCTTGAGAAGCAGCATATTGCGCAATAGCAGCCGCGATGATCCCTTGTAGTTCTGCCTGGGTAGTCGGCATGCGTGCTTCGCGTCGTGGAGGCATTTTCTAGAGGATGTTTCATATTGGTCAGGTCATAGTAAGCATATAATCATACGTATACGTAGCAACATTCATTATTTACATAACACCTCATGTCATAACCATAACAAATAATCAACAATGCATGAAATTTGAAGACTTGTGACTTAAGTTTCATAAACAAAACCACCAATACAGTTTCACAATTGCATCATATGTCAAAATATACTAAGGGCTACATCACCCTTGTCTGAGTACAATAACAAACAAATCTAAAACCAAAAACGTGGTCTCAAAAGGTCTTCATAATCATGGCTCGAGCGCTATCTTCTCACTAGGAGTAACCTGTCCGTAGAAGATCTGGAATCCCTATTGCCCCGAATATCCCTAAGCTGATGGTGGAGGAGGAGGTGGAAGGCGAGAGAAGAGTAACTGGCGTAAATGCACCAAGTCCTCCTCAAGTGCATGGGCGAAACGCAACACGTAAGCAACCTGTTGATCGAGAGAAAGGAAGCGAATGTCTGAATCGTGGGATGATGAAAAAGGAGTGTGAGGTGCTGTAAACGGGGTCTGGCAGGGGCATGAAGGATGTGGAGCTCTCCCCAACCCCTGGACATGTCGTCTTAGGGCGTCCTGCTGTAACTGCAGTGACGTGAGTGCGTCCTCTACAGAGTATCCGACGTGAAACGGGTGATAAGGGTCGGATACTAGCATAACATGGGGTGATGACCATAGAAATGGCTCGCCCATCGGAGCTGAAACTGGATGAGTAGTGTGCGGGGTAGATGTAAACGGTAAAGTAGTATGGGGAAATTGAGACATGAAGGGTGCAGTAGATGACATAGGTGGAACAAAACCAGGATAAGGAACCTGTGGTATAAACTGGATATCTCCGGATATAAACGGTGTGTGGTCGGGGGGCTGTCTCGACGATCCCTCCCCAGATCGTGGTGGAGGAATGTCCTGTAGGAAGGTAATCTGAAGATTGGTACGCTGGATATCTGTGGTGTGCAGGTGGAATGAGGGAACATCGAGCGATGCAGACATAGGTGCGGTAGGGGGAGTGACTGGGACCACATACGGAGGGTAATCATCCTCCTCGATCCACCCATTATGGGTGTCAGCGTATCTCGGGTCAACATGGGTAGCAAATGGTGCCAGGTCATCAAAAATAGGGTCAGGTATGGGTGCTACGTCTGGGATCTCCGCAGCTGGTGGTGCAATGACAGGTGCATCAGTGACAGGTGGTACAACGACTGGTGCATCCTCAGGAATAGGGTCATGAGCAAGAACGGGCTCTGGAATGACGGGAGCAGGTTGACGATCAGCAGGTATAGCAGGATCCTGATCATCCGGGAGAACAGGAGCTTTAGCAGGCTGCTCCTCGGGAACCAACTCATCCTCCATATCTGTCTCCTCATCATAGTTAATACAAGGGAAGTTACCGAATCCCAATGGTGGGTAAGAGGAAGCTACAGACTCAAAGGAATCTGAGGCTGATGAATCGGAATGAACCTCCATGTCAGGAAGCTCAACCATGGGAACAACGGGGTCAACAACTGGGATATCAGCAAGCGGAACATCGTCCTCCATCGGGGCCCCGCCATCCTGGTCTCCCTCCGGGGGACCCTCGATGAGTAGATCGATGTCACCATCGGGTAACGCGTCGAGAGGTTGATCCTCAAAGGGAACTACAACAAGTGGGAGAGGGGCAGGGATCGGGACAAGGGGTAGATCCTCTCCTGGCGGGCCATCAGCTAGGGGTACGTCGTCTCCGAAGTTCGGTAGGGCAAAAGGCTGAACGTCATCTTCATCGGTGCTCGTGGTGTCTGAGGTGTAAACTTCCGAGTCTGTGGCGATCTCGTCGTCTGAGGTAATGGCCATCGGGTCGCTCGTGTTGGACACTTCACTACCAGAAGATGCCATGGTGTCTGTAACACAGCCACAACATATACACATAAATCAGATTAGCATGTAAACAAATAGCAATGTAATCATGTATGCAGGTAATCATCCTAGTCTTCCCAGACTATCCTCCCCATTTCTAGAACTGAACTCCCTAGTCTCTCAGACTACCCTGGTCTCTAAGACCAACCTCCCAGTCTCTAAGACTAATTCTTTCCCAATCTCTAAGATTGAACTCCCTCAGTCTCTAAGACCGAACTCCCTCAGTCTCTAAGACCGAAATATAATTTTTGAAAAGTTTATTTGTGCCTTTTCGTTTGTAAAAATGTTTGTGCCCTGGATCTGGACGTTTAGTGTATGCGATGTAAAAATGTTTGAAAACATTTTCGTGAGAGCCCTAGTGATCATAGTCTAGACTCGAGAATGAATCCTAGTTCGCTATGATCGACGCTCTGATACCAAGCTGTCACACCCTGGCTTTTGCGGAAGCGTGGGTTTATTTGGTGTGACTTCTTAATACCATAGCAACAACCACAACAATGCTATATGATAAAATACGGGATGTTCATCCATTAAAATAGTTTAGAAAATGCGAAGTGTTTTAAAGCATCAATCCCAAAACATATTACAAACCATGACTTGTTTAAAATGAGTTCATAAGACTCAACGAAGAACTACCAAAAAAACGAGGATTTAAGACATGCAACCCGTCCAGGAATGAGTTGCACTTCCCAAACCCTACGACCCCGGATGACATCCTTATTTAATACGCAGCTAACATGCACCACTTGCCAGATCCTATTCATTCCCTGAAATACATGTAATTTGAAAAGTCAACAAAAAGTTGAGCGAGTTCATGTATAAGTGAGTCTGTATAAACCATTGAAATGCGTCTGTATGTATGAAAAACCCTGGTATGTAGCAATTAAGGAAAAATAAAAGAGATCACCAATGGGTTGCAAAGCCACTGGTATGTGTGAAACGGTGTAGGAAGTACTCAAACCTAGCAAATTTGTACCGGGCCTCCAGCTGTAAGACACAGTCACCACTATGGGCCTCCCTGGCCTCATGGGTGTGGGCTCGCTACACCCAAATAGATCTATCACTCATGTCCCTCGGTCCTAACAACGAGGATTAATGGCCTTAAGTGTTGTACCCACCTTTCACATGATCTAAGCGTCAAAACCCTCCTTAAGCTAACCATACCATTTATAAAAGCGTCTGTAAATTGTAACATGTATTTCACCCCCGAAGTATAAAACTGAAAACAGTTAAAAAGAAAAGGGGGAGCATGAACTCACTGTAGTGCGTCTTGTACCGTATCACAAACTCTGTCTGCTACACGACAACCTACACGTACTAATGTCTATTAGACGAACGGGCCGTGCCTTGGCTTAGAGTTTAGTGTTTTGAGTTGCGTTACTTATATTGTTCCGTGTGATAATTATTTGTTCGTTCAATGTTCTAGTAAACTCTAGTCTTAGAAAGCAAATATTTACTAAGTGTTAGGGTTTTCGGAAAAATTCGACATAGCCTCCTTTGTAAATAGAGGTGTCCATGCTTAAAAGCATATCATCTTCTTTTACATATATCCCGTAGAGTGTTCCCACATAGCCAACCCGACAATCATACATGCAATACACTACTTATGTCATTTCAGCTTTATTAAACAAAACTGGACTGTTTTAGAGCATTTTAATAAAATAGTTACCCTTCTCCAAAAATTCCCAAATTTTTACAGAATGTCATAAACATTCCAAATTTTATTTTGTGAAAATATCGGGGCTCAGTTCATTACCAATATTATATAAAAATTTATTTACCCGACTGCAATCAGATTTGTTGCTTTCTGATCGCAGTTTACGAAAAAATTCACTAAAAATTAATCGTAAGTCCGATCGACGAAAATCCAGTTGGAGGATCACGGCAACAATAGTGACCATCTACAGTAAAAATCCCACGAGCTGATTCTATTTCGAGTTATGACTCTGAATACGACACACTTTTTCAGCAGAAAAATTTCAGCTTGAGCTGCTGTCTTAAAACAATTCTTTAAAAATAGTAAACGACCTTGAAAAATTACGATTCCAGTGCCATTTGTTCGGTTGTTAAAAAATACAAAATTTAGACTCCAGAAGTTCAGTTTTTCGATTAAAAATGACCCAGTTACAGCCTGTTGAAGTTGGCTGGAAATTCCAATCAGCAAGTTTATTTCTAGTTTAATGTTTCTAAAAACACATTACCAAGTGTCCTAACAATGATTTATTAATAACTTAAAGATCAAACATTATGCATGCATTAACCAAACCCAAACCAACCTGATAACATCCTCAAGCAAACCTTTTTATGTATGATTTTATGTACGGTTCCATGTTCATATTTTTAGTGTTTTAGCTTAAGTGTGACATGAACATTATACATATCATAACAAAGAACAAGATGAAACAATGGTGTGAAGGGACTTACTACTAGCACAAGGCTAGGGTAGGAATCTATTGCAAAGAGGACGAGAAAAAGGATGGTGAGAAGGGCTTGAACAAAGCTTCCTTGAGAGCTCTTCAACTTGCACTTCTATGGATGAACTTTGGAGCTTGGAAAGGGGACTTGTAGTGGTTTCGGTTATGAGAGGCCGAAAATGAGAGAGAGAGATGTGAGGTGAGAGAGTGAATTGAAGGTGGTGATGTTATAGAGGGTCTTGGAACTCACATAGCCAAATCTACTAACCTAGAGAAATGATTGCTTTAAATTTGGCCAACCACAATTAGGGAAGATAAAATAAAATCCAAACAAAATATTTGGTAATGATGACGGCTGAAATTCGGTTAGGGGGGGGGGTAATTTGTAAAAATTGTGACTAGATGGTAACTAGGTAGTTAAATTGTTAGTATGGACTTGTATGTGTAGTGAAAAGATTTTTAATGGGTGTTATGGCAAACGGGTACCATGACTAGCCAAAAATAGTACAACAATGCCATTGACAAAAATTTAGTGTCCCGGGTAATGTCCAGTTATCCGGTTAGGTACCGTTCCGTTAAAGTGTTAAATTGTACTGTATAGTGTCTTTTATGCATCTTTTTGTAACGAAATCATTCCTTGTACTTAGGAAAGTATACAGGACCACTCTGCCATATTTGTGTATTCTACTGGTATAATAAAATGCTGAATTTTATAAAAGAATGCAGAATTCTGCTTTTAAAGTGGGTTTTAGGCACTTCCCGGCACTATATCTATCACCTAATGACGCAGTCTTATGGCCCTCACTTCCCTACACTCCAAACCAGTGTAGTACCCTATCTCTGGCTCACACTGGCCATATAAACATTGTCTGTCTATGTGCTGGCATTGTCAGCTTTATTTCTGAATCAACCGTTCAGTGTGTCAACTGTGCTGAGTGCATCAAGTATGTCACTAATGTTGGTGTGTAATGAATGGAGTGACTGTATAAAATGTGATGCATGTATATATGATATAGAATCATAGAGCAGTTTAAATTGTCAGTTGTAATCAAGCACAGTCATTAAGCACGTAATTAAGGTTAATTAATTTGTACAGTACCTGAAATTTTGAGGGTTGTCACATTTTTTGTGCTAATAATACTGTTATTGTTTTTTTTTTAATTAGGATAGGTTATAGTAAAATCCTAAATAAATGGGAGCAACAAATTAACCAAATATGGTCTATATTACCATGGTTAATGAATTGCCCTAAAAGACAATTCCATAATAAACTCCCAAATAAAGTATTGTCAATATCTTATGTAACAGTTCAAACTACATGGCTGACTCGGATGAGATCAACAGTCACCCATGGGAGGATCATGATAATACCCGATAGACAACGTTGTTACAAAAGCAATAGAGCGGCAGTATCAGGAATATAGCGGGACTCGAAGTAGGACCCTATCCGCACCACATTCCAAGCCTAAGACTCATTCTGAGGCTCACAGCAAGCCACCCTCCAAGAAGGAAGAGCCAAAGAAAGACGATGACGATCATCACTCTTCAAATCAGCAAAGTGTCCCATCTCAAAGGATCGTGCTGAATCAAGGACCCCGTGATAAGGGTTGCTCCTACAAATACTTTGTTTCATGCAAACCCAGGGATTTCACTAGGCAAAAAAGGGCTATAGATTGTATGACATGGTTGGATGAGATGGACACTGTGGTGGATATCAGTGGTTGCACTAACAAGGATGTGGTGAAATTCGTGTCTCAGTCATTCAAGGGTGAGGCCCTAGCCTGGTGGAGATCGTTGATTCAAGCTACTGGGAAGATTCCATTGTACAATATGACTTGGGAACAATTTGTTGCCGTCATCAAGGAGAACTACTGTCCTCAGCATGAGGTTGAGAAGATTGAATCTGATTTCTTGTCGTTGGTTATGAAGAACCTGGATTGTCAAGCCTACCTTACGAGCTTTAATACAATGTCAAGTTTGGTTCCTTATCTGGTGACACCTGAACCTAAGAGGATAGCTCGTTTCATCGGGGGTTTAGCCCCAGAAATCAAGGCCAGTGTGAAAGCCTCCAGACCAGCAACTTTTCGGTTTGCAGCTGATATATCATTGTCCCTTACTCTGGACGCGGTCATGCAGAGATTGCTAAGGAATACTGACGCTGAGAAAAGGAAGCGTGAGGATGATAACTCACGACGATCGGATAAGAGACATAGGGGAAACAATGACCAGAAAAAGAGTTCTGGGTCCAAGAAAGATGATCATCAGTCGGGTGATAAGCCCAAGTGTAAGATTTGTCAGAAGCACCACTTTGGGAGGTGCAGACTTGACTCAAAATCCCAATCTCAGCCGAGGCCTTGTGGGATTTGCAAATCTTCGGAACATAAGACCCTAGAGTGCAAGAAACTGAAGGATGCAATGTGCTACAGTTGCAACGAAAAAGGGCATATTAAGACAAATTGCCCAAAATATGCAAAGAAAGCTGAGGAAGGGAAGAATATCAATGCTAGGGTCTTCAGGATGGATGCCAAGGAAGCTGTGCAAGATGACAATGTGATCACAGGTACCTTCCTTATAAATGATGTTTATGCGAGAGTGCTATTTGATTCAGGACCTGATAAATCATTTGTAGATAATAAGTTTTATAAGTTACTGAATTTACCTGTTAAAACCCTAAGTGTGAAGTATGAGGTGGAATTAGCAGATGGCACCCTAGAAACCGCCTCAACCATATTAGATGGATGTTTCATATCCATTAAGAACCACTCTTTTTCTTTGTCCCTACTTCCTTTGAAGTTAGCCGGTTTCGACATAGTTTTAGGCATGGACTGGTTATCTCATAACCAGGCCCAGATTGTCTGCAATAAGAAGCAAGTGGTGATCAAGACTCCGTCTGGTGAATCACTTACCATTCAGGGAGATACTCAGTATGGACTGCCTGAGCAAGTGTCCATGCTAAAGGCCTCTAAGTGTTTAAAGAAGGGTTGTGTCATCTACATGGCATAACTAACTATGGATGAGCCGGAGCCTAAGATTGAGGATATCCTTGTCATTTCTGAATACCCTGAAGTTTTTCCTGAAGAACTACATGGTTTACCACCAGATAGGCAAGTGGAATTCAGAATTGACATCATCCTTGGAGCAGCACCAGTAGCAAGGGTACCTTATAGGTTGGCACCAACAGAGATGAAGGAATTGAGAACACAACTGGATGAATTGCTAGCCAAAGGTTTCATTAGACCTAGTTCGTCTCCTTGGGGAGCACCAATCTTATTTGTCAAGAAGAAGGATGGATCGATGCGTCTGTGCATCGATTACCGTGAGCTTAATAAGGTCACTATCAAGAATAGGTATCCATTGCCCAGGATCGACGATCTGTTCGATCAGCTTCAAGGGGCAAGTTTCTTCTCTAAGATTGACTTAAGGTCAGGCTATCACCAACTGAAGGTTAGAGATGAAGACGTACACAAGACTCCATTTAGGACTCGTTATGGTCATTACGAGTTCCTAGTGATGCCTTTTGGGCTCACTAATGCACCAGCGGCATTCATGGATCTCATGAACCGTGTCTGCAAACCATACCTGGACAAATTTGTTATCGTCTTCATTGACGACATTCTGATTTATTCAAAGAATCAGGCCGACCATGAGAAACATCTTCGATGTATTCTTTCACTACTTCAGCAGGAGAAGCTCTATGCCAAATTCTCTAAATGTGAATTTTGGCTTCGTGAAGTCCAATTTCTTAGACATGTGGTTAGTGAACGCGGAATCCAAGTAGATCCCGCTAAGGTTGAAGCTGTCATGAATTGGCAAGAGTCGAAGACGCCCATAGAGATTCGCAGTTTCCTGGGATTGGCAGGATATTACAGGCATTTTATTGAAAAAATTTCAAGGATTGCTGCACCCCTAACTTCTTTGACTAGGAAGGATATTAAGTTCAACTGGGGACCAAAGCAACAAGAATCCTTCGATATTCTCAAACAAAAGTTGAGCAATGCTCCTGTTTTGACATTACCTGAAGGTACCAAAGAATTCGTGGTCTACTACGACGCATCACACACTGGCATGGGTGTGTGCTTATGCAGAAAAGCAAGGTTATTGCATATGCTTCACGTCAGTTAAAGGTACACAAGAAGAACTACACCACCCATGACTTGGAGTTGGGTGCTGTTGTATTCGCACTAAAACTGTGGAGGCACTATTTATATGGTGTCAAGTGTGTGATCTATTCTGATCACAAGAGCCTCAAGCACCTGTTTAACCAAAAGGATTTGAACATGAGGCAACGACGTTGGATGGAAACTCTGAATGATTATGATTGTGAGATAAGATACCATCCTGGCAAGGCGAATGTAGTCGCCGATGCCTTGAGTTGAAAGGAAAGGGTGAAGCCTATAAGAATCAATGCCAAGAGCATTAAGATAAATAATAGTTTGAATGAAAGGTTGTTAGCTGCACAGAAGGAAGTTGTGTTGGAAGCTAACTATCCTAATGAAAAACTAGGAGTAACTGAAGAACAGTTATCCTATGGCAAGGACGGAATCCTGAGATTAAATGGAAGAATATGGGTTCCTGTTTATGGAGGACTTCGAGATGCTATCCTCCAGGAAGCCCACAGTTCTAAATACTCCGTTCATCCTGGAGCTGACAAGATGTACCAGGATTTGAAAGCAAATTTTTGGTGGATAGGCTTGAAGAAGTCTATAGCTACCTATGTAGCTAAATGTTTGACGTGTGCGCAAGTCAAAGCTGAACATCAGAAGCCGTCAGGTTTGCTACAACAGCCTGAACTTCCCACGTGGAAGTGGGAAATGGTGACGATGGATTTCATCACCAAGTTTCCGAAGAAAAGGAAAGGAAATGATTCGATATGGGTGATAATAGATAGACTGACTAAGTCAGCACATTTCCTACCCATCAAGGAGACCTATAGCTCTGACATGTTAGCCCAGTTGTACGTAGATAAGATTGTATCTCTGCATGGCGTACCAGTGTCTATTATCTCTGACAGGGATACTAGATACACGTCACATTTTTGGAAAAGTTTTCAACATTCTTTGGGCACGCGCTTAAATTTCAGTACGGCTTACCATCCCCAGACGGACGGGCAGAGTGAGCGTACAATCCAAACTTTGGAAGACATGCTTCGTGCATCTGTGATTGACTTGGGTGGTAGTTGGGATAACCACCTGCCATTGATCGAGTTCTCCTATAACAATAGCTATCATACGAGCATTAAGGCTGCGCCTTTCGAGGCCTTGTACGGTAGAAAGTGCAGAACGCCCGTTTGTTGGGCGGAAGTTGGAGATGTCCAATTGACAGGACCTGAAATAGTCTTTGAAACAACGGACAAGATTGTCCAGATTCTTGACTGCCTGAAAGCTGCCAGGGATAGGCAGAAAAGCTACGCAGATCTAAAGCGTAAGCCTCTGAAATTCGAGGTAGGTGATAAAGTGTTGCTTAAAGTATCACCCTGGAAGGGAGTAATGCGATTTGGTAAGAAAGGTAAGTTAAGCCCGAGATACATAGGACCATTCGAGGTCATCGAATGTGTCGGATCAGTTGCTTATAAGTTAAAATTACCTGAAGAGCTCAGTGGTATTCATAACGTATTCCACATCTACAATCTGAAGAAATGTCTAGCTGATGAATCGCTAGTCATACCACATACAGATGTGCACATCGATGAGAGCTTGAAGTTTGTTGAAAAACCTGTGTCGATCGAGGATCGACAGGTTAAGAAGCTTCAAAGGAAGCATGTACCGATCGTAAAGGTTAAATGGGATGCCCTCTTACGTGGGGCGCGAGAGACCCCCAGTTCAGCAGAAAATGGTTTCCAGCTTGATCCAGCTGTTCCCTGGGTTTGAAAATGGTTTTGAACATTCTATGGGCTTGTTTCTAGGTGCCCATGGTATTCTAAATCAGGGGGTGCACTTATACGGCTCAGATCGAAGCTCGTTTATCGAGGAATGATCTTAACGGTGGATCGAAATCTATAAATACCCACCAAGAATTCATTTGTAACCCATATTTGGTCTGATTATTCTCTAAGTTGAAGCTCAAAGGTTCATACCTGAGAATTTTTAGATCAAACCTTCCTAGCTTGGACCTGTTGTAAGCTTCTTTCGTTCTTTTATTGGTTTTTAAGCGTGAAAGTCAAACAATGTTTGACTTTCTGCTTTGACCAGTCAATGGTCAAAACGAAGTTCGTTTGAACTTCGCAACGTGAGCGTAATCACGATGGTTATAGTCCCGTGTGACTATACCTACTGATTACCACGTTGATTAGGTGTAGTGACGAGTCATAGTTTGGTCAAAATACGCGTTTATGCGTATTTTGTAACCAAACTATTCTTGGGTATCAAGACCCTTTGTCTTGATATCAAACTTGTTTTTAAACTTCGTTAAACATGTTTCAACATGTTTAGCTCGTCACCATTAGATTAGTGCTTATATAGGGTCGTAAGATAAGCGGTCTAAACAACCGCTTATACTTTCGAACCCGACCCGTTTGGTCGATCTTTAGGATCCGACCAAGCATGTTTAGTGATGATAGTTGTATAGGGAATAACCTTCCGATGTTATACCTTATGGTCACTTCGTTTAAGTAGTTATATGATAGGTAGTTTATATGCCTTAGGTAAAATGACCAAAATGCCCTTTTCATGCATAATTGGTATTTAAGCATATGTAACTCAAATTGTTGTCACTTAACTGATTATGCAACATATTTAAACATGTTTAAGGCACATAATACATGTCATAGGCCTAGTTAGGGGGTCCGAACGCGTTTTACGCAAACGACGCGTTAAAGTGGCGTAAGCTACCTTAACGAGTCGTAATGGGTCGTAAGCACTTAGGTTAGGTTTCGTTTTAGAATGTAGGCTTTGTTAAACCATGCTACATGAGTCCCTACACTCATTTGGTTTACGAAACCTCATTTTATCCGATCCTCCGATTTAGGTCCGTTTATTAACATAGTTACCTATATTAGATGTCGTTTGATTTCCGTGATCCCTCTAGCTTTGCTTGGTTGTTGTTCAAGACTTCTAAGCACCCTCAAGTGAGTACATAGTCCCCTCTTTTACCGTTTTAAACTGTTTTGGGGTGGAACACATGTGCCTACTTGTTACTTTCGTGCTTTTCATGTTATATATCGTATGCTTGTTATGTTCATTAGTACACATATAGTACATGATTTCATTATATTTTGTTATGTATGTTCACTTAGCATGCTAGCACATCGATTTATATATATATATATTACATTTTGTTGCATATGTTCATCCAGCATATGGACACATTGTTTTACATTTTGAATTATGTGAACTGTTTGAAACTGATTGATTTACGTGAACCGTTTGGAATTGATTGATTGATATGAACCGTTTGAGACTGTTTGAACCGTTAGGTTAGGGAAGTGATTAGGTAACGGGGCGGGTGTAATGTGTTAAAAGCATTGTCGATACGCCGCTGGTACTTCCTATATATAAGTGCTTTTAACACATTATATATCGTTGCGTTATTTAGATCACTTGGGCAAGGTTATCAAAACAAAGTTATATTACAAGGTTTTTCTAACAATACAAAATATTCGATTTTTAATTCAAAAACGATATACAATTTGGGTTTACTTAATCAAATGTTTTGAGTAAGATTCATGGTATCGAGGCTTTATAAAACAAATCTGTTTCGACATGGTTATTTCAATTTACATTGCATACATTTTACAAAACTTGGTTTTCAAATTATCAATTAACAAAGGTGTTCAGGTTATATTTTCAAAACATAAACGAGCCATGAATCTGACACTCACATAAAATCCTATGTACTCGCCGGCATTTTTATGTTGACGTATTTTCACATGTGTTTCTGGTATCATAGTTGGTGATGTTTGATGATGATATTGATGCATGCTCACATAGGAACAGATGAGGCCTTAGTGACTTAATAAAAGTGAAAGTCTATTTGTTCATGTTTTGTTTCTAATTTCAATGTAATGTAATACATTCAAATCAATAAAACAAAACTTCAATCCATGTGTTATGAAACAATGATTCTGTTACGACACTCCCCGACGTTTCTGCCATGATTTGTTGTTTTATCGTGGTCGGGGTGTGACAGAAGAGTTGGTATCAGAGCTCATGGTTATAGGGAATTAGGTTATTAGTAATTCTTTGACCTAGTCTATAACCTTCTTGGGACCCTAACGCGAGTTTACTTGCGTTTAGTCATAAAACAATACCGTCGCCTATCTTTAGGTGACAACCACAATGAGAACACAAATTTTGAATCTGCTTTGAAAACTAATCATCTGTTCTAGGATGATTTATTATAAGGTTTTGAACCTTCAAAGTTTTCAAAATCCCGTCAAAGTTTGGGTCTTATTAATGTGACCAAGTGCAATCTGGAAGGGTGGGTGCCTGTATCCCGAGTTTTCTGTCTAAGACTAGAGTGTTCGTACAAATCCACATAATCGGACCAGTCACTCTTACGTAGGAACTCTTGGGATGAGTGTCCACTTATAGGCTAAAGCATGTCTTCGCGATACATTATGAGGACCTATTTACTTTGACTCAGCTTTTGTGTCGTTTGTTTGCTTCGTGGTTCGAACAAATGACCATCATCCATGCCTTTTTGGTTGGTAATTGTAACATCCTATTCTTACCCAATGCCATTTCACTTGTTTTATCTCATGCTTCCTCTTTTAGAATGCCTCCTCAATGCGACAATCAGATACCTAATGAAGAACTGGCAGCTATCATTACGCAGCAAATGGCTGCTGCAATCTCAAACACCATTGCTCAATGTAACCAAGCCCTCAATAACAACAATAATGCTCCCTGTAACTTCAAGACATTCAACTCTGCCAAGCCATCAAAATTTTCCCGGTCTCATGGAGCGATTGCACTTCTGCAATGGTTCGAGAGTTTAGAGAGCACCTTCAGACATGTTCAGTGTCCAAACCAGCGAAAGGTAGAATTCGCATCTAGTGTTTTTGAGAAACGAGCTTTAACATGGTGGAATGGTGTGATGAGAGATAGGGGTGCCGAGGTAGCACTGGCTCAAACCTGGGAAGAGCTTCGAGCTCTAATGATGAGGGAATTCTGTCCTCGTCATGAGATTAAGGTATTGGAAAGGGAATTCGACGATCTTAAGCAAGATAGAGGTGAGCATCGAGCCTACACGGATCGTTATGAGGAGTTAAGTCTGTTATGCCCGAACATGGTTACGCCTTTGGATAAGGCAATCGAAAAGTACATTGATGGCCTCCCTGACTCAGTACAAGGCATTGTGACTGGTAGCAACCCCACTACCATTAGACAGGCCATTGAGCTATCCGCTACCTTGACTGAATCTCAGATCAGGAAAGGTAAACTTTTCTGAAAGGGTGACAAGAAACCGATCGAGGAATCGAAACCAAAGGATGAACAGACTGGATCCCCCAAGAAATCAAAGAAGCGAAAGGCTTCTCAGAACTGCGCCGTGGTTGCTCACAATGATCAAGCCGTCCCCAACAAACCAGCTCAACCCCCTGCTAGGAAGCCATACAACGGAACTGCACCCTTGTGCAACCAATGTAGCCTTCATCATCATGTCAATGTAAAGTGTCGCAAATGCTAAATTTGTGGACTTATAGGTCATACAGCAAGGGTTTGCCCAGCTGCAGCTGCACCAAATCAAGCTGGTAACAATCCTGCTCAAGCTCGTTTTCCACTAGGTTCTTGCTTCAACTGTGGCGAGATGGGCCATTTCTGAAGAAATTGCCCAAAGCTTGCTAATTCGAATCCAACGCAGGGATGAGCATCTGACCAATTAAGAGACGACGTTGTTTAGAAATAATCAAGCCTTATGTATTATTTTATTTTGTTGTCAAGGTCTATGAAACAGTTGTTGTTGTTGTTTATAAATAAATCATTTATTTACATCGCAGTGTACAAATGTTGTTGCATGTATAAACAACATATCCCTATGATACCGACAATCAAGGAATCGTATTCATTGAAGACCAGACTACCCCCAAAATTCTTCCATTTTATGATCTCTTGCATTTTCCACGAAAATCCTAAGTACCCGTTCCTTCTAAGGAAACGAAGTACAAGGCGCAAGTTACAACTCTGGACGAATACCCAATCCTTAATAGGGTACCTAAGGGCATTCCATAAGTCCTTAATTGTTGTGTACCTTAATTCGAATGTTATGATTCCTTGTAATCAAAAATTGAAATTTTGGAAGATCATCCTATCTTTTCAGATAGATTCTTGAGGACGTTGAAGTCCATCGACTGGGTTCCTGGTATACCTTGAATACCCATGTTCAATTTGATAACAAGTTAATAACAATTAATAGCAAACTGATAACAATTTAATAACCAAGAAAACAATTATATGCTTATGTGTTTATGTGCTGACCCAATCAAAGTTTTCTCAAGCTTGTTCAAATTCTACCCCTTTCACATTATAAAACAAACTGTGCGAACTGTGCAAGAAATTACATAATTATGAATGCATACATAATTATGGAATTTAGTGCACAGAAACCACAGCAAGTTTTGTCATGTGTTTAGAGTTAGTTCTATTCATTTCCATTTCTGTTGAAGCACCCGTTGAAAATGACTCCGTCCGTTCATTTTCGTTTCTGAAGAATGTCCGTTGAGGGAAATGAATATCCTTTTGATTATTCTATTCATTTCCATTTCTAATGAAACAACCGTTGAAAATGACTCTGTCCGTTCATTTTCGTTTCTGAAGAATGTCCGTTGAGGGAAATGAATATCCTTTTGATTATTCCTTCATTTCCATTTCTGAGGAATACCTGTTGAGGAAAATGACTCTGTCCGTTCATTTTTGTTTCTGAAGATTGTCCGTTGTGGGAAATGAATATCCTTTTGATTATTCCTTCATTTCCATTTCTGAAGAATACCCATTGAGGAAAATGACTCCGTCTGTTCATTTTTGTTTGTGAAGAATGTCCGTTGAGGGAAATGAATATCCTTTGATTATTCTATTCATTTCCATTTCTGATGAAGCAACCGTTGAAATGACTCCGTCCGTTCATTTTCATATCTAAAGAATGTCCATTAAGGGAAATGAATATATCCTTTTGATTATTCTATTCATTTCCATTTCTGATGAATCAACCGTTGAAAATGACTCCGTCCGTTCATTTTTGTTTCTGAAGAATGTCCGTTGAGGGAAATGAATATCCTTTTGATTATTCTATTCATTTCCATTTTTGATGAAGCAATCGTTAAAAATGACTCCGTCCGTTCATTTTCGTTTCTGAAGAATGTCCGTTTAGGGAAATGAGTATCCTTTTGATTATTCCTTCATTTCCATTTCTGAGGAATACCCGTTAAGGAAAATGACTCCGTCCGTTCATTTTCGTTTCTGAAGAATGTCCGTTGAGGGAAATGAATATCCTTTTGATTATTCCTTCATTTCCATTTCTGAAGAATACCCGTTGAGTAAAATGACTTCGTCCGTTCATTTTCGGTTCTGAAGAATGTCCGTTGAGGGAAATAAATATCCTTTGATTATTCCTTCATTTCCAATTCTGAAGAATACCCGTTGAGGAAAATGACTCTGTCCGTTCATTTTCGTTTCTGAAGAATGTCTGTTGAGGGAAATGAATATCCTTTGATTATTCCTTCATTTCCATTTTTGAAGAACCCGTTAAGGAAAATGACTCCATCCGTTCATTTTCATTTCTAAAGATATCCGTTGAGGGAAATGACAGGATTATGCCTTGCATATCTTTGATGGTTAATTAACAAAAAGTCATAGACAGACTCCTACGAATAAATTTCAGGACAAAATTTCCTAAAGTAGGGGAGACTGTGACACCTGTGCCTCTGCGACCATCAAACAAATACCAAATCAATGAAATATTGTGTTTCATACTTGGGATGTGTATAAATATGTGTATCATGTGCACATATCAATTCTTGTTCGATTTCGAGCTTTAAATCGCTTTCTGGAAGGTTATACGCGAACTGATGCGTAAATATAACCAGTTTAATGCAACAAACACTCCAGAACAGTGAAATAGGCTTAACATACCTTAAATAACCTTTACATAACTTAGAAATAAGTTTTGGAGAGTTTGGTATGCCGAAAACAAGTTTATCCGAACGTAGGGACTAATTTCGCCAAACTGCAAAAGTATGTCTATTCGTACTGTAACGAACATTCCGGAACTTGATCATAAGTTAAAAATCCCCTAAATATCATTTACATAGCTTAGAAATAGGCTTTGAGGTGTTTGATGGGCAAAAATAAACTTTCTTGATCAATAGGGACTAAAAGCGTCAAAAAGTGCATAAGTTTGCATTTTCGCGCATATCTTACGTTCTGAATATATCTGGACATCCAAAAATTTATGTAATAATTAAAATATTATATTTTAGTGATTGGGATGATAAAATTTCATTCGTCGCGTAATTTGGATCTTTTTTCGCGTCCGTTCGTGTTTCGTCATAATTAACCGAACAACGCAATCGTATGACCAAACGAACCGACATCTGAGATGTTTTGAGCATGATTCATGTTCCCTATACTTTAACTTCATTTTAGAGCCTTGAAATGGGGTTAACGGGGCTTAAACGTGTCAAAAATGCATCGAAAACCAAGTTTCTGGGCTGCAGGGACCATTTCTGACAATCTGCCAAACTATGGCTCAGGAGGGGCGCGTAAGACTTCTCTAAGTCTTGCACGGGGTGCGAGAGACCCCCAGTTCAGCAGAAAATGGTTTCCAGCTTGATCTAGCTGTTCCCTGGGTTTGCAAATGGTTTTGAACATTCTATGGGCTTGTTTTTAGGTGCCCATGGTATTCTAAATCAGGGGGTGCACTTGTACGGCTCAGATCGAAGCTCGTTTATCGAGGAACGATCTGACCGGTGGACCGAAATCTATAAATACCCACCAAGAATTCACTTGCAACCCACATTTGGTCTGATTATTCTCTAAGTTGAAGCTCAAAGCTTCATACCTGAGAATTTTTAGATCAAACCTTCCTAGCTTGGACCTGTTGTAAGCTTCTTTCGTTCTTTTATGCGTTATTAAGTGTGAAAGTCAAACAGTGTTTGACTTTCTGCTTTGACCAGTCAATGGTCAACACGAAGTTCGTTTAAACTTTACAATGTGAGCGTAATCACGATGGTTATAGTCCCGTGTGACTATACCTACTGATTAACACGTTGATTAGGTGTAGTGACGAGTCATAGTTTCGGTCAAAATACGTGTTTATGCGTATTTCGCAACCAAATTATTCTTGGGTATCAAGACCCTTTTTCTTGATATCAAACTTCGTTAAACTTGTTTCAACATGTTTAGCTCGTCACTTTTAGATTAGTGCTTATATAGGGTCGTAAGATAAGCGATCTAAACAACCGCTTAGACTTTCGAACCCGACCCGTTTGGTCGATCTTTAGGATCTGACCAAGCATGTTTAGTGACCATAGTTGTATAGGGAATAACCTTCCGAGGTTATACCTTATGGTCACTTCGTTTAAGTAGTTGTATGATAGGTAGTTTATATGCCTTAGGTAAAATGACCAAAATGCCCTTTTCATGCATAATTGGTATTTAAGCATATGTAACTCAAACTTTTGTCACTTAACTGATTATGCAACATATTTAAACATGTTTAAGCCATATAATACTTATTATAGGACTAGTTAGGCGGTCCGAACGCGTTTTACGCAAACGACGCGTTAAAGTGGCGTAAGCTACCTTAACGAGTCGTAATGGGTCGTAAGCACTTAGGTTTGGTTTTGTTTTAGAATGTAGGCTTTGTTAAACCATATTACATGAGTCCCTACACTCATTTGGTTTACGAAACCTCATTTTATCCGATCCTCCAATTTAGGTCCATTTATTAACATAGTTACCTATATTAGGTGCCGTTTGATTTTTGTGATACCTCTAGCTTTGCTTGGTTGTTGTTCAAGACTTCTAAGCACCCTCAAGTGAGTACATAGTCCCCTCTTTTACCATTTTAAATTGTTGTGGGGTGGAACACATGTGCCTACTTGTTACTTTCATGCTTTTCATGTTTTATATCATATGCTTGTTATGTTCATTAGTACACTTATAGTACATGATTTCATTATGTTTTGCTATGTATGTTCACTTATCATGCTAGCACATCGATTTATATATATTACATTGTGTTGCATATGTTCATCCAGCATATGGACACATTGTTTTACACTTTGAATTATGTGAACCGTTTGAAACTGATTGATTTACGTGAACCGTTTGGAATTGATTGATTGATATGAACCGTTTGAGACTGTTTGAACCGTTGGGTTAGGGAAGTGATTAGGTAACGGGGCGGGTGTAATGTGTTAAAAGCATGGTGGATACGCCGCTGGTACTTCCTTTATATAAGTGCTTTTAACACATTATATATCGTTGCGTTATTTAGATCACTTGGGCAAGGTTATAAAAAAAAGTTATATTACAAGGTTTTTCTAACAATATAAAACATTCGAGTTTTAATTCCAAAATGATTTACAATTTGGGGTTACTTAATCAAATGTTCTGAGTAAGATTCATGGTATCGAGGCTTTATAAATTTCAATTTACATTGCAAACATTTTACAAAACTTGGTTTTCTAATTATGAATTAACAAAGGTGTTCAAGTTATATTTTCAAAACATAAACGAGCCATGAATCTGACACTCACATAAAATCCTATGTACTCGCCAGCATTTTTATGCTGACGTATTTTCACATGTGTTTCAGGTATCATAGTTGGTGATGTTTGATAATGATATTGATGCATGCTCACATAGGAACGGATGAGGCCTTAGTGACTTAATAACAGTGAAAGTCTATTTGTTCATGTTTTGTTTCTAATTTCAATGTAATGTAATACATTCAAATCAATAAAACATAACTTCAATCCATGTGTTATGAAACAATGATTCTGTTACGACACTCCCTGACGTTTACGCCATGATTTGTTGTTTTATCGTGGTTGGGGTGTGACTTGTTAGTACAAGACCTGACACTGCAATTAATGAGGAAGAGAGAGAAGGAAGGCCACGGGGCAGTGCCAGGTGGGAACAGGGCCATGTGAACTGTCTGACTTCAGCTATAAATTGGGGTGCTTGGTTTCATTCTAACCCATCCCTTGGCAAACCACTTTTCTCATACTTGCCACTACTCCACCACCACTACACCACCAAGACCCACCATCATCATCCATTTTCCATCTTTTAGAGTGTGTAGTAGTCTCGGGATCCAAGATTGATCGTAAGAGTTCTTTTCAAACAAGGCCAGGCTTGGCTAAACTCTTACATCACTTGGTGAAGACAAATCTTTTATGTATTATTTTTTTATTTCCAACCTTTGGCTCCTTTTTATTTGGGTATGTATTAATGACTTTAACAACTAGTTTCCTATAATGAAGGCGAATTTTACTTAATCATTCTTCATGTTTTGTTGATTCACTCTTTCGTATCTTTACGGTCTACGTAAAGCACGTTAACTGCCTGGAAGGGAACCAGGGTGGTTGGGTAAATTCTTGTCTCGTTCAGTGTATAGATTCTGGGAGAACCTAGTTCAAGTTTAGTAAGACTTCACATGTGGGCTTTACAATCTGCCTCAGGAGAAGTAAGAACCGCTTGAATCCCTTATCTATAAACTACTATTAAAACTTTAAACCAACCTTGCGGGACTGTATCCTTGCTGACTCAGACCAATAGGTTGAGGGTAAAGCTTCCTGGAAGGGGGCCTACCACTTTTATCATTAATAACTTACTTAATTATCTTTCAATAATCCGACCTTGCGGGACTGTATCCCTGCTGACTCAGACCAATAGGTTTAGGGTAACACTGCCTGGAAGAGGGCCTACGACTATAACTTAAAGATAATCTCTTAAAATGCCCAAAGTGCGGAAATCATTAAAGGATACATAATAGGAAAGTTGGAACCAAGTGATTCCTTTTTGTCTATTTGTTTTACTTATTTTTTATTTTTATTTTCTAGTTTATCTTTTTATAACTTTCAAAATTTTTATCAAAAATTGGTTAGATTAGACGTTACAAAAAGCCGTTACTAAAAGCTCTTGTGTCCTTGGACGACCTCGGTATCTTGCCGTCACTATACTACGTCCGCGATGGGTGCAGTTACCCTAACATGTGTAGAGTGATAGTATTATATCATTTTTATAAAGTTAAAACTTGATTCGCGTGTAAAAGTGCTTAAAATATATCTAAAAATCATATACACACATGCACACGTCAAGTTTTTGGCGCCGTTGCCGGGGACACAAGGATTTTGAGAAAGCTTAAAATTAACGGCTTAATCAGTTTTATCTTTTCATTTTAGGTTTTCCTTCTTTTTCCTTAAATTCTTCACTTTCTACAAAAAGTGACACGGGGCTGTGTGTGATCTACCCGGGGTTGTGTCATACCTCCAGTAACTTCAGAACTATTTTCTGCCAGATATAGACTGCAGCACTGGGTGGTGTTAATCAAACACGGGGCCTTGTTAAACCAACAATTTGTAGAAAATTGTAACCGCCTGATCCTGACGGTTAAAAACTTTCTGGAAAATATCGATTTTTATGATTAGTTTTTACCCCCACCACTCTTATGGTGAATGGTGCGAGTTATGTCGAGAACACATGAAGAATTAGAATGTGGCATTCTAAACTTCACTCCCCACTACTTACCCCCATCGTTTTCCAGTAACGATCACCTTAAGATGGGCAGGAGTAAAAATGATAATAACATCCATCCACCTGAAACCCATCAACCCTCTTACCTAGGAGACTTAGAAGACGTAAGTCAAATAGAAAAGAGGATTCTCCAAAAACTCAAAGAAACAGAATCCATGATGAAGGCACGATGTTTATCAAGGAATCCAAACGAAGGAGAATCGATGGAGGAACCATCAGGTACAAACAACACCGAAACCAACAAACCTACCCTAGACACTTGTGAAGACGAAGGCGATAGTCGTCCATGTTTTGATTTCGCGATAACGGTCCCATTTACAACGTGTGAATTTCACACCGATGGTTTGGACAGGAGCGAGCCAACTCGCACCTTCTTTAACAATAGCCCGGATAAGGTAAATAAGGGATGGTTCCGTTTTCCCATTTTTAAAGTAGAATTCTATCTTTCCGATAACCTCTTGCTTTTTCGTACCTCTCGCCGGAGCCTAAGGTATATCCGGCAATACCGTGTTGTTCCAACCAGTAAGGAACCACCCGATGACAGACAATTCCTTAAAAACCCTAGACAAAACTTCATAAATACCCTGAAACACGGGGCCGTGTCCAATTTTCTTCCAAACATGGTGCGTGTTGAATAAGCACAGGGCCATGCCCCTCGTACTTTTCAACACGGGGTTGTGTTAATCATGACAGAGGCCGTGTCTCACTAACAGAAAATGTTCTCTGACTCATGCAGGTGACACGGGGCCGTGTTTCCCAGACACGGGGCTATGTCGACGTGCTGTCACTGTCTATAAAGTCAGCCTTGAGGAGAATGTGTAGAGCCATTCCTAAAAGACCAAGATCCTGTAGATCTTGTAAGATATGTTTTTGAAAAGGTTTCATATAACCTTCTTGTATTTACTTCTTATAGTCCTTTCCTCTTCTTCCTTCCACCAAACCTCCATTGAAGCTTGAAGCTTCAAGCTCAAAATGCTTCAATAAGAGGGTCAAAAGTATGATTTCTAGCTCAAGGTTTTGCAAATCTACTATAGGAAAACATTATTTTAAATTATTTACGTCCAGAAAAGTAAGAAATAAAAAACATTTAACTTAAAATAAATTTTTTTGAGCTAACATTTCAGAGCTGGTGGTGCAGCACGAGGCCATGCTAATTAGTCTATTATTCCAAAATCGTTAATGGTTTGTCATATTTCCTAGAATGTCAAGCCAATAGAGCAGAACATCGTCAAACAGCTAAAGGAATAACCACCAAGGAAGGAGACTTTCTCTTGAAGCTACTCTCGTTCGATATGTGAGTGCTTTAAGAGAAACTCTCGAGGAGATGACCGTGGTAGAAGAGGTTCTAATCGATCGAGTGAACTACCTCTCCATGGGATTGGAGGATTGCTTCAGGGAAATCAACCTTTTACACCAAAGGTTGAATATCTTGGTTGTGCCTCCAATGGAACCAATCTGGCCCCAAGAAAACTGGAACCTTGCTAACGAGGTCATCCACCCCACCGGATGGGAAGATGAGATACCGGAGCCTCCTCCTCTTAAGGTCGCTTTTGAGGTTCCGATCAATCCCGCTCCCCTACCTCAAGAAGAGTTGATGAAGAGCCCTTTATCTTCTTTCCGAGGGAGATAGAGGAAATGCAAAACGACCTCTAAGCGGGTACTTTCGAAAACAGCTTGAAGCCCTCCGAAGATTAACCTTGGTTTTCACTAACCATTCATAGATCTAGGGAGTAGCTACCACGGGTTTAAAATAACATCTCGTGGGGGCATCCCTCAAGAATCTATCTAGTTAATTTAGGAAACTTAGGATTGTAATTTTTATTTCTTCTTGTATTTGTCTGTTTATTTTAATGAAATGGAAGTGTCTTTGATGGTGGTATCAATAAATGAGTGAAAGAAATTGAAATTGTCAAAGGGACATTGAAAAAAGGGACCCCATGCACGTAAACCAGAGCCTCCCACTTCAAAAACTGCAGATCAGTGTCTGCATCACGGGGCCATGCCCACCAGGCACGCCCCCGTGTTCAACTGTCTGATGTCAAAAAGTTTATGCCGAGAAGGTAGCATGGGCCGTGTCAACTCAGCACGCCCCCGTGTACACCATACTGTAAGTTTTCTGTTTAACATTGTTACTGGCACTTTGGCCACGAGGCCGTGTCCCCATAGCATGCCCCCGTGTTGCAGTGCCAGTAACCACAAAAATTGTTATTTTTACCCACTTTTTGCACATTTAATCAAAACATATCCTATTTGGGACACATTGAGGACAATGTGTAATTTAAGTGTAGGATGGGGGATGTTAAAACCTTGAATCGTTTGTCCTAAAAATAAGCATTACACAAAACTCGCCTTGGAAAACCGCTAATCATCCCCAAACTTTTTCAATTTTTTTTATTTTGTTTTTACTTATCTTGGTTGAGTTCGGTAAAATAAGTTCTAAAAATTATGTTTTTACTAATTTACACCTGATAGCGTCGTGATAAAAAGAAGCAATTAAGAAAATTATACAAACGGGCATAACAAATCTTTGTAAAATTTGATTATATATACATTTTTACACTATAACCCCTTTTCTCTCAAAAGTGAGTTTTGAGCCTTTATCGAGCATATAAATACACATCTATACTAATTGCTCAATTTTTCATTTATTGTGTGAATAGCCCATTTGGTTCTTCACTTGCCAAAGCGAGACATTCCAAATCCTTACTGACACAAATCCAAATAAGTAAATGATGGAGGCATTAGGATTAAACCCATTTTTTTAAACCTTTATTTTTCTTTTCTTCCCTTACCAAAAACATTCCCCTAGATAAACCCCTTTGAGCCTTAACCCTTTCGTTTCTAAACCCGCAAAAAATATATACTTTTTTCAAAAACAACCACCTACATCCACAAACCTTTTTTTATTTTACAACCTTTATTTTTGTAACAGATCGGTTATAAGAATTGCAAGTATGGCTCAGTTTAAACTTTGGTAATAAAAAAACCAAAGTAGTTTTTGCTAAGCCACAAAGCAATGGAACAACCGATACTTTTTACGTCTTTCGCCATTTTTACCAAACACACCTACCTGAACAACAACCTACCCTTTAAAGCCCTCTTGATATTTACGAGGATTAAACGTCACAAAGGAGGAGGTTTGATTATTTGTCAAGCCTATAGTAGGAGTAAGTTCCAAACTGGGCACAAGTGTTTCCACTTAAACATCTTCGGCCGAGTGTTGAGTAACCACTTGTGAGATGTGTAAGTTTTTATATAACTAAATATAATTTTATAAAGGCATGTTATGCCCTAAACAAATAATTTTTCTTAATATGTGTTTTAAATAAATCATGACGAATAAGGTTGTAAATAAAATAAAAACAAGATAAATTTAGAACTTGGATTCCCGACACTCTAAAGATAAGCCCAAAACTTCTCTTCTACCAATTCCGTTTGGGTGTGTAAGCCACATTATAGAGTTTTGCTTGAGGACAAGCAAAGATCCAAGTGTAGAGGTATTTGATGTGCGTAAAATATAACATATAAATTATATCAAATACGACGTAAAATCAACCCTTCTTCAGTATCTTTGTTCCTTTTTTAATTACAGGGTCAAAAGAGCTTAAACGCACAAAATAAGCAAATTAACAGCAAAAATCAACATAAATACAAAGAAGGAGGATTGACACGACTCGCCACGCCCCCATGCACATCCAAACCAACAAAAATAACAAGCACATAATTTTTGGAACGGGGCCGTGCCCAGTCAAGATTCCCTGCAGAAGAAAAGACAACAGCAAAAAACAGACACACCAACACGGGGCCATGCTAACTCAACACGGGGCGTGGTTGGTGCGTGTCGTGTGCAATATGATTTTATTAATATTTTAAGCCCATTTTACGCATTAGTCAAGTTTTAAATTTATAAAACATGATATTGTACTAACACTAAACACACACTTGGGCAAGTGCACCCATCGCGAGTGTAGTATAGTGTTGGTAAGATACCGAGGTCGTCCAAGGACACAAGAGCTTTTAATACCGGTTTAGCGTCAACGTCTAATCGATCCAAATTTTGAGAAAAAATTTTGAAACATGAATGTAAAACTAAAAATGCAACCATATATAATATGAAAAACAAATAGACAAGATAGAATCACTTGGATTCAACTCATCTTTAATGTATCCTTTGATGATTTTCGCACTTTCGGACTTTTTAAGAGATTATCTTAGTTATAGTAGTAGGCCCCTCTTTTGAAGGTGACGTTACCCTCAACCCAGTGGTTTGAGTCAGCAGGGATACAATCCCAAGGGGTCGGAATATTGAAAGACAATTAAGTTAGTTATTAATGCGAAAAGTGGTAGGCCCCTCTTTTGAAGGTGACGTTACCCTCGGCTAAGTGGTTTGAGTCAGCAAGAATAGAATCCCAAGAAGTCGGTTTAAAGTATTAATAGTAGTTTACATATGAGGGGTTCAAGCTATTTGCACCCCCGCCATCCAATACCATTAAGCATTGAAGGAGGTCCTAGTAAGCTTTAACCAAGTCCTCGCAGGATCTATACACTGAACGAGACAAGAACTTTACCAAACCACCCTCCTAACCCCCTTCCAGGTAGTTAATGCGCTTTATATAGACCGTAAAGACACAAATGAGCAAATCAATGACATCATGAAGAAATGGTAAAGAAAATTCACTTTCAACATAAGAAACTAGTTGTTAAAGTCATTAATACAAACCCAAATAAAAAGTGCCGAAAGATTAAAAATCAAAAGTAATACATTAAAGACTTGTCTTCACCAAGTGATGTAAGAGATTAGCCAAACATGGCCTTTGATTGACAAAAACACTTACAATCAATCTTGGATCCCGAGACTACTACACACTCTAAAGATGGATGATGGATGCTGGTGGTGGGTGTTGGTGTTGTAGTGGTGGTGGAGTGGTGGCAAAGTGGGAGAGAAGTGGTTTGCTAAGGGATGCCTTTGAAGTGAACCAAGCACCCCTATTTATAGCCAGAACAGAGCTCTGGCCACGGCCTCGTGTCCAGCCAACACGGCCCGTAGCCATCCTTTTCTATTTTTTCATTAATTTCAATTGTCAGCAGAGGGCCCCACACGACCCCGTGTCCCCTGGGCACGGCCCCGTGGTCAACTCTTTGCTGTACTATAAAGATTCTGGAAATCTTAGAGTTGACCACGCCCCGTGTAGAGCTGGGCACGGCCCTGTGGTGGGCGTAGAAGCTTATGCAGGTTTGTCTTGTTGTTCAGGGTCCTGACCATGCCCCATGCTCAGCTGGGCACGACCCCGTGGTCAGGTTCTATTTCTTGTTTTTGCTTTGGGAAATGCTGCCAAGGGGTCGGGCATGTCACTTTATTCCTTCTTGTATTTATGTTGGTTGTGGCTACTTATTTGTTCCATTTGTTCTTTTAAGCTTGATTGGTCCTGTAAATTCAAAAGGAAGAAAGAAACGTGCTTTTTCCAACATTAGTACTAAAAAGGGTTAGTTTTATGCCTCATTTAATGTAATTTATATGTTGCATTTTGCACACATCAAATACCCCCACACTTGAATCTTGGCTTGTCCTCTAGCAAAACTCTTTAATATGTGGCTTACACACCCAAATGGAAGAGGTAGAGGAGAAGTTTGTGGCTTATCTTTGAGTGTCGGGAATCCAAGATCTTTATTAAGTTTTATTTTTATTTTATTTACAATGCTATCCGTCATGATTTATTTAGAACACTTGTTAAGAAAAATTATTTATTTAGGCATAACATGCCTCTTTAAAATTCCATTTATATACAAGTTCACATACCTCATGGGAGATCACTCAACACTCGGCCGAAGGTGTATTATTGTGAGACACTCGATACCGGCATGGGACTTACTTCTACTATATGCTTGCCAAGCAATCAAACCTCCTTCTTTTTAACTATAAACCTTCGTAATTATCAAGAGGACTTGGGGAAGGGTTAGGCTTGGGCTAAGCGTAGGTGGTTTTTGGTTAGTGGTTAGTAAAATGGCGAAAAACGTAAAAAGCGTCGGTTGTCGTAAAACTTTTTTTGTGACATTTATTCAAACTAAGCATATTCAAACAGTATTTCTTTGAGGAAGTTGTTTGGTTATTGCAAGACTCTCATTTTTTTCATGTCACACGATAACCGAGTTTTTTACTAAAATAAATGGGTTTGAAAAGAAAAAGGTTTTGGTGGGTAATGGGTGTTTGTTTTTCGGGTTTTGAAACGAAAAGGTTTAGGCTCAAAGGGGTTAACAGGGGGGGTTTTGGGTAGTGGTGTAAAAAGAGGAAAAATAATGGTTTTGAAAGGAAAATGGGTTAGTCCTAATGCCTCCATCATTTACTTACTTGGGTTAAAGTTGGTAAGGACCGGGCATGTATCGTCTTGGCAAGTTCTAGTGTCGTAAGAACCAAGAGGCTATTCACACAATAAATGAAAAATGAGCATTGTATGCATGTATGCTCAACAAATGCTCAAAACTCACTTATTATGGGAATGAGTTTATAATGTGATCAAGTATATATAATCAAATTGTAAATAGATTTGTCATGCATTTTCATAATTTCTTATTTGGTTCTTTTTATCACGATGCTATCAGTTGTAAATTTGTAAAAACATAACTTTTTTAGAACTTGTTATTCCCGAATTAAACCAAGGCAAGTAAGAAAAAATGAAAACAAAATTTGAAAAAATTTGGGGTGATTAGCGGTTCCAATAGAGTTTTGTGTAAGGCTTGTTATTAGGACTTCCAAGATTCAAGGTTTTAGCATCCCCCCCCCCCAACACTTAAATTACACATTGTCCTTAATGTATCCCAAAATAAGTTTTTAGGTTGATTCGAATGTGTAAAAGGTGTTTAAAAACAAGGTTTTATATTACTGGGCATCTGGCCATGGCCTCGTATGGTCCGGGCACGTCCCCGTGGTCAGAGTTCCAGTAACAGAAAGTAACAGAAAGTTGGCCACGGGGCGTGTTCACTGAGCACGACACATGGTCAGTTACCTGATCTGGGACTTTTTTCTGCAGAGCCTAGGCACGGGGTGTGTTGGGCTGAGCACGGCCCCATGCTGCACATGCTGGAAAGTTGGAAAAGTTGACGGAAGGCTCTGTTTTTGTGCATAGGGTGCGGTTTTAACGTCCCTTTGGCAGTTTTCACCTTTTCCCGTTTGTTAAGCCAACATCTAAACACCACATAAAAATTTAAACCATCGTTCATTAAGAGTGCAAGATACATAGGGTCCTAAGATAATCTAAAAAAATAAAAGTTACAAAAGTCCTAAGATACGATAGATAGGTCCTAATATGCAAGAAATTTAAAAACCATAAGGAAGCTCTACCTTAGATTTTACATCTCGAGACAACAAAAACCAGAAAATATTTTTTTCAGAGAGTAGGGGCTTTTTAGAGCTTCACTCCGGAGGGTGCTCCTCAAACGTCGTTGAGCTACTCCTCAATCTCCCGAAGGAGAAGGAAGACGGGCTCATTGTCCACAACCTCTAGTGGGGGAGGTGCGACATCCATCGGGACCTCGTGTAATGTGTCTATAGGAGGTTCCGGAGGAAGGTCATCCCATCCGGTCAGGTTAACAACTTCTTGTGCAAGGTTCCAATCCTCTTGTGTGAAGATTGGTTCCATGGGTGGCATAGCAAGAATGTTCAACCTTTGGTGCAAAAGGTTGATTTCTTGGAAGCTATTCTCTAGTCCCACCATCAAGTAGTTGATACGGTCAATGAGGACCTCCTCCACCAATGTCATTTCGTTGAGGGCTTCCCTTAGTGCACACACATAGCGGACAAGGGTAGCTTCGATTGACGGTCTTCTTTCCATTCGACTATTTCTTGAGTTGACTGAAGATGTTCCATTGTTTTGGCTCGCCATACTAAGAAAACAAGACGAAAATTTCAAAAAGATGAAAATGAGACTCCGGCCACGGCCCCGTGGCCACACCTCTGCAAGATTCTTAACCAGGAAACATCATTGTTTAAAATTATTTTCTATGTTTTCAAACATTTCTGCACATAAATAACTCAAAACAATGTTGTAAAACTTATGTTTAATAAGATTCCTTGGTTAAAATCCTTGCAAATACTCAAATAAAGCTTGAAGTTATGAAGTTTCAAGCTCTAATGGAGGTTGGAGTGTTTTGGAGAAGAAGGTAAGTGACAAAAGTGGCAAAGACAAGATAGTTTGAGATAAACCTTTTTGAGAATATACCTTTTAAGGTATGTGTGTAAATCCTCAGCAAATCTTTGTCTTTGGAATGGGCCCAAATGTGCAGATCCATTGCTGACTTTATAGAAAACGACAACACACTGACCATGGCCCCGTGTCGGCTGGATACGGCCCCGTGGTCAGACAAGGTTCTGACACTTTTTGTCCGTATTATGAGCACGGGGAGTGGTGGCCTAGACATGACCCCGTGGTGAAATTTGAAGTGGGCACAGGGCGTGTTGACCTGAGCACGGCCCCGTGGCTAGAGTGTTTATGAAGTGGCGTCTAATTTTAAGGTTTTTATTTGGATCGTGTCACGACCCCCGACCCCACCCTGGATGGAATCGAGAGCCGCGAGCAGCCAAGTGGTAACGGTGGTTATTTAAAAATATTGCAGCGGAAATTTCATCAGGACCGTGAGTTAGGAAAAATATCAGAGTTTAGAAACACCGGATTTTATTTATTTAATAGATGGGATAAACCCATGTTTTACAAAGGTAGCTTTAAGAAGGGATAATCCAATTACATAAAACAATATTTCTTAATTTGATTTAATTAATAAAATAAGCCACTTCTTGAAGCCTTTCAGTGCCGTATCCAACTCTTACTCTAATCTACTGTAATTACCTGAAACGCGTTTTAAAAATGTTTTGTCAGCAGGAAATATTGGTGAGTTCATTCAGGTTTTATAAAATGACCTTTAGTTATAATCTACAGTATTAAGAGCGATTACAATGTTTCCATATATCAACCAACTACCCACGGTATTTGTCACTCGACCATCCATTGGTAACCTCATCGTCCAATGGTGTCTGTGACTATGGTCATATCACCCCTTGGCTAACTCGTTGTACAATGGTGACGGTTATCAAGTATTGTATACAAACCCCACATACCGACTGTAATTTAGTGACTATAAAGACTTAATCCCTGTAATTATAACTTTGAAAGTAAACATGATTTTGAAATCAAATTTGATAAAAAAGAGAATGACTCACATTATAAGCATGCAGATTTATACGGGTAAAGCTTAGCCTATTGATTAGTCTTGTAACCTAGTGCACACGAACTCGGTAAATAACTAATACAGCATTTACGATAACTCACGAGATTAAAACCCTCATAACAAATGACAAAGTGCAATCACTTAAACATCCATCGGATTCACAACGAATGACAGAATATTCCCCGAGTTCGGGTGGTACTCAAACATCGTGTCACACCCTGACTTTTGCGGAAGCGTGGTTTATTTGGTGTGACTTCTTAATACCATAGCAACAATCATAACAATGCTATATGATAAAAACATGAGATATTCATTCATTAATAAAGTTTAGAAACATTCCATTTTCAACAATCACAAAATAATTTACAAACCTTAACTTGATTTATTTGAGTTCATAAAGACTTAGCAAAAGACTTTAAACAAAACCGGGTTTAGGTGTATATAACCCGTCCAGGAAGAGATTACACCTTCTAAACCCTAGATGACTTCTTTATTCAAACGCAACTTGAAAATACGTGCATACCGTGCCAGATCCGTTAGTTTCCTGAAATACATGTAATTTGAAAAGTCAACATAACGTTGAGCGAGTTCATGTGTAAGTGAATAAGTATAAACCTTTGTAAAAAATGTCTGTATGTATAAAAATCCCTGGTATGTAGCAATTAAGGAAAAAGAGACCACCATTGGGTTGCAAAGCCAATGATAAGTGTGAAGTGATGCAGGAAGACTCAAACCTAGCGGATTTGTGCGTCGGGCACTTAGTCACTTCATGGTCCACTCGGCGGACTCAGGAGTGGGGTCGCTACACCCAAATAGATCTATCACTAATGTCCATCGGTCCTACAACGAGGATTGATGGCCTTAAGTGTTGTGCCCACCACTCACATGTTCGCGTAATAAAAACCCTCCTTAAGCTAACCATACCATGTAAATAAATGTCTGTAACATGTATTTCACCCCCGAGGTGTAAAACTGAAAATAGTTAAGAGAAAAGGGGGACATGAACTCACTGTATTGCGTCTTCGGTGGTCGTAACCCAAATCTCCTCAGCAAACACGACTACCTACAATGGTCTAACGTCTATTAGACGAACGGGTCGTGCCTTGTCTTAGTATTGATTAGTGCCTTTGAGTTACGTTTTAAAGTGTCTTCAATATTTTAGTAATAATACTTTTCATGCTTGTGTATTCGCATTTCCTTCCCAAGGATGGGATATTTTACATATGTCTATTCGTATTGGAATTATATTTTTAAGTCCCATTTTAGAGAATACATATTTAACCATATTCCTATATAAAATCAACCTCCGATACTCCGTATTTCGTTATAAAAATTATGGCGAGTTTTATGTTTGAAAAACATAGTCTAAAACATGCTAGTAACCACTTGTTTAGAAAAATGTTTACTAAGTGTTAGGATTTTCGGAAAATTTCGCCATAGTCTCCTTTGTAAATAGAGGTGCCCATGCTTAAAAGCATATCATTTTCTTTTACAACTATCCCGTAGAGTGTTCTCAATAATCAAAGCGACATTTAGACCTACAAAGCATTAATTACTTTATTTCAGCTTCATTACCCAAAACTAGACTGTTTTCGAGGATTTTTATAAAATAGTTAACCTTTTTCAAAAATTCTCAAATTTTTACAGAATGTCATATATAAATCAAAATTTATTGTGTAAAAATTTCGGATATCAGTTCATTACCAATTTTATATAAAAATTCTTTTACTCGACTGCAATCAGATTTGATACTTTCTGATTGCAGTTTTACGGAAAAATTCACTAAAAATCAACCGTGATTCGGATCGTCGAAATTCCAGTTGGAGGGTCACGGAAACAACCGTGACCATCTACAGTAAAAATCCCACGAGCCGATTCTGTTCAGGTTTTAAGTTTTGACTCCGATTACGACACACTTTTTCAGCAGGAAAATTTCAGCTTAAGCTGCTGTCTTAAAATAATTCCTTAAAAATAGTAAATGACTTCGAAAAATTACGATTCCAGTTTCATTTGTTCGGTTATTCAAAATTACACAATTTAGACTCCAGAAATTTAATTTTTCGATTAAAAATGAACCAGTTACAGCCTCTTGAAGGGGCCGGAAAAATCTCAATCAGCAAGCTGTTTTTATTGTAGAAGTTACTAAAACGCATTCACAAAGGTCCTAACCATGGTTTATTGATGAACAAATGTTAAAACTTCAATCATGCTTTAACCAACCCTAAACCATTCAGATTTCAACCTCACACAACCTTTTTATATATGGTTTTTAGGCGGAATTTTAAGTTCACATTTTAGTGTTTAAGCTTTTGGGTGACATGAACATTCAAACAAACATAACAAGAATCAAGGTGAAACAAGAGTGTGAAGAGACTTACTACTAGCACAAGGCTAGGGTAGTAATCTTAGGATGAGATGATGGTGAAATGTTGGTGACACAACTTGAATCAAGCTTCCTTGAAAACCTTCAATCTTGCACTTCTATGGATGAATCCTCAATCTTTGAATGAGAGCTTTTAGTGAAAGAAATGGAGGTGGTGAAGGAATGTGGTGGTGAAATCGGTTATGGAGAGAGGAGGGGGGGGGTGTGAGCCGAAGTTTAGAGGGAGGAGGGAGGAGGTGGAGTGCAAGCTTTGTAGTAATGATGGAAATTCTTGGAAATAGGCACAACTAGCTCATAGGGAAATCATACCAATAATTTTGGCCAATAGAACTAAGATCATCTTTTTACATAATCTAAACAAAATATTTTCAAATGATTATGGTAGATTTTCGGTTAGGGGGGGGGGGGTAAAATGTAAATTTTTGTTAATTAAAAGGTATTAAGTTAGAAGGTTGAGGGTACTTACAAGTATAGTGGGTGTATGACATGTTTACATGGGGTATAGGGATTTTTGTGACCATAAATAATTTAAAATGATAAAATAATATTTCTGACAATATTTTCGTGTCTCGGGCATTGTCTGGTTGTTCGGTTACGTATCGTTCCGTTAAAGCGTTTAATTTCACCGTATAGCGTCTTTTACGCGTCTTTTTGTAACGAAAACATTCCTGGCACTTAGGAAAGTATACAGGACCACTCTGGTATATTTGTGTATTCTATTGGTACAATAAAATGCTGAATTGAATAAAAGAAAGCAGAATTCTGTAATTAACGCGTGTTTTAGGCACTTCCCGGCATTATATCTATCACCTAATGACGCAGTCTTATGGTCCTCACTTCCCTACACTCCAAACCAGTGTAGTGCTCTATCCCTGGCTCATACTGGCCATAAAACATTGTCTGTCTATTTGCTGGTATTGTCAGCATTATTTCTGAATCAACCGTTCAGTGTGCCAATTGTGCTGAGTGCATCAAGTATGTCACTAATGTAGGTGTGTAATGAATGGAGTGACTGTATAAAATATGATGCATGTATATATGATATAGAATCATAGAGCAGTTTAAATTATCAGTTGTAATCAAGCACAGTTATTAAGCACGTAATTAAGATTAATTGATTTGTACAGTACCTGAAATTTTGAGGGTTGTCACATTCTCCCCCCGTTAAGAAAATTTCGTCCTCGAAATTTGTACTACCTTAACTTCTTATGCTTACATCACACGATTATGTATACGAATAATACTGAGGTAGATAATCACCGAACCAATTCAAACCTTATTCACATCAAGTGAGTCTAGGATATATATATATAACAACACAATTCCAATAGTTAAAAGGTATGTGCTTATAGCATTTAACGTCAAAGGTACAGTACGCATTTGACGTATAGTCTAGTGTAATCCAGCTTGCAGTGTTCCACAAAAGAGGAGTCTTATCCAATAGAGTTTTCAAATGACTGGTCATAGTATGCAAATTTTTACAAACCATAGCATCCGCTATATGAACTCAAAATCAACAACTTGGAGATGAAAATGACCTGCCAACTGGCGAATAAGTAAATGATAAGGATTTGTGTGTTGACATTCTCGAGTTGCGAAAATACACCGAATGAAGTACAAGCGAATCTGGTGTATCATTGTCTAAATTTGTAGTTGCATCAGAAATGTTTAAATGACAAGTCAAACAAGAGTATATGTAGTTTTGTGAAACAGTTGACCATAATTAGCACAAGCTAGTAACACCACAAGGTGCCGAAATGACGAGATTCAATAATAATGGTGACTGAACAAGTTCACCGTGCCTGAAATCAAATGATAGTGTATCGAGACAATCTGAAGATTTGATTTACACAATGTCACAAAGTTTTAAGTTAAATACGGAACATCAAAGAGCCACTGCCTTTGGTTGAAGGTGAAAAGCATTAAGTTTGGCAAGGTATTTGATTGACAATGAAGGTATCGTTAGGAGGTACATTGTGCTTATGAAATGAATATATGTATCGTTGCCTTAACACACAATTGTGTTGAGACTGCTTTGATCGTGAAGATCCAAAATGGATTGTTAACAACTAAGTAGGGAATTGAATTTCGTGTATGATGTGAGTAATCAAATTAGCGCAAGCTTCAATTTTGTGAAAATATCACCGCAAGGTATCGAAATAAATCAAACATTTTAGTGGAGTCTTAGACCAACCAAATCTACTACGACTTGAAATGAAAGAATCTCTGCAAGAACAGTTGAATATGATGCTCCCAATACATCATATAGCATTTCAAATTAATCCTGTGAACTGGATAAGTTCAAGCAATTGAACTTGGTTTCAACGTAACCCGATAATAAACGTATGAACCAACAAGGGAATTTTCGGCATGGTAGCAAAATAAACCATGTCTGTAACTTGAAAGAAAGCGGTTTCAAGAAAGTGCGTTGGCTTGGTAACAAAAGAGTTCAACAATAACAATAATGTAGGCCACTCGAATCAGGAATTTGTAATTAGGCTTAGCAAAATGATATGTAAACTCCAATGGAGTTTTCATTCAAAACGAAATCACATGCGTAGCATGATGCATGTATGTCAGGTAAGTTTCCTAGAAAAGGAACAACGAGTATCTGCTAAAGTGATGAAATGACCAGCTATCGAAGCAAATGTGTGTTCGCTCTCAGCGAGAAAATTAATGTGATGCAACTACCATTAAGGGGAGTAGATATGCAGACATCTACTCGTCAGAAGTGAAAGAAACCCAAGTACTCTCTGTTAGGTCAATGGAACTGGCATATGCGCCAGGTTAATGATGGTTGGTTTAGTTGACAGATATGGTTCCTAAATAAAAAACCCTTACGAGTTTGGACCTGGGTTCACAAAGGTCCTAAATATATGTTTTCTAAATCCTCCAGATTTCGTATCCCGTGTAGACTGGTTTGGGCATTGTGTAGGAAGCACTATTTTTGTGTACGTCTAAGAACAAGTCGTCGTCCCACGATTTTTCCTCGGTATACCTCCTTACTAAATTTACCGCCAATGACACTCGATCGTCGATCAGTCGTGCAATAGCAACTGGATCCTTACAGTTAGTTAAATACGAAATTCATCAATCCTTAGCAAGAGCCATCGACCCTGGTTGGCTAGCTCGTCCGGCTTCCGATCATTTGAAAGTCATCGTCCTTTTTCTTGATGAGCGGAACTGAGGTTACCCCAAAAGGGGAATTTTGGTCTGTTATCTTCCTTCTCTATTCACTGCTAAAACTTCACTGTCAATCCTTGCATCTCTGAAAATGTAAGTTGCTACGACGCATTGACTACAAGTGCGGTGCCTGGAATTAAATCGATGCGAGATTCGACTAATCGTTGAGGAGGTGATTCCGGCAAGTCTTCGAGGAAGACTTCAGGGTATTCTCTTATCACGGGGGTATCTTCGGGTTTTAGTTCTTCGGCTCCCTTGTCCCCGTCATGAGCCAGGAAAACAACTAATCCTTTGCGCAACAGCTTTCGTGCCCTCCAGCAACTTGTAATTTGTAGGGGCGTATCCTGTTTCATGAATCACGATCGTTCCTTTATTCGCCATTGGGGTGCGGGCATTAAACTCCGCTCGATCACATGGAAATTAATCCATCCCAATTACCACGTTGAAGTTCCCAACTCAACGGGCAGCAGATCAAGCGTAAACTTATGCTCTCCAGGTTCTATCTTGTCGTTCCTAGTTACTGTGTTGGCTTCCACTAGCTTCTCCTAGCTAGTTCCATCGAGTGTGAGTTATCTAACTTACTTGCTACTATCCCAAGTACACTCTCAAACTCTAGAGACGCGAAGATTAGAATTTGCAATAGTATCTTGCAACACAGATGCATAACGTTGAGTAATATAGAACGTACCGATACTTGAATCCCGGCGTGTTCCCGTAGTTCTGCTACTGAGCTTTTATCCTTGTGCTTGATTCTTCTTAGGGCAGTACTTTCTGAAATGCTTCTTGCTCCCACAGTTAAGACAACCTTGAGCACGTTTCTGTTTGTCACTCGTTCTGCCCTGGTATTCGTCATTGTCGTTGTTTTCACCGTGATTCTCACTACCATCTTGACCTCCATTTCTACTTTCAGTACCTTGCCTACAAGTTTCCTTGGGATGCCCTCTCTTGCCACAGTTATCACATTTTCCATATTTACATAGCCCGACATGATAGCGTAGACAATTGTCGCACTTAGGTAGGATACCCTTGTAATCCTTTCCCTTTTTGGCCTTCTTCTCGTTACTTACCCGAGTAGCCTTCTTAAAATTCACGAGTTTTCTCTTGTTATCCCCAGATGACTCTACAGGAGCCTCGTTTTTCTCTTCCGGAGTGGAAAATTTTCCTTGTCTAATCGCTTCTTCAGTGAGCGCCACGCTCATGTCGATTGCTTCGATAATTGTTGAAGGCTTAGATGTTGTTACCAGGCTTAGAATCTGCGGTGCTAGTCCCCTGATGAAAAGTTCGATCTTCCTAGATTCTGGTTCCACCAAACGCGATGCAACTTGTGATAACTCGCCAAATCTCTGCACATATTCAACTATCTTTGGACCTTCCATTCTTAAGTTCCACAATTCAGTTTCCAACTTCTGGACTTCCGCCCTAGAGCAATATCTTTTGTGCATTAGTTCCTTCAGTTCGTCCCATGTCATAGCATATGCAGCGGCCTCGCCCATTGCTTGAATTTGAAGGTTCCACCATGACAGAGCCCCATCTACAAATAGCCCCGCTATGTACGTAACCTGATGTTCTGGGGCGCATTTGCTCAATCATAAGACAGAACTCGTCTTTTCAACCCAACGCACAAATGCTAAGGCACCCCCAGTGCCGTCGAATTCTCAAGGTTTGTGGTTCAAGAACTGCTCGTAGGTGCAGCCGTTGGGTGGGTTATTTCCTGAGGTACCTCCGCCGTGTTCGGAGCGAAGGGCCTCGAGTTGTGCGATGGCTTGCGAGATGCGCCCTTGCAGTTCTGTCTCCGCTGTTGTCGGCAGAGGGTTGTTGGTATCGACGTTCCCTTGTACTGACATCTTCTGAGAAGAAGGTTGGTTAGGTCAGGTCTCATTCATTCGGGGAGTGCATATAGTTGTTTAGAGATCGTATGTACACACACATATTAGGTTATCACACCAACCAATCAAGCAATAGAATAATCATAGTATAACCAAGAAATTTGGTAATTATGTTTAATGAGAGCATAGTAAGCAAGCACGTAGCGTTATAATTATTGTACACATATATAGATTAATAACGTGCTTAACGGAGACATAGTGACGGAGTTTCCTCGGTCATTGGCCATAAAGTATTGTCGCATGTTTTATAATGATTGGGCCCTTATTATTCCCTGACCACAATTGTATTGCCTTCCAAAATGTATCGCATCAATAGGGACACAGGGTCACCCTACCCTTGTCCATTAAATGTATTAGTGTATCAAAATCACATAGTCTGAAGTGGTCTTTAAAAGTCTCCAAAAATCCGGCTTATCATTAGTGTCTTTACTTGAAAGTAATGTAATCCGCCTAATCCAGAAATCACTATATCAGTGTCTGAGGTGGAGGAGGAAAGAAAAGTAAACTTGTTAACATGCGTGAACTTCCTCCTTGGGCTTGCGTACACGTTGAAGTAATTATCTGCTCTGCCGCTCGATAGTAAATAAATGAGCATCAGAATCCTGGGAACGGTGTAATAGTAACGGTTGAGAGCGCCAAAAAGGAACCTTGATAAATGTGGAGGATCAAAGTATGCTGGCAATAAACAGGGTGGAGGACTTGGTGTCTTACATAAATTTTTTTTTTAGTCAATATGCTGTCTTGTGATGTAAATACTTACATCATGTTTTCAGTTATGTAAGGTTTGGCATTTGAAGTTACTGAATGTGGTGTTAGCTCAAGCTCCAACACTCTGCGACTCATATCCTCAAACTGCAGTGGGTGTTACAGGAGCAACTCATCTCATGTGTGGCCTCCATAATGTGAGGGATGACAAGGGTCTAAAATCAGCATAGGGAAGCATAGGAACCAGCGGAAGGTAGCAATTGGGGCAGCTTGTAGAAAATGTTGCTATAGCCATTGGGATTGTTACGCGGTTGCTGGCCTAGAGTACCTTCCCGTGGTGTTGGTATGTCTTGAATGAAAGCGATAGGCATGTTGGCGCAATGGACGACGGTCTTTTATAAGGGCAACATCAGCGGTTGAAGGTGCAGGAACATACGTTTCAACCAATAAGGATATCATCTGTGCAGGTACTGGGTCAGATATAAGGGATGCATTATCTGGTAAGTCAAAAGAAATAGGGTCATGATCAAGTAAGGGTGCAGGATCAGTAGGTGCAACATCAAGTTGTCCCAAAAGGTGCAGAAGCTAACTCAGGAGCAGGCCCTGGGTCGGGTAACGGTGTGGTGCCTCGAGCAGGTGTCAGTGCAGCAGTCATAATGGCATCGTTGTCCGTGTCAGTAGTAGAAAGGTGTGACCAGGCCATCTATAAGGCTGTAAATGTCACAGACTCAAGGGAGTCTGAAATCGAATATACTCTAGAATCAGAGGGTGGCCTGTTAACAGGGGCCTTAAGAAGTGAAATTTGTAACAACGTTCTTGTCTAACTTTCTATCACCATAGGCATCAGCAGAAGGACCGTCAATAAATATGTCCACGTCATCATTAATTGCTCGTCGCGTAGCCAACCTTCGGCATGAAACTCCATAGGAGACGCATCGTCGAGGATCGGGGTCATGGTGTGCTCACTATCGGGGTGCCCAGTGATGAGGTGGTCATGGGCTGAAATAAGAGTGACAGAAGGATCCTTGTCAGCGAAACCATCAGCAAGGGTAAAGTATCGCCCGAATCTGGTCGCGCGGATGGTTGGAAGTTGTCCTCGCCCTTGATCAGTATATCTGGATCACTCTCATTGTCTGACGTAAATGTTTCTGGCGCAGATGCAGTCTCATCATCTGTGACGGCGGCCATAGGGTTATCAATGTCTGATAACTCGCCTTCTAAATAGTGTGACGTGTGTGCCGGTTCATAATAGTCATAGCATGTATATCCATAGTAATTATTAACAATTAGTGTATGCAAATACTCACCACATCTGCACGTATATCAATAATCAGCAATTAAGCGTGTAAGTGATGACAATGTAAGCATGTAATCATCCTAGTCTTCCCCAGACTATCCCACCCAGTCTCTCAGACTAAACTCCCTAGTCTCTCCGACTAACTCCCTGGTCTCTAAGACCAACTTCCCAGCCTCTAAGACTAAATCCCTGGTCTCTAAGACCAATCCTCCCTCAGTCTCTAAGACTGATCCTCCCTCAGCCTCTAAGACTGATCCTCCCTCAGCCTCTAAGACTGATCCTCCCTCAGCCTCTAAGACTGATTTATAAACATAAAATTGGAATGTGTATTTGTGCCTTTTGTTTGTAAAAAAAATGTTTGTTTCCTGGATCTGGACGTTTTGTGTATGCAATGTAAAAAAAAATGTTTAAAAACGTTTTCATGAGAGCCCTGATGATCATAGTCTAGACTCGAGAAGGAATCCTAGTTCGCTATGATCGAGGCTCTGATACCAAGCTGTCACACCCTGACTTTTGCGGAAGCGTGGTTTATTTGATGTGACTTCTTAATACCATAGCAACAATCATAACAATGCTATATGATAAAAACATGAGATATTCATTCATTAATAAAGTTTAGAAACATTCCATTTTCAACAATCACAAAATAATTTACAAACCTTAACTTGATTTATTTGAGTTCATAAAGACTTAGCAAAAGACTTTAAACAAAACCGGGTTTAGGTGTATATAACTCGTCCAGGAAGAGATTACACCTTCTAAACCCTAGATGACTTCTTTATTCAAACGCAGCTTGAAAATACGTGCATACCGTGCCAGATCCGTTAGTTTCCTGAAATACATGTAATTTGAAAAGTCAACATAACGTTGAGCGAGTTCATGTGTAAGTGAGTAAGTATAAACCTTTGTAAAAAATGTCTGTATGTATAAAAATCCCTGGTATGTAGCAATTAAGGAAAAAGAGACCACCATTGGGTTGCAAAGCCAATGATAAGTGTGAAGTGATGCAGGAAGACTCAAACCTAGCGGATTTGTGCGTCGGGCACTTAGTCACTTCATGGTCCACTCGGCGGACTCAGGAGTGGGGCTCGCTACACCCAAATAGATCTATCACTAATGTCCCTCGGTCCTACAACGAGGATTGATGGCCTTAAGTGTTGTGCCCACCACTCACATGTTCGCGTAATAAAAACCCTCCTTAAGCTAACCATACCATGTAAATAAATGTCTGTAAATGTCTGTAAATGTCTGTAACATGTATTTCACCCCCGAGGTGTAAAACTGAAAATAGTTAAGAGAAAAGGGGGACATGAACTCACTGTATTACGTCTTCGGTGGTCGTAACCCAAATCTCCTCAGCAAACACGACTACCTACAATGGTCTAACGTCTATTAGACGAACGGGTCGTGCCTTGTCTTAGTATTGATTAGTGCCTTTGAGTTACGTTTTAAAGTGTCTTCAATATTTTAGTAATAATACTTTTCATGCTTGTGTATTCGCATTTCCTTCCCAAGGATGGGATATTTTACATATGTCTATTCGTATTGGAATTATATTTTTAAGTCCCATTTTAGAGAATACATATTTAACCATATTCCTATATAAAATCAACCTCCGATACTCCGTATTTCGTTATAAAAATTATGGCGAGTTTTATGTTTGAAAAACATAGTCTAAAACATGCTAGTAACCACTTGTTTAGAAAAATGTTTACTAAGTGTTAGGATTTTCGGAAAATTTCGCCATAGTCTCCTTTGTAAATAGAGGTGCCCATGCTTAAAAGCATATCATTTTCTTTTACAACTATCCCGTAGAGTGTTCTCAATAATCAAAGCGACATTTAGACCTACAAAGCATTAATTACTTTATTTCAGCTTCATTACCCAAAACTAGACTGTTTTCGAGGATTTTTATAAAATAGTTAACCTTTTTCAAAAATTCTCAAATTTTTACAGAATGTCATATATAAATCAAAATTTATTGTGTAAAAATTTCGGATATCAGTTCATTACCAATTTTATATAAAAATTCTTTTACTCGACTGCAATCAGATTTGATACTTTCTGATTGCAGTTTTACGGAAAAATTCACTAAAAATCAACCGTGATTCGGATCGTCGAAATTCCAGTTGGAGGGTCACGGAAACAACCGTGACCATCTACAGTAAAAATCCCACGAGCCGATTCTGTTCAGGTTTTAAGTTTTGACTCCGATTACGACACACTTTTTCAGCAGGAAAATTTCAGCTTAAGCTGCTGTCTTAAAATAATTCCTTAAAAATAGTAAATGACTTCGAAAAATTACGATTCCAGTTTCATTTGTTCGGTTATTCAAAATTACACAATTTAGACTCCAGAAATTTAATTTTTCGATTAAAAATGAACCAGTTACAGCCTCTTGAAGGGGCTGGAAAAATCTCAATCAGCAAGCTGTTTTTATTGTAGAAGTTACTAAAACGCATTCACAAAGGTCCTAACCATGGTTTATTAATGAACAAATGTTAAAACTTCAATCATGCTTTAACCAACCCTAAACCATTCAGATTTCAACCTCACACAACCTTTTTATATATGGTTTTTAGGCGGAATTTTAAGTTCACATTTTAGTGTTTAAGCTTTTGGGTGACATGAACATTCAAACAAACATAACAAGAATCAAGGTGAAACAAGAGTGTGAAGAGACTTACTACTAGCACAAGGCTAGGGTAGTAATCTTAGGATGAGATGATGGTGAAATGTTGGTGACACAACTTGAATCAAGCTTCCTTGAAAACCTTCAATCTTGCACTTCTATGGATGAATCCTCAATCTTTGAATGAGAGCTTTTAGTGAAAGAAATGGAGGTGGTGAAGGAATGTGGTGGTGAAATCGGTTATGGAGAGAGGAGGGGGGGTGTGAGCCGAAGTTTAGAGGGAGGAGGTGGAGTGCAAGCTTTGTAGTAATGATGGAAATTCTTGAAAATAGGCACAACTAGCTCATAGGGAAATCATACCAAACATTCCTGGCACTTAGGAAAGTATACAGGACCACTCTGCTATATTTGTGTATTCTATTGGTACAATAAAATGCTGAATTTAATAAAAGAAAGCAGAATTCTGTAATTAACGCGTGTTTTAGGCACTTCCCGGCATTATATCAATCACCTAATGACGCAGTCTTATGGTCCTCACTTCCCTACACTCCAAACTAGTGTAGTGCTCCATCCCTGGCTCATACTGGCCATAAAACATTGTCTGTCTATGTGCTGGTATTGTCAGCATTATTTCTGAATCAACCGTTCAGTGTGCCAATTGTGCTGAGTGCATCAAGTATGTCACTAATGTAGGTGTGTAATGAATGGAGTGACTGTATAAAATATGATGCATGTATATATGATATAGAATCATAGAGCAGTTTAAATTATCAGTTGTAATAAAGCACAGCCTTTAAGCACGTATTTAAGATTAATTTATTTGTACAGTACCTGAAATTTTGAGGGTTGTCACACATCCTGTCGGAATCACGACAAATGACAAAGGATAACACTTAAACATCCGGTCGGATAGTTTCAATTGATCAGATATTGAATCGTAGCAGCGATCGAGTTAATACCCGGTACCGTAGTAGCACCTCACTACTTTGAAAGTGAATTTCGAACAGAATTATGAAAGATTTGAAAGTTGCGTCGACACCATCGAACTGCTCAGGAGCCAAGCTATTTATAGCTGAAATTGGGTTCCCTCGCGGCCCGCGTGAACCTTCGGCCAAACCTTACGCGGCCCGCGTAGAAGTGTGGATCAGATCGGAGGTTGCTGAGTCACCGGTGGTCGCGACACGTGTGATGACACGTGGCCTTCATGCATATCCGGAGACCTACAAGTTGTCGCGGCCCGCGTGACCTTCTTCCTTTTCTTTACGCGGCCCGTGAGAAGTCCAAATATCTGATTTTCTTGATTCTTGATATGGATTGGGGTTTCTGGGGTCCGGGTTTTTACTTACGGATCGGTTTGGGACATTTTTTGAATATAACTATATCACAAAGAAAAAGGGAATAAAATAGTGAGAAAAGAGAATGGACCCACTTTGTAACTTTAGGGTTCAACTAGAAAGTCTCCTGGTATAAATTTTGGGGAGGTGGGGGTTAGGTTTTTTTAGCTATTTTAGGTTGTGTTCACATTGGTTCTCGCGGTTCTCACAATAAAGGTGGTTCTCGCATGAGCTCCTCCCTATATATATATACGGAGAGAGTAGGCGAAGAGTAGGACAATTTTGATTGAATTGTTATCTGCTATTTATACTACTCCTCCAAAAATGTTGGAGGCCTCAAATGGCTCCACCTTCGTACACACCTGTCCATCATGCATAGTTTGTAGATTGAGTTAAATTTTATTTATTATTTTATTTTGATTCCTATTTTTTGAAAATGTGACATGCATGCTAATCTTTTACATGCAAACGACACATACACACATTAATAATTTTTAATTTAATGGTTTTTGATTCTCTTTTCAAACTAGAAGACGTAGGAAAAATATTTTAATATTTTCATATGTTAAGTTAAAATATTATTTTATTATTTTATATATTAATTCAACTAATTCATTAATTTGGCGCTTATAACTTTTAAACTGTGACATTTTATAAAACAATAATTATGTCATTAGAATGAGAATATTTATATCTATATTTTGAACAAAGTTTCATAAAAAATGGAGTAGGTTCAAATAAAATGTATTTTTATAATTTAATTATTAAACGGTTCATGGGTCCGTCTAATTACTTCATATTTCTAATCTTCAACTTACCCGTAATCTACCCGTCTAATAATATAAGTTTTTATATACTTTTATTTTATTTAGAAAGGTCACCTATATACGGGCCAATTAATTAATATAATATTTCAACCAACTATATAGAATAGTGTTTAAAATTATTTGGGTTGAATATTTATATTAAAAATAAACTAGTTACTAGTTACAAGTGGTTAATAAATTTAACCAAACCTATAATTCTTATAAAAAACATAGGAATGTTACAGATCGAGTGGTTCCTTGCTGGAGGGAACAACACCGAAGTGCCTAAGGTACCTCAATTGCTTTTGATTTATGCAAGAACGCAAGAGGTTATCGGAAAGGGTAAAACCCAAACTACCTACCGGTGGGTGAAACCAACCTTTATTCTCCTTATCCGGGCTCTTGTTAAAGAAGGTGTATGTCGAATCGCTCAGGTCTATGAGCGCATCGGTGGGGGACCAATGGAGAGTCCTTCAAGGCACAATCGACACAGGGACGACTATCGTTCATGCTTTCACAAGAGGTTGAGGTACTTTCGGTGTCGTCGACGTTGGTAGATTCTGAATGTGGTCCCAACATTTCTCCTTGATTTTTGTCTTATGATGAATACCTCGTTTTCATCATAAGCTCTATTTCTTTTATTTTTAGGAGAATCCATTCTTCTATTCGACATAATTCTTTGGAGGTTATGTCGGTTGGAAGAGATGGTTGAGGGCATTCAGGAGGATAATAATGATCGTTTTTACTTTCGCCCATCTTAGGGTGACTACAGGAAAACGATGGGTCTAAATAGTGGGGTTCATAATTTAGAAAGAAACATTCTAAATCTTGATGAAATCCACCACATATTTGACACCACTCTCCGTAAGAGTGGCGAAAGTAAAAATAATCAATATTATTCATATTTTTGTCAGAATTTACCAACCATCAGGATCTTACGGTCCTGTTTTCAGTAACTGGAGTTTGGACACGGGGGCATGTTGAGTAGACACGGCCCCGTGGTCAGGTACTGTCTGACTTAAAACAGAATTACCAGTAAGGGAGATGGACACGGCCCCCTGTCTGGCTGAGCACGGCCCGTGCTAAGCTCTGCATAATTTGAAAAACTAAGAAAAATCCTAAAAAAAATTAGGCCGCTGATTTTAAACTTTCTCAAAATCCTTGTGTCCCCGGCAATGGCACCAAAAATTTGGTTCGTGTCGAATGCAATATGATTTTATTAATATTTTAAGCCCATTTTACGCATTAGTTAAGTTTTAAATTTATAAAACACGATATTGTACTAACACTAAACACACACTTAGGCAAGTGCACCCATCACGAGAGTAGTATAGTGTTGGTAAGATACCGAGGTCATCCAAGGACACAAGAGCTTTTAATACCGGTTTAGCGTCAACGTCTAATCGATCCAAATTTTGAGAAAAAAAATTTGAAACATAAAACTAACTAAAAATGCAAAGATAAATAAAATAAAAAACAAATAGACAAGATAGAATTATTTGGATCCAACTCATCTTTAATGTATCCTTTGATGATTTTCGCACTTTCGGACTTTTTAAAAGATTATCTTAGTTATAGTAGTAGGCCCTCTTTTGTAGGTGACGTTACCCTCAACCCAGTGGTTTGAGTTAGCAGGGATACAATCCCAAAGAGTCAGAATATTGAAAGACAATTAAGTTAGTTATTAATGCGAAAAGTGGTAGGCCCCACTTTTGAAGGTGACGTTACCCTCGGCTAAGTGGTTTGAGACAGCAAGGATACAATCCCAAGAAGCCAGTTTTAAGAATTAATAGTAGTTTACATATGAGGGGTTCAAGCTATTCGCACCCCCGCCATCCAATACCGTTGGGCATTGAAGGAGGTCCTAGTAAGCTTGAACCTAGTCCTCGCAAGATCTATACACTGAACGAGACAAGAACTTTACGAAACCACCCTCCTAACCCCCTTCCAGGTAGTTAACACACTTTATATAGACGTAAAGACACGAATGAGCAAATCAATGACATCATGAAGAACTCGTAAAAAAAATCACTTTCAACATAAGAAACTAGTTATTATAGTCATTAATACAAACCCAAATAAAAAGTGCTGAAAGATTAAAAATCAAAAGTAATACATTAGAGACTTGTCTTCACCAAGTGATGTAAGAGATTAGCCAAACATGGCCTTTTATTGACAAAAACTCTTACGATCAATCTTGGCTAGGCATATGGGTAGGAAATGGAAATATATATGAATAGTAGCTAATGATTCAACCCAGTCTTTTATTTCTATCTAAACATAACATAAACATCTATATACAATACATCCCAACAATTTTTTCTTTTCTTTTTCATTGGTTTTTCTGTTTTTTTAACATTGAAACATCACATAACAAGCATACCAATACACAATGCTAACACTACTAGACCGGGTTGAATATGGGTGAAATTTTTTAGGGGACTAAGCATGGGTTAACAAACGATCGGCTTTAAGCTCAAATGGGCTACTAAAGTCCAAACCCCCACCCCTCTCACTACCATGCTCATATATATAACTTATGAGGTCCAACCCCCCAAATACCACACTCGCACACACCATGACCAGGCAACCTAAATGCCCTTATCTTTTTCACATACATACTAAGCTAAGGCCTCAAACCGAATTCAAGCACAAGTTCTAATGCACCCCCACCCATTGCCACTCTTATCAAAGTAAATATTTCTAACAATTCAAATAAGTGGCTCAAACTCTCACCAAGAAAAGGGGTATACGGGGTTGCCGGTGTATTATGCGGTTTCAATACTTTAAGTTATCAAATTTAGACCATTTTTCGCTTGATTTCATAATTTTTCAAATGTGTCAAAAATTTCCCTTATCCCCACACTTAGGATACATTGTCTCCAATATATGGCTTTGAAGGGAAAGATCGCTCAAAACACACCAAACTTCTTTTTTTTAAACAAAAGCAAGAAAACTAACTACAAATATTTCAAGGCTAAAGAACATGAAAAGTCTAAGGAAAGAGTACATGAACCTGATGATGTTTAACACAACAGATGTTGAAAATGATCCAATTTCCTATCACCACCCTCACACAACTATTACCACTTCTTCCCCACACTTGAGTGTTGCCATAGCCCTGAAACATAGAAAAATAAAGAAATAATAAGGTCAGTGAAAAACCCCGGGTTGCCTCCCGAGCAGCGCTAAGTTTTCGGGTCTTCAGCCAGACCGTGCCACCCCCGTTTATGGTGGCTCAAAGAAATGATTCCTGCCATCTCCATCACTACATCGGGCCATTGAGTAAAATGCATTCGTCCTGTTTCGATTCGATGGGTAATCAAATACACTCCTACTTGGTCCCGTATGCTTTTCTTCACGGTCGAGTGGGTGATTTATTTTCATTCTTTAACACACTTTTTTCATACAATCACTAGACTCACCACCCTTCCCCTCAATGGACTCATATCTAATCACTCTAGTTTGAACATCAAAGGACAACTTACGGTTCTTTTCGGTTATGGTAATAATCCCGTCTCTACAATTGATTTAAGCATTTGCCGTGTATAGAAACGGTCGACCTAAGATTGCCCTTTGTTGTACTGCCATTTTGGTAGAAGCATAGTCTAGGACCAGAAAATCCACCGGGTATTCAAACTCTCCCAACTGAATCTTAACATTCCTAACTATTCCCCGTGGACGCCTCCAACTTTCATCCGCCAAGCTCACCATGGTGTCTACATCTTGCAGCAGGCCAAAGTCATACATGTCATACAACCGTCTGGTAGCACGCTCATGCCCACCTCGTACTCCAACAATGCGTCAGAAATTTTAAGTTTTCCCACTCGGATAGGCACGAGTGGTGCTCCATGATCTTTGTCATTTTCAACCTCGGCATCTTTTCCTATACCTGCATTCACTTGACCTGAAGAGGTTAGAAATGTTTCATTAAATTCGGTACTATGAACGGTGTTTACCACTTTGATGTTAACGCTTTTGATATACCTGCATCTTTTCCTATACCTGCATTCACTTGACCCGTACTCCTCCTCTGATTTGCTAAACTTTAACCTTCACGAACAGTCACCAGCTTGAAACTAATCAATGCAGTAGTCTCTATTTCAGCTTTAACCACATCCGCGTTCAGTTTTTGATATAGCATTTCAGTACCACGATCTCACATTCCGCTTTCTTGATATGAGTATAGTACAAGAACTCAACCGGCAATTGATAGAAACTTCAAATACCCCACTGGTTAACTTCAAATCAGTGATTCCCCCTGAAGATCTGATATCCCGTTTTCCATTATCACCTTTAAGCACCGTTAGAATGATTGATCCGTGTAAACGGTATTATGCACAATCAGCAAATCTTCATCAGATAACGAATCATCTAGTAACGCATTCAGATCTCAGAAACATTCATTCACGATCAGAATCACATTCTTCCTCTTCAGTCACGATAACAGATGTATAGTCTTCTCTGCTAGTTCTGGTAGCAACTTAACCAACAAACATCATCATTTCCCGGCGGTTAGTCCGAAAAACAATTCATCTACTCGAAGATTAACCAATCTGACACTTTAGACTATCACACGTCTGTGATATCTTATAAGTATCCACAATACAGTTGCACCTCCTGATGCTAATTATGCTGACCGGCTTGACGAAGACCCGGGATTCAAACCCTAAGACCTCAATCTGAACCTGATCTGTAGAGTCGGAACTTCCTATGATCACCAATTCATAAATCCGGATTCTATGCATTCCTAGACAACCCTGAAGTCTAAACCACCCGAATACTGTTGCAGTGTCATGAATTTCAAAAATGCTGGAATTTCATCTGAAATTTTATTCCCCCTCATTTTTGCAAATTCTGACGTCTTATCACTGAATTCCCCCTCAAATTGAGCAATTCAGTCTTCTCTTATCTCTGAAAAACTCGACTATGCTGAAAATGTAACAATTTTCCCCAAATGTCAGTTTTTCATCATTGCAGATTTTACGTTATGGCCCATTAATAGTCAGATAACTCAGATGATAAACATTCTGCACCGGTATCATGACTACCCCACTAATTTCCACAATCTATGATCGCATCATCAAATCTGTTCGCTGAAGCCCAGACGGTGTCCCCGAATTTAACAACCCTCGGTAAACCAACACCCTCATAATATTTCGACACCCCATTATATTGTAAAATGTTCCCATATATCTTATATTACACCCCGTATGTGAAAACCGAGCCCGAAATAGGTTATAATATATATAATAAATTAAAAATCTGAAAGTGTAAGCTGAGGCGGGCCGCGTAAGACCTCACCTCAACCTTACGCGGGCCGCGACAGAGCATCACACGCGATTACACCAGAGGCCGACACGTGTCAACATCGTGGCGGACCTACTAGCTGACCCAGCTAAGCTACTGAGTTGACTGAGGTTGACGCGGGCTGCGTAAGGGTCCCTTGTCTTTTACGCGGGCCGCGACAGGACTGAAATCAGCAACTATAAATAAATAGCATCAGATTACAATTTCTGTCGCTCATTTCTTTTTCTCAATCTCGAATTCTCTGATATTTGGCATAATTTTCAAGTATAATACCCCCTAATTAGCGAGGTTCTGCTCCGCTGTAAGTATTATAACCCCAGTTTCATAATAGTTACGCTGCCTGATTGATCTAGGGTTCCGTAACAACTGTCGTGGTTCTGCCCGACGTAGTTGTTGGAATGCCGTCTCGGGGAGGGTATTATTAATATTTTCAAAGGGTTATAATACTAACTGACGACGGGCCAGTGGATGGGCCCACTTTATCCGTTCTGGACTATCTGTGAGAAGCCCAATTAATACAAAAAAGCCCGTCAGAAGAGATTACCTTGCCCACTAAGTTTCCTCCTCTATGGTTATGAGCGGGAAAACAACTAAGGCGAGGTACAAGTCTCATTTAATGAACGATAGGAAAAGGATCTCGTCTGAAAACACTGTACTTCTCCGGCAGAAACATTAATTGAGGAAGACATCTCAACGCTGGGGGTCAGACACGTGTCTGCACCCCCCGATAACCTCTAGGAGCCGTTGGATCATATGAGAAAAATATCTAATATGATAAGGTCAAGCTGTTATATAAGAGAAGGCAAGAAGAACAAAGGCAGGTATCATCTCCAGCTCTCGCTCATTTACTATACCCTCATTTACTCCACACACATTATCCTCCGACCAATATTCTCTCATATTTATTACATACGTTAATAAGATTCACACCAAGGGGAAACCTCCCGGTGATCATTCTCACCGGAAGAAGCTCCTCTCATTTCCGGCAAGTTTACTTACTCTCACGCCGGAGCTTGGTCACGGATCCCCCTCCCGGGGTCCCCCGTGGCGAGGCTAACTGTTTATTCTTTTGTAGCAAGCAAGGATAAGAGCTCTTGACGTCACCGAAGATCCATCAAACGTCATCCGTGGGTTGGTTATTCGACATTGGCGCCATCCATGGGACCTCAGCCTGCCCGGTGTTCCCACACAAACACTCGACGTCCGGAGAACAGCTTATCCCGCTAAAAACATGGCAACCCAACATAACTCACGTGTCACTGAGACGGCACAAAACGACTTGGATAAAGTCACTGTAGAGGACATCACTCATGAAGAAGATGATGAGAATCAAGGGGGAAATCTGAGGGAAACGGAACACATCACTCCCGATTTCGTGGCCATGCACAGGGAGAAGATAACCAAGCATCTTGAAGACCTGAAGAGACAGGAAAGACTCGAGAGCCTTAGGGCCAGGCTTTCCTTCGACACACCCTCTAGCCAGGAGGGAACTAACCTTCAAAACAAGAACAACAGCGGTGACCAACTAGAAACGTTCATGTCTGCCCTAAGGCAGATGTCTTCTGAAGAAAGAGAGGATCTGATCACAGGCCAGAAACCCAAGGAGAAGGGAAAAGAGAAAGACAACCTTGATGACGGCGGCTTGGACCAGCCATACTTGCCACGAGACCTGGCCGAAGTCTCAAAGTTCACAAGAAGAATCTCGGAAGCTCCTATGCCCCCCAAGACCAAGTTACCCCCAGGCTTCGACCGATATGACGGGACAAGAGATCCCGAGGATCACCTGCATGCCTTCCGGGGAGCGGGACAGCTGGGGCGATGGCCTATGCCGATATGGTGCCACATGTTTGTACAAACCCTGACGGAGGGGGCCCGTCTTTGGTTCGACAGCCTTCCCCCGGGGAGCATAGATAGCTACGAAGAGCTAAGCGAGAAATTCCTGAGGAACTTTGGCCAACAGAGAAAGGTGGTCAAAAATCCAAATGAGATCCTTCATATCAGGCAAAGGGACAACGAGCGGATAGATCAATACATGGAAAGGTTTATCAAGGAGAGCATGAACATTAAAGACGTCCCGGAGGTCATGAAGATTAGCAGTTTCATAAACGGACTAAAACATGCCCAGCTGTGCGAGAAGCTGGGGGAAGAATTCCCCCATTCATTTGACAGCCTCATGGACAGGGTCAGGGCCTTTGTCAGAGGGAAGGACACGGTTAGCAAAGCCAAGGAGGCAGACGTCACACCCCGGAGGATCGCCCCAGTCACAAAACCCCCAGACAAAGGTACACCCTACTCTCGAAAACCTGCTTTTGATAGAATGATGCATGACAGAATGAGACCCTCGTATTCCCCATACAAACCCCGAGGGAGGGGTCCCCCTTCGCACTCCGATAATTTCACCCCACTCATCAAGACGCCAAGTGAGATATTGGCTACTGAGAGGATAAAGAACTCCTTCCCAAGACCACCACCCATAAAGCCTGGGCCGAAGGCACAACCAAACGAATATTGTGAATTCCACAAAGGCCCCGAGCACAAAACCGATGACTGCCTCTACTTAAAAAGAGAAATAGAGGCTGCGGTAAGAACGGGAAGATTGGCCCACTTGGTCAGGGAAATCAAAGAAGGGGGAGGGGATCGCAAGGGAAAAGATGCACGGGAACCGGGGAGGGCAGACGTTGATATGATTAGAAGGAGAAATGAGTTTGATACCACCCGAAGTGTAAAGGCCAGAATCCTAGGTTCCCCAAGCTGCATGAAAGCTCCCATCCTCATGCCACATTTAGAAGAAAACGAGGTGCAACGACTCCCGCTGAACATCTCAGCCGTAATAGCTGGACACAAAGTATCCAGGATACATGTGGACGGAGGGTCAGGCATTGAAGTGATATACGAACACTGCTTCCTTAGGTTCGACAGGGACATAAGGGATAGACTGGAGGAAGACTCAATCCCATTGGTAGGGTTCAACAACAGTGTGTCACATCCCCTGGGAAAAATCAGGCTCCCATTCACAGTCGGCGTGGAGGATCGGGTCCGGACAATAGATCTGACCTTTACGGTAGTCAGGGCACCCTCTAAGTACAATGCAATCTAGGGAAGACCCGGAATTGGTGATCTACAGGCACAGGCCTCTACACCCCACGGAGCCTTGGTATTCCAAACACCAAAAGGACTTGCATGGGTTAAGTCTGCCTACGAGGTAGTTTCCTCCGTATCTAAAGAAGAAGAGCCAGGAAAGTCCCAAGGAAAGAAGGTGGAAGAATGGGTCCTCTGTGATAGGTTCCTGGAACAGACAGTCAAGGTGGGAAGTCACTTGAGTGACAAATGTAAGAGCGCCCTGAAGGAGCTGCTCCTCCAGAACATAGACGTGTTTGCATTCCAACATGGGGACATGACGGGGGTCCCGAGGAGTCTAACAGAGCACCGGCTTAACACCTTTACATGGGCGAAACCGGTGAAACAAAAGAAGCGGAGTATGGGACCTAGTAAAAGAAGGGCTGCTTGTGAAGAAACTCGAAAGCTACTCAGAGCGGGGATAGTCAGGGAAGTTAAATACCCATCCTGGGTTGCCAACCCAGTCATGGTTCAGAAAAAAGACGGGGGATGGAGGATGTGCATCGATTTCCAAGACCTAAACAAAGCATGTCCCAAGGACTGTTATCCTCTTCCGGAAATAGACACCCAAGTGGACTCCCTGTCTCAATACCCTCTGAAATGTTTCCTTGACGCCTACAAAGGGTACCACCAAATCCAAATGTCAATAGAAGATGAGGAGAAAACCGCCTTCATCACAGACGAAGGGACTTTCTGCTACACCAAGATGCCCTTCGGCCTCAAGAACGCTGGGGCCACATACCAGAGGTTTATGAACAGTTTGTTTAGGGAGCAACGAGGGAGGAACCTGGAGGTATACGTTGATGATATTGTTATCAAAAGCTTGACGGAGACGGCCCTGATAAGTGACATAGCCGAGACTCTCCACACTATGCAGGACGTAAACATGAAGTTAAACCCCGGGAAGTGCTATTTTGGAGTGGAGGAGGGGAACTTCCTGGGGGTAGTCGTCACCAAGGGCGGGATCAAGGCAAACCCTGAAAAAACCCAGGCGGTAGCCGAGATGCGATCCCCCAGGTCCCTGAAGGACATCCAACAGTTAAACGGAAGACTGATAGCTTTAAACCGTTTCTTGTCGAAGGTGGCTGATAAGACCCTTCCCTTCATGAAGGTACTGAAAGACTGCCTCCAAACAAACAAGTTTAAATGGACCACAGAGGCCGAAGCAGCCTTTCAAGAGATGAAAGCATACATCTGCGAGCTCCCAGTGCTGGCCACCCCAGTACCCGGGGACCCGTTGCTCCTGTATCTATCAGCCTCAAAAACGACCATAAGCGCGGTCATGATGGTAGAAAGGGAAGGGAAGCAGATACCCATATATTTCATCAGCAGGACACTTAAAGGACCTGAGGAACGGTACATGCCCTTGGAGAAACTCGCATTAGCTCTTGTCTTCGCATCCCGAAGACTCAGGAGGTATTTCCAAGAGCACAAGGTCACTTTAATGACTGATCAACCCCTTCAAAAGGTGCTCCGGAAGCCAGAGTTGTCGGGACGGCTAGCTAAGTGGGCTGTGGAGTTAGGGGAACACTCCCTGGAATTTAAGCCCAGGACAGCCATAAAGGGGCAGATACTGGCCGACTTCTTAGCAGAAGTCCCTGAGGACGAGGAAAGGGAACTCTTGAAATGGGAAGCTTTAGAGAAAGAAGAAAGGGAGAAGGAAGATGAGGCGGTGTGGAAATTGCTTACCGATGGAGCATCCAGCGAAGAAGGAAGCGGGGCCGGAATCACACTAATAAGTCCCGAGGGGGTAGAGCTGACGTACGCTGTGAGGCTAGATTTTGAGAACACCAACAACACCGCCGAGTATGAAGCCCTCTTAGCTGGGATGAGGTTGGCACAGAAGATGAGAGCAAAACACGTGGAGGCTAGCACCGACTCACAGTTGGTAGTAAAACAATACCAAGGGGAATACGAAGCCAAGGATAGCACCATGGCTCGATATGTGGCGAAGGTTAAGGAGACAGCTGAAGCATTCAGAACCTTCAAACTAGAATACATCCCTCGAGGGAAGAACAGGAAGTCCGATGCACTCAGCAAGTTAGCTTCAGTGGCATTCGATCATCTCGCGAAGGAGGTCAAAGTAGAAGTCCTGACATCCCCCTCCCTTGACACGACGGAGGTGGCCACGATCGAAGGCCCCCAGGAAACAAGGATGACCCCAATCGTTAACTTCCTCCGGGACGGGACTCTACCCGATGGGGAATGGGCAGCCAGAAAAATAAGAGTTAAAGCCCTACAATACGAATTGATTGAGGGGGAGCTATACCGAAGGTCGTACCTGGGTCCGTCCCTAAAGTGTATCGATATGGAGGAGGCCGAATATGTGCTCAGGGAGATGCACGAGGGAATCTGTGGAATGCACTCAGGACCAAGAACGGTAGTAAGAAGAGTAATGAACGCAGGGTTCTACTGGCCGCGAATGTACGAGACGGCGTCTGAAGAAATCAAGAAGTGCGATAACTGCCAAGTACATGCACCAATGACCCACCAGCACAAACACCCTATGGTCCAAGTCTCGACATCTTGGCCATTCCAGAAATGGGCCATTGACATAATTGGGCCTTTCCCGGAGGGCCCAGGAGGGGTCAAATACGTGGTGGTGGCCATTGACTACTTTACTAAATGGATTGAAGCAAAGCCCCTGGCAAAGATCACCGGAGACCAGATGAGAAGATTCGTGCTGGATAACATCATATGCAGGTATGGGGTCCCGAAGGAGTTGGTGAGCGACAACGGGGTCCAATTTGCTGGAAGACCCTTCAAACCATGGTGTGAACAGATGCGAATCCAGCAAGTGTTTACCTCCGTTACCTATGCCCAGAGCAATGGGTTGGTGGAGAGAGCCAACCAAAGCGTCATCAAAGGAATGAAGTGTAGGCTCGGGAGAAAACAGAAAGGCTGGCTGGAAGAACTTCCGTTTGTGCTATGGGCATACCGAACCACTCCCAAAAGTTGCAATGGAGAGACCCCATTCAGCCTTACCTACGGAACGGAGGCTATGATCCCTGCAGAGATCGGGTCCCAAACCGCCCGAATGAGGTTAAGGGATGAGGAGAACGAACAGGATCTAAGGATGAACCTGAACCTATTGGAAGAAAGAAGAGAGATAGCAGCAGTGAAGGAAGCTCACTACAAAAAACTCCTGGCAAGTTACTACAACACCCGGATGAAAAAACTCAACATTGTCCCAGGGGACCTGGTTCTCAGAGCCAACGAGGCCAGTCTGCAAGAAAACACCGGGAAATTGGGCCCCAACTGGGAAGGACCGTACAGAGTCACATGGGCAAGCGGTAAGGGAACATGCAAGTTGGAGACACTAGAGGGAAAAGAGGTCCCCAGGACCTGGAACCTCATGCAGCTCAGGAAGTATTACATGTAAGGGGTGCACCCCCAAGAAAAAACGGCTGCGAGCCACTTTTGTAATAGATAACTATATGTTCGGGGATCTCCCCCCAAGAGGATGGACCTTTTGTAAACAATCTATGCCGGGAGGTATAGATCCCCCTAAGATTAAATGAAAGACGGACGAAGACGTCCCATTTTGAAAATCATGGGTAACCATACCTAGGCAGACGTGCCTATGAACACCCTTTACATCTAAAAACTAGAGCAAACAAACACACGTGTATGAGGCATTCAAAGCATGCCCGAAGCCCGGCCGTGGGGCTAATAAAGGTCTAGCTAACCTAAAACGGACAAAAGCAAGTTAAAAACATAACACCACATTATGAACTTGTCCACCGATTGGCCTCGAACAGATAATCACAGTTTAACGAAGCAAACAATAAAAAACAAATAATGCAAACACACCCATACATAGAAAATCATGAAGGGGGAACACGCCTTATTTAATACGAAATACATATACAAAAACAAGCCCCAATAACTTGGGCAAGAATCAAACAATATACGAGATTACAAACAGGGCAAGATGAAAACATGACTCCTCGATAAAGCAGCTTGAAAGTCCCCAGGAAATTGCCAAGCTAGCCTTCGATAAATACCCCTGCAAAACAAAAACAAACGAGACAGGGAATAGGCAACAAAGCAAAGGAGGAGCTATACATAACCATAGGCCATACAATCAGCGATCAAGATGGCCCCCAACACAAAGGACCATCCAAAAAAGCAACAGAACATACAAATATCCCAAAGTAAGTTAGAGTTATTACAACCACATCGAAATTTGTCAAATGTTCAGAATTCACTGGGGATCACCCCTGGAAAGGGACGGCGGAGACGAGGGACCCGCGGAGGAAAACAGGGTCTTCAGTTCATCAATTGAAATCAAGGGATGCTCCAGGATTTTGGCAAGAATGGCTGGGGTCTTATGCCCAAACTCCTCGTTCAGCTTGGACAGCTTCTTCTTGACCTTGGAGTCATACAGAGGAGTCTCCTTCCTATCCAAGCCCTGAGCAGAGTACTTGTAACCATCCTTCAACCCCGACTGGTACCCAACATCCCTGTAGGCCCTATACACCTGCTCCAAACCGCTCTTAAAATCCTCCGACTGAGCAACAGCAGCGAGAAAAGCCCCAAAACCCTCAGTAATCAACCAGTGTTTCTCCCCAGCCAGCCGTTGATTGTCATCGGAAGACATTCCATAATCCGCGTAAATGGTGTTGAGCTGCTCTTGGGAAATGGAGCCAACCTCCTTCAAATGCATTAGCTCAGCGGCAAGCTCCTCTTTCTCCCCAACCAACGATGCCATCTCCCGCTCCCAAGCCCGTTCCTTCTTCTCAAGCATAGCCCCAGCTCCCTGAAAAAAGAATCAGTAAGTATGTAAAAAAAAAAAGGAGGGGGGGGGAGAAGACTATGCACCTTCTCCTCCTGTAATCTCCTCTCAGCATCAACTACCCGGCTCCTAAGCCCAGCAACAACCGACTGGGAAGCCTTAAGCTCAACCTTAAGCCCTTCGTTCGCCTTCCTCAGATCATCAACCCTCTGCAACATCCCAGCACCCCTGAAAAAGCTCTCACACAAGGACATACTGTATTGATCGTCAAAAAGATCATCCCTCAGGGCGGAATTTACAAACTTATGTGAGGGAGGGACAGCATGGCTCAGAAAGTCCCTGGCGGCTTCAGGAGTCCCTATAACGGAAGAATCAGTTACCTTCCACTTAGGGACATAAGTAAAGGGGAGGGCGTCGGCAAACAAAGGGGCAAGAGGGGATCGATGAACAGGGCCTTCAAGGGCAGCAGGCTTGCTAGTCCCAGTAGCATGTGGGGGAGAAAGGTCGAAAGCTGAGGAAAAACGAGCCACTCCCGCCTCAGAAGCCTTGTCCCGGATACGGGAAGGGGAAGGACCAGTAGGTATTTCTATATGCTCCAGGGAACTCCCCTACGAAATAAGAAAAGAAGCAGTCAGGAACTGCACAGAAAGACAAAGAAAAAACAGGAGAAAAGAAAGCTTACCAACAAAGGAGCACTCACTAAGCTTGAGGATTTCAAATGCTTAGACAAGGAACCCTTGACCCCAGCAGGGGGAAGATCAGAAACGGCTCTAGAGGGAAGGGGAAGCTTCTGGCCACTGGCACTACGGAGCCTCTGACGGATGCTACGAGGTGGAGGATCCGGGTGGGGGCTAGCAGACCTCCTCTTATGAACTAACTGTATCTCTACATCTTCGACATCACTTTGACCAGAAGGATGAACAGGAGGAAGGTCGGGAGAACTCTCCTCCTCACCAGAAGAATGCTCATCATCACCACCCAGGGTGGCAGAACCTCCTGCCCGGATGGATTCCCCGGTAACCTGCACTCCCACATTCAGCCTGGGATCAACCTCATTATCAACCACATACTGCACATCCTTGGAATCCCCCTGAAGAAGTCTCCACAATGTTATCTCTGCACAAAAAAAAGGGCACTAAAGATGACTACGGAATGTCCAAAAAATACAAAAGAACAATAAATGTAAAAAGCAAAACAAGAACAAAGAGGTACCTTTCTTGCCGAAGAAAGCCCTCGGACGGGCAGGATAAGAGGGACTCAGCCCTCCCATAGCGAGCGTCCCTTCAGAGAAGGTAAACGCCCTCGTTGGGTTATCGCACATCTTCTTCCACTGAACAGTCTCGGCTGTAGAAAGGGTAGGAATGGTGTCCTCGATAGCAGCATCGAGGTCCTTTGGCAAAGGAGAATCCGGCAACATGGCGGCTAAAACAAAGATAAATCTGTTTTTCCAATCTTTTGGGTAAGTGGAGGTAGGCATAAAACTGTAACAAGGTCTCGAAACACCGTTCGGCCGTTTTGCAAAGGTAAACCAATCTCCGTCCGAAATTAGTCTATAGAACATACAGAACAAGGGGACAGAAGGCTCCCCTGAGACTGCCACACAAGCTAATTCAAAATGGACCACTCGCATAAACCCTAAAGGATGAATCTGGGAGAAATGGACACCAAAGTGACGAAGTAAAGAGACCTTGAAAGGGGAAAGAGGGTACCGTACTCCACAGGAAGAGAAAGCCAGGGTATAGATTGGGATCCTTTCCGGTGTGCATTCTGCTGACTCGTCAGGTCCTGGCAACGAAGGAGAAAACCGCTCGGGGATGTTATATGTTTTGACGAAGGACTTCAAGTCCTTTGCCGTCAATACAGATCTTATAGATGAGCGTCCACCACGACTCATGATCGGAGAAGAAGAAGTATCACAGAGAAAGAAAAAGGGATTCAAAGATGTTTGGGTGAGAAATCGGAAAAGGGGAAAGGGGTATTTAAAGAGATGCGACTGACATGCAAGTAACCGTCGCGTCAGTTGTCTCTTCAAAATTCAAAATAAAGAACACGTGTTGCCTAGGGACTAGCTCCCGCTATAATAAAACCGGCGACGTAATCATTAGTGGGGATGGTTCATTACAACCGATCCCAAGGGGACCCACTAGAAAAAAACCACTCTTTGGACAGTTATGGCTCAGCCCTGGATCATGAGACTCGGGTCTCAGAACCAGGGACTAAAGATGACTTGACGACGGGCCAGTGGATGGGCCCACTTTATCCGTTCTGGACTATCTGTGAGAAGCCCAATTAATACAAAAAAGCCCGTCAGAAGAGATTAGCTTGCCCACTAAGTTTCCTCCTCTATGGTTATGAGCGGGAAAACAACTAAGGCGAGGTACAAGTCTCATTTAATGAACGATAGGAAAAGGATCTCGTCTGAAAACACTGTACTTCTCCGGCAGAAACATTAATTGAGGAAGACATCTCAACGCTGGGGGTCAGACACGTGTCTGCACCCCCCGATAACCTCTAGGAGCCGTTGGATCATATGAGAAAAATATCTAATATGATAAGGTCAAGCTGTTATATAAGAGAAGGCAAGAAGAACAAAGGCAGGTATCATCTCCAGCTCTCGCTCATTTACTATACCCTCGTTTACTCCACACACATTATCCTCCGACCAATATTCTCTCATATTTATTACATACGTTAATAAGATTCACACCAAGGGGAAACCTCCCGGTGATCATTCTCACCGGAAGAAGCTCCTCTCATTTCCGGCAAGTTTACTTACTCTCACGCCGGAGCTTGGTCACGGATCCCCCTCCCGGGGTCCCCCGTGGCGAGGCTAACGGTTTATTCTTTTGTAGCAAGCAAGGATAAGAGCTCTTGACGTCACCGAAGATCCATCAAACGTCATCCGTGGGTTGGGTATTCGACACTAACCAATGTACATTTGTATAAATAATAGATTATACCCAGGAAATCCTTACGAAAAGCCTAAGATAGCAATGTGAGTTTATCCTCTTTTTGTTAATCTTTTTGTAATGTTTTACAAAACCTTAAATGTTTTACAATGCGATTAAGCAGTGATTGAGTCTTTGTAGTTCTTCAATTACTGCCGGTATTTGGGGTTTTGTATACAAAATTTATTACTTGCGAGTAATAAGTCAGGACGACAGTACGTTACCTTTGGACAACGAGTTAGCCAATGCGTAATATGACCCACAAGTCAAGGAATGACAGTACTGATTGAGTAATTGGGTAGAAATAAACAATGTGATTGCTCTCAATACTGTGTTAATTGATAAAATGTTTCTTGATTAAACTGGGATTCACTCACCAGTATTTCCCGCTGACAAAATATTTTTAAAACATGTTTCAGGTAACACAATGTGAAAGCCAACTGGGAAAAAACCAACTCAAGAGCACTGACGGCTTGGAAAATAAGTGGCTATAAAAGTTATCTAAGAAACAATATTTTAATTTAAATAAAATAGGGTTTGTCCCTATAAACGTATTGTAATAAGAAACTTGGGTTTTGCCCATGTTATTAATATCAAATATGGTGGTTTTAATCTGATAAACATTTCCTAACTACGGTCCTGATGTAAATTCCGCTGCGAGATTAAACAAACTGATACCACCAAACTCTGAGCTCGCGTCCGCCCGTTCCCGGGGATCAGAGATCGGGGGTTGCGACATAAGGTGGTATCAGAGCCTAGCCACTGGTCTAAGCCAAAGAAGTGTTCTGCTGACACTTAAATTCTAAAATTTATGTTAGGAAATAATTACGGAAATACGTGCATAACTGTATTTATTTGTTATGTGTTATTTGACAATTTGTTAGTTTTCAGTATGAGTGATCAAGAACCATCAGATATGAACCGTCAGTTATCTGATTCACCTAGGAGTGAAGGTACATCATCACAGCCTGCCCTTTCTGGGTATACTGCTGATCAGGAAGACGGGATATTTGCCTTTAGAGCTCAATCTGAAGAACCATTTCCTAATAAGAAACGAGGATGGTTCAGTAAAGAAGCTTTTGCTCGTAGGAAGAGAATGCGAAAATTGCAACAGCAGAGGGCTTTAGCAGCTATTAAGCGAGAGACAGATGCCCATACTCAGGATATGCTAAATAGAAGCCTAGCTAATTTCCATATCTTAGCTACAACTGCTGCTGACCCAAGTCTGGAACAACTAGTAGCCCCACAACCACAAAACCCAGAACAACCCATGGAGATAGAAAATCAGGAAAACCAAGTGGAGATGCACGACTTTAACCCAGAAGAAATCCCTAGGGTTCCTGCACCAAACCCCATAGACCCGAATTATGACCCCTGGTGGGACGACAATAGGGACTTTGTGCAACGTTACCCTATCCAGGATTATCCACCCATACAAAACATAGAAGCTTACCCAGGTATGAACCCTTTAGATCCCTATTATCAAGATGATTATATTAGGGAGATATTAGAGGATCCTTACCAATTTCAGGAATTGTCACCCCCATATCAGGAAAACGCACCCCAGATTCCAAACCCAGTCCGAGAACCTGCACCCCCAATGAGTGCAGAAAACGTTCAAGAACTTAGGACTTTCGGGGAGGAAATTTTAGAGAGCAGTGAGAGAATGCGTCAGGTGGGAGAGCGTCTCGTATGGAAATACGATGAGCGCAATATGGATTTTTGGATAAATCCATATCCGTGAATGTTAGAATGGAGGAAGCGGTAGTAATAATAATATAATAAAATAAAATAAAAATATGTGTGTATGGGTGCATATTACTATTTTATTTCTGTTGGTATTGTAATCTTTATTTCTGTACTAGTGTGTAATAGACGCATAGTATATGGAAAAGAGTACAAGTAGCAATGATCTACGTTTTTTGCTAGATTGCGTGTCATGTAAATTGCAATATTACTTATTATCTTATGATATTAATATGGGATTAATGTTTAAAATTCAGATGGCCGACGAAGGAAATCAAGGAAATCCGAATAACGATAACCAGAGTAACATTAACGTGGTTAATGATAATCCGAGTGTCAATAACAATGGAAACCAAGTGGACAATAGTGCTATCCAACACATAGTAGCACAGGGAATTATAGATGCAATGCCATTTATACTTCAAACTGTTAAGGACGCTGATAAACATAGCAGTAAGCGACCACTTGAACTAGAAAACAGTGTGAACAATGGGCCTATACTTCAAATGCCTATTCCCAAAAGAAGAAGAACTGTGCCTAACGGTTGTTCTTATAAAGAATTCTGGTCCTGTAAGCCAATAGAATTCTCGGGCAATGAAGGGGCCATTGCAACCTTACGCTGGATAGAAAAGACTGAGGCAGTCTTAAGGATAAGTAAGTGTGCTGAAGAAGATAAGATATTATTTGCTTCTAATTTGTTTAAGAATGCAGCATTAGAATGGTGGAACACTATCCTCCAAACAAAAGGAAGTGATAGAACCTATAATATGGAATGGGAAGAATTTAAAAACAAGGTAGAAAGGAAGTTTTGCCCACCTAATGAAAAAGAACAGATAGCAAACAAATTCCTAAACCTTAGGATGACTGGTGTGGATAGCAAGGGGTACACAAAGTTATTCTTTGAATATGCTAGAATAGTGCCAACTCTTGCTTCACCAGAACCAGTGTTAATCTCCCGTTATATTTGGGGATTAATTGGAGAAATTAGACACGTAGTCAAGGCAGCTAGACCTCAAACCATAGAAGAAGCCGTAGAACTAGCCAATACCTTGACTGACGAATTCGTCCGTACCCGAGAAGAGGATCAAAGGAGAAACCTAACCCAGAAATTGACTCAAGAATTTCGTTCTGGAAATTCTAACCGTGGGAGAAATGTAGGTTCTACCTCTGCATCCTACTGTAGGAATTGTAAAAGAAAGCATTCAGGAAGATGCTCTGTGTACTGTAACTTTTGTAAAATATCGGGACACAAGGAGGAAGACTGCAGGAAGAAAAACAGCAGGATATACTACAATTGCAGAGAACAAGGTCACATCAAGCCAAACTGCCCAAAATTAGCTCCAGCTACAGATAACAAGAATACTAAAAATGCTAGAGCATTTGTTCTGACTGCAGATGAGGCCAAATTGATTCCAGATGTCATAGCTGGTACGTTTTTAGTTAATAATGTTTTTGCTAAAGTATTATTTGACTCTGGTGCAAACCAAAGTTTTATTAATACATCATTTTGCAAATTTCTAAATCAGTCATTAACTAAACTACCACATGAATGCGTAGTAGAGACAGCTAATGGAGAAACCATTAGGATTTCTGAAATCTTGTAGGGAGCAAGAATAGAAATTTTAAATCAGAAGTTTATTGCAAACCTATATCCTATGAATCTGGTAGGATTTGATGTTGTTTTAGGAATGGATTGGTTAATAGCCAATAAAGCTAGTATTTTATGTGATCAAAAGTTAATTCAAGTAAATTCACCAAAAGGAAAAATGATCACAATTAAAGGAGATAAAACTTCTAGATCTACTAAATTCATTTCTGTGATGAAAACTGCAAGTTGTATGAGAAAAGGTTCTATAGTGTATTTGATTTCTATAATCATTAACACTAAAGGAAAGGATTTAAAAGATATTCCAGTAGTATCTCAGTTTTCAGATGTCTTTCCAGAAGAATTGCCAGGGCAACCTCCAGACAGAGAAGTCGAATTCAGAATTCACTTAATACCAGGAACATCACCAATTGCCAAAGCACCTTACCGTTTGGCACCCGCTGAAATGCAAGAATTAAAGAAACAATTAGACGAATTGTTGGAGAAAGGATTTATACAACCAAGTTCGTCACCATGGGGAGCGCCGATATTGTTCGTTAAAAAGAAGAACGGATCAATGCGTATGTGCATTGACTACCGTGAATTAAACAAGGTTACGATTAAGAATCGGTATCCATTACCGAGAATCAATGATCTGTTTGATCAACTGCAAGGAGCTCGATTTTTCTCTAAGATCGATTTAAGGTCAGGATATCATCAATTAAAGGTACAGGAAGAGGATATTCCTAAAACCGCATTCAGAACAAGGTATGGTCATTATGAATTTACTGTCATGCCATTTGGTTTAACCAATGCCCCAGCTGCATTTATGGACATGATGAACCGAATATGTAAGCCATATTTGGATAAATTCATAATTGTATTCATAGATGATATTCTAATTTACTCCAAGAGTAAAGAGGAACATGCAAAACATTTGCACGCATTTTTAAGTTTGTTAAGAAAGGAAAAGCTTTATGCTAAGTTTTCTAAGTGTGAATTTTGGTTAGAACAGGTACAATTTCTTGGACACCTAGTCAATCATGAAGGAATTCATGTAGATCCAACAAAAATCGAGGCAATTACCAAATGGAAAACCCCTGAATCGCCAACTGAGGTTAGAAGTATCTTAGGATTGGCTGGTTATTATAGAAGATTTATTCAAGATTTTTCTAGAATAGCCATTCCTTTAACTAAGTTAACCTGTAAATCTGTTAAGTTTGAATGGGGAGTAAAACAAGAAGAAGCCTTTAGAATTCTTAAGCAAAGATTAACCCATACACCCATACTAGCCTTACCAGAAGGAAATGAAGACTTTGTAGTATATTGTGATGCTTCTAGATTAGGTTATGGATGTGTGTTAATGCAACGACAGAAGGTTATAGCTTACACATCTAGACAACTTAAGAATCATGAAGAGAATTATTCAACCCATGATTTAGAATTAGGAGCTATAATTTTTGCTCTTAAGATTTGGAGACATTACCTTTATGGTAGTAAGTTTACTATATTCACTGATCATAAGAGTTTAAGGTATATCTTCAAGCAAAAAGAGTTGAATATGAGGCAAAGACGCTGGATGGAATTTCTTAGTGATTATGATTGTGATATCCAGTATCATGAAGGAAAAGCAAATGTAGTGGCAGATGCTTTAAGCCGAAAATATCATGAAAAGCCAAAAAGAGTACGTTCTCTTAAATTAAATCTGCAAGTAGATTTAAATGATCAAATAAGAGAAGCACAAGAATCAGTAATCAAGGATGATTCTGAAAAATTAAAAGGTATGCTAAAAGAATTAAAACAAGGAACAGATGGAATATGGAAATTCCATGAAAAGAGAATGTGGATACCTAAATTAGGAAACTTACGTAATCATATATTAGAAGAAGCCCATAAATCTAAGTACACGATGCACCCAGGAAGTGATAAAATGTACTAGGATTTAAGGAAAAATTTCTGGTGGATAGGAATGAAAAAAGACATAGCAGCCTATGTTTCTAAATGTTTAACTTGTTCACAAGTTAAAGCTGAACATCAGAAACCCTCAGGTTTGTTACAACAATTAGAAATGCCAGTATGGAAATGGGAATTAATAACAATGGATTTTGTTACTAAATTACCCAAAACTAAGAAAGGAAATGATACAATCTGGGTGATTGTAGACAGACTAACCAAGTCAGCTCATTTCTTACCAATGAAAGAAACAATTAGTATGGAACAATTATCTAAATTGTATGTAAATGAAATTGTTTCTTTACATGGTATTCCTTTATCAATTGTTTCTGATAGGGATAGCCGCTTTACATCTCATTTTTGGTCAAGTTTCCAAAAGGCAATGGGAACCAAGTTAAAACTAAGCACGGCTTATCATCCACAAACGGATGGACAAAGCGAAAGGACAATTCAGACAATGGAGGACATGCTTAGAGCTTATGTAATCGATTTTGGAGGTAATTGGGACGATCACTTACCTTTAATAGAATTTTCTTATAATAATAGTTATCACACAAGTATCAATGCTGCACCCTTCGAAGCACTTTATGGAAGAAAGTGTCGAACCCCAGTCTGTTGGGCAGAAATTGGGGAAAAGCAATTATCTGGACCTGAGATAGTACAAGAAACAACCGACAAAATTATTCAAGTCAAGGAACGACTAAAAGCAGCACGTGGTCGACAAAAGAGTTATGCTAATAACCGACGCAAGCCATTGGAATTTCAGGTAGGAGATAAAGTGTTGTTAAAAGTCTCTCCTTGGAAAGGAGTGGTAAGATTCATCAAACGGGGAAAGCTAAGTCCCAGGTATGTTGGACCTTTTAAGATTATTAGAAGAATAGGACCTGTAGCCTATCAGCTACAACTGCCAGAGGAAATGTCAGGAATACATGATGTGTTTCATGTATCTAATCTTAAAAAGTGTTTAGCTGATGAATCATTGATAGTACCTCTTAAGGATATAGAGGTAAACGAACAACTCAAGTTTGTAGAAAGACCTCTACAAATTGAAGACAGGAAAGTCAAGAATCTCAAGCATAAGCGTCTAGTTCTAGTCAAAGTGAAGTGGGATTCCAAAAGAGGACCTGAGTATACATGGGAGCTCGAGTCAGAAATGAAAAAGAAATACCCGCATTTGTTTCAATAGAACTCGAGGACGAGCTCTAAAGTAAGGTGGAGAGAATGTAACAACCCTCGGTAAACCAACACCCTCATAATATTTCGACACCCCATTATATTGTAAAATGTTCCCATTTATCTTATATTACACCCCGTATGTGAAAACCGAGCCCGAAATAGGTTATAATATATATAATAAATTAAAAATCTGAAAGTGTAAGCTGAGGCGGGCCGCATAAGACCTCACCTCAACCTTACGCGGGCCGCGACAGAGCATCACACGCGATTACACCAGAGGCCGACACGTGTCAACATCGTGGCGGACCTACTAGCTGACCCAGCTAAGCTACTGAGTTGACTGAGGTTGACGCGGGCCGCGTAAGGGTCCCTTGTCTTTTACGCGGGCCGCAACAGGACTGAAATCAGCAACTATAAATAGATAGCATCAGATTACAATTTCCGTCGCTCATTTCTTTTTCTCAATCTCGAATTCTCTTATATTTGGCATAATTTTCAAGTATAATACCCCCTAATTAGTGAGGTTCTGCTCCGCTGTAAGTATCATAACCCCAGTTTCATAATAGTTACGCTACCCGATTGATCTAGGGTTCCGTAACAACTGTCGTGGTTCTGCCCGACGTAGTTGTTGGAATGCCGTCTCGGGGAGGGTATTATTAATATTTTCAAAGGGTTATAATACTAACCAATGTACATTTGTATAAATTATAGATTATACCCAGGAAATCCTTACGAAAAGCCTAAGATAGCAATGTGAGTTTATCCTTTTTTTGTTAATCTTTTTGTAAAGTTTTACAAAACCTTAAATGTTTTACAATACGATTAAGCAGTGATTGAGTCTTTGTAGTTCTACAATTAGTTCCGGTATTTGGGGTTTTGTATGCAAAATGTATTACTTGCGAGTAATAAGTCGGGACGACAGTACGTTACCTTTGGACAACGAGTTAGCCAATGCGTAATATGACCCACAAGTCAAGGATTGACAGTACTGATTGAGTAATTGGGTAGAAATAAACAATGTGATTGCTCTCAATACTGTGTTAATTGATAAAATGTTTCTTGATTAAACTGGGATTCACTCACCAGTATTTCCCGCTTACAAAATATTTTTAAAACATGTTTCAGGTAACACAATGTGAAAGCCAACTTGGAAAAAGCCAGCTCGAGAGCACTGACGGCTTGGAAAATAAGTGGCTATAAAAGTTATCTAAGAAACAATGTTTTAATTTAAATAAAATAAGGTTTGTCCCTATAAACGTATTGTAATAAGAAACTTGGGTTTTGCCCATGTTATTAATAACAAATATGGTGGTTTTACTCTGATAAACACTTCCTAACTACGGTCCTAATGTAAATTCCGCTGCGAGATTAAACAAACTGATACCACCAAACTCTGAGCTCGCGTCCGCCCGTTCCCGGGGATCAGGGATCGGGGGTTGCGACACCGAACAACCCAGCTTGGTCGTTAAAAACTCGAAAAAAATTTCAATCATCGAATTTTTTCTGGAGACTCACCTCATCATTGCGATCAAAAAATGTCTTCGTACAAAAAAAATTCAATCACTAAATTTTTTATGCATTTGTTATGGCTCAATTTGACATTTAGCACCATGAGAAGTTCCTTCGTACGAAGCTAGAGATGTCCCTTCGTACGAAGCTGGATATTAAGCTGAGATGTGCCTTCGTATGAAGCCGGTCCCTTCGTACGAAGCTATGCCTTCGTACCAGAAAGACTGATTCATCAAGAACACTCCCAAACACATTTTTCAATCCATAATCTTTATTTCTGCTAATTTCATGATGAAACTTCATAGGATTGTGCGAAAATCAATTCCTAACACGATGATGTCTTCAATTTCAAATTCCATCAATGAATTGACCTTCAATTTAATGTTTATTTGATGTTTTACGTCTAAACTCACTACACCTCCAAAATAATGAGCGTAGGTGATTCAATCAACAGTTAGATCGATTGAATCGGTACCGTAGCTCTGATACCACTTGTGAGGACCGTGATCATCTTCAATAAACGCTCCGACCGGATCGGTTATCTACGTGCAATGTGCGGAATCCATGCACGGGATCGACATAAAGACCATACAGATACCGTTAAGATCATTTCTCATTAATGTTTGAAGAGTTACAAATCATGGAGAAATTTTGCCAGAGCTTCGCTATGTCTTGCCAAAAAGTTACATTACAAATGAACCCAACACCCCTATTCATAGACATTTGAGGCTTCGTACGAAGCTACCCTTGGCTTCGTACGAACCGAGGTGTTAAGCTATTACAAACAAACTTGCCTATACTATGTCCCTTCGTACGAAGGCACTAACACATTACAAAACCAAGACAAGTTAATACTAACCCATAAACATACATTATACATAGACTCGATACTAGACGTAAGCACCCGAAAAATAACAAACTAAAACTACAAAAGATAACACACGTTAAGCACTACTCCCCGGCAACGGCGCCAAAATTTGACGTGAAGTCAAAGTCTCACTCAAATTTAATCCAAATACTACTAGATAGCTAGCGGTAAGTGGGTATCTAACACAGGGAGTTTGTGGAATATGCGTTATCTAAATGGTTTATCTAAATGACTAAATTAAACAAAACTATAAAAGTAAATTCAGAGATTGGGTTGATTGGTATTAATTAACTAAATTAAACTAACTAGATTGCAAATCAAGAATTGAGTTTTGTAAACAGATTAAGGAAGAGTGACCATCCTAGGTTTCAGGTTTTAATCGATACTAATGTTTATGCCCAACTAGAAAGAACCACATAGACATGGCTCGTGTTTGATTACTTGTTTGTGATAAAAGGGAACTAAGTACTCAGATTACAAGAATGCGAGGTTGTTACCCGATGACCAATTGACTAATATCCAACTCTAATCCCTCCCATGATATCTCGATTGCCAACGGCACCAAGAATGTATGGTTTAGACTAAAGTCAATCATGAATCAACAATTTACAAACAAACATCCAAATACCATAATAACTAAACAAACATTGCAAGTTATTATTATAGAAATTCAGGCAAAACATAGTATCAAAAACAAACCTCACATCTAGGATGATCACCAACAAGTTTAGCTTCTCATAGCTTGGTGAATCATCTTAACAACAAGTTCAATGTTCATACAAATCGAAAACACAAACCGATCAAGAACACAAGAAGATAGCCAAAAGTCGCCCCTAAGCTGTTCTAGAACCGACAACAATGATTGGATCCTAAAAAGTCTCATCAAATGGCCATTAAAAGCTGGAAGTTACATTTTTCCGCTGAGCCTACCGTAAGCTACGGTGCTACCATAGCTTACGATAGCTTTCAAAGCCCTACCATGAATCTCTACTGGATTACGCTGGAGAATTTCAACTCTGGAGCCTAACAAGCACCGTAGCATATGGTAGAGGCTGATGCAAGAAATTTTGTTTTCTTCATAACTTTCTCGTTTCAACTCCGTTTTCTTCGCCGTTTTTCCCACGTTCTCATAATTTCATCCTCTATCATGTTATCTTCTTAATTCTTCCCTTCCAATAAATTATTTCTTTATTTATGCTCCGTATTCCTTCCATTTTAAGCTCCATTTGTACCTGAAACACAAACAGCCGTAGTTATCTAATTCTAGACAATTACCCGATTAAATGTAGGATTTTATTGTCATTTATACCACTTAAGGGTTGTCCTACAGACTACCCATCATGGCTTAGTTTCAACTTTGGTTAAAAAAACATTGGCTAAAGTAATTTTTTAAGCCACAAAGCAATGAAAAATCGACACTTTTTACGCTTTTCACCATTTTACCTAAAAACACCTACCCTAGCCAAAACCTACCCATTTAAAAGCCCTCTTGATATTTACGAGGATTAAACGTCAAAAAGGAGGAGGTTTGATTATTTGTCAAGCCTATAGTAGAAGTAAGTTCCAAACCAGGCAAAAGCGTTTCCACTTAAACATCTTCGGCCGAGTGTTGAGTGACCACTTGTGAGGTGTGTAAATTTGTATACAACTAAATAGAATTTTATAAAGGCATGTTATGCCCAAAACAAATAATTTTTCTTAAAATGTGTTTTAAATAAATCATGACGAATAAGATTGTAAATAAAATAAAAACAAAATAAAACTTGGATTCCCGACACTCTAAAGATAAACCCAAAACTTCTCTTCTACCAATTCCGTTTAGGTGTGTAAGCCACATTATAGAGTTTTGCTTGAGAACAAACAAAGATTCAAGTGTGGGGGTATTTGATATGCGCAAAATGCAACATATAAATTACATCAAACAAGGCATAAAATCAACCCTTTTTCGGTACTAATGTTAGAAAAAGCATGTTTCTTTGTTTACTTTTAATTTACAAGATCAAAAGAACCTAAACGAATAAAAGGAAAAAATTAACAGCAGAAACCAACACAAATACAAAGAAGAAGGATTGACACGACCTGCCGAACCCCCATCCACATCCAAAACAACAAAATAACAAAGACAAAAGCTTAGGCACTGGGTCGTGCCCACCAGGCATGGGGTCGTTTCCCTTCATAAAAAGACAAAAAAAGACAAACCAACTCGGGGTCATGCCAACTCAACATGGGCCATGGTCAACTCCAGGATTTGTAGAATCTGGGATAGTACAGCAAGTACACTCACCACGGGACTGTGCTCTGCCACCACGGGACGTGTTGGTACAAGACCTGACATCTGTAGTTAATGAAGGGAGAGAAAGAGAAGACCACGGGGCCGTGTCTACCCTCTGTTTTCAGCTATAAATAGAGGTGCTTGGTTCAAGAGAAAGGCATCCCTTAGCAAACCCCTTCTCTAACACTTGCCATCAGTCCACGACCACTACAACACCAACACCCACCACCATCATCCATCATCCATCTTTCATCTTTTAGAGTGTGTAGTAGTCTCGGGATCCAAGATCCATCGTAAGAGTTTTTGTCAATCAAAGGCCATGCTTGGCTAATCTCTAACATCACTTGGTGAAGATATATCTTTTATGTATTACTTTTGATTTCTAATCTTTGGCAACTTTTTAATTAGGTTTTTATTAATGACTTTAATAACTAGTTTTTTATATTGAAAGTGAACTTTGTTTAAACATTTCTTCATGTTTCGTTGATTCACTCAATCGTGTCTTTATGGTCAATATAAAGCATGTAAACTACCTGGAAGGGGGTTAGAAGGGTGTTTGGGTAAAGTTCTTGCCTCGTTTAGTGTATAGATCCTGCGAGGACTTGGTTCAAGCTTATTAGCAGATAGCATCAAATCGGGGGAAGTAAGAATGGCTTGAACCCCTTATAAATAAACTACTATTAAAACTTTATCCGGACTTGCTGGACTGTATCCCTGCTGACTCAGACCAATATGGCCGAGGGTAACGTCACCTTCACAAGAGGGGCCTACCATTTTTCGCATTAATAACTTATTTAATTATCTTTCCATAATCTGACCTTACGGGACTGTATCCCTGCTGACTCAGACCAGTATGGTCGAGGGTAACGTCGTCTTTACAAGAAGGGCCTACCATTATAACTAAGATAATCTTTTCAAAAGCCTAAAGTGTGAAAATCATCAAAGGATACATAAAAGAGGAGTTGGAACCAAGTGATTCCTTCTTGTCTATTTGTTTTTCCTTTCATTTATATTTATATTTTTAGTTTATCTTTCAAAACTTTTATTAGAATTTGGTTAGATTAGACGTTAATGATAAGCCCCTATTAAGAGATCTTGTGTCCTTGGACGACCTCGGTATCTTACCATCACTATACTACATCTACGGTGGGTGCACTTGCCCTAACGTGTGTAGAGTGGTAGTATTATATCGTGTTTTATAATTTTAAAGCTTGATCCACGAATAAAAAGTGCTTAAAATAATCTAAAATTTACACGCACACCCCGCGCACGTAAGGCTCAACCTGGCAAAGTGCAAACTCGGCTCAGCCTAGCAAGTGCAGCACAGCCAGAGAGCCCTCCTAAGGAGAAGGTAGTTCAGAGAGAGTTTGATAGATTACCATACCCTGTTAGGCTTAAGTCGCAAAAGATGGAGAAAGAGTATGGTCACTTCCTTATATGTCGGGTTGCCTTAATCATTAGATGGGTTAGGTGTTAATTGCACGAGAGTGAATTACCCTAGGTTTTCTTGTGATTTTTAGCAAACCGTGTTAGAACATGATTATAGTCACCACCCCGTACATCCCTTAAATTTCCTAGATGTACTGTTTCTAGTGAGATTGAGAGATAATCTAGATTAGGGTACCATAACCAAGTTGCAAAGACAGAGAGGTGATCTGACATTAACCGGTGAGTTTATACACTTTTCTTAATCCTAGATTGCCACCTGTTTGGAGAACGATCTGCCAGCCAGTTTAGGTCTTGTTTAGTGAACCTTAAAATCCCGGTAGCCAAAACTTAGTTATTCCATTCCGAGAACCGTGAGGGAATTGACATGCATCTTGCCTAGGTAGCTACGTTTCCATTATCTGAATGATCACCTAAATTCGTTATCTGTTTGCTCTGCTTTCGTATTTGCTCTCCTATTTAATTTTAGTAGTTAATATAAATCCAAACACTCATTAAACATTATTAGACTAGGACTCGACAAAAGTCTAGCATCGAGAGTCGCGCCTTGTGTCCACGGATTAATGCTCGGTCTTACCAACTTGACTACATAACAACCAGTGCACTTGCCGATTGTGTGTAATTAAGCTAGTTTGACCATTTAATTTGGTGTTTTCAAAATTAATTATATATATTTTACACATCATTGCGGCACGATCAGATACAGCCTGTTGAACGCTTATTAGTCCACTGCTCTGCCACTAGTACCTTTTGTACTTGTCCGATATTTACATGCGCCTCTTACCTCCGCGCGACTCGGGTATATCCCGTGCGGTCGGCGCAAGGTCAAGGAAGCTAGGTCCTTTATCTAAGGAGCTAAGTGTCAGAATTGATTTTGTTTTGGTCTTGACTTTCCGCGTGACTTGGAGCACATCTTTTTAGTCGGCACAAGGTCGGAATAGTTATCACTTTGATTTATTTTGGGTATGGTCTCACGTGCGACCAGAGGCTGACTCGTATGGTCGGCGCATGATTTAGGACCATACCCTTTCAGTTGGGAAAAATTATTTTTTGGTTGACAAGGGGTGAAAGAGAGATTACACACAAGAACTAAAATTTAGAGTCAAAGTATTCACAGAGAGCTAGATACATAAACTAATTACATTTACTAACCTTAAAAGAAAATTTAGAAACATAAGATTTTATGTAAAAACGAAAACAAGTATAAAAGGAAAGAAAAAAACAAAAAACTATGAGTGCTTTTTAAGCGATGAGTGTATGTGGTTTTTGATGCATATTTTTATTTTTTACGTTGAACATAGATACATCCTTTCTTCCGGTCTGTTTTTCTACATGACGCGGCATGGTCATCAAAAGGTGTCCATTTTGTTTTTCCAGTAATACCTTTGCTCTATTTTTTGTTACATTTTTCTAGATTAACATAATATAAAACTACTTTTTCTGTAAGTTGACCTCTAAAAAACATTATGAACATAAGGTAACAATTTTTGTTGTACAATGCAAAACGTAACCGTTTTGGTTATTCTTTTGTAAAATGATTACATATAAGGTAAAAACAAATTTGCACACTTTAAAAAATGTAACTTTGTTAAGAGTTAAATTTAACATAACTAGAATAATAAACTAGGGAGAGGGTCAACATCTATGAATAAAAAGGCCGTGTACATTTTTTATGTACTATTTCTTTTGCAAACTTTCTTCAATGACACATTTTTATGTAGTATTTCTTTTGCAGTAATTTTTTATATGACATGTACGTATTCGGCAACAATTTTTCTATTTTGTATTCTTAAAGCCGTTTTTCCTTCATTTTGTAAATGTAATCAACAACAGCTTTACCATTATTTTTTGTTACATTTTTAGAGTGACGTAATATAAACTAATGTAAACCTACTTTAGTGTAAGTAAACCTTAATTTTTTTATAAGTGTAAATTACAAGTTTTGTCCTTTATGTTTACATTAAATTTCAGGCGCTACCCATTTGGCCAAAAATTTACAGGCAGTGTCCTTTACCTTTCAAAATCTTGCACGTTTTGTCCTTTAGACCAAACCTGGTTAGAAATCTCAGTTAAAAAATGTCATGTGCAATGCACATGAGGGTAAAACGGTCATTTCCCTCTCAACCCTTTCAATTCTCCATTTATATCCCACACCAACCCCTCAATTCAGCTTCTTATCACATACGTTGTCCCTCATCTTTCAGTATTAGGGTTTTTAGCACAAATTTCTCTCAAACAAACCTGTGAATTGTGTTTATACATTACGATCCCACAATTGGCATCAGAGCCACATTGCCACGTTGAAGAATAAAAAAGATCATTCATCTCCCTGCAAATTTTTGATCGTCCCTGTTTTAAAAAATATATACCCTGTTATTGCAAAACCAAATCCGCAAACAAACTGAAACCAAATTGAAAACAAAAGGTGTGAATATTGTTTTAGACATTGTCAAATCGAACAAAAGATCAACAAATTAATACCCGGTAAGCATTTTTTATAAACCAAATCGGAAAACAGTTTTTCCGGTGAAACTTCCGCAAACCAGAAAAACAAAACAATGAATATCCTGATCGAAATAACGGTTAATTTCTAAATCCCTTTAACGTTTACGAAGAATCGAATACAAAAATCCTTGTTAACCAGGATCCAAAAAAGAAATCAGATTTATAAAACGATCTGATTAAGGTTTTTAAATCATAATCTAGATCGAATCAGTAATATTCGTTCAATCAGAATAGAATAGAAGGGACAGATTTGGTGTTTAGGGCAAAATAAGTTGATTTGAGAATTTTGACTTTTTCAAAGTCAAAGATCGATATATAGATACGGAGATATCAGAATGGGGAATTGAAAGGGTTGAGAGGGAAAAGACCATTTTACCCTCATGTGCATTGCACATGACATTTTTTAACTGAGATATCTAACCAGGTTTGGCCTAAAGAACAAAACGTGCAAGATTTTGAAAGGTAATGGACACCGCTTGTAAACTTTTTGCCAAAAGGACAGCGCCTGAAATTCGATGTAAACACAAAGGGCAAAACTTGTAATTTACTCTTTTTATAAACATGAGACTTTATGTAAAATTCAAAATCAGCTACAAAAATAAATAAATAAATAAATAACACATATTAAGGGTGCTATTTTTTTAGCGATGTGATTAAGTGGTTTTATATATATATTTTATTCTTTTATGTGAGAAACTTATATGTGCACATTCTTCTTCTAGCCTGTTTTACATGACCAACATTTTCTATTTTTTTCTTAAATTAGATTTTTCATTCAATGTAGATTGTTCGGCACCTTGAGAATTCAACCAACAGATGGTAAATTGGTTGAAAAACAAGTTGAGTTGTATGTTTATGATGTTTACAAGTGGTTCAGAATTTGAATCAGATTGATCCTACAAGTGGTATCAGAGCTCAGGAGGAAGAGATCTCGTAAAAACAGCTCGTTTTCGTCACTTTTTCTGTTTCTACACCATTCTTTCTAAAAAAAATTAAAATTTTTACGGATAAAATCGGCTCAAATTTTCATATAGTGTGCGTAAATATGTATTAACAAATCCTGTAAAGTTTCAGATCGAAAATCGACTTAAAAACGGGTTAAAATCATCTGCTCGCTTGAAATTCGTTCGATATTTGCTGACATCATATTTCTTTCGCTTGAAAATTTGATACCGAGTTTGAAGCGAAACGCAGGCTTTCGCTTGAAATCAGCAGTTTGCTTGAAAATACGTGTACCGCTTGAAAAATTGTTTGAGATATATCTGACGTAAAATTCTGATCGAGGTTGTCAGTTAGTTAAGACAAGAAATCACGAGTTCTTGTGTCAGTTTGCACGAGCTATTCAATATTTGCATGTGATAAAGTGCATCGAGTTGGTCCTTTCAAGGTTGCATGTGAACAAATCAGTTCGTCCATGTGAATATTTCAGATGTGCATGTGATATTAATTTGTCGGTTCATAATTGTTTCCATGTGATAATCGTTTGCGGTCAAATCATTGAGTGTTATGAATTCAATTGTCTACCACTTTTAATTGAGGTCCAATTAAATTGTTTGGTTGCATGTGAAGTTGATAAAGTGATATAAGTGTGTCGACCACTAGATAAGTTTAATTGATTAAATCAATTTCTTGTGTGAAGTACACTACATAGTCTCGGCCCAATCAACTTTTAACACAAGAGTACTAGCCCATCACTCGTTCTTGGCCCAATCATTGTGATAAGTCAATTGTGAGATGTATTGAATTAATTTGCTGGCCCAAGGTTCACTTGTGAAAAACTGTTCATTGAACAGTAATTCGGCCCAAATTTGAAATTGAAAATTAAGTGTTGTGTGATTAAAGTTCTCGGCACAATCAGATTCAGGTGTTTGAACAGGTTGTGGTTGAAATATGGCAAAGGTCTTTGATGAAAAAGAAAACAATGATCTTAAAAAGTTAAATGATTGGTATCGAGGATATTTCAGTAGTTCTTATCAGAAATTACCCAAAGAGGTTTGGAGTAACCGATTCGAATGTTTTCTGTGTAAGAAAGATGAAAAGTTGGATGATTTGGAGAAGCGTTTTGATCGTTTGATTGACTATTTGAAGGAAAATCAAATAGTAATAACAGAAGCTGATATGGTATCAAAGTTTGCTAATGGATTACCAGCTGAATGGGATGATTGTTTGAAAAATTTGAGAGAAAATTATAGTTTTTCAAAATTATCTCTGAATAAATTCATTAGTAAACTTAAAAATCACAATTATGAAATTTCTCAAAAGAAGAGAGATGTGATGGATAAAATAAAAATGAATTTAGATGAGTTGAATTTAGACGTGATAAATGAAATAAACAAAAGAATCAATGTTTGTTGGGCAGCAAAAAGAAATTTGATATATGATATGAAAAGGGGTTGTTATATTGATGATAATGAAAATCCTCTTGATTTCGTTACAATCTTTGGTGCAGGTACTTATAAGATAGAGAAAGAGCAAGTTCTAAAGAATGAAGAATCTGTGAAGAATGAATCTTCAAATTCTGAATCAGTGTGTTCCAAATGTGACAACTTTAAGACTGTCAATGGCAAACTCTTGAAGGATGTGGAAAGTTTGAAATCAGAAGTCAAGAAGTTGAAAGATGAGAAGCAAGCTGATGTAAAACAGATTCTGGATTTACAGGGAAATTGTGAAAAGCTAAAAGCTGAAAATGTTAAACTGTTAAATGATTTGAACAGTTTGACACCAGAAAACAAGAAATTGAAAGAAAAAGCAAAAGTTTTTGAAGAGAAAATTAAAAGTTTTGAAAATGAAAAATCAAAGATTGAAAAAGATTTTCTAAGTCAAATAAAAATTTTAGAAGATGAGATAGATTTGTTTGGTAAAAACAATCTTGAAAAACAAATTGCAATCAATTCTCATCTTGAAAAGATTATTCGACTTGAGAAAGAGGCAGAATGTGCTCAAAAGAAAATCAAGGAATGGGAAGAAAAGTTGAAAGTGTTTGTGAATACTTCAACTATTCCTTGTCCAAAACCTATTAATTCAGTTCCTATAAGTGACAATGTCACAAACTATGACAAAGTCGTAGTTGAAGATTGCGATAAAAAATCTGATGATGAAAAAGAAAAAATTGACAAAAAGAATTTATTTTTGAAGTTAAAAGAAAAATTTCAAGAAACTGTTCCACAATCAACCGAAAAAGGAGAATGCTCTAAGCAAAAACCTTTGAAGAAGAAAGTGGAACAGAAACAAAAAATTAAAAATTTGAAAAATGTTCAAAAAGAAAATAACAGCTCATCAGATCGATCATCCAATCGCAATCAAAAACCACAAAAAGTAAAAAATGAAAACTCAAAAATTGTTGGTAATGAGTGGTGCAGGTCGGACCACAGTGCTCAAAAGCCAAATCCAGCAAATAAGAGGAGGAAAGATTATCACCAAGCCAAACAGTGCTTTGATCTAAGTGTTTGGACTAAAAATGGTGATTGGTACGATAACAGAGTGTGTTACCGATGCGGTTATCAAGGACACATTGCTGTTAACTGCCAGAGTTGGAGTTATGAGACGAGAAGATGCTTTAACTGCAACATCAGAGGTCATATTGCTAGAGATTGCTCAATGAGATCAATGAGAAGATCGAGGGCTGAATCTCAGAAGCAGGTGAAGAAACCAGTCAATGTCAAGCCCAAAGAACAGAAGGTTCAAGAACCTAAAGTTCAAGAAAAGAAAGTGAAGCTCTCTCAAGGGCAGAAAGACAGACTGAGGAAAAAGAGGAAGAAAGCGAGAGAATATCTTGAAAGGATTTTGTCCTCGGATACAACTGGTAAAACAGATAAAAGTTCTGATAAATCGTCTTGCTCACCAAAGAATGATAATTCAAGCAAAACGGATTCATCAGATACAAATCTGAGGACGAAAGAGGATAAGAAGAAGAAGAAAATTGTTGGTAATGAATCTGTTTCTTCGGAAACAAAGGAGCCACATGTCGGCAATGAATCTGGCTCATCAAAGTCAGACAAGCCACATTCAGGCAATGAATCTGGTATGGTAAAACCAGAAGAGCCATGTGTTGAGGTAAAAAATGAGAATTCTGGTTTAACAATGGATGATGCAAATTTTCCACCATTGTTGAACAAGAATTCAAAATCACCCAAGGACCGTCAGGCTTGGGTGAATCTGTTTAAATGAAAAACCTGACTTGCCGGAGTTCCCAGGTTGGTAGGCGTGGAACATGAATCGGCACATTTCTTGAGAAATTCACATTTGTGATATTTCGATTTAAAAGTGGTAAATCAGGGACATTAAGTTGTACTTGATTTTCTACAAGTGATGTTTGTGGATTGTTCTTAAAAATGTTAGTTTTTATTAGTGATTGAAGAAATCAAAGTGATGAAAGATCCCCGAATTTGTGAAAAGACACACAAAACTTATTTTCCGGAAAAACCATTTTGATTAAAACAAACTTAAGTGTTTTGAAATCACCATGGGAAAACGTTTTGTTGTCAGGGGGAGTTCTGATTGTTCACGCCAAGTGAATGGAGAATTGAAGCAATTCTCATCATGTTGTCACATTTCTTGTACAGTTTGTTTCAAATTTTCCCAGAAAATCAAAATTGAGACATATTTTGATTTTAGGGGGAGTAAAAATTTTAAAAAAATTAGAAAATTTGAAAATGTCAAAAACATTGAAAAATGAAAAAATGAGTTTTGTTGTCAAAAAGAGGAAATGATAGTACATCAGTGGACTATCACAACATGCTAAAGAAATGGAAAGTTAAAATGTGATAAACGGTCTCACTGATGATATGCCAGTAGGTTTTTACACATTTAGTAGATTGTGACGAGATATAAACCTAAATTTCAAACTTGCTTATATCGTGGGTAACATCTCTCGGATATATGGGTAACCCCCGAAATCTTGTTTGAAAGGTTCCTTTTTCTGATATACTAGGTCTTTATACTCAGTGATATCTGGGGTATTATTCCGGGACTTCTGCTGAATGGAAGTTCTGACCTAGTCCTCGAATAATACTTTCTGCAATGCTTGAAACATAGCATCACCCTCAGCATATATGATAAGACAATAAAATTGCTTAGCAATGCTGTTGTAAAAAAGATCCTCTAAAGGGGACACACCCAAAGTTGAGTCATGATCTCTCTGCTGAACGGTAGTTCTGACCTGAGCTCTCATGATTTTTCATAATTTATTTACCCCTACAGATATCATTTGTGTCATAATTACCTGTAAGACTGAATATTGAGATCTGGATACGGGAGTATGTTCTGAGGTGGGACACGCGATTGAGTTTAGGTGCTTAAAACATTAATATCATATCTCGGATCAGTTGAATTTTGTGTGAAAATTTAAGTGGACCAGTATACTGACAATCTAAGTGAATCGTTTAGAACTTAAAATGAAATGAAGCTTAACGGTGTTGGTGATTTGTCTCAAAAACTGATATGATCCTCTTGCACGAACTCACAAAAATATTGTCTGTAAATATTTCTTTACTGCATTTTATTCTTTTCAAAAATCCAAAAAGATTTTAGTGTGTTTTAGCATAAATTTTGAAAAATTCAAAAAGATTTTCGACAACTGATGATGAAGAGCTGATTTTCAAAATTTCAAGTGCTGAACATGATGAACTGGTTTGGGAGTGTGAGTTTAAAAGAAGAAACTTATTTTGAAAAAAAAAAGTTTGATTAGTTAATCAAGGTCATTAATTTGAACTTGATGTAACTATTACAAGTAAGTTTTTCTTATTGATTTAAGTAAAAACTTATGTTTTTGATGAGAAAATGTGTGCAGGAGATGAGCTGAACAAAGTTAAAGCCAGGGATTGATCTCAAGGTAATAGCTAATTCCAGACGGCGATCCCATCATGATGAGAGGGGGAGTCTGACGAGGCTAGAGCCAAAGAGAAGATTCTGGTTTATGCTAAGAAAAAAGAGAGACTGATAAAGACTGAAGATGCGAAGACTCGACACTTAAGACTCGTCAACATCTGAGGGGGAGTCTGTTGGTGCATTCATCTGTCGTCTTCGTCTTATGTCGAGTCTCGGGTTCGTTGCGGTTTTGTTCAAGCATGATGTCATGATGACATCATCAAGATGACATCATAAATGACATCATCTACACTAAAAGACAAGACTTGCATGATAACAGAATGATACATGAGGCTTTCGCTTGAATTTGGAATATTATATGTGTTAGATTCGCTTGAAATAGTGAAACATATAAGGTTTCTCTTGAAACATGTATATATGAGGGTTTCGCTTGAACTTGTATGTGTCAGTTTCAAGCGAAAGCTGACTACTATATATAGGGTAGTGGTCTATTCATTTGTAACAGTCCGTGAATTCCATACCGAGGTGCTGCCGGTGTGAAGACTGATTGTAATCGATAGTATATCAATATAATCAGTGTTTAAAGTGATATTCAAGCGGTTTCGACGTCGGTTTCTTAGTTTCCGCCTCTGAAACTGAAAAAATCTCTTCTGAACGACTCGTTCGGGTCGCAAAACGATCCTACAACTTTACTATTTTGTTTTTTGTTACAATTTTTTTTTTCATCTAACATAATAACAAGGTGTCCCATTTAAACATCATAATAAATCAAAACAAACTTTGGCTACTTGGCATTTACTCAAGCCAGTTATTGCCACATGTCAATCTATTACAATCATTTTCTTTGCAAGTTGCAAGTAACTTTCTCACCATGTATATTTTATTGTCAATCAAATCAAATTTGCATCAAATCCCAATGTAATTATTCTATACCTCTATTTTTTTTGCCAACAACAAAGACAATATATTAGAAACAAAGGCACCAACTAGGCGCTAATAACTAGGGCTGCAAACGAACCAAATGTTCGGCGAATATTTCGTGAACCATTCAGCAGGAATTTCGTTTGTTTTCGTTCATTTATTAAACAAACGAACATGAACATGAAATTTCGTTCATTTAGTTAAATGAACAAATACGAACAGAGGCCACGTTTTTTCATTTATGTTCGTGAACATTCGGTAACATGTTCGTTTGTCTTCGATAGTTCGGCCTTTTTAGTTTTTATATTTTATGTAAATACTTTAAAACTCCGACAAATAAAATATCTAATAAGTGTCAGTGTATTAAATATTTTGTTCTCAAATGTTTGTTTGTGTTCATTTGTTTCCATTTATGTTCATGGTCATTAGTTTGTGCTCCTTTCTATTCATCAACATTTTTGTCCATTGCCTAAAGTTAATAAACAAACACAAATGAACACGAACAAGTACATTCCCTTAACAAACGAACACAAACATAAAATCTCGTTCGCTAAGTGTTGATAAACAGTTTGTGAACACGTATATTTCTTAGCAAACGAACACAAACAAGGTCTTGTTCGTGTTCGTTTGCAGACCTACTGATAACAGACCCAAACAACAGAAAAGAGCAGCTAAACGAAGTAAAAAATAGAAAACAGACCCTCCCGATCTATTACAAAAAAACAATCTTTCGAATAGATACACCACGGCTGCCAACTGATGGATCAAGGCCTTGTCCTATTCTTGACCCATATAAAGAAATAAAAATATTAGAACTCCTTGATTTACATTGTATAATACTATGGTACATTAACTAATATATATTTAAGGAAAATGGTAAAATGAGTACTATATTTAGAAATAACAACCATATGAAATAATCTCAACCATTGATTCAAATTAAGTTTGTGAGCAGGATTAAGAAAAATAAAATATCAAGCATGAAAAGACTAAATAAATCAAGAAAAGTACAAAGGGTAGTTTGGGTAATTGGTTTGATGCAAGTTGTAACTTACTTTCTCACCTACATATTTATATTTCCATGTCAATTAATTCAAATTAGCATCAACTCCTATGGTAGTTATTCTATACCCCTATTTTTCTTACATTCACCATTTGAAACATAAAATAAATTAGAACCCTTTGATGTACATTGTATAATAATAATAACACTATGATACATGTCTAGTTATACATAGATGTAAACTTGTTACATTTTGTAAACCTGATAACTTCAAAAAAAAAAGTTTTATACATAATCATATCAATACCTTTTCTTACATTTTGACAAAATATGACAGGGTTTGTGTGAAGATCCGTGTCCTGTTTCTTCTAATCTTTTTAATGCACTAAATACTAGGATTATTTTTTTTATTTTTGTTTTTTTACGTAGAGTTTGGTTTTATTTATGCTTGTTACATAGTTTTTCTAATTTTTTGCTTTTTTTTTTGTTGACCTTCGTTTATTATTATTTTTCTCTCATTTTTTTTTGGTAAGTATCACATCCTAACCGATGGCGAAAACATCGAAGTGAAACGAAAATATGATTGTTCATAGCATCATAACACTAATTGTGACAATATATGATTAATCAATATTTCATAAAAGACTAAAGTGAATACATTGTTCAAATCAAACCAAACATGATCAAACATGGAACAATTTTCAAACATTATTAGGTGTGTTTCTAAGTCCACCCTAAACTTGTTTCTTCAATAGCATCATCTCTCAACCTGCAACATGTATTAAAATCAGGGGCGGACTTTGAAGGTTGGTAGGGGTAGCCCGGGCTACAAATATGTTGGCGAGTATACAAGTTTGAATACATAGCATAATATAAAATGTTTTAACGTGCTCATATCTAACATGAATAATGTATACAAGTTACTAATATGCTGAACGGGTGTAAACTATATGTCAAACCAAAGTTTCCAACGCAATCGTGATTACCTAACATCGTCGAGACGAAGAGGGTGTAATGTGTTTTACTTAACAATACCTCAAGAATACAGGTGGTGCGTTAATCCTATAGTGTTATAATTGTTAAGGTAGGCTTGCAAAGTTAATGAGCATATAGACACAATGTATACAGAGCTTATGAGATTAACAAGTATAACATGTTTTCATGTTTAAACGTGGATAGAGTGTGTTTTGAATAAACAAGTATCATAGTGTTGCGTGTTTTTGTATATTGTACATGTTGCACCCAAAGTGATTAAAATGAAAATGGAATCGGGTATACTAACAGTTTTGCGTAAGGTAACTAAACCGCGAACGGAGTTGATGAAGTTTCGAGCACCGAGATTACACTGAAATGGGTAGAGAGTGTCGGATTAGATTGTACGAGATAAAACGCGTAGCAGGTTGATCCGTACGGATGGACATAGTCCATTCATGCGGATCGGGGTTTTGGCTAGAAACGGATCTGACTGTTAGTGTTCGGTACAAACTGATTTGGTCGTAAACAGTAAGGTAAATAATTCAAAACAGTAAATAAAATGGCCGGGTGTAGTAGCTGATGTTAAAAGAGAGGGTAAAATGATTCAGTTTAGATAAAATGTCCATTCGTGCGGATGGAGATAGTCCGTCCGTTCAACCCGACTGTTAAAGTTGCGTAAAGTTTTAGTTTTAAACTAATTTGATTGAAATGGTGAAGTAGTTGTTTAATTTATTTGAATCAGTGGATAAAACGGTTAAGCAATGATAAATAGATGTGAGAACAGAAATGAAAATCAAAACAGAATACGTAGAGGATCGTCCGTTCGTGCGGATGGACGTAGTCCGTCCGTGCGAACCGACTGTCATGTTTGAAAATGGGTGTTTGATCCATACAAAACAGGTCATTTCTTGTTAGAGATTAACCCTAATGCAAACCCCTAACTATGAAATGAGTTGAGGGTCTGATGGGTTCCAGATTCCATCAAGATCGTGCAATAATGTCGCAACCCCCGACCCCTGCCTCGGGAGGCGGGCGGCAGCGGCCTACTCAGAGATGGTGGTATCGATATTTATTCATTTTGGCAGCGGAATTTAAATCAGGACCGTAGTTAGAAAATATTTTATCAGAGTAAAATACCATATTTTTATAATAATAATAAACACATGGGAAAAACCCAAGTTTTTATTACAAACATGTTTATAGGGATAAAACATATTTTATTTAAATAAAACATCTCCCTTATTTTGGTAACTTTTATAGCCACATTTTCCAAGCCTTCAGTGTTGTCCAGCTGGCTTCTATTTGGCTTTCACATTTTGTTACCTGAAACGCGTATTAAAAACATTTGTCAGCGGGAAATACTGGTGAGTGAATCCCAGTTTAATCAAAACAGTTTTATCATTATGCAGTATTGAGAGCGATTATAATGTTTATATCTACACAATTACTCATTCAGTACTGTCAATCCTGACTAGTGGGTCATATTACCCATTGGCTATCTCTTTGTCAAATGGTAACGTGTTCCATATTTTATATACAAAACCCCAACATACCGGCAGTAATTGAAGAATTACAATGACTCAATCACTGCTAATTATAATTTAAAACATTTAAGGTTTTGTAAAACAATTTACAAAAAGGTTTACAAAAAGAAGATTACTCACATTGCTAATTTAGGTTTTTCCTTTGTGACTTCCTAGTTATAATCTATTAATTAAAACAATGCACATGAGTTAGTATAATAACCCATTTTACATTAGTTATACCCTCCCCGAGACAGAACTCCAACGACTACGTCGGGCAGAGCCTCGACAACCATTACGGAGCAATAGATCAATCGGGCAGCGTATCCAATACGTAACCGGGGGTTAAAATACTTACAACGAGGCTGAGCTTTGCTAATTATGGGGGGCATTATGCCCGGGAATTACTTTAGCTATTCAGAATTTGAGAGAGAAAGTAAAAGTTTTGAACGAGCTGGAATGAATCCGATCGATCCTATTTGTAGTGCTGATCAGGCACTTTATTGCGCCCCGCGAAGGCCGAAGACAAAGTCTTCGCGGCCAGCGAGGACTTGTAGACTAGGTCCTAGCTTTGCTGAGTTGACCCGTAGCCCCCACACGCGTCACGACACGTGGCACCTTTGGGTGCGGCCTGGTGGTTGAGCTGTCGCGGCCCGCGAGCACCCTTAATTTCTTGTTTTTATTTAATTTTTATAAAACTAAAGGTATTTAGAGTCTATTTTCACATACGGGGTATATTTTAGGGCATATAGGGGTGTTCTAAATATTTTAGGAGGGTTTTTATATCCTCCCCACCTTGTTTTAGAACTCGTCCTCGAGCTCTACTGGAACAGGTGTGGGTATTTCCTTTGCATCTCTGATTCGAGCTCCCAAGTATATTATGGTCCTCTCTTGGAATCCCATTTCACTTTAACCAGAACTAATCTCTTGTGTTTGAGATTCTTGACTTTCCTGTCTTTAATTTGTAGAGGCTTTTCTACAAACTTAAGGTTCTCGTTTACCTCTATGTCCTTAAGAGGTACTACTAATATCTCATCGGCTAAGCACGTTTTGAGATTACATACATGAAACACATCATGTATTTCTGCCATTTCTTCTGGCAGTCGTAGCTGATAAGCTAATTGTCCTATCTTTTTAATAATCTCAAAGGGTCCAACATACCTGGGGCTGAACTTCCCCCTTTTGATGAATCTGAGTACTCCTTTCCAAGGAGAAACTTTTAATAATACCTTATCTCCTACTTGAAATTCCAATGGCTTTCGCCTGTTATCAGCATAACTCTTTTGTCGATCGCGTGCTGCTTTTAGTCTTTCCTTGACTTGGATAATCTTGTCCATTGTTTCTTGCACTGTTTTTTGTCCAGATAGTTGCTTTTCTCCAATTTCTGCCCAACTGACTGGGGTTCGGCACTTTCGTCCATAAAGTGCTTCGAATGGTGCAGCATTGATACTGGTATGATAGCTGTTATTATAGGAAAACTCTATTAATGGTAAATGGTCATCCCAATTTCCTCCGAAATCAATTACACAAGCTCTAAGCATATATTCCATTTTCTGAATTGTCCTTTCGCTTTGTCCATCCCTTTGAGGATGATAAGCTGTGCTTAGATTTAGCTTGGTTCTCATTGCTTTTTGGAAACTTATCCAAAAATGAGAAGTAAAACGGTTATCTCTATAGGAAACAATAGATAAAGGAATTCCATGTAACGAAACTATTTCATTTACATAAAGCTTAGCTAACTGTTCCATGCTGAAAGTTTCCTTCATCGGTAAGAAATGAGCAGATTTAGTTAACCTATCTACAATCACCCAGATTGTATCATTACCTTTTCTTGTCTTGGGTAATTTGGTAACAAAGTCCATTGTTATCAATTCTCATTTCCATACAGGCATTTCTAATTGCTGCAACAAACCTGAGGGTTTTTAATGTTCAGCTTTAACCTGTGAACAAGTTAGACACTTGGCAACATAAGCTGCTATATCCTTTTTCATTCCTATCCACCAAAAATTCTTTCTTAAGTCTTGATACATTTTATCACTTCCAGGATGTATCGTATACTTAGACTTATGAGCTTCTTCTAATATTCGGTGGCGTAGGTTTCCTTGTTTAGGTATCCAAATCCTGTTCTTATGGAATCTCCAAATTCCATCTGTTCCTTGTTCTAATTCCTTAATCATTCCTTTCAATTTTTCAGTATCATCCTTGATTACTGATTTTTGTACTTCTCTAATTTGTTCATTTAAATCCATTTGCAGATTTAATTTGAGAGAACGTACTCTTTTTGGCTTTTCATGATATTTCCGACTTAAAGCAACGGCTACTACATTAGCCTTTCCTTCATGGTACTGGATACTACAATCATAATCACTAAGTATCTCCATCCAGCGTCTTTGTCTCATATTTAAGCCCAAAAATGTATCTTAGACTCTTATGATCGGTGAAGACAACGAATTTATTTCCATATAAATAGTGTCTCCAAATCTTAAGGGAAAAAATTATGGCTCCTAACTCTAGATCATGGGTTGTATAATTCTCTTCATGATTCTTAAGTTGTCTAGAGGCATAGGCTATAACCTTTTGACGTTGCATCAACACACTTCCATATCCTAACTTAGAAGCGTCACAATAGACTACAAAGTCTTCAGTTCCTTCTAGTAACGCTAGTATGGGTGCGCTGGTTAATCTTTGCTTAAGAATTCTAAAGGCTTCTTCCTGTTGTGGTCCCCATTCAAACTTAACAGATTTACAGGTTAGTTTTGTTAAGGGAATGGCTATTCTAGAAAAATCTTGGATAAACCGTCTATAATAACCGGCTAATCCTAGGAAACTTCTAACCTCCGTTGGTGATTTAGGGATTTTCCATTTAGCAATTGCCTTAATCTTTGTGGAAACCACATGAATTCCTTCATGATTAACTATATGTCCAAGGAATTGTACTTCTTCTAACCAAAATTCGCATTTCGAAAATTTAGCATAATGCTTTTCTTTTCTCATCAAATTTAGGAGTGCATGCAGATGCGCTGCATATTCCTCTTTATTGTTAGAGTAAATGAGAATATCATCTATAAAGACAATTATGAATTTATTCAAATATGGCTTACATATTCTGTTCATCATGTCCATAAATGCGGATGGGGCATTGGTTAAACCAAATGGCATGACAGTAAATTCATAATGACCATACCTTGTCCTAAAAGTGGTCTTAGGAATGTCCTCTTACTGAACTTTTAATTGATGATATCCTGAGCATAAATCGATCTTTGAAAAGAATCGACCTCCTTGTAGTTGATCAAACAGATCATCGATTCTCGGTAATGGGTACCGATTCTTACTCGTGACTTTGTTCAATTCTCGGTAATCAATGCACATAAGCATTGACTCGTCTTTCTTCTTGACAAATAAGATCGGTGCTCCCCCCAGTGATGAACTTGGCTGTATGAATCCTTTCTCTAGAAGTTCGTCCAACTGGTTCTTCAATTCTTGCATATCTGAGAATTGAGATACTACAGGAATATCTTTCAATTCTTTTCCTTTAGTGTTAATGATTATGGAAATCAGATACACTAGTGATCCTTTTCTTGCACAACTTGTAGTTTTCATCACAGAGATGAATTTCGTGGATCTAGATGACTTATTTCCTTTAATTGAAATCTTTTCACCCTTTGGTGAATTTACTTGTATTGACTTTTGATCACATAGAATACTGGCTTTATTGGCTACTAACCAATCCATTCCTAATACGATATCAAATCCGGCCAGATTCATTGGGTAAAGATCTGCAATAAAGTTATGTTTTGAAATTTCTGTTCTTGCTCCCTGCAAGATTTTAGTGATCTTAATGGATTCTCTATTTGCTGTCTCTACTAGACATTCTTGTTGAAGTTTAGTTAATGGTTGATTGAGAAGTTAGCAAAATGAAGTATTAATAAAACTTTGGTTCGCACCAGAGTCAAATAATATTTAGAAAAAACATCATTAACTAAAAACGTACCGAAAATCACATCCGGAATCATCTTTACTTCTTCAGCTGTCAGAACAAATGCTCTAGCATTCTCAGTATTCTTGTTGTTCATGGCTGGAGCTAGTTTCGGACAATTTGGTTTGATATGTCTAGTTTCTCCATAATTGTAGCATATCTTATTGTTAGGTTTCTTCCTACAGTCTTCCTCCTTATGTCCAGATATTTTGCAGAAATTGCAGTATGTAGAGCATCTTCTAGAATGCTTTCTTTTGCAATACTTACAATAAGGAGTAGAAGTAGAACCTACATTTTTCCCACGGTTGGAATTTCCGTAGCGAAATTCCTGGGTAAGCCTTTGAGCTAGGTTTTTCCTCTGGTTTTCTTCTTGTGTAAGTACCAATTCATCAGTCAAGGTATTTGCTAGTTCTACAGCGTCTTCTATAGTTTGTGGTCTAGCTACCTTGACTACGTGTCTTATCTCACTAATTAATCCCCAGATGTAACGGGAGATTAATACTGGTTCAGGTGAAGCTAGGGTTGGCACTATTCTAGCATATTCGAAGAATACGGTAGTGTAACCCTTACAGTCTATTCCAGTCATTCTAATGTTTAGAAACTTATTAGCTATCTGTTCCTTTTCATTGGGAGGACAGAATTTTCTTTCAACCATAGTCTTAAACTCAGTCCATTCCATGTTATAGACTCTGTCACTTCCCCTAGATTGGAGAATAGTGTTCCACCATTGTAGTGCAACATTCTTAAAAAGATTGGAAGCAAACATGATTTTATCTTCCTCTGTGCATTTGCTTTTTTTAAGACTGCCTCAGTCTTTTCTATCCAGCATAGGGCTGCAATGGCTCCTTCATTGCCAGAGAATTCTATTGGTTAAGAAGACCAGAATTCTTTGTAAGAACAACCATAAGACATGGTTCTTATTTTTGGAATAGGCAATTGAAGTAATGGCCCATTATTCACGCTGTGATCGGGTTCAGTAGGTGGTCGTTTACTTCCACTGTTACTTTTATTATTTTCAGCTTCTATAACAGCTTGGATGATATTAGGCATACATCTATGATTCCTTTTGCCACTATATGTTGAACGACACTGTTATCTAATTGGTTCCCATTATTATTGTTATTCTGGTTTTCTTGATTTGCTGCTTTGTCCATCTGGATTATAAACATTTACCAAATATTAATATCATTGAATAAGATTTAGTGTAATCAATCACACAGACAAACACATTGTTCAAAATCATCGTACATTGCGACATTTACTCTATTTTATATATTATGCATCTAATACAAACCGTAACTGGAATTTAAAATACAATACTAGTATGCATCAGTAGTTATTGGATTATCTATCTTAGTTGATTTTTTTCGAGTTACACACACATACACACACACACACACACATATATATATATATATATTATTAGTGGGGGTCCATCCAATACTGCATGTTACGCTCGTCGTATTTCCAAACGAGCCTCTCCCCTATTTGTCTTATCTTTTTACTTTCATCTAACAACTCTTCACCAAACGTGCGGAGTTCCTGCACGTTCTCGGTGCTCATGGGTGGTGCGGGTGCTGGTATCGGGTCAGGATACTGTGGCATTGGTTCTTCGTATGGGTATGGGTGTTCTAAGATCTCTCGAATATATTGGTCATTATCCCAGTAAGGATCTAACGGGTCAAGGTTTGGTTAAGGTGCTACTGGGTTTTGTATGGGCTCTTCTTGTGGATGGAATTCTGGGTAATCCCTGTGGTCGTCAAACCATGGGTCATAACCTAGAGGATTTGGGGCTAGGACTATAGGGATTTCGTTTGGGTCAAAGGCAGGTAAGGGAATCTGGTCTCCTGGGTTTGGTTCGATTTCCATGGGTTGTGTCGGAAACAAGGGTAGTGACTGTGGTGCTATGATTTGTTCTAAATTCGGGTCTGCAGTAGTGGTAGCTAAGATGTGAAAGTTGGCTAGTCTCCTATTGAGTATATCCTGAGTTTGGGTGTTCATCTCCCTATTCGCAGCTGCTAAAGCTCGCTGTTGCTGTAACTTTCTCATTCTTTTCCTACGCTCATGAGCTCCCCGACTGAACCTTCCTCTCTTTTTTTGTAGGGAATGGCTCTTCGGATTGTGCTTTGAATATAAAGATCCCTTCCTCTGTGTCAGCTGAATGCCCCGAGGGGGAAGGCTGGGAAGTTCCTTCATCTCTAGGAGAACTAGAAAACTGACGATAAGCGTCCGATGGTCCTTGATCACTCATACTCTAAACTAAAAAATTGTCAAATAACACAAAACAATAATACACGTATGCACGTAGTCGCATAGATTATTTACTAACAGAATTGACAATTTCATTGTCAGTATAACACTTCTGTGGCTCAAATCAGTGGCTGTAGCTCTGATACCACCGTCTGTCGCAACCCCCGACCCCTGCCTCGGGAGGCGGGCGGCCGCGGCCTACTCAGAGACGGCGGTATCGATATTTATTCATTTTGGTTGCGGAATTTACATCAGGACCGTAGTTAGGAAATATTTTATCAGAGTAAAATACCACATTTTTATAATAATAAACACATGGGAAAAACCCAAGTTTTTATTACAAACATGTTTATAGGGATAAACCATATTTTATTTAAATAAAACATCACCCTTATTTAGGTAACTTTTATAGCCACATTTTCCAAGCCTTCAGTGCTGTCCAGCTGGCTTCTATTTGGCTTTCACATTTTGTTACCTGAAATGCGTTTTAAAAACATTTGTCAGTAGGAGATACTGGTGAATGAATCCTAGTTTAATCAAAACAGTTTTATTATTATGCAGTATTGAGAGCGATTATAATGTTTATATCTACACAATTACTCATTAAGTACTGTCAATCCTGACTGGTGGGTCATATTACCCATTGGCTATCTCTTTGTCCAATGGTAACGTGTTCCATATTTTGTATACAAGACCCCAACATACTGGAAGTAACTGAAGAATTACAAAGACTCAATCACTGCTAATTATAATTTAAAACATTTAAGGTTTTGTAAAACAGTTTACAAAATGGTTTACAAAAAAAAAAGATTACTCACATTGCTAATTTTGGTTTTTCCTTTGTGACTTTCTGGTTATAGTCTATTAATTAAAACAATGCACAGGCGTTAGTATAATAACCCATTTTACATTAGTTATACCCTCCCCGTGACAGAACTCCAACGACTACGTCGAGCAGAGCCTCGACAGCCGTTACGGAGCACTAGATCAATCGGGCAGCGTATCTAATACGTAACTAGAGGTTAAAATACTTACAACGAGGCAGAGCTTTGCTAATTAGGGGGTATTATGCCCGGGAATTACTTGTAGACTAGGTCCTAGCTTTGCTGAGTTCACCCATAGCCCCCACACGCGTCACGACACGTGGCACCTTAGGGTGCGGCCTGGTGGTTGAGCTGTTGCGGCCCACGACCAGGATGGCCAAGGGCTTCGCGGACCGCGAGCGCCCTTAATTTCTTGTTTTATTTAATTTTTATAAAACTAAAGGTATTTAGAGTCTATTTTCGCATACGGGGTATATTTTAGGGCATATAGGGGTGTTCTAAATATTTTAGGAGAGTTGTTATATAAATATTAAAACATAGGGTAAAACGATTCAGTTTAGATAAAATGTCCGTTCGTGCGGATAGACATAGTCCGTCCGTACGAACCGACTGTTAAAGTTGCGTAAAGTTTTAGTTTTAAACTGATTTGATTGAAATGGTGAAGTAGTTGGTTAATTTATTTGAATCAGTGCAATAATAAAAAAAGAAAGTTATGAATAAGTTGTAAAATGTTTAGATTTTTATCAATCTTGATTCAGTCTTGTTTGTGTGATGCTCCACAGCAGTTTGCCCAAGCAAAATGGTGGATACCATCCTCGAGATAGGTTGAATCAAGAGGGTTTTGTGAAAAGTTGAAGAATTTATGATAAAAATGCAAGAAAATTCAATGAAATGAAATTGAAAATGAAAGAAAGACCATTACAGCAGGTTCTGGTCATCAAGGAAAGCTTGAGAGTGTTTGCAAGAAAGTGGGCTAATTGTGGAGTGGAGTAGTGTGCCTGTTTATAGGCTTCAGGTGAAATCAGGGTTTCCTGATTTTTCATGCGGATGCACGTTTGGTGCGGATCGGCAGATCCGTGCGGAACGGTAGGTTCCTGCAAATCAACTCTTTTCAAGTGTTTTGAGTTTTAAGTTTGATTATCTTATATGTTTTAATTGGTTTTTCGAGTATCAAGCATCAATGTGTATCGTGAAACCAAGAATCATACATAACATCGCGTTCAAAATGTGAATTATAATTACAAGTTTGCGCAGAAGTTTAACATGCATAACATGTAGATGTAACCATTAACAACTTTACTATTTTGTTTTTTGTTACAATATTTTTTAATCTAACATAATAACAAGGTATCCCATCTATACATCATAATAATTCAAAAAGAAACTTTGACGAATTGACATTTAGTCAAACCAGTTATTGCCACATGTCAATCTATTACAACCATTTTCTTTGCAAGTTGCAAGTAACTTTCTCACCATGTATATTTCACTGTCAATCAAATCAAATTTGCATCAACTCCCAATGTAATTATTCTATACCTCTATTTTTTTGGCCAACAACAAAGACAATATATTAGAAACAAAGGCACCAACTAGGCGCTGATAACTAGGGCTGCAAACGAACCAAATGTTCGGCTAAGAATTCGTGAACCGTTCAGTGGAAAGTTCGTTTGTTTTCAATTATTTATTAAACAAACTAACACGAACATGAAATTCCGTTCGTTTAGTTAAATGGACAAATACGAACAGAGGCCACGTTCTTTCATTTATGTTCGTTAACATTCGGTAACATGTTCGTTTATGTTTAATAGTTCGTTAGTCTTTTTAGTTTTTATATTTTATTTAAATACTTCAGAACTCCGACAAATAAAATATCTAATAAGTGTCAGTGTATTAAATATTTTGTTGTCAAATGTTTGTTTGTGTTCATATGTTTCCATTTATGTTCATGGTCATTAGTTTGTGCTCATTTCTGTTCATCAACATTTTTGTCCATTGCCTAAAGTTAATAAACAAACACAAATGAACACGAACAAGTACATTCCCTTAACAAACGAACGCAAACAAAAAATCTCGTTTTGTAAGTGTTGATAAACAGTTTGTGAACACGTATATTTCTTAACAAACGAACACGAACAAGGTCTTGTTCGTGTTCGTTCAGATTGTTTGCAGACCTACTGATAACAGTCCTAAACAACAGAAAAGAGTAGCTAAACGAAGTAAAAAAAAAACAGACCCTCCTGATCCATTACAAAAAATACTCTTTCGAAGAGAAACACCACAGCTGCCAACTGATGGATCAAGGCCTTGTCCTATTCTTGACTCATATAAAGAAATAAAAATATTAGAACCCCTTGCTTTACATTGTATAATACTATGGTACATTAACTAATATATATTTAAGGAAAATGGTAAAATGAGTACTATATTTAGAAATGACAACCATATAAAATAATCTCAACCAATGATTCAAATTAAGTTTGTTAGCAGGATTAAGCAAAATAAAATATCAAGCATGAAAAGACTAAATAAATCAAGAAAAGTACGAAGGGTAGTTTGGGTTATTGGTTTGATGCAAGTTGCAACTTACTTTCTCACCTACATATTTATATTTCCATGTTAATTAAATCAAATTAGCATCAACTCCTATATTAATTATTCTATGCCCCTATATTTCTTAGATTCACCATTTGAAACATAAAATAAATTAGAACCCTTAGATATACATTGTATAATAATAATAATAACACTATGATACATGTCTAGTTACACATAGATGTAGACTTGTTACATTTTGGAAACCTATTAACTTCAAAAAAAAAGTTTTATACATAATCATATCAATGCTTTTTCTTACATTTTGACAAAATATGACAGGGTTTGTGTGAAGATCCGTGTCCTGTTTCTTCCAATCTTTTTAATGCACTAAATACTTGGATTATTTATTTTTATTTTTTTACGTAGAGTTTGGTTTTATTTATGCTTCTTACATAGTTTTTCTATTTTTTGCTTTTTTTGTGTTGACCTTGTTTATTATTATATTTTTCACTCATGTTTTTTTTGGTAAATGTCATACCCTAACCGATGGCGGAAACATCGGAGTGAGACGAAAACATGATTGTTCGTAGCATCATAACACTAATTGTGACAATATATGATTAATCAATATTTCATAAAAGACTAAAGTGAATACATTGTTCAAATCAAACCAAACATGATCAAACATGGAACAATTTTCAAACATTATTTATTAACTAGGTGTGTTTCTAAGTCCACCCTAAACTTGTTTCTTGAATAGCATCATCTCTCAACATGCAACATGTATTAAAATAATGATCAACAAATATGTTGGCGAGTATTAAAGTTTGAATACATAGCATAATATAAAATGTTTTAATGTGCTCATATCCAACATGAATAATGTATACAAGTTACTAAAATGCTGAACGGGTGTAAACTATATGTCAAACCAACGTCTCCAACGCAATCGTGGTTACCCAACATCGTCGAGACGAAGAGGGTGTAATGTGTTTTACTTAACAATACCTCAAGAATACAAGTGGTGCGTTAATCCTATAGCGCTATAATTATTAAGGTAGGCTTGCGAAGTTAATGAGCATATCGACACAATGTATACAGAGCATATGAGATTAAAAAGTATAACATGTTTTCATGTTTAAATGTGGATAGAGTGTGATTTGAATAAACAAGTATCATAGTGTTGCGTGTTTTTGTATATTGTACATGTTGCACCCAAAGTGATTAAAATGAAAATAGGATCAAGTATACGCACAGTTTTGCGTAAGGTAAACACCAAACGTGAGCGGAGTTGATGAAGTTTCGAGCACCGAGATTACACTGAAATGGCTAGAGAGTGTCGGTTAGATTGTACAAGATAAAACGCGTAACAGGTGTCATTCGTGCGGATCGGGGTTTTGGCTAAAAACGGATCTGACTGTTAGTGTTCGGTACAAACTGATTTGGTCGTAAACAATAAGGTAAATAATTCAAAACAATAAATTAAATGGTCGGGTGTAGTAGCTGATATTAACACAGAGGGTAAAACGATTCATTTTGGATAAAATGTCCGTTCGTCACATAGTCCATCCGTACGAACCAACTGTTAAAGTTGCGTAAAGTTTTAGTTTTAAACTGATTTGATTGAAATGGTGAAGTAGTTGTTTAATTTATTTGAATCAGTGGATAAAACGGTTAAGCAATGATAAACAAATGTGAGACCATAAATGAAAATCAAAACAGTATACGTAGACGATCGTCCGTTTGTGCGGATGGACGTAGTCCGTCCGTGCGAACCGATTGTCATGTTTGAAAATGGGTGTTTGATCCATCCAAAACAGGTCATTTCTTGATAGAAATTAACCCTAGTGCAAACCCTTAACTATGAAATGAGTTGAGGGTCTGATGGGTTCCAAATTCCATCAATATCGTGCAATAATCAAAAAGAAAGTTATGAATAAGTTGTAAAATGTTTAGATTTTTATCAATCTTGATTCAGTCTCGTTTGTGTGATGCTCTACATTAGTTTGCCCAAGCAAACTGGGGGAAACCATCCTCGAGATAGGTTGAATCAAGAGGGTTTTGTGAAAAGTTGAAGAATTTATGATAAAAATGCAAGACAATTCAATGAAATTTAATTGAAAATGAAAGAAAGACCCTTACAGCAGGTTTTGATCCTCAAGGAAAGCTTGAGAGTGTTTGCAAGAAAGTGGGCGAATTATGGAGTGGAGTAGTGTGCCTATTTATAGGCTTCGGGTGAAATCAGGGTTTCCTGATTTTTCGTGCGGATGCACGTTTGGTGCGGATCGGTAGGTTCATGCGAATCTACTATTTTCAAGTGTTTTGAGTTTTAAGTTTGATTATTTTATATGTTTTTATCGGTTTTTCGAGTATCAAGCATCAATATGTATCGTGAAACCAAGAATCATGCATAACATTGCGTTCAAAATGTGAATTATAATTACAAGTTTGCACAGAAGTTTAATATGCATAACATGTAGATGTAACCATTAACAACTTTACTATTTTGTTTTTTGTTAAAATTTTTTTTAATCTAACATAATAACAAGGCATCCCATCTATACATCATAATAAATCAAAACAAACTTTGACTACTTGACATTTAGTCAAACCAGTTATTGCCACATGTTAATCCATTACAACCATTTTCGTTGCAAGTTGCAAGTAACTTTCTCACCATGTATATTTCATTGTCAATCAAATCAAATTTGCATCAACTCCCAATGTAATTATGCTATACCTCTATTTTTTTGGCCAACAACAAAGACAATATATTAGAAACAAAGGCACCAACTAGGCGCCGATAACTAGGGCTGCAAACGAACGAAATGTTCGGCGAAGAATTCGTGAATCGTTTAGCGGGAAGTTCGTTTGTTTTCGTTTATTTATTAAACAAACGAACACGAACATGAAATTCTGTTCATTTAGTTAAATGAACAAATACAAACATAGGCCACGTTCTTTCATTAATGTTCGTGAACATTCGGTAGCATGTTCGCTTGTGTTCGATAGTTCGTTAGTCTTTTTAGTTTTTATATTTTATTTAAATACTTCAGAACTCCGCAAATAAAATATCTAATAAGTGTCAGTGTATTAAATATTTTGTTCTCAAATGTTTGTTTGTGTTCATTTGTTTCCATTTATGTTCATGGTCATTAGTTTGTGCTCATTTCTGTTCATCAACATTTTTGTCCATTGCCTAAAGTTAATAAACAAACACAAATGAACAAGAACAAGTACATTCCCTTAACAAACGAACGCAAACATAAAATCTCGTTCGGTAAGTACTGATGAACAGTTTGTGAACACGTATATTTCTTAACAAACGAACACGAACAAGGTCTTGTTCGTGTTTGTTCATATTGTTTGCGGACCTACTGATAACAGTCCTAAACAACAGAAAAGAGCAGCTAAACGAAGTAAAAAAAGAAAACATACCCTCCTGATCCATAAAAACAGTCTTTCGAAGAGTTACACCACAGCTTCCAATTGTTGGATCAAGGCCTTGTCCTATTCTTGACCCAATTAAAGAAATAAAAATATTAGAACTCCTTGCTTTACATTGTATAATACTATGGTACATTAACTAATATATATTTAAGGAAAATGGTAAAATGAGTACTATATTTAGAAATGACAACCATATGAAATAATCTCAACCATTGATTCAAATTAAGTTTGTGAGCAGGATTAAGCATAATAAAATATCAAGTATAAAATGACTAAATAAATCAAGAAAAGTACAAAGGGTAGTTTGGGTAATTGGTTTGATGCAAGTTGCAACTTACTTTTTCACCTACATATTTATATTTCCATGTCAATTAAATCAAATTCATATATATATATATATATATATATATATATATATATATATATATATATTAATTCAACACATAACTGAGAAACAGTACTTTAACACTAACGGCGTCATCTTATCAACTTGTAAACCCTAATACCCAAATCAGACTTTCCTCTTCACTTCTTCTTCACCACATTGACACCTTCCTGAACCAACCTCCATCTCCATCACCACATCGAGCACCACCTTCCTGAACCAACCTCCATCTCCATCACCACATCGACCACCGCCCTCCATCATCGTCCTCAACCCCAAACGCCGTTGCACCCCGCCACCCACTCCGTCGCATACATCCGCCTCCATCTCCATCACCACTTCCCCGTCGCTGGTTCCGACCACCACGGCCTCACCCGTCTTCTCCAACCACACCGGAACCACCACGCACCACCGTTCGCCCTCACCTTCGCCTCCGGTCTCCGACATCAGGGAAGCTTCAGGAAGATTAAGCTTCGGGAAGATGCAAAGTCAGCAAACATAAGAAAATGTTTTCTTTTAGCGGTGAGGTCTTAACTCTCTACCGATTGATTATTATTATTGTGATTTTGTTTTCGATTAGTGTATGATACGTTCTGCTTGATAGTTTTACCAGCATTGTTCTTTTTGTCAATTGTGGTTAATATATAATCTAATTTTGTCAAATTCGATGTTGAAGAAACTTGAATTTGTTGCAGTTGTGTGGAATTGACTGTAAAGATTTATTAATTTTTGATTGAGTTTTATCTATTTTTTTTTAATTGAATGAATGTAGAAAGAAAGAGAAAGTAAAGTTCAGTTACTGGAATTCTTGGGTGGTTGTTAGTGCATTGAAATAGCAGAAATAACTGAATAGAAGATTAGAGCTAGGACCCTTAGTCTTGAGTCAGCTTCCTTTAAATTTTTACAGATTCTTGCTTGTGTACCGGACGTAAACTCGTAGGTGTGTTTTGGGTTTGACTTTTTATCTTTACCCTTTTACTATTTTTAAGATGTTAAATTTCTTTTGGTTGCTTTTTCTTTGTTCTACTGTGATGTTGAAGAATCGAACTAAGTGTGGAAGCTCATGGCTTTTAGATTGTTTTGACATATGATCGTTTAGGTATGATCAGGTGATCACATAGTTATGAAGTTTTTAGAATGATTTCATCGGTAGAACCTAAACCGTGATTGAATCCCACTTAGATGCGCCAATGCTTTTATGCAATGTGATCAGCGACTCGGTATTTGTTGTGGCTGAACATAAGCCTGTTTGGAAAAGTTTGCATCTTGGTATCTAAAAAGATGAACACCATGGTATTCAGATTGGTGGCTTGTAGTAGACACTTGCTGGTGGATTAGCAGTATGTTCAAGAAGCTTACCAATTAGGAACCAGAAAAGAGTATAAGTACATTTCTCTGTCTGATATATGGATGTGAGTACCGATTATGCGACTATTGATGAGGTTGTGGTGCTTGTCTTTGCAACAGTTAGCTTCACAGTAAACACATATAAAAGCCTTGACCAATATTAACTCTCACCCAATAGAATTGCAACTACACACATGTTACTTGAACTTAGACAGTAGAGATGTCTTTTAAGGTACACATTACTACAGTAGAGATGTCTTTTAAGGTACACAAGCTTAAACATGGGCTTCCTTTAGTTTGTAGTTAGGTTGGTGTTTATTTTTTAATTCTAATTGTGAGTGCACTTTCTAGGGTCAAATTTCTCTACTTGTAAAACTTTAACAAAGCTATCATACGGTCCCTAGACTTTCGTTGTCACACGTTTTAAATATGCTTGATCTACCGCGCAACGCGCGGTTGGGTAACAACTAGTTAGCATCAACTCCTATTGTAATTATTCTATGCCCCTATTTTTCTTTGATTCACCATTTGAAGCATAAAATAAATTAGAACCCTTTGATATACAATGTATAATAATAATAACACTATGATACATGCCTAATTACACATAGATGTAAACTTGTTACATTTTGGAAACCTGTTAACTTCAAAGAAAAAGTTTTATACATAATCATATCAATGCTTTTTCTTACATTTTGACAAAATATGACAGGGTTTGTGTGAAGATCTGTGTCCTGATTCTTCTAATCTTTTTAATGCACTAAATACTTGGATTATTTATTGATTTTTATTTTTTATGTAGAGTTTGGTTTTATTTATGCTTGTTACATAGTTTTTCTAAATTTTGCTTTTTTGTGTTGACCTTCGTTTATTATTATATTTTTCTCTCATGTTTTTTTGGTAAGTGTCACACCCTAACCGATGGCGGAAACATCGGAGTGAGACGAAAACATGATTGTTCGTAGCATCATAACACTAATTGTGACAATATATGATTAATCAATATTTCATAAAAGACTAAAGTGAATACATTGTTCAAATCAAACCAAACATGATCAAAGATGGAACAATTTTCAAACATTGTTTATTAACTAGGTGTGTTTCTAAGTCCACCCTAAACTTGTTTCTTCAATAGCATCATCTCTCTGAACCTGCAACATGTATTAAAATAATGATCAATAAATATGTTGGCGAGTATACAAGTTTGAATACATATCATAATATAAAATGTTTTAACGTGCTCATATCCAACTTGAATAATGTATACAAGTTACTAATATGCTGAACGGGTGTAAACTATATGTCAAACCAAAGTTTCCAACACAATCGTGATTAACCAACATCCTCGAGACTAAGAGGGTGTAATGTATTTTACTTAACAATACCTCAAGAATACAGGTGGTGCGTTAATCCTATAGCGCTATAATTGTTAAGGTAGGCTTGTGAAGTTAATGAGCATATAGACACAATGTATACATAGCATATTAGATTAACAAGTATAACATGTTTTTATGTTTAAATGCGGATAGAGTGTGATTTGAATAAACAAGTATCATAGTGTTGTCTGTTTTTGTATATTGTACATGTTGCACCCAAAGTGATTTAAATGAAAATAGGATCGAGTATACGCACAGTTTTGCGTAAGGTAAACACTAAACCGCGAGCGGAGTTGATGAAGTTTCGAGCACCGAGATTACACTGAAATGGGTAGAGAGTGTCGGTTAGATTGTACAAGATAAAACGCGTAACAGGTGCCATTCGTGCGGATCAGGGTTTTGGCTAAAAACGGATCTGACTGTTAGTGTTCGGTACAAACTGATTTAGTCGTAAACAATAAGGTAAATAATTCAAAACAGTAAATAAAATGGTCGGGTGTAGTAGCTGATATTAAAACAGAGGGTAAATCGATTCATTTTAGATAAAATGTCCGTTCGTGCGGATGGACATAGTCTGTCCGTACGAACCGACTGTTAAAGTGGCGTAAAGTTTTAGTTTTAAACTGATTTGATTGAAATGGTGAAATAGTTGTTTAATTTATTTGAGTTAGTGGATAAAACGGTTAAGCAATGATAAATAGATGTGAGAACAGAAATGAAAATCAAAACAGTATACGTAGACGATCGTCCGTTTGTGCGGATAGACGTAGTTCGTCCTTGCGAATCGACTGTCATGTTTGAAAACGGGTGTTTGATCCATCCAAAACAGGTCATTTCTTGATAGAAATTAACCCTAATTCAAACCCTTAACTATGAAATTAGTTGAGGGTCTGATGGGTTCCAGATTCCATCAAGATCGTGCAATAATCAAAAAGAAAGTTATGAATAAGTTGTAAAATGTTTAGATTTTTATCAATCTTGATTCAGTCTCGTTTGTGTGATGCTCCACAGCAGTTTGCCCAAGCAAACTAAAATGGTGGAAACCATCCTCGAGATCGGTTGAATCAAGAGGGTTTTGTGAAAAGTTAAAGAATTTATGATAAAAATGCAAGACAATTCAATGAAATGTAATTGAAAATGAAAGAAAGACCCTTACAACAGGTTTTGATCATCAAGGAAAGCTTGAGAGTGTTTGCAAGAAAGTGGGCGAATTGTGGTGTGGAGTAGTGTGCCTATTTATAGGCTTCGGGTGAAATCAGGGTTTCCTGATTTTTTGTGCGGATGCACGTTTGGGGCGGATCGGCATATCCGTGCAGATTGGTAGGTTCATGCGAATCTACTCTTTTCAAGTGTTTGGAGTTTTAAATTTGATTATTTTATATGTTTTAATCGGTTTTTCGAGTATCAAGCATCAATGTGTATCGTGAAACCAAGAATCATGCATAACACCGCGTTCAAAATGTGAATTACAGTTACAAGTTTGCACAGAAGTTTAACATGCATAACATGTAGATGTAACCATTAACAACTTTACTATTTTGTTTTTTGTTACAATATTTTTTTAATCTAACATAATAACAAGCTATCCCATCTATACAACATAATAAATCAAAACAAACTTTGACTATTTGACATTTCGTCAAACCAGTTATTGCTATATGTCAACCTATTACAACCATTTTCTTTGCAAGTTGCAAGTAACTTTCTCACCATGTATATTTCATTGTCAATCAAATCAAATTTGCATCAACTCCCAATGTAATTATTCTATACCTCTATTTTTTGGCCAACAACAAAGGCAATATATTAGAAACAAAGGCACCAACTAGGCGCTGATAACTAGGGCTGCAAACGAACCAAATGTTCGGCGAAGAATTCGTGAACCGTTCAGCGGGAAGTTCGTTTGTTTTCGTTTATTTATTAAACAAACGAACACGAACATGAAATTCCGTTCGTTTAGTTAAATGAACAAATACGAACAGAGGCCACGTTCTTTCATTTATGTTCGTGAACATTCGGTAACATGTTCGTTTGTGTTCGATAGTTCGTTAGTCTTTTTAGTTTTTATATTTTATTTAAATACTTCAGAACTCCGACAAATAAAATATCTAATAAGTGTCAGTGTACTAAATATTTTGTTCTCAAATGTTTGTTTATGTTCATTTGTTTCCATTTATGTTCATGGTCATTAGTTTTTGCTCATTTCTGTTCATCAACATTTTTGTCCATTGACTAAAGTTAATAAACAAACACAAATGAACACGAACAAGTACATTCCCTTAACAAACAAATGCGAACAAGGACTTGTTCATGTTCATTCAGATTGTTTGTAGACCTACTGATAACAGTCCCAAACAACAGAAAAGAGTAGCTAAACGGAGTAAAAAAAGAAAACATACCCTCCTGATCCATTACAAAAAACAGTCTTTCGAAGAGATACACCACAGCTGCCAACTGATGGATCAAGGCCTTGTCCTATTCTTGACCCATATAAAGAAATAAAAATATTAGAACTCCTTGTTTTACATTGTATAATACTATGGTACATTAACTAATATATATTTAAGGAAAATGGTAAAATGAGTACTATATTTAGAAATGACAACCATATGAAATAATCTCAACCATTGATTCAAATTAAGTTTGTGAGCAGGATTAAGCAAAATAAAATATCAATCATGAAAAGACTAATTAAATCAAGAAAAGTACAAAGGGTAGTTTGGGTAATTGGTTTGATGCAAGTTGCAACTTACTTTCTCACCTACATATTTATATTTTCTTGTCAATTAAATCAAATTAGCATCAACTCCTATTGTAATTATTCTATGCCCCTATTTTTCTTAGATTCACCATTTGAAGCATAAAATAAATTAGAACCCTTTGATGTACATTGTATAATAATAATAACACTACGATACATGTCTAGTTACACATAGATGTAAACTTGTTACATTTTGGAAACCTATTAACTTAAAAAAAAAATGTTTTATACATAATCATATCAATGCTTTTTCTTACATTTTGACAAAATATGACAGGGTTTGTGTGAAGACCTGTGTCCTATTTCTTCTAATATTTTTAATCCACTAAATACTTGGATTATTTATTTATTTTTATTTTTTTCCGTAGAGTTTGGTTTTATTTATGCTTGTTACCTAGTTTTTCTAAATTTTTGCTTTTCTGTGTTGACCTTCGTTTATTATTATATTTTCTCTCATGTTTTTTTTGGTAAGTGTCACACCCTAACTATAACAACTCTCCCAAAACCCGTAAACATGTCCTATACGTCCTAAAATACACCATGTATTCGAAAAGTGGTCCCCAAATACTTTAAATTTTCAAAAAAATCAAATAAAACAAAGTTTATGGGGCGCTACCGGGCCGCGACCCTCTTGATTAATTCTGTCGCGGGGCGCGACAGCTTGGCCACCAGGCTTAACCCAGTGCAGCCACGTGTCCCACTCGTGTCAAAGCTAACTCGTGACTGGCCAAGGCTAGGCCCTAGCTAGCCTAGCTTGCGGGGTGCGAAGACATTGTCTTCATCTCTCGCGGGGCGCGAGGAATTGTCGACCAGACCCTATAAATAGAGGCCATCGGCTTCATTTGCCAAATCGTTTACAATCGATCTCTCTCTCTAAATTCTGAATAGTAATAATAATTTCTGGGTATTTACCCACTAAAATAGCGAAGCTCTACCTCGATGTAAGTATCATAACCCCCGGTTACATATTAGATACGCTGCCCGATCGATCTAGTGCTCCGTAACGCATGTCAAGGCTCTGCCTGACTCAGTCGTTGGAGTTCTGTCTCGGGGAGGGTATAGCTATTGTAAATTGGGTTATTATACTAACCCGTGTGCATTGTTTAATTTAATAGATTATAACCAAGAAGTCACAAGGAAATACCTAAATTAGCAATGTGAGTAATTCCTCTTTTGTAAACTGTTTTTGCAAAACCTCAATTATTTAAATTACAATTCACAGTGATTGAGTATTTGTAAATCTACAATTATCGTCGGTATGTTGGGGTTTTGTATACATAACTTGTTACTACACTGTGAGTAGTAGCATGACCACAAGTCAGGGTTGACAGTACCATGGGTGGTAATTAAAGTAGATGTAAACAAATGTAATTGATGGATTGCCCTCAATGCTGTAAAATGATAAAACTTGTTTTGATTAAACTGGGATTTACTCACCAGTATTTTCCACTGACAAAAATGTTTTAAACGCGTTTCAAGAAACAAAATGTGAAAGCCAAATAGAAGCCAGCTTGAGAGCACTGAAGGCTTGGAAAAGTGGCTATAAAAGTTACCTAAATAAAGAAGAAGTTTTATTTCAAAAAATTAGGGTTTATCCCTACAAACATATTATGAATGAAAACTTGGGTTTTACCCATGTGTTTATTATTTATAACATGAGGTGTTTTACTCCGATAAATTATTTCCTAGCTACGGTCCTGATGTAAATTCCGCTGCCAAATAAATAAACACCGATACCACCGAATGTGCGAGCTCGCGGCCGCCCGCCTCCTGGGCAGGGCCGGGGGTTGCGACAGAAGGTGGTATCAGAGCTACAGCCACTGATATGATCCACATAAGTGTTCTGCTGACATCAAAATTTGTCAATTCTGTTAGGAAATGATCTTTGTGACTATGTGCATACATGTATATTATTATCTTGTGTTATTTGACAATCTGTTAGTTTACAGTATGAGTGATCAAGGACCATCTGACGCCTATCGTCACCTGTCTAGTTCTCCCAAAAGTGAAGTAACTTCCTCCCAGCCTACTCCTTCGGGGTATTCAGTTGATACAGAAGAGGGGATCTTCATATTTAAGGCGCAATCCGAAGAACCATTCCCAACGAAAAAGAGAGAATGGTTCAGTCGGGGAGCACATGAGCGTAGGAAGCGAATGAGGAAGTTACAGCAAAAAAAGGCTTTAGCAGCAGTAAATAGGGAGATGAACGCACAAACCCAAGATATAGTCAATAGGCGAATGGCCAATTTTCACATACTAGCTACCATTGTCGCAGACCCAAACTTAGACCAAATCATTGTACCACAGCCACTACCACTATTCCTAACTCAACCTATGGAAATAGAACCCAACCAAGAATAACTAGTTCCCATACCAGCTTTTAATCCTGATGAGATACCTAGAGTCCCAACACCCAATCCTCTAGCATATGATCCATGGAACGACGACCATAGGGATTATCGAGAACTCTACCTATAAGAGGAACCCATACCAAACCCTATAGCACCATATCCCAACCTTGACCCTCTAGATCCATATTGGGATGCTGACCAGTATGTTCGGGAAATACTAGAAAACCCATACCCATATGGAGAACCTTTACCACTGTACCCTGACCCAGTACCCGCACCACGACCACCCATGAGTAATGAGAACTTTCAGGAACTCCGCCTGTACGGTGAGGAGTTGATAGGTGAAGGAGAGAGGATAAAAGAGATAGGAGAGAAGCTCGTGTGGAAATACGACAAGCGGGAAATGCAGTTTAACCCGTAGTAATAATAATAATAATAATAATAATAATAATAATAATAATAAATATATATATATAAACGTGTGTAGTTGAAAAAAGATAATATATATATATATATATATAGGGAGAAGATCATGCGAGAACCATCTCTTATTGTGAGAACCGCGAGAACCAATGTGAACACAACAAAAAATGCCTAAAAATAGCTAAAAATCACACAAATTTTTTTTTTGATTTTTTTAATATTTTTTAGGTTAAAATCGCTACTTTTCGAAGCCAAAAAAAAAAAAAAAAATTTTTTAATTTTTTTAAAAAATTATTTAAAAAAAATTTTTTTTTTTTTTGCTTCGAAAAGTAGCGATTTTAACCTAAAAATATTAAAAAAATCAAAAAAAAATTTTTGATTTTTTTTAGATTTTTTTAGATTTTTTTAGATTTTTTAGGTTTTTTGGGGGTTTAGTTTTTAGCATTTTAGCTTGGGGGGGGGCTTAGGTTTTTGGGGGGTGGGGGAGGGAGGTTTAGGTTTTTTTGGGGGGGGGGGGGGAGTTAAGTTTTTTTTAGGTTTTTTTTTAGCTTGGGGGGGGGGGGGGGTGGGGGTTAGGTTTTTTTTAGCTATTTTAGGTTGTGTTCACATTGGTTCTCAAGGTTCTCACAATAAGGGTGGTTCTCGTATGAGCCCCTCCCTATATATATATATATATTATATATATCAACTAAATTAGATAATCTAATACCTACTGATGCATAACTAGTAGTATGTTTTAAATTCCAGTTACAGTTTGTAATAGATGCACACACACATATATATATATATATATATATATAGGGGATGGTTCAAATAATAATAATAAATATATATATATAAACGTGTGTAGTTTGAAAAAAGATAATATATATATATATATATATATATATAGGGAGAAGATCATGCGAGAACCACCTCTTATTGTGAGAACCGCGAGAACCAATGTGAACACAACAAAAAATGCCTAAAAATAGCTAAAAATCACACAATTTTTTTTTTGATTTTTTAATATTTTTTAGGTTAAAATCGCTACTTTTCGAAGCAAAAAAAAAAATTTTTTTTTTAAATTTTTTTTTTTAAATTTTAAAATTTTTTTTTTTTGTTTCGAAAAGTAGCGATTTTAACCTAAAAATATTAAAAAAATCAAAAAAAATTTTTGATTTTTTTTAGATTTTTTTTAGATTTTTTTAGGTTTTTTGGGGGTTTAGTTTTTAGCATTTTAGCTTGGGGGGGGGCCTTAGGTTTTGGGGGGGGTGGGGGAGGGAGGTTTAGGTTTTTTTGGGGGGGGGGGGGGGGGGGAGTTAGGTTTTTTTTTAGGTTGGGGGGTGGGGGTTATGTTTTTTTTTAGCTATTTTAGGTTGTGTTCACATTGGTTCTCAAGGTTCTCAGAATAAGGGTGGTTCTCGCATGAGCCCCTCCCTATATATATATATATATATATATATATAGGGAGGGGGCTCATGCGAGAACCACCCTTATTGTGAGAACCTTGAGAACCAATGTGAACATATATATAGGGAGGGGGCTCATGCGAGAACCACCCTTATTCTGAGAACCTTGAGAACCAATGTGAACACAACCTAAAATAGCTAAAAAAAACCTAAAAAAACCCTAAAAAAACCTAACCCCCCCCCCACCCAAAAACCTAAACCCCCCCCACCCCCCCCCCCCCCAAGCTAAAAAAAACCTAAAAAAAAACCTAACCCCACCCCCCCCCCCCCCCAAAAAAAACCTAAACCCCCCCCCCCCCACCCCCCAAAAACCTAAACCCACCCCCCCCCCCAAGCTAAAATGCTAAAAACTAAACCCCAAAAACCTAAAAAAATCTAAAAAAAATCTAAAAAAATAAAAAAAAAATCCAAAATTTTTTTTTTGATTTTTTTAATATTTTTTAGGTTAAAATCGCTACTTTTAGAAGCCAAATTTTTTTTTTTTTTTGGTGCGAAAAGTAGCGATTTTAACCTAAAAAATATTAAAAAAATCAAAAAAAAAAATTTTTGTGTGATTTTTAGCTATTTTTCGGCATTTTTGGTGTGTTCACATTGGTTCTCGCGGTTCTCGCAATAAGAGGTGGTTCTCGCATGATCTTCTCCCTATATATATATATATATCAACTAAATTAGATAATCTAATACCTACTGATGCATAACTAGTAGTATGTTTTAAATTCCAGTTACAGTTTGTAATAGATGCACACACACACACACATATATATATATATATATATATATATATATATATAGGGGATGGTTCAAATGGAAACCACTTTTATTGTGAAAACTCGAAAACTAACTAAAAAAAGCCTAAAAAACACACAATTTTTTTTTTCAATTTTTTTATAAAAATTGCTGGTTTTTATATATGAAAAAAAACTTTTAAAAAAAAAAATTGTATTACACATGTGCACTACACAAAAAAAAAAATTTTTTGGAAATTTTTTTTTATATATAAAAACCTGCGAAAAATTGATTTGCAAAAAAAAAAAAATTGGTATGTTTTTTTGGCTTTTTTAAATAGTTTTCGAGTTTTCACAATAAATAGTGGTTTTCATTTGAACCTTCCCCTATATATATATATATAATAGAGTAAGTGTCGCAATGCTCGACGGTTTTGACCAATGTGTTTCTTTGTGTAATTGTTGGCATTAAATCTTATTCTATGATATTAATACCTGATAATTGTTTGTAAATCCATATGGACAACGAAGAAAATCAGGAAAACTAGAATAATGATAACCAAATAAATAATAGTGCCATCCAACACATAGTAACACAAGGAATTAGAGATGCTATGCCATATATCATCTAAACTGTTAAAGAAGCAGAAAATAATATAAATAATAGTGGAAGTAAACGACCACCTACTGAACCCAGTCACAGCATAAACAATGGACCGTTACTTCAATTGCCTATTCCAAAAAGAAGAAGAACCATGTCTAATGGTTGATCTTATAAAGAATTCTGGTCTTGTAAACGAATAGAATTCTCTGGCAATTAAGGAGCCATTGCAACTCTACGCTGGTTAGAAATGACAGAGGCTGTCTTAAAAATAAGCAAATGTGCAGAGGAAGATGTGACATCTGTGCTTGTAATCATTGTACAAACTCTGAATAGTTCATTTATCAATAAAACAATGTGATTTTATCCCAATATTTGTTTATTTATGTTTGACAATTTTCACGTTTCGATTTTTGTTCAATTTCAAACTCTATATAGCTTTCTTGAGAGTTATACGCAAACTGACGCGTAAACCTAATCAGTTTAACGCGACAAACACTCCAGAACATCAACATATGCTTAACATACCTTAAATAACCTTTACATAACTTAGAAATAAGTTTTAAAGGGTTTGGTATGGCAAAAACAAGTTTATTCGCTTACAAGGACTAATTTTGACAAACTGCGAAAGTATGCCGATTCGTATAGTAACGAACATTCCGGAACATAACCATAAGTTAAACATACCATAAATATCCTTTACATAGCTTAGAAATAGTCTTTGAGGGGTTCGGTGTGCAAAAATAAACTTTTTGGTCAATCAGGGACTAAAAGCGTCAAAAAGTGCATAAGTTTGCATTTTCGCGCATATATTACGTTCTGAACATATCCGGACATCCAAAAATTTTTGTAATCACTAAAATATCATGCCTTAGTGTTTGGAATGCTAAAACTTCATTCGTTTCGCAAATTGGATCATTTTCGCGTCCTTTACGATTTCCGTCGTAATTAACCGAACAACGCAACCGTAATGCCAAACGAACTGACATCCATGACATTTCTAAGCATATTTCAAGTTCCCCATGTTTTAAAATCCTTATGGAGCATGAAAATGGGTTTGACGGGTGTTAGAAGTGCCAAAACGCAACTATACGCACACAGGGACCAAAACTGCCAAATTCCAAAACTTGCTGGTCTGCAGACTACATACGGACCGTAAGCACTATACCATACGGTCCGTAAGCCCTTGCCAGATACTAGAAACTAGTTTCCTGCAAAACCCAGCTGTTCCTTTGTTTTGTACATGGTTTCCTTCAATCTATGGACTGGTTTTGGACTCCCTTGTATTGTAAAACAGTGGGTACACATGGAGGGCCAAGATTGAAGCTCATTAATCGAGAAACGATCCTAACAGTTTTGAGAAATCTATAAATATCCACCTTAATTCATTGCAATCCTCACACTTGATCTGATTTATGCTCTAAGTTGAAGCCTTTGCTTCTTACCTGAGTATTTTAGATCAAGTTCTTCATTGCTTAGACCTTTTGTAAGTCTCCTTCATGCTTGTTCATGTATTTCAAGCATGAAAGTCAAACAATGTTTGACTTTCTGCTTTGACAATTCAATGGTCAACATGAAGTTCGTTTGAACTTTGCAACGTGAGCGTAATCACGATGGTTATAGTCTTTTGTGACTATACCTACTGATTACCACGTTGATTAGGCGTAGTGACGAGTCAAAGTTTCGGTCAAAATGCGTATTTATGCGTATTTTGCAACCAAACTATTCTTGGGTATTAAAACCCATTTTTTTGATATCAAACTTATTTTCTAACTTAGTTAAATATGTTTTAACATGTTTAACTTGTCACTTTTAGTTTAGTGCTTATATAGGGTCGTAAGATAAGCGGTCTAAACAACCGCTTAGACTTTCGAAGTCGACCCGTTTGGTCGATCGTTAAAATCCGACCAAACATATTTTGTGACCATAGTTGTATAGGGAATAACCTTCCGAGGTTATACCTTATGGTCACTTCGTTTAGTTAGTTGTATGATAGGTAGTTTATATGCCTTTGGTAAATGACCAAAATGCCCTTTTTGTACATAACTTCATTTTAAGCGTATGTAACTTAAATTTTGACATCAAAACTGATTAGGCAACATTATTAGACTTGTTAAGGCATATAATACTTGTCATAGGACTAGTTAGGCGGTCCGAACGCGTTTTACGCGAACGACGCGTTAAAGTAGCATAAGCTACCTAAACGAGTCGTAACGGGTCATAAGCACTTAGGATAGGTTCCGACTTAGTATGTAGGCTTTGTTAAACCATATCATATGAGTTCCAATACTCATTTGGTTTACGAAACCTCATTCTATCCGATCCTTTGATTTAGGTCCGGTTTATTAACGTAGTTACCTATATTAGGTGCCGATTGATTCCGTGATCCTTCTAGCGTTATTTGATTGTTATCTCAAGACTACTAAGCAATATCAAGTGAGTACATAGACCCCTCTTTTACTGTTTTCAAATATTTTGGGGTGATACACATGTGCCTACTTGTTACTTTTGTGCTTTTCGTGCTTCCATAACATAAACTGCTATGTTCATTAGTACACATATAGTACATGATTTCATCCATGTTTATGCTATGTATGTTTAATTAACATGCTAGCACATTGATTTCACAAACACATTTGTTTCATATGTTTATTTCAGCATATGTATACATTGATTTTCATCACATTTTTTGCTATGTATGTTCATTTAGCATACGTAGTACATTGTTTTCACATAACATGCTTACATTTGGTATGACATTTGGTTTGTATAACGAAACTGAAATACGTTCATTAACATTGATCACGCCGCTCGGTAGTATGTAGTGGTACCATAGGGAATTGACAACCCCCATTCCTGGAATCCTAGGTTTGTTTGGACGTAAGGAATGACAGAATCCGAAAACATTTTTAACTTTGATTTGTTCTAAGGTTTGTCCTTCAGTCTCAAGGCTTGAATGTATACGTTTAACATTACCACATAAGTGTTTGTATCAGTAAAGCATGGATTTTGCAAAACATATCTTTTGACTTAAACTATGATTTATATCAAATACATTGTTTTGTACATTTTTACTTATGGGGTTGAGTAATATTATTATTCACCATACATTTCATTTAGTTACACATAAACATTATACATATGGTTTGAGTAGTTACTTTTTACTTGCCATACATAACATTTGATTACACATTACATGATTTAGATTTTACATTAAACATTGTTTACACACAAACATTTTAGACATTGGTTTAACACAAGGTATTTTGGTAGTTTGTTTGGGTAAGTGATTTAAATAACGAGGCGTGTGTAATATGATAAAAACATGGTGGATACGCCGCTGGTACTTCCTATATATAAGTGCTTTTATGATATTATATATCGTAGCGTTATTTAAACCATTTCAATTTAGACATATTACATTTTACACAAATAACATATTTTCACAAAACATTGTTTTACAAACAACATATTTTATACAAACTCATTTTACTTGGCTATTCATTTAACCATACATCTTTCTCTTATTATCGATTTTTGTATGATTTACAAAGGAAAACATTTTACAAGATTCATGACCAACTTTTGTTAAACATTTCTTTCAACTACAAGTCATGAACCATAAATCAATAAACCTATGTATCTCACAGGCATTTTTATGCTGACGTACATATTTTCACATGTGTTTTCAGGAGCTGATGCATAGAGTTGTTCAAGATACACTTAGGCGGACTTGGGCCTAAGTGACATAAAAGATGCAAGAATAGTTTAACTTATGTTGTATTTCCTTATTTCCCAAGACAATGTAATCATGTTTAATAAATAAAACCGAACTTTAAATACCATGGTTGTGAAAGAATAATTCTGCCACTCCACTCCCCGACGTTTCCGCCGTGGTTTTGTTGTTTTACGCGGTCGGGGTGTGACAGAAGAGTTGGTATCAGAGCCAATGGTTATAGGGAATTAGGTTATTAGTAATGCTTTGACCTAGACTATAACTTTTCTAGGACCCCAACACAAGTTATCTTGTGTTTAGATCTTAAAACACTACTGTCACCTATCTTTAGGTGACAACCACAACAGGAACACAATTTTCCAAAACGATTTTTGAAAATCAATCATCTACTCTTAGGTGATTTGTTATAAGGTTTTGAACCCTCTAAGTTTTCAAAATCTCATCAAAGTTTGGGTCTAAATAATGTGAACACGTGCAATCTGGAAGGGTGGATGCCTGTATGTTGAGTTTTCTGTCTAGGCTAGAGTGTTCGTGCAAATCCACATAATCGGACCAGTCACTCTTACCTGGGAATTCTTGGGGTGAGTGTCCACTTATAGGCTAAAGCATGTCTTCGCGATACATTATCATGACCCATTTACTTTGATTAGTCACTGTGTGTCGTTTGTTTGCTTTATGGTACGAACAAATGACCACCATCCATGCTTTTTGTCGATATTTGTATCATTTCATTTTTCACCTTATCATCTTACTCGTTTTCTCTCATGTTTCCTCTCTTAGAATGCCTCCTCGACACGACAATCAGTTACCTAATGCCGAACTGGCAGCAATCATTGCGCAGCAAATGGCTGCTGCACTTCCGAATCTCATCACTCAAATCAACCAAGCCAACAATAACAATAATGCTCCATGTAACTTTAAGAGTTTCAATTCGGCTAAACCACTCAGGTTTAGTGGTTCTGAAGGAGCAATTGGGCTCCTACAGTGGTTCGAGAGTATTGAGAGTACTTTTCATCATGTTCAGTGTCCTGATAATCGCAAAGTTGAGTTTGCTTCTAGTGTGTTCCAAAAGAGGGCTCTTACTTGGTGGAATGGGTTAATGAGAGATCGTGGTGCTAATGTCGCTTTGGGTCAAACATGGGAAGAGCTTAGGGCTCTTATGATGAGGGAATTCTGTCCTCGCCATGAACAGAGGGCGTTGGAAAGAGAGTTTGATGACCTGAAACAGGATATTGGTGAACATCGGGCTTATACTGACAAATACGAGGAGCTGAGTTTGTTATGCCATTTGATGGTTACCCCACTCGAGAAAGTAATCGAGAGGTATGTCGATGGTTTACCTGACCCCATGCAAGACATCGTCACTGATAGCAACCTTACCACAGTTCATCAGGTAATCGAATTAGCTGTGACTTTGACTGAGTCGCAAATCAGAAAGGGTAAGCTTCATAGGAAGGGTGATAAGAAACAATCGTCTGACAAGAGTGAAAACAAGAAGGGTAAGAAATCTGGTTCTTCAAAGAGGTCTAGGAAGCGCAAGGCTTCCCAAAATTTCGCTGTTACAGCTCAGGCCAACCAGGCAGCTCCAAATCAGGCCGCACAACCACCTACCAAGAAACAATACATTGGCAATGCCCCTTTGTGCAACAGGTGTAACAGTCATCACCATCCACATATTCAGTGTCGTTATTGTACTAATTGTGGAAGATCTGGTCATTTTTCCGCCACATGTCGCCTTCCTGTCAATCAGAATCAAGCCGCACAAAACCCAGCTCAGCAAGCTGCTCAACCGCCTGCTCAACAACAAGCACAGGCTGCACGACCTCACTATCCTCCTGGATCTTGCTATAATTGTGGGGATCTAAACCACTATCGAAATCAGTGTCCGAGGTTGGCCAATGCAAATCAGGCGCAAGCTCGTGGACGAGTCTTCAACATGAATGCTAATGAAGCAAGGGCAGACAATGAAGTAGTCAATGGTATGTTCTTTGTTAACAATCAGCCTGCATCTGTTCTTTTTGATTTGGGTGCCAATAATAGTTTTGTGTCATTGTCTTTTGAACAATTTCTTTGCATGACTAGAACAAAACTAGGAAAGCCCTTGACAGTAGAAGTTGCTAGTGGTGAACCCATTGTACTCGATTCTGTCCTTCGAAATTGCCAATTGAACCTTAACAACCATCTTTTTCCTATTGATCTCACACTGAAGCAACTTGGAAGTTTCGACATTATAGTGGGAATGGATTGGTTAGCCAAGTACCACGCAGAGGTAGTTTGTTTTGAGAAGATTGTCCGTATTCCGCTTTCTACTGGTGAGATCCTAGAGGTTCACGGTGAGAAACTTGCTAGTAGTCTCAAACTCATATCTTGTACTCAAGCTCAGAAGTATTTACGAAAGAACTATGTGGCCTTCTTGGCACATGTCATAGAAGAGAAAGGCAAAGGTGAGTCTATTCAAGATATTCCTGTTGTTCGGGATTATCTTGAAGTGTTTCCTGAAGAATTACCTGGTTTACCCCCAGCTCGTCAAGTTGAGTTTCGTATTGATCTTGTACCTGGTGCTACTCCTATTGCTAGATCTCCGTATCGTCTTGCACCGTTTGAGATGCAAGAGTTATCTAAGCAGATCCTAGAGCTTTCTGACAAAGGTTTTATTCGTCCTAGCTTTTCACCTTGGGGTACTCCCGTTCTTTTTGTTAAAAAGAAAGATGGATCTTTTAGGATGTGTATTGATTATCGTGAGCTCAACAAGCTTACCATCAAGAATCGATATCCCCTACCTCGCATTGATGATCTCTTTGATCAGTTACAGGGTGCTACTTGTTTTTCAAAGATTGATCTACGTTCTGGGTATCATCAACTTCGTGTGCTTGAAGAAGATAATCCCAAGACAGCTTTCCGCACAAGATATAGGCATTATGAGTTCATTGTTATGCCATTCGGTTTGACTAATGCTCCTGTTGTTTTCATGGACTTGATGAATATGCTTTGTAAGCCTTATTTGGACAAGTTCATCATCGTTTTCATTGATGACATCTTGATTTATTCTAAGACACGAGCCGATCATGAACAACATCTCCATCTTACAATGGAACTCCTAAAGAAAGAACAACTTTTCGCCAAATTCTCAAAGTGCGAATTTTGGCTTAAGGAAGTTCAATTTTTGGGACATATCATCAACGAAAAAGGTATTCATGTAGATCCCGCCAAAATCAGTGCGATTAGGGATTGGGATACACCTACTACTCCTACTGAGGTTCGTTCATTTCTTGGTCTTTTGGGTTATTACCGCTGCTTCATCGAAAACTTCTCCAAAATTGCAGTTCCCCCCACTGCATTAACTCAGAAGAATAAACCCTTTGAATGGGGATCCAAACAGGAAGAAGCATTTCAGACCTTGAAGCAGAAACTTTGTGATGCACCTATTCTATCTTTACATGAGGGCAACGATCATTTTGTCGTGTATTGTGATGCATCAAACTTGGGTCTTGGCCGTGTTCTCATGCAAAGAAACAAAGTCATAGCTTATGCATCAAGACAGTTGAAGATTCACGAGAAGAACTACACCACTCATGATTTGAGTTAGGTGCAGTTGTATTCACTCTCAAAATCTAGAGACACTATCTGTATGGTACAAAATGTGTGGTTTTCACTGACCACAAAAGTCTTCAGCATATCTTTAATAAGAAAGAACTCAACATGAGGCAACGACGTTGGGTTGAACTTCTAAACGACTACGATTGTGAAATTCGCTACCATCCTGTTAAGGCGAATGTCGTGGCTGATGCATTGAGTCGTAAAGAACTTGTCAAACTTCACTGTGTTTAAATTCGATCTGATATTCAAACTCGCATATCTCAGGATCAACATACTTGTGTTACACAAGGTTTAATGGGTAAGGAGTTACCATTTCATATTAAGCCTGATCTTGAACTGAAAGACTATAGGCTATTTTATTTCATGGGCCGTTTATGGGTCCCAAGTCAAGACAATCTTCGCACCTTGCTAATGGATGAAGCTTATAAGTCTCGTTATTCTATTCATCCTGGTGCAGATAAAATGTATAAGGATCTTTAAACCCAGTATTGGTGGCCTGGTATGAAGAAAGACATTGCCTTATACGTATCCAAATGCCTTACTTGTCTTAAGGTTAAGGCTGAAAATCAACACCCCTCTAGATTATTGGAGCAACCAGAGATTCCAGTTTGGAAATGGGAAAACATTGTTATGGATCTTATTACTAAACTTCCACGCACTAAAAGAGGTCATGACGTTATCTGGGTAGTTGTTGATCGTCTTACAAAGTCAGCACATTTCTTGCTGATCCGTGAGGATCTATCTGCTGACAAGCTTGCTAGAATCTATGTGGATGAGATTGTATCCCGTCATGGCGTTCCTTTGAACATTATTTCTGATAGAGATGCTCGATTCTCGTCTCGTTTTTGGAGAACCATGCAATCTGCTATGGGAACCCAACTTAATTTGAGCACAGCTTATCATCCGCAATTAGATGGTCAATCTGAAAGAACAATCCAGACATTGGAGGATATGCTTAGTGCTTGTGTGATCGATTTTGGTGGTAATTGGGATTCGTATCTTCCATTGATTGAATTCTCCTACAACAATAGTTATCACTCCAGCATCAACATGGCTCCTTTCGAGGCTTTATACGGTCGAAAATGTCGTTCACCAGTCTGCTGGAATGAGATCAGTGAGGCTCAGCTTACTGGACCTGACCTCATTCTAGAGACAACAGATAAGGTTAAGAAAGTTCGTGATAACCTTCAGACAGCTAGAAGCCGTCAAAAGAGTTACGCGGATCGACGACGCAAGCCCTTGGAATTTCAAGTCGGTGATCGCATTTTACTTAAGGTTTCACCTTGGAAAGGTGTGATCAGATTTGGAAAGACAGGAAAACTTGCACCTAGATATGTTGGACCATTCAAGATCATCGAAAGAATCGGAAAGGTAGCCTACAGACTTGAGTTACCTCCTTAACTTACAAATGTTCATCCAACCTTCCACATGTCCATTCTCAAAAAGTGTTTAGCTGATGAGAACCTCCACGTACAGCTTGATGAAATTCGTGTTGATGACACGATGCATTTTGTTGAGAAACCTGTGGAAATCATGGAACGTGAAGTCAAATGGCTCAAACGCAAGCGCATTCCACTTGTCAAAGTTCGCTGGGAATCTAAACGTGGACTAGAATTTACTTTGGAATGTGAAGATCAAATGAAGGCGAAATATGCACATCTATTCTCACAAGTTTCCTCTAAATAAATTTCGGGACGAAATTTCCATAAGTAGGGGAGACTGTGACATCTGTGCTTGTAATCATTTTACAAACTCTGAATAGTTCATTTATCAATAAAACAATGTGATTTGATCCCAATATTTGTTTATTTATGTTTGACATTTTTCACGTTTCGACTTTTCTTAAATTTCAAACTCTATATCGCTTTCTGGAGAGTTATACGCAAACTGACGCGTAAACGTAATCAGTTTAACATGAAAAACACTCCAGAACATCAACATATGCTTAACATACCTTAAATAACCTTTATATAACTTAGAAATAAGTTTTAAAGGGTTTGGTATGGCAAAAACAAGTTTATTCACAGACTAATTTCGACAAACTGCGAAAGTATACCGATTCGTATAGTAACGAACATTCCGGAACATGAACATAAGTTAAAAATACCATGAATATCCTTTACATAGCTTAGAAATAGGCTTTGAGGGGTTTGGTGTGCAAAAATAAACTTTTTGGTCAATCAGGGACTAAAAGCGCAAAAAACTGCATAAGTTTGCATTTTCGCGCATATCTTACGTTCTGAACATATCCGGACATCCAAAAATTTTTGTAATCACTAAAATATCATGCCTTAGTGATTGGAATGCTAAAACTTCATTCGTTTCGCAAATTGGATCGTTTTCGCGTCCGTTACGATTTCCGTCGTAATTAACCGAACAATGCAACCGTAATGCCAAACGAACCGACATCCATGACATTTCTGAGCATATTTCAAGTTCCCCATATTTTAACGTCCTTATAGAGCATGAAAATGGGTTTTACGGGTGTTAGAAGTGCCAAAACGCAACTATACGCACACAGGGACCAAAACTGCCAAATTCCAAAACTTGCTGGTCTGCAGACTACATACGGACCGTAAGCACTATACCATATGGTCCGTAAGCCCTTGACAGATACCAGAAACTAGTTTCCTACAAAACCCAGCTGTTCCTTTGTTTTGTACATGGTTTCCTTCAATCTATGGACTGGTTTTGGACTCCCCTTGTATTGTAAAACAGTGGGTACACATGGAGGGCCAAGATTGAAGCTCATTAATCGAGAAACGATCCTAACGGTTTTGAGAAATCTATAAATACCCACCTTGATTCATTGCAATCCTTACACTTAATCTGATTTGTGCTCTAAGTTGAAGCCTTTGCTTCATACCTGAGTATTTTAGATCAAGTTTTTTCAATGGTTGGACCTTTTGTAAGTCTCCTTCATGCTTGTTCATGTATTTCAAGCATGAAAGTCAAACAGTGTTTGACTTTCTGCTTTGACCAGTCAATGGTCAACACGAAGTTCGTTTAAACTTTGCAACGTGAGCATAATCACGATGGTTATAGTCCTTTGTGACTATACCTACCGATTACCACATTGATTAGGCGTAGTGACAAGTCATAGTTTCGGTCAAAATATGTATTTATGCGTATTTTACAACCAAACTATTCTTGGGTATCAAAACCCTTTGTTTTGATATCAAATTTGTTTTCTAACTTAGTTAAACATGTTTTAACATGTTTAACTCGTCACTTTTAGTTTAGTGCTTATATAGGGTCGTAAGATAAGCGGTCTAAACAACCGCTTAGACTTTCGAACTCGACCCGTTTGGTCGATCGTTAAAATCCGATCAAACACAATTTGTGACCATAGTTGTATAGGGAATAACCTTCCAAGGTTATACCTTATGGTCACTTCGTTTAGTTAGTTGTATGATAAGTAGTTTATATGCTTTAGGTAAATGACCAAAATGCCCTTTTTGTACATAACTTCATTTTAAGCATATGTAACTTAAATTTTGACATCTAAACTGATTAGGTAACATTATTAGACTTGTTAAGGCATATAATACTTGTCATAAGGCTAGTTAGGCGGTCCGAACGCGTTTTATGTGAACGACGCGTTAAAGTAGCATAAGTTACCTAAACGAGTCGTAACGGGTCATAAGCACTTAGGATAGGTTCCGACTTAGTCTGTAGGCTTTGTTAAACAATATCATATGAGTTCCAATACTCGTTTGGTTTACGAAACCTCATTCTATCCGATCCTCTGATTTAGGTCCGGTTTATTAACCTAGTTATCTATATTAGGTGCTGTTGGGATTGAACCCTATCAGTGGAACAGATAATAAAAGCCAAAACTGGTTCACAACAGTGGATTCATCATAAGTAGCAGTTTACACCAGGCTTTCCCCTTGAAAGTGTTTATAACATCTGATATCCTCTATCCACTGTCCGTATACAACAGTTGCTGTCCTTCAAACTGCTGATAAAGCCCTGAAGACTGTTAAGAAGAAAACACTGTTGGTTCAATCTACTGATGTTTTCTAAATACTGTTGTTGACTAAAGGACTGCCCACTCAAGGACTGATCAACTTTGAGGAAAGCACTGATAGTCAAGCATCAGTGCCAATGGAAGGAGAGAGCAGTAGTTTAGTGTGTCACTTATATTATATAGAATCAGTGGTTAAGTTAGCAGTGTTTGTGTTAGAATAATGGGTATAGGTTGTTAGGTTGTTAGATGTCACTTTCATGGTGACGTCAGCTTAGATGCTTCAGTGGTTTGATTTGCCTATAAATGGAACAGTACCCTGTACTGTTACATTTGATTGACTGAGTGAGTTCTTCTCCTCTAGTCCAATCCTTTCATCTTGTGCGATCAACCAGAGGAGCATCAGGCTGAGGGGGAGTTTTGTTGTAAGCATGCATTGTAATCTTTTGATTTGATTTGTAATCTTTCGACCTAATGAAAAGCATGTGCTTATCAGAACTATTCTCCTTTTTGATTGTGTTTATAAAGTTTATTTCCATTTCCGCTGCACTTTACATTATTTCATATTCATTCATTGTTCAAATTAAGCAAACAAACACAATCATGAGAGCCTGCGATCCTAACAATTGGTATCAGCCTGGACAGTCAAATTCGATCTAACAATCAATTTGACATAACAGTTCAGCTCAAAATTCATTAATGCTAAGGTTGATCGTATTTAGTTGAAAAACAGAGTAACGAGTAATTACGTTCAAAGTAGCTATTCAAAACTTTGTAAAACAACCAAGATGTCATAAGACACACAAACTTCACATAATAAGTGTTGTCATACATAAAACACCTATAGTTTTCAGATCTGAAAATATATCTGTTAACTATGGTATAATTATTTTCTTTACAAAATTGATTTCAATTATTGTTATGAAGTTTTGTGTTGTATCCATCATGTTTTCCGCTAAAGTATGTACCTCAGGTCGACAAAAACCTATGTTCATAAAAACATTAGTGTTTTTGTTAACATAAAAAGCGGGAAAGTAAAACTTTAGTTATTAGATCTTGTGTATTGAAAAAACAGGTTGAGAATCCTCAAAAGGATCAAATCAACTTTGTTAAAAACACATTAAGAAAATCAGGTCTTAAAGTAGTCCTAATCATATGTAATGTCAGATTTGATATAAGCATGTACAAAAGTGGTCAGATCTCTCAAAACATTTCTACAAAATGATTTTGGATTTAGTATTCCTTCAATAAACCTCCCAGTGAGTATTTCAGTACTTATGAATGGGAAGGGTAAAAAGGGAAGAAGAAAAATCATAAAAACTCAAAAGTGTGTTTATCTCAAAACTTTTGAAGTCAAAAGAAAAGAGCATAAATGTAAAACACTTAAGAGTCCAAAATTGGGTGATAGATGGTCATCAAGAAACTGTGTGCATTCATTGATTCAGGAAAGTTCAGGTAACAATAGTATCACCAGTGATTAAACTTACAAGAGGACTGGACAAACTTTTCAGAATCATCACATGGTAACAAAGTTTATAACAAGACTTTTAAAAACACATGTGAACATGTCTCCTTATTTTTGCAATCAATTGAGCAAGAAAATGGTCTCAAACAGTGCTTATTACAATGTATTTCAAACCACTGACCATTTTCATAAAATTTGAGAGTGATGTGATTATGAGTTTTGTTTGAAAATATACCATATCCTTTTTGATGATGTTTTCAGAAAAACCTTTAATTATTTTTCTTGAACAGGTTTTCTCAAATAAAGCATGATATATTATTCTTTATTTTTCCTTAAGAGTGATATATTTTGTACTTTTACTTGTTTTTTATAGAAAAAGTTTCAAACACCTGTCAGGATATAGAACCCTTATTTTTTTTGGTGATATTATCCTTGAAAATAGATCAAAAGGAAATGGTACAAATGTCAAGGTCATGTCAAACTCAAGTTTGTTTTAACACTGATCAAAAGATTGATTGCCAACAGACCTTAAAATACTTAGGTACTCGTGTTCTAATTCAAATATTATGACATAAAATGAGTAGCCTTAGTAAAAAGGGTTTCCATCATCTGGGGTACTAAACCACTGTCAGGAATCTATAAAAGCTTCAAAACCTGTAATTGACATGTGGCAAAACCTTGAATGAAAATTTCTGTAAAAGATGCTGACATATTGAACTTGACAATTTGCATCTAAAATGTATTTTGTTGAGGATAGCAATCTTGCAGATATTTCAAAATCACCATCAAAAGATGTTAGACATGATATTGTGATTTCATAAGATAAAATCATTCCTTTCATCAGAACAGCAGATGTTCAAAATATTTGTCAAAAGCTTATCCACCGGTGCAATAACAGTTGCTGATACACTAGCCCTTCAACTCCTTACCATTACCTTACCCCTAACAACTGTTTTGTTCAAACATCTGCTTCCTAACTATTGTCCACTGTTGAAAGTCAACCCCTGTTCTTTCATTTTCTTGGTAATCACTGTTGTTCAAAACCAGTGTTTTAACCACTGATAAAGCTATCCACTGATAGTTAAAATCATTCACTGTCTTCACTTTAATCGTTGCAACCACTGATATTTGCTTCATCAGTGGTTCCCTAAACAACTTTCCTCCATTATTCATCTTTCCATCAGAGGTTGGCACGTGGTCAGTTATTAGCCATCAGATCTTTGGAAACCGCCGCCACGTAAGCATTCACTTTTTCCATTACAAAACCCTGATCAAAACCCCCAAACAGGGTTTTACACTGTCGAATTGAATTCCAAAATTCTTCTCTCAAAGCAGTTTCCAATCTTCCGACACAAATCATTCTTCGTTCTTCTTCATCAAAATGACAAAATCAAAATCAAAATCATCCTCATCTTCCAAAAAGGTCTTTTAAAAGGCCGCTGAACCCATTAAAATCCCATACAAAGCACCTCACAACTATTTGGGTCTACTCACAAAACCCACCACCACCAACACCTTCGATTCCATCATTGACACCCTTGTAGCTTCAAAGTACAAAACTTTGTTGACTGCTGATGCTCCTATTTACAAACAAACCCAGAGAGAATTTTGGAAAAATGCCACACTTGAGTATCACGTGAAACAGTTATAGCCATTAATTCTTCCATAAAGGGCAAAAAGATTTAAATCACTCCACAATCAATTTCAGAAGTCTTTGCACTCGATGATCAGGAAGGTAAAACTTCGTTTTCTAAAAACGAGTTAAAAACTGATTTTCTGGAAAGAGGGTATGGTGCGGAAATGAAAAGGGACACCCTACAAAAAGGCTTCTACCCTTCTGCACCAAGGTTTTTATTCCATACCCTTTTGATGTGTGTCTCAAATAAAACAACTGCTTTTAATGAAATACCATTAAAGATCCAAAACCTGGGTTATGCTATTTTACATAATGAAAATTTTAACTATTCCCATGAGATCTTTGATGATTTGGTAAAAAATGTTGATAGCAAATCATTTCTACTTTTTCCAAGGTTTTTAAGCTACTATCTTAAAAAAAAATTTGGAAAGGAAAAGGAAAATGAAAATTTGCTCATTCAAGGCGAATCTTTTCAAATACATGGTTTAACATCTGAAACATTCACTAGAATGTTAACACCTGCAAAAACACAAGCAGAGGTGCCTGAGCAGACTTTAGCAGCTACCACTGCTCCTCATGTATCTGCTGCTGAGCCCACTGCTCCAGGTGATCATGGCAGCACACCCACTGCTATGAAAGCCATCACTAAAAAGCCTAAAAAGAAATCATCCAAAAAGCCCCCCAAACCCACTAAAAAGGCAACTCTGGAAGATGAGATCCCAGAGCCACTGCCAGTGGCAACACAAATGTCACCAAAAACTACTGCTGCTACTTCCTCACAGCAGATGGAAGAAAGATCTCCACCCTTGCCTCAAACTCCTCCTGCATCCTCACAAAAGGATCAGGTTGTAAACACAGGGATCCCACATTATGAAGCTCTGGATTCAATTGGATCCATCTTCTTTAGTCCTGATCCCAAGGACATGTCTGTCACACCCCCAAAATCCACCCTGCGGAGTACCACCGCTTGGAGGCGTGACTTGACCAGGATCGAGCCACCAATCAAATTGAACATCGTAATTAAGTAAATAAGACCAACCACAATACGATTGGTGACCAAAGCCAGTTAACCATGTTTAGTTTAAACAGCGGAAGCATGAAAGTAAATCCAAAAGCACAAGTTCACAGTTTATAAGTTAAAGTTCAAAACGCTAGTTTAATAAGTTCATAAGGATTTAAATAATAAGTACGGAACATAACAGTCCGTACACCACGACTCCTTCCTCGTGCAAGCTCCAAGCGTTTAGTGACCTGTAAGGCATGTAACAACGAGTCAACAACAAAGTTGAGTGAGTTCACGTTTGGTTGTTTAGTTTTAAGTTGTTTCTGAAAAATGTGGTTTGACTTTCGTTGGCGTAATTGCCGTGGGGGTTACCCCGTAGTTGAAAGTATGTTTAACCAGTTCCTTTTTCATTACCCAAACCATAACCATAATCAGTGGGGGCTTTCCCCGTTTGAACTACTAGACAGTATGATATCGACTGCTACGCAAATAAGTTGTGCCCTATATCAGTGTCTATCATCACTGACAATCTGCCATAGTCCATTAGTACACGCCCGTCTGACTGGCACGGTGTGAGGTTTGTTAAACCTAATAGCGCTATTAACTAATGACCCGCTCGCCATTGGCCTCGGCGATTAAGTCGATATAATTTGAGGGACTTCATGATAGAGTTTTGTCTAGCTAGTTTTAAGGTTGTTGTCCTACCCAAGGAGGACGAATGTACGTATTCTGCACCAGGAGAATTCGTAAGATTAATAATGGCATCCTGCCTCTGGAGGATGGCCGTACATATCCTACCCAAGGAGAATATGTAGATCCCGTTTTAATTTCTTTAACCCATTCCCAACCACCGGGAATCCCATGCCTTAGAAAGTGTGAACTCACCTCGGTTTGCTCGGTTAGATTCTCAATATAGCTAACAGTCAAGGTCGGTCAATCACGTCCTAGTATGATTTACCAGTTAGTCATTTAGTGGCTTTCAAATAGAACACAAAGTTCCTACACGTATCTATCACACAACATGCATCACTTTAACGGTTTATGCCCATCTAAGTTTCCCATCCATTCCCCACTCAAAATCAAACATACGATAATGCACATAACATATATAACATGTTAGATCATTCACAGATAGCATACTCGACATTTAGACACGCGAGTCACAACTTATGTCATTTCAGCATTTATATTCAAAACCGGCAGTTTTCGGACATTTTAATAAAATAGTTAAATTATTCCAAAAATTCCCAAATTTTTACAGGATGTCTTAAACGTTCCAAATTTTATAACCTAAAAATATCGGGGTCCAGTTCATTACCAATATTTTATAAAAATTCATATTCCGGACTGAACTCAGATTTATATATTTCTGACCACAGTCCACGGAACAATTTATTAAAAATTCATCGAGCATCCGATTTACGAAATTCCAGTGGGGTAATTACAAATGCATCGGTTGTCATCTACTGTACAAATTTCATGGTCCGATTCATCACAAAACTCAGGTTATGACTGAAAGTATGACACCCATTTATTGCTGTTCAAATTCAGCTTAAGCTGTTGTTACAAATCGACACATTAAAAATAGTAAACGAAGTCCAAAAATTACGATTCCAGTGCCATTAGAACCGTATTTCATAATAACATATTTTAGATTCAAAATATCGGTTTTTCGTTGAGTTTATGACCTGTTTACAGCCAACTGAAGTTGGCTGTAAAACCGGGACAGATTCTGCTTTCACTCTTTAACTTCCTAGTTCGTGTTCGATTGATATCCGTTAGCAAGTTTATTAATCACAACAACATTAAACATCAATACCAACCAGCAAAACATCAGATAATCAACCAATAATCATAACCACACAAGATCTACATGATTTTCACACATAACTTTTCTTTATCCACCATGTTCATCTTCTTACAAGACTTTTAGTTTGTGATCTTTAGTGTTTATAATTTTTATCCCACAAATTTCTTATTAACCACTTTAGAATAGATCAAGAAGGCGTTTAGAGTCACTTACTACTAGCTCGAGGCTAGGGAAGAAACTAGTCGAAAAACGGGTGGTTAATAGCGTTGTGGTGAGGTCCTCGCGATTCCGTAAGCACCGGGCTTCCTCGTATGAGATCCTTCACACTTGTAGATAAATAGGATAGCTTGACCAAACTTGAAAAATGGATGGTGGGTGGTGTCACACCCCGACCACGTAGAACATACAAAACGTGGCGGAAACGTCGGGGAGTGTTGTAACATAATTAATGTTTCAAATCCATGGTAATTAAAGTTTCGTTTTATTCAACAAATATGAGAGTTTACATTGTTATAAACAAGAAACAAAGAGTACATAACATAAATTAACTAGTTATTGTCTTGTTTTAAGTCGCTAAGGCACAGGTCCGCCTAAGTATGTCTTGATAAATCTTATGCATCATCTCCTGAAAACACATGTGAAAATAGGTACGTCAGCATAAAAATGCCTGTGAGATACATAGGTTTTGTGAAAATAGGATTCATGACTTATGTTTGAGAAAATGTTTAGTCATGAACCTTGTAATTTGCTTTGTCTTGTAAATCATTTGAAAAACGATAAGATCAGATGATATGTATAAATAAATGTAAGGTTAAATGAATAACCATGTAAAATGAGTTTGTATAAGATAAGTTGTTTGTAAATCAATGTCTTGTGAAAAGTATGTTATTTGTATAAAATGTTCTATGTCATAAACTGAAATGATTCAAATAACGCTACAATATGTAATACCATACAAACACTTATATATAGGAAGTACCAGCGGCGTATCCACCATGCTTGTATCATATTACACACGCCTCGTTACCTAATCACTTACTCAAACCAAACTACCAAAGTAAAATGTTCATGTCTAATGTAAATCATGTAATATGTATCCAAAATGTAAGCATGTGATGAATAACAAATGTACTAAGTATGCAACAAATAGACATACGTAGCATGTGACCTGTACTAAGTATGCAACAATAGACATACTTAACATGTGACCTGTACTACGTATACAACAATAGACATACGTAGCATGTGACCTGTACTACGTATACAACAATAGACATACGTAGCATGTGACCTGTACTACGTATACAACAATAGACATACGTAGCATGTGACCTGTACTACGTATACAACAATAGACATACGTAGCATGTGACCTGTACTACGTATACAACAATATACATACGTAGCATGTGACCTGTACTACGTATACAACAATAGACATACGTAGCATGTGACGTAAAACGATGTACTAAGTAATGCACATAATGGGCACACCTAGCATGAAATGTAATGAAATTATGTACTATAATGTACTAATGAACATAGCAGGTATATGATGTGAAAACCGGAAAGCATGAAAGTAACAAGTAGGCACATGTGTTCCACCCCAAAACGTTTGGAAAACAGTAAAAGAGGGGTCTATGTACTCACTTGAGATTGCTTAGTAGTCCTTGAGTAACAACCAAACAATGCTAGAGATCACGGATATCAAACGGCACCTAATATAGGTAACTATGTTAATAACCGGACCTAAATTGGATGATTGGATAGAATGAGGGTTCGTAAACCAAACGAGTATAGAGACTCGTGTCATATGGTTTAACAAAGCCTACATACTAAATGAAACTTAACCTAATAGCTTTCGACCCATTACGACCCGTTTAGGTAGCTTATGCTACTTTAACGCGTCGTTCGCGTGAAACGCGTTCGGACCGCCTAACTAGTCCTATGACAAGTGTTATATGCCTAAACATGTTACATAATCAGTTATGTGACAAAAGTTTAGGTTACATATGCTTAATTACCAATTATACATGAAAAGTGTATTCTGGTAATTTACCTAAGGCATATAAACTACCTATCATACAACTACTTAAACGATGTGACCATAAGGTATAACCTCGGAAGGTTATTCCCTATATACTATGGTCACCTAATGTATTTGGTCGGATCCTAATGATCGACCAAACTGGGTCGGGTTCGAAGGTATAAGCGATTTATTAGATCGCTTACCCTACGACCCTAGACAACGTGGTAATCAGTCGGCATAGTCCCAAGGGACTATAACCAACGTGATTACACTCACGTTGCGAAGTTCAAACGAACTTCGCATTGACCATTATTGGTCAACGCAGAAAGTCAAACAAAGTTTGACTTTCAGACTCGAAAGACTCGAAAAGCAATAAAAGAACGAAAGAATACTTACGAAGGGTCCCCGAATGCTAATCTCGATCCGAGAATCTCAGGTATGAAACAATGGTTTCAACTTAGAGTTTCTAAGATCAAAATTCTAGTGGGTTTAGCAATGGGGGGCATGGGGTATATATAGTTTTCGGTCCACCGTTAAGATCGTTTCATGGAATTCGTGCTTTAATCGCATCCGTACAAGTGTTGGAACCTTATGGTGACTAAAAGATGATCCTTATCAGCTGACTAAGCAATTTAGAATGTGTGGGTGTGGTTAAAACAGCTGCAACCTGCTGTTAAAACACTAAATCTGGTCTGAACTAGGCTAGCGCACCGTTACATTAAAAGTGTAGAGGTGCGCTAGGCCTTAGTTTGGCAGATTTACACTTTTGGTCCCTGTCATGCATTCAGCCCATTTTTGACACGTTTAAGGCCCGTTAACCCCATTTCAAAGCTCTAAAATGAAGTTAAAGTATAGGGAACTTAAAATATGCTCAAAAATATCTCGGATGTCGGTTCGTTTGGCCGTACGGTCGCGATGTTCGGTTAATTACGACGGAATGCGCACAAGCGCGAAAAACGATCCAAATGATGCGACGAATGGATTTTTCTTATGCCAAACACTAAAATAAAATATTTTAGTGCTTACATAAATTTTTGGATGTCCGGAAGTATTCAGAACGTAAGTTATGCGCGAAAATGCAAACTTGTGCACTTTTTGACACTTTTAGTCCCTGAATGTCCCAAAAGTATATTTTAGCACACCGAACCCCTCAAATCCTATTTCTAAGCTATGTAAAGGATATTTGTGGTATGTTTAACTTATGGTCATGTTCCGGAATGTCTGTTACAGTTGAAATTGGCATACTTTCGCAGTTTGTCAACTTTAGTCCCTGTAAGCGATTAAACTTTGATTTCACCACCCCAAACCTTCCAAAACTTATATCTAAGTTATGTAAAGGTTATTTAAGGTATGTTAAGCCTATTTCACTATTCCGGAGTGTTCGTTGGATTAAACTGGTTATATCTACACATCAGTGCGCGTATAACCCTCCAGAAAGCGATTTAAAGCTTGAAATCGAACAAGAGTCGATATGTGCAAACGATACACATATTTTTACAAATCCCAAGTATGAAATAAAATATTACATTAGTTTGGCATTTGTTTGATGGTTGAAGTGACACAGGTGTCATAGTCTCCCCTACTTTAGGAAATTTCGTCCCGAAATTAATTCGTAGGAGTCTATCTGTGGCTTTGTGTGAAGTAACCATCAAAGATAAGCAAGGCATAATCCTGTTATTTCTCTTTAACAGACATTTTTCAGAATTGAAAAATGAACGGAGTTATTTTCAACAGGCATTCTTCAGAAACGAAAATGAACGAAATGAGTCTTTTTCCACAACCTCTTCAGAACCAAAAATGAACAAAATGAGTCATTTTCCACAACCTCTTCAGAACCGAAAATGAACAAAATGAGTCATTTTCCACAACCTCTTCAGAACCGAAAATGAACGAAGTGAGTCATTTTCCACAACCTCTTCAGAACCGAAAATGAACGAAATGAGTTATTTTCCACCACCTCTTCAGAACCGAAAATGAACGAAAAGAGTCATTTTCCACCACTTCTTCAGAACCGAAAATGAACGAAAAGAGTCATTTTCCAACATTTCTTCAGAACCGAAAATGAACGAAAAGAGTCATTTTCCACCATTTCTTCAGAACCGAAAATGAACGAAAAGAGTCATTTTCCACCACTTCTTCAGAACCGAAAATGAACGAAAAGAGTCATTTTCCACCATTTCTTCAGAACCGAAAATGAACGAAAAGAGCCATTTTCCACCACTTCTTCAGAACCGAAAATGAACGAAAAGAGTCATTTTCCACCATTTCTTCAGAACCGAAAATGAACGAAAAGAGTCATTTTCCACCATTTCTTCAGAACCGAAAATGAACGAAAAGAGTCATTTTCCACCATTCCTTCAGAACCGATAATGAACGAAAAGAGTCATTTTCCAGACACACGACCAAACTAGCTGTGGTTTCCGTGCACTGAATTCCATAATTATGTATGCATCCATAATTACGCAATTCCTTGCATAGTCCGCACAATTTGCTTGTAATGTGAAGGGGAGGAAAATCAAACCTGTGATGGTACGCTTGAGGATTTTAACATCTCGATCCGTAATCTCTACTGGTTCCTCGACGAATCGCAGCTGGTCGTCGATTGTGAGTTCCTTAAGAGGAACTATGAGGGTCTCATCTGACAGACACTTCTTCAGATTCGACACATGGAAAACGTTGTGAACTCCGCTGAGTTCTTCAGGTAGGTTCAACCTGTAGGCGACTTTGCTAATTTTCTCGGTGACTTCGAATGGTCCGACATAACGCGGATTGAGTTTTCCTCGTTTGCCAAAGCGGACTACACCATTCCAAGGTGAGACTTTGAGTAGTACTCGATCCCCAACCTGGAGCTCGAGTGGTTTTCTTCCCTTATCAGCATAGCTTTTCTGACGGTCACGAGCTGCCGCCATTCGCTGTCGTATCTGAGCAATTCTCTCGGTGGTATCTACCACAAGTTCTAGGCCAGTGATTTGGCTATCACCAACTTCTGCCCAACAGAGAGGTGATCGGCATTTGCGTCCGTACAATGCCTGGAATGGAGCGGCCTGAATGCTGGTGTGGTAGCTGTTGTTATATGAAAACTCCACTAGCGGGAGGTGCTTTTCCCAGCCATTACCAAAATCGATTACACATGCCCTAAGCATGTCTTCAAGGGTTTGGATGGTGCGTTCAGATTGCCCATCCGTCTGTGGGTGATAAGCGGTGCTAATATCTAAACCTGAGCCAAAAGACTTGTGCATTGCTTGCCACAGTTCTGAAGTAAAATGCGCGTCACGATCAGAAATGATAGAGGTTGGCACTCCGTGCCTTGACACTACTTCCTTTAGATACATGTCTGCAAGAGTAGAAAACTTATCCGTTTCTTTGATGGCCAGAAAATGTGCAGACTTGGTCAGTCGATCCACGATCACCCAAATGGTATCATTTCCGCGTTGAGATCTAGGTAGGCCAGTAACGAAATCCATGGAAATTTGCTCCCATTTCCATTTAGGTATCTCTGGTTGTTGAAGTAGGCCTGATGGTTTCTGATATTCAGTCTTGACTCTCGCACAAGTCAAGCACTTACTGACGTAGGTTGCTATGTGGGCTTTCATGCCAGGCCACCAATACGTAGTGTTGAGGTCGTGGTACATTTTATCCGAACCAGGATGTACCGAATAACGAGACTTATGTGCTTCATCCATCACAAGCTCGCGTAAGTTGCCATAAAGTGGGACCCAGATGCGTCCGTTAACATAGTAAGCGCTGTCTTCCTTTTGTTCCAGCCGTTGCCTCGATCCTCGTAGGGATTCAGCCCTGATGTTTTCTGCTTTCAACGCTTCAACCTGAGCATCGCGAATCTGAGCGGGAAGGCTAGAGTGAATGGTAAGCTGTAATGCACGTACACGCTTAGGTATAGTATCCTTTCGACTGAGGGCGTCGACCACAACATTGGCTTTGCCCGGATGGTATTTGATAGCGCATTCATAATCGTTCAAGAGCTCAACCCATCGGCGTTGACGCATGTTTAACTCCTTTTGCTTGAAGATATGCTCGAGACTCCTGTGATCGGTGTAAATGGTGCACTTGGTACCGTACAGGTAATGTCTCCATATCTTAAGAGCGAAAACAACTGCTCCCAGCTCCAGGTCGTGAGTAGTGTAATTTCTTTCGTGAACCTTAAGTTGGCGTGATGCGTAGGCAATGACCTTGTCTCGTTGCATCAATACGCAACCAAGTCCTTGGATGGAAGCGTCGCAATAAACCACAAAATCTTCTGTGCCTTCAGGCAATGAGAGGATAGGCGCGCTACAAAGTCTATCTTTCAAGTGCTAAAATACAGATTCCTGTGCATCACCCCAACGATAGGTGACACCCTTCTGAGCCAGTGAAGTGAGGGGTTGCTCAATCTTGGAGAAATCCTTTATAAACCTTCTGTAATATCCCGCCAAACCCAAAAATTGGCGGATTTCTGTTGGTGTACGGGGTGCAGGCCAGTTCTTGATCGAGTCAACCTTGGATGGATCTACATGAATCCCATCCTTGTTTACCACATGGCCTAGGAAGTGGACTTCGCGAAGCCAGAAGTCACATTTCGAAAACTTGGCATACAACTGCTCTTTTCGAAGAAGTTCCAGTATAAGTCGTAGGTGCTGCTCGTGTTCCTCCTGACTCTTAGAATAGATCAGGATATCGTCAATGAACACAATAACGAACTTATCCAGGTAAGGTTTGCATACTCGGTTCATGAGATCCATGAAGACCGCTGGTGCATTCGTCAGCCCGAATGGCATAACCAGAAACTCGTAATGGCCGTAACGAGTTCTGAATGCTGTTTTGGAGACGTCCTCATCTCGGACCCTCAGCTGATGGTATCCCGATCTCAAATCAATCTTGGAGTAATAGCTCGACCCTTGCAACTGGTCGAACAAGTCGTCAATACGTGGAAGAGGATAACGATTCTTCACAGTCACCTTGTTAAGTTCGCGATAGTCAATACACATTCTGAAAGTACCATCTTTCTTCTTTACGAACAAGACTGGAGCTCCCCAGGGCGAAGAGCTAGGATGTATAAAACCCTTTTCCAAGAGTTCTTGTAGTTGTGTGGACAGTTCTTCGAGTTCTGATGGAGCTAGACGATATGGTGCTCGAGCTACTGGCGCTGCTCCAGGAGCTAGCTCGATTTGAAATTCAACTTGGCGGTAAGGCGGAAGACCAGGCAATTCCTCAGGAAATACATCAGGAAAATTGCGTACAATAGGGATGTCTTCAATTCTCTTCTCTTCCGTTGATGTGTCAGTAACGAGTGCTAAAATGGCAGTGTGGCCCTTTCGCAAACACTTCTGGGCCTTAAGAAAAGAGATGATGCCTTCGACAGCGCCACTCTTATCGCCACGAATCACGAGAGGTTCTTCACCAGAACAAGGAATGCGGACGATTTTCTCCTTGCAAACAATCTCCGATTGATGATGAGATAGCCAATCCATCCCAATAACGACGTCGAAACTACCCAGTGTGATAGGAATAAGATCGATAGAGAAAGTCTGACCAGCTAAGACGAGGTTATAACCTTTAACTACGTGTGTGGCTTCAAGACTTTTACCGTTAGCTAGTTCTACCGTGTGTTTGGTGTTCAGAAGTGTTGGAGTGCGCTTAAGCATTTGGCTAACTTTTAAGGACACATAACTAGTATCGGCACCCGAATCGAATAAAACAGTAACAAAGAAGTCATCCAGAAGAAACTTACCCATCACAACGTTGGGATCGTTTCTTGCTTCTCCCTGACCAATCACGAACACACGACCCCTTGCTCCATTACCATTGTTGTTTCCCCCATTGCCGCCTCCATTGTTGCCTCCGTTGTTGTTTCCATTGTGGTTCCCGTTTCTTTGGTTATTGTTCTGGTTTTGGTTCAGCTGGGGGCAGTTCCTCTTAAAGTGGCCTTCAGCGCCACACTGAAAGCATCCTTTATTTCCCTGCTGATGCTGCTGCTGGTGGTTCTGTGGGGCTTGTTGTTGTTGGCGATTCTGATTCGCAGGACGCGGGCTCCTGCAATCCCTAGCTTCATGACCCAACTTGTGACATCTCTGACAACGACCTTTGTTGCACTGCCCGCTGTGATGCTTGTTGCACCGGTTGCACTTGGGGTGGTTCCCTCGGTATCCACCCTGTCCTTGATTACCGGAAGATTGCTAACCGGGACTCTGGTAGTCATCAGTCTTTCGCTGTTGAGACTGAACTGAAGTTGAACCTTTACTGGAGTTCCCATCCCATTTTCGCTTGTTGTCGGTAGGTGCATCAGAAGTAGCTGTGGCACTGATTCGTTTGGGCAGCCTGTTTTGCTCCACCGCCTGGTCAGTGAGTCGATGGGCCAACTTGATGATTTGCTGTATGGTACCCAGGTTGGCTGAAGTCACGTGACTTTGAATCTCTGGTACAAAGCCCTTGAGATACAGCTCAATTCGTTTGATGGGAGGGTCCACCATGGTAGGGCATAAGATGGCTAGCTCATTTGACCTTTTAGTATACGCCTCAATCTCAGATCCTGTCATCTTCAGATTGAAAAATTCCACCTCTAGTTTGTGGATGTCATCCCGACTGCAGTACTCCTCTTTAATCAGCTCTCTGTCACACCCCCAAAATCCACCCTGCGTAGTACCACCGCTTTGAGGCGTGACGTGACCAGGATCGAGCCACCAATCATATTGAACATCGTAATTAAGTAAATAAGAGCAACCACAATACGATTGGTGACCAAAGCCAGTTAACCATGTTTAGTTTAAACAGCGGAAGCATGAAAGTAAATCCAAAAGCACAAGTTCACAGTTTATAAGTTAAAGTTCAAAACGCTAGTTTAATAAGTTCATAAGGATTTAAATAATAAGTACAGAACATAACAGTCCGTACACCACGACTCCTTCCTCGTGCAAGCTCCAAGCGTTTAGTGACCTGTAAGGCATGTAACAACGAGTCAACAACAAAGTTGAGTGAGTTCACGTTTGGTTGTTTAGTTTTAAGTTGTTTCTGAAAAATGTGGTTTGACTTTCGTTGGCGTAATTGCCGTGGGGGTTACCCCGTAGTTGAAAGTATGTTTAACCAGTTCCTTTTTCATTACCCAAACCATAACCATAATCAGTGGGGGCTTTCCCCGTTTGAACTACTTGACGGTATGATATCGACTGCTACGCAAATAAGTTGTGCCCTATATCAGTGTCTATCATCACTGACAATCTGCCATAGTCCATTAGTACACGTCCGTCTGACTGGCATGGTGTGAGGTTTGTTAAACCTAATAGCGCTATTAACTAATGACCCGCTCGCCATTGGCCTCGGCGATTAAGTCGATATAATTTGAGGGACTTCATGATAGAGTTTTGTCTAGCTAGTTTTAAGGTTGTTGTCCTACCCAAGGAGGACGAACGTACGTATTCTGCACCAGGAGAATTCGTAGGATTAATAATGGCATCCTGCCTCTGGAGGATGGCCGTACATATCCTACCCAAGGAGAATATGTAGATCCCGTTTTAATTTCTTTAACCCATTCCCAACCACCGGGAATCCCATGCCTTAGAAAGTGTGAACTCACCTCGGTTTGCTCGGTTAGATTCTCAATATAGCTAACAGTCAAGGTCGGTCAATCACGTCCTAGTATGATTTACCAGTTAGTCATTTAGTGGCTTTCAAATAGAACACAAAGTTCCTACACGTATCTATCACACAACATGCATCACTTTAACGGTTTATGCCCATCTAAGTTTCCCATCCGTTCCCCACTCAAAATCAAACATACGATAATGCACATAACATATATAACATGTTAGATCATTCACAGATAGCATACTCGACATTTAGACACGCGAGTCACAACTTATGTCATTTCAGCATTTATATTCAAAACCGGCTGTTTTCGGACATTTTAATAAAATAGTTAAATTATTCCAAAAATTCCCAAATTTTTACAGGATGTCTTAAACGTTCCAAATTTTATAACCTAAAAATATCGGGGTCCAGTTCATTACTAATATTTTATAAAAATTCATATTCCGGACTGAACTCAGATTTATATATTTCTGACCACAGTCCACGGAACAATTTATTAAAAATTCATCGAGCGTCCGATTTACGAAATTCCAGTGGGGTAATTACAAATGCATCGGTTGTCATCTACTGTACAAATTTCATGGTCCGATTCATCACAAAACTCAGGTTATGACTGAAAGTATGACACCCATTTATTGCTCTCCAAATTCAGCTTAAGCTGTTGTTACAAATCGACACATTAAAAATAGTAAACGAAGTCCAAAAATTACGATTCCAGTGCCATTAGAACCGTATTTCATAATAACATATTTTAGATTCAAAATATCGGTTTTTCGTTGAGTTTATGACCTGTTTACAGCCAACTGAAGTTGGCTGTAAAACCGGGACAGATTCTGCTTTCACTCTTTAACTTCCTAGTTCGTGTTCGATTGATATCCGTTAGCAAGTTTATTAATCACAACAACATTAAACATCGATAACAACCAGCAAAACATCAGATAATCAACCAATAATCATAACCACACAAGATCTACATGATTTTCACACATAACTTTTCTTTATCCACCATGTTCATCTTCTTACAAGACTTTTAGTTTGTGATCTTTAGTGTTTATAATTTTTATCCGACAAATTTCTTATTAACCACTTTAGAATAGATCAAGAAGGCGTTTAGAGTCACTTACTACTAGCTCGAGGCTAGGGAAGAAACTAGTCGAAAAACGGGTGGTTAATAGCGTTGTGGCGAGGTCCTCGCGATTCCGTAAGCACCGGGCTTCCTCGTATGAGATCCTTCACACTTGTAGATAAATAGAATAGCTTGACCAAACTTGAAAAATGGATGGTGGGTGGTGCTATGGTTTCGGCCGTAAGTTCAAGAGAAGGATAGATAGAAGTGATTTTTCTAAGTGTAGTGTGTGAAGTGTTTAGGAAACCATGAGATATATTTATAAACCAATCTCAAAAATTAACCATAGGATATTATGCTAGGAAGATATAAGACATGAGGGATTATTATATTCTAAATTTGTAAGTGGTTGTCCCCTCATGGGACTAAAATCGTTGGGGGGGGGGGGGTTTCCATGGTTCAACTTCAACTAGATGATTAGTATTAGTTGTTAAGTTAGGAGGTTAAGACTAGATATTAGTGTGTGGTGAATTATAACGGGTGTTAGGGTATTTGGGGACCCTAACTGGCTCAGAAAAAGAAAACAATGTCAATGACAATATTTTTATGTCCCGGGTTAAGTCCGGTTGTTCGGTTGGATACTAGTCCGTTAAAGTGCTAAATTAATTCGTAACGTGTCCTATGTATATATTTTTGTAACGCTTTTAATTTCTAACACTTAGGAAATCATAACGGACTATTTAATGACTTTTCTGTACATTACTAGTGTGTTAACAGGCGCATGTAAATATAACACAGATGTCAGAAAGCAGTTACGTAATTCCACACAGTCGTCAAGCACATTAATTATTATTAATAAATTGTACGAAATACATGGAATTTTGAGGGTTGTCACAATTTCTATTTCAACACCCATATCTTCACCCCTCACATTACCACAATCCATAATACCCTTGTTGCATGCAGTTTCTATAGCTCAGACACAAACCAGTTCCTCTCAATCACCTATCACTGAGAGTACACTCCCACAAGTGACTGGGTCTGATGCTTATACCTCTGCTATCCCAGCAACAACTGAGGAGGTTACACTGCAGGAGTTACAAGTAATTCCTGACAGTAGTTCAAGTGGAGCAGCAACTACAAGTGTTGGATCAACAGATCTACATTTGGCCAGTTGTTTCATCAATCAGACTCCCTTGAAAGCAATTCCTTCTATAGCACCTCTGATAACAACTAGTGAGTTTGTTTTACCCACTGGTACCATCAAAAAGTTATCAAGTGTTGAAGGAAGAAGACCCCAGTACCTAGAACAAGGGGCATCAATGGATGATTTTTGGGATTCGTTTCCTAAGTCACACATTGATACAACCACTACTGGTGGGGAATCAGATGATCCCACTAACTTGGGTGATGATTTAAAATATCAGGAATTGACTGGTAGAATTGACAACCTGAGACATCTGTTGCAGAAATAAAAGATATGATGCAACAGTTGTTGAAAGCTCAAAAGGTCTCAACCACTGCTGTTCCAACTCAAGCATCTGCCCCACCACAAGCACCTGCTGCAAATGAGTTATGGAACTTATTCCAACCCCTGCTCTAACAACAAAGATAAATGGCTGATCAGCAGCATGCAATACATGTTCAAGAGATGAGAAACATGATGGAGTCAAGGTTCAAAAATACTCAAGCAGATATCAAGGCTATAAAGGCCCACATCCTAAACACCACTGGTAAAGCTCCTCCCACCATTCTCTTCATTGATAAACTTCCCTCAGATAATGCCAAAAAGGGGGAGAAAATCAAACAGTGGATAAAGAAAGGAATTGATGATGGTCTTTATATTGAACCAGAAAAAGAAAACATGACTAAAAACATCCCTTTGCCAGATGGTAGTAAGAAAATTGATGTTACCACAAATGCACTTGCTGAAGCAAAAGCAAGTGTAAAAAGAGATAGAGAGGTTAAGGATAAAGCCAGGTGGGAAAAGGAGAAAAGAGCTTAGATGGAGCTGAATGCACAGGGTACTTCTGAGCCAAAGGATGATGAAAATCCTAAGGATGAAAAGAAGAAGCCCACTAGACAAGTGAGGCAACCCAAATCCACACCATCCAGACCCACAAAGCATGCGTCCAAACCACCTCCCAAAGGCTCCAAACCTCAAACCACCAAATCTCAAACTTCCACCCAATCAGTTGTTGTAACACTTGTTGTATCAACAACTGATACCTCAGTAGTTTCAACAACTGCCAGCCAAACACCTGCCATCTCTTCAACATACACCACAAACACTGCCCTACCACCACAACCTAAAATCACTCCACCACCCACCAAATCACCACTTGCTGAAAAGAAGAAGACATCTACTGACACATCAGTAGTTGTAATGACAACAGAGGTTGAAACACCAGTTGTTTCAACAGCTGTTTGCCAGCCATCTACCACTGCTCTCACCATTTCAACAATCACCATACAACCCATTGTCACATCACAACCAAAACCCCCTTCACCCAAAAGGCTTTATACAAGGAAAAGGAAATCTCATGAGGGTAATGAATATATACCAGCACCCATTCCTTTATCCTCCACACCCTACAATGTTGTCGAGCCACAACCATCCACTCCACCAACTCTAGTCAAAGCAATAAACCCTGCTAACCTTGTATCCATTGCTGCAAGTTATCCACTGGAATTGGAAGCTATAAAGGATGAGATGAGACAATTCTATACAGAAGATGATCCTTCAAAAGGAAGATTCCCTTCTCTCACTGGCTTCAGGAACCCAGAACATATAGATGCATATCTAAAACTCAAAGCCAGGCAAGCAGATATAAGAGCTAGAATTGAATGCAATGATCAAGGTGACAAAGCCATTTCAGAAAGAATGGAATTTCTGCTAACTAAGGTCAAACAAATGGAATATTATGCAAGAGACCTAAGAAGAAACAAAGTTGGAATAAAAATGAAACGCCAAATTATCAACAAAAGGTGAATTTTGTTCATGGAACAAGTTCCGAAGAAGAGAAAGAACTCCAATTTAGGCGTCAGTCTAATGAAGAGTTCTATGCTCAGAAAAAAACAACAACAACAGGTCAAAGATGTGTCCAAGAGAACATGTTTCAAATGTGATCAAACAGGACATCTTGCTCGCAAGTGTCTAAATCTGAAACCTGTTAGTGTTGAGACAGAAAAGAAGTCTAATGATGTTGAAAAACAGAAATCCGAGGATGTGAAACAAAGGTCAACCAGATTTGATTCAAAACAAACTTGGAGGTACAACACAAACAATTTTGCTTCGAATCAAACTTGGAAATCAAACCCGAATAGGTTCGATTCTAGACAGACCTGGAATTCTCACACACCCAGATTTAGAACAACACAAAGTTGGAGAATAAATGTCGATGCAACTAAACCACAACACTTTTGGAAACCAACTGTTGTTCATAATCAAAATGTTCAAAAAGACTCGCATTTTTACAAAAGAGATACTCTAAAAGGTCAAACATGGACAGTTAAGAAACAAATGACTTCGGTAAATGAAGAAAAAGATGATGTTAAATTTGAAAAAGTCTTTGTACAAAATGACAAAGATTTTCCGAAGTTAAATGAAGCACATTGTGTTGAAATGCCTGAGGTCAAAAAACCTGGGCTAAATTGTTCAAGTGACTGAATAGTTGAATGTGCAGGTGCTCAAGAAAACTGAAGATTGTGAAAATGGAAATAGGAGCAGCCTGGCACGGGAAGAGGAGGCTGCTTGTTGGTGCATATTCTGTGACAACAGCTTAGATTTGGTCTTTGGATATCTTGTAATTAGTTAAACGATAAACAGTTAGCGGGTTTAGCTTTGTATTAGTGAAATAATAGAGTTTGGGCTAAACAAAACCCATTTGGGTCATAGGGGGACGAATTGGGCTTGCCCATGTAGGAATACCTAGCCCAAGTCGCAAACCTTGTGTTATATAAACATGGTTATGCTTTAGGGTTTAGGTTAATCAGCCAAAAACAGTTGCTAGAGAGAATTCAAAATTAGGGTTCTTGAGACAAGATCACAGATAGTGGCTGTGAGGTTGTGAGGTCTTGAATTGATTGTAAAACTGATTGTTTGGATAATCAATAGAAGACCTGTTTAATTAGAATTTCTGTTTCTACTCCTTTCTATAGCAAATCTGATCTAGAGGATTCCGTACTCTAGGTTAGATAAACAATTCTGTGACGATCCATACGAACCAAGGGGACCTACAATTGGTATCAGAGCATTAGGCTCTTGAAGGCTCGGTTCAGAATTGTGTTCTGCAGAACCAGGAAGTTTTTCAAATATTTTTGAAACTGAAAAATTAGGGTTTTCGAAATTTTTGAATTTATGATAATCTTCAGCGAATTTGTTTGTGTTTGATCAGTTTGTGTGTTTGATTTTGCTGATTTACAGGTTTTCAGGACAGTTTTGGTTGTTTATTGAAGAATTTTGGCTGGAAAGGCTTGAAGATTCGAAGATTGTTCTTCGTGTTCTTCACGTTATTCGTTCTGTTTCTTATTAGTTTTCGAAATTTACTGATATTTTTGCTGTTTGGATTCTGCAGGAAAGTGTTGATAGAATCTAGAAAATCTAAGAAATTTCGAAAAGATTGAATTTCCAAGTTTACAGGCGAGCTAATTTCGCAGTCTGGACCTGCGAAATTAACTGACCAGCGAATTTATCGGCGAAATTAAATCCAAAGGCGACTTTGGTAACCGTATAATTTTCCATAGCGAAATCATCACGGTGTTCGGCGACTTTACCAGTCGTCGTAATAGCGAAAATAGACAGCGGATATGACTAGCGAAATTGACTCAGCGAACTAGACCTGCCTGCGAAATTAACCTGAACTGACTTAGCGAAAATAACTAGCGAAGTTGCTTACCAGCGAAATTAACTCAGCGAACTTAAAAGCAGCAAATTTAAAAAAGGTGGAATTTCTGTTGGCAAGCGTCGATAAAATTTTACTGTTTTGCAAATAGAAATTGATCCGTAGCTCGTTTCTCTAAACCGTCTGCACCGTTAAATTCCTTGCTTTTTTAGGAAAATCCCGAAATCAGTTTTCGACATTATATATCATTGGATTTGTCTTTTCGAGACGATTCTAACGGTGTAATTTGGTAACCACTGTTTTCGGAAAAATTTTGTACGGTTTTATCAGTCTGCAACGTTTAAAATGTCGAACATGTCTAGTTTGAATGAGCTGTTGAGAATGGAGCATGAGGTTGGCACTACCAACAAACCACCTAAGATGATGAAGGTGGAAAATTATTTGACATGGAAGGATCGTTTTCAATCCTTTATTGAATATCAGGATACTCGCATGTGGATATGTATCGAAGATGGGTACACAAACCCAACACACGACTTTGAGGGTAGACCACGTAGAACAGCCTATGTGAACATGCAAGAGGCTGATAAAAAGATGTATGAGGCTGAAAAGAGAGCCTTGGCCGCAATAAAAATGTCCTTACCTGATAGCATCAAGCATACCTTCAAGAAGTACACTAATTCTAAGGATATGTGGGATGCATTAGAAAAGCGATATGCGGGAAATGCAGATGTCAAGAAAAACAAAGTTGATCTACTGAAGAAGCAGTTTGCTGTTTTCAGGTACATGAAACATGAGTCACTTGAGGACATCATCACTCGATACTACCATATGATGTCGGAAATGGAAAATTATGAGATAGATTGCTATTCTGACATAGAGAAGAATGACAAGCTGCTCGATGCCTTACCTACTAAATGGGATATCTACACTCTCATGATCAAGGGAGAAGCAGATTATGAGATAAAGGAGCTGGAAGAAGTAGTTGGCAAGCTGAGAGCTTATGAGCTCAGTATGAAGAAGAAAGACATTGGATATGATCAGGTTCAAGATCCAGCGATTTACAATGGGCTTACATCTTCTTCATCTCACAACGCTTCTAGCGACTCTGCTACTGCGTTTCTATCGTGTGAGAATGAGCAGGTTACAGTGAATGAGGATGGTGATGTGTGTTTTGTAGTTGCTTCAGGAGGATCAACAGGAACCAAGAGAACATTAGCTTCTAAGCAGAGTAGTAGTGCAAAGTCGATGCCTATGAGTGTGAAGTCTGCTGAAGAACATCTGGCTCTACTTGCTTCGTTTGTTGCTTCTTATGAGAACTACATTCAGGGGAAGATATCTGATCCTGCCACTTTAGATGAAGACTATGATCAGATTGACCCTGATGATCTAGAAGAGATGGATTTGCAATGGCAAATGGCCATGATTTCTAGACGAGTGAAGAGATTCATGAACATAACAAGAAGGAAGTTTGTATGGAGGACTGTTGGTTTTGACAAGACCAAAGTGAGGTGCTTTAACTGTCAAAGTTATGGACATTTCGCTAGGGAATGTCAAAAACTTGCAAGAGACTTCGAGTCAGAGTTCAAATAACAGGAATGCATCAAACAATTCTAGCTCAAAGGCTTTGATCTCTACAGCATGAGAAGGTTCATATGATTGGAGTATTCATCTAGAAGATAATAAGAATGCCACTCAGGTATTCATGGCAGAGATAGTGCCAGTTGTTGATGATGAAGCTACTGTGGGAGATGCTGAAGCAAAAGTGGACGTTGAGGTAAAGTTAGAGACTCAAGCTGAAGAAGAGAAGGGTGATCAGACAATAGATGCTGAAGTGGAAAAGCAAAAGTCTGACCATGAAAGGGAAGCTGAAGAAAAGGATGCTAAATACAAAAGAATGGAAGCTCAGCTTGCGGCTCTCATGTCCAACCTTGACAAACAAACAGGAGAGGTAAAGTCTAATTCTGTGCATTCAAAATGTCATGCACTACAGGGTGAGGTTGGCAGGTTGTCCACACAAAACCAACGTTTGGTAAGCGAAATGTCTAACATTAAAGAATCAAACTATTTTGCCAAAAGAAACAAATCTCTATAATTGAAGAAAATAAAAGGTTATGAAAGTGAAATTGAAGCTGTAACCTGCAAATTAAATGAAAAACTCCAAGTCATAGACTTAGCTCATGAAATGATGGCTGAGAAAACAAAAGAGATTTCTGAAAAATGCAAAGAGTTGTCAGATGCACAACTAAAAATTGTTAAACTTGAAAAGAAATTAGGTCAATTCAGGGACTCTACTTTTGTTATGAAACACATGATGGGTGGGTTAAAGAAGAGTAATAACAAGACTAGTTTGGGATTCAATGGCTTTAATGAAGTCCCACCTCCTCTTAGTCACGATTATTCATTCCTACCTGATGAAGATGAGCTAACAAATTTTATGTCAACTGCACCAAGTAGTTCCATATCAAGTCAAGGTGATGTGTATGAGTGTGATGATGCTAAGAAGGATAATAACAGCAAACCTGTTTTGAAAAAGAAAACTTCACACCCTAAAAATAAAAATCAAACTTTTGTTAATAAGGTTAATTTTGTTCAAGGAAGTGACATGAAAAACGAAACAACTGTTATTGAAAACGAATCTAATGTAGAGTTTGCTAAAAACAAAAACAAAGAAAATTCTCAAACTAAGCAAACTGAACCAAATCCTTCTAAGGCATCATCATCAAAACCTGAATCTAGTTCAAAGGCTTCAGATAAGAAGTCTTCAAAAAAGAGATCGTGCTTCAAATGTCACACCAAAGGACATGTAGCTAGCTGCTGTCCTAACAAAAAGAATGAAGCACAAGTTAGTGAGAGAAAGAGAGAGAAGTCACCAGAGAAGAGTGGTGATAAAAAGGAGAGAGAGTCAAACTCTCCAAAGAAGTCAGCGCCTAAGCAACCAGAGAATGTTGCTGTTGGTGTAGATAAGGCTGAAAAAGGAACTCCACAAGTTCCTCGTTTTCAAAGAAATCAACCAAGATTTCAGCCTAAATCTCCACCAGGCAGATATGAGCGACCTAGAAGCAGTTCACGTAGAATGAACAATAATAACTCAAATAATTTCAGGAGTCAAGGTCAATATCAAAATCGATACCAAAAAGATGGTGGTCGAACTTTTTATAACAATGGCTTTAGAAATTACAACAATAATGCTTCTTGGAATCAAAATTCAAGGTACCAAAATCAAATTTTCAAAGGTCAAATAGTCCAAACACATATAGGAACCCTCAGGACCATAGACCTAGTGGAAATACAAATCAAATTCCACCAACAGGTCTGAGATCCAAGACTCCAGTTAGGAGTAATGGATATTGGATGGATGTTCCAATAGTTGGTGAATTTGGACGACCCAATACCATTAAGGCTTGGATCCCCCAATCTAACTAATTTCTTGGTTGGTGTGTGCAGGAGCTGCTAAGGAGGATTATCAACTTGTGGTATGTTGATAGTGGCTGCTCCAGGCAAATGACGGGGGATGCGAGATTGTTAACTGAATTTGAAGATTATGATGGTGGACATGTGAATTTTGCGGGTGCTAAAGATGGTAGAATTACAGGACGAGGAAAAGTGACCAATGGGAAGATCACACTGGACAAAGTGAACTATGTGGAGCAGCTTAAACACAATCTGATGAGCGTGTCACAAGTCTGCGACAAGGGTCACTCAGTCCATTTTACCAAGACTGAAGCATTAGTGTTGAAACCAGGTTTGGAGATTCCGGACGATTGGATAGTGATGAGAGCGCCAAGGAGAAATGACACTTATTTCATGGACATGGGTGCTAAGGATCCAACTGCTATCGTGGCGTGTTTGCTATCAAAAGCATCTGAAGCTGAATCGATGTTGTGGCAAAGACGCATGGCCCATATTCACTATCGCAAAATGAATTACATTATTAAAAATGAATTAGTGAAAGGGGTTCCATTGCAAAGGTTTCACGTGGAAGATAAATGTCTTCCATGTCAAAAGGGAAAACAACATAAGAAACCTCACAAATCAAAAACAATAAATTCCATAGATGTCCCTTATGAATTACTTCACATGGATTTATTCGGTCCAGTGAACGTGAGGAGCATAGGTGGAAAGTACTATTGTTTAGTTGTCACAGATGATTACTCACGATATTCATGGGTTTTCTTTTTAGGTACAAAAGATGAGACGGCGGAGATGCTGATAGATCTTTTTTACAAAATTGGAAAACGTCCATGATGCTAGGATCAAGAGGATAAGGAGTGATAATGGCACGGAGTTTAAGAATCAGATTCTGGATCTCTATTATCTTCGCAAGGGAATAGAACATCAATTTTCTGCTCCTTAAACACCTCAACAGAATGGAGTCGCTGAGAGGAAAAACAGGACGTTGATTTAAGCCGCTAGGACTATGCTTTCAGATTCAAAGCTTCCAGTTCTTTTCTGGGGAGAAGCTGTGAATACAGCTTGCTTTGTCCTAAACAAAGTTTTGACCGTTAAACGTTTTAATAAAACTTGTCACGAATTAATGTTTAACGAAAAACCAAACTTAAAAGGCTTTGAACCGTTTGGATTACCCTGCACCATTGTGCGAAAAAAAGATAAACAAAAATTCGGTGAGGTGGTTGACGAAGGCTACTTTCTAGGTTATGTACCTGGCACACCGAATAAAAGGGATTTTAATCTAAAAACTGGTAAAATTGAGGTTGTTTTCAATGTTGAAATTACTACATACAAACCTCAACAATCAACGAATGGACCAGCTATATTATATGATTATGAAAGTGTTTTTAAGTCATTTAATATTCATGAGTTTTCTGATGCAGATGCATCTCAGCTGATTCAAACAGTGATAAGTGAAGACGATGAAGGCGAGTTCATGCCTAGATCAAATGTTGATATGACAGATGTTCTGGAAACTTCCCAAGGTGCTGCTGATACAGATTCAAGTGATAGTGAACCTGAACCCAATCAGGGGGAGGAGTTCATTAATCCATTTACAAATCAGAATATTTAGGGGGAGATTGGATCAAACCTGGGTGACAATCTAGAAGTTGATACCGTTGCTACTACACGAGCAAATAGAGATCATCCAGTTGACATGATACTTGGAGATCCTACTGCAGGTGTTCAGACAAGGCGAAGCATAGCAGCAAATACAGGTTTGTTTGTGTCGATTGAGAAGACTGGGATCGTGAACGAGTGCTTGTATAGTGGCTTCATTTCTCAAGAGGAGCCGAAGAACATTCATATGGCTCTAAAAGACAATTCTTGGGTTGAGGCTATGCAAGAGGAATTGGCCCAGTTTGAAAAGTTAAAGGTTTGGGAGTTGGTTGATCTTCCTAAAGGTGAAAGAGAGATTGGCACTAAATGGGTTTTTAGGTGCAAGAAGGATGAAAGAGGTATTGTCACACGAAACAAGGCTCGATTGGTTGTCAAAGGTTTCAATCAAAAAGAAGGGATTGATTACAATGAAGTGTTTGCACCAGTGGCAAGGTTGGAAGCAATTCGTTTGTTCCTATCCTTCGCATCATTCAAAGGCTTCAAAGTTTTCCAACCAGACGTGAATAGTGCATTTCTTTACGGGAAAGTCCAAGAAGTGGTGTATGTCTCACAACCAGATGGGTTCGTTGATCCAGATTATCCAGATCGGGTGTACAAACTTGATAAGGCTTTGTATGGATTACATCAAGCTCCCAGGGCGTGGTACGAGACACTATCTACACATCTGATCAAGAATGGTTTTGAAAGAGGTCAGATTGACAGTACACTTTTTATCAAGAGAAAGAAGGAAGATTTTCTGCTGGTACAGGTGTACGTGGATGACATCATCTTTGGGTCATCAGATGAAAACATGTGTAAAGAGTTCGAGAAGGTGATGAAGAGCAAGTTTGAAATGAGCGCTATGGGTGAGTTGTCTTACTTTTTGGGATTACAAGTTAAACAGAAGGAGGATGGGATGTTTATTCATCAAACAAAGTATGTGTATGACATTTTGAATCGGTTCAAAATGAATGATTGCTCTACTTTCAACACACCCATATGTGAAAATCACAATCTTGGCCCAGATTATGAAAGTACTGAAGATGTTGATCCAACTCAATACAGGGCAATGATTGGTTCTCTAATGTACTTGACTGCTTCAAGACCCAACATAATGTTTGTCGTATGCTTGTGTGCCAGATATCAGGCTAATCCAAAAGAGTCACACATGAAAGCAGTGAAGCGGATTCTTCGTTACTTGAAGGGGAAACCTAAACTTGGGTTGTGGTATCCAGCTGATAGTGATCTGAATTTTGTTGCTTACACTGACTCAGACTTTGGAGGATGCAAGTCAAACAGAAAGTCTACAACAGGTGGTTGTCAGTTCTTAGGAGGCAGGATTGTCTCTTGGCAATGCAAGAAGCAATCTTGTGTGTCTACCTCTACGTGTGAAGCTGAATACATTGATGCTGGTAGCTGCTGCTCTCAGGTTCTCTAGATACAACTAGCAGATGCGCGATTACGGTTTGGATTTCACTCGCACTCCTATTATGATAGACAATAATGCCACAATTTCTATAACAAATAATCCCATGAAACACAGTCGCACAAAACATATTGACATTCGTCATCATTTTATACGGGATTGTGCTGAAAAGAGACTAATTGAATTACATCGAGTCGACACACAAGATAACCTGGCAGATCTTTATACTAAAGCATTTGATAGGGCTCGCTTTGAACATTTAGTCGAACTCAACGGGATGAGGAATCCTGAATAACTGGTTTTTCATAAGAATTTTGTAAATAGTTTACTGCTTTCTTAAAAATCAAAAATACAAAAACATTGAAAAATAAAAAACATAAAAAAATAGAAAATAAAAAATGAGGTAACACTGTGTGAAAAAGAAGAAATGATAGTACATCAGCAAGTTAGACTGTCATACTAAAAATAAATTAAATTGCTTAAGTGTGATAGCAGCTTCATTATACGATGTACCAGTAGGCAAAAAGCATGAAATAATCAACTTACCAATGTGATATAAACATAAATGAACTGTGTATGAGTGGGGAACACATCAGTGGTGTATGGTTTAATGACCTTAAATCTTGCGTTGATAGATTGCCAAAATCTGAGGTTTTGGGTCTTTATACTATTATTTCATCTGGGGATATCAGGGTTGTCCTTCTGCTGCATCCAGATACATGCTGACCTAGGCACAACCAGGATATCTTAAAAGAGCAAAAAATGCCAAATCCCATAAATGAAGAAGCTCTCCTAGAGAGTCATTCAAAAAGTGCAAAAAGCATAAATTATACCAAAAAAATGGTATTTGTCTTACCCCTCATTAGATATTTTGGTCTCTTTGCTGTACGGAAGTACTGACCTGATCACCAATTATCTATCGTTGAAAAATAAAACGGATGAATTCAGTATACTCACCTACTACGATGAATCTTTGTGCATACCTTGATCGCGGGGGTATATCCTAAAGTGGGACACGCTAGTATATCAGTAATAAAATTACCTTAACGTATCATACGGTAATGGTACTTGAAATGTTCATGCATTTTGTTTAAGTGGACAAACATACTGGTAATCGTCTTGAACTGCTTTTCACGAAAAATTAAATAAAGAATTATCTAATAGTGTGAAAACAGTTTGATTTTGCTGATATGATCTTCTTACCAGTGATTCTCACAAAAATAGAGTGTTTATTGCTTTTGTTATTTACTTACTTTCAGAAAATATAAAAAATCCAAAAATAGTGTCTTTTTTCTGTTTAAAAATTCTTAATGTACGGAAAACTGTTATTCTTGGAGGAATTGTTACTGATAGAGGGAGACGGTGTTAGCAAGTGAGTTCAAAATTTTAAATCATGCAGGTTCTTGTGTGTTGGACAAAAGTTTTGCGTGTTGGTGATAAGTTGAAAATGCTTAATCTTTGATACAGTTTACCTATCTCTTGAATAATAATAATTTATTTAACTTTGTTGAAAAATTCTTATGGTTTCTTGAGATGTTTGTTTTATAGTATACAGATTGAAGCAGTATGTTGATGAGAAGTTGCTGAGTTGAGAAGATGAGAGTTTGATTGGATGCATGGTAGAACCTCCGTTCTACATTGCAGACAAGTTTGAAGAGTTTGATTGGATGCATGGTAGAACCTCCGTTCTACTCAAGTGCTAACGTTTTGAAGATTTGGTGATTGGATGCATTAGCTTAGGGGGAGTCTGTTGCTGACAGAAGCTATTAAAGCTGAAGCTATCCAAAGACCAAAGACAGTGCAAGATTACATGAAGATTGCAAGAAGACTGAAGACAAAGTTATTTTATGAAGCTATTGTCAAGGGGGAGTTTGTTGGTGCATATTCTGTGACAACAGCTTAGATTTGGTCTTTGGATATCTTGTAATTAGTTAAACGATAAACAGTTAGCGGGTTTGGCTTTGTATTAGTGAAATAATAGAGTTTGGGCTAAACAAAACCCATTTGGGTCATAGGGGGACGAATTGGGCTTGCCCATGTAGGAATCCCTAGCCCAAGTTGCAAACCTTGTGTTATATAAACAAGGTTATGCTTTAGGGTTTAGGTTAATCAGCCAAAACAGTTTTAGAGTGAGAATTTCATGAAGGCTTGGAGCTTGGATGAATTAGGGTTTGATTGATTGTAAAACTTGTTTTTAATAATCAATTGAAACCCGGTTTGATTGTGAAATGCTTTGTCTACTCGTTTCTGTGATATTCTGATCAAGAGGATTCCGCACTCTTGATTGGATTGACAATTCTGTGAAGATCCATACGACAAGGGGACCTACACTGCTGAACCCTGAGTTGGTTGAAACAGGGAGTTTGTATTTTTGTACATAAATAAACAATATTTCTAAAACCGTAAAAATTGAAAATTTAAAAACCATAAATATGTTTTTATTTTGTCAAAAATTTGAAAATTCAAAAATATGTTTGTTTTTTAAATTTTGTCTAAAATCAAAAATTCAAAAAATATGTTAAGTGAATATGCCGAAACCCTCACGGCTGAACAAACATGATTAAATTCACAAGATTGAAAAACGGTTTTCAAACTGTAAAATATCAATGTGTTGTAAATCATGGGGGTGCATTATATTGTCTGCAAAACAGAGCATGAGATGCAGAAAATGGTTGGCGAAACAAAGCTATCAGTATCGGGTTGTCAAATTTTTTTTAAATGGTTTTGAATTTTAGGGGGAGTAAGAAATTGTCAGAAAATCCAAAAACAATAGAAAATTTGAAAAAGCCAAAAACATGATAAAATTCAAAAATGAGTTTTTTGTGTAAAAAGAGGAAATGATAGTACATCAGTTAGACAATCACAGTACGCTAAAGAAATGGAAAGTTAAAAATGTGATAAACGGTCTCACTGATGATATGCCAGTAGGTTTTTACACGCTTAGTAAATTGTTTTCGAGATATAAACCTAAATATCAAATACTTACTTATCTCGTGGGGAACATCTCTCGGATATATGGGTAACCCCCGAAATCTTGTTTGAGAGATTGCCTGATTCTGAGATACTAAGTCTTTATACGGTTTGATATCTGGGGTATTATACTTGGTCTTCTGATATTGTGGAAGCATTAGCCTAGACCTCGTATAATACTTTACGCACTTTAATAGCTTACCCGCTGCATAAAAATTGAAAAATATCGAAAGATATTAATCAATTGCAGTTGAAGAAAAGATTTGTAACACCCCGTGTTTTCGGGAAGTCAAAGTCAAATTCAAAGTCAAAGTCAACGACCGATGATACGAATTTGATTTATAGAGATTTCTTTATTTTGATTGTATTATGTGGAGTAAATGTTGTTAATGACAATAATCGACGTATGTTAATTGCTACCTAATCGACTTACGACTGTGAACTGTAGGAAGTAACAGTGCGATAAAGCTAATTAATCGATAATCAAACTATGCAAATCAAATCGACATCGAATCATGATACGAACCACAACTCGACTTATGAAATTTGTTTGTTATACGTGTGTGTGTGCCTTAAGTGTTACTTGTGCATGTTTATTTATATTATGTGTGGTATTCAATCGAAACGCAATCGAACTCGAAATGCAATCGAACTCAACCGACATCGAACTCGAATCACAATCGAACTATGATAGTTAGTGAAGAAAGGATAGCGCAAGATATGAGTGGTTGGGATTAAAAATAATTTGACTAGGAAACCCTATCGTATCGAACCGCTCGCAACCGAAATCAAAATATCAAAAATCGTCGCACCGAACACTCGAAACGAGCAGCTGATCGATCAGGCTACCAGCCGATCGAACAACCAGCCGATCGGACTGCTGTCCGATCAGACAGGCTGTCCGATCGAGCTGCCTGGCCGATAGGCCAGCACTTTCCTCTTTTGTCATCCTATAAATACCCCTGTCATTATCATCCTTTCTACTTTTGGAAACCTCTGTTCGACCCGCTCGTGTTCTTCAACCTTTTCGCAGAATCCTCTCGATTCCGGTAAGATTTCGTCCTAAATCTTGTACTTTCTTGATCTACACGCACTCCTACATCTTTCTATCTTTCAAATCTTAACTTTTAACCGTGAAATCATCAAGATTCAAGTGTTCTAGGATGATGTCATCATGGGTTCTTGAAGAACTTCATGTTTTGGCCTCAATCCACCAAGAATAACTTGGATCTAGCCAATTTCCACATAAACAAACAAAGATCTTTCACAGATCTAAACATATATCCGGTGAAAAGGATTGAAAGATGGATATTCCAACTTTCTTTCAACTCTTTTCACTCAATGCCTTCAAACCGATAGAAACGGAGCCTGTGCCGGCTTATAAATCACTTCGGTGGTTGCATGGCTCAAGATCCGGATTCTATCCACGAGGTTAACCGATTATAGGTTAAACGATAAACTCCGTTCCGAACAGTTCACCAGCCAGGTTTGGGTGATTCCTGTCCGACCAGGGGAACCAAGTAAGGACGAGGGATCTATGGTTTGACTCATTGTCAAAATACCTCAATAAAACGACAAACCAACAGAACAACCAAGTGTTAGACGAATAGGCTGATCAGGTCAGGGTGCTGACCGATCGGACTGCTGTCCGAATGGACAGCCAGCCGATCGGACAGTCAGCCGATCGACTGGCCAGCCAATCGGTTAACACATGGTCCCACACAATCAATTTATTTTGAAGACTAGTATTGAACGAATTGCCGTTCGATCGGACTACTGTCCGATCGGATTACTCTTCGGATCATCAGATATTATACTTCAACACTTAATCGGTTTTTCAACATGTTCGATGCACTAGGATTGCCACCCGATCGAACAGCCGTCTGATCCGGTGACACCCTGCTGAGAACTCGTCATGGTTGTTCATGCATGTTGCCCGATCGAACAGCATTAGTGTTCGATCGATCAGCTATCCACTACACCATACTTTGCATTCATTTAAAAGTTGTTGACTATTGTTGACTTGCCAACCGATCGGTCAGCAAGCCGTATCATTGCGTCACTTTACAATTCATTAAGTTTTTGACTTGTTGACATGTCCGATCGAACACCTGTCCGATCCAAGGCAAATCACTACAATTCATTAAATACCTAACGATCGGGTTGCCGGCCGATCGAACAGCCGTCCGATCGACCGACCTGAAGGGTAAAGGTACTTCATTGTTTTCAAATGCGACAACAAAAACTTCAAAAGTCAACCCATCATAAACAAACACATCCTTCTCAAAGGAAGAAACAATCCACTCGAACAGCCATCCGATCGGCCTGCCGACCGACCGACCAGACAGCGGTCCGAGCGGACTGTCAACCGAATGGTCAGCCGTCCGATCGACCAGCTGTTCGACTCTCCAACGTTTGTTTTCCATTTTACGCGTCACTTATTATTATGCTATCCAACTATTCAGGCTAACTTTACTCGCTAAGCGCTCCCTTCAATCCATCAACCGCTGTAAGTATACTCGATCCCTTTTTGCTTTAAGCACTTTTGGGTGTTACATACGTTACTACTATTCAAATCACATCAAACACACTTCTCAATACTATTTATACGCTAACCGTTAATGCATGTTATACGTGGCTTATGAATGCTTGTTTGTTATGTTTACACATGGAATGATGTCTACCTGCCTTAGCAACGATAGTACTATAGTTTGGACTCAGCACCCGTTCACACGGGGGTTGTTAAGGACAATTACTTGCATGGATTACGGTGGTAATCATGTATTGCGAACTGCCTCAGGCAGTCAACCCGCAGTCATTGGTATCGATGGATCTATGTCGATAACTAACGTGCTTCATTTCACAATGTGTACGTGCTGGTTATGCGTAAACGAATTCGAACTTTATATGCTATTATCAAACTTGTATGCTCACCTATACATTATATGTATTGACTTTATTTTAACGTATGTGACAGGTGCTTAGGATGCACACATGATAGGAAGTCGAAGCTAGAATAAAGAGTTAACTGCCATTTTCGTCCCTGTGGTTTGGTCACTTTGGCCATTTCAGTCCATTTTTCAAAAATGCGCCATTTTCGTCCCCCACGTTCTGGAAAGGTTCCATTTCAGTCCAAAAATCATAACCCAGTTAAGTCAGTATGTAAATAAGGACTGATTGTGTAAATTTGTAACATAAAGGACTGATTGTGTAAATTTGAAAAATGGACTGAAATGGCAGTTAACACCACCACCACTAGCCCTTCCACCACCACCACTCCGCTGCCACCACCACCACCACCGCCACCACAGCCACCACAGCCCTGCCACCACAGCCCTGCCACCACCACCACTCCGCTGCCACCACCACCGCCACCACCGCCACCACCGCCACCACAGCCACCACAGCCACTGCCACCACCACCACCACCGCCGCCACCGGAACCACCACCATCAACGTCATGGCAAGACCCATATTTTCAGACGTTTGTATGTAATATAAAGTCATAATTTATTATATTTAATCCGAAAAGTAAACGAGCAAAACAAAGGAACGAGAACGGTATACCGAAATGAAAAGCTTGCGGGTTACGGGGACGTCTTCGTCTTCTCCGGTCGTCTTCTCCGGTGAGATTATTATCATTTTGTGATATTGGATTCTACGCAGTCATTCATTATCACTATATACACATGCAATTAAGTATGTTTTCTTGCACCAAAATCTTCGCAATTATATTTCTAAACCAAACGTTGCAGGAACATTAAGAACACGTTGATCAACATGTCGACAACATTTGAAATTTTACAAGTATAGTTATGTACCATACTCAAAACAATCTTTGCCATTTAAATATCATACTCAAATGAACAATTTTGTAAAAGAAAATCGGTTCAAACCACCATCAAATCCGGCCAGTTAGAATAAAAATGTTATTTCCGTAGCATTTTCTATCAAACAAGCTGAACCAGACCATGATCACTGTGAACGAAAGTGTTACTTCAATTTATATTTTCTATTAATATTAGTCAATAACTTCATCATAATTAACAATTTTTATGAGAAGGCTTGTGGATTTAATTACACAGTTTCACAAGCATGTGTCTTTGTTTGGAATTCCTGATCAAAATACTGAGAGCGGTACAAAACAATTAGGCAAAAAATCAAACATATTGCAAAAGACTTTTCTGTTTGGGTATCATTAGTATAAACAGTAATTCCCGATCGCTAGAACATAGTTACAAAAAAACTGAGACCGGGTACAAAACCAATGGGCAGAAGATCAAACATAATGCAAAAAACTTCCTGTTTGGGTATCATTACGATAATTAGTAATCCCCGATCACTAAAATATAGTTACAAAACTGAGACCGGGTAGAAGATCAAAACATACTGCAAAAGCCTTTCCTGTTTGAGTATCATTACTATTATGTGTCGAATGCCCACAACACGCAGTCGTTGATTATAAAAGTGGATCGATCCCACTACAATCTGTCATTATGTGTCGAATCGAATGGATTATAGAAGTTCCGCAGATCCCCACAAACATCTAGTTCCACCCCTGCTCATTTCTGCAACTCGCCGGAGTTCGAAGTTCATCGGAGAAGACGACCGGAGAAGACGAAGACGTCCCCGTAACCCGCAAGCTTTTCGTTTCGGTATACCGTTCTCGTTCCTTTGTTTTGCTCGTTTACTTTTCGGATTAAATACAATAAATTCTGACTTTATATTACATACAAACGTCTGAAAATATGGGTCTTGCCATGACGTTGATGGTGGTGGTTCCGGCGGCGGCGGTGGTGGTGGTGGTGGCAGTGGCTGTGGTGGCGGTGGTGGCTGTGGTGGTGGTGGTGGCGGTGGTGGTGGCAGCGGAGTGGTGGTGGTGGCAGCGGAGTGGTGGTGGTGGCAGGGCTGTGGTGGCTGTGGTGGCGGTGGTGGTGGTGGTGGTGGCAGCGGAGTGGTGGTGGTGGCAGGGCTAGTGGTGGTGGTGTTAACTGCCATTTCAGTCCATTTTTCAAATTTACACAATCAGTCCTTTATGTTACAAATTTACACAATCAGTCCTTATTTACAAACTGACTTAACTGGGTTATGATTTTTGGACTGAAATGGCACCTTTCCAGAACGTGGGGGACAAAAATGGCGCATTTTTGAAAAATGGACTGAAATGGCCAAAGTGACCAAACCACAGGGACGAAAATGGCAATTAACTCTAGAACAAAGCTTTAGAGCCCAACAAATAGTTGTCTATAGAAATTGAAACAAGGGTCTCTAGAAGCAGATAAACAATTGCTCTATTTAAATCTGAGTTGTCATAACAGAATTATTTGCCTAGTTTTTATCTGTAATAATTTGTTTACTGTTTGAGACATGGTATGGGACATGTTATCTTTTAAATTGAATAGTAATGATGATTGTTATGGGAACTTCTGGACAATCTGTTTCGCTCAGTGCCATGCCCCGATGATTCCACCATCGGTTGGGGTGTGACAGATTGGTATCAGAGCCATAACTATAGGGAGCCATAACTATAGGGAATTAGGCAAGACACGACCTAGTCCGGGTCGATGTCTTAGATACCTAGTCTATAGTTAGGAACCAACAGACCGACTTGAGTACATCCAGTAGGGATTAAGTACGAGCTTATTTCTCACTATTCTCGCTTATGCTACACTATCACTGCACTCGAATTTTTAGCTATGAATGAGCAATTAAGCCGAGATTAGGTGTGAAAACCGCAAACTCTCGACTAAAGTTACTTAATCAACCCATATTTTATCTACAAACGAGGAGAATTATGCCAAATCAGGAGTGAATTCCGTATTTTGATGAATAATCTCCTCTATTTTATTAAAAACAGGAACGAAGTTGTTAAGATAGGGGTGAAACTCTAACCTCGAAGACTTGTTCTGTTTTATACGAAACTCTCACCAAAGTCTCGACGGACTCCAATGAACTGAAGTCACAATATGGCTAACTGGATGGGTGCCAAATGCCTAAGAATTGAGGCAAAGGCATAGTCCTGAAGGTTAAATGTGCACAACGGATCCTTGTGAATAGTCGAACCACTTTGGTCAGTCGAACTCTACTAGCCGCAGACAATCTATTTCTTGATTTTTATGTGTTTCGATACTGAGCCCGCAACTGCCGACTCTGATGATTCGTCGATTTTATGTGCTATAAATGTGTTTTCCTGTTTATGTGTTTAAATTTTGGAGATTTACTCGATTTTTGCTTTCACTCCGATCGACACTCCCGACTCGCACTGCATTTCTATCTCAAATCGCTAACAAATCGCTAAATTGGGGACGACCTTATGCCATACTATACGCTTATACTATACACTCCGGTATGATATACGCGACCGCTATATTCGAACAATCGCGAACTGTGAATGATAGGTTTTTGTATTCTGACTACCTCTCCAATGATAAAGGAACACGTACAATTAGGATAAGGTGGATACGCGTAAAATATATGCTTAGGTGAACTATGTGTTTCTGTGATTCTGTGCCCTACGTGCTTATTTGCTTTCGTGTTATGTGAATCTGTGATTATGTGCCTATGTGTTTATGAGATACGTGTTACATTGTGTTCCTGAGCTTTAGTAAGTAGTAGACGTGTGGGGTGAGATTCGGATACAATATGTTGAGTCCTGTGACGATGTCTATTGCAGACAATGTCATCTGGATCCCGTCATCCCTTACTTTCTCGTCAAGAAAAGAGATACAAACGCCTTGCTGCCATCATCGCTAAAAGTGTAGCAAAGGCTGTGAGTGATGTTTACGAGAATGCCAGCAAATCATCTGAGGAATCGAGGACCGAAGCTCCTAAAGCTACCGCCAAGGTCTTCAATTTCAAGCAATTCAAGTCTTGTGGGCCAAAAGAATTCACTGGCGAGGGAGGTCCTACTACACTATTCCAATGGTTTGATTCCATTGAGGTCACTCTACGGCAGAGTGGTTGCCCCGATGACCTCCGAACTCTGAATGCTACCGGCGTTTTCCAGTCCCGTGCCCTAGACTGGTGGAGACCGAGAGGAACAAGCGAGGGAACGATGCAGCCAACAGTCTGTTGTGGGACGAGCTCAAGGAAGTCATGCTGGAGGAATTCTGCCCTCCTCATGAACGTCAGAAGCTAGAGGATGAATTTTGGCACATACAGCAAAAGGATGGTGAAAATGTTGCGCTCACTGCTTGCTTCAAACAACTCAGCATCATTTGTCCCGATCAGGTCAAGACTCCAGACATGGCAATCAAGAAGTATATCCGAGCCCCGCCTGACTGTGTGGCTGATTTTGTGCAAGCGGCTAAGACTACGACGATCGAAGAGACTTATCTACTGGCCGCTGAAATCAACAACAAACGGGTCAAGGCTGGTGTCTGGGATAAAACTGCAAAGCACCTGCATCAAGCTACTACCGCCGCACCAACTGTTGAAACCACCACCTCATCAAGCAACAAGAGGAAGAACAAGAGAAAGAACAGCTCCAGCAACAAGAACTGTGCGATCACTGCTGCACCGATTCAAGCTGTACCAGCCCAACAGCGTCAAGTAGCAGCGCCTGTGGCTAATGCACCGCCTGCAAAGCGTGCATATACTGGGCCGCACCCGCTCTGCCCTACTTGTACCTACCACCACCCGACTGCCATTGCTTCCCGTTTTTGTGCTCATTGCAATATATACAGCCATTTTACTGCCAATTGCCGTATTCGACAAGCTCCTGCTCATCAAGCTCTGCTCACCGCCCCTCAGGGTCAACAAGCTCCTCTGGCACCCGCGGTCAAAGCCAGAGCCTGTTTCGCATGTGGCGATCCTAACCATTTCGCCAACATGTGCCCGAACAGGGTCGTGAAACAAGAGCCCCAGCAGCAGCAGCCTCAGCAGCAGCAACACCAGCAGCAACAGCAACAAGCAGCGCGCGCCAGAACTTTCAACATCAACGTGCGTCAAGCCCAAGCCGACAACAACGTGGTCATTAGTACGTTCCTTGTGAATGGTACTTATGCTTCATGTTTGTTTGATACTGGAGCCGATAACTGCTTTGTGTCGTTCGAATTCGAAAAACTCCTTAGTCATAAACGCTCCCAACTCTCCCCGACATTCGATGTTGAAGTCGCTACCGGAAGAACTGTCGCTGTCAATTCTGTTCTTCGTGATTGTACTCTTGAGCTCAACAATCACATCTTCCCAATCGACCTCATTCCGATGCAACTCGGAAGTTTTGGCGTCATAGTAGGCATGGACTTTCTTCGTGAAAACCATGCTGAAGTTGTATGCTTCGACAAGATGATTCGATTCTCGCTCGCGAATGGTGATTTATTGTGTGTGTATGGTGAAACTGCTTCGAAAGGTCTCAAGCTCATGTCATGTGTCCAAGCTAGGAAGTATCTCCGCAAGGAATACAGAGCCTTCTTGGCTAACATTATAGTAGCGGAGAAGGAAAAGAAAGAGAAGAAGGAAGTAAAAGACGTTCCTGTGGTTCGAGAATTTCCTAATGTTTTTCCAGAGGATCTTCCCGGACTACCACCAAGTCGTGATATCGACTTTCGTATCGACCTCATTCCTGGAGCCAACCGTATTGCCAAAGCTCCCTATCGACTCGGGCCATCCGAAATGCGCTAACTCTCAAACCAACGCCAGGAATTACTTGAGAAAGGCTTCATTCGCCCGAGCACCTCTCCTTGGGGCGCGCCAGTCCTTTTCGTCAAAAAGAAGGATGGGTCGTTCAGGATGTGCATCGACTATCGGGAATTGAATGAGTTAACTATCAAGAACCGCTATCCCCTACCTCGCATCGACGATTTGTTTGATCAACTACAAGGTGCTACGTGCTTCTCAAAGATAGATCTACGCTCAGGATATCACCAGCTACGTATTCAAGAGGAGGATATACCCAAAACCGCGTTTCGCACTCGATACGGCCACTACGAATTTGTTGTTATGCCCTTTGGATTAACCAACGCACCTGCGGTTTTCATGGATCTGATGAATCGTGTGTGTAAACCATATCTCAACCATTTCGTCATCGTATTCATCGACGATGTCTTGATCTATTCCAAATCAAAAATCGAACACGTGCAACATCTACGTTTGGTTCTCGAGTACTCCAGGGGAACCAACTCTACGCCAAGTTCTCCAAGTGTGAATTCTGGTTGGAGGAAGTTCACTTTCTGGGTCACATTGTTAATAGCCAAGGTATTCATGTCGATCCTGCGAAGATTGAAGCTGTTAAGAGCTGGATTACGCCTAAGAACCCGTCTGAAGTCCGTTCTTTTCTCGGACTAGCGGGCTATTATCGACGATTTATCGAAGGATTCTCAAAGATCACTGTGCCGCTCACCGCTCTCACGCATAAAGACAAGCCTTTTGTTTGGAAAACTGAACAAGAGTCTGCCTTTCGAACCCTCAAGCATAAGCTTTGCAATGCTCCCGTTCTCACATTGCCCGACAGAAACAATGATTTCATTGTCTATTGTGATGCTTCCAACCTTGGTCTTGGTTGTGTTCTTATGCAGCGGGACAAGGTTATAGCTTACGCATCTCGTCAGCTCAAAATCCACGAGAAGAACTATACAACCCACGATCTCAAGCTAGGCGCAGTTGTTTTTGCATTAAAGATTTGGCGACACTACCTGTATGGTACCAAGTGTACGATCTTCACCGATCATAGGAGCCTACAACATATCTTTAATCAGAAGGAACTTAATAGGCGTCAACGCCGATGGGTAGAACTTCTCAACCATTACGACTATGAGATCCGTTACCACCCAGGCAAGGCAAACGTTGTTGCCGACACACTTAGCAGACGGAGCTATCTGCTTAGCACTCATAATGTTCAAGCCCAGTACGATCTCGAAACCCTCATCCGCGACGCTCAACACACGTGTTTTAATGAACGCACTCTAAAGAAGGAAAGAATCTACCACGATGGAGCCCAACTTGTGAGCAAATCGAATGGGATATTCCACTTTCTGGACCGAATTTGGATTCCTAAACGAACCAATTTACGACAGATCTTGATGGATGAAGCCCACAAATCCCGGTATTCCATTCATCCCGGTGCCGACAAAATGTACCAGGATCTTCGCTACAAGTACTGGTGGCCCGGCATGAAAAGGGATATTGCCCTCTACGTTGGGAAATGCCTAACTTGTGCTAGAGTCAAGGCTGAACATCAAAAACCCTCTGGCTTACTCGAACAACCTCCAATTCCCATGTGGAAGTGGGAGAGTATAGCTATGGACTTTATAACAAAGCTACCGCACACGTCATCAGGTCACGATAGCATTTGGGTTGTGGTCGACCGTTTGACTAAATCAGCTCACTTTTTGCCAATACGGGAAGACTACAAGGTAGAACGATTAGCCCGAATCTACACCGACGAGATCATTTGTAATCATGGAACGCCTCGTGACATCATCTCTGATCGTGATGCTCGGTTTACTTCACGACTGTGGGAAACATTTCAAATGGCACTCGGTACATCGCTAAATCTAAGTACCGCTTTCCACCCTCAAACCGACGGTCAGACTTAGAGAATGATTCGTACTCTTGAAGACATGCTCCGTTCGTGTGTTATAGACTTCGGTGGTAATTGGGATAAATACCTGCCGTTAGTCGAATTCTCGTATAACAACAGCTATCATTCTAGCATCCAAATGGCACCATTCGAGGCTTTATACGGAAGAAGATGTCGAACGCCTATTGTGTGGCACGAGATCGGTCATTCGTAATTAACCGGTCCTGAGCTATTACAAGAAACGACAGACAGAATTTTCCAAATTCGAGACAACCTGGTAAAAGCTCGGAATAGACAGAAAAGTTATGCCGATAGACGACGCAAGCCCCTTGAATTTGACGTTGGTGACTACATACTCCTAAAGGTATCACCTTGGAAGGGTGTGGTCTGATTCGGCAAGAAAGAAAAGCTCGCGCCTCGATATGTTGGACCTTTTAAGATTCTGGAAAGGATCGGAAAACTCGCCTACAGACTCGAACTACTGGGGGAACTTAGTAACGTCCACCCGACTTTCCACGTGTCAAACCTCCGAAAGTGCCTAGCCGGCCATGACTTACATGTTTCACTAGATGACCTGCAAGTGAACGAAACATTACACTTTGTGGAAAAGCCTGTCGAAATCATGGACTGCCAAACCAAGCAACTCAGACGCTCTCACATTCCTATTGTGAAAGTCCGATGGGAAGGCAAACGAGGCGCAGAGTTCACTTGGGAACTCTAAGCGACATGAAGGTGAAGTACCCGCAGTTGTTTAAAGAGAAAGTCTAGAAAGACAAAGTTCTCAAACGTGATTCACGGCGTTATACAGCTTCCAGCCTAATTTCGGGACGAAATTCCCTAAACAAGGGGAGGCTGTAACACCCCGTGTTTTCGGGAAGTCAAAGTCAAGGTCAAAGTCAACGACCGATGATACGAATTTGATTTATAGAGATTTCTTTATTTTGATTGTATTATGTGGAGTAAGTGTTGTTAATGACAATAATCGACGTATGTTAATCGCTACCTAATCGACTTACGACTGTGAACTGTAGGAAGTAACAGTGCGATAAAGCTAATTAATCGATAATCAAACTAGGCAAATCAAATCGACATCGAATCATGATACGGACCACAACTCGACTTATGAAATTTGTTTGTTATACGTGTGTGTGTGCCTTATGTGTTACTTGTGCATGTTTATTTATATTATGTGTGGTATTCAATCTAAACGCAATCAAACTCGAAATGCAATCGAACTCAATCGACATCGAACTCGAATCACAATCGAACTATGATAATTAGTGAAGAAAGGATAGTGCAAGATATGAGTGGTTGGGATTAAAAGTAATTTGACTAGGAAACCCTATCGTATCGAACCGCTCGCAACCGAAATCGAAATATCAAAAATCGTCGCACCGCACATTCGAAATGTGCAGCTGATCGATCAGGCTACCAGCCGATCGAACAGCCAGCCGATCGGACTGCTGTCCGATCGGACAGGCTGTCCGATCGAGCTGCCTGGCCGATCGGCCAGCACTTTCCTCTTTTGTCATCCTATAAATACCCCTGTCATTGTCATCCTTTCTACTTTTGGAAACCTCTGTTCGACCAGCTCGTGTTCTTCAACCTTTTCGCAGAATCCTCTCGATTCCGGTAAGATTTCGTCCTAAATCTTGTAATTTTTTTATCTACACGCACTCCTACATCTTTCTATCTTTCAAATCTTAACTTTTAACCGTGAAATCATCAAGATTCAAGTATTCTAGGATGATGTCATCATGGGTTCTTGAAGAACTTCATGTTTTGGCCTCAATCCACCAAGAATAACTTGGATCTAGCCGATTTCCACATAAAAAAACAAAGATCTTTCACAGATCTAAACATATATCCGATGAAAAGGATTGAAAGATGGATATTCCAACTTTCTTTCAACTCTTTTCACTCAATGCCTTCAAACCGATAGAAACGGAGCCTGTGCCGGCTTATAAATCACTTCGGTGGTTGCATGGCTCAAGATCCAGATTCTATCCATGAGGTTAACCGATTACGGGTTAAACGATAAACTCCGTTCTGAACAGTTCACCAGCCGGGTTTGGGTGATTCCTGTCTGACCAGGGGAACCAAGTAAGGACGAGGGATCTATGGTTCGACTCGTTGTCAAAATACCTCAATAAAACGACAAACCAATAGAACAACCAAGTGTTAGATGAATAGGCTGATCAGGTCAGGGTGCTGACCGATCGGACTGCTGTCCGAACGGACAACCAGCCGATCCGACAGTCAGCCGATCGACTGGCCAGCCAATCGGTTAACACATGGTCCCACACAATCAATTTATTTTGAAGACTAGTATTGAACGAATTGTCGTTCGATCGGACTACTGTCCGATCGGATTACTCTTCGGATCATGAGATACGATACTTCAACACTTAATCCGTTTTTCAACATGTTCGATGCACTAGGAGTGCCACCCGATCGAACAGCCGTCGGATCCGGTGACACCCAGCTGAGAACTTGTCATGGTTGTTCATGCATGTTGCCCGATCAAACAACATTAGTGTTCGATCGATCAGCTATCCACTAGACCATACTTTGCATTCATTTAAAAGTTGTTGACTTGCCAACCGATCGGTCAGCAAGCCGCATCATCGCGTCACTTTAAAATTCATTAAGTTTTTGACTTGTTGACCTGTCCGATCCAAGGCAAATCACTACAATTCATTAAATACCTAACCGATCGGGTTACCGGCCGATCGAACAGCCGTCCTATTGGCCGACCTGAAGGGTAAAGGTACTTCAATGTTTTCAAATGCTACAACAAAAACTTCAAAAGTCAAGCCATCATACACAAACACATCCTTCTCAAAGGAAGAAACAATCCACTCGAACAGCCATCCGATCGGCCTGCCGACCGACCGGACAGCGGTCCGAGCGGACTGTCAACCGAACGGTCAGCCGTCCGATCGACCAGCTGTTCGACTCTCCAACGTTTGTTTTCCGTTTTACGCGTCACTTATTATTATGCTATCCAACTATTCAGGCTAACTTTACTCGCTAAGCGCTCCCTTCAATCCATCAACCGCTGTGAGTACACTCGATCCATTTTTGCTTTAAGCACTTTTAGGTGTTACATACGTTACAACTATTCAAATCACATCAAACACACTACTCAATACTATTTGAACGCTAACCGTTAATGCATGTTATACGTGGCTTATGAATGCTTGTTTGTTATGTTTACACATGGAATGCTGTCTACCTGCCTTAGCAACGATAGTACTATAGTTTGGACTCAGCACCCGTTCACACGGGGGTTGTTAAGGACAATTGCTTGCATGGATTACGGTGGTAATCATGTATTGCGAACTGCCTCGGGCAGTCAACCCGCAGTCATTGGTATCGATGGATCTATGTCGATAACTAACGTGCTTCATTTCACTATGTGTACGTGCTGGTTATGCGTAAATGAATTCGAACTTTATATGCTATTATCAAACTTGTATCCTCACCTATACATTATATGTATTAACTTTATTTTAACGTATGTGACAGGTGCTTAGGATGCACACATGACAGGAAGTGGAAGCTAGAATAAAGCTTTAGAGCCCAACAAATAGTTGTCTGTAGAAATTGAAACAAGGGTCTCTAGAAGCAGATAAACAATTGCTCTATTTAAATCTGAGTTGTCGGAACAGAATTATTTTCCTTGTTTTTATCTGTAATAAATTGTTTACTGTTTGAGACATGGTATGGGACATGTTATCTTTTAAATTGAATAGTAATGATGATTGTTATGTGAACTTCTGGACAATCTGTTTCGCTCAGTGCAATGCCCCGATGATTCTGCCATCGGCTGGGGTGTGACAAGATTCCCTAAAGGGAACACACCTAAAGTCGAGCCTTCATCTCTTTTATTGAACGGTAGTTCATACCTGAGCTCTCAAGGTCTCGCACTAACCCAGATACAGATATCAGATTGGTATATTCACCTGTAAGACTGAATCTTGGGAATTTTGATACGGAAGTATATTCTAAGGTGGGACAAGCGAATAAGTTAAGTCCTTAAAACACTAATCCGTATCTCGAATCAATTGAAATTTGTGTAAAAATTTAAGTGGATCAGTATACTGACAATCTAAGTGAATCGTTTAGAACTTAAAGTGTTTAAAGCTCAACGGTGCTAGTGATTTGTCATAAACTGATATGATCCTCTGACACGAACTCAAACAAAAATATTGTCTGTAAATATTTCTTTAATGCTTTATGTTTCAGAAAAATACAAAAAGATTTTGATTTCGCTTTATTTTCAATAACCGATGTCTGAAAGCTGAGTTTCAAAATCTAAATATGCCGATTGTGTTTCTGAAAATAAACAAGTTCATTAAGTTGAAACTTGAAGTTTTTAAAATCAAAAATAAAAAAAAAACAGTTTGTGATATCTCCAAGGTCATTAATTTGGACTTGGATGATTAACTGTGAGGGAGTTGGATGCTTAGATTGTTAAAATCTTTTGTAATAAAGGCCAGTGTTCGATCTTGATCGCTGAAACTGCCAAATCTATAAAGTATGTTGATAAGAGGAGAGAATCAAGTAATCCTGAATATATTCATATTTTTATATGTTAAATCCAGGATCTTCATTAAAAGTTTGTAAGTGCCAGGTCACAATTCTTGGACAATCGGAAAATGCCTTTAATGTCAAAATATTTTAGCTTATACTGAGAGAGAGCCAGGGTTTTCAATCCGGGATGTTCAAAACATTGTACTTATAAATGTTTGAGAGTTGCAGATGCTGTACCAGACTACGATCCCGATAGCCGAGTCTAAGGGGGAGTCTGAAGACGAGCTCAACGCAAGGGGGAGCGTGCTTTCAAGGAGCCAAATAACTATCCAGGATGAGCTTGTAACCGGAAAGCCAGGTGTCGATCCCAAAAGCACGGAAGGTTGACGAAAGGGGGAGCCTGAAGAAAAAGAGTTTATTGAAAGGGGGAGTTGCAGCTGAAGACAGATCCACGGGGATTCTGTTCAAGAAAGAGGGAGTCTATGTTGTTGAAGATGTGATAAAGTTTCAAGAAGACTCAAGAGAGAGAAAAAGACAAGATGCTACAAGATTGACTGCGGCAATATCCATGGGGGAGTCTGTTTGTGCATTTATGTCTATCGCATTCGTCAATCTGAGTCGTAATAGAGAAACTAATCTAACTAGCTTTATATTGTAATAAGTAGGGAAAAGACAAGGCGGCAATATTGTAATTAATGAGAAGTCTCATTAAAGCATTGGCCTATAAATAGAACTCTAAGAGCTAGAGTTAAAGACTTTTGCCATTTGCTACATTGGAGGAGATAGGAGCTAGAGAGAGAAAGTGGCAAGGTGATTCACGGTTTTTGTACGATTTCAGATCTATCAATAGAATCACGTTTATAGTACGGTCTCGTGTGTTCGGTCACATTCGTGTACGGATTCCGCACGTCACACGTTCGGTTCGCAATCGTTACGGAGTCGAAAACCGGTCCTACAGGGAAAAGTTCTTATTTTTTGGGTATCTTAAAATACCCCTCTCTCATGCATTATAATATAGTATAGATATATTTCAGGGTTAGGATCAAATACAAAGGATAAAATAAATAAGAAGGGTAAGAAGGTTTCTAGTCCATTGATCTTAGATTTGAAGGGTTGAGATTAGTTATAGGGAAAAGAAGATAATAGAAGGGCATAAAGGGAATCCTATATTTATGGATTTTCTCTCTCCACATGCAAGGCACATGTCAATTCTCCCATCGATTTAAAACGTTCATAACTTTTCATGCGACATTTTTTTTTAAAAATTTCACCATAACAACGAGCGTTTTTTTATCTTTAATATGAGTACCGTATTATCATATAAAAATAAATAAAAATTTTCATTTTTACTGGGTTTTTTCGCATTGTGTTAAAGGTTCAGTTCATTGTGTCTTTTAACTGGGTTTTGGTCATTACGTTTTAGGAGAGTTTCTATACATTGTGTTATTATCAAAACCTATAACACAATGTTAATTTGGGTTCTATCAATTGCGTTTTTATAAGAACCTATAACACAATATATGACACAATGAAGATGGTGTTATATCTGGGTTTTCTATAAATTATGTTATTAGTTCAGGTCATTGTGTTTAATATGTTTTCTATTGTGTTTTAATAATCTGTTCAATTTTTTTTATTATCTTGTTCGTTGTGTTTTAGTTTGTTGTGTATTGTGTTTTTAGTTTGTTTTCTATTGTGTTTTCACTGCTCTACATTGTGTTTTTTATCTGCTCTCATTAATTGTGTCTTTTATCTGTTGTCATCAATTGTGTCTTTTATCTGTTGTCATCAATTGTGATTTTATTTAGTCTAATATTTATTGTGTTATATGTTATCGCCATTGTGTTATACGTTATGGTCATTGTGTTTTAGTATGATGTCTATTGTGTCTTTATCTGTTTGTCATTGATTGTGTTTTTGATCTACTTTACATTGTGTTTTACATCATGTCCATTGTGTAATATGTAAATTGGTTTTTGATTTTTTTTTTTTTTTTTTTTTGAAAAATTTAACAATATGGTACTCATATTAAAGATAAAAAACGCTTGATTTTATGGTATAATTTTTTTAAAAAACAAATGATGTATAAAAAAGTTACGAACGTTTAAAAATTAGGAGGGGGGGGGGAATAGCATGTGACTTGCATGTGCATATTTTCTTTCCTCTTGTAGACAAAATTACCCTTTCCATTGAATTCTTCCTAGGACACTTGTCACTCTCTGATGGCTTCTTACCCTTCTTATTTTTAAATCATTTGCATTATAACTCAACCCATATATTTCATATATAGAGAGATAAAAACTTTATATATTAGTTATAAAAACATATTCCTTGAAAAACCAGCTAGTTCATTGTGATCCTGTTCATCTGTCCCTAAACGACCACCTAACCTCGTTTTTGGCTTAATCAGTTCAACATACCAGCTAGCCTAGTCAGGGCCGGCTTTGGGCCTGTACGAGAGGTGCCACCGCGGAGGGCCCAAAGCATCTAGGGGCCCAATATTGTTTAAAAAATATATATGTGTTTAATATATAAATTTGATGTAGAAAATTAATACGCAAGTTCTCCCTTTGGCTTAATGGATGCGGGAGTTATGTGATGAACTGACCATTACAAGTTCGATTGACCATTACAAGTTCGATTCCCACGATGATGTCTTTTGTATTCTAAATTTTCTTTTGTTTTCTAGGCTTGTTTTATTAATTTGGGGAAACTCATACCAACAATTTGCAAGCTTATTTTTTAGTTTTAGTTAGCTTATTTTTTCAGTTTTAGTTTTGATTTTTCACTTTTAAATTTAGGCCTTCATAAAGTTGTTAGTTCTTTGATTTTTTTCTTCTATTTAACAATTTACAAAACAAACTTTACATGTTTACTTGTTTAAATTTGTAGGTTTTTTATTTCTCGTTTCTCATTTAACCATTTACAATATAAATTTAGAAGAACTCAGTATCTGGTTCTATTTATTTTATTTGTATGACAAGGTTCTTGTTGCCAAACTAATTTTGATATGTTTACACATATATTACAATTCTTCTTGCTAAAGAAGATTCGAGTGTTAGTTATTTTTGCTTGTCCAGGTGTTGAAACTAATGTTAGGTGTATCAATTTATTTGTAAGATAAAACTAGGATTTCTTGTTTTTAATCAATGCTAATTTAAGTTGTGCATTCACTTTACTTTATGAATATAGACAATTGTGATACATTGAAATATAAAGAAGAATCGGTATGGATTATAAATACTTGATCGAGAGCTTTACTTCTAAAAACGCTAGAAGTGGCTCACGATTTGTTTAAGTAGGTTTGATCATTTTGCTACACTATTTTTGTTTCGTTTATGTTATCACAATTAGCGTCGTATTGTGGTTTTTTGATATATGATTGATGAGTTTAAATTATAGGGAGGGGGCCCAATTTTTTTGTCTCGCACAAGGCCCAAAAGTTTTATATCATTCTCAGGGACGGCCCTGAGCCTAGTTCTCAAAACATTGTGTTCACTTTTATATTTCCTACAACAAAAACAGTCAGAAAACTCCAACGTACCTATAACGGTAATTTATAATCAAGAAAAGTGTCGTCACTAAATATTTTTTAGCAAAAATAAATAATTTGTAGAGTAAACTGCCACTTTGGTCCCTAAGGTTTGGTCACTTTTGCCACTTTAGTCGAAATTTGAAACTTTTTGCATCTGGGTCCCTGTGGTTTTACTTTTATTGCCATTTTTGTCTAAAATGAAATGAGGTCATATTTCTCAAATTATATCATGATATGTTGTCATTTTCCTCAGGGGCAAAATAATCATTTCTTTTTTATTTTATTTAAATTTTTTATTAAAACAATAATGGTCTCCACACCCCCACTTCTCCTCTTTCTCTCTGGCTAAAATCAAAATCAATGAAAGTAATCACAGTATCAGCACTTAAGATTAGTAAATCAAATTAAAAATTACAATAGCTTCAAACATATTAAACCAAACAACAATGCTTCAAATGGATTAACCTAAACAAATGCGAGATCTGATGAACTAACCTAGAATTACGAATCTAGAAACCGATAACAACTGAGCGTAGGGAATCATGAAATCGTATAATTTGTAGAAGACGATATCTAGGGTTAGGGTTTGTTAATTTGCGGATCGAATGAATTGAGATCTGAAAGATTATTGTATAGATGAGAGATGACGAAGAGAATGAATGGAAGTTACCGGCGGTGAGGAATGCGATTCGAAGTGGCTTCTGGTTCGTTGAGCACCACAAAGGGGAAAGCGACTTACGGAATCGAGAGAAATGAGCAACTTACGAGAAAGTTTACACCAAATCTTACGTCAGTTTGTCCAAACAGAGACCCTTCTGCTGTGACCATGGTCGAGACCGAAAAAGTACCTGAAACCGCAGACGTTGAAAATCTTGATAAAGAAGTCGTTCATGGTCATAAAAACACCATTGCTGAAAAGAAGGAAAAAACAAAACACCATTCCTAAAAAAAGGTAGAAGAAAAGTGGGGGTGTGATGGGACCCACAAAATATTATTGTTTTAAAAAAAGTTTTAAATAAAATAAAAAAGAAATGATTATTTTGCCCCTGAGGAAAAGAACAAAATATCATGATTTAATTTGAGAAATATGACCTGATTTCTTTTTGGACCAAAATGGCAATAAAAATGAAACCACATGACCCATATGCAAAATGTTTCAAATTTGGACTAAAGTGGCAAAAGTGAACAAACCTCATAGACCAAAATGATAGTTTACTCTAATTTGAAATATTAACTTGTTTGTAAGTAAAGTAAAAAATAAACAATTGCAACACATATTTTGATAAAGATATATAATTTTGGCATACCCATACATTAATGGCACATGCTATGATCACCATATGAATTAGATGCAACGGCACATTAATGGCATAGTTTGTGAATAAACAGAATTAGCCAAACAACCTAATGTGAGGATAAACATGTTCCCCATCAAGTAGTTAGTGATGCTTTGGTTAAAAAAAGGTGAAGGTCCTATGATTGAAAATAGGATTCTAGTTGTGGAACCAAGGACAAGAGGATGTTATAATAGAGACTTTGTGCTTGTAAACCACCCCACCATGTATTCTCTTACACAATAAATGATAGATCTCCCATAATCTTTTTCAGACATCTTTCATTTATTCTTAAATCTTTTGATTTTATTACAAATAGCGCATAATAAATCTTATCCATGTCAATATAAAAAAATAAAATAAACATGTTGGATTTACAACAATAATGTAAGATTACGTAATGGCCAAAGTGCCTTCTCTATCATTGATATCCAATATATATACACAACATAATCTCCTATTTTGGAGGAGAGATACACAAATATTTACATTCCTAAGATATCATCTATTACACCCCCGCAGTCGAAACCAGAGGCGGCCGAATGTTGAGACTGGATCTGAAGTCTTCGAACATAATCCGCGGGAGACCTTTAGTAAAAATATCAGCAATCTCATAACGAGATGGCACATGTAACACTCGAACGACACCACGTTGAACAAGTTCACGAACAAAATGTATATCCAATTCAATGTGTTTAGTCCACTGATGTTGAATTGGATTACCTGTTAAGTATACCGCGCTAATGTTGTCACAAAAAATGATGCTGGCTTTATACATTGGCTTGCGGAGATCAAGTAACAAATTGCGAAGCCAAGACAACTCAGATACAACGTTAGCAACGCCACGATACTCAGCTTCGGCACTGGAGCGAGAAACGACAGCTTGGCGCTTTGATAACCAAGAAAGAAGATTGGTACCAAGATAGACACAATACCCGGACGTGGGACTGCATGTATCAGGGCAACCTGCCCAATCTGCATCAGTATAAGCACGAAGAGAAAAGTCCTTGGAAGAACCCAAGGTAAGGCCATACGAAGAGGTGCCTTGTAGGTAATGAATAATGTGTTTTAGAGCATTCCAATGATCAATGCGTGGAGAGTGCATTGTTGAACTGCATAGCTAATGTCGGGTCTAGTAAAAGTCAGATATTGAAACGCACCAGCTAAACTGCGATACTGAGTAGGATTGTCAAACACAGCCGAAGATGAGGCACTAAGTTTAGGTTTAGAGTAAACTGGAGTGGCGACGGGATTACACGAGTGCATGCCAGCTCATTCGATAATGTCCATGGCGTAAGCTTTCTGAGTAAGAAACATAGAATCACCCGTGCGAGTTACTTGAATACCCAAGAAGTGACTAAGAGGCCCAAGGTCTTTCATAGCAAACTCGTCGCCCAGACGCTTCATGAGGAGATCTCGAAGTCTATTGTTAGATGCGGTGAGGATGATATCATCCACATAGATCAATAGATAGGCAGCATAGAGACCGTGATGGTATACAAAGAGAGAATTGTCACACCTACTTTGCTGAAAACCAATGGAGAGGACAAAATCAGTGAATCTTTGGTACCATGCACGACGCGCCTGTTTAAGCCCGTATAGAGATTTTTTCAATAAGCACACGTGGTCGGGAAACTGTCTATGGCGGAATCTCATAGGCTAGTACATGTAAACTGTCTCTGTTAAGTTTCCATGCAAAAATGCATTAGTGACATCCAACTGATGTATACTCCAAGACTGTGAAAGTGCTAAGGACAAAACAGTCCGTATAGTAGCCGGTTTAACAACCGGACTAAAAGTGTCACCACAATCTACACCAATTTGTTGATTAGTCCCATCACACACTAACCGAGCTTTATAACGTTCCAAAGAACCGCCCGACCTGTACTTATGTGTAAACAACCATAAACTTCGTAAAACATGCATATGCGGTTGCCTAGGTACCAATTCACACGTCTTATTTTTAATAAGGGCATTAAATGTCACACCCCCAAAATCCACACGCGGAGTACCACCGCTTGGAGGCGTGACTGACCAGGATCAAGCCACCAATCATATTGAACAACGTAAATAGTAAGTGTAAATCAACCGAACAATATGAAAGGTGTTCCAAAAGCCAAAGTATAGTATCAATGTTTAGCGGAAGCATAAGTGTGTAAACCTAATGTAAATCATAAGTTCAAGTGTTTAAATATTTAACATGGCATCCTCGATCCATGTCCCACAACGACCTGCTCCTTCCCTGTGCAAGCTCCATATGTACCTAAGGTCCTGCAAGGCATGCAGCAGAGAGTCAACAACTAGTTGAGCGAGTTCACAGTTAATAGTTCAGTAATTTTAATAGTATAGTAAGCCTTGTGTTCGTTCATTAAGTCATGTATCGTATTAGTTCGTATTGCGGCCCTCTAGGCATGTATGCGAAGATTAGGGAAAACTTCCCGAGTATTCTAGACTAGGTATATTTGTATCGCGGCCACCCGGCATGTGTGCGAAGTTTAGTGTATAGTTCGTGGCCTTCCCAGGCATGTGTGCGAAGATTAGTCATATTATCGCGGCCAACCCTGGCATGTGTGCGAAGATCAGTCATATTATCGCAGCCAACCCCGGCGTGTGTGCGAAGATCAGTTCTATTAGTATCACTAGTCTAGTCGTATCTTATCAATAATCTTTCCTCACCCGAGGACCATATAACTAAGTTCCCTAAGCTAGGTAAGTACAAGTAAATAATCCAAACCCATTCCCACCCTGGGAACCCCATGCCTTGGCTGTGTGAACTCACCTTGGTTTGCTCGGTATGCTAAAGTTATGTGCTCACAATTTATCAGTCAAGTCCTATATTTATGCACGTATACTCAATCAGTTCACGTTCATAATATTTCACATGTAATTATCACCACAGTAATATCACAGAGTGTTTGGCAGTGAATCATACATCACATTGCAGTTAATCACATGTGCACAATTCGTTTTTCACATAACATTCTTTCACAGTTTATTCTAGCATATCATCCAATAACATACTTAATACAATTACTGACTTAGCATAGTTATTGAGCCATAACATGGTTGGATCAGAACTAACAGAGTTAACATATGTAATAAGGTTAACATACTTAACATGATTTGATTTGATCACATGGCCGCCATATTCATTTCCAACATTTAATTAAAACTCACACTTTGACTCCATGCCCTTACACACACATCAAATCTGCCATTGACACACAATTCAATTTCATGTGCCAAACACATGTGGTGAAGTAATTAATTGTGAAGGCTCACATGTGATAAAGCAATTATGTTGGTCCAATTGGAGTTAAGTAGAATCAGTTCATTTAAAGATTGTTGGCCTTGTGTCACCTAAAGATGCATGTCCTAAATGGCGGCCCAATCACAACCGATTAATCAGTTTTTACCATCAAGTAGTCAACGGCTCAAGTTGGTTCTTTCTAGGTTTCATGTGCTAATGTGGTGAGGTCCAATAGTGATCAAGCTTTGTGATATTGTCAGTCAATGGCATGTGCTCTTGGTTACATTTAAAAGCTCATTATCATGAAATCACATCATATGCATAACATTTAATATAACAGCTCATTCATGGTAACAAACAGATAATTCATGATGAAATAGATCAGTTAACTATTAACATATTTATCATTACAATAACATTAGCAATCTAATCATCGTGACAGACGTCATAAATCAACGAGAGAAAACAAGATATGACAGCCAACATTTACACCGATAATCTACACAGTTAAACAATATACCAAAACTGATTATTGCACACTAACCGGTTACGAAACGAACTGGCAAGAATCCGTAAGGGTGGGTGATTGCCGTCGCGTGCAAGATAGAGAGGGGAGTCTAGGGTTTTTGTCAGTTATCGAAATCTTGCACCAGTTATAACAAATCCTAATCTAATCGCTAATGGGCCGAAGCCCATGTATTGTTTTCGTTGGCCCTTTAGTGACAAAATCACCTCTTGATTTCGTGGAATGTGTTTTCATTGAATGAAAGTGTTTTCCGCTAGTGATGTTATACAAGTTCTATGCTTCAAATAGTTACATAATCCCACATTATATATACATGATATCATATACACTTATATTGAACCTCAAATAATTATTAAACATATTTGACAAATAAGTACGGAGTTTAAATTGGATAAAGACCTTGAAAACTCGGGTTGTCACATTATCCCCATCTTGAAAGAAATTTCGTCCCGAAATTTAGTACGTGGTTACTGAGGAAGCTAGTTGTGTTTTTGTAGTTTACTGGTTTTCCTGGGGTGTCACATCATCCCCCCGTTGATTTGGAATTTCGTCCTGAAATTCTGTAGTAGCTTCAGCCTCAGTAGTGGTTGCACTGTTTCCGAATAACTGGGGATACTTGAGTTTCATTTGATCTTCTCGTTCTCAGGTGAACTCTGGACCACGACGGGAGTTCCAACGAACTCGAACAAGAGGTATTCTGGTCTGCTTGAGGACCTTAACATCCCGGTCCGTGATTTCAACAGGTTCCTCGACGAATCGTAACTGTTCGTCGATAGTGAGCTCCTTCAAAGGAACTATGTGGGTCTCATCTGACAGACACTTCTTTAGATTCGACACGTGGAAAACATTGTGAACTACACTGAGTTCAGCTGGTAAGTTCAATCTGTAGGCCACCCTGCCTATCTTCTCAATGATTTCGAATGGTCCGACGTATCGTGGATTAAGTTTGCCGCGTTTGCCAAAACGAATAACACCCTTCCAGGGTGAAACTTTGAGTAACACTCGATCCCCAACCTGGAATTCGAGTAGTTTCCTGTCTTTATCTGCGTATGCTTTCTGACGGTCACGAGCTGCCGCCATGCGTTGTCGTATTTGAGCAATCTTTTCAGTAGTATCAACTACCATTTCTGGACCTGTGATCTGACTGTCACCCACCTCTGCCCAACAAAGAGGTGATCGGCATTTACGCCCGTACAATGCCTCAAATGGAGCAGCTTTAATGCTGGTGTGGTAGCTGTTATTGTACGAAAATTCCACAAGTGGCAGATGTTTTTCCAGCCATTGCCAAAGTCAATTACGCACGCCCGAAGCATGTCTTCTAGAGTTTGAATAGTGCGCTCAGACTGCCCATCTGTCTGAGGATGATAAGCTGTGCTCATGTCTAAACGAGAGCCAAAAGATTTGTGCATTGCTTGCCACAGTTCTGAAGTAAAACGTGCATCACGATCAGAGATAATAGAGGTGGGCACCCCGTGCCTTGAGACCACTTCCTTCAAGTATACGTCTGCTAGTGTGGAGAACTTGTCCGTTTCCTTGATAGCCAAGAAGTGAGCAGACTTTGTGAGTCGATCCACGATCACCCAAATAGTATCATTCCCACGCTGAGATCTAGGTAGGCCAGTAACAAAATCCATGGAAATTTGTTCCCATTTCCATTGTGGTATCTCAGGTTGTTGGAGTGGACCTGATGGTTTCTGATATTCCGCTTTAACTCTCGCACAAGTCAAGCACTTAATAACGTAAGTGGCTATGTGAGCTTTCATGCTAGGCCACCAATATGTAGTTCTGAGGTCGTGGTACATCTTATCCGAACCAGGATGTACTGAGTAGCGAGACCTATGAGCTTCTTCCATTACAAGCTCGCGTAAGTTGCCATAGAGTGGGACCCAGATGCGTCCTGTTACATAGTAGGCTCCGTCTGCCTTTTGTTCTAACCGTTGCCTTGAACCGCGTAGGGCTTCAGCCCTGACGTTTTCTGGTTTCAATGCTTCTACTTGAGCATCTCGTATCTATGAAGGAAGACTAGACTGAATAGTGAGTTGCAACGCTCGTACACGCCTAGGTGTAGTATCCTTTCGACTGAGGGTGTCGGCCACCACATTGGTTTTGCCCGGATGGTACTTTATGGCACACTCGTAATCGTTCAGTAGCTCGACCCATCTACGTTGTCGCATGTTCAATTCTTTCTGCTTGAAGATATGCTCGAGACTCCTGTGATCGGTGTAGATGGTGCATTTAGTGCCATACAGGTAATGTCGCCATATCTTGAGCGCAAAAACAACAGCTCCCAGCTCTAAATCGTGTGTGGTGTAATTCCGTTCGTGAATCTTAAGTTGGCGCGAAGCATAAGCAATGACTTTATCCCGCTGCATCAACACACATCCAAGACCCTGGATAGATGCGTCGCAGTAGACTACAAAATCGTCCGTGCCTTCAGGCAATGAGAGGATAGGTGCGCTACGAAGTCTATCCTTTAAGTGCTGAAATGCTGTTTCCTGTGTATTACCCCAACGATAAACAACACTTTTCTGTGTCAGTAATGTGAGCGGCTGTGCAATCTTTGAGAAGTCTTTGATGAACCGTCTGTAATATCCCGCCAAACCCAAGAATTGGCGTATTTCGGTTGGTGTGCGAGGTGCAGGCCAGTTCTTGATCGAATCTACCTTGGATGGATCAACATGAATCCCATCATTGTTCACCACGTGGCCTAGGAAGTGGACTTCACGAAGCCAGAAGTCACATTTTGAAAACTTAGCGTATAGCTGTTCCGTTCGAAGAAGTTCCAAAATAAGTCTTAAGTGATGCTCGTGTTCCTCCTGACTCTTCGAATAGATCAGGATGTCGTCGATGAAAACAATGACGAACTTGTCAAGATAAGGTTTGCACACCCTGTTCATAAGATCCATGAAAACCGCAGGCGTGTTTGTTAACCCGAATGGCATGACCAGAAATTCGTAGTGACCGTAACGTGTTCTGAATGCTGTTTTGGAGACGTCCTCATCCCGAACTCTCAGTTGGTGATAGCCTGACCTCAGGTCAATCTTCGAGTAATAGCTCGACCCTTGCAACTGGTCGAATAAGTCGTCGATGCATGGAAGTGGATAACGATTCTTCACAGTCACCTTGTTCAGTTCGCGGTAGTCTATACACATGCGGAAGGTACCGTCCTTCTTCTTTACAAATAGTACTGGAGCTCCCCAGGGCGAAGAGCTAGGACGTATGAAACCCTTTTCCAAGAGTTCTTGTAATTGCTTAGATAGCTCTTCCAGTTCCGTTGGAGCTAAGCGATAAGGTGCTCGAGCTATGGGTGCTGCTCCTGGAGCTAGCTCGATCTGAAATTCGACCTGACGATGAGGCGATAGCCCAGGTAACTCTTCAGGAAACACTTGAGGAAAATTGCGTACTACAGGAATATCCTCAATCTTTTTCTCTTTCTTCGATGTATCAGTAACGAGTGCTAAAACAGTTGTGTGGCCCTTTCGTAAACACTTCTGAGCCTTCAAGAAGGAGATGATGCCACTCACGACACCACTCTTGTCGCCTTGAACTTCGAGAGGTTCCTTGCCAGTACAGGGAATACGAATCATCTTCTCCTTGCATAGAATCTCTGCTTGTTGTTGGGATAACCAATCCATACCAATGACGATATCGAAACTACCCAGAGTTATAGGAATGAGATCGATAGAGAAAGTCTGACCAGCGAGGATAAGATTACAACCCTGAACTATGTGTGTGGCCTCTAGACTTTTACTGTTAGATAACTCTACGACATGTTTGGTGTTCAAAAGTGTTGGTGCGCGTTTAAGCATTTGACAAACTTTCAGAGACATATAACTGATATCCGCACCCGAATCAAATAATACAGTAACATAAAAGTCGTCAAGAAGAAACTTACCCATAACCACGTTAGGATCATTCCTTGCATCACCCTGACCGATCACAAATGCACGACCCCTAGCACCATTGTTGTTGTTGTTTCCTCCATTATTGTTCCCATTGCCTTGATTATTGTTGTTGTTATTCTGATTCTGGTTTAACTGGGGGCAATCACGTTTGAAATGACCTTCAGCCCCACATTGGAAACACCCCCGGTTTCCTCGCTGTGGCTGCTGTTGCTGGTTCTGTGGAGCTGGTAGTGGGAGTTGCTGATTCTGATTTGCAGGTCGCACACTCCTGCAGTCTTTAGCTTCATGCCCTAACTTGAGACATCTCTGACAACGTTCCTTGCGACACCGTCCACTGTGATGTCTGTTGCACCTATTACATAGTGGGTGAATTCCCCGATATCCACTCTGCCCCTGACCACCAGAAAATTGCTGTCTCGGACTCTGGTAATCATTAGTCTTGCGTTGCTGAGCTTGAGACTGAACGGTAGCTGAACCTTTGCTGGAATCCCCCTCCCATTTCCGCTTATTGTCACTGGGAGTAGCAGGAGTAGCTGAAGTGGTAACTGTAGTAGTAGTGCTGATGCGTTTAGGCAACCTGTTCTGCTCCACCGCCTGATCAGTGAGACGGTGAGCCAACTGAACAACCTGCTGGTAGGTGGCAAGGTTTGCTGAAGTCACATGGCTTTGGATCTTCGGCACTAGACCCTTAAGATAAAGTTTGATATGCTTAACTGGAGGGTCCACCGTAGTAGGACACAGTAATGCAAGCTCATTTGATCTCTTTGTAAACGCCTCAATTTCTGACCCCGTCATCTTGAGGTTGAAGAACTCGACCTCCAGCTTATGAATGTCGTCACGACTGCAGTATTCCTCCTTGATCATCTCTTTAAAATTGTTCCATGGGGTGGCGCTAGCAGCAACTAACCCCAGCATTTGGACTTGAGCTTTCCACCATGTGAGGGCTAAACCCTCGAGAGTACCGGTAGCATACTTCACCCTGCGTGCCTCAGGGCATTCACACATTTCGAATACTGACTCAAGCTTCTCAAACCAGTGGAGGAGACCTACGGCTCCTTCAGTGCCGCTGAAAGTAGTTGGACGACAGTCCATGAAAGTCTTGAAGGTGCAAACAGGTGGTTGACCTGTTGTGTAAAAGATTCAGGACAAGATTAAATACAAGAGTTGGTTTAGGAGTGTAGGATCTAAAGATCCTAGTGTGAGTTACAACTGCAGGGTATACCTCCTGCTTGTGCGGCTGCAACTGCCGCAGCAACTTGTTCGTTAATGAGAGCCGTCAACTGGGCTTGTGTCATGTTAATGCGTCCAGCCATGATCTTCATAGCAAATATGACATAAGTGAGAGAGGTTCGCGAGTAGTGCGATGACAGAAGAGAGTAAGCACACAAGTGTTCTCATGCAATAGTGTTACGTTAATCTAAGCATACCCTGAGCAAAGTTCTATGCAATTCTAACAATTAGGCAATAAAACATATACCATATTACCTAGAATGTTGAGTCTTGCACGTGGAGCGAAGCGTCGTTGTGGATCGTTGAGAGCACTGTTCTGGTTATAGTCTGGTTTTAATAAAAAGGTTTTCCCCATATTAAAACCGAGTTCTCTATAACCAATGGCTCTGATACCAATCTGTCACACCCCCAAAATCCACACGCGGAGTACCACCGCTTGGAGGCGTGACTGACCAGGATCAAGCCACCAATCATATTGAACAACGTAAATAGTAAGTGTAAATCAACCAAACAATATGAAAGGTGTTCCAAAAGCCAAAGTATAGTATCAATGTTTAGCGGAAGCATAAGTGTGTAAACCCAATGTAAATCATAAGTTCAAGTGTTTAAATATTTAACATGGCATCCTCGATCCATGTCCCACAACGACCTGCTCCTTCCCTGTGCAAGCTCCATATGTACCTAAGGTCCTGCAAGGCATGCAGCAGAGAGTCAACAACTAGTTGAGCGAGTTCACAGTTAATAGTTCAGTAATTTTAATAGTATAGTAAGCCTTGTGTTCGTTCATTAAGTCATGTATCGTATTAGTTCGTATTGCGGCCCTCTAGGCATGTATGCGAAGATTAGGGAAAACTTCCCGAGTATTCTAGACTAGGTATATTTGTATCGCGGCCACCCGACATGTGTGCGAAGTTTAGTGTATAGTTCACGGCCTTCCCAGGCATGTGTGCGAAGATTAGTCATATTATCGCGGCCAACCCTGGCATGTGTGCGAAGATCAGTCATATTATCGCGGCCAACCCCGGCGTGTGTGCGAAGATCAGTTCTATTAGTATCACTAGTCTAGTCGTATCTTATCAATAATCCTTCCTCACCCGAGGACCATATAACTAAGTTCCATAAGCTAGGTAAGTACAAGTAAATAATCCAAACCCATTCCCACCCTGGGAACCCCATGCCTTGGCTGTGTGAACTCACCTTGGTTTGCTCGGAATGCTAAAGTTATGTGCTAACAATTTATCAGTCAAGTCCTATATTTATGCACGTATACTCAATCAGTTCACGTTCATAATATTTCACTTGTAATTATCACCACAGTAATATCACAGAGTGTTTGGCAGTGAATCATACATCACATAGCAGTTAATCACATGTGCACAATTCGTTTTTCACATAACAGTCTTTCACAGTTTATTCTAGCATATCATCCAATAACATACTTAATACAATTACTGACTTAGCATAGTTATTGAGCCATAACATGGTTGGATCAGAACTAACAGAGTTAACATATGTAATAAGGTTAACATACTTAACATGATTTGATTTAATCACATGGCCGCCATATTCATTTCCAACATTTAATTAAAACTCACACTTTGACTCCATGCCCTTACACACACATCAAATCTGCCATTGACACACAATTCAATTTCATGTGCCAAACACATGTGGTGAAGTAATTAATTGTGAAGGCTCACATGTGATAAAGCAATTATGTTGGTCCAATTGGAGTTAAGTAGAATCAGTTCATTTAAAGATTGTTGGCCTTGTGTCACCTAAAGATGCATGTCCTAAATGGCGGCCCAATCACAACCGATTAATCAGTTTTTACCATCAAGTAGTCAACGGCTCAAGTTGGTTCTTTCTAGGTTTCATGTGCTAATGTGGTGAGGTCCAATAGTGATCAAGCTTTGTGATATTGTCAGTCAATGGCATGTGCTCTTGGTTACATTTAAAAGCTCATTATCATGAAATCACATCATATGCATAACATTTAATATAACAGCTCATTCATGGTAACAAACAGATAATTCATGATGAAATAGATCAGTTAACTATTAACAGATTTATCATTACAATAACATTAGCAATCTAATCATCGTGACAGTCGTCATAAATCAACTAGAGAAAACAAGATATGACAGCCAACATTTACACCGATAATCTACACAGTTAAACAATATACCAAAACTGATTATTGCACACTAACCGGTTACGAAACGAACTGGCAAGAATCCGTAAGGGTGGGTGATTGCCGTCGCGTGCAAGATAGAGAGGGGAGTCTAGGGTTTTTGTCAGTTATCGAAATCTTGCACCAGTTATAACAAATCCTAATCTAATCGCTAATGGGCCGAAGCCCATGTATTGTTTTCGTTGGCCCTTTAGTGACAAAATCACCTCTTGATTTCGTGGAATGTGTTTTCATTGAATGAAAGTGTTTTCGGCTAGTGATGTTATACAAGTTCTATGCTTCAAATAGTTACATAATCCCACATTATATATACATGATATCATATACACTTATATTGAACCTCAAATAATTATTAAACATATTTGACAAATAAGTACGGAGTTTAAATTGGATAAAGACCTTGAAAACTCGGGTTGTCACATTAAATTCGATGGACATAGCATTATACCATTCCGGTACGGACAAAGTATCCTTTGGGTTTTTCGGTATGGAAGCAAGAACGGAAGAATGAAGATTAAAAAGTTGTTTTGGCTTTGTGATGTCGTCCATTGCACGAGTGCGAATGCTGCGAGTGGAATGGGGAGCAATGGGAGGTGGGGACGGAGAGGATGAGGATGTAGGGGAATTGGTAGCGGATGAGGTGGACGGTGGTGTGACGGGGCTGGCCAGAGGTGTGTGTTGACCGAGGTGAGGAGGAGAGCTTGGAGCGTGGGCCTGGGCCGAGGAGGGTGAGACGATAGGGGAAGTGAAGAAGGGGTAGTGTGAAACGTCTATCATTGATATCCAATATATATACACAACATAATCTCCTATTTTGGAGGAGAGATACAAAAATATTTACATTCCTAAGATATCATCTATTAAATAAGCATCAAGATATATACAACGTTTTCGGAAATTGAGCATTTGAAGATTAAACTTTTTAAAAGTTCTTTTTTGAACTAATATAGCATCTTGCTCTCCATTTTGAGGATTTACCTTCCACTATCGTTAGCTCTGATCTATTATGGGATTGTCCCATATTCCAACGACGTAAATCACTTTGCAATTATATTTAAAGAACATACCAGCATGTATTACATTTGATTTTTTCGTTCCATGTTAACATATGTGATTGTCTTTCTGACACACATAACTCAGGCACGTCACTTTTGTTGGATAAACATATCTCATACACAGTGGAAGACTTTTAACCATTAGGGGGGACGGGGTGGTGCGTGATACCACCCCACAACGCGTTATTTCATCACTCAACACCGCCGCCGCCCCTTTCCATCACTCGTGGAAGTATAACGAGTGATGGTGGTAACGCGTTGAACTTGAGGATGATAGGGTATGGATCTTGTACATTGTGCATTAATACTTGTACATTGGAATCCCTATCACTAGTGATACCACCCCTCCTATATTTCTATCACTATCACTAGAATATTGGGTGCTTACATGGCATCATTTGATTGGTTGCTTCCATCACTGAAATCTATCACTAGCAAACCACCCCTCCCCCCCTTACACATAAAAGATCATTACAAATTAAAAATTTACAAATAACTAATGAAAGCTTTTAAAACTATTCGCTAACTTAAGACGTCCCTTGTCAATGTTAGATAGCTTTAGATGTCACGACATCAATCATCTAAACTAATCATGAAACACATACTAAACAGTTCATCTTACGCTAATAAGTTCATAACTAGAAATAACTTCTAGGTAACTTACGTTAATTGTTCAATGTTTATATTCTTCCAAAATCGCTTATTATAAAGATATGATACTCCCCAATTCCCATATCACTTCCCAATCCCAATGCCAATCAAAATCCACAATAACATAATCCACCCAAGTTTGCCATTTAACCCCATTATCCTTACTTTGCCCGTTTATTTTCAAAACAATTCCATTAAAGAAAACTTAGAAAGTTCATGCCATTCTAAAGATCTATTTTCGTTTTCCTCTTACCACACCCAAATTCACTAGGCACTTCCTATAGCTACACAAGCATGTGGTCACTACCCGGAACACTACCCATCACCTTACCTCATTAGCATGTCCATGGCAACCCTAGGACAGGGCCACAATGTCCTAGTTGCATGTCATACTGTCACTTTTGATCTGGATGTGGTCATCATATTAGAACCCCCAAATAGCCCAAATATATCCAAACATCAAGCAATCCATGGACTAACAGTAGCTCACCCATGGACTCACATTGACACTCGCAAATATTATGTATTGATCACATATAAGGTCTTGTTAATGTTGATGAATCGAAAATCTAAATCATGAAGGTGTGTAAGATAATGTACGATAGATTTGAAAACATCAGTCAAGGGGGAGATAGTAAGGTTTTGATAATGCGACTAACACTATCAAATAAAGTTCATGAAGTTTTCGCTGAAGATTGTTTAAGCAGAACATTCAAGATCTGCTAAATGTTCGTGAACGAAAAGTAAAAGATTTCGCTGACAAATGTTCAAGCGAAAAGTTGCAGATGATCGAAAGGAATTGAACAAATTGTTGTAGCTAATTTGTAATTTCTTAGTACTTGTATGTGGGGCTATATATATATATATGAGTCAATTCATTGTCATAATGTAAGATTTTAGATAATGGTCGATTGTTCTTATTAATTTCTACACAAATCGAGACATTCTGCATCTCAGTTTGTTGATTTGAAAAGATTCGAAGATGTGTTTAGACCTAACATCACATGTCTTTGACCATCTCGCGAAAATCTAAGTAAAGTGTTGTCGAGGGTTTCAAGATGCTAACAATTTAGGTTACCATGTATGAAATTAGTGTTTGGTATTTAGACAACTTTCCTTTCCCCGGAGTTGGAAACCACAAGATTAGTGTCTAGGGTTTCTAATATTCCGGAGTTAGATCATGTGAACTTTTAAAAAAATAATATCCCAGTCTTTGTAATGCTAGAACCAAATAAAAAATGAAAAATAATATAGAGGCTAATTATGTGAAGTTGTTTTCCATGGAATTAGAAAAAAGTAAAATAAACATGAATTTCCTCCGCCACCTCCTGACACACTAGTTAGTGGCAGAGGTGTAACACCCCGGAAACGGGTTTAGTAATCAAACCACGTTAACATTAAAACACGGGTAAAATACCCTTGGTGGTAAAATTAACCCGGTGAATATTAGGATTTAAACAAATAATCCTAATAATAGTTAAAAGGAGAATAATTGCTTTGAGAAAACAAAGTTTATAAAAGGCCAGAGTTAACGGGACAAAAAAATATAAAACGGGCTATAACTTCCCGAACCCACTAAGTTAACAAGAATGACAGAAGGATTCTTGTCAGGGAAACCATCAGCAAGGGTAAATCATCACCAAAGTCAGGCAGCGCGGATGGTTGGAAGTCGTCCTCGTCCTCGGTCATCATATCAGGATCACTCTCGGTGTCTGACGCAAATATCTCCAGCGCAGGTACAATCTCACTATCTGTGGTGGTGGCCATAGGGTCGTCAATGTCTGATTCCTCACTCTAAGAAGGTGACATATGTGCCGGTATATAATAATCATTGCATGTATATTCATAGCAATCACTAACACTTAGTATATTGCAAACAAGGACAATTCATCATGCAATCATGTATTCACATTATTCTTCATGAAACTTTCTATCCTTCCTAGTCTCTTAGACTAAACTTCCCAATCTCTCAGACTGAACTCCCTAGTCTCTCAGACTAAACTTCCCAGTCTCTCAGACTGAACTCCCTAGTCTTTCATACTAAACTTCCAAGTCTCTCACACTGAATCATAAGCATGAACTTTGAAACGTGTTTCGTGTCTTTTGTTTGTAAAAATGTTTGTTTCCTGGATCTGGGCGTTTCGTGTATGCAATGAAAACATGTTTGTAAAAACGTTTTTGTGAGAGCCTTAATGATTGTAGTCAAGACTCGAGAAGGAATCCCAGTTCGCTACAATCGAAGCTCTGATACCAAGCTGTCACACCCTGACTTTTGCGGAAGCGTGATTATGGGGTGACTTTCTTAATACCATTGCATTCAATCATAACAACAACTATATGATAAAACCATTGATTTGTCATCCATTAAATGAGTTTAAAACATAACAACATTGTTTAAAACGTAGGCTTCAAATTCAAGTTTTACAAACCATACAAATTGTTTATGAGTTCACTAAGGACTCGTCAAAAGATATTAGATGTAACTAAGGTTTGGAAGACGTGTCTCGTCCAGGAATAAGACACACTGACCAAACCCAAAGACAATGGATGACATCTTTATTCCTATCGCAGCATAAAACTTTCAACGCCCGCCAGATCCACTTACTAATTCCCTGAAATACATGTAGTTTGAAAACAACAACAAAAGTTGAGCGAGTTCATGTGTTTAGTATGTGTGCACGAATCATCCTTAAAAACCTTTTTATGTATGTATGTACTTGTAAACTGGTATGAAGCAATAAGGAAAAAAAACCATATCAATTAATGTGTAGCTAATACATTAATATAAGTGACCTGGCATAGGAAGCACTCAACCCTGTAAGCGTATTTCGTACCGGCCCCTCCGGCGGAACGACATAGTCACCACATGCGGCCAACTCGCAGGCCCATAGGTTGGGATCGCAACACCCAATAGATCTATCACTCATGCCCCTCGGTCCTTATACAAGAGAAATAGTAGTTGGGTCCTCACAGTATACTTTCTTCCTGAATTCACAGCTAATGACACTCGATCATCGATCAGTCGTGAAATAGTAGTTGGGTCCTCACAGTTAGTTAAATAAGTAACTCGTTAATCCTTAGCAAGAGTCACCGACTCTTGTTGGTTAGCTCGTTCGGCTCCTGGTAGTTTGATGTTCGTACGAAGGCTATCGTCCTTCTTCTTGACGAGAAAAACTGGGGTTACCCAAAGCGGGAAACTTGGGCTGTTATCTTCCTTCTCTATCAACTACTGAAGCTACACTGACAATCCTTGCATCTCCGAAGGTGTAAGTCGCTAAGGTGCATTGACTGCAGGCGCGGCGCCTGGAATCAAATCGATGCGAAATTCGACTTGTCGTTGAGGAGATAATTCTGGCAAGTCTTCGGGGAAGACCTCGGGATATTCCCTTATCACAGGGTTATCTTCGTGTTTTGGTTCTTCGATTCCCTTGTCCATGACATGAGCCCATAAACAACACATCCATTACGCAACAACTATCGTGCCTTCAAGCAATTTGGAAGCTGTAGGTGCGTCTTCCGCTTATCTCCATGAATCATGATTGTTTCTTCATTTGCCACCGGGGTGCGGGTAATAATCTCCTCCTGATTGCTCGACAACCAATCCATCCCAATTACCACGTCGAAGCTTCCCTTTAACTAGTTCTATCGAGTACGGGTTGTCTAACTTACTTACTACTAAAACAAGTATATTCTAAAGCTAAAATTTGACAACAATGTCAAATAGCACAGACGCATAACATTGACTACTATGAGACGTACCGATGGCCATGTTTGGATCCTGGCGTGCTTCCCTAGCTCCGGTGTTAGACATTTTTTCCACGATCTTGTTTAATCTCCCTTGGGCAATCTTTCCTAAAGTGCCCCATGTCACCGCAGTTATAACACCCTTGACCTCTCTTTCCACGTTTCGTCTCATGCCAACACGTCTCCTTGCAGTGCCCCACTTAGCCACAGTTGTCACACTTTCCATTCTTACATCGCCCGGTATGATGACATCGACACTTGTCGCATTTAGGTAGTTTACCCATGTACTCTTTTCCCTTTTTGGCCTTGTTGTTGTTATTCATCTGAGTACACTTGGAAATGTCCAAACGTTTTTGTAATGTGTCTTAAGTGACTAAAAATTACCGTTGGGTGGGTTATTTCCTGTGGTACCTCCGCTGCGCTCGGAGCGAAAGGCCTCGTGTTGTGCGATGGCCTGTGAGATGCGCTCTTGTAATTCCGCCTCTGTCATCGGCAGAGGGTTGTTGGTATCGGTGTTCCTTTGAATCGACATCTTCTAAGAAGAAGATTGGTTAGGTCAGGTCTTATTAAGGACATAGGCACATAAGCCTCTACTTAACGAATATGACTTAGGAGGTGCGTATACATACATGTACATACGCAGTCGTTATAACAAGTAATCATATAACATTACCATTATAGCACAAACTTGTAGGTAGGAACATATTTTAATGAGAACATAACAAGCAAGCACGTAGCATTACAGTTATAGCACAAAAATGCAGATCAACAACGTGCTTAGTAAGGACATGGCGACTGAGCTTTCATTGTTTACCAACCACAACCACATTGTTTACAAGGTGCGTTACATCAAAAGGGACACATGGTCACCCTACCCTTATCCAATAAGTCTATCAAAATCGCGGGGTCAAAAGTGGTCTTCAAAAGTCTCTACAATCTCGGCTTATCAGTAGTGTCTTTTCCCAAAAGTAATGCAATCCGCATAAAACCAAAAGCCAACTATACTGGTGTCTGAGGTGGAGAAGGGAAGAAAAGCAAACTGCTAACATGGGCGACTTTCTCCTCGAGCTCGAATATACGGCGGAGTAAGTATCTGATCTACTGCTTGATAGTAAAGAAACGAACATCAAAACCTAAGAAGGTGTAATAGCAGCAGGTGAGAGTGCAAAAGGAGACAGTGATGAATGTGGGGGATCAAAGTATACTAGCATTGACAGGGTGGAGGACATAATGTCAGCTCAAGCTCCAAAATCCTATAACTCAAAACCTCAAACTGTAGCTGAAGTAACAGGATCAACTCATCCCGTGTGTAGCTTCCATAATGTGAGGGATGGTAGGGGTCTAAAATCAGCATAGGGCACGATATGAACCATCGGAATGGCTCTTCCAGCGGTGAAGAAATGAACAGTACAGCCTGAAGGATCTGCGGAAAAGCTGCTGATACAAAAAGATCGTCATGCAGGTGCTGGCCAAAGGTACCTTCCCCTTGATAGGGTGCGGGTATGTCTTGAAATGAAGCAATGGTACGATGGATGCCAGACTCCACAGGAGGAAAGGAGCAACATCAGCGGGTGCGGGTGCAGGAACAAATGTCTTAGCAAAAGAGAAGACCATCAGGTGCAGGTGCTGGGTCCTGTAACGCCCTACACGTTTTAACCCAAGATTCGCAGCGGAAAACACATACCTAAAATTTCTTTAATGATATTCTTTCTTTCACTTAAATACATTAATCCCTTTTTATAATTTAATTAAAAACTAACATACATATGTCGAATTAAGTGACCACATACACACCCACGTACAATCCATATCTTGACTCGATCTTCAACCGTGTACATTTCTTGATGAAACATCCATAACCCTGTACAACCTGCAGTCAGCACATTCAATCTTATCATTATTAACCGGTGACATAATACAAAAATATTAATGCATGTATAATAAAGCGTCAACATATCATGCTTTCTCTTATACTAGCCCCTTCATCCACCCATTCGATCACTCGCATCAGATTGCGGAGTCAACCTTTACTTCCATTGTTAACATGCCTATGCTTCACATTAATTCTCAATAGAAAAACGGTTAGTATCATTAGCTTCCTTTCATATGAACATATCCTCAAATACACATAACTCATCTTATTCATTCAAGCATATAATTAAATACCAACTCAAGCGTATATTCACTTTCTATTCATACACGTACTTACAATTTACATCCTACATGTATAACTCCTTAATTCTTCTTTATGCATAATTCATTATGTAAGTTCCATTTCTTACCCAAACTTAATCGAATCTCTTTCTTAACCACTTCCGACTCATTTCCACTAAAACTTAACTTAGTAATAACAACGATTCATATCTTCCTACATTACATTCAATAATTACCATATATCATAAATACATTACCAAACAAAAGGGTAAGTTTGGAGTTCACTTACCTTGCGCGTCCGTATTTGCGTTCGCTTACTTGAGTCTTCTTAGCCCGTTAGCCTTCCACGCTCTCAACCATTTTGACATGATTCCCATACATTCATGTCATCACATTTACATTCTTATTAGCATATATGCTTATACATATGAACAACCATATCAAATTCACATCCCATATATAACCTTCGTTAATCCATTCAAACAAGCATAAAGCATACTCAACATCATCCCTACATAATCTTCACATGAACTATATCTGTTTACTCATTACTTGCATGCAATTTCACTTATTATTGTCTTTTAGACATTTCATCAAACACTTGGTGTGCGTACTACTTTCTAAGCATGATGTACAAGTATTTCATGCTTTTCTTCCTAATTATCACTTTCATTCATCAATACAAGTAATCATCTTACAAATTATATACCATACTTAATCCATATACATGTACCCATCACCTACTACACATATTCACAATCAATTTCCTACCCTTTCATGGATTAAACATAAACCCACTTAGCTAGGTGTAGTAATTCATCAAAACACTCAATTTATAGCAATTTACTCAAAATCTTCACTTAGGGTTCGTTCCTAAGCAAGCATACATTGCCAATTTGGCCATAAACTCTACGATTCATACATAAATCACTACTTGTGGTGTTCATCAAGATTTCTCAACTTCATTAAACATCAAAATTCAACATACCTTATGATCCCCTAGCTTGGGTGATCGTTAATTCATGTTCCTTCTTGAATTTGAGCCTCGATTCATCCTTCAATTGGGTGATATATGATGAACTAGGGTTTGGCTCTCTAGAGCCTTCCCCTGATCACGCACAGAACACACACGAAGTGTGTGTGTGTGTGTTATTTTCATTTATTAAAACCACTTTCAAGTTATCCCTCTTTGGTCCCTCTTGTTTCGTTTTAATTAAATAAGGCTACAACTCTCCGTTTACTACTAACGGTACCAATAATCAACTGGGTTAATTATTCCTAGTTAATCTTCATTTACAGGTTAACTTTTATCATTAACGGTACCTTACCCGTTTCTTAATAGTAACCGGGTTTAAATTACCAAGCCCGTTTTTTTTGGGGTGTTACAAGTCTACCCCCCTTAAAAGAGGTTTCGTCCCCGAAACCTTGCTCATATCCACGGGACCATAATCCTTTACCTACCGGTTACTACCATTCCTTCTAATTAACATACATTTCTAAAATATATATCTTTAGATTTCAAATTCTTGCCTCATGATGGTTTCTTAGTGATGATTATTACTACATGTTTATTCATTCATTCCATTCACAATACGTTCCATGGCAAGAATTTACTCACACCTTATAAAAAGGCCTCATTCATGAACAAATATAACTGTACGTCCTATCCTTGCTTTCTTAATCAAACATAACACTTCCACGTATCCATTAATCATAGCGACTCGATTATATCTACTTTTATTCATAAATCATGTTGGACATGCCACTCTTGCTTTCATCGCTTAAATACTCATTACAACAGTCCATACTTTCCATACCATACTTTCACATATCCTTTTCATTTCCTTGACCCGTTAGTAACCGGTCAATATGCATACTTCTTCAAACTTGTAGTAATACATACATTCGTATGATCCGTTTATAACGAATCTAATACCTTTATCTTGTCTTTTAGGATTATATTCCATACATACACTGCATATCATTTAATTCTTGTTTCGTTATCACAACAAAACAACTATTTCATAGTCACACATACTTGCTTAGCTCTAAAGTTAACAACATTCTACGTCTGTTAACGTTACGTGCTACTAGGTATACTCATATACGTAGATTCACACGTATATTCTTACATACATACAAGCTTTATTCCTTTGTGCACATTCAGTCCCATTTAATACAAACGTACATATGTTCATATATGTACACGCATACATCTATTTACATACACCCGGAAACATACTTGCAACAATAACACATCTATACGTACATGTTTACATGCTTACTTATCGTTATATAATGCACACACATATACGAAACTTCATACAGTTATTACATATATACATACTTACATACATTCCTATATCTCTACATACATGCATACAATTCATACATGCCATTCATACCTTCCTGGACGATAATTCCTTCTTCATGCATACGTACATTTACACGTATATTCATATATTACTTTACAAATCATTTCATTCGTGATTTATCATGCACTACTTACTATTCACACATATGGGCGTTACTGAATACTTTAAGGCTGAACTAAGATTTCATTCCTTTATTGACCTCTAACCAGATTGACTTCATTCGTCTGTAAAATGAGCTCTCATCGTGAGCATCCTTTCAACACATCTACTACTATCATCAGCCAAGAATTCCATCATTCTCATTCATAACATTAACGGTTATCACATTTCCTTTCATACTTGCGTTCAACTTGGTGTTCATTCACCCATAGTTCCTTCACAAATTCCCGATTTGCATTAGCATTATACTGTACATGGGTCAAATAATATAATTTGTAAGACCTATGCTTACATAATTGAAATTTATAAGGACCTTCGCATTTTATACAAACAATGCCCATAAACTTTCATACAATGTTTATAACACTTCAACACTTTAGATATGATAACATATGCATACTCATAAAACCCTTTCAAGGTTCATAATTGATTCAATTCGTAACATAACGTAACTTTACCCTTTCTGAGATCAACTTCAATTCCTCACGCATCCAATGTTCTCATACCTGCATTACATTGCTTTCTCAACGGAAACACGATTAATAACGTTAATACTCAAACGTATCTAAATCGTACATACGTACATGCTTTCATACGTGCATACATACATACATTCACTTATACATATCTACATATGTGTATACATTCATACCTACCTTCATACATACTTACATTCATTCATTCATTCATTCATACTTACCTACGTGCATATCCTTCATTGGGACTAACGGGGGTTCGGGGGCAGCGCCCCCGAGAGAAGCAGGGTCCAAGGGGCGGCAGCCCCTGGCGGGGTCCAAGGGGCAGAGCCCCTGGCTGGGGTCGAGCTTAATGGAGCACCGGGACGCGAACTGGATCACTCGGAATTAAGAATGGAAGAAAACAGAAAAGCACACATCCCAAGCACCGTCGCCGACGCCCATAAGGGCCGCCGGCGACGCACCTCCGTAGCCTGAATTCCCCGTAGACAGCAGGTTAAGCCGTCGACAAAAAGTCAGAAAGCATGGACCGTCGGCGACGGCCCATTTGGGCGTCGGCGACGGCACCCCAAAACTTCATTTTTCCTGCTGTTTGTTTTCGTCGTTCTTACATTCTAAAACCCGCATAACTTTTAACCCGTTTACCCGTTTAACCTCCCGTTTCTTCCTACATGACCAAAATTTGGTCCTCTTTCATATGGACTAAAAATCCCACGTCCGGATTAAGAAAATTCTTAACTTACAAGCTTTCGGCTCAATATTCTTTTAAGAATTATTCGACCCGTTCATGCATTTATCAAACAAACACGTTTGTTTGATCCCCATTTCTCATGAACTCCATAAGTTCAATATTGTCTATCGTACTAGGTTCATATCACGGGTTTATATACGTTCTTAAACCCGTTTTCGCTCATATGCTTATTTTGGCCCGTTAAGGGTATTTAAGTCTATTTTAAGCACGGATCACCTTCATTTGCTTCTTGCTTCATATTTTCACATTTCTTATCAATTGATTTCCCACCACAACTACATTTGTGGTGGATCTAACGTGGTGATCTATATAATCCGAGTTTTACTCCTCGGATCCTCCTATTACGGCAAAACCCAAAAGCTTATACCTTTAACCTTTACACTTTTCAAAAGACTTACTCGATCATAATACTTGTTTCCAAATAGCCCATAGGGGTTGTTTACCCGCTTTGTCATTCGAGGGCGTTTTGGTAAACAGATGCTCCGGTTCTTACGACAAAGGACCTTAATACATAATTGACCAAAAGTCACACTTTTTAACTACAATCTTATTCGTACATACCTGGCTTGGATCAAGCTGTGACCTGTTTAATACTTCATTAAGTAAGTTGCTAATTAATAGCAACGCAATTTCCATACGCTATCCATCCTGTGAGCATAAAACTCAACAAACATTCATTAGTCATCATCGTCAAATGATCCTATCATCATTAATTGACCCATTTGGTCTAAACGCCCTAAACCTTTTACATTTTAAATAAAATGGTATCGATTTACCATTTCGCTCATTTGACTCATTGCGGATTTTCACCGTATGGTCATAATCTTTAAACCTTTCTTCCATTCATTTAACCTATCATCGCTTACGCCATAGGGTATTCTTTAAACTTTATTTTCATTCATCCATGTAACTAAATTACCGTTTTACCCTTATTACTTATCATGGCATACATCATAACAAAATCTTTCAAAACTCATTATACTTTCATCATTCCATGACCAAATTACCATTTTACCCTTTTTACCATCAAATATAGTTTACTTCCAGTTTTAACTTGTTCCGACCCATATCGATTCGTTTCGGAACATCTTATTTCGAAATCTCTTTTCGAATAGTAACATCTCTTATTTCTAGTCAAATACATAAGTAGTTGTACTAATTTAAATGTCGTAAGCTTTACTTACCTTCCATCCAACTACGCTTTTCCGCGTACTTGATTCGTTTACTGCTTACGGCTCAAGCCTTTCATTCTTCTTTTCTTCCTTGCATATTTAATCCGTATTCACCACGGATTTAACTTTCATTCGTCTTTTCATTCTTCATAAGTTTGATCCGTATCCATCTACGAATCGAAACCTTCATTCATACCTTCCATTCTTTTCATTCCATTCCATTCGCGTTTGAATCCATTCACGAATTCAAACCTTTCCTTCCTTTCATTCCATTCCGGTTTGAATTCATTCCTGAATTCAAACCTTTCATTCATACTTTACATTCTTTTCATTTTTATCTTTATTCATATTTTACATTCTTTTCATTCTTATCTTTCTTTCTCATGCTTGACCCGATTCTTAAAGAATCGGGGAACCCCTTTCCATCCCACACGACCCCTATTCCCGATTCGTCCGGACATACAGGTGATGATCCTCATGATCCCACGAGTGTCCTATGCTTCTTGCACACTGGCCAGGCGTGCAATCCACATACTAGTCTCGTGTCCTCATAAGAATTATCACTTTATGTCTAGGGAACCAGTCTTAAGTTCGTGCCACACCCATTTGAATCCTTCAATGATTTCACCCTCGTATATAAGGGTATGCTACATACTAATACTTGCCAAATTTAAAATTTGTGTACCTGGGGTCCATTTTCTTGACATATCGCACACCTTAGCTTTCGTACTAGGCCGCGACTGTGGAACATCCTCATTATCCATCAAGCTCACCTTTCAATATTCATCATTATTAGTAACCTCTCGCATACTTACTTATATTAAATCTTACCTTTCGGTCTTGATCGAGTCTTGGATTGTACGGGTCATTAATCACAAGAGCACACAGGTTTGAGTTCAAGTACTCACTCCTTTGTACTTGATTTCGCTCAAACCTAGGCTCTGATACCAACTTGTAACGCCCTACACGTTTTAACCCAAGATTCGCAGCGGAAAACACATACCTAAAATTTCTTTAATGATATTCTTTCTTTCACTTAAATACATTAATCTTTTTTTATAATTTAATTAAAAACTAACATACATATGTCGAATTAAGTGACCACATACACACCCACGTACAATCCATGTCTTGACTCGATCTTCAACCGCGTACATTTCTTGATGAAACATCCATAACCCTGTACAACCTACAGTCACCACATTCAATCTCATCATTATTAACCGGTGACATAATACAAAAATATTAACGCATGTATGATAAAGCGTCAACATATCATGCTTTCTCTTATACTAGCCCCTTCATCCACCCATTCGATCACTCGCATCGGATTGCGGAGTCAACCTTTACTTCCATTGTTAACATGCCTATGCTTCACATTAATTCTCAATAGAAAAACGGTTAGTATCATTAGCTTCCTTTCATATGAACATATCCTCAAATACACATAACTCATCTTATTCATTCAAGCATATAATTAAATACCCACTCAAGCGTATATTCACTTTCAATTCATACACGTACTTACAATTTACATCCTACATGTATAACTCCTCAATTCTTCTTTATGCATAATTCATTATGTAAGTTCCATTTCTTACCCAAACTTAATCGAATCTCTTTCTTAACCACTTCCGACTCATTTCCACTAAAACTTAACTTAGTAATAACAACGATTCATATCTTCCTACATTACATTCAATAATTACCATATATCATAAATACATTACCAAACAAAAGGGTAAGTTTGGAGTTCACTTACCTTGCGCGTCCGTATTTGCGTTCGCTTACTTGAGTCTTCTTAGCCTGTTAGCCTTCCACGCTCTCAACCATTTTGACATGATTCCTATACATTCATGTCATCACATTTACATTCTTATTAGCATATATGCTTATACATATGAACAACCATTTCAAATTCACATCCCATATATAACCTTCGTTAATCCATTCAAACAAGCATAAAGTATACTCAACATCATCCCTACATAATCTTCACATGAACTATATCTGTTTACTCATTACTTGCATGCAATTTCACTTATTATTGTCTTTTAGACATTTCATCAAACACCTGGTGTGCGTACTACTTTCTAAGCATGATGTACAAGTATTTCATGCTTTTCTTCCTAATTATCACTTTCATTCATCAATACAAGTAATCATCTTACAAATTATATACCATACTTAATCCATATACATGTACCCATCACCTACTACACATATTCACAATCAATTTCCTACCCTTTCATGGATTAAACATAAACCCACTTAGCTAGGTGTAGTAATTCATCAAAACACTCAATTTGTAGCAATTTACTCAAAATCTTCACTTAGGGTTCGTTCCTAAGCAAGCATACATTGCCAATTTGGCCATAAACTCTACGATTCATACATAAATCACTACTTGTGGTGTTCATCAAGATTTCTCAACTTCATTAAACATCAAAATTCAACATACCTTATGATCCCCTAGCTTGGGTGATCGTTAATTCATGTTCCTTCTTGAATTTGAGCCTCGATTCATCCTTCAATTGGGTGATATATGATGAACTAGGGTTTAGCTCTCTAGAGCCTTCCCCTGATCACGCACAGAACACAGACGAAGTGTGTGTGTGACCCTTTCATGGATTAAACATAAACCCACTTAGCTAGGTGTAGTAATTCATCAAAACACTCAATTTATAGCAATTTACTCAAAATCTTCACTTAGGGTTCGTTCCTAAGCAAGCATACATTGCCAATTTGGCCATAAACTCTACGATTCATACATAAATCACTACTTGTGGTGTTCATCAAGATTTCTCAACTTCATTAAACATCAAAATTCAACATACCTTATGATCCCCTAGCTTGGGTGATCGTTAATTCATGTTCCTTCTTGAATTTGAGCCTCGATTCATCCTTCAATTGGGTGATATATGATGAACTAGGGTTTGGCTCTCTAGAGCCTTCCCCTGATCACGCACAGTACACACACGAAGTGTGTGTGTGTGTGTGTGTTATTTTCATTTATTAAAACCACTTTCAAGTTATCCCACTTTGGTCCCTCTTGTTTCGTTTTAATTAAATAAGGCTACAACTCTCCGTTTACTACTAACGGTACCAATAATCAACTGGGTTAATTATTCCTAGTTAATCTTCATTTACAGGTTAACTTTTATCATTAACGAGACCTTACCCGTTTCTTAATAGTAACCGGGTTTAAATTACCAAACCCGTTTTTTTTTGGGTGTTACAGGTCCGGTATAAGGGGTGCAATGTCTGGTAAACCGAAAGAAATAGGGTCATGATTAAGCAAGGGCTTAGGATCAGCAGGTGCAACATCAAGCTGACCTAAGAGGAACAGGAGCTGGCTTAGGAGCAGGCTCTGGGCCGTGTGAAGGTGTGGGGTCTCAAGCAGGTGATAGTGCAGTAGTCATAGAGGTGTCGTCGTCTGAGTCAGTAGTAGAAAGTTGCAATACGGCCGTCTGTAAGGCTGCAGATGTCACAGACTCAAAGGAGTCTGAAATCGAGTGCAAAATGGAAGGAGAGGATACTTCAATGGCGGGAATCTCAGGAGGTAGCATAACAATGACATCCTCAGCTATATTTCCATCACCCTGGGTGTCAACAGGAGGATCATCAAATCAACGTCATCATCAAACAAATCGTCAAAAGGCATATCCTCGGGAGGAATGACCACGAGAGGTACGACGTCGAGGATCGGAGCCATGATGTGCTTGCCATCGGGGTGTCCAAATGATAAGGTGGTCATGGACCGAAACAAGAATGACAGAAGGATTCTTATCAGGGAAACCATCAGCAAGGGTAAATCATCACCAAAGTCTGGCAGCGCGGACGGTTGGAAGTCGTCCTCGTCCTCGGTCATCATATCAGGATCACTCTCGGTGTCTGACGCAAATATCTCCGGCGCAGGTACAATCTCACTATCTGTGGCGATGGCCGTAGGGTCGTCAATGTTTGATTCCTCACTATCGGAAGAAGGTGACATGTGTGCCGGTATATAATAATCATAGCATGTATATTCATAGCAATCATTAACACTTAGTATATTGCAAACAAGGAGAATTCATCATGCAATCATGTATTCACATTATTCTTCATGAAACTCTATATCCTTCCTAGTCTCTCAAACTAAACTTCCCAGTCTCTCAGACTGAACTCCCTAGTCTCTCAGACTAAACTTCCTAGTCTCTCAGACTAAACTCACTAGTCTCTCAGACTAAACTTCCCAGTCTCTCAGACTGAACTCCCTAGTCTCTCAGACTAAACTTCCCAGTCTCTAAGACTGAATCATAAGCATGAACTTTGAAATGTGTTTCTTGTCTTTTGTTTGTAAAAATGTTTGTTTCCTGGATCTGGCCGTTTCGTGTATGAAATGAAAACATGTTTGTAAAAACGTTTTTGTGAGAGCCCAAATGATTGTAGTCTAGACTCGAGAAGGAATCCTAGTTTGCTACAATCGAAGCTCTGATACCAAGCTGTCACACCCTAACTTTTGCGGAAGCATGATTATGGGGTGACTTTCTTAATACCATTGCATTCAATCATAACAACAACTATATGATAAAACCATAGATTTGTCATCCATTAAATGAGTTTAAAACATAACAACATTTTTTAAAACATAGACTTCAAATTCAAGTTTTACAAACCATACAAATTGTTTATGAGTTCACTAAGGACTCATCAAAAGATATTAGATGTAACTAAGGTTTGGAAGACGTGTCTCGTCTAGGAATAAGACAAACTGACCAAACCCAAAGACCATGAATGACATCTTTATTCTTATCGCAGCATAAAACTTCCAACGCCCGCCAGATCAACTTACTAATTCCCTGAAATACATGTAGTTTGAAAACATCAACAAAAGTTGAGCGAGTTCATGTGTTTAGTATGTGTGCACGGATCATCCTTGAAAACCTTTGTATGTATGTATGTACTTGTAAACTGGTATGAAGCAATAAGGAAAAAAAACAGATCAATTAATGTGTAGCTAATACATTAATATAAGTGACATGGCATTGGAAGCACTCAACCCTATAAGCGTATTTCGTACCGGCCCCTCCGGCGGAACGACATAGTCACCACATGCGGCCAACTCGCAGGCCCATGGATGGGGCTCGCAACACCCAATAGATCTATCACTCATGCCCCTCGGTCCTTGTACAAGGATTAATGGTCTTAAGTTAATCGCCTACGCATTCACGTGATCTAGCAGTACATTCCTTAGCTAATCATACCATTTGTAATCGTTTGTAATCTGTATGTAACATGTATTTCACCCCCGAGAGTTATAAAACCGAAAACAGTTAAGAGAAAAGGGGGACATGAACTCACAGTTTTGCGTTCCTTGTATCCGATGTAACTCAAAGCTTCCTCTAGAACGCACGACTACCTACATGCGTACTACGGTCCATTAGACGAGCGGGTCGTGCCTTGACTTAGTAATGGCTAGTGTCTTTGAGTTATGTTTCAAGGCGTCTTCCTTAATATTCCAAGTGTTTAATTATTTTTTAAAATAATTAATATTTTAACTTAACACTTCTCATGTATACCCTTCCCAAGGATAGGTATATTTGTACTTGTATAAATTGCCATGTATTGGCGTCGTATTCCGGTGTGGATTTATACGTACGAGGATACGTATCTTCTTGTAATAGTTAAGTATTCCTATACTTAATTTTGTATTAAACTTTACGGAATATTATTTCTATTAAAAGTCCACTAATATATATTTCCCAAAATATATATATTTAAGAGTTTTACTTAGAAAAATTACTTATAATTTTTCCTTTCGGCAAAAATATTTGTAGTTCCAAAATAATATATTTTCAAGTCTCACTTAGAAAATATTTATAAACTTATTTTGTCCAAAAATAATGTATTTCAAGTTTACCTAAGAAAATATATATTTTTCCCAAAAATAATATATCTTCTAAAAATTTCAAGAAAATATATTTTACTTCCCAAAAATAATATATTTTCTCCTTGTCAAAAAATACGATATAACTTGGTAACATCCATAAAATCATATTTTCATTTCTTGTGTCCAAAATATTATTTACCAAAAATATATTCATAAAGGTATTTTCCGGAATATTTTTGTAAGTTACATTCTTTCGTTCGGTTTTACAATATTATGCGTGTAACTTGTGTATTTATTCCTAGGGATTTTTGGTAATATTTTGGATTGTAATTTCTTGGTATATGTTAAGTTATATTATTTCAAATCCTAAAATAATATAACTAGTACACAAAGTATACAAATAATCACACACATGTGTCTTCTAAATATATACCTTTCAAATACATATTTAGTTATTTTTATTTACAAAAACCAACCTCCAATATTTGTATTTTTTTACAAAAATTATGGCAAAGTTTATATTGAAAACCATAGTTAAAATACACTTGTAAATATTTGTTAGAAAATATTTTTCTAAGTGTTTATATTTTTAGAAAATTTTGCCATAGTTTCCCCTAAAAATGGAGGTGTCCATGCTATCAAAGCATATCATTTTCTTTTTAAAATCATCACAAACAATCAACAACTTAACCAACACTTACCAAGTGCCAAAACAATGCTATTTACATAACAACATGAACTTGAACTTTCATAAAGACTTGTAGTAACTTGGTAGTGTGCTTAGTAGGTTTAGTTACCCTTTGAAATGTATTTACTTCTTTAAAAACTTCATCTTTAAAGAAGTTGGGTGTTTACAACTTCCAAACACATTTTCTAAAAATGCTTCTTTATGTAATCTTTTTGTTACACAGGTGTTTCTACACTTGTTTAATCCTTAAAAATAGTATTTGTTTATGTAAGAACCAAGTCTAGGTAAATCTTGTTATTTAACTTAGTTTCTTGAGAAAACTATTTTGGAAATCATCCGCTTACAAGATTTGTATTGTGTTTAAATCATTATCACATATGAAAACAACTTTTATTATTCAAGTTCATGTTCTACATAAAGTATGATCATCTTAGTCTTTCACAAGATCATCATCTTAACTTACTAGGTCATGTGTTTAATCACAATCTAGTAGGTTTCTTATGATGTCTAACATCATAAACACAATCAATCATCAAGAAGCAAAACAATGCTAAACAATATGTATTCTTATGTTATTAAGCTTTTTGTTAAAGGTTCATCTTCTTGTTCATTAGTGTTCTTTATGATTATCATCACATATCATCTTTTAACCAACTAAATGAGAAGTAAATTCAAGTTACAAGAGGCTTACTTCTAGCACAAGGGCTAGGGAAGAACACAAGAAGATGAAGATTATGTGATGGATAAAAGCTCCTACATGAGGTCCTTCCACTTCCAATGCTTCCAAGCTTCTTAGATATGCTTAAGACACCTTAGGGAACCCTTGGATTGTATGAGATTGGAATGAAAATGGAGGAGTGTGTGTGTATGGTTTGGGCCATAGACAAGGGGAAGAAGAAGAGAGGAAGAAGGTGTTGATGAGAATGAGCTCTATTACTTCCATGTATCTCTTATAACCAAGTTTAGGGATTATCCAATGTGTAATGTGTTCTTTAAGTACAAGACAAGATCTTCTAACAAATCAAATAAGATCTAGTGAAATCAAGTAGGATCAAATAAAATCTCCCCAAATAGGCCATGTGGGCCGTGAGATAGGTGGGGGGGGGGGTCTAGTGTAGGTTTAAACCATTAAGTTATAATCTAGTTTAAATTTCAAGTATTAGTTACTTACATTAGTTAGTAGATATTTTAGTAGGTGTTACGATGTTCGTGGATCATAACTAGCTCAGTAATGTTAAAACAATGCTTCTAGTGTAATTTTGGTGTTTCGGGTAGTGTCCGGTTGTTCGGTTAGATACCGGTTCGTTAAAGTGTCAAACTATACCGTTTAGTGTTCTTTATGTCCCCTTTTGTGACACTTTTAATTCCCAACACTTAGGAAAGCATTCAGGACCATTTAGTCATATTTTTGGCATGTAACAAGCTTGTTAAAAAGCTGATTTTTGCTGATTTATGCTGAATTCAGCACTTTAAGTGGGTTTTTGGCACTTTCCGGCACTTAAACGATCACTTAGGAATGCAGTTTTGTGATCCTTACTTCCCTACACACTATACTAGTGTAGTACTCAGTCTCTGGCTCACACTGTGTCTCAAAACAACGTCTGTCTATGTACTGAACCCCGTCAGCATTTTTCTGAGTTATCCGCTAACTGTGCTAACTGCGCTTTGTGCATCATTTATGTCAATATGGTTTGCATGTAATAATGTTATGATAGTATGCAATATGTGTTGCATATGTAAGTATGATGCAGTATTCAGAAAGCAATTATTTGTAATTTAGCACAGTCATTAAGCACTAATCAAGATTAATTAATTGTACGGATGCATGCAAATTTGGCAGTTGTCACAAAATAATGAAATGGTAAATATATACCATTCAAATACAAGTGTAAAATGTTTGATCGTTTAGACCAAATGGGTCAAATGGTGATTTTTAGCGCCATTTGACAAATAACAACTACTAAGTATTTGTCGAGTCTAATGCTCAAAGGATAAAACGGCTTATGAAATTTGCATTGCTATAAATTAGAAAATAATTAAGGCATTGTATTAAAACGGGTCAATACTTGACCCGAGCCAGGTACGCGTAAATAAGTTTATAGTTAAAGGTGTGATATTGGTCAAATGACTTATTGAAAGTCCTTCGTCGAAAAAGGAGGGACTAAAATTGACCTAAAAACCCTTGATTGATAAATCGAGTAAACGACCCTTAGGGGTTGTCTAAGAACACGTATTATGATCATGTAAGTTATAGATAAGCATAAAAGTTATAGGCATAAGCCTTTTTGGGTCAAATGTATCAAAATGGACTTCGCCATCTATTGACTTTTCGAATGGTATAATTCGGAATAAGTAATCTACATTATTAAAAATCACCACAATATTATAGTTGTGGTGGCAGATAATTGATATCTTAATATGGAGTTGAATGTGCCTAAAGAAAGGGAAAGATTTAAACTTAAAAGTTTAAATCCTCTAAACGGGTCAAAACGAATTATGCGCATAAATTGGGTATGTGTCGCGTAATTCATAAAAGTTAAGAACCCGAGCTCTAGATTTTGAGTTAAATGCATGAGCGTATGCTCTAAGACTATTTAGAAACACATTTGTGATTTTAAAAATGAATGGATCAAAAAGTTTGATAAATGAATTCTAAGCCGAGGGTTCGAATTAAAGTATTTTATAAATTCAGATGTCGGGTTTTGAACACACATGAAGGGAAATCAAATTACGATCACGTAGGAAGAAACGGATCGTAAAACGGATATGTAGTTCAAAAGTTATGCATGTTTTTGTATTTGTTAAGTTTGAGAAAAAAGGAGCTAGGTATGTGCAGCACCAGCCAAGTGAACATTCTGTCGAAAACAGGTGCTCGCGTCACGCGACAGCTAAAGGATATAAGGGTCGCGGCCCGCGACGCTTGTCGCGCCACACGACAAAAGGAGTGAAGCCCGTCGCGCCACGCGACGGGGTATAAAATCCTGAAATTTATTATTTCTTGACTATTCAGCTTTGAGAACTTGTTAAAAGCATTATTCAACTATCATAACTGATGTTTAAGGTGGTTTGATTATAGGTTAATGTTATAAGGTTTCCGGATGACGATCAAGCAAAAGAAGAGCCGAACACGAACACGAGCAAGATACAAGCTTCCGCGATACAATTCGTCGTCTCATTTTTAAACGACGAATATTTGTATATTAAGTTGAATTGTCTAAATTCCTAAATGTTTTGAAAAACCCGTATTTTCAATGTATGTGTAATCCTATAAACGCGATTATAGTAGATATTTATACGTAAATTGTAGAAACAAATTAAGGGTCTTACAAGAGGCAAGAATTTTTTTCTATGGTGTCATTGTTATCGATACACTGGTTTATAATATAACCCGAGGTCAAATTTTTCAGGTCGGATCGAGTTGGGTCGAATCATGTAATAAAAGAAAATATCATAATAAAAGTACAATGGCACTGAAAAACACATAATAAAAATATAAAGTCATTTGAAAAATATTAAAAAAATACATGTTATAGTTGCTCCCTATGTTTAACAATCTCTAAACAAGCCAAAAACAACTAGAATTAATAATCCTATAACTCATATTTTTCATTAAAATCAATAACCAAACATTGTTGTAAAAACTCCGACTAGGCGCTAATTAATCGCCGATTAGTCTCAATTAATTGCCGATTAATTACAGTTAATCATGATTAATTCCGATTAACCACGATTAATCATTGGCTCCTACCCCACCGGCTGATTAGCGCTAGCAATTTCTACAGGGTCGTCTTCGAAATTCTTCGAAAATCTGGGGGCCCTGTGCGAAGATAAAATACGGGCCCAAAAAATATAAACCTATTAAAAAGAATATACAAAAAAGTTTTAAATATATGAAAATGAATTCAAATTTTGTGGAATCACGTGTGCATTTGGACAACGAAACGTAGAAAGAAAACACGTTGTGAGGGTAAATTAAGAAAATACAGAATAGTTACGTCGTAACTTTAAAAATCGTTATTTACGATCATGTAAAACCATCGTAACCTATCCAAATTTATTTAGAAAATACACAGAGTTGAAAAAGGAAAAAAAAAAGACTTTTTCATAAAAAAAAAAATGGAACACACAAAGCTAATTGTAGATTGCATAATATTTTAAGAAAATAACATAAATAATCATTTTTTAAACTAGATTTGAGAACTATGATTCCCATTTTGATTTAATGTAACACAAAATTAGACAATTAATGTCATTTACATTTAATGCATAGGTGTCAAACATAAAGAAAAAAAATATCAACTAAAGATAAGAAAAAATAATCAACTAAAAATGAAGCTACAAAGATTAGAACCCAAGATCTACTTGCTAACAAAGTGACATGGGAACCATCAGACCATCCACCTCATAATGTCATTATTGAATTGGGCACTTATATATTCTAAGTTCTACAGCGCAACTTTATTAAAAAAATAAATTTTTGGGCCCCCGAAGGGTTTGGGCCCTGAGCCGTCGCCCACTCCGCACCCCCTCCGGGCCGGCCCTGAATTTCTACAACCATGTAACCAAGTGACCAAGTCTAGTTGGTCTACAATCTAACAAAGTAACAAATAACAATTGCATAAACTAGTTACACATTTAATTAATTAAGTTCAACTTTAATTAAGTATACAAAATTCAAGTATAAAAAACACATAACATTGATTGATCATAAACGAATCAAGTATTCACATCTAATTTCAAGTTTAAAAATTTGAGGAATAAATAACTGACCTTTACTCATGTTTGGTTTAACCAATTTGCTTGATGTTGATGAATAATGAATACTTGAATGTCGATGATAAATTGATAATGATGATCTAACTCATCCATAATCCCTCAATCCTCATGGCATCTTTATGACTGTCCAATTCCTCATAATCTTCCCGTTCTCGAGTTCCTGTAGTATGCATTTAGTACCCTTTTTCATTATTTGTTTAATTTAGGTTAAACATATCAAATAAACTACTTGAACATGGGCTATAATGGTTATTAGGTTATCATGTCTAATAGTTAAACATGGGCCTTTGTATAATGATTTAAAGTCCATTATTAAAAAAATAATTAGTTAAGCTTAATTTTTAAACTATAAGTTTGTTTAGTATGTAAAAGGTTAAAAACAATGGCATCACTCCTAGAAAGACAAGGATGTCGATGTAAAAAAAACAATGATGTCGTTCGAAACTAAACAAAACAAATCACTGGTAGGGGAATATATAACAAATAGAACTCTGAAATATATCTACCATTCAACTGAAAATACAAAGACAAAACAAATTACTAGTAAACTATAGAATATATTATGGTTGGACCACCAAGGGGATTTTAGGGACCCCTTAGTTAGGGCTATTTTGGGTTGCATAAATTTCATATAAAGCTAGGGTTTTACTTTTTTTTTTTTTTTTTTTTTACGACAAAACTTCTATATATAAAAATATAGAAACCGGGCCAACAAGAAACTGGAACCCGAAGGATTACACAATAACGTCTCGAACATTAAATTCCAACCATCTAGCCCAATCGATATTACAATATTTAGATCTGTTCGTAATCCAAATATAAGAATTCTCCTTGATGGTTTCCACCGTTCTATTATAGTGCACATTGTGATTATTGAAGTGTCTCTCGTTCCTCGCCTTCCAAATCTCCCAAAGGGTCGTCATTAACACCGCACCGATCAACTTTTTCTATTCGAGGGTTTTACTGTTGTAAACTGAATTTGCTAATCTTTGAATCAACATTAAACTTAATCAACACTCTAATTCTACATTCTTGTTGGGAAAAATATATGTTGTCACTAAATTATATGTAACTTGACATAGATGTAGGTGATTGCACAATGATGGACTTTCTTAACTTAAATATACTCAACTATACCTGTATCACATGAAGGAAACCTTGATACATATTTAGTATGAAGATTAATGTTCCATTAGATACCCTAGCTAGGTTCTGCCGAAATATCCCTCTTAACTTTATACTCTGTAGATATGTTATGATTACTCAATATATATCTGGTCAAAAAGATGAATGAATCTTTATTTTATTTTATATGATGATGGCCTAAAAAGACATACACAGAGAGCTGAAAGAGAGAAGCAAATAATTTGAATGCAAAGTGTTTCTGGCCAATGCTACAAAAGGAGTGTTTGAATGAAACAAACATGCGCTCTCTCTCCCACATATAAATGTAAAAATAACTCTTGACTGTATTACATATGCATGCATCAAAGTGAAGGTTTCTTTCCTTGCTGTTTATCAAGTGTCTAATAATTAGTATTCATTTGCTTTTGCATAAAGCAAAGTACGTACTCTCAACCATAGTTCCATGAAATATCAAACTTCATACTCTTTTTGGGGAAGAACCCGGAAACCATATTTTCTAAAGGTGTTTTGTCACAGTAACGAAATAATATATTCTGCATGAGTACACATATTAAGCTACATAATTTCTAACAGTAACTTTTTCTAAATGTCTGATCATAAATGAACTTTATTATCAACAAAATTACCATCTTTCTTCATAATAGGGTTCCTCCCTTATTTAAATATTAGTTAATGGATATTAAGTTATTATTAACTAGGGTTAATGGATTTAAACACCTCCAACTATGGCCATTTGGCCGCTAGCACTCTCAACTTAGACTTTGGCTCACACCACTCCCAACTTAACACATTGTTTGTCACGGCACCCCCTCGTTAAATAAACACTAACCTAGTTAGGAAAATTAGCCTACGTGTCATTTTTAATCTGATGTGGCATGTATGACGTGTAAGTTCCCCTGATTCATCATCTTTAAAACCCTTTAAAACCCCTAACAACATATTCATCATCTTTGTCATCCAGATTCATACATTTCTCTAATTTCCACCATTAATGGTGTCAATCATCATCTTCTGCTTCACATTCATCATCATCTTTTCTCTAATTCCAGGCAACTTATCTCAAAGTAAGCATACTCTCTCTCTAGTTTCACTTCATTTATGTAAATCTCTCATTTGACTACATCATCGTCGGCGGCGGTACCATCAACGCCGGATTCTACAGCCGTGCCGATGACGAATTCTACAACCGTTCCAGCATCGATTGGGATCTAGAACTGATCGAACGGTCGTTTCAGTGGATCGAAAACCTAATCGTGTTTCAACCGGAGTTACAGTGGTCGCAACTTGCGTTTCGTGACCGTTTATTACAATCCGGTGTATGGCCGTTCAACGGTAACACTTTACAACACAGTTACGACACTAAAATCGGCGGATCTACGTTCAACAGCTCCGGCTACCGCTTCAGCGCTGCAGATCTGTTAAACGAAATCTTCATCTTCTTCAAATGTCGATTGTCGAAATCGAAATCGTCCTCTTTTGCAGGTAGCCTCATTTCCGGTAGGAATCGAAATCTTCATCTTCTTCAGATGTCGATGATGATGAACATGACATTATTAGTTGATGGGTTGAATTGGGCAGATTTGTGGGTTGATTGGTGAGTGATTGGTCTTGTGGCGGATATCGGTCTTGCGGCGAAACTGCTTCTTGTTATTTAAAGTGGTTGTGATCCTTTGTTGAAACATGAAAAACCGGCTGCCGGCATCGGTCGGGGTAGCGCCGGTCAGACATCATCGAGAAAAGAGGGAGATTGAGATGTATGTGTTGTTTGGTTGTGTTATTTGGTATGGTTTTTTAAATACAGTGCCACATCAGCATGTGTGTGTATATTGGATCCATCAGCATGCCACATCTGCAAATATTGGCCACATCAGCAAAAAGAGCTAACCCAGCTAGTGTTTATTTAACGACGGGGTGACACAGCAACCCAAGTGTTAAGTTGGGAGTGGTGTGAGCCAAAGTCAAAGTTGAGAGTGCCAGCGGCCAAATGGCAATAGTTGAGGGTGTTTAAATCCATTAACCCTATTAACTATTGAGTTAAATGTCCGGATAGTCCCTGTGGTTTGCTTTTTTTCACCTTTAGTCTCTAACTTTCTAAAATTACAGCTATAGTCTCCAACTTTTGCAATTTCATTCCCGAATAGTCCCTGGCACGGATGGAGGTTAGTTTTTTGTGTTAAGTGGGTGTGAAATGACAAAAATGCCCTTCGGTATAAAACAAAAGAGTGAATTACAAGTTTTGTCCTTTATCTTTATACCAACTTTCAGGCGGTGTCCTTTAACTTTAAAACTGATGAGTTTTGTACTTAATGTATTTAAATGCTACACGTTATGTCCTTTAGCCCTAACCTAGTTAAAATTTTCTGTTAAATCTGACATGTGCCTTGCAAATGAGGTTATTTTTGTCATTTAACATTTCTAGTTTTGTTAAATGCTACACATTATATCCTTTAGCCATTTACACACTCTTTCGCTCTCCTCGTTCTCTCTCTCTCTCTCTCTAACACACATCTCCCTTTCACCCATCTCTCCTTACCAGTTCAACCGACCACCACCAGTTGGTTACTGTCACCACCCCGACCACCACCACAACCACGCCCCACCTATTCACCACCATACCTTCACCAGATTTGAAAAAAACCTCCGACCATCACTCAATTTTCACGTATCACATTCATACAATTTCCACAACATTTGAAATTCTAGGGTTTTGCATTGGCATTCAAAACTTATAATCATCACACACTGGGAAGAGATACATGATTACCTCCAATTCTACAAATCCACTAAAAATGTCACAAATTGGACTGAATACAACGTCACAGTACAAATTGAGCGGCACTTGGATATAACTTGGATACAACTTCACAGTACAAATCGAGTGGCCATGGTGGTTCATTCCGAGGCAGTGGTGGCTGAATTAGGTTGGCGAGTTGTGGTGGTGGTCGTATGGTGGTGGCGTCGGTGTTATGGCGGTGGATCGTTCCTTTCTATTCCTTAGGATTGGACCAAAGCAGTAGCTATTTGATGATTTTTAAGAGGTTTCAAGTAGCTGATGAAGGGTTATTGTTAAACCATCTATGCTATCATAAAACCCACACCTGCAAATGATCAAGGGGAGATAGAGAATGAAAGTGAGAGATTGATGGAGTTGCTGGGTGTAGGAGGTAGGTGGGTGGACGACGGCGCACCGGCCACCGGAGCTTGGAGCAAAGTCACCGGAGGTTTTTGTTAAAACTGTTGAGCATTTTGAGGGTTTGGATGTTATTTTTGAGTGGGGATTTTAGTAAGGGTTTGTTTGATGTTTGTGTGAGTGAGGATGATAGGTATGGTTTTTTGATGTTTGTGTGAGTGAGGATGATAATGGTGGAATTCTGGAAAGAGAGAGAGAGAAGGCAGAGGAGAGAGAGCGAGTATCTTTATATTTTTTTTAGTAAACTTCCGTTTTCCTCCCTGTGGTTTGGTCACTTTAACGGTTTTGCTCCAAACCTTTAAAAATAGCCATTTTACTCCCTGATGTTTCCTTTTTTTAAATCAGTGGCACATTTAGCTTAAAAATTCAGGGTATCCCAATTGTTTTTTGGAGATCAGAGAATTCTTATAAAAAAAAGAAAAAAACTTACACTACGTAGATGGAGTTGGGAGGTATTCTTACACTACGGGCTACCCTTCTTGTACATCCCTTATTTAAATATAAAAAACTGTAAATTGAATATATCAAACCCTAATACCTTTCTAGCTAATCAAGTTTGTAAGACTATACGTAGTGGGAGTACATGAAGAGGGGGCATTAAGCGTTACATGGCACTTGGCAGCCACGTCAGCAAGAGGGCGTGGTAAAAAAAGCACGGAGTGGGAGGGCGTAAAAGTGGCGATTTTATATAAAAAATATATTAAACTAGAACAAATCATTACTCACCAAAATCCACCCATCAATAAAGCACCGCCACATCACCACACCATTTACCTTTACGCCGGCGAAGAAACCCCCGCTCCCAACATCACGTCACCCTACGCAGTGTTGTAAAAATCGGAATTAATCGGCGCCTAGGCTCTAGTCGGGCGTTAACCGATTAATTTTGAGCTAGTCAGACTATTAGTCGGTAGTCGGTCCAAGTCGGTGCAAGGCGGCCCAAATCGGCCCAAGTCGGCCAAATCGTTTCTAGTCGGTCAACTCTTTTTTAGTTTAAAGCTGGCCCAAACAAATGTTTTTAATCATTAAATACATGGCCCAAGTTGTTTAGTTCCAACCTGGCCCAAAAAAAACATGTTTTAAGCCATTAAAACATATTCCATAAGGTCATGACTGATGTGTTAATGTTTGAATATTTAAATACTTAAATTGTTATGTTTTAAACTTCGTTGTTTAAATTTTGAACTATTTTTAAGTATTTTATTGATATTAACGTGTGTATTGAATGTTTAAATACTTGATTTGTTATGTTTTAAACTTATAGTTGTTTGAATTTTGAACTATTTTTAAGTATTATATTGATATTAATGTATGTGTATATATATAAATTCAAAAATTATATATATAAATTCCGATCCAATTAATCCCGATTGATCCCTAGCGCCCGACTGACGCCTAGCGATCTCTACAACACTGACCCTACGAGACGGTGTTTCAGGCGTGAATGTGTTGCCATATCACCACAACGCCCATCACTCTATATAGTCTAAACCACAGAGTGAACGGAGAGGTCTATGGGAGATGGGTGTCAACTAACAACACCACAAATTATATTTTATATCTGACGTACTATATATTTTTTTTACCTGGCAACAATAATATGACAAACAGTCTTCATAAAATAGTTGAAACTCTTGGGTGACACCCAATATTGTCTTCATAAAATAATTGAAACTCTTGGGTGACACCCAATATTATTTGATATTGGCACACATGAAAAACTTTGGTGACCAGTGACACTATTCAGAACACACTAAATGTTAAGTTGAGGGTGTCAGGCGTCAAAGTGTTAGTTGGGGGTAGCAGCAGTCAATGACGGGGTGATAAAATCTAATAACCCAAAAAAAACCTTAAACTATCTTGATTCTTTGCTTTGCTTGTTAAAACTGTAATAATTAAAGCACCTATTTGGCTATTCATATCCAGTTTGTGAAATGCAAAAATAAGTAAAAATCACAAAGTCGTAGAAATTATTTATCCAATCACTTTCTAATAAATAATGTTGATAAAACCAAAACTTATGTACTCTATTCAAATAATATATGGTCTTACAGCATTCACAATGAATCTTTTATATATACTAGGTGTACACCCGTGTGAATACACGGGTTTGTTCTAATAACAGTCGGAATCAAATACTAAAAAACATATTATAATATATTATTTAAATTCTTTGTGTTTAGTTACATATCTTTATAAAACAATGTTAAACATATGATCCGTCATAAATTTTGCTTAGTTCGGTCTCGTTTCTCGCCCTATAGTCCTTAATTAGCTTGACATGATCTTCATTCCCACGGCTCACTTTCTTATGGTCAATAGAAGATATGATCCTCCATGATGCCCTCTTGAATCAATATGTCCTGATTTCTCGATAGAAGTAAACGACGGCCTGCTATTACTTGCTTTAAATTTCTGCAGTAGACCAGAAGCGGAATTGCGGTGACTTTCTTAGATATAGAACTGAAATGTAAATCAAATAATGATGTCATTCTACATTGACAATATGCAAGATTAGGGCTAAAATTTACTCATAATGGCATCGATGAGTATATACAAATGCTTGCTCAATGTTAAAAAAGAAAAAGAAAAATACCTTTTTTTTCACATATAATGTGAAACCGCTTAGTTGATCAAAAGTAATTGAAACTTTAAAGATAACAAAAATAGCAAACTGACCATAATATACATTCTCCAAACTGAATTATTGTAAACACCTGAAACCATCCAGTTGATGAGGTTTTGAAGCCACTCTTTAAGCCATGAAATGATATATCTATCTGACGGTCCCCATGTTTAGCCCACAAGCTCTGAATTGAAACAATTTTGAGTATAAACGACCCAATATACATTAGGGAAATCAAGCAAAGAGAAAGAACCACTTCTTCCCACTGTTTCATACATCAAATTCCATTTTCAGCAAAAAAAAAATGAGCAACCCACTAACCCTTTATAATATGCAGATAATGAAAACTACATAAGTTGATGAAAACCATCAACTGCGAGCATTTTGTATACAAGAAATATGGTGACATTATCTTAGTTGACCCTTAGTTGACCCAAAGCATTTTTTGACCGTTCTCTTTTTACAAGCACTTAGTCTCTTATTTTAGATATCAGATAAAATAACTCATCAAATTCATGAATTTTCAACAACCTCATCAAGTACCAAACTTGGTGATGTAGAGAACAAAAGAGAAATATAGAACTGGTACCAGAGAAAGACGGACTCTGGCCGCAGTTGTTTGAATCTAAGCAGCCGTGGGGCCTCCTTCACAATTAACAAAGTTAGAATGCTTGTACTCCAATTACCGGAAATAGTGGCAGAATAAAGAAGGATAATTGAACCTAATGCTCGGACCATCGGTTCCCCTTCAACAATCAGATTAACAAAGTTAGAATGCTTGTACTCCAATTACTGTGTAGGTCTCAGTTGATGTTGAAGCAACCATAACGGAGGATACTCAATGGGATTTAATGCTCGGACCATCGGTTCCCCTTCAACAATCACTTGAGGTAAGCCTACAACAGGAACTTTATCTTATGAAAGTCAACCCAAGTTTATAATGTCGATGATACAATCAGTAGCTTGAAAAATTTAAGCATGTAATTGAGCATTCTTATCAAACACAAAAAATGGTTCTTAAAGTTAACCAATATCCAACAACTCAACAAAAACTTACATTGATTAAACCAAATAAATGAGCAGAAGCTACTACATCAGGAAGAATAACGATAAGTCCCTCATTTGAGTCACTTCTAGCCAAAGCAATTCCAATATCATATTCCAAACATAAACCTAGGAACATAAATCCTAACCAAAAATTAATCATAAAATTCTTTAATAAAAAAGGGATGGTTATTAGAGATAAAGGAAGTAAATCAGTTGGGTAAATAGAATATTATAAAACCTCAAAGCAAGAAATCCCAAGTGTACCCACCTCCCGGTCAACTTCCACTGCTTGTACTGAATCAAAACTAATATCAGAAAACTCAATCTTTATTAAATAAACCTCTAGCATGTTTGGGTTCCAAAATTATAATTAGGTCCATTGACATCTTCATTAAACCAACCAGTAGCAATCTTGGATAAAAGAAATTTACAATAAGACCATTGTACCAACCAGTAGCAATCTTGGATAAAAGAAACTGGTAAAACTGAAATTGCAAAATTCTGATTTCGAAACTTTGAATATTCAATATTGAACCATAGTATTACAAAATTATGATTTTGAAAAATAATAAAAATTAAAAATTAAACATTACAATTAACACTTAATAAAATATCTCGTTCTCTCGCCTTCTTCCATGCAATTTCGTTTTTTGTTTTAATTTGTAGATCAGCTAGCATATCACAGGTCTTCTAATCCTGTTTCAGCAAATTTGTAATAAACTCTTCTGCTTTTTCTTTAAACTCTGTTGGAGTAGAAGAGGAAACTTCATCCAGCAGTGCAATGCTACTCCAGGTTTGCTTATAATATTTATCACTAACCATAGCAACTTTTTGGTTAAGTTCTTCAGCGTTTCTCTGTTCTTGGAGTGACCAGGTTGAAAATTCGATTTTAAGATCAGTAGTATCGGACCAGTGGTAGAAGGTTTTCCTTGCCATTTAGGAAGAACTTAAGTGTTTTTGGACGATTTGTTTTAGGATGAACGTTTTTTTTAAAATTGAAGTGTTGATGTTTTCAAGTAAACTAATAATGATGCTTTATAGTGTTTAAAATGTTTGATAGGGTAAATGAAGAGACATCTCCTAGCGCCCGACTGGCGCCTAGCGATCTCTACAACACTGACCCTACGAGACGGTGTTTCAGGCGTGAATGTGTTGCCATATCACCACAACGCCCATCACTCTATATAGTCTAAACCACAGAGTGAAAGGAGAGGTCTATGGGAGATGGGTGTCAACTAACAACACCACAAATTATATTTTATATCTGACGTACTATATATTTTTTTTTACCTGGCAACAATAATATGACAAACAGTCTTCATAAAATAATTGAAACTCTTGGGTGACACCCAATATTGTCTTCATAAAATAATTGAAACTCTTGGGTGACACCCAATATTATTTGATATTGGCACACATGAAAAACTTTGGTGACCAGTGACACTATTCAGAACACACTAAATGTTAAGTTGAGGGTGTCAGGCGTCAAAGTGTTAGTTGGGGGTAGCAGCAGTCAATGACGGGGTGATAAAATCTAATAACCCAAAAAAAACCTTAAACTATCTTGATTCTTTGCTTTGCTTGTCAAAACTGTAATAATTAAAGCACCTATTTGGCTATTCATATCCAGTTTGTGAAATGCAAAAATAAGTAAAAATCACAAAATGGTAGAAATTATTTATCCAATCACTTTCTAATAAATAATGTTGATAAAACCAAAACTTATGCACTCTATTCAAATAATATATGGTCTTACAACATTCACAATGAATCTTTTATATATATGTGAGTGAGAAAACTTATATTACAAGGAATGATTGTGAGTTGTTTTGAGTGAATGTGAGTGGAGGAAAGAGAAAATAAATGAGTTTGTTACTGTTTATCTGTAAATATATGAAAAACAATGTTCATCTCTTATTAAATTTTTTAGTATTTTTAAAGGTGGTTGTTAGTAGAGAAGAAAGAAAAAGTAATAATTGTAGTGTAATTATATCGATATGAATAAAGAATCCAATGCAAATGCTCTTAGTACAAAAACAAAAAAAAAGTGAGACTGTTAAACGGCAACTTATTTTTTTATACATGTTGATAAAATCATAAAACCAAAACGTATGTACCTCAATCAAATAATCTATGGTCTTAGTCAATCATATCCTTTTTTTCCTTCTTCTCCCCAGTAACTTCAAAACCCACCATTTTCAAAAACCCACAATCTTCAACCATTTCTTCACTTTCTATCAATAGTATCTTTTTTTTCCATTGCATTTTAAGCAACTGGGTTTTCGAAAAAAAAATTCGAAAATATAGCAATACTATACTCATTTTAAAGATAAAAAAAGCTCGTTTTTTTGTGCAATTTTTGTAAAAAAATAACGTCGTATGAAAAAGTTATTAACGTTTAAAAAATGAGGGGGAATTAGAGGAGAGAGAAACTATTGCCTTGGATTGACTAGAATGCCCCTAGATAAACCCACGCGCCTTTTTTTTTTTTTCTTCAATTTCACTCATTTAATTTTAGCCCTTAATTAATTAAATAGATGGTTAAGATTACTCCCAAGTCTTCTCACCCAAATAAACTTTCTATTATATCCTAACACTAAATTTAAATTGTATCAAATGGAATTTGTGATGGTCCCCCTTTTTAGATGTAGCAACTTCTTAATTTGCAACAACTAGAATTCAAAGATTAACGGTTTGTTGGTGCACTTGTGTCTGTACTTTGTCTGTATTTCGTCTTGATACAAAACGATGTCTTTGTTAGTCCTGTAAGTTTGACCAAGTCAACCATCCTCCGGTTTGACTTGGTCAAACAGTTTGAAATTGGTGGTAATATGGCTGTGTCGAAGGATGTGTCATCGAAGGATATCTTAGATCCTTCGATGATGAGCTCGAAAGATATCCCACGAAGGATACTGATGGACTTCGAAGGATATGTCATCCTTCGAAGCATATGTGGATCCTTCGATGGATGCATGATCGAAAGATGATGTTTCGATCAGTAATTCTGATCCTTCGACCAGATGATCTATGCTGGGTATATAAACCCATGCAGTGTGTTCATTTCAGGAGAGACATTTTGGGAGACAGATAGAAAGATAGACACAGAGAGACTGAGAGAACACACACACTGTGAGAGTTTGCAAAACTGATTTGTAAACATTGCATTGTAACCGAACCTTTCATACGCATTAATACAAGTGGTGTTAATCGTTGAAGATTGTGTGTTGTGTTTTATGCTTGTTCTAACTCGGTTTGCATGCTAGCTTGGATTCTGCACTCGCTAGTGTGTTAGACATAACAAGGAATAGGTTAAACCTCAACCTCCGGCTTCTCCGGTGACCGGTTTTCTGGATAAGTTTATTATATTTTATTGGTTCAAAATCTGATTTTGGCAGAAAATCATGGTCTGACCATATCTTCTGCAGAAAGTTTCTACCAACCCATCAACTTTTTCACCAACCTGTCATCCTTTGTCAACTGTGTCAGAACCGATCGAAGGATATCCTTCGAACTCGAAAGATCATCTTTCGATCAGTGGAGGTTCGACAGATCATCAGCATTCGAACCAAGGAATCATTTCGAAAGATCATCTTTCGATCAGTGGAGGTTCGATAGATCATCATCCTTCGAACCAAGGAATCTTTTCGAAGCTTATATCTTTCGGTCTACAGTTCCTTTTCGAAAGACCAGGATCCTTCGATAGGGGAGTCTTTCGAAAAACAATTGTTCGAAACTCAACAGTAATCTTTCGAACACTGTTGATCCTTCGAACAAGCTTTGATCTTTCGATCCTTAGTCTGTTTATGCTTAACAAGTTTGTGATTTTCAGGTTCTTATTTTTCTTGATCAAAAATGAATCCAAGGTGGAATACTCTGGTAAATACAGATATGTATTTTGGTACTCCGTCATCTTCCGCACCGGTATCCTCTCAAGCTAATGCAATTTCTACCGGTCAATGGGCATTTGTATCAAATCAAATTCCAAGTGTTCAAAGCATTCTCTTAAGTGAGAGTGAAACTGGAAGTTTGAATCGGCCTCCAAAATTGATGCACTTATACGAATATCCAGGATGGATTGATAGATTTCATACATACGTTCTTGGTCAAAATACAGAATTGTGGTTGCGGTTCATTACAGATTTCGATCAAACAATAGAGGTTGCCGCATCATCTGCTGCTACGTTTGCAGATCTTACAGAAGATCAGAAGAAGGTGTATGATTTGGAAAAGAAGGCATATGCCATTCTTACTCAGGCTTTAAGTAAAGATATTTATCATCAATTTGTCAGTTACAAGACGACAAAGAGGTTGTGGGACGCGTTGAAGACAAGGGGCGTGGGAAATGAAGCGACACGTCAATTGAGAAAAGAATTGCTTAAGAAAGAGTTTGATGGTTTTACTTGTATGGAGAATGAGTCGTTAGGTGATTTGACAAGTCGATTTAATCATTTGTTGACTGAATTGACAAATTTTGGGGTTGTTACAACTCCTGCAGAGATTGTGAAAAGGTTTGCAGATGCGTTGCCACCTCAATGGAATACTTTCTTGGAGATCATGAAGTATAATGGCACGTTAGCTACAACAAGCTTCAATGACTTTGTTCAAATCCTGGAAAACAAGAATCAGGAAGAAACTCTCAAGGCGAAAAGAGTTGCAGTGCCACAAAATCCTGATATGTACTATGGAACTTCCAGCATATCTACAAAACCTTCTTCACACGCTCCAATTCAAACAGCGTTTGTGTCTAGCACTGACATGTATGGCAATACTATCCAAGTTCCGGTGCCTCCAAAGACAGACATGTATGGAAATCTGCTGGAACCAGTCCCTCAATCAGTACCACAACAACAAAGCCAACGACCTCTCAGACCAACTGATATGTTCGGAAATCCATTACCTGTTCGCTCTACCGGATCAACAGACATGTATGGGAATCCACTTCCTCCTCAGTCTACCGTACAAACAGACATGTATGGGAATCCACTTCCTCCTCAACAGCAAGCTTGTTATGGAAGCACATCATCTGCTGGTCAACAATCAAAGCCAAATACAGTACGGCTCGACACCTCAAGTTTTTCTAAAGTCAGTGTGGAAGTAGCAAAGGAACACATGGAGCTGCTAAACACTTTGGTGAGCGCATACTGTGGATTAGTGGAAGGTCAGATTGGTAACATTAATCTGACACAAGAAGACTATCAGCAGATCGATAAAGAGGAGATGGAGATGATGGATATCAAGTGGGCCTTTGCAAGTGCTGTTAGGCGAGCAAAGGATTTCATGGAAAGAACAGGCAGAACCAGCTTGGAGAGCAAGAAAGACACCAAGTATGGGTTTGATAAGCAGGCTGTCAAGTGTTTCAACTGTGGTGAACGTGGTCATTTCAAACGTGAGTGTACGAGGCCATCTCAACATGGAAACCAAAATCCCTTCAGAGGTCAAGGCAACCAGCAGAACCAGAACAGGAACAATGTTCGTACATTGGTGCCTGTCAACAACCAGAGTCAAGCAGGACCATCTAATGCCAACCAGGCACTTGTGGTTCAAGTAGATGAAGGTTGTGATTGGTCAATCCAGTTGGGAAATAATGCTCCGGATGGAACAGCGTGTTTTGCTGAGATTGTCAAGGATCTTAAACACGCCAGTGGTGGAGAATCTTCCACCAATGGTAGTGAATCTTCTGAAGATGAAGACAGCTCCGGATACAGTGGAAGTTCAGATGAAGAGTCCTCGAGTTCAGGGAATGATCAGGAAGATGACACATCAACTGCGTCAGTTAATGCAGATATTGATGAACTATTGGAAGAAGCTACAGCAGGAATTCAAAGAAGATCTATTTTCGTGGATCAAGCAGCCTATTCTTCGTCTTCTCTCCATTCAGCCTTTATGGCTAATGTCGACAGTTCATCAAGTCAGGTATGTGTCGATGAACCCACTGCTGATATCTGTGATAATTGTGATAGATTGCATGTTAAATGTGCTGATTTGGATGCAAACATGTCTGAGTTGCAAGGCAAACATGATGCTTTACAAGCTAGTTTGTTTGACTTGCAAGACAAACATGTGTCTTTGAGTGATAAGTGGTGTGAGTTGCAAAGCGAACACAAGGCTTTGCAAGAGAAATATGATGTGACGTTCATTCACAATCAAAAGTTGACCGTTGATCTTTCTAAGTGCACAGAAGCCAACATGTTTTATGAAAACCATGAAAAGGAATTTAAGTCAATGATTGAAACGTTAAAGAAAGATAAAACAGAGTTGACTAAAATGGTTTCCAGAAAACAAACTGACATTAATTTGTATATAACTCGTCTTGAGGTAATGCAAAAGGAAATGGCTTGTGTTAAAACAGAAAGTGAGGCGATCCGACTCAAGTTAGACAGTTATTTGAGCTCTAGCTATGTGTTGGATCACATCATTGATGTTCAGAAAGAGAAACGGGATGTCACATGCATAGGTTATAAGAAATGTCCACCACCCGTGAGAAACAATTATGATGCAATGCCTGATGAGGAGTATAGGACTCACTTTGAGCCATCTGTTCCTTTGGACGAAGGCACCACCGATGCAACCATTCTCTTCCGCTGGTTTGAGGAGATGGAGAGTACGTTCCTCAATTGCGAATGCCTTGACAATTGCAAGGTTCGTTATGCAACAGACCGCTTGTTGGGAAACACACTTACTTGGCGGAATGCTGAAAAGAAAACGCGTGGTGCTGAAGCCGCAGGTGACATAGGAACAACTGAAGGAACTAATGACTGGACAATTTTGTACTTGACACGAGATTAAGAAACTTGAGGATGAATTTTGGAACAAGACCGTGGAAATAACGTGACTTACTGTAACAACTGTGCTTGTAATCACTATGAACAGTTCTGTTATCAATAAAACAATGTTATTTGATCCCAATGTTTGTTTTGTTATGTTATACATTTTTCATGTTTTGACTTTTATGTAATTTCAAACTCTACATCGCTTTCTGGAGAGTTATACGCAAACTAGTGCGTAAACGTACTCAGTTTAATGCGAGAAATACTCTGGAACATCAACATATACTCAACATACCTTAAATAACCTTTACATAACTTAGAAATAAGTTTTGAAGGCTTTGGTATGGCAAAAACAAGTTAATTCGCTTACAGGGACTGAATATGACAAACTGTGAAAGTATGTCAATTTGAACTGTAACGAACATTCCGGAACATGACCATAAGTTAAACACACCTTAAATATCCTTAACATAGCTTAGAAATAGGCTTTGAGGGGTTCGGTGTGCTAAAATAAACTTTTGGAACATTCAGGGACTAAAAGTGTCAAAAAGTGCACAAGTTTGCATTTTCGCGCATAACTTACGTTCTGAATACATCTGGACATCCAAAAATTTATGTAAGCATGACTACATTATATTTTAGTGTTCGCCTTAAGAAAAATCCATTCGTCGCGTCATTTGGATCGTTTTTCGCGCTTATGCGCATTCCGTCGTAATTAAGCGAACATCGCGTTCGTACGACCAAACGAACCATCCTCCGGCATATTTTTGAGCATGTTTTGAGTTCCCTATACTTTAACTTCATTTTAGAGCCTTGAAATGAGGTTAACGGGGTTCAAACGCATCGAAAAAAGGCTTAAAACACAACAGGGACCATTTCTGCCAATTTAGAAACATTTCTGAATCAGATGGGTCAGTGGCGTAGCGCGACGCCTAAAGCCTTACCAGTCGCGCTACGCGACTGCGTGATCTGGACCAGATTGTATGTTTCTAATTACAAGTTGCAACTAATTGATTCTTAACCACATGTTTTAAGTTGATGTGTCACTAAGATAAGGAGCATATGTGGCTCCATAACCTTTCCGACAAGTGTACGCACGAGATTCGATCACGTTATTCAAGAAACGATCCTAACGGTTACCCGAAAACTATATATACCCCATGCCTTTCATTGTTTTAAGGCACTAGAATCTTATTAGTTGTGTTCTAAGTTGAAACTTTGTTTCATACCTGAACTATACTGATCTAGATTAGCATTCGGGGACCCTTCGTAAGTATTCTTTCGTTCTTTTCATTATTTTTACTGCTTTTCGAGTCAGAAAGTCAAACTTTGTTTGACTTTCAGCGTTGACCAGTAATGGTCAATGCGAAGTTCGTTAGAACTTCGCAACGTGATTGTAATCACGATGGTTATAGTCCCTTGGGACTATGCCCACTGATTACCACGTTGTCTAGGGTCGTAGGGTAGGCGATCTAATAAATCGCCTATACCTTCGAACCCGACCCAGTTTGGTCGATCATTAGGATCCGACCAAATACATTAGGTGACCATAGTGTAGGGAATAACCTTCCGAGGTTATACCTTATGGTCACGGCGTTTAAGTAGTTGTATGATAGGTAGTTTATATGCCTTAGGTAAATTACCAGAATACCCTTTTCATACATAATTGGTAATTTAGCATATGTAACCTAAACTTTTGTCACGTAACTGATTATGTAACATGTTTAGGCATATAATACTTGTCATAGGACTAGTTAGGCGGTCCGAACGCGTTTCACGCGCACGATGCGTTAAAGTAGCATAAGCTACCTAAACGGATCATAATGGGTCAATAAGACTTAGGTTAAGTTTCATTTAGCATGTAGGCTTTGTTAAACCATATCACGTGAGTTCCGACACTCATTTGGTTTACAAACCCTAATGCTACCCAGTCTTCCGAGATAGGTCCGGTTTATTAACATAGTTACCTATACTAGGTGCCGTTTGATTCCGAGATCTCTTGCATTGCTTGGTGATTATCTTTATACAACTGAGCAATCTCAAGTGAGTACATAGACCCCTCTTTTACTGTTTTCCAAACTGTTTTGGGGTGGAACACAAGTGCCTACTTATTACTTTCATGCTTTCCTGTTTTAACATCATATACATGCTATGTTCGTTAGTACATTATAGTACATGATTTCATTACATCTTATGCTAGGTGTGCCCATTGTGTGCATTACTTAGTACATTGTTTTACATGACATTTCCTGCTAGGTGTGCCCATTGTGTGCATTACTTAGTACATTGTTTTACATGACATTTCCTGCTAGGTGTGCCCATTGTGTGCATTACTTAGTACATTGTTTTACATGACATTTCATGCTAGGTGTGCCCATTTTGTGCATTACTTAGTACATCGTTTTACATGACATTTCACGCTATGTATGTTCATTTGATTACATACTTAGTGCATTGTTTTTCACATGTTTACATTTTGGTATGACATTTGGTTTGTTTACATGGGACAATACATTCATTAACATTAGCTACGCCGTTCGTTAGTAGGTAGTGGTACCATAGGAATTGACAACTCCCGTTCCGGACATCCCAGGGTAAGGGGACAGAAAGGAATGACCGAATTCGTTGACATAAGACAGATAGACCTTTAATTTGTTTAAAGGGTTTATCACCACAGTCGCCAGGCTTGGATGTATGCATTTTCACAATACCGCATAAATGTTCATATTAAATAGTTGCATGCATTTACACAAAACATAGCGTTGATTTAAACCATGTTTTACTTCAATACTTTGTTTTTGTGCATATGGTTTAGTTGAGACATTTCACTTGCCATACATGACATTTTGACATAGACATTTGACATGGATATTTGACATAGACATTTGACATGGATATTTGACATAGACATTTGACATGGATATTTGACATAGACATTTGACATGGATATTTGACATAGACATTTGACATGATTTACATCTTGACATAAACACTTTGACATATTACCCAATACATTTGACAATTGATTTAAACATAGACTTCTTACATTGTTTGGTTTGGTTTGATTAAGTGATTAAGTAACGATGCGTGTGTAATATGATACAAGCATGGTGGATACGCCGCTGGTACTTCCTATATATAAGTGTTTGTATGGTATTACATGGCGTAACGTTATTTGAATCATTTCAGTTTGATACATATAACATTTTATACAAATAACATACTTTTCACAAGACATTGATTTACAAACAACTTACCTTATACAAACACATTTTTACATGGTTATTTATTTAACCTGACATTTACTTATACATATCATCTGATCTTATTGTTTTTAAATGATTTACAAGACAAAGCAAATAACAAGGTTCATGACTAAACATTTTCTCAAACATAAGTCATGAATCTTATTTTCGCAAAACCTATGTATCTCACAGGCATTTTTATGCTGACGTACCTATTTTCGCATGTGTTTTCAGTTGCTTTTCCATAGGATGTTGATCATGATACTAGGGCGGACCTGTGCCTTAGAGACTTTAAAAGAAGATAGACTATGTTTAATTATGTTCTGAACTCGTTAATTTCCTGTTTGAAACAATGTAACACCCTTATTTAATAAATAAAATACACTTTGTGTGCCATGGTTATGAAACAATTAATTCTGTCGCAACACGCCCCGATGTTTCCGCCGGGATTTGACATTGCATATTACTAAATAATGTTTTCTAAAAGTAAAAATACAAAATCATTTCAAATAAAAAAACGAATCAATTCACCAACGTTTTTGTTGACTCAAAAACTTTTTTTTACGCTTGATAGAGGTACACAAGGGTGAGCTAATTTTGAGTTGAAGACATGTAGGACGACCTTAGTAATAAACCGGTTTTGTTATGCTTCTCTTTTATTTGAATTTGGAACTTTGTAACAATATTTGAATTATATGTTATGTGTAACATTTTAATAATGATGCTTTAAATACTACAACTTTTAAATAGTTGTTATAAGCTTTGAGCAATCAATATTTCCGCTATGGGTCAGGGTGTGACACACTTTGTCCAAATTACCAGAACTATGAACGTGTATTTGGTTTAGGAATGAACAGATCCACACGCATTGAGGTGCGGGTACATTGCAAATGTCGACCAGATTAGTCAGAGCGTTATGTATGAGTGTCTGTTTAAATAACCATATGAAAACGTTTCAATTGAACTTAATGCTACCTATATAGTATTACGATTAGATCAAAACGTAAAGTGAACGTTACACCTTACAATGATAACGTATTATATGCGACTCGATTACCTCAAATTTATACCTTCATGTCACGCACCAACAACGTCAAAACAACGAAACCGCGGCGAAAACGTCGGGGAGTGTTGCAACAGAATTATTGTTTCACAACCATGGATACAAAAGTTTCATTTTATTGATTTGTTAAGTAATTTACATTGTCTTAATTCAAAACAAACAAGTTACATATCGCCTATCAATGTTATTAGGTCGCTAAGGCCTCGTCCAGAACCTAAGTGAATCATGCATCCTAGCAATCAACATCAAGCAACACCACCTGAAACATATGTGAAAACAAAGTCAGCAAAGAAATGCTGGTGAGCACATAGGTTTTATGAGAGTATCGGATTCATGGCTCATTTTCATATTGCATTACTTCGAAAACCTTGTTTTGAAACGTGTATAACATTGCAACATAATTAACCAACTCAAAATCAAGATGGTTATAATTTATAAAATCTCGTAGCCATGATTCTTAACCCAAAAACATTTGTTTTAGTAAACCAATTCGTGAAACATCTCGTAAAAACTCATTAATAAAACTCGTATGGTTTATATCATTTAGAAAACCTCGTTGTGTGACATCGTTTCGAAATCGTTTCCCAAGTGAACTAAGTAATGACACGGAATATGTTATGATAAAGGCACTTATATATAAGATGTACCAGCGGCGTATCTACCATGCTTTTATCATGCTACACCCATCCCATAATCTAATCACAACCCAAAACCAATCGTTTATCTCGTTTAAGTCGTTTCAAATCGTTTAACTTGTCCCAAAATCATTTAACTCGTTCTAATTGTGAAACTACTTTTGGTCGTCTCGCTAATAACATTCAAACCTTCATGACTCGACTATCTCGTAACTCGCATTAACAAACCACCAAAGGGTAAGTTAACAATCACAGATTCGGTCGTTACCCATAACCCCCACACATAACCATGGGTGTAGTCTAATAACAGGATTTGTCAGATCTATGGTACCATAACCTAATACTGGTCGGCTTGATCAATTCTAATGAATGTTATTCGTTATGTAAATACGTCCAACAAGTTCGTTCACATTATCGAAATCGTTGTTAGTTTAATATAAACCATGTTAATCGTTTTCGAAACCATCGCTTAAACCTTGAAATCATTTTGCACATATGAATCACCCTAAAACAATTGAAAACAGTAAAATAGGGGAACTATGTACTCACATCGTAGTGCAAAGTATCCTCAATCTAAAGAACTCAACAAGCTCAGGCAAATCAAGGAATACTCAAGCAGCACCTAGTAATCGAATCACTAGTAAATAAATCGACACCTAAATCGGAAGATTGGATAGAATGAGGTCTTGTAAACCAAATGAGTATTGGAATTCATGTGCTATGGTTTAACAAAGCCTACATTCTAGATCGGAACCTAACCTTAGTGCTTTCGACCCGTTACGACCCATTAAGGTAGCTTACGCTACTTTACGCGTCGTTCGTGTAAATGCGTGTTTGAGACGTCTAACTAGTCCTATGACAAGTATTATATGCCTAAACATGTTTAAATATGTTGCATAATCAGTTTAGTGACAAATGTTTAAGTTACATATGCTTAAAGTCCAATTATGCATGAAAAGGGTATTTTGGTCATTTACTTAAGGCATATAAATTACCTATTATACAACTACTTAAACTAGGTGACCATAAGGTATAACCTCGGAAGGTTATTCCCTATGCAATTATGGTCACTAAACATGCTTGGTCGGATCCTAATGATCGACCAAACGGGTCGAGTTCGAAAGTCTAGGCGGTGGTTTAGACCGCTTGACTTACGACTCTAAACAAGCACTAAACTAAAAGTGACGAGCTAAACATGTTAGAACATGTTTAACTAAGTTAGAAAATAGGTTTTGATATCAAAACAAAGTGTTTTGATACCCAAGAGTAGTTTGGTTGCAAAATACGCATAAATGCGCATTTTGACCGAAACTACGACTCATCACTACGCCTAGTCAACGTGGTAATCAGTAGGTATAGTCACAAGGGACTATAACCATCGTGAATACGCTCACGTTGCAAAGTTCAAAAGAACTTTGTGTTGACCAAAGACTGGTCAAAGCAGAAAGTCAAACACTGTTTGACTTTCGCGCTTGGAAAGCAATAAAAGCACGAAAGAAGCTTACAAAGGGTCCAAGCTAGGGAGAACTTGATCTATAACACTCAGGTATGAAGCAAAGGCTCCAACTTAGAGTGCGATTCAGATCAAGGGTGCAGAAAAATGAAGGAGGGCATGGCTATTTATACTTTTCGGTTCACCGTTAGGATCATTTCTTGCTAAATAGGGAATGATCTTGGCCATACATGTGGGCTAGTGGTATTCTAATACTAGGGGACATGTAAAACTATCAAAATCTAGCAGATGGTATCCAAAAACCATGAACAAAACCATCAAAAACAAGCTAAAGACCAGGTTCAATGTTTCTGATCTGCAGCTCTGTCACGCCCCGCATAAGATGGGACCCAATCTTACGCGGCCCGCCAGAGATAGTTTGGCAGAATGTCAAATTTATCCCCTGAAGTAGTAAAACTTGCATTTTGTTGCCTTTTTGACACATTTAAGCCCTGTTAACCCCATTTCAAGGCTCTAAAATGATGTTAAAGTATAGGGAACTCAAAATATGCTCAAAAACATCTCGGATGTCAGCTCGTTTGGTCGTACGGTTACGTTATTTGGTTAATTACGACGAAAGTCGTAACGATCCAAATTAAGCGACAAATGGAATTTTATCATGCCAATCACTAAAATAAAATATTTTAATGATTACATAAATTTTTGGATGTCCGGGTATATTCAGAACGTAAGCTATGCGTGAAAATGCAAACTTATGCATTTTTTTACGCTTTTAGTCCCTATTGATCAAATAAGTTTATTTTAGCATACCGAACCCCTCAAAGCCTATTTCTAAGCTAGGTAAAGGATATTTATGGTATGTTTAACTTATGATCAAGTTCCAGAATGTTCGTTAATATACAAATCGGCATAGTTTCGCAGTTTGACACAAATAGTCCCTGCGATCGAACAAGCTTGCTTTCAACACACCAAACCATCCAAAACTTATTTCTAAGTTATGTAAAGGTTATTTAAGGTATGTTAAGCCTATGTCACTATTCCAGAGTGTTTGTCGCGTTAAACTGACCGCGTTCACGCATCAGTTTGCGTATAACTTTTCAGAAAGCGATTTAAAGCTTGAAATCGGAATCGAATCAAATCGTAAAATCACCAAACACAAATACACACTTAATAACACCAAAACACATTGTTATAATGATAATTGATATTGATTTACATTGCACATCGATTACAGAGCACAGTTGTCACACTTCAAGTCAAAATGTATTATATACAATCCGATTCATATGTATGAAATGTACAAAAAAAAAAGCACGAAAGCATACATCATGTTGACGTCAAAACGTAGACAAACTCACATTTATACAAAAAATTATACCAAGACAATCAAATATCGTACCAACTATGCAACATGATTATGTAGGAGTTATTATCGACCATTTATGTTAAAACATAGCCCAACTAGAATTTTTGATCCGACTCGTTTTTAAACAAAATTTTACGACGAAACATAGATAAAAAGTAAGCGTGAAAAAGTATTATAGATGAAAACAAACTTTACGTTGAAACGTACATAAAAATTAAGCATGAAATAATATTCTATTTGCCTCGGCCAGTTTTCAAATAAAATTTACGTCGAAACGTAGATAAACTCGAATTTATACCAACACATACGTAAAAAAGCACGCAACAAATTAAAGTTTATTAAGTTAATGAACGGAATTATTATGAAAAAAAAAACATATTGTATATACTCTCGAGGGGGTCAAAGTTATATTTTTTCAATCATAAAAAAGATACGAGATTGAAAATTATATCTCCTAAAGATAAGGATCAAGAGTGAGTGAAAATAAGATTTAACAAAGGAAACTACCTATGTCGAGGGTGTTGTACAAAAGATTTAGTAAAGGAAACTACCAATGTTGAGGGTCTTTAACAAAGTTGAAGTAAAAAAGGAAACTATCAAAGTCGAGAGTCTCGAATTAAAAAAATATGAAAGTGTAGGGGGGAGACAAAGCCGGTAGGAAAACCCATAAACTTTTTCTTTAAGATGGTATATGAATTAGATGGATTATTTGTATCCATATCTTTTTAGTCAAAAAAGTCTTTTTCATTGTTTTTTCACGCTTGGTATTTTTAGTTTTCTTTTTTCGTGTTTACTTTGTAATATATTGTTTAAGTTTTTCTTTTCGAAAGAGTTGAAAATATGTTATTTGACCTGTATTATTGCTCCATCACGACAAATATGATTCCATAATTTGGTTTGGAAGAATGATAACCAGTTAACGACTCCGACTCGCTTAAGAATTTGCCACGTATTTTTTTTTATCTTCAAAATTTCAATTTTTCCTTTATCGCTTAAGAATTTGCCACGTATCTTTTTTTTATTTTTTATCTTTAAAATTCAATTTACCGTTTATAACATAATAGTATGCAACTTTATCCCATTTAACTATTTAGTGTTTTTATTTTCCTTAAATTTAGTGTTTTACGCAAAATTCGATCACTGACGGATTACTGAAGTTTATCGTACCACTAGTGGAACCACCCGATCATATCAATCCCCACTAGCCATAATGTTTATACACCAATTCAAAAGGAAACCAAATAAATACGGAAAACCCCCCTTGTGGTAATCGAACCCAGTACGTATTGGTCTCAAAACTTTATCTCACCCTCAAAATGCCACTAGGTTATTGCTATCGTTAACTTAAAAAATATACAAAATACTCGATTATTTTGTCTCTACATTACATTAATAAATTTATTTAAAATCAAGTTGTATTCAAAATAATATATTTCTTTAATATCATAAACTATATCAGTTGTTGGCTTCTGGTAACCTGACGACCGAACATTGATATGAGTTGTGTTTAATTTTTTTCTTAACATTCTTATATAAATTTTATTTAAAACAAAGTTATTTTCAAAATAAAATATTTTCTTTCATAACATAAACTATAAAGAGTACCAATATCCTCTAATGCATCAAACAATACTAAAACAACCTTCAGAGCGAAATCGATATTATCAGAACCAATATCAATATTAAATTTTATGGTTTTCAATTAATATAAAACACGTGTTGATATAATTTTGAAATATTATGACTTTATTCCTGGAATTTATCTCTTTAATTCACGAGCATCATATGTATAATTAAATCTAATATTGTTGTTTTTTTTTAAATATTAGTAATTAGAATTATGTAAAAGTAAAAAGAATGCACTGTTGTGAAATAATAAGCGTCTTTGATGATGTGGCGTTTAAAAAGTATGTAATTTATCTAAGATAGAAAGATAAATTATTATAAAAAATATTTGATTTATATAAAACTAGGTTATTACCCGGGATTGCTTCCCGGGCTCGGGAAACTTAGTTATATTAATTATTATTTGTTATTAAAATGACCTCATTACATCAAGCATCTCATTGGATTCAACAACAATGTCTTCACATCACCGGATTAGATCATGAACCCATATTAGAGGTCAAACAAAAGCGCAACATAACCACATGAATAACATCATTTCGACTTTTACTTCAATGCACTTATGTGATCGGGTGATTTGGTATTTTGTAAAAATGTTTGTTCTTGTACTTCTTTACAAAATTACATAGAATTCAAGAAAAAAAAACATTGACTTAAAGAACTATAATTTAACACCCAATCTAGTCGGGCAAACAGATGTTGACCAAAAGTCAAACAGTTGTTGACCAAAAGTGAAACAGATGCTTAACCAGATCCATTGTCTTCTTATATATTAGCACTGTTTTCCTCTTCAAAACACTGTTCAACCTAACATGGGTTTCCATCAACTGTTGACCAAAAGTCAAACAGATGTTAAAACCATTGTTTGAGTTATTCAAACTTCTGTTGAATACTAAATGAGATGTTGAGCAAAAGTCAATCAGATGTTGACCAAAAGTCAAGCAGATGTCGACCAAAAGTCAAACGAAGTGACCCATACATGATTTCTTATACATATTTAACATGTCTCATTTGATCAATTTCAGTTTTAGTTTGGAAATTGTGGACACCAGTCCCAGCAAAAGGCGATATGTTTCTTAATATAATCGAGAAACTGTATGTGTTTCTATTTGCTTGAAATGATTATCAGAGAATAGAACTCAATGTTTTTATTCCTTTAATGGCATAATTAACCAGCTTATCATTGTCAAAGAATAGGTCTTATAACTTTGAACATGATTTTGCTATTAGTTTGTACTATATTTTTCATCAAGGAATCGTTTCGAGTGAGTAACTGAGTATACTGTCTTTAGCTTACATCGCCGCATTGTTTCCGTTAGACATGGACCCAATAATTTACATCTACATATATAGTTTTAGAACCACAACTTCAAAACTAAACAAACAAGTCTTCCATCAGTTTCTAAAAGCGGAGAACTACAACCCAAAAACTTGGTTCCATCTATCCTTCTACGTTTTCCTTCTTCAATCCCATGAACATTCATCCGAACAAAAAAAGCTTTTTACCTTTCACAAAGTTAAGTGTAAATGCTTGACCTGGAGCCATGCCTTTATCCTTCACAAACTTTCTCATTCCTTGCAGATAATATCTTGGTTGACCTCGAGATGAACCTATAGCAACTTGAACATACCAAACATCACCTGCCACGTCCACAATCTTCAAACCCTTCTTACGATTCAGTCCGAGATCTTCAGTCTGTTTTTTAAAAAGGCGCTGTAACAAACAACGAACAATTCAATAAACAAAGAATTAACACATCTTTAAAATCTGACTAAAGTATTATATATTAGTAAACTCATCATCACAAACTTACAAAACGACCATCCACACGGAAAGAAATAGGTACGATCTGATTATCTTCATTCACAACAACCATACCACCTTCATTGACATTAACGATGTCCTGTACAGCTTCAGTATCTGAACTCAAGACAATCTCTTCTACCACCTTTTCTTTAACAACAGGACAGACCTCCGGTGGAAGCACTAAATCGCAGGTAGCACAATTGAAAACCGTGATATGAAAAGTCTGAAGATCTATCATCTCAAAGACAATCAGATGATCAGAAGTTATTGACAAGTCATTCTTTATCTCCTTCCATCCGGTAGTTATGTATAGTTCATTGTTGATATCTTCCATCCGTATAGACCTGTTCTGGTTTCCAGATCCTTTAATAAGAACCGGATATGAAGGAATAGTGTTTAACATCTTGTGATGAACGAAATAACGATTAATACTCTACAATCAGAATAAAACACATTACATAGTACATTAGTAAAAATATATCAGAAAATTAAGTAAATAAATAAAAAACAAAAATTAAAAAACTGTATCTCCAAAAAAAATACATGATGAATAATGTTCGAAGTTACATACCACATAATCTTCGTTACCAGATAGTTTGTAGTAAAAATCATCACAAGGAGCAAGAGAAATGTCTTGATAAAAATATCATATTCTGAAACTTTCTAATGCTTCTTCATAATGAAATATCGACCATGAATCTGAAGGTATTTTAAACTGTCTACCAACTAACACCAACCATTATAGAAATAATATCTGCTATTGCTTAGAGGATAGATCTTGACTTTAAAAACATTTCCAGTTGTGGTCCGGATGTTTGTATTTCCAGTTGGATAATTAAACTGTTGAATACAATTTTCATACTGTTTTGGCAAAATCTAAGCATAAATAAATAAAACACTTTTATTGCTAGATATCATACGAAAAAAATTAAAATTAAGTGTTAAAGTAAGATCGGATAAAATTACTAACAAAACATTTCCTTTTACTGTCTTCAAGGTAACACGGAAATCTATAAATCATTGTCACGTAAAACTGTAACAATATCAATTATATAGAATCAAAATCAATAACATTAAGAAACAAATGAATACAATCTATTAAGCTATGCAATACGACTAAATAAAAGATAATACAACTAATATATATCAAAATAACAATAGACAACATCGAAAAGGTGAGAATACATGTAATTTCTTATCATATCGAAATATATATATTTTTTACCGCAAATCATATAATTAAAACTTAAAACCTACTTTTCTGATTAAGTATCACAAATAGACATGGAGGATCATCAGCTGAATAAATTGTATAGAAAGACAGGACAGTGACTTGTGTCTGTACCAAACAAAAACTTAAAAACAGTATACCAACTACTAATCAAAATAAGTTCAACTTTACAAATACACATGAGAATACATCAGTTAAAATCGGAAATTTATATTATACTTCAGAATAACATCGTTACATGAACAACTTTATAAACAACTTTACAAATAAACATGACAATACATTAGTAAAGATTGAAATTTTATATCATACATCAGAATCACATGAACTTTATAAATAACTTTACAAATACAAATGAGAATACAACAGTAAAGATCGAAATTTTATATCATACATTAGAATAAGATAAATACATGAGCAAAGTGAAATTCAATAAAATCAACAATGGATAAGACAAATGGTAGATACACAAAATGCAGATCACTTTTTTTAGAATCATATATGTCTATCATAACATGCATTATAACTACATAGTAATCAGATATAAAAATAAATTAGGACTATCAGAAGTTGTTCGAGTATAAGCCGAAACAATAAATGCAATCATAACCAACAATGGATTGAAAAAAAAAACAGGGAGACACATGAATACACCACCGACGATTACAACTTCTTCATTAAAACAACAAGAACCATAATCGTCTATGAATTCAAAACTAAAAGAATAAACATGAAAAAGTACAAAACAAATCAGATTATTTAACAATACCTTTGTTATTATCCAAGATGATATTGACGAAGATAAGAAGAAATCGAAGAAGATGAGAGAGTTTATTGGAGAAAGTGTACAAAGATACGTGGAGAGAGAAAAGAACCAAGATTTTGTGAGGATCTTGAAAAAGTTAGAAGGTTTAAAAATATCCAATGTAACCGGGTCAGATCATCCCATTTAGTTTTTGGTCAACACCTGTTTGACTTTTGGTGAACACCTGTTTGAGTTTTGGTCAACATCTTATTTCGTATTCAACAGAAATTTGAATAACTAAATTACTGGTTTGAACATCTGTTTGATTTTTGGTCAACAGTTGGATGGAAACCCATGTTAGATTAAACAGTGTTTTGAACAGATGTTGGGGCTTAAACAGATGTTTGGCCTTCTATATCAGTTGTTTGGAGTTAAACAGATGTTTAACCTTAAACATATGTTTGGCCATAAACAGATGTTTGGCCATAAATAGATGTTTGGCCTTAAAAAAATGTTTGACCTTAAACAGATGTTTGCCAATAAACAGATATTTGGCCTTAAACCAAACATCTGCTTAAGGTCAACATCTGTTTGACTATTGGTCAACATCTATTTGACTTTTGGTCAACATTTGTTAACATATAAAGACTGTTAACATAAATTACAAATAATTAGCTAATAGACGGCACACATTTAGCATCTTAAATTATCAAGACCCTTAACAATTTGACCATATGATTTAATCGTGTGTTTTATCTTAGATAGGACAACTCGAAAAGACAATTCACTAAAAGGATAATATATTAAACGCTTCAAAAACGCTCAAAGTGTATTTTACTGCATAAATACTGTTACATACAAACACTGTTAACATAAACACTGATGCAATATCTGCTGTTGATGTTGAACTACTATTGTTGTTGGGCAGTGGTTCACCTTTGGTTGTTCAGACCTTTAGCTATTTCTTGTAGCTTTGCTGAGTCAGGATTTTCTACCAACATCTGCTTGATGGCCAATTTAAAATATTCAGATTCTTGTTGCGCATGTTCTTCTTCATCCATCTGTTTTTACCTCTTTGTTTGATAGACAACAACAGCCAATGGAACAGTAGGTTTAGTAGATCTTTTAGTTGGTATGGTCTGTTTGATTGAAACCTCTGATGCTGGATAATCTGGCTTTTTAGGAACAGAGGGATCTTTCTTTCTTCTTTCTTCCAATTTTTTGTATGTCTCTATCACTTTAATCTCTGTCCACCTTGTGATTTGATTCCTTGAGCCATAATTTGCAGTTATAAGCTCTTCCTTCATTCTCTTCAATTTCAAAGCCCTTTCAGGTACATTCTTTTTATACTAGGACTAGACTGGTGGGGTTGGTTTTATTTTTGAGTCTTCAAGCATCTTTTGTATTCTTGTAATTTCTTGCTTGAGCTCACTTATGGTCCACTCTTTGAATTGATACATTTCTACCTTGTATTTCTTGTTTTATATGATGAGCTCAATGTAATCATTCCTTAGGCTTTCATCATCTTTTTCTGATAACTGCTGACAAAGATCTTTTGAAAACTGCTCTAATGTTCTGATTTGGCTGGGCAGATATTGCAGATTTCTCTGTATTTCTTTATCAGATTTTCCTTTTGCGTCTCTTTTGGAGATATCCTCTGCTTGTTTGGCTTTCAATTAAAGGTATTCATCAATGTTCTTTGGCAAAGGATACCTTTGAAGAGATAGAAGATTCCTCTTTTCAGGATCATCTTCAGAACAGAAGTATTTGATCTCCTCCCTAACTGCTGGAAGATCCAGAGGAAATTTCACACTCAAAGGAACCAAGGCAGTAGTTTGGTCAGGGGTAAGAATTGAAGCAGTTGAAGTAGGTTTTTGCACAGTTGATAGGATTAGAGGTTGTGAAGATATTGGAAGTGGAGAAGGTACAGTGTCATCTTCAAGTATGACATTTGTTATCCTCATTCTTTTGAATTTTGGTGTGGTTGGAGGTGTTGAACTTAGAGTTGGATTTGTGGATTGAGTGGTGGTTGGTAAAGTGACAACAACATTTGTTGTGACAACAACTGTTGAAACCACTGATGTATCAACAGCTGTTGATATAACAGGTGTCTCAACATCTGTTGGCTTTGTGGTTTGAGGTGAGGAACTTTTGGGGATTTCACAAGGTGATGTATCAACTACTGATGTATTAACCACTGATGTATCAACATTTGTTTATATAATAGGTGTGGAAGTGGGTTCATTGACCTTTCTGGTAGTTCTTATTATTTTTGAAGTACCCTGCTCTTCCTTTGCCATCAGAACTTCCTTTGTTTTTTCAAATCTTTTAGAACCCTTTCGTTCCATTTTCTCTTTTCTATTTGCTTTTTGTTCAGCAAAGGCATCGAGAGTCACATCAACCTTCTTTGTACCATCTGGCCTTGGAATTTCTACAACAGGTTTAGCGTTTGGATCAGGTTCTAGATACAAACTATCCTTTCCTTTCTCCCCCTTTTTGGCATCATTAGGGTTTTCTACATAGACAATAGTAGGAGGAGAAGTACTAGTGGTTTGAAGTAAATGTGCTTTGATGGCTTTAATGTCAGCTTGAGTATCCTTTTACCTTGCTTCCATCACATTTCTGAACATTTGTAGCTGAATTTCATGTTGTTGATCAGCATATTTTCTTTGTTGATGAAACAGAGGTTGTAGAAGTTGCCAAAGCTCACTTGTTGTTGTAGCAGTGCATTGAGACATTGAGGATTGTAACAACTGTTGCAACATATTTTTGATATCTGCCACAGATGTTTCAAGATTGGAAACTCTCTCTGTCAAATCCTGATATTTTAAACCATCACCAATTTAATGGGATCATCTTATTTCCCACCAGCAGTGGTTGTATCAGCAGTTGGACCAGGAGAAGTCTCCAATGGTTCATCCACTGATGCCCCTTTTTCTTGGTACTAGGGACTTCATTCTTCAGCAGTAGTTACCTTAGTAAGCACACCAGTTGTTAGCTTGAACACACCAGTGGATAGCTTGGTTCCCAAGAAAGAAATTGCCTTCAAGGAATCTGATTTATGAAACTACTGTCCAGGTGTAAATCAGTGGATTCAACACCTGTAGTAGCTGCTCCACTTGAACTACCACCAAGAGATACAGGTAACTCTAGGGGTGTAACCTCCTCAACTGTTGATGGGTTAGCAAAGGTAGAGGCATCAGACTCAGTCACTTGTTGGAGTATATTCTCAGTGATGGGTTGTTGAGAATAACTGATTATTGTCTGATCCATATCCAATGCTTTAAACAAAGGTAAAATGTTCGGTGGTAATGTGGTTGTAGGGATAGGAGTTGAAAGAGAAATTGCCCCAGGAGCAGGGCTATAGAACATACTCTCAAGTGAGGGTAATGTACCATAGAATGGTGTCCCTGTGCTTGCAACATGTTCCTTTTGTGAGGAAGCAGGAGGAGTTGAGGCATGTCGTGGAGATCTTTCCAACTGTTGTGAGGAAGTAGCAACAGTGGATGATGGTGACTTTTGTGTTGTCACAGGAGTTATTTCTGGGATCTCATCTTCCAGAAGGTCCTTTTTGGAGGATTTGGGTGGCTTTTTGGATTTTTTCTTGACGGTCTTTTTGGTGATTTTAGGTGGGGGTTGCACAGCAGTGGTTGTGTTGTTGTGGTCCCCAAGAGCAGTGGGCTCAACAACAGAAACCTGAGGAGCAGATGTGGACGCATTTAAAGTTTGCTCAGGCTCCTCTTTTTGTGTTTTTAAAGCTTTTGACTCTGACAAACTTGTAAAAGTTTCAGCAGACAAACTATTTATTTCACAAGGAGCACCTTGGACAAGCACTTGTGCACTGTCATTTGGTACTTTCTGCTGTAAATAGTTGCTTAAAAACCTTGGAAACAACAGGAATGGTTTTTTCTTATCTTTTATATTTTTGACATTTTTAACCAAATTATTGAAAATCTCTTGGGAGTAATTGAAATCTTGTTTAGCCATAACAGCATATCCCAAGTATTGAATTTTCAATGGAATTTCATTGAAAGTTGTTGTTTTGTTTGAAACACACACGAGTAAAGTATGAAATAAAAATTTCATGGGAGGTGGGAATGCTCCTTTTTGCATAGTAGCTTTGGTGCATTGCTCTTCATACCCCCTTTCAATCAAATCTCGTTGATACTACTCTTTAGGGAAAGAGTTTGTACCTGTATGATCGTTCATCTCAAAAACTTCAGCTATGTTTTGTGGAGTAATAGCAACCTGAATTCCACCTACTGTTGATGTAATAGCCCAAAGCTTGTTGTCTTGAACTTCTAATTTTGCATTTTTCTAAAAATCTAGTAGGGTTTCTTGGAAAATAGGTGCGTTGCAGGTCAACAGAGTTTTTTACTTTGAGAATAAAAAAGCATCGATGATTAAGTGAAAATCTGTGTTTTTACTTGTTTTCTCAAGTGTACACAGATAGTTATGAGGGTTTTTGAGAGCAAGAGCCATGGGGATTCGAAGGAATTTGTGAGAGGAAGAAGAAGATGAAGCGTTTGAAGGAATTTGATGGAAACCGCTTTTGAAAGAATTTTGGAATTCGAAATGGTAGTTAAAACCTTGTTTGGGGTTTTGACCAGGGTTTTATAAAAGTGAAAATTGAATGCTGACATGGCAGCGGTTACAAAATGTGGACGGCTAAGAACTGTCCACGTAACAACCTCTGTTGAAAATGGATGACAGTTGTCAAGGGAAACCACTGATGGTCAATATCAGTGGATGTCAATAATAAAAATGTGACAGTGGCTGTTTTTTAACTATCAGTGGATAGCCAACAGTGATTGAAACACTGATGTTTGGACTTAAACGGATGTTTGACCTTAAACAGATGTTTGGCCATAAACAGATGTTTGGCCAAAAACAGATGTTTGGCCATAAACAAATGTTTCACCTTAAGCAGATGTTTGCCCATAAACAGATGTTTGGCCTTAAACCAAACGTCTGTTTAAGGTCAACATCTATTTGACTATTGGTGAACATCAGTTTGACTTTTGATCAACATCTGTTTGAGTTTTGGTCAACATCTCATTTAGTATCAACAAAATTTTGAATAACACAATTAGTGGTTTGAACATCTATTTGACTTTTCGTCAACAGTTGGATGGAAACCCATGTTAGATTGAACAGTGTGAATGAATAAACACTGAAGTATCATAAAACAGTGAATGAAAATCGTGAAAAGTTAGATGTGCTACAACAGTTGAGAGGAGACCTTTGCATTTTAGGTTTGTTTCTTGTTTTGATTAACTGCTGATGATGTTGAGAGTTTTAATTGACACTAACATTTTAGAATATGTTAAGATGCATGTTGAGATTATTAAAATAAACTATTACATAGAAAAATAGAAATTTAATGAAATATTTATAAATCATTACACGCTAGAGTTAACACTTGCTAGGATTTCGTAGACTCTGGCCTTTCTCCATGTGATTTCATGCTCTCTTTTGTTTATTAGGTAAGTTAGCATGTTGCAGATTTTCAGATCCTGTTTTAGAAGTTATGTCAGAAACTCTTCTGCATTCTTCTGGAAATGTGATGGAGGAGAGTGGAGGACTTCATCGAGAAATGATATGCTGTTCCAGGTTTTGCTGTAATTAGTGTCATTGATTATGTCGACTTTCCTGTTTAGTTCTTCGTCCGTTCTTTTTTCTTTGAGTGACCACATCGAGAATTGGGTTTTTGTTGGATTTTTGTCAGGGGTAAGAATTGAAGCAGTTGAAGTAGTTTTTTGCACAGTTGATAGGATCAGAAGTTGTGAAGATATTGGAAGTGGAGAAGGTATAGTGTCATCTTCAAGTATGACATTTGTTATCCTCCTTCTTTTGATTTTTGGTGTGGTTGGAGGTGTTGAACTTAGAGTTGGATTTGTGGATTGAGTGGTGGTTGGTAAAGTGACAACAACATTTGTTGTGACAACAACTGTTGAAACCACTGATGTATCAACAGCTGTTGATATGACAGGTGTCTCAACATCTGTTGGCTTTGTGGTTTGAGTTGAGGAACTTTTGGGGATTTCACAAGGTGATGTATCAACCACTGATGTATTAAGCACTGATGTATCAACAGTTGTTGATATAACAGGTGTGTAAGTGGGTTCATTGACCTTTCTGATAGTTCTTATTCTTTTTGAAGTACCCTGCTCTTCCTTGGCCATCAGAACTTCCTTTTCTTTTTCAAATCTTTTAGAACCCTTTCGTTCCATTTTCTCTTTTCTATTTGCTTTTTGTTCAACAACGGCATTAAGAGTCACATCAACCTTCTTTGTACCATCTGGCCTTGGAATATCTACAACAGGTTTAGCCTTTGGATCAGGTTCTAGATACAAACTATCCTTTCCTTTCTTTCTTTTCTCCCCCTTTTTGGCATCATCAGGGTTTTCTACATAGACAATATTAGGAGGAGAAGTACCTGTGGTTTGAAGTAAATGAGCTTTGATGGATTTAATGTCAGCTTGAGTATCCTTTTACCTTGCTTCCATCACATTTCTGAAAATTTGTAGCTGAATTTCATGTTGTTGATCAGCATATTTTCTTTGTTGATGAAACAGAGGTTGTAGAAGTTGCCAAATCTCACTTGTTGTTGTAGCAGATGATAAAGCAGTGGATTGAGACTTTGAGAATTGTAACAAGTGTTGTAATATATTTTTGATATCTGCCACAGATGTTTCAAGATTGGTAACTCTCTCCGTCAAATCCTGATATTTTAAACCATCACCTAATTTAATGGGATCATCTGATTTCCCACCAGCAGTGGTTGTATCAGCAGTTGGACCAGGAGAATTCTCCCATGGTTCATCCACTGATGCCCCTTTTTCTTGTTACTGGGGACTTCTTTCTTCAGCAGTAGTTACCTTAGTAAGCACACCAGTTGTTAGCTTGAACACACCAGTGGATAGCTTGGTTCCCAAGAAAGAAATTGCCTTCAAGGGAGTCTGACTTATGAAACTACTGTCCTGGTGTAAATCAGTGGATTCAACACCTGTAGTAGCTGCTCCACTTGAACTACCACCAAGAGATACAGGTAACTCTAGGGGTGTAACCTCCTCAACTGTTGATGGGTTAGCAAAGGTAGAGGCATCAGACTCAGTCACTTGTTGGAGTATATTCTCAGTGATGGGTTGTTGAGAAGAACTGATTATTGTCTGATCCATATGCAATGCTTTAAACAGAGGTAAAATGTTGGGTGGTAATGTGGTTGTAGGGATAGTAGTTGAAAGAGAAATTGCCCCGGGAGCAGGGCTATAGAACATACTCTCAAGTGAGGGTAATGTACCATAGAATGGTGTCCCTGTGCTTGCAACATGTTCCTTTTGTGAGGAAGCAGGAGGAGTTGAGGCCTGTCATGGAGATCTTTCCAACTGTTGTGAGGAAGTAGCAACAGTGGATGATGGTTACTTTTGTGTTGTCACAGGAGTTACTTCTCGGATCTCGTCTTCTAGAAGGTCCTTTTTGGAGGATTTGGGGGGCTTTTTGGATTTTTTCTTGACGGTCTTTTTGGTGATTTTTGGTGGGGGATGCACAGCAGTGATTGTGTTGCTGTGGTCACCAAGAGCAGTGGGCTCAACAGCAGAAACCTGCGGAGAAGATGTGGAGGCATCTAAAGTTTGCTCAGGCTCCTCTGTTTGTGTTTTTAAAGATTTTGACTCTGACAACCTTGTAAAAGTTTCAGCATACAAACTATTTATTTCACAAGGAGCACCTTGGACAAGCACTTGTGCACTGTCATTTGGTACTTTCTGCTATAAATAGTAGCTTAAAAACCTTGGAAACAACAGGAATGGTTTTTTCTTATATTTTTTTTTTTTGACATTTTTAACCAAATTATTCAAAATCACTTGGGAGTATTTGAAATCTTGTTTAGCCATAATAGCATATCCCAAGTATTGAATTTTCAATGGAATTTCATTGAAAGTTGTTGTTTTGTTTGAAAGACACACGAGTAAAGTATGAAATAAAAATTTCATGGGAGGTGGGAATGCTCCTTTTTGCATAGTAGCTTTGGTGCATTGCTCTTCATACCCCCTTTCAATCAAATCTCATTGATACTCTTCTTTAGGGAAAGAGTTTTTACCTGTATGATCGTTCTTCTCAAAAACCTCAGCTATGTTTTGTAGAGTAATAGCAACCTGAATTCCACCTATTGTTGATGTAATAGCCCAAGGCTTGTTGTCTTGAACTTCTAATTTTGCATTTTTCCAAAAATCTCGTAGGGTTTTTTGGTAAATAGGTGCGTTGCAGGTCAACAAAGTTTTGTACTTTGAGAATGAAAGAGCATCGATGATTGAGTGAAAATCTATGTTTTTACTTGTTTTCTCAAGTGTACACAGATAGTTATGAGGGTTTTTGAGAGCAAGAGCCATGGGGATTCGAAGGAATTTGTGAGAGGAAGAAGAAGATGAAGCGTTTGAAGGAATTTGATGGAAATTGCTTTTGAAATAATTTTGGAATTCGAAATGGCAGTTAAAACCTTGTTTGGGGTTTTGATCTGTGTTTTATAAAAGTGAAAATTGAATGCGGACGTGGCAGCGGTTACAAAATGTGGACAGCTAAGAACTGTCCACGTAACAACCTCTGATGAAAATGGATGACGGTTGTCTAGGGAAACCACTGATGGTCAATATCAGTGGATGTCAACACTAAAAATGTGACAGTGGCTGTTTTTTAACTATCAGTGGATAGCCAACAGTGATTAAAACATTGATGTTTGGACTTAAATAGATGTTTGACCGTAAACAGATGTTTGGCCATAAACATATGTTTGGCCATAAACAGATGTTTGGCCATAAACAAATTTTCACCTTAAACAGATGTTTGCCCATAAACAGATGTTTGGCCTTTAAACCAAACATCTGTTTAAGGTCAACATCTGTTTGACTATTGGTGAACATCAGTTTGACTTTTGATCAACATCTGTTTGAGTTTTGGTGAATATCTCCTTTAGTATTCAACAGAATTTTGTATAACACAATTAGTGGTTTGAACTTCTGTTTGACTTTTGGTCAGCAGTTGGATGGAAACCCATGTTAGATTGAATAGTGTGAATGAATAAACACTGAAGTATCATAAAACTGTGAATGAATATCGTGAAAAGTTAGATGTGCTACAACAGTTGAGAGGAGACCTTTGCATTTTAGGTTTGTTTCTTATTTTGATTAACTGTTAATGATGTTGAGAGTTTTTATTGACACTAACATTTTAGAATATGTTAAGATGCACGTTGAGATTATTAAAATAAACTATTACAAGCTAGAGTTAACACTTGCTAGGATTTCATAGACTCTGGCCTTTCTCCATGTGATCTCATGCTCTCTTTTGTTAATCAGGTAAGTGAGCATGTTGCAGATTTTCTGATCCTGTTTAAGAAGTTGTGTCAGAAACTATTTTGCATTCTCTTCTGGAAATGTAATGGAGCAGAGTGGAGGACTTCATCGAGCAATGCTATGCTGTTCCAGGTGTTGCTGTAATCAGTGTCATTGATTATGTCGACTTTCCTGTTTAGTTCTACGTCTGTTCTTTTTTCTTTGAGTGACCACATCGACAATTGGGTTTTTGTTGGATTTTTGTTAGGGGTAAGAATTGAAGCAGTTGAAGTAGGTTTTTGCACAGTTGATAGGATTAGAAGTTGTGAAGATATTGGAAGTGGAGAAGATACAGTGTCATCTTCAAGTATGACATTTTTTATCCTCCTTCTTTTAATTTTTGGTGTGGTTGGAGGTGTTGAACTTAGAATTGGATTTGTGGATTGAGTGGTGGTTGGTAAAGTGACAACAACATTTGTTGTGACAACAACTGTGGAAACCACAGATGTATCAACAGCTGTTGATATAACAGGTGTCTCAACATATGTTGGCTTTGTGGTTTGTGGTGAGGAACTTTTGGGGATTTCACAAGGTGATGTATCAACCACTGATGTATTAACCACTGATGTGTCAACAATTGTTGATATAACAGGTGTGGAAGTGGGTTCATTGACCTTTCTGGTAGTTCTTATTCTTTTTGAAGTACCCTGCTCTTCCTTTGCCATCAGAACTTCCTTTTCTTTTTCAAATCTTTTAGAAGCCTTTCGTTCCATTTTCTCTTTTCTATTTGCTTTTTTGTTCAGCAAAGGCATTGAGAGTCACATCAATCTTCTTTGTACCATCTGGCCTTGGAATTTCTACAACAGGTTTAGTCTTTGGATCAGGTTCTAGATACAAACTATCCTTTCCTTTCTTTCTTTCCTTTCTCCCCCTTTTTGGCATCATCAGGGTTTTCTACATAGACAATAGTAGGAGGAGAAGTACCAGTGGTTTGAAGTAAATAAGCTTTTGATGGCTTTAATGTCAGCATGAGTATCCTTTTACCTTGCTTCCATCACATTTCTGAAAATTTGTAGCTGAATTTCATGTTGTTGATCAGCATATTTTCTTTGTTGATGAAACAGAGGTTGTAGAAGTTGCCAAAGCTCACTTGTTGGTGTAGCAGATGATGAAGCAGTGGATTGAGACTTTGAGGATTGTAAGAACTGTTGCAATATATTTTTTATATCTGCCACAGATGTTTCAAGATTGGTAACTCTCTCCGTCAAATCCTGATATTTTAAACCGTCACCCAATTTAATGGGATCATCTGATTTCCTACCAGCAGTGGTTGTATCACCAGTTGGACCAGGAGAAGTCTCCAATGGTTCATCCACTGATGCCCCTTTTTCTTGGTACTGGGGACTTCTTTCTTCAGCAGTAGTTACCTTAGTAAGCACACCAGTTGTTAGCTTGAACACACCAGTGGATAGCTTGGTTCCCAAGAAAGAAATTGCCTTCAAGGGAGTCTGACTTATGAAACTACTGTCCAGGTGTAAATCAGTGGATTCAACACCTGTAGTAGCTGCTCCACTTGAACTACCACCAAGAGATACAGGTAACTCTAGGGGTGTAACCTCCTCAACTGTTGATGGGTTAGCAAAGGTAGAGGCATCAGAATCAGTCACTTGTTGGAGTATATTCTCAGTGATGGGTTGTTGAGAAGAACTGATTATTGTCTGATCCATATCCAATCCTTTAAACATAGGTAAATGTTGGGTGGTAATGTGGTTGTAGGGATAGGAGTTGAAAGAGAAATTGCCCCGGGAGCAGGGCTATAGAACATACTCTCAAGTGAGGGTAATGTACCATGGAATGGTGTCCCTGTGCTTGCAACATGTTCCTTTTATGAGGAAGCAGGAGGAGTTGAGGTCTGTCATGGAGATCTTTCCAAGTGTTGTGAGGAAGTAGCAACAGTGGATGATGGTGACTTTTGTGTTGTCACAGGAGTTACTTCTGGGATCTCGTCATCTAGAAGGTCCTTTTTGGAGGATTTGGGGGGCTTTTTGGATTTTTTCTTGATGGTCTTTTTGGTGATTTTTGGTGGGTGTTGCACAGCAGTGGTTGTGTTACTGTGGTCACCAAGAGCAGTGGGCTCAACAGCAGAAACCTGAGGAGCAGATGTGGACGCATCTAAAGTTTGCTCGGGCTCCTCTGTTTGTGTTTTTAAAGATTTTGACTCTGATAACCTTGTAAAAGTTTCAGCATACAAACTATTTATTTCACAAGGAGCACCTTGGACAAGCACTTGTGCACTGTCATTTGGTACTTTCTGCTGTAAATAGTAGCTTAAAAACCTTGGAAACAACAGGAATGGTTTTTTCTTATCTTTTATATTTTTGAGATTTTTAACCAAATTATTGAAATTCTCTTTGGAGTAATTGAAATCTTGTTTAGCCATAATAGCATATCCCAAGTATTGAATTTTCAATGGAATTTCATTGAAAGTTGTTGTTTTGTTTGAAACACACACGAGTAAAGTATGAAATAAAAATTTCATCGGAGGTGGGAATGCTCCTTTTTGCATAGTAGCTTTGGTGCATTGCTCTTCATACCCCCTTTCAATCAAATCTCGTTGATACTCTTCTTTAGCTATGTTTTGTTCTTCTCAAAAACCTCAGCTTTGTTTTGTGGAGTAATAGCAACCTGAATTCCACCTACTGTTGATGTAATAGCCCAAGGCTTGTTGTCTTGAACTTCTAATTTTGCATTTTTCCAAAAATCTCGTAGGGTTTCTTGGTAAATAGGTGCGTTGCAGGTCAACAAAGTTTTGTACTTTGAGAATGAAAGAGCATCGATGATTGAGTGAAAATCTGTGTTTTTACTTGTGTTCTCAAGTGTACACAGATAGTTATGAGGGTTTTTGAGAGCAAGAGCCATGGGGATTCGAAGGAATTTGTGAGAGGAAGAAGAAGATGTAGCGTTAGAAGGAATTTGATAGAAACCGCTTTTGAAAGAATTTTGGAATTCGAAATGGCAGTTAAAACCTTGTTTTGGGTTTTGATCAGGGTTTTATAAAAGTGAAAATTGAATGCTGACGTGGCAGCGGTTACAAAACGTGGACGGCTAAGAACTGTCCACGTAACAACCTCTGATGAAAATGGATGACAGTTGTCTAGGGAAACCACTGATGGTCAATATCAGTGGATGTCAACAATAAAAATGTGACTGTGGCTGTTTTTTAACTATCAGTGGATAGCCAACAGTGATTGAAACACTGATGTTTGGACTTAAATAGATGTTTGACCTTAAACAGATGTTTGGCCATAAACATATGTTTGGCCATAAACAGATGTTTGGCCATAAACAAATGTTTCACCTTAAACAGATGTTTGCCCATAAACAGATGTTTGGCCTTAAACCAAACATCTGTTTAAGGTCAACATCTGTTTGACTATTGGTGAACATCAGTTTGACTTTTGATCAACATCTGTTTGAGTTTTGGGCAACATCTCATTTAGTATTCAACAGAATTTTGAATAACACAATTTGTGGTTTGAACATCTGTTTGACTTTTGGTCAACAGTTGGATGGAAACCCATGTTAGATTGAACAGTGTGAATGAATAAACACTGAAGTATCATAAAACTGTGAATGAATATCGTGAAAAGTTAGATGTGCTACAATAGTTGAGAGGAGACCTTTGCATTTTAGGTTTGTTTCTTATTTTGATTAATTGTTGATGATGTTGAGAGTTTTTGTTGACACTAACATTTTTGAATATGTTAAGATGCACGTTGAGATTATTAAAATAAAATATTACATAGAAAAATATAAATTTAATGAAATATTTATAAACTATTACAAGCTAGAGTTAACACTTGCTAGGATTTCATAGACTCTGGCCTTTCTCCATGTGATTTCAAGCTCTCTTTTGTTTATCAGGTAAGTGAGCATGTTGCAGATTTTCTGATCCTATTTTAGAAGTTGTGTCAGAAACTCTTCTGCATTCTTCTGGAAATGTGATGGAGCAGAGTGGAGGACTTCATCGAGCAATGCTATGATGTTCCAGGTTTTGCTGTAATTAGTGTCATTGAATATGTCGACTTTCCTGTTTAGTTCTACGTCTGTTCTTTTTTCTTTGAGTGACCACATCGACATTTGGGTTTTTGTTGGATTTTTGTCAGGGGTAAGAATTGAAGCAGTTGAAGTAGGTTTTTGCACAGTTGATCGGATCAGAGGTTGTGAAGATATTGGAAGTGGAGAAGGTACAGTGTCATCTTCAAGTATGACATTTGTTATCCTCCTTCTTTTAATTTTTGGTGTGGTTGGAGGTGTTGAACTTCGAATTTGATTTGTGGTTTGAGTGGTGGTTGGTAAAGTGACAACCACATTTGTTGTGACAACAACTGTTAAAACCACTGATGTATCAACAGCTGTTGATATAACAGGTGTCTCAACATATGTTGGCTTTGTGGTTTGAGGTGAGGAACTTTTGGGGATTTCACAAGGTGATGTATCAACCACTGATGTATTAACCACTGATGTATCAACAGTTGTTGATATAACAGGTGTGGAAGTGGGTTCATTGACCTTTCTGGTAGTTCTTATTCTTTTTGAAGTACCCTGCTCTTCCTTTGCCATCAGAACTTCCTTTTCTTTTTCAAATCTTTTAGAACCCTTTCGTTCCATTTTCTCTTTTCTATTTGCTTCTTGTTCAGCAATGGCAATAAGGGTCACATCAACCTTCTTTGTACCATCTGGCCTTGGAATTTCTACAACAGGTTTAGCCTTTGGATCAGGTTCTAGATACAAACTATCCTTTCCTTTCCTTTCTTTCCTTTCTCCCCCTTTTTGGCATCATCAGGGTTTTCTATATAGACAATAGTAGGAGGAGAAGTACCAGTGGTTTGAAGTAAATAAGCTTTGATGGCTTTAATGTCTGCTTGAGTATCCTTTTACCTTGCTTCCATCACATTTTTGAAAATTTGTAGCTGAATTTCATGTTGTTGATCAGCATATTTTCTTTGTTGATGAAACAGAGGTTGTAGAAGTTGCCAAAGCTCACTTGTTGTTGTAGCAGATGATGAAGCAGTGGATTGAGACTTTGAGGATTGTAACAACTGTTGAAACATATTTTTGATATCTGCCACAGATGTTTCAAGATTGGTAACTCTCTCTGTCAAATCCTGATATTTTAAACCATCACCCAATTTAATGGGATCATCTGATTTCCCGCCAGCAGTGATTGTATCAGCAGTTGGACCAGGAGAAGTCTCCAATGGTTCATCCACTGATGCCCCTTTTTATTGGTACTGGGGACTTCTTTCTTCAGCAGTAGTTACCTTAGTAAGCACACCAGTTGTTAGCTTGAACACACCAGTGGATAGCTTGGTTCCCAAGAAAGAAATTGCCTTCAAGGGAGTCTGACTTATGAACTACTGTCTAGGTGTAAATCAGTGGATTCAACACCTGTAGTAGCTGTTCCACTTGAACTACCACCAAGAGATACAGGTAACTCTAGGGGTGTAACCTCCCCAACTTTTGATGGGTTAGCAAAGGTAGAGGCATCACACTCAGTCACTTGTTGGAGTATATTCTCAGTGATGGTTTGTTGAGAAGAACTGATTATGGTCTGATCCATATCCAATGCTTTAAACAGAGGTAAAACGGTAGGTGGTAATATGGTTGTAGGGATAGGAGTTGAAAGAGAAATTGCCCTGGAAGCAGGGCTATAGAACATACTCTCAAGTGAGGGTAATGTACCATAGAATGGTGTCCCTGTGCTTGCAACATGTTCCTTTTGTGAGGAAGCAGGAGGAGTTGAGGCCTATCGTGGAGATCTTTCCAACTGTTGTGAGGAAGTAGCAACAGTGGATGATGGTGACTTTTGTGTTATCACAGGAGTTACTTCTGGGATCTCGTCTTCTAGAAGGTCCTTTTTGGGGGATTTGGGGGGCTTTTTGGATTTTTTATTGACAGTCTTTTTGGTGTTGCTGTGGTCACCAAGAGCAGTGGGCTCAATAGTAGAAACCTGAGGAGCAGATGTGGACGCATCTAATGTTTGCTCAAGTTCCTCTGTTTGTGTTTTTAAAGCTTTTGACTCTGACAACCTTGTAAAAGTTTCAGCAGACAAACTATTTATTTCACAAGGAGCACCTTGGCAAGCACTTGTGCACTGTCATTTGGTACTTTCTACTGTAAATAGTAGCTTAAAAACCTTGGAAACAACAGGAATGGTTTTTTCTTATCTTTTATATTTTTTACATTTTCAACCAAATTTTGGAAAATCTCTCGGGAGTAATTGAAATCTTGTTTAGCCATAATCGCATATCCCAAGTATTGAATTTTCAATGGAATTTCATTGAAAGTTGTTGTTTTGTTTGAAACACACACGAGTAAAGTATGAAATAAAAATTTCATAGGAGGTGGGAATGCTCCTTTTTGCATAGTAGCTTTGGTGCATTGCTCTTTATACCCCCTTTCAATCAAATCTCGTTGATACTCTTCTTTAGGAAAAGAGTTTTTACCTGTATGATCGTTCATCTCAAAAACCTCAGCTATGTTTTGTGGAGTAATAGCAACCTGAATTCCACCTACTGTTGATGTAACAGCCCAAGGCTTGTTGTCTTGAACTTCTAATTTTGCATTTTTCCAAAAATCTCGTAGGGTTTCTTGGTAAATAGGTGCGTTGCTGGCCAACAAAGTTTTGTACTTTGAGAATGAAAGGGCATCGATGATTGAGTGAAAATCTGTGTTTTTACTTGTTTTCTCAAGTGTACACAGATAGTTATGAGGGTTCGAAGGAATTTGTGAGAGGAAGAAGAAGATGAAGCGTTTGAAGGAATTTGATGGAAACCGCTTTTGAAAGAATTTTGGAATTCGAAATGGCAGTTAAAACCTTGTTTGGGATTTTGATCAGGGTTTTATAAAAGTGAAAATTGAATGCTGATGTGGCAGCGGTTACAAAACGTGGACGGCTAAGAACTGTCCACGTAACAACCTCTGATGAAAATGGATGACAGTTGTCTAGGGAAACCACTGATGGTCAATATCAGTGGATGTCAACAATAAAAATGTGACAGTGGCTATTTTTTAACTATTAGTGGATAGCCAACAGTGATTGAAACACTGATGTTTGGACTTAAACAGATGTTTGACCTTAAACAGATGTTTGGCCATAAACAGATGTTTGGCCATAAACAGATGTTTGGCCATAAACAAATTTTTCACCTTAAATAGATGTTTGCCCATAAACAGATGTTTGGCCTTAAACTAAACATCTGTTTAAGGTCAACATCTGTTTGACTATTGGTGAACATCAGTTTGACTTTTGATCAACATCTGTTTGAGTTTTGGTCAACATCTCATTTAGTATTCAACAGAATTTTGAATAACACAATTAGTGGATTGAACATCTGTTTGACTTTTGATCAACAGTTGGATGGAAACCCATGTTAGATTGAACAGTGTGAATGAATAAACACTGAAGTATCATAAAACTGTGAATGAATATCGTGAAAAGTTAGATGTGCTACAATAGTTGAGAGGAGACCTTTGCATTTTAGGTTTGTTTCTTATTTTGATTAACTGTTGATGATGTTGAGAGTTTTTATTGACACTAACATTTTAGAATATGTTAAGATGCATGTTGAGATTATTAAAATAAACTATTACATAGAAAAATTGAAATTTAATGAAATATTTATAAACTATTACATGCTAGAGTTAACACTTGCTAGGATTTCGTAGACTCTGGCCTTTCTCCATGTGATTTCATGCTCTCTTTTGTTTATCAGGTAAGTTAGCATGTTGTAGATTTTCTGATCCTGTTTTAGAAGTTGTGTCAGAAACTCTTCTGCATTCTTTTGGAAATGTGATGGAGGAGAGTGGAGGACTTCATCGAGCAATGCTGTGCTGTTCTAGGTGTTGCTGTAATTAGTGTCATTGATTATGTCGACTTTCCTGTTTAGTTCTTCGTCTGTTCTTTTTTCTTTGAGTGACCACATCTGACCAGTGGTAGAAGCTGAAGTTTGCCATGTAGATTTTTGTTGGATTTTCTGATGTGGAACAATTTTTCACAGACAGTGATTTGTAGGACAATTGTTTGATGTTTTGAATCAAAAGTAATCGTAGGTCTTTTATAGAGTTTAAAAACGCGTCTACATGGTAAATGAAGAGGTTAATTGTAATTATGATAATCTGCTTTTGTTCTTTGAACTTCGAAAATTTGTCCCTTGGGTTTCTTGGTAATTAATTTTACAGTTTTCCCATAAAAGTTGGGGTTTGAAAAGGTTTTTGCATTTAAAGACTGCAGTTTTTAAATATACATTAATATGTTTATATTAAATCTACACGATTTGATTGATTAAGTATATAAACTCATAGCCACTTCACCTATTTTTCATCAAGTTTTCCTACGAAGATATCATACTTTCAGGAAAGTCAAGTAATATAGTTTGTTGAAATGGCGTCATTCACTTTTGTAAAATCAGATGATTTAAAGCAGCGTTTTGTCAGGCAAATCGAGGAACAGGTGTATGAAGATAGGGCTACTCTTCAAGAGCTGAAGAGATGTTTTGATGGATTGCAAGTTGGTCTGTTCACGAGACAGCAGCTTTCCAGAGATCTTATGCAGATGCCTTCAACTTCCGTTCGTGAGCTATGTGTTGTCAGTAATATAGAGTGCGGTGATAGAGACGTGGAGTTCATGGCGATGCTGAAGGACATACATCGAGAGGTTCAGCAATCGATGGAGTTGAAGCTAAAGTTTCTTAATTCTTGATGTTATTGTTAGATTTGAAAGTTTAGTTGTTCAGTATGTTATGTAATTATTGGACTTTTAATGTCATGAATAAATGAATAAATTTTAATCTTATGAATCTATGTTGCGTTTGTAGGGAGATAAAGAGAGAGGACGTAAATTTTAAATTACCAATTGCATATTTTGAATTTCAAAAGTTATTGATATTATCAGTAATTACTGATTTGATTTGAAAGCAATTGTCATCATGACTTTTCTAATTATTATTTTAAATTTAATTAAGAGAAAATAAGCGTCAATTTGAAATTCCCATTTTGCATATTTTCAATGTCCAAAGATCAAGAAATAGCATTAATTACTGATTTGATATGCAACAAATTATCATCAACAGTTTTTTTATTTTTTATTTTAACTTAAATTTTTATCACCAAAACAATGTTGGAGGAACTCTTATCTCATTGGAATGTAACGATTAGGTAAAATGGTAATTTCATAGTAATTCTAGTTTTCATTTGATAATTTCATTCTATCATTAATTAACCACATCAACAATAAAAATGTGAGCAGTGGTTGTTTTTTAGGGAAACCACTGATGGTCAATATCAGTGGATGTCCACAATAAAAATGTGAGCAGTGGCTGTTTTTAAACTATCAGTGGATAGCTAACACTGATTGAAACACTGACGTTTGGTCAGTCGGTGGTCAACATGAAGAATGAAGAAATAGAGGTTGTCTTTCAGCAGTGGATAACTTTTAACAATCAGATGTTTGAACCAAAACAGTGGTTGTAACAGACTTTTAAGGATTAATGAAAACTATCATTTTTAACTATTTTGAAGAATGTTAAAATATGAGAAGACAGTGGATCTGGTTAAACATCTGTTTAGACTTAAACAGATGTTGGGGCTTAAACAGATGTTTGGCCTTCTATATCAGTTGTTTGGACTTAAACAGTTGTTTGACCTTAAACAGATGTTTGGCCATAAACAGATGTTTAGCCACAAACAGATGTTTGGCCTTAAACAGATGTTTGCCCATAAACAACTGTTTGGAAAAAAAGACCAATTTCAAGAATACTATACCCAAATAATCAAAATAAGGAGCTTAATAATCATTCAAGTGTACTTCAGTTTTATTTATTAGTATAAAGATCAAACCGCTGTTCTAATTATAGTACAGATCAAACCACTGAGGTGATGTGATAAATACTGTTACATATAAGCACTGTTGTGATAAATACTGTTACATATAAACAATGATGTGATAAATATTGTTACATATAAACACTTAAGTGATATGACATATAACAACCTAACAGACTATAAAACACTGATGTGATAAATACTGTTACATATAAACATAAACACTGTTAACATAAACAAAGGTAGAATATCTGTTGATGTTGAACCACTGTTGTTGTTGCGCAGTGGTTCACCTTTGGTTTTGTCTAGGATTTGTCTCGAGAGATAAACTCTTGGGTTTGTCTCGAGAGATTGTATATACATAGCTTACCATTAAGCGAATCAACATGGGAAGCAGTCAATCATGGAACCAACTTAATTTTCATCATAAACACTGAAGTGTCATAAAACTATGAATGAATATACCCAATCAGAAATTGTTAGACATTTTCATACACTAAACACTGTTACATAAGAAACACTGATACATAAATACTAATTTTGAATCCGCTGTAGATGCTGAACCACTGCTGTTACTGACCAGTGGTTTTCCTTTGGTTGATCAGGCCTTAGGTACATAAGTGCTTGTCTTTAACAAGGCTTTGTGTTCAACAGTGGATAGGTCTCATCGTTCTTTAAGTTCATCAGTCTTTATAAGGAGCAGTGGTAAGTTATAACAGTCCTTAGCATGATCAGCTGTTATAACCACTCCATAACCCTTTGAGAGGAAGCAAGTGTCCGTCTATTCAATTGAGAGGAATCATTGCATTACATCCCTGTTGAAAAACAGAATCGATAAATTTAGGGAAAATGGGTTTGAAACATGATAACCCAATAGTGGAGGATCTCATTCTACAGCTCCGATAAATTCAGGGGTATTCTCAAATAAAGGTTCCTAGATGTTTGAAGACCGACAAAGACTGACAAATGTCCACAGTGCTGCTTCTTTGGACATTTGTCAGTCTTCAAACATCTAGGAAGCATTATTTGAGAATACCCCTGAATTTATCGAAGCTGTAGAATAAGATCCTCAACTGTTGGGTTATCATCTTTCAACCCCATTTTCCCTAAATTTATCAATTCTGTTTTTCAGACCTCCCAAAGCCACCTATCCGCCTCCAAAGAGATCGAGACAGCTTGAAGCATGACCTGGACTTGCTGTAATTCCAGCAGTTCAGTATTTAATCCCAATATACCAACTCAATACAAATAACAAATATTTGGTATGCTACAACTGTAAATAACTTAGGAAACAAATTTGAAACCATAAATATGGATTATAGAGATCTATGAATGAAACATGGGTGAATAAACCAGCAAAACAGATTGTGAAAAACAAAAACTAGAAACATATTAAAATCAATCTACTGGTAATCACATGGTACACCAATGCAAGCATTTGAAGAAGAAGAAGAACTGATTACAAAGATGTAACAAAGCTCAAGAAATAACGAAGAAGAAGAACTGATTACAAAGTGTATTAACAATTAGCAAAAGAATAACAATTACCTGATTTATGTGCGGCTCTTAACAAAAGGTCAACAATTTACCAATACTTGCTGAAACCATAACTGGTCAGATTTATGTGCGGCTCCTAACTACATTGTGTAGAATCTGTACATCTAACAAATAATCAAAGAACAAAGAAACAAACCAAAAAACTTGTTGGGCGATTAAATTAAAAGTATATCATACGCAATCTTCAGGTAATTAGAATGGCCATTTTTATCTTATTTCACAAATTTCATAATATGAAAATAAGTAAACATAGAAAAAATGAAACCAAAAACCTGATATTTATCGTTCGAATCTTTGAGTTGGTCGTCATAGTCCTACAACCTTTCGATGTCATTGGAGTCGGTCGGTGATGTCAGCAGCCTAATTAACAAACGACAGCAAACAACAATAGCAAGTCACCGATCAATCTACCTCAAAATCATATAGAAGCCCAAAAATAAAACAAACCCTAACCTAAAACTCAAGATGGAAAAATGAAAAAAATATATTTATAACTAACCCTAAACCTCAAATCCATTACAGCATAACCATTCAATCGACCTCAAAATCATATAGAAGTCTAAAAATAAAATGAAAATTAGATAAGTGAACATCAAAATTGAACAGCAAACCTGACCAAAAATTAACCAAGAGAACTGCAGGCCGCAGAGCCGACAACCTCCGATCATCTCCGTCATCAAGTTCCCAGCGGAACCCTAGCCGAAGCACAACCCTAGGTAAAGAAGCATGAAGATCGAATAAGTGAACAATGAAAACAAAGATTGACACTTATAGAATGATAAAAACAATATGCTTAATGGAAGTTATAGATAATCTAACCTTGATTCGGAGCGTTGATCTGAACATCTGTTAAGATTGGAATAGAGCAGAGCGAGAGAGAAAGTGGGGAAGCCCTAAATGAGAGATGAGATAGATAAAAGAGGGGAGTGGTACTGTTGGGCGGGAAAAGGGAAAAAAGGTAGCCCTCATCTACTGATACGTGGCCCAAATAACTTTCATTTATTATATATAATAGAGAAGTGTAAAAGCATGTGATGATGTGGTATTTAAATAGGATGTAACGTTGTGGAATAATAAGTGTTTTTGAAGAATGTATAGAATCTAACTTTAGAGCTAAGATGTCATGTTTGTGGGTGTTTGAAATTCGTAGTATTGTGGGTATTCTTAGAGCATCTTCATTGCTGAGATCATGTGTAGTGGATAACATCTCATCTTTGGGCGTTTTGCGCCATGTGGTAGCCCAGTCAGTAATGGGGCGTTATGGGACGTTTTTTTAAAATGGGTATAGTGGGGATTTGGGCATTGTGGGACATTATATTTGTAATAAAATTAAATAAAAAAATATCAAAAAAATCTGATTGGTTTTACAAAAAAGGAAAATGAAGATGATTGTACACAAAAAAAGGGGCTAGGCATGGAATATAGTACGCTGGAACTGATTTGGAGCAAAAACACGCCCACGGGGGCGGAGGTGGTAGCGTGGTTGGGCGTGTTTGGGGGGAAAATGCCCGAGTACGCATGGTCTGATAAGGTGTGCATGTCCAGATTTTTCAAATGAGAAGAAAATAGACCTTCAACGTTGTGGAGGCCGTCCGCATATCCAAACCATCACCGAAAGTAGCCCCAGCCTCACTTCTCCCTCTCTCTCTCTTTCTCTCTCACAAACACACACATAAAGTTTTAATGGGCTATGATGGATGTTTGAAGATTTATAACGTTGTGGGAGAAATGAGATTTTTTAAAGAATGTTAAGTGGAATCTAATCTTGGCACCTGAGGTGACGGTTTGTACAAGTTTAATGCTCTAAATGTTAGCTCTTTGAGTTTGTTTTAAAGATAATAATAACTTGCTTAAAGAATTTTGTTTTTTGAAATTTTTTCTAGGAAATTAGGGTGCTTTAGATGGAGGGTTTTTTTTGTTGTATTATAATTTATTTTCAAATTTAGTCATGATTTTGATATAGATTTTTCTAATTGCTTAAAGAATTTTGTTTTTTAATTTTTTCTAGGAAATTACGGTGCTTTAGATGGAGGGTTTTTTTTTTCGTTGTATTATAATTTATTTTCAAATTAGTCATGATTTTGATATAGATTTTTCTAATTGCTTAAAGAAATTTTTTTTTTTTTTTTTTTGAATTTTTTCTACGAAATTTGGGTGCTTGAGATGGAGGGTTTTTTTTTTTGTTGTTGGGTTATTATTTATTTTGAAATTTATTAATGATTTTGATATAGATTTTTCTAATATTTGAAGTCAAGTTTTAGAGTTATTTTCATGAGTTTAATTAAAAAGAAGTTACAATAGAAATTCATAGGTTGAATGGAAGTTTCTAACCATCGTAGTCTTAAGATAGAAAAAAATCCATGATATTAATGCAAGTTTTGATTATAACATTCACGGCGTAGACTAGTAGTTCTTTAGATTATTTCGTAGTAAGTTCCTCAAATCAGACTCACAATTATATACATAAACACCCCCTTACAGGCAGTGGCGGACACATGATTTTTATACAATGGGGTCCATAAAAAAAACACAAAAAAATGAAGAAACAGGTATCGAACCCATGACCTTTTGTGTGTAAACAAGGGGTTTTACCACTGCACTAGGCTCCCTTTCATTGTTATGGGGTCCAACTAAATTATTTTATGGGGTCCATAGACAATTTTATATACCGTTTATACTACTTTTTTAAAAAAGATTGGGGTCCGGGGACCCCGTTCCTCGTAACGTAGGTCCGCCCCTGCTTACAGGCTCACCCATAAACCTGTAATCCTTTTTATTTACAAATATGATGTTCTTTGAAGCTTACTTGCACATACTCCTTTTCCTTTTGTTAACAGCAACACCCCCTGCAATTGCAAACAAAGCCAAGCCAAGGTGCAATGATATGTGTGGGAACGTGACGATTCCATACCCTTTTGGAATTGGTGAGGAATGTTCTGTCAACCCATGGTACAACGTTAATTGCAGCTCCTCCAAGCCATATCTGCCTAAACTCAACAACCTGGAAGTCTTGCGTATAGACTTGGGTAATCCAATAGTCACTGTTAATACGCCAAGAATCACTAATTGTCAAAACACAGTTCAGAAGAGCAGCGATTTCATGGGAGTCCTTCATGAGAGCCCCTTCTTGTTCGCCAAATTAAGCAATAGGTTTGTTTATGAAGGGTGTGGTACTGCGGCTATGGTGGCAAATAATGGGAGTGTACTTACAGAGCGTTCATCCGCTTGTGTCAATGTTACACCTAGCGGTACAAGAAACTGTTTGGGAATCGGTTTTTGCCAAACCACAATTCCCCATCATGTCAGGTCGTACAACATTAACTTCAGCTGCTTGGAAGAGGAAGATGGAGGTTGTGGGTTTGCCTCCTTGGTGGATCAAACTTCATATGACCAAGGGAATTTTTCTTAGCCCTTTTATTCCGATATCACTTGTGTGGACTTTAGCAGACTCCGATCAAATAACTTGTTGTAATAGCAAAGACCCTGAAAGACGTACAGTGGCTCTTTATGATGGTTCTCCAGTGAATACAAGGAGGTGTGGTAGAGAGTCAGAAGAAGACAACCCTTATTTAAAAGATGGATGCAAGACCTATGGTATGTAACAATTCAATATATACAACATTTATTGTTTATTTTGGTTAGTTCGTTTGTTTGTTTGGTTTCTGACATGTAACTTCATCTTATAAAAGAGCGTACGGAAGAGTGTAGACGGTGCAGAGATCTTGGAGGTAACTGTAAAAGTTCCCCAATACTTGCCATTGATGATACAGTTTATAGTTGGAACATCGCTTGTTATGACGTAAAATGGAAACCAAGCAAAACAAATCCCCGGGGTGTAATTCTAGGTAATGTTATTTAACTTCTTTGTGCTTTTAACCCATTTACACCCAATATTCCACAAGTCGGATTAGTTTTGTGCTAGGTGCTTGAGACTTGATATTTAGGGCCTCTAGAATTTTGTGAAAGAATTTGTGGGGATTTGAATGAATCTTTAGAGTAGTCTTATTTTTTTGTTTCTTTGATTCTATGGGTTTTTAGTTGTTGCTCTTTGTCATTTCCTTTATTAGGGCATGTTTGGGTAAGCTTTTAGAAACTTATTGACTTATTGGGTTCTTGGAAAAGTCAGGATTTTGTGACTTATTGACTTATTGGCTTTTTCCTCTCACATACACCCTCTTTGCCAAACATCATTTTAGAGCTTATGACTTTTCAAAAAGTAAATAAGTCAATAAGTTGTTTCAAAAAGCTTACCCAAACATGCCCTTAGTGTAGCTCCACATACAACATCATTTGAGGAAATACATCATTCTTTGCTTTTATAAACAACGGTGACAAAAATTGCATTTTTGAAAGCCTAAATCTAGTAGATGACGTAAAATATTCTCATTCTTATAGATATCTAGTAGGTGTAAAAAATGCATCTAAAAATTCGATTGTGAATTCTTTTTGCCTTTCTTATAGATCTTAGTAGGGGTAGAAAAAGGGCAAGGTAGTATGAAAAGTTGAAAACTATAAATCACAAGCACAAAGAATTTTTTGCGTGTGAAAGTAGCTTATGTTATGAACACACAAAAATATTAGAAGAAATGAAACAAGTGGGTTATACCTTTATTACTTTCATTATTATTAGCTTTATGAAAATTGTAATCTTTAGGCCATCCGTAGTCATAAGGCCCTTTTGGGGGCGTTATGCGACATGTGGCATGTCACGTCACCACGGGCTTTATGGGGCGTTATGCAAGTTGATGCCGTAGTCATAAAGCCCATTTGTCGTCATTACTCATTATTTTAATTTTAATTTTTTTTATTTCATTTCTAAGTTTTTTATAATTAAAATTCATTTCATTAAATAAAAAAAGAGTACAATAAAAAAAAACATTAAACTAGAAAAAAAACATTAAACTACAATAAAAAAAATTACACAATCAAAGGTTATATTTTTTTTCAATCCGCTCCGTTTGTGCCAACGCCATTTTCAAAGCTTTTCCCGTTAACTGGTCGTGCGGTTTCGAGTAGAACTCAAAGTCGTGAGCCCATTGTCTATCCCGCATAATCTCCGTACCTTCGCGGTTCTCCTCGATACGTTTAGTACCGAGTTCGTGTATGTGTGTTTGTACGACAATAAACCACTCAATGCGTGTGTGTGTGTTTGTACGACAATAAGCTTGTATAAGAATCAAGTCTCCTCCTAACAAATATCTAGCATGCTTATGAATCAAAAGGACTTACGGGTTGTAATGGGGTTAGGTGCAAAGGTAGGAAAATGGTAGGATACATATAAAAGAGCTAATTGATTTGACCCGGTTTTTATTTCTACTACTAAACAATGCAAACATCATCTATATACACAACTTCTCAATTACTATCACAACTCAATTCCTCTTTTTGTATTTTTCACATATTCTTTTTTTTTTTCAATAACGAAAGAACACAAAAACTCAACAATATATACAATAATATCAACAATACATACTAAATTTCCTAAACCGGGTCATCTCAAAAGGTAGTTTTTTTATATAGGAAGTAGGCTCGGGTCACAACCGAATGGTATAAGGCTCAAACATGGTTTTCTAAAGACCAAACCCCCACCCCTCACAATACCAAGCTCATATATGTAAAGTATGAGGTCCAACCAACCAATCCCACACTCTCGCACGTCTAGACGAGGCTACCTAAAAGTCCCCTATCATTTTCAAAAGCATGCTAACTCTAGGATTTATCAAGAATTCGTACACAAGTTCTATTAACACAAGACACATACCGCCACTCAAAACAAAGAAATATCTATAATAATCATATGTGGCTCAAATTCTCACCAAGAAAGTACTAGAAATGGGTGTCGGTGTGTCAAGTGGACGATATCAAGTTTTCAAATTTTGACAATTTTCGCTTGGTTGCACAAATTTTTTTTTTAAATTCTCAAAAATCCCCCCCATCCCCACACTTGGGATACATTGTCCCAATGTATGGTTTTGAGGGAAAGATCGCTTTTAACCAACAACATTAGCTTTCGCTAATATTCTCAAATCCCAACTTTCTTTTTATTATTTTTTTTATTTTTATGAAAATTCAAACACACCACCACTAACACATCCCAAAAATCACATCAACATCAAAACACCACCCTACCTCCCAACCATAAACGTAAACATATGAGATAAAAAAATATACACAAATATACAAAGGAGCAAGATACGACTTGGCTAGTAGTACTTTGGCTGTGGAGGCCCGAAAATGGATGTCATCATGTCATTCCACTCGCCAAACCCAAAAGCTCCGCCACTGCTGCTGCTTCCTTGATCACCACATTGACCTGCTTGTTGATAACTCATGGCGTGTGGATCCACCCATTGGGAATGATGCAATGGTGGGGTGGGATACGACACACTACCGTCATACGTTGGCAATGTGGTATAATCCACAACTGGCGGGTCCGCTTCGAGTGGTTGCCCGCATGCCACTGATCATGCAAGCGTCTCTGGCGGTCGTCTAAGTAGCGATTATTCATCTCTTCTTCTCGGGCATACATATGGGCACGATTCCATTGCTCATTTCTATCATAACTCTGCTCCAGAGCTCTCTCCATAGTCGCCCCCATAAAAGTTTGTTGATCGAAGAGCATTTGGTTGGGTTCAGTCCATTCGCCAAAAGTGGGTGGTCGCCTTTGTTCAATAATCTGGCCCATATTCCCCGAATGAGCCCAATAGGGATCATAGGCCTGTTGTGCATAGTCGAATGCACTACCCACATATCCTGACTGTACACCTGCTCCCTGAACTCCACCTGGGCCAGCGCCCCCTATCTGAGCATCAACCATGAACGTGTCTTCACAGTAGTCGTCGTCACCACTAACTTCTTCATCAGTCGTTTCGGGCTCATCAGCCTCGCCCGGTCGTAACGGTCTCGCATCGGCTTTCAACACTCTCCACCTTCGCCCATCGGTCTTCAATTTGTGATACCTTTCTGTTTCCTTGTACTCCCATCCTGGTCCCAAATTCTTTAAGTCAAACGGCTTAAACCTCTTATAAGAACCTTTTCCATTGCCTTCAATTGCCCCATATTTCTTTAACAATGCCGTGATCAATCGGCAATGGGGTACAATTTTTCTTTCCCCACTATTCCGGCTCAACCAAATGTTGTTCAACACTAGAAATCGGAAGGGAACCTTGGGAGAACCATGCATCAACATATACAAGATTGGCACCTCTTGAAACCGGACCTCCATCGTATCACCCTGCCGCGGGATGACATTGTATGTACACAATACCAACAACAACTTTGCCTCCATTCTCAAGTTTCGTCTGAACAATTTTCTGTGTGTAGTACCCGGAAGGAAAAGGAAATCCAACATGTTTTCCCATTGAGGATGCTTGTCAGGCTCATGGTAGAGATCTTTGAGGCTTGGGTAGATATATTGATTGGATGGTTGGTCGTCAAACTTCGCTATTCGGTGCAATGAATCATAAGACATTTCGACCTTTACCCCATTACACCATCCAACGAGCTTCATCTTTTGTGGGGCCTTAAACGGGGGACATTCGAGTGTAGCCATCCACTCTTGAATCTGAGAGTCATACATCTTTTTCACCTCGCCATCGTAACACTTCAAAGCTGCCTCCCAACCCAATTCTTTAAACTCTGCCGTTATCCCGAACGGCCCAAAATCAGCTTCCCGGATCTCCTTTTCACAAATAAATGCCTCAGCCCTTTGCTTCAACTTGTTCATTTGCTCGTGAAACAAGTCCTCTCTCCATTCCGCGGGTTGGTCTAGTAATGAACCGGATGTCCAATCCGGTTTTGGACCCCTTGGAGGCGCATCCTCCTCCGAGTCCGGGTCTCCTATCCGAGCCAACCTTCTCCTCTTTGATTGTTCCTCTTCCCCTTGAGGTTCTGTTGGGATTGAACCCTACCAGAGAAACAGATAATGAAAGCCAAAACCGGATCATGACAGTGGATTCAAAATAAACAGCTGTTTACACTAAGTCTTCTCCCTTGAGAGTGATTATAACTGCTGAAGGCCTTATATCCACTGCCCGCATACAACTGCTGCTGATCTGCATAACTACTGATGAAGCCTAGAAGAATGCTGAGAACTAAGCACTGCTGGTACAAACTGCTGATGACAAAGCACTGACCAATCAAGGACTGATCAACCTTGAGGAAAGCACTGATGAATAGAGAGAGCAGTAGTTTAGTATATCATCTGTTTTATGTATAGTCAGTGGTTAGGTTTAGCAGTGTTTGTATGAGAACAGTAGATACAGGTTGTTAGGCTGTTAGACGTCACTTTCATGGTGACGTCAGCTGAGATGCCTCAGTGGATTGGTTTGTGTATAAATGGAACAGTACCCTGTACTGTTACATTTGATCGTCTTGAGTGAGTTCTTCTCCTTAATTCAATCCTTTCATCTTGTGCAATCCAACCTTGGGGTGTCAGGCTGAGGGGGAGTTTAGTCTGTAAGCACGCTTTGTAATCTTTTGATTGACTTTGTAATCTTTCAACTAATGCAAATCATGTGTTTATCAAAACTATTTACTTCCTTGATTGTGTTTACAAAGTTTGTTGTTCATTTCCGCTGCACCTAATGTTTAAATCAAGCAAACAAGCACAATTATGAGAGCCTCCGATCCTAACAATTGGTATCAGAGCCTGGACAGTCAAATTCGATCTAACAATCAATTTGACATAACAGTTCGGCTCAAAATTCATTGATACTAAGGTTAGTTGCATTTTGTTGTAAAACAGAGTAACGAGTGATAACGCTCAAAGCTGATATTCAAATACTTTGTAATACAACCAAGATGTCATAAGCCACATAAATCTCACACAACAAGTGATTTCATGCACAAGACACTCATGGTTTTTAGATCTGAAAACATGTCTGTTAAACCATGGGATTATTTCTTATTTTCAAAATTGATTTCAACTGTTGTTATGAAACTTGTGAGGTCATTATATCATATGCTAAAGTATGAACCTCTGTTAAACAAAAGCCTATGTTCATAAAAACATTAGTGTTTTTGCTAATATAAAAGGAGGGAAATGAAAGCTTTAGTCATGAGAACTTATGTGTTGAAAACAGGTTGAGATCCTTAAAAGGAACAAATCAACTCTGTTAAAATACATTAAGAAAACATGATAGTCCGTATCATATGTAATGTGAGATTGGTCAAATTTGTACAAATATGGCTAATTCTCTTAAAGCATTACTGGAAAATGATTCTGGATTAATTACTCCTTCAATAAAGACCTCCCAGTAGGTATGTCATTACTTATGAATGGGAAGGGTAAAGAGGGAAGAAGAAAATTCACAAAAACTCAGAAGTGTGTTTATCTCAAAACTTTTGAAGTCAAAAGAAAAGAGTATAAACATAAAACACTTAAGAGTCAAAGTTTAGGGTAATAATGGTCATTTAGCAACTGTGTGCATTCATCTGTTCAGGAAAAGGTTCAGATAAAAATGGAAATTCCGGTGAATGAACTTTAAGAGGAATAGACAAATCTTCAAAATCATTACATGAGTTTTGAAGATCCAGTTATAGATCCATGTGTCCTCATGTTTGCAATCAACTGACAAGAAAATGGTACTAAACAGTGGTCAAAACGTATTCAAAATTTCCTACCACTGCTGTCAAATCACTGACCATTTTTATAAACTAAAGAATGACATGATTACGTATTTTATTGTAAATATACCAGATCCTTTTGATGCTGATCTCATAAAAGCCTTCAACCATTTTTTTTACAAAGGTCTTTCTCAAATAACCAGGATATATTATTAGTTTTTTTTTTTTTGAATAATATATTTTGAACTTTTGCTTGTTCTTGATGGCAATAGTTTCATTTTCCTGTCAGGATATAGTACCTTATTTTTGTTGGTATTATTGTCCTCATAAATGGGTCAAAAGGAAATGGTGCATATGTCAAGGTCATGTCATACTCAGGTTGGTTTTAAACACTAATCAAAGGTTGTTTGCTAAACAGTGCTTAAACTACTGGGGCACTAGTGTTTTAATTTGGATATTAAACGAAAATGAGTTGCTTTAGCAAAAAGTTCTCACCATCTGGGGTACCATACCACTGTCAGTAATTCGTAAGAACTTCAACAGGGAATTGACATGTGGCAAAACCTTGAATGAAAATTTCTTTAAAAGCTGCTAAAAGTGAACTTTCAAACCATTGCCATTACTTTAACCATAACCACTGCTTGTTCAAAAGACTGCTCTACTACAAAGTCTGTCCACTGCTGAAAGCCATCCTCTGTTCTCTCATTTCCTTGATAAACTCTGTTGTTCAAAAGCAGTGTCTTATCCACTGATATGCTATCCACTGATAGTGAAAATCATCCACTGTTTCCATTTTACCGTTGTAACCACTGCCTTCATCAGTATCTTTCATAAAAGTACTGTTCTTCATTTCACCAGGGGTTGGCATGTGGGCAGTACATAGTGGTCAGGACTTTTGTAACCGCTGCCACGTCAGCCTTCACTTTTTCCTCTATAAAACCCCCACTCATCACAAAAACAGGGTTTTACTGTCGAATTGAATTCTCAAAAATTCTCTTCTCAAAACAGTTTTTCTTCAAATTCCTTCACAAATTTCTTCGGTCATCATCTCCAAAATGACAAAATTGAAGCCATCTGCAAAACTCACCTCCAAATCATCCTCAAAAGAAGCCTCTCAAAAGGCTAAACTCACTGAAATTCCACACAAAAAATCTCACAATCTTCTGGGTCTTCTCACAAAACCCAGCAACACAAATATCTTCAATTCCATCATTGATACCATCTCCGCATCAAAGTACAAAACTTTGTTAACAGCGGATGCACCAATTTATTTGACAACCCAAAGAGAGTTCTGGAAGAATGCAACCCTTGAAAAACAAGGAGACACTGTAATAGCCATTAACTCTTCTCTAAAGGGTAAAGATGTCAAAATCACACCACAATCCATTTCAGAGGTCTTTCAACTCGACGATCAGGAAGGTAAACTTTCTTTTCCCAAAAACGAGTTAAAAAATGATTTTCTGGAAAGAGGGTATAATGCAGAAGTGAAAAAGGACACCTTACAAAAAGGTTACTTTCCTTCTGCAACAAGGTTTTTATTTCATACCCTTCTAATGTGTGTTTCAAACAAAACCACTGCTTTTAATGAAATACCATTAAAAATTCAAAATCTGGGATATGCTATTCTTCAAGAAGAAAATTTTAATTATTCCCGGGAAATTTTTAATGACCTGGTTAAAAATGTTGAAACAACATCATTCTTACTGTTTCCAAGATTTCTAAGCTATTATTTTGAAAAGAAATTCAGTAAGGATGATATTGCTGCAATAAACCAAGGTGACTCTTTACAAATGCACAACTTAACTGCTGAAACTTTTACAAGAATATCCACACCTTGCAAAACACAAGCAGAGGTGCCTGAGCAGACTTTAGCAGCTACCACTGCTCCTCAGGTATCTGCTGCTGAGCCTACTGCTCAAGGTGATCAAAGCAGCAACACAACTGCTTTGAAACCCACACCTAAAATCACCAAAAAGTCACAGAAAAAGAAAAATCAAAAACCCCCCAAACCCATCAAAAAGGCAACTCTGGAGGATGAGATACCAGAGCAACTGCCTGTGACACAATAAAAGTCACAAGAAACCACTGCTGCTTCTTCCTCATAGCAGTTGGTACAAATATCTCAACCCATAACCGAAACTCCTCCTGCTTCTTCTAAAAAGGAACAGGTTGTACACATAGGGACTCCACAATATGATGCTCTGGAAACACTCGTTTCCATCATCCACAGCCCAATGCCCGGGGCAAATTCTCTTTCAACGCCAAACATCACACCCACAATTCCCCCACCAACTAAACTCCTGTTGGATGCTATTGATTTGAACCAGGCACTAACCAGTCCTTCTCAATCACCTATTAATGAGAATATACCTCAACAAATGACTGGGTCTGATGTATCAATCTTTGCTAACCCACCAACACAACCTGAGGAGGTTACACCCCTTGAGTTACAAGTAACTCTTGGTGGTATTCCAAGTGAAGCAGCCACTACAAATGTTGAACCCACTGGTTTACATTTGGACAGTGGTTATAAGACTTCCTTGGAGGCAATTCCTTCCATAACACCTCTGACATCTACCAGTGGACTTTTCTTGATCTCTGGCAACATCAAAAGACTGTCAAGTGTTGAAGGGAGAAGACCCCAGTACCAAGACAAAGGGGCATCAGTGGTTAATGTTTGGAGTACACTCCCTACCTCAACCACTGATAAAACCACTGCTAGTGGGAAATCAGATGATCCCATTAAATTGGGTGATGGTTTAAAGTACCAAAAATTGACGGATCATGTTGAAAAACTTGATAACTCTATTGCAGAACTCAAAGATATGCTGCAACAGTTGTTACAAGTACAAAAGTTGCAATCCACTGCTGTTCCACCTCAAGCACCTGCTCCACCACAAGCACCTGCTACAAATGAGCTCTGGAATCTATTTCAACCTTTTCTCCATCAACAAGCACAAATGGCAGATCAGCAACATGAAAAACATGTACTAAAGCTGAGAAATACATTGGAGTCTAGGTTCAAGAACACTCAAGCTGATCTCAAGGCTCTAAAAGCTCAGATCCTGCATACCACTGGCACTGCTCCTCCAACTGTCCTCTTTATTGATCAACTCCCTCCAGATAATGCCAAAAAGGGGGAGAAAATTCAGGAGTGGAAGAAGAAGGGAATAGATGATGGTCTTTACATTGAACCAGAAAGAGAAAATATGACCAAAAATATCCCTTTGCCAGATGGTAGCAAGAAAATTGATGAGACCACAAATGCACTGGCAGAAGCAGTTGCAAGTGTCAAAAAGGATAGAGAAGCCAAGAAGAAAGCTAGGGTGGATTATCCAGATCAGGGTACTTCTGGGTCAAAGGATGATGAAAATCCTGTTGATGAAAAGAAGAAGCCTACTAGAAAAGTAAGGCAACCCAAATCCATCCCAACCAGACGTTCAAAGTCTACTCCAAAACCACCATCCAAAACAGCTGTTGTAACTCCTGTTGTATCAAATACCGCTGGTACTTCAGAGGTTTCAACATCTGTTCTCACTTCAACACACACCACCTCAACACACACCACATCCACTGCTTTACCACCATCACCACCAAAAACAACATCACCTCCTGCCAAAAAGCAGAAGACAGTAGATGTTATAACATCTGCTGTAATGAAAACAGTGGTTGAAGCACCAGTTGTTTCAACTGCTGTTAGTCAATCACAAACCACTGCCACCAAATCCACCACCACTGTTCCATCCAAAACATCATCAGTTCCTCCTCAAACAAAAATGAGAAGGCTAATTCTCAAAGATGATGACTCTTCACCACCACCAACATCTTCAAAATCTCTGTCACTTGTCACAATACCCAAGCCTATTCCAATCTCATCAGCACAAGTTCAACAGCCCTTAGCTCCTGCAGGTGTTCAATTTCCTCTTGAGCTCATAGCAGTCAGAGAAGAAATCAAATCTTTCTACTATGAGGATGACCCTGCTAAAAGGAAGCTGCCATCAATAAAAGGATATCCCAGGCCTAACAATACTGAAGAATATTTGAAAATCAAGGCTAAGCAAGCAGAGGATATCTCAAGAAGAAATACAAAAGGGAAATCTGATAGGGAAATACAGCAGAACTATCAATACTTGCTCACACAAGTCAGATCCCTGGAAGAATTTGCAAAAAATGTATGTCAGCAGATCTCAGAAAGAGCAGATGAGACTCTGAGAAAAGACTACATTGAAAACATTATGGCAACAAAGAAATACAAGGGAGAAAGGCACATGTACAAGGAGTGGACCATTCCTGAGCTTGAACAAGAAGCAGCCAGGATTCAAGAAATGATAAAGAATGAGGTTCAACACACTCCTCCAGAATGGTCAAAGTACAAGAAGAATGTGCCTGATAAAACACTTGAGCTGAAAAGAATGAAAGAGGAATTGGTTACTGCTGATTATGGCAACAAAAGACAAATAGCAAGATGGAAAGAAGATGTAGTCAGGGCTACCTACAAAAGGTTGGAGGAACTAAGAAAGAAAGATCCCAAAGTTCCTCAAAAGGCTGACTATCCTGAAGCAGAGGTTTCAAAAAGACCAACAAAGCTGCAAATCAGGAGAGCCACTGCTCCAACTGGTGCTGCCATCTACAAAAGAAGGAGTCAAAACCAGTCAGGTGCTGAAACAATTCAAGATCTAAAAGCTGGATATGCTGTTGTGAAAGTGGGCATTAAATTAATGATAAAAGAAGATCTTGAATTGAATCAACCTGCAAGTACTGCTCAGACAGTCTTTAATAGGCCAGCATCACCAAACTCCTCATCGAATAAAAATCTCCCAAGAAACCCACCAGGCTCAAAAGTACTAAAGTGGGAAACTGACAAACAGACCCATGTATTGACTCTGTTCAGGTCTGGTGGAGAAGTGAAGAATATAACATGGGAACAAGCACTTGGCCTAAGTGTTGAAGATCTACAAGATCTCCTTGAGCTTACACTGTGCCGGGATGAAGATGATACAAGTTCTTAGGATTTTGAGCTGAAATTTAAAGAACAAGTCAAATAACTTCTGATGAGGAATAAAGATCCAGAATAATGAAGGGTTTTGGCATTATCTGTTCCAGGGGGAGATTGTTGGGATTGAACCCTACCAGAGGAACAGATAATGAAAGCCAAAACTGGATCATGAAAGTGGATTCAAAATAAACAGCTGTTTACACTAAGTCTTCTCCCTTGAGAGTGATTATAACTGCTGAAGGCCTTATATCCATTGTCCGCATACAACTGCTGCTGATCTGCATAACTACTGTTGAAGCCTAGAAGAATGTTGAGAACTAAGCACTGCTGGTACAAACTGCTGATGACAAAGCACTGCCCAATCAAGGACTGATCAACCTTGAGGAAAGCACTGATCAATAGAGAGAGCAGTAGTTTAGTATATCATCTGTTTTATGTATAGTCAGTGGTTAGGTTTAGCAGTGTTTGTATGAGAACAGTAGATACAGGTTGTTAGGCTGTTAGACGTCGCTTTCATGGTGACGTCAGCTGAGATTCCTCAGTGGATTGGTTTGTCTATAAATGGAACAGTACCCTGTACTGTTACATTTGATCGTCTTGAGTGAGTTCTTCTCCTCAATTCAATCCTTTCATCTTGTGCAATCTAACCTTAGGGTATCAGGCTGAGGGGGAGTTTAGTCTGTAAGCACGCTTTGTAATCTTTTGATTGACTTTGTAATCTTTCAACTAATGCATATCATGTGTTTATCAAAACTATTTACTTCCTTGATTGTGTTTACAAAGTTTGTTGTTCATTTCCGCTGCACTTAATGTTTAAATCAAGCAAACAAGCACAATTATGAGAGCCTCCGATCCTAACAGGTTCGTTAGACGAACTTGCAACCGCTTTACCTTTTGTTTTCACCATACCTACACACATTCATAAACCACACACAACAATTCAAGTTAGTTCAACTCCAAAATCTTCCCCACACTTGCTTTATGTTACCGGTATAAATGTACAAAAACCGAATATTCATCTTTTCAAACAAAAATTCGGCATGATGTCTTTAAAAATCAAATTTTTTCCAAAAAAGTTTCACTAAACATCAAATACATTTATACCCAAGCATCCCATGGTTCAAAAATATACTATCATCTATCATATACAAGCAAGTGTGTAAGCAAAAACTATAATGAAAACTTACAAACCTCAATGTACATCAACAAATAATGTGAAATTGCATACCTTGGTGTTGTAGAAGATGAGAATAACAAACTCTTCAAGTTCACACAAAAACCCCCAAAATTTCGGCACCCCTATGCTCAAATCCGACCCCAAAACAAAGGAATCTTCAAGATATAAGTATAAATCTAGATTCCTTGTGAAATTTCACCCAAAATAGGCTCAAGAATCACCAAAATCGGATAAGATTTGAAGTAACTATGGAGTTTTGAAAGTGGTTAGGGACTAGGGTTCTTGAGTAGAAGAATGGAGAAGAAGAAAGATTATGGCATGTGGTTGGGGTCGATTAAGTGAAATGGGTGGATGGGGATTATTGTTGTTTTTATTATTATTATTATTATTATTATTATTATTATTATTATATTTATATTTTCGGTTTTTTTATATGTAACGCCGAAATATAAAGGGACCCATCTGATTCACTTGGTGTCGTAGCCTACGACACCTTGCCGTAGGTTACGGCGGTGTCTGGGTGAACAATAAGTGCCGTAGGTCAGTAATGACTGCCGTAAGGCTCAAAATTGCTTGCAGGCTGCCGTAAGCTACGCCACAGACCGTAGCTTACGGCGATAGCTGGGCACATTTGGATCGGCACTTATCAATTTTTCCACTCGAGGTTTTTGTTTTGTTTTTTTAGCTTTATATAATTGTTTAATTTTTATTGTTTTTATGATTTTTGAAAAACGTGAAAATTAACCTATGAAAATTAACCCTACTCCCCGGCAACGGCGCCAAAATTTGACGTGAGGTCGAAGACTCAATCAAATTTAATCCAAATACTACTAATAGATAGCGGTAAGTGGGTATCGAACACAGGGAGTTTGTGGAATATGTGTTATTTGAAGTTTAACTATGTTAACTAAAATTTAACTAATTGCAAGTAAAGTAAAATTCAAGAGTTGATTTGAGTGAATTGGTTTTAGAACTAAATTTAACTAATTAAATTGCAAGAGAAAAGTTTTGGTTGTAAACAATTTAGAGACAAGTAACCGTCTTTGGTTTCCGGTTTGCTTTGACACTTATACTAATATTCCACTAGAAAGAACTACATAGATATAGTTCGTATGTGATCAATTGCAGTGATAAAAGGGAACTAAGTACTCAGATTCCTAGAACATGAGGTTATTACCCGATGATCAATCAACCCTTACCCAAGCCTAACTATACCCATGATATCTCGATTGCCAACGGCACCAAGAACGTATGGTTTCTAATTAGTTCAACATAAGGATTAACAATTTACTAACAAACAATCACACACCATAACAAGCAATTCAATAAAGAGAAGATTGTTATTTTAGAAATAAGGAAATAAACATAAGTGTCTTGCAAACCTTCCACCAAAGATAGTCACAAAATACTTAGCCACTCATGGCTTGAACAAACATTGTCAAACAAGTTTTAATCTTCAAGAACAATTCCAACATCAAAAACTAATGATCCAAGATTGTTTTCAGCTCCAAAAGTCTCCAAGTATCCTCCAAAATTCATTGCTAAGCAAGGTGTAACCGAAAATAGAATGATTGGAACCCATAAGACCCCATAAACTAGTCATTAAATGCATGAGTTACAAGTTGGAAACACTCGGTGCCGTAAGCTACGACGCCCGCCGTAGCTTACGGCGGTCAGCAAGGTCAACGGGTCAGCATGGTGCCGTAAGCTACGACACATACCGTAGCTTATGGCGAGCAGTCTATTCCTTACGCCGGTTATACACTGTCTTATGGCGGATGATTTTGTGAACAATGGGGGGGCCGTAACCTACGGCTAGGGCCGTAGGCTACGGCGGTGATCATTTCTTCCTTTCTTGTTTCTTTATCAAATCATCGTTTCTTCATCTTTTGATTCCGCCAACTTCTAGCATTCATCCATGCTTCCTAAAACCCACATCTTGAACACTTAAACACCTGCACATCAAATCATCTAGTGGTTACCAAATTCAAGCAATTAACCGGATAAAGCATGAGATTTTAATCTATTTAAAGGCCTTAAGGGTTGTCCTACGGACCACCCGTCACAAACAAACAAAAATATGTGTTTTGTATACCTTATACACGCAATCACCTAATTGTATATTCACAAGATGTAATTTATCCTTTATACATAATATACACTATATTATATGCTTATTGTACAAACAAGACTTAAAACTATAACATTTTGCTTAATTGATACACAGATATAGGTTTTATATGCTTTATATAACAAATCACATGTTAAATACTTGATTTATACTTTAAATACCAAGCAAACCAAACCTCTGGGACTGATTATGCCAAAAACAGAACTTTGTCCGGTGTATTGGGGCCGCGCGTCGCGACCGTGCTTGGGGTCCTCCTCCGCGACCCGTGGAGCCGATCGATCCAGGCTCAGCTTGTTCTAGCTACGGGATAGGCTCCTTTCTTCCACTCAACTCCCAACTAATCTTCTTTATCACATCCTAAACACTAACCATAATCCCTTCCTTTAAATACTTCACTTCCCACACTCTTTTCCACTTTACAAACCTTCTAAACACTCTCAACTATACTCTAAATCTCAAAAATATCCAGAATTTGAGCAAAAAGTTTAGGAGTTTCAAAGTGAGTTCTAGGTCACTTCTTCAACTATTTTCTTCTTGTTTCTTATTCCATAAACCTTGGATGACCTCTAGGAAGGTTTTCACAAGATTACCATGGTAATCTAAGGTGAAACCTTACCATATTTGAGGTCCAAAGTGTGATTAATTTTCTGACTTTGTTTATGTTCATGTAAACTTCATTTTTACATACTTTCTTCACCATTTCTTCTTCTACAAAGCTTGGAATACCTATTGGAGTGTTTCCACAAGATTACCAAGGTAATCTAAGGTGGAACATCACCATTTTTAGGTCCCAACTTTCTGTTTTGAAGAAGCTTGGTTAAACTTTATAAAACATAACTTTTCTTGATTGAATTTTGTACCTAGGAACCTCCTAAACCCCTCAATGGTTGTGGGACTTGTTGGGAACGATTCTTACAATTTTAGAGGTACAAACAACCTCTAAACTTTATGATTTGTTAGGGTTCAATACAACCCACAAGTGTTGAAATCACATAAGTTTGTCGTAGTTCATATGGTGAGACTTATGTTAGAAGCAAGTGTGAACATTGGATGCCTTGGCATTCCTAACTTGATTCCACACCTTACTTGATGTTTTTAGTTAATATTACAAGTAGCTTTCTAGTATCAAATTAACATAACCCCGTCTAGCCTCCGACACTTAGTTAACTCTTTCCATGTCGTGCTGGTTCACCCGGGTTAAGATTACTTGGCTACTTGACACGTAATAGTTAATTTTTTTACTTCTTGTTATTCATGACCCTCCGAATCATCACAGTGATGATTTCGTGTATTAGTGAATCATACAAAGAGGATTAAATCCTCCATGCTTGACTTACATGATAATACATGACATTCTATGATAGACTTAGTTTAGGATATTAATATAACTATGTAACCACACACACACACACACACACACACACACACAGAGATATATATATATATATATAAACTTGGTCAAGTTAGTGATTATAATCGGATAATGGTTATTCATCATGAACAAGGGCTAACTTATCTACGATTCAAAGTCACTTGTTATTTGATTCTAATGGGCAATTTGGGACCCATGAAACCACATATAACATAGTGTCATAAACGAGTACTTAGAACTAGATAGTGCTTTGCGAATACATACTTTTTGTACTTTAATTTCTAAATCCTGAATCTAGCTACTCCATAAACATCATATAACCTTACCATTTACTCTTTATTCGTAAACAACTCGTCACTCACGGATAATCGGAAGGCTCTGCAATGTTGTGAGTATACTTGACACCCTTTTTTACCGTTTTTACACTTTTTAGGTGCAACATGTTTACATATACAAAAACGCATACATACTTTTATGAAATCATACATACAAAAAATCCAATACATGCTTACTAATGTGTTATGCTTGATTCGTATTTTCTGGGTTTGTTCGTTTTGTGATAAACTTGTCATTAACTTCATACGAGCCTACCCTTAACATGTATAGCGCTATAGGAGTAACGTACAGCCTGTGAACATTGGGTCATGTTAAGTCATCTTTTACTTGCGTTAAACTTTGGTTTGATTTGTTTGTTCACATGCCGGTTTATATGTTAATCTTGATAACTAGGTTTGCTATGTGGATTGTTCATTTTTATACTTATATGCTAGTACACCAAACTTGTATACTCGCCAATACTTTTGTATTGAACTACGCTTTAAAACATGTTGCAGGATTTTGATGATGATGCACGGAATTTAGTAGGATGACTAGAAACGCATTTTAAACTTTAAATACTTGTTTTATTGTAATTTATTTGATTTAACTTGTTGTATTTGATTTCAAACAATGTAATTGATTCTTTTATTAATGAAATGAAATTTATTATTTAAATACTTGTCACAATTTAGTGTTATGAAGTATCTTGCAATCTCGTTTTCGTCTCACTCCGATGTTTCCGCCATCGGTTAGGGTGTGACAGATTAGTATCAGAGCCATAACTATAGGGAATTAGGAAAAATTGCCATACTTTTTGACCTAGTCTATAGTTAAGCACCATACTCGACCTTACTTGATTCATATGCTAATTTCTTGAAACGTCTCTTATGTCACACCCCGACCGCGTAAAACAACAAATCGCGACGGAAACATCGGGGCGTGTTGCAACAGAATTAATGTTTCATAACCATGGATACCAAAAAGTGTTTCGTTTTATTAAACATCGAATAATTACATTTTCTGGAAATCTAAATACACAATTTAAACATAGTCTATCATTATTATTGAGTCACTAAGGCCTTGTCCAGTCCTATGTGAGCATGCATCCTATCAATCGATATCTTTCAACAATACCTGAAACATATGTGAAAACGAGGTCAGCAAAGAAATGCTGGCGAGTACATAGGTTTTGTGAAAAATAAGATTCATGACTTCTGTTCTAAGAAAATGTTTAGTCATGAAGCTTGTAATTTGCTTTGTCTTTGTAAATCATTTGAAAAATAATAAGTTCAAGTGATATGTATAAATAAGAGAATAATGCATGATTAAATGAATAACCATGTAAAATGAGTTTGTATAAGATAAGTTGTTTGTAAATAATTGTCTTGTGAAAAGTATGTTACTTGTATAAAATGTTCTATGTCTCAAACTGAAATGATTCAAATAATGCTACAATATGTAATACCATACAAACACTTATATATAGGAAGTACCAGCGGCGTATCCACCATGCTTGTATCATATTCCACACGCATTGTTACTTAATCACTTAGTCAAACCAAACCACCAAAGTAATGTTCATGCCCAATGTAAATCATGTAATATGTATAACCAAAACCCAATCGTATATCGCTTTGAAGCCAATCGTTTACCCAATCGTTAAAACATCGTGTGAAAACCAATTGTTTACCCAATCGTTAAATTCGTTTTAGGTCGTGAAACTACTTAAATGGTCGTCTCGCTAATAACATTCAAACCTTCTTGACTCGCATTAATAAACCCTTACCAAAGGATAGATTAATAATTCGCATTAATAAACCCTTACCAAAGGATAGATTAACAACTCGCATTAATAAACCCTTACCAAAGGATAGATTAACAACTCGCATTAATAAACCCTTACCAAAGAGTAAATTAACAATTACAGATTCAGTCGCTACCCACAACACCCACACATAACTACGGGTGTAGTAAATAACGGGACTTGTCAGATCCTATGGTACCATAACCTAATACTGGTCGGCTTGATCATTGCTAATGAATGTCATTTGTTATGTAACCCAACCAACAAGTTTGTTCACTTTATTGAAATCCTTATTAGTTTTGTATAAATCGTCTTAATCGTTTTAGAAACCATCGTTATAACATCGAAAATCGTTTTGTTATCATCGTTAAAGCCTTGAAAACATTTAGCACATATGAGTCACCCCAAAACAATTGAAAGCAGTAAAATAGGGGAATAATGTACTCGCCTGAGAATGCTTAGAGGTCTTGAACAACAACCAAACAAAGCTAGAGAGAGCACGGAATCAGTCGACAATCTAAAACTATATAAATAAACCGGACTTAAATCGGGAGATCGGATAGGATGAGGCTTGGTAAACCAAATGAGTATTGGAACTCATATGATATGGTTTAACAAGGCCTACATACTACAATGAAACCAAACCTAAGTGCTTTCGACCCATCGCGACCCATTAAGGTAACATACGCTACTTTAACGCGTCGTGCGCGCAAAGCGCGTTCGAGACGTCTAACTAGTCCTATGACAAGTATTTATATGCCTAAACGTGTTTAATTATGTTGTATAATCAGTTATGTACAAAAGTTTAGGTTACATAAGCTTAATTACCAATTATACATGAAAAGGGTATTCTGGTAATTTACCTAAGGCATATAAACTACCTATCATACAACTATTCAAACGAAGCGACCATAGGGTATAACCTCGGGAGGTTATTCCCTACCTACTATGGTCACCTAATGTATTTGGTCGGATCTTAATGATCGACCAAACTGGGTCGGGTTCGAAGGTATAAGCGATTTATTAGATCGCTTACCCTACGACCCTAGACAACGTGGTAATCAGTAGGCATAGTCCCAAGGGACTATAACCAACGTGATTACACTCACGTTGCGAAGTTCAAACGAACTTCGCATTGACCATAACTGGTCAATGTAGAAAGTCAAACAAAGTTTGACTTTCAGACTCGAAAGACTCGAAAAGCAATAAAAGAACGAAAGAATACTTACGAAGGGTCCCCGAATGCTAACTTCGATTCAAAAATCTCAGGTATGAAACAATAGTTTCAACTTAGAGTTTCTCAAATCAAAGTTCTTGTAATTTTGAAGCATGGGGGGGTGGGGTATTTATAGGATTTCCCGAACCGTTAGGATCGTTTCTAGGAAAACGTGATGCGATCTTGGCCATACACTTAGCACACCGAACACCTCAAAGCTTATTTCTAAGCTATGTAAAGGATATTTATGGTATGTTTAACTTATGGTCATGTTCCGGAATGTCTGTTACAGTTCAAATTGGCATACTTTCGCAGTTTGTCAACTTTAGTCCCTGTAAGCGATTTAACTTGATTTTGCCATACCAAAGCCTTCAAAACTTATTTCTAAGTTATGTAAAGGTTATTTATGGTATGTTAAGCCTATGTCACTATTCCGGAGTGTTTGTTGCATTAAACTGGTTATATTTACGCATCGGTGCGCGTATAACCTTCTAGAAAGCGATTTAGAGTTTGAAATTGAACAAGAATTGATATGTGCAAATGATACACATATTTTTACAAATCCCAAGTATGAAATATAATATTTCATTGGTTTGGTATTTGTTTGATGGCCGTGGAGGCACAGGTGTTACAGTCTCCCCTACTTTAGGAAATTTCGTCCCGAAATTTATTTAGAGGAAACTTGTGAGAGTTTAAAACATGAAGTTGAAAAGATCGAACAACATTGGTTAGGGTTCTGAACTTCTAGTAACCTTAATAACATTATGCTTGCAATGTAAGAGGGATACTTATATACAAGTATATGAAGCGTCATTGGTGCGTCCACCGTACCTCTATTACATCGTTCTCATTTCGTTATTTTTGTCACTATCGGTTCTTACACATAATAAATCTTACTGTGATTATCGTGCACTGAATCTCACAATTATGTACGCGTCCATAATTAGACAATTCCTTGCACAGTTCACACAGTCTATTTTATAATATGTAGGGTAAAACCAAATGAACAATCCTGTGATGAGTGTGACTAGACCGCCCTAGAGTCCTTTTGACTAAATCAATAAATGATCTAAATAGACTATCAAGGAGTCTGTCCAGCTACATCACTAGATGTCGTCTTTTAACCAAATTGTGAATCAATCTTTTTCTAGACCACTCAAAGGTCTCTTATCGAATCATGGAATGGTACTATATAACCCAAGGGTCTTAACTACCACGTAGAAGCCCATAAGGATTTAAGGTAGTACCTTTTGAATATCCTACTATGAATCCCTCATATGAAGATATGAAAGATTCTATGAGGATTTGAAAATCGTACCACACAAAAACATAGAGGAGAACACATAAACACATATCACATAATCGCATAATCGTATACTCGCATAATTGTTTAAATTGACCTTTAAATTTGTTATCTTTGGACACGGGTATTTAATGCATACTAGGAATCAAATCCTTAATTGCAGCAATTTGGATGGATCCATATGAATACCCTGCTTGTTGACTACATGACCCAAAAACTGAACTTCTTTAAGCTAAAATTTCCTCTTGGAGGATTTAGCGAAAAGTTTGTTCCTTCTTTAAGGGTTCCAGTGTCAATGAAGGTGTTGATCGTGATCGGCTCGGGACATGAATAGATCAAGATGTCATTAATAACAACAATGACGAACTGATCCAAATAAGGCTTGCAGAATCTATTTATTAAGTCCATGTAGATGGCTGGAGCATTTGTCAACCCAAAAGGCATGACTATAAACTCGTAATGGCCATACTTCGTGCAGAAAGCCGTTTTGATAATTCCTGCATCTCGAACGGTGCAAGATGATAAGGTGCTTTCGCAATTGGCTTGGCATTGGGTACAAGGTCGAAAATGAAACTCGACTTGACGAACTGGAGGCAAACCAGGCAGTTCATCAGGAAACACCTCTGGATAATCCCGAACAATCGGAAGATCCTGAATACTCTTGCTCTTGCCTTTCTCCTCGGTGACATGTGCTAGAAAAGCAACATATCCTTTTCGTAAATAACTTTGGGCTTTTGATTTAAAAGAAATAAGTGTTTAAGGTTCTTGGGGAGGTCACAAGTGATCATAAAAAAAAATGACAGAACCACACGAGTAGTTTGTCTTTGTGTTGACATCATAAGGTTGGATCAAACATTCATACAATTGCATTATTGTTGTTGTTGTTGCCTTTGTTGTATCTCTCGTGGACTTGGGTTACAACACCGGGAAGTACAGCAGCCACTTGCTAAGAGACCAGGGTTGCGAGTTCTTCAATAGTAAAAGTTCGAGCATCGGTTCGAGCATCGCGTCGAGGAGGCATTGTCCAACAAGGAAAACAAGGGAGTCGAGTGAGGTTTGAAAATTTGGAAAAACAAAAGAGGTATCGACAAAACACAAGGAAGGAGATCATTTGTTTGTTACCTGGAACAAACAAACGACACGAAGTGACTAATCAAAGTAAATAGATCAAAAATAATGTATCGCGAAGACATGCTCGCCTATAAGTGAACACTCATCCCAAGAATTCCCAGGTAAGCACAACTGGTCTCGCGTCTGATGAGATATATACGAAGTGCTTGCCTAGACAGAAAACCCAGAATACAGGCATTCACCCTTCCAGTTTGCACGTGTTCACATTATTTAAAACCCAAAACCTTGACGAGATTTTGAAAAATCAAAGGGGTTCAAAACCTTATAACAGAGGGTTCAAAACCTAGTAATAAATCATCCTAGAACAGATGATTAGTTTTCAAAGCAGATTCGAAAATTGTGTTCTTGTTGTGGTTATCACCTAAGGATAGGTGACAGTTTTGTTTTTAGAAATCTAAACGCAAATTTCTTCGCGTTAGGGTCCTAAGAAGGTTATAGACTAGGTCAAAGCATTACTAATAACCTAATTCCCTATAACCATTGGCTCTGATACCATCTTTCTGTCACACCCCGACCGCGTAAAACAACAAATCACGGCGGAAACATTGGGGCGTGTTGCAACAGAATTAATGTTTCATAACCATGGATACCAAAAAGTGTTTCGTTTTATTAAACATCGAATAATTACATTTTCTGGAAATCTAAATACACAATTTAAACATAGTCTATCATTATTATTGAGTCACTAAGGCCTTGTCCAGTCCTATGTGAGCATGCATCCTATCAATCGATATCTTTCAACAATACCTGAAACATATGTGAAAACGAGGTCAGCAAAGAAATGCTGGCGAGTACATAGGTTTTGTGAAAAATAAGATTCATGACTTCTGTTCTAAGAAAATGTTTAGTCATGAAGCTTGTAATTTGCTTTGTCTTTGTAAATCATTTGAAAAATAATAAGTTCAAGTGATATGTATAAATAAGAGAATAATGCATGATTAAATGAATAACCATGTAAAATGAGTTTGTATAAGATAAGTTGTTTGTAAATAATTGTCTTGTGAAAAGTATGTTACTTGTATAAAATGTTCTATGTCTCAAACTGAAATGATTCAAATAATGCTACAATATGTAATACCATACAAACACTTATATATAGGAAGTACCAGCGGCGTATCCACCATGCTTGTATCATATTCCACACGCATTGTTACTTAATCACTTAGTCAAACCAAACCACCAAAGTAATGTTCATGCCCAATGTAAATCATGTAATATGTATAACCAAAACCCAATCGTATATCGCTTTGAAGCCAATCGTTTACCCAATCGTTAAATTCGTTTTAGGTCGTGAAACTACTTAAATGGTCGTCTCGCTAATAACATTCAAACCTTCTTGACTCGCATTAATAAACCCTTACCAAAGGATAGATTAATAATTCGCATTAATAAACCCTTACCAAAGGATAGATTAACAACTCGCATTAATAAACCCTTACCAAAGGATAGATTAACAACTCGCATTAATAAACCCTTACCAAAGAGTAAATTAACAATTACAGATTCAGTCGCTACCCACAACACCCACACATAACTACGGGTGTAGTAAATAACGGGACTTGTCAGATCTTATGGTACCATAACCTAATACTGGTCGGCTTGATCATTGCTAATGAATGTCATTTGTTATGTAACCCAACCAACAAGTTTGTTCACTTTATTGAAATCGTTATTAGTTTTGTATAAATCGTCTTAATCGTTTTAGAAACCATCGTTATAACATCGAAAATCGTTTTGTTATCATCGTTAAAGCCTTGAAAACATTTAGCACATATGAGTCACCCCAAAACAATTGAAAGCAGTAAAATAGGGGAATAATGTACTCGCCTGAGAATGCTTAGAGGTCTTGAACAACAACCAAACAAAGCTAGAGAGAGCACGGAATCAGTCGACAATCTAAAACTATATAAATAAACCGGACTTAAATCGGGAGATCGGATAGGATGAGGCTTGGTAAACCAAATGAGTATTGGAACTCATATGATATGGTTTAACAAGGCCTACATACTACAATGAAACCAAACCTAAGTGCTTTCGACCCATCGCGACCCATTAAGGTAACATACGCTACTTTAACGCGTCGTGCGCGCAAAGCGCGTTCGAGACGTCTAACTAGTCCTATGACAAGTATTTATATGCCTAAACGTGTTTAATTATGTTGTATAATCAGTTATGTACAAAATTTTAGGTTACATAAGCTTAATTACCAATTATACATGAAAAGGGTATTCTGGTAATTTACCTAAGGCATATAAACTACCTATCATACAACTATTCAAACGAAGCGACCATAGGGTATAACCTCGGGAGGTTATTCCCTACCTACTATGGTCACCTAATGTATTTGGTCGGATCTTAATGATCGACCAAACTGGGTCGGGTTCGAAGGTATAAGCGATTTATTAGATCGCTTACCCTACGACCCTAGACAACGTGGTAATCAGTAGGCATAGTCCCAAGGGACTATAACCAACGTGATTACACTCACGTTGCGAAGTTCAAACGAACTTCGCATTGACCATAACTGGTCAATGTAGAAAGTCAAACAAAGTTTGACTTTCAGACTCGAAAGACTCGAAAAGCAATAAAAGAACGAAAGAATACTTACGAAGGGTCCCCGAATGCTAACTTCGATTCAAAAATCTCAGGTATGAAACAATAGTTTCAACTTAGAGTTTCTCAAATCAAAGTTCTTGTAATTTTGAAGCATGGGGGGGGGGGGGGTGGGGTATTTATAGGATTTCCCGAACCGTTAGGATCGTTTCTAGGAAAACGTGATGCGATCTTGGCCATACACTTAGCACACCGAACACCTCAAAGCTTATTTCTAAGCTATGTAAAGGATATTTATGGTATGTTTAACTTATGGTCATGTTCCGGAATGTCTGTTACAGTTCAAATTGGCATACTTTCGCAGTTTGTCAACTTTAGTCCCTGTAAGCGATTTAACTTGATTTTGCCATACCAAAGCCTTCAAAACTTATTTCTAAGTTATGTAAAGGTTATTTATGGTATGTTAAGCCTATGTCACTATTCCGGAGTGTTTGTTGCATTAAACTGGTTATATTTACGCATCGGTGCGCGTATAACCTTCTAGAAAGCGATTTAGAGTTTGAAATTGAACAAGAATTGATATGTGCAAATGATACACATATTTTTACAAATCCCAAGTATGAAATATAATATTTCATTGGTTTGGTATTTGTTTGATGGCCGTGGAGGCACAGGTGTTACATCTTATGTGAAAAATTCTTGAAATGCTTTATGTGCTCATACTTGTTTTACTATTTCAAATGTACGCCTTTGCTAAGGCATCTTACTCTATTATGCTAAACTTGAAAACACTCATATTGTACAAACGAAACGACTTCACCAAAATAGGCATGAAACCCACAATTTGGGGGACGACTCTCAATCCACTTATTCTTTTTACACAAAATTCGCCATCAAGTTTGGAGTGAAATCCTCACCTTAATGGAGAATTACCATTTCAAATCTAATGGACCCTCGTCAACGTGTCGGAATAAATTTTGTTGACCCGACGAGTACTAACCACACTTACGGTACGACGTTGTCAAGTTAGGGTGAAACCCGCACCTTGTCAACTAGTCCATGTAGGTCCCCTGGTTCATACAGATCGTCACAGAATTGTCAATCCAATCTAGAGTGCGGAATCCTCTAGACCAGATTAGAACAGAAACGTGTAGAAAGCAGAATTCCTATTAAACTGATCTTTATTGATTATAAATCACACGAATTACAATCAATTATGACCACAAATTCTTCCAAGCCTCTATTGCCTTCACGAATTCCTCTCTAAAACTGTTTTTGGCTGATTAACCTAAACCCTAATGCAAAGCCTTGTTTATAAAACACAAGGTTGCAACTTGGGCTAGTTAAAACCTCATGGGCTGCGAATTGGTCTAAGCCCAATTCATCCCATACACCCTAAATGTGTGGGTTTGGTTACCCCAAACATTACAACTAACTATTACAAAGCCAAACCCGCTAACCGTTTATCGTTTAACTAATTACAAGATATCCAAAGACCAAATCTAAGCTGTTGTCACAAATATGCACCAACAAACTCCCCCTTGACAATAGCTTCATAAAATAACTTTGTCTCCAGCTATCTTGCATTCTTCATGTAATCTTGCATTGTCTTTTGTCTTTGGATAGCTTCAGCTTTAATAGCTTCTGTCAGTAGCAGACTCCCCCTAAACTGATGCATCCAATCACCAAATCCTCAAAACGTTAGCACTTGAGTAAACTCTAGTTTAGCATTTGCATAGCAATCTTCAAACTCTTCATCTTTGTTTGCAATGTAGAAAGGAGGTTCTCCCATGCATCTAATCAAACTGTCATCTTCTCAACACAGCAACTTCTGAGCAACACACTACCTCAATCTCTATACTATAAAACAAATATCTCGAGAAACCATAAGAATTTTTCAACAAAGTTAAATAATTATTATTATTTAGGTGATAGTTAAACTATGTCACAGATTAAGCAATTCCAATTTATCACCAACACGCAAAAATTTTGTCCAACACACAAGACCCTATATGATTTAAAATTTCGTACTCACTTTCTAACACCGTCTCCCCCTATCGGTAACAATTCCTCCAAGAATAACAGTTTTCTGTACATTAAGAATTTTAAACGAAAAAAGACACTATTTTTGGATTTTTATATTTTCTAAAAGAAAGTAAATAACAAAAGCAATAACACTCAGTTTTTGTGAGAATCACCGGTGTCACACCCTGACCACGTAAAACAACAAATCGTGGTGGAAACGTTGGGGAGTGTGGTAACCGAATCATTGTTTCACAACCATGGATTAAATAGTTTAATTTTATTGAATTATTGAACTCGTTGTTTTATTACAAATTAGATAAATACAAATAATTGTCTCTCAAGTTTTAAAGTCGCTAAGGCACAAGTCCACCCTATGTGTAGCATGCATCAACAATCATCACATAGCATCACCTGAAACATATGTGAAAATAGGTACGTCAGCATAAAAATGCATGTGAGTAACATAGAATTTGTGATTAGACTCATGGCTTTAGATAAAACAAGAAAAAGGTTTTATGTTTTCAAAAATAGCCATGAATCTTTGTAAAAGTTTTGTTTCTAAAATGTGTCGTTTTGGTAAAATGTTTATAGTATATACAAAAATATACTTTGGTTTTGAGATAAGTGGATAAGTATTATATCTAAATATATTTAGTTATGAAATAGTTAAACAGATAGTATATAAAATATACTTTGGTTTCTGAAATAATAGATCTGGTAGTATATCACAAGTATACTTTGGTTTTGTAACTAACATATCAACTTATGCTTTGGATTTGAAAATAGCACATCAACTATGCTTTGGTAGTATATTAAAATATACTTTAGTTCATGAAATAACAAAGTTGGTAGTATATCAACTATACTTTAGTAAATAATATCACATTGGTAGTATGTCGGAACATACCTAAATCGTGGGTTGGTAGTATATCAAATTATACTTTGGTAAACAATAGCATATCAAATTATGCTTTAGCAAACAATATCACATTTTATATCGAAATATACCATAAATCGCGATTTAGCAATACATTCAAACCTTAGTGCATCAAATTACACTTTAGAGACTATTGAAATACCACAAAGGCAAATTCTATTTGGTTAAAATTTGGTTTCTGACATTCCATACAACAGGAATGGGGTGTCTAGTCCTATAGCGCTATATCGTACTACCAATTGGATTGATCATTGTTAATGAATGTATAAGTAATTATATGAACAGACAAATAGTCGTACAAACTTGAAAATCAGTGTTTAAGTCATGAACAATAGTTTCATTCGTCAAAAGATAGTACTATGCATGTGTAATCATATAGTTGAAATCATGAAAATAGTGTATCGACACATATGAATCACCCCAAAACATTTGAAAACGTAAAAGAGGGGACTATGTGCTCACTTGAGATTGTAAGTATCCTCGATTAAGTGTCCTAAAAAGAAGCTCGGAAATCAAGGAATCAAGTGGTACCTAGTAATCGGATCGCTAGTTAAACAATCAGCACCTAAATCGGAAGATTGGGTAGAATGAGGTCTCATAAACCAAATGAGTATTGGAACGCATGTGATATGGTTTAACAAAACCTACATTCTAAATTGGAACCTATCCTAAGTGCTTACGACCCGTTACGACCCATTAAGGTAGCTTACGCTATTTTAACGCGTCGTTCGCGTGAATGAGCGTTCGAGACACCTAACTAGTCCTATGACAAGTATTATATGCCCTATCATGTTTAAATATGTAGCATAATCAGTTTAAGTGACAAAAGTTAAGTTACATATGCTTAAAATCCAATTATGCATGAAAAGGCCATTTTGGTCATTTTCCTAAGGCATATAAACTACCTATCACAACAACTAATTAAACTTAGTGACCATAAGGTATAACCTCGAAAGGTTATTCCCTATGCAACTATGGTCACAAAACATGCTTGGTCGGATCCTAACGATCGACCAAACGGGTCAGGTTCGAAAGTCTAAGCGGTTGTCAAGACCGCTTGACTTACGACCCTAAACAAGCACTAGACTAAAAGTAACGAGTTAAACATGTTAAAACATGTTTAACTAAGTTAGAAAACAAGTATGATATCAAAACAAAGTGTTTTGATACCCAATAATAGCTTCGTTGCAAAATACGCATAAACACGTATTTTGACCGAAACTTTGACTCATCACTTCGACTAATCGACGTGGTAATCAGTAGGCATAGTCATAAGGGACTATGACCATCGTGATTACGCTCACGTTGCAAAGTTCAAACGAACTTTGTGTTGACCAAAGACTGGTCAAAGCAGAAAGTCAAACACTGTTTGACTTTCATGCTTGAAAAGCAGAAACAAGCATGAAGGAAGCTTACAAAGGGTCCAAGCAAGGAAGATTTGATTCAAAACACTCAGGTATGAAGCGTATACTTCAACTTAGAGCAGAATTGAATCAAATGTGTGAAGAATGTGAATGAAGCAAGTGGGTATTTATAGAAAGTCTTGAGTTAACAAGATCTTGACAAGTGTTTTTGGCCAATCTAGGTATGATCTAAGCCATACACTTGTGGAACATGGTTTTCAATACCAGGGGAACATCAAAACAAGCTCATGGTATCAAAATCAGGGGTTAAAAACCATTGAAACAGGCTGGAATAACCAGATTCAAACTTTCTGTACTGGCAGTCTGTCGCGTGCCACGAAGACATGAACATAGGTCTTCGCGCCCCTCCTAGATACTTTCACAGATTGTCAAAAATGGCCCCTGCGTGTCCAAAACTTTGATTTTGATGCATTTTTGTCGCGTTTAAGCCCCGTTAACCCATTTTAAAGGCTCTACAATGAAGTTAAGGTATAGGGAACATGAAATATGCTTGAAAACATCTCGGATGTCGGTTCGTTTGGCCGTACGGTGGCGTTTTCGGTTAATTACAACGAAAACTCAAACGGACGCGAAAACGATCCAAATTACGCGAAGAATGGTATTTTTGCATTCCAATCACTAAAATAAAATATTTTAATTATTAAAAAAAATTTTGGATGTCCAGATATGTTCAGAACGTAAGATATGCGCGAAAATGCAAACTTATGCACTTTTTGACGCTTTTAACCTTCCAGAAAGCGATTTAAAGCTCGAAATCGAACAAGAATTGATATGTGCAAATGATACACATATTTATACAAATCCCAAGTATGAAACACAAGATTTCATTGGTTTTGTGTTCGTATGATGGTCGTAGAGGCACAGGTGTCACAACCGGTAAGAAGATCATATCAGCAACATTAAACTGTTTTCACACTATTAGATAATCCTTTATATAATTTTTCATGAAAAGCAGTCCAAGACGATTACCAGTATGTTTGTCCACTTAAAGAAAATGCTTTAACCTTTCAAGTTCCATTACCGTATGATACGTTAAGGTAATTTATTCTAATATACTGGTGTGTCCCACTTCAGGATGTACCCCCGCGATCAAGGTATGCACAAAGATTCCTCGTAGTAGGTGAGTACACCGAATTCATCCGTTTTGTTTTTCAATGATAGATAATTGGTGACCAGGTCAGTACTTTCGTACAGCAAAGAGACCAAAATATCTAACAAGGGCTAAGACAAATACCATTTTTGGTACGAATTATGCATTTTGCACATTTTGAATGACTCTCTAGGAGAGCTTCTTCATTTATGGGTTTTGGCATTTTTAGCTCTGTTAAGATATCCTGTTTGTGCCTAGGTCAGCATGTATCTGGATGTAGCAGAAGAACAACCCTGATACACTCGGATGAAATAACAACATAAAGACCCAAAACCTCGGATTTTGGCAATCTATCAATGCAAGATTTAAGGTCATTAAACCATACGCCACTGATGTGTTCCCTACTCATACACAGTTCGTTATGTTTATATCACATTGGTAAGTTGATTATTTCATGCTTTTTGCCTACTGGTACATCGTATGAGGAAGCTGCTATCACACTTAAGCATTTTAATTCATTTTCAGTGTGACAGTTTAAGTTGCTGATTTACTATCATTTCTTCTTTTTCACACAGTGATAACTCATTTTTGATTTTCTATTTTTTCTATGTTTTTCATTTTTCAATGTTTTTGGATTTTGTGGTTTTCTAATTTTTTTATTTTTGATTTTTAAGAAAACAATAAAATATTTACAAAATTCTTATGAAAAAACAGTTTTTCAGGATTACTCATCCTATTGAGTTCGACTAAATCTTCAAAGCAAGCCCTGTCAAAACTTTAGTATAAAGATCTGCCAGGTTATCTAGTGTGTCGACTCGATGTAGTTCAATTAGTTTCTTTTCAGCACAATCCCGTATAAAATGATGACGAATGTCAATATGTTTTGTGCGACTGTGTTTTACGGGATTATTTTTTATAGAAATTGTGGCATTATTGTCTATCATAATAGGAGTACGAGTGAAATCCAAACCGTAATCGTGCATCTGCTGTTGTATCCGTAGAACCTGAGAGCAGCTGCTACCCGCATCAATATATTTAGCTTCACACGTAGAGGTAGACACAAAAGATTGCTTCTTGCATTGCCAAGAGACAATCCTGCCTCCTAAGATCTGACAACCACCTGTTGTAGACTTCCTGTTAGATTTGCATCCTCCAAAGTCTGAGTCAGTGTAAGCATCAAACTTCAGATCATTATCAGCTGGATTGTTGGTGCATACGTCTGTCGACTTCATCTTGTATCGAGTCTTGTATTAGAATAGATAGATCAAGGCACGCAAAACAAGAAAATAGGTTTGAGGGTAATTTCGCTCGAAATAGCAAAGTGTTATTTCGCTTGGTAATTTCGCACGAAATTACTATTTCGTGTGAAATGTGATTTCGCTTGAGCATGTTCATGCGAAATCACCTTGCCTATATATAGTTGCCTTGTTTTCGTCATTTGGGACTAAATTACTTTTCCGGTTTGAGAGCCGAAGTGCTGCCGAATTGTCTACTCGCTGTAAAACGTTGTTATATCAATCTAAAGGCAGTTTAAAGTGAATTGCAAGCTGAATTAACTCGATACGTTTGTTTTCGCCTCTCGTATTGAGAAAAAACTCTTCTGAACGACTCGTTTGGTTGGTAAAACGATCCTACAAGTGGTATCAGAGCTCAGGAGGAAGAGTTCATACCAATTCAGCTCAAAATTCTGATTTCTACACCTTCTTTTTCAAAATTAACAAGTTTTTACGGTTAAAATGACTTGAATTTCACACATTATACGCGCAATAGTGTTTTAACAAACCCTTGAAAGTTTCAGACTTAAAATCGGGCAAAAACTTGATCTATTTTGACAAAATCAGCTCGAGATGATGACATCAGCAGTATTTCACACGGAATAGCTTCTTGATTTCGCACGAAATTAGTATTTCATTTGAAATTTTGGTTGATTTCACACGAAATTAGTATTTCGCGTGAGTATTTCGTACGAAATTAGTTGATTTCGCTTGAAACCGGTTTTCGTTTGGTTATTTCGTACGAAATCACATATTTCGTGTGAACATATTTATTTTGTTTGAACTATTCGGTTTGAAAGTGTTTTGCAGGTGATTTTCGCTTGAGGAGGTAATTTCGCTTGAGGGATTTCGTTTGAAAAAGTCTGATTTCGCTTGAAAAGCTGTTTTTGTGAAAATCGTTACCAAATCATGGAAGAGGAATTCTATAACGCGTTTGCTACAGCCCCGACTACTCCAGCTACCATTGCTCAAAGCATGAACATGGAAAATGAAACTGGAACTTTGCAAAAACTCCCGAAGCTAATGGGAATTGAGGAGTATTATGGTTGGAAAGACCAATTTGAGAACTGGGTTTAAGCTAACCATTTGAGATCTTGGGAATATATCGAAAATAAATATGTTAAACCTCGTACTGATTTGGGAGTTATTAAAACTATTTCTGAACTGAATGATAAAGAACGAGACATGTATAAAGCAGAAAAGATGATGATCAGTTTGTTACAGCAAGCTATAAAAGAAGACATCTTTATATTGCTTCAACACGACAATACTTCACGATCGATCTGGGATGCACTTCGAATTAAGTTTGAGGGAAGTGAGAAAATGATCAGGAGCAAGAAAGCATTGCTAAAGAAAGAGTTTGATTTGCTTTCAAGTTTGCCAGGTGAATCGTCAAAGAAGTTGATTGAAAGATATTGCCACTTAGTGCGATCTATGTCTTTGTTAGAAATTTTCAAAGATCAAGAAGAATGGGTCGATAAGTTAGCTGATGCATTACCTCAGAAAGAGTGGGGTACATACTTGATGATTTTGAAGAATACTAGAGAATATGACAAGTTGACTATTTCACAATTCATTGAAAAGATTGAGGGTCAAGATCTGGAACAACAAAAGATAGCTAGAATGAACAGTCTGAGTGGTCAACAAGATGTTAAAATGTATTACAAAGGAAGTGTTCAAGAGATTGAAACTAGTCCGAAAGTCCAAACTGCTTTCAGTGCTGAAAACTCATCTGAATTTGTTAATCAAAATTCAAGCAGCAGCAGTGGATTTTCTTCGTACCCAAATGTGAATCCAAAGAGTTCAACTTCAAGTCATAAGTTTCAAAGTTCAAACAGCAGTAATGGTCAAGTGATAAATTGCAATATCGCGTTGCATCTTCAGAATGGTCAAAAATTTTCTGAAGAGATTGCCAAAAGTCACATGTCATTACTTGCTACAGTGTTGGAATCATATGAGGGATTGGTTGCAGGAAGGATCGGAAATCCTATGTTGACCAAAGAGGATTACGATCAGATCGATGCAGAAGAAATGGAGCTTATGGACATTAAATGGTGTTTAGCTAGTGTTTTGAGAAGAGCTGAAAAATTTAAGATGATTACAGGAAGAGATGATTTTAGGGATGCAAATGTTTCTACTTTGGGTTTTGATAAATCTAAAGTTACTTGTTTTCGATGCAGGGAGAAAGGTCATTTCAAGAGAGAATGTAAAAATCGAGAAGCAAGTGGAGCACAGAATCTGTTTGGTGACAATGATTACTATCGGAAAGCGATTTATCAACAAGTTGCTCATCAACCGTATCAACAAAAAGAACCACAAACTGCACATGCTAAAATGATCGTAGAAGCAAATAAGAAAGCTTATTTTGGTATAATCGATCAAGATGATGAAAAAGTGGCAGAAGGTTTCAGTTGGGACAAATACATTCCACCTGATTCCAAAGTGGTAGCTCTTACTGCTAAAATCATTCAAGGGCCAGTGTTTGATCAATCATCATCTGATGATAGTGATGATGAAGAGGAGACACAATTTAATATTGGAAAATCTATGTTATCTCCTGAAAGTTTTCAATTTTATTTTGCAGATAGATTGGAGAAGCTGAAGGAAAGACGAGCAGCAAAAGAACAGAGGAAGATGAAATATGATAGTGTTGCTCAAAAAGAGAAATCTGAGCAAAGTGAAGAAGTTAAAGTCGCTGAGAAGATAGTTGAATCAGAGAAAGTGGTTGAAGTTGAGAAAGTTGGTGTAAAGACAAATTCTGAAAGAGAAGATGCATTGATAATGATGAATGCTGTAATGATGTCAAAACAGAAAGCTATCAATTATTACATTGAAGAAAGTGAAAGTGGAAGCAAGAGTTGGAGACAGAAAAAATAGAGAATGAAAGAATCCGACAGTTGTTACAGAGTTATTCTAGTTCTGATTATTTGATTGATAGAATTTATCCAACTGTTGTAGGTCTTGAAGCTTTTCAAGATGAGAAGTCAAAAGAGAAGGATACTGGTAAGAAACAAAGTGCAAATTATAACAAGTGTCCGCCTCTGATCTGGGAAGGTTATTCTCCCAGAAAACCAAATGAGGAGCAAGTCAAAAAGGCTGTCAATATAAAGTTAAAGTCTGAAACAACTGATGATTTACCAGAAAACATTGACGTCACATTCACATCGTCTGACACTGATCATGAGTCTGAGTTAATAAAAAAGGTGGTCGATCAGGTGTTGGATAAAGATGAGGAGTCGGAGTCAAAGTCTGAGTCTGAAAGTTCGAGAACATCATCAGTTGACAGTCTCAAGTTGTCGGTTAAACGGGTTAACAATAAAGAATTCATGTTATCAAAATCTAATTTGAATGACGAACCATTCAAAGTGGCATATACTTTGAATGATTCAGACAAATTATATTCTGATGAGGAATTTCCAATAAGAGATGTTAAAACTGAAATGATTAAAAAGGTTTTCAAACTAACAGAAATTAATATTTCTGAAATAAAAGATGTAAATCTTTCTGTAAAACCTAAAAAGTACACCTCAAGAGATCAACAAAGAGAAAACAAGAAAAAGGGTTACAATTCTGGTTCTGGTTTTCAAAAGAAACCAAACCATAATGGTAATTTCAAAAGGAAAGGTCTTGGATTTATTCCACCGAAAAATCATAAAAATGAGAAAACTTATAAACCAAAAACTGTTTTTGTTACAGGAATATCATCTGAAGAAGAAAAGGAGCAATTGTTCAGGAATCAAACAAATCAAAGAATTCCTTGCGAATAAGCAAGAGGAAATGGAGAAAAATGTTGCTCAACTGAATAAGGAAACGAGAACCTGTTTTCAATGCAAAATAATTGGTCATATTGCCAGGAATTGTCCAAAGGCAATTCAAACAAAACAGGGAGTTTCTCTTAAACTGAAAGAAAAGATGGTTGAGAATAAACCACCAACTAAACAATTCAAAGTTTTCAAAAATTCGAAATTTGAAGTTGGTGAATGTTCAAAAAGGTTTTACAAGAGAAAAACAAATCTTGACAACCACAAGTGGGTTGTTAAGAAATCTGATGATAGTTCTAGCAATGATTCTGATTCATCAAAATCAGAGGAGCTGTCTTCTGGCGATGAATCTGATTCCACAAATCAGAGGAGCCACAAGTTGAGGTTAAAAAGAAAATCCAGTTCCTCCAATGGATGAGGTTAATTTTCCACCATTGAGGACTAAAAATTTCAAACAAAAAGTTGGCAAAGTTGAAATGTCGAATCAATTCTATTCTGAGAAGAAAGAATTTGATGTGGAGAAAGCGTTCAATGGGAAAGTAAAACACATTTTTGGGAAAATGGTCGATGGTAAGGCAAAAGGGTTAAAGAATTTTATGAATCAAAGAAGGCAACTTATACCCCGAGTGATGTTGAAGAAGAAACATCCAAGTTTGGTCAGGCTTGGATGTCTGTGTTTCATATGTAAAAATTCTGACTTGCCGGAGCTCCCAAGTTGGTAATCGTGGAGCATGAATCGGCACTTTTTAAAAAATTTGTACTTCCAAAATTGTTAAATTCTACAGGTAGTGGAATTGCCGGAACTCTCAGGATGGTAAGTGTGGAGTAGGAATCGGCATTCTTCTTACAAGTGGTATTTCAGTTTGGAAGTGGTAGTTGTTCTTAAAATTGTCATATGTCATTTTACATCTGGTAAAATTGAACGTACAAGTGGTTAATCAAGGTCATTCATTTGAACTTGATTTAATCTTTATTCAAAAAGTTTTGAATAGGGATAAACTCATGATCTGAAAATAGAACAAAATGATGAACCAAACCCCATTTTTAGAAGTGGTAAAATCAACAAAACTTATTTTCCGGAAAACCATTTTGATTAAAACAAACTTGAGTGTTTTGAAATCTTAATGGGAAAATCGTTTGTTGTAAGGGGGAGTTCTGATTGTTTATACCAAGTGGATGGCGATTTGAAGTGATTCGATATCAGTTATCACTTTATTTGTATAGTTTGTTTTCAAATTTCTTTTAATGATTTTGAATTTTAGGGGGAGTAAGAAATTTCAGAAAATCCAAAAACATTTGAAAAATTAAAAAAAAAACAAAAACATGATAAAATAAAAAATGAGTTTTGTTGTGAAAAAGAGGAAATGATAGCACATCAGTGGACTATCACATAATGCTAAAGAATTGGAAAGTTTAAAAGTGATAAACGATCTCACTGATGATATGTCAGTAGGTTTTTACACGCTTAGTAGATTGTTTCCGAGATATAAACCTAAATTTCAAACTTACTTATCTCGTGGGGAACATCTCTCGGATATATGGGTAACCCCCGAAATCTTGTTTGAAAGGTCCCTCTTTCTGAGATACTAGGTCTTTATGCTTAGTGTTATCTGGGGTATTATTCCGGGACTTCTGATTTTGCGAAAGCAATGGCCTAGTCCCCGTATAATACTTTCTGCTTGCTTAAAATATAGCCCCCCCCCCCCCCCAGCATAAAAAATGATGAAACATTGCAAAATGCTAATCATGTGTTGTTGAAGAAAAGATTCTCTAAAGGGAACACACCAAAAGTCGAAGCCGTCATCTCTCTGATTTTGCGGAAGCAATAGCCTGAGTCACGGCCCTCGCATTTAACCCTTTACAGATATCATCTTGGTATACTCACCTGTAAGACTGAATATTGGGATTTGGATATGGGAGTATATTCTGAGGTGGGACACGCGAATAAGTTTAAGTCTTTAAAACATTAATCTCGTATCTCGAAACAGTTGAAATTTGTGTAAAAATTTAAGTGGATCAGTATACTGACAATCTAAGTGAATTGTTTAGAACTGAAAATGTATAAAGCTTAATGGTGTTAGTGATTTGTCTCAAAAACCGATATGATCCTCTTACGTAAACTCACAAAAATATTGTCTGTAAATATTTCTTTACTGCATTTCATTAGTTCAAAAATCCAAAAAGATTTTAAGTGTGTTTTAGCATAAAATTGTGAAAATACAAAAAGATTTTCGACAACTGATGTTGGAGAGCTGATTGTCAAAATTCCAAGTGCTAAACATGTTGAACAAAAGGTTTGGGAGAGTTTGTTTGAGATGTTTGAGATGAAAAATATTTGAAAAGAAAATGTTATTTCTTCAAGTGGTTCATCAGATATTAACATTGTGAAATCATTTATTGATTGAATGATACCTGCAAGTGATATATAAATCTGTCAAATTTTGAATTTGTGAAATTTATTATGAGGTAGAGGTATGTGCAGGTTAGCCAGGTTCCTGATCCTGAACAGAATGTGAAGCCAGATTACGATCTTGGTATTGCTGATACTGATGAACTTAAGAAATCAAGAGATCTGATCAAGAGAAGATGGAGTCAGATTGAGATCCTGGAAGAAAGAAGAAAAGAGAAGAGAAAGATTGATTTACACTGTCAGATACTTCAGGAAGGGTAAAAGACTGATAAAGACTGAAGACGTTAAAGACTCGACACTGAAGACTCGTCAACATCCGAGGGGGAGTCTGTTGGTGCATACGTCTGTCGACTTCGTCTTGTATCGAGTCTTGTATTAGAATAGATAGATCAGGGCACGCAAAACGAGAAAATAGGTTTGAGGGTAATTTTGCACGAAATAGCAAAGTGTTATTTCGCTTGGTAATTTCGCACGAAATTACTATTTCGTGTGAAATGTGATTTCGCTTGAGCATGTTCATGCGAAATCACCTTGCCTATATATAGTTGCCTTGTTTTCGTCATTTGGGACGAAATTACTTTTCCGGTTTGAGAGCCGAAGTGCTGCCGAATTGTCTACTCACTGTAAAACGTTGTTATATCAATCTAAAGACAGTTTAAAGTGAATTGCAAGCTGAATTAACTCGATACGTTTGTTTCCGCCTCTCGTATTGAGCAAAAACTCTTCTGAATGACTCGTTTGGTGGGTAAAACGATCCTACATGGATACCACAACCCAAGTTTAGGTTTCCCCTTCAAGTAACGAAGAATCCTCGTCATTTCTTTCATGTGTGACTCTTTTGGATTCACCTGATATCTGGCACACAGACATACGGCAAACATAATGTCTGGTCTTGAAGCAGTCAAGTACATTAGAGAACCAATCATTGCCCTGTATTGAGTTGGATCAACATCTTCAGTACTTTCATGATCTGGGCCAAGATTGTGATTTTCGCATATGGGTGTGTTGAAAGTAGAGCAATCCTCCATTTTGAATCCAGACTAAATGTCATACACATACTTTGTCTGATGTATAAACATCCCATCCTCCTTCTGATCAATTTCTAATCCCAGAAAGTAAGACAGCTAACCCATAGCGCTCATTTCGAACTTGCTCTTCATCACCTGCTCAAACTCCTTACACATGTTTTCATCTAATGACCCAAAGATGATGTCATCCACGTATACCTGTACCAGCAGAAAATCTTCATTTTTTCTCTTGATGAATAGTGTGTACTGTCAATCTGACCTCTTTCAAAACCATTCTTGATCAGATGTGTTGACAGTGTCTCGTACCATGCCCTGGGTGCTTGATGTAATCCATACAAAGCCTTATCAAGTTTGTACACACGATCTGGATAATCTTGATCCACAAATCCATCCGACTGTGAGACATACACCACTTCTTGGAATTTCCCGTAAAGAAATGAACTCTTCACGTCTAGTTGGTAAACTTTGAAGCCCTTGAATGAAGCGAAGGCTAGGAACAAACGCCTTGCTTCCAACCTTGCCACTGGTGCAAACACCTCATTGTAATCAATCCCTTCTTACTGATTGAAACTTTTGATAGCCAATTGAGCCTTGTTTCGCGCTACTATCCCTCTATCATCTTTCTTGCACTTAAACACCCACTTAGTGCCTATTTCCTTTTCACCTTTAGGAAGGTCAACTAACTCCCAAACCTTCAACTTAGCAAACTGGGCCAATTCCTCTTGCATAGCTTTAACCCAAAAATTGTCTTTTAGAGCCATATGAATGTTTTTCGGCTTCTCTTGTGAAATAAAGCAACTATACAAGCACTCATTCACAATCCCAGTCTTCTCAATCAAAACAAATAAACCTGAATTCCCTGCTATGCTTCTCCTTGTCTGAACACCTGCAGTAGGATCTCCAAGTATCATGTCAACTGGATGATCTCTATTTGCTCGTGTAGTAGCAACGGTATCCACTTCTAAATTATCACCTTGGTTTGATCCAATCTCCCCCTGAATATTTTGATTCGCAAACGGATTAATGAAATCCTCCCCCTGAATGGGTTCAGACTCCCTGTCGCTTGAATCATAAACAACAGCACTTGAGGAAGTTTCCGGAGCATCAGTCATTGAAACACTCAATCTAGGCATGAACTCGCCTTAATTGTCTTCACTGATCACTGTTTGAATCAACTGAGAGTCATCTGCATTCGACAACTAAGGAATATTAAATGATTTAAAAACACTATCATAATCATATAATATAGCTGGACCACTCGTTGATTGTTGAGGTTTGTATGTAGTAATTTCAACATTAAAAACAACCTCAATTTTACCAGTTTTTAGATTTGAAACCCTTTTATCCGGTGTGCCAGATAGATAACCTAGAAAGTAACCTTCATCAGCTACCTCACTGAATTTTTGTTTATCTTTATTTCACACAATGGTGCAGGGTAATCCAAATGGTTCAAAGCTTTTCAAGTTTGGTTTCTCGTTAAACATTAATTCATGACAAGTTTTGTTAAAACGTTTAACGGTTAAAACTCTGTTTAGGACTAGCAAGCTGTATTCACAGCTTCTCCCCAGAAAAGAACTGGAAGCTTTGAATCTGAAAGCATAGTCCTAGCGGCTTCAATCAACGTCCTGTTTTTCCTCTCAGCTACTCCATTCTGTTGAGGTGTATAAGGAGCAGAATATTGATGTTCTATTCCCTTGCGAAGACAATAGAGATCCAGAATCCGATTCTTGAACTCCGTGCCATTATCACTTCTTATCCTCTTGATCTTTGCATCATGGACGTTTTCCAATTTCGTAAAAAGATCTATTAGCATCTCCGCCATCTCATCTTTTGTACCTAAAAAGAAAACCCATGAATAACGTTAGTAATCGTCTGTGACAACTAAACAATAGTACTTTCCACCTATGCTCCACACGTTCACCAGACCGAATAAATCCATGTGAAGTAATTCATAAGGGGCATCTATGGAATTTACTATTTTTGATTTATGAGGTTTCTTATGTTGTTTTCCCTTTTGACATGGAAGACATTTATCTTCCACATGAAACCTTTGCATTGGCACCCCTTTCACTAGCTGATGTCTATAGTTCATTTTGCGATAGTGAATATGGGCCATGCGTCTGTGCCACAACATAGATTCAGCCTCAGATGCTTTTGACAATAAACACGCCACCATAGCAGAAGAATCCTTAGCACCCATGTCCATGACATAAGTGTCATTCCTCCTTGGCGCTCTCATCACTATCCAATCATCCGGAATCACCAAACCTAGTTTCAACACTAATGCTTCAGTCTTGGTAAAATGGACCGAGTGACCCTTGTCGCAAACTTGTGACACGCTCATCAGATTGTGCTTAAGCTGCTCAACATAGTTCACTTTGTCCAATGTGATCTTCCCATTGGTCACTTTTCCTCGTCCAGTAATTCTACCACCTTTACACCAGCAAAGTTCACATTTCCACCATCATAATTTTCAAACTCAGTCAACAATCTCGCATCCCCCGTCATGTGCCTGGAGCAGCCACTATCAACATACCATAAGTTGATAATCCTCCTTAGCAGCTCCTGCACACACCAACCAATAAATTAGTTAGATTGGGGGACCCAAGCCTTAATGGTCTTGGGTCGTCCAAATTCACCAACTATTGGAACATCCATCCAATATCCATCACTCCTAACAGGAGTCTTGGATCTCGGACCTGTTGATGGAAATGGGTTTTGATTCCACGAGGTCTCTGGTCCTAAGGGTTACTATATGTGTTTGGACTATTTGACCTTTGAAAATTTTGATTTTGATATCTTGAGGTTTGATTCGAAGAAGCTTGGTTGTTGTAATTTCTAAAGCCATTAATATAAAAAGTTCGACCACCACTAAAATTGTTCATTCTAGGTGAACTGCTTCTAGGTCTCTCATATCTGTCTGATGTAGATTCAGTCTGAAATCTTAGTTGATTTCTTTGAAAACGAGGAACTTGTGGAGTTCCTTTTTCAGCCTTATTTACACCAACAGCAACACCCTCATGTTGCTTAGGAGCAGATTTCTTTGGAGAGTTGGACATTTTCTCCACATTATCACCACTCTTCTCTGGTGATTTCTCTCTCTTTCTCTCACTAACTTGTGCTTCAGTCTTTTTGTTAGGACAGCAGCTAGCTACATGTCCCTTTGTGTGACAGTTGTAGCATAATATTTTTTTCGAAGACTTCTTAGCTGAAGTCTTTGAAGTAGATCCTTCATTTGATGATGATGATGATGATGATGATGCCTTGGTAGGATTTTGTTCAGTTTGCTTAGAGTCAGATTTTTCTATGTTTTTATTTTTTGCAAACTCTACATTTGATTCGTTTTCAATAACAGTGGTTTCATTTTTCATGTCTCTACCCTGAACAAAATTAACATTTTTAACAAAAGTTTGAATTTTATTCTTAGGAGGTGAATTTTTCCTTTTCAAAACTGGTTCCCTGTTATTTTCCTTCTTAGCATCATCACTCTCAGACACATTGTGACAACTCGAGTTTCCAAGATTTCCATCTTCGCATTAATTGCGCGTTAATTGTTAAGTTGTTTGTTGACACGACTTGTTTGTTTCACAACCGTACACGTTTGTAATATGTTAAACCGTATTGTGATTGATATGTTCTATACGGTGTGTATTAAGTGTGTTTGTAGATTTGTGGTATGCATGATATGTATATATGTGTTATATATTGTGTATTGATAGTATTACAGTATATATATATATATTCAAAACAAATGTTCAAGTCTTGGCCGAAAACCCTTACCCATGAAATACCCTACACCCGAAAACACTCCTTAGCCGAAAACACTTCATGTGTTTTCGTCCATTTGTGGCCAACGAAAACCAGAATAGATTTTGGCCCAACAGTGGGATCGGCCCAACTCTGTATATCATAACCCTTTTGATATCACGATAACCGCACAACACGTATAGAAACCCTAGAGTTCTTTGTGTGCGACGACAGCTCTTCTTTCATTCGAAACCAGACTTCTCTTGTTTAATCGTTCCTAGCCGGTTAGTGGTTTACTTGTTTAAACTTTGATTTCATTTCTGAATGCATGGCTATATTATGAGCACGATCTTGACTAAGAAACAAATGATGAGTGATGATTATGAATGCATGTGTGATGTCTTGATAATGCAGTCAATTGGATAAGGATCCTTCATACATAGTCGGCCATTATTCTCATTCTTGCATGTGTTTGTCAGTAGTCATATGCTTGTTATATGTATTTTTAAATTGGATAGATCTCAGTGCATGTTCAACTTAAAATATGATAATCATATTAATTCTAGGTGGAATAATTTTGTATTAATGACTTGTATGTATGGAGAATCGCATAAATTGTTATGACGGAATGATTATGTTGTAGTCGGCATGATTATTAGATGATCACTAGGGTTCTGTGTTGTAACTGTTGATGATGATGATGTAGTCGACAAAAACCCTCACCCCACTTGAATACACCTCGACGAAATCCAAAGTGATTTCGTCGCCCAAAATGATTTCGGCCCAAGTTGATTTCGGCCCAACTGTTATGTCTGTTAGGTATGTAACTATGTTTAACCAACTAACTGAGTTAAATTTATGAACTCAGTTAACCTTATTAACTCTGTTAGACTCATGTACGACACTCTGTTAAGTGGGTAACCTTTGTTAACTCTGTTAATTAATTCTGTTAGTTAATTAGCTGTGTTAGTCTATTATTCCTGTTATGTATAGAAATCCTCTTAAATTGCCAACTTCGTTAATACTGTTAACCCTCTTAAGTGTGTAAATGAATAACCATGTCAGTACAAATTGTGATGAACATTTATGTGAAGTATAAATTGCATGAGAACTTACTAACTGCTTACGTGGTGCATGATGTTAATTACCAAACACACTTTGTGACATAGATTACATGTGAAACATTACAAACATGTACTGATTATGTATACGTGCATAACTATAGGACTTGACTGATTTCTTGTGAGCACATAGTTTTAGCATGCCGAGCAAACCAAGGTGAGTTCACACTCTTACCAAGGCATGGGATTCCCAGGTGGGTTGGGAATGGGATTGAATGATTACTTGTACTTACATCACTACTAGACTACTTACCACGGTCCTCGGATTGGGAAGGATGCCTGTGCCAAACTCTACGTAAAGCCTACGTACTGTCCTCGGTTTGGGAAGGACACTAGTGTTAAAACCTACGTAAATCCTACGTACCGTTGTCCTCGGATGGGGAAGGACACCAGCGCTAAACCTACATACTCGCTACGTACTGTCCTCGGTTGGGAAGGGCACTTACGTAAAACCTACGTAAACTTATACTTACTACTATCCTCGGGTTGGGAAGGATACTTACGGATACAACTAGTCTAGTAACTTACAGTATGGGAAGCCCCCACTAATTGAACTTACAACATGGGAAGCCCCCACTAGATGAACATACAAATGGCCTAGTAATACACGGCATGGTTATAAACGAACTTACGATTTATTAAACGAACTTATTACTGAACAACCAACTGTGAACTCGCTCAACTTTGTTGTTGACCTTCTGTTACATGCCTTGCAGGTCGTTAGGTGTCTATGGAGCTTGCATGGGAGTGGAGAGGAGTCGTTGTGGGACATGGACAGCTGTGTGCCATGCTAAACATTTGAAACATTTAAACTTATGTTGGGTTTACATATTTATGCTTCCGCTAAACGCTTAACTATGTTATGGTTTTGAACACCTTTCATATTGATGAATGACTTTTATTTATTACTTACAATGTTCAATATGATTGGTGGCTTGATCCTGGTCAGTCACGCCTCCAAGCGGTGATACTCCGCGTGTGGATTTTGGGGGTGTGACAGATTGGTATCAGAGCCATTGGTTATAGTGAACTTGGTTTTAATAAGGGAAAAAGTTTTTGTTAAAACCAGACTATAACCTGAACAGTGCTCAACGATCCACAATGACGCTTCGCTCCACATGCAAGACTCGACATTCTAGGTGATATGGTTTATGTTTTATTGCCTACTTGTTAGTTACATAGAACTTTGCTCATGGTATGCTTAGATAAATGTAACAACTATTGATTGAAAACACATGTGTGCTTACTCTCTTCTGTCATCGCACTTTCGCGAACCTTTCTCACTCATATTTCCTTCGATGTGAAGATCATGAGTGTACGTGTGAACCTAACTCAAGCCCAGCTGACGGCTCTTATCAACGAAAAAGTTACGGCAGCACTCGCAGCCGCTCAGGCAGGAGGTATAACCTGCTATTCCAAACCTATCCTAGGATGTTAGATCCAACCGTGAATATTGTAGTCGTGATGACATCCACAAGCTGGAAGTGGAGTTCTTTAACCTGAAGGTGATGGGGTCAGAGATAGAAGCGTATACGAAAACGATCCAACGAACTGGCAGTGTTGTGTCCAACTATGGTGGATCCTCCCATCAAGGGCATCGAGGTGTTCCTCAAAGGCTTAGTACCAGAGATTCAAAGCCATGTGACTGCCGCTAACCTTGCTACTATCCAGGATGTTACTCGTCTTGCTCATCGTCTCACAGACCAGGCAGTGGAACAGAACAGGTTGCCTAAGCGTATAGGTGCTACTGCTACTACTATTTCTGCTACTCCCAGTGACAACAAACGAAAGTGGGATGGAACCTCTAGCAAGGGTTCGACTTCGGTTCAGTCCTAGGCACAGCAGCGAAAGATCGATGACTACCAGAGTCCTAGTCAGCAATCTTCTGGTAGTCAAGGGCAGGGTGGATATCGAGGAAATCACCCAAAGTGCAATAGATACAATAGACACCACAGTGGTCAGTGCAACAAGGGTCGTTTTCAGAGGTGTCTCAAGATGGGGCATCATTTCTTTCCTTAAGGGCCCAGAAGTGCTTATGTAAGGGCCACGCAGCTATCTTAGCCCTCGTGACGAATGCACCAACGAAGGAGAAGAGAATAGAATACATTCCCGTTGTACGAGATGTTTAGAGGTATTTCCTGAGAAATTACTTGGACTTCCGCCTCATCGCCAGGTCGAATTTCAGATCGAGCTAGCTCCTGGAGCAGCACCCATAGCTCGAGCACCTTATCGCTTAGCTCCAACCGAACTGGAAGAACTGTCAAGCAATTGCAAGAACTCTTGGATAAGGGTGTCACACCCCCAAAATCCACATGCGGAGTACTACTGCTTGGGGGCGTGACTGACCAGGATCCAGCCACCAATTATACTGAGCATTGATTAATAGTAAAAGCATTCACCAACTACAATAGTTGGTAATCACCATATTTTGAAGTTCTAAAAGTTAAGTTCAAATAACAGTTTAAACAAACAGCGGAAGCATAGACCAAATAGTCTCAAAACAGGGTTCATAGTTCAGATTATTTAAAACCCAACACACGGGTTAAGACGACCACTACATATCCCCAAGCTGCAAGCTCCTGATTCACTGGTTACCTGCAAAGCATGCAGTAGGGTGTCAACAAAAATGTTGGCGAGTTCACGAGATGTCTAGTTTTAGCTTTTCAAAAGAAAATGTAGGTTGTTTAGGTAAAGCATTTATAATCACGTCATGGGGAGCTGCCCCATATGAAAGCTACTAAACTTGAATTACCGAAACTGTTGACGAGAAGTTTTGGTGCCCCAGGTCAATGTCTATCGTCATTGACCAAGATGCAAGGTCTACTAGTTCACGCCCGATCTCCCCCGGTCACGGTGTGAGGTTGTCAAACCTAATAGCGCTATCAACTAATAACCCGTTCGCCCCCGGCGATTAATCGGTACTATAAGCAGGGACTTTACATGATAGAGATTTGTTTAGTGTTGCTAGTTGTGATTTATAAATAATACCCAAATGTATCTCCCCCGGATGTAGTAGTACAAGAGTACCATTTGCATATTCCCCCGGAAATTAGTAGTTTGAAAACATTCTTTAGTTTGTTCGTGTCCCTCCCTGGGATGAATGCATTTAGTGTGTGAACTCACCTTGGGTTGCTCGGCAGATTAGCTTACTTGGTCAAGCTTGCTGGTCACCACGTCCTAACATGGTTACCAGTATAGGTCAGGTTTGGGGGTACAAGTAATCACGTATATCCTATTGGTATCTAACACATCGAATGCATTCAGTTACCATTTAAGTCATTGGGCCTGTCCTTTTAGTTATACGGTTAAACAGTAACAGTTAACACATTAGTCCAGTCAAACAATCATGCATAATCAGTCCATTTACTTCGGCCCAATAACGGAGATCAGCAACCCACTCGAGACAAGGTGGTCTCGAGTCGAGACCAAGTGGTCTCGGGTTGTAGCGTAGTGGTCTCGAGTAGTGCTGGTTGGAGTCGCAACCTCAGGCATCCCGAGTCTAGTCTCGAGTCGCAATCAGGAGACTTCGAGTTGAGACCTTGATGGTCTTGAGTCCCTGAAGTCAGTTTTGAGTTGCTTAGACATGGTTTCGAGTCGTAATTGCTACAGTCTCGAGTTGTCCCGTGTTGTTCTCGAGTCACAACCGGGTGTCTTGACTCGCAAACGTGCACATGAAGTCCTTCTAGAACATCTGATGTACTAACCAATAATCTTGCAATTTCATGTAATATTGTACTAGCCAATAGAAATTCCCTATACATGTTTCTTTGTCTAACATTTGATAAAAATGGATCAAACACACAATATTTCAAATATTCATGTCATATTCAACAAGTTCATCATTAGGGTTTTTATCAAAAACATGTTCATACGGTTCATCATGAGATTCATTCAAATAGATAACATTTCTCTTGTTCAAAGCACAAGCATACATCCTCATTCTACAATACATATCATGCTACTTGGTCAGCAAGGATCATGTGAACATTTATTCTAAACATTAAACACCCTACACTAACAATCATTCATCATTCAATAACTTAGCACTTTATTATCATGCAAGAGTTCACATGATTCATCCATCATTTCAATCATTCCAAGCAAATAGCACCATTGTACATATAAACACATAATGAACATCTAAAGTACTAACCGGTTGTGGAAAGGCACCGAGTAAAGGAAGAAAGTGAGAAAATGAAGTGTCCGAGTAATGATGATGAGCTTGACCGATCCTCCGTGTTGTTGCCAATTTAATCCGAGAGGGAGAGGGGAGGAGGTGAGCTTGATTTGTTAGGGTTTTCTATAGAGAGAAAGGATGAGAGGAGAGAGAGAATGGATAAGGGAATGTTTGGGATTTGAGATGATGATTGTTCTTGCCAAAAGAGGAGATATCGGCTACATATGTGGGGTTTTATACCCATTCCGAACATGTGCACCCTAAGGGTTTCTGAATGGGGGTGCGGCCCAAGCGGCCCAACTGTTCACTATTTACTCGAGACCGGGTGGTCTCGAGTCGTGGTTTCGGTTCACGAGTATCTTTATACACATATATATTACATACACGTTATCGACACATAGCACAAGAAGAATCACAACTTTCATTTAATAACATATATATATACGCACTAAGTAATTACAAGGTGTTTGCTCGGAAAAACCTAGAGTGTCACATTATCCCCATGTTTTAAGAACTTTCGTCCCGAAAGTTAAGGCAGCCACTGACAAGCTAGTGTAAATGAGAACGTTTCAACGGGGTGTCACATCATCCCCCCGTTAGTTTGGAATTTCGTCCCGAAATTCGGTAGTATCTTCAGTGCTGGGGGTTTCATTTGGGAACAACTGGGGATACTTGCGTTTCATCTGGTCTTCCCGCTCCCAGGTGAACTCTGGGCCACGGCGCGAGTTCCAACGAACTCGTACGAGGGGTATCTGGCTACCTTTGAGGGTTTTGATCTCACGATCCGTGATCTCAATCGGTTCTTCAGTAAAGTGTAGCTGTTCGTCAATAGTAAGTTCCTTGAAAGGAATGATGAGTGTTTCATCTGACAGACACTTCTTCAGATTAGACACGTGGAAGACGTTGTGCACGGCACTCAGTTCTTAAGGCAGATTCAATCTGTAGGCGACCTTACCGATCTTTTCGGTAATTTCAAAGGGTCCGACATATCGCGGATTAAGCTTGCCCAGTTTTCCAAAACGAACCACACCCTTCCAGGGTGAGACTTTGAGTAGAGCCCGGTCACCAACCTGGAACTCTAGCGGTTTCCTATCCTTATCAGCGTATCTCTTCTGACGGTCACGAGCTGCCACCATGCGTTGCCTAATCTGGGCAATCTTTTCTGTAGTGTCTACTACATGTTCCGGGCCTGTGATCTGGCTGTCACCAACCTCCGCCCAGCAGAGAGGCGATCGGCATTTACGACCGTACAATGCCTCAAATGGTGCTACCTGAATGCTAGTGTGGTAGCTGTTGTTGTAGGAAAATTCCACTAACAGTAGGTGCTTCTCCCAATTCTTGCCAAAATCGATCACACATGCCCTAAGCATGTCTTCGAGGGTTTGGATGGTGCGTTCAGATTGCCCATCCGTTTGCGGATGATAAGCGGTGCTCATGTCTAAACGTGAGCCAAAAGATTTGTGCATAGCTTGCCACAACTCAGAAGTAAAACGTGCGTCTCGATCGGAAATAATAGAGGTTGGCACTCCGTGCTTCGAAACCACTTCCTTTAAGTATACCTCTGCTAAGGTAGAGAACGTGTCTGTTTCTTTAATAGCCAAAAAGTGGGCAGATTTTGTTAATCGATCTACTATCACCCAAATGGTATCATTTCCACGTTGAGACCTAGGCAAGCCGGTAACAAAGTCCATGGAAATTTGTTCCCATTTCCACAGTGGGATCTCTGGTTGTTGGAGTAGGCCTGATGGTTTCTGATACTCCGCCTTGACTCTTGCACAAGTTAAACATTTTCTGACATAGGTTGCTATGTGGGCTTTCATGCCAGACCACCAATAGGTAGTCCTTAAGTCGTGGTACATCTTATCTGAACCCGGATGCACTGAGTAACGGGACTTATGGGCTTCATCCATCACAAGCTCGCGCAAATTCCCATAAAGTGGGACCCATATACGCCCGTTTACGTAGTAAGCATCATCTTCTTTTTGTTCCAAACGTTGTCTCGATCCTCGTAGGGACTCAGCCCTGATGTTCTCGGCTTTCAGTGCTTCAGCCTGAGCGTTTCGGATCTGATTAGGGAGGTTCGAGTGGATAGTGAGCTGTAAGGCACGAACACGCTTGGGTTTGGTCTCCTTTCTGCTGAGGGCATCGGCTACTACATTAGCCTTGCCTGGATGATATTTAATTGCACACTCGTAGTCATTTAGGAGTTCGACCCATCAACGTTGCCACATATTCAACTCCTTTTGTTCCATTATGTGCTGGAGACTCCTGTGATCAGTGTAAATCGTGCACTTGGTGCCGTACAAGTAGTGTCTCCAAAGCTTGATCGCGAAGACCACAGCTCCAAATTCTAAGTCATGCGTCGTGTAGTTCCGTTCGTGGATCTTGAGTTGTCGCGAAGCGTAAGCAATAACCTTCTCGCGTTGCATCAACACGCAACCGAGCCCTTGAATAGAAGCATCACAGTAAACAACAAAGTCGTCGGTACCTTCAGGTAAGGAAAGAATAGGAGCACTACAAAGGTTCTTCTTTAGTTCCTGGAAGGCAGATTCCTGAGCATCACTCCATTTGTAAGCAACACCCTTCTGAGTGAGGGTCGTAAGTGGTTGAGCGATCTTAGAAAATCCCTTGATAAATCTTCGATAGTATCCCGCCAATCCCAAGAATTGGCGGACTTCGGTCGGAGTCTTAGGTACAGGCCAATTCTTAATGGATTCGACCTTAGCGGGGTCAACATGAATCCCTTCCTGATTGACGATGTGCCCAAGGAAATGGACTTCCCTAAGCCAGAAATCACATTTCGAGAATTTGGCGTACAGTTGCTCATTGCGAAGGAGTTCAAGAATAAGACGCAGGTGTTGTTCATGCTCCTCTTGACTCTTCGAGTAGATTAAGATGTCGTCGATAAACACAATTACGAACTTGTCGAGGTAGGGTTTGCATACTCGGTTCATGAGATCCATGAAGATCGCAGGTGCGTTGGTCATTCCGAAAGGCATAACAAGGAATTCGTAGTGACCATAACGGGTTCTGAAAGCAGTCTTAGAGATGTCCTCATCGCGGACTCTCAGCTGGTGATAACCCGATCGCAGATCGATATTGGAATAATAGCTCGACCCTTGCAGCTGGTCGAACAGGTCGTCGATACGGGGAAGTGGATAACGATTCTTAATGGTAACCTTGTTCAGTTCGCGGTAATCAATGCACATTCAGAATGTGCCATCTTTCTTTTTGACGAAGAACACTGGGGCTCCCCAGGGTGATGAGCTAGGATGGATAAAACCTTTGTCCAGAAGTTCTTGTAGTTGAGTAGAGAGTTCCTTGAGTTCTGCGGGAGCTAGACGATAAGGTGCACGAGCTATAGATGCTGCTCCGGGAGCTAGCTCGATTTGAAATTCGACCTGACGGTGAGGAGGGAGTCCAGGCAGTTCCTCGGGGAATACCTCAGGATAGTTGCGTACGACTGGAAAATCTTCAATCCTGTTTTCCATTTTCTGTGTGTCGGCAACGAGTGCTAAGATAGCGGTGTGCCCCTTTCGTAGACACTTCTGGGCCTTTAAGAATGAAATGATGCCTGTGACTTCTCCGCTCTTGTCGCCTTGAACTATAAGAGGTTTGCCAGGGGGACGGGGAATACGAATAGCTTTCTCTTGGCAGAGGATTTCAGCTCGATGTTTGGATAACCAATCCATACCAATGATGACGTCGAAGCTTCCAAGAATGATGGGGAAGAGATCGATACGGAAGGTCTGACCAGACAATTCTAATTCACAGTTACGTATTACGTGTGAGGCCTCGAGGTTTCTACCATTAGCTATTTCAACGATGTGCTTAGAGCTTAGCGGCGTAAGAGTGGACTTAAGTTTCTTACTAATACGTAGGGATACATAACTAGCATCTGCTCCATAATCGAACAATACGGAAACATAACGATCATTAAGTAGGAACTTACCCGCTACAACGTTGGGGTCATTCCTCGCTTCTCCAGCTCCAATCACAAAAGCCCTTCCTCTTGCACCATTCCCAGCATTGTTGGCGTTGTTGTTGTTATTTCCTGCACCCTGATTGGGGTTGTTCTGGTTTAACTGGGGACAATTCTTCTTAATGTGCCCCTCGGCTCCGCACTGGAAACAACCCTTGATGTTCCCATGATGCTGCTGCTGCTGTGGTTGATTCTGCCTTGCGGGATGAGGGCTCCTACAATCCTTGGCCTCATGTCCCATCTTGTTGCACCGCTATCACTTGTTCTTCGCACAAGGCCCATTGTGATGTCGATTGCACTTGTTACATTTGGGGAGGTGGCCCTGATAGCCGCCCTGCTGCTGAGGGCCCTTGTTATTTTCAGTTTTCCTTTGCTGAGCCAGGGTCTGAGTAGAGTTAGCATCCTTACCCTGGCTTCCATCCCACTTTCGTTTGTTATCATTAGAAGTTCCAGCAGTAGCACTGATCCTTTTGGGCAGCTTGCCCTCTTCCACAGCCTGATTGGTGAGTTTGTGAGCAAGACGGACCACGGGCTGTATGGTATTGAGGTTGGCTGAGGTCACATGGCTCCGGATTTCTGGGACCAAGCCTTTGATGTACAGTTCGATCCTTCGATACATAGGTCGGGACATGTTTGGGCAAAGTGCAGCATAGTCGTTGGACTGCTTGGTGTAGGTCTCAATCTCTGATCCAACCATCTTGAGCTCATAGTACTCGTTCTCGAGTTTGTGGATGTCATCCCTGTGACAGTACTCCTCTTTGATCATGTCTTTGAAATCTTCCCATGCAGTAGCATTAGCAGTTTCCAGACCAAGCATCTGAATCTGTGCTTTCCACCATGAAAGCGCATTTCCTTCAAGCGTACCAGTCGCGAACTTAACCCAGTTAGCAGGGGGACACTCGCAGACAGCAAAGACAGCTTCGACCTTTTCAATCCAGTGCAGAAGGCCTATGGCACCCTCAGTGCCGTTGAAGGGGAGAGGCTTGCCATCCATGAGAGTTTTGAAAGTACAAACATGTGGCTGTGCAGGCGCAGGCTGACCTGTTGTGAGAAGTGGAGCGAATAGGTTTAGAGGTGAAAAAACGATGTGAGGGTAGGATCTAAACATCCTAAAGTAACGAATTTACCTCCAGGGTGAGCTGCGAAAGCTGCAGCCACCGTGTTGAGCAAGTTAGTGAATTGAGCCAGAGTCATGTTAACGCTACCTCTTCCGCGTCCACTCATTGTCTTCATAACCAGAAAACACAGCATGAGTGTGATGTCGTAATGTAGCGAGAATGAGATAGAAGAGAAATGTGTATCTATCTAATTAGGCACACCAGTATGCATAGTAGGGCAGTCAACATAAGATAAACAAGCAAGTAAACACAAGTCCGAGCTATGAGGTCTAATATGCTGAGTCTTGCCCTTGGAGTGTAGTGTCGTCACGAGTGACGGGTTATAGTCTGGTTTTTCTCAAAAAGACTCTTCTTTTTAAAACCAAGTTCACTATAACCAATGGCTCTGATACCAATCTGTCACACCCCCAAAATCCACATGCGGAGTACTACCGCTTGGGGGCGTGACTGACCAGGATCCAGCCACCAATTATACTGAGCATTGATTAATAGTAAAAGCATTCACCAACTACAATAGTTAGTAATCACCATATTTTGAAGTTCTAAAAGTTAAGTTCAAATAACAGTTTAAACAAACAGCGGAAGCATAGACCAAATAGTCTCAAAACAGGGTTCATAGTTCAGATTATTTAAAACCCAACACACGGGTTAAGACGACCACTACATATCCCCAAGTTGCCAGCTCCTGATTCACTGGTTACCTTCAAAGCATGCAGTAGGGTGTCAACAAAAATGTTGGCGAGTTCACGAGATGTCTAGTTTTAGCTTTTCAAAAGAAAATGTAGGTTGTTTAGGTAAAGCATTTATAATCACGTCATGGGGAGCTACCCCATATGAAAGCTACTAAACTTGAATTACCGAAACTGTTGACGAGAAGTTTTGGTAACCCAGGTCAATGTCTATCGTCATTGACCAAGATGCAAGGTCTACTAGTTCACGCCCGATCTCCCCCGGTCACAGTGTGAGGTTGTCAAACCTAATAGCGCTATCAACTAATAACCCGTTCGCCCCCGGCGATTAATCGGTACTATAAGCAGGGACTTTACATGATAGAGATTTGTTTAGTGTTGCTAGTTGTGATTTATAAATAATACCTAAACGTATCTCCCCCGGATGTAGTAGTACAAGAGTACCATTTGCATATTCCCCCAGAAATTAGTAGTTTGAAAACATTCTTTAGTTTGTTCGTGTCCCTCCCTGGGACGCATGCTTTTAGTGTGTGAACTCACCTTGGGTTGCTCGGCAGATTTGCTTACTTGGTCAAGCTTGGTGGTCACCACATCCTAACATGGTTACAAGTATAGGTCAGGTTTGGGGGTACAAGTAATCACGTATATCCTACTGGTATCTAACACATCGAATGCATACAGTTACCATTTAAGTCATTGGGCCTATCCTTATAGTTATACGGTTAAACAGTAACAGTTAACACATTAGTCTAGTCAAACAATCATACATAATCAGTCCATTTACTTCGGCCCAATAACGGAGATCAGCAGCCCACTCGAGACAAGGTGGTCTCGAGTCGAGACCAAGTGGTCTCGGGTTGTAGCGTAGTGGTCTCGAGTAGTGCTGGTCGGAGTCGCAACCTCAGGCATCTCGAGTCCAGTCTCGAGTCGCAATCAGGAGACTTCGAGTCGAGACCTTGATGGTCTCGAGTCCCTGAAGTCAGTTTTGAGTTGCTTGGACATGGTTTCGAGTCGTAATTGCTACAGTCTCGAGTTGTCCCGTGTTGTTCTCGAGTCGCAACCGGGTGTCTTGACTCGCAAACGTGCACATGAAGTCCTTCTAGAACATCTGATGTACTAACCAATAATCTTGCAATTTCATGTAATATTGTACTAGCCAATAGAAATTCCCTATACATGTTTCTTTGTCTAACATTTGATAAAAATGGATCAAACACACAATATTTCAAATATTCATGTCATATTCAACAAGTTCATCATTAGGGTTTTTATCAAAAACATGTTCATACGGTTCATCATGAGATTCATTCAAATAGATAACATTTCTCTTGTTCAAAGCACAAGCATACATCCTCATTCTACAATACATATCATGCTACTTGGTCAACAAGGATCATGTGAACATTTATTCTAAACATTAAACACCCTACACTAACAATCATTCATCATTCAATATCTTAGCACTTTATTATCATGCAAGAGTTCACATGATTCATCGATCATTTCAATCATTCCAAGCAAATAGCACCATTGTACATATAAACACATAATGAACATCTAAAGTACTAACCGGTTGTGGAAAGGCACCGAGTTAAGGAAGAAAGTGAGAAAATGAAGTGTCCGAGTAATGATGATGAGCTTGACCGATCCTCCTTATTGTTGCCGATTTAATCCGAGAGGGAGAGGGGAGGAGGTGAGCTTGATTTGTTAGGGTTTTCTAGAGAGTGAAAGGATGAGAGGAGAGAGAGAATGGATAAGGGAATGTTTGGGATTTGAGATGATGATTGTTCTTGCCAAAAGAGGAGATATCGGCTACATATGTGGGGTTTTATACCCATTCCGAACATGTGCACCCTAAGGGTTTCCGAATGGGGGTGCGGCCCAAGCGGCCCAACTGTTCACTATTTACTCGAGACCGGGTGGTCTCGAGTCGTGGTTTCGGTTCACGAGTATCTTTATACACATATATATTACATACACGTTATCGACACATAGCACAAGAAGAATCACAACTTTCATTTAGTAACATATATATATACGCACTAAGTAATTACAAGGTGTTTGCTCGGAAAAACCTAGAGTGTCACATTATCCCCAAGTTTTAAGAACTTTCGTCCCGAAAGTTAAGGCAGCCACTGACAAGCTAGTGTAAATGAGAACGTTTCAACGGGGTGTCACAAAGGGTTTCATTCGTCCTAGGTCATCTCCCTGGGGAGCTCCCGTGTTGTTTGTGAAGAAGGACGGTACCTTCCATATGTGCATAGATTACCGCGAACTAAACAAGGTGACCGTAAAGATTCGCTATCCTCTTCCACGTATTGACGATTTGTTCGACCAGCTGCAAGGGTCGAGCTACTATTCAAAGATTGATCTGAGGTCAGGCTACCATCAACTGAGAGTCCGGGACGAGGATGTCTCCAAAACAGCATTCAGAACACGCTACGGCCATTACGAGTTTCTGGTCATGCCATTCGGGTTAACAAACGCGTCTGCAGTCTTTATGGATCTTATGAACAGAGTGTGCAAGCCTTACTTGGATACGTTTGTGATTGTATTCATCGACGACATTCTGATCTACTCTAGGTGTCGAGAGGAACACGAGCAGCATTTACGACTCATTTTGGAACTCCTTCGAGCAGAACAGCTGTACGCCAAGTTTTCAAAATGCGACTTCTGGCATCATGAAGTCCACTTTCTAGGCCACGTGGTAAACAAGGATGGGATTCATGTTGATCCATCTAGGGTATACTCGATTAAGAACTGGCCTGCTCCTCGCACACCAACGGAAATTCGCCAATTCTTAGGTTTGGCAGGTTACTACAGGAGGTTCATCAAGGATTTTTCCAAGATTGCGCAACCTCTCACTTTACTAACGCAGAAAGGCATCACCTATCATTGGAGTAATGCTCAGGAATCAGCATTTCAGCACTTAAAGGATAGGCTCTGCAGCGCACCTATTCTCTCATTGCCAGAGGGCACAGACGATTTTGTGGTCTATTGCGACGCATCCATTCATGGCCTTGGATGTGTGTTGATGCAACGTGACAAGGTCATAGCCTACGCATCACGACAACTTAAGGTTCACGAAAGGAACTACACCACGCATGATTTGGAGCTGGGAGCTGTTGTTTTCGCGCTCAAGTTATGGAGACATTACCTGTACGGTACCAAGTTCACCATCTACACCGATCACAGGAGTCTCGAGCATATCTTCAAACAGGAGTTGAACATGCGACAACGTCGTTGGGTCGAGCTACTGAATGATTACGAGTGTGCCATCAAGTACCATCCAGGCAAAGCCAATGTTGTGGCTGACGCCCTTAGTAAAAAGATACCACACCTAGGCGTGTGCGAGCACTACAACTCACCATCCAATCTAGTCTTCCTTCACAGATACGAGATACTCAGGTAGAAGCATTGAAACCAGAAAACGTCAGGGCTGAAGCTCTACGCGGCTCAAGGCAACGATTAGAACAAAAGGAAGACGGCGCCTATTACGTAACAGGACGCATTTGGGTCCCACACTATGGAAACTTACGCGAGCTTGTGATGGATGAAGCGCATAAGTCTCGTTACTCGGTACACCCTGGTTCAGATAAGGTGTACCACGATCTCAGAACTACGTATTGGTGGCCTAGCATGAAAGCTCACATAGCAACTTACGTCAGCAAATGTTTGACTCGTGCGAGAGTCAAAACTGAATATCAGAAACCATCGGGCCCACTCCAACAATCAGAGATACCACAATAGAAATGGTGGTTCACCCAGGTTAAGATTACTTGGCTACTTGACACATAATAGTTAATTCTTTTACTTCTTCTTATTCATGACCCTCCGAATCATCCTAGTGATGATTTCGTGTAGTGGTGAATCATACAAAGAGGATTAAATCCTCCATGATTGACTTACTTGATTATACATGACATTCTATGATGGACTTAGTTTAGGATATTAATATAACTATGTAACTACACACACACACATACACACACACACACACATATATATATATATATATATATATATAATTGGCCAAGTTAGTGATTATAATTGGATAATGGTTATTCATAATGAACTAGGGCTAACTTATCTACGATTCTAACTCACTTGTTATTTGATTCTTGAAGGGGTATGGTCCCAAAAACCTTGCTCCAGCTTAGGGGACCATACCATCATTATACTCTAGGATCATCTTATGCAGGTCTTGCGCGCCCCGCGTGATCGATCTAAACAGATCTGGGAAGATCTATTCTTAACGACCATGGGCCGGAGATAAGAGAAGTCTAATATTAATTTAACACCCTTGCGCAGACCCGCGCAAGGATACAGTTAAGCTTGAAGATATAACGAACAAAGACAAGTCTCAAACATATCCGCGCGCATGGGAAAAAAGGAATTGAGCAAAAGCAATCTTTTGTGTTATAACCAACTGGACATATGGTAACTGATCAAAAGTGCACAGCTGTAGATCTTCTAGAAGCATTAAATGACCATCGTGCAAGGCCTCATTTGGTTACAACCGAATACGAGGTGGCAACATCTTGAGCACTCATCTAATGTCACATTGATGGCATAATTAACATGTAGATCTAGATTAAATCACTTTCCACGTGGCATCTCTGTAGCCGTCGGTCAACCCCTGATCCATGTGCATGGATGGGGAAATAACCGCAGATGGAAAAGAAGATTCTGTTAACTCTGCGTTACATTTTAAGCACCAAAACCTTCGGCTATAAATAAGAGACTTAAGGTAAAACTTACTCAATTCACTTTCACATAGATTCACTCCTTACTACTTCATCTTCTTCAATCACTGTACTTATTCTCACGCCGGAGGGTGGTCACGGAGAGAACCCCCATTCTCCCCGTGGCGAGGCTGACGGCGTTGTCTCTTTTGCAGTTATTCAGGTGAAGAGCTATCCGGTAGTTATCAACGAGTTGATTAACCATTTTTATGTAGAAACCATGTCCTCAGATCTTGATTGATTTTGGTCATTTTAGATTTGGTGCTTCTTCAATTCTAATGGGCAATTTGGTACCCATGAAACGACACATAACATAGTGTTATAAACGAGTACTTAGAACTAGATAGTACTTTGCGAGTACATACTTTTTGTACTTTAGTTTCTAAATCCTTATTCTAGCCACTCCATAAACAACATATAACCTTACCATTCACTCTTTATTCATAAACAACTCGTCACTCACGGATAATCAGAAGGCTTTGCAATACTGTGAGTATACTTGATGCGGGTCCAAGTGTGGAGGAGCGGGCCATCTTGTATTTGGAGGCCCAAGATCATGTGACAAAAGGGGCTTCACTAAAATGGCTCTAACTTAGGCTACGGGGGTCCGTTTTGGGCGTGCAACCAGTGAAACGATCGTGAGAACGAACTCCATCTTGCTGCAAACACCTCGGGACTAAAAATGCTTATTTATATTATTTATTTATCTTTTTATGTTTTTTTCGATGTTTTGTGCATTTTGTTTTTGGGCTTGTGTTTGGCCCATGGCCTTTTGTGGCCCATGGCCTTTTTGTGGCCCATGGCCTTATTTTGAAGTTCTGTCTTTATTTATATGTTTCTCTTGTAAGTTAGATGGTCAGAAATCAATTTCGAATTTACTCATTTTTCACATCAAATTCTCTGCCCTTTGGGTTGAATTTTGTGGGTTTGGGAAGATAGTCATGGGTATTCACAGAATCAACGTGATTTGTTCTTCGTTATCAGAACACACGCTACATCAATACTCGACGCCCTTTTTACCTTGTTTACACTTTTTGGGTGCAACATATTTACATATATAAAAACACATACATACTTTTATGCAATCATACATACAAACAATCCAATACATGCTTTCTAATATGTTATGCTTGAATCATATTTTCTGGGTTTGTTTGTTTTGTGATAAACTTGTCATTAACTTCGTATGAGCCTACCCTTAACATGTATAGCTCTATAGGAGTAACGCACCGCCTGTGAATGTTGGGTCATGTTAAGTCATCTTTTACTTGCGTTAAACTTTGGTTTGACTTGTTTGTTCACATGCCGGTTTATACGTTAATCTTGATAACTAGCTTTGCCATGTAGATTGTTCATTTTTATACTTATATGCTAGTGCACCAAACTTGTACACTCTCCAATACTTTTGTATTGAACTACACTTTAAAACATGTTGCAGGATTACGGTGATGATGATGATGATGATGATGATGCACGAAACTTAGAAGGGTGACTTGAAACACATTTTAAACTTTAAATACTTGTTGTATTGTAATTCATTTGATTTAACTTGTATTTGATTTCAAAAAATGTAATTGATTCTTTTAGTAATGAACTGAAATTTATTATTTAAATACTTGTCAAAATTTAGTGTTATGAAGTCTCTTACAATCTCGTTTTCATCTCACTCCGATGTTTCCGCCATCGGTTAGGGTGTGATAGATTGGTATCAGAGACATAACTATAGGGAATTAGGAAAAATTGCCATGCTTTTTGACATAGTCTATATTTAAGCACCATACTCGACCTTACTTGATTCATATGCTAATTTCTTGAAACGTCTCTTATGTGCTAAATTCTTGAAATGCTTTATGTGCTCATACTTATTTTACTATTTCAAACGTACGCCTTTCCTAAGGCATTTTACTCTATTATGTTAAACTCGAAAACACTCATATTGTAAAAAACGAGACGACTTCACCAAAATAGGCGTGAAACCCACAATTTGGTGAACGACTTTCAATCAACTTATTCTTTTTACACAAAATTCGCCATCAAGTTAGGATTGAAATCCTCACCTTAATGGAGAATTTCCATTTAAAATCTAGTGGACCCTCGTCAACGTGTCGGAATTAACTTTCTTGACCCGACGAGTATTAACCACATTTACGGTACGACGTTGTCAAGTTAGGGGTGAAACCCGCACCTTGTCAACTAGTCCAACTCCTTAATTTTCAAAAATCCCGTCAAGTCTCGAATTTTCGATTGATTTGGAACATGTAATAACCGTAAGGGTGAATACCGTTAACCGAAATTTCGGCGAGAGTATTCCACCTATTAGGCCAAAGCATGTTTCCCAAACTCAAAAGAGCTTTCGACCACTTTGGTTTAGTCAAAAGTTCCGTTTTGGAACAATCCAAGTTTTAATCAAACATCTTTTTTACTATTATCAATCTTATGCTCAACACGATAAAACCTCTTCTTTTCAAAATTCAAATTATTTTCAAGATTTTTTTTACACACACATCATACTAAATCTTTTCATACACTTATACGTTATTCACATGCATGATTTCAAAAACGTCACCAACTAGATTTACATTTCTCGTAATTTAAAATGGAGACATATCATTAAGATAGGACTAATTTCCTTACCTTGACGATTAGCTCCGCTCCTTCCCTTCTCAAAAAAAGACCTCACCAACGGGTTAGGGGTAATTCCCTTACCTCGGTGATCGTTACCAAACTTTCTTCTAAAGAGACTTCATTATGCAAACCACACGATCAAGTTTTATACCTAAACCATTCATCATTTTGTCAAAATCCCTACGTATGCAAAATTTCGAAATTTATTGTTTCATCGAACGTATTCCTTACCCTACAATCTATTTTAAATAAAACCCATACATGAAATTCCTAATCATACCTTAAACGTTTTATCACCCGATATACAAAATTTTATGAAATGCTACCTATCAATGTAATCGGTCTAATGAATCTCTTGCCCACGAACTTCATACTCGACCTAATCACTAAAACACGCTCACATTATATCATTATATTAAAGAATTTTGTTTTCAATCGGAAACCAAACCAACTTTTCTCACATGCTTATAAAGTCTTATAGATATTATAAGATCATTTTGCAAAACTCTTTTCAAAATTGATAAATCATTAACTTTTTAAAAACAATAAACTGTTTTGCTAAAACTCTTTTAAAAAATCACTAAGTTTATTTTGTTGAAATTCTTTTCAAGGACCAAAATTTTCACAAAGGTATCTAAAATATAACCCTTCGTATTGTGATACGAAATACCTTAAATAAAGCAAACTTTCTGTTTTCAAAAATATTTTCAAATACCGCTTAACGTACCATTTAAATTCCAAACACGTGGGCAAGGAGACTTCATAGAAATCAACAATCTTCGACATACATAAATCCTTTAAAATCAAAAATAGGATTTCCTCCTTCTTTTCAAAATACATCTCGTAACCAATAGATACTTTATATATTTTGACATTCACAAACTTGATTCTACATTTCCATCAAACTCGGTCTATTTTGATTCAATAAACGCAGCGATTTACTCGAACAACTATAAATGCATGTCAGCGTACACGTTTTAGTCAACATTTCACGACAATTTCACGCATACCATTCGTTTTACACAATCAAAATTCGCGATCATTTTATATGCTTACATTCGTCGTGTTTCAACTTATACAATACACGCAATCGTTATCATTCATGCTTATACTTATACTCATACTTACATGCATACTCATAGTTATACTCACACTTATACTCATACTTATACTCATCCTCATACTTATACTCATGCGCATACTTATATTCATACTCATATTCATATATTCGTACCTATACGTTAGTGTAACCTAAGGGGTTCACTTACGTTGGTCTCATACATACTTCAACATAATCTTGCTTACATACTACATTCTTATACGCACACATTCTTGTTTTCAAAAATTACTGTATACCCTAACTCATACACAACTAGTACAAACTATGCGGATCATGTGACTACCAATATAATCGCGGGTGCATACGGAATTATAGTGTTGGTCGCCGGGGCTTGGCGAACGGGTTATTACTTGATAGCGCTATTTAGGTTTCACCAACCTCACACCGTGCCTGGAGAAGATCGGTCGTGAACTAATAGACTCAGGCAAACCGTCAATTATGATAGACATTGACAAACAGGGAAAACAACGAAATATGAGGTCGCAGAGTATTCGGTATGACGCGGTTTAGTAACTTACATATGGGATAGCTCCCCATGGAATGGTATAAATGAGTAATTAAACAACAAAAGTTTTTGGAAATAAAATTGGAAAACTGTGAACTCGTGAACTCGCCAACTTTATGTTGACACCCTACCGCATGCTTTGCAGGTTGCTCGTTACAGCTTTGGACGGACATTGCAATCGGCTGGTATAACAACCCTCCTGAAATTTTTCTGACACCCTAATATATTTTAAAATAACCCTATATGTCTTAAAATACACCCCGTATGTGAAAACCGAGTCCCAAAATACGAAATGTTATTAAAAATAACTAAAAAACAAGAAAATTGAAGTTTATGCGGGGCGCGTAAGCCTTCTCTTGAGCTTACGCGGGCCGCGATTACTTAAAGGTCAGGCGAACCCTTGTGTTGTCACGTGTCATAACGCGTGTTGAACCTAGTCATGACCCGGATCAGCTACAGCCTAAACCCCCTACGACGAGGGCCGCGTAGGCCTTGGCCTAACATTTACGCGGGCCGCGAGAAACCCGTTTTTCAGCCCTATAGATAGCATGCATCGGATCTTCAACAAACTCGTTCAATTCTTTTCTTTCAAATCGAATTTTGAAGTAATAGGCATAATATACGGGTATTATATCCCCCTAATTAGCGAGGTTCTGCTCCGTTGTAAGTATTATAACCCCAGTTACGTATTAGATACGCTGCCCGATTGATCCAGGGTTCCGTAACAACTGTCGTGGTTGTGCCCGACGTAATTGTTGGAATACCGTCTTGGGGAGGGTATCATTAATATAAATAAAGGGTTATTATACTAACATATGTACAATTGTGTAAATTATAGATTAACACCAGGAAACCCTAGAAGAAGTCTAAAACAGCAATGTGAGTTTATCCGCTTTTTGTAAACCTTTTTGTGAACTATATTACAAAACCTTAAATGCTTAACAATGTGATTAAGCAGTGATTGAGTTTTTGTAATTCTTCAACTACTGCCGGTATGTTGGGGTTTTGTATACAAAATGTGGAACAAGTTACAATTGGACAACGAGTTAGCCAATGTGTAATATGACCCACCAGTCAGGATTGACAGTACAGAATGAGTAATTGTGTAGAAATAAACAATGTGATCGCTCTCAATACTGTGTTAATTGGTAAAATGTTTCTTGATTAAACTCGGATTCACTCACCAGTATTTCCCACTGACAAATGTTTTTAAAACACGTTTCAGGTAACAGAATGTGACAGCCAATTAGTAAAAAGCTAGCTGGAGAGCACCGACGGCATGGAAAAATGTGGCTATAGAAGTTACCAAAAAGACGATGTTTTAAATTCAATAAAATAGGGTTTATCCCTAGAAACATGTTGTAATAAAGAAACTTGGGTTTTACCCATGTGATTATTAATATAAAATATGGTGGTTTTACTCTGATAAACATTTCCTAACTACGGTCCTGATGTACTTTCCGCTGCCAAATTAATAGCTGATACCACCACAAACGAATGTTCGTGGCCGCCCGTTCCCGGGACAGATAAGGGGCGGGGATTGCAACAGAATAGCTTAGCCCCTGATTCAGCCACATGAGTGTTCTGCTGACATATATATATTATCTAAATTGTTAGGAAATAAAATTTGAAAATACGTGAATATCTGTATTTTATTGTTATGTGTTATTTGACTATTTGTTAGTTTACAGTATGAGTGATCAAGGACCCTCAGACGTGTATCGTCGGTTGTCCGATTCACCTAGGAGTGAAGGTACCTCTTCCCAGCCTACCCTCTCTGGGTATTCTGCTGATCAAGAAGAAGAGATGTTTGGCTTTAAAGCTCAGTCTGAAGAGCCATTCCCTAAGAAAAAGAGAGGATGGTTCAGTAAGGGAGCCTTTGAGCGTAGAAAAAGAATGCAAAAGTTGCAACAGCAAAGAGTCCTAGCAGCCGCTAAGCGAGAGTCAGATGCCCATACCCAGGATATGCTTAATAGGAGCTTAGCGAATTTCCATATCCTAGCAACAACTGTTGCCGACCCTAGTCTGGAACAACTAGTAGCCCCACAACCCTTACCTTTAATTCCCACTCAGCCGATGGAGGTAGAAATGCATGATTTCAACCCTGAGGAAATACCTAGGATACCAGTCCCTAATCCCTTAGACCCAAATTATGACCCATGGTTTGATGATCTTAGGGATTATGTGCCACGCTACCATCTAAACGACGAAACCTTGCCGAACATAGCAGCGTATCCAGGTCTGGACCCTCTAGATCCCTATTATGACAACGATGAATACATTAGGGAGATTTTAGAGAATCCATACCCTCAGGAGAATCCCAGGCCACAGTATCCAGATCCAGTACCAGCACCTGCACCCCCAATGAGTGTTGAGAACCTGCAAGAACTCTGAACTTTCGGAGAAGAAATCTTAGAGAGTAGTGAGAGGATGTGGTATGTAGGAGAACAACTTGTCTGGAAATATGACGAGCATCAGATGGATTTCGGGAGAAATCCATATCCATAAAGATGATAGTAAAGTTGGCAATAATAATAATATAATAATATATAATATGTTTGTATGAATATATATATATATGTAATAATAATAATTTATTGTAGTATAGACCATTTTGTGGTTAATGATGCATAATAGTATTGTAATTTTTAATTCCTGTTTTAGTATGTATTTGACTCATTCTATATAAAAAAGGTAAAGTCGCAATGCTCGACGCTTTTGACCAATATGTGTATTGTGTGGTTGTTACCTAAATTATTAATTATTTTGTGATATTAATATGTGATAAATGTTTAAAATTCAGATGAACGACGAAGTAAACCAGGGAAATCTGAATAATGATAACCAGAGTAACAATAACTTGGGTAACGAAAATCCAAACAACAACAATGGAAACCAAATGGATAACAGTGCCATCCAACACATAATAGCACAAGGAATAATAGATGCGATGCCAAATATTATTCAAATGGTTAAGGAAGCAGAAAATAAAAGTAAACATGATAGCAAGCGACCTTCCGAACCTGAAAACAGCGTGAACAATGGACCTGTACTTCAAATGCCCATTCCCAAAAGAAGAAGAACCGTATCTTACGGTTGTTCTTATAAAGAATTCTGGTCTTGTAAACCAATGGAATTCTCGGGCAACGAAGGTGCTATTGCAACCCTACGCTGGATAGAAAAGACTGAGGCAGTCTTAAGAATAAGCAAGTGCGCAGAAGAAGATAAGATAATGTTTGCTTCTAATCTATTTAAGAATTCAGGACTAGAATGGTGGAACACTATCCTTCAGTCTAGAGGAAGTGATAGAATTTACAATATGGAATGGGAGGAGTTTAAAAACATGGTAGAAAGGAAATTCTGCCCTCCTAATGAAAAAGAACATATAGCAAACAAATTCCTAAACCTTAGGATGACTGGTGTGGATAGTAAGGGATACACTAAGTTATTCTTTGAATATGCTAGAATAGTGCCAACCCTTGCTTCTCCTGAACCAGTATTAATCTTCTGTTATATCTGGGGATTAATCGGGGAGATAAGACATGTAGTCAAGGCAACTAGACCTCAAACCATAGAAGAAGCTGTAGAACTAGCCAATACCTTGACAGATAAATTAGTTCGTACACGAGAAGAGGATCAAAGGAGGAACCTAACCCAGAAGCTCACACAAGAATTTTGTTCTGGAAATTTTAATCGTGGGAAAACATATAGGTTCTACCTCTGCACCCTACTGTAAGAATTGCAGAAGGAAGCATTCAGGAAGATGCACCATATACTGTAACGTTTGCAAAATATCGGGACACAAGGAAGAAGACTGCAGGAAGAAAGCTAACAACTGGATATGCTACAACTGCGGAGAACAAGGTCATATCAAGCCTAACTGTCCAAAATTAGCTCCAGCTACAAATAACAAGAATACCAAAAATGCTAGAGCATTTGTTCTGACTGCAGAAGAAGCAAAGATGATCCTGGATGTGATCACTGGTACGTTTTTAGTTAATGACATTTTTGCTAAAGTATTATTTGACTCTGGTGCAAACCAAAGTTTTATTAATACTTCATTTTGAAAACTTCTCAACCAATCATTAACTAAACTTCCACAAAAATGACTAGTAGAGACAGCAAATGGGGAAACCATTAAAATTTCTGAAATCTTGCAGGAAGCAAGAATAGAAATTCTAAATCAGAAATTTATTGCAAACCTTTACCCCATGAATCTGGCAGGAGTTGATGTAGTATTAGGAATGGATTGGTTAATAGCCAATAAAGCCAGTATTTTGTGTGATCAAAATTTGATACAAGTAAATTAACCAAAGGGTGAAAAGATCACAATTAAAGGATATAAAACCTCTAGATCCACTAAATTCATCTCTGTGATGAAAACAACAAGTTACATAAGAAAAGGATCATTAGTTTATTTGATTTCTATAATCACTAACACTAAAGGAAAAGAATTAAAGGATATCCTAGTAGTATCTCAGTTTTTAGATGTATTTCCAGAAGAATTACCAGGACAACCTCCATATAGAGAAGTTGAATTCAGAATTCATTTAATACCAGGGACAATACCAATTGCCAAAGCACCTTACCGTTTGGTACCTGCAGAAATGCAAGAACTAAAGAAACAATTAGACGAATTGTTGGAGAAAGGATTCATACAACCAAGTTCATCACCCTGGGAGCACCGATTTTATTCGTTAAAAAGAAGGACGGATCAATGCATATGTGCATTGACTACCGTGAATTAAACAAAGTCACAATTAAGAATCGGTATCCATTACCAAGAATTGATGATCTGTTTGATCAATTGCAAGGAGCACGATTTTTCTCAAAATTCGATTTAAGGTCAGGATATCATCAATTAAAGGTACAGGAAGAGGACATTCCTAAGACCGCTTTCAGAACAAGGTATGGCCATTATGAATTACTGTCATGCCATTTGGTTTAACCAAAGCCCCAGCTGCATTCATGGACATGATGAACCGAATATGTAAACCATATTTGGATAAATTCATAATTGTCTTTATAGATGATATTCTCATTTACTCTAAGAGTAAAGAGGAACATGCAAAGCATTTGCACGTACTTTTAAGTTTATTAAGAAAAGAAAAGCTTTATGCTAAGTTTTCCAAGTGCGAATTTTGGTTAGAACAGGTACAATTTCTTGGACATCTAGTTAATCATGAAGGAATTCATGTGGATCCCACCAAGATCGAGGTGATAACCAAATGGAAAACCCCTGAATCACCAACTGAGGTAAGAAGTTTCTTAGGACTAGGCGGTTATTATAGAATATTTATTCAAGATTTTTCTAGAATAGTCATTCCCTAAACTAAGTTAACTTGTAAATCTGTTAAGTTTAAATGGGAACCAAAACAAGAAGAAACCTTTAGAATCCTTAAACAAAGATTAACCCATGCACCCATACTAGCATTACCAGAAGGAACTGAAGATTTTGTAATCTATTGTGATGCTTCTAAATTAGGTTATGGATGTGTGTTAATGCAACGTCAAAAGGTTATAGCCTATGCATCCAGACAACTTAAGAATCATGAAGAGAATTATTCAACTCATGATTTAGAATTGGGAGCTATAATTTTCTCCCTTAAGATTTGGAGACATTACCTATACGGTAGTAAGTTTACTGTTTTCACCGATCATCAGAGTTTAAGGTATATCTTCGGGCAAAAAGAATTGAATATGAGACAAAGACGCTGGATGGAACTACTTAGTGATTATGATTGTGATATTCAGTATCATGCAGGAAAAGCAAATGTAGTTGCTGATGCTTTAAGCCGAAAGTATCACGAACAGCCAAAAAGGATACGTTCTCTTAAATTAAATCTACAAATAGATTTAAATAAGCAGATTAGAGAAGCACAAGAATCAGTAATCAAGGTTGATACTGAAAAACTAAAAGGAATGATCAAGGAATTAGAACAAGGAACATATGGAATTTGGTGACTCCATAAGAAAAGAATGTGGATACCTAAATTAGGAAACCTACGTCATCGCATATTAAAAGAAGCCCATAAATCTAAATATACGATGCATCCAGGAAACGATAAAATGTATCAGGACTTAAGAAAGAATTTCTGGTGGATAGGAATGAAAAAGGACATAGCAGCATATGTTGCCAAGTGTTTAACCTGTTCACAAGTCAAAGCTGAACATCAGAAACCTTTAGGTTTATTGCAACAATTAGAAATGCCTGTTTGGAAATGAGAATTGATAACAATGGATTTTGTTACTAAACTACCCAAAACAAGGAAAGGTAATGATACAATCTGGGTGATTGTAGACAGACTAACCAAGTCAGCTCATTTGCTATCAATGAAAGAAACTTTTAGTAAGGAACAATTAGCTAAATTATATGTAAATGAAATAGTTTCTTTACATGGAATTCCTTTATCAATTCTTTTTGACAGAGATAGTCGTTTTACCTCTCATTTTTGGACAAGTCTCCAAAAAGCAATGAGAACCAAGTTGAATCTAAGCACAGCTTATCATCCTCAAACGGATGGACAAAGCGAAAGGACAATTCAGACAATGGAAGACATGCTTAGAGCTTGTGTAATTGATTTTGGAGGTAATTGGGACGATCACTTACCATTGATAGAATTTTATTATAATAATAGTTATCACACAAGTATAAATGCCGCACCATTCGAAGCACTTTATGGATGAAAGTGCCGAACTCAAGTCTGTTGGGCCAAAATTGGGGAAAAGCAACTATCTGGACCTGAGATAGTACAAGAAACAACAGACAAAATCATTCAAGTCAAGGAACGACTGAAAGCAGCACGTGATCGACAGAAAAGCTATGCTGACAACAGGCGGAAACCATTGGAATTTCAAGCAGGAGATAAGGTATTATTAAAAGTCTCTCCTTGGAAAGGAGTAGTAAGATTCATAAAGAGGGGAAAGCTAAGTCCCAGGTATATATTGGACCTTTCAAGATTATTAGAAAAATAGGACCTGTAGCCTATCAGCTGCAACTGCCAGAAGAAATGGCAGGAATACGTGATGTATTTCATGTATCTAATCTCAATAAATGCTTAGCTGACGAATCACTGATAGTACCTCTTAAGGATATAGAGGTAAATGAGCAGTTAAAATTTGTAGAAAGACCTCTACAAATTGAGGACAGGAAAATCAACAACCTCAAGCACAAGAGATTAGTTCTGGTCAAAGTGAAATGGGACTCCAAAAGAGGACCAGAATACACATGGGAGCTTGAATCAGAAATGCAAAGGAAATATACACACTTATTCCAGTAGACCTCGAGAACGAGTTCTAAAACAAGGTGGGGAGGATATAACAACCCTCCTGAAATTTTTCTGACACCCTAATATATTTTAAAATACCCCTATATGTCTTAAAATACACCTCGTATGTGAAAACCGAGCCCAAAATATGAAATCTTATTAAAAATAATTAAAAAAAAAGAAAAATGAAGTTTACGCGGGGCGCGTAAGCCTTCTCTTGAGCTTACGCGGGCCGCGACAACTTAAAGGTCAGGCGAACCCTTGTGTTGACACGTGTCATAACGCGTGTTGAATCTAGTCATGACCCGGATCAGCTACAACCTAAACCCCCTACGACGCGGGCCGCGTAGGCCTTGGCCTAACATTTACGCGGGCCGCGAGAAACCCGTTTTTCAGCCCTATAAATAGCATGCATCGGATCTTCAGCAAACTCGTTCAATTCTTTTCTTTCTAAGCGAATTCTGAAGTAATAGGCATAATATACGGGTATTATATCCCCCTAATTAGTGAGGTTCTGCTCTGTTGTAAGTATTATAACCCCAGTTACGTATTAGATACGTTGCCCGATTGATCCAGGGTTCCGTAACAACTGTCGTGGTTCTGCCGACGTAGTTGTTGGAATACCGTCTCGGGGAGGGTATCATTAATATAAATAAAGGGTTATTATACTAACATATGTACATTTGTGTAAATTATAGATTAACACCAGGAAACCCTGGAAGAAGTCTAAAACAGCAATGTGAGTTTATCCGCCTTTTGTAAACCTTTTTGTGAACTGTTTTACAAAACCTTAAATGCTTAACAATGTGATTAAGCAGTGATTGAGTCTTTGTAATTCTTCAATTACTGCCGGTATGTTGAGGTTTTGTATACAAAATGTGGAACACGTTACAATTGGACAACGAGTTAGCCAATGTGTAATATGACCCACCAGTCAGGATTGACAGTACTGAATGAGTAATTGTGTAGAAATAAACAATGCGATCGATCTCAATACTGTGTTAATTGGTAAAATGTTTCTTGATTAAACTAGGATTCACTCACTAGTATTTCCCACTGACAAATGTTTTTAAAACGCGTTTCTGGTAATACAATGTGACAACCAATTAGTAAAAATCCAGCTGGAGAGCACTGACGGCTTGGAAAAATGTGGCTATAAAAGTTACCAAAAAGACGATGTTTTAAATTCAATTAAATAGGGTTTATCCCTATAAACATGTTGTAATAAAGAAACTTGGGTTTTACCCATGTGATTATTAATATAAAATATGGTGGTTTTACTCTGATAAACATTTCCTAACAACGGTCCTGATGTACTTTCTGCTGCCAAATTAATAACTGATACCACCACAAACAAATGTTTGCGGCCGCCCGTTCCTGGGACAGATACGGGGGCGGGGGTTGCGACAGCTGGAGTGCGTGGTTTGTATGTTTCATGTTAACGTATAAATAAAGAATTTGTGGTTTTAAATTGTGATGGGTTTTCTTTACATTTCCGCTGCTAAATTAAATTGCGTTTTTGGACATTTAAACATAGAAACTAGTCCGCGTATGGGAATTGAGGTTGTGACAGATTGGCATCATAGTCATTGGTTATAGTGAATTAGGTTTAAGATATAAAATATTTTAATTTGAGACGTAAAATATTTTTATTTGAAAACCAAACAATAACCGATCTTTAATAAAAACAACGACACCACACTCCGGATTGCAAGGTTAGTCAGACTCAGATGCTCACATGGTAATTGTAGTTATCAGCATATACTTGTGCATAACATATATGTGTAAATGTGCATGTGTATATTTAGCATATATGCGTAAATATGTATGTGTATAATTAGTATTCAACACTGTGAATCATATGAAAGCTATGTAAACATGATACGCGTTAGATAGGAGTGAATTCTACTACCCCTAAATTTGAAACCACGACTCGTTGTGAGGGAAGAACCAGTATTTCTTAATCCTCGTCCACATATTTCCTGATTTCATCATTGGACTAGAACAAATAGACGCAATGAACGTTTACTCGAAATACCCACAAGTGGGAAGCCTGCTACGGACCAGGCTAAGAAGGCGAAATGACGAGGGAGAGTCGTCCCTAATTCGCACGTTACTAGGAAAAACAAACAGTACCACAACTTGAACACATGCACGGAACAATCGAAGGCATCGGTGCTCGGAATGCGAAACAGTAGCGACACGCACGCAAACCAAGAGTGAAAAGTGAGACGCGAAGCGTCAATCTACGTGGAGCAGTACCAATGGAATCATTTACTCTCTTTTGTTCACATACCTCTTTCCCTAACCTAGAAGAAGAGACTCGTTCCCTTTTTCTACCGAATAACCTAGAGTTCTACTGCTCGATTAGAACTGTTTTAACCATGCCTGCACTATCTTCTTTCGTAATATATGGGTCTTTTTGCTAGCCTTTACATCGACCGGTGTCTATCAAGAATCCATTCTAGTTGTGAGGATCGGCAAACTTGACTTTCGATCATTAGTGATCATTTTTCTGATAGTGAGTATGGCGATATGTTGAGTATATAAACCTGCCATTTTAAACCCATTTTTGCAATCACGTATTGGAGCCTCTTAACAACCTAAACGTTATTTCAAATTCCTTCGCACGACTTACGACAACCCCTTAGGTTTTGATTGCTTGCCAGTTTGATAAACCGTAAAATTCATGCAAGAGCATGGGTCGAGATGAATTATTCCTCTCTCGCATACGGCCTAACTCGAAAACTTTGACTGACATTACAGCAAACCTTAACACTATAAGCTAATTCTATAACCCTTCTACGTTGGCAACTACTGGTTGGATCGGCACCATCGACGTAACCGTTTTATCGGCAAATAGTGTTCTTTATATCTATTTTACACTACTTGCGTACAACCGACTACATCCGTAATATCTGACAAACCCTTACTATTGATCCCGAAATTTTACATACACTACATCCAGTTGAATGCGTCGAACCCGACTACATCTTAGGATGTTTCCCACATCTTATCTTGTTTTGCTTCATAAACACTATCATTTTGTCTGACACTATCTTTGTGTGAAATTCTGTTTGGATAATTTCTTTTCCTCTGCGTGCATTACCCAAGGAGCAACGAACCATGGATACCTCGAAGATGAGGATATCTCGAACATACGATTTTCTGGTCATATCATTCGAGTTACCTAACGGACATGCGGTCTTCATGAGACTCAGGAGCCATGTGTGCAAACCCTACTTTGACAAGTTCGTCACTTGTTTTCTTTAGCGACATCTGAATCTACTAAAAGGCCGGCAAGAACCCGAACAACCTATACACTTTACCTTGGAAACTCCTACGGAAAGGACTCTACGCTAAGTTTCCAACATGCGACTTTTAACCCAGTGTTATTGACCACGTGCATCAACCCCTTACAACTTAGCTCGAAAGAGTATCATCTATTAGTAGCGAAATGTTCAAGGACTCGGTCGCGTGTTAATGCAATGTGAGAGAGTCATTGTTTACACCCACCCCCAGCGACTCGAAGTGCATGAAAGGAATTACACTAGACACAACCTAGGCCTGTGAGTTGTAGTCTTTGCACTCAAGATATGGATACGTTACTTGTACGATACCAAATGCGCGATTTACACCGATCACAAGAGTCTCAAGCATATTCCCGATCAACGCCAATGGGTCGAACTCCTAAACAACTACGAGTGCGCAATCAAGTATCAACCGAGCAAGGCAAACGTTGTGGCCGATGCCCTAAGCCGGAAAGAAACCAAACCTAAGCGTGCTCGTACTTTGCAGCTGACTATTCACTCGAGCTTGCCTAACCAAATTCGAAACGCTCAGGTCGAAGAACTAAAGGCGGAGAACCTTCTAGCTGAATCTATGCGGGGAATTGAAAAGCAGCTCGAACTAAAAGACGACGACATCTACTACTTCATGGAACGTATTTGGGTTCAATCTCACAAAGATCTCCGAGAGTTTGTGATGGACGACGCACACAAGTCTCGCTACTCGATACATCCTGGTTCTGATAAGATGTATCATGATATCAAGGCCCTGTATTGGTGGCCTAACATGAAAGCCATTATTGCTAACTACGTCAGCAAATGCTTGACATGTGCTAGAGTCAAGATCGAGTACCAAAAGCCGTTGGGATTACTGCAGCAACCAGAATTGCCAACATGGAAATGGGAACAGATTTTCATGGATTTTGTTACCAGCTTACCAAGATCCCAAAGCGGAAACGATGCCATTTGGGTGATCGTAGACCGCTTAACCAAGTCAACTCACTTCCTCGAAATCAAAGAAACCGACAAATTTTCGAAACTTGCAGCCATCTACTTGAAGGAAGTAGTCGCTAAGCACGGAGTGCCGACATCTATTATCTCTGATCGAGACCCACGTTTCACATCCGATTTGTGATAGGTTATGCACAAATCCTTTGGCTCACAGTTATCATGAGCACCGCTTATCACCCGCAGACTGATGGTCAGACTGAACGTACAATCCAAACTCTTGAAGATATGCTGAGAGCATGTGTCATCGATTTTGAAAACGGGTGGGAACGACACTTACCCTTGGTAGAATTCTCTTACAATAACAATTACCACACTAGGATTCAGGTAACACCGTTTGAGGCATTGTATGGACGTAAATGTCGGTCAACTTTGTGCTGGGCGGAAGTTGGTGAGAGCCAAATTACCGGCCCAAAGCTTGTACTTGACACCACATAATAGATTGCCCAGATCAGACAACAAATGGCGGCAGCTCGTGACCGTCAGAAAAGTTACGCTGATAAACGTAGGAAACCACTAGAATTCTAGGTCGGGCACCAGGTTCTACTAATAATCTCACCTTGGAAAGGTGTGGTACATTTTGAAACAATGGGTAAGCTTAATCCGCGTTATGTTGGACCTTTTGAAATTACCGAGAGAATCGGTAAGGTAGCTTACAGACTAAACCTGCCTAAAGAGCTAAGTGCGGTGCACAACGTTTTTTTTCACGTGTCAATTCTGAAGAAGTATCTGTCAGATGAAACACTCATCGTTCCTTTTAAGGAACTCACGATCGACGATCAACTACGCTTCGTTGAGAAACCGGTTGAGATCATGGATCGAGAAATCAAAACCCTCAAGCGTTGCAAGATACCAATAGTCCGAGTTCGTTGGAACTCGCGCCATGGCTCAGAGTTTACCTGGGAACGGGAAAACCAGATGATGCGCAGGTATCCCCAGTTGCTTAACAATACTTTCTGCACTGAGGCTACTACTGAATTTCAGGACGAGATTCCAAACCAACAGGGGGATGACGTGACACCCCGCGAAAACGTTTAAACACACTAGCTTGTCAGTGGTTGCGCGCTAAATTTCAGGACGAAATTTCTTTGAACTCGGGGATAATGTGACACTTCCTGCATGATTTCATCTTTATGTTATGATTATGTGGATTGGATGAACGAGATTTAATTGATAATTATCGGATTAATCAAATAAGTATGATTGTGATTAATATGTGACTTTATATGCTACGTGACCTTATGTGTTATGTGGCTTACATGTTCGTTTTGTGAACTTACGTGAAACTACGAGTATCTACGCATGACAATAGGTTATTGACAAATATATATATGTAAAGCGTATCGTATGTCTTAACTTAAATTTCGAGCACGAAATTCCTGTAACATAGGTAGAATGTGACAACTGGTACTCTCGACCCTAATTGTAGAGAGAAGGATATTTTATAACTTATTATTATTATTATTATTGTTTAAATAATAATAACCGAGTCGGGAGAAACGTGTCGTTTAACGACTAGCCCGAGCCAAGCATATATAAATTAACGTAAACACGAGACCGTTATTTTAACCGTTTAAATGAAACACAAGAATAAGCGGGTTTATACCCATGGGCCAAACCCAACCCAACTCACCTAAACCCCTAAACCCGAGCTTATATAATCACCTTAGAGCATTCTTATCCAATCCATCATCTTTAACCTTATAATTTAACTAAAAATCATCACTTTTTAAAATTTATCTCACATTTTAAAAAACCTTCAACATCCAACTCCTCATACCTATCTCTGTATTCTTTTTTTATTATTATTTCTTCTCTTTCTTTTACTTACAATTTTAACTACTATCTATTTTGTCTTATTATATTTTTTCTTTTAATATTGATTCTAATAACTTTGTTTATAGAAATTATGCTACTAATTATTATTTTTGGATTTTTCGGGTCGGGTTACTTTAAATACTAATTATATCATCATAAACCAATAAAAAAATTTGCTTGGAAAACAATAATCACCATAAATACTAATTATTTTTGGGTTTTTCGGGTCGGTTGTCTCTTTCACTCCCGTTTATGATGAAATTTCCACCTTGATCAAACGGGTCAAGTGAAGAGACAAACCACTTACTGCATATTATAATATACATTCACTTGGAAAACAAAATGATCAAATCAAATATCATACCATCCATTTTCACTACCATCAGACTACAAACAACAGTTTAAGATACCGAATCATGCCAAGTTTGACCTATTTAATAGCCTACACAGTGGATTTACATGTAACACCAAAAACACATAAGTATGAGGTTAGACAAAGCTACAAAATATGTGTAGTAATACTTCCTTGTAACACCAAAATATAGATGGTAATATTTCCGTGTAGCACCCAAAAAACGCGCTAGTGTTCGGTTCAAAGCTGATTATCTCAGGATACAAATATCATTTATTTAACCGTCCTTCGCTTTTTAACGTTATTGAAAAAAAAAAGAGCACATTTACTTGCAAATCAATACCACTCACTCGATCTTCTTGATTTCTATTCTTGTTTCTTGAATAGCCTTGTCTATTTTGCCTTGAAAAATCTGGGTTTCTTCTTTGACCACTAGAATTTGCGTTGCAAATGAAAGACGTGGTACCCCTTGAAGCACAAGTCAAATTTCCAGAAGTACGATTTTGACTTGTGGGAACCTTTTATTGTTGTTGCAAAAAGAACATGGAGATACAGCGAATGCCCTTAGGCACCTGCCTTCTGATGTTCCATGACCTGAGGAAAACAAGAAAGAGAGTAATTGTTTAAATTGTCATGCAGAGTGGGTGTAAACGAGCCGAGCCGCTCGTGTGTTACTCGAGATCAGCTTGTTAAAAGCTTGAATCGAGCCGAGCTTAAACAAGCTAGAGCCCGTGCTCGATCCCGAGCTTCACTTATCAAGCTCGAGCTGTCTCGCAAGCCTAAACAAGCTTTTATTTATATAACTTTATTTAATTTATATAATAAATATTATGTATATGTAAAAGTATTATAAAAATATATTACAATAATATTAAATAAACAATAAATAATAAACAAGCCAAGCTCAAGCTTTAGACATAGAGCTCTATACAAGCCGAGCTTGAGTTTGAGCCTAAACGAGCTCGGGCTCGGCTCAGCTTGTTTACACCCCTATTTACAAGAGAAGAAGAATTTTTATTAGCAATTTAACCCAATGAGCATGCGTGGATCTGTGCGGACGCACACGCTGCAAACGAATTTGGGTAGTGTAAAAATATTCAGTTGTTATTAAATTGTTATTATAGGGTATTACAAGTTACCATCTCAGTTAACATATAAAGAAAAAAGAATACACTAGCAGAGCTGCACCATAATTTGGCAATATTGATTTTCATGTTCAAAATTATTACAAATTATATAATTTTGAGAAAACTGATACATAAGATAATGATTGTTTAACATTTTTATTCCATCAAAATGCTTAAATTCATGGTTTTGAGTACCATTTTTTTACTGAAAAAGTAGCAGTATGCAATCAAATAATCAGAGTGTAAATCCTCAGATTGGGGGTTTACGAATTTTGCACTAAAGCAATCAAATTAAGCAAGAAAATTCTTGCTAGAGGCGCTGCAGGCATCAACGGTTAAGGTTAAACCACTTCAGCTTGTGAAACCATTCAGACATTTCATCAAACGGTTGGGACCGGTTATCCGAATCTAGTGGTATAGACCTTCACCATCTACGCTAAGTGATCCGGACATGGTGGTACAAAGTGGTTATAGGTGGCCCGGTATAACTGTATTCTTTTCATATAAAAGAGAAAAAAAAATGATGTAAAGATCCAGATAAAACATATATACAAACACTTCGTTTCAGACCAACTGATACACTAATACACATATTCTATATAAATTTTTAAAAAATTGGTGTCCCTAGGCGCTTGTCTAACTTTGAAAGCCTATATAAGATTCCGAAAATTTTCACGCTAGATCACTTCCGTTTCAGACCAACTGAGACATGTGTAGTCAAATTGAAGTTGAATCAAATTAAACCATTAGCGTGTGATGTTAATAACTTGATCATAAACGTGTAGCATCTTATTAGCAAACTCAAATTAAAACATATCATCCTTTAACCTATGTACAGAGACTAAAATATTATTAATCAAGTTTCACTCATATCTCTATTTTCTAATGTTCTTTGTACTTTCTCAAAACACCGATTTGGTTCATATCACAAACCTCACGCAAACGTTCTTCCTCCTGTATGCCTACCCTGAACATAAACCTACTTTTGCCCAAAGGGAAACAAAAACAGAACCATTTAATGCATGATACATCCCCTACACCACACCATCTAACAAAAAACTCAAGATTCTAATTTCAATAACACATTAAAAGCATAGAACAATCAAAATCTGCATACGAAACACAACCAAAACAGTAGCATATCAGAAGAACTCAAACAAACACAAATCCCCATTTCAGACATGAATTTTGTGAAGATAAGGCTTGTTACTGACCGGAAATCAACGATCAACGGTTGATTACCCAAAAAACTGTTGATTTATGCTTCGTGGAAGTAAAATTCAATCGAATACCTGGGGTTTGCTTTCTTCAGTTTCTTGTAATTCTTCTGAAGAAAAGCCCTAATGAATTTGGGGTTAGAGTTCGAATTAGGGCATGTAATCTGAGATGAAATTGTAAACCATACCTGGTGGAAAGGAAAAGAACGAGGGCAGGAGAAGATGAGATGGGCAGGAGAAGAGATGATATAGGCGGGAGCAGATGAGATGGTTGAAGACGGGGGACACAGTAGCTTTTCATACATGAAAAGTTTCTGTAGACTCTTTTTAGAATTTAGGGTTAGAAAAATGAAAGAGGGGATAGGATCGAGTGAATATTTAGAAGATTTTTTTAAATTTTAGAGGTAGGGGTTATGATGGTGGATTGGATGTGAATGCTCTTAACCCACAACCCTCGTCCCTCACAAACTCTTGCACAGACGATGAGAGAGAGATAGACTGAAGTAGAGAGAGGAGTGGTATCGGGAAAGAGCCGGAACCAGCGAAGGAGGCGGCAGTGGTGGCTGACGGCGGCGGTGGCTGTCGGGCCACGGTAGCGACGTTTAGGACCCGGGTTCGGGTTCCAACGCAGTTATTTTGGGCAATCACATTTACAGGCAAGAAAAACCCCAATCCTTTTTATCATTTCTCCTTCCCTCTCTAAAAACTAGTCACTGGAGCTGAAATTCCGGTGACATGGTGATGATGTAGTTCTATTCAGACTCGGGTGGTGGATCACATCGGTTGGGAAGATGATGTTGAAAGATGGTGGTTGTAGTTGAAGTTTGGTCGGGACGGCGAAGGGAACTTCACGACAGCCGTGTACCCTTTTTCTTTTTTCTAAACCCTGAGTTAGTATTATGTCATTGTTTGTATCCTTGTTTTCCTGATCTTGTAAAATTATTGACTGCTTGTTTGTTTATTAAGATCCGAAAGATATTTTAAACTGTTGGAACTAATTTAAGGAATGATAAATGTTTGCTGATGACTAATGCTTAGGATGATGTTGAGTATCGATGTAATTTGTGGTGATGATATTTAACTGGTGATTATTGGTCAAATAACTGATTTGGGTTTTAGGAAATTGGTTATGAATCAGTGTTGGACATATTGTTATTATGACATTTGTAGGGTAAATAAAGCTGGTAGTATGATGGTTTGACTGTCCCATGCTTATTGTAAAGGTTTATAATATTCGGTAATAACACTTTGGTGCTAGATGTGAATTGATGATTGGTGATTTAGGGTAATACATTTGAGCTAGAAGTTTGATAATAGAATAATGAGAAACGAAAACTGAGGTTTGTATGATATTTACATGTTTTAGAGAAAGTGGCATCTTTCTGTGTGGTAATGTATGGATCTGTGTAGTTAGATATATTTGAAGAACATTGTGAAAATTATGAATTGGTACAATCTTGAAAGCACAACGTACAAATAGGATATACCATGTCGCATAATGAGCCCGCACACCCTCATTGATGCTGCCCATTCATGATTGGGCCGCCCATTCATGATTGGGCCGCACAATCACAATGGGCTAGAAATGGTGTTGGGCTGCACGCTCTTAGTGGGCCGCACACCCAAAGATGGACCGCAAACTTATGTCGCACACTATTGAGTCACACACTCTCTTAAGCTACACAATTGCATGACCGCACACTTGTCAAGAGGTCGCACACTCTTGTGTGGACCGCACACTGACAAGTGGGCCGCACACTCTTATTGGGCCGCATGGTTTGATGGACCGAACACTCCTAAGTCTGGGTTGTATGTTATATTGTTTGGGCCACATACTTGGAACATATGAATTGGATTGTATTATATTACTATGTTATAAATTTATAGTCCATATGCTTATATATGATGTTCTGAGTTGTATGCTATGTGCTAAATACGTGTACAAATACGTGAAATACTTGCATAACAAACATTGGTAACCATAATAGGGTATGGTTGACCAACATAACACAAGTAAATTATCTGCCGAGCAAAGCAAAGGTGAATTCACAACTTTTTACTAAAAGCATGCGTTCTCGGTGGTTGGGAAACGGATTGAAGGGGTATGGTCCCAAAAAGCCGCGCAAACCTCCGTCAAGATCGCGCGCTGGACCATACTCCTTATTCAACAAATCTCTTATTGGCAACCTCGCGCGGGCTACAGCACATTCTATTCTAACCGGTGCGAGGGCTAGACAATAGGAAGCTCCAATTACAACACTTAGCATTCTGAAAGAGCACTCAGTCATCCAAACCCTGCGCGAGATAGTTACGTGCCCAACAAGACTCGCGCAGGGCAGCAGCACAAGGTTGTTTCAGATAGTACACAAGGTGCAAGTAGCAGAAGAAAAGAGCCAATCAGCGTCCTTCTGGCCCTGCTCAATCGTGCTCCACAATCATCTGACATACAGGAGACGAAAAGTACTTAAGGACGCCTACATGGCACCAATCACAGGGCAGAGACACCTGTCCCACGATCTCCACTTACCTGCTGATGGCAGAGAGGCGGCCAGGACGACAACAGTGACACGTGGCTCCAATCACATTGCGCCAACTCCAGAGAGCTCCTGCAAGCCACTAACGGTCGACACCAGTGAGACAAGGAGCATATCTCTTATGTTGTCACCTTCAGGCCCAAGGCCCATCAGCCCACATCCTCTTACACCTCTCCGGCTATAAATAGAGACCTCACTTCACAGGTTAAACATTCCATTCCCTCTACTCTCACTCTTAATACTCTATTATCTCCCCAAAGCAGTCACTTATTCTCACGCCGGAGCCCGGTTAAGAGGGAAACCCCACATTCCCCTCTTAACGAGTAACGGTGTTCTGTTTTGCAGGATTGGAAGATCATTAAGAAGCTCAGAAAGTCATAAGAAGATTAACCACTATGATAGGAACATAAACCAAACTGATTAATCCCTTAATTAGTTCAGTGTTTCTTCATTGGCGCCCACCGGTTTTCTACAAATCACTTTCATCTTCTTTTTTCTGAGTTTTCGTTGTTTTTTCCTTCGACCATGGCCGGTCAAGGAATCATTCCTGAGTTTGTTGGTTTCGGAGCAAACTCTAATGCAGCGCTGGGGGAGGACAATCAAAACGTCCAACCCCAACACATTGAAGAAATTGGCGAAATCGAAGTAACTAACACTGGGGGACCGCGCGGGAGCATCACCCGCATCACTCAGAAGGGGACCCCAAGAAACAACGGCGCTGGACCTTCAAACCCAGCTCCACCTCAGAACGTTTCGGCGCTATTAGGGCTACCAGAGGGCGAAACTCCAGCCTCATGGTACGCCAAAAATATTGCCACCATTAACGCGGCGTATCAATCTCTGATTGCTCAACAAGCAGTCTTAACGGCAGAACCGTCCTTGGTTACTCCCTAGGGACAGAGTCAGGGGGCGCGCCAGATACCCCCACAGCTAAACATCCAAGGCAGAGCTAACAGACCTCCCCCTATGCGAAGGCTAAGCGCGCAGGACACGCGCGATACACGGGGAGAGACAGAAAGCTACTATGACTATCCGTCACACGTCCAAAGAGGTCCAGTTCATAGCCGGCTCACGCCGCGCAACATGAACAATGAATGGGAGGATACTGACCCGAATGATCCAACTTGGCAAGATGATGAAGGTTCGTCGGTCTTCAATCGCTTGCAGAGGAACCATGAATATTACAAACCAAGACAACACGTAGGGTACACCGAAGAGGCAGAGCGAGACTTTCGCCTCGCCTATCGACCAGCTGAAGCTACAGAACATTCAAAGTTCATTCCAAAGATCGCACTGGCGCCGCTTTCAAGAGAGAAGTTACCTCCAACAGTGGGAAAGTTTAACGGATTGACTGATCCCGATGATCACGTCAGAATTTTCACAAGCGTTGGTTACATGGGAGGATGGAATATGCCCATGTGGTGCCATCTGTTTATTCAAACTCTTACAGGGGCTGCTCGCACTTGGTTCGACAGCCTTCCTCCGGGAAAGATCAAGTCATGGGCGGATTTCAGGACACAGTTTTTGAATCACTTCAGTTAACAGAGACGTTACCAGCGCGACACAGCCGAGGTAGAGGACATCTTGCGCAGAGATAACGAGGGTCTAGAAGATTTCATCACTCGCTTCAACAAGGAGTGCTTGGAAATCGGTGGCGTAAGTGAACAACTCATTTGTTGCCACTTTAAGAAAGCCATTCGATGTGATAGTCTCATCAGAACTATCACTGGGAAAGATGGAATGCCCAAAGAATGGGATAAGCTCATGGAAGCCGCGAAAATAGTCGCGCAAACTGAAGAGTCACTCGCCGGAAACAAGAATTATTATACTGAAGACCGATTTTCCAAGGGAAACTCGCGCGATCACAACAAGCGCAACAAGTACAAAAGTAACGATTGGAAATCTAGAAGATCAAGGGGTCATGAAGAAAGGCCGCGCTATAGAGAAGATGTGCGTGACACAATTGATAGAATCAGCTATCGAAAAGCAGTCAGGGATGATAACCGAGAAAAGCACTGGACTCCGCTCATAAAAACACCAAAAGAGGTGTTGATGACGAAGAATCATGATTTCAAAGCTCCAAGGCCTATGACAATCAAGAAGGGGCAAGAGGCCTATGACAATCAAGAAGGGGCAAGACCCCAACCTGTACTGCGACTTCCACAAAGATACAGTGCACCTGACAGATGATTGCTTCAGTTTACGTCAAGAGATTGAGAGAGCGCTAAAAAGCGGGAAGCAAAGCCACCTAGTGAAAAACGTGTGCAAAGAAACTCGACAGATCCAACGCCATGATGAGGGGAATCACAAGAAAGTCCGACGCCTAGAAACCCATATGGTCAATGGACCAAGGTACAGTGCAAAAGAGAAAGGCAAACGCCCTTACGAGCCCTCATGGCAAGAGCAACAGGTCATTTTCCCGGTAGTGCGCGGTGGTCCTCGCGCCACTCGACCCGTCGTCATTACCGGTATTATCGGCCATTATGAAACGGAGTATGTCTTCATAAACCCAGGAAGTACGGCTGATATCATCTATGAGCAATGTTTTAATCAGTTTGATAAGGATGATAAAGCAAGACTTGAGCCGGTTGATTATCCACTGTCTGGATTTTGCAACGAAATGGTCTTCCCGCTAGGCCAAATCAGCTTCCTCGTCACGCTCTCTAACGGGAAGCATTCAAGAACAACAGATGTAAACTTCATGGTGATGCCTGTCAAATCAAGGCATGATGTGTTGATTGGGAGAGAAACCCAAGGCGAACTGAACATGGTAACTTCCACGCCCCACTCAGCGATAGGGTTTCCAACCAAGACAGGGGTGGCGATTATCTATGCCAAGAAAGAAGTAATGTCGACAGAAGAGATGCACCCAACAAAAGCGGCGAAGGTTTCAACAACCGAGCCAGAGAAATGGGTGTTAAACCGCAAGTACCCGGAGCAAACGGTGACGATATGCCACGCAATCTCACCAAACATCAGAACGCATCTCAAGCAACTTCTGTTCAAGAATATGGATATCTTCGCCTAGACTCCGGCCGACATGACCGGTGTCCCGCGCGACATTACCGAGCATTGTTTAAACACCTACCCCTCTGTTGAGCCAAAGGTCCAAAGAAGGCGCAACTTAGGGGCAGACAAAACCAAAGCAATGAATGAGCAAGTATGCGAACTACTCAAAGCTAGAATCTTGCGAGAAGTACGTTATCAAAGTTGGGTCGCGAACCCAGTGATGGTGGAGAAGTCTAGTGGAGGATGGCGAATGTGCATTGATTATACCAATCTCAACAAGGCATGCCCTAAAGATTGCTACTCTTTGCCTGAGATCGACGAAAAAATAGACTCTCTCGCACCATACAGATGGAAATGCTTCTTAGATTGCTACAAGGGATACCATCAGGTTCAAATGAAGCTTGAAGACAAAGACAAGACAGTTTTTCGGACCGATCTTGGGATCTTTTGTTATACAAAGATGCCATTCGGCCTCAAAAACGCTGGTGCCACATATCAACGCCTGATGGATAAAACCTTCGCTGGGGATATTGGGAAGCATATCGAGGTTTACATCGACGATCTGGTAATCAAAAGTCCCGAAGAGGACCAAATGTTGAAGGACATCGAAAAAACATTCAACTCGTTGCGGAGCGAGAACATGAAATTGAATCCAGCCAAATGTTCTTTTGGTATGGAAGAAGGGAAATTCTTAGGCTTCATAGTCACAAATGGCGGATTTAAGGTGAATCCAGAAAAGGTCCAGGCAATAGAACGAATGCCATCACCAAGAACTGTGACAACCCTCAAATTTACATGTAACCGTACAATTTATTAATAATAATTAATGTGCTTGACGACTGTGTGGAATCACTTAACTGCTTTCTGATATCTGTGATATGCTTACACACACTTGTTAATATACTAATAGTGTACAGAAAGGTCACTAAATAGTCCGTTATATTTTCCTAAGTGTTAGAAAGTAAAAACGTTACAAAAATATATAAATATGACACTTTACGGATTAATTAAGCACTTTAACGGAACAACACCGAACCGAACAATCGGACTTTACTCGGAACACTAAAATAATGCTAGAAGCATTATTCCTACTTTTCTGAGCTAGTTAGGGTCCCCGAACACCCTAACACCCGCTACAATACATAACACTCTAGTAACTAGTTTAAACCCCTAACTATCTAAACTAAACACTAACTAGTTAGTTAAAATCAAACCATACCCCTTAACCCCCCAACCGATCGGTTTCCTCCATGGGGACACACCCTTACACTTTTGATTATTTTAATCAAGATTGTCCCATATCTAGTGAGCATATGATCTAATGGTTAATGGTGAGAAATGGACTATAAGAATACTTCATGGATAAGCTTTCATTCACCAAACACTTCAACAAAATTTTGCTCTCCTCCTCCCTCCTAGAAGCTCACGGCCACCACCCCCTTACCACACTACCACCGTCATCCACCATTGTTCAACCATTTATTACATACGTAAAGGTGAAAGGTGACATACAAGGAGACCCGGTGCTTACGGAATCTCAAGGACCTCTCTACATCGCTTTTATCCACTTCATTTTCGCTTTGATTCTTCCCTAGCCTTGAGCTAGTAGTAAGTGACTCTAAACGCCTTCTTGATCTTGTCTAGAGTGGTTAATAAGAGTTTCGTCGGTTAAAAATCATTAACATATAAGATCACCAACTAAAAGTCTACTAAAGTGATGAACAAGGTGGTTAATGGATGAATATGTGTGTAAATCATGTAGATCTTGTGTTGTTATGATTATTGGTTGATTATCTAATGTTTTGCTGATTAATATTGATGTTTAATGTTGTTGTGATTAATTAACTTGTTAACGGAATCGATCGAACGCGATTTAGAAGGTTAAACACTGAAAAACAGAATTTGTCCCGGTTTTACAGCCAACTTCAGTTGGCTGTAAACAGGTCTTAAACTCAACGAAAAACCGATATTTTGAATCTAAAATATGTTATTATGAAATACGGTTCTAATGGCACCGGAATCGTAATTTTTGGACTCCGGTTACTATTTTTAAAGTGTTAAATTGTAACAGCAACTTAAGCTGAATTTTGACAGCAATAAATGGGTGTCATACTTTCAGTCATAACCTGAGTTTTGTGATGAATCGGACATTGAAATTTGTACAGTAGATGAAAACCGATGCATTTGTAATTACCCCATTGGAATTTCGTAAATCGGACACTCGATGAATTTTTAATAAATTTTTCCGTGGACTGTGGTCAGAAATACATAAATCCGAGTTCAGCCCGGAATATGAATTTTTATAAAATATTGGTAATGAACCGGACCCCGACATTTTTACACAATAAAATATGGAACGTTTACGACATTCTGTAAAAATTTGGGAATTTTTTGAATAATATAACTATTTTATTAAAATTTCCGAAAACAGCCGGTTTTGAATATAAATGCTGAAATAACATAAGTTGTGACTTGCGTGTCTAAATGTCGAGTATGCTATCTGTGAATGATCTGACATGTTATATGTGTTATGTGCATTATCGTATGTTTGATTTTGAGTGGGGAACGGATGGGAAACTTGGATGGGCATAAACCGTTAAAGTGATGCATGTTATGTGATAGATACGTGTAGGAACTTTGTGCTCTATTTGAAAGTCACTGAATGACTAACTGGTAATCATATTAGGACGTGATTGACCGACCTTGACTGTTAGCTATATTTGAGAATCTAACCGAGCAAACCGAGGTGAGTTCACACACTTTCTAAGGCATGGGATTCCCGGTGGTTTGGGAATGGGTTAAAGAATTTAAAACTAAATCTACATATCCTCCTTGGGTAGGATATGTACGGCCATCCTCCATAGATAGGATGCCATTATTAATCCTACGAATTCTCCTGGTGCAGAATACGTACGTTCGTCCTCCTGGTGCAGGACAACAACCTTAAAACTAGCTAGACAAAACTCTATCATGAAGTCCCTCAATTTATATCGACTTAATCGCCGAGGCCAATGGCGAGCGGGTCATTAGTTAATAGCGCTATTAGGTTTAACAAACCTCACACCGTGCCAGTCGGACGGGCGTGTACTAATGGACTATGGCAGACTGTCAGTGATGATAGACACTGATATAGGGCACAACTTATTTGCGTAGCAGTCAATATCATTCCGTCTAGTAGTTCAAACGGGGAAAGCCCCCACTGATTATGGATATGGTTTGGGTAAAGAAAAAGAACTCGTTAAACATACTTTCAACTATGGGGTGACCCCCACGGCAAATAAGCCAACGAAAGTCAAACCTCGTTTTCAGAAACAACTTAAAACTAAACAGCCAAACGTGAACTCACTCAACTTTGTTGTTGACTCGTTGTTACATGCCTTACAGGTCGCTAAATGCTTGGAGCTTGCACGGGGAAGGAGTCGTTGTGGTGTACGGATTGTTATGTTCTGTGCTTAATGTTTAAATCCTTATGAACTTACTAAACTTGCGTTTTGAAACTTTAACTTATGAACTATGGACTTATTTTTTCGAACTCACGTTTATGCTTCCGCTGTTTAAACCAAACAAGGTTAACTAGCTTTGGTCACCAATCGTATTATGTTTGGTTTTATTTACTTAATTGAGTTATTCAATATGATTGGTGGCTCGATCCTGGTCACGTCACCCCTCCAAGCGGTGATACCCCGCATGGTGGATTTTGGGGGTGTGACAAGAACAATCAAAGAGATGCAAAGGTTGGCCGGCCGCTTAGCCGCGCTTAACCGCTTTCTGTCAAATCACGCCGCGAAGTCATACCCTTTTATCAGCACTCTGCGCAACTGTGTGAAGAAACAAGAGTTCAGGTGGACGCCTGAAGCAGAGAGTGCTTTTCAGCAAATGAAGGAGTGTTTGATTGAACTCCTAACCCTGACTGCACCGTTCGAAAAGGAGCCGCTCATCTTGTACTTATCATCATCGGACAAGGCAGTAGGATCGGTATTGCTTGTAGAAAGAAATGGAGTTCAGACTCCAATCTATTACGTCAGTAGAGTGCTCACGGATCCAGAAACGAGATATTCAACGATGGAGAAATTGGTACTGGCGTTGCTGCACGCCTCCAGAAGGCTACGCAGATACTTCACCAGCCACGTCGTCACCGTACTTACCAATTTCCACATTGGCACGATATTGCAAAAGCCAGAAACATTTGGGCGGTTAGCAAAATGGGCGGTCGAGCTGGGGGGCCACAACATCTTGTACAGGCCGCGCCCAGCCATCAAAGGTCAAGTTCTAGCGGAAGTCCCAGTTGATAAAATCAAAGACTGCGAGATTGTCGAAGCTCCCATAAAAGACATATCAAATGAGTTATGGATGCTGTACACTGATGGAGCATCAAACGAAGATGGCGCAAGAGCCGGATTGCGCCTTGTGAGCCCTGAAAAGCACAAATTTACTTACACCATCAAGTTGGATTTTAAGAATACCAACAACGAGGCGGAGTACGAGGCGTTTCTGGCAGGCTTACGTCTCGCCATAAAAATGGGGGCTCAAAAACTACAAGCACATGTCGACTCGCTTTTGATCGCCAGTCAAATCAACGGAATCTATGATGCAAAAGGCGAAGTTATGGCCTTATATTTGGATCAGGCGAAAGATCTGCTTCAGAAATTCAAGTCATACAAGGTAGTACACATTAATCTTTCTGAGAACAAACCAGCAGACGCCTTGAGCAAGCTTGCTTCAACTTCATTTCAACATCTCGCCAAAGATGTAAGGATTGAAGTACTTAAAAATCCATCAGTCCAGCTGCGCCAGGTAAATGTGATCGAAATAGGGCAGCCATCTTGGATGACCCCTATAATTCAGTATCTGCAAGAAGGGGTACTCCTGGAGAGCAAAGCAGAGGCAAGGAAGATTCAAAACAAGGCCCTGCATTATGAGATGAACGGTGGTATTCTATACCGAAAGATTCACGCTGCATGGACCCCCAGGACGCGAATTACTTGACCAGAGAGATTCACGAAGGGATCTATGGCATCCATGCAGGACCACACATGGTTGTCGCGAAGATTATGAACGCTGGATATTATTGGCCAGGGATGCATGTCGACGCCCTGAAGGAGCTGCGCAAATGCGACTCCTGTCAGCGACACTCTCCAAAAATCCTGCGCCCAAAGAATGACCTCATTCCCGTATCCACTGCTTGGCCTTTTCAGCAGTGGGGAATTGACATGGTGGGACCTTTCCCCGAAGCTCCAGGAGCCGTCAAGTTCATAATCGTGGCCGTTGATTATTTCACTAAGTGGGTGGAGGCCAAAGCTCTCACCTCAACCACTGCAATGATGGTGCGCAAGTTTATTTGGGAGCACATCATTTGCAGGTTTGGTCTTCCACTCAAAATCATCACAGACAACGGTACCAATTTTGCTTCTGAGGACCGGCAAAATTGGTTGAAGGAAATGAAGATCGAGCATACCTTCTCCTCCGTTACGCACCCTCAAGGCAACGGCCAAGTGGAAAGCGTCAACAAAAGTATCGTCGAGGGGATAAAAGCCCGACCGGGCACAAAGAGAAGAGGCTGGGTAGATGAGCTCCCAAGCATCCTATGGGCTCATCGAACCATGCCGAAGACAAGCACCGGCAAAACTCCTTTCAGCCTAGTATACGGCTCGGAGGCAGTTATCCCGGCGGAAGTCGGACTCCCCTCACCGCGTTTGACAGCAGTCAACACGGTTGATAATGAAGCAGAGCGCCGTCTCGATTTGGATCTACTGGAAGAAAGACGCGAGATTGCGCGTATTAAAGAAGCGAAATACAAGACACAACTAGAAAGGTACTACAATGCGAGAGTCCGCATTTGTACCTTCACTCCAGGAGAATACGTCTTCCGAGACAACGAAGCTTCAAATACTGAACGCCCCGGAAAACAAGCTCCCAAATGGGAAGGCTCATACTTGGTTCACGAAGTGCTAGGAAAGGGGGCATACAAATTGCGCACACTGGATGGACACATCATCCCGCGCACGTGGAATGCGCAACAACTGCGCAAGTGTTATATGTAACTGTTCCAGGCCCTGCGCCTTTGCTTACTCATGTTGGCCATGCGCCTTTTTTCAATTTCCTATGTTGGCTAAGCGCCCCTTATGTTACTCATCTGCAATGTACAATTGGCCAACATGAGTAAGCAAAACCTAAACAAAAATTACAAGGCACAAAGCCTGTCGACACTACCTATTCGAATCCATCACCATCATCATCGTCGTCATGCTTATTGCCTCCACCATCATCACCAGCTGGCTCTTCTTCATCCGATAGCTCAACGGTCTCTGGTGGGTCAAGGATGGTCTTCAGCCGTTGACACCAATCATTATGCTTCAGCGCCTCAGTGACCAAATCCATCACAGGTATTGATAGATGGTCATAACCATGTTCAGCGCGAGCCAGCTCGGCCTCAGCTTGATCAGTCACTGAGCAGTGACTAGTGTCGAACTCCTGTCCAAGCATTTCTGTAGCATGTTGTGCACATTCAAGATACCCTCCACGGTGACCAACCGCGCGGGAAGCATCTATAACGGCCGCAACAGCCTTATCCAGTTCTCCAGCATTCAAGATGGAGTTGGCCATCTACAACAAATGCAATACATAAGACAACAGGTTTTGATGAAGTAAGCCAAAGTTAGGAGAAATCATACCAGAACTATTCCTCGGTCGCGCAGCCACTCAGCCTCAGAGACCAAAGTATCAACGATGCCTTGAGCTTCGGAGTAGTTGTTTTGCGCCACATTAAGAGCAGTTGTTCTAATGTCTCGCGCCTCCTCAGCTTTTTGTTTGGCCTCTTCAACAGTAGCAGCCTTAACTTTCTCCGCCTCAAGATCGATTTCCAAGGACTCGCATTTGTCAACCTGCTCGTGCAGACGGCGTTTCAACACCGCAATCTCGATGTCCTTGGCCATCAAATCCTTGTCTTTACCAGTCAGCTGCGCCTTCACCTCAGCCAGCTCAACCTACAAAGGGAAAAAGACTTAGGCTATTATGCAAACAAAACACCAAGGAAAGGAGTAAACGTTTTACAAACCTCAGTTTTCTCCTTAGCAGCTTACGCAACCTGCGCATCCTCGACCTTCGCTGTCTGCTCAGCAACCTTGCCTTCGAGCTCAGTAATCTTATTTCGAGCAGCATAAGCGCACTGGTTGTCTTTCTCACAAATCTTCTTCCATTCAGCCCTCTCCTTCGCCAACAGATCCTCGGCAGCTTGAAGCTTGCCTTTCAGTCCTTCGCGCCCCCATTCCTCCGCTTTCTTATCAGCCTCAAACTTGGACTTTTCTTCCTCAAACTTGGCATTAGCTTTCTCAAACTCCTTCACCTGCCTCACAAGGCGCTCACGGTATCTCTCCCAATCACTCCGCTCCCTGACCATTGTACGCCATTCTCGTACGATCTGGTGGTTGGCAGCGCGAGTATTGGCCTCCCCAACCACATAAGCGTGATACAGACCATCGTGAGTCCGGGCCCTCTGCCGATTAACCTCACCAGGAGGAAAGGAGTTCAAGAACCATTCGCGGCAATGGCCGAACTCTAGAAAGGTGTCTTTTTGTTTCAAACCCCAGGGAGCTTGGTGGGGAGCATCACCACGTTCTTCTTCAGTGTACGTCTTGTAATAGATATCACCAAGGGTATCCTTTGGGCCAATACTTTGTGGGTTATACCCTCCAGCACCGCCAGAACTCGCTCCGCCGGAGACATATGGCCCTGATCCCCTAATAGAAGTTACCTTGGAACGGTGGGGGGCATCATGCTGCGCAGGATGGGTAGGCTTATCCAGCTCAGGTTCCTTCCTCTTTTCATGATGGGGCTGGTTAAGCCCCGCAATGTGAACGCCCCCAAGACCCTGCGCCTTGTCAGGAGCGGTGGTTGTAGCGGTCCCGGACCTTTTCGGTTCTTCAACAGATGGCTTATCAGAGGTTTTCTTCCTCTTCGCCTCCTCAGTCTTCTTGTCTTCTTTAGCCTTCCTCTTCTTTTCTTCTTCAGACTTCCTCTTCCTTTCTTCCTCAGCCTTCTTTTTCTTCTCAGCAGCTACCTCCTTTTCCCCTTCAGCAGCCTGTTTATCCTTTTCAGACTCTATCGCAGAGGTCTTGAAAGGTTTAATAGTAATCTTAGGCCTTTTTTGCACCGGCTCTGAAGGCTCCGTAAACACAACGCCCTTCTTTTCAGGGGTCTTCTTCTTGGCCTCTGCAGAAGATCAAGTGTCAAAAAGAGGAAGCAACATAAGGAAGAGAAAGTAAGAACTTACCAGGAGAAAACTTGTATAAAGAGTGCAGGTTGCTCCGCTTCCCAATCAAAGGAGCCTCACCACCCTGCGGCGCAGTAGAAGCACCAGCAGTGGTCTCACTTCTATTTCTTTTCCTGCTGATTAAATTTGCAGCAGCCTCCTCTTCTGCTTCTTCTTCCTCTTCTTCATCATGCGCAACAGAGGAAGGAGTCGCACCAGCATCTGGGTTGCAAGAACCCGCGCTCCCGGAGCTCTTCGAACCAGCTCCCCCAGACTTCTTCTCGCCTATACGCGACAAACCTTCAAATGAATCATTGATAATAACGTAATCCTCCAAGTTACTTTGACGAAGGCGGAGAGTACCTTTGTCAGCAGCGCTAGCGGTTGCGCGATTACTCCCAGCTCCCTTGCTGGTCACCTCAGGATCCAAGGTGATAACCTTCTTCTTTCTCACAGGTTTTTTCTTCTTATCTTCAGGGTCAATCCCCAAGTCGCGCAACACACCTGCAAAGATGTTAGACCACGAACTTAGCTCTCCATTTGATGATCCCACAGACTCCTCGCTGGAAAGATAGACAATCTCTTTCCCAGCAGAAGTCACAGAGCGCAAGGGACGAGGGTTAGGTATATGCGCACCTTCGGTTGCAGTAGGCGGAGCGGCGAATGCATCAACAACTGGGTACATGAAATTACCCTTAATCTGTTCATACCAGTATTCTTCTCCAGCCTGGAGCTGTCGCACGCCCATGGAACCACCAAAGGTGGGGAAGGCAGCTTGATACAGATGAGCCTCTACACGTCAAATTATATAAATAAACACAAGTTACGAAATAGGAAATCAACAAAACTAAGGAAATTACTAACCTCTATCGTCGATCATCAAAATGGGAACTTCCTTGCTGTCAGGCAGCCATTGATCGCTCATCCGCGCCGCTACCAAGACGTTCTCACCAAACACGCGGTTTGGGGTGGCAGTAAGCTTCTGATACCAAGCCTCAGTCTTGGGGATCGCCAGATCTTCCTTCACAATCGACTCAGACCAGGCGCGAAATGTCATGGCGATCGGGATCACCTCCTCGCGAATATAAAAGAATTTTGGTTTCCAGTCATGGAAACTCTTGGGAGGGTTAAGAAGTATCTTCTTTGCGGCTCCTCGACTGGCAAACGAGTAGAACCCCATGTTTCGGATCAACTGATAAAAGACTCTAAATCTTTCCACAGTTGGCTCTGTATCATGGGATCGGCAAAGGAATTCGAAGTGTCGAACTCGGACCATTCCAGGAGGACTCAATTGTGAAATATGGAACCCATAGAACTGAAGAATGTGGGCCATGAAGTTCGTCGTCGGCAACCGGAAGTTGCCTTGATGAAAGAAGTCTTCAAACAACATGATATAACCTGGCGGTGCATCGGCATCCGTCTGATTCTGGCCGGGATACTTGGCATCCCATTCAGGTGGGAACTGGAAACCCCGTACTATCTGCTCAAAAAGACCTAAATCCCATCGTAGAATTGGAACAGGACCTTCTTCACCAGGTATGTCTTCACGATGTTCTTCAGCCATGGTTATTCGTCGATGAAACCTTGAATACTCAAGAAAGAACTTGAAGATATAAGGAACACGTGAAGATCTGCTACAAAGCAACTTGAAGATTTGAAGATTCGAAGAAGATGAGTAGAGAGAAAAGGATAAGAACAGTAGAAGACGTGAGGGTTCTCTCCATCTCATCGGATATATATACCCATCGCACTTAATGCGATGGGTAAACGTGCCGGGATCGCCGCGCACGTGACCAATCAGAAGATGACACGTAAGGCGAGAATCTCGGAGTGACGGTTACCACGCGCGCGTGGAGCTCACTCTCCTGACGGAATCACCAACCGTCAGAGACAACTTGATGACAGCCGTGTAAATGGTCGACTCAAACGTCACCATCAACGACTTTTCTCACCAACTTGTCAGATTTTAAATTTCGAGGGTTTTCCCGCCTAAAATTACTACAAACTTCACGTAGAAGCTACTAGGGTCGCGCAGCATTAACAATGACTCAATAACCCTGCGCGCCTACACCCAAAGGCAGTGAACAACCTGGAGCCAAACCTGGTAGCCGCGCCGTAGTAACCAACCAGAGCTTATACGCGCGCCGTCTACCCAAGTCAAGGAAGCATTTTCTACAACTTTCTTTCTCTAAGTCCAGAGCTCCAACCACTTGCCTCGCGCATGGTGCAGCACTGGACTGGGGGGACTTGAAGGGGTATGGTCCCAAAAAGCCGCGCAAACCCCCGTCAAGATTGCGCGCGGGACCATACTCCTTATTCAACAAATCTCTTATTGGCAACCTCGTGCGGGCTACAACACATTCTATTCTAACCGGTGCGAGGGCTAGACAATAGGAAGCTCCAATTACAACACTTAGCATTCTGAAAGAGCACTCAGTCATCCAAACCCTGCGCGAGATAGTTACGTGCCCAGCAAGACTCGCGCAGGGCAGCAGCGCAAGGATGTTTCAGATAGTACACAAGGTGCAAGTGGCAGAAGAAATGAGCCAATCAGCGTCCTTCTGGCCCTGCTCAATCGTGCTCCACAATCGTCTGACATACAGGAGACGAAAAGTACTTAAGGACACCTACGTGGCACCAATCACAGGGCAGAGACACCTGTCCCACGATCTCCACTTACCTGCTGATGGCAGAGAGGCGGCCAGGCCGACAACAGTGACACGTGGCTCCAATCACATTGTGCCAACTCCAGAGAGCTCCTGCAAGCCACTATCGGTCGACACTAGTGAGACAAGGAGCATATCTCTTATGTTGTCGCCTTCAGGTTCTGGCCCAAGGCCCAAGGCCCATCAGCCCACATCCTCTTACACCTCTCCGGCTATAAATAGAGACCTCACTTCACAGGTTAAACATTTCATTCCCTCTACTCTCACTCTTAATACTCTATGATCTCCCCAAAGCAGTCACTTATTCTCACGCCGGAGCCCGGTTAAGAGGGAAACCCCCACATTCCCCTCTTAATGAGTAACGGTGTTCTGTTTTGCAGGATTGGAAGATCATTAAGAAGCTCAGAAAGTCACAAGAAGATTAACCACTATGATAGGAACATAAACCAAACTGATTAATCCCTTAATTAGTTCAGTGTTTCTTCACGGATGTACAACACTTTCCCTGGTTAGGGATTACTTACTATTTCTGGTTTGGAATAGACTGAATAATACCAACAACACTTTCCCTGGTTTGGGATTGCTTACTATTCCTGGTTTGGAATACGCTGAACGGAACAATCAAGACTTTCCCTGGTTAGGGATTGCTTAATATTCCTGGTTTGGAATACGGTTAATTACTATTTATATTAGATTCAACAAGTGTACTAAACGAAACTCTTTCACGAAGTCCCTACTTTCTATACCGATTAGTCGTCGGGGCCTGGCGAACGGGTTATTAGTTGATAGCGCTATTTAGGTTTTACTAACCTCACACCGTGCCTGGAGAGGATCGGTCTTGAACTAATAGACTCAGGCACACTGTCAATGATGATAGACATTGACAAACGGGGCAAACAACGAAACATGAGGTCACACAGTATTCGGTTTGACGCAGTTTAGTAACTTACATATGGGGTAGCTCCCCATGGCATGATATAAATGAGTAATTAAACAACAAATGTTTTTGGAAATAAAACTGGAAAACTGTGAACTCATGAACTCGCCAACTTTATGTTGACACCCTACTGCATGGTTTGCAGGTTACTCGTTACAGCTTTGGACGAACATCGCAATCGGCTGGAGTGCGTGGTTTGTAAGTTTCATGTTAACGTATAAATAAAGAATTTGTGGTTTTAAATTGTGATGGGTTTTCGTTACATTTCCGCTGCTAAATTAAATTGTGTTTTTGGACATTTAAACATAGAAACTAGTCGTGTTGATTGGGAAAAATTCTAACATATGTAAATGGTTCAACATGATTAGTGGTTAGGATCCTGGTCAGTCATACGCCTCGTGGTACTACTCCGCGTGTGGAAGTTGAGGGTGTGACACATCATCCTAATCTAAACGTCATTAGATATAAAACGCGAAACTTTGTTTTTAAATGATAAAGCTGAACAAACAGTAACTGAATTGACAGAACTTCATTACTAGCATTTATTATAATAAAAAACCGCCTAAAATACGCGCCGAAAAATCCTATATAAACAACGTCCCAGACCTTCCATTCAACACACCAAACCCAAAACACCATATTTTACTAAATACCATTCAACTTAGAAACGCCAAAAAATTCAAATAGCAAAGATTCCAAACGACGTTTCTTTGAGATACGGTTTTGTTCTCGGTAAAGTTTCACACAATGTGATGGGAAAAATCCTTAAGTGGGAATATTGTCCATCTCATTGAGCAAAATCTTATTGAGTTTATTCTCAATACACTACAAAAAAAAAGCCATTTAGTGGCATAATTTTTTAATGGCATATATATTTTCTGCCACTAATTTTTGTTTTTAATAGCACTTTAGGTATTTAACACATACATTCAGTGGCATTTAACTTTTATGTCACTATTCAAGGCTTTTAGTGGCATTTTGCATATGCCATCAAAATCTTCTATATGTTTTAATGGCACTTTGCCTGTGCCGCAAAAAAAATTGAACAATCACTACAAAAAAAATCCATTTAGCGGCACACGCTTTTAATGGTATTTCAATTTTGGGCCACTAATTTTGGTTTTTAATGGCACTTTGTGTATGCCATATTTGCTTAGTACACAATTTTAGTGACATTTAATTTTTATGCCACTAACTTAGGTTTTTAATAACACTAAAAATTTTCGACCACTTCTTTCTATACTTTTATTTTTTTCTAGTGGTGTAAAAGAGTCGCGCTGAGTGTAGCCCGAGCTTGAGCTCGGCTCTTGGATATTTTCCTAAGCTCGAGATAGGCTTTGGCACGGTTTGTTTATTTTTTAATGATTAATTTATGATACATATAATAAATATTTTTTAACATTTTATATATAATGTAATATATATATATATATATATATATATATTTATTATTTAGTTAAATTTATCATAATTTTATAAATAAAAATTATACTTATACAATAGGCTCGTAAATTTGGTTCAAGCTTGATAAATTAAGTTTAGGCTTAGACAACTTAACTTTAGGCATGGCATCGTACTCGAGCTCGTTTAAACTCGGTTCATTTTAATTTTATTCAACCAGTCAAGTAACAAATGAGTTTACACGCTTAACTCTTTCCCTCCTTCAAATAGGTCATCAATTCTCGGTAAAGGATATCGGTTCTTGATAGTCAACTTGTTAAGCTCGCGGTAGTCTATACACATACGAAAGCTACCATCCTTCTTTTTAACGAACAGAACCGGAGCTCCCCAAGGCGAGAAACTTGGTCTGATGAATCCTTTATCCAATAACTCCTGGAGTTGTGTCGACAACTCCTGCATCTCCGACGGTGCAAGTCTATAGGGTGCCTTGGCTACAGGCGCCGGGTCAATGTGGAATTCGACTTGTCGTTGTGGCGGAAACCCTGGCAAGTCTTCTGGAAAGACTTCAGGATATTCTCTTACGACTGGAATGTCTTCAATCCTTGGCTCAGCAGCGTCTTTATCCACTATGTGTGCCAAAAAGGCAACACATCCTTTCTTCAAGCACTTCCTAGCTTTTAAGCAGCTAATGATCCTCAATGGCGTATCGCGCTTTTCTCCATGAACTACAATCGTCTCTCCATCTGCCATTGGGATGCGGATGGTCTTTTCATGACAAACCACCTCGGCTTTGTTGCTAGACTGCCAATCCATCCCTATTACCACGTCGAAGCTTCCCAGCTCGACCGGCAGTAGGTCTAGCATAAATTCGTGTCCTCCTAGTTCTATCATGCATCCCCTGATGACATCACCCGTTTCAACTAGTTTCCCATTCGCCAATTCGATCGAGTATGGGACGTCTAACTTACTAGCAGTTAATCCAAGCATATTCTTAAATTCTAACGATACAAAGCTATAATCGGCACCAGTATCAAACAGAACAGATGCATAGCGTTGATTTATAGGGAACGTACCAGTGACAACATTCGGGTCCTGGCGTGCTTCCCTAGCTCCAATGTTGAATACCCTTCCCCGAGCTTGGTTGAGCTTTGGGCATTCCTTTTTAAAGTGTCCGACTTCTCCGCAGTTGAAACATCCCGGTCCTAGCATGTTACCATTACCACCTTGAGCATTGTTTGCTCCCCGATTCCCAGTTTGGTTCCCAACGTTTCCCCGATTACCATTACCACCATTGAAGTTCCCATTTCCGTTCCCACCGCGATTGTTGTTACCAAAACCTCTATGACCATTGTTTCCACGACCAGCGCCTGTGCCAGCCCAGCAGGTATTCCTCGAATGGCCCTCCTTACCACAATACTCGCATCTCCTCAACCTGCACGGGCCCGAGTGATGGTACAGGCATATGTCACATTTGGGCAGAGCGCCCATGTAGCCCTTTCCTCTGTTTTCACCACCGGTTTTGGCTCTGGCCGGTGTGATCGACTCGCCCCTCTTGCTCACATTGCTTGTACTCTGCTTGAAGTTGGAAAACTTCCGTTTGTTATCACCAGTCGACTCCGCATGAGTCTCTTTCTTCTTGGGTTCGGAAATCGAGAATTTGCCCAACCTTACGGCCTCCTCCGTAAGTGCCACACTAACGTCGATCGCTTCCGTAACTGTTGCCGGCTTGGATGTGGTAACCATACTCAGGATTTGGGGTGCCAATCCCCAGATAAAGCGTTCCACGCGCTTAAATTCGGGCGTGACCATGTACGGCACTACATGGGACAGATCGTGGAACCTTTGAACATACTCTGCGATTTTTGGGCCTTCCATCCTTAAGTTCCAAAATTATGTTTCCAATTTCTGGATCTCAGCTCTGGAACAATACTTCTTGCGCATCAGCTCTTTCAGTTCAGCCCAAGTCATGGCGTACGCTGCAGCCTCTCCTAAGGTTTGAACTTGGAGATTCCACCATGATAGGGCACCATCAGTAAAGAGCCCAGTGATGTATGTAACTTGTTGTCCCGGCGCACATTTGCTCATTCTTATTATCGTCTCTGTCTTTTCACTCCAACGGGTAAAAGCTACGGCACCCCCAGTGCCATCAAAGTTTTGCGGCTTGCAATCTAAGAATTGCTTGAAAGTACACCCTGTACAAGCAATGTCATTTACAGAAATTATTAGCAGTCGCACATGAATCGTCCAAATATAGTGTAATGTGTCTCCTATGACTGATCATTACCATTCGGAGGGTTGTTGTTGTTGTTCGAGATGTTTCCGCTTGTTTCTCCTTGAGAAGCAGCATATTGCGCAATAGCAGCCGCGATGATCCCTTGTAGTTCTGCCTGGGTAGTCGGCATGCGTGCTTCGCGTCGTGGAGGCATTTTCTAGAGGATGTTTCATATTGGTCAGGTCATAGTAAGCATATAATCATACGTATACGTAGCAACATTCATTATTTACATAACACCTCATGTCATAACCATAACAAATAATCAACAATGCATGAAATTTGAAGACTTGTGACTTAAGTTTCATAAACAAAACCACCAATACAGTTTCACAATTGCATCATATGTCAAAATATACTAAGGGCTACATCACCCTTGTCTGAGTACAATAACAAACAAATCTAAAACCAAAAACGTGGTCTCAAAAGGTCTTCATAATCATGGCTCGAGCGCTGTCTTCTCACTAGGAGTAACCTGTCCGTAGAAGATCTGGAATCCCTATTGCCCCGAATATCCCTAAGCTGATGGTGGAGGAGGAGGTGGAAGGCGAGAGAAGAGTAACTGGCGTAAATGCACCAAGTCCTCCTCAAGTGCATGGGCGAAACGCAACACGTAAGCAACCTGTTGATCGAGAGAAAGGAAGCGAATGTCTGAATCGTGGGATGATGAAAAAGGAGTGTGAGGTGCTGTAAACGGGGTCTGGCAGGGGCATGAAGGATGTGGAGCTCTCCCCAACCCCTGGACATGTCGTCTTAGGGCGTCCTGCTGTAACTGCAGTGACGTGAGTGCGTCCTCTACAGAGTATCCGACGTGAAACGGGTGATAAGGGTCGGATACTAGCATAACATGGGGTGATGACCATAGAAATGGCTCGCCCATCGGAGCTGAAACTGGATGAGTAGTGTGCGGGGTAGATGTAAACGGTAAAGTAGTATGGGGAAATTGAGACATGAAGGGTGCAGTAGATGACATAGGTGGAACAAAACCAGGATAAGGAACCTGTGGTATAAACTGGATATCTCCGGATATAAACGGTGTGTGGTCGGGGGGCTGTCTCGACGATCCCTCCCCAGATCGTGGTGGAGGAATGTCCTGTAGGAAGGTAATCTGAAGATTGGTACGCTGGATATCTGTGGTGTGCAGGTGGAATGAGGGAACATCGAGCGATGCAGACATAGGTGCGGTAGGGGGAGTGACTGGGACCACATACGGAGGGTAATCATCCTCCTCGATCCACCCATTATGGGTGTCAGCGTATCTCGGGTCAACATGGGTAGCAAATGGTGCCAGGTCATCAAAAATAGGGTCAGGTATGGGTGCTACGTCTGGGATCTCCGCAGCTGGTGGTGCAATGACAGGTGCATCAGTGACAGGTGGTACAACGACTGGTGCATCCTCAGGAATAGGGTCATGAGCAAGAACGGGCTCTGGAATGACGGGAGCAGGTTGACGATCAGCAGGTATAGTAGGATCCTGATCATCCGGGAGAACAGGAGCTTTAGCAGGCTGCTCCTCGGGAACCAACTCATCCTCCATATCTGTCTCCTCATCATAGTTAATACAAGGGAAGTTACCGAATCCCAATGGTGGGTAAGAGGAAGCTACAGACTCAAAGGAATCTGAGGCTGATGAATCGGAATGAACCTCCATGTCAGGAAGCTCAACCATGGGAACAACGGGGTCAACAACTGGGATATCAGCAAGCGGAACATCGTCCTCCATCGGGGCCCCGCCATCCTGGTCTCCCTCCGGGGGACCCTCGATGAGTAGATCGATGTCACCATCGGGTAACGCGTCGAGAGGTTGATCCTCAAAGGGAACTACAGCAAGTGGGAGAGGGGCAGGGATCGGGACAAGGGGTAGATCCTCTCCTGGCGGGCCATCAGCTAGGGGTACGTCGTCTCCGAAGTTCGGTAGGGCAAAAGGCTGAACGTCATCTTCATCGGTGCTCGTGGTGTCTGAGGTGTAAACTTCCGAGTCTGTGGCGATCTCGTCGTCTGAGGTAATGGCCATCGGGTCGCTCGTGTTGGACACTTCACTACCAGAAGATGCCATGGTGTCTGTAACACAGCCACAACATATACACATAAATCAGATTAGCATGTAAACAAATAGCAATGTAATCATGTATGCAGGTAATCATCCTAGTCTTCCCAGACTATCCTCCCCATTTCTAGAACTGAACTCCCTAGTCTCTCAGACTACCCTGGTCTCTAAGACCAACCTCCCAGTCTCTAAGACTAATTCTTTCCCAATCTCTAAGATTGAACTCCCTCAGTCTCTAAGACCGAACTCCCTCAGTCTCTAAGACCGAAATATAATTTTTGAAAAGTGTATTTGTGCCTTTTCGTTTGTAAAAATGTTTGTGCCCTGGATCTGGACGTTTAGTGTATGCGATGTAAAAATGTTTGAAAACATTTTCGTGAGAGCCCTAGTGATCATAGTCTAGACTCGAGAATGAATCCTAGTTCGCTATGATCGACGCTCTGATACCAAGCTGTCACACCCTGGCTTTTGCGGAAGCGTGGGTTTATTTGGTGTGACTTCTTAATACCATAGCAACAACCACAACAATGCTATATGATAAAATACGGGATGTTCATCCATTAAAATAGTTTAGAAAATGCGAAGTGTTTTAAAGCATCAATCCCAAAACATATTACAAACCATGACTTGTTTAAAATGAGTTCATAAGACTCAACGAAGAACTACCAACAAAACGAGGATTTAAGACATGCAACCCGTCCAGGAATGAGTTGCACTTCCCAAACCCTACGACCCCGGATGACATCCTTATTTAATACGCAGCTAACATGCACCACTTGCCAGATCCTATTCATTCCCTGAAATACATGTAATTTGAAAAGTCAACAAAAAGTTGAGCGAGTTCATGTATAAGTGAGTCTGTATAAACCATTGAAATGCGTCTGTATGTATGAAAAACCCTGGTATGTAGCAATTAAGGAAAAATAAAAGAGATCACCAATGGGTTGCAAAGCCACTGGTATGTGTGAAACGGTGTAGGAAGTACTCAAACCTAGCAAATTTGTACCGGGCCTCCAGCTGTAAGACACAGTCACCACTATGGGCCTCCCTGGCCTCATGGGTGTGGGCTCGCTACACCCAAATAGATCTATCACTCATGTCCCTCGGTCCTAACAACGAGGATTAATGGCCTTAAGTGTTGTACCCACCTTTCACATGATCTAAGCGTCAAAACCCTCCTTAAGCTAACCATACCATTTATAAAAGCGTCTGTAAATTGTAACATGTATTTCACCCCCGAAGTATAAAACTGAAAACAGTTAAAAAGAAAAGGGGGAGCATGAACTCACTGTAGTGCGTCTTGTACCGTATCACAAACTCTGTCTGCTACACGACAACCTACACGTACTAATGTCTATTAGACGAACGGGCCGTGCCTTGGCTTAGAGTTTAGTGTTTTGAGTTGCGTTACTTATATTGTTCCGTGTGATAATTATTTGTTCGTTCAATGTTCTAGTAAACTCTAGTCTTAGAAAGCAAATATTTACTAAGTGTTAGGGTTTTCGGAAAAATTCGACATAGCCTCCTTTGTAAATAGAGGTGTCCATGCTTAAAAGCATATCATCTTCTTTTACATATATCCCGTAGAGTGTTCCCACATAGCCAACCCGACAATCATACATGCAATACACTACTTATGTCATTTCAGCTTTATTAAACAAAACTGGACTGTTTTAGAGCATTTTAATAAAATAGTTACCCTTCTCCAAAAATTCCCAAATTTTTACAGAATGTCATAAACATTCCAAATTTTATTTTGTGAAAATATCGGGGCTCAGTTCATTACCAATATTATATAAAAATTTATTTACCCGACTGCAATCAGATTTGTTGCTTTCTGATCGCAGTTTACGAAAAAATTCACTAAAATTAATCGTAAGTCCGATCGACGAAAATCCAGTTGGAGGATCACGGCAACAATAGTGACCATCTACAGTAAAAATCCCACGAGCTGATTCTATTTCGAGTTATGACTCTGAATACGACACACTTTTTCAGCAGAAAAATTTCAGCTTGAGCTGCTGTCTTAAAACAATTCTTTAAAAATAGTAAACGACCTTGAAAAATTACGATTCCAGTGCCATTTGTTCGGTTGTTAAAAAATACAAAATTTAGACTCCAGAAGTTCAGTTTTTCGATTAAAAATGACCCAGTTACAGCCTGTTGAAGTTGGCTGGAAATTCCAATCAGCAAGTTTATTTCTAGTTTAATGTTTCTAAAAACACATTACCAAGTGTCCTAACAATGATTTATTAATAACTTAAAGATCAAACATTATGCATGCATTAACCAAACCCAAACCAACCTGATAACATCCTCAAGCAAACCTTTTTATGTATGATTTTATGTACGGTTCCATGTTCATATTTTTAGTGTTTTAGCTTAAGTGTGACATGAACATTATACATATCATAACAAAGAACAAGATGAAACAATGGTGTGAAGGGACTTACTACTAGCACAAGGCTAGGGTAGGAATCTATTGCAAAGAGGACGAGAAAAAGGATGGTGAGAAGGGCTTGAACAAAGCTTCCTTGAGAGCTCTTCAACTTGCACTTCTATGGATGAACTTTGGAGCTTGGAAAGGGGACTTGTAGTGGTTTCGGTTATGAGAGGCCGAAAATGAGAGAGAGAGATGTGAGGTGAGAGAGTGAATTGAAGGTGGTGATGTTATAGAGGGTCTTGGAACTCACATAGCCAAATCTACTAACCTAGAGAAATGATTGCTTTAAATTTGGCCAACCACAATTAGGGAAGATAAAATAAAATCCAAACAAAATATTTGGTAATGATGACGGCTGAAATTCGGTTAGGGGGGGGGGGTAATTTGTAAAAATTGTGACTAGATGGTAACTAGGTAGTTAAATTGTTAGTATGGACTTGTATGTGTAGTGAAAAGATTTTTAATGGGTGTTATGGCAAACGGGTACCATGACTAGCCAAAAATAGTACAACAATGCCATTGACAAAAATTTAGTGTCCCGGGTAATGTCCAGTTATCCGGTTAGGTACCGTTCCGTTAAAGTGTTAAATTGTACTGTATAGTGTCTTTTATGCATCTTTTTGTAACGAAATCATTCCTTGTACTTAGGAAAGTATACAGGACCACTCTGCCATATTTGTGTATTCTACTGGTATAATAAAATGCTGAATTTTATAAAAGAATGCAGAATTCTGCTTTTAAAGTGGGTTTTAGGCACTTCCCGGCACTATATCTATCACCTAATGACGCAGTCTTATGGCCCTCACTTCCCTACACTCCAAACCAGTGTAGTACCCTATCTCTGGCTCACACTGGCCATATAAACATTGTCTGTCTATGTGCTGGCATTGTCAGCTTTATTTCTGAATCAACCGTTCAGTGTGTCAACTGTGCTGAGTGCATCAAGTATGTCACTAATGTTGGTGTGTAATGAATGGAGTGACTGTATAAAATGTGATGCATGTATATATGATATAGAATCATAGAGCAGTTTAAATTGTCAGTTGTAATCAAGCACAGTCATTAAGCACGTAATTAAGGTTAATTAATTTGTACAGTACCTGAAATTTTGAGGGTTGTCACATTTTTTGTGCTAATAATACTGTTATTGTTTTTTTTTTAATTAGGATAGGTTATAGTAAAATCCTAAATAAATGGGAGCAACAAATTAACCAAATATGGTCTATATTACCATGGTTAATGAATTGCCCTAAAAGACAATTCCATAATAAACTCCCAAATAAAGTATTGTCAATATCTTATGTAACAGTTCAAACTACATGGCTGACTCGGATGAGATCAACAGTCACCCATGGGAGGATCATGATAATACCCGATAGACAACGTTGTTACAAAAGCAATAGAGCGGCAGTATCAGGAATATAGCGGGACTCGAAGTAGGACCCTATCCGCACCACATTCCAAGCCTAAGACTCATTCTGAGGCTCACAGCAAGCCACCCTCCAAGAAGGAAGAGCCAAAGAAAGACGATGACGATCATCACTCTTCAAATCAGCAAAGTGTCCCATCTCAAAGGATCGTGCTGAATCAAGGACCCCGTGATAAGGGTTGCTCCTACAAATACTTTGTTTCATGCAAACCCAGGGATTTCACTAGGGAAAAAAGGGCTATAGATTGTATGACATGGTTGGATGAGATGGACACTGTGGTGGATATCAGTGGTTGCACTAACAAGGATGTGGTGAAATTCGTGTCTCAGTCATTCAAGGGTGAGGCCCTAGCCTGGTGGAGATCGTTGATTCAAGCTACTGGGAAGATTCCATTGTACAATATGACTTGGGAACAATTTGTTGCCCTCATCAAGGAGAACTACTGTCCTCAGCATGAGGTTGAGAAGATTGAATCTGATTTCTTGTCGTTGGTTATGAAGAACCTGGATTGTCAAGCCTACCTTACGAGCTTTAATACAATGTCAAGTTTGGTTCCTTATCTGGTGACACCTGAACCTAAGAGGATAGCTCGTTTCATCGGGGGTTTAGCCCCAGAAATCAAGGCCAGTGTGAAAGCCTCCAGACCAGCAACTTTTCGGTTTGCAGCTGATATATCATTGTCCCTTACTCTGGACGCGGTCATGCAGAGATTGCTAAGGAATACTGACGCTGAGAAAAGGAAGCGTGAGGATGATAACTCACGACGATCGGATAAGAGACATAGGGGAAACAATGACCAGAAAAAGAGTTCTGGGTCCAAGAAAGATGATCATCAGTCGGGTGATAAGCCCAAGTGTAAGATTTGTCAGAAGCACCACTTTGGGAGGTGCAGACTTGACTCAAAATCCCAATCTCAGCCGAGGCCTTGTGGGATTTGCAAATCTTCGGAACATAAGACCCTAGAGTGCAAGAAACTGAAGGATGCAATGTGCTACAGTTGCAACGAAAAAGGGCATATTAAGACAAATTGCCCAAAATATGCAAAGAAAGCTGAGGAAGGGAAGAATATCAATGCTAGGGTCTTCAGGATGGATGCCAAGGAAGCTGTGCAAGATGACAATGTGATCACAGGTACCTTCCTTATAAATGATGTTTATGCGAGAGTGCTATTTGATTCAGGACCTGATAAATCATTTGTAGATAATAAGTTTTATAAGTTACTGAATTTACCTGTTAAAACCCTAAGTGTGAAGTATGAGGTGGAATTAGCAGATGGCACCCTAGAAACCGCCTCAACCATATTAGATGGATGTTTCATATCCATTAAGAACCACTCTTTTTCTTTGTCCCTACTTCCTTTGAAGTTAGCCGGTTTCGACATAGTTTTAGGCATGGACTGGTTATCTCATAACCAGGCCCAGATTGTCTGCAATAAGAAGCAAGTGGTGATCAAGACTCCGTCTGGTGAATCACTTACCATTCAGGGAGATACTCAGTATGGACTGCCTGAGCAAGTGTCCATGCTAAAGGCCTCTAAGTGTTTAAAGAAGGGTTATGTCATCTACATGGCATAACTAACTATGGATGAGCCGGAGCCTAAGATTGAGGATATCCTTGTCATTTCTGAATACCCTGAAGTTTTTCCTGAAGAACTACATGGTTTACCACCAGATAGGCAAGTGGAATTCAGAATTGACATCATCCTTGGAGCAGCACCAGTAGCAAGGGTACCTTATAGGTTGGCACCAACAGAGATGAAGGAATTGAGAACACAACTGGATGAATTGCTAGCCAAAGGTTTCATTAGACCTAGTTCGTCTCCTTGGGGAGCACCAATCTTATTTGTCAAGAAGAAGGATGGATCGATGCGTCTGTGCATCGATTACCGTGAGCTTAATAAGGTCACTATCAAGAATAGGTATCCATTGCCCAGGATCGACGATCTGTTCGATCAGCTTCAAGGGGCAAGTTTCTTCTCTAAGATTGACTTAAGGTCAGGCTATCACCAACTGAAGGTTAGAGATGAAGACGTACACAAGACTCCATTTAGGACTCGTTATGGTCATTACGAGTTCCTAGTGATGCCTTTTGGGCTCACTAATGCACCAGCGGCATTCATGGATCTCATGAACCGTGTCTGCAAACCATACCTGGACAAATTTGTTATCGTCTTCATTGACGACATTCTGATTTATTCAAAGAATCAGGCCGACCATGAGAAACATCTTCGATGTATTCTTTCACTACTTCAGCAGGAGAAGCTCTATGCCAAATTCTCTAAATGTGAATTTTGGCTTCGTGAAGTCCAATTTCTTAGACATGTGGTTAGTGAACGCGGAATCCAAGTAGATCCCGCTAAGGTTGAAGCTGTCATGAATTGGCAAGAGTCGAAGACGCCCATAGAGATTCGCAGTTTCCTGGGATTGGCAGGATATTACAGGCATTTTATTGAAAAATTTTCAAGGATTGCTGCACCCCTAACTTCTTTGACTAGGAAGGATATTAAGTTCAACTGGGGACCAAAGCAACAAGAATCCTTCGATATTCTCAAACAAAAGTTGAGCAATGCTCCTGTTTTGACATTACCTGAAGGTACCAAAGAATTCGTGGTCTACTACGACGCATCACACACTGGCATGGGTGTGTGCTTATGCAGAAAAGCAAGGTTATTGCATATGCTTCATGTCAGTTAAAGGTACACAAGAAGAACTACACCACCCATGACTTGGAGTTGGGTGCTGTTGTATTCGCACTAAAACTGTGGAGGCACTATTTATATGGTGTCAAGTGTGTGATCTATTCTGATCACAAGAGCCTCAAGCACCTGTTTAACCAAAAGGATTTGAACATGAGGCAACGACGTTGGATGGAAACTCTGAATGATTATGATTGTGAGATAAGATACCATCCTGGCAAGGCGAATGTAGTCGCCGATGCCTTGAGTTGAAAGGAAAGGGTGAAGCCTATAAGAATCAATGCCAAGAGCATTAAGATAAATAATAGTTTGAATGAAAGGTTGTTAGCTGCACAGAAGGAAGTTGTGTTGGAAGCTAACTATCCTAATGAAAAACTAGGAGTAACTGAAGAACAGTTATCCTATGGCAAGGACGGAATCCTGAGATTAAATGGAAGAATATGGGTTCCTGTTTATGGAGGACTTCGAGATGCTATCCTCCAGGAAGCCCACAGTTCTAAATACTCCGTTCATCCTGGAGCTGACAAGATGTACCAGGATTTGAAAGCAAATTTTTGGTGGATAGGCTTGAAGAAGTCTATAGCTACCTATGTAGCTAAATGTTTGACGTGTGCGCAAGTCAAAGCTGAACATCAGAAGCCGTCAGGTTTGCTACAACAGCCTGAACTTCCCACGTGGAAGTGGGAAATGGTGACGATGGATTTCATCACCAAGTTTCCGAAGACAAGGAAAGGAAATGATTCGATATGGGTGATAATAGATAGACTGACTAAGTCAGCACATTTCCTACCCATCAAGGAGACCTATAGCTCTGACATGTTAGCCCAGTTGTACGTAGATAAGATTGTATCTCTGCATGGCGTACCAGTGTCTATTATCTCTGACAGGGATACTAGATACACGTCACATTTTTGGAAAAGTTTTCAACATTCTTTGGGCACGCGCTTAAATTTCAGTACGGCTTACCATCCCCAGACGGACGGGCAGAGTGAGCGTACAATCCAAACTTTGGAAGACATGCTTCGTGCATCTGTGATTGACTTGGGTGGTAGTTGGGATAACCACCTGCCATTGATCGAGTTCTCCTATAACAATAGCTATCATACGAGCATTAAGGCTGCGCCTTTCGAGGCCTTGTACGGTAGAAAGTGCAGAACGCCCGTTTGTTGGGCGGAAGTTGGAGATGTCCAATTGACAGGACCTGAAATAGTCTTTGAAACAACGGACAAGATTGTCCAGATTCTTGACTGCCTGAAAGCTGCCAGGGATAGGCAGAAAAGCTACGCAGATCTAAAGCGTAAGCCTCTGAAATTCGAGGTAGGTGATAAAGTGTTGCTTAAAGTATCACCCTGGAAGGGAGTAATGCGATTTGGTAAGAAAGGTAAGTTAAGCCCGAGATACATAGGACCATTCGAGGTCATCGAATGTGTCGGATCAGTTGCTTATAAGTTAAAATTACCTGAAGAGCTCAGTGGTATTCATAACGTATTCCACATCTACAATCTGAAGAAATGTCTAGCTGATGAATCGCTAGTCATACCACATACAGATGTGCACATCGATGAGAGCTTGAAGTTTGTTGAAAAACCTGTGTCGATCGAGGATCGACAGGTTAAGAAGCTTCAAAGGAAGCATGTACCGATCGTAAAGGTTAAATGGGATGCCCTCTTACGTGGGGCGCGAGAGACCCCCAGTTCAGCAGAAAATGGTTTCCAGCTTGATCCAGCTGTTCCCTGGGTTTGAAAATGGTTTTGAACATTCTATGGGCTTGTTTCTAGGTGCCCATGGTATTCTAAATCAGGGGGTGCACTTATACGGCTCAGATCGAAGCTCGTTTATCGAGGAATGATCTTAACGGTGGATCGAAATCTATAAATACCCACCAAGAATTCATTTGTAACCCATATTTGGTCTGATTATTCTCTAAGTTGAAGCTCAAAGGTTCATACCTGAGAATTTTTAGATCAAACCTTCCTAGCTTGGACCTGTTGTAAGCTTCTTTCGTTCTTTTATTGGTTTTTAAGCGTGAAAGTCAAACAATGTTTGACTTTCTGCTTTGACCAGTCAATGGTCAAAATGAAGTTCGTTTGAACTTCGCAACGTGAGCGTAATCACGATGGTTATAGTCCCGTGTGACTATACCTACTGATTACCACGTTGATTAGGTGTAGTGACGAGTCATAGTTTGGTCAAAATACGCGTTTATGCGTATTTTGTAACCAAACTATTCTTGGGTATCAAGACCCTTTGTCTTGATATCAAACTTGTTTTTAAACTTCGTTAAACATGTTTCAACATGTTTAGCTCGTCACCATTAGATTAGTGCTTATATAGGGTCGTAAGATAAGCGGTCTAAACAACCGCTTATACTTTCGAACCCGACCCGTTTGGTCGATCTTTAGGATCCGACCAAGCATGTTTAGTGATGATAGTTGTATAGGGAATAACCTTCCGATGTTATACCTTATGGTCACTTCGTTTAAGTAGTTATATGATAGGTAGTTTATATGCCTTAGGTAAAATGACCAAAATGCCCTTTTCATGCATAATTGGTATTTAAGCATATGTAACTCAAATTGTTGTCACTTAACTGATTATGCAACATATTTAAACATGTTTAAGGCACATAATACATGTCATAGGCCTAGTTAGGGGGTCCGAACGCGTTTTACGCAAACGACGCGTTAAAGTGGCGTAAGCTACCTTAACGAGTCGTAATGGGTCGTAAGCACTTAGGTTAGGTTTCGTTTTAGAATGTAGGCTTTGTTAAACCATGTTACATGAGTCCCTACACTCATTTGGTTTACGAAACCTCATTTTATCCGATCCTCCGATTTAGGTCCGTTTATTAACATAGTTACCTATATTAGATGTCGTTTGATTTCCGTGATCCCTCTAGCTTTGCTTGGTTGTTGTTCAAGACTTCTAAGCACCCTCAAGTGAGTACATAGTCCCCTCTTTTACCGTTTTAAACTGTTTTGGGGTGGAACACATGTGCCTACTTGTTACTTTCGTGCTTTTCATGTTATATATCGTATGCTTGTTATGTTCATTAGTACACATATAGTACATGATTTCATTATATTTTGTTATGTATGTTCACTTAGCATGCTAGCACATCGATTTATATATATATATTACATTTTGTTGCATATGTTCATCCAGCATATGGACACATTGTTTTACATTTTGAATTATGTGAACTGTTTGAAACTGATTGATTTACGTGAACCGTTTGGAATTGATTGATTGATATGAACCGTTTGAGACTGTTTGAACCGTTGGGTTAGGGAAGTGATTAGGTAACGGGGCGGGTGTAATGTGTTAAAAGCATGGTCGATACGCCGCTGGTACTTCCTATATATAAGTGCTTTTAACACATTATATATCGTTGCGTTATTTAGATCACTTGGGCAAGGTTATCAAAACAAAGTTATATTACAAGGTTTTTCTAACAATACAAAATATTCGATTTTTAATTCAAAAACGATATACAATTTGGGTTTACTTAATCAAATGTTTTGAGTAAGATTCATGGTATCGAGGCTTTATAAAACAAATCTGTTTCGACATGGTTATTTCAATTTACATTGCATACATTTTACAAAACTTGGTTTTCGAATTATCAATTAACAAAGGTGTTCAGGTTATATTTTCAAAACATAAACGAGCCATGAATCTGACACTCACATAAAATCCTATGTACTCGCCGGCATTTTTATGTTGACGTATTTTCACATGTGTTTCTGGTATCATAGTTGGTGATGTTTGATGATGATATTGATGCATGCTCACATAGGAACAGATGAGGCCTTAGTGACTTAATAAAAGTGAAAGTCTATTTGTTCATGTTTTGTTTCTAATTTCAATGTAATGTAATACATTCAAATCAATAAAACAAAACTTCAATCCATGTGTTATGAAACAATGATTCTGTTACGACACTCCCCGACGTTTCCGCCATGATTTGTTGTTTTATCGTGGTCGGGGTGTGACAGAAGAGTTGGTATCAGAGCTCATGGTTATAGGGAATTAGGTTATTAGTAATTCTTTGACCTAGTCTATAACCTTCTTGGGACCCTAACGCGAGTTTACTTGCGTTTAGTCATAAAACAATACCGTCGCCTATCTTTAGGTGACAACCACAATGAGAACACAAATTTTGAATCTGCTTTGAAAACTAATCATCTGTTCTAGGATGATTTATTATAAGGTTTTGAACCTTCAAAGTTTTCAAAATCCCGTCAAAGTTTGGGTCTTATTAATGTGACCAAGTGCAATCTGGAAGGGTGGGTGCCTGTATCCCGAGTTTTCTGTCTAAGACTAGAGTGTTCGTACAAATCCACATAATCGGACCAGTCACTCTTACCTAGGAACTCTTGGGATGAGTGTCCACTTATAGGCTAAAGCATGTCTTCGCGATACATTATGAGGACCTATTTACTTTGACTCAGCTTTTGTGTCGTTTGTTTGCTTCGTGGTTCGAACAAATGACCATCATCCATGCCTTTTTGGTTGGTAATTGTAACATCCTATTCTTACCCAATGCCATTTCACTTGTTTTATCTCATGCTTCCTCTTTTAGAATGCCTCCTCAATGCGACAATCAGATACCTAATGAAGAACTGGCAGCTATCATTACGCAGCAAATGGCTGCTGCAATCTCAAACACCATTGCTCAATGTAACCAAGCCCTCAATAACAACAATAATGCTCCCTGTAACTTCAAGACATTCAACTCTGCCAAGCCATCAAAATTTTCCCGGTCTCATGGAGCGATTGCACTTCTGCAATGGTTCGAGAGTTTAGAGAGCACCTTCAGACATGTTCAGTGTCCAAACCAGCGAAAGGTAGAATTCGCATCTAGTGTTTTTGAGAAACGAGCTTTAACATGGTGGAATGGTGTGATGAGAGATAGGGGTGCCGAGGTAGCACTGGCTCAAACCTGGGAAGAGCTTCGAGCTCTAATGATGAGGGAATTCTGTCCTCGTCATGAGATTAAGGTATTAGAAAGGGAATTCGACGATCTTAAGCAAGATAGAGGTGAGCATCGAGCCTACACGGACCGTTATGAGGAGTTAAGTCTGTTATGCCCGAACATGGTTACGCCTTTGGATAAGGCAATCGAAAAGTACATTGATGGCCTCCCTGACTCAGTACAAGGCATTGTGACTGGTAGCAACCCCACTACCATTAGACAGGCCATTGAGCTATCCGCTACCTTGACTGAATCTCAGATCAGGAAAGGTAAACTTTTCTGAAAGGGTGACAAGAAACCGATCGAGGAATCGAAACCAAAGGATGAACAGACTGGATCCCCCAAGAAATCAAAGAAGCGAAAGGCTTCTCAGAACTGCGCCGTGGTTGCTCACAATGATCAAGCCGTCCCCAACAAACCAGCTCAACCCCCTGCTAGGAAGCCATACAACGGAACTGCACCCTTGTGCAACCAATGTAGCCTTCATCATCATGTCAGTGTAAAGTGTCGCAAATGCTAAATTTGTGGACTTATAGGTCATACAGCAAGGGTTTGCCCAGCTGCAGCTGCACCAAATCAAGCTGGCAACAATCCTGCTCAAGCTCGTTTTCCACTAGGTTCTTGCTTCAACTGTGGCGAGATGGGCCATTTCTGAAGAAATTGCCCAAAGCTTGCTAATTCGAATCCAACGCAGGGATGAGCATCTGACCAATTAAGAGACGACGTTGTTTAGAAATAATCAAGCCTTATGTATTATTTTATTTTGTTGTCAAGGTCTATGAAACAGTTGTTGTTGTTTATAAATAAATCATTTATTTACATCGCAGTGTACAAATGTTGTTGCATGTATAAACAACATATCCCTATGATACCGACAATCAAGGAATCGTATTCATTGAAGACCAGACTACCCCCAAAATTCTTCCATTTTATGATCTCTTGCATTTTCCACGAAAATCCTAAGTACCCGTTCCTTCTAAGGAAACGAAGTACAAGGCGCAAGTTACAACTCTGGACGAATACCCAATCCTTAATAGGGTACCTAAGGGCATTCCATAAGTCCTTAATTGTTGTGTACCTTAATTCGAATGTTATGATTCCTTGTAATCAAAAATTGAAATTTTGGAAGATCATCCTATCTTTTCAGATAGATTCTTGAGGACGTTGAAGTCCATCGACTGGGTTCCTGGTATACCTTGAATACCCATGTTCAATTTGATAACAAGTTAATAACAATTAATAGCAAACTGATAACAATTTAATAACCAAGAAAACAATTATATGCTTATGTGTTTATGTGCTGACCCAATCAAAGTTTTCTCAAGCTTGTTCAAATTCTATCCCTTTCACATTATAAAACAAACTGTGCGAACTGTGCAAGAAATTACATAATTATGAATGCATACATAATTATGGAATTTAGTGCACAGAAACCACAGCAAGTTTTGTCATGTGTTTAGAGTTAGTTCTATTCATTTCCATTTCTGTTGAAGCACCCGTTGAAAATGACTCCGTCCGTTCATTTTCGTTTCTGAAGAATGTCCGTTGAGGGAAATGAATATCCTTTTGATTATTCTATTCATTTCCATTTCTAATGAAACAACCGTTGAAAATGACTCTGTCCGTTCATTTTCGTTTCTGAAGAATGTCCGTTGAGGGAAATGAATATCCTTTTGATTATTCCTTCATTTCCATTTCTGAGGAATACCTGTTGAGGAAAATGACTCTGTCCGTTCATTTTCGTTTCTGAAGATTGTCCGTTGTGGGAAATGAATATCCTTTTGATTATTCCTTCATTTCCATTTCTGAAGAATACCCATTGAGGAAAATGACTCCGTCTGTTCATTTTTGTTTGTGAAGAATGTCCGTTGAGGGAAATGAATATCCTTTGATTATTCTATTCATTTCCATTTCTGATGAAGCAACCGTTGAAATGACTCCGTCCGTTCATTTTCATATCTAAAGAATGTCCATTAAGGGAAATGAATATATCCTTTTGATTATTCTATTCATTTCCATTTCTGATGAATCAACCGTTGAAAATGACTCCGTCCGTTCATTTTTGTTTCTGAAGAATGTCCGTTGAGGGAAATGAATATCCTTTTGATTATTCTATTCATTTCCATTTTTGATGAAGCAATCGTTAAAAATGACTCCGTCCGTTCATTTTCGTTTCTGAAGAATGTCCGTTTAGGGAAATGAGTATCCTTTTGATTATTCCTTCATTTCCATTTCTGAGGAATACCCGTTAAGGAAAATGACTCCGTCCGTTCATTTTCGTTTCTGAAGAATGTCCGTTGAGGGAAATGAATATCCTTTTGATTATTCCTTCATTTCCATTTCTGAAGAATACCCGTTGAGTAAAATGACTTCGTCCGTTCATTTTCGGTTCTGAAGAATGTCCGTTGAGGGAAATAAATATCCTTTGATTATTCCTTCATTTCCAATTCTGAAGAATACCCGTTGAGGAAAATGACTCTGTCCGTTCATTTTCGTTTCTGAAGAATGTCTGTTGAGGGAAATGAATATCCTTTGATTATTCCTTCATTTCCATTTTTGAAGAACCCGTTAAGGAAAATGACTCCATCCGTTCATTTTCATTTCTAAAGATATCCGTTGAGGGAAATGACAGGATTATGCCTTGCATATCTTTGATGGTTAATTAACAAAAAGTCATAGACAGACTCCTACGAATAAATTTCAGGACAAAATTTCCTAAAGTAGGGGAGACTGTGACACCTGTGCCTCTGCGAACATCAAACAAATACCAAATCAATGAAATATTGTGTTTCATACTTGGGATGTGTATAAATATGTGTATCATGTGCACATATCAATTCTTGTTCGATTTCGAGCTTTAAATCGCTTTCTGGAAGGTTATACGCGAACTGATGCGTAAATATAACCAGTTTAATGCAACAAACACTCCAGAACAGTGAAATAGGCTTAACATACCTTAAATAACCTTTACATAACTTAGAAATAAGTTTTGGAGAGTTTGGTATGCCGAAAACAAGTTTATTCGATCGTAGGGACTAATTTCGCCAAACTGCAAAAGTATGTCTATTCGTACTGTAACGAACATTCCGGAACTTGATCATAAGTTAAAAATCCCCTAAATATCATTTACATAGCTTAGAAATAGGCTTTGAGGTGTTTGATGGGCAAAAATAAACTTTCTTGATCAATAGGGACTAAAAGCGTCAAAAAGTGCATAAGTTTGCATTTTCGCGCATATCTTACGTTCTGAATATATCTGGACATCCAAAAATTTATGTAATAATTAAAATATTATATTTTAGTGATTGGGATGATAAAATTTCATTCGTCGCGTAATTTGGATCTTTTTTCGCGTCCGTTCGTGTTTCGTCATAATTAACCGAACAACGCAATCGTATGACCAAACGAACCGACATCTGAGATGTTTTGAGCATGATTCATGTTCCCTATACTTTAACTTCATTTTAGAGCCTTGAAATGGGGTTAACGGGGCTTAAACGTGTCAAAAATGCATCGAAAACCAAGTTTCTGGGCTGCAGGGACCATTTCTGACAATCTGCCAAACTATGGCTCAGGAGGGGCGCGTAAGACTTCTCTAAGTCTTGCACGGGGTGCGAGAGACCCCCAGTTCAGCAGAAAATGGTTTCCAGCTTGATCCAGCTGTTCCCTGGGTTTGCAAATGGTTTTGAACATTCTATGGGCTTGTTTTTAGGTGCCCATGGTATTCTAAATCAGGGGGTGCACTTGTACGGCTCAGATCGAAGCTCGTTTATCGAGGAACGATCTGACCGGTGGACCGAAATCTATAAATACCCACCAAGAATTCACTTGCAACCCACATTTGGTCTGATTATTCTCTAAGTTGAAGCTCAAAGCTTCATACCTGAGAATTTTTAGATCAAACCTTCCTAGCTTGGACCTGTTGTAAGCTTCTTTCGTTCTTTTATGCGTTATTAAGTGTGAAAGTCAAACAGTGTTTGACTTTCTGCTTTGACCAGTCAATGGTCAACACGAAGTTCGTTTAAACTTTACAATGTGAGCGTAATCACGATGGTTATAGTCCCGTGTGACTATACCTACTGATTAACACGTTGATTAGGTGTAGTGACGAGTCATAGTTTCGGTCAAAATACGTGTTTATGCGTATTTCGCAACCAAATTATTCTTGGGTCTCAAGACCCTTTTTCTTGATATCAAACTTCGTTAAACTTGTTTCAACATGTTTAGCTCGTCACTTTTAGATTAGTGCTTATATAGGGTCGTAAGATAAGCGATCTAAACAACCGCTTAGACTTTCGAACCCGACCCGTTTGGTCGATCTTTAGGATCTGACCAAGCATGTTTAGTGACCATAGTTGTATAGGGAATAACCTTCCGAGGTTATACCTTATGGTCACTTCGTTTAAGTAGTTGTATGATAGGTAGTTTATATGCCTTAGGTAAAATGACCAAAATGCCCTTTTCATGCATAATTGGTATTTAAGCATATGTAACTCAAACTTTTGTCACTTAACTGATTATGCAACATATTTAAACATGTTTAAGCCATATAATACTTATTATAGGACTAGTTAGGCGGTCCGAACGCGTTTTACGCAAACGACGCGTTAAAGTGGCGTAAGCTACCTTAACGAGTCGTAATGGGTCGTAAGCACTTAGGTTTGGTTTTGTTTTAGAATGTAGGCTTTGTTAAACCATATTACATGAGTCCCTACACTCATTTGGTTTACGAAACCTCATTTTATCCGATCCTCCAATTTAGGTCCATTTATTAACATAGTTACCTATATTAGGTGCCGTTTGATTTTTGTGATACCTCTAGCTTTGCTTGGTTGTTGTTCAAGACTTCTAAGCACCCTCAAGTGAGTACATAGTCCCCTCTTTTACCATTTTAAATTGTTGTGGGGTGGAACACATGTGCCTACTTGTTACTTTCATGCTTTTCATGTTTTATATCATATGCTTGTTATGTTCATTAGTACACTTATAGTACATGATTTCATTATGTTTTGCTATGTATGTTCACTTATCATGCTAGCACATCGATTTATATATATTACATTGTGTTGCATATGTTCATCCAGCATATGGACACATTGTTTTACACTTTGAATTATGTGAACCGTTTGAAACTGATTGATTTACGTGAACCGTTTGGAATTGATTGATTGATATGAACCGTTTGAGACTGTTTGAACCGTTGGGTTAGGGAAGTGATTAGGTAACGGGGCGGGTGTAATGTGTTAAAAGCATGGTGGATACGCCGCTGGTACTTCCTTTATATAAGTGCTTTTAACACATTATATATCGTTGCGTTATTTAGATCACTTGGGCAAGGTTATAAAAAAAAGTTATATTACAAGGTTTTTCTAACAATATAAAACATTCGAGTTTTAATTCCAAAATGATTTACAATTTGGGGTTACTTAATCAAATGTTCTGAGTAAGATTCATGGTATCGAGGCTTTATAAATTTCAATTTACATTGCAAACATTTTACAAAACTTGGTTTTCTAATTATGAATTAACAAAGGTGTTCAAGTTATATTTTCAAAACATAAACGAGCCATGAATCTGACACTCACATAAAATCCTATGTACTCGCCGGCATTTTTATGCTGACGTATTTTCACATGTGTTTCAGGTATCATAGTTGGTGATGTTTGATAATGATATTGATGCATGCTCACATAGGAACGGATGAGGCCTTAGTGACTTAATAACAGTGAAAGTCTATTTGTTCATGTTTTGTTTCTAATTTCAATGTAATGTAATACATTCAAATCAATAAAACAGAACTTCAATCCATGTGTTATGAAACAATGATTCTGTTACGACACTCCCTGACGTTTCCGCCACGATTTGTTGTTTTATCGTGGTTGGGGTGTGACTTGTTAGTACAAGACCTGACACTGCAATTAATGAGGAAGAGAGAGAAGGAAGGCCACGGGGCAGTGCCAGGTGGGAACAGGGCCATGTGAACTGTCTGACTTCAGCTATAAATTGGGGTGCTTGGTTTCATTCTAACCCATCCCTTGGCAAACCACTTTTCTCATACTTGCCACTACTCCACCACCACTACACCACCAAGACCCACCATCATCATCCATTTTCCATCTTTTAGAGTGTGTAGTAGTCTCGGGATCCAAGATTGATCGTAAGAGTTCTTTTCAAACAAGGCCAGGCTTGGCTAAACTCTTACATCACTTGGTGAAGACAAATCTTTTATGTATTATTTTTTTATTTCCAACCTTTGGCTCCTTTTTATTTGGGTATGTATTAATGACTTTAACAACTAGTTTCCTATAATGAAGGCGAATTTTACTTAATCATTCTTCATGTTTTGTTGATTCACTCTTTCGTATCTTTACGGTCTACGTAAAGCACGTTAACTGCCTGGAAGGGAACCAGGGTGGTTGGGTAAATTCTTGTCTCGTTCAGTGTATAGATTCTGGGAGAACCTAGTTCAAGTTTAGTAAGACTTCACATGTGGGCTTTACAATCTGCCTCAGGAGAAGTAAGAACCGCTTGAATCCCTTATCTATAAACTACTATTAAAACTTTAAACCAACCTTGCGGGACTGTATCCTTGCTGACTCAGACCAATAGGTTGAGGGTAAAGCTTCCTGGAAGGGGGCCTACCACTTTTATCATTAATAACTTACTTAATTATCTTTCAATAATCCGACCTTGCGGGACTGTATCCCTGCTGACTCAGACCAATAGGTTTAGGGTAACACTGCCTGGAAGAGGGCCTACGACTATAACTTAAAGATAATCTCTTAAAATGCCCAAAGTGCGGAAATCATTAAAGGATACATAATAGGAAAGTTGGAACCAAGTGATTCCTTTTTGTCTATTTGTTTTACTTATTTTTTATTTTTATTTTCTAGTTTATCTTTTTATAACTTTCAAAATTTTTATCAAAAATTGGTTAGATTAGACGTTACAAAAAGCCGTTACTAAAAGCTCTTGTGTCCTTGGACGACCTCGGTATCTTGCCGTCACTATACTACGTCCGCGATGGGTGCAGTTACCCTAACATGTGTAGAGTGATAGTATTATATCATTTTTATAAAGTTAAAACTTGATTCGCGTGTAAAAGTGCTTAAAATATATCTAAAAATCATATACACACATGCACACGTCAAGTTTTTGGCGCCGTTGCCGGGGACACAAGGATTTTGAGAAAGCTTAAAATTAACGGCTTAATCAGTTTTATCTTTTCATTTTAGGTTTTCCTTCTTTTTCCTTAAATTCTTCACTTTCTACAAAAAGTGACACGGGGCTGTGTGTGATCTACCCGGGGTTGTGTCATACCTCCAGTAACTTCAGAACTATTTTCTGCCAGATATAGACTGCAGCACTGGGTGGTGTTAATCAAACACGGGGCCTTGTTAAACCAACAATTTGTAGAAAATTGTAACCGCCTGATCCTGACGGTTAAAAACTTTCTGGAAAATATCGATTTTTATGATTAGTTTTTACCCCCACCACTCTTATGGTGAATGGTGCGAGTTATGTCGAGAACACATGAAGAATTAGAATGTGGCATTCTAAACTTCACTCCCCACTACTTACCCCCATCGTTTTCCAGTAACGATCACCTTAAGATGGGCAGGAGTAAAAATGATAATAACATCCATCCACCTGAAACCCATCAACCCTCTTACCTAGGAGACTTAGAAGACGTAAGTCAAATAGAAAAGAGGATTCTCCAAAAACTCAAAGAAACAGAATCCATGATGAAGGCACGATGTTTATCAAGGAATCCAAACGAAGGAGAATCGATGGAGGAACCATCAGGTACAAACAACACCGAAACCAACAAACCTACCCTAGACACTTGTGAAGACGAAGGCGATAGTCGTCCATGTTTTGATTTCGCGATAACGGTCCCATTTACAACGTGTGAATTTCACACCGATGGTTTGGACAGGAGCGAGCCAACTCGCACCTTCTTTAACAATAGCCCGGATAAGGTAAATAAGGGATGGTTCCGTTTTCCCATTTTTAAAGTAGAATTCTATCTTTCCGATAACCTCTTGCTTTTTCGTACCTCTCGCCGGAGCCTAAGGTATATCCGGCAATACCGTGTTGTTCCAACCAGTAAGGAACCACCCGATGACAGACAATTCCTTAAAAACCCTAGACAAAACTTCATAAATACCCTGAAACACGGGGCCGTGTCCAATTTTCTTCCAAACATGGTGCGTGTTGAATAAGCACAGGGCCATGCCCCTCGTACTTTTCAACACGGGGTTGTGTTAATCATGACAGAGGCCGTGTCTCACTAACAGAAAATGTTCTCTGACTCATGCAGGTGACACGGGGCCGTGTTTCCCAGACACGGGGCTATGTCGACGTGCTGTCACTGTCTATAAAGTCAGCCTTGAGGAGAATGTGTAGAGCCATTCCTAAAAGACCAAGATCCTGTAGATCTTGTAAGATATGTTTTTGAAAAGGTTTCATATAACCTTCTTGTATTTACTTCTTATAGTCCTTTCCTCTTCTTCCTTCCACCAAACCTCCATTGAAGCTTGAAGCTTCAAGCTCAAAATGCTTCAATAAGAGGGTCAAAAGTATGATTTCTAGCTCAAGGTTTTGCAAATCTACTATAGGAAAACATTATTTTAAATTATTTACGTCCAGAAAAGTAAGAAATAAAAAACATTTAACTTAAAATAAATTTTTTTGAGCTAACATTTCAGAGCTGGTGGTGCAGCACGAGGCCGTGCTAATTAGTCTATTATTCCAAAATCGTTAATGGTTTGTCATATTTCCTAGAATGTCAAGCCAATAGAGCAGAACATCGTCAAACAGCTAAAGGAATAACCACCAAGGAAGGAGACTTTCTCTTGAAGCTACTCTCGTTCGATATGTGAGTGCTTTAAGAGAAACTCTTGAGGAGATGACCGTGGTAGAAGAGGTTCTAATCGATCGAGTGAACTACCTCTCCATGGGATTGGAGGATTGCTTCAGGGAAATCAACCTTTTACTCCAAAGGTTGAATATCTTGGTTGTGCCTCCAATGGAACCAATCTGGCCCCAAGAAAACTGGAACCTTGCTAACGAGGTCATCCACCCCACCGGATGGGAAGATGAGATACCAGAGCCTCCTCCTCTTAAGGTCGCTTTTGAGGTTCCGATCAATCCCGCTCCCCTACCTCAAGAAGAGTTGATGAAGAGCCCTTTATCTTCTTTCCGAGGGAGATAGAGGAAATGCAAAACGACCTCTAAGCGGGTACTTTCGAAAACAGCTTGAAGCCCTCCGAAGATTAACCTTGGTTTTCACTAACCATTCATAGATCTAGGGAGTAGCTACCACGGGTTTAAAATAACATCTCGTGGGGGCATCCCTCAAGAATCTATCTAGTTAATTTAGGAAACTTAGGATTGTAATTTTTATTTCTTCTTGTATTTGTCTGTTTATTTTAATGAAATGGAAGTGTCTTTGATGGTGGTATCAATAAATGAGTGAAAGAAATTGAAATTGTCAAAGGGACATTGAAAAAAGGGACCCCATGCACGTAAACCAGAGCCTCCCACTTCAAAAACTGCAGATCAGTGTCTGCATCACGGGGCCATGCCCACCAGGCACGCCCCCGTGTTCAACTGTCTGATGTCAAAAAGTTTATGCCGAGAAGGTAGCATGGGCCGTGTCAACTCAGCACGCCCCCGTGTACACCATACTGTAAGTTTTCTGTTTAACATTGTTACTGGCACTTTGGCCACGAGGCCGTGTCCCCATAGCATGCCCCCGTGTTGCAGTGCCAGTAACCACAAAAATTGTTATTTTTACCCACTTTTTGCACATTTAATCAAAACATATCCTATTTGGGACACATTGAGGACAATGTGTAATTTAAGTGTAGGATGGGGGATGTTAAAACCTTGAATCGTTTGTCCTAAAAATAAGCATTACACAAAACTCGCCTTGGAAAACCGCTAATCATCCCCAAACTTTTTCAATTTTTTTTATTTTGTTTTTACTTATCTTGGTTGAGTTCGGTAAAATAAGTTCTAAAAATTATGTTTTTACTAATTTACACCTGATAGCGTCGTGATAAAAAGAAGCAATTAAGAAAATTATACAAACGGGCATAACAAATCTTTGTAAAATTTGATTATATATACATTTTTACACTATAACCCCTTTTCTCTCAAAAGTGAGTTTTGAGCCTTTATCGAGCATATAAATACACATCTATACTAATTGCTCAATTTTTCATTTATTGTGTGAATAGCCCATTTGGTTCTTCACTTGCCAAAGCGAGACATTCCAAATCCTTACTGACACAAATCCAAATAAGTAAATGATGGAGGCATTAGGATTAAACCCATTTTTTTAAACCTTTATTTTTCTTTTCTTCCCTTACCAAAAACATTCCCCTAGATAAACCCCTTTGAGCCTTAACCCTTTCGTTTCTAAACCCGCAAAAAATATATACTTTTTTCAAAAACAACCACCTACATCCACAAACCTTTTTTTATTTTACAACCTTTATTTTTGTAACAGATCGGTTATAAGAATTGCAAGTATGGCTCAGTTTAAACTTTGGTAATAAAAAAACCAAAGTAGTTTTTGCTAAGCCACAAAGCAATGGAACAACCGATACTTTTTACGTCTTTCGCCATTTTTACCAAACACACCTACCTGAACAACAACCTACCCTTTAAAGCCCTCTTGATATTTACGAGGATTAAACGTCACAAAGGAGGAGGTTTGATTATTTGTCAAGCCTATAGTAGGAGTAAGTTCCAAACTGGGCACAAGTGTTTCCACTTAAACATCTTCGGCCGAGTGTTGAGTAACCACTTGTGAGATGTGTAAGTTTTTATATAACTAAATATAATTTTATAAAGGCATGTTATGCCCTAAACAAATAATTTTTCTTAATATGTGTTTTAAATAAATCATGACGAATAAGGTTGTAAATAAAATAAAAACAAGATAAATTTAGAACTTGGATTCCCGACACTCTAAAGATAAGCCCAAAACTTCTCTTCTACCAATTCCGTTTGGGTGTGTAAGCCACATTATAGAGTTTTGCTTGAGGACAAGCAAAGATCCAAGTGTAGAGGTATTTGATGTGCGTAAAATATAACATATAAATTATATCAAATACGACGTAAAATCAACCCTTCTTCAGTATCTTTGTTCCTTTTTTAATTACAGGGTCAAAAGAGCTTAAACGCACAAAATAAGCAAATTAACAGCAAAAATCAACATAAATACAAAGAAGGAGGATTGACACGACTCGCCACGCCCCCATGCACATCCAAACCAACAAAAATAACAAGCACAGAATTTTTGGAACGGGGCCGTGCCCAGTCAAGATTCCCTGCAGAAGAAAAGACAACAGCAAAAAACAGACACACCAACACGGGGCCATGCTAACTCAACACGGGGCGTGGTTGGTGCGTGTCGTGTGCAATATGATTTTATTAATATTTTAAGCCCATTTTACGCATTAGTCAAGTTTTAAATTTATAAAACATGATATTGTACTAACACTAAACACACACTTGGGCAAGTGCACCCATCGCGAGTGTAGTATAGTGTTGGTAAGATACCGAGGTCGTCCAAGGACACAAGAGCTTTTAATACCGGTTTAGCGTCAACGTCTAATCGATCCAAATTTTGAGAAAAAATTTTGAAACATGAATGTAAAACTAAAAATGCAACCATATATAATATGAAAAACAAATAGACAAGATAGAATCACTTGGATTCAACTCATCTTTAATGTATCCTTTGATGATTTTCGCACTTTCGGACTTTTTAAGAGATTATCTTAGTTATAGTAGTAGGCCCCTCTTTTGAAGGTGACGTTACCCTCAACCCAGTGGTTTGAGTCAGCAGGGATACAATCCCAAGGGGTCGGAATATTGAAAGACAATTAAGTTAGTTATTAATGCGAAAAGTGGTAGGCCCCTCTTTTGAAGGTGACGTTACCCTCGGCTAAGTGGTTTGAGTCAGCAAGAATAGAATCCCAAGAAGTCGGTTTAAAGTATTAATAGTAGTTTACATATGAGGGGTTCAAGCTATTTGCACCCCCGCCATCCAATACCATTAAGCATTGAAGGAGGTCCTAGTAAGCTTTAACCAAGTCCTCGCAGGATCTATACACTGAACGAGACAAGAACTTTACCAAACCACCCTCCTAACCCCCTTCCAGGTAGTTAATGCGCTTTATATAGACCGTAAAGACACAAATGAGCAAATCAATGACATCATGAAGAAATGGTAAAGAAAATTCACTTTCAACATAAGAAACTAGTTGTTAAAGTCATTAATACAAACCCAAATAAAAAGTGCCGAAAGATTAAAAATCAAAAGTAATACATTAAAGACTTGTCTTCACCAAGTGATGTAAGAGATTAGCCAAACATGGCCTTTGATTGACAAAAACACTTACAATCAATCTTGGATCCCGAGACTACTACACACTCTAAAGATGGATGATGGATGCTGGTGGTGGGTGTTGGTGTTGTAGTGGTGGTGGAGTGGTGGCAAAGTGGGAGAGAAGTGGTTTGCCAAGGGATGCCTTTGAAGTGAACCAAGCACCCCTATTTATAGCCAGAACAGAGCTCTGGCCACGGCCTCGTGTCCAGCCAACACGGCCCGTAGCCATCCTTTTCTATTTTTTCATTAATTTCAATTGTCAGCAGAGGGCCCCACACGACCCCGTGTCCCCTGGGCACGGCCCCGTGGTCAACTCTTTGCTGTACTATAAAGATTCTGGAAATCTTAGAGTTGACCACGCCCCGTGTAGAGCTGGGCACGGCCCTGTGGTGGGCGTAGAAGCTTATGCAGGTTTGTCTTGTTGTTCAGGGTCCTGACCATGCCCCATGCTCAGCTGGGCACGACCCCGTGGTCAGGTTCTATTTCTTGTTTTTGCTTTGGGAAATGCTGCCAAGGGGTCGGGCATGTCACTTTATTCCTTCTTGTATTTATGTTGGTTGTGGCTGCTTATTTGTTCCATTTGTTCTTTTAAGCTTGATTGGTCCTGTAAATTCAAAAGGAAGAAAGAAACGTGCTTTTTCCAACATTAGTACTAAAAAGGGTTAGTTTTATGCCTCATTTGATATAATTTATATGTTGCATTTTGCACACATCAAATACCCCCACACTTGAATCTTGGCTTGTCCTCTAGCAAAACTCTTTAATATGTGGCTTACACACCCAAATGGAAGAGGTAGAGGAGAAGTTTGTGGCTTATCTTTGAGTGTCGGGAATCCAAGATCTTTATTAAGTTTTATTTTTATTTTATTTACAATGCTATCCGTCATGATTTATTTAGAACACTTGTTAAGAAAAATTATTTATTTAGGCATAACATGCCTCTTTAAAATTCCATTTATATACAAGTTCACATACCTCAGGGGAGATCACTCAACACTCGGCCGAAGGTGTATTATTGTGAAACACTCGATACCGGCATGGGACTTACTTCTACTATATGCTTGCCAAGCAATCAAACCTCCTTCTTTTTAACTATAAACCTTCGTAATTATCAAGAGGACTTGGGGAAGGGTTAGGCTTGGGCTAAGCGTAGGTGGTTTTTGGCTAGTGGTTAGTAAAATGGCGAAAAACGTAAAAAGCGTCGGTTGTCGTAAAACTTTTTTTGTGACATTTATTCAAACTAAGCATATTCAAACAGTATTTCTTTGAGGAAGTTGTTTGGTTATTGCAAGACTCTCATTTTTTTCATGTCACACGATAACCGAGTTTTTTACTAAAATAAATGGGTTTGAAAAGAAAAAGGTTTTGGTGGGTAATGGGTGTTTGTTTTTCGGGTTTTGAAACGAAAAGGTTTAGGCTCAAAGGGGTTAACAAGGGGGGTTTTGGGTAGTGGTGTAAAAAGAGGAAAAATAATGGTTTTGAAAGGAAAATGGGTTAGTCCTAATGCCTCCATCATTTACTTACTTGGGTTAAAGTTGGTAAGGACCGGGCATGTATCGTCTTGGCAAGTTCTAGTGTCGTAAGAACCAAGAGGCTATTCACACAATAAATGAAAAATGAGCATTGTATGCATGTATGCTCAACAAATGCTCAAAACTCACTTATTATGGGAATGAGTTTATAATGTGATCAAGTATATATAATCAAATTGTAAATAGATTTGTCATGCATTTTCATAATTTCTTATTCGGTTCTTTTTATCACGATGCTATCAGTTGTAAATTTGTAAAAACATAACTTTTTTAGAACTTGTTATTCCCGAATTAAACCAAGGCAAGTAAGAAAAAATGAAAACAAAATTTGAAAAAATTTGGGGTGATTAGCGGTTCCAATAGAGTTTTGTGTAAGGCTTGTTATTAGGACTTCCAAGATTCAAGGTTTTAGCATCCCCCCCCCCCCAACACTTAAATTACACATTGTCCTTAATGTATCCCAAAATAAGTTTTTAGGTTGATTCGAATGTGTAAAAGGTGTTTAAAAACAAGGTTTTATATTACTGGGCATCTGGCCATGGCCTCGTATGGTCCGGGCACGTCCCCGTGGTCAGAGTTCCAGTAACAGAAAGTTGGCCACGGGGCGTGTTCACTGAGCACGACACATGGTCAGTTACCTGATCTGGGACTTTTTTCTGCAGAGCCTAGGCACGGGGTGTGTTGGGCTGAGCACGGCCCCATGCTGCACATGCTGGAAAGTTGGAAAAGTTGACGGAAGGCTCTGTTTTTGTGCATAGGGTGCGGTTTTAACGTCCCTTTGGCAGTTTTCACCTTTTCCCGTTTGTTAAGCCAACATCTAAACACCACATAAAAATTTAAACCATCGTTCATTAAGAGTGCAAGATACATAGGGTCCTAAGATAATCTAAAAAAATAAAAGTTACAAAAGTCCTAAGATACGATAGATAGGTCCTAATATGCAAGAAATTTAAAAACCATAAGGAAGCTCTACCTTAGATTTTACATCTCGAGACAACAAAAACCAGAAAATATTTTTTTCAGAGAGTAGGGGCTTTTTAGAGCTTCACTCCGGAGGGTGCTCCTCAAACGTCGTTGAGCTACTCCTCAATCTCCCGAAGGAGAAGGAAGACGGGCTCATTGTCCACAACCTCTAGTGGGGGAGGTGCGACATCCATCGGGACCTCGTGTAATGTGTCTATAGGAGGTTCCGGAGGAAGGTCATCCCATCCGGTCAGGTTAACAACTTCTTGTGCAAGGTTCCAATCCTCTTGTGTGAAGATTGGTTCCATGGGTGGCATAGCAAGAATGTTCAACCTTTGGTGCAAAAGGTTGATTTCTTGGAAGCTATTCTCTAGTCCCACCATCAAGTAGTTGATACGGTCAATGAGGACCTCCTCCACCAATGTCATTTCGTTGAGGGCTTCCCTTAGTGCACACACATAGCGGACAAGGGTAGCTTCGATTGACGGTCTTCTTTCCATTCGACTATTTCTTGAGTTGACTGAAGATGTTCCATTGTTTTGGCTCGCCATACTAAGAAAACAAGACGAAAATTTCAAAAAGATGAAAATGAGACTCCGGCCACGGCCCCGTGGCCACACCTCTGCAAGATTCTTAACCAGGAAACATCATTGTTTAAAATTATTTTCTATGTTTTCAAACATTTCTGCACATAAATAACTCAAAACAATGTTGTAAAACTTATGTTTAATAAGATTCCTTGGTTAAAATCCTTGCAAATACTCAAATAAAGCTTGAAGTTATGAAGTTTCAAGCTCTAATGGAGGTTGGAGTGTTTTGGAGAAGAAGGTAAGTGACAAAAGTGGCAAAGACAAGATAGTTTGAGATAAACCTTTTTGAGAATATACCTTTTAAGGTATGTGTGTAAATCCTCAGCAAATCTTTGTCTTTGGAATGGGCCCAAATGTGCAGATCCATTGCTGACTTTATAGAAAACGACAACACACTGACCATGGCCCCGTGTCGGCTGGATACGGCCCCGTGGTCAGACAAGGTTCTGACACTTTTTGTCCGTATTATGAGCATGGGGAGTGGTGGCCTAGACATGACCCCGTGGTGAAATTTGAAGTGGGCACAGGGCGTGTTGACCTGAGCACGGCCCCGTGGCTAGAGTGTTTATGAAGTGGCGTCTAATTTTAAGGTTTTTATTTGGATCGTGTCACGACCCCCGACCCCACCCTGGATGGAATCGAGAGCCGCGAGCAGCCAAGTGGTAACGGTGGTTATTTAAAAATATTGCAGCGGAAATTTCATCAGGACCGTGAGTTAGGAAAAATATCAGAGTTTAGAAACACCGGATTTTATTTATTTAATAGATGGGATAAACCCATGTTTTACAAAGGTAGCTTTAAGAAGGGATAATCCAATTACATAAAACAATATTTCTTAATTTGATTTAATTAATAAAATAAGCCACTTCTTGAAGCCTTTCAGTGCCGTATCCAACTCTTACTCTAATCTACTGTAATTACCTGAAACGCGTTTTAAAAAGGTTTTGTCAGCAGGAAATATTGGTGAGTTCATTCAGGTTTTATAAAATGACCTTTAGTTATAATCTACAGTATTAAGAGCGATTACAATGTTTCCATATATCAACCAACTACCCACGGTATTTGTCACTCGACCATCCATTGGTAACCTCATCGTCCAATGGTGTCTGTGACTATGGTCATATCACCCCTTGGCTAACTCGTTGTACAATGGTGACGGTTATCAAGTATTGTATACAAACCCCACATACCGACTGTAATTTAGTGACTATAAAGACTTAATCCCTGTAATTATAACTTTGAAAGTAAACATGATTTTGAAATCAAATTTGATAAAAAAGAGAATGACTCACATTATAAGCATGCAGATTTATACGGGTAAAGCTTAGCCTATTGATTAGTCTTGTAACCTAGTGCACACGAACTCGGTAAATAACTAATACAGCATTTACGATAACTCACGAGATTAAAACCCTCATAACAAATGACAAAGTGCAATCACTTAAACATCCATCGGATTCACAACGAATGACAGAATATTCCCCGAGTTCGGGTGGTACTCAAACATCGTGTCACACCCTGACTTTTGCGGAAGCGTGGTTTATTTGGTGTGACTTCTTAATACCATAGCAACAATCATAACAATGCTATATGATAAAAACATGAGATATTCATTCATTAATAAAGTTTAGAAACATTCCATTTTCAACAATCACAAAATAATTTACAAACCTTAACTTGATTTATTTGAGTTCATAAAGACTTAGCAAAAGACTTTAAACAAAACCGGGTTTAGGTGTATATAACCCGTCCAGGAAGAGATTACACCTTCTAAACCCTAGATGACTTCTTTATTCAAACGCAACTTGAAAATACGTGCATACCGTGCCAGATCCGTTAGTTTCCTGAAATACATGTAATTTGAAAAGTCAACATAACGTTGAGCGAGTTCATGTGTAAGTGAATAAGTATAAACCTTTGTAAAAAATGTCTGTATGTATAAAAATCCCTGGTATGTAGCAATTAAGGAAAAAGAGACCACCATTGGGTTGCAAAGCCAATGATAAGTGTGAAGTGATGCAGGAAGACTCAAACCTAGCGGATTTGTGCGTCGGGCACTTAGTCACTTCATGGTCCACTCGGCGGACTCAGGAGTGGGGTCGCTACACCCAAATAGATCTATCACTAATGTCCATCGGTCCTACAACGAGGATTGATGGCCTTAAGTGTTGTGCCCACCACTCACATGTTCGCGTAATAAAAACCCTCCTTAAGCTAACCATACCATGTAAATAAATGTCTGTAAATGTCTGTAAATGTCTGTAACATGTATTTCACCCCCGAGGTGTAAAACTGAAAATAGTTAAGAGAAAAGGGGGACATGAACTCACTGTATTGCGTCTTCGGTGGTCGTAACCCAAATCTCCTCAGCAAACACGACTACCTACAATGGTCTAACGTCTATTAGACGAACGGGTCGTGCCTTGTCTTAGTATTGATTAGTGCCTTTGAGTTACGTTTTAAAGTGTCTTCAATATTTTAGTAATAATACTTTTCATGCTTGTGTATTCGCATTTCCTTCCCAAGGATGGGATATTTTACATATGTCTATTCGTATTGGAATTATATTTTTAAGTCCCATTTTAGAGAATACATATTTAACCATATTCCTATATAAAATCAACCTCCGATACTCCGTATTTCGTTATAAAAATTATGGCGAGTTTTATGTTTGAAAAACATAGTCTAAAACATGCTAGTAACCACTTGTTTAGAAAAATGTTTACTAAGTGTTAGGATTTTCGGAAAATTTCGCCATAGTCTCCTTTGTAAATAGAGGTGCCCATGCTTAAAAGCATATCATTTTCTTTTACAACTATCCCGTAGAGTGTTCTCAATAATCAAAGCGACATTTAGACCTACAAAGCATTAATTACTTTATTTCAGCTTCATTACCCAAAACTAGACTGTTTTCGAGGATTTTTATAAAATAGTTAACCTTTTTCAAAAATTCTCAAATTTTTACAGAATGTCATATATAAATCAAAATTTATTGTGTAAAAATTTCGGATATCAGTTCATTACCAATTTTATATAAAAATTCTTTTACTCGACTGCAATCAGATTTGATACTTTATGATTGCAGTTTTACGGAAAAATTCACTAAAAATCAACCGTGATTCGGATCGTCGAAATTCCAGTTGGAGGGTCACGGAAACAACCGTGACCATCTACAGTAAAAATCCCACGAGCCGATTCTGTTCAGGTTTTAAGTTTTGACTCCGATTACGACACACTTTTTCAGCAGGAAAATTTCAGCTTAAGCTGCTGTCTTAAAATAATTCCTTAAAAATAGTAAATGACTTCGAAAAATTACGATTCCAGTTTCATTTGTTCGGTTATTCAAAATTACACAATTTAGACTCCAGAAATTTAATTTTTCGATTAAAAATGAACCAGTTACAGCCTCTTGAAGGGGCTGGAAAAATCTCAATCAGCAAGCTGTTTTTATTGTAGAAGTTACTAAAACGCATTCACAAAGGTCCTAACCATGGTTTATTGATGAACAAATGTTAAAACTTCAATCATGCTTTAACCAACCCTAAACCATTCAGATTTCAACCTCACACAACCTTTTTATATATGGTTTTTAGGCGGAATTTTAAGTTCACATTTTAGTGTTTAAGCTTTTGGGTGACATGAACATTCAAACAAACATAACAAGAATCAAGGTGAAACAAGAGTGTGAAGAGACTTACTACTAGCACAAGGCTAGGGTAGTAATCTTAGGATGAGATGATGGTGAAATGTTGGTGACACAACTTGAATCAAGCTTCCTTGAAAACCTTCAATCTTGCACTTCTATGGATGAATCCTCAATCTTTGAATGAGAGCTTTTAGTGAAAGAAATGGAGGTGGTGAAGGAATGTGGTGGTGAAATCGGTTATGGAGAGAGGAGGGGGGGGGGGTGTGAGCCGAAGTTTAGAGGGAGGAGGGAGGAGGTGGAGTGCAAGCTTTGTAGTAATGATGGAAATTCTTGGAAATAGGCACAACTAGCTCATAGGGAAATCATACCAATAATTTTGGCCAATAGAACTAAGATCATCTTTTTACATAATCTAAACAAAATATTTTCAAATGATTATGGTAGATTTTCGGTTAGGGGGGGGGGGGTAAAATGTAAATTTTTGTTAATTAAAAGGTATTAAGTTAGAAGGTTGAGGGTACTTACAAGTATAGTGGGTGTATGACATGTTTACATGGGGTATAGGGATTTTTGTGACCATAAATAATTTAAAATGATAAAATAATATTTCTGACAATATTTTCGTGTCTCGGGCATTGTCTGGTTGTTCGGTTACGTATCGTTCCGTTAAAGCGTTTAATTTCACCGTATAGCGTCTTTTACGCATCTTTTTGTAACGAAAACATTCCTGGCACTTAGGAAAGTATACAGGACCACTCTGGTATAGTTGTGTATTCTATTGGTACAATAAAATGCTGAATTGAATAAAAGAAAGCAGAATTCTGTAATTAACGCGTGTTTTAGGCACTTCCCGGCATTATATCTATCACCTAATGACGCAGTCTTATGGTCCTCACTTCCCTACACTCCAAACCAGTGTAGTGCTCTATCCCTGGCTCATACTGGCCATAAAACATTGTCTGTCTATTTGCTGGTATTGTCAGCATTATTTCTGAATCAACCGTTCAGTGTGCCAATTGTGCTGAGTGCATCAAGTATGTCACTAATGTAGGTGTGTAATGAATGGAGTGACTGTATAAAATATGATGCATGTATATATGATATAGAATCATAGAGCAGTTTAAATTATCAGTTGTAATCAAGCACAGTCATTAAGCACGTAATTAAGATTAATTGATTTGTACAGTACCTGAAATTTTGAGGGTTGTCACATTCTCCCCCCGTTAAGAAAATTTCGTCCTCGAAATTTGTACTACCTTAACTTCTTATGCTTACATCACACGATTATGTATACGAATAATACTGAGGTAGATAATCACCGAACCAATTCAAACCTTATTCACATCAAGTGAGTCTAGGATATATATATATAACAACACAATTCCAATAGTTAAAAGGTATGTGCTTATAGCATTTAACGTCAAAGGTACAGTACGCATTTGACGTATAGTCTAGTGTAATCCAGCTTGCAGTGTTCCACAAAAGAGGAGTCTTATCCAATAGAGTTTTCAAATGACTGGTCATAGTATGCAAATTTTCACAAACCATAGCATCCGCTATATGAACTCAAAATCAACAACTTGGAGATGAAAATGACCTGCCAACTGGCGAATAAGTAAATGATAAGGATTTGTGTGTTGACATTCTCGAGTTGCGAAAATACACCGAATGAAGTACAAGCGAATCTGGTGTATCATTGTCTAAATTTGTAGTTGCATCAGAAATGTTTAAATGACAAGTCAAACAAGAGTATATGTAGTTTTGTGAAACAGTTGACCATAATTAGCACAAGCTAGTAACACCACAAGGTGCCGAAATGACGAGATTCAATAATAATGGTGACTGAACAAGTTCACCGTGCCTGAAATCAAATGATAGTGTATCGAGACAATCTGAAGATTTGATTTACACAATGTCACAAAGTTTTAAGTTAAATACGGAACATCAAAGAGCCACTGCCTTTGGTTGAAGGTGAAAAGCATTAAGTTTGGCAAGGTATTTGATTGACAATGAAGGTATCGTTAGGAGGTACATTGTGCTTATGAAATGAATATATGTATCGTTGCCTTAACACACAATTGTGTTGAGACTGCTTTGATCGTGAAGATCCAAAATGGATTGTTAACAACTAAGTAGGGAATTGAATTTCGTGTACGATGTGAGTAATCAAATTAGCGCAAGCTTCAATTTTGTGAAAATATCACCGCAAGGTATCGAAATAAATCAAACATTTTAGTGGAGTCTTAGACCAACCAAATCTACTACGACTTGAAATGAAAGAATCTCTGCAAGAACAGTTGAATATGATGCTCCCAATACATCATATAGCATTTCAAATTAATCCTGTGAACTGGATAAGTTCAAGCAATTGAACTTGGTTTCAACGTAACCCGATAATAAACGTATGAACCAACAAGGGAATTTTCGGCATGGTAGCAAAATAAACCATGTCTGTAACTTGAAAGAAAGCGGTTTCAAGAAAGTGCGTTGGCTTGGTAACAAAAGAGTTCAACAATAACAATAATGTAGGCCACTCGAATCAGGAATTTGTAATTAGGCTTAGCAAAATGATATGTAAACTCCAATGGAGTTTTCATTCAAAACGAAATCACATGCGTAGCATGATGCATGTATGTCAGGTAAGTTTCCTAGAAAAGGAACAATGAGTATCTGCTAAAGTGATGAAATGACCAGCTATCGAAGCAAATGTGTGTTCGCTCTCAGCGAGAAAATTAATGTGATGCAACTACCATTAAGGGGAGTAGATATGCAGACATCTACTCGTCAGAAGTGAAAGAAACCCAAGTACTCTCTGTTAGGTCAATGGAACTGGCATATGCGCCAGGTTAATGATGGTTGGTTTAGTTGACAGATATGGTTCCTAAATAAAAAACCCTTACGAGTTTGGACCTGGGTTCACAAAGGTCCTAAATATATGTTTTCTAAATCCTCCAGATTCCGTATCCCGTGTAGACTGGTTTGGGCATTGTGTAGGAAGCACTATTTTTGTGTACGTCTAAGAACAAGTCGTCGTCCCACGATTTTTCCTCGGTATACCTCCTTACTAAATTTACCGCCAATGACACTCGATCGTCGATCAGTCGTGCAATAGCAACTGGATCCTTACAGTTAGTTAAATACGAAATTCATCAATCCTTAGCAAGAGCCATCGACCCTGGTTGGCTAGCTCGTCCGGCTTCCGATCATTTGAAAGTCATCGTCCTTTTTCTTGATGAGCGGAACTGAGGTTACCCCAAAAGGGGAATTTTGGTCTGTTATCTTCCTTCTCTATTCACTGCTAAAACTTCACTGTCAATCCTTGCATCTCTGAAAATGTAAGTTGCTACGACGCATTGACTACAAGTGCGGTGCCTGGAATTAAATCGATGCGAGATTCGACTAATCGTTGAGGAGGTGATTCCGGCAAGTCTTCGAGGAAGACTTCAGGGTATTCTCTTATCACGGGGGTATCTTCGGGTTTTAGTTCTTCGGCTCCCTTGTCCCCGTCATGAGCCAGGAAAACAACTAATCCTTTGCGCAACAGCTTTCGTGCCCTCCAGCAACTTGTAATTTGTAGGGGCGTATCCTGTTTCATGAATCACGATCGTTCCTTTATTCGCCATTGGGGTGCGGGCATTAAACTCCGCTCGATCACATGGAAATTAATCCATCCCAATTACCACGTTGAAGTTCCCAACTCAACGGGCAGCAGATCAAGCGTAAACTTATGCTTTCCAGGTTCTATCTTGTCGTTCCTAGTTACTGTGTTGGCTTCCACTAGCTTCTCCTAGCTAGTTCCATCGAGTGTGAGTTATCTAACTTACTTGCTACTATCCCAAGTACACTCTCAAACTCTAGAGACGCGAAGATTAGAATTTGCAATAGTATCTTGCAACACAGATGCATAACGTTGAGTAATATAGAACGTACCGATACTTGAATCCCGGCGTGTTCCCGTAGTTCTGCTACTGAGCTTTTATCCTTGTGCTTGATTCTTCTTAGGGCAGTACTTTCTGAAATGCTTCTTGCTCCCACAGTTAAGACAACCTTGAGCACGTTTCTGTTTGTCACTCGTTCTGCCCTGGTATTCGTCATTGTCGTTGTTTTCACCGTGATTCTCACTACCATCTTGACCTCCATTTCTACTTTCAGTACCTTGCCTACAAGTTTCCTTGGGATGCCCTCTCTTGCCACAGTTATCACATTTTCCATATTTACATAGCCCGACATGATAGCGTAGACAATTGTCGCACTTAGGTAGGATACCCTTGTAATCCTTTCCCTTTTTGGCCTTCTTCTCGTTACTTACCCGAGTAGCCTTCTTAAAATTCACGAGTTTTCTCTTGTTATCCCCAGATGACTCTACAGGAGCCTCGTTTTTCTCTTCCGGAGTGGAAAATTTTCCTTGTCTAATCGCTTCTTCAGTGAGCGCCACGCTCATGTCGATTGCTTCGATAATTGTTGAAGGCTTAGATGTTGTTACCAGGCTTAGAATCTGCGGTGCTAGTCCCCTGATGAAAAGTTCGATCTTCCTAGATTCTGGTTCCACCAAACGCGATGCAACTTGTGATAACTCGCCAAATCTCTGCACATATTCAACTATCTTTGGACCTTCCATTCTTAAGTTCCACAATTCAGTTTCCAACTTCTGGACTTCCGCCCTAGAGCAATATCTTTTGTGCATTAGTTCCTTCAGTTCGTCCCATGTCATAGCATATGCAGCGGCCTCGCCCATTGCTTGAATTTGAAGGTTCCACCATGACAGAGCCCCATCTACAAATAGCCCCGCTATGTACGTAACCTGATGTTCTGGGGCGCATTTGCTCAATCATAAGACAGAACTCGTCTTTTCAACCCAACGCACAAATGCTAAGGCACCCCCAGTGCCGTCGAATTCTCAAGGTTTGTGGTTCAAGAACTGCTCGTAGGTGCAGCCGTTGGGTGGGTTATTTCCTGAGGTACCTCCGCCGTGTTCGGAGCGAAGGGCCTCGAGTTGTGCGATGGCTTGCGAGATGCGCCCTTGCAGTTCTGTCTCCGCTGTTGTCGGCAGAGGGTTGTTGGTATCGACGTTCCCTTGTACTGACATCTTCTGAGAAGAAGGTTGGTTAGGTCAGGTCTCATTCATTCGGGGAGTGCATATAGTTGTTTAGAGATCGTATGTACACACACATATTAGGTTATCACACCAACCAATCAAGCAATAGAATAATCATAGTATAACCAAGAAATTTGGTAATTATGTTTAATGAGAGCATAGTAAGCAAGCACGTAGCGTTATAATTATTGTACACATATATAGATTAATAACGTGCTTAACGGAGACATAGTGACGGAGTTTCCTCGGTCATTGGCCATAAAGTATTGTCGCATGTTTTATAATGATTGGGCCCTTATTATTCCCTGACCACAATTGTATTGCCTTCCAAAATGTATCGCATCAATAGGGACACAGGGTCACCCTACCCTTGTCCATTAAATGTATTAGTGTATCAAAATCACATAGTCTGAAGTGGTCTTTAAAAGTCTCCACAAATCCGGCTTATCATTAGTGTCTTTACTTGAAAGTAATGTAATCCGCCTAATCCAGAAATCACTATATCAGTGTCTGAGGTGGAGGAGGAAAGAAAAGTAAACTTGTTAACATGCGTGAACTTCCTCCTTGGGCTTGCGTACACGTCGAAGTAATTATCTGCTCTGCCGCTCGATAGTAAATAAATGAGCATCAGAATCCTGGGAACGGTGTAATAGTAACGGTTGAGAGCGCCAAAAAGAAACCTTGATAAATGTGGAGGATCAAAGTATGCTGGCAATAAACAGGGTGGAGGACTTGGTGTCTTACATAAATTTTTTTTTAGTCAATATGCTGTCTTGTGATGTAAATACTTACATCATGTTTTCAGTTATGTAAGGTTTGGCATTTGAAGTTACTGAATGTGGTGTTAGCTCAAGCTCCAACACTCTGCGACTCATATCCTCAAACTGCAGTGGGTGTTACAGGAGCAACTCATCTCATGTGTGGCCTCCATAATGTGAGGGATGACAAGGGTCTAAAATCAGCATAGGGAAGCATAGGAACCAGCGGAAGGTAGCAATTGGGGCAGCTTGTAGAAAATGTTGCTATAGCCATTGGGATTGTTACGCGGTTGCTGGCCTAGAGTACCTTCCCGTGGTGTTGGTATGTCTTGAATGAAAGCGATAGGCATGTTGGCGCAATGGACGACGGTCTTTTATAAGGGCAACATCAGCGGTTGAAGGTGCAGGAACATACGTTTCAACCAATAAGGATATCATCTGTGCAGGTACTGGGTCAGATATAAGGGATGCATTATCTGGTAAGTCAAAAGAAATAGGGTCATGATCAAGTAAGGGTGCAGGATCAGTAGGTGCAACATCAAGTTGTCCCAAAAGGTGCAGAAGCTAACTCAGGAGCAGGCCCTGGGTCGGGTAACGGTGTGGTGCCTCGAGCAGGTGTCAGTGCAGCAGTCATAATGGCATCGTTGTCCGTGTCAGTAGTAGAAAGGTGTGACCAGGCCATCTATAAGGCTGTAAATGTCACAGACTCAAGGGAGTCTGAAATCGAATATACTCTGGAATCAGAGGGTGGCCTGTTAACAGGGGCCTTAAGAAGTGAAATTTGTAACAACGTTCTTGTCTAACTTTCTATCACCATAGGCATCAGCAGAAGGACCGTCAATAAATATGTCCACGTCATCATTAATTGCTCGTCGCGTAGCCAACCTTCGGCATGAAACTCCATAGGAGACGCATCGTCGAGGATCGGGGTCATGGTGTGCTCACTATCGGGGTGCCCAGTGATGAGGTGGTCATGGGCTGAAATAAGAGTGACAGAAGGATCCTTGTCAGCGAAACCATCAGCAAGGGTAAAGTATCGCCCGAATCTGGTCGCGCGGATGGTTGGAAGTTGTCCTCGCCCTTGATCAGTATATCTGGATCACTCTCATTGTCTGACGTAAATGTTTCTGGCGCAGATGCAGTCTCATCATCTGTGACGGCGGCCATAGGGTTATCAATGTCTGATAACTCGCCTTCTAAATAGTGTGACGTGTGTGCCGGTTCATAATAGTCATAGCATGTATATCCATAGTAATTATTAACAATTAGTGTATGCAAATACTCACCACATCTGCACGTATATCAATAATCAGCAATTAAGCGTGTAAGTGATGACAATGTAAGCATGTAATCATCCTAGTCTTCCCCAGACTATCCCACCCAGTCTCTCAGACTAAACTCCCTAGTCTCTCCGACTAACTCCCTGGTCTCTAAGACCAACTTCCCAGCCTCTAAGACTAAATCCCTGGTCTCTAAGACCAATCCTCCCTCAGTCTCTAAGACTGATCCTCCCTCAGCCTCTAAGACTGATCCTCCCTCAGCCTCTAAGACTGATCCTCCCTCAGCCTCTAAGACTGATTTATAAACATAAAATTGGAATGTGTATTTGTGCCTTTTGTTTGTAAAAAAAATGTTTGTTTCCTGGATCTGGACGTTTTGTGTATGCAATGTAAAAAAAAATGTTTAAAAACGTTTTCATGAGAGCCCTGATGATCATAGTCTAGACTCGAGAAGGAATCCTAGTTCGCTATGATCGAGGCTCTGATACCAAGCTGTCACACCCTGACTTTTGCGGAAGCGTGGTTTATTTGGTGTGACTTCTTAATACCATAGCAACAATCATAACAATGCTATATGATAAAAACATGAGATATTCATTCATTAATAAAGTTTAGAAACATTCCATTTTCAACAATCACAAAATAATTTACAAACCTTAACTTGATTTATTTGAGTTCATAAAGACTTAGCAAAAGACTTTAAACAAAACCGGGTTTAGGTGTATATAACTCGTCCAGGAAGAGATTACACCTTCTAAACCCTAGATGACTTCTTTATTCAAACGCAGCTTGAAAATACGTGCATACCGTGCCAGATCCGTTAGTTTCCTGAAATACAAGTAATTTGAAAAGTCAACATAACGTTGAGCGAGTTCATGTGTAAGTGAGTAAGTATAAACCTTTGTAAAAAATGTCTGTATGTATAAAAATCCCTGGTATGTAGCAATTAAGGAAAAAGAGACCACCATTGGGTTGCAAAGCCAATGATAAGTGTGAAGTGATGCAGGAAGACTCAAACCTAGCGGATTTGTGCGTCGGGCACTTAGTCACTTCATGGTCCACTCGGCGGACTCAGGAGTGGGGCTCGCTACACCCAAATAGATCTATCACTAATGTCCCTCGGTCCTACAACGAGGATTGATGGCCTTAAGTGTTGTGCCCACCACTCACATGTTCGCGTAATAAAAACCCTCCTTAAGCTAACCATACCATCTAAATAAATGTCTGTAAATGTCTGTAAATGTCTGTAACATGTATTTCACCCCCGAGGTGTAAAACTGAAAATAGTTAAGAGAAAAGGGGGACATGAACTCACTGTATTGCGTCTTCGGTGGTCGTAACCCAAATCTCCTCAGCAAACACGACTACCTACAATGGTCTAACGTCTATTAGACGAACGGGTCGTGCCTTGTCTTAGTATTGATTAGTGCCTTTGAGTTACGTTTTAAAGTGTCTTCAATATTTTAGTAATAATACTTTTCATGCTTGTGTATTCGCATTTCCTTCCCAAGGATGGGATATTTTACATATGTCTATTCGTATTGGAATTATATTTTTAAGTCCCATTTTAGAGAATACATATTTAACCATATTCCTATATAAAATCAACCTCCGATACTCCGTATTTCGTTATAAAAATTATGGCGAGTTTTATGTTTGAAAAACATAGTCTAAAACATGCTAGTAACCACTTGTTTAGAAAAATGTTTACTAAGTGTTAGGATTTTCGGAAAATTTCGCCATAGTCTCCTTTGTAAATAGAGGTGCCCATGCTTAAAAGCATATCATTTTCTTTTACAACTATCCCGTAGAGTGTTCTCAATAATCAAAGCGACATTTAGACCTACAAAGCATTAATTACTTTATTTCAGCTTCATTACCCAAAACTAGACTGTTTTCGAGGATTTTTATAAAATAGTTAACCTTTTTCAAAAATTCTCAAATTTTTACAGAATGTCATATATAAATCAAAATTTATTGTGTAAAAATTTCGGATATCAGTTCATTACCAATTTTATATAAAAATTCTTTTACTCGACTGCAATCAGATTTGATACTTTCTGATTGCAGTTTTACGGAAAAATTCACTAAAAATCAACCGTGATTCGGATCGTCGAAATTCCAGTTGGAGGGTCACGGAAACAACCGTGACCATCTACAGTAAAAATCCCACGAGCCGATTATGTTCAGGTTTTAAGTTTTGACTCCGATTACGACACACTTTTTCAGCAGGAAAATTTCAGCTTAAGCTGCTGTCTTAAAATAATTCCTTAAAAATAGTAAATGACTTCGAAAAATTACGATTCCAGTTTCATTTGTTCGGTTATTCAAAATTACACAATTTAGACTCCAGAAATTTAATTTTTCGATTAAAAATGAACCAGTTACAGCCTCTTGAAGGGGCTGGAAAAATCTCAATCAGCAAGCTGTTTTTATTGTAGAAGTTACTAAAACGCATTCACAAAGGTCCTAACCATGGTTTATTAATGAACAAATGTTAAAACTTCAATCATGCTTTAACCAACCCTAAACCATTCAGATTTCAACCTCACACAACCTTTTTATATATGGTTTTAAGGCGGAATTTTAAGTTCACATTTTAGTGTTTAAGCTTTTGGGTGACATGAACATTCAAACAAACATAACAAGAATCAAGGTGAAACAAGAGTGTGAAGAGACTTACTACTAGCACAAGGCTAGGGTAGTAATCTTAGGATGAGATGATGGTGAAATGTTGGTGACACAACTTGAATCAAGCTTCCTTGAAAACCTTCAATCTTGCACTTCTATGGATGAATCCTCAATCTTTGAATGAGAGCTTTTAGTGAAAGAAATGGAGGTGGTGAAGGAATGTGGTGGTGAAATCGGTTATGGAGAGAGGAGGGGGGGTGTGAGCCGAAGTTTAGAGGGAGGAGGTGGAGTGCAAGCTTTGTAGTAATGATGGAAATTCTTGAAAATAGGCACAACTAGCTCATAGGGAAATCATACCAAACATTCCTGGCACTTAGGAAAGTATACAGGACCACTCTGCTATATTTGTGTATTCTATTGGTACAATAAAATGCTGAATTTAATAAAAGAAAGCAGAATTCTGTAATTAACGCGTGTTTTAGGCACTTCCCGGCATTATATCAATCACCTAATGACGCAGTCTTATGGTCCTCACTTCCCTACACTCCAAACTAGTGTAGTGCTCCATCCCTGGCTCATACTGGCCATAAAACATTGTCTGTCTATGTGCTGGTATTGTCAGCATTATTTCTGAATCAACCGTTCAGTGTGCCAATTGTGCTGAGTGCATCAAATATGTCACTAATGTAGGTGTGTAATGAATGGAGTGACTGTATAAAATATGATGCATGTATATATGATATAGAATCATAGAGCAGTTTAAATTATCAGTTGTAATAAAGCACAGCCTTTAAGCACGTATTTAAGATTAATTTATTTGTACAGTACCTGAAATTTTGAGGGTTGTCACACATCCTGTCGGAATCACGACAAATGACAAAGGATAACACTTAAACATCCGGTCGGATAGTTTCAATTGATCAGATATTGAATCGTAGCAGCGATCGAGTTAATACCCGGTACCGTAGTAGCACCTCACTACTTTGAAAGTGAATTTCGAACAGAATTATGAAAGATTTGAAAGTTGCGTCGACACCATCGAACTGCTCAGGAGCCAAGCTATTTATAGCTGAAATTGGGTTCCCTCGCGGCCCGCGTGAACCTTCGGCCAAACCTTACGCGGCCCGCGTAGAAGTGTGGATCAGATCGGAGGTTGCTGAGTCACCGGTGGTCGCGACACGTGTGATGACACGTGGCCTTCATGCATATCCGGAGACCTACAAGCTGTCGCGGCCCGCGTGACCTTCTTCCTTTTCTTTACGCGGCCCGTGAGAAGTCCAAATATCTGATTTTCTTGATTCTTGATATGGATTGGGGTTTCTGGTGTCCGGGTTTTTACTTACGGATCGGTTTGGGACATTTTTGAATATAACTATATCACAAAGAAAAAGGGAATAAAATAGTGAGAAAAGAGAATGGACCCACTTTGTAACTTTAGGGTTCAACTAGAAAGTCTCCTGGTATAAATTTTGGGTATAACTTCTGAGCTCTTTTAAAAATATATAATGCACTCGTATTAAGTATAGTACCCCTAATTCAACCTTATCCCTATATCACGAGACAGAACCCCAATGAACTTAGTCAGGCAGAGCCTTGACATGTGTTATGGGGCTCAGATCAATCGGAAATGGTAGCGGTGATCGGGAGTTAAAACACTTAAAACGGGGCATGGCTTTATAATTATTATTGGGTAAATAATAATAAAATATATATATATATATATATATATATATATATATATATATATATAGGGAGAAGATCATGCGAGAACCACCTCTTATTGCGAGAACCAATGTGAACACAACAAAAAATGTCTAAAAATAGCTAAAAATCACACAAATTTTTTTTTTTATATTTTTAAAAAAAAAATCGCTACTTTTCGAAGCAAAAAAAAAATATTTTTTTTTATTTATTTTTTTTTTTTTGGCTTCTAAAAGTAGCGATTTTAACATAAAAAATATTAAAAAAAAATTTAGATTTTTTTTTGATTTTTTTAGGTTTTTTGGAGGTTTAGTTTTTAGCATTTTAGCTTGGGGGGGGGGGGGGGGGGTTTAGGTTTTTTTTTTTTTGGGGGGGGGGGGGGGTGGGGGTTAGGTTTTTTGGATGTTTTAGTTTTTAGCATTTAGCTTGGTGGGGGGGGGGGGGGTTTAGGTTTTGGGGGGGTGGGGGTTAGGTTTTTTTAGCTATTTTAGGTTGTGTTCACATTGGTTCTCGCGGTTCTCACAATAAAGGGGGTTCTCGCATGAGCTCCTCCCTATATATATATATGGAGAGAGTAGGCGAAGAGTAGGACAATTTTGATTGAATTGTTATCTGCTATTTATACTACTCCTCCAAAAATGTTGGAGGCCTCAAATGGCTCCACCTTCGTACACACCTGTCCATCATGCATAGTTTGTAGATTGAGTTAAATTTTATTTATTATTTTATTTTGATTCCTATTTTTTGAAAATGTGACATGCATGCTAATCTTTTACATGCAAACGACACATACACACATTAATAATTTTTAATTTAATGGTTTTTGATTCTCTTTTCAAACTAGAAGACGTAGGAAAAATATTTTAATATTTTCATATGTTAAGTTAAAATATTATTTTATTATTTTATATATTAATTCAACTAATTCATTAATTTGGCGCTTATAACTTTTAAACTGTGACATTTTATAAAACAATAATTATGTCATTAGAATGAGAATATTTATATCTATATTTTGAACAAAGTTTCATAAAAAATGGAGTAGGTTCAAATAAAATGTATTTTTATAATTTAATTATTAAACGGTTCATGGGTCCGTCTAATTACTTCATATTTCTAATCTTCAACTTACCCGTAATCTACCCGTCTAATAATATAAGTTTTTATATACTTTTATTTTATTTAGAAAGGTCACCTATATACGGGCCAATTAATTAATATAATATTTCAACCAACTATATAGAATAGTGTTTAAAATTATTTGGGTTGAATATTTATATTAAAAATAAACTAGTTACTAGTTACAAGTGGTTAATAAATTTAACCAAACCTATAATTCTTATAAAAAACATAGGAATGTTACAGATCGAGTGGTTCCTTGCTGGAGGGAACAACACCGAAGTGCCTAAGGTACCTCAATTGCTTTTGATTTATGCAAGAACGCAAGAGGTTATCGGAAAGGGTAAAACCCAAACTACCTACCGGTGGGTGAAACCAACCTTTATTCTCCTTATCCGGGCTCTTGTTAAAGAAGGTGTATGTCGAATCGCTCAGGTCTATGAGCGCATCGGTGGGGGACCAATGGAGAGTCCTTCAAGGCACAATCGACACAGGGACGACTATCGTTCATGCTTTCACAAGAGGTTGAGGTACTTTCGGTGTCGTCGATGTTGGTAGATTCTGAATGTGGTCCCAACATTTCTCCTTGATTTTTGTCTTATGATGAATACCTCGTTTTCATCATAAGCTCTATTTCTTTTATTTTTAGGAGAATCCATTCTTCTATTCGACATAATTCTTTGGAGGTTATGTCGGTTGGAAGAGATGGTTGAGGGCATTCAGGAGGATAATAATGATCGTTTTTACTTTCGCCCATCTTAGGGTGACTACAGGAAAACGATGGGTCTAAATAGTGGGGTTCATAATTTAGAAAGAAACATTCTAAATCTTGATGAAATCCACCACATATTTGACACCACTCTCCGTAAGAGTGGCGAAAGTAAAAATAATCAATATTATTCATATTTTTGTCAGAATTTACCAACCATCAGGATCTTACGGTCCTGTTTTCAGTAACTGGAGTTTGGACACGGGGGCATGTTGAGTAGACACGGCCCCGTGGTCAGGTACTGTCTGACTTAAAACAGAATTACCAGTAAGGGAGATGGACACGGCCCCCTGTCTGGCTGAGCACGGCCCGTGCTAAGCTCTGCATAATTTGAAAAACTAAGAAAAATCCTAAAAAAAATTAAAAAAAATTAGGCCGCTGATTTTAAACTTTCTCAAAATCCTTGTGTCCCCGGCAATGGCACCAAAAATTTGGTTCGTGTCGAATGCAATATGATTTTATTAATATTTTAAGCCCATTTTACGCATTAGTTAAGTTTTAAATTTATAAAACACGATATTGTACTAACACTAAACACACACTTAGGCAAGTGCACCCATCACGAGAGTAGTATAGTGTTGGTAAGATACCGAGGTCATCCAAGGACACAAGAGCTTTTAATACCGGTTTAGCGTCAACGTCTAATCGATCCAAATTTTGAGAAAAAAAATTTGAAACATAAAACTAACTAAAAATGCAAAGATAAATAAAATAAAAAACAAATAGACAAGATAGAATTATTTGGATCCAACTCATCTTTAATGTATCCTTTGATGATTTTCGCACTTTCGGACTTTTTAAAAGATTATCTTAGTTATAGTAGTAGGCCCTCTTTTGTAGGTGACGTTACCCTCAACCCAGTGGTTTGAGTTAGCAGGGATACAATCCCAAAGAGTCAGAATATTGAAAGACAATTAAGTTAGTTATTAATGCGAAAAGTGGTAGGCCCCACTTTTGAAGGTGACGTTACCCTCGGCTAAGTGGTTTGAGACAGCAAGGATACAATCCCAAGAAGCCAGTTTTAAGAATTAATAGTAGTTTACATATGAGGGGTTCAAGCTATTCGCACCCCCGCCATCCAATACCGTTGGGCATTGAAGGAGGTCCTAGTAAGCTTGAACCTAGTCCTCGCAAGATCTATACACTGAACGAGACAAGAACTTTACGAAACCACCCTCCTAACCCCCTTCCAGGTAGTTAACACACTTTATATAGACGTAAAGACACGAATGAGCAAATCAATGACATCATGAAGAACTCGTAAAAAAAATCACTTTCAACATAAGAAACTAGTTATTATAGTCATTAATACAAACCCAAATAAAAAGTGCTGAAAGATTAAAAATCAAAAGTAATACATTAGAGACTTGTCTTCACCAAGTGATGTAAGAGATTAGCCAAACATGGCCTTTTATTGACAAAAACTCTTACGATCAATCTTGGCTAGGCATATGGGTAGGAAATGGAAATATATATGAATAGTAGCTAATGATTCAACCCAGTCTTTTATTTCTATCTAAACATAACATAAACATCTATATACAATACATCCCAACAATTTTTTCTTTTCTTTTTCATTGGTTTTTCTGTTTTTTTAACATTGAAACATCACATAACAAGCATACCAATACACAATGCTAACACTACTAGACCGGGTTGAATATGGGTGAAATTTTTTAGGGGACTAAGCATGGGTTAACAAACGATCGGCTTTAAGCTCAAATGGGCTACTAAAGTCCAAACCCCCACCCCTCTCACTACCATGCTCATATATATAACTTATGAGGTCCAACCCCCCAAATACCACACTCGCACACACCATGACCAGGCAACCTAAATGCCCTTATCTTTTTCACATACATACTAAGCTAAGGCCTCAAACCGAATTCAAGCACAAGTTCTAATGCACCCCCACCCATTGCCACTCTTATCAAAGTAAATATTTCTAACAATTCAAATAAGTGGCTCAAACTCTCACCAAGAAAAGGGGTATACGGGGTTGCCGGTGTATTATGCGGTTTCAATACTTTAAGTTATCAAATTTAGACCATTTTTCGCTTGATTTCATAATTTTTCAAATGTGTCAAAAATTTCCCTTATCCCCACACTTAGGATACATTGTCTCCAATATATGGCTTTGAAGGGAAAGATCGCTCAAAACACACCAAACTTCTTTTTTTTAAACAAAAGCAAGAAAACTAACTACAAATATTTCAAGGCTAAAGAACATGAAAAGTCTAAGGAAAGAGTACATGAACCTGATGATGTTTAACACAACAGATGTTGAAAATGATCCAATTTCCTATCACCACCCTCACACAACTATTACCACTTCTTCCCCACACTTGAGTGTTGCCATAGCCCTGAAACATAGAAAAATAAAGAAATAATAAGGTCAGTGAAAAACCCCGGGTTGCCTCCCGAGCAGCGCTAAGTTTTCGGGTCTTCAGCCAGACCGTGCCACCCCCGTTTATGGTGGCTCAAAGAAATGATTCCTGCCATCTCCATCACTATATCGGGCCATTGAGTAAAATGCATTCGTCCTGTTTCGATTCGATGGGTAATCAAATACACTCCTACTTGGTCCCGTATGCTTTTCTTCACGGTCCAGTGGGTGATTTATTTTCATTCTTTAACACACTTTTTTCATACAATCACTAGACTCACCACCCTTCCCCTCAATGGACTCATATCTAATCACTCTAGTTTGAACATCAAAGGACAACTTACGGTTCTTTTCGGTTATGGTAATAATCCCGTCTCTACAATTGATTTAAGCATTTGCCGTGTATAGAAACGGTCGACCTAAGATTGCCCTTTGTTGTACTGCCATTTTGGTAGAAGCATAGTCTAGGACCAGAAAATCCACCGGGTATTCAAACTCTCCCAACTGAATCTTAACATTCCTAACTATTCCCCGTGGACGCCTCCAACTTTCATCCGCCAAGCTCACCATGGTGTCTACATCTTGCAGCAGGCCAAAGTCATACATGTCATACAACCGTCTGGTAGCACGCTCATGCCCACCCCGTACTCCAACAATGCGTCAGAAATTTTAAGTTTTCCCACTCGGATAGGCACGAGTGGTGCTCCATGATCTTTGTCATTTTCAACCTCGGCATCTTTTCCTATACCTGCATTCACTTGACCTGAAGAGGTTAGAAATGTTTCATTAAATTCGGTACTATGAACGGTGTTTACCACTTTGATGTTAACGCTTTTGATATACCTGCATCTTTTCCTATACCTGCATTCACTTGACCCGTACTCCTCCTCTGATTTGCTAAACTTTAACCTTCACGAACAGTCACCAGCTTGAAACTAATCAATGCAGTAGTCTCTATTTCAGCTTTAACCACATCCGCGTTCAGTTTTTGATATAGCATTTCAGCACCACGATCTCACATTCCGCTTTCTTGATATGAGTATAGTACAAGAACTCAACCGGCAATTGATAGAAACTTCAAATACCCCACTGGTTAACTTCAAATCAGTGATTCCCCCTGAAGATCTGATATCCCGTTTTCCATTATCACCTTTAAGCACCGTTAGAATGATTGATCCGTGTAAACGGTATTATGCACAATCAGCAAATCTTCATCAGATAACGAATCATCTAGTAACGCATTCAGATCTCAGAAACATTCATTCACGATCAGAATCACATTCTTCCTCTTCAGTCACGATAACAGATGTATAGTCTTCTCTGCTAGTTCTGGTAGCAACTTAACCAACAAACATCATCATTTCCCGGCGGTTAGTCCGAAAAACAATTCATCTACTCGAAGATTAACCAATCTGACACTTTAGACTATCACACGTCTGTGATATCTTATAAGTATCCACAATACAGTTGCACCTCCTGATGCTAATTATGCTGACCGGCTTGACGAAGACCCGGGATTCAAACCCTAAGACCTCAATCTGAACCTGATCTGTAGAGTCGGAACTTCCTATGATCACCAATTCATAAATCCGGATTCTATGCATTCCCAGACAACCCTGAAGTCTAAACCACCCGAATACTGTTGCAGTGTCATGAATTTCAAAAATGCTGGAATTTCATCTGAAATTTTATTCCCCTTCATTTTTGCAAATTCTGACGTCTTATCACTGAATTCCCCCTCAAATTGAGCAATTCAGTCTTCTCTTATCTCTGAAAAACTCGACTATGCTGAAAATGTAACAATTTTCCCCAAATGTCAGTTTTTCATCATTGCAGATTTTACGTTATGGCCCATTAATAGTCAGATAACTCAGATGATAAACATTCTGCACCGGTATCATGACTACCCCACTAATTTCCACAATCTATGATCGCATCATCAAATCTGTTCGCTGAAGCCCAGACGGTGTCCCCGAATTTAACAACCCTCGGTAAACCAACACCCTCATAATATTTCGACACCCCATTATATTGTAAAATGTTCCCATATATCTTATATTACACCCCGTATGTGAAAACCGAGCCCGAAATAGGTTATAATATATATAATAAATTAAAAATCTGAAAGTGTAAGCTGAGGCGGGCCGCGTAAGACCTCACCTCAACCTTACGCGGGCCGCGACAGAGCATCACACGCGATTACACCAGAGGCCGACACGTGTCAACATCGTGGCGGACCTACTAGCTGACCCAGCTAAGCTACTGAGTTGACTGAGGTTGACGCGGGCTGCGTAAGGGTCCCTTGTCTTTTACGCGGGCCGCGACAGGACTGAAATCAGCAACTATAAATAAATAGCATCAGATTACAATTTCCGTCGCTCATTTCTTTTTCTCAATCTCGAATTCTCTGATATTTGGCATAATTTTCAAGTATAATACCCCCTAATTAGCGAGGTTCTGCTCCGCTGTAAGTATTATAACCCCAGTTTCATAATAGTTACGCTGCCTGATTGATCTAGGGTTCCGTAACAACTGTCGTGGTTCTGCCCGACGTAGTTGTTGGAATGCCGTCTCGGGGAGGGTATTATTAATATTTTCAAAGGGTTATAATACTAACTGACGACGGGCCAGTGGATGGGCCCACTTTATCCGTTCTTGACTATCTGTGAGAAGCCCAATTAATACAAAAAAGCCCGTCAGAAGAGATTACCTTGCCCACTAAGTTTCCTCCTCTATGGTTATGAGCGGGAAAACAACTAAGGCGAGGTACAAGTCTCATTTAATGAACGATAGGAAAAGGATCTCGTCTGAAAACACTGTACTTCTCCGGCAGAAACATTAATTGAGGAAGACATCTCAACGCTGGGGGTCAGACACGTGTCTGCACCCCCCGATAACCTCTAGGAGCCGTTGGATCATATGAGAAAAATATCTAATATGATAAGGTCAAGCTGTTATATAAGAGAAGGCAAGAAGAACAAAGGCAGGTATCATCTCCAGCTCTCGCTCATTTACTATACCCTCATTTACTCCACACACATTATCCTCCGACCAATATTCTCTCATATTTATTACATACGTTAATAAGATTCACACCAAGGGGAAACCTCCCGGTGATCATTCTCACCGGAAGAAGCTCCTCTCATTTCCGGCAAGTTTACTTACTCTCACGCCGGAGCTTGGTCACGGATCCCCCTCCCGGGGTCCCCCGTGGCGAGGCTAACTGTTTATTCTTTTGTAGCAAGCAAGGATAAGAGCTCTTGACGTCACCGAAGATCCATCAAACGTCATCCGTGGGTTGGGTATTCGACATTGGCGCCATCCGTGGGACCTCAGCCTGCCCGGTGTTCCCACACAAACACTCGACGTCCGGAGAACAGCTTATCCCGCTAAAAACATGGCAACCCAACATAACTCACGTGTCACTGAGACGGCACAAAACGACTTGGATAAAGTCACTGTAGAGGACATCACTCATGAAGAAGATGATGAGAATCAAGGGGGAAATCTGAGGGAAACGGAACACATCACTCCCGATTTCGTGGCCATGCACAGGGAGAAGATAACCAAGCATCTTGAAGACCTGAAGAGACAGGAAAGACTCGAGAGCCTTAGGGCCAGGCTTTCCTTCGACACACCCTCTAGCCAGGAGGGAACTAACCTTCAAAACAAGAACAACAGCGGTGACCAACTAGAAACGTTCATGTCTGCCCTAAGGCAGATGTCTTCTGAAGAAAGAGAGGATCTGATCACAGGCCAGAAACCCAAGGAGAAGGGAAAAGAGAAAGACAACCTTGATGACGGCGGCTTGGACCAGCCATACTTGCCACGAGACCTGGCCGAAGTCTCAAAGTTCACAAGAAGAATCTCGGAAGCTCCTATGCCCCCCAAGACCAAGTTACCCCCAGGCTTCGACCGATATGACGGGACAAGAGATCCCGAGGATCACCTGCATGCCTTCCGGGGAGCGGGACAGCTGGGGCGATGGCCTATGCCGATATGGTGCCACATGTTTGTACAAACCCTGACGGAGGGGGCCCGTCTTTGGTTCGACAGCCTTCCCCCGGGGAGCATAGATAGCTACGAAGAGCTAAGCGAGAAATTCCTGAGGAACTTTGGCCAACAGAGAAAGGTGGTCAAAAATCCAAATGAGATCCTTCATATCAGGCAAAGGGACAACGAGCGGATAGATCAATACATGGAAAGGTTTATCAAGGAGAGCATGAACATTAAAGACGTCCCGGAGGTCATGAAGATTAGCAGTTTCATAAACGGACTAAAACATGCCCAGCTGTGCGAGAAGCTGGGGGAAGAATTCCCCCATTCATTTGACAGCCTCATGGACAGGGTCAGGGCCTTTGTCAGAGGGAAGGACACGGTTAGCAAAGCCAAGGAGGCAGACGTCACACCCCGGAGGATCGCCCCAGTCACAAAACCCCCAGACAAAGGTACACCCTACTCTCGAAAACCTGCTTTTGATAGAATGATGCATGACAGAATGAGACCCTCGTATTCCCCATACAAACCCCGAGGGAGGGGTCCCCCTTCGCACTCCGATAATTTCACCCCACTCATCAAGACGCCAAGTGAGATATTGGCTACTGAGAGGATAAAGAACTCCTTCCCAAGACCACCACCCATAAAGCCTGGGCCGAAGGCACAACCAAACGAATATTGTGAATTCCACAAAGGCCCCGAGCACAAAACCGACGACTGCCTCTACTTAAAAAGAGAAATAGAGGCTGCGGTAAGAACGGGAAGATTGGCCCACTTGGTCAGGGAAATCAAAGAAGGGGGAGGGGATCGCAAGGGAAAAGATGCACGGGAACCGGGGAGGGCAGACGTTGATATGATTAGAAGGAGAAATGAGTTTGATACCACCCGAAGTGTAAAGGCCAGAATCCTAGGTTCCCCAAGATGCATGAAAGCTCCCATCCTCATGCCACATTTAGAAGAAAACGAGGTGCAACGACTCCCGCTGAACATCTCAGCCGTAATAGCTGGACACAAAGTATCCAGGATACATGTGGACGGAGGGTCAGGCGTTGAAGTGATATACGAACACTGCTTCCTTAGGTTCGACAGGGACATAAGGGATAGACTGGAGGAAGACTCAATCCCATTGGTAGGGTTCAACAACAGTGTGTCACATCCCCTGGGAAAAATCAGGCTCCCATTCACAGTCGGCGTGGAGGATCGGGTCCGGACAATAGATCTGACCTTTACGGTAGTCAGGGCACCCTCTAAGTACAATGCAATCTAGGGAAGACCCGGAATTGGTGATCTACAGGCACAGGCCTCTACACCCCACGGAGCCTTGGTATTCCAAACACCAAAAGGACTTGCATGGGTTAAGTCTGCCTACGAGGTAGTTTCCTCCGTATCTAAAGAAGAAGAGCCAGGAAAGTCCCAAGGAAAGAAGGTGGAAGAATGGGTCCTCTGTGATAGGTTCCCGGAACAGACAGTCAAGGTGGGAAGTCACTTGAGTGACAAATGTAAGAGCGCCCTGAAGGAGCTGCTCCTCCAGAACATAGACGTGTTTGCATTCCAACATGGGGACATGACGGGGGTCCCGAGGAGTCTAACAGAGCACCGGCTTAACACCTTTACATGGGCGAAACCGGTGAAACAAAAGAAGCGGAGTATGGGACCTAGTAAAATAAGGGCTGCTTGTGAAGAAACTCGAAAGCTACTCAGAGCGGGGATAGTCAGGGAAGTTAAATACCCATCCTGGGTTGCCAACCCAGTCATGGTTCAGAAAAAAGACGGGGGATGGAGGATGTGCATTGATTTCCAAGACCTAAACAAAGCATGTCCCAAGGACTGTTATCCTCTTCCGGAAATAGACACCCAAGTGGACTCCCTGTCTCAATACCCTCTGAAATGTTTCCTTGACGCCTACAAAGGGTACCACCAAATCCAAATGTCAATAGAAGATGAGGAGAAAACCGCCTTCATCACAGACGAAGGGACTTTCTGCTACACCAAGATGCCCTTCGGCCTCAAGAACGCCGGGGCCACATACCAGAGGTTTATGAACAGTTTGTTTAGGGAGCAACGAGGGAGGAACCTGGAGGTATACGTTGATGATATTGTTATCAAAAGCTTGACGGAGACGGCCCTGATAAGTGACATAGCCGAGACTCTCCACACTATGCAGGACGTAAACATGAAGTTAAACCCCGGGAAGTGCTATTTTGGAGTGGAGGAGGGGAACTTCCTGGGGGTAGTCGTCACCAAGGGCGGGATCAAGGCAAACCCTGAAAAAACCCAGGCGGTAGCCGAGATGCGATCCCCCAGGTCCCTGAAGGACATCCAACAGTTAAACGGAAGACTGATAGCTTTAAACCGTTTCTTGTCGAAGGTGGCTGATAAGACCCTTCCCTTCATGAAGGTACTGAAAGACTGCCTCCAAACAAACAAGTTTAAATGGACCACAGAGGCCGAAGCAGCCTTTCAAGAGATGAAAGCATACATCTGCGAGCTCCCAATGCTGGCCACCCCAGTACCCGGGGACCCGTTGCTCCTGTATCTATCAGCCTCAAAAACGACCATAAGCGCGGTCATGATGGTAGAAAGGGAAGGGAAGCAGATACCCATATATTTCATCAGCAGGACACTTAAAGGACCTGAGGAACGGTACATGCCCTTGGAGAAACTCGCATTAGCTCTTGTCTTCGCATCCCGAAGACTCAGGAGGTATTTCCAAGAGCACAAGGTCACTTTAATGACTGATCAACCCCTTCAAAAGGTGCTCCGGAAGCCAGAGTTGTCGGGACGGCTAGCTAAGTGGGCTGTGGAGTTAGGGGAACACTCCCTGGAATTTAAGCCCAGGACAGCCATAAAGGGGCAGATACTGGCCGACTTCTTAGCAGAAGTCCCTGAGGACGAGGAAAGGGAACTCTTGAAATGGGAAGCTTTAGAGAAAGAAGAAAGGGAGAAGGAAGATGAGGCGGTGTGGAAATTGCTTACCGATGGAGCATCCAGCGAAGAAGGAAGCGGGGCCGGAATCACACTAATAAGTCCCGAGGGGGTAGAGCTGACGTACGCTGTGAGGCTAGATTTTGAGAACACCAACAACACCGCCGAGTATGAAGCCCTCTTAGCTGGGATGAGGTTGGCACAGAAGATGAGAGCAAAACACGTGGAGGCTAGCACCGACTCACAGTTGGTAGTAAAACAATACCAAGGGGAATACGAAGCCAAGGATAGCACCATGGCTCGATATGTGGCGAAGGTTAAGGAGACAGCTGAAGCATTCAGAACCTTCAAACTAGAATACATCCCTCGAGGGAAGAACAGGAAGTCCGATGCACTCAGCAAGTTAGCTTCAGTGGCATTCGATCATCTCGCGAAGGAGGTCAAAGTAGAAGTCCTGACATCCCCCTCCCTTGACACGACGGAGGTGGCCACGATCGAAGGCCCCCAGGAAACATGGATGACCCCAATCGTTAACTTCCTCCGGGACGGGACTCTACCCGAGGGGGAATGGGCAGCCAGAAAAATAAGAGTTAAAGCCCTACAATACGAATTGATTGAGGGGGAGCTATACCGAAGGTCGTACCTGGGTCCGTCCCTAAAGTGTATCGATATGGAGGAGGCCGAATATGTGCTCAGGGAGATGCACGAGGGAATCTGTGGAATGCACTCAGGACCAAGAACGGTAGTAAGAAGAGTAATGAACGCAGGGTTCTACTGGCCGCGAATGTACGAGACGGCGTCTGAAGAAATCAAGAAGTGCGATAACTGCCAAGTACATGCACCAATGACCCACCAGCACAAACACCCTATGGTCCAAGTCTCGACATCTTGGCCATTCCAGAAATGGGCCATTGACATAATTGGGCCTTTCCCGGAGGGCCCAGGAGGGGTCAAATACGTGGTGGTGGCCATTGACTACTTTACTAAATGGATTGAAGCAAAGCCCCTGGCAAAGATCACCGGAGACCAGATGAGAAGATTCGTGCTGGATAACATCATATGCAGGTATGGGGTCCCGAAGGAGTTGGTGAGCGACAACGGGGTCCAATTTGCTGGAAGACCCTTCAAACCATGGTGTGAGCAGATGCGAATCCAGCAAGTGTTTACCTCCGTTACCTATGCCCAGAGCAATGGGTTGGTGGAGAGAGCCAACCAAAGCGTCATCAAAGGAATGAAGGGTAGGCTCGGGAGAAAACAGAAAGGCTGGCTGGAAGAACTTCCGTTTGTGCTATAGGCATACCGAACCACTCCCAAAAGTTGCAATGGAGAGACCCCATTCAGCCTTACCTACGGAACGGAGGCTATGATCCCTGCAGAGATCGGGTCCCAAACCGCCCGAATGAGGTTAAGGGATGAGGAGAACGAACAGGATCTAAGGATGAACCTGAACCTATTGGAAGAAAGAAGAGAGATAGCAGCAGTCAAGGAAGCTCACTACAAAAAACTCCTGGCAAGTTACTACAACACCCGGATGAAAAAACTCAACATTGTCCCAGGGGACCTGGTTCTCAGAGCCAACGAGGCCAGTCTGCAAGAAAACACCGGGAAATTGGGCCCCAACTGGGAAGGACCGTACAGAGTCACATGGGCAAGCGGTAAGGGAACATGCAAGTTGGAGACACTAGAGGGAAAAGAGGTCCCCAGGACCTGGAACCTCATGCAGCTCAGGAAGTATTACATGTAAGGGGTGCACCCCCAAGAAAAAACGGCTGAGAGCCACTTTTGTAATAGATAACTATATGTTCGGGGATCTCCCCCCAAGAGGATGGACCTTTTGTAAACAATCTATGCCGGGAGGTATAGATCCCCCTAAGATTAAATGAAAGACGGACGAAGACGTCCCATTTTGAAAATCATGGGTAACCATACCTAGGCAGACGTGCCTATGAACACCCTTTACATCTAAAAACTAGAGCAAACAAACACACGTGTATGAGGCATTCAAAGCATGCCCGAAGCCCGGCCGTGGGGCTAATAAAGGTCTAGCTAACCTAAAACGGACAAAAGCAAGTTAAAAACATAACACCACATTATGAACTTGTCCACCGATTGGCCTCGAACAGACAATCACAGTTTAACGAAGCAAACAATAAAAAACAAATAATGCAAACACACCCATACATAGAAAATCATGAAGGGGGAACACGCCTTATTTAATACGAAATACATATACAAAAACAAGCCCCAATAACTTGGGCAAGAATCAAACAATATACGAGATTACAAACAGGGCAAGATGAAAACATGACTCCTCGATAAAGCAGCTTGAAAGTCCCCAGGAAATTGCCAAGCTAGCCTTCGATAAATACCCCTGCAAAACAAAAACAAACGAGACAGGGAATAGGCAACAAAGCAAAGGAGGAGCTATACATAACCATAGGCCATACAATCAGCGATCAAGATGGCCCCCAACACAAAGGACCATCCAAAAAAGCAACAGAACATACAAATATCCCAAAGTAAGTTAGAGTTATTACAACCACATCGAAATTTGTCAAATGTTCAGAATTCACTGGGGATCACCCCTGGAAAGGGACGGCGGAGACGAGGGACCCGTGGAGGAAAACAGGGTCTTCAGTTCATCAATTGAAATCAAGGGATGCTCCAGGATTTTGGCAAGAATGGCTGGGGTCTTATGCCCAAACTCCTCGTTCAACTTGGACAGCTTCTTCTTGACCTTGGAGTCATACAGAGGAGTCTCCTTCCTATCCAAGCCCTGAGCAGAGTACTTGTAACCATCCTTCAACCCCGACTGGTACCCAACATCCCTGTAGGCCCTATACACCTGCTCCAAACCGCTCTTAAAATCCTCCGACTGAGCAACAGCAGCGAGAAAAGTCCCAAAACCCTCAGTAATCAACCAGTGTTTCTCCCCAGCCAGCCGTTGATTGTCATCGGAAGACATTCCATAATCCGCGTAAATGGTGTTGAGCTGCTCTTGGGAAATGGAGCCAACCTCCTTCAAATGCATTAGCTCAGCGGCAAGCTCCTCTTTCTCCCCAACCAACGATGCCATCTCCCGCTCCCAAGCCCGTTCCTTCTTCTCAAGCATAGCCCCAGCTCCCTGAAAAAAGAATCAGTAAGTATGTAAAAAAAAACGGAGGGGGGGGGAGAAGACTATGCACCTTCTCCTCCTGTAATCTCCTCTCAGCATCAACTACCCGGCTCCTAAGCCCAGCAACAACCGACTGGGAAGCCTTAAGCTCAACCTTAAGCCCTTCGTTCGCCTTCCTCAGATCATCAACCCTCTGCAACATCCCAGCACCCCTGAAAAAGCTCTCACACAAGGACATACTGTATTGATCGTCAAAAAGATCATCCCTCAGGGCGGAATTTACAAACTTATGTGAGGGAGGGACAGCATGGCTCAGAAAGTCCCTGGCGGCTTCAGGAGTCCCTATAACGGAAGAATCGGTTACCTTCCACTTAGGGACATAAGTAAAGGGGAGGGCGTCGGCAAACAAAGGGGCAAGAGGGGATCGATGAACAGGGCCTTCAAGGGCAGCAGGCTTGCTAGTCCCAGTAGCATGTGGGGGAGAAAGGTCGAAAGCTGAGGAAAAACGAGCCACTCCCGCCTCAGAAGCCTTGTCCCGGATACAGGAAGGGGAAGGACCAGTAGGTATTTCTATATGCTCCAGGGAACTCCCCTAAGAAATAAGAAAAGAAGCAGTCAGGAACTGCACAGAAAGATAAAGAAAAAACAGGAGAAAAGAAAGCTTACCAACAAAGGAGCACTCACTAAGCTTGAGGATTTCAAATGCTTAGACAAGGAACCCTTGACCCCAGCAGGGGGAAGATCAGAAACGGCTCTAGAGGGAAGGGGAAGCTTCTGGCCACTGGCACTACGGAGCCTCTGACGGATGCTACGAGGTGGAGGATCCGGGTGGGGGCTAGCAGACCTCCTCTTATGAACTAACTGTATCTCTACATCTTCGACATCACTTTGACCAGAAGGATGAACAGGAGGAAGGTCGGGAGAACTCTCCTCCTCACCAGAAGAATGCTCATCATCACCACCCAGGGTGGCAGAACCTCCTGCCCGGATGGATTCCCCGGTAACCTGCACTCCCACATTCAGCCTGGGATCAACCTCATTATCAACCACATACTGCACATCCTTGGAATCCCCCTGAAGAAGTCTCCACAATGTTATCTCTGCACAAAAAAAAAGGGCACTAAAGATGACTACGGAATGTCCAAAAAATACAAAAGAACAATAAATGTAAAAAGCAAACCAAGAACAAAGAGGTACCTTTCTTGCCGAAGAAAGCCCTCGGACGGGCAGGATAAGAGGGACTCAGCCCTCCCATAGCGAGCGTCCCTTCAGAGAAGGTAAACGCCCTCGTTGGGTTATCGCACATCTTCTTCCACTGAACAGTCTCGGCTGCAGAAAGGGTAGGAATGGTGTCCTCGATAGCAGCATCGAGGTCCTTTGGCAAAGGAGAATCCGGCAACATGGCAGCTAAAACAAAGATAAATCTGTTTTTCCAATCTTTTGGGTAAGTGGAGGTAGGCATAAAACTGTAACAAGGTCTCGAAACACCGTTCGGCCGTTTTGCAAAGGTAAACCAATCTCCGTCCGAAATTAGTCTATAGAACATACAGAACAAGGGGACAGAAGGCTCCCCTGAGACTGCCACACAAGCTAATTCAAAATGGACCACTCGCATAAACCCTAAAGGATGAATCTGGGAGAAATGGACACCAAAGTGACGAAGTAAAGAGACCTTGAAAGGGGAAAGAGGGTACCGTACTCCACAGGAAGAGAAAGCCAGGGTATAGATTGGGATCCTTTCCGGTGTGCATTCTGCTGACTCGTCAGGTCCTGGCAACGAAGGAGAAAACCGCTCGGGGATGTTATATGTTTTGACGAAGGACTTCAAGTCCTTTGCCGTCAATACAAATCTTATAGATGAGCGTCTACCACGACTCATGATCGGAGAAGAAGAAGTATCACAGAGAAAGAAAAAGGGATTCAAAGATGTTTGGGTGAGAAATCGGAAAAGGGGAAAGGGGTATTTAAAGAGATGCGACTGACATGCAAGTAACCGTCGCGTCAGTTGTCTCTTCAAAATTCAAAATAAAGAACACGTGTTGCCTAGGGACTAGCTCCCGCTATAATAAAACCGGCGACGTAATCATTAGTGGGGATGGTTCATTACAACCGATCCCAAGGGGACCCACTAGAAAAAAACCACTCTTTGGACAGTTATGGCTCAGCCCTGGATCATGAGCCTCGGGTCTCAGAACCAGGGACTAAAGATGACTTGACGACGGGCCAGTGGATGGGCCCACTTTATCCGTTCTGGACTATCTGTGAGAAGCCCAATTAATACAAAAAAGCCCGTCAGAAGAGATTAGCTTGCCCACTAAGTTTCCTCCTCTATGGTTATGAGCGGGAAAACAACTAAGGCGAGGTACAAGTCTCATTTAATGAACGATAGGAAAAGGATCTCGTCTGAAAACACTGTACTTCTCCGGCAGAAACATTAATTGAGGAAGACATCTCAACGCTGGGGGTCAGACACGTGTCTGCACCCCCCGATAACCTCTAGGAGCCGTTGGATCATATGAGAAAAATATCTAATATGATAAGGTCAAGCTGTTATATAAGAGAAGGCAAGAAGAACAAAGGCAGGTATCATCTCCAGCTCTCGCTCATTTACTATACCCTCATTTACTCCACACACATTATCCTCCGACCAATATTCTCTCATATTTATTACATACGTTAATAAGATTCACACCAAGGGGAAACCTCCCGGTGATCATTCTCACCGGAAGAAGCTCCTCTCATTTCCGGCAAGTTTACTTACTCTCACGCCGGAGCTTGGTCACGGATCCCCCTCCCGGGGTCCCCCGTGGCGAGGCTAACGGTTTATTCTTTTGTAGCAAGCAAGGATAAGAGCTCTTGACGTCACCGAAGATCCATCAAACGTCATCCGTGGGTTGGGTATTCGACACTAACCAATGTACATTTGTATAAATAATAGATTATACCCAGGAAATCCTTACGAAAAGCCTAAGATAGCAATGTGAGTTTATCCTCTTTTTGTTAATCTTTTTGTAAAGTTTTACAAAACCTTAAATGTTTTACAATGCGATTAAGCAGTGATTGAGTCTTTGTAGTTCTTCAATTACTGCCGGTATTTGGGGTTTTGTATACAAAATTTATTACTTGCGAGTAATAAGTCAGGACGACAGTACGTTACCTTTGGACAACGAGTTAGCCAATGCGTAATATGACCCACAAGTCAAGGAATGACAGTACTGATTGAGTAATTGGGTAGAAATAAACAATGTGATTGCTCTCAATACTGTGTTAATTGATAAAATGTTTCTTGATTAAACTGGGATTCACTCACCAGTATTTCCCGCTGACAAAATATTTTTAAAACATGTTTCAGGTAACACAATGTGAAAGCCAACTGGGAAAAAACCAACTCAAGAGCACTGACGGCTTGGAAAATAAGTGGCTATAAAAGTTATCTAAGAAACAATATTTTAATTTAAATAAAATAGGGTTTGTCCCTATAAACGTATTGTAATAAGAAACTTGGGTTTTGCCCATGTTATTAATATCAAATATGGTGGTTTTAATCTGATAAACATTTCCTAACTACGGTCCTGATGTAAATTCCGCTGCGAGATTAAACAAACTGATACCACCAAACTCTGAGCTCGCGTCCGCCCGTTCCCGGGGATCAGAGATCGGGGGTTGCGACATAAGGTGGTATCAGAGCCTAGCCACTGGTCTAAGCCAAAGAAGTGTTCTGCTGACACTTAAATTCTAAAATTTATGTTAGGAAATAATTACGGAAATACGTGCATAACTGTATTTATTTGTTATGTGTTATTTGACAATTTGTTAGTTTTCAGTATGAGTGATCAAGAACCATCAGATATGAACCGTCAGTTATCTGATTCACCTAGGAGTGAAGGTACATCATCACAGCCTGCCCTTTCTGGGTATACTGCTGATCAGGAAGACGGGATATTTGCCTTTAGAGCTCAATCTGAAGAACCATTTCCTAATAAGAAACGAGGATGGTTCAGTAAAGAAGCTTTTGCTCGTAGGAAGAGAATGCGAAAATTGCAACAGCAGAGGGCTTTAGCAGCTATTAAGCGAGAGACAGATGCCCATACTCAGGATATGCTAAATAGAAGCCTAGCTAATTTCCATATCTTAGCTACAACTGCTGCTGACCCAAGTCTGGAACAACTAGTAGCCCCACAACCACAAAACCCAGAACAACCCATGGAGATAGAAAATCAGGAAAACCAAGTGGAGATGCAAGACTTTAACCCAGAAGAAATCCCTAGGGTGCCTGCACCAAACCCCATAGACCCGAATTATGACCCCTGGTGGGACGACAATAGGGACTTTGTGCAACGTTACCCTATCCAGGATTATCCACCCATACAAAACATAGAAGCTTACCCAGGTATGAACCCTTTAGATCCCTATTATCAAGATGATTATATTAGGGAGATATTAGAGGATCCTTACCAATTTCAGGAATTGTCACCCCCATATCAGGAAAACGCACCCCAGATTCCAAACCCAGTCCGAGAACCTGCACCCCCAATGAGTGCAGAAAACGTTCAAGAACTTAGGACTTTCGGGGAGGAAATTTTAGAGAGCAGTGAGAGAATGCGTCAGGTGGGAGAGCGTCTCGTATGGAAATACGATGAGCGCAATATGGATTTTTGGATAAATCCATATCCGTGAATGTTAGAATGGAGGAAGCGGTAGTAATAATAATATAATAAAATAAAATAAAAATATGTGTGTATGGGTGCATATTACTATTTTATTTCTGTTGGTATTGTAATCTTTATTTCTGTACTAGTGTGTAATAGACGCATAGTATATGGAAAAGAGTACAAGTAGCAATGATCTACGTTTTTTGCTAGATTGCGTGTCATGTAAATTGCAATATTACTTATTATCTTATGATATTAATATGGGATTAATGTTTAAAATTCAGATGGCCGACGAAGGAAATCAAGGAAATCCGAATAACGATAACCAGAGTAACATTAACGTGGTTAATGATAATCCGAGTGTCAATAACAATGGAAACCAAGTGGACAATAGTGCTATCCAACACATAGTAGCACAGGGAATTATAGATGCAATGCCATTTATACTTCAAACTGTTAAGGACGCTGATAATAAAAGTAAACATAGCAGTAAGCGACCACTTGAACTAGAAAACAGTGTGAACAATGGGCCTATACTTCAAATGCCTATTCCCAAAAGAAGAAGAACTGTGCCTAACGGTTGTTCTTATAAAGAATTCTGGTCCTGTAAGCCAATAGAATTCTCGGGCAATGAAGGGGCCATTGCAACCTTACGCTGGATAGAAAAGACTGAGGCAGTCTTAAGGATAAGTAAGTGTGCTGAAGAAGATAAGATATTATTTGCTTCTAATTTGTTTAAGAATGCAGCATTAGAATGGTGGAACACTATCCTCCAAACAAAAGGAAGTGATAGAACCTATAATATGGAATGGGAAGAATTTAAAAACAAGGTAGAAAGGAAGTTTTGCCCACCTAATGAAAAAGAACAGATAGCAAACAAATTCCTAAACCTTAGGATGACTGGTGTGGATAGCAAGGGGTACACAAAGTTATTCTTTGAATATGCTAGAATAGTGCCAACTCTTGCTTCACCAGAACCAGTGTTAATCTCCCGTTATATTTGGGGATTAATTGGAGAAATTAGACACGTAGTCAAGGCAGCTAGACCTCAAACCATAGAAGAAGCCGTAGAACTAGCCAATACCTTGACTGACGAATTCGTCCGTACCCGAGAAGAGGATCAAAGGAGAAACCTAACCCAGAAATTGACTCAAGAATTTCGTTCTGGAAATTCTAACCGTGGGAGAAATGTAGGTTCTACCTCTGCATCCTACTGTAGGAATTGTAAAAGAAAGCATTCAGGAAGATGCTCTGTGTACTGTAACTTTTGTAAAATATCGGGACACAAGGAGGAAGACTGCAGGAAGAAAAACAGCAGGATATACTACAATTGCAGAGAACAAGGTCACATCAAGCCAAACTGCCCAAAATTAGCTCCAGCTACAGATAACAAGAATACTAAAAATGCTAGAGCATTTGTTCTGACTGCAGATGAGGCCAAATTGATTCCAGATGTCATAGCTGGTACGTTTTTAGTTAATAATGTTTTTGCTAAAGTATTATTTGACTCTGGTGCAAACCAAAGTTTTATTAATACATCATTTTGCAAATTTCTAAATCAGTCATTAACTAAACTACCACATGAATGCGTAGTAGAGACAGCTAATGGAGAAACCATTAGGATTTCTGAAATCTTGTAGGGAGCAAGAATAGAAATTTTAAATCAGAAGTTTATTGCAAACCTATATCCTATGAATCTGGTAGGATTTGATGTTGTTTTAGGAATGGATTGGTTAATAGCCAATAAAGCTAGTATTTTATGTGATCAAAAGTTAATTCAAGTAAATTCACCAAAAGGAAAAATGATCACAATTAAAGGAGATAAAACTTCTAGATCTACTAAATTCATTTCTGTGATGAAAACTGCAAGTTGTATGAGAAAAGGTTCTATAGTGTATTTGATTTCTATAATCATTAACACTAAAGGAAAGGATTTAAAAGATATTCCAGTAGTATCTCAGTTTTCAGATGTCTTTCCAGAAGAATTGCCAGGGCAACCTCCAGACAGAGAAGTCGAATTCAGAATTCACTTAATACCAGGAACATCACCAATTGCCAAAGCACCTTACCGTTTGGCACCCGCTGAAATGCAAGAATTAAAGAAACAATTAGACGAATTGTTGGAGAAAGGATTTATACAACCAAGTTCGTCACCATGGGGAGCGCCGATATTGTTCGTTAAAAAGAAGAACGGATCAATGCGTATGTGCATTGACTACCGTGAATTAAACAAGGTTACGATTAAGAATCGGTATCCATTACCGAGAATCAATGATCTGTTTGATCAACTGCAAGGAGCTCGATTTTTCTCTAAGATCGATTTAAGGTCAGGATATCATCAATTAAAGGTACAGGAAGAGGATATTCCTAAAACCGCATTCAGAACAAGGTATGGTCATTATGAATTTACTGTCATGCCATTTGGTTTAACCAATGCCCCAGCTGCATTTATGGACATGATGAACCGAATATGTAAGCCATATTTGGATAAATTCATAATTGTATTCATAGATGATATTCTAATTTACTCCAAGAGTAAAGAGGAACATGCAAAACATTTGCACGCATTTTTAAGTTTGTTAAGAAAGGAAAAGCTTTATGCTAAGTTTTCTAAGTGTGAATTTTGGTTAGAACAGGTACAATTTCTTGGACACCTAGTCAATCATGAAGGAATTCATGTAGATCCAACAAAAATCGAGGCAATTACCAAATGGAAAACCCCTGAATCGCCAACTGAGGTTAGAAGTATCTTAGGATTGGCTGGTTATTATAGAAGATTTATTCAAGATTTTTCTAGAATAGCCATTCCTTTAACTAAGTTAACCTGTAAATCTGTTAAGTTTGAATGGGGAGTAAAACAAGAAGAAGCCTTTAGAATTCTTAAGCAAAGATTAACCCATACACCCATACTAGCCTTACCAGAAGGAAATGAAGACTTTGTAGTATATTGTGATGCTTCTAGATTAGGTTATGGATGTGTGTTAATGCAACGACAGAAGGTTATAGCTTACACATCTAGACAACTTAAGAATCATGAAGAGAATTATTCAACCCATGATTTAGAATTAGGAGCTATAATTTTTGCTCTTAAGATTTGGAGACATTACCTTTATGGTAGTAAGTTTACTATATTCACTGATCATAAGAGTTTAAGGTATATCTTCAAGCAAAAAGAGTTGAATATGAGGCAAAGACGCTGGATGGAATTTCTTAGTGATTATGATTGTGATATCCAGTATCATGAAGGAAAAGCAAATGTAGTGGCAGATGCTTTAAGCCGAAAATATCATGAAAAGCCAAAAAGAGTACGTTCTCTTAAATTAAATCTGCAAGTAGATTTAAATGATCAAATAAGAGAAGCACAAGAATCAGTAATCAAGGATGATTCTGAAAAATTAAAAGGTATGCTAAAAGAATTAAAACAAGGAACAGATGGAATATGGAAATTCCATGAAAAGAGAATGTGGATACCTAAATTAGGAAACTTACGTAATCATATATTAGAAGAAGCCCATAAATCTAAGTACACGATGCACCCAGGAAGTGATAAAATGTACTAGGATTTAAGGAAAAATTTCTGGTGGATAGGAATGAAAAAAGACATAGCAGCCTATGTTTCTAAATGTTTAACTTGTTCACAAGTTAAAGCTGAACATCAGAAACCCTCAGGTTTGTTACAACAATTAGAAATGCCAGTATGGAAATGGGAATTAATAACAATGGATTTTGTTACTAAATTACCCAAAACTAAGAAAGGAAATGATACAATCTGGGTGATTGTAGACAGACTAACCAAGTCAGCTCATTTCTTACCAATGAAAGAAACAATTAGTATGGAACAATTATCTAAATTGTATGTAAATGAAATTGTTTCTTTACATGGTATTCCTTTATCAATTGTTTCTGATAGGGATAGCCGCTTTACATCTCATTTTTGGTCAAGTTTCCAAAAGGCAATGGGAACCAAGTTAAAACTAAGCACGGCTTATCATCCACAAACGGATGGACAAAGCGAAAGGACAATTCAGACAATGGAGGACATGCTTAGAGCTTATGTAATCGATTTTGGAGGTAATTGGGACGATCACTTACCTTTAATAGAATTTTCTTATAATAATAGTTATCACACAAGTATCAATGCTGCACCCTTCGAAGCACTTTATGGAAGAAAGTGTCGAACCTCAGTCTGTTGGGCAGAAATTGGGGAAAAGCAATTATCTGGACCTGAGATAGTACAAGAAACAACCGACAAAATTATTCAAGTCAAGGAACGACTAAAAGCAGCACGTGGTCGACAAAAGAGTTATGCTAATAACCGACGCAAGCCATTGGAATTTCAGGTAGGAGATAAAGTGTTGTTAAAAGTCTCTCCTTGGAAAGGAGTGGTAAGATTCATCAAACGGGGAAAGCTAAGTCCCAGGTATGTTGGACCTTTTAAGATTATTAGAAGAATAGGACCTGTAGCCTATCAGCTACAACTGCCAGAGGAAATGTCAGGAATACATGATGTGTTTCATGTATCTAATCTTAAAAAGTGTTTAGCTGATGAATCATTGATAGTACCTCTTAAGGATATAGAGGTAAACGAACAACTCAAGTTTGTAGAAAGACCTCTACAAATTGAAGACAGGAAAGTCAAGAATCTCAAGCATAAGCGTCTAGTTCTAGTCAAAGTGAAGTGGGATTCCAAAAGAGGACCTGAGTATACATGGGAGCTCGAGTCAGAAATGAAAAAGAAATACCCGCATTTGTTTCAATAGAACTCGAGGACGAGCTCTAAAGTAAGGTGGAGAGAATGTAACAACCCTCGGTAAACCAACACCCTCATAATATTTCGACACCCCATTATATTGTAAAATGTTCCCATTTATCTTATATTACACCCCGTATGTGAAAACCGAGCCCGAAATAGGTTATAATATATATAATAAATTAAAAATCTGAAAGTGTAAGCTGAGGCGGGCCGCATAAGACCTCACCTCAACCTTACGCGGGCCGCGACAGAGCATCACACGCGATTACACCAGAGGCCGACACGTGTCAACATCGTGGCGGACCTACTAGCTGACCCAGCTAAGCTACTGAGTTGACTGAGGTTGACGCGGGCCGCGTAAGGGTCCCTTGTCTTTTACGCGGGCCGCAACAGGACTGAAATCAGCAACTATAAATAGATAGCATCAGATTACAATTTCCGTCGCTCATTTCTTTTTCTCAATCTCGAATTCTCTTATATTTGGCATAATTTTCAAGTATAATACCCCCTAATTAGTGAGGTTCTGCTCCGCTGTAAGTATCATAACCCCAGTTTCATAATAGTTACGCTACCCGATTGATCTAGGGTTCCGTAACAACTGTCGTGGTTCTGCCCGACGTAGTTGTTGGAATGCCGTCTCGGGGAGGGTATTATTAATATTTTCAAAGGGTTATAATACTAACCAATGTACATTTGTATAAATTATAGATTATACCCAGGAAATCCTTACGAAAAGCCTAAGATAGCAATGTGAGTTTATCCTTTTTTTGTTAATCTTTTTGTAAAGTTTTACAAAACCTTAAATGTTTTACAATACGATTAAGCAGTGATTGAGTCTTTGTAGTTCTACAATTAGTTCCGGTATTTGGGGTTTTGTATGCAAAATGTATTACTTGCGAGTAATAAGTCGGGACGACAGTACGTTACCTTTGGACAACGAGTTAGCCAATGCGTAATATGACCCACAAGTCAAGGATTGACAGTACTGATTGAGTAATTGGGTAGAAATAAACAATGTGATTGCTCTCAATACTGTGTTAATTGATAAAATGTTTCTTGATTAAACTGGGATTCACTCACCAGTATTTCCCGCTTACAAAATATTTTTAAAACATGTTTCAGGTAACACAATGTGAAAGCCAACTTGGAAAAAGCCAGCTCGAGAGCACTGACGGCTTGGAAAATAAGTGGCTATAAAAGTTATCTAAGAAACAATGTTTTAATTTAAATAAAATAAGGTTTGTCCCTATAAACGTATTGTAATAAGAAACTTGGGTTTTGCCCATGTTATTAATAACAAATATGGTGGTTTTACTCTGATAAACACTTCCTAACTACGGTCCTAATGTAAATTCCGCTGCGAGATTAAACAAACTGATACCACCAAACTCTGAGCTCGCGTCCGCCCGTTCCCGGGGATCAGGGATCGGGGGTTGCGACACCGAACAACCCAGCTTGGTCGTTAAAAACTCGAAAAAAATTTCAATCATCGAATTTTTTCTGGAGACTCACCTCATCATTGCGATCAAAAAATGTCTTCGTACAAAAAAAATTCAATCACTAAATTTTTTATGCATTTGTTATGGCTCAATTTGACATTTAGCACCATGAGAAGTTCCTTCGTACGAAGCTAGAGATGTCCCTTCGTACGAAGCTGGATATTAAGCTGAGATGTGCCTTCGTATGAAGCCGGTCCCTTCGTACGAAGCTATGCCTTCGTACCAGAAAGACTGATTCATCAAGAACACTCCCAAACACATTTTTCAATCCATAATCTTTATTTCTGCTAATTTCATGATGAAACTTCATAGGATTGTGCGAAAATCAATTCCTAACACGATGATGTCTTCAATTTCAAATTCCATCAATGAATTGACCTTCAATTTAATGTTTATTTGATGTTTTACGTCTAAACTCACTACACCTCCAAAATAATGAGCGTAGGTGATTCAATCAACAGTTAGATCGATTGAATCGGTACCGTAGCTCTGATACCACTTGTGAGGACCGTGATCATCTTCAATAAACGCTCCGACCGGATCGGTTATCTACGTGCAATGTGCGGAATCCATGCACGGGATCGACATAAAGACCATACAGATACCGTTAAGATCACTTCTCATTAATGTTTGAAGAGTTACAAATCATGGAGAAATTTTGCCAGAGCTTCGCTATGTCTTGCCAAAAAGTTACATTACAAATGAACCCAACACCCCTATTCATAGACATTTGAGGCTTCGTACGAAGCTACCCTTGGCTTCGTACGAACCGAGGTGTTAAGCTATTATAAACAAACTTGCCTATACTATGTCCCTTCGTACGAAGGCACTAACACATTACAAAACCAAGACAAGTTAATACTAACCCATAAACATACATTATACATAGACTCGATACTAGACGTAAGCACCCGAAAAATAACAAACTAAAACTACAAAAGATAACACACGTTAAGCACTACTCCCCGGCAACGGCGCCAAAATTTGACGTGAAGTCAAAGTCTCACTCAAATTTAATCCAAATACTACTAGATAGCTAGCGGTAAGTGGGTATCTAACACAGGGAGTTTGTGGAATATGCGTTATCTAAATGGTTTATCTAAATGACTAAATTAAACAAAACTATAAAAGTAAATTCAGAGATTGGGTTGATTGGTATTAATTAACTAAATTAAACTAACTAGATTGCAAATCAAGAATTGAGTTTTGTAAACAGATTAAGGAAGAGTGACCATCCTAGGTTTCAGGTTTTAATCGATACTAATGTTTATGCCCAACTAGAAAGAACCACATAGACATGGCTCGTGTTTGATTACTTGTTTGTGATAAAAGGGAACTAAGTACTCAGATTACAAGAATGCGAGGTTGTTACCCGATGACCAATTGACTAATATCCAACTCTAATCCCTCCCATGATATCTCGATTGCCAACGGCACCAAGAATGTATGGTTTAGACTAAAGTCAATCATGAATCAACAATTTACAAACAAACATCCAAATACCATAATAACTAAACAAACATTGCAAGTTATTATTATAGAAATTCAGGCAAAACATAGTATCAAAAACAAACCTCACATCTAGGATGATCACCAACAAGTTTAGCTTCTCATAGCTTGGTGAATCATCTTAACAACAAGTTCAATGTTCATACAAATCGAAAACACAAACCGATCAAGAACACAAGAAGATAGCCAAAAGTCGCCCCTAAGCTGTTCTAGAACCGACAACAATGATTGGATCCTAAAAAGTCTCATCAAATGGCCATTAAAAGCTGGAAGTTACATTTTTCCGCTGAGCCTACCGTAAGCTACGGTGCTACCATAGCTTACGATAGCTTTCAAAGCCCTACCATGAATCTCTACTGGATTACGCTGGAGAATTTCAACTCTGGAGCCTAACAAGCACCGTAGCATATGGTAGAGGCTGATGCAAGAAATTTTGTTTTCTTCATAACTTTCTCGTTTCAACTCCGTTTTCTTCGCCGTTTTTTCCCACGTTCTCATAATTTCATCCTCTATCATGTTATCTTCTTAATTCTTCCCTTCCAATAAATTATTTCTTTATTTATGCTCCGTATTCCTTCCATTTTAAGCTCCGTTTGTACCTGAAACACAAACAGCCGTAGTTATCTAATTCTAGACAATTACCCGATTAAATGTAGGATTTTATTGTCATTTATACCACTTAAGGGTTGTCCTACAGACTACCCATCATGGCTTAGTTTCAACTTTGGTTAAAAAAACATTGGCTAAAGTAATTTTTTAAGCCACAAAGCAATGAAAAATCGACACTTTTTACGCTTTTCACCATTTTACCTAAAAACACCTACCCTAGCCAAAACCTACCCATTTAAAAGCCCTCTTGATATTTACGAGGATTAAACGTCAAAAAGGAGGAGGTTTGATTATTTGTCAAGCCTATAGTAGAAGTAAGTTCCAAACCAGGCAAAAGCGTTTCCACTTAAACATCTTCGGCCGAGTGTTGAGTGACCACTTGTGAGGTGTGTAAATTTGTATACAACTAAATAGAATTTTATAAAGGCATGTTATGCCCAAAACAAATAATTTTTCTTAAAATGTGTTTTAAATAAATCATGACGAATAAGATTGTAAATAAAATAAAAACAAAATAAAACTTGGATTCCCGACACTCTAAAGATAAACCCAAAACTTCTCTTCTACCAATTCCGTTTAGGTGTGTAAGCCACATTATAGAGTTTTGCTTGAGAACAAACAAAGATTCAAGTGTGGGGGTATTTGATATGCGCAAAATGCAACATATAAATTACATCAAACAAGGCATAAAATCAACCCTTTTTCGGTACTAATGTTAGAAAAAGCATGTTTCTTTGTTTACTTTTAATTTACAAGATCAAAAGAACCTAAACGAATAAAAGGAAAAAATTAACAGCAGAAACCAACACAAATACAAAGAAGAAGGATTGACACGACCTGCCGAACCCCCATCCACATCCAAAACAACAAAATAACAAAGACAAAAGGTTAGGCACTGGGTCGTGCCCACCAGGCATGGGGTCGTTTCCCTTCATAAAAAGACAAAAAAAGACAAACCAACTCGGGGTCATGCCAACTCAACATGGGCCATGGTCAACTCCAGGATTTGTAGAATCTGGGATAGTACAGCAAGTACACTCACCACGGGACTGTGCTCTGCCACCACGGGACGTGTTGGTACAAGACCTGACATCTGTAGTTAATGAAGGGAGAGAAAGAGAAGACCACGGGGCCGTGTCTACCCTCTGTTTTCAGCTATAAATAGAGGTGCTTGGTTCAAGAGAAAGGCATCCCTTGGCAAACCCCTTCTCTAACACTTGCCATCAGTCCACGACCACTACAACACCAACACCCACCACCATCATCCATCATCCATCTTTCATCTTTTAGAGTGTGTAGTAGTCTCGGGATCCAAGATCCATCGTAAGAGTTTTTGTCAATCAAAGGCCATGCTTGGCTAATCTCTAACATCACTTGGTGAAGATATATCTTTTATGTATTACTTTTGATTTCTAATCTTTGGCAACTTTTTAATTAGGTTTTTATTAATGACTTTAATAACTAGTTTTTTATATTGAAAGTGAACTTTGTTTAAACATTTCTTCATGTTTCGTTGATTCACTCAGTCGTGTCTTTATGGTCAATATAAAGCATGTAAACTACCTGGAAGGGGGTTAGAAGGGTGTTTGGGTAAAGTTTTTGCCTCGTTTAGTGTATAGATCCTGCGAGGACTTGGTTCAAGCTTATTAGCAGATAGCATCAAATCGGGGGAAGTAAGAATGGCTTGAACCCCTTATAAATAAACTACTATTAAAACTTTATCCGGACTTGCTGGACTGTATCCCTGCTGACTCAGACCAATATGGCCGAGGGTAACATCACCTTCACAAGAGGGGCCTACCATTTTTCGCATTAATAACTTATTTAATTATCTTTCCATAATCTGACCTTACGGGACTGTATCCCTGCTGACTCAGACCAGTATGGTCGAGGGTAACGTCGTCTTTACAAGAAGGGCCTACCATTATAACTAAGATAATCTTTTCAAAAGCCTAAAGTGTGAAAATCATCAAAGGATACATAAAAGAGGAGTTGGAACCAAGTGATTCCTTCTTGTCTATTTGTTTTTCCTTTCATTTATATTTATATTTTTAGTTTATCTTTCAAAACTTTTATTAGAATTTGGTTAGATTAGACGTTAATGATAAGCCCCTATTAAGAGATCTTGTGTCCTTGGACGACCTCGGTATCTTACCATCACTATACTACATCTACGGTGGGTGCACTTGCCCTAACGTGTGTAGAGTGGTAGTATTATATCGTGTTTTATAATTTTAAAGCTTGATCCACGAATAAAAAGTGCTTAAAATAATCTAAAATTTACACGCACACCCCGCGCACGTAAGGCTCAACCTGGCAAAGTGCAAACTCGGCTCAGCCTAGCAAGTGCAGCACAGCCAGAGAGCCCTCCTAAGGAGAAGGTAGTTCAGAGAGAGTTTGATAGATTACCATACCCTGTTAGGCTTAAGTCGCAAAAGATGGAGAAAGAGTATGGTCACTTCCTTATATGTCGGGTTGCCTTAATCATTAGATGGGTTAGGTGTTAATTGCACGAGAGTGAATTACCCTAGGTTTTCTTGTGATTTTTAGCAAACCGTGTTAGAACATGATTATAGTCACCACCCCGTACATCCCTTAAATTTCCTAGATGTACTGTTTCTAGTGAGATTGAGAGATAATCTAGATTAGGGTACCATAACCAAGTTGCAAAGACAGAGAGGTGATCTGACATTAACCGGTGAGTTTATACACTTTTCTTAATCCTAGATTGCCACCTGTTTGGAGAACGATCTGCCAGCCAGTTTAGGTCTTGTTTAGTGAACCTTAAAATCCCGGTAGCCAAAACTTAGTTATTCCATTCCGAGAACCGTGAGGGAATTGACATGCATCTTGCCTAGGTAGCTACGTTTCCATTATCTGAATGATCACCTAAATTCGTTATCTGTTTGCTCTGCTTTCGTATTTGCTCTCCTATTTAATTTTAGTAGTTAATATAAATCCAAACACTCATTAAACATTATTAGACTAGGACTCGACAAAAGTCTAGCATCGAGAGTCGCGCCTTGTGTCCACGGATTAATGCTCGGTCTTACCAACTTGACTACATAACAACCAGTGCACTTGCCGATTGTGTGTAATTAAGCTAGTTTGACCATTTAATTTGGTGTTTTCAAAATTAATTATATATATTTTACACATCATTGCAGCACGATCAGATACAGCCTGTTGAACGCTTATTAGTCCACTGCTCTGCCACTAGTACCTTTTGTACTTGTCCGATATTTACATGCGCCTCTTACCTCCGCGCGACTCGGGTATATCCCGTGCGGTCGGCGCAAGGTCAAGGAAGCTAGGTCCTTTATCTAAGGAGCTAAGTGTCAGAATTGATTTTGTTTTGGTCTTGACTTTCCGCGTGACTTGGAGCACATCTTTTTAGTCGGCACAAGGTCGGAATAGTTATCACTTTGATTTATTTTGGGTATGGTCTCACGTGCGACCAGAGGCTGACTCGTATGGTCGGCGCATGATTTAGGACCATACCCTTTCAGTTGGGAAAAATTATTTTTTGGTTGACAAGGGGTGAAAGAGAGATTACACACAAGAACTAAAATTTAGAGTCAAAGTATTCACAGAGAGCTAGATACATAAACTAATTACATTTACTAACCTTAAAAGAAAATTTAGAAACATAAGATTTTATGTAAAAACGAAAACAAGTATAAAAGGAAAGAAAAAAACAAAAAACTATGAGTGCTTTTTAAGCGATGAGTGTATGTGGTTTTTGATGCATATTTTTATTTTTTACGTTGAACATAGATACATCCTTTCTTCCGGTCTGTTTTTCTACATGACGCGGCATGGTCATCAAAAGGTGTCCATTTTGTTTTTCCAGTAATACCTTTGCTCTATTTTTTGTTACATTTTTCTAGATTAACATAATATAAAACTACTTTTTCTGTAAGTTGACCTCTAAAAAACATTATGAACATAAGGTAACAATTTTTGTTGTACAATGCAAAACGTAACCGTTTTGGTTATTCTTTTGTAAAATGATTACATATAAGGTAAAAACAAATTTGCACACTTTAAAAAATGTAACTTTGTTAAGAGTTAAATTTAACATAACTAGAATAATAAACTAGGGAGAGGGTCAACATCTATGAATAAAAAGGCCGTGTACATTTTTTATGTACTATTTCTTTTGCAAACTTTCTTCAATGACACATTTTTATGTAGTATTTCTTTTGCAGTAATTTTTTATATGACATGTACGTATTCGGCAACAATTTTTCTATTTTGTATTCTTAAAGCCGTTTTTCCTTCATTTTGTAAATGTAATCAACAACAGCTTTACCATTATTTTTTGTTACATTTTTAGAGTGACGTAATATAAACTAATGTAAACCTACTTTAGTGTAAGTAAACCTTAATTTTTTTATAAGTGTAAATTACAAGTTTTGTCCTTTATGTTTACATCAAATTTCAGGCGCTACCCATTTGGCCAAAAATTTACAGGCAGTGTCCTTTACCTTTCAAAATCTTGCACGTTTTGTCCTTTAGACCAAACCTGGTTAGAAATCTCAGTTAAAAAATGTCATGTGCAATGCACATGAGGGTAAAACGGTCATTTCCCTCTCAACCCTTTCAATTCTCCATTTATATCCCACACCAACCCCTCAATTCAGCTTCTTATCACATACGTTGTCCCTCATCTTTCAGTATTAGGGTTTTTAGCACAAATTTCTCTCAAACAAACCTGTGAATTGTGTTTATACATTACGATCCCACAATTGGCATCAGAGCCACATTGCCACGTTGAAGAATAAAAAAGATCATTCATCTCCCTGCAAATTTTTGATCGTCCCTGTTTTAAAAAATATATACCCTGTTATTGCAAAACCAAATCCGCAAACAAACTGAAACCAAATTGAAAACAAAAGGTGTGAATATTGTTTTAGACATTGTCAAATCGAACAAAAGATCAACAAATTAATACCCGGTAAGCATTTTTTATAAACCAAATCGGAAAACAGTTTTTCCGGTGAAACTTCCGCAAACCAGAAAAACAAAACAATGAATATCCTGATCGAAATAACGGTTAATTTCTAAATCCCTTTAACGTTTACGAAGAATCGAATACAAAAATCCTTGTTAACCAGGATCCAAAAAAGAAATCAGATTTATAAAACGATCTGATTAAGGTTTTTAAATCATAATCTAGATCGAATCAGTAATATTCGTTCAATCAGAATAGAATAGAAGGGACAGATTTGGTGTTTAGGGCAAAATAAGTTGATTTGAGAATTTTGACTTTTTCAAAGTCAAAGATCGATATATAGATACAGAGATATCAGAATGGGGAATTGAAAGGGTTGAGAGGGAAAAGACCATTTTACCCTCATGTGCATTGCACATGACATTTTTTAACTGAGATATCTAACCAGGTTTGGCCTAAAGAACAAAACGTGCAAGATTTTGAAAGGTAATGGACACCGCTTGTAAACTTTTTGCCAAAAGGACAGCGCCTGAAATTCGATGTAAACACAAAGGGCAAAACTTGTAATTTACTCTTTTTATAAACATGAGACTTTATGTAAAATTCAAAATCAGCTACAAAAATAAATAAATAAATAAATAACACATATTAAGGGTGCTATTTTTTTAGCGATGTGATTAAGTGGTTTTATATATATATTTTATTCTTTTATGTGAGAAACTTATATGTGCACATTCTTCTTCTAGCCTGTTTTACATGACCAACATTTTCTATTTTTTTCTTAAATTAGATTTTTCATTCAATGTAGATTGTTCGGCACCTTGAGAATTCAACCAACAGATGGTAAATTGGTTGAAAAACAAGTTGAGTTGTATGTTTATGATGTTTACAAGTGGTTCAGAATTTGAATCAGATTGATCCTACAAGTGGTATCAGAGCTCAGGAGGAAGAGATCTCGTAAAAACAGCTCGTTTTCGTCACTTTTTCTGTTTCTACACCATTCTTTCTAAAAAAAATTAAAATTTTTACGGATAAAATCGGCTCAAATTTTCATATAGTGTGCGTAAATATGTATTAATAAATCCTGTAAAGTTTCAGATCGAAAATCGACTTAAAAACGGGTTAAAATCATCTGCTCGCTTGAAATTCGTTCGATATTTGCTGACATCATATTCCTTTCGCTTGAAAATTTGATACCGAGTTTGAAGCGAAACGCAGGCTTTCGCTTGAAATCAGCAGTTTGCTTGAAAATACGTGTACCGCTTGAAAAATTGTTTGAGATATATCTGACGTAAAATTCTGATCGAGGTTGTCAGTTAGTTAAGACAAGAAATCACGAGTTCTTGTGTCAGTTTGCACGAGCTATTCAATATTTGCATGTGATAAAGTGCATCGAGTTGGTCCTTTCAAGGTTGCATGTGAACAAATCAGTTCGTCCATGTGAATATTTCAGATGTGCATGTGATATTAATTTGTCGGTTCATAATTGTTTCCATGTGATAATCGTTTGCGGTCAAATCATTGAGTGTTATGAATTCAATTGTCTACCACTTTTAATTGAGGTCCAATTAAATTGTTTGGTTGCATGTGAAGTTGATAAAGTGATATAAGTGTGTCGACCACTAGATAAGTTTAATTGATTAAATCAATTTCTTGTGTGAAGTACACTACATAGTCTCGGCCCAATCAACTTTTAACACAAGAGTACTAGCCCATCACTCGTTCTTGGCCCAATCATTGTGATAAGTCAATTGTGAGATGTATTGAATTAATTTGCTGGCCCAAGGTTCACTTGTGAAAAACTGTTCATTGAACAGTAATTCGGCCCAAATTTGAAATTGAAAATTAAGTGTTGTGTGATTAAAGTTCTCGGCACAATCAGATTCAGGTGTTTGAACAGGTTGTGGTTGAAATATGGCAAAGGTCTTTGATGAAAAAGAAAACAATGATCTTAAAAAGTTAAATGATTGGTATCGAGGATATTTCAGTAGTTCTTATCAGAAATTACCCAAAGAGGTTTGGAGTAACCGATTCGAATGTTTTCTGTGTAAGAAAGATGAAAAGTTGGATGATTTGGAGAAGCGTTTTGATCGTTTGATTGACTATTTGAAGGAAAATCAAGTAGTAATAACAGAAGCTGATATGGTATCAAAGTTTGCTAATGGATTACCAGCTGAATGGGATGATTGTTTGAAAAATTTGAGAGAAAATTATAGTTTTTCAAAATTATCTCTGAATAAATTCATTAGTAAACTTAAAAATCACAATTATGAAATTTCTCAAAAGAAGAGAGATGTGATGGATAAAATAAAAATGAATTTAGATGAGTTGAATTTAGACGTGATAAATGAAATAAACAAAAGAATCAATGTTTGTTGGGCAGCAAAAAGAAATTTGATATATGATATGAAAAGGGGTTGTTATATTGATGATAATGAAAATCCTCTTGATTTCGTTACAATCTTTGGTGCAGGTACTTATAAGATAGAGAAAGAGCAAGTTCTAAAGAATGAAGAATCTGTGAAGAATGAATCTTCAAATTCTGAATCAGTGTGTTCCAAATGTGACAACTTTAAGACTGTCAATGGCAAACTCTTGAAGGATGTGGAAAGTTTGAAATCAGAAGTCAAGAAGTTGAAAGATGAGAAGCAAGCTGATGTAAAACAGATTCTGGATTTACAGGGAAATTGTGAAAAGCTAAAAGCTGAAAATGTTAAACTGTTAAATGATTTGAACAGTTTGACACCAGAAAACAAGAAATTGAAAGAAAAAGCAAAAGTTTTTGAAGAGAAAATTAAAAGTTTTGAAAATGAAAAATCAAAGATTGAAAAAGATTTTCTAAGTCAAATAAAAATTTTAGAAGATGAGATAGATTTGTTTGGTAAAAACAATCTTGAAAAACAAATTGCAATCAATTCTCATCTTGAAAAGATTATTCGACTTGAGAAAGAGGCAGAATGTGCTCAAAAGAAAATCAAGGAATGGGAAGAAAAGTTGAAAGTGTTTGTGAATACTTCAACTATTCCTTGTCCAAAACCTATTAATTCAGTTCCTATAAGTGACAATGTCACAAACTATGACAAAGTCGTAGTTGAAGATTGCGATAAAAAATCTGATGATGAAAAAGAAAAAAATTGACAAAAAGAATTTATTTTTGAAGTTAAAAGAAAAATTTCAAGAAACTGTTCCACAATCAACCGAAAAAGGAGAATGCTCTAAGCAAAAACCTTTGAAGAAGAAAGTGGAACAGAAACAAAAAATTAAAAATTTGAAAAATGTTCAAAAAGAAAATAACAGCTCATCAGATCGATCATCCAATCGCAATCAAAAACCACAAAAAGTAAAAAATGAAAACTCAAAAATTGTTGGTAATGAGTGGTGCAGGTCGGACCACAGTGCTCAAAAGCCAAATCCAGCAAATAAGAGGAGGAAAGATTATCACCAAGCCAAACAGTGCTTTGATCTAAGTGTTTGGACTAAAAATGGTGATTGGTACGATAACAGAGTGTGTTACCGATGCGGTTATCAAGGACACATTGCTGTTAACTGCCAGAGTTGGAGTTATGAGACGAGAAGATGCTTTAACTGCAACATCAGAGGTCATATTGCTAGAGATTGCTCAATGAGATCAATGAGAAGATCGAGGGCTGAATCTCAGAAGCAGGTGAAGAAACCAGTCAATGTTAAGCCCAAAGAACAGAAGGTTCAAGAACCTAAAGTTCAAGAAAAGAAAGTGAAGCTCTCTCAAGGGCAGAAAGACAGACTGAGGAAAAAGAGGAAGAAAGCGAGAGAATATCTTGAAAGGATTTTGTCCTCGGATACAACTGGTAAAACAGATAAAAGTTCTGATAAATCGTCTTGCTCACCAAAGAATGATAATTCAAGCAAAACGTATTCATCAGATACAAATCTGAGGACGAAAGAGGATAAGAAGAAGAAGAAAATTGTTGGTAATGAATCTGTTTCTTCGGAAACAAAGGAGCCACATGTCGGCAATGAATCTGGCTCATCAAAGTCAGACAAGCCACATTCAGGCAATGAATCTGGTATGGTAAAACCAGAAGAGCCATGTGTTGAGGTAAAAAATGAGAATTCTGGTTTAACAATGGATGATGCAAATTTTCCACCATTGTTGAACAAGAATTCAAAATCACCCAAGGACCGTCAGGCTTGGGTGAATCTGTTTAAATGAAAAACCTGACTTGCCGGAGTTCCCAGGTTGGTAGGCGTGGAACATGAATCGGCACATTTCTTGAGAAATTCACATTTGTGATATTTCGATTTAAAAGTGGTAAATCAGGGACATTAAGTTGTACTTGATTTTCTACAAGTGATGTTTGTGGATTGTTCTTAAAAATCTTAGTTTTTATTAGTGATTGAAGAAATCAAAGTGATGAAAGATCCCCGAATTTGTGAAAAGACACACAAAACTTATTTTCCGGAAAAACCATTTTGATTAAAACAAACTTAAGTGTTTTGAAATCACCATGGGAAAACGTTTTGTTGTCAGGGGGAGTTCTGATTGTTCACGCCAAGTGAATGGAGAATTGAAGCAATTCTCATCATGTTGTCACATTTCTTGTACAGTTTGTTTCAAATTTTCCCAGAAAATCAAAATTGAGACATATTTTGATTTTAGGGGGAGTAAAAATTTTAAAAAAATTAGAAAATTTGAAAATGTCAAAAACATTGAAAAATGAAAAAATGAGTTTTGTTGTCAAAAAGAGGAAATGATAGTACATCAGTGGACTATCACAACATGCTAAAGAAATGGAAAGTTAAAATGTGATAAACGGTCTCACTGATGATATGCCAGTAGGTTTTTACACATTTAGTAGATTGTGACGAGATATAAACCTAAATTTCAAACTTGCTTATATCGTGGGTAACATCTCTCGGATATATGGGTAACCCCCGAAATCTTGTTTGAAAGGTTCCTTTTTCTGATATACTAGGTCTTTATACTCAGTGATATCTGGGGTATTATTCCGGGACTTCTGCTGAATGGAAGTTCTGACCTAGTCCTCGAATAATACTTTCTGCAATGCTTGAAACATAGCATCACCCTCAGCATATATGATAAGACAATAAAATTGCTTAGCAATGCTGTTGTAAAAAAGATCCTCTAAAGGGGACACACCCAAAGTTGAGTCATGATCTCTCTGCTGAACGGTAGTTCTGACCTGAGCTCTCATGATTTTTCATAATTTATTTATCCCTACAGATATCATTTGTGTCATAATTACCTGTAAGACTGAATATTGAGATCTGGATACGGGAGTATGTTCTGAGGTGGGACACGCGATTGAGTTTAGGTGCTTAAAACATTAATATCATATCTCGGATCAGTTGAATTTTGTGTGAAAATTTAAGTGGACCAGTATACTGACAATCTAAGTGAATCGTTTAGAACTTAAAATGAAATGAAGCTTAACGGTGTTGGTGATTTGTCTCAAAAACTGATATGATCCTCTTGCACGAACTCACAAAAATATTGTCTGTAAATATTTCTTTACTGCATTTTATTCTTTTCAAAAATCCAAAAAGATTTTAGTGTGTTTTAGCATAAATTTTGAAAAATTCAAAAAGATTTTCGACAACTGATGATGAAGAGCTGATTTTCAAAATTTCAAGTGCTGAACATGATGAACTGGTTTGGGAGTGTGAGTTTAAAAGAAGAAACTTATTTTGAAAAAAAAAAGTTTGATTAGTTAATCAAGGTCATTAATTTGAACTTGATGTAACTATTACAAGTAAGTTTTTCTTATTGATTTAAGTAAAAACTTATGTTTTTGATGAGAAAATGTGTGCAGGAGATGAGCTGAACAAAGTTAAAGCCAGGGATTGATCTCAAGGTAATAGCTAATTCCAGACGGCGATCCCATCATGATGAGAGGGGGAGTCTGACGAGGCTAGAGCCAAAGAGAAGATTCTGGTTTATGCTAAGAAAAAAGAGAGACTGATAAAGACTGAAGATGCGAAGACTCGACACTTAAGACTCGTCAACATCTGAGGGGGAGTCTGTTGGTGCATTCATCTGTCGTCTTCGTCTTATGTCGAGTCTCGGGTTCGTTGCGGTTTTGTTCAAGCATGATGTCATGATGACATCATCAAGATGACATCATAAATGACATCATCTACACTAAAAGACAAGACTTGCAGGATAACAGAATGATACATGAGGCTTTCGCTTGAATTTGGAATATTATATGTGTTAGATTCGCTTGAAATAGTGAAACATATAAGGTTTCTCTTGAAACATGTATATATGAGGGTTTCGCTTGAACTTGTATGTGTCAGTTTCAAGCGAAAGCTGACTACTATATATAGGGTAGTGGTCTATTCATTTGTAACAGTCCGTGAATTCCATACCGAGGTGCTGCCGGTGTGAAGACTGATTGTAATCGATAGTATATCAATATAATCAGTGTTTAAAGTGATATTCAAGCGGTTTCGACGTCGGTTTCTTAGTTTCCGCCTCTGAAACTGAAAAAATCTCTTCTGAACGACTCGTTCGGGTCGCAAAACGATCCTACAACTTTACTATTTTGTTTTTTGTTACAATTTTTTTTTCATCTAACATAATAACAAGGTGTCCCATTTAAACATCATAATAAATCAAAACAAACTTTGGCTACTTGGCATTTACTCAAGCCAGTTATTGCCACATGTCAATCTATTACAATCATTTTCTTTGCAAGTTGCAAGTAACTTTCTCACCATGTATATTTTATTGTCAATCAAATCAAATTTGCATCAAATCCCAATGTAATTATTCTATACCTCTATTTTTTTTTGCCAACAACAAAGACAATATATTAGAAACAAAGGCACCAACTAGGCGCTAATAACTAGGGCTGCAAACGAACCAAATGTTCGGCGAATATTTCGTGAACCATTCAGCAGGAATTTCGTTTGTTTTCGTTCATTTATTAAACAAACGAACATGAACATGAAATTTCGTTCATTTAGTTAAATGAACAAATACGAACAGAGGCCACGTTTTTTCATTTATGTTCGTGAACATTCGGTAACATGTTCGTTTGTCTTCGATAGTTCGGCCTTTTTAGTTTTTATATTTTATGTAAATACTTTAAAACTCCGACAAATAAAATATCTAATAAGTGTCAGTGTATTAAATATTTTGTTCTCAAATGTTTGTTTGTGTTCATTTGTTTCCATTTATGTTCATGGTCATTAGTTTGTGCTCCTTTCTATTCATCAACATTTTTGTCCATTGCCTAAAGTTAATAAACAAACACAAATGAACACGAACAAGTACATTCCCTTAACAAACGAACACAAACATAAAATCTAGTTCGCTAAGTGTTGATAAACAGTTTGTGAACACGTATATTTCTTAGCAAACGAACACAAACAAGGTCTTGTTCGTGTTCGTTTGCAGACCTACTGATAACAGACCCAAACAACAGAAAAGAGCAGCTAAACGAAGTAAAAAATAGAAAACAGACCCTCCCGATCTATTACAAAAAAACAATCTTTCGAATAGATACACCACGGCTGCCAACTGATGGATCAAGGCCTTGTCCTATTCTTGACCCATATAAAGAAATAAAAATATTAGAACTCCTTGATTTACATTGTATAATACTATGGTACATTAACTAATATATATTTAAGGAAAATGGTAAAATGAGTACTATATTTAGAAATAACAACCATATGAAATAATCTCAACCATTGATTCAAATTAAGTTTGTGAGCAGGATTAAGAAAAATAAAATATCAAGCATGAAAAGACTAAATAAATCAAGAAAAGTACAAAGGGTAGTTTGGGTAATTGGTTTGATGCAAGTTGTAACTTACTTTCTCACCTACATATTTATATTTCCATGTCAATTAATTCAAATTAGCATCAACTCCTATGGTAGTTATTCTATACCCCTATTTTTCTTACATTCACCATTTGAAACATAAAATAAATTAGAACCCTTTGATGTACATTGTATAATAATAATAACACTATGATACATGTCTAGTTATACATAGATGTAAACTTGTTACATTTTGTAAACCTGATAACTTCAAAAAAAAAAGTTTTATACATAATCATATCAATACCTTTTCTTACATTTTGACAAAATATGACAGGGTTTGTGTGAAGATCCATGTCCTGTTTCTTCTAATCTTTTTAATGCACTAAATACTAGGATTATTTTTTTTATTTTTGTTTTTTTACGTAGAGTTTGGTTTTATTTATGCTTGTTACATAGTTTTTCTAATTTTTTGCTTTTTTTTTTGTTGACCTTCGTTTATTATTATTTTTCTCTCATTTTTTTTTGGTAAGTATCACATCCTAACCGATGGCGAAAACATCGAAGTGAAACGAAAATATGATTGTTCATAGCATCATAACACTAATTGTGACAATATATGATTAATCAATATTTCATAAAAGACTAAAGTGAATACATTGTTCAAATCAAACCAAACATGATCAAACATGGAACAATTTTCAAACATTATTAGGTGTGTTTCTAAGTCCACCCTAAACTTGTTTCTTCAATAGCATCATCTCTCAACCTGCAACATGTATTAAAATCAGGGGCGGACTTTGAAGGTTGGTAGGGGTAGCCCGGGCTACAAATATGTTGGCGAGTATACAAGTTTGAATACATAGCATAATATAAAATGTTTTAACGTGCTCATATCTAACATGAATAATGTATACAAGTTACTAATATGCTGAACGGGTGTAAACTATATGTCAAACCAAAGTTTCCAACGCAATCGTGATTACCTAACATCGTCGAGACGAAGAGGGTGTAATGTGTTTTACTTAACAATACCTCAAGAATACAGGTGGTGCGTTAATCCTATAGTGTTATAATTGTTAAGGTAGGCTTGCAAAGTTAATGAGCATATAGACACAATGTATACAGAGCTTATGAGATTAACAAGTATAACATGTTTTCATGTTTAAACGTGGATAGAGTGTGTTTTGAATAAACAAGTATCATAGTGTTGCGTGTTTTTGTATATTGTACATGTTGCACCCAAAGTGATTAAAATGAAAATGGAATCGAGTATACTAACAGTTTTGCGTAAGGTAACTAAACCGCGAACGGAGTTGATGAAGTTTCGAGCACCGAGATTACACTGAAATGGGTAGAGAGTGTCGGATTAGATTGTACGAGATAAAACGCGTAGCAGGTTGATCCGTACGGATGGACATAGTCCATTCATGCGGATCGGGGTTTTGGCTAGAAACGGATCTGACTGTTAGTGTTCGGTACAAACTGATTTGGTCGTAAACAGTAAGGTAAATAATTCAAAACAGTAAATAAAATGGCCGGGTGTAGTAGCTGATGTTAAAAGAGAGGGTAAAATGATTCAGTTTAGATAAAATGTCCATTCGTGCGGATGGAGATAGTCCGTCCGTTCAACCCGACTGTTAAAGTTGCGTAAAGTTTTAGTTTTAAACTAATTTGATTGAAATGGTGAAGTAGTTGTTTAATTTATTTGAATCAGTGGATAAAACGGTTAAGCAATGATAAATAGATGTGAGAACAGAAATGAAAATCAAAACAGAATACGTAGAGGATCGTCCGTTCGTGCGGATGGACGTAGTCCGTCCGTGCGAACCGACTGTCATGTTTGAAAATGGGTGTTTGATCCATACAAAACAGGTCATTTCTTGTTAGAGATTAACCCTAATGCAAACCCCTAACTATGAAATGAGTTGAGGGTCTGATGGGTTCCAGATTCCATCAAGATCGTGCAATAATGTCGCAACCCCCGACCCCTGCCTCGGGAGGCGGGCGGCAGCGGCCTACTCAGAGATGGTGGTATCGATATTTATTCATTTTGGCAGCGGAATTTAAATCAGGACCGTAGTTAGAAAATATTTTATCAGAGTAAAATACCATATTTTTATAATAATAATAAACACATGGGAAAAACCCAAGTTTTTATTACAAACATGTTTATAGGGATAAAACATATTTTATTTAAATAAAACATCTCCCTTATTTTGGTAACTTTTATAGCCACATTTTCCAAGCCTTCAGTGTTGTCCAGCTGGCTTCTATTTGGCTTTCACATTTTGTTACCTGAAACGCGTATTAAAAACATTTGTCAGCGGGAAATACTGGTGAGTGAATCCCAGTTTAATCAAAACAGTTTTATCATTATGCAGTATTGAGAGCGATTATAATGTTTATATCTACACAATTACTCATTCAGTACTGTCAATCCTGACTAGTGGGTCATATTACCCATTGGCTATCTCTTTGTCAAATGGTAACGTGTTCCATATTTTATATACAAAACCCCAACATACCGGCAGTAATTGAAGAATTACAATGACTCAATCACTGCTAATTATAATTTAAAACATTTAAGGTTTTGTAAAACAATTTACAAAAAGGTTTACAAAAAGAAGATTACTCACATTGCTAATTTTGGTTTTTCCTTTGTGACTTCCTAGTTATAATCTATTAATTAAAACAATGCACATGAGTTAGTATAATAACCCATTTTACATTAGTTATACCCTCCCCGAGACAGAACTCCAACGACTACGTCGGGCAGAGCCTCGACAACCATTACGGAGCAATAGATCAATCGGGCAGCGTATCCAATACGTAACCGGGGGTTAAAATACTTACAACGAGGCTGAGCTTTGCTAATTATGGGGGGCATTATGCCCGGGAATTACTTTAGCTATTCAGAATTTGAGAGAGAAAGTAAAAGTTTTGAACGAGCTGGAATGAATCCGATCGATCCTATTTGTAGTGCTGATCAGGCACTTTATTGCGCCCCGCGAAGGCCGAAGACAAAGTCTTCGCGGCCAGCGAGGACTTGTAGACTAGGTCCTAGCTTTGCTGAGTTGACCCGTAGCCCCCACACGCGTCACGACACATGGCACCTTTGGGTGCGGCCTGGTGGTTGAGCTGTCGCGGCCCGCGAGCGCCCTTAATTTCTTGTTTTTATTTAATTTTTATAAAACTAAAGGTATTTAGAGTCTATTTTCACATACGGGGTATATTTTAGGGCATATAGGGGTGTTCTAAATATTTTAGGAGGGTTTTTATATCCTCCCCACCTTGTTTTAGAACTCGTCCTCGAGCTCTACTGGAACAGGTGTGGGTATTTCCTTTGCATCTCTGATTCGAACTCCCAAGTATATTATGGTCCTCTCTTGGAATCCCATTTCACTTTAACCAGAACTAATCTCTTGTGTTTGAGATTCTTGACTTTCCTGTCTTTAATTTGTAGAGGCTTTTCTACAAACTTAAGGTTCTCGTTTACCTCTATGTCCTTAAGAGGTACTACTAATATCTCATCGGCTAAGCACGTTTTGAGATTACATACATGAAACACATCATGTATTTCTGCCATTTCTTCTGGCAGTCGTAGCTGATAAGCTAATTGTCCTATCTTTTTAATAATCTCAAAGGGTCCAACATACCTGGGGCTGAACTTCCCCCTTTTGATGAATCTGAGTACTCCTTTCCAAGGAGAAACTTTTAATAATACCTTATCTCCTACTTGAAATTCCAATGGCTTTCGCCTGTTATCAGCATAACTCTTTTGTCGATCGCGTGCTGCTTTTAGTCTTTCCTTGACTTGGATAATCTTGTCCATTGTTTCTTGCACTATTTTTTGTCCAGATAGTTGCTTTTCTCCAATTTCTGCCCAACTGACTGGGGTTCGGCACTTTCGTCCATAAAGTGCTTCGAATGGTGCAGCATTGATACTGGTATGATAGCTGTTATTATAGGAAAACTCTATTAATGGTAAATGGTCATCCCAATTTCCTCCGAAATCAATTACACAAGCTCTAAGCATATATTCCATTTTCTGAATTGTCCTTTCGCTTTGTCCATCCCTTTGAGGATGATAAGCTGTGCTTAGATTTAGCTTGGTTCTCATTGCTTTTTGGAAACTTATCCAAAAATGAGAAGTAAAACGGTTATCTCTATAGGAAACAATAGATAAAGGAATTCCATGTAACGAAACTATTTCATTTACATAAAGCTTAGCTAACTGTTCCATGCTGAAAGTTTCCTTCATCGGTAAGAAATGAGCAGATTTAGTTAACCTATCTACAATCACCCAGATTGTATCATTACCTTTTCTTGTCTTGGGTAATTTGGTAACAAAGTCCATTGTTATCAATTCTCATTTCCATACAGGCATTTCTAATTGCTGCAACAAACCTGAGGGTTTTTAATGTTCAGCTTTAACCTGTGAACAAGTTAGACACTTGGCAACATAAGCTGCTATATCCTTTTTCATTCCTATCCACCAAAAATTCTTTCTTAAGTCTTGATACATTTTATCACTTCCAGGATGTATCGTATACTTAGACTTATGAGCTTCTTCTAATATTCGGTGGCGTAGGTTTCCTTGTTTAGGTATCCAAATCCTGTTCTTATGGAATCTCCAAATTCCATCTGTTCCTTGTTCTAATTCCTTAATCATTCCTTTCAATTTTTCAGTATCATCCTTGATTACTGATTTTTGTACTTCTCTAATTTGTTCATTTAAATCCATTTGCAGATTTAATTTGAGAGAACGTACTCTTTTTGGCTTTTCATGATATTTCCGACTTAAAGCAACGGCTACTACATTAGCCTTTCCTTCATGGTACTGGATACTACAATCATAATCACTAAGTATCTCCATCCAGCGTCTTTGTCTCATATTTAAGCCCAAAAATGTATCTTAGACTCTTATGATCGGTGAAGACAACGAATTTATTTCCATATAAATAGTGTCTCCAAATCTTAAGGGAAAAAATTATGGCTCCTAACTCTAGATCATGGGTTGTATAATTCTCTTCATGATTCTTAAGTTGTCTAGAGGCATAGGCTATAACCTTTTGACGTTGCATCAACACACTTCCATATCCTAACTTAGAAGCGTCACAATAGACTACAAAGTCTTCAGTTCCTTCTAGTAACGCTAGTATGGGTGCGCTGGTTAATCTTTGCTTAAGAATTCTAAAGGCTTCTTCCTGTTGTGGTCCCCATTCAAACTTAACAGATTTACAGGTTAGTTTTGTTAAGGGAATGGCTATTCTAGAAAAATCTTGGATAAACCGTCTATAATAACCGACTAATCCTAGGAAACTTCTAACCTCCGTTGGTGATTTAGGGATTTTCCATTTAGCAATTGCCTTAATCTTTGTGGAAGCCACATGAATTCCTTCATGATTAACTATATGTCCAAGGAATTGTACTTCTTCTAACCAAAATTCGCATTTCGAAAATTTAGCATAATGCTTTTCTTTTCTCATCAAATTTAGGAGTGCATGCAGATGCGCTGCATATTCCTCTTTATTGTTAGAGTAAATGAGAATATCATCTATAAAGACAATTATGAATTTATTCAAATATGGCTTACATATTCTGTTCATCATGTCCATAAATGCGGATGGGGCATTGGTTAAACCAAATGGCATGACAGTAAATTCATAATGACTATACCTTGTCCTAAAAGTGGTCTTAGGAATGTCCTCTTACTGAACTTTTAATTGATGATATCCTGAGCATAAATCGATCTTTGAAAAGAATCGACCTCCTTGTAGTTGATCAAACAGATCATCGATTCTCGGTAATGGGTACCGATTCTTACTCGTGACTTTGTTCAATTCTCGGTAATCAATGCACATAAGCATTGACTCGTCTTTCTTCTTGACAAATAAGATCGGTGCTCCCCCCAGTGATGAACTTGGCTGTATGAATCCTTTCTCTAGAAGTTCGTCCAACTGGTTCTTCAATTCTTGCATATCTGAGAATTGAGATACTACAGGAATATCTTTCAATTCTTTTCCTTTAGTGTTAATGATTATGGAAATCAGATACACTAGTGATCCTTTTCTTGCACAACTTGTAGTTTTCATCACAGAGATGAATTTCGTGGATCTAGATGACTTATTTCCTTTAATTGAAATCTTTTCACCCTTTGGTGAATTTACTTGTATTGACTTTTGATCACATAGAATACTGGCTTTATTGGCTACTAACCAATCCATTCCTAATACGATATCAAATCCGGCCAGATTCATTGGGTAAAGATCTGCAATAAAGTTATGTTTTGAAATTTCTGTTCTTGCTCCCTGCAAGATTTTAGTGATCTTAATGGATTCTCTATTTGCTGTCTCTACTAGACATTCTTGTTGAAGTTTAGTTAATGGTTGATTGAGAAGTTAGCAAAATGAAGTATTAATAAAACTTTGGTTCGCACCAGAGTCAAATAATATTTAGAAAAAACATCATTAACTAAAAACGTACCGAAAATCACATCCGGAATCATCTTTACTTCTTCAGCTGTCAGAACAAATGCTCTAGCATTCTCAGTATTCTTGTTGTTCATGGCTGGAGCTAGTTTCGGACAATTTGGTTTGATATGTCTAGTTTCTCCATAATTGTAGCATATCTTATTGTTAGGTTTCTTCCTACAGTCTTCCTCCTTATGTCCAGATATTTTGCAGAAATTGCAGTATGTAGAGCATCTTCTAGAATGCTTTCTTTTGCAATACTTACAATAAGGAGTAGAAGTAGAACCTACATTTTTCCCACGGTTGGAATTTCCGTAGCGAAATTCCTGGGTAAGCCTTTGAGCTAGGTTTTTCCTCTGGTTTTCTTCTTGTGTAAGTACCAATTCATCAGTCAAGGTATTTGCTAGTTCTACAGCGTCTTCTATAGTTTGTGGTCTAGCTACCTTGACTACGTGTCTTATCTCACTAATTAATCCCCAGATGTAACGGGAGATTAATACTGGTTCAGGTGAAGCTAGGGTTGGCACTATTCTAGCATATTCGAAGAATACGGTAGTGTAACCCTTACAGTCTATTCCAGTCATTCTAATGTTTAGAAACTTATTAGCTATCTGTTCCTTTTCATTGGGAGGACAGAATTTTCTTTCAACCATAGTCTTAAACTCAGTCCATTCCATGTTATAGACTCTGTCACTTCCCCTAGATTGGAGAATAGTGTTCCACCATTGTAGTGCAACATTCTTAAAAAGATTGGAAGAAAACATGATTTTATCTTCCTCTGTGCATTTGCTTATTTTTAAGACTGCCTCAGTCTTTTCTATCCAGCATAGGGCTGCAATGGCTCCTTCATTGCCAGAGAATTCTATTGGTTAAGAAGACCAGAATTCTTTGTAAGAACAACCATAAGACATGGTTCTTATTTTTGGAATAGGCAATTGAAGTAATGGCCCATTATTCACGCTGTGATCGGGTTCAGTAGGTGGTCGTTTACTTCCACTGTTACTTTTATTATTTTCAGCTTCTATAACAGCTTGGATGATATTAGGCATACATCTATGATTCCTTTTGCCACTATATGTTGAACGACACTGTTATCTAATTGGTTCCCATTATTATTGTTATTCTGGTTTTCTTGATTTGCTGCTTTGTCCATCTGGATTATAAACATTTACCAAATATTAATATCATTGAATAAGATTTAGTGTAATCAATCACACAGACAAACACATTGTTCAAAATCATCGTACATTGCGACATTTACTCTATTTTATATATTATGCATCTAATACAAACCGTAACTGGAATTTAAAATACAATACTAGTATGCATCAGTAGTTATTGGATTATCTATCTTAGTTGATTTTTTTCGAGTTACACACACATACACACACACACACACACACACACACATATATATATATTATTAGTGGGGGTCCATCCAATACTGCATGTTACGCTCGTCGTATTTCCAAACGAGCCTCTCCCCTATTTGTCTTATCTTTTTACTTTCATCTAACAACTCTTCACCAAACGTGCGGAGTTCCTGCACGTTCTCGGTGCTCATGGGTGGTGCGGGTGCTGGTATCGGGTCAGGATACTGTGGCATTGGTTCTTCGTATGGGTATGGGTGTTCTAAGATCTCTCGAATATATTGGTCATTATCCCAGTAAGGATCTAACGGGTCAAGGTTTGGTTAAGGTGCTACTGGGTTTTGTATGGGCTCTTCTTGTGGATGGAATTCTGGGTAATCCCTGTGGTCGTCAAACCATGGGTCATAACCTAGAGGATTTGGGGCTAGGACTATAGGGATTTCGTTTGGGTCAAAGGCAGGTAAGGGAATCTGGTCTCCTGGGTTTGGTTCGATTTCCATGGGTTGTGTCGGAAACAAGGGTAGTGACTGTGGTGCTATGATTTGTTCTAAATTCGGGTCTGCAGTAGTGGTAGCTAAGATGTGAAAGTTGGCTAGTCTCCTATTGAGTATATCCTGAGTTTGGGTGTTCATCTCCCTATTCGCAGCTGCTAAAGCTCACTGTTGCTGTAACTTTCTCATTCTTTTCCTACGCTCATGAGCTCCCCGACTGAACCTTCCTCTCTTTTTTTGTAGGGAATGGCTCTTCGGATTGTGCTTTGAATATAAAGATCCCTTCCTCTGTGTCAGCTGAATGCCCCGAGGGGGAAGGCTGGGAAGTTCCTTCATCTCTAGGAGAACTAGAAAACTGACGATAAGCGTCCGATGGTCCTTGATCACTCATACTCTAAACTAACAAATTGTCAAATAACACAAAACAATAATACACGTATGCACGTAGTCGCATAGATTATTTACTAACAGAATTGACAATTTTATTGTCAGTATAACACTTCTGTGGCTCAAATCAGTGGCTGTAGCTCTGATACCACCGTCTGTCGCAACCCCCGACCCCTGCCTCGGGAGGCGGGCGGCCGCGGCCTACTCAGAGACGGCGGTATCGATATTTATTCATTTTGGTTGCGGAATTTACATCAGGACCGTAGTTAGGAAATATTTTATCAGAGTAAAATACCACATTTTTATAATAATAAACACATGGGAAAAACCCAAGTTTTTATTACAAACATGTTTATAGGGATAAACCATATTTTATTTAAATAAAACATCACCCTTATTTAGGTAACTTTTATAGCCACATTTTCCAAGCCTTCAGTGCTGTCCAGCTGGCTTCTATTTGGCTTTCACATTTTGTTACCTGAAATGCGTTTTAAAAACATTTGTCAGTAGGAGATACTGGTGAATGAATCCTAGTTTAATCAAAACAGTTTTATTATTATGCAGTATTGAGAGCGATTATAATGTTTATATCTACACAATTACTCATTAAGTACTGTCAATCCTGACTGGTGGGTCATATTACCCATTGGCTATCTCTTTGTCCAATGGTAACGTGTTCCATATTTTGTATACAAGACCCCAACATACTGGAAGTAACTGAAGAATTACAAAGACTCAATCACTGCTAATTATAATTTAAAACATTTAAGGTTTTGTAAAACAGTTTACAAAAAGGTTTACAAAAAAAAAAGATTACTCACATTGCTAATTTTGGTTTTTCCTTTGTGACTTTCTGGTTATAGTCTATTAATTAAAACAATGCACAGGCGTTAGTATAATAACCCATTTTACATTAGTTATACCCTCCCCGTGACAGAACTCCAACGACTACGTCGAGCAGAGCCTCGACAGCCTTTACGGAGCACTAGATCAATCGGGCAGCGTATCTAATACGTAACCAGAGGTTAAAATACTTACAACGAGGCAGAGCTTTGCTAATTAGGGGGTATTATGCCCGGGAATTACTTGTAGACTAGGTCCTAGCTTTGCTGAGTTCACCCATAGCCCCCACACGCGTGACGACACGTGGCACCTTAGGGTGCGGCCTGGTGGTTGAGCTGTTGCGGCCCACGACCAGGATGGCCAAGGGCTTCGCGGACCGCGAGCGCCCTTAATTTCTTGTTTTATTTAATTTTTATAAAACTAAAGGTATTTAGAGTCTATTTTCGCATACGGGGTATATTTTAGGGCATATAGGGGTGTTCTAAATATTTTAGGAGAGTTGTTATATAAATATTAAAACATAGGGTAAAACGATTCAGTTTAGATAAAATGTCCGTTCGTGCGGATAGACATAGTCCGTCCGTACGAACCGACTGTTAAAGTTGCGTAAAGTTTTAGTTTTAAACTGATTTGATTGAAATGGTGAAGTAGTTGGTTAATTTATTTGAATCAGTGCAATAATAAAAAAAGAAAGTTATGAATAAGTTGTAAAATGTTTAGATTTTTATCAATCTTGATTCAGTCTTGTTTGTGTGATGCTCCACAGCAGTTTGCCCAAGCAAAATGGTGGATACCATCCTCGAGATAGGTTGAATCAAGAGGGTTTTGTGAAAAGTTGAAGAATTTATGATAAAAATGCAAGAAAATTCAATGAAATGAAATTGAAAATGAAAGAAAGACCATTACAGCAGGTTCTGGTCATCAAGGAAAGCTTGAGAGTGTTTGCAAGAAAGTGGGCTAATTGTGGAGTGGAGTAGTGTGCCTGTTTATAGGCTTCAGGTGAAATTAGGGTTTCCTGATTTTTCATGCGGATGCACGTTTGGTGCGGATCGGCAGATCCGTGCGGAACGGTAGGTTCCTGCAAATCAACTCTTTTCAAGTGTTTTGAGTTTTAAGTTTGATTATCTTATATGTTTTAATTGGTTTTTCGAGTATCAAGCATCAATGTGTATCGTGAAACCAAGAATCATACATAACATCGCGTTCAAAATGTGAATTATAATTACAAGTTTGCGCAGAAGTTTAACATGCATAACATGTAGATGTAACCATTAACAACTTTACTATTTTGTTTTTTGTTACAATATTTTTTAATCTAACATAATAACAAGGTATCCCATCTATACATCATAATAATTCAAAAAGAAACTTTGACGAATTGACATTTAGTCAAACCAGTTATTGCCACATGTCAATCTATTACAACCATTTTCTTTGCAAGTTGCAAGTAACTTTCTCACCATGTATATTTCACTGTCAATCAAATCAAATTTGCATCAACTCCCAATGTAATTATTCTATACCTCTATTTTTTTGGCCAACAACAAAGACAATATATTAGAAACAAAGGCACCAACTAGGCGCTGATAACTAGGGCTGCAAACGAACCAAATGTTCGGCTAAGAATTCGTGAACCGTTCAGTGGAAAGTTCGTTTGTTTTCAATTATTTATTAAACAAACTAACACGAACATGAAATTCCGTTCGTTTAGTTAAATGGACAAATACGAACAGAGGCCACGTTCTTTCATTTATGTTCGTTAACATTCGGTAACATGTTCGTTTATGTTTAATAGTTCGTTAGTCTTTTTAGTTTTTATATTTTATTTAAATACTTCAGAACTCCGACAAATAAAATATCTAATAAGTGTCAGTGTATTAAATATTTTGTTGTCAAATGTTTGTTTGTGTTCATATGTTTCCATTTATGTTCATGGTCATTAGTTTGTGCTCATTTCTGTTCATCAACATTTTTGTCCATTGCCTAAAGTTAATAAACAAACACAAATGAACACGAACAAGTACATTCCCTTAACAAACGAACGCAAACAAAAAATCTCGTTTTGTAAGTGTTGATAAACAGTTTGTGAACACGTATATTTCTTAACAAACGAACACGAACAAGGTCTTGTTCGTGTTCGTTCAGATTGTTTGCAGACCTACTGATAACAGTCCTAAACAACAGAAAAGAGTAGCTAAACGAAGTAAAAAAAAAAACAGACCCTCCTGATCCATTACAAAAAATACTCTTTCGAAGAGAAACACCACAGCTGCCAACTGATGGATCAAGGCCTTGTCCTATTCTTGACTCATATAAAGAAATAAAAATATTAGAACCCCTTGCTTTACATTGTATAATACTATGGTACATTAACTAATATATATTTAAGGAAAATGGTAAAATGAGTACTATATTTAGAAATGACAACCATATAAAATAATCTCAACCAATGATTCAAATTAAGTTTGTTAGCAGGATTAAGCAAAATAAAATATCAAGCATGAAAAGACTAAATAAATCAAGAAAAGTACGAAGGGTAGTTTGGGTTATTGGTTTGATGCAAGTTGCAACTTACTTTCTCACCTACATATTTATATTTCCATGTTAATTAAATCAAATTAGCATCAACTCCTATATTAATTATTCTATGCCCCTATATTTCTTAGATTCACCATTTGAAACATAAAATAAATTAGAACCCTTAGATATACATTGTATAATAATAATAATAACACTATGATACATGTCTAGTTACACATAGATGTAGACTTGTTACATTTTGGAAACCTATTAACTTCAAAAAAAAAGTTTTATACATAATCATATCAATGCTTTTTCTTACATTTTGACAAAATATGACAGGGTTTGTGTGAAGATCCGTGTCCTGTTTCTTCCAATCTTTTTAATGCACTAAATACTTGGATTATTTATTTTTATTTTTTTACGTACAGTTTGGTTTTATTTATGCTTCTTACATAGTTTTTCTATTTTTTGCTTTTTTTGTGTTGACCTTGTTTATTATTATATTTTTCACTCATGTTTTTTTTGGTAAATGTCATACCCTAACCGATGGCGGAAACATCGGAGTGAGACGAAAACATGATTGTTCGTAGCATCATAACACTAATTGTGACAATATATGATTAATCAATATTTCATAAAAGACTAAAGTGAATACATTGTTCAAATCAAACCAAACATGATCAAACATGGAACAATTTTCAAACATTATTTATTAACTAGGTGTGTTTCTAAGTCCACCCTAAACTTGTTTCTTGAATAGCATCATCTCTCAACATGCAACATGTATTAAAATAATGATCAACAAATATGTTGGCGAGTATTAAAGTTTGAATACATAGCATAATATAAAATGTTTTAATGTGCTCATATCCAACATGAATAATGTATACAAGTTACTAAAATGCTGAACGGGTGTAAACTATATGTCAAACCAACGTCTCCAACGCAATCGTGGTTACCCAACATCGTCGAGACGAAGAGGGTGTAATGTGTTTTACTTAACAATACCTCAAGAATACAAGTGGTGCGTTAATCCTATAGCGCTATAATTATTAAGGTAGGCTTGCGAAGTTAATGAGCATATCGACACAATGTATACAGAGCATATGAGATTAAAAAGTATAACATGTTTTCATGTTTAAATGTGGATAGAGTGTGATTTGAATAAACAAGTATCATAGTGTTGCGTGTTTTTGTATATTGTACATGTTGCACCCAAAGTGATTAAAATGAAAATAGGATCAAGTATACGCACAGTTTTGCGTAAGGTAAACACCAAACGTGAGCGGAGTTGATGAAGTTTCGAGCACCGAGATTACACTGAAATGGCTAGAGAGTGTCGGTTAGATTGTACAAGATAAAACGCGTAACAGGTGTCATTCGTGCGGATCGGGGTTTTGGCTAAAAACGGATCTGACTGTTAGTGTTCGGTACAAACTGATTTGGTCGTAAACAATAAGGTAAATAATTCAAAACAATAAATTAAATGGTCGGGTGTAGTAGCTGATATTAACACAGAGGGTAAAACGATTCATTTTGGATAAAATGTCCGTTCGTCACATAGTCCATCCGTACGAACCAACTGTTAAAGTTGCGTAAAGTTTTAGTTTTAAACTGATTTGATTGAAATGGTGAAGTAGTTGTTTAATTTATTTGAATCAGTGGATAAAACGGTTAAGCAATGATAAACAAATGTGAGACCATAAATGAAAATCAAAACAGTATACGTAGACGATCGTCCGTTTGTGCGGATGGACGTAGTCCGTCCGTGCGAACCGATTGTCATGTTTGAAAATGGGTGTTTGATCCATCCAAAACAGGTCATTTCTTGATAGAAATTAACCCTAGTGCAAACCCTTAACTATGAAATGAGTTGAGGGTCTGATGGGTTCCAAATTCCATCAATATCATGCAATAATCAAAAAGAAAGTTATGAATAAGTTGTAAAATGTTTAGATTTTTATCAATCTTGATTCAGTCTCGTTTGTGTGATGCTCTACATTAGTTTGCCCAAGCAAACTGGGGGAAACCATCCTCGAGATAGGTTGAATCAAGAGGGTTTTGTGAAAAGTTGAAGAATTTATGATAAAAATGCAAGACAATTCAATGAAATTTAATTGAAAATGAAAGAAAGACCCTTACAGCAGGTTTTGATCCTCAAGGAAAGCTTGAGAGTGTTTGTAAGAAAGTGGGCCAATTATGGAGTGGAGTAGTGTGCCTATTTATAGGCTTCGGGTGAAATCAGGGTTTCCTGATTTTTCGTGCGGATGCACGTTTGGTGCGGATCGGTAGGTTCATGCGAATCTACTATTTTCAAGTGTTTTGAGTTTTAAGTTTGATTATTTTATATGTTTTTATCGGTTTTTCGAGTATCAAGCATCAATATGTATCGTGAAACCAAGAATCATGCATAACATTGCGTTCAAAATGTGAATTATAATTACAAGTTTGCACAGAAGTTTAATATGCATAACATGTAGATGTAACCATTAACAACTTTACTATTTTGTTTTTTGTTAAAATTTTTTTTAATCTAACATAATAACAAGGCATCCCATCTATACATCATAATAAATCAAAACAAACTTTGACTACTTGACATTTAGTCAAACCAGTTATTGCCACATGTTAATCCATTACAACCATTTTCGTTGCAAGTTGCAAGTAACTTTCTCACCATGTATATTTCATTGTCAATCAAATCAAATTTGCATCAACTCCCAATGTAATTATGCTATACCTCTATTTTTTTGGCCAACAACAAAGACAATATATTAGAAACAAAGGCACCAACTAGGCGCCGATAACTAGGGCTGCAAACGAACGAAATGTTCGGCGAAGAATTCGTGAATCGTTTAGCGGGAAGTTCGTTTGTTTTCGTTTATTTATTAAACAAACGAACACGAACATGAAATTCTGTTCATTTAGTTAAATGAACAAATACAAACATAGGCCACGTTCTTTCATTAATGTTCGTGAACATTCGGTAGCATGTTCGCTTGTGTTCGATAGTTCGTTAGTCTTTTTAGTTTTTATATTTTATTTAAATACTTCAGAACTCCGCAAATAAAATATCTAATAAGTGTCAGTGTATTAAATATTTTGTTCTCAAATGTTTGTTTGTGTTCATTTGTTTCCATTTATGTTCATGGTCATTAGTTTGTGCTCATTTCTGTTCATCAACATTTTTGTCCATTGCCTAAAGTTAATAAACAAACACAAATGAACAAGAACAAGTACATTCCCTTAACAAACGAACGCAAACATAAAATCTCGTTCGGTAAGTACTGATGAACAGTTTGTGAACACGTATATTTCTTAACAAACGAACACGAACAAGGTCTTGTTCGTGTTTGTTCATATTGTTTGCGGACCTACTGATAACAGTCCTAAACAACAGAAAAGAGCAGCTAAACGAAGTAAAAAAAGAAAACATACCCTCCTGATCCATAAAAACAGTCTTTCGAAGAGTTACACCACAGCTTCCAATTGTTGGATCAAGGCCTTGTCCTATTCTTGACCCAATTAAAGAAATAAAAATATTAGAACTCCTTGCTTTACATTGTATAATACTATGGTACATTAACTAATATATATTTAAGGAAAATGGTAAAATGAGTACTATATTTAGAAATGACAACCATATGAAATAATCTCAACCATTGATTCAAATTAAGTTTGTGAGCAGGATTAAGCATAATAAAATATCAAGTATAAAATGACTAAATAAATCAAGAAAAGTACAAAGGGTAGTTTGGGTAATTGGTTTGATGCAAGTTGCAACTTACTTTTTCACCTACATATTTATATTTCCATGTCAATTAAATCAAATTCATATATATATATATATATATATATATATATATATATATATATATTAATTCAACACATAACTGAGAAACAGTACTTTAACACTAACGGCGTCATCTTATCAACTTGTAAACCCTAATACCCAAATCAGACTTTCCTCTTCACTTCTTCTTCACCACATTGACACCTTCCTGAACCAACCTCCATCTCCATCACCACATCGAGCACCACCTTCCTGAACCAACCTCCATCTCCATCACCACATCGACCACCGCCCTCCATCATCGTCCTCAACCCCAAACGCCGTTGCACCCCGCCACCCACTCCGTCGCATACATCCGCCTCCATCTCCATCACCACTTCCCCGTCGCTGGTTCCGACCACCACGGCCTCACCCGTCTTCTCCAACCACACCGGAACCACCACGCACCACCGTTCGCCCTCACCTTCGCCTCCGGTCTCCGACATCAGGGAAGCTTCAGGAAGATTAAGCTTCGGGAAGATGCAAAGTCAGCAAACATAAGAAAATGTTTTCTTTTAGCGGTGAGGTCTTAACTCTCTACCGATTGATTATTATTATTGTGATTTTGTTTTCGATTAGTGTATGATACGTTCTGCTTGATAGTTTTACCAGCATTGTTCTTTTTGTCAATTGTGGTTAATATATAATCTAATTTTGTCAAATTCGATGTTGAAGAAACTTGAATTTGTTGCAGTTGTGTGGAATTGACTGTAAAGATTTATTAATTTTTGATTGAGTTTTATCTATTTTTTTTAATTGAATGAATGTAGAAAGAAAGAGAAAGTAAAGTTCAGTTACTGGAATTCTTGGGTGGTTGTTAGTGCATTGAAATAGCAGAAATAACTGAATAGAAGATTAGAGCTAGGACCCTTAGTCTTGAGTCAGCTTCCTTTAAATTTTTACAGATTCTTGCTTGTGTACCGGACGTAAACTCGTAGGTGTGTTTTGGGTTTGACTTTTTATCTTTACCCTTTTACTATTTTTAAGATGTTAAATTTCTTTTGGTTGCTTTTTCTTTGTTCTACTGTGATGTTGAAGAATCGAACTAAGTGTGGAAGCTCATGGCTTTTAGATTGTTTTGACATATGATCGTTTAGGTATGATCAGGTGATCACATAGTTATGAAGTTTTTAGAATGATGTCATCGGTAGAACCTAAACCGTGATTGAATCCCACTTAGATGCGCCAATGCTTTTATGCAATGTGATCAGCGACTCGGTATTTGTTGTGGCTGAACATAAGCCTGTTTGGAAAAGTTTGCATCTTGGTATCTAAAAAGATGAACACCATGGTATTCAGATTGGTGGCTTGTAGTAGACACTTGCTGGTGGATTAGCAGTATGTTCAAGAAGCTTACCAATTAGGAACCAGAAAAGAGTATAAGTACATTTCTCTGTCTGATATATGGATGTGAGTACCGATTATGCGACTATTGATGAGGTTGTGGTGCTTGTCTTTGCAACAGTTAGCTTCACAGTAAACACATATAAAAGCCTTGACCAATATTAACTCTCACCCAATAGAATTGCAACTACACACATGTTACTTGAACTTAGACAGTAGAGATGTCTTTTAAGGTACACATTACTACAGTAGAGATGTCTTTTAAGGTACACAAGCTTAAACATGGGCTTCCTTTAGTTTGTAGTTAGGTTGGTGTTTATTTTTTAATTCTAATTGTGAGTGCACTTTCTAGGGTCAAATTTCTCTACTTGTAAAACTTTAACAAAGCTATCATACGGTCCCTAGACTTTCGTTGTCACACGTTTTAAATATGCTTGATCTACCGCGCAACGCGCGGTTGGGTAACAACTAGTTAGCATCAACTCCTATTGTAATTATTCTATGCCCCTATTTTTCTTTGATTCACCATTTGAAGCATAAAATAAATTAGAACCCTTTGATATACAATGTATAATAATAATAACACTATGATACATGCCTAATTACACATAGATGTAAACTTGTTACATTTTGGAAACCTGTTAACTTCAAAGAAAAAGTTTTATACATAATCATATCAATGCTTTTTCTTACATTTTGACAAAATATGACAGGGTTTGTGTGAAGATCTGTGTCCTGATTCTTCTAATCTTTTTAATGCACTAAATACTTGGATTATTTATTGATTTTTATTTTTTATGTAGAGTTTGGTTTTATTTATGCTTGTTACATAGTTTTTCTAAATTTTGCTTTTTTGTGTTGACCTTCGTTTATTATTATATTTTTCTCTCATGTTTTTTTGGTAAGTGTCACACCCTAACCGATGGCGGAAACATCGGAGTGAGACGAAAACATGATTGTTCATAGCATCATAACACTAATTGTGACAATATATGATTAATCAATATTTCATAAAAGACTAAAGTGAATACATTGTTCAAATCAAACCAAACATGATCAAAGATGGAACAATTTTCAAACATTGTTTATTAACTAGGTGTGTTTCTAAGTCCACCCTAAACTTGTTTCTTCAATAGCATCATCTCTCTGAACATGCAACATGTATTAAAATAATGATCAATAAATATGTTGGCGAGTATACAAGTTTGAATACATATCATAATATAAAATGTTTTAACGTGCTCATATCCAACATGAATAATGTATACAAGTTACTAATATGCTGAACGGGTGTAAACTATATGTCAAACCAAAGTTTCCAACACAATCGTGATTAACCAACATCCTCGAGACTAAGAGGGTGTAATGTATTTTACTTAACAATACCTCAAGAATACAGGCGGTGCGTTAATCCTATAGCGCTATAATTGTTAAGGTAGGCTTGTGAAGTTAATGAGCATATAGACACAGTGTATACAGAGCATATTAGATTAACAAGTATAACATGTTTTTATGTTTAAATGCGGATAGAGTGTGATTTGAATAAACAAGTATCATAGTGTTGTCTGTTTTTGTATATTGTACATGTTGCACCCAAAGTGATTTAAATGAAAATAGGATCGAGTATACGCACAGTTTTGCGTAAGGTAAACACTAAACCGCGAGCGGAGTTGATGAAGTTTCGAGCACCGAGATTACACTGAAATGGGTAGAGAGTGTCGGTTAGATTGTACAAGATAAAACGCGTAACAGGTGCCATTCGTGCGGATCAGGGTTTTGGCTAAAAACGGATCTGACTGTTAGTGTTCGGTACAAACTGATTTGGTCGTAAACAATAAGGTAAATAATTCAAAACAGTAAATAAAATGGTCGGGTGTAGTAGCTGATATTAAAACAGAGGGTAAATCGATTCATTTTAGATAAAATGTTCGTTCGTGCGGATGGACATAGTCTGTCCGTACGAACCGACTGTTAAAGTGGCGTAAAGTTTTAGTTTTAAACTGATTTGATTGAAATGGTGAAATAGTTGTTTAATTTATTTGAGTTAGTGGATAAAACGGTTAAGCAATGATAAATAGATGTGAGAACAGAAATGAAAATCAAAACAGTATACGTAGACGATCGTCCGTTTGTGCGGATAGACGTAGTTCGTCCTTGCGAATCGACTGTCATGTTTGAAAACGGGTGTTTGATCCATCCAAAACAGGTCATTTCTTGATAGAAATTAACCCTAATTCAAACCCTTAACTATGAAATTAGTTGAGGGTCTGATGGGTTCCAGATTCCATCAAGATCGTGCAATAATCAAAAAGAAAGTTATGAATAAGTTGTAAAATGTTTAGATTTTTATCAATCTTGATTCAGTCTCGTTTGTGTGATGCTCCACAGCAGTTTGCCCAAGCAAACTAAAATGGTGGAAACCATCCTCGAGATCGGTTGAATCAAGAGGGTTTTGTGAAAAGTTGAAGAATTTATGATAAAAATGCAAGACAATTCAATGAAATGTAATTGAAAATGAAAGAAAGACCCTTACAACAGGTTTTGATCGTCAAGGAAAGCTTGAGAGTGTTTGCAAGAAAGTGGGCGAATTGTGGTGTGGAGTAGTGTGCCTATTTATAGGCTTCGGGTGAAATCAGGGTTTCCTGATTTTTTGTGCGGATGCACGTTTGGGGCGGATCGGCATATCCGTGCAGATTGGTAGGTTCATGCGAATCTACTCTTTTCAAGTGTTTGGAGTTTTAAATTTGATTATTTTATATGTTTTAATCGGTTTTTCGAGTATCAAGCATCAATGTGTATCGTGAAACCAAGAATCATGCATAACACCGCGTTCAAAATGTGAATTACAGTTACAAGTTTGCACAGAAGTTTAACATGCATAACATGTAGATGTAACCATTAACAACTTTACTATTTTGTTTTTTGTTACAATATTTTTTTAATCTAACATAATAACAAGCTATCCCATCTATACAACATAATAAATCAAAACAAACTTTGACTATTTGACATTTCGTCAAACCAGTTATTGCTATATGTCAACCTATTACAACCATTTTCTTTGCAAGTTGCAAGTAACTTTCTCACCATGTATATTTCATTGTCAATCAAATCAAATTTGCATCAACTCCCAATGTAATTATTCTATACCTCTATTTTTTGGCCAACAACAAAGGTAATATATTAGAAACAAAGGCACCAACTAGGCGCTGATAACTAGGGCTGCAAACGAACCAAATGTTCGGCGAAGAATTCGTGAACCGTTCAGCGGGAAGTTCGTTTGTTTTCGTTTATTTATTAAACAAATGAACACGAACATGAAATTCCGTTCGTTTAGTTAAATGAACAAATACGAACAGAGGCCACGTTCTTTCATTTATGTTCGTGAACATTCGGTAACATGTTCGTTTGTGTTCGATAGTTCGTTAGTCTTTTTAGTTTTTATATTTTATTTAAATACTTCAGAACTCCGACAAATAAAATTTCTAATAAGTGTCAGTGTACTAAATATTTTGTTCTCAAATGTTTGTTTATGTTCATTTGTTTCCATTTATGTTCATGGTCATTAGTTTTTGCTCATTTCTGTTCATCAACATTTTTGTCCATTGACTAAAGTTAATAAACAAACACAAATGAACACGAACAAGTACATTCCCTTAACAAACAAATGCGAACAAGGACTTGTTCATGTTCATTCAGATTGTTTGTAGACCTACTGATAACAGTCCCAAACAACAGAAAAGAGTAGCTAAACGGAGTAAAAAAAGAAAACATACCCTCCTGATCCATTACAAAAAACAGTCTTTCGAAGAGATACACCACAGCTGCCAACTGATGGATCAAGGCCTTGTCCTATTCTTGACCCATATAAAGAAATAAAAATATTAGAACTCCTTGTTTTACATTGTATAATACTATGGTACATTAACTAATATATATTTAAGGAAAATGGTAAAATGAGTACTATATTTAGAAATGACAACCATATGAAATAATCTCAACCATTGATTCAAATTAAGTTTGTGAGCAGGATTAAGCAAAATAAAATATCAATCATGAAAAGACTAATTAAATCAAGAAAAGTACAAAAGGTAGTTTGGGTAATTGGTTTGATGCAAGTTGCAACTTACTTTCTCACCTACATATTTATATTTCCTTGTCAATTAAATCAAATTAGCATCAACTCCTATTGTAATTATTCTATGCCCCTATTTTTCTTAGATTCACCATTTGAAGCATAAAATAAATTAGAACCCTTTGATGTACATTGTATAATAATAATAACACTACGATACATGTCTAGTTACACATAGATGTAAACTTGTTACATTTTGGAAACCTATTAACTTAAAAAAAAAATGTTTTATACATAATCATATCAATGCTTTTTCTTACATTTTGACAAAATATGACAGGGTTTGTGTGAAGACCTGTGTCCTATTTCTTCTAATATTTTTAATCCACTAAATACTTGGATTATTTATTTATTTTTATTTTTTTCCGTAGAGTTTGGTTTTATTTATGCTTGTTACCTAGTTTTTCTAAATTTTTGCTTTTCTGTGTTGACCTTCGTTTATTATTATATTTTCTCTCATGTTTTTTTTGGTAAGTGTCACACCCTAACTATAACAACTCTCCCAAAACCCGTAAACATGTCCTATACGTCCTAAAATACACCATGTATTCGAAAAGTGGTCCCCAAATACTTTAAATTTTCAAAAAAATCAAATAAAACAAAGTTTATGGGGCGCTACCCGGGCCGCGACCCTCTTGATTAATTCTGTCGCGGGGCGCGACAGCTTGGCCACCAGGCTTAACCCAGTGCAGCCACGTGTCCCACTCGTGTCAAAGCTAACTCGTGACTGGCCAAGGCTAGGCCCTAGCTAGCCTAGCTTGCGGGGTGCGAAGACATTGTCTTCATCTCTCGCAGGGCGCGAGGAATTGTCGACCAGACCCTATAAATAGAGGCCATCGGCTTCATTTGCCAAATCGTTTACAATCGATCTCTCTCTCTAAATTCTGAATAGTAATAATAATTTCTGGGTATTTACCCACTAAAATAGCGAAGCTCTACCTCGATGTAAGTATCATAACCCTCGGTTACATATTAGATACGCTGCCCGATCGATCTAGTGCTCCGTAACGCATGTCAAGGCTCTGCCTGACTCAGTCGTTGGAGTTCTGTCTCGGGGAGGGTATAGCTATTGTAAATTGGGTTATTATACTAACCCGTGTGCATTGTTTAATTTAATAGATTATAACCAAGAAGTCACAAGGAAATACCTAAATTAGCAATGTGAGTAATTCCTCTTTTGTAAACTGTTTTTGCAAAACCTCAATTATTTAAATTACAATTCACAGTGATTGAGTATTTGTAAATCTACAATTATCGTCGGTATGTTGGGGTTTTGTATACATAACTTGTTACTACACTGTGAGTAGTAGCATGACCACAAGTCAGGGTTGACAGTACCATGGGTGGTAATTAAAGTAGATGTAAACAAATGTAATTGATGGATTGCCCTCAATGCTGTAAAATGATAAAACTTGTTTTGATTAAACTGGGATTTACTCACCAGTATTTTCCACTGACAAAAATGTTTTAAACGCGTTTCAAGAAACAAAATGTGAAAGCCAAATAGAAGCCAGCTTGAGAGCACTGAAGGCTTGGAAAAGTGGCTATAAAAGTTACCTAAATAAAGAAGAAGTTTTATTTCAAAAAATTAGGGTTTATCCCTACAAACATATTATGAATGAAAACTTGGGTTTTACCCATGTGTTTATTATTTATAACATGAGGTGTTTTACTCCGATAAATTATTTCCTAGCTACGGTCCTGATGTAAATTCCGCTGCCAAATAAATAAACACCGATACCACCGAATGTGCGAGCTCGCGGCCGCCCGCCTCCTGGGCAGGGCCGGGGGTTGCGACAGAAGGTGGTATCAGAGCTACAGCCACTGATATGATCCACATAAGTGTTCTGCTGACATCAAAATTTGTCAATTCTGTTAGGAAATGATCTTTGTGACTATGTGCATACATGTATATTATTATCTTGTGTTATTTGACAATCTGTTAGTTTACAGTATGAGTGATCAAGGACCATCTGACGCCTATCGTCACCTGTCTAGTTCTCCCAAAAGTGAAGTAACTTCCTCCCAGCCTACTCCTTCGGGGTATTCAGTTGATACAGAAGAGGGGATCTTCATATTTAAGGCGCAATCCGAAGAACCATTCCCAACGAAAAAGAGAGAATGGTTCAGTCGGGGAGCACATGAGCGTAGGAAGCGAATGAGGAAGTTACAGCAAAAAAAGGCTTTAGCAGCAGTAAATAGGGAGATGAACGCACAAACCCAAGATATAGTCAATAGGCGAATGGCCAATTTTCACATACTAGCTACCATTGTCGCAGACCCAAACTTAGACCAAATCATTGTACCACAGCCACTACCACTATTCCCAACTCAACCTATGGAAATAGAACCCAACCAAGAATAACTAGTTCCCATACCAGCTTTTAATCCTGATGAGATACCTAGAGTCCCAACACCCAATCCTCTAGCATATGATCCATGGAACGACGACCATAGGGATTATCGAGAACTCTACCTATAAGAGGAACCCATACCAAACCCTATAGCACCATATCCCAACCTTGACCCTCTAGATCCATATTGGGATGCTGACCAGTATGTTCGGGAAATACTAGAAAACCCATACCCATATGGAGAACCTTTACCACTGTACCCTGACCCAGTACCCGCACCACGACCACCCATGAGTAATGAGAACTTTCAGGAACTCCGCCTGTACGGTGAGGAGTTGATAGGTGAAGGAGAGAGGATAAAAGAGATAGGAGAGAAGCTCGTGTGGAAATACGACAAGCGGGAAATGCAGTTTAACCCGTAGTAATAATAATAATAATAAGAATAATAATAATAAATATATATATATAAACGTGTGTAGTTGAAAAAAGATAATATATATATATATATATATATATATATATATATATATATAGGGAGAAGATCATGCGAGAACCACCTCTTATTGTGAGAACCGCGAGAACCAATGTGAACACAACAAAAAATGCCTAAAAATAGCTAAAAATCACACAAATTTTTTTTTTGATTTTTTTAATATTTTTTAGGTTAAAATCGCTACTTTTCGAAGCTAAAAAAAAAAAAAAAAAATTTTAATTTTTTTTTTTAAATTTTTTAAAAAAATTTTTTTTTTTGCTTCGAAAAGTAGCGATTTTAACCTAAAAATATTAAAAAAATCAAAAAAATTTTTTTTGATTTTTTTTAGATTTTTTTAGATTTTTTTTAGATTTTTTTAGGTTTTTTGGGGGTTTAGTTTTTAGCATTTTAGCTTGGGGGGGGGGGGCTTAGGTTTTTGGGGGGTGGGGGAGGGAGGTTTAGGTTTTTTTGGGGGGGGGGGGGAGTTAGGTTTTTTTTAGGTTTTTTTTAGCTTGGGGGGGGGGGGGTGGGGGTTAGGTTTTTTTTAGCTATTTTAGGTTGTGTTCACATTGGTTCTCAAGGTTCTCACAATAAGGGTGGTTCTCGTATGAGCCCCTCCCTATATATATATATATATTATATATATCAACTAAATTAGATAATCTAATACCTACTGATGCATAACTAGTAGTATGTTTTAAATTCCAGTTACAGTTTGTAATAGATGCACAACACACACACACATATATATATATATATATTTATATATATATAGGGGATGGTTCAAATAATATAATAAATATATATATATAAACGTGTGTAGTTGAAAAAAGATAATATATATATATATATATATATATATATATAGGGAGAAGATCATGCGAGAACCACCTCTTATTGTGAGAACCGCGAGAACCAATGTGAACACAACAAAAAATGCCTAAAAATAGCTAAAAATCACACAAATTTTTTTTTTGATTTTTTTAATATTTTTTAGGTTAAAATCGCTACTTTTCGAAGCCAAAAAAAAAAAAATTTTTTTTTTAAAAATTTTTTTTTTTTAAATTTTTTAAAATTTTTTTTTTTGTTTCGAAAAGTAGCGATTTTAACCTAAAAATATTAAAAAAATCAAAAAAAAATTTTGATTTTTTTTAGATTTTTTTAGGTTTTTTGGGGGTTTAGTTTTAGCATTTTAGCTTGGGGGGGGGGGGGGGCTTAGGTTTTGGGGGGGTGGGGGAGGGAGGTTTAGGTTTTTTTTTTGGGGGGGGGGGGGGGGGGGGAGTTAGGTTTTTTTTTAGGTTGGGGGGTGGGGGG